>OX578281.1:0-2864321 GCA_951217055.1 Gerris lacustris | reverse complement strand
AACAACCTCAATAACACGGATTTTTTTTCCTAAACAGAACGAACGTAACTCAGAACCTCTATAACAAGTCGTTTTGAGAAGTCAACCTCTATAACACGGATTTTTTTCCAATTCACAACGTAACTCAGAACCTCTATAACAAGTCGTTTTGAGAAGTCAACCTCTATAACACGGATTTTTTCCAATTCACAACGTAACTCAGAACCTCTATAACAAGTCGTTTTGAGAAGTCAACCTCCATAACGCGACTTTATTACAGGAATGGGACGACCTTGAACAAGTCTAGACTTGAAAACCCCGCACCACCCCGCTCCTAACATTCCATTAAACTCTATAACACGACTGATAGCCAAAATAACCTTGATAACACGACTCTCAACAGAAAGAGCACCTCGATAACAAGACTGTTTCCCTAATCCCCTTGAGACACTTCTTATCGAGGTTCTACAGTAATAATACATAATATTTTAATATTTTAAGAAGATACATCTTTTCAAGGTATCAAGCAATTAAATAAATAAAAAAAGCTAGAATGTTATTGCAGTAATATATTTATTTGTCACTTTTATGTATCCGAATAAAAAAAAAGGATAAACAAAAGTGAGTAGGAAGATAGAACATTAATTGGTGGTTGTTGTGTCTTGCTTTGGTTTACTATGATTTGTTTCGGTCTAGTATCGCATGAGGGGCCCGGTAGTAAAGAAAACAAGGTCGTGTCGAAAAGATAATGAGCCGTAATAGTAAGGATAATGGATAATTCGATAATTGAGGTCTAAAGCCGGCATATCCTGGGGACTGCTTCCTCGGGGAGGTCAACTACAGTCAAAACTCTAATCATTCTGGATTTAGACCTAGCCGACAGGATCTACCCACTCAACTAAAACATCTTCACTCTCTTCCACATTTCCTTGTTCAACCAATACCATTTCTATAATCAAAGCATCAATTAATTAACACATCGTACCTAATATCCTTCTTAGTCCTTCCTCAACTTTTTACTTTCTCATATAAAGAGAAAATATTGTGATGGCGCGAAAATTCGATTTTGAGATTTTGATGGATTTCCACGTTTTGAGGTCCCCAGAGTCCAAAAAAGTGGTTCCTACAAAATGTCTGTCTGTCTGTCTGTCGTCTGTGTAGAGCCTTAACTACTAGACCGAATTTGACGAATTTGGCATACATGTTCAGAAAAATCATACGACCAGGCGAAATCGAGAAATGAATTTTAGCTCCAAATTTGGGGGCGCTACCCCCCAAAAACTCGGAAATACGTGAAAAAAAATTATTTCTCAAAAACGGTTCCGACGATTTTGATTAAAAAAAATCTAAAATGTAGTCCATTTAAATACGAATCTAACGGTATAAGCCTTTTTCCCGGGAAAAATCTAGTTCCTGAGAAAATAGCTTAAAACGCGGACGGAGAGAGCCCGGGTTCGATTCCCGATATTCGGTTGATTTTTTATTTTTTTGGGAGAGGAGATTTGAGATGTTTTATTGGATCGCTAAAGAATTACTGCAGAATATATTGGAAGAGCACAAACCGAAGAAAATCTGGCTTTATAGAAGGCCTTAGGACATTCGATCACTAAGATAAAACAAGGAAACTTCTGAAATATATGTAAATTTTTTGGATTATAAAAGAATATTTTATTAAAAAAAAAAGGATAAAAAACGTTTTAATTTGAAAGAGGAGAAAAAACCCTAGGGCTCCAACCACTGACAGAAAAAAAAAAAATTAGGAACTTTCTAGGTTCTGAAGTTTAAAAAAAACATTCTAAGGCAGTGGTTCCCAACCGGTATGTCGCGGATGGATTTTTGGTGGGTCGCGGCAAAACATTGCTTCCTTGCCGTTAAAGTAAGCTAAAATCTTTTATGTAGAAAAATTTTGTATAATTTTGACACATAGACATACAATAGTAAAAGTTCCTTATTTGACTGCTATGATGCGTTAATCTTATCACCCCTAATCGCATAATTTTAAGGAATGTTATGCTATATTTACTGTACCGTGGATCGCGAAATATTTTAACAACCAAAAGTGGGTCCCCATTAAAAAAGGTTGGAAACCACCGTTCTAAGCAATTGCTGCAGCATTCGAGGTCCTAATATGTTATCCAACAAAACGATATAGTAATAGTTTTAAAAAAAAGCTAATGAGTTTATTTTATGGATTCTAAAAAACGCAGTTCTCTAAAATCCGAATTCACTCCACAAACAAAATAAAAGAGATATTAAATCCAAATGAATTTGAATGGTACTGGGAGAGGTGAGAGGGGGGGGGGGGGGGGGGGTCATCAGTATGGCATCCTTATAAGTCAAGAAAAGAAAAACCAGGTTCCTTATAAGGTGGGTCCGTTTGCAGAGTCGGAATTCCAGAGGCTGTGCTCTCGCACTCGGATTCTTTGACCGTATTCACAAGGTAGACCGAGACCAGATGCGTTTAAAGGCATTCTCAACCAATAAAATAACATCTCTAACTGCACACATACTCTTTATATTTCTTATTTACTTTGACAAGCTCATTGCAAGAGACGATATTTATAGAGGAAAACAGAAGCGTCCTTAAAAAAATAATGTTTTTTTTCAGACTAATCAAATCAACGAACAAACAAAACTAAGTAAGCAATTCATTCAGTCATCAATAATAAGTTTTATTTTTTGTGGAGTATCTTTATTCAACAGTTGATTCACGTATAAAAATGGTCAGCCATACACAGCGTCCTCGCGTCCTATACCCATACTTTTATGATTTCATGCTTTTACAACCCATTACTGTCAAATTTATGGGCGCAGACGGTTTAAACTTATATGGGATCAACAATGGGCCATCCAAATTTCATAAAAATCAGATAAGAACTTTTGAAGATATAGGTCTAAATAAATGTATGTGCGTGCGAATGAGGAAGAGAAACAAATGACCGTGGAAGGTCCCGAAGAGGCCTATAGGGGACCAACAATGGGCTAATTATGACCTATCATCCAAATTTCATTAAAATCGGACGATTAGTTTTTAAGATATGTTGGTTTGTAAAAATTTAACTACAGACAGACACGGAACTTAAAATGTTCTCTAACGTCTGAAACGGAATTTTGTATTGGATTTGTCGAAATCAGATAAATAAAAAAAAAAATTCACTCTTCAGAACGATCACATAGCTTCCGTTACCTTTTTTTTTTTTTTTTTTTTTTTTTTTTAAATCGGAGAAAGAAAACATGTTTAATTTTTTAGAACGACCACATGGCTTCCGCTAACTTCGGTCAGCTGGAAAGCAAAATGACAAAAATATCTGACCTAAATGTTATTCATACACTGACAATGTTTTGCTTTTAATAAATCAAAAGGGATAATCCTCGAAGTATTTAAAAGGAAGTTATTGATGATACCATTGCAGATAATTATTTTATCTACGATTGATACGAAATATAAACATTATATCTTTGTTTAGATGCGTAGAAAGTGATTCTTTACGTACTTGTATTCATTCAGCATGCGCGTCTCATAGTTCTGAAGAATTCCTCTTCTTTACCACGCTAGTGCGGTAAAGAAGAGGAATTCTTCAGCTTTACGCACGATTAGCTAGTTTGTTTACATTTAACAAATCTAATTTACTTTTCTTTTATCAAAGTAACAGTTTATATCGAGTTTTTAGTGAAAAACAATGAATGAATCAAGTGACTTTGACGAAAATGTGGAGAATAATAGTCCTTTAGAAATAATTAATTCGGCAAAACATACAACTCAAGAATTAATGCCATCTTTATTAAGAGAGAGATACGAGAACTTACATACAGCAAGTTTATTTTTTTCTGTCTTCATTATTCAAATCTAACAATCGTAGATAAAGTACGGTACACAACTAGTGCGAATACGGCATTTTGCATTGCTCGTGTGGTTTTACTACCATCGCTATCGCTCGGGTGCAAACTCCACACTCGCATGCAAAATGCCACTTTCTGCACTCGACGCGTAATGTACTATTACGTGCAGTTATTTGTTTTATCATGTTCGGACCATAATAGAGAAAAACATTGTCACTTCCTAACAATATTTCACTCAAAAAATCAAAATATTGGATAAATGTTTCATGTAAATGTATACATGGAAAAATGACTCGTACGACACGAGTCCATATGGCAACATTTGAGTCATATGATCAAATAAAGCTAGAAACTAATTTGAGACAAGAAGAAAGTAAATCAAAATAGACGAATTCGTCGTTTCTTGTAACAACTTTTATTTTTCACAATTAACACTAATAGTCCAAGGAGGAAAAAAGTGTCTGACTAACATCAAGCTAGAATTTTGTATACAAGTCAATCTTTTAGCGCCTTTTAAGAATATGTGGTCGGCTAAGTTCGTCTGCGGGACATAGCTTGGCAATAGGCGTTTGAAAAAAAACAAACCGGTGGAGAGCGGCCATGTCTTACCAATTATGGTGGACAATATGATTTTCATGATCCTGAGTACAGAATTAGTTAGTAGACCGAAAATCAAGTTGATGTTAGTTTGTCACTTGACAGGTGACCACGTTGATTTTTATTAATATTTGAATAACTAACTTATCAAGTGTGAAAATAACATCAACTTGATTTTTGGTCTACTAACTAATTCTGTACTCAGGATCATGAAAATCACATTGTGTCCACCATAACTGGTGAGACATGGCCGCTCTCCACCGGTTTGCATTTTTCAAACGCCCATTGCCAGGCTATGTCCTGCAGACGAACTTAGCCGACCACATATTCTTAAAAGGAGCTAAAAGATTGACTTGTATACAAAATTCTAGCTTGATGTTAGTCAAACACTTTTTTGCACCCTATCTCCTGGACTATAAGCATTAGTTTATCAATAATGACTCAATAAAGGAATTACTACTGGTTAAAATTAAATAAGCCCATGTCATATTCGCTACAAATTATATCATATTAGACGAGTCGTAGCACTAACTTATTTTAAAATTAAATTCTAACATAGCAATAAGCTACGATAAGTATTAAGTAATTGAACTGTCCTGACTGTAATGAAACTTTCAAAAGAGGGGGGGGGGGAAGATGGATTCACCTTGGGGGGGGGGGGGGGGGGGTGGGGATGTGAAAGGGAAACAAACAACGTTATGAAAACAAAAGCTCTTAAGGATATTAACTGGATTTTAAGATTTAGTTAAAAAAAAAATCTACAAAACTAAACAAAGAGTTGCAGTGTAAAAAAATATCTGGAAGAACAATCAAGTGAACTGTAGTTCACAAAGAAGTAGTTGCAGTTGGTTCCGCAAGATGGCATAAAAAAACATCAACCCATTTATCCAAGTTGAGGTAGGTAAGGGTTCGGGGCACCGCACACACAGCTTCTACCATAAAAAAAACAAGTTTTTTGCGCAGTGAAATGCGAAGGCAGGAATAATTTAACACCAAGTTAAAAAAAAAAAAGGAAGAAGATTGCTAAGTCTACGTTTAATACTAATAATTATGCAGATACTCCGGGAACTATAAAAGTGTATAGACAATGCTTGAATATATATATATTTTTTTAAAATAGACTTAAAAAAAAAAAAATTTGTTATGAGAATGTCTAAAAAAAAACACACTCCCTATATTGAACAACGCGTAAAGAAAGCAATAAACAAACGCTAGTATAAATTAATTTTGACTAGATATTATATGAACTGCAGGGTAGGCAACCTTCTTGCCAAGAAAAAAAAAATTATTATACCAACTCAAGATTGTACGCAAGTAAAAAAAACTTAAGTTACGCATTTCAAAATATATCATGGGTTTTTTATGGATGTAGTAAAGAAAGAAAGAAAAAAACCAAAAACCCAAGTTCCTCTTAAACTATAATAATATATGTATTATGTTCTCTACCTGGTTGGTTATTGACATAGTGACTCACACCTTACTCGCTTCTCACACGTAGGATGTTAATTATAATTTGTTTTTTGTTTTTTTCGTTAACAAAAAAAACATTTCACTGTTAGTTAATAATGATGCTAATCTAAGGCTTTTACGGGGGAGATAATAAGCATAATGCAGATGAGTCTTGAATCATACCGGTGTGTGAATAAAAAAACAAACATAAGAAGGAATAGACAGTTATTACATAGTTATTATTAATGTTTTGTTCGTTTAACTTGCATAGTGAAAAAAAGGTCATTAGAACTTACGATAGGTCAAAAGAAAGTTCTTTAAATCAGCAAAGTTCATTGAATCAACACAAGTAAGCAGAATTTGCCTTACATCCATTGCCGATAAGGACATGGATTTCTCAACAATTTCCTTCTGATAAATTTAGCTTTAATTTTTTTTTTTTTTTTTTTTTTTTTGTTAAATTTTTATTGAATAACACAACTACACATAATTTCATTGTAACAAGTGATAATGATGTTATTGTTTAACATGGCGGGAGCAACATGAAGAAGAAGTAGTCCAGTGACTACACTTCCTGGCCATTTAAATATTTAAGTAATGATAAAGTAAATTTATAATGTATATAAGATTTAAGAAATAGAAAGTAATAATGGATTGCAATAATAATATTCTACGAGAGTATATCCCTAGGCCACTGCCTCTTCAGACGTCTTGGAGGGTTACCTGGAATATGTTGAGAGGACATGAGTTGTACAAGAGGATTAGGATGATGGGATAAGGATTCGTGGAACTTTCGATATAGGGATTCGGATAGATTTCGGACAAAAGGAACGTTCAGGTCTTCATAGAGAGTAAGGTTGGAAACATAGTAAGGAGCATCGGTAATTTTTCGAAGAATTTTTGACTGAAGGATTTGGAGACGATGGGAATTTGAAGGCTTGGTGCTGCCCCACACTTCTAGATCATAGGTCCAAGCTGGCTTTAAGACTACATTGTAGATACGAAATTAATTCCTAGAACACGGAAGCATAATTTCGCACGTTGAAATTATTGCGCGATAGAAGAAATGCAGGATAATATTTGGCGGGAGTTTTCAAATACTTGTCACTGATAAAATAAAACTAACTATAGAATTTGGCGCGTTAGCTTCCGCGGGTGGACTCGTGATGAACAGCTTGCTGTTTTCCGGTGAAATCCGCGTCACGAAACGTCGGACTTCATCCCCTTCGTGACGCTAATTTGACTGGAAGGGAAAACTAAGCTGTTCGTAACTATAGAATGTTGCAGTTTTCTTTAATTTAGACAGTGATTGTCATCAATGATTCATCGATGTTCGAATAAATAGTACCTAATTATCACCCGCAAGGAATTATTGAGATAATCCCAGACAGAAGAATTTCCCTAAAAATGATCTAAAATCCTTTTGGATCTGACAACGATCAACTGGATGGATCCTCTTATTGGTTGGAAATATTCATCGGCAAGAACCACTAAAATTGTGAGATTGATAAGACTAATGCATCTGATAACCGTAATCAGGATCCTCTGTAGATCAACATTACAGCAACATTATATTTGATCGAGAGCCATTCACACGACAGTAACATTATATCATCTGAATGAATTTACCTATAATTAGTAATTATAATAATAGGCTTGATTAGTGCCACATTCGAATCCATTGACATAATCTATATGGTTAATGATCAAGGGCTGATCGATTGACACGTGGTTTGTAGAAGAAAGGATCGATGAAACTCAAGTTCATACCGCAGTAAGGAATCATGTGGTTCAGGCGAATTTGAGCGCCAAATCAAGCTACGAGGAATGGAAACACTGCAGTGAGTTATTTGTGTTTAAAATAATGGAGGGGCCGGCAGAAACAGCCGGAGTACGGCCAGCTGACAGAACCAAGGGGGGGGGGAGATGGAGCCTCGGGGCCGAGGTTATACGAGAAGAAGCTTCTACAAGGGAGGGGAGGACGGCGTCGGTCTGGCGGCGTCCCCCTACCACGCGGGCCTCTAGGCCGCGGGGGTCTGGCCTGGTGAGAGCGAGAGTGTGACGAGGAGAACCTTGCTAGGATGGAGAGAGTTAGAACTACGTTGTAGACAACAGCTGGTCCTCAGCTGGGGTTGCCTCTCTGCCCCACCTTGGTGCATAGCCCCACTCTTAATACAACGCTACCACGCCATCGTCGCATTCCATCACCACCGGCCTAGGTCACAATCTCCCGCTAATATCATATACAAACACAGCATTCTACAACCCGCCACTCACCAGTCAAACGGAAATACCAATAACACTTAAATAACTTCATCCACAACCTACCACATACTATTCAATCATCTCCAATGAGAAGAAACCATAATAACCATTCATATCTTTCACTCACGGATCAAACTCCACGTGGAACGAGAACCAGGTAGAAGGTAGAGCAACATATTTAAAACTGCAACAATAAACAAACGGACCATCTTTAATACCTTTACCTTCATATTAACACAGTAATCCGGCCAACCACTATAAACTCAACCATCTCCATCCTTTCAGTCTTATTTTCTTTCTCCAAATTCAAATACCTACATTATACTATTTTTACTTTCTCATATAAAAAGGAAGTATTGTGATGACGCGAAAATTCGATTATTAGATTTTGATGGATTTACACGTTTTGAGGTCCCCTGAGTCCAAAAACAAAAAAGTGGTTTTTAGAAAATGTCTGTCAGTCTTCTGTCGTCTGTGCAGACACCTGGAGCCTAAACTACTGGGCCGATTTCGACAAAATTTGGCATACATGTTCAGAAAAATCATACCCTGAGGCGAAATAGAGAAATGAATTTTAGATCCAAATTTGGGGGTGCTACCCCCCAAAAACTCTGAAAAAAAATTATTTCTAAAAAACGTTTTTTTTTTTTTTAATTTTCTACAATGGATAAAATACAACATTGAATCAGTTACAAATTCATAATAATAATTTATATCATGACAAAAAAAATTGTCAAACACAGAATTATTACGTAAAAAGAAATAATACAACGATAAGGAAAAATTGAAAGAACCTAAGCAGATGCACAAGTACATAAGCAGGTGCAATATTCCTGCGCGCAAAATAGCAGGAATATATATATATATATATATATATATATATATATATATATATATATATATATATATATATATATATATTACAGTTAAACTTTAACATAATGTTTGCACTAAATAAAAAATCGGTCCGAGAAAACTCAGACAAGCTTTAGTTACAAACTCTAGTAACAAACTCGTAGTTAAAACTCGAAACAATCTACTATTAGCAACTTATCACATACTTCCCTGTAAAAATTAAGTACTTAGTTTTACGTAATATTAGTTTGAAAGACTACATAACAAATTTTATTTTAGTATAAAAATATAGTATGTAAGGGAAATTTTATTTTGGTAAAAATTTTTGGGTAAAAAAAGCCGCCATTTTGGAAACACGATATATATTTGGGATCTACATTTCAATACCTTTAAAATGATGACCCCACTCAAAATTTAAAAAAAAAAATAAAAATGTTGCGATCAGTTGCGCAACAAAAAAAAAAATCGGTCCGAGACAACTCAGACAAACTTTCTCATATACGAGTTCATAATTATTTAGCCCAGTGTTTTCCATTTATTAGATTTCGTATGTAAATTTAATTATTATTGAGAATTTCATTAAAATTTATCATAAAAATAACTTCTCCCGGGCGGGGAATCGAACCCGGGCTCTCTCGGTCCGCGTTTTAAGCTTTTTTCTCAGGAACTAGATTTTTCCCGGGAAAACGGCTTATATCGTTGGATTCGTATTTAAATGGACTATATTTTAGAATTTTTTAATCAAAATCGTCGGAACCATTTTCGAAAAATCATTTTTTTTTCACGTTTTTTCAGAGTTTTTGGGGGGTAGCGCCCCTAAATTTGGAGCTAAAATTCATTTCTCGATTTCGCCTCGGGGAATGATTTTTCTGAACATGTATGCCAAATTTCTTCAAAATCGGCCCAGTAGTTTAGGCTCCAGGCGTCTGCACAGACGACAGACGACAGACAGACAGACATTTTTTAAAAACCACTTTTTTGGACTCAGGGGACCTCAAAACGTGTAAATCCATCAAAATCTCAAAATCGAATTTTCGCGCCATCACAATACTTTCTCTTTATATGAGAAAGTAAAAAGACAGAGACTCAGAGGTCTCTGTGTTGTCAATTGCTTGCTGATGGAAGAAACTTTGAGAGTTTAAGTTTGCAATATTTTTCCTGTTTTTGGGCAAAGTTGAAGTTGTATACTAAGTTTCAAATCTTCAGCTACAATAGTTGGGAAGATATTATGACCCAAGATGCCACGGACGGACCAACTACCCAAAATCATAAGGGTTTCTAGGACGACCTCGAAACCCTAAAAAGAGCATTGCGTCAAGCTTTAGTTAAGATATTTTTAATACATATGGGTAAGAGGTAATATTTAATAAAAAAAAAATCTATAATCTATAATAAACCGATTAAAATAATATTTGAGTGAATGAAAGACTTGATCTATTATTGAAGAAATGCCAGCCTCTAAGCAAAAGAAGAAATAAGGCCTAGACGGATATTAGCCTGATCAATATATAAATACTAAGACCTTTAGGTTTGGATCATGTTTATAATACAGGTTGGATAACTCCCTGTTAACTAGTAAACAACAAGTGACGTCATACCCCTAGCCTTACCTCCTTCACTTCGTAACACTCTGTAATTATCAACAACGTTTTAAAATCCACCCAAACTCAAAAATAGAACCAAAGTAGTCGACCAACCGGTTCAATGAACTAACAGCTAAGAAAAAATACAAACAAAAAACTGGACGAATATAATTACAGTGTAACAAATACAATAATTTTAAGATAAAAAGAACTTTTTATATACTACGTTTTTAAATTTTCTGTTGAATCGTATGTAATGTTGATAATATAATTGTTATTGTTATGTAATATATAATGTTAGTAAAAAAAAAATAGTTCCGAATTTATTTACTTCACATAAATGACAACCATCCAGAGAGCTGATCTTAAACCTATAAAAGGATAAATCTTTATACAACGGATCTCCCTAACACCAAATTTAAACCATGCCATCGAAATATTTGAAATAATATAATCGATATTTCCGGTTTTGCTGTCATTCAATGTTTATCTATCACAAATTTGAGACCCGTCAAAATGAAGATAGCGTAAATATTGGATATGGCAAAACAAATAAAATAACTGGCGGATTTTTTCCGAACTAACTTTCCGCACTGCAAAATTTGCTGAAAACTAATTAAATTCTGCTGAAAGATGGCTAAAAGTATTAAAATAATGCATTGTCAACGTGTTCTGAGCTATTCTAAAGTTTCAAATGTCTAGCTATTCGGGAAGTTAGTTAGAAATCGATTGCCAGATTTGTACCGGACAAACAAACAAGAATGCAAGCTAATAAAAACGTAGTAATAAAAATACTCGGGACCGTATGGTTCTTAAGACACAAGTCTCTGGTTTAATTGCCAGAGTGGGGAGACATATGACACACTGTTTAAAAACTTTAATTATAAGGGGGATATTTCAAATAAATATTT
This sequence comes from Gerris lacustris, assembly GCA_951217055.1. Lineage (NCBI taxonomy): Eukaryota > Metazoa > Arthropoda > Insecta > Hemiptera > Gerridae > Gerris > Gerris lacustris. The sequence goes on along the minus strand of OX578281.1, from coordinate 2,852,842 downwards.
TATTGCTTCCGAGCATACCGAAGGTAACAGAGGCTACGTGATCATTGTGAAGAACGAAAATAATTTATGTCTCCGATTTCAAAAATTCCAAGACAGAAATCCGTTTCAGACATAAGGGAATATTTTTGGTTCTGTGTCTGTCTGTCAGTCACAAGTTTGTGCGTACCGACATATCTTAAAAACTTCTCGTCCGATTTTATTGATATTTTTGATGGTTGGTCATAATTAGCCCATTGTTGGTCCCATATCAAGTTCCAACCTTCTGCTGTCATTTGTTTCTCTTCCACATGCACACACAAACAAACATTTATTTACACCTATAATCATCAAAACTACTTGTCGGTTTTTGATGAAATTTTGATGGTTTGTCTTAAGTAACCCACAGATAGCCCCAGATTAATTTCAACCGTCTGCGCTCTTTAACTTCTGCTTAATTGATACTTAATGTAAAAAATCAAAAAAGTTTGACGTATTAAAAAAAACGGGGTAAACAAATAAAAAATAAATCATTAAATTAGACAATAATGGCTTGTAAACTAATAAAATCATTAAAGTACAAAATAGGATGCGAGGAAGCTATGTGCCACACTAATTGGCAGTCTATTTTGAATTTAAAATGCAAACAAGTATTCTAGTATTACAGTATTGCACGAGTTTCATTCATAAAAAAAACAAGGTGATGGTATATAAAATATTCAACTATAAAACAGGCTTAATTGAAATGTTTTGAAAGTTGATAATTCCAGTTAGTTGTGTCTAGAGGTATTTCATTCACATCAGCCTCCACTCATATTCAATATCAGTTTCTTTTTATGAATAAGGATACAAAAACACGTGATTTTGCTGGATCAAAGCCCGAGAAATACAGTTGGATTAATATATATATATATATATATATATATATATATATATATATATATATATATATATATATATATATATATATATATATATATATATATATATACATATTTTTGTAAACAAGGAATTGAAATTATTACAATAATTAAATTGTAAAATATTTAATTGTTGTCTCATATTAATAAATAAAATATATTATTTACGACGAGGAAAGGATATAATACGAAGTAACTCTACATTTCATTCTCAAGTTTAGAATCATCGATTTCACGTTACTACGTACTGTACTATCATTGAACAAAAAGTTTAAACTATCATTATGTACTTTCATTCATAAAAAAAGAGACTCAAAGAAATTTAAAATACATATAAACATTGCTTTTTGAATTTGTTATTGTGTACAAACGTTTAGAATTATAAAAAAAACAAAATATATATATTATCTCCAGTAGGGAGAAAAAGCTATGATTTTGGATTAATTTAGAAGGACTAAAGTAAGACTTTTCTTCCCTGAACTCACAACGTAGGAAGAAAAAGTAAAACCAGGAAGAAAAAGAAGGATTGCCAACTTAATTATTTTTATAAATAGTAGAGAATGAATGGCTAAGGTAGTGAAGTTGTTGAAATCAGGTTGGCGAAACTGCTTTTTCGACCTAATTTGTAATTTTCGCTTATCATTATCATTGTTTAAACCTGCACTGCATCTAAATAACCTTCTATTTGAATTTGCAATTCTTATTAGTTTTTAATATTGAATCTCTTATATCTGCTGTTAAAAGTGCTAACAATTATTTATTAAAATAATATATAAAACCTGTGCAATGGATGAAAACGAGTTTTCTACCTACTGGAGATAAAATATTGTATATAACACAACACGGGAGTAAAATTCTATAATTCCCCTCGCGATAATTATATCCCTCGGCTGCGCCCCAGGAGCTTATTAGCGTTATTCCAGGGAATAATGACTTACTTTACTCCCTAGGTGCATAAATAACTGTTATCTCCAGAAAGGAGAAAAAGTGAACTTTCCTCGCTAGTTTACAGGGAGGAAAATTAGTCATTGCACCCAGTCAGGTTAAACAGGAAGTAATGGAAAGTAAGGGAATCATGAACTCTCATGATTCCCTCCAGTGTTACCCCAGATAAAGCACAAATAAATAAGGTTACTGCTAAATACACAATAATTCCATGTATTAACCTTTGTTTAATGTCGAAATCTATGTCATCTTCACACATCTCATGTAACCTCCAAAAGAGTTGTCGCATGATGATTCATTCAGTAAAACAAACAGGTTAAAGGTGAAATCATAACTTCTAAATGTAGATAAACTAATCCATATGTATGTACATCAGTTGTTGTCAATACTAGCAGTTACGAATTGATTCTCCCATGTAATTTTAGTATTAAAATTCAAATAATTACCATCTATAATTTAATTTTAACGTGATTAAACTTATTTATTGAATTGTTACTATTATATCTAACTATTTTTTTTTTGTTTAAAATAATATAAATACAATAATTTTTACTCTTTGTGTAATAAAATTAAAATCTTCAATTATTTCTTTCTCCCTGCTGTAGATGAAATCTTGCACGTACCTTGGAAGCAAAAATCAATTGTACCCAAGCGATAATTAACACCCTCGGTGCGTAAAAAACATTTATTTTATTTTTTATTTTCTTTTTACATTGAGATATTGATTTGTCTCATTAACTATTTATATGTTTATTGATTAGATTTCTTGTTAAAAAAATAAGTAATAAAACCTTCATAAATTACGTAGTTTGTTTTGTTAAGAGATTTCCCAGAAACGAATTAAAATTAAAGATTAAAACACTCGAGTAAAGAAGACGTTCTTGTCCATCGACAGGCAAACCTTCGAATCTCCTTGTGGTTTTACGACCTGCCATTTTTTTCTAAAAAAAATGGCTAACAATTTGTTTAACAAAAATATTTTTGTTAGTTTACATTGTTGTAAACAACAAAATTGTTGTTGTTGTTACATTGTTGTTATTATTGTTAATGGAACCTTTTCTTAAAACGTACTAACCAAGGTTATCTTTGAAATAAATATTTAAGAAAGGAATTTTGAAATAAGCTAAGTACAACAATTATAAAAACTTACTTGTAATCGGAAAATAAGAATTATGACAAATATTATGGTTTTTTTGACAGAGGAAATCAACGAAATCTTTCAAATACAGGGTGGTCCTTAAGTACGTTCCGAAAATTAGGGATATGATTGCGTGGATTATTTTATGAAAAAAAGTTCATATGAACTTATGTCCTAAACGGCTTAGTTTCCTATTGCAATAACACTTTAAGGTATTTTATTGAAATTTGGCATACGTTTGTAATACTTGAGGAGTAATTTTTGCCTTTAATTAAAAGTTTTTAGTAGCACCAATGGCGTACGTGGGGTTATCACGGTCGGGTTTTTAGAGGGAAAAAAAAACCACTGGTATTTTGATATTTTGAAAAACAGTTTATTTATTGCCAGCCAAAATTACAAAAATTTTGTCGCTTTAGATTTTGCCTTGCGAATAGCCGTTTTCGCACAAAATACAAAAAAAATCGAATGTAGGACAAAAACAAATTATTTTCTTTAAGTGAGACAATCCGCAATACCCCTGGTATTTTTGAACGTGTACGTGACTCTATGAGAAGAAGAGCAGAAGCATGTATAATAGCAGATGGTGGTCATTTTCTGCAATTAATCTGATTTTTTTAATTACTTAAGTTCACTTTTTTTTCAATTTGTGATTTTTTCTGTAACTTGATTTTTGCATTCTTTTGTCCTGGGTTCGACTTTTCTTGTATTTTGCGCGAAAACGGCTACTTGCAGGGCGAAATCTAAAGAGACAAAATTTATGCAATTTTGGCTGGCAATTAATAAACTGTTTTCAAAATATCAAAAAACCAGTGGCGAATCATTTTTTTCCTCTAAACCCCGACCGTGATAACCCCACGTACGATCCTGGTGCTACTAAAAACTTTTAATTGAAGGAGAAAATTAGTCCTTAAAGTATTACAAACGTATTCCAAATTTCAATAAAATACCTTAAAGCGTTATCGCAATAAAAACAAAATTAAAAAAAAGGAGAAACTTGAACACCCTGTATCTGGGAAACTAAGCCGTTTAGGACATAAGTTCATATGAACTTTTCTTCATAAAATAATCCACGCAATCATATCCCTAATTTTCGGAACGTACTTAAGGACCACCCTGCGAAATATCCCGTTTAGTTGTGCATTTTACAGCATTATTGCCAGTAGTTGATCTTTTAGCCGCTGGATATGGGCTCAATGTTTACTCAGTTCTTAAAGGAATTGAGTCTTCAAGGTCCTGGATTTCTTATTTTTGTTCCTAAAACTAAATTAAATTACTTCAACCAATTCCAAATCCTGTTTTTTCTGATAAATAAATTTAAAAACTGGATGTTAATAGAGAAGAACTACGAATGAATATTTAAGAAATACATTTTGTAAATAAGGTATTAACAATTAAAATAGATATTTGTAATCGGAAAATAAGTATAACTTTGAGTTAATAATAATTAATTTATTCCTAACCCTAATTAATAAGAATAACTATTATTATAATTCTCTAATCAAATTGAATAATAAGAAAATTAATTTCGTATTTATCTTTTTTTTTTAAACGTATTATTTAAAACAGAGCCAGATTATTTTTAGCACAATATGAATAAAAATACAAACATATATAGTTATAAGAATGCACACGACTCTCGTTATATAATTAATAACAGCTCTAGAAAAACAAGCAGGCGCCAGGGAGGCACTTATAGGTAAAAATAAAAAAAAACAGCTCTCTAAAGAATTCAAATTAAATACATGAACTGGTATCAATTCTGAGCCAACACTAACGACCTCTAATTGTTTTAATTAAACATACCTTAATTGCATTTGTTGAACAATAGCAACAATGCAACAGCAGCATACTACATATAAATATGCATACGTGTATAAACCTATTAAATTAAATATTTGCTATTAAACAACTAGGGAAATATTCAATTCAATATTAATGTACGTGTACATAATATTAAATTTTCCACAATGAACAATGCTTCATTTAAAACAATAAATATTAAAATAATTTACATTCAATTAATTGTTTGTATTTTTTATTAAAGTCAAATTTTAAACTTATTCAGATAATAAACGTCTATTTAAAACATTAAGATAAGGTAATTAAGCGTAATAAAGCAATTAAAAATAATTTGGTTTTAATTAATTTTTTTTAAATAGGTCAAAGTATTTATATTAATTAGTAATTAGATAAATATCTTAAAGAATAAAACATATATTCTAAAAATTTCATAGCAGGTAGGGGCAGTTTTGTCAATTTGTATCTATTAATTTTTTTGAAAATAAAATTTCGATTTTGCTAATAACCTAGATATAATTGCCAAAGTTTTGGCTCAGCGAACTCGAGCGTCGTTAGAGTTCCGGTTACTTCTGAGTTTATAATTTTCCCCTCGTTTTTATTAAAATTGCCAAAAACTGATATGGATTTTTTACATTAATTAAAGTATCAATTTAGCAAAATTTAAGGAGCGTAGACAGTTAAAAATTGACCATGGGCTATGTACGGGCTATACTTTCGACAAAACATCTAAATTTTTTAATATCAGATGAGTACTTTTGAAGATATAGGTGTAAATAAGATGTATGTTTGTGCGCATGTATGTGGAAGTGAAACAAATGGACGCAGAAGGTTAAAACTTATATGGGACTAACAATGGGCTAATTATGACTAACCATCCAAAATTTCATTAAAATCAGACAAAGGTTTTATTAAGATGTTGGTCCGCAAAATTCAAGCAAAAGTTAAAGAGCGCAGACGTTTCAAATTAATCTAGGGCTATCTGCGGACTACTTTCAATAAACTATTAAAGTTTCAAACAAATCAGATAAGTACATTTGAAGCTACAGGTGTAAATAAATGTATGTTTGTGCGCATGTGGAAGAGAAACAAATAAGCGCAGAAGGTTGAAACTTATATGGGACCAACAATAAGCTAATTATGACCTACCATCCAAATTTCATTAATCGGACGTGTAGTTTTTACGATATGTTAGTTCGCAAAAATTAAATGACAGAGAGACACAGAACCAAAAATGATCCCTGATGTCTGAAACTGATTTGTCTTGGAATTTTTTAAATCGGAGACATAAAATATTTTCATTCTTCAGAACGATCACATTGCTTCAGGTATCTTCGAAAAGCTCGTTTTTTTTTTTGTTGCAACATTTTAATCAAATTCTGCTGCAAGCAGACATTATATTATGGTGTCCTACGTGTGTTTCTCTATTCTTTTCAAAATTCCCTAGCTAAAGTCAAAATCCATACAAAATTACTTCTGAATTCGACAAAGACAAACACATTTATTAACTTAAAACTCCTATAAAAAACACATCCAAGCTACGCTTGAGTAACTCATTCACAGTAGATATGAACAAACTAAAATATTCATTAGTGATTCAAAATATGTGATAAACTTAAAATATGCTAATTAGTAAATGCATTAAGTCCCCATGTAAAATGATAACAAAGTAAAAGTTTTTTGTTTTTTTACAGCCAGTCAGATACCTGCATATTAAAGAAAAAACACATTTTAAACACACACAAAAAAATTATCATTTAATAAATTTATAAATAGTACAAAACAATTACAGACTTAATTAAAGATAATATTAAAAATATCATTTCGATAAATATTAGTTGAGTGATAAATATTAAGATAATACAAATTAATTAGTTAATAATCCTCATTAATTTTTATTTATTTTTCTTAAATCGAATTATTAAAAAGAACCATTATTTCAGTTCACAATTAAAGTGGTCAAAAAATTCAATGTTAGACAATAATTTATCATTCTAATAATAGTAATTATTTTATTTTACCATGGAAACTTTATTTCCCTATAAAGGGGGTGTTTTAATTGAACTTACCCTTTGTCTGAATAGTTATTTAGTCACTCGTTTAATAAGCTAAACTTCATAACAATGTTGATCTTTAAATATGAGGATTGTTAACTAATATTAAATGTTAAACAAAAACACATAACATTTTATATATATAAAAAAATAATAATATAATACAAATATAAAAAAAGCATGCAGTAGAAATATATACAAAAGTAAATTAAGTGCACTAAGAAGTTATTACAAACCATGAAAAAAAAGAAAAAAAAAACACAGAAAAGCGTAACCATAAAATTATATACAAATTAATAGGCAAAAAGAACGTATAATAATAAAAAAGTTAAAACATTTATGCAATAAACATAAAAAAAAGTAGAAATTTATGTACAATTTTTTTTTATCTCCAGTCACATGTCACCATACAGAAAAATATATCATGTGCACTAAAAACAATATGTTTATGAATGTAATGATTTTTAAAAAAAAAAAAATAAAAATAATTTTTTAAGTATGAATAATTTATTGCATTCTATATATTAACACTAGTTAATATATATAATTTGAAAGAAATAAAATCTTAAGGTAAAAATATAAAATTATAGTAAAATTGAATACTTTTAAAAAACAAAACGTCAATGAAAAAAAAAAAAAAAAAAAAAAATTAAAAATACAGACTAAAAGGATGAAGTTTAAAAATACTAAATTAGCCTGTAAAAAAATACCAAATCAATGACTAATTCTGTTTAAATCATAAAAAATAAGAGTAATTGATCAAAACAGCTATCAAAAAAATTAATACAAATTAACCATAAGAAATGGGCAAATAAAGGATTTCTTGGATGCCCATATTGTTTAATAGTAAATAAACAGAAGAACGAATCCGTAAGAGTTTAATGTGAAACAAAATTAGTTTTACTTGTTTACATTAAAGAAGGATCGACCAATAGAAATATGGCTATTGTTATTGTTAGTATTTCTATTTACCTTATGAAAGTATGGTGATAAGTGATTAAAAAAAAGAAAAAAAAGTCGTGTTGCAAAAATAAAATTGCTATTTACTTTGTGCTCTAGTACATTACACGTCGAGTGCAGAAAGTAGCATTTTGCATGCGAGTGTGGAGTTTGCACCCAAGCGACAGCGAGGGTAGTAAAACCACACGAGTAAAGCATAATGCAGTTTTCGCACGAGTTGCGTACCGTACTTTATCTACGATTGCTGTTTAAATACAGAAAAAAAATACTTAATAAACTTCCTGTATGTAAGTTCGTATTTCTCTTTTGATAAAGATGACATTAATTCATTAGTTGTATTTTGTGCCGAATTAATTATTTCGGGAGGCGTATAATTCTCCTCATTTTCGTCATAATGACTTAAAAATCACTCATTGTTTTTCACTAAAAACTCGATACAAACAGCTACTTTAATTAAACAAACAGCAAATTATTTTTGTAAAATGTAAACAAACTCGCAAATCGTACGTTAAATTGAAGAAATCTTCTTTTTTACCGCCGGAAAAAAAGAGGAATTATGAAACGCGCATGCGCAATGAATACAAGTACGTAAAGAATCACTTTTTACGCATCTAAACAGAGATACAATGTTTATATTTCGTAACAATCGTAGATAAAATATATTATTGTGTGCGGTATGAATGGTGTTATTAATCGTGTTGTTTTTTTTTATATTTGACAGTAATATTACAATACGCTGCATAGTATATTGTGTTTAATATTTTAAAAAGGAGAAAAAGATTTGAACACCACCCACATCATAATAATAATAATGAATGAGAATGACATGCGTCATTTATAAACTAGAGAGAATTGAATAATGGCATGTTAAGGAAATGTTAACACTTGTTTATAACCACATAAGAAAACATTATTATTTTCATTTCATCGTTTGTTCAATGCTTGCAATGATCGTAAAGAAAAATAACGAAAAAGGGGGCCCCGCTAAACACGACCTATATTCCCCACGGAGAACATTAAAGCTGACTACAGATTTGTCTATATAAGGCAACGCTATCAGTTCTAGATAAACTAGAAAGTTATGATACTCAGAATTCAGAGTATAGTTAACCATCTAGTTTATGTATTGCAATAAGGGTAAATCATAATGGAAAACGGTACAATCCAGAAAAATATTGTAAATTAGGACGCAGAATTGGAGGTAATATTGTCTCAATTAGGATGAATTGGATTTGTTTTTTTTTAATATCTTCCATTTAGTGACATTTTATAAAGAAAAAATAAATATTGAATTATTATTCGTAAAGTAGGTACGTAAACTGGTGTCATATTATATCTACAATTAAAAAAAAAAAGGTTGTACGCAAAATATCACGTAAAAAGAGTTCCGTTGATATTGTAAACATGAAATTATCAACACGCTAAATTTTGATATTTTTTTTATCGACAAAATCGCATGGAGTATTAAATTAAATTTTATGGAAAATTAAACAATTTACACAAGTGTTCATTCCCCCCAAAAACATACCCCGAAGCGAAATAAAGAGAAATGAAATTTAGCTCTAAATTTAGGGCCCTCTCTGAATCCCCCCCCCCCCTCCAAAAAACTCTGAAAAACATTATTTCTCGAAAACGATTCCGACAATTTTGATTGAAAAATTCTAAAACGTAGTCCATTTAAATACGAATCTAACAATATAAGTAGTTTTCTCCCTGAGAAAATAGCTTAAAATAGAGACAAAGAAAGGACAGGTTCGATTCCCCGGCGAGAAGAAGTTATTTTTAAAATACATTTTGATGAAATTTTCAATAATAATTAAATGCACCTACTACCTAGGAAAACTAATACATGGAAAACACTGGGCTGAGGAATTATTGATTCGTAAACGAGAAAGTTTGTCTCAGTGTGGTCTCGGACCGAATATTTTTTTATAAAAAAAATGAAAAGGTAATCCTAAAATTACCCCAAATTCAAAACAAATACACACCACTATTGTGGGTTAGTAAACAAAAAGCAAATGATAAAATAAAATTAATTATAAATGAATGACGGTTATTCAATAGGAATTACATAATTTATGAAATGAGTGACAAGATAATTTGCTGCTCACTACCACTCAATAAATGTTAGATTACAGCCAAACATTGAATATATATATATATATATATATATATATATATATATATATATATATATATATATATATATATATATATATATATATATATATATATATATATCATGTTAAAATGATAAGCCCATGAATAATGATTGTAAAGGAAATATTAATTAACAGTTAAACTAATATAAATACTGATAAACATTCTGAATATCCGTCTTACAGACTCATATAGTTATGAATAGTTAAATTTAACGGACAAAACTGCAGTAGAGAACATGGTAGTGTTTAGTCACTTCACTTTGCCTTTAAAACAATTGAAAATCGAAGTTGGTAACTCTACAGAAACAGGGTTTTAAGTGATAATCCCTTATAATATTAGTCCAGCGTTTCTCAAAGTGTGGGTCAGAAAAATTTTGCCGGGTCGCGAAAACAAATTGTAAAAACACGAAAAAAAAAATGTTTTCGGTTAAAAATTCGGTATATTATAAAAATTAAAATGAAATTATTATCAATAAATATTTTTATCTCCAGTAGGGAAATAAAGTTATGATTTTGAATTAGTTTAGAGGGACTAAAACAGGTCTTTTCATCCCTGAACTCAAAAAGTAGGGAGAAAAAGTAAAAGTAGGGCGAAAAAGTAAAGTAGGGCAAAAAAGTAAAAGATTGCAACTTAATTATTTTATAAATATGTAGTAGAAAATGTATGACTAATGTAATGAAGTTGTCGAAATCAGGTTGGCGGCACTGCGCTTTTTTGACCATGTTTATCTTTGTTTACAACATTATAACCTGCATCTAAATAACCTTTTATTTGAGTTTAATTCCAATTCTTATTTGTTTTTAACATTGAATCTCTTATATCTGCTATTAAAAGTTCTAATAATTATTGTTATTTATTAAAATAATAAATAAAACTGTGCTATGGACGAAAATGTGTATTTTCTTCCTACTGGAGATAAAATATTGTATGTACCGGGTGAGTAAAGTGACATTATTACCCTCGCGATAATTATCTATCTCCCTCGGCTGCGCCTCGGGAGCTAATTAGAGTTATTCCCTCGGCTGCGCCTCGGGAATTAAAGAGTCTAATTCCCTCGGCTTCGCCTCAAGAACTAACTTTTTTCGCTCAGGGAATAATGGCTTACTTTACTCCCTAGGTGCATAAATAACTATTATTTAAACCTATCATAGAAAAAAAATTGAGTTTCTTCATTAATTTAATAAAGAAATTTTAAATCTTTTGAAACATTACATATACATTTATTGAAACCCATGCAAACTATGATGAAGGAGATTTACATCTAGAAACACTATCAGTTTCAATTCAAAGACATCTTTCGGAGCTAATCAACAGTTTTAAAGACTGCTTTCCGGATATTACATGAAATAATATGTGGATTAAAGATCCTTTTTCTGTCGAAATTGAAAAGGAAGAAATGTTAAATCTTAGTGAACAAGAAGTTAAAAATGTAATTGAAATTTCATGCGCAACCGATCTGAAAAAAGTGTTTGAAACTGTACCACTAATTAATTTTTGTTTGCGCTGTCAAAAGGCGTATCCAAGCGTATATGTGAAAAAGCGATACAATTTTTAATGCTTTTTGTCAGTACTTATACTTGTGAAGCTGTGTTCTCAACCTTGGTGTACTTAAAAATTAAGTATCGAAACCTAATGTCGAACCTAATTAGAGAATAAAATTAACATCATTTTTGAGTATATTAAACTCAAAAATTGCTTGATTTTTGTTTAAAAAATGGTTCTTTTTGAAAATACAAACATTTTTTTATTCAAGGTAGGTCGGGAAAAAAATTAAACTTAAGTACCGGGCCGCGGTCAAAAAAGTTTGGGAAACGCTGCCTTAGTCTAATAAAATTGTATTAACATTTTAATTTAAATAAAATTATAATTATTATTAACTACGTAATCTTTCTGTAATATGAAGACTACCAAAATCGTAAAATATGAAAATATTAACATTTAAATATGGAGAAGGGATGATGTCCCTTCGCTTATCAGTTTTTCAGACGTAAAGGAATAAACTCGAAGTGATAATTTAATATTCGCCTTTGTTTTGTAGACTAACCCAACAGTTTACCTTAATCTGGAGCAAATCTATAGGTATCAATTTAAAAAGATTTAAAAACGTGCTTTGAGGGCGTAGAAAAATAGATTTATAAATAAATAAAACACCTGGCACGGATTTAGTTGTATTTCAGCCTTCAATGTGTCTTCTTTATAATTAAAATAAAATGTTCCTCTAATAATAGGTGCAGATTAAAAATATTTAGAGCATTTACTCCTCAGTTATATTTATATCAATCACTCATTATTAAAGCAATTTGAAAAGAGAAAATTTTAGAGGGGATTTGGGGGGATTTTTGAAAATTGAAAAAGTAAAAATTAAAAATAAGTTATACAAACACACTTAAAAAAAAAAAAAAAAAAAAAAAATCAAACTTTGAGAGAAACATAATTTTAATATTAACATATTGAATAAAGAGATCTAAAAATAAATCTAATGTAAATAAATTCGCACGAATAATTTTTCCTAAAATAATTCGAGACGAATAACAAACCAAGCTTGTTAAAAAGCTAACAATGTTAAACCACAAACATAAATATGTATAAAAAAGTTTTTTTTTTTAATAAAAATAGCACTGTAAGTAGGGTACTTGAGAATACATCATTATCCATAAAAAGAAAAAAAAAAAAAAACTAAGAATAAATTGGGATTTTATTAGATTTAATGATTGTTACAAACAAGTGTAAAATAGCATTTAAGAGTGAACAACAACAGAACGTGAAATATAAAACTAATAAATAATTAATGTGAATATAAAAACAAGGAGAAATGAATAAACAATAGTAATTTATAAATACAAATTTATAAGAAAATAATTAGAAAAAAAAAAAACAAACTAGAATTAAAAGTTCCAATATATACGAAACACACAGAAATAAATCTTTTTTTAAAACAAAGTTAGGAAACTAAATAAAGAGTAACAATTAAAAAGCGGACAAATAAAGTATTGTATATTTATAGAAGTTAGATTCAAAAAAAGCAATTTTGTTTAAATTAAAAAAAAAAGATGAAGAAGAAGAGGGAAAATTGGCAGAGCAGAACAGTTAATAATAATCTAAGGGCAGTAAGCATGCAATTAAAAGGGTATCCAACCGTTTCGTGCCGATGCATTTAAGAATAAAAAAATAAAAAATTAAATAAAAACACCACCAGATCATGCACTAATATACAAGAAAAAAATCAACCTTTTTTGATTAATTAATACAAATTAAAGAAAAAGACAAAAAAAAATTTAACTGGGATATAATTTGTTTACATACGTATTTTGTGAGTGCATTTCTCAGAGCACGCACTAGTGAGGAACCCTTATCGGATTTTGGTTTTTTTTTATTTGGCAAGCCGCAGTAGAGATTTGATTTCGAGACTTTTAAATAATGTTTATACGAAATTTAATTTTTTTTTTGGTGCCCCAAAAATTAAAAACAAAATGCGGCCAAGCTATTCCGCAAATCGCACACAGCACAGCCTACAGCTTTTTTTTTTATAAGCCAGCCCTGAAAATATTAAAAACAAAAAAAAAAAATTGTAAATACTGTTGAAAAAAAGTAAAAAAATAACATCAGTAATTAAAAACTAAAATTAACAATAAGAAGCTAAATAATAAATATTAATTTATAAAAGTAATTAAAATTTAAAAAAAAGACCGATAATAATAAGGAAAAGAAATTAAGTACAACGCTATAAAAATTGATTAAATAATTTAATCATCAAGAAAGTTTTTATAAAAGGTTTTTCACCTTTAACATTTTTAAAAGTAATTTTATATTAAAAATAAACCCTGTTTTTTAATTCTTGATTAAAATTAGGTCTAAAATTAATCCAAGAAAAAGTAAAAATATGGCAAAAATTAGCTTTTTTAATTGCTTTTAGAACTCGACTGCTCAAAATATATCTCTATACTCATTTTACAATTAGTATTAACTTTTGACAGCGCGGGAAAATCGAAAAAATGTGGTGGGGACCCAATAAGAGCACTGGATTTTCAATTCGAGAAGGTCGGGCCAACTAGACAAATAAAAATTTCACTGGCTCCATCCCTTACACAGGTCTAGTGGCTTTACTTTTTTTCCTCAAATAGGTTGGCTAATCTGAGTGTCAAAAGTTAATACTAATTGTAATAAGAGTATAATTTTTTAAATATAATTTTCAATTGGACACAATTTACACGGTGAACATATTTGTTCAAAATACTACGTTATGATAAAAATGATAAGGAAATGATAGACACTCAAGAAGTAACTAAAAATAATTTTTAAAAAAGAAAGAAATAATTTTTACAATAAAAATAAAGATTAATAAAACGAACTGATATTTGTTATATAAAAATAAGAATAACACTATACATATGTAGATTCAATTCAGTACAAATATAAATTAAGATATTCACTATATAATAATTTTTGGTGTACATAAAATAAATATAAATAGTTTAACACGAGAATTTGAGATTATAGACAGCAAGGGCACTAGTATTAATTATATACCTATAATTCATTAATTACCTATATAATAATATTAATTAACATTAATATTAAAATTAATTACAGCTTTGATCATTTTTAACATATAGTTGTTTAACAGAAGTTCCATGTTGCCGCATGAGTACTGTATTGCATTATAAAATACAGTATAGTAATGATAAATACAAGTATATAATTATGAATTCCAACGTTGATAATAATAAACTACGAGTAGGTGCACTCATAGCAATAATATGAAACTATTTACTATTTAGTGAGTCAGTCGTTATAAAATAGAAACCATAATTTTTTTATTACTCGAAAACATATACAGATAAATATTTCTATTATATATATTTATATTCTAGTAGAGTCCCAACGACGGCGACCACTCACCTCGAAATAATTTTTTATTGCTAATCTAAGACAACCACAATTATTCCAATAAAAAGTAAGTGTTTGCTTTGATTTGTTAATCTTCAAATAGATATAATAACTTATCTAAATACACGTAAAAACGTATCTAAATAGATATAATAACTTATCTAAATACACGTAAAAACGTATCTAAATAGATATAATAACTTATCTAAATACACGTAAAAACGTATCTAAATAGATATGTATCTAAATAAATTTACTTAATTTTACTTTCATTTCTAAATATAAAATTACGCCCGTTGCTATGGGTTTAACGGTTCGTATATTATATTTTATAACTAAATGTCCCTTTAAATAATTTTAATATCTGATGCGCTTTAAAATAT
Source organism: Gerris lacustris (assembly GCA_951217055.1). NCBI lineage: Eukaryota > Metazoa > Arthropoda > Insecta > Hemiptera > Gerridae > Gerris > Gerris lacustris. The sequence continues at coordinate 2,837,619 of OX578281.1, read as the reverse complement.
ACAACCCCCTTCCCCATTAAAGAATAGATTAAGATCAAGTCTTGTCCTAATAGATAATTTTTGTTTAAGGATATATCAACTTATTACTAGGAAATGTTAATCTAAGTAACATTCCTAAGATCAAGTCAGTTTTAAAGTAATAATAATATCTGAGAAAAACAGATGTTATAACTTATTCATAATCAAACAACCTAAAGCGGGAAAAAATATTTAAAAAAAAAAAAAAATTATATCAATATTACACAATTCCAATTTAAAAATAAATGTATGGTAATAGATAGATAGATAACCTTGGTTAACAAGTGTACACACCTTTGTTAACTGGTGTATAATTAAAAAATAATTATAGAAGCCCGTTATTACATTATTATACATAACAACTACTACATTACTATTATTTCTGAATGAGCATAATAATAAATGATTTAGTGAGTTTTTCAGTGTTATTATGAATGGTTCAGGTGGAAATAAGGGAGGGAAAGAAATCAGCTGGTGGAAATGAGCAGAGTTTAACATAATATCCACTTTCATTTGGGACGGAGAGGGGGGCGAGATGGAGGGTCCACACGCAGCGTGTTGGTAGTAAAAATGCAATGATAATAATAGCCTTAGGGGGCTCGGGTCCCCCCCCCCCCCCCCGGCCGCCTCCAAGTCGCTTATAGACATCACATCTCCACTATATATAATATCTGTGTCAAGCCGACTTCATTATTTTTTTTTCGCGGCGCTAGAATATAATCGGATCACAACATCTCATAGAGATCGAGAAACCAACTGCTAATTTCATTATCTTAAAACCAGGGTAGAGATTAACGGAAATCAAATAAATGATAACTGTCCAATCAATAAAAGATAAATCAACTATTCTAAAAAAAATTATGTAATAGGAATGAATATGTTATATACATGAATGATGTGATGTTCTATATATATATATATATATATATATATATATATATATATATATATATATATATATATATATATATATATATATATATATATATATATATATATATATATTATAAACACACTCACACATTTATATATAACATTGTCTTATCGAACAGCTGATTTTTTTTTTTTTTTATGTTATCCACAATAAATAATTACAATGAGAAAAAATGTGTGTGAAGAAAATAAAAATTGATTAGCACAGTGGTAAATATTAAATTGATGAATCAATAGTTTGAATAAATTGAATCGCGATACTAAAACTAGATAATTATAAAATAAGCAATTATTACAAATATCCGTACGATAAAATCCAACAAAATTTTCTTATAAACATAGTAAGAATGAATTTAAATATCTAATTTAATAAATATTTATTTTTAAAAAGAATGTAAAAAGTCTTCAACACGTGCTTGTTTACCTACAATTCGGTTTCAATTTTCAGCAACATCAGTTTTATTTTCGTAAAAACATCGGAAAACTAGACTTTTCCTCGGGAAAATAACTTAAAATGGGTTAGAATCTTACTGAAGTGGACTTAATTTTATAATACTTTAAATCAAAATTGTCGGAACCGTTTTCGAGAATAAAAAAAATCAGTTCAGAATTATTGGGGGCGTAGCACCTCCAAATTTGGAGCTACTATTCATTTAATCCATTTTAGCTCGGAGATTTTTCTGAACACAATACTAGATTTCATCAAAATCGTCTCAACGCGTCTCCACAGACAACAGACTATTTAATTTAATGGACTCAAAAAAGTTTAAATTCATGAAATATTTCCCGTGATTACATTACTTCCTCTTTATATTCACAAAAAAAAGAAAGTAAAAAAAAAATGTAAACTGTTAACTTAATAAAATACATTTAAATAATAATATTGTAGTAAACGTAAAAAACCCTGGTTCAATAGGACAGTTTTGTTATATAACTTTCATTTTTAAATAAGCAATGAATGAAAATAATTTAACAGTTTCATTATTTATAACAGCTGACTTTTTTTTTACCTCTAAAAAAAAAAAAAAAAAAAAATCAATTTTTAAGTTTTTGGTAGTTTTCATACTACGGAAAGTTAAATTTTAATTTAAATCAAATTATACTTATTATTAACTACGGGAAACAGACAGTGAAAAATACACTCCTGTGCCGGGATTTGAACCACGGGCCTCTATATTTCCAGTATAGCGCTCTTCCATCTAAGCTACGCAGGAGAATGATTTTTCACTACCGTAATCGATAACTAGTCCCGAATCCAAGCTTTCAATATTTTCGGGACTATATTTTCAATAGATTCGGGACTAGTTATCGATTACGGTAGTGAAAAATCATTCTCCTGCGTAGCTTAGATGGAAGAGCGCTATACTGGAAATATAGAGGCACGTGGTTCAAATCCCGGCACAGGAGTGTATTTTTCACTGTCTGTTTCCCGTAGTTAATAATAATTATAATTTGATTTAAAAAAAAAAAAAAAAAAAAAAATTAAAATGCCAAATTATTGAAAGAAAGGATTCAATTATAGGAAGAATTACTTAAAAGTCACTTTTACAGTTCAATTACTTTACGGAATAAAAAAGAAACAGCTGACTGTCCTATTGAACAGCTGATTTTTTAACAACATTATTAAACTATTTATGTTAAAACAAGATTATATTTCTATTATATTAATATCAAATCTGAAAACAACATTTGTAAAGACACAATGTGAAAGTAGTATGACAGCCCGTAATTATCACAACACGGCGCCCATTCAACATATAAACTGACCTACCCTAACTAAACACATTCTCAAGCTTCTCTCTACATTCTTATCACTTATCAGACAACGGCATTCTCTTAAAACACGACCAAATATATTTTTTTAAACAAATAAAAATAAAATAAACAATAATAATATATATATATATATATATATATATATATATATATATATATATATATATATATATATATATATTTATATATATATATATATATATATATACAGAAACTTCCGGAAGAAAGAAAAACATAATTTATTAATAAATACCCCTTTACCTAATTGATCTAATTGATAATTAATCTATAATTGATATATTTATATCCTCACATCGTTACATAATGTAGAACAGAATGAAAAAATCCTTAAAGGATTACCTAGTATTAATAATAATTAATACCTAATACTTACTATGGAGGTTAAATTGGTAATTTTATTTTGTTTAATGAATCTAGTAATATGTAATAATAACAATTAAATTAAATGTGTACTACAAATTGAAGAAGCTTAAATTTCTAAATAAATTACAATATACAACAAGTAAAATCGTAGTATCTGACTCGTTTTTGAAAGATTGGATTCTTAGTTTAGGAAAAATCATTTTCCGATATTATGTTTTATTTCAGAATTAAATTTATTTAACACTTTCTTAATATTAGAAATGAAACTTTAGTTCTAGAATGCATTGCTCTCTTTCATTTTTTAACGAATTTATTATTTTAGGATTAAGAAATGGTTATGGGAAATTTAATTGAAAAAAAAAGATTCCTACGTTAAAGTAACCACATTTATTCCAATAAAAATAAATGTTTGTTTTGATTTGCAGGTCTTTAAATAGATATAGTACAATTAATCTGTAAAAATGTTACACTTGGACGAGTCTCGAATCGCAAACTTCGTTACACGATGTCACTATATGAAAAAATTCACTCTACCGCCGCCAAAGAAGTTTTATTTCAAAAAGTTCTTTATATCTTGTAATTATTAATTTTTTATCAGTATAAAAGCCTTTTTTTGGTGTATAGAGTTTTTCCGAGCATTTTGATGTCGACGAAAGAGAAATGCACCTTGTACTTTAACGAGAAGGTACACATATGCTCGTGTCAATGTGTCAGGCGGACATATGAAGCCTACAAAAAAGGTCTAGACTTGCGGGAGATTAAGTTAATAAGTGTCTGGAAGGGAAGTTTACGGGTGAGGGAAGCCGGTGTAAAGTAACAGATGGTTAGAGGGACTTGCATTGATAGTGGGATTACAGATAAGGGGTGAAGTGGGAACCCACCACGAGGTGCAGTGACACCAATACGGGGTATAGGGGAGGAGTCGGCCTCCCCGCTGTAGAAAGCATCGATCCGTACGGCAGGGAGAGAGAGGTGCCGGCCACACCAAATATGGTGGTCGGAAGAATACGCCGGGGCTACGAGCTCGAGGCAATGCAATGTAGAGTGCCGCAGTCTGGGGCTTTACTTCACATCCAGTCGCCCTTGATAACCTAGCGGGGCTTCTACAGTCTACCGTCTACTATAATATACAAAACAAACCTTAGCCGCACTGAGAAACAAACAGACGCGTCTCGACGTCTGACCTCGGCTATCCTTATGTTTACCTTGGTCGAGATCTCCTTATCCCATTGACTGCTAACATTACCAGACTCCCAGTGTCCAATGTCAGGATTGTGTGGAAAACGCCCCTAGACTCTAGAACTCTAGACGACCAGATATAAATCACGGCCGAGTTTAGAGACGCACAAGTCTCCGCTCACTTGAAATTGCATCCGACGCCTTCGACCCTCTATCATATTACATTGGTCGTTTCCCACGAGTCAAGCGATCGACAACACAACGTAACACCCGTTATAACCGATCAAAACAAACAAGAGAAATTCCCATCTTTACCGATTCTTAACTATAATAATAAACAAATAAAAACATTTAACGATATAATAGACAGATTGTCTGGACCGAGAGCCGTGACATTGCATTCAACTGTGTGGGAAAAGGAAGCGTATAAAATTATTAAAAAACCCGAATGTTAAGGTCAGAGCCAAGGACAGACGTAACTCATTCAAAACAACAACCAACAGCTGATTTTTTTTAAAAAATCTATTATTCGACATAGACTAATAATATAACTGAACACGCAACACTACGTATGAATTACACCAGATACCACATAGTTTACCACCTTTGTATTTGATATGTTCCGATTGTAATTGTAATTACCATCGCAATTATTATAATTGTTATTGATAATCATCAATCTACACGCATACATAATTAAAATGTATTTAAAAAAAAAGGTCGAAATTCTTATCAAGACTAATTGACACATAAAAAGTTGCTTGTTTTGAAGGGAATGTTTCAAAATTCAGTAGTAGCCCCATCATACATTTAAAATAAATGTTAAAAACTCATCACTAAAATAACATTGATTTCTGTACCTCATTTAAGAGAAATATTTTGACCTCCTGGATATAGTGTATAAAAAAATAAGGTTTATTGGTTACTTTAAGTTCAGAGCGTTCCATAATTTTTTAAAATATCAATTTAGCAAAAGTTAAAGAGCACAGAAGGTTAAAATTAATCTGGTACTATTTACGGTCTACTTTTGACAGACTATTACAAATTTCATAAAAATCAGATGAGTACTTTTGAAGATATAAGTGTAAATAAACGTATGTTTGTGTGAATGTGGAAGAGAAACAAATGGGTGCAGAAGGTTGAAACTTATATGGGACCAACAATGGGCTAATTATGACCTACCATACAAATTTCATTAACATCGGACGTGTAGTTTTTAAGATAATATACTGGTTCACAAAAATTAGGCAACAGACAGTCTGACCCACAGACACGGGATCAAAATTGTTTTTTTGAAGCGGAGACATAAAATATTTTCGTTCTTCAGAACGATCACATAGCTTCCGTTAGATCGGATGCAATATGAACCTCTTAAACTTTAGCCGCTAGTTTTTCAGGGATAAATGTTGGGTTTTTGGAAATATTACTCAGGTAAATTACAGTCAGACAGACAAGCGCATGAATATATAAGGGTCCTTGTTACAAACAGACAGACAAGCGCATGAATGTATAAGGGTCCTTGTTACAAACAGACAAGCGCATCAATGTATAAGGGTCATTGTTACAAACAGACAGACAGACAGACAAGCGCATGAATGTATAAGCCTCGTTACAAACAGACAGACAAGCGCATGAATGTATAAGGGTCCTCGTTACAAACAGATAGACAAGCGCATGAATGTATTAGGGTCCTCGTTACAGACAGACAGACAAGCGCGTGAATGTATAAGGGTCCTCGTTACAAACTGATAGACAAGCGCATGAATGTATAAGGGTCCTCGTTACAAACAGATAGACAAGCGCATGAATGTATAAGGGTCCACGTTACAAACAGACAGACAAGCGCATGAATGTATAAGCCTCGTTACAAACAGACAGACAAGCGCATGAATGTATAAGCCTCGTTACAAACAGACAGACAAGCGCATGAATGTATAAGGGTCCTCGTTACAAACAGATAGACAAGCGCATGAATGTATTAGGGTCCTTGTTACAGACAGACAGACAAGCGCATGAATGTATAAGGGTCCCCATTACAAACAGACAGACAAGCGCATGAATGTATAAGGGTTTTCGTTACAAACAGACAGACAAGCGCATGAATGTATAAGCCTCGTTACAAACAGACAGACAAGCGCATGAATGTATAAGGGTCCTCATTTTTGTATACGGACTCTAAAAAGAGGAATGTATTTATTCATTTGAAAGTAGATTAAGTCCTTTATTTAAAACAACTAAACACGACAAAACAAAAAAAATGTGAAAAAAAGTGTAAATAATATAAAATAATGTGTCTTAACATTAAAAATCCATTGCATATAAGCAATAATCTGCACTAATAAACACAATTTGAAAACATAATTAAAGTTATTCTCATAAAATTCGTACTTTGAGTCACAATGTATCCTCAGATAACCAAAACAAATGTGTTAATTTATCCTCCATTAGCTACCGGAAGCGATGAAAATAAATAAAAAGAGAATTACCTCTCGAAAAAGAGAATATATATATATATATATATATATATATATATATATATATATATATATATATATATATATATATATATATATATATATATATATATATATTTTTTTTTACTTTTCCCCTTTTTTAACATTTGCCAATGACATTGTTTTTACACTTTCCTCTCCACAAAATAAGGAATTTGTAATGTTGCTTTAACACACAAAAAAACGAATTACACATATCGAACGAGAGGAATTACCTAACTATAGATTTTTCCATTCAGAGAATTTCCTCTCCCCTGGTAAATAGTGAAATTGAAAAAGTCATTAATAGAAATTAAAAAAATAATAAAGATACGCTACAACACAGCGTAATTCAGATCTGGAAAACAAATCTATACCAGAGGTATAAGTACCAGTTAGGATTTCTTTATATTTCTAGCTCTTCGTTAACTTTATTGTTCATATAACGTTGTTTTCTTCTTTACTATTTTCTACATCACACTGTGTTGGGAAATAAAAGTGAATACGTACTATGTAGTCCATGTACTTTAAAAAAAAAACGGGTGAAATAGAAAACTCATCCATGTATAGCCAGATGCATATCGTTGTGTAGATAGCATCACTCATTTCTATACACAACTTGTGATGGAACAGTTGTGATAAGCTAAGAGAACAGGTAACAACTTCGTAACATGAAACAAAACACTAAAAGCCAACTAATTCCCCCCCCCCCCCCCCGGTTTGTAATAGGAAACTAACAATTAATTAAAACAAGGCGGAGGAAAGAGAACAAGAAATACAACCGCTATTAAAACTAACCAAACTTCATAAGAACTTCCAACAAATAACAACATAACACTTATGTAAAACATAAAAAAATAGACTGCAAATTGGTGTGGCACATAGCTTCCTCGCATCCTATCACGTTCTTCATAGATTTTATGCTTTTAACAAGCCATTATTATCTAATTTGTGTAAATGTTCCCCACGATTTTTTTAACCTGTCAAAATGGTTTTGATTTTTTACAAGAATTAAAGTATCAATTTAGCAAACGTTAAAGAGTGAAGACGGTTGAAATTAATCTGGGGCTATCTGCGGGTTACTTTTGATAAACTATAGAAGTCTCATACAAATTAGATAAGTATTTTTGAAGCTATAGATGCCAATAAATGGTTAATTTAAATTCAATGGCGTTCCATAATTTTTAAAATATCAATTTAGCAAAAGAAAAAAATTGAAATTAATCTGGTGCCATCTACAGTCTACTTTTGACAGACCTTTTAAATTTCATAAAAATCAGATAAGGAATTTTGAAGATATAAGTGTAAACAAAACAAATATATGTTTATCTACGATTGATACGAAATATAAACATTATATCTTTGTTTAGATGCGTAGAAAGTGATTATTTACATACTTGTATTCATTGCGCATGCGCGTCTCATAGTTCTGAATAATTCCTCTTCTTTACCACGCTAGTGAGTTTGTTTACATTTAACAAAACTAATTTAGTGTTCTTTTATTAAAGTAACTGTTCATATCGAGTTTTTAGTGAAAAACAATGAGTGAATCAAGTGACTTTGACGAAAATGTGGAGAATAATAATCCTCCAGAAATAATAAATTCGGCAAAAAATACAACAAAAAGATTAATGCCATCTTTATCAAGAGAGAGATACGAACTTACATACAGCAAGTTTATTTGTTTCTGTATTTATTATTCAAATCTAACAATCGTAGATAAAGTACGGTACGCAACTCGTGCGAAAACGGCATTTTGGATTGCTCGTGTGGTTTTACTACCCTCGCTGTCGCTCGTGTGCAAACTCCACACTCGCATGCAAAATGCTACTTTCCGCACTCGACGCGTAATGTACTATTATGCACAAGTGGAAGAGAAACAAATGAGCGCAGAAAGTAGTGATATAAAGTAGCAATATCTGAAATTGTAGATGTTAAGAGATGGTAAACATGCTCTAGAAATTAATACAGGAACAAAAATGACTACCTCTAGTTTATTTTTATACGAAAAAATAACTATAAATAAGCACACGCATAAATAAAACATAAGAGACCAAGATAGTCAAGGACACACACGGAGTAGGCCAAGTGGCACATACAAACCCAAACTTAATGGGTCAAAATTACAGTTATAGCAGAACTAATTCTACAGGTGTGGTCTACTTCTGTACTAAACCCCTGAGGGCTCTTAAAATAGCAACAATTCTTAAGCCCCCCATACACGATCAAAACATATTGCGCAAAATGTTTGAGCAAACCTGATGTAGGGTAAATTTAGGCAATAACACATCAAACATCATGTTTGCGCAAACATCAAACAGCCTCATACACGGTCAAAATGTTTGCGCAAACATCAAACAGCCTCATACACGGTCAAAATGTTTGCGCAAACATCAAACAGCCTCATACACGGTCAAAATGTTTGCGCAAACATTTTGACCGTGTATGGGGGCCTTTAAGCTTCGTAAAGAAATCAAAACCAAGATACGATAATCATTTATGGGGGAAAGCAAAACAAAACAACTAATTAATAATAACATATTAAATCATAATTCATACTTCTTTCACTTGAATTTTGTTTGATCATGAAAGTGTTTTTCTTAAAAAAAAAAAACTATATTTTGTTACCACCAAAATACTTCATGGCTTTATATTTTAATAAGAAAATTGTAATTAATATTTTAAAACAAAAGTTGTAAAAAGAATATAATAAATAACAGGCGGGACTAAAGGTAAAATAAGACAGGATTCTAGGTTACTTGGTGGGTTGACGCCCCCCCCCCCCCCCCCAATTTTAACACATTTTATCAGACTGTGAGTATTAATAGTTTCTAGATCTCAACCATTTGAATTTTGTCCAATGAGTAATGCCTCCTAAATGATATAATTAGGGAGTCTTGAATTCAATTTATTTCTATAGCATTTTATAGAGGGAGAAAGTAACATTTTGCTTTTCTATATCGGTGGCAATAAGATCGGCCACCAAACAAATCATTTATAAATATAATAGAGTTGTGTCCCGTCGACGACGGCACACACGGCCTTAAAAATAAGGCCTTTGCTACTGGCTTAACATAACAGCTCGTCTATCAATAAGGCATTAGAATGAAATAATACGTCTGTTGAGGAAATCTATCGTCTCAGACATTTAAGTAGGACGAAGTATGAAGTTACGATGTAAAGAGAGACCATCTAAAGTTTACCGGTCATATTCATTTTTTTCCCTTCTTCACTTACTCAACCACAACGACAAAAAGTAAGAGGAAAATCAGAGGTCGGGAAATGTCAGCAATTACAACATCAATCGGTTCTAACATTAGTGAGGAACGTGTTTCAACCCTTTAACAATTATTGGAATTATTACCCCTCTCAGAATAAGTACGAAGTCTTCAGTTACAAGGACGTCCATCTTAAAGCCTCTCAGACATACGGATATACCTCAGTGATAATATCTTCTAAGGGACCAAGGTTCATAAGGATAACCACTGCGCTTCTGTATTTAAAAAGACGCTCAGTATCAATCATTCGGTGTGCAAGTCAGAAGTAGACTGCCAATTAGTGTGGCACATAGCTTCCTCGCATCCTAGCACATATAATATTGAGATTATGCTTTGACAAGCCATTATTGTCTGATTTATTTCATTGTTCCCCCCTTTTTTTTTTCATAAGTAAAAATTGTTTTGATTTTTTACGAATTAAAGTATCAATTTAGCAAAAGTTGAAGAGTGCAGACAGCTACTTTCGACAAACCATCCAAATTTCATATTAAGGGTTTCTAGGATGACCTCAAAACCCTAAATATGAGATGAGTACTTTTGAAGATATAAGTGAAAATAAATGTATGTTTGTGCACATGTGGAAAAGAAACAAATGGGCGAAGATGGTTAAAACTTATATACACGACCAGCAATGGGCTAATTATGACCGACAATACGAATTTAATCAAAATCGGACGAGTAGTTTTTAAGATATGTTGGTTCACAAAAATTGAGCGACCGGAACAGACACGGAACCAAAAATGTTCCCTGATGTCTGAAACGGATTTCTATAATGGAATTTTAGAAATCGGAGACAAAAAATATGTTCGTTCTTCAGAACCATCACATATCTTCCGTTACCTTTGATAAGCTCGGAAGCAAAAAAGGTAAATACATAAACATTACCTAAAATGCATACGTGAAGTATATCGATAAACGTCAGAGGGATCCCATTACATTTATATTTTTTAAAAAAAAACCGGAGCTGCGCTTGGATCAACTATGCGTTAAAGGATAAATTTCGCTCTAAACAACGGATCATTATAAAGGACTATGCAAATTCGACTGAGGCCCGAAATTTTTTTGACCAAGGCTACACCCGGATCGCATTTCGTATTCATCAATTCATTCCTCTCTATTAGACGTAAATAAGCGACCACGAAAAGGAAAAAAAAAAAATTACATATATACGAGGAGGTGGTTAGGGGCGAAATAGAAACCACCTTCGATGAACCGGACGGTAATTGGGCGATTAATATGCTACGTGCCGGGCTCTTAATAGCTCTCACTTTAACCTCTGTCGGAATTGGGTCAGGAACACAATGCTAATTAGTTCTCCGTTTACACACCATATTGTAACAAGTCATTTTCTTCTTTTTTCAAACCGTTTAGTCAATAATTTCTCATATTTGAAGTTCGAAACGTTGGTTGCATCAAATAAATTCTCTTTACGCACAATCCCAATCTGGTTGTTTGTAAAATACATCAAGGTAAAAGTAATTCCTTTCAATGCAGAAAAAAAAAAAAAATAAAACAAACGCTACGTGCTTATTTAGTTCATTGACGATACAAGTACATAGTTCACAATGTATCATAAAAATAACTTCCTCGGCGGGAAATCGAACCCATCTTCTCTCTGTCCACGTTGTTTAAAGCTATTTTCCTCAGGAACTAGATTTTTCCTGGAAAAACGGCTTATATCATTAAATTCGCATTTAAATGCACTGCATTTTAGAATTTGGTAATCGAAATCGTCGGAATTGTTTTCGAGAAATATTTATGATACAAAGACGAAGGACAGGCATTTTTTTTAAAAAACAACTTTTTTGGACTTTGGGGACCTCAAAAACGTATAAATTCACCAAAAATCAAATTTTCGAGTCATCACAACACTTTTCTACTTTCTCTAATAATTTTATTGTGATAGCGCGAAAATTTTGTTTTTGAGATTTTGATGGATATACACGTTTTGAGGTCCCCTGAGTCAAAAAAGTTGTTTTTAAAAAATACCTGTCTGTTGCCTGTCTGTGCAGACGCCTGGTGCCTACACTAATGGGCCGATTTTGACGAAATTTGGCATACATGTTCAGAAAAATCATACCCCGAGACGAAATCGAGAAACGAATTTAACTCCAAATTTGGGGGGCGCTACCCCCCAAAAACTCTGACAAAACGTGAAAAAAAAGTATTTCTTGAAAACGGTTCCGACGATGTTAAACAAAAAATTCTAAAATGTAGCCCATTTAAATACGAATCGAACCATATAAGCCGTTTTCCCGGGAAAAAATTTAGTTCCTAAGAAAATAGCTTAAAACGCAGACGGAGAGAGCCCGGGTTTGATTCCCCGCCCAGGAGATGATTATTTTCATGATACATTTTGATGAAATGTTCAATAACAATTAAATGTACCAAGGAAAACTAATAAATGGAAAACACTGGGCTAAATAATTATGAACTCGTATATAAGAAAGTAAAAAATTAAAACAAACAGTATAATACACTGTTTTCTATTTTATTTTTTTAGTTCATTGACCGGTGTCTAATAATAAATAAACAAAAGCTAAAGCTTTTTTTGTTGCTTTTTTTTTTTTTTTTTTTTTTCCTCACTATTACGTAACACTATTACACCTAATCAGTGGTGAGGAAACAAGGAGGCGTGTAGAGGTCTCACATACAAGCCTTACAACTTTACAACCGACGCGACGCTGCGCTTTGCAGTTTTCACCTCCATGTTGACAAGAAAGGGAACTTAATAAAAACTTAAGCAAAAAAGAAGAAGAAAAAAAACAAAAACATCAAATGCGTAATACTACTGGATGTTTTACAATAGAAGGTTGGTAAGACTGGTTTTGCACCTGCTTCTAAAATGTTTTTACCCCCTTCACTTTTTTAGTGGCATGGGAAATTATTATTATTAGGGTTGACGTGGATGGGTGAGATTCAACGAGAGCAGGTGGATGGTTTAGTTTAAACTGCTTTAGAATGGCAATATGTCATGTTTCGGTGCCCTAATGTAAACATTAAGTGTCCAATTTGTTTATCTTGGTAATTATAGGCGGGAGTTGAAAGATACACGTGTTTGACACGTTCGTTCCCCTTTGTTATTGACATGACATGGTTTCCCGCTTTTTCCCTTTCTACAGTGTAAACACATGGTTACAAATCATATGTTTTTGTGAGATACGCTATAAAAAAACTACGGGATTAAACAAGCAGGAAAGGCATAAACAGCAGTCGTTATTAGAGGGATAATCTTTATTTATGTTCAGCTTTCTGCGCATTTTTGAGTGTTAGGGCTTGAATATAAACAGGCAATTATTTGCAATTTCAAGTCAATTAAAACAAACAGACCTAAAGTTATACAAATCACAATTTACTCTTTAATTTTTTGTTAAAATAAATTTTTAATGAGAATATCTCACACTTAATAAAAGTCAAGGACAAAAACTCAGACTATTGTCAAAATAAAAACAGGAAGCTACGGTACAACATAGAATGGTTGACCGTTTCTGAATATTAGCTAAGAAGGTGTTTTTAATTATTGCCTATGACCACCGCAAATATTATGAGCTTTAGTCTTAAGGACAATATTAATTGAAATGTATCACTCGCTAATCAAGCGCAATTAAAGTTGAATCAGAAAACTGAACGCATAGAAACTTTAAACCGAAAGCATAGAAACTTATTTAAACTGAACGTTAGAAAACTAAAAAAACTGAATGCATAGAAACTTATTTAAACTGAACGTTACAAAACTTTAAACTGAACGCATAGAAACTTATTTAAACTGAACGCATAGAAACTTAAAACTGAACGTTAGAAAACTTTAAACTGAACGCATAGAAACTTATTAAAACTGAACGCATAGAAACTTTAAACTGAAAGCATAGAAACTTAAAACTGAACGTTAGAAAACTTTAAACTGAATTCATAGAAACTTATTTAAACTGAACGTTAGAAAACTAAAAAAACTGAATGCATAGAAACTTATTTAAACTGAACGTTACAAAACTTTAAACTGAACGCATAGAAACTTATTTAAACTAAACGCATAGAAACTTAAAACTGAACGTTAGAAAACTTTAAACTGAATGCATAGAAACTTATTTAAACTGAACGTTACAAAACTTTAAACTGAACGCATAGAAACTTATTTAAACTGAAAGCATAGAAACTTAAAACTGAACGTTAGAAAACTTTAAACTGAATGCATAGAAACTTACTTAAACTGAACGCATAGAAACTTATTTAAACTGAACGCATAGAAACTTATTTAAACTGAACGCATAGAAACTTTAAACTGAAAGCATAGAAACTTATTTAAACTGAAAGCATAGAAACTTAAAACTGAACGTTAGAAAACTTTAAACTGAATGCATAGAAACTTATTTAAACTGAACGCATAGAAACTTATTTAAACTGAACGCATAGAAACTTATTTAAACTGAACGTAAGAAAACTTTAAACTGAAGGCATAGAAAACAGCTGTGGTGACCTAGATATTGAGGAACTAAAGCCAAACAAAATAACAAAATAACAATGATAAAACTGTTACCGGTTTGTTGTCACGCAATGCCTTGTTGTTTATGATAAGAATAGAATACAAAAATAAATAAATAAAAATAATATTTCTAAAATTAAATCAAGATAATATCCTTAAATAACCATTAGTACAAAGAAATGATAACACTACTAGTTTCCAATATATATTTTTTTCTAAATGACATTCCCCTCGCGTGGTTTTAATTGTCGTTTTTTTTTTTATTACTGTTAGGTATAACTACTCTTTTGATTATCTATATCTTAGAAACATTTGGAGTAAAATAACAACAAAATTTAAAAGGTAAAAATAAATTGGTAATTTGTACAAATACATGAAAAAATAACGAGCTGACTGATAGGAAATTATAAACATATTGCAGAGTACGTAATTTGTAATTTATATCAACACGTTTACTTTTAGTAACTATAATTGTGTTTTTTTAAACACATGTTTCATGTTTTGCTCACCATCATCGACTTTATGAAGGTTAACCCAATTACCAGAATATGTAATTGTTTCAATATTAATTGCTTAAAATTCTAGTTCAACCTCAAATTGAAATTAGTAAATTTTTGTTTACGTGAGCCACACACGCACAATAGAGATAACACTAAAATTATAATTTTTAATAATAAAAACAAATCACGATTGCAAAAACTTAATGGAGCCCATTTAAATAGCTCTTCGTTGATTTGTCAACTAAAAATGCAATCCAGTATATTTTTGACATTAAAAATTAAAACCATGAATTAAACTCAGAGTTTCGTCATTAAATGGCCATGATCAGTAACTAAAGCGGTTTCAAAGTTGGTATTCAAAGTTGACTGCAATTACAAAAGCATTTTTACTTTTGTAAATAAATAATAATAATATATATATATATTTTTTTATTTAGGAAAAGCAACCCCAAATTTATAGCTACAATTTATTTCTCTATTTTATGACGGGATAAGATTTTCCTGATTAATTGTCCCAAATATTTTCCTAAACTGGATTCTCCATTTGCCAGTACATAAACGACTTAATTTTAAATTTAGAGACCTGAAACGGGTTCTCCACTAGCCAGTACAAACGACTCACACACAATCATTTTAAATGCAGAGACCTGCAACGTGTAAATCTATCGATATCTCAAAATTGAATTTCCACGCTATAACAATACATTCCCCTCTTTATATTGTAAATATGAGGAAGTAAACATTTAGCAGGGATGCAGGAATAAAGCCCTCACGGTACTTCTTTAGATTGTTACTCACCTATGGTTTTTTTTAGAATATAAATGACTTTGACTAAATAACAATTAAGTAAGACAAAGGGATGCTTAGTGCAATGTACATTGGGACAAAGGAATATCACACTTCTGTTTTTCTAAGGGGAGTAACAGTCTAAAGAAGAACACTGCGTACACCTTCTTTAGATTGTTACTCCCCTATGATTTTTTAGGATATAAACGACTTTGACTAAACAACTACTAAAACAAAGTGATGTTTAATCCAATGTACTTTGGGATAAAGAATTATCACAGTTTTGTTTTCATAAGGGGAGCATCAGTCTAAAGAAGAACATTCCGTACACTTTATTTAGATTGTTACTCCCCTATAATTTTGTAGGATATAAACGACTTTGACTAAATAACTACTAAAACAAAGTGATGTTTATAGTCCAATGTACTTTGGGATAAAGGAATGCCACACTTCTGTTTTCCTTTTTAAGTTTTTGGTAGTACTCATTCTAAGGAAAGTTTAAATTCCCCTCTGTTTATTTTATAAGGGGAGTAACAATCTAAAGAAGAGCCAACCTCCAATTGGGTTAACGTATATTGCCTTTTCTTTACTTACTTAATATTCAAAACAGTTACGTTTAATATTTACATAGAGAGAAAATAACTTTATTATAACCCAAGATTTATAATTAGAATCAAGTCCTTTCTTTAATTCAAATATAATTTATAATGTACAAAAGGTAATAAAAGCTTTAAGCAAATTATTCGAGATTCTTTTGGACGAAACCCCATAGCGAAAACATCGCTGAGATCCCCGGGGGGAGGGGGGACAGGGGGGGGTGAGGAGAAACATCCGGGACACAGGTCGATATTACACCGCCCACCTCTTCACCCCCCTCATTGAAATACACGAGTACCTACCCCATTGATAACGAGCCTTAAGTAATACTACGACCTGAGTAAAAACCACCAGTATCTTTTGTTTCATGATGAAAAAAAAAACGTACGGTTTGAAAACAACAAAAATTCGTATCAGGTAGGTCGTCAGAGGAAGAGAGAGGTACGGAGAGCGCGGATGTTGGTTGTTTTTTTTATTGGGGTGAAGTTAGGCTGAAGTGCATTCCCCTTGACGGGTAGAACTAGGGGAGGGGGGAAGCCCCGCGATGCAGTTCCAAGTGGAGGGGTTCTATGCAAGTCTGGGTGCATTAGAACTGCATACCTCAGACTACCCCCCCCCCCCCCCTAGTACTACACTACTGGAACCTTCTGCTCGTACCTTGTAAGAACCCCTCTCTCTGTATACCCTGCCTCTCATTCACTTCGATTCCTCCGACCGGATTCATACAATACTTCCTACTCAATGCTACAACAACTATTAGAGAAAAAATAACTTAAGCAAATAAACAATGAAAGATCATATAAAAAACAATAATAAGTTTTCATGGTGAATTCAAAGACCATTTACAGTTTGAACAACATTGAAGTCCTGCTTTAATAGTACATTAAATGTTTCAATACAGTTTAGGAGTAATGAAATAGTACATTACGCGTCGAGTGCGGAAAGTAGCATTTTTCATGCGAATGTGGAGTTTGCACCCGAGCGACAGCGAGGGTAGTAAAACCACTCGAGCAATGCAAAATGCCGTTTTCGTACGAGTTGCGTACCGTACTTTATCTACGATTGTTAGATTTAAATACAAAATACATAGAAAAAAATAAACTTGCTGTATATAAGTTCGTATCTCTCTCTTGATAAAGATGGCATTAATTCTTGAGCTGTATTTTTTGCCAAATTAATTATTTCTGGAGGAGTATTATTCTCCACATTTTCGTCAAAGTCACTTGATTCACTCATTGTTTTTCACTAAAAACTCGATATAAACAGTAACTTTAATAAAAAGAACAGCAAATTAGTTTTGTTAAATGTAAACAAACTCGCTAATCGTGCGTAAAGCTGAAGAATTCCTCTTCTTTACCGCACTAGTGTGGTAAAGAAGAGGAATTATTCAGAACTATGAGACGCGCATGCGCAATGAATACAAGTACGTAAATAATCACTTGCTACGCATCTAAACAAAGATATATAATGTTTATATTTCGTATCAATCGTAGATAAAGATATTTTCTATAGTTACGACCAAATAACATGATGGGAACCCGTCAGTAATGGTTTTATAAGACAAAACATTTGTCATTTTTTGGTTCATCGAGTTTTCCTTGACATTACCAAATGAACAAATTATTAGCAATACTTTAAAAACCCAGAATAAATTATCTGTAAACAGCTTAATATCACTACGATATAACATTATCGAGAGCGTAGTAAAATCGTAATTTTTAACTCCTTAAATGAATGGCCATAATTATGGGTTTACAACGTAGAATAATAAAATACAAGGTGTTAACAGGTAATGGAGTGTGTATAATCAGTGAAGTGTGTTTCATTGTCTCACTGTAGTAGTACAAGTGAATGGCACTGATTAGTTTATTAAACCTGGCGATTAATTTCGTCTATCAGTTCATAATGAATAGTCAAGTGTGTAATGTTTACACACTCAAGTACATAGTGTAACAATAATTTACATTCACAATAAAACTCCACCGCTAATAAATGCTCTCAAAATTGAAAAAAGTGATTGATTTTAATTTAGGTACATATAAAGAAAGTTTCTATAAATAGCATTGCTTGTTTTTTAAATTTCCCTTTCTTCTATATTTTAAACATTAATTTCAAACATAATTTTTTTTTATAAAGAATATTATATACACATGTATTAGAGCAGGGGTTCTCCAAGCTACATCCCGCGGGCCGGATCCGCCCCGTGAGACGTTTTCATCCGGCCCGTCGCGCCACAAAAGAAGTCAAACAAAAAAACCTACACGCAAAGTTGAAAGTTAAATGCTAAGTTATAAGTTGTCCATATTTGACAATGTGATTTTCATGAACCTGAGTACAGAATTAGTTAGTAGACCAAAAATCAAGTCTATGTAATTTTTACACTTGATAGATTAGTAATTCAAATATTACTAAAAATCAACGTGGTCACCTGTCAAGGGACAAACTAACATCAACTTGATTTTCGGTTTACCAACTAATTCTGTACTCAGGATCACGAAAATCACATTCAATAATTGGTGAGATATGGCCGTTCTACACCGGTTTGTTTTTTTCAAACGCCTATTGCCAAGCTATGTCCCGCAGACGAACATAGCCGACCACATATTCTTAAAAGGCGCTAAAAGATTGACTAGTACACAAAATTATAGCTTGATGTTAGTCAGACACTTTTTTGCACGCTATCTCCTGAACTAAAAACGTGTAAATCGAATCAAAATTTTAAAATCGAATTTTCGCGATATCAAAATACATACTTTCTCTTTGTATAAGAAAGAAAAAAAAAAAAAAAAAAAAAACACGAGTCTAATTGTGGTTTTTGTTGGTGAAATTGATAGTGCTTACCCAGATATTGTCATTTTGAAGTCCGATGTCTGAGTGTTGCATACTTGATCCGGCCCGCAGGGACCATCCTATTCAGATTCGGCCTTTCTCATCCGGCCCGCAGGGACCATCCTATTCAGATTCGGCCTTTCTCATCCGGCCCGCAGGGACCATCCTATTCAGATTCGGCCTTTCTCATCCGGCCCGCAGGGACCATCCTATTCAGATTCGGCCTTTCAACCAAACAGATCGGAGACTCCTGTATCAGAGTATTATCTTATGCATATCTCCTAGTTACGTTATAGTCAGACATCAGCAGAGTAATTGGGTCCAGTATTGATCTTAGTTTATGAAGAAATGCAAATTTCAACTAGGACATAAGGAGAATCAAGGTTCTTACATGCATTACAAGATATCAAGAGTAATTGCATTATCTGCATTATGGGATTATATAGAGGCAACAAGTTAGATCCTAGCGTTCTACATGTTGTATGTACTTACTGCAGTAGTATTGATTTTAGAATACTTATACTTGGTTTAAGAAAGACTTTAGCCATTTACTCGGATCCTAGATGTATACAGTATACGTAAAGCCTTGTCCACACTAGTAGACATGTTGCGCGATTTTGGTCTCAAAGACAATGTCTAGCGATTTGTCTATAGACAAGGGGCTAGACAATCGGCGTCTACGGTCTCGTTGCTAGACCAAAATCGCATGTCTATGGTTTTCCATTCGAAACTGTAGACACGCTGCAACGGTAGACACGTTGCGCAACATGTCTAAAGTGTGGACGCTAGACCTAGACAATAGACGGTCTCAGCAGACGTCTATAGACACGTTGCGCAACACTACTGTGTGTCTACTGGTGTGGACTAGGCTTGAGCTTGTCAATCTCACTCACATGTAAATAATTTTACATAAATATTAAAAACAATATTGATATCAAATTAACAATTGTCCAACGGTAGCAAACAAGAAAGTCGAGTCAATAGCAAGCCATGCCAGATAGTTTTTAAAGAAAGGGGAAATAATTAATATAAAAATGCCATTTTTCAAAACTGGTCTTATTATCAATTTTTTTTTTTTTTTTTTAATTTTTGTATCTATGTGCAAAATTTGGGGAAGATTGAATGACGGTAAATGGTTCAAAATTGGGGTAATAGGCGTGCGATGAAACTTGAAAAGCAAATAAATTTGACGCCATTTTTTTTATTTTTATTTTTATTTTTGGTTTCTGTATTCTTCACCTTAGTTGTATCTATGTGCAAAATTTGAGGATGATTGAATCACGGGAAGTGGTTAAAAATTGGAGAAACGGAAATGTGCGATGAAACTTACAAAGCAAAGTAATATAAGACCAGTAAAAAGGCAGATAAATTACACTACTCCTGCCACTGGTAATCGAACCGGACATCTTCGGTTCACGGGGTTTGTTGCGAACTATCTTAGATGGTGCAAATTTAGCTTGGCTTTAGAAGGTATAT
The DNA here is from genome assembly GCA_951217055.1 of Gerris lacustris. Lineage (NCBI taxonomy): Eukaryota > Metazoa > Arthropoda > Insecta > Hemiptera > Gerridae > Gerris > Gerris lacustris. The sequence goes on along the minus strand of OX578281.1, from coordinate 2,816,891 downwards.
AAATTTATCCTGACTTTTGCAGGTGCAAATTTCACGGTCACCTTTGAACCACTATTCTGTTATTTTACGCGTGAGAAAGTTTTATTTCTTCACACTCAAGGAGACTAAAAATAAAAAACTACTAAAAAACTTTTTTCTTTTGCTTCAAGACCTCTCCTTTAAACGCACTTTTTAAAAAAAGTAGTTGAAAAGATTTGATTCAACCCTTTAAAAGCCTGCAGACAAGTATTATTATAAGATTTTTTATTATTATTTGTTCATCTACATATAAGATCTCATTGAAGTAGTTTTTAGATCAGTCTTGTGGATCTGATATGAATCTAATGAACTGCAGTTTTATATATAAGGCAACGAAAGATAGGAAACACACCAACAATGGCTCAAGGGACTAAGGGAATATTACCTGAACCTTTCTTAGAAACGAGGGGGGACCTATATTTTTCCCACAGTTTTAAAAACATCTGTACTTATATACCTGTTCCTAGCCGTACCTGAGAAAAGGGTCAGATATATATACATACATATATATAGACTCGTTTCATTTTAAGACCTAGGAAGTCCTTTCTCACAAACATTAACAGGGTATTATTCCATCCGTCGTATTCTAGAATGTTTGCAAAGTAGACAGCAATTTATACTTTTTATTAACTCGACATTTAGATATTTTATGAGTCTAGACTAGGAGGTTAAAGAAAAAAACAATTGGATAAATAAAGATCCTAACTCAAATGTTTCCTGATCTAATAATTGTAGATGTTGTAGGGGAGACCGCGTCTCAGACTTTTCTATTCTAAATCCCGACGTTTCAGTTACAAATGATCTCTCATCATCATGAGTTACTCCATTGAGAACGATCCCAGTAATGAGATGGAAAAGCCATTCACAAAATCTCTGGCACGGTCTACTCCGGAACATATACATTTATTTGTATCAGACTCTGTTCTCCTACAAATTATTTCTTTAAAGAAAACCAGGGTACAAGTTTTGAAAAAAGTTAATACAGTAGAAGCTCGCTTACACGACCCTCAATAACACGAAAACCTCAATTACAAGTACAATTTTCAAATCCCCCTAAGAGTGCCATAACACATAATGTTAAATTAACCTCTATAACGCGACTATTATTATCCAAACAACCTCAATACAATAACACGGATTTTTTCCGATTCACAACGTAACTCAGAACCTCTATAACAAGTCGTTTTGAGAAGTCAACCTCTATAACGCGACTCTATACAGGAATGGGTCGACCTTGAACAAGTCTAGACTTAAAAACACCGCCTCACCCCGCTCCCAACATTCTATTAACCTCTATAACACGACTGATAGCCAAAATAACCTTGATAACACGACCCTCAACAGAAAGAGCACCTCGATAACAAGACTGTTTCCCTAATCCCCTTGAGATACTTCTTATCGAGGTTCTATTGTATTACAATAAATTCTATAGTGAGGACACTCAAATTGAAACATATCTTACACAATCAAAAACAAGCATGTCATAACAATCCCAAGATAATGTAATCAGAATGTAAACCTCTAAGAAATCATTCAGAACTGACAGAGCAGTAATCAGTAACATTAGAATGGTCTTAATTAACTTCTTTATAGATATTTGGCAAGATATCTTAAATACAAATGTTTTAAGGTCAGGAAACCTACAATCTATTGACAATAATTAATTTCAATAAAAAATTAATATCAATTTTAATGAATAATTGAGAAAATTGTCCATTAAGTTTTTTTGCAATTAGGTAGTTACTTTCAGGGCCCTCAAAGCAGTTAATGTAACAATGGTTGATAATTTTCTAATTTATGTCCGAGAAACATCCCGGTGATATCAATTTATATGAAAATAGCCGGATTAACAGAAACAACGAATGCAGAATAGCAATTGGGATATGACCTCTAGCGTTTATCATTTCTCCTTTCGTATTTAACTCTTCACTTTAGATAATAAAAGCTCTAAGTCAGTATGACGAACCGCGAGTTAAAGGAGGATGTAGAAAGGAGGCCAGTAAGAAAGACGTCAGACGAGAGACAGTCCCGCGACCAAATAAAGGTCGTGGGGGGAAAGGACAAGAAAGATAGACGGGGGAAAGTGAGAAAGACCTTTAACTTCTCGGGGAGGACGGGTGGAAAGCCCTTATTTACACGGTGTTTCCTTGAGCCGAAGGGTATCGCCACTATTTGTAGTACGGAGCTGTGAGAGAAGGAATGGGAGCGATGTGCCGCCGCCGGGTCGGGGGCGGATCGATGAGGCCACTCCACCACCCATTGACAGGGCGGCGGGGACCCTATACAACGGCAGACGACCGACAACCTCTCCGACAGATTAGGAGTAACACCGGCAGAGCCTCGGTCGTCTCTACTCGACCCACTCGACTCTGTACGACCCCTTCTCTCTCTACGGCGATTCATGTACACCTTTTAACGGTGTGACGTCCCACTTGCATCCACGTCCTTATCAATCAGCACTCGACACCCCGACCGTACTTCCTCCTCGACTTATGCAACCGAGAACAAAAGACTTGAAAAAAAACTGCTTACACCGACACTTAACACTTTCCCGATGCAGCTTACTCTAACAGCTGATTTTGAAACAAAGGAGGGGGGGGGGGGGGCTTATCGTAAGACGAACATCTCGACAGTATCAAGTGTTACTTTAGTTAGAAAAGTTTGAATAATTTTCAACACCATCTCTCAATTAACCAATATAGAATATTGTTCATTCTACAAAACGTGTAATATGCTTTATATTGACAGAAAAGTATGTTTAAAACGGCGTCAGAAAATTACTGAATAAATTAATAAGGCGTAACGCAGAATGTGTAGAAAAGATGGTGGTGTCTAAATTCTAACTACTGTGGGCGACAATTTATAACAACAGTATCAGCATTATATTGCAAAATAAATAAATAACATTTTGCGCAAAAATGCGGAATTCATATGCTTAAAAAATATACACAGATGTCATTAGGAGATAGGTCAGAGTATAAACGGGTGACTATTTTTTTAGTCTTATACATCATTTTTTTTTTTTTATAATTATTAATTAATGGCTGAACTGAACAAGATGATACGGTCGAGAATCGCTTGGCGGCACAACTTCGCTTAATTTATACACTTGAGAGATAGTATTCCTTTGTCAAACAGTACATTTGTTTGATTTAAACATATGACAAACTATATATATGTATGATTGTTCATAGGAGAGTTTATATCCCTTTGTCAAAAAAAATACCTTGGAGTGAGGCCACGCCATTTTTTCTATAGGCCGCCTCATATTCTTCAGTTTTATCTAATCAATATGCAGGATATAAAGAAGACTGAGTTTTAGCTAAAACATTTCTTGTGAAACTCTTGCCGAGTGCATCCTCCAGTAGGTCAATAGCGTCTGAACATGGGTTACGGTCAAATCAGCAGGCAAACTAAAACCCAAGTTGCAACATATTTGGGTCATGTAAATACACGACCTCGATATCGATCGTACATTGACGCCTTGATAGCGGATTTGTATTTACCATATTTTTCTAAGAATGCAAAGGTAAAAAATCAATACAGTTTTTAGGTCATAAAAAGACTAGAGCGAGGATATGGATTTAAACCTGTTTTAAGTTTTGAATGGAGCAATTTAATTGTTTTTAATTTTTTTTTATTTTCGTTCGTTTAGCCTCTATCATAATATAATAGGACACGCGATATCATATTATCCCTTCAGCATTTTTTATAAACTGTAGTAAAACACGACATAATTACCCTTTCTGTTTTGACCATGAAAAAAATTGAGGAGGAAAAATAATATAAACTACGCACTAAAAATGGAAAGAAGAGTGTAAAGAGAAAATCAGATTATCGGTAAAAAGTTTTTTTTCCCCTTTGTTTGTATTTAAGATTTAAAAAAAAAAGCTAACCTAGAAACAGCATGAAAATATTATGCAAGAGTCTAAAAACCACGGTTAGACCGGTTAAATTTATGACGAATGTTAAAATATTCTCGCATTAACCAAAAAGGAGGGGGGGGGGGGGGGTGGTTCGAAGCAGAAATCTTGTTATTAAAAAACAGAAGGGGGGGGGGGGGGAGGAGGGTTTATACCCCAGTAAAATATTTTATTCAGGAGTGTAGAAGAGAGAGAGAGAGGAAAAAGGGCAAAAAGTCGAAAGTTTTTCTCTTTTTTTTTTTTTTTTGGAAGGTATAAGGTATAATGTTAGTTGGGCAGAGGGCGTGGTAGAGGCGGAGTAGTGACGTCAGGGCCCTTGCATTGATCGCGTCTACCACGAGGCCCCCGTGGAGGCCCCTCAGCTAGAAGGTAGCAACCCTTGAGGGCATGGCTACCCCTCCACACTACTAGTAACCTCGGCTAACTGTATACAGATTAATGGTCCCTCTACGCGTCACTTTCCTGCCTTTACACCAAGTACGGTGGGGGGGGGGGGGGGGGGTCTGACGTCATTACCCACCCCCCACAAAAATCAATAATTTAACAATAAACAATTTGAAAAGAAAAAAATAAAAATATTCGACCAGATATCATAATTTCTCCGAACAATTTTAAAAACAAAAATATTAAATGAGAATCAAATACCACGTGAATTAATCTAACTTTAACTTTTGATAATATTTATAGTACGGTAAAGAAATAAAATAAGATTTACCGGTCATGTCAATGATCATTAAAGGTCACGGAATGTATAATAAATAAATGTTTAATTACGCCTGCATAGCCCCACCACATATAAAATCTAAAGTAAATGGCTATACAGCATAGTATTTTTAACTTAATTTGATTATCAATTAGTTTTATTCTAATTCACTAATTTTCCTAAATCAGCTGTTTCCATGGAAATGTTTTCGAATTCACATTAAAACTTGAAGACAGAGATTAACCAGTTTACAAGCAAAGCCCCACAAATTACAAGATTAGGTACTTTTTTCAGTACCAAAAATTACTTTAACCTTTCGTTTTCTCACTACAATTAAATTATAAACTAGAGATTATTATCAAATAGGGGGGAAAAAACATGTGCTACACAAATACATATTTTAAAATTATAAAATTACGATTTAATACTTCAATCTTTCACCAAAAGAAGAATTGTTCTAAAAAGTACATAGTAGCTATAAATAAAAAAAATAAATAAACTTCACTTAAATTGTGATACATATATAATACTTTCTTCTTTTTGCGTCAATAGAGGTTTTTTTTTTTTTTTTTACAAAAATTAAAAGAATAGACTTCATTCATTTAGGGTTTTATTATAAAAACAAATATGCATCCCGCTTTTTTGGGACCTTATCAAAGCTTTGCGGATGATAAAAATGCAAAAGTTCTATTAAAAGTCAAATTAAATTACTTCAAAAGTACACATTTAGTAAACAACAACACTACAACTCTTAACCATAATATTATGTAAAAGTGAGTCACTTCACACATCGGCATCTGATCCATGACTGATTGTGATGAAATTAAAAATTGGGGGGGATTATAATTCTGCTCAAAAAGAACTCAATTCGATGTCTTGTTACGATAAAAAAATAAGTATTTATTAAAAAGAATAAAAAAACGCAATAAAGAGCTACTCAATAATTCATGATAAAAATGATTGATCAAATGTTAGTGAGAAACGAAATAAAAAAATAAAAAAAGTAAAAATTATCTGCACGTTATACTACTTCACAATTCCATTATTGTAATTTGTTTCTTTTTTCCTCTACTTAGTTTCAATGTTTTTTCCAGGAAATGGCTGGTATTTATAGCAGCGAAAGAAAGTATCGAATTACCCCGGAAAAAAGTAGGTTAAACAATGGTTTTAAATTGTATTGCTATTTAAAAGTTCGTAGCTGGTTTAATTCCTTTATATAACCGAGTAGTGTCCCGACGACTCACCTTGAAATTATTTGTTACTGCCAAGATAAGGCAACCACATTTATTCCAATAAAAAAATTCAATTAAAAATTAATGTTTGTTTTGATTTATTGGTCTTTAAATAGATATAATAACTTATCTAAATTAATTTACTTAGTCTTACTTTTCTTTCTAAATATAAAAGTAAGCCCATTGTTACGGGCATAAGGGCTTGTTAAGTTTTAAATAAACAGGTAAAAATCATTTATATTTTCCAACTTGTTATATAAGATAGGGCTATTTGTCATCGAGTAATTTATTTTACAAAATTATTACGAATAAAACCTACAGAAGAAATATTATTATAAACTTTAGGCACTATGTTGATGTTGAAAAAATAAGGTTATATGAATGGTTTTAAACATATTATCTCCCTTCATCCGAATTTATTAGATTGTTTGTGTCTGTGATGAGAGGTGGTGAAAGTAGACATACGGAATGAGTACCAAGGTAACTTCGTAACTTCAGAAACACATGAAAAGTTCTTATGATAAAAAAAAACAAAAAAAAACTCGACTGTAAACATTTAGAAAATCTTATAAATCAAGAGATGAAAATGAAAAGTAAATAAGTTATTTTTGTGAAACTTGAATCACAAATTGGGCGAGTCAGTCATCACTGTCATCAGTCAGTTAGTAATGATGAAAAACTAAACTTGGGATAAAAACAAAACAGAACTGACGATAAACCAACAAAACTGGAATGCATTAATTCAATATGGTGGATGATAATATTGTTTTCTTCAATATGACTATTACTACGTTTCCATGATGTTTAAATACAGATTGAATACGGGTAGAATACAGTTTTTGGATCCTAAGTGTCCATGGAAACCTAGATTCAAAACGGATTAAGTACGATCCCGATACAATCCACTAAATTCTGGGATCGTATCTGGATCTTGGTTGCATGGAAACACGTAACTCGATCCTGACATGCGCAGAGCGGTGTTGTGAGCGAACCTAGTGTATTTCTATAGAAACTGTAGTCAAATCTGTCAAAATACGTGATAAAAAGCATGGTCATAAAAGGGGAAGGTTACAAAACTATTTATAACCTTTAACAAAAGTAACCAAGAAAAAGTTTGTTTTTTTATTTCGTATTGAATACGGGTTCACTATTACTTATGGAAACACCTAACTTGTTAAATCCCAAATTAGGATTCAATCCGTATTTAAACATCATGGAAACGTAGTATATGTTTTATATAAAAAAATCCGAGACAAATTTTAATTTTCCAATCTCTAAAACAATAAATAGATCAACAAAATAAACCACTTCTCCATAGTTAACTCCAAATACAAATGACTAAAATTCACTAAGAATTATCAGTTATGAGCTCTGAAGATTCGAAATAATATTGCAAAAAAAATGTCAACTTGATAGACGAATATTGCCACAATTTCAGATGGTTTAGCCTAGCAAGTAATTCACCACATGTGTTCAATGATTCAAGTTTATGTTGGAAAACACGATATTGTTTGGATCATCTGGGAGGGAGTGACAGCCTACGGGATCAGCTGATAGTGTGAACAAACAAGAAAGCCCGGTTCGGCGGTAGCGAGAAGGGGCCCATCCTTAACAGCTGTTCTCTTCCAAACACAAGGGGAAGGTTCAACACGCCCCAAACTAATGCGCTTTACGGAACCATGAAAAAACCAACGTCCTTCCAAGGTGCAGTAAATAAGAATAATTATACCACTGAAATGTAAAGAAAAAGATTAACAAGGAATTATGTAATACGTTATCATATTATTACTGTTTAACAGGAGCACATGTTTTATTCTATTTTTTCTTTTTCTGTTTTCTGTTTCACTTTTTTTTTCCACATTCTAAATTCTGTCTCACTCTGATTGTAATAGCCGGAAACTGACATTCCGCTCGTTAGTTATTGCATCACCCTCTTAATACTATGTCATCTATCTATTACAGTCTATAAATAGGAGTGTAGGAATGCCATCGCTCTTTAAACACATCATAGATGATAAAAACAACCGGACTAAATAAATAGCAGAAGAAAAAAAAAATTAAAATCAGCTGATCAAATATACATTTGACTCACAAAACACTAACTATATACCTTGGACCAATTAATATGAATACGAGAGCTAAGGAAAGAAACAAACAAAACAACTCGTAATGGAAGTGAGTCATATGGAGAATCAAGGTCGCCGATGGCTTGAAAAAAAAACTAACAACAATCATAAATAAAATGCCAACGCAGTTTTTCGATTCAAAACCAAGAAAAAGAAAAAAAAAAATCAGCTGTTTGCATTTTAAATAAAAACAAAATATGAATCAGGTGCAATTTCATATGTTGTAATTGAAATAATATATATGTTGTTGAACCATTTACACTATGTATATGATAATGGAAAACTAATTAAGAGTTGGAAATAGCTTTTTCAAGGTTTTTCTATTTTATGATCATAAATAGCTATTGACTATAATTATATGTAGTTATACTTGTTAGTGAGTGTAATAACTATTCATATTTTTTTATTTACCTGTTTCTAACATTTTTAACAGGTTTTATCACCTTAGTTCTCTTGCACGTTGGAGTTTGAGTGCCATCAAAAAATATTAGGTGTAAAAAAAAAGAAGATTTATCGTAAATTGAACATGGGCGACGAATTGAACATGATTGCTAATTTAAGAAAATCATTAATAAAGATACATATATAACAATTATATCCTTATATATCATAAGATATAAAATCTACGAATCAGGGCATACTTTAGTATTATCTATCCACCCTAAATATTGTACGTTTTATTACCTGGGTACAAATTACGTCGACAGTAATTTATAGCTGCAAATACCACTCTATATAGGTAACTAGCGCCCGGCACCCATAAAAAATTATAAACGAGGCTATACCTTTTATAAATAACAAAATTACAACAACAATATTGTTTGGATCAGTATTTCTTCTAATATTAACAGTTAGAATAAGAAATAGCAATAAGAAGTTAGCTGAATTCCATCAGATTCGAATCCTGGTAATTTCCCCACGAGCTTACACAGGTGGTTGAGCAAAAGCCAAAGGAAAGGTTCACCCCGAAATTCCCAAATTAAGAGACGTTAGAACATGGTTAACTTTCTTTCACTGGTATTCACGTAATTATTCTAATCTTACACTTTCCCCCAATAATAGGTGGTAAAACTGACAACGTCCACTAAACATAATCTTTCCTTTCAACAAAAATAAGGGGATATTGCTGGAAAAGATTTAAGACAATTTAAGAGAAACATTATCCGGAATACAGAATTCTTCAAGAAGGCCAGATGTAACTAAGTTAAATCAATCTATTATCAAGAATCTCAATCAATCTAAGTTAAATCAAGAATTTATCTATTCCATTGATTTTAAATGTAAGTATTTAAAAATGCTGTAAATGACACATCCTGAACAATGACACTATACCACAGAAACAATACTCTTTTTATAATTTGTATTAATTTTTAACAGCGCGGGAAAATTAAAAAAAATGGAAGGGAGCCAACGAGAGCACTTGATTTTGAATTCAAAAAGTTCGGGTCAACTAGGCAAATAAAAATGTCACTAGCTCCACCGCTCTCACAGGGCTAGTGGCTTTATTTTTTCCTCATTTGGGTTGGCCAATCTGAATGACCAAAATTAATACTGATTGTAAAAAAGAGTATAACTTTAAAAAAAAAAAAAATGAGTTTCATTGGAAATTTTACAAAAAAAAAAGATTTAAACTTATAAAATAATAATAGTAAATTTAAAAAGGATGGTATAATAGTGTCATTAACATTTTTTTTTTTAAAAAACATTTATGAAAAAGTTCACTGGGTCTCTAGAAAAAGGTTTAAAAAGATAAAAGAGTGTAAAAATAACACACTATGAACAAAATCGTGCCTTTCTTCAGAGGGAAAGAATTCGTACACTTGTTTTTAATACGCGTTGAAAGAAAGAAATCACGTTTCCATATTAAGTAGTAAGGGAATGCCAAAACCTAGCGGCCTGTCCTACTCTACTATCTAAATACATTCACAAAACTTCTTTTTTCTCTTTTTTTTTTTTCAAGTCGTTATCTTTTATCAATGTGTTTGACGTCGGTGGCATGGCAAGTTACATGAATTAAGCAGTTAATTGTAAAGAGGCGTGAAAAGAGGCGAGGGCGAGACCTGTGCGCCGCCGGTCTATTGTTCTGCTAAATAATAGAACATCAATGGAAACAGGTGTTGGCCTTGCTCCACTCCAACCCGGGGCATATAACCACGCTCGCACATAAACCCAGTCTCGAACAAACCAAAAATAACAAATTCCACCTCCCTCATACTTCCTAAATAAACTTGGAATAATCTATTCCAACACTTTGAACAAATATAAAGGCCAAACAGAACAGAATTGTTCATCAAAATCAATAAGTAAAATAGATAATTTTTTTTTTTTTTACCGTTTATCATGATTAACATTTTCATTTTCCAAGATCTATTACTAATTCAACATGTTATTTCCAAATCTGTAAATAAACTATTATTTAGAACAATTTAAACGCCAAAATAAAAATTTTAAGAGTTGAAATCCATCAGTTTATGCTAAACCACTAATACTCGACACCATAATAATGGTGTTATGTATCACATCGTGTTATGTGTCACTTATACACATCAGTCACCAATGTTTTATATTTTCTTGTGTTTATTCTTTAAAGAAAGGTCAAAAACCTTACAAGGTAAGTCACAAAACAAATGTTCAGTCATGCATCACGACTTAATGAGCGAATTTTCAAAGAAATCTGCGTATTATTGGCTTATGAGAATATAGGAAAATTTTGGTTTAGAATTTGGATGGGTGAAAAAAAAAAAAATTTGGTACACAGGGGTAAGGGGTACAAAAGTCAAAATAGTATAAACCCTTCAAGATGCATGTCGTTGGAAAGCTCTTGAAGAGAACAGTAATTGTTGTTATGTACACTTTTGTCATATTTTCATATAAGAGGGGGGCAAAATGGAAAAAACATGTTTTTATGCTATTTTTGACCTTAAATGTTCAAAATTTGACCTCTAAATGGACTCCAGATAATCTGGCCAACGAACTTATCCTTTCTTTTGATATTATTGACATTTTAAAATTTGTTTGAAATTTTTAAATGCATCCTAAGGGGAGATGTCTGGAGTGACACATATACATACACACATAAAAAAAAGTGTTACATTTTAGGAATCGATTCAGAATGGTCTAAAACGATTTTTTTTTATGGAGAAAATGTTCAAAAATTCGCATTACAAAAATTATGAAGCCATTTCAATAGCTTAATTTTCTTCGAAAATTCGCTAAAATAATATGGACATAATAATAATAATCCTTTCTTTTCCAAACTATTTTAATAAACACACACACAAAACTAGTGTAGTATTAAAACAAAAAAAATCTATTTCAACGATGTTTGAATGCCCCTGTTACTAAATGAAGCTGGGATTCACATTTCTGATATATATATATATATATATATATATATATATATATATATATATATATTAATTGCTCCCAAAAGGAAAAAGATTTTCACAGGGAAAATAAGTAACTAAATATATTGGCAATATAATTTTTAGTAATTTGCAAATACATATTTATCTATAAGACTGTAAACAAAAACTTTTTAGAACATTGGGAAAAAGCAAAAAGTAGAGCAGGGTGTAATAAGACGCCAGCTGTGAAAAAGGCAGCTACATTTTGAAGGCTCTTTGACAGGTCACACATATGGATCACACACCCACTCTACACTCAACACATATGGATTGAGTCATGTGGATCACATTTTGGTATTACCAATAAAGTTCTATTGAACATTAAAAGTTAATATAGATGCATTAGCTAAATGCAATGTTTGCACTCAGATATCTAATGTAGTGAAAAATGCATATTGTCAATTTTATTACAATTAAAATTTTTGGATGACGGGAGACAAGATAGTAACTAGGCTGGGTGTAATGATTATGCAGTAAAAAATATCAATGAAAATCTATTACAATTAAAATGTTTAGTTAACTAAAGAAAAGAATCATATAAGTTTCAACCTTTTGCGCTTATTTGTTTCTCTTCCACATGCGCACAAACATACATTTATTTACAGCTATAGCTTCAAAAGTACTTATCTGATTTGAATGAAACTTATATAGTTTATCGAAAGTAGCTCGGAGATAGCCCCAGATTAATTTGAACCGACTGCGCTCTTTAACTTTTGCTAAAGTGGTACATTAATTCATGTAAAAAATCAATTTTGACAAAAAAAAAAAAATATATATTGACAGATAAAAATACGGGAGAACAGTAAGTGTTGTTATGTACACTTTTGTCATATTTTCATATAAGAGGGGGGTAAAATAGAAAAACTCGTTTTTATGCTATTATTGACCCAAAATGGTCAAAATTTGACCCCTAAATGGACTCCAAAAATTCTGGCCAACGATCCTTTCTTTTGATATTATTGACATTTTAAAATGTATTTGAAATTTTTAAGTGCATGCCAAGGAGAGGTACTAGGGGATGTATGCTATTAAACAAACTAGACAATAATGGCTTGCAATTTTCTGAACAAGTACAATCTGAGCAATTTTCTAGCTAGTAACTAGTAAAAGTAATTATACTAATTCAGAAAAAAACCTATGTATAATAATGAGTTTTTAGTGGCTACTCTACGCTCGGGCAATATTTAAATAAACTTGACATTTCAAATTAAAGTTACTGCATAGTCGACACGTTGCACGTTGAAAGATGTGTAAAGTTGGATGCAAGCAGGTAACTTAGAGACAATTTATAAATTACCTAACTCACAACCTGGTAACTTGGCGTTACAAAGATGAAAGCCCCAATTTAAAAAGAAAAAAAAAAAATCAAATATTAAATTAATAAAGCAACACTATCAAAATAAAAATTGTTTCCTAATATCTTGTAAAGGAGGTGAAGTTCAAATAAAAGTTCATTGAACTAAGTTTTGCACAGAGAGCTTTTAAGTGTATATTTTTTCCTTATGGTAAGGACTTGGCCACCCAGATGTAATCCTACAACCTGTGTCGCCAAACGCACTTCTCCAACTGGTTTTTCAACCGTCCACATTTATACAACCATAAAGAAAGAAATCTGAACATATAAAACAGTTCCTCCGTTTAATATATTTTTATAAAACAAGTAAAAATATTTTGTACGTTGTGAATGGAACTGCTAGCTCAATGAATGCAAAGACTGCTATTAACTTACGCCATGTGATTTAGATTTACACACGGGATAACTAATCAAAACAATACCAACATTCATAAACTATATATAGAATTTTTAAAAAATATAGAACATTTAAAAAAAAAATGTATAATTAAATACTATTTTTAAGATTTAAATATAATATATATTTATGACAAAAATAAAAAAATTATTTGTTTGATAATTTTCTAAATTTATTGTCTCGAATACCTAAAACTATAAAACCGGTGAAATTCTTAAATGTAAAAAAATTATCTCTCTAGTGAATATTTACTTAAATTTTAAATCAATATATAATATATATTATAGTAATAATTTAATTTTAAATCTATCAACCCTAAAAACAATAGGGTTTATGAAGTTAAAAGATAACATAATTTAAGAAAAGTAGTTTGCCATTGCCATCATATTCCATTGATGACATATCAACTAGAATTTACTTTAGTTATTTATTTAAAATTAGACAACAATTTTACAATTATGTATGTATTTATAAAAAAAAAATTCAGACCAAGACTAAATTTGAAAAAAATAAAATAATAGGTAGAGTAGATACTAATGTAAAGTAAAGATTGACTATTTTGTAAGTAATTTTTTAAAATAATAATAATTTAAAAACAGATATTTTGAAAAGAGTAAAGGGTGCACACGTTTGTTGATTAAATTCTCAAAGAAATATTTTTAAAAATAATTAACTCAAATGGCAAATAAGTCAGAATAAAAATATATGACATTATATAATTAAAAAAAAAAAAAAAACAATAAAAAGTAAAGACCAGTAATTATGCAACTGTAATTAGCCTATATTTTTAAAAAAAACTATTAATATCAACGTGTATTATATTATACTGATAATAAAAAATAAATACTGATATAAAAATAAAACAATAACACATGGACAGATGTTATGGAAAAACAATAACACACTGACAAAGGGATATCTCAAATTCAAATGCGATTGTACGATAAAAATAAGTAAATTTGTACGGAAAAGATAAATAATAATATATTTTAAGGTAAAAATAAACAACATAGAGACAAAATAAACTACACAATAAAATTTATTTAAAACCATAATATAAAAATTTACAAAAAAAACTTCAGCCTTCAAACCTCGGAGTGGATAAATTAATTTGTTAAAAATAAATCTTAACCGTATTTCAATAGAAATATTTATGTTAAAAAAAGATAAAATAAATAACACTAAGATTTTCTTTCATGAAACAAAATGTACAACCTAAGATTTATTTTTTTTAAAATTATTTTTATTTCATGGTGAATTAAAAATAAATAATTCTTTTATATTATTTACTAGCTATTAAAATCTATCAATACGCTTAACTATGAAAAAATATTGAGATCGCGATGCTGTATAGTAAATACATAACTATAAATAAACCGTTAAATAGAAATAAATTCTTAAATTAGTAAAGACAGCAAAAAATATTTAATTTAAAATAATAGGTTATAGGTCAGCAAATCCGTCGAGTTTCATAGATTTATGCAAGTTCAAATAAAAGTAACCGAAAAAATTCTATTTATTACTATAAAATAATCCGTCAAAGAATTAAAATTCTATCTTGGATTTATCAGATAAATTTATTTTCTACGCCTAATGTAAATATTAAGCGTGGTAAAAAAATAATTCTGAATGCTCGACTTGGCGTTATCAAACACTCCACAGCTGTAACGTGCTACGAATTTATCCCAGTATTCGGGCCGTTAAAATTAATCTATTCTAAATAAAACCCGCTGTTATAAATTCATAAGATAATATTCTTTTTATGAATCAACAATTTGAGAACGGTGTAGGGGGGATTGATAAGAGATAGAGTTATTTACTGAACACGAGTTGAAGGACGTAAGAGTTAACAGCTGACCCACCGGCAGCAAGCAAAAATGACAAATTATTTCCACTAAAGAATAACATTTTACTGCATAAAAATATAATATACGTTTAAATAATACGTTTTATAACTCTACAATACTAAAATTCAAGAGAAAACGGAAGTTTTATCGAAAGAAATAACCCGGCTACTACAAGGTTTGAAGGCGGCAGCTAGATGTAAATATGGCCGTTTGAGAAAGGTGACCGCATTTACCTCAAATACGTCAGAATATCCTCTTCATAATGATGGAATTCTTCCAATGGAACTTTATCTTCATGTTGTAATTCACCAGACATAATTAACACGACGGAAAATTCACAAAATACGACGGTTTTTCAACACTCACGCACTAAGAAATAAAAAAACCATGAACCAGCGACGGAGCGTACGTGCAACGCCTCAAAGCGTTTTGTTGTAGTGGGTTGGCGGGAAACAGCTGAAGGGTGCGCCTGCGGTATCAGGTCGGCCCGCCCCACCCCTCCCTCCCGACCTCTAGAAATCCCCTTCCCAGGCTTGAAATTTAACGCAAAATTCTTCTCTGAAGCAAATTAATGCTATTTTGTTGCATTTCCTATCAAAATAACACCATTAAAAGCAGTAAATCATTGTTTTTTCAGCAGAATTAGCGGTGTGGCATGGCGCATGCGCAGTAGCCTCCCCCCTTTACATTTACCTTAATTTCTCGAAATTTAAGGATAAATTTGACTGTCTAAACACATTTTGGACAAGCATAAGTTCCAATTCAACTAATAAAAGCATCCAAATGCTAAAAAGCGTTCATTTTTTTCGCACCACGTGCTCAGCTAACCTCGACTCTGATGCTATCTAGCGGCGGGTGTGGAACTACAGTTTCAAAATCAAAAGCTAGCATCTTATTCCTTCAAAGAGATCAAGAAAAGGTTTAAAAATAATTAAAACAATAAAATAGAATTATATTTTTTACAAAGATTTAAATTATAAAAATATTAACAAAAAAAAAGATTTAAGAAATAAATCTAAATATTAATTTAAATCAAATTATAATGATTATTAACAATGGGAGACAGACAGAGAAAAATATAATTAATAATAATTATAATTTGATTTAAATTAAAATTTAAACTTTCCGTAGTATGAATACTACCAAAAACTTTAAAAAAATTGTAAATCTAAATAATAATTAACAGTCTGGATATGAAAGTTATTTATTTTTCTTGCGAGACATCTTAAAGAAATCGTTTTGTTATAAACTCAAAAACCTGAATCATTTTCATATACCTAAAAAATGTTTATGTGATTATTTCAGTACTTTGATTTTATTTCGTTTTATATTTAAAAAATAAAACACTATTTAATATTAGGTGCTTTGATCTCTAAAATACAAATATTTTACACTATACACCATACCGGTTTTAGCATGTCTGCAATCATCAGTGATTAAGTACAAACTGAGTTTATAATTAACCACGGATACAAACTGATTAAGTATGAACTTAACCACTGATACAAACTGATTAAGTATGTACTTAACCACTGATAATTGAAGACATGCTGAAACTGGTATGGAGAATAGTGTAAAATATTTGGGATGTAGTGTAGACAATAAAGAAATACCTAATATTAAATAGTGTTTTATTTTTTAAATATGAGTAACTATCACAAAATCTTGGCCGAAACAATGAATTAGGTTATTTCTTCTTGGTGCCAAATGATTCCTTTCTTTCTAAAGATCGTATAAATGTTGTCCATTCCAGGTGTTCTTCCTTCTCCCTCTACGTCTTCATCCAACTTTGAACTTATAGAGCTTTGAACTTAGAGCTTGATGTGAGAATCATTCCACTTTCATTAGTTAAATACGCCCAAACAACCGAAGTCTGTATGTGTCTATGACTTTAATATAATTGATGTACAGCCTAGGCTCTGTCTAATTACCTGGTTTCCAACTCTAAAACTGCTGGTTTTGCTGCAACGATTCAAACCAGTATTTTCCTTAAGGTGATTCCTCAAATTACAATCACATGATGAAAAAAAGCCATTCTTTTTTTTTTTTTTTAAAAAATGGTTTCATTACATTTTATATAAGATTCAACTTTACAATTGGCTGGGTCAAAAGAAAAAATATGAACATTAAAACATAAAATCCAAATATTCAGGTTGGATCCTGAAGTGGGTAAAAAATAACTCTCTCGTTCAGTGTAGGCAAATTTTGGATCTCACCAGTCCTTTTCAAGCCTAAAATACAAAATTATTTATTTTTATATATAAAGTTACATACACTGTGTCCTGTTCTTTTGGATCACATGGTCATATTATATAATTTTTTTAAAAAAAACACCTTGTCATAAATAAATAAAAATAATAATTATAAGAAATTACTTATAGTTGAAATTTCGTAGACATGCAATCTATCTTATTTTATGTGTCTGCTAACAGTCAAATTTACAAATTTGCTTTGTATCGTCTATAATAGCTATAAATAATAAATTAATTAAAACCTACGTCAAATCCTATGAATTCCTTACTGATGCAGTAAACGGAAGGAAAAAGAAACAACGTAATTTGAACATATACCATCTCTCTTGATGATTTTGTGACAAAATATTTTATTTTAGGCTTGAAAAGGACTGGTGAGGTTGAAACATTGCCTACACTGAACTAGAGAGTTATTTTTTACCCACTTCAGGATCCAACCTCAATATATAAAACTGCAACAGGGTACACATAGATAGATCATCATAGAATCCAGCTAATAAGATAAATTGCAATGGATAAACATATTTCTTTATTCCTTTATGTTGTATAGTTGTAAACTGTATGTCTGAGAGCCCAAAGATTACTCCGGTGAATTAGATAGTAACTGTAACATAATATACACAAATTTAGTATCATTATAAATTTAAGATTTAAATAAATTCACAAATATAACCAAAAGGATTTAGTCCAGGAGATAGTGAGCAAAAAAGTGTCTGACTAACATCATGCTAGAATTTAGTGTACAAGTTAATCTTTTGTTGGGAGCCAGGGTGGCCGAGGTGCTAAAGGCGCCGCACAGCTATCACTGAGTCGAGGCAACTCGAGGTTGTGGGTTCAATCCCGTGCCATGGTACTCTGAATTGCATCTATGAATCACGGACGGAGCAGGGCGAGGGCACCCCATGAGAGGTTCTCTTTCCCCACACTTTGATGTGGGTTCGATCCGTGTCATGGTACTCTCATTTGTATCTATGGTTCGAGGACGGAGCAGGGCAAGGACACCCCCTAAGGGGTTCTCTTCGCCAACACTTTGACACACGCTTATATAGCTTACTAATGACCACATCATACTCGCTTCGGCGGTACAATGTACAAATGTATGATGTGTGAAGTAGCTGCAACTCTCCATCACGGGGCAAGTAAAATGGGTCTACTGTAAGGCCTGATTGCGAGATTCGAACAAGTGGTTCATCCAACCCGTCTAGTAGGAAGTACTAGGTAACTACTACTACTACTACTAATCTTTTGTTCCCTTTTAAGAATATGTGGTCGGCTAAGTTCGTCTGCGGGACATAGCTTGGTAATAGGCATTTGAAAAAAAAAAACAAAATGGTGGAGAGTGGCCATGCCCTGAGTACAAAATTAGTTAGTAGACTGAAAATCAAGTACACGTTTGTTTGGCACTTGATAGGTTAGTTATTTAAACATTACCTTAAATCTAAGTGGTCAACTATTAAGTAACAAACTAACATCAACTTGATTTTTGGTCTACTAACTAATTTTGTACTCAGGATCATGAAAATGACATTGTCCATTATAATTGGGAGGACATAGCCGCGCTCCAACATTTTTTTTTTTTTAAATGCCTATTGCCAAGCTATGCCCTGCAGATGAACTTAACTGACCACAAGGGAGCCAGGGTGCTAAAGACACCGCGCAGGTATCACTGAGTCGAGGCAACTCGAGGTCGTGGGTTCAATCTCGGGCCGTGATATTCTGAATTGCATCTATGAATCGCGGACGGAGCAGGGCGAGGGACACCCCCTGAGGGGTTCTCTTGACCCAAGCTGTCTAGTGGGTTCGATCCGTGTCATGAGATGTGATCTGTATCTATGGTTCGAGATCGGAGTAGGGCGAGCGGACCCCCTGAGGGGTCCTCTTCCCCCACACTTTGAAGCACGCTCATATAGCTTACTAATGACCACATCATACTCGCTTCGGCGGTACAATGTACAAATGTATGATGTGTGAAGTAGCTGGAACTCTCCACCACGGGGAAGTAAAATGGGTCCACTGTAGGCCTGATTGCGAGGTTCGAACAAGTGGTTCATCCTACCCGTCTAGTAGGAAGTACTAGGTAACTACTACTACTACTAGCCGACCACATATTCTTAAAAGGCACTAAAAAGATTAACTTATACACAATATTCTAGCTTGATGTTAGTCCTACAATATTTTGCACTCTATCTCTTTGACTAGAAAGGATATTAGTACATAAACAAATGTCTTAAAAAATAATTTTTAGTACTTACACAGTAGGTGTGTTAATGTTATTCATAAATATAAATTCATATAAGCTAAATTTGTATCTATTTGTGTATTAGAAATCTAATGAGCTGACGGGTTAATTATTGCTTCTATATCTGAACAATTTTCACAATGGAAATAAAAAATGGCCAAATATGTGCTTCCAACTCACAAAAAGGGTTAGTAGACAATTATTAAACAAATAGTAAGAGTTCTTTAACCATCATTATCAGCCGAGCTGGATCAAGATGGCGGGTATTTAAAAAGTTTGTTTCAGCTATAACTTTTGATCCATCTAATTATAATGACGTGAGACAAACACCTTTATATGCATTTTTATTGTCAAAACGCAATGAAGCTACTCCAAAGTGTCTAGCCCAATGTGTTCCTAAGTTAATAAGTTTTTAAGATTTTTTTTTTTTTTTTGGGGGGGGGGGGGGAATTTATATCTTATAAAATATGCTACAAATAAAAAATTCCCTTAATAAGCAGTTTTTTGTTATCAGAGAAAGAATAACTATGATTTTTTCATTGATTTGTTAAAAAAAGAGGAGGGGTTATGAAAAAGCACAATTTTCAAGGAGACATGGCGCAAAGATGAATTTGGTATAAACACGAAAACCAAATATATATATTTGGGGCTTCCTCCTCTCTCATTTAACACACCACATGATACATTTCTGTTTTTAACCCTCGGGAGCGCGCGGTCTAATACATACACGAGGAGGCGCAGACCCCTGATAGTACTTAATCTGTTTTATATGCCCACACAACAGTTAAAATAAATATAAACTTGAAATCATTTTAGCAAGATATTATAAAACATATTTAAATTGGTTTTATTGTTTTATTATTTTTTTAATTTATAAAATACCGTTGTTTAGTCTCATAGTTTATAAACACAAAATTAGTCTCAATTATAATTTTCAAATTTTTTATTTTTTCTGTATATTTTTATTATTTTATTTTTAAATTCAGGTAACATATTAATTTATTTTTTATTATATGTATAAATTACATTAAAATAAGCGTAATAATAAAATTTAAGTGAAAGTGGCACGGGTCCCCTGTCAGGACAAAATGGGCACAGAATTGAAGTATAATCAGGTACGATGTCAAACAGTGACTGATTCTCTTGATAAAAGCAAGAAATGTAGCTAGAAAATTCCCTAGCTCCCAATCACACCCACATCTATCTCGATTTCAATTATATCTCAAATTTAGGCCTCACAGGACCACGCGCTCCCGAGGGTTAAAAAAATGTTATCCCAATATCAATGTACAATGCTTTTATAAGCAAATTTAAAAAATTTAGTAGAATGTGTTCCTAGTGGAATTTCAATTCTTTAGAAGTTGTGTCAGTTAAAGAAATAAAAGTTTCACTTTTGCAATATTTCCTTGGATCATTTTCAAGCTAAAATCATAATTTCTTCTATTAACAATTAGGCACATAATTACAATTAGTTTACATAACATTAACAATTACACTTAATTATCTTGATACAATATTTAGAAATTTGAAACCTCACTAACCTGACTGTCTAGACGATTACATCGTCATGGTTATTCTTAACAATTCTTGTTTGAACGGAAAACAACTTTTTTTTTTCAGCTTGAGAATGATCCAAGGAAAGATGGAAATATTGCTAAAGCGAGGGTTTTATTTCCTTATTTGACCCAACTTCTAAAGAAGAGCAAATGTTAAGTTTTTGTGATAAGCAAGAGCAGAATTTCACTTCAGACTTGTTTAGATTTAGGGGTGCCTCACTCTCAGGTTCGATATAAAGCAAATGTTCATATGAAACAAAATTGAACTAGAGCTAATAAACATTCATCATTGTTAAGGCACGCAACCAATATAGAATTATTTAAATTCAAAGTGATTTACTTAAATTAGGAGAACTTTTAGGTGAATAAATTTAATATAACCTTTGAGTGATACAATATTAACCCTTAACTGGTATCGTCGAGTCAAAATGGACCCAGCGTATCTTTATCTTACCACTAATTGGTGACTGTAGCACTTAAATGGTGGAGGCTCTGTGACTTCTCACACAATGAGCACCTGAATCCACACCTCAATTGTTAGTTCAATTCCAGCATTAGAATTATCTGTTTAGCGATGTTGACCCAATAATCGGGTCAACTTTGACCGATAAATTGATTTTTTTTTTTTGCATTTTTTAATAAGTGTGTTTATGCATGTTAGTGAACATAAAGATTATTTTTCAAAAATTTTAATATTTGCCTTTAAATTTTGGAAATTATATTTTTCCAATATTTCGATGTTAAAAAAGAACTTTTTTTTTAAATTAGGGCTACAACAATATGATTTCTTATAAATACTTGAAAATATTTATGAACCTGTTGGAAACAGTGTCAAAAGTAAAACATTTGAAAGTAACTATTCATTTAATTGCTTTATCATTCTTAAAAAGCCCTGGGTCCGATTTGACCCAACGATACCAGTTAGCCAAGTAAATATGACCATACCAGTCAAGGGTTAATGATAGTTCAGGAGACAGCAGCCAAAAATGTGTCTGACTAACATTAAGCTAGAATTTTGTGTATAAGTAAATCTTTTGGTGCCTATTAATAATACGTGGTCGGCTAAGTTCATCTGTGGAACATAACTTGGCAATCGGCATTTGAAAAAAACAAGCTGGTGGAGAGCTGCCATGTACCGCAAATTTTGGTGGACAATGTGATTTCCATGATTTGACTAGAGATGGGCGATTACGATTCGATTAATAATCGATTATGGGCATTCGAATGAATAATCGAATATGAAAATAATCGTTGCATTTTAATCGATTATTCTTTTTGGGAAGAAGGAGCGATTTACTTTTTACTTCAATACGACTTCGATTTTAAATAAACGTTTACGATTACAAGTAGTATAGTTCCATAATGATTGTGGATTTGATTACATTACATTATACTCTTAAATTATTACAAATAACAAGGATATTTAATATTATTATTATCTACTATTTCTTTGATTATAAAACATTTTTATATTATCTAAAAAAGAATGAAAAAAAAAAAAAAAATGAGTAAATATATTTTAAATACATATATGTTTTTTTAATTCTTCTATTTTTGTTTTATTTTCTGAAAATTCCTTTTATTAATAATATGTTATCTTTGTTTTAATTTTTTTTATTCAATAATCAATAATATGTGAATTTCGCATTAGATTTGGATAATTCAAAATATAAATGTTTAAAAAGAAACTTGTAATCGCTTTAGAATAATGAAATACAATCGGTTAAAATAGTTGTTGAATAATCAAAGTCATTCATATGTAATATAATCGTAGCTCTGATCGAATAAATTTTATACTGTAATCGGATCCAAAAGTAACGATTATTGTTCGATTATTAATCGATTATGACCTTATACGATTATTTCATAATCCACTATAAAAATAGTCGATTATACCCATCTCTAATCTTGACTACAAAATTAGTTGACCAAAAATCAAGTTGATGTTAGTTTGTGACTAGATAAGTGACCACTTTGATTTGGAGTAATATTTATTTAAATAACTAAACTATCAAGTCACAAACTAACATCAACTTGATTTTTAGTCTACTAACTAATTTTGTAGTCAGGATCATAAAAATCACATTGTCCACCAAAATTGGCGAACATGGCCGCTCTCCACTGGTTTCTTTTATTTTTAAATAACCATTGCCAAGCTATGTCCTGCAGACGAACTTAGCCGACCACATATTCTTAAAAGGCACCAAAAGATTAGCTCATACACAAAATTCTAGCTTTATATTAGTCAAGACACTTTTTTGCACGCTATCTCCTGGACTAGAATTTGAAAAATAAAAACAAGGGAATGAGAATTGATAAAATTACAGCTATTTTAGTCTCTCGCCCTCTTCTACCAATTTTTATTTATCTTTCTACAAAGATTATATCTCAATAATAAACTTCAAAAAGTTTACTTTTCTTAAGTTATTTATTAGACTGGTTATATTATAAAAGTTCATTCTTCATTCATTCAATAAAGTTAAGTTTTCTATATAAAAAAAAACTTTTGTTAAAGATAATGTTTATTTAGGACAAGAGGACCTAAATATATACTGTGTATATAGAAAAAAGCAGGGGGGAGGCTGAATTTGAAATGAAAATTGCTATGGAAAAGGCAAAGTTATAACTCTTTAGTTGTACAGTAGATAATTTTGTTTACAGTGTACATTTTAATATTTACATCGACAAAAAGTAGGGTAAAGTTTAATGAATATTTTTTACCAATTGATAATGTAAATATATTGAAATGTACATTGTAAACATAAAGTACATTTAATTCTAATTATAAAAATTGTATCAAGCTACCAGCCTTTTTGTCTAATTAATAAATGAAAAAGCTCGAAAAGGTGAGTGTAAAATATCAGGATTTATTTGCCGATTATATCTACATTAGAGGTGTCTAACTCTTAAACAGGCACTGTCCTTGGAGGAATAAAAGACCCTCACGTCTTACTCTATACTAGGTTGGGAAACGCTGATATTGATCATTTAATAATACAAGGGGGTTTACGAGTAAGGTCTCCAAATTTGGTTATTTGTAATTCAGGAAGCAATAAAAATTAATAATTAGCGTAAATTTATTTAACTTTCAAGGAAAATTATCATTTTTCAACATAATCATCGTTTAATGTTACTCAGTTAAAACGTGAAATTCATTTTTTCAATCTGTTGATGAAAAATTCTACGTTTTTGTTTTTTAATCCGTGACCGCACTTTATCATTTCAAAATGTTTTGACCATTAAGGACCAAAAGGACCTTTTATCAGACCAGTCCATCAGGCTTTTGGCTTTTCCTCAAGTTGAAAGAACTCCTTAACGGTCAAAACTTTCGACAGATGATGAAGCGCGGTCATGGATTAAACAACAAAATGTAGAATTTTTCATCAACAGATTGAAAAAAATAGATTTCACGTTTGGAGGTGTTTGTTACATTAAACAGTGATTATGTTGAAAAATGATAATTTTCCTTGAAACTTACTAAAAAATAAAATATATAAATTTACTTTACTTTTATGCTAATTATTGATTTTTATTGCTTCCTGAATTACAAATAACAATTAGAAGACCTTACTTATCAATCCCACCTCATAGTATGAATAGATAGCATCTAGAAAAGAACAGTTGGTACTCGTGTCCAACTGTTCTTTTCTAAACACACATATTTGCCTTTTCCAAACACACATATTTGACAATTTGTGTGACAACGTGGTTTCCTGAGAATCTATGACTTTTTAATTGCAGTAGTACGACCAACTATCACACAAAAACATCTGAGCTTTGATTAGTTTTCCTTTTTTGAATTTTTTCCTTCCACTGTCTAGTCTTTTCTAAATCATATTGTATAACATTTAAATCTGAAAAATATAATATTTAAAGTTATACAGTAGAGCGCCGATAATCTACATGTTATCTGAACGTTCGATTATCCGAATTGGCTTCATGAAATCACCACTTAACTAATTCTTAAAAAGATTGTAGTTAGATGTACAAGTATAATTATATTTGAGGAGCTTAGTATCAAAGACGGACAAGAGCACATTTCAAAATTTTACAGGAGAGCCGAAAAACTGTAGCTCAAATTCTACAGGTGCTAGAGCTATGATTTTTTTTTCTGTAGATTCTTAATAGACTCAAAACTAGTTAGAAGGATTGAAAACGTGAATTTCTTTGATATTTTAGCTGCTAAATGGAGTTAAAAAGTGGAGTTGTCCGCTTTTGAAACAAAAACAAGGTTTTATCCGTTTTGAAGCAAAATGACATTGAAAATAATGGTTAGAATAATAATATTGGAGAAATAATTTTTTTTCACGTTTTTCAGAGTTCTTAGGGGGTAGTGCCCCCAAATTTAGAGCTAAAATTGATTTCCCCTCGGGGAATCATTTTTCTAAACATGTATGACAAAATGGTAGGAGTAGTTAATCAGATGTTAAAGCCCGCAGTGCATCATAGGAACGAGTTAGTAAAATGCAGCCTCCTGATTGGCTGTTTCGGTTATGTCCACTTTTGAAGCAAAACGTGTGTTGACTTGTCCGTATTTGAAACAAAACTACAAATATTATTGCATTTTTATTCCTTTTCTGGCCGTTTTTGATGCAAATGGATAGCAGAATCTGATGCAGCAGCCAACAATCTATAAGAAACAATCGAAAACTGAAATTCGGAAAAAATGTCGAATGTCTGTCTTTGATACTAGGCTCCTCATTTGTTCACTATGTACTACGGATAAATAAACGATGCTTTATAAACAATAATGATAAATAAACAAATATGTTGTTTTAGCCATCCAATTAAATAAAAACCCTGAAAAGGATAACTTCATAAAACAGAAAATCATTCCTTCAGAGGAACATTTTTATGACAAAATTATTTTTCTTTTTATTTTTTTGTTCTATACATACATTTTTTCCTTAGATCAAATGGAGGGTGTTTTCCCAAATAATAATAATTAACAAACAATTTTTTTAAAAAATCACAAATTGTATCTACATTTTTTTTTTGTTTTTAGAAATTAGCTAAAAGGAAATATTTATTTAAGCCACTCAATTTACCAAAATTATTTTTTTTTTTCTTTCCTATTTTTACATTATATTTTATATTAAAAAAAAACATAATTATAATAACTAAGCTAATTTTGTTACATTGAAACCTGTCAATATTCATTTTTAAAAACATTCATATAATTTTTTATTTTTTCTATTTTAATAAAAAACCTGCTTTGTTTAATTAATTTTATGAAAATATATTTCTTTCTTTTTGCAACAAAAAAAAAATTACATTAAATTTTTTATAATAAAAATATATATTTTAAATTTAAAGGTAAAAATAATTATATGATATATAATATTAAAAGGCAAATATAATGAATTGTTTAATAAAATTTAATATTTGTGTGGATTTATATAATTATATTTTAAATTGAAACAAAAATATTATGTCGGTGTTAAAGAATGAGCTAAAATTTGGTTATTTATTAAATTTCAAAGTGGAAAACATAATTTTTCCAATCATCAAATGTGATTTCCAATTGAAACCGTGGAATCCACTGTTTCCATTGTATCTGTCAGTTTAAAAATAAATAATTTATTGATTGTACAGATGTATTCGAGTCACTAGATTAGAAATAAAGATAAGTATCTCATTAGCTAAAGGAATTTTACAGAATTATTTCTACTGAGCTGGTTTTATGCCAGTATTATACTTCTATTTTAACTATTCTATTGATTCTTTAACAAAAAAAATCTGTCCCGAGACAACTCAGACAAACTTTCTCATATCTGAGTTCATAATTACTTAGCCCAGTATTTTCCATTTATTAGTTTTCGTATGTACATTTAATTATTATTGAACATTTTATCAAAATTTATCAATAAAAATAACTTCTCCTCAAGGGGAATCGAATTCGTCCTCTATCAGTCCGTGTTTAAAGCTATTTTCTCATGAACTAAATTTTTCCTGGGGAAAACGGCTTATATCGTTAGATTCATTTTTAAATGGACTAAATTTTAGAATTTTTTTAATTAACATTGTCTGAAATGTTTTCAAGAAATAATTTTTTTTCACGTTTTATTAATTTTTTTTTTTTGGGGGGGGGGGGGGGGGGCAGCATCCCCAAATTTGGAGCTAATAATTCATTTCTCGATTTCTCCTCGAGGTATGATTTTTCTGAACATGAATGCCACATTTTGTCAAAATCGGCCCAGTAGTTTAATTGAATCAATTAAACTCCAGGCGACTGCACTGACAGATGACAGACATTTTTTATAATACCACTTTTCTGGACTCAGGGGCCCTCAAAACGTGTAAATACATCAAAATTTAAAAATAAAATTTTCACGTTATCTCAAAAATGCTTCCTTTTTAAAGTGAGAAAGTAAAAATCTTATTTAACTGGTAAAATCTTCTAATAGATATGAAGTCTGAAAATTTGATTCTACAAATGGAAGTATCATGGCTAAAAATCAAAGGAACAAGATATATTCAGTAGTGGAAGTAAAATGGCAGACTTCAAATGTTAAAGTGTTCACTTGGGCTTAAAAATTAACTTTCAAGATAATGATGACGGAGAAAAGTCTTTATTCCAGTTAAAGATAATTCTTCCTAATTTGCACCTTTGATACTTTTGGATAATATGTTTTTGGATCTTTGAAAGGTGAGTACAATTAACAATTAGTTAATTTGAAATTAAGGTTATACTTCACCCATTACAGGCATCCATCATTAGACCGCAAGTCAATGATTTTGTATAAAATGTTACATATTTTTTCTTAAACAATTTGAAGTATGATATATAATAAAAGTGCACATGATCATCTGATCATATGAGTCAAACTACATCTACTGAACACATACATCTGTCTTTATTTCAATTTATGTGACTCTAACAATTTTTTATACTGCTACAACCATTTAATCTGTAAGTTTTCATTAAATTTTAAAACTGGATTCTTATATGAGAACAGCTTACTACTGCAGGCTGTTATGTTCTAAGGTCCTGTATGCATTATTTCTAAAAATGATTTTTAGATCAATAGACATCAATTTTACTCTTTGAGTTTAGTTGGGTAAGAAAAAAATAATAATTTAACTACAGTTTGTGCATTGTGACTTTCGACAGCATGGAAAAATCCAGAAAATTAGGGTGGGGAGCCAATGAGAGGTCAGGATTTTGAATTCTAGAAGGTCGAGCCAACTCGACAAACAAAAATGTTACTGGCCCTACCCCTCCAACAGGCCTAGTGCCTTTATTTTTTTCCTCATTTATGTTGGCCAATCTGAGTGTTAAAAGTCACAACTCGTAACGCACATACTGCATTTTTAGGAAATTCAAGTCTTTATCTTCTAACTTGAGTTTCTTTAGGTTCATTTTAGCTTATTCGAGAACTAAGTATTCTTCAATTTGAAAAAAAAGAAAGATTGATCTGATAATTTAAACACAAAATTTATACAATGTAAACAAAATTTAATGAAAAATTATTTACAAATGTTCGAATTAAATTGAAAAAAAAAACAATTTAAATATTAAGCGTTACAAAATTAAAATTTTTTAAAAACATTAAATGCATGCTTTATAAATAATTTAATTCTTTCTAAAAAAAAAAAAAAAAAAAACATTATCGATTATACATTTAAAACAAATAAATGCTCAAGTTAAAAAAAAACCACACGACAAATGACACATTAACACATAGTAAATAGGGCATCCAAAAAAAAAAAAAATCAGGTTATCACATCAAATGATTTGTATTTTATGCAATATAAAAATATTTATAAAATTGATATTATGTACAAAATTACAGTAATTTAAAATATACTTTTTGAAATAAAAGTAAGTGAAGTTATATCACTTAATTTTATTATTTTATTTTAAAAATAATTATCACTATGAAAAAGGCACATTAAATATTACAATGTGGCTGAAAACAATGTATATAATTTTTAATAATGATAAAACCACATTTTAATAGACAATAGAAGAAAAGGATTGAAGAAAGGATAGGTAGAAAGGTTTTAACATATAATTGTTGATAAAATAAATTATGTTGGAAGATCTACGTAATTAGGAATCGGTAAATTCAATAATAGTGAAGCTTCTGAGCTTACCGAAGGTAACAGAACCTATGTGATTGTTCCGAAGAACGAAAATATTTTGTCTGTCTGTCGCTCATGTTTTGCGAACCAACATGTCTTAAAAACTACATGTCCAATTTTAATGAAATTTGTTAGATAATAATTAGCCCATTATTGGTCCCATATAAGTTTAAACCATCTGTGCTCATTTGTTTCTCTTCCACATGCACATAAACATACATGTGTTTACACCTACAGCTTCAAAAGTACTTATCTCATTTGTATGAAACTTTAATAGTTTAATAGTTAGTACTTTAATAGTTTAATAGTTAGTACTTTAATAGTTTTTTTTATATTAATAGTTTACTTTTAATAGTTTTGTATGAAACTTTAATAGTAACCAACAGATAGCCACAAATTAATTTGAACAGTCTGTGCTCTTTAACTTCTGCTAAATTGATACTTTAAGGTAGAAGAGGCCAGGATTAAGATAAGATAAGAAATAACGTGTTATATTTATTCATTCTGAGTTTCAAAAAAAATCCTCGAATAAGAACCTGAAATTTGGTTATGCCAAATTTCAGAGCTTTAGGTATTTAGAATTTAAGCTAAACTTTTATTACAAGGGATCAAATAGTTTTCTATATAATACAGAATACACAATTTGTGAGAGACACCAAGGGATGTGCCATGCAAGCGTGACACATAGGAACTGTTCCAACATTAGACATTACGTCATTAAGATGTTGGCTCGGCATTACGCTATGTCCTGCATGGTTTCGTCGCGTCCGACTCATCAGGGGCCCGACGATGCCCACCCAACTCTGGACCTATACCAGATCAAGAAGATCAGATATAGGCTTATCAGAGACGAGCGTGCTCTCACAACGCCATTCTTGCTTGGCTAGCAAAACACAACAGCAATGTAATATAGAATACTTGGCTTACTTTGATGGTTTACATTATTTTAAGGGGCCTATTATACATATATTTGCCCCTTTTATGGATGATTGATAGTATTAGTGTAGGTCGTTGAGGGGTTGAAAATAGATGTTTATACTTCCGTCATTTTATAAAATTGGCTATATTTCACCTCTCTCAGAGGCATAGACATGCTGGCATTAATTTACATTTTTTTTTTTTAGTAAAAAAAAGTGTCAGATCTTCATCTGGGCCAAGTCGGCTCAGGTTGCCTCAATTACCATATTTACATCTAATTTTACTTTTAATCTGTGATATAATTGTTATTTTATTTTAATTATTATTAACTTGTAAACTCAGTATGGAAAACAGTAGGAGATTTGAGGAGCTTAGTATCAAAGACGGACAAGAGCACATTTCAAAATTTTACAGGAGACCTGAAAAACTGTAAAAAATTTTACAGGTGCTAGAGCAGTGATTTTTTTTCTGTAGATTCTTAATAGACTCAAAACTAGTTAGAAGGACTGAAAACGTGAATTTATTTGATATTTTAAAGTTAAAAAAAGTGGAGTTGTCGGCTTTTGAAACAAAAACAAGGTTTTGTCCGTTTTTGAAGCAAAATGACATTGAAAATAATGGTTCCAATAATAATATTGGAGAAATAATTTTTTTTTTTCACGTTTTTCAGAGTTCTTAGGGGGTAGTGCCCCCAAATTTAGAGCTAAAATTGATTTATCGATTTCCCCTCGGGGTATCATTTTTCTAAACATGTATGACAAAATGGTAGGAGTAGGTATTCAGATGCTAAAGCCCGCAGTGCATCATAGGAACGAGTTAGTAAAATGCAGCCTCCTAATTGGCTGTTTCGGTTATGTCCACTTTTGAAGCAAAACGTGTGTTGACTTGTCCGAATTTGAAACAAAACTACAAAAATGATTGAATTTTTACCCCTTTTCTGGTCGTTTTTGATGCAAAAACCTTAAAAAGAGGTTACACTGTAACAACAGATAAATAAAACGCATTGACATCTAGAGGATTTTAAGCATACTAATAAGCATATCTACAAAGATTGCAGTGCTAAAATGGAAGTTTTGATAACTACCAGCATGAAAGAAAAGATTTTTTACATCCTAGGACGTAAAAAATGTTTTCTTTCGTGCTGGTAGTAATGAATCGATTTTTTAAGTCCACGTAATGAAAAAATGGATTTTAGCTATGTTTTTTAGGCTCTAAAGTTACTATGTCACAGCATACCACGGAAAAAAGTATTTTAATTGTAGGTCTTTGAATAATTAATCTCGAGTAAGAAGTGGCAACACTGGAGCATGACTTATTTTGGTTTGAGTTTGTTGACAATTCATCTCAAACTAACTCTTACCTAAGCTTCCATTTTTTATCTGCATAGCGTGAGTAGATAAAATATTGTATGCAACAAGGCAGCAAAGGAAACATTTCTGCCTCGTTTATTCATTGCCATAGTCAAATAGGTAAATTACCTGCTGAGGCTTCGCCTTGGCAGTTAATTATCATAGCCTGTCCTCGCCTTCGGCTCGGAGGCTAATCTAATCACTCGTCAGTAAAATTCCATTTTGCTGCCTAGTTACATAAATAACTATTATCTTTGCCTAGTTGGCCCGACCTTTTGTCCGGGAAAATCTCGAGCTCTCATTTGCTCTCCACCCTATTTGCTAGTTTCTTCCACTAACTCTTGTTTGGGACAGACTACATATTTTGATAAAAATCCAAATTTGGATGTGTTAAAAAAGTAACACAATCGACCCCCAGCTACAACTATACAAATATATTTGATATGATTTTTTATCATGTGATTAAATAAACAATATAAATCTAACCGATTCCATAAACCATTTAATTCACTTTTACTTGTAATACCTTAAGATATACTTTCCATTTTTCAATCCTTTTCTTACTAATTATAAAACATTAAAATTTTCTCTAATCTAAGGCACTTATATTAATAGGAATAAGTGTTAGATAATAACATTGTAAATTTATACATTTAAACAGAATGAAATAAATTGAAATTCCATAAATTTTTAAAAGTGCATCTTAGAAAAATAAAGGTATTAACAATAAGTAGAACTGTAATTAAATTTGAATATAAGTTACTCATATATCATTTAAACAACGTACAACAAGTCATATAATTATCAATTCTTT
Organism: Gerris lacustris; assembly: GCA_951217055.1. NCBI lineage: Eukaryota > Metazoa > Arthropoda > Insecta > Hemiptera > Gerridae > Gerris > Gerris lacustris. The sequence continues at coordinate 2,784,668 of OX578281.1, read as the reverse complement.
TAAGTATTTATTTTTAACACAGATTACTTTTATTTTAATTATATAAATAATGATTTGATTCTAGCGTATACTTAGTGTAATGAAACAAAAATAAATAAAAGTTATATATTCACTCATCCAGTAGAATAATGAAGTAATTGCGTATAATGTCAATTTTACATAAGAGCAAAAAAAAAAAAAAAACTGACAATAAATAATTAATATACAGTGACTATAAATAGTTAATATTGTCCCTTTTATGCCAGAACCATGAATGTGAAAATGTTCATATTCTGGGTTTACTAGCAATTTGGACTTGTTGTTTTATAATCTAAGTTGTGCCAAAACCCCGAATTTGTGCCTGCATTGTAGCAGCTGTTATTGGCTATGACATCTAAATAGAGTAGCTGAATTATAGTAAGATCATAAACTTTAAAATGCATAAGAGGGAGGATATGATAGTGACCTACAACCTAGTAGTAGTTACCTAGTACTTCCTACTAGACGGGTAGGACGAACCACTTGTTCGAACCTCGCAATCAGGCCTACAGTGGACCCATTTTACTTCCCCGTGGTGGAGAGTTGCAGCTACTTCACACATCATTCATTTGTACATTGTACTGCCGAAGCGAGTATGATGTGGTCATTAGTAAGCTATATGAGCGTGCTTCAAAGTGTGGGGGAAGAGGACCCCTCAGGGGGTCCCCTCGCCCTACTCCGACCTCGAACCATAGATACAGATCACATCTCATGACACGGATCGAACCCACTAGACATCGTGGGGGAAGAGAACCCCTCAGGGGGTGTCCCTCGCCCTACTCCGTCTGCGATTCATAGATGCATTCAGTGTATCACGGCCCGGGATCGAACCCACGACCTCGAGTTGCCTCGACTCAGTGATAGCTGAGCGATGTCTTTACGACCTCGGCCACCCTGGCTTACCTACAACCTATCAATACCTACTATAATAAGTTTTTCCATTTGACATATCGGTTTGCTTTTTATAGGTGGGCGTTAAAGAGTTTTAACCATGTTTCAATTTTCGATTTCATATCGAACTTAGAGTGTCAATCATGGTTTCCAGGCCAAAACCAGATGGCGCTACTCTTTCAAGCAGCTTCTTATTTGTTCAAACAATGCTGAGCGGACATCAATCAGAGGTGTATAGGGTCAGAGGTAGTGATCACCCATCCAACTACTGACCACGTCTCATGTTGCTTAACACGATTAACCCTTTGACTGCGGCATAGAAGAGAGAAAAAAGTCCTTCCTGGAAACGGATTTTTTTTCTCATATATATTTATGTTAGTCTGGACTCAGATATGCATGAAATTACATCAGAATGTTTTTCTAATGTTTATTGTTTATAAACATAACAAAAACATTATGACGCACCATGTGCGTCATGCAGCCACAGAAAGGACAATTTATCACTGAAACGGGCATGACGCACCATGTGCGTCATGGTATTATTTTATTTTGACTTATTTTATTATTCAATATGCAAAAAAATAACAAGTTTGTAAAATGTATAGTGTAATTGAAACATGTCAACTCTTGGACCTTACTAATTATTCATAATAATTATTGATATATGTATAAAAATGTATACATTGTTGGCTTATCAACAAAAACAACATAAGCATATATAAAACAACAAATTGAGAACTCAGCATTTGTACAAACTTTAATAGATAAATATAATCGGCAGACCATGGTGACACATTGCCAATTTTAGATTAAGCTAATTTTTTAATCTCTACAGCCAATCTGAAATTGGCAAATCTATCAAAAAGGTAAAATCATAAGAATTTTTTTCTTCTACATAATTACTAAATGAAAATACAAGTGAATGCAAATAACTAATAAAAAAATAAAAATTAACAGGATTTATTTTAGGAATCAATTACACTAAGTGTTCAGATTTAAAATAGACAGATTGTCTGTCTTATTATTCATAAATAATACCTGGTGTTAACTAAAAATTTTAAATAAAAGCACTGGGATATTTATTCTCTGGTTGGTTGGGGGATCCAGCCGTCCCAATCAAATTAAAAAGAGCACAGCAATTCACAAATGGTTAATAAAAAGCAAGTGAAATGAAGTAGAATTATTTAAAAAATTGTAAATACAGTAGAAGCCCTTTTATAAAGGACTAGGTTCAACCTGTTATGGGGGGGGGGGGGGGGGGGCTGCTCAGTTAGAGGTTACTCCTCATAAGACACCCATATTTTCACCCATCTTTCTCAACCGGTATATAAAATACAAAAGGTCTGTTTAACACTGCTTTGTAAAGATGTCTGTGGACATTTGTCTGTTGTGTGAAGTACTGTAGTGTTTTACTCTGTATTAATTTGCTTGTTACAAGAAAAAAACACAATTTCTTTTTAAATTTCTTTGGCCTTTAGGAATGATAAAATAATTAATTACTAAAGTTTTTTTTATTTAAGTCTTCAGGGGTTATTATGGGCTATTTATCAACTGAGTCAGTTGATTGAGCTCTATTGACTCACCTCAGACATTTTACCCTGATCAAAACAGATAATAAAAATCTTATCAGTAAAAAGATTTCAAAAAAAGAAACATGACTTCATAACGAAGTTTGAAGATATCCCAATTAAAGAATGAAATATCACCTTTCAAATAAAAAAATATTATATACTATTAAATAAAAAGGGGACTTCAAAGGACAAAATGGATAATAATTAATATTTAATTATATTAATTTATTAACAATATTTCGCCCAATCCTGAGTATTATCATTATGTCACATTATCCATTTATTTAAAAAGTGAAGGAGAAACAATTAAAAATGATTAACATCACTCTTATGAAGTAACTGATAAACTATAGAGTGACGAAAATTGTAGTTAACAGTTACTCCATTACTTTTTAAACACATAATAAAATGAATATACCACAACCTTAAATTCAGACGTAAGGCCTGATGAGGCCAAAGATCGGTAAAAATATTAAATATAAATTAATAAATTTTTATTCTTTTAGCTAATTTTCAAAGAAAATTACGCTATTGCAATGGCTTCAAAATTTTTGTAATGCGAATTTTTGAAAAATTTTTCCATGGAAATCCGTTTTAGACCATTCTGAATCGATTCCTAAAATTTAACACTTTTTTTTTATGTATGTATGCATATATGTGTCACTCCAGACGATATCTCCCCTTAGGATGCACTTAAAAATTTCAAACAAATTTTAAAATGTCAATAATATCAAAAGAAAGGATGAGTTCGTTGGCCAGAATTTTTGGAGTCCATTAAGGGGTAAATTTTGACCATATAGAGTCAAAAAACGTGTTTTTTCCATTTTACCCCCTTTTTATGTGAAAATATGATAAAAGTGTAAATTACAACAATTACTGTACTCTTAAAGAGCTTTCCAACGACATGCATCTTGAAGGGTAAATACTATTTTGACCCCTGTGCACCAATTTTTTTTTTTCACCCGAGCAAATTCTAAACCAAAATTTTCCTATACTATCATAAGCCAATAAAACGCAGATTTCTTTGAAAATTCGCTCATTAAGTCATGGTGCATGACTGGACTTTTTTCTTTGTGTCTTCAGGGGTTAATATTTAAAAAGGTAATACATTTGCTTTTTAATTTTTATTAGGTAATAATTTCATCTTTCGTTTGAGACAATTTCAAACCTACATTTTATGTTTTATTTTATCAAATATTACGTCATTTTTGATTATTTAATAATTATTACTGTTCAGTAATGTGTCACCTTAATATGTCACCAGGGGAGCCAGGGTGGCCGAGGTCGTAAAGACACCGCTCAGCTATCACTGAGTCGAGGCAACTCGAGGTCGTGGGTTCGATCCCGGGCCGTGATACACTGAATGCATCTATGAATCGCGGACGGAGCAGGGCGAGGGACACCCCCTGAGGGGTTCTCTTCCCCCACGCCATCTAGTGGGTTCGATCCGTGTCATGAGATGTGATCTGTATCTATGGTTCGAGATCGGAGTAGGGCGAGCGGACCCCCTGAGGGGTCCTCTTCCCCCACACTTTGAAGCACGCTCATATAGCTTACTAATGACCACATCATACTCGCTTCGGCGGTACAATGTACAAATGTATGATGTGTGAAGTAGCAGGAACTCTCCACCACGGGAAAGTAAAATGGGTCCACTGTAGGCCTGATTGCGAGGTTCGAACAAGTGGTTCGTCCTACCCCTCTAGTAGGAAGTACTAGGTAACTACTACTACTACTAATGTGTCACCTTAAAAATTACTTTACTGTCGCAAACAATTTTTTATTTAAAATTAACTTTGAGTCATAATCCAGCTTTGCTCTCTGATTCATAACTGAGAACATGATAGAGTCATGAATTTATTTTGTTACGTTTTATTTTATAAAATAAAATAAAACGTAACAAAAAATGTAGACTTTAAAATGTCTCAAACAAGAGACAAAATTATTATCTAATAACGTATAAAAAAGCAAATGTATTAGATTTTTTAATATTAACCCCTGAAGACACAAATAAAAAAGAATATATCGACTGTGTACCTGCAATGCCTCGTAACCCTCAAAATTGAGATTTTTTTTATTGCATTTTTTGATAGATATTATTAATATCTACCTATGAGCAAAAGCTAGTTAGCCTTAAGCAATTATTTTTTATAGAAATTATTGTAATACTTCGAATTTATCATTTAACTAAAGTGTACAAAAAACCTCGTATACAACAAGGTTTCAAAACCTCGTTACTCCCCATGCATTGTAAGTCTTTAACTAGTTGTGGGATACGTTTAAGTGTTTAAGTAAAATTAATTATATAAAGAAAATATAAAAATAAACATTTTTAAAACAACGCTTTTTTGCTTCTCCTGAAAAATTTAGTTTTTGGGGTTACGAAGGTTTTGCAGGAACACAGTCGATATATTATATTAAAGGGGACAACTCACTAAAAAATGGAAAATACATTTTTATTTTATCATCCCTAAAGACTAAAGAAATAAGAAAAATGTCTTATTAAAGGAATTTAATTGAAGATTGACAAAATGAAAAATTTGGTTTAACGGAGCATTTTGTAATGAAGTCATGGGTTTGGTCCTAAGATGGCAGGTTAAGAGGGCTTTCATTACAATAGGATGACTTATTAAGTCCACTATTTTAGAATGCTTAAAAAGTTTTTAAGCATTGGGTACAAATTATGAACAGGAAAAAAAAAATTAATGATTTAAAAAGTGAACTGATTTTTAAATTCTCTGCTCAAAAAGTGTGATGGAAACAGATATTAAGGAGTGAAGCGTGTCATATAAATAACATATTTGACATTAACATTCTTCATTCTGCCTCCCACATAAATTCATACTTCTTGACAGAAAAAAAATTATAAAAAAAAAAAAATAATTATAAACTTATTTTAAATCAAATTATAATTATCAATAACTACGGGAGACATACAGAGAAAAATCGACCCCGCACCCCGCATTTGATTTAAAGTAAAATTTAATCTTTCTGTAGTATGAATACTACCAAAAACTTAAATTTGAATTTATAAACTTATCTTTCAGATGGTTCATCTGTTTTTAACTTTACAGCACATTTTATTAGCTTGTAACTGTTTAAGATACTTAATTTTTTTTTCTATTACATTATGGTGGACACAAAATAATTAATTAATCTTTACAATCTTTATTAATTTTCAGGAATTATAAGGTTTTTTTTCTTAAAATAAGCAACAAAAATTATGTTTAAGTAAGTAGAAGTTAAGTAGTGGAAAGTTGTTAAAAAAAAATAATAAGTGCAATAATTAGTTACCATTCATTAATTGTGTGCAGAAATTACAAAAAACAAATGTTAATTAATTAAAATAAATGACTTCTTTGCAATAAAATGGTATTTTTAATGAAGAGAAACCATTCTTTATAATGTTTCTGATACCATCAACTTTCACACATTAAAGAAAGTAACGTTTTTTTCTCTCAAATCTTACAATTATGGTATTATTATTTATTTATTTTTATTTGTTGTCACTTAAGCGAAAGAAAAGATAATGGCTTATTTATTTTATAATAAAACCTAAAAATCATAATGTTACAACTATAATTAATCAACTATTTACAAATAAATAACAAGTTAGCAATTCCCTTTTTTCAGCAATTTTGAGAATAAGAAAAAAAAATTAAAAATAATACCAATAGTACATCATAGGCTTTCAAAGCCTGAGTCTTAAAACCTGGAAAACCCTGAGGAGAAGATATCTGAGATTCGGTAATTTTTTTTTTACTTAAACGGATCTAATTTTCACAACATAATAATTGCGAGCTATAACAACAATTCAAGAATGCAGTGTTTAAATTAATATGTTGACGACGGACCACTTTCAGGCAACATGTTGCTGGTCAGGTCAATGGGGCGGACCACATTCCAGGAACGTGTTGCTGGTCAGGTCAATGAGGTGGACCACGTTCCAGGAACGTGTTGCTGGTCAGGTCAATGAGGTGGACCACGTTCCAGGAACGAGTTGCTGGTCAGGTCAATGAGGTGGTCCACATTCCAGGAACGTGTTGCTGGTCAGGTCAATGGGGTGGACCACATTCCAGGAACGTGTTGCTGGTCAGGTCAATGGGGTGGACCACATTCCAGGAACGTGTTGCTGGTCAGGTCAATGGGGCGGACCATGTCCAAGAATGTGATCTCCCAACTACACTTTTATCTATTTTCTATTATCTAGGCCCACAGTTCAGATTCAATTAAAGTTGATTTTTGGTTTATTCCTCTGACACTGTGTGATGCCAAGCAAATGTTTGTTTGTCATAAACATATTAAGTGCTAATAAATTAAATTATAAGCAGTTACTTTGAAATTACAATCCTAGTAATGATTTTTACGCTTAAAAATTGATTTGATCTCAGATAAAGCCTCCTTTTGTAGATCTTAGATTTATTATTCTAAAGTAAAATAATAAGTTCACCAGTGAATTAACATGTTTTTAGCGGTTTACTACAGGTTATCTAGGAAATGTAAAGTTTATAAAACACCGGGGTAATGTGTGGATCACTTATTGATAATTACATTGTACTGTAAGTTATTATGATCATATTTATGATCATATCTTATGTATATCTATGATAATATTTGAACACCACATATTACGTTGTGGGCACTTGTTTTACGCCAAGTATCCACTTAACCAATATAAAAGCATAACCACAGTTAAAGGATTAATATGTAAAGAACAAAGTCTGGATTGCTCTCTTTAAAATATATAGTTTTATGGTGCTTTTTTGGTACCTCAACATATTTTGTAATTTATGTAGAGTTTTACAATGTGCATATGTATCGTCAACATTTAAAAAATAACTATTTTTATGTAAGTAAAACAAAATATATATTAAGATTTAAGAGATAAAAAAACTTATCATCAGAATAGTCAGTAATTTTATTTGGAATTTGTAAGTTCCACAATTTCTCTTGATTTACTTTTTTAAATCTTATTTTCAAGTGTTAATGATAGGTTGTTTTAACTGAGATTTTGTGTTACTACTTCATAATTATGACTAGAGAGGTTAACAGAAAGTAACACAATGATATTGTCCCTAAAGCCTAGTCCACACCAGTAGACATGTTGCGAGACATTTCTATAGACGGTCTCATAGACCGTCTACAGAAATGTCTCGCAACGTGTCTATAGACATCTTCTGAGACCGTCTATGGTCTAGGTCTAGCGCCACACTTGTAGACACGTTGAGCAACATGCCTAACGTTGCACCGTGTCAACCATTTAGAATGGAAAACCATAGACATGCGATTTTGGTCTAGCAACGAGACCGTAGACGCCGTTTGTCTCAGCCGATGTCTATAGACAAATCGCTAGACATTGTCTCTGAGACCAAAATCGCCAACATGTCTACTAGTGTGGACAAGGCTTTACTGTGCTAACACATAACAGGAAGATACATAAAATGTCAAAACGAGTTTGTTAATAATTCATATTGTGGTGACAATAAGTCGGGGAAGTGTGACGTCACTTACGTAAAAAAAAAAAGTGTTTTGTTAGGTTGGCTAATCTGCGCTGGCTCATAACAAACAAGATACAAATGGGTTTTATCAGTAATATTTCATTTTTTTATTATTATTATTTAATAAATTTTATTAATTTAAGAATGAACAATGTCTCAATGCTTTGCATTTGGGTGCAACGCATAGGGCCTTAAAAGATAAATGTCACTTTCACCGCTTTCCCAAGAATAAAAATCAATTTTCTGTGTGGCGTAACATCTGTAGGTAAGTTGCCTCTTATATCTTATTTGTAAGAATTCTTTGTTCTATCATCTATTAATGTATACATTTATTGGCTTATTAATGATGTGATCGATATATGATTAGGTTAAAATCAGTTAAAAAAGCTTTTAATAGAATAAAAAGAGCAAAAAACTATAGAATGCTCACAGAACACTAGTAAACAATTGTTTGTTATGAGCCAGTAAAAGATAACCTGACAAAAAATCGTGGTGAAGGCCTGACGTCACAGCAACCTTCATCACTTTACGTAACCTCTCTGACGCGACGTATATTTAAGAAAAGAAAGATTTGTAAATCTTGGATTAGATTCTTATTGTTTCTAGTTTTATACCTGACAAAAGGAAGGTTATAATTATTATGTGTCCATGAGATTTCAAAACCGTTTAAAAAACAGTTTTGGTTTCAAACCAAAAGTGTTTCCATGAGGAGTTTTCACAACAATTTTGAAAACTATGAACTCCCAGACTAATTATAGTGAAGTCAGGTTATCAAATCTCTGATAACCTTCACTTAGGAGGTAATCCTACTGCGCACTTCTTAATTCAGTTATCAATTCAAAACCCATCTCCATGCTATTTTATCAAAACAGTTTCAATACAAAACTAAAAATTTGCTTTTGTGAGCTTGAACTCAAAACGTTTTGAAACCACCGTTTCCAAAGGTTTTTGAATACCAAAACCATTTTGAAAACTCATGGAAAGGAAGTAATTATTGTGTTATTTTCTATTAACCTCTCTAGTCATCATTTTCAACGTTAAAAAAACCTTTTTTAATTAAATGCAAAAAATACACTGACAATTCTGGTTTAGAGAAATTTATTTCATCACTGAAGATATATTCTGTTTCTTGTCACTTAAGAGTTAATAAAACCAGAAAAGTGATTTAGTAAAAAAGCACCATAAAAGATTTGTATCAAATAAAAATAAAAATAATAACTATTTAAGCAGCTTGTAATTGTTTCAAATCTAGTTTCTTTTCTATAATGGAGTAACAACTTAATACACTTTATTTTAAATCGATAAAATTATTTAATATTAATAAATCCTAATACTTCTTAATATACAAAAAAAGATACAATTAAAAAATGAGACACAATGAGCAAATTGACTAAAAAAAAATTAATATCTAAAAAATAAAATAAACCTAAATATTTTACTAAAAAAAAAGAAAAATAAGTTCAATTAAAATTAAATTTACAAGATGTGATGCAAAGTAAAATTTTAATAAAATAAAATAAAAAAAAAACATGTGGTAAAAATCATAAAAAAAGGAAGTAGGAGGTAATCACTAGCGGTTTATACAGATTTTGAAAAAAATAAGTTTAAACCCCACTGTAGTAGCGAGGATAAATATATTTCCATCGACGGAATAGAGGCAGGTATGAGAAGTATCGTTAACTTCTTTCTTATCTTAGATTCTTCAGGTACTCGGCAATATGAAATAATCCATAGGATTAAAATACAGTCCATCGGTTCTTATGGTAACCTGAAAAATCAGAAGTAATGTGTAAAATTAGGCCATTTAATTGTTTACATATGATTTATTTTCTACTTGAATTCTCTACTCCTGTTTGGAACAATCTGAATGCTTCATGCTCTCAACAAATTAGAGGGGGGTCCAAATTGCCGTGAATTGGTTCCAGTAAAGGATGGTACGGCTGTGCTCCCCCTGTGTGTGTGTACCCTGATTTCAACCAATTCACTACATTTGCTCTTCATTCTCAACAATTTACAAAATAATTAGGTCGGCGAACGTGGATTATAATCCCGTTTTTACATTATTTCCCTGTTTTCACATTATTTCCCCGTTTTTAAGAACAGGGATGAAAAGACCAACATTATTACCTATAAATTAAGCCTGAAAAGTTACATTTTGTCCCTACTGGAAAATTTTCCAGAATGCCTGGGTAAAATGAAAAAACTTGTCCCATACTTAATGAGTTGGAGAACTTTAATCTTAATAAATATGTTGTATATCAATGGTTTGCTTCTCGTAAGTGTGATATTTACTCATCATCAGTTTAAAAGAGGGGGGGGGGGGGGGGGGGGGGGCAAAAAAACCACTAGATATTCACAAAAAATTAGCTATCAATTTGAAAAATACTTGTATTTTTATAAAATCCAAGTGTTTTTTTAACAGACAATTAATACCTTAACGATGGTGTTGCGCCAAAAGGGCCAATCTGAAAAAATCCACAAGGGCCAATCTGCAGCTAATACCACGTTTGTTTTTTTATTTATAATTAAAATAAAATTGGTTATTTTGACTTATTAATTAGGTATCCAAGTATATTTTAAATGAATAAAAATATAAATAAGGCATTCAAATATCAATCTTTCATTATAGCTTTTCAAGTTTTAGAATTCAAATACAAAATGCAGATTGGCCCTTTTGGCGCAACACCATCGTTAAGTGGTTGAGGTAGCGTATCTGGGGCATCATGTATAGAAATGCAAAAACTAACAAATATAATGCATACATAATTAAAATGTTTCCTGTATATTGATATAAATTGTATTATTTATGGATTCTTTTTCATTTCATACTCTCTCGAAAAACAAGATACGCTACATAACATAGTTAATCTACGACAGATAAATACGCCCAAGATTCTCAAAATCGACCTGTATATAGGTGTGTCTTAAAATAGAGGACTGAATATGGAAAATGCATTAAGAGAAAACTTATGAAATGAAGAAGAATCCATAATTGGTGCATTTTTTATCAATATACAAAAAGACTATATGTGCCTGTTTTTTTCATTTCTATGCATGATGCCCCAGATATGCTACCTCAACCCCTCAAGATTTAAAAATTACATGAAATATACTAATAAATAATAGGATTAATATAATTTATAATAATAACATACACAACAAATGATTTATCAAAAATCATTTTAAACAGATTTTAGCAATCATAATGAAAATGAAGACAAGCTATGCCTGAAACATAAAAAACACATTTAAATTTGATATTTCTATTGGAGAAATGAATAAATAAACAAAACATAATTTTACCAATAATAAAGAGAGTAGAATCAGATGATTTTATTGGTTGTTTTGTGCCTCTCGTGCTTGTGATTGACTTTTAACTGTTGTATGAGATCGTATATTTTAAGTGAAGGTCCGACTTTCCCTGTAAGAGCTATAATTTCATCTTTAGTTAAATCCAGCAACTTTCTTCCTGTTACGCCCTACAAAATAGCAAAATAAAAAAAATTGGGTAAAATAACTTAAATAACTTAAAGAGTAAAAATAGTTAGATAATTTTAACTACAGTAGAACCCCTCGTATCCGTCACCTACGTAACTGGAGCATGGTCGCAACACAAAATAGGTCAGATAATTTAAGGAACAAAAAAAGCAATTTCAGAGTAAAAATTACATCTTTATTATTAAAAATTAATTTACGTACTCTAATCTATATATTTATATAAGATTAGATATATTACATATGAAGGGTACACGGGAAAAAGGATGAGAGCCACTTTTTTAGTATTTCGAGAAAAATGGAAAACAAAGTTTTACAGACTCCTGGAAAAGCTATTTGTGGTGTTATAATTATTTTAGGTAAATCAATTATTATTATAATCATTCTTAATCATATTTAATTTGAGAAAAAGACCTTATTTTAAAATACATTGGACTCTCATCTTTTTCCCCCAGAAATTTTTGGTCATATAGACTACTGAAACTGGAAAAAAAACAATTTCTTTTATTTATTCTTCTTATTATTATTATTTTTTTTTTATTCTCTCATAAAACGATTGTTTCATAATTATATTGTTATAGTTATTTGACATTTAATTATTTATTTTAAAAAAAAATAAACATTAAAAAAAGGAACCAAAAAGAAAAATTTAAGAACATTAAAATTAACACAAAAAGAGTAGTAATGACCATTAAACGTATTGCAGTAAAAATATACTCTGTTGATTCTAAATTTATTTTGAAGCACCAAATAGATCTTGTAAGAAAAGGACATTTTGATTTGTATAGTAGCTCTAAGAAGTGTTTCCAAGGTAGGGGAACATAGTAGTGGACACTAATATTTTCCCCACTGACTTTTTGGACCCTCATCTTTCTTCCCCTGTACACCATATTTTTAAACACATATTTGGGGAGGTTTTAATAGTTTTTTTTTTTAAATGAGGTTTGTAGTAATGCTAGTACACGCCTTGAGCTACAAGATGGTGTATCCTTTTCCCCGTGTACCCTTCATATGTATATTACTGTTAAGGAATACGCTTTCGAAGACGAATAAGTCTCTCAGACCCAGTTTCCAATCTTTAATCGTTGTTACACCAACTCCAAACTCAGAAGCTAGAGTTTTAGAACGGACTCACCTTTGTCAAGCCGTTGAAGAACATCTAACTTCTACAGTAATGTACACTCAACTTTTTTTTTTCAGTTGAGCCGCCATATTCACTAAAAATATAGCAGAACACTGGATTGTAAATATAGAATAACACACGATAATAAGAAACCAAGTGTAGTGATCAGTACGATAACAAAGAACTGACTGGCTGCTTTTATTGTTTTATACTCAATATTCTGATAAGGATGAAGTTAGGTCGTGACAGGCTAAACATTTTTTTTTTTTGGACACCGAGGAGTCGGATATCCCGAGGTCGGATATGAAGGGTTCTACTGTATAGGGTAAGTAAGTTTACAAAATCTTTGTCAAACTATCAAATTGAAGAAAACAAATTGATCCTAGTCCTAGACAAACTTTTGCCGCAATTTTCCTGAATCTTTGAGAGCCACTCATACATCTCAGAAACATAGATCCTTCTTCAATATATGATATCGACTTATCATGAAAGGGATGAACTTCAATAACCAAACAACCTTATCAAACAAAATGATTTCATAGGGTGAAAACGCTGTTTGGTTATTAATCTTCACCTCTTTCCCAGTTAATATAAACATATCAAGTGCCATGACTACGAGAAAATTGTGAAGCAGGCAAGTCACAAGCTACACCATTTAATCCCACAACTGGTTATGGCACAGGGCTTAGTATTAGAAAAATGAATACTTCTTTCTAAAATAAAATAAATTTTATAAAAAAAAACAAATTTATTTACCAAATATAAATAATACAAAATAATCCATTGAATAACCAGTGGCGTAACTATGGGCCTGCATTGCGGGCGGGTGGTCCCTGGTGCCAAGGACTCCCAAATCAAAAAAAAAAACATGAAATCAATATCTTTGTACCAATGTCGATGGGAGCCCCTTTAGAGCACCATAATAAAATCTAACTTGGAATAAATGTAATGTTTTTATTTTTTTTTTGGCTCAAAAACTTTCTTTGGTGAGGGACCCCCAAAAAGTTATTGCAGGGGGCCCCCCAATGCCCTAGCTACGCCACCGAGAATAACAGTATACAAAGGCTTATAACTTATAATATAATGGATGGCATGTGTTGGTGTGTCATCAGCTGTACAATTGACATTTGCAATCATGTAGGCGCTACTTGACTTAAGTTGCTAACCATTTACATGGAAATGCCAAGTGTTGAGTAAAACTCAGTGCTGGGCTCCTCACCAGAGATAGCAATCCAAACTAGAACCTCCTCCTCCCAAACCATGAATAATAGCAATCACCTACCCATCTACTCAATATGCAACTAGCTAAATAAAAACAAACCATTAAAAAATAGATCTCATAGCATATTTATTACATTTGGGGGCAGGATGATTAAAAAAAAAAAACTTGTTGCATACGAGTCCGCAAGACAGTGAGACATTTTTGTCATGGCTCTGCGTAAGCTACCGACATGAAATAATGTCGCCAGGTTCGCTTCGAGGTGTTAGAGGATTGTCTACCAGCCCAGTCATCACTGTAATATATTTGCGTTGAAAATTATAAAATCTAGAACATACTCTAAGTATTATTTTAACTGAAGGCGGTTGGTTTGATTTTTGCAACATAACTATTTTTTTTAATTGATAATAAATAATAAGTTAAATATGTAGAGTATTCAGTTTATATCATATTCATAACCATTATATTAACAATTGGCAATATGAAATATGTATTAATAATATTGTAGTGCATAAAATGGAATATGCTTTAAAATATCTAATAAAAGCAATCTAATTACTATTAATTTCGTAACAGATAAACTAGTTATTTAAGGAGTCTTTTTGTTGGTTCATAATAATTAAAGAGGACTAGATAGTAAAGACAATGCAATTCACGAATTAGTGTTCCACATAATAAGCAATCTTTTAACCTATTATCGTATTAAACAAAATATGTACAAATAAAAGGTAGAGTAAAGGTAAAGGGGGATAAAAAGAGTGCGTGTTTAAAGATGTAGAGCAGCAAATGTATTAGTAGAAGTAGACTGTAGGGCGGACCCGATGATTCCCGAGGGAGATTCGACTGAGAAACGCGATAGGGCAAGGATGGTTTATAGTCTTTGGCAGTAGGGGTATGCCGAGGGAGGGTAGAGAGTTGATTGCACACCTCCTATACTCTCCCAACTCCCTGATACATGTATAAATATTTTTGATTTAAATCAAATTATAATTATTATTAACTACGGGAAACAGACAGAGAAAAATACATTCCAGCGCTGGGATTTAACGTCCTAGTTAATAATAATTATAATTTGATTTAAATTAAAAATTAATCTTTCCGTAGTATGAATACTACCAAAATCGTAAAAAATGAATTTCTAATTGATTGTACTAAGTACAGGTACTAATTGGGTACTTTATAATTATAAGCGTTATTTCTCGGTCTAGTTCTATGTCATTAATGTTGACTTCTCAGATTTGTGGAAAATTAAAAGCTTAAATTCGGGACAAGGTATCATTAACGTCAGAGGAAATCATTCTCCTGTGTAGCTTAGTTGGTAGAGCGCTATACCGGAAATATAGAGGCCTGTGGTTCAAATCCCAGCGCTGGAGTGTATTTTTCTCTGTCTGTTTCCCGTAGTTAATAATAATTAATTAATAATTAATAATTTAAATAAGATTTAAATTAAAAATTAATCTTTCCGTAGTATGAATACTACCAAAATTGTAAACAAATATTTTTGACTTTCTTCGGTAGTGGCAGGCCCTACAGCTGGAGACAGACTGTGCACACCTCCTATATCTTTCTTCACCGGGTAACGTTTTTGGCTTAGATTTTTAGTAACGCTTTTCAACTTATGTAGCACAGCCAAGAAATGAAAATGTCAAAAGAATAAATAATTAAATTGATTACCTGCTGAGTAAAACTAGGTGTATAAGCCGAAAGTTATTGGAATTTAGAAATTCAGCGACTTCTTCCGGTGTCCACATCGCAGGAGATAACAAAGTGTTATCGGACGGAGAAAGCGGTGCAACGGTGGCTACAGCAGTTGGATGAGGATGGTTTCCGCTCTTTAACGGAGAAGAATCTTTTAAAATACCGTAAGTGTTTTTTTTCCTGACGTCACGGTGGTTGATAAGATCTTCATGTTGGACGGTCGTGGCAGAGATTTTCAACTCCATAGAATTGTGAGCATCGATTTCAGGGAAAGTATCGTTGCAGTCTATCTCCGGCAAGGTTTTTATTATGTCAACCACCTGTAGATAACAAACAATTATTATTTTAAGTGTAACCTAAATAAGTAATTCATCACAATAATAATTTTTGCTAATTGAGATTTGCATATAATTTCAGACATGTCTGCCACAGCTAGAATAGAATGAGCATTTCGGTGTAAACACAGGGATCCCTGGTGAGAAGAGGTTTTCAACACTATTTCTCATTGTTCTCCCCTGATCATACATTTAAAAAAAAAAAAAAATAATAATAATAATAATTAATACAGTTAATATGATAATATTTCACTGAAGAAAGAAAAGAACAATAATTTATTCCAGAGAGAATATTTTCTAAATGAAAATAGAAAAGCAGTTAATATATATAATAAATATACTGTTGCAGTGTTGATATGAAGATGAGAGTCAGGTAAGGATTGGTCAGGTCCTGAAGGTTCATCAGCTACACGAGTGCTCACATCTACGAGTTGACCAGAAGGTAAGTGTGGATGTCCTGGAGCAGCCGTTTGTCCTAGAGAGTTCTGCTCGACTGAGACACGTCCACCGACTCTGCATCCCCCGCTTGTTTTACCTCCTCGTCTCAGCTTTCTCCGGTGCTTTTCTCCTTTACTCTCTAAACAGCATATTCAAATTATTACAAATACGATTCCACAACATTTTATTTCTTTAGGATGCTAACAGAATTAAAAATTATATTGAAGATGGATGCTTCAACTTTAAAGAAAAAAAACAAATCTATGAACAATATTTTAAACTAAAAGGGAATGCAATTATTTTTAAGCATTTATTTTTAACAGCTTGAACTATTTTTCCAACCTAACTTTCAGAACATTTTATGGACCATTACTGCAATGCATGCAAACAAAATAAATATGCAGAAGGATAATAACTACTTTACGGATGTAACATTTACTATCACACTTTGTGGTAAGGTGAAGACATGATAACTTGGTTTTACAGTGAAATCCACCACACGAAGGGGTTGAAGTCGACTATTATGGGTTGCTTCCACTATTAGAAGCATCTTCAGGGGTGTGGTGCATCATGATGTTTACTTGAAGCAACAACAAGACATACTCAATATGTCTTGTTGCTTCAGTATGTCTTGTTTTTACTTCAGAATGTCTTGTTGTTGCTTTAAGTAAACATCACAATGCACCACACCCCTGAAGATGCTTCCAGTAGTGGGAGTGAAACGTTGGCTTCAACCCCTTCGTGATTCGGATTTCACCAAGCTGTTTATTACAAATCTAATATATTCTTATTACAAGGTCTCTAGGGATGAAGAAAAGATAAAATTTTCTTTTTGTTAAGCTATATTTCCCCCATACCTGGGCATTATCAGGTTTGAACTAGGTAGGGGTGAAATATAGCTTAACAAAAAGAAAATTTTATCTTTTCTTCATCCCTAAAGACCTTGTAATAAGGATATATTGAAACATAAGGGATCATCTAAAAAGAAAATGGACAATTACAAATCTAAGTTAAAGACATGGTTTGTTTATTACTTTCTTAATTAAAAAGCTATTTAAAAAAACTCCAATATTCATCCTGGTACTAATCAAGGAATCAGAAATTAAACAAATTAGTAAGATAAAAATAAATAATTGTAATGGATTTACTTTGCAATGGTTTCAGCTGACTGGGTGGACCTTCGAGTTTATGAGATACTAATTCCGCCCAGCCGACAGGGTAAAGATCACAAGAATGAACATCCACCCACTGATCGTATTCGTCTTCCCATCCGTCAAAATGTACCTATTAAACATAAACAAAATAAACATTTAACTTAGAAACTTATAAGGATAAACAAAAGGCAAGGAAAAGTGTACATAGCTTATTTACAACAAGTAAAAGAAATGGAAATTAACACTTGAATAAAAGACAAGTTGTTCAAGCTAGAATATATACTTGTCTAACCTCAATTTGCATATATAACAATGAGACGATTGTTTCAGTGTTTTGACTATCTTCAGTGATACGTATATATAGACTGAGTGAACAAACAAGGGTGACAAATAATAATAAATGTAGATTTTGGTTGTGGTATGTGAGAGTACCAGGGAGAAGGTCTCAAAAAAGGACATACATGGAGTAAACTAAAGCTATAATCTTCAACAGGGAACTAATATTGTACAAAATTGTCTCAATCTATAGTCGATAAAAATGAAAATGGAGTCTAGATAATAATATGTAGTGGTGGTAAGTGGTGGTGGATTGTAGAAGATTCTCCCAGTATAGTCCAGGAGATAGAGTGCAAAAAGTGTTTGACTAACATCAAGCTAGAATTTTGTATACAAGTCAATCTTTTAGCGCCTTTTAATAAATAAAAATATATAGCGAATATGTGGTCGGCTAAGTTTGTCTGCGGGACACAGCTTGGCAATAGGCATTTGAAAAAAACAACCACCGGTGGAGAGCAGCCATGTCTCGCTAATTATGGTGGACAATGTGATTTTCATGATCCTGAGTACAGAATTA
Source organism: Gerris lacustris (assembly GCA_951217055.1). Classification (NCBI taxonomy): domain Eukaryota; kingdom Metazoa; phylum Arthropoda; class Insecta; order Hemiptera; family Gerridae; genus Gerris; species Gerris lacustris. Next base: position 2,766,375 of record OX578281.1, on the reverse strand, counting down.
GTTATTAGACCGAAAATCAAGTTGATGTTAGTTTGTCCCTTGAAAAGTGACCACGTTGATTTTTAGTAATATTTGAATAACTAACCTTTCAAGTGTGAAAATAACATCGACTTGATTTTTTGTCAACTAACTAATTCTGTACTCAGGATCATGAAAATCACATTGTCCACCGTAATTGGTGAGACACGGCCGCTCTCCACCTGTTTGTTTTTTTCAAATGACTATTGCCAAGCTATGTCCTGCAGACGAACTTAGCCGACCACATATTCTTGTAAAACGCTAAAAGATTGACTTGTATACAAAATTCTAGCTTGATGTTAGTCAGACACTTTTTTGGCACGCTATCTCCTGGACTAGTACTCTTCTCCCTTCTCCAAGAAGAAGAACCTTCTTCCAGGTAATCTTGCATACCAGATGTGTATCCCCACAAACCATAAACACATTTTTATACATTGTAACCCTTGTTTCTTCACTCAGTCAATATATACCTGTCACTGAAAGACTGAAACAATCGTCTGATTGTTATAAATATAAATTGTGGTTAAACAAATATATATTTTAGCTTGAGGAACTTGATTTTTATTCAAGTGTTAATTTTTATCATGTTCGATTACCACAAAATATCGGTCAAGACAACCAAGTAAAAGGTAATAATTGAGAGAGAACATAATACCTTAAGAAGCCTTCCAACGATCATAGAAATAGTAGCGACACAGATCAATCTAGGATCCATAACATCTGCGGCTTCAATCTTCTGACCCACTGCAAAGTTATGTTCTGCCGGTTCCTGCAAAGCAAATATTTGTATTTATATAAAAATTCTTTCGAATCCCATCTACAGGCGGATATGCAACTTTAACTTCTCAGGCGAAGATCATCTCAAATTAAGATTAAAGATGCCTATGATCAGACTGATTACTCAGCTCAGATTAAGTAACAAACAGCTGCTCAGAATTTTCCTGAAGGGTATTATGTATCAAATTGATTCGGATGCCCTTTGCACAATTTGTAACAGGCAAACAGAAGAAACAATTATCCACTTCTACTTTTCTTGTCCCATTTATCAGGACCTAAGGACCCACTACATAGCACAATATACTAGTAAACACACAGAGCTAAGTCTAGCTCTAACAGATCTACTCAATGATCTGACCTACAAGAAAATTAAAAACATATATTGCTATACGAGTGAAGCGTTAGAACTAAGATCCTTCATCCTGAACGAGTAACTACAAGAGTAGACTAGTCACTAGTTAAACTAAAATCCCAGGGCTTGTAAGACACCTTTGCGCAAAAAATTAAAAGATGAAAGAAGTAAACACTCATATAAATATTATTTTATATAACATAAAAACTTTAAAATTATTTTGTAATTTTTATTTTTTAAATTAATGTGTTGTGTAATATCTATGTAAGGACTCTGAACTCCTATTTGTACAGTTTTGTAAAAAAAAACTTAAACAAATACACAAATATTCTATTCTATTCTAAAAATTCTTACCAGGTTAACTCAAGAGAATAAGAAGAAAGTGGTCGAATGTGAACACAAAAACAGAATTGGGAATAAATAATATATAATAAAAAAACTAATTTACGAGATCAAAGAGTTCAGCGGGTGCAGGATGGGAGTTAGTTGTAGCTAGATAATCTGTCCATGTGAAGTGTGAGTAGCCAGAGGGTGGAGTCAACTCGAGATTATGTATTTCACAGAAACCAGGAGGCAGTATACAGGCAGAGGTCGAGTGATAGCAGAACCAATCACTACCTGGTGAATTAGGATCATCGTCGTAAGACTCTATTCGCACCAGTAAGTATCCCTCGTTCAGCACCTTAAAAATAATATGATGAGATAAACAAATAAATACAATATACATTTATAACATTAAAGTTATAACCTAAATTATCTTGCCAGACACAACAACAACAACAACTATTTTCAATTCTAATTCAGTGTTTGAAATTGAGTAATTATTTACCCTAAAAGACAGGAAGAATTTATTAAATTATACATCAATAAGGGGACTACATATGAGAAGCCTAGTATCAAAGACGGACAAGAGCACATTTCAAAATTTTACAGGAGAGCCAAAAAACTGTAGCTCTAATTCTACAGGTGCTAGAGCTATGATTTTTTTTCAGTATATTCTTAATAGACTCAAAACTAGTTAGCAGTTCTAAAAACGTGAATTTCTCTGATATTTTAGCTGCAAAATGGAGTTAATAAGTGGAGTTGTCCGCTTTTGAAACAAAAATCTGGTTTTGTCTGTTTTTGAAGCAAAACTATGTGGAAAATAATTGTTAGAATAATAATATTGGAGAAATAATTTTTTTTCACGTTTTTCATAGTTTTTGGGGGGTAGTGCACCCAAATTTAGAGCTAAAATTACGAGGACGACCGCTTGATAACGCTTCTTCTTTCACCAGGTCCAGAATATAAGCCTCCAAGACAAACATCACAACTATAACACCAGACATCGCAATAAACTAGATTATCCTGGCCATCGACTGACTCTCACCAACAACTCACCACTCTACATGACAAGGAAATGCTTCAATAAACTTCCATGTGACTTATCGACTCTTACGGAACCAAGCTTCAAGAAAACTATTAAACAAATATTAATTGAAAAAGCCTTTTACTCAATAGAAGAATATCTCTATGATAAATTTTAATTTTATTTACCAATTTAAATTGTTATGTTATATTTTAAATTTTAATTGTTAGTTGTTAAGTTATACTATGCTTAGTTATTTGTAGGTGTAAGTTATTTTTTAGTTCTCAGTTGACGAAACTAGACAATGTTAAGCCATTGTAACAGTGGGTAGAATTATTATTATTATAATCTAACTGCAGTATATTCAACCTAAAAAATTGCCTAATCTTTTCCTCGTCACCCAGCAGGTGCCTTCTGATAAGTGTATTATACCCACCTTCTGCCATTCGATTTGAGTATAATGGCTGATGGGGCTTCCTCTTCAAGAGATCGACCACTGACATAAGTAGTTCTTCCTCTGCGGCTTCCCCCAGAAGCAAATAAGCAGTTAAAAGTTTGTTTTTTTTAATTTCAACAAAATAGCAATGACAAACAAAGGGATCAGGCTGAAGAGAAAGAGATTGCGCCAGTCTTGTTTTAGGAAAACACCCAGTCGCATCAGCTGTGCACGTCTGAGACGTACAAAAACACACCTTTAGATTTTGCAGGTTCCCCCACTACCCCCAACCCACCTGCCGGAGAGATTATGAAGACTCTACCTGTCAATTATTACGTTTTAAAAAGTGCCTGGATGAGCCAGAATATTTTTAACTCTTGGATTCCCTTTTATCGCTTAACGATCTCTTCAATTATCTGTCAAGGCTCCGGTCACGTGCTTGACAATTAATGAAGGTTGTACTGTACTAATTATTTAGCTGTTACCTTCATAATAGTCGCTACACAAATAGAAGAGAGATTAAGAGGGTCGACAGCTTCAAGTTTCATTCCAGTCCTAAAACCCGTGTGGTAAGCAAGAGAATTAGAGAGAGGGAAGAGATCCTGCGTAGCGTCATCTTTATCTCTAAGACCCTTGAGACACCTGTCCACGTAAGACGAAGGAGCCGCCAGATCCTGTCCTATCCTCCTAGCCCAGCCTACAGGATGAAGTAACGGGGAATCCTCGTGAGCCCAAAAACCTACAATTAATACAATTATTTATAGATAACAAACCAAAAAATATTCATTATTATCAAGGGTAAAACACGTTGCAAACACCTTTTTAAGTAGAATTAAAAAAATATTCATTATTAACAAGTGTAGAACACGTTGAAAACACTTTTTTTAAGTTGAATTGTTACTATGGTGGATGGATAATAAATAAGGTGTAAAAAAGAACGAATTAATCCATTTTTTCTCGAGACGTTTCGACACTTCTTAAGGTCAACCCTCAGTCTTTATTTCTACATTCACAAAAACATTTGATCAGTTCGCATGATATCTAATATATTATGTAAAACTATACTATAATTAACATATAATCCTAATAATTTAAGATTATTTTAAATTTAAAAATTTTTAGTCAAATTACTTATATATAGCTTAGTGTTGTGCAAATCATAGTTGAAAAAAAAAAAAAAATGCTGTCTCCATAAGAGAGCATCAATACTGATCTAAAAGATTTACTATAAAAGACTACGTACACAGACAACAATTTAAATAACTACACATTACAATTATTAGGATTCTTTGTTAATTATAGTAAAGTTTTATATAATATTATATTAGATATCATGAACTGATTAAATGTTTTTGTGAATTTAGAAATAAAAACTGAGGATGACCTTAAAAAGGGTCAAAAAACATCACGAGAAAAAATGGATTAATTTGTTCTTTTTTACACCTTATCATCCATTCACCATTGTAACAATAATATCAACTGTTAAATTAAAATAAATAATTTAACTTAAAGTTTGTAAAATAATTATATTCTCAATATGCTAAATTCACGGTTTGTACAAGGTTTTACCTATTATTGATGAAAGATTCCATAAGTAGGATAAAATACATTGAAAGAAATCCATAAGTTACAATCATATATATTTATACGTAGGAAATGCCACCCCAACATTAGGGAGGTTGTTCCATTTCATTTATAAAAGAAATATATAGGAATGTGACGTTCAAGAAAATATGGAGAAGATGAGAAAAATTACCCTAAGCGCAGCTAAATTCATTGGCCAAAGTTTGCCCAAACATTATATCTTTTTGCAAATATCATGTTTGATCTTGCAGGGGCGCCTTTAAGAATAGCTTTCATTAACTAGAATACAGAGCCATCAACATCACTCAACAGCAAAATTGATCAATTTATTGTCAAAAAACCACAGTAACTCATTTTTAACAAAGTGGTCTTTAATTCATTGATAATGATGATTAATGAATATAACATATTACCTACTGTGATTTTTTTTTTTTTTCTTCTTTTTTATTTACAAATATGCTCTTTGAATATCATGAAAGAGTTGTAGTTTAATAACCAAAACAACGTCTTCAAAAAAAATAATTGTTTTGTGTGAAGACGTTGTTTGGTTATTGAACTACACTTCTTTCATGAAGAGTCGCTATCACACATTGGAGAAAAACACAGTCGAGGATCTTCGAATATTACTAAAAATCAGAACAAATCCTGGTCTACATCTAATTTTGAATATAAGAGAGCCAGACATAATTTCAAATGAAGATCTGTGGGACGGCTACGTACCAGAAACCGATCACAATCCAGATCAAGAAGAGAAAATTACATTGGATTAAGCACACTCTAAGAAACTCACAAGGAACCGTAGAAAAATACTTCAAAGAGGGAGGCCAAGAAAAAATAAACAAATTTGGCAAGGCCTGGATTGAATTATACAAATTTCAATTAATTAATGTAAATTTAATAATCTATACAATTTGTGTTAATAAGAGACACCAAGGGATGTGCCACGCAAGGGTGACACATGGGAACCGTTCCAACACCAGACATTACGTCAAAAAAAATGTTGGCTCGGCATTACGCTATGTCCTGCATCGTTACGTCGTGTCCGACTCATCACGGTATTACATTGCCAAATTAATAATCTTTTAGTTGCTCTAGTTGCTCAGTAAGTAAGTAAAAAGTAAAATCTCCTAAAGACAAGATCTTGATAGTAAATTGTTTTTGGAACGTTGGATTTCTACAGGTTAGAATACAACTTTGAACTTTATATAACGTTAGCGTTGTTATTTTCTAATGTTAAATTTAAATTTGAATATCAAAAATTAAGAAGCAAGAAATATTAACTTTCTCGTTATAGCAATGAATCCCATGGTAATGTACCAGGTTATGTACTCAACTTTACTCTTGAGTCTAAACTGAGGTTAACAGCATCAAAATATTTAATTTTAAAATAAATAAGATAAAAATAGAAGACATACCATTATCTAGTTGATCAGCATGATAATATTGGACGTGAAGTCTCTTGCCAACGATCTGTACGATGGTAGCTACTTTGACCTGAGATATTCTATTCTTGTCGACGACCTCCAAGTTTAAATCACACCTGAACCTTGATTTCAAACTATCCTGAACTTTGCTGCAGAAGTTCGATGGAAGAGTTCGAGCACCGGTCAATCTCTTCACTAGGAAATGTTTCCAGTCTTTGTATTTCTCTTCAATTGCTGTCAAATAAATTAGTACTTTCAGAAAAAAAAACAATAATAAAACATTTTCTTCTAAAAGAAAACTATAATGCATAATTGGCATAGAATAAATTAAAGATTTTTTTTTTTTTTTTTTACAAGAATCATGTTGTAACAAGCTGACATTAAATTGAAGACCTAGATCCTCTCCGGTTATCCAAAGGTCAGAGGCATTTACTTTTAAAATTATGATGCATATAAAGTTAAAATAAAATTTCAAGACCGGTTAGAAATAAAGACACTTTGCATTTAGGAAAAAAAGTCAGGGGAAATTTTTGAAAATTACATGTCTCATCACTTTTACTCATCAATACACAGTAACCATAATTTTTATGGATCATTTATTAAAAGGTTAATACAGTAGAACCTTGGTAAGAAGTGTCTCAAGGGGATTAGGCAAACAGTCTTGTTATCAAGGTGCTCTTTTTGTTGAGGGTCGTGTTATCAAGGTTATTTTGGCTATCAGACGTGTTATCAAGGGGGTTTTGAAGTCTAGATTTGTTCAAGGTCGACCTATTCCTGTATAGAGTCGTGTTACAGAGGTTGACTTCTCAAAACGACTTGTGATAGAGGTTCTGAGTTATGCTGTGAATTGGAAAAAAATCTGTGTTATTGAGGTTGTTTGGATAATAATAGTCGTGTTATAGAGGTTAATTTAACTTTGTGTGTTATGGCAATCTCAAGGGGATTTGAAAATTGCACTTGTAATTGAGGTTGTCGTGTTATTGAGGGTCGTGTAAGCGAGGTTCTACTGTATACACTTGATAGTAATACTCCTGTGAGTCCAGAAGCCAAAGATTTGGCCACTCGAGCTTCTCTAGGTAGGATACAGTGTGTAAAAACTATGTTTCGATTTTTCTATTTTGCTAAAGCTTGAAAACGGTCAAGTGGCTGACCAAGGATAGACACCCATCAATGCAGACACTTAAAAAGGACTGCCATGATATTTTGTAATTTTTAAAGAACTTATGAACTAAATTAATAATATCTCGGCCTCTCGTGGCCTCAGGGAGGTCTTTGCGAAACAGGAATTGTTCGATAATAAATGGTACCAAAATGACCACTTGTGGTTTATTATTTTTTATTCTAAATAATTTTTTATCAGCACACCCGGCCGACTTCGCAACACACATTTTAGGAAACCCTGGTTTAATTAATAAAAGTTAAAATAAATACTTACTCTTCGGAGGAATGAGAGGTTTGGCACGAGAGGCACACCAGCCTACAGGATGCACTTTACTCGAGCATAAATTCACCCAAAAATCTCTAGAAGAATTCTGACCAAATCCTTCATACCTTAGCAATGCTTTATATCCTTTAACAAACATTCAGAAATAAATTAATTATAAAAGAATAATTATTACTATTTTTTTCATTAAAAAATAAAAACATATCGTCGATTTTGGGAAAATACCTCCTGTGAATAATGTTTAGGGAAAATTAGGTTTTGAATAATTATTTTTAATACCTCCTACATGGAATATTCATCAAAATTGAAACTTTCTTTTGGCCCTCCTGTAAAATTTCAATTTTTACACACAGGAGATATATTCCTAAGAGGGACCCATAAGTGTATTTTAAAATATAGAAATATTAATTCTATACACAGGTAATAAATAGAAATAAATCAATACATTTTAAGCTAAGTACCATTGGCAATGGCAATATTATCCTTTTCTATGCAAAAAATGTGTAAAGGCATTTAAATGATAAATAAGTTTGAAATAAAGACAAACCTGCTATTTGCATGACGCTAGCGACCCAGAATGAATCTGGATCTTCACAGTCTGTATTCTCCACTTCAATTTTCATACCGACCGTTATATTGTCCCAGCAGTCAGCCATCGGAGCCTTAACAATACACAAACATTCATTAGATATCAACCATTCAAATAGATAATAATAAAGATAAAGTTAACAACATTTGTTCTTCTCTATCGTTTTGCAAAACATTATTGATATTCATGGTTGATCGAACCAACTAACATAGTAAATAAACACGACATTGATATTGCCTAAAATGAACTTAAGAATTTGAAATTCATTTTTTTTTTAATTTTTAGGTAGTATCCATACTACGGAAAGATTAAATTTTTCTTTAAATCAAATTATAATTATCAATAACTACGGGAGACATACAGGGAAAAATAAACCCCCGCATCGGGACTTGAACCACGGGCCTCATATTAATCCGTTACAGGCGCTCTTACCAACTGAGCTATACCGGAGAATGATTTTTCTCTGTCGTTACCGATACAAATTCCCCGAATCCAAGCTTTCAATCTTTTCTCCAAGTCTACGAAGCCAAATATTCACGGCAATAGAACTAGACCGAGAATTAACGCTTATAATTATAAAGTACTCAATTAGTACCTGTAACTAGTACAATCAATTAGAAATTCAATTTTTTTTTTAATTTTTAGGTAGTATTCACACTACGGAAAGATTAAATTTTACTTTAAATCAAATTATAATTATCAATAACTAAGGGAGATATACAGAGAAAAATAGACCCCCGCACCGGGACTTGAACCACGGGCCTCATATTAATCCATTACAGGCGCTCTTACCAACTGAGCTATACGGGAGAATGATTTTTTTCTGTCGTTACCGATACAAATTCCCTGAATCCAAGCTTTCAATCTTTTCTACAAGTCTAGTAAGCCAAATATTAACAGCAATAGAACTAGACCGAGAATTAACGCTTATAATTATAAAGTACTCAATTATTACCTGTACCTAGTACAATCAATTAGAAATTCAATTTTTTTTAGGTTAAGTTTTAGGTAGTATTCATACTACGGAAAGATTAAATTTTACTTTAAATCAAATTATAATTGTTACGGGAGACATACAGAGAAAAATAGACTCCCGCACCGGGACTTGAACCACGGGCCTCCTATTAATCCGTTACCAACTCTGTATGTCTCCCGTAGTTAATGATAATTATAATTTGATATAAACTTAAGAATTTGTATCACTCACATGATAAAAATTGGAAACTGGAGCTGCGTGAAAATCAGGAGAAAATAACATCATATCCCAGGAGAAAGATGAAGCGAGGTGTGGTAAATTTGACGGATCCGGAGGGAACTGGAGTTCTTCCTCAACTAGCTGAGATGAAAGATCACTAATCACGTTGAGATCAACTCTAGAAGAGGCCAGGGGTAGAGCAGCGGTTGTGGGAGTTGTGTTGACAGGAGAGCCGATGGCTGCGAAGCTATGAGTCAAGGCTCCACTAGCTCTACTAGCTGCAACCAGTTGGTTTGGTATAACCATCGGCCCGTTTGAAGTGTTTATATGGTTTACAGTCTGCTATATCAAAATAAACAAATATTTTAAAATAGTCAGTTATTGATAAAACACATTAAATAATTCAAGAAGGTTTAAATGTATACATAATTAAGTTATAAGTAATCTATCTAATGCATTTATTTATTAAGTCCAGATCCAAATAATTAGTTGTTTTGACTGAGATTTTGTGGTAGCACTTGCTAATTATGACTAGAGAGGTTGGTAGAAAGTAAAAAAACAATATTGTTACCACAATTTTTTTTTTATTAAAACTCACATATGCATTTCAACATACAATATCATCTTCAGTGTGCGTGTTAGCTTAGTAAGAGTGAATTCTGTACTAATCTATTTTAATGATAAACTAACTTGTAAAAAAAAGTAAACTAGATTATATTATATTATATTACAAATAAATCAAACTAAATTAACCATACCTTTATTGGGTTCCACCTTGGATCTCGACTCCATATCCCTTACCTTGTTCCTTCCGTAATCCTTCTACCCACACAGCCCTAGTCTACCCCCACCTTGTACTGTTAGTTTATCATAAAAATTTGTACAATAGCTTAGTACAGAATTCACTCTTACTAAGTTAACACACACACTGAAGATAACATTATATGTCGGAACGAGTTTATGAATTTTAATATAAAATTGTGGTGACTTTACTTTCTACCAACCTTTCAAGTCATAAGTCAAGATCCTTTAGCAGTGATACAACTTCAACTTTAGACATTAAAAGAGAAAGAGATTTTATCTACATGCGGCAGCAAAATGAGGCATTACTGAACCGATTTCAGGCAGAGAAATGTCATTTTACTGCCTAAGCGGTAAAAGTCAGGAAAAATTTTACAGCCTAGGCAGTAAAATTTTTACTTTTATAATGTTGGCAATGACAGTTTATACTATTATCTCTATCTTATAACATCATATATTATAGTTTAATAAGTAAACGTTTTAATTATAAAATAATTTGTTTATATTTGTTAATTCTGTTAAATAAGTTCACTGATTAGTAGATCTTTAATTAAAAAAATAGTAGTCACTGGCTATACTGCAGCTTCATGTAAACATTGAACATCCATATTATTTTTATTATTGAAGTCATTCTAGATTAGACTAGCTACTTCTCTTGATTTATCCTAGTTACTTCTTTTCTTTTAAGCAATAGAAGATATCTTTAATACTTTTAGTACTTTGTAAGTAAAAATATAAATAAATATTTTATATTGCGTGCATCATTCATTCAGAAGTTATGTGTGTTTTGTATTTTGTTGTTATAGATTGAGTTTGCTTATCACTTATTGGTTATTATTCCCAAGTTTCTTATTTGAACATTAATTTTAGTTAATACATATGTTATTATCTTTATTAATATGACACATAGTTATTAACTATGTTATATTAATAAAGATGGTATGTTAGCAGTTCCATTTTTCTGCCGCCCGTAGATAAAATATTGTATGCTACAAGGCAGCAAAGGAAACATTTCTGCCTCGTTTATTCATATTGCCTGCCTCGGCTACGCCTCGACAGTCAAATAAGTAAATTACCTGCCTCGGCTTCGCCTCGGCAGTTAATTATCATAGCCTGTCCTCGCCTTCAGCTCGGAGGCTAATCTAATCACTCGTCAGTAAAATTCCATTTTGCTGCCTAGTTACATAAATAACTATTAAAATAAACACAATTATAGAAATGGCTGGAAAGTAAGTGGACTAAGATTCAGAGTCAAAAGAAACCTCCTCCTGAATGTATTAATTTAGAGTCAATAAACAAACAAAAAAAGTAAAAACACAACAAAACAATACAGCCATAGAATGTTACGGCTATTAATTCTTCTAATTTAAAACAAAGTAGAACGTCTAATCAGTCTAGTCTCAGGTAGATACAACTGATTAAACAATAGTAAGAGATAAAGAAAGAGTTACAGGAGGTTGAATAGGAGTCGCATCCATAGAGTTATCAGACTGGTTTCTGTTCCACGTCATCACGTCACCAAGGGAAAATGAAGCAGTTTCGCTACCCCAACTGGAATTACTATCGACATTCAACTGTGCTTGAGCATCCTGTAACAAATATAGAAATTTAGATTCAAATTAATTATAATATCCTTGCTCTTATCCTATCATGTATTTTACTGATCTTAAGCTTTTAAAACCCATTATTATCTTATTAATTTAATTTTTTCCTTCTTTTTTTTTTTTTAAATTTCACAAAATTGGTGTAAATAAATGTATGTTTATACCCACATGAAAGGAAAACCATTGAGTACAGAAGGATGAATCTTATAAGGGACCAACAAAGGGCTAATTATGACCTAGCATCCAAATTTCATTAAAATTGGACGAGTAGTTTTTAAGATTGGTCGTTCATGGGAAAGTACCGTTTATGTGTCAATTTTAGTGAAAAATTATGTTGTGGAGGATTCTTATCAAACAATATCCCCTTTTCTAAATGGAAAAATCTCCAATGTGATAACTATAATCAAAAAATTATTTAAATACTACCTATGTAAGGTATTCATCAACATTGAAACTTTCTTTTGGCTCTCCTATAAAATTTCCATTAATACACATAGGATATTATATTTTCCCGCAAGTGACAATATGTTAGTTTGCAAAATAGAGGGACAGACAGACATGAGATAACAAATGTTCCCTGATGTTTGAAATGGATTTCTGTTTTGGGATTTTTGTGTTGACACATAAAAAAAAATGTCCGTTCTTCACAACAATCACGTAGCCTCGGTAAGCTCGGAAGAAAAATGGAAATGGAAACAGAAGAAAATATAATTATGAAATAAAAAGCAACAATACATCCCTCGGAATTACTTCTGTTAATATAATATACAAGATGAACTATAAAGGGTAAGTTGAATTCATTATTTTCGTCTCTCGGTTCTTGTTAAGTTTAGTTAATATTTCATTAACATTTTCGTCAATGTTTTTTTTTTTACTGCAATTGATGTAAGAAAAAAAAACTTATTTTGTCTATTTCATGGGAAAACATTGAATCATGGATATGTTTTTTGGCATTGAATCCATGCATCGACATTTCAATGTTTGTCCATGAAGTGGAGAAAATCAGTGTAGATTTACTGATATAGTAAATGGATCTTAAGCTGTGAAATTATCAAACATTAATCCATTTTGATTACCATTTGGTCCACTAGGAGCTCTCATATAATTGTATATATAATTTAGAGAGTCCATACATTTATTCATGCTGAAGATTACTTTAGTACTCCTATCGGTGAAATATAGTACTACAATGAATACAAGTGAAAACCAATCTACCTCTCTGTTATATTCTAATTAATTTCCTGTTAATTCTATTTATTTTGCATGTCGTTTATTGACACTTCAGCCAGCCAATCGTCAAAATATAGCATTATAAATGAAAGCCTATCGACCTCCCATTAAATCCTAACTTCCTGGAATGATATTAAAAAGTGTCGCATTTTTTTAAAGTCTTTTTGCGTGACGGATGTACCCCAGAGCTAAAACATATCCCAACATATGTAACAATGTTAAAAGTAAGTTAATGTGCGTTGACAAACCTGCTGTTGCTGTTGGTTTTGACTATTTGATCTCTCAGTTCTGGCACAGGCAAGTGAACAATAATTCCGTTCCCTTGTGTAAAAAGCATGTTTCACACCAATAGCTCCACACTTCTCACAAACACCTGCAAAACAATCAAAACAAGAATTAATTAAAAAAAATAGAATACCATCATCTTCATTGAATAGATGTTATTTATTATTCTTGTCTATTTGATTTTTTTTTTCTCAAATTCTCCATATTATTTTAAAAACTTAACAATTAACAAGAACAAATACAACAACAAATAAAAGGAGGCTCTTTTGAAGGTGATAATCTGCTACGACTTTGAGCTCCCCTGAGGCCATAGATGACATCTTTACTGAAGACCCTCTTGTGATTAAGGTTATCCTATAACCATCATTCTATAACCGCCTTTAAAGAGAGGATATAGTATACCTTTTATGTGGGTCTCAGGCCACATGGGCATCCCGAGGAATGAAAGAGCAGATCAATCAGCCAAAGATGTACCAGACGACCAGCCTAGTAAATCTTATTTACTGCCAGCAAGAATGGAGGAACTAAAATAAAATTTAAGATCAGGAATGTTTGGAATGAGCTCTGGCTAAACCGAGATTTGGTCTTACGGAGATATTGCCAGAATCTCCAAATAGATGTGTTGTCATTCTCACAAAGTGAGTTAGTTGTATCATACTTGGCTCTAGGTCATACAAGGCTGACATGTCAAGCCACCTTCTGTTGGGCCAATAGTCCATGAGCCAAACCCGAAAATGAAGATAATTGGTACCACCTGGGGTGGCAAATGCTGACTATGTTTTTTTTGTTCGTTTTTGTATGTAGATCAAGAATATATGTGATAGCAATGCCTAAGGAGTAGCGATATATCAAAAAAAGTGTTATTAGTGGTAAAAAAGCGTTTTTCCTGTAAAATTTGTGAAAAGGTACCAGTAAAGGTCGCACATGCTATCAATGTTTTTTCTATAGAGTTTTGTTCGTAGATTAAGAATTTATATGATAGCAAGCTCTATGTAGTATCTTTTTGTAAGAAAAACTACTTTTAAGAGGAAAATTATCAAAATTTATTTAATAAATATTGGATTTTGATCTCTACATATTTAAAACGCACTCCAATAAAAAAATACTCAATGTAAAAAAAAAATCTAAAAAAATAGTAAATGTTGTTTGTTATTTTATTATCTAAAAAAAAGGTATCTTTACTTTTTTTGTAAGTCTTATAGTTTAGGCGTTAAGTGGACTGGAGTTCGTCCTGGCTCCGCGTTCCCGTAGACCATGTATCCCAGTCAACGAAAGAAAAATTGGGAAAAATAATATGTGTAGTCGCAAATTTTTGTACAGTGGTAGGGTGGGGTGTGCCTTACAACATATTACAAATCCTGACCGGTGGGGGGTGAGCGGGTGGTTGGGGGGGCCGGGGGGCCTACAAATACAAAACATAAATAATAATAATCTATGGTTCAACAGCCCATAGGTGGCTCAGGCCTGAAAGGGATTTATACAAATAAAAAAAGAATTACCCATTCCATCCCTTTGTATTGGTATGACATTGATGTCGGTGTCCCTCTGGTAAGCTATCGGTGTTTGAAGTTTCAGACCTGGGTGTTTCACAGCTTTTATTTTTTTTGACTGGGGTTGAGAGGGAGATAAATTGCGCTTAGGTGGAGTGAGAGCACCACTGATCTGGAAAAAAAATAAAAAATAAAATAAATGGTATTTAGAAAACTACTAAGTAAAAATTCTTAAATGTTATTATATAAAAAAAACCACTTCTTGTTTGTTGTGAGTCAGTAAAATAGGAAATATGAATTTTTTTTTAGATATATCCACACACATCTCTTTTATTATCAAGGGAGAAAACAAGGTAACTTTACAAGGTACAACTGATATGGGTTCCTGGACATTGTGGCATTGAGGGGAATGAGATTGCTGACCAGTTAGCTAAAACGGGTTCCAATTCGACCCCAATTACACCAGAATCAGTTGTTGGCGTGCCACGTTGTTGGAGTGAAAAATTCCATAAGAACATTTATGAGGCTAGGATATGAAAAGAATATGGAACACTGCTTCAGGTATGCGACAATCTAAAATGATGATCCGGGAACCATCTCAGCATCTTACCAGATCGCTGCTCTCGCTCAAAAAACAATCCTGTCGTCTTTTGACAGGATTTCTTACTGGACACTGTAGGCTAAATCGACAACTACATCTGCTTGGCCTAGCAGAAAGCCCAGTGTGCAGGCTGTGTGAGGAAGAGGATGAAACCCCTTCTCATCTTATTAGCAGCTGTCCTGCATTAACACACCTGAGGTGGAAGAGAATCTTTGGCTCGACCATCCTGCCAATTGAAGAACTTAAGTTACTTCCCCTAAACAAGGTGCTCACTTTCTGTGGGTCTGTAAGCTTGCTTAGAGGATAGAGTAATATAGAATGGATTATAAAACCGGGTTTGCTCCTTGGATCCACATATGAGGTCTTATTGCTTCGGACTTTTTTTTATAAAAAAAAGAAGTCCCCCGGAAAAAAAAAAAAAAAAAGGGAGAAAATAAATATTAGATTTGCACTTCAAATGGGCAAATCAACGTGGATATGAATCTTCGAGTACCTTATAAACCAAATGATTCCTCAGTAGTTAGAGCAATCACTTGATAAGTGAAAAAACAACTGAGCTTCATTTCCATTTTACTCTGATCTTTCTCTACTAGAATAAAGTTATAACAACAAATTATGTTTAACTTTTGCAATCTCGTCTTAAAAACTGATTAATATGTTTAAGCTGTTTAATTAGCAAATTAATTCACCTAATGATCCATAGTAGTACACAACTTAGCTAAAGTTCATTCGTACATTTTGAAAACCCATAAGAACTGACTTATAGTTTGCACGTCATGAGTGGTAACTTTTGACAGAGCAGGAAAAACCGAAAAATTAGGGTGGGGAGCCAATGAGAGGTCAGGATTTTGAATTCTAGAAGGACGGGCCAACTAGGAAAACAAAAATAGCACTGGCACCACCCCTCATACAGGCCTAGTGGTGTTATTTTTTTCCTTAGTCAGGTTGGCCAATCTGAGTGTCAAACTCACAACTCGTAACTTAAGCAGGCTGCACAAGGGGACAATAGTGGCGTCCACTAGCACTCGCCATTAATGGCGGCCACTAATTGTCCTGTGTGATGGGGTCATTCTCGCTGCAACGTCCACTAACTCCTGCAAAATACTGGCCGCCACAAAAGTCAAACATGTTTGTCTTTAGTGGCCGCTTGGGGTCCAGTAGCCGGGTCACGTGACCTAATGTAAGCCATTAGTAGACATTGCATTAGTTACTGGCCGCCACAAGAGCGTCATACTCAGAAGAGGAAAGAACTATTTTATAGTTTGTTTGATTTTAGGAGTGTCTGCGATTGTTACCGTGGTAAAATGAGCCACCCAGTCCTTAACCCAACACGACCTATTCTTGTCGTGACCTATAATCGTGCGTAAAGGTGAATAATTATGAGACGCGCATGCGCAATGAATACAAATACGTAAAGAATCACTTTCTACGCGTCTAAACAGAGATACAATGTTTATATTTCGTAACAATCCTAGATAAACGTAAAATTTGAAAATAATAATTAAAGGTAAGGTTAATTAACCAAGACAAGAGCGTATAGTTCCGACATGTGTTGTTATGTAACTCGGAACCGACTGACTGAAAGAGGGGACGTCGAGACACCACCCCAAATGAAGGTGGAGAAAGCAGGAACTAGTCCCCACACAACACAAACGAAAGACAGCGTCAACAGGTTGTTTGATCAGAAAAATAGCTTTCCTTATGTTCCATAACAATACATACAACAAGTCAAATTTAATTTAACTGAATGCAATTCAGATCCTAGAATTTGAGATAGGTACTCATCACTCATCATAAAAGAGGTGTAATCAAACGAAACAAAATCTTCACACAAAATGATTTCATTTTGTGTGAAGATCTTGTTTGGTTATTGAACTACACCTCTTATTTGGAATGTAATTAACACAACCCATAAGTGTTGAAGAGTATATGAACTTGCATATATATATATATACATAAATATATATATGTCTACTGTGCATATTTTGATATGACAGTATAGATGACTTGGTTAATTTGATTTGTATTTTTATCAAATCACTTTCTGTTTATTCTTGATGTTACATTTGTATTGAAAATATATTAGTGCTTTCTTTCCTCCACTGAAATCTTGTTTCATCAGGTCATGGGCCCAGTGTGATCAAGGAAGAAGAAATAAGTCGCCAAATTTTATCTCTTTTCAAAATTTCTTTTTTTTTATAAGTTTTTTTTTGAAGCTGTCAATTTATTTAAAAAAAAAAAAAAAAAAAAAAAAAAAGAAAAAAAAAAAAAAAAGAAAATACCTCTTGGAAATAATGGAGCCAAAAGTGATTACCATTGAAAAACTAGAAGGCCAAAGGAATTGGTTAGACTGGAAGTTTCAGGTGAAGATCCAACTTCAGGCATATGGTTTAATGCCAGCAGTAAGTGGAACTTTAGAAGCGCCAGCCTCACCCCAAGCTACAAGTAGTGCGGCAGAGATTGCAGACTATAACGCAAGACTTGTGGCTTATAATAAAATAGAATTTATGGCTCAGAACATTATTGTGACAAGTGTAACATCGAAAGTGAGACAGCTGATTAACATGACCACCTCGGCTAAAGAAATGTGGGAAAAGCTGAACGGGATTTTTGAGCAGCGGACTGAACAAAGGCAGGACAGGTTGTTCAATTTGTTCTTCGGCATCAAGGAAAAGGATCCAACTGAAAATGTAGCAACCCACATAGCCAAGTTAGAAAAACTTTGGACTGAGCTTCTCGACGAAACATGGAAGGAAGACAAGGTAAAACTTCCAGAGTCCTTGTTTCTCAACCGTGTCTTTAATACGTTACCATCAGAATATTTAGAATTTACAAATGCATGGGAGTCCGTACCGAAGAAGGACAGAACAGTCAGTATGCTAAGAGAGCGACTATGTACGGTTGAACAGAGGTTATCGGAGAAGAACTGCAGCTCAAGCATGCAAGGTCTCGTTGCATCGCAGAGAAATGAGAACGTCAAATCCTTCAAGAAATCCTCGAACAAGCGTCCAGATCAGACGAAACAGATGACACCTGATAAGAAGAACATAACCTGCTTCCAGTGTAACCAGGTTGGGCACTACAAAAACCAATGTCCTAAGAAAGGTAACCAGAGTAGGAAGTCGGGGGAAACTTCAGGCTATATCGGGATGTCTGTTAGTCAGGTAGATATTACTGAAGGGTGGATAGCAGATTCTGGGGCTACTCAGCACATTACAAATAGGAGAGAATGGTTCTCTTCCTGGGAGGCTTTTGTAATACCTAGGGACGTATTTATCGGGAATGGACAGAAAATGTCAGCTTTAGGGCAGGGGAACATTAATGTTCAGTTTGATGTTGGTAAGAAAAATGTTATCACCGGCTATTTAGAGAATGTTTGGTATGTGCCAGAGGCTAGTCATAATTTGTTCTCTATATTGTCCTCTTTAGATAAAGGAATGACAGCTGGTATGAATTCTAGAATTTGCACGCTGAAGCAAGGAGCACAACTCAAGGCTGTAGCAGAGAGGAGAGGTGGACTTTATTATATGAAGTTAAAAGTCCTGGTACCTCAGGTCGCTGCTATAGTTAAAAACAGCGACACTCTGCAGATATGGCATGAGCGACTCTCCCACCAGAATAAGAGGTATATTAGATCCTACCTTAAAAATCAGGGCATTACGGTACACGGAGACGAAAAAGAAATCTGTGAGGCTTGCGTTTATGGCAAGCATCATAGACTTAGTTTTCGCGCTCGTAAAGATCAAAACAGGGGTCTTGAACCAGGGGATATAATCCATGGGGATGTATGTGGACCTATGCCTGTTAGATCTTTAGGGGGAGCGAGGTATTTTGTATGTTTTAAGGACGATTTTTCTAAATTTAGACAGGTTTATTTTTTAAAAGAAAAGTCTGAAGTTTCAACAAAATTAAAAGATTTTCTGTGTAAGGCTAAGGTTTTAGGTCATACGATAAAGGAGTTTTTAACAGATGGAGGGCGCGAATTTGATTGCTCTCAAGTTAAAAACATAGCATCGATGACAGGGTTAAATCACAGGATTGTCATGCCATATTGTCCCGAACAGAATGGAGCGGCTGAAAGGGAAAATAGAACCCTTGTTGAAGCTGCTAGAACCATGATCCATGCCAAAAACCTTCCCGAGTTTCTGTGGGCAGAAGCTGTAAATACAGCTTCCTATATTTTAAATAGGTCAGCACCAACACCTGTTGCTGGAAAAACACCTATAGAACTGTGGACAGGAAAGGCGGAAAGCTTGGATCATGTTAAAATTTTTGGGACAGAGTGCTATGTGCATGTAGTGAGTCAAAATCGCAGGAAATGGGATAGAAAAGCCGTAAAGGGAGTCCTGGTAGGTTACTGTGGTTATGACGGTTATAGGGTTTGGGTGCAAGATAAGAGAAGTGTTGTTTCTAGTAAACATGTCACATTTAGGACCGAGAAGGCAGTAGAAACGGTAACACTAAAAGATCAGGTTAGGGATCAGAGTGAACCAGAAATATTAGGTTCAGTTGTCACAATTCCAGTAGGGGAGGGTAGTGAAATTCACAATCTAGCAGTGTCTGAGGCAAGGGGGAGAGAAGTCAGAGTTTCAGATGTTACCTCTGACACTTTAGGTTCCTCAACTCCAGTTCCAGCTAGGGGGAGGCAAAGTGTAGACACTATAGAGAGTTCTGTCCAGACATCAGATGATGGGACAGACGAATCAGATATCTCTCACTACTCGCCTCCGCGCCTCAGGGATAGACAGAAATTAAAGAGGCCAGATTTTTACGGGATTGCTAATGTGGCAAATGTAGATCCTAGGAATGTCGAGGAGGCATTGTCATCTCCAGATGCTCCAAAATGGAAGGCTGCAATGGATGATGAGATGGTTTCTTTATTAGAAAATAAGACGTGGGAACTAGTTAATCTACCTCCAGGGAGAAAAGCAATAGCTAACAAATGGGTACTTAAGCGAAAACACAATGCAGATGGCACAATTGGTAGGTTTAAAGCTAGACTTGTGGCATGTGGCTATTCTCAGAAGGAGGGGATTGACTATGATGAAACCTATTCCCCAGTCACTAGATTTGACACTATTAGGATAGTGTTGGCTACAGCAGCCAAAGAAAATCTGCATCTACGTCAGTTTGATGTAAAAACCGCCTTCTTATATGGTCATCTCGATGAAGAGATATATATGGTGCAGCCAAAGGAGTATGAGGATGGGACAGGTAGGGTCTGTAGGTTAGTTAAGAGCCTTTACGGTCTTAAACAAGCACCCAGGTGCTGGAATCGTAGATTAACAGAATATCTAAAGAAAATAGGACTCCAGCAGAGTGCAGCCGACCCTTGTCTTTTTGTCAGGAAAGGTGAAATGAAACTCATCTTGTGTCTCTATGTAGATGATGGCTTAGTTGCAGGATCAGACAAAGAGACCGTAGATGAATTTCTTTCAAAACTCGAGAAAGAGTTTCAAATTACGTCAGGTCCCTTAGAGCAGTATTTAGGGGTAAATATTAGGGAGGATCCTAAGGGAATTTTTTTAAACCAAGAGGTTTATGTTAATAAAATTTTAGATAAGTTTGGTATGAGTAGTGTCCATCCCAAGTCAACACCGATGGAAGCAGGTTTTGTATCTTCTACGTCTGAAACAAAACAGTCTGGTTCCAGAGTGCCATACAGGGAAGCTATCGGATGCCTTATGTATCTGGCAGTGGCTACCAGGCCAGATATAGCTTTCGCTGTTAACCACCTTGCTCAAGCCACAGAAAATTCTCAGGAAAGGCACTGGAAAGCTGTCAAGAGGATCTTCAGGTACCTAAAAGGATCATCGAGCCATGGACTTTTCTACTCGAGAGAAGGCGGATCACTAGAAGCCTACTGTGACGCAGACTATGCTTCAGATCCAAGTTCTAGAAAGTCAGTGTCTGGTGTAGTATGCCGCTATGCAGGAGCAGCCATCACCTGGTTCAGCAGGAAACAGCGATGCGTAGCTACGTCCAGCACTGAAGCAGAATATGTCGCAGGAAGCGAAGCAGCTAAGGAAATAGTCTGGCTTAGGCAGATTCTAGAGGACGTCTCAAGCCAAAAGGAAGAACGACCAACTCTCTGGGTGGATAACATGGGAGCTGTTAAACTAGCTAAGAACCCAAGTTTCCACAGACTCTCTAAGCATATCGATGTTAGAATACACTTTATCAGGGAGAAGTTTGAAGAAGGAGTCTTCAACTTGGAGCATATTGCAGGAGAAGATCAAGTTGCTGACATCCTTACCAAGCCACTTCCATTCTTGCGATTCAGTAAGCTCTGTCAAGATCTAGGACTGAAGAAGCAAGTTCAAGGGGGAGTGTTGAAGAGTATATGAACTTGCATATATATATATATATATATATATATATATACATAAATATATATATGTCTACTGTGCATATTTTGATATGACAGTATAGATGACTTGGTTAATTTGATTTGTATTTTTATCAAATCACTTTCTGTTTATTCTTGATGTTACATTTGTATTGAAAATATATTAGTGCTTTCTTTCCTCCACTGAAATCTTGTTTCATCAATAAGAACATAATATGCTTGAATGTAATGAGGAAATACCATGCTCGAAAATGTACCTGAGGTAATGTGACACCGCCACACTGAGGAGCTTGGAGAGCTGTGATCTGAAGTCCGGCAGCTTGTAGAGCAGCTTCCTTAGCCATGAAATCATCTTCTAATGCCGAACTCATTCCATCCTCCACCTCGTCCATGTACATCATACTGTTCACATCTTGCAAAAACTAACAACAAAATTATATATAACAGATTATCACAATAAATACATTTAAAAAACAAATGAAACAGCAAACTACAAATGAGAGAAGTAAGCCTCTAATATATCAATATTATTAAATATAGTCACGGAATTACAAGGCTACTTATTAGTCCAGGAGATAGCGTGCAAAAAAGTGTCTGACTGGTTAGGTAGTCAAATATTACTCCAAATCAAAAAGTGACAAACTACCATCAACTTTGATTTTTGATGTACTAACTAATTTAGGATCATAAAATTTACATTAAGGCAAAAAAGTTTAACTTGTATACCAAATTTCAAGTTTATAGCTTTAGTTCAAAACTTCCTCTCCACCACAGATTACAAATATACAACACAATTCTAAAACCCTCCTGGGCCTATAGAATAGAACTCTGGGGCTCCACCAAACCATCGAACATCCGTCGCTTACAATCTCTACAGTCAAAAATTCTCAGGAAACTTTCTCATCTACCATTCTACGTACCAAATATTGTAATTTATAAAGATCTTAATGTTCCTTTTATTAGAAACCTGGCCATAGAACGATATAAAAACTTTCACACCAAATTAGCCTTGCACCCAAATCCAAATGTCCAATCCCTTTCCTCACTTACTATCCCAACCGCTCCTCGCCGGAGACTAAAAAGAGAATGGCCTAGGGACCTTCTAAACATTGAACCTAACATGTAAGTCTATATGTAAATATATATGTAATAATAAATAAAAAATATGCATGAATATAATAAAACATGTTACGGAGTGCCACCACTGGGTGACCACCCGAATCAAGTCATAACTTAATATAAATGTCATAACTTAATAAATAAATTGTTAATATAAATTGTAATTCATTATCAAGACTTCTTGTTACATAATGTATGTAGTTGAAGTTATGACAATAAAGAAATTAAAAAAAAAAAAATTACATTGTCCACCAAAAAGCATGGCCGCTCTCTACCGGTTTGTTTCTTTCAAATGCCTATTGCCAAGCTATGTCCCGGAGACGAACTTAGCCGACCATATATTCTTAAAAGGCACCAAAAGATTAACTTATACACAAAATTCTGGCTTGATATTAGTCAGACACTTTTTTTGCAGGCTATCTCCTAGACTTTAAATGGTCTGTAAATGAAGGACTGAGTGAAAGTGCCCAGACTGTGTACGCTGGTACCTACTTAGCCAGAGCATGTCTCTTTATAGGTACTTCTTCCTTTTGTATCAAATTATAATTATTATTAACTACGGGAAACAGACAGAGAAAAATACACTCCAGCGCCGGGATATGTATGGAGTGTATTTTTCTCTGTCTGCTTCCCATAGTTAATAATAATTATAATTTGATTTAAATTAAAAATGAAACTTTCCGTAGTATGAAAACTACCAAAAACTTAGAAATTGAATTTCTTCCTTTTGTTCAATCAATCTTTCGGTACCATGGCAAGTCAAGTTTCACTACTTACAAATTCTTCTTCTTCTTCTTCTTCTATGTGGCACTACAGGCCAGGGTTGGCTTTGGCCTGCTTCAAAAATATCCAACCAACCATCTAATCCTGGGGCGTCCGTTTCATCTTCTTATGAACAGCCTTTTGTAGAGTACACTTAACTTCTATCAGCTAGATTCCATCTCCTGTCATTCTCTCAACAATCCCAAGCTATAAAATCCTCGGAGCTTTTATGAATCTAACTTTATTTTTGTCTTCGATAATATTGTCGATAATATTCTCTAGGTCTTCATTATTTTGCGTCCTCCATTATATTGTGCCCTGATTATTTACAGGGCATTGAAGGTTGTGAGTAGGTTCACATCTGCTACGGTGAGAGTCCATGCTTTACAGCCATGTGTCACTACATGTCTTATGAGCGTAAAGTACATCTTAACAAATTGGTAGAATTGAGTGATATTTTATTAAAGAATAATTATCAAAGAATCTACTTAAGTGTTCAGAAACAATGCTCAGGTTTAGTAACTGGAAGAATTGTGAATCTTCTATGAAATTATGACTAGAGAGGTTAATAAAAAGTAATACAATTATATTGTCATCACAATTTTATATTAATTATAAACAATATTAATTATGCATTTTGATGTTTTTATCATCTTCGGTGTTAAGTTTCAGCATAATGAGGGAAAGACTACTACCCTACACATTTACTTTAAAAGTTTTTATGACTTAAAATAACAGTACAAAGTGGGGGTAGAATAAGGATATATATAGAAGGATTAAGGAACCAAAGGTAAGGGATATGGAGGCAGTCAGGTAAAACATTATGTTTCAACTGCTTAAAGCTAAACAATAATATTCTTTAAATCAAATTATAATTATCAATAATTACGGGAGACTTACAGAGAAAAATAGACCCCCGCACCGGGACTTGAACCATGGGTTCTCCTATTAATCCGTTACAGGTGCTCTTACCAACTGAGCTATACAGGAGAATGATTTTTCTCTGTCGTTACCGATACAAATTACCCGAATCCAAGCTTTCAATTTTTTCTACAAATCTAGCGAGCCAAATATTCACGGCAATAGAACTAGACTGAGAATTAACGCTTATAATATAAAGTACTCAATTAGTACCTGTACCTAGTACAATCTATTAGAAATTCAAATTTTTAAGTTTTTGGTAGTATTCATACTACGGAAAGATTAAATTACTTTAAATCAAATTATAATTATCAATAACTACGGGAGACGTACAGAGAAAAAAATTGAATTTCTAATTGATTGTACAAGGTAAAGGTACTAATTGAGTACTTTATAATTATAATAATTGATAATTATAATTTGATTTAAAGTAAAATTTAATCTTTCCGTAGTATGAATACTACCAAAAACTTTAAAATTTGAATAATATTCTTATTTCACTATACATAAATTATATATGTACCTTAAAACTAATATAAGTTATTTTAAAAAATTATTTGTCATAGGTTGTACTAGGGCAGAGGGATTAAGATTAGATCTTTCATTGAAACATTCTATATTTGTGTCTCCTTATCCCTTATCTTTGGTTGCTTAATCCTTCTATAGCCCTATTCTGCCCCCACTTTGTACTGTTACTTTAAGTCATAAAGCTTGTAAAGTAAATATGTAGCGTAGTAGTCTGTCACTCACTACGCTAACACTTACACTGAAGATAATATAAACGTCAAAACGCATATGTTTAATTATAAAAAATTATATAAATTAATGTGGCGACAATATTATTGTGTTACTTTCTACCCACCTCTCTAGTCATAATTATGAAGTGCTGCCACAAAAATCTCACTCAAAACTACCAATTATTTGTCTTCTCTCAAAATTAGACTTTCATTTTTAATTTAACCATCGGAATATTACATTGACATGTCCACTAAACTAGTCTTTGAACAATCCAAGTTTTAAGGTGAACATAATTTCTAAACACTATTA
The DNA here is from genome assembly GCA_951217055.1 of Gerris lacustris. NCBI lineage: Eukaryota > Metazoa > Arthropoda > Insecta > Hemiptera > Gerridae > Gerris > Gerris lacustris. The sequence goes on along the minus strand of OX578281.1, from coordinate 2,740,999 downwards.
ATTTCAAAGAAGCATTAAATCTCGACGTTTATTAATCCCAAATTAAAAAAAAAGAAGCAACTTATAGCTCCACAAATCAGTTCATCGTTTTTGCTTTGAGTCGAAATCACAAGACTCAACAGGCTTTCAACAGGATTCCACTAGTGAGAGCAAAACATCAGATTTAAGTTAAATGTAATTGATTTTAACATAGTTGATAGAATAATAATAATACCAATGGTTGTGCATGGGTCAAATCAGCTGCATGAAAAAATGGATGTCTATGATCAGAACCAATCATAAGGGTATCGGGAGACATTGCTGCACTCGGCAATAGCATGTCACTCATCCAAACGAGCCCGACATCTGTAAAACAAACATAAGAAAACATTTAAATTTGGATTGACTACTGATAATATCAATTAAGAGAACAATAGTAATAACGGAATTTATATACATATCTAAAGAAATTATACAGTTTACTTTACCTGTAAGTATTTTTACTAATTTTGGTAACACAGAAAAGTTTCTTATGTCATCAATTGAATTATTTTTAATTTAGGACGCCAAAGATTGCAGCCTACACATGAATAGCCCAGGTCCTCGACTGTGTTTTTCTCCAGTGTGTGATAGCGACTCATCATGAAAGAGGTGTAGTTCAATAACCAAACAACGTCTTCACACAAAAATTGTAATTTGAACAATTGACCGGTTTCGGCTGTTCTAAAGCAGCCTTCAGATAATCTTGAGCTTACTGGATTGACTTCAGGAGTACAAGTCAACTTGTACTCCTGAAGTCAATCCAGTAAGCTCAAGATTATCTGAAGAAGGCTACTTTAGAACAGCCGAAACCGGTCAATTGTTCAAATTACAATTTTTGTGTGAAGACGTTGTTTGGTTATTGAACTACACCTCTTTCATGATGAATAGCCCAACCTAACTTGCAATTATAATGTTATAAATTTAGTTTCAACAAACGATCAGCACATAATATTTCATGGGGTATACCCTTAAATTTTCTGGCAGATCAACTGGCCAGGCTGGGTTTCCGTGTAATTCCTTCTGTCCTGGAACCAGTGGTAAGTAAATCTCACTGCCTTGTGAGGACTGCTTTAAACAAGTCTTTGTTAAGATATTTTCAAAGAACCTGGGAAGTTGCTCCCAGAATAGGACAGTCTTAGTTGTTTATTTCGGGACCATCTTATAAAGTTACTAAGACAATATTGGCTCTCAATTGGTCACTGTCGTCTCATCAGACACTTGCAGCTGCTAGGATTGGTCGACAGACCTACCTGTCGGCAGTGTGGAGAGGAAGATGAAACTCCTACTCCCCTACTAAGTTGCTGCCCAGCGTTGGCTCGTCTTAGATGACAAACCTTTGCGATGAGGGGGCCTGGGTGGCTCGGAGGCTAAAGCAGCATCGAGCAGGGTCAGAAGGTGACTGCAGCTCTGGGTTCGATTCCCGGACCAGGCACCCCGCCCAATGTCCACCCAGCATTGTTTAATTGAGTGGGAAGCTTCTCGAAAGAGTGGCGCCACCAGGTTTCAGCCTGGAAACCATGATGACGACACTCCTAGTTGTAATACAACTAGGAGGGGAGTCATGGTTGATGACCATATCTTCACACGAGTGTGTGGAGATTTCGGTCCCTAACCCGGGTTAGTTCTATGGGCCCACCTAAGTGGCCTGCGTCTTCGGGTGTAAAAGCCCCCCGGAAAAAAAAAAACCTTTGCGATGACAATAGTTCCCTTAGAAGAGTTTAAGGGACTGCCTCTGAACAGACTACTGACCGTTTAGTAAGAGTCTGTCAGTCAGCTCAGATTATAGAAGAATCACAGAGAGAATTCTTCATCCAACCCGGGTTTGCTCAACCCAGTTTTACCCACCTAAATAGAATTTTAGCTTTAAATTTCTTAAGATATTAGTCTGTTTACACACTCACTAAAACCTCTGAGATATGACAATATATAACAGAGATAATATATGAGATGTCACTAGAGGTATCAAAAAGTAAGAATGAGATTTCAAACAGATAATTGGTCAAAACTAAGTTATAAACAAAGTGGTCCTTAGTACAGGAAGGTTACATATAACAGGTTAGGTGTAAAAACAATCATCATGTTATGTTAATATAAATTAGCACACAATGAAGTCTCATATGATATCTAATATGAGAATCCTTTATCAAACTGCGATTAGTTGAAATAACCCATCAATACTTGAGTTGGACAATCCAATAACAAAACATACCCCTACTAAATCTAAAATAACTAAGCAACTAATTAATCAAATGAGACTGATGTTAGATATGTTGACATGGATCATCAAGTATAAAATCAACTAATGTCATTTCATAAACTCAAAAATAGTAAAAAGGAAATCAGTGTTTTTGTTTATCTTAAAATGCAAGCTGAGTGTCAGGGATTACATAATAAGAAAGAAAAAAAAAACATATAACAACAGACAAGAAAGTACTCTAGAGCGAAATGTTAAAAAGTAAACCTTAGACATTATAAAAGATTGAGTATACTCGTACGTTAATAGTTTGAAAGTTTTGTTGATATAATAAAGAATAGTTGGTTTTAATTGAACAGGTTATGATATAAATATAAAATATATTAACTATTATTTCATTACGAGATGAAGCTACTTCGACAAATACAGTCTAAAAATGTAGAAAGATAATCATTTTTAAAAAGAATTTGAAGGTAAATACCAATAAGAAATGAAATAGGTATAATTTTTCAAGATTTCTACCAACTGTTTACTTGTGAAGTAATGTGCAAATATACAAAATACAAGTATTACAACTAAAAGTAAATAGAATACATTATAATTAGAGTAGAGGTATATCTAATAAATAATAGTAAATGATAATATTTCAACAATATATTGAAGTTATAACAGGTTTAGGTGTACAATTACACTTCCTCCGGAAAAGGTTTACCTAATCGCAGAATAATTTTATTACATATAGCCATAATACAAGTCGATAAAGAGTTCAAAAGATTATTAATGCGACTAATTTGCCGTTAAAATTAATGCGGCTTAATGTTATAGTTAAAATAAAGTACATATTAGAGCCTAAGAAATTAACAAGATCGGAAGCAAAGGAATGTTTCGCACACACATTCTTCGTGTTCTCTTCTATTTTTTTGACAGGAAATAATAAAAATAAAAACCTTTAAACGACAATTAAATCTTTAATTGACTATCCAAATAGTTTTTGACAATTACGTAGAGTAACGAAGGAGAATTAAATAAGTAATAAATTATAAAATGTAACTAACCATTAGGGCTCCCCAAATTCATGTCTGATCACATAAAGCGTTCACTTACATTAAACAAAATCTAATACGGCGAAAGATTAAAAACTATCTACGGCTTCGACTTTGTAAACATTTAAATCCGGTCATTTAAACGATGCTAATTTAGAAACGATAATTTAAAAACAAATAACAAAAATAAAAATAATAAATAATACAGTTTTGTACACCCCTGATGAAGTTACAGCAATTCCTGCGAGTTTATTAACACACAGTGTTGCTCTTGCTAAATATAGATTTAAAAATCACCGACAACATTTTAGGACGAAAAGGGTATTACAATTTTATTTATTTACGTTGGCAATATGGTTATTAAAACAACTACGAAGAAAAAGAAGAATATGAAATAAACAAACAGAATTGATTATAAAATTGTCACAGTGTCATGCAAGGTGCAAGAAATTGCAGGGCAAGTTTAAGTTCGTTTTAATTAATATTGAAAAATAAAAAAATCGGAAGTGATTCTTTATAGTTTGTGGATGCTCTATTCGTCAAAATGACGGACTTATTCGGTTGGGATTTAGTTTACAAGGTGTCAGAGAGTGCAATAAGGAAAAAAGAAGACGATTTAGTACTTCTTGTCCATTTTTTACTTATAAAGAATGGATTCAAATGTTTGGGATTGAGTGATGTGGTGAGTGGACTGTATAATTTGGTCTTTCTTATTTTTATTAAAAAATATTTTATTTCATAAATGATATTGATTTGTTTGTTTCTATTTAGAAATCGAACAATGAGGACAAAGGAAGTGAGTTACTGCCTAATGGATGGAGTGACACTGCTTGCTACGATATCCAATATAAATGTGATCAACAAAATTTCGTATTAAGAGGTGTCCCTGTTAATAATTCAATGGTTTTCAATCTTCTGGTAATCAATCACATGTTTATTTATTATTTATCTATATAGCTTTAATTTTCTCATGTTTATCTACTTCTCATGTGACATTTCAATGTTATGTTTGTGACTTGAATTTAGAGTTATTCTGGAGAATTAGATCCGGTTTGGGGAGAGATTTAGAAAATCGATCAAGACCTCACTCCAGTGTATTGTTTTGACCAATTCAGCCAATATCTTGGCTGAACTGAACGAGATGATACGGTCGAAAATCGCTTGGGGGCTCAACTTTGCTTAATTTATACACTTGAGAGATAATATTCCTTTGTCAAACAGTACATTTGTATGATTTAAACATTTGAGAAATTATATATCGATGGCTAAGAAGTGATACCTCGTAACTACCCAAATGGCGATTTTGAGGTTTTCATTTTATTAGCCTTGGGAGGCTCGTCTGCAAGTACATGCGAGATCTCCTAAGTGAAAAAAATTCCTTCACATAGAAAATGGGCAGTCGTGACATCTTGTATCAGATTGTCTATGTGTTATGTGATAGCTTGTAACTACGATAGACAGGTGTAGTGACACCTCGTATGTGTTTTTTGGTGCATGTGTTTTGGTGAAGGTTAGTTGTGACACCTCATAACTGAGCTGTTAATTTGTAAGTGAGATCTCATATGTGTTGCACTTTATTAAAGAAGTGACCTAGTGAGAACTCGTAACTACATTATTTTATCAACTGTTATAATTTGACAGTTACCAATGTTTCAGAAGGGTTACATGTTTTTATACAAATTTATAAAAAAAAAAAAAAAAAAACGTAAAAAGCTTAGTCAGTTTAAGTAAATTTATTTTTTTAAAGTCTTTTGTTCCTCCTGTAAACCTGACATTTTGGATCACTTGAGGAACACACTCACTTTTGGACACGTGAGGAATCACTTCTTAGCCATCAATGTAAGATTTGTTCATAGTCGAGTTAATATCCCTTTGTCAAAAAAATACGTTCAAGTGAGGCCACGCTATTTTTTCTATAGACCGCCTCATATTTTTCAGTTTTACCAATATCTTAAATATATAAATTACGACAAGTGATCCAGGGCCGTATTTCTAAATAGGCCGAGTAGGCCGCGGCCTAGAGCGGCAAATTTTTAAGGGGCGGCAAAATTTACAAACTAAACTTTTGTACGAAATTCATATAATAATTTGTGATGCAAAAGTTAGGCCTCGGATACGATAAGAGCGACTAGTCGGAGAGTTGAGCGACGTGTGGTGTGAGCAGCACCACTCTGTTTTCGCAACCTTCTGCTTGCAAACCTAAAATGCGGTTGCCGGTTGCTACGATTGCTCCTAACGGCGGGCATAAGAGAGGGGCGCTGCTTATATACTTCCGCCTGGGGGGTTAGAACACTTCTCCCGAGTCCTTACAAACTGTCAGGGTATTTATTATAATGAGTAGTAAACCACATGGATACTAAATAGATAATAGACACAAAATTAAGGCGGAGATAAAAGCTCCTAGTATTTCAATATGTTGTTATTTTAACATAAAGATGGTGACGATGCCAATGTGGGTTCGAACTTACAGCTATGTTGCCCCATCAAACCTGTGGTAACCATGCAGCTCTGCCAGCGCCGTGCCGCCATCGTCACAATATTTTGTATTTATTCAAGAAAACAACATATTTTTATATATATATAATAAAATTATAAATTCAATTATACAAACTCATTAATACCTAATATATACAAAAAAAATCGGTCCGAGACAACTCAGACAAACTTTCTCATAGACGAGTTCATAATTACCTAGCCCAGTGTTTTCCATTTATTAGTTTTCGTATGTGCATTTAATTATTATTGAACATATTATCAAATTTTATAGTAAAAATAACTTCTCATGGGCGGGGAATCGAACCCGGGCTTCCCCCATCCGCGTTTTAAGCTTTTTCTCAGGAACTAGATTTTTTTCCGGGAAAATTGCTTATATCGTTAGATTCGTATTTAAATGGACTACACATTTGAATTTTTTAATCAAAATCGTCGGAACCGTTTTCGAGAAATAATTTTTCTTCCGAACGTACCAAAGGTAACGGAAGCTATGTGATCGTTCAGAAGAACGAAAAAGTTTTAGGTCTCCGATTTCAAAAATTCCAAGACAGTAATCCGTTTCAGAGATCATTTTTGGTTCCGTGTCTGTCTGTTGGTCGGTCTGTCGTTCAATTTTTGCGAACCAACATATCTTAAGAACTATACGTCTTTTAATTTTAATGAAATTTGGGTGGTAGGTCATCAGCAACCCATTGTTGGCCCCATATAAGTTTCAATCTTCTGCGTTCATTTGTTTCTCTTCCACATGCGCACAAACATACATTAATTTACACTTATAGCTTCAAAAGTACTTATTTGATTTGTATGAAATTTTTATAGTTTATCAAATGTACTGCGCAGATAGCCCCAGATTAATTTTGAACCGTATGCGCTCTTTAACTTTTGCTTAATTGATAATTTAATTCAAGTAAAAATCAAAACAATTTTGACAGATTAAAAAAACGGGGAAACAATTAAACACACTAGAAAATATGTAAAAGCATAAAATCAATTAAGTAGGTGATAGGATGCGAGGAAGCCATGTGCCACATCAATTGGCAGTCTATTTTTTCACGTTTTTTCCGAGTTTTTGGGGGGTAACACCTCCAAATTTGGAGCTAAAATTCATTTCTCGATTTTGCCTCGGGGTATGATTTTTCTAAACATATATGCCAAATTTCGTCAAAATCGATCCAGCAGTTTAGGCTCCAAGCATATGCACAGACGACAGACAGACGTCAGACAACAGACAGACATACAGACATTTTTTAAAAACCACTTTTTTGGACTCAGGGTACCTCAAAATGTGTAAATCCATCAAAATCTCAAAATCGAATTTTCGCGCCATCACAGTACTTTCTCTTTATATGAGAAAGTAATAATGTTAATATGAAAATAATTGTTGGTATTCTGTGTACTCCTCTACAAGATTGCCTGAGCAACCTAGAGGCGTCTAATCTTATTTATTTATTTATAGGACCTCTACAGTGTAGAAAAATTGGTCCAAGACAACTCAGAAAAACGTTCAGACGACAGAAATAATTATTTTACATACGAGTTCATAATTACCTAGCCCAGTGTTTTCCATTTATTAGTTTTCGTATGTGCATTTAATTATTATTGAACATTTCATCAAATTTGATAGTAAAAATAACTTCTCCCAAGCGGGGAATCGAACCTGGGCTCTCTCCATCCGCGTTTTTAGCTATTTTCCCAAGAACTAGATTTTTTTCCCGGGAAAATGGCTTATATCGTTTGATTCGTATTTAAATGGACTAAATTTTAGAATTTTTTAATCAAAATCGTCGAAACCATTTCGAGAAATAATTTTTTTTCACGTCATTTCAGAGTTTTTGGGGGATAGCGCCCCTAAATTTTGGAGCTAAAATTCATTTCTCGATTTTGCCTCGGGGTATGATTTTCCTAAACCTGTATGCCAAATTTGATCAAAATCGGCTCCAGGCATCTGCACAGACAGACATTTTAATAACCACTTTTTTTTTTGACTCAGGGGACCTCTGAACGTGTAAATCCAATCAAAATCGAATTTGACGACATCACAATATTTTCTCTTTATATGTCATTTAATAAATATTAGAATTTCTTATAAATTATTGGGTGTAGGAATGTAGGAATCTAATTTCAAGGATCTTCTGCGGGGCCCCTGGACCCGCTTATTGCGATGATTTGCTAATAAGTCGTGCTTCACCCCCCCCCCCTCGCCCGTGCTATAATAGGGGCGGCAAATTGACCCTAGCCTACAGGCGGCAAAAGCCTAAATCCGGCTCTGAAGTGATCTCCTTCAGAATATCTTAGTTTAGCATTCTTAAGTTCCATTTTATACTCTGCTACAGTTTCGTATACAGAATAATGATACTGATAGGTTTTTATTATCAGTATATCATCCTAGAGATAGTTTACTGTTTATTATGTTAGTTACTTTGTACAAAATTTGATAGAACTTGCTTACAAGGAATAGAATGAGCAAACTGATTGAAAAACTTAATCACACTATTATAATGAAGCTCCTTATCGACTATTTTAATTTATACCTTCATCCTCAGAAGGATAGAGTTATTGTAAGTTCAAATAACAAAAAAAAAAGTTTAGATTATGTCTGATTTAGTTAGATCTCTTAACAGTCCAGGAGATAGCATGCAAAAAAGTGTGACTAACTTGATCTTTTAATTTTAAATGGATGGCCCCAAAAGAAGAAGAAAAAAAAAATAATAGTATAGAGTAGACGAGGAGCTTAGTATCAAAGACGGACAAGAGCACATTTCAAAATTTTACAGGAGAGCCGAAAAATTGTAGCTCAAATTCTACAGGTGCTAGAGCCATGATTTTTTTCTGTAGATTCTTAATAGACTCAAAACTAGTTAGAAGTTCTGAAAACGTTAGTTTCTTTTATATTTTAGCTGCAAAATGGAGTTAAAAGTGGAGTTGTCTGCTTTTGAAACAAAAACAAAAAGTTTGTCCGTTTTTGTTGCAAAACGACGAGAAAAATAATTGTTAGAATAATAATATTGGAGAAATAATTTTTTTTTCACGTTTTTCAGAGTTCTTAGGGAGTAGTGCCCCCAAATTTAGATCTAAAATTGATTTCTCGATTTCCCCTCGGGTAATAATTTTTCTAAACATGTATGCCAAATATGGTAGGAGTAGGTATTCAGATGTTAAAGGCCGCAGTGCACCATGGGAACGAGTTAGTAAAATGCAGCCTTCTGATTGGCTGTTTACATTTTGTCCACTTTTGAAGCAAAACGAGCGTTGACTTGTCCGTATTTGAAACAAAACTACAAATATGATTGCATTTTTACCCCTTTTCTGGTTTTTGATGCAAATGGATAGCAAAATATGATGAAGCGTCCAAAAATCTATTAGAAACAATCGATAACTGAAATTTGGAAAACATTTTGAATGTCCATCTTTGATACTAGGCTCCTCAGATGTCTCTGGTTCATCATAAGGTATTAGCATGAATTATTTTATAATTTTAGAACTAGCCGTTATAGGGTGGGGGGGGGGGGGGGGGGGGCATTTATTATTGAGTGAAATTTTAAAAAGCTTGATCCTCATCAAATTTCATATATTTTTGTAATCTTCTTTTCAGTATCTTTCATTTGATACCCATCTCAACAATTAAAAATTTTGGGCTTTGCACATTTTTTGCGCATTGCGAATACGCATAATAAATGTTTAACTTCTTAATATGTTTCCTATGTGTGAGTCAAAACATTACCCCAGTATTTTAAATTTCACATTTCTAGCGTGAACGTTTTAGGGGATATGAACAGAAGTACGACGGACAGACAGACACATTGGCATAAGGGTTTCGAGGATGTTCAATGGAACCCTTATAAATGGAACAAAGCTGTTCCCTAATTAAATGTTTTCTTAATTTATTGAATGGTAGCTCATTTGATTGAACATATCAATAAATAAAAGTAGTTTAAAATGGCAAAACTGTTTTTTTAGATTTATTTAAACTATACTTCCTACTCTATTCATCTATTTTTTTTTAAGCTTTAAATAGAAATTAAAATTTATATTCTCTCTGAAAATGAGTTTTTAAATTGTTAATAGTTTTACATCTTTATTATAAAATGAAATAGGTATATTTTAGTTGACCTATTTTAGAATTAATAAATAAATTATAATGGAATGTCACAATGTATAAGAAAGAGGGTGGGCGTCCTTGTTCCTAGTGTTGCAATAGAAGATGGTTTCAAGATGTTGTACCAGGAATACAGCAACTTGTAGGAGCTCACATAGTTGTAAAATATTGCACTCTAAACATCAATATACTGTCTACCTCCTATTCATTTCTGTATTCTTAATACAACAGCCTAATTTTGAAATTTCTTGTAGAATTAAGGGGAAAGAGAAATAATTAGGTAGAAGGAAAGACTATCCCAGAGCTTTTCCCAAACTTTTTTAATCGCCCCAGTACGAGATTTTAAAATTTTTTAACGACCCACTTTGAAAAAAAGTATTAAAAAAATTTTTTTTTTATAAAAATCAAGGTATTTTTTGTTTATTCACACTCAAATATTGTAAAATAATTATATAAGTAATTAAAAAATTAACAATTATATTCATTTAAAACTTAAGTAAATGAAGTAAGCTTTGCTTTCCACATATTTTGTGCTTAGTGCGAAGGATGATGTTGTTTGTCATCACGTAACAATTTCAAATTAGGAGCTAATGATGTTAATTTTATTCTCAAATTAGGTTCGACATCCAATACGTTTCGATACTTCTTTTTTTTAGTACACCAAGGTTGAGAACACAGCTTCACACATATAAGTAGTGACAAAAAGCATTAAAAATTGTATTGCTTTTTCGCATACTCTTATGTACCCCTTTTGACAGAGCAACCAAAAGTTAATTAGTGGTACAGTTTCAAACACTTTTTTCAGATCGGTTGCGCATAAAATTTCAATTAAATTGTCAACTTCTTGTTCACTAAGATTTAACATTTCTTCCTTTTCAATTTCGACAGAAAAAGGATCTTTAATCCACATATTATTTGAAGGAATATCCGGCAAGCAGTCTTTAAAACTATTCATTAGCTCCTAAAGATGTTGTTAAATTGAAACTGATAGTGTTTCTAGATGTAAATCTCCTTCATCATGGTTTGCATGAGTTTCAATAAATGTATAATATATGTAATGTTTGAAAAGATTATTTAAAATGTCTTTATTAAATTAATGAAGAAACTCCATTTTTTGACTACAACTGCATTGTGACACACAAACTGTGGTGTAGACTTGGCTTAAAAATTGATTTTTAAAAAATTACTCTTTTTTTGGTGGAGTGGAGGCTTATTTACTTAATAGATCACTGGTCATTTTTATTGCCATTTAAAAAGCAGTTTAATAGAATCCACCTCTAAATTTACGGTTTTAAATAAAGTTTGTCTGATAGATCAGTGAAAGATTTATTTAATTAGTACCAGTATATACAGTAGAACCTCGCTTACCCTCAATAACACGACAACCTCAATTACAAGTGCAATTTTAAAATCCCCTTGAGATTGTCATAACACATAATGTTAAATTAACCTCTATAACACGACTATTATTATCAAAACCTCTATAACAATTGGTTTTGAGAAGTCAACCTCTATAACGCGTCTCTTTACAGGAATGGGTAGACCTTGAACAAGTCTAGACTTGAAATCCCCGCCCATTTACCTCTATAACACGACTGATAGCCAAAATAACCTTGATAACACGACCCTCAACAAAAAGAGCACCTCGATAACAAAACTGTTTTCCTAATCCCCTTGAGAGACTTCTTATCCGAGGTTCTACTGTATTTGTTTCAGGACACAGCTTCTTTAGGTGTTTCAAATGTTGCATTAATAGCCGAGGCCGAAGTTAAAGAGCAAAGAGGAGAACTCAATACGATTTTTAACCAACCTGAAGAATTAATAAAGAAAATAGTGGACGGACTGATTATACCTGTCAAAGAACGTTCCAAGAATAACTGTGAAGCGACAACACAGACTCATCCATCAGCGACCGTAGACTCCAGGCCTCACACCGACCCTTTCCCTGACTTGGTTTCACCTCACAGGTCATTTACTTGATTACAATATCAATTGCTAATTATAAAAAAAATAAAATCAAATGTATTTACAGGTCCAAATCCTCATTTGGATCAAAAGTTGGACAAAACATATAGCAGTGGTAAAGCCGAACCATAACTTTGGTTCATGGTCTCTCGCTGTTAGTAGAAAGTTTAGATACACATACAGTGTAACGGCTATCGAGAGACAGGGGTGTCACTTCTGCTGCGGCTGCGCTTCCGCCGTCACTTTTATTTCAGCTTCGGCATTGATTCTGGATATTAATGTGTTTTTTAATTGTTTTAAAAAGATAAATGCATAATATAGTCAATATAATCACCATATAACCATACAACGCTAAAACCGAATTAGATAAGATACATTTTTGTTGTAATATAAACCTCGATCGTCCTAGATTTTGGATTATTATTTTTACACAAATAAAAATAAAATATCAATTGCATTTTGTGAATGTAGTAGTATAAATCGAAATGAATTAGTAAATGCGTATAAATGAAAAGTAATTAATTAAAAAAATAATAATTCATTTGTGCTAGTGTTTTTGGCCTGTATAATAATACTTTTTTTTTTCAAGATTCGCATCAATTGATCTGCTAAATTATCAAGCAAATTGAGAAATTAACTAGTTATTTATAGAATTTGAAATTTACAAATTCTGTTTTAAAATGATTTTTTCAACTTATTTGTCTCAGGTCAGGAAGTGGTTTGCTTGTAGATCCGCTGAGAGATCCGCTGAGAGTGGGCGGCGCAGATCTGGATCCACTCGGTGGTCTGGGTGGTTTTAACGACGGAGGAGGAATGTTATTCGATCCGTTTGACAACAGAGGACGCCCAGATGTTTCAGGACTTCCGAGGTTTTCTTTTCTTTTCTTTGGATTTACTATAATTAAGAATCATATGTTGATTCTGTTTGACGGATTCTTTTCCCAGGTGTTTAATAAAAATCAAAAACTTATAGTTTTCATATATTTTTTTATTTAGAGACGTTTGAAACATTATTACTAATAATGTTTCATGAAAGTTAGGAATTTAAAAGAAATATTCAAAGTCTTGTTATTGTGTATAAAATTTATGAAAAGATAAAGGAGTTTAACTAATTATTGTTAATGTTTTTCATTTTTAGAAAATTATAAAGATTGAAAATGACCTTAGAGAAGGGTCGAAACGTCTCTAAATAAAAAAATATATGAAAACTATAAGTTTTTGATTTTTATTAAACACCTGGGAAAAGAATCCGTCAAACAGAATCAACATATGATAATAATTAAAGAAGGTGTTAAGTTTAATAACGTCATTTGAATATAATTAAGAATGCTTTTGAAATTCCAACCGAGAATTCAATAAAAATGAAATTAAACTAATTAAAAATTCTCTATGCAATAGATCCTTTTAAGTTTGACAAGTACTCTACTACTATATTGCTTCGAATATAAGACGCTCCCCACTATAAGGAGTATAGTGTACTGATTTTTAAACAAAAAAAAAAAAAAAAAATCAGGGGAAGACTTAATATTTCAATTTTAGCAGGTTTAGTGCTCTTCAGACTAGTGTAAACTAATTCTCGGAGTGAAATATTTCCTAGAGTAAAAAATCTTATTTTTAGCCATAGTCTAAAATCTACATAGTTTAAAAAATATGGCTTCCTATTAACTTTTTTTTTTAATATGTAAACTGCACACACTGTTGCTGGACCACACAGAAAATCAAACCAAGGCGAAGGTATTGGTTGCAATAAAAGTCCTGTTGTTGAAGAACGATTTTTTATTTCATTGAAGCTTTTGCCCAGGGAACCTGAGCATCATCAGTGATAATATTTTGTTAGGGATGTGAGGTTCTGTTTAACTTTTTCAAGTTTTTTACTGGCTTCAATTAATCAGTTGTAATCGATTCTGAGAGAAGCGAAGTATTTTGTAGATGTTTGTGGAGAGTGACGTGATCCATAGTGGTAATTATTCAATTGTAGAGATGGATAGTGGACTTTTTGAGAATTTCAAACTAAGGCAAAGGTATTGGTTGGAATAAAAGTCCTGTAAATTGAATCGACTACAACCGATTAATTGAAACCAGTAAAAAACTTGAAAATGTTAAACAGAACCTCACATTCCTAACAAAATATTAGAATAGAATAGTATATTTATTGCTTAGTATACAATCGTCAGAAATACAAAATAAAAAAAAGACAATACTTTAACATAGTTCAACACAAAACAAATATTATTCTTCTATTTTGTAAAAAGGATTTTCGATTAGGGTGCTTTTATTTTTTTTGTCAAATTATTGGAACGAAGTTGCTTATGGCACGTTCTGGAGCCCGGGAGTGAATCCAAAAAAAAACAACCAACATCACCGTCACAAAATCACCGTCACGAAATCTACAGATGACGATAACTTGAGTAAAAGCTCACCGAGTTAGATGAAATTTGGTACACATGTTTATTTTACCAATGCCCAGGCTGAGTTCGTCGGAAAACGTTATCTGCCCAAGCGTTCACACGCAACACGCGTAAATGTAAGCTTTAAAAGACGGGAAAAAGTGTTATTAAGGAAGCCTGTTACTTGACTTGTTTTGGTTATTTTTGTTATATATGTCAAAAAATGTCTCTTTGTTTTGTAAATAAATAAAATATAATCATGTAAAATTTCACCCTGATACAAGCAGAAGCTGTAGAGTAGGGAAGATATATATTTTATAATATTTTAAATTAATTGGCCGGGTAGGTAGAAAACAGTCCTATTTCAATCCAAACTCCTTTAACAAACATACTCTTTCACTATAAACTCATCATGATCAAATTTTTTCTTATATTTAATATATATTTATAGTAAGACGCTTGGCTTTAATTATACAAATAATGATTTTGTTTTAATTTTGCCTTAACTCTGCTAGGTACTAACAGTTGGTTACTTTTAATTTTGTCTCTTTTCTAACTCCATCATGTATAAGTAGTTAGCAATGTATACGTAGCAGTGTGATTTTATATTTAATGAAAAATGTAAGGAACTCTACAGTTGAATAATGAACACACAGAAAATGTTCAACATTTTTCTGGAAGAGCATTTATAGCCGTTATTGAACCCTGAAAACCGCACCTTTCTATCACACCCGGTATATTGTTTATTAGTTAAATCTGAATTAATTAATTTATATGTTTAATATTTGAAGGGGTTCAGTTCCTCCAGGAGCACGCTTTGACCCATTTGGTCCTCCCGGGACCGGTCCAGGACCTCGTAGGCCACCGAGAGGCCCACCGGACTTTGACCGCATGGATCCGTTTGGTGGAGTTGGTAGAAGACCATTTGGTGGAGGCTCTGGTGGACCACCGATGTTCATGTAATTCGCCTAATATAAATTAAAGTAAAATAATTACTGTGATTCTATTATTTTCTTTAAGCTAAAAAATGATTTATGTTTAAAATATGCACTGTTTAATTATAAATTACATATTGTTCTAATTAAAAAGAATACTGTGAAGACTAGGAATGTTTTTGTGAAGATTTTGTAATATTATTATAATATAAATCTGCTAATATTAAAAAGCAAAATTGTTGATTTTTATTATTACGGTGTTTGATGGAGAGGAAATATTTATCAACCATACCCTGTCTATAATACCCACAAATATTAAGAATTAGTGGCCATGCTACTCCAGGTTGGGAGCACATGAAAATGTAGGTTTTCTATTGAAGACCTAACTCTTCTCGGTAAATCTTATATTTTTAAGTGCCTAGGCCGCTTTATTTTTGTTTATTTTTCTCGAATAAATTTTGTGATAAAGTGGTCCAAGTAGTAAGCTATATGGTGTAGTATCTCTCATAAGTGTGTCACACTTCTTGATTAAAGGTGTAATTATGTTCAATAATACTTAAAAAAAAAAAATTTGGGGGGGGGGTCATCCTAAAGCACATTTAAAATTCTTTAGGGCAGTGATTCCCAACCTGTGGTCCGCGGAAAGATTAAGAAAACAACCAGAAACAAATTAATTAAATTTATCGAGTCAAATATGTATCTACAGCTAATATAATTAAATTTAGAATAAAATAAGGCAGGGCTGGCCTGAGGTATAAATCCAATAAGGCGTCACAGAGTATCGGGAATCAAATGGCGGTGTTACCAGCAAGTTTCTTAACTCTACACAGGGCCTTCTTTTCTATCTAATTTCATTACATGTATAACACAAAATATAATTTGTACTCAATAAAATTCGTATACACATGAAATATAGTTAATTTTTAACCATCTTATGAATTTGTGACATCTGGGGCCAGATCCATACAATACAATAAGTTTACAAATATTACTATTTTATTGTGGTCCGTGGGCACAAAAAGGTTGAGAATCACTGCTCTAGGGTATACTGTGACAAATTTGGTAAGCAGCAGAGCAGACGTTTCGCGAGAATTTCTTTTTCCACATGACTAGCCCTAACCCTTTTTTCCAGAGCATCTTTTATAGCCTCTAACAACACATCTGCACATTTCGATAAATATTTTTTAAACAAATTCTTTATTGGCATAAGTAACAAAAAAAATATTTGTGTTTACCGGAGCCATAATGTTATTTTGAGAGGGGTTATTTTGTGCCTTTTTATAATTTTGATATTTTGTAAGGGATTGGAGCTTTTTAATCAAATTTGGGGAAGGGTATAATGGACAATTTTGGAGTATATATTTATATTTTTTTATTTTTCTAAACGGAAGTTTTTGATTGGATTTTTGTTAGGGTTGTTTGCAGGTATTTAAACGGGTATCATAGGCAGTCTGTGGACTGACTTAAGAGTGGACCAACCGATAAATATTTTTAACGGCACTTTTACAATAGGCTGCATTTATAGTAAGATTGTGAGATTTTATAACTAAAATTGTATTAACCTCACTGTGATGATCCTAATTTACCGAGGCTACTACCTCAAGCACGTGTCATCAATTTTGGAGTGACTACCATGATTCAGCACACTATTCTATTCTACTGTTTGTGATAAAAAGAGAAACATGACCGTTTACTTGGAATATAAACCAGGCTTTAAGGATCTATTGTACTACTGAGGGGGGGGGGGGCACTTAGTTTGAGATGATCAATTAAAAAACTGTGAACCATTTGTTTAAGATGATAAAAATGCAGCCATTTGTGGTTCCTAAAGATATTTTAATTGTAACTACAAACTGTCTTTAAATATTGTTTGACTTTAATACATCTCTAAACATGGCCTATTTTTAAATACATAGATTGTTATGAATCCACTAACTGAATCTATTAAACTAGATTCCAGTTATAGTGCATGCTCTTATAAAAAAAAAAAGTAAGGCGCGCTTCACGTAAGTTCATGGGGCAATAATCTCCAGTTTCTGTACATTAAAGTTACAATTATTAAGTGTAATATAATTACACTAATTTTAATAGTAATATTCTTTTTCTACTCTTCAAGACCTTTAAATTGATGTATAACATGTTATGGTAACTAAAACAATGATTAGTCACCCACCATATTGGCCGCCATCTTGAAAATTTTAATAATTGCATATTATTTTTCTACACTTCAAGACCTTTAAGTCGATGTATAACATGTCATAGTTACTAAGAACTTTTTTTAGTCGCCTGCCATATTGGCCACCATCTTGAAAATATTACGTGTGACATTTTAATAGTTGCATATTCTTTTTCTTCATTTCAAGACCTTTAAATTGATATATAACATGTCAAGGTGACTAAAAACTTTTTTTTTAGTCGCCTGCCATATTGGCCAACATCTTGAAAATATTAAGTGTGAAAAATCCAAAATGTGTCCAGTTGTCTCAAATGCCTAGATGCACCTGTGTGCCGAATTTCATGTTGCTAGCTATAGTAGTTTATGAATTGAAACCAGCAACGGACAGACAGAGCCGTTATATAAGGTTTCTTTTTGTACTTTGTACAGAAACCTAAAAAAATCAGAATGTTAACAATACTTCATTAACCACACACACATTCTACATTAACTGTAGAAGTCAACACACTAAGAGCCAAATATACTTCACATCCTTAGAACGCCTCTTTTCCACAAAAACTTAAAATTGTTTTGAAACATAAAAAAGTTAAATAAAAAAATCGGTCCGAGACAACTCAGTCAAACTTTCTCATAATACGAGTTCATAATTACTTTGCCCAGTCTTTTCCATTTATTTGTTTTCGTAGGTAAATTTAATTATTAATGAACATTTTATCAAAATGTATCATAAAAATAACTTCTCCTTAGCGGGGTATCGAACTTGGCCTCTCTTCGTCTGCGTTTAAAGCTATTTTCTCAGGAACTAGATTTTTCCCAGGAAAATGGCTTATATCATTAGCCTGTTTATGTAGTGATCCTCATACTTTTTACACCCTATATGACACAACTAAGTATTAACATTAGACCTGTAATACATGGACTACATGGACATCAAAATGGACTACATTTAAATGGACTACATTTAAATGGACTACATTTAATCAAAATCGTCAGAACAATTATCAAGATGTTTTTTTTCAGATTTTGAGAGTAGTACCCCCAAATTTGGAGCTAAAATTCATTTCTCGATTTTGCCTGGGGGTATGATGTTTCTGAACATGTATATAAAATTTCGTGAAAATCGGTCCAGTAGTTGTTTAGGCTCAATTTGTTTGCACAGACTGACGACAGAGGACAGACAGACATTTTTTTAAAAGCCACTATTTTGGACTCAGGGGACCTTAAAACGTGTAAATCCATCAAAATCAAATTTTCAGCGCCATCACAATACTTCCTCTTTATATGAGAAAGTAAAAAGCAAAGCAATTTATATATCAATCAATATGAAATATGCTTTTTCAAAGAAATATTTGAAATTAAAGAATATGTTCAAAATAAAATACCGTAATGGAATATTGCAGACTCTGAAAATAGGAACTTGCCAGACCATTCTCCTTTTCCAAATGAATAGTATATCACTGGTTAAATGCAATATATTTTTTATTTGTCTTTTATTTCATTAATTTTTATAGACATTTTTTTTTTTTACATTCTATTTTAAATTTTTAATTTAGCAATTTTATAATTCATCTTTTCAAATTAATTTATTTTAACTTTTTATTCTTTTTTTTTACAAACATATATATATATATATATATATATTAATTTAAATTAATTTAGTAAATTTATTTAATTATTTTTACATCAAAATAAAACATATTTTAAATTCTCAAATATTTTATAATTTTTTATTATTAATTATTATTATTTTTTAATACGCTTAAATCTTATAATTAAATATAGTAATAATATTTATATACAATTGTATATCACCCACTATGATATATCACAAGACATTGTTTTGTAATTTTATTTATTTACGGTAATATCTCTTATTTTGTAAATTATAGATTAACAAGCTCCATAATAAATAGTTCTAAACTGATAGATAATAAAAATTTAAAATTTTGGGTAACTTAAAAAGTTAAAAGAGAGTTAAGGAAAGTTAGGTGAAAAATTGAATTAGTGGCAAATGAAAATAAGATGAAAAATTCTGTATCGATGACTAAAAATGTTCTGTATTTTGTCAAATCAGGGAAGTAATAATGTCTGACTAATAACAGACTTCAGTTAATTCCCAGCTCTGAGGAATTTTTAAAAACGCAAAGAAAACTGATAATATCAACCCTTTATGAATTTTAATTTCGTAGAATGAGAACCAACTCAAATCACATTTTATAGCACTCTTACCAGTGGCTATGGGCCCGCATTGCGGGGGGCCCCCAGTGCTAGAATTACTATCCTTGTACCAACGTCGAGGGGGGCCCCCAATCCTGAAAGCAAGAGGTTTTTTTTTTTTTTTTTTTGATCATCGATTTTCTTTGGTGAGGGGCCCCCAAAAAATTTTTGTGGGGGTCCCCCAAAAAATGTTTGCGGGGGGCCCCCAATGGTCTAGCTACGCCACTGACTATTACAAAAATAAAAATAATATCTGTGTTAAAACATTACAAAGTGCAAACAGAGAGATAATTCATCACAAATTCATTGTAATATTTGTTTATTTTCTACTATTTCTCTGGTTGTCGGTTCAGGTTAAATTTTGGTTCTGTAAAAGCATTCATTTATTATTTGGAAAAAATGAATTAATCATTATTTCAATAACTCGGTACTTGTTAATTAAGCGCCCTCATGTTGAAAATCACCTCCAGCTAACCATCTCTAACCACCTTCCCTATGAAAGGAGAGGTGGCTCTAACCACCTCTATCCATCTCTAACCACCTTCCCTATGAAAGGAGAGGTGGCTCTAACCACCTCTATCCACTTCTAACCACCTCTAACCATCTCTAACTACCTCTATCCACTTCTAACCATCTCTAACCACCTTCCCTGAGATAGGAAAGATGGCTCTAACCATCTCTAACTACCTCTAACCATCTCTAACCACCTTCCCTATGAAAGGAGAGGTGGTTAGCTGGAGTGATTTTCAACGGGAAAATCACCCGGACGCTTAATTAACAAGTACCAATAACTCCACTGCACTTTTTCTGCATTTAGCACCAAAAGATTGAAATGAGTTTTGTAATTTACTTTAAACTTATTGTTCAAAGTAATAAAAAAAAAAGAAATAAATAATAATACTACCAGTTCAGAACTACACAAAAAAAACCCTAAAAGAAACTGAAACCTTTAATAAAAATAAAATAAAATAAAAATAGTAACGATACTGACTTGAAAAAAAAAAAAAAAAAAAAAAAAAATACATGAATTAAAAATCTAAAATAAAAAATAAGCACATCTATAAAATACCTTAATTGAATTAAAAAAAATATATATAATAAATTTTCATCACACATTAAACTTCTTAAATAATAAATTTGATGTTAAGATATTTTTAAGAAAGTATTTTTCAGATGGTTATGCGTTGAAGATTGCTCAAAGACAATTAAAGGGTGTATAGTTGAGTAGAAATGTAAATGTTCTTATGAGCAAAAATAGAAGCACTTTAGTAAGCAAAATTAGTTTCGTTTTTTTTTCAAAGCAAATATAAACTGAAATGAGTTTGAAGGGTGTATGATGCCATCAGTAGAGTTTATAATCAAGAGATTACTTAAGTCCTTCAACTATATCAAGCTCAGACATACTGAAGCTTTGGGGGCGGCAAAAACACTTTAGTATTATTTTTTTGAAGTGAAACTTCTTTAGGAAGCGGTAGATTAAATTGGCTTGGATGAAACAAAATTGTGTAACGAAGTTTGTGTTTCAAGACTCGTCTAAGTGATAGATTTTTTTAAAAGTAAATCAACTGTTGGCTGAAGAAAAATATTTAACTTGAACGATTCTCGATCCAACGACTTGATTCAGCATAGGGTGCATTAGTGTTTCCAAACCTCACTTAGTCTACCTTCTTAGTTATGTAAGTTTATAATGCTTTGGAAAAATAATGATACTTTTTTACAGTGAAGTAGTTCTTTATACAATAGTACATTATGTGTTGAGTGCGGAAAGTAGCATTTTGCATGCGAGTGTGGAGTTTGCACCCGAGCGACAGCGAGGGTAGTAAAACCACACGAGCAATGCAAAATGCCGTTTTCGTACGAGTTGCGTGCCGTACTTTATCTACGATTGTTAGATTTAAATAATAAATACAGAAAAAAATAAACATCCTATATGCAAGTTCGTATTTCTCTTTTGATAAAGATAACATTAATTCATTAGTTGTATTTTGTACCGAATTAATTATTTCTGGAGGCGTATTTTTCTTCTCATATTCGTCATAATCATTTAAATCACTCATTGATTTTCACAAAAAAACTCGATATAAACAGTTACTTTTATTAAACTAACAGCAAATTAGTTTTGTTAAATGTAAACAAACTCGCTAATCGTGCGTAAAGGTGACGAATTCTTTTTTTTTACCACCCTAGGGCGGTAAAAAAGAGGAATTCTTCAGAATTATGAGATGAGCATGCACAATGAATACAAGTACTTAAAGAATCACTTTCTACGCATCTAAACAGAGATACAATATTTATATTTCGTAACAATCATAGATAAAAATAATTTAAGTAGTCTGTTTTTTTTTTTTTTTTTTTTTTTTAATTTAGCTGACAATTTGATTCAGATTCCACTTCTTGCATCATAGTTTTAGCTCTGCATTGCAAATTTTCTTTACATAGAAACTTTTTTGGACTATATTATCAGTTAAATACTATCTTAGATGTTTATTTTGTAGTTGCTTTATTTTAAATTTAAGATTAGTGGTGTGTATCAGACACAACATTTAGTGATCAAATTTTACGCCATTGAGATATGGACTGTCAGTAAAATTAGATTGAATTAGATAATAAAAGATTGTTTGTCTTACTAAAAATAAGAAATGTCATTGATCAATCTTCAAGCATATCACTTCTAAATTACACTTTTTTTTTTTTTTTTTATAAATAATAATTATTAATTAGAAAAGATCTCTTAACCAAAAGTGACTTTAATTTACACGACTGGATTTCAAACACAGATAAAATAAAAAGAGTTCATTGAGCCAAATTTAAATATCCATCTTAACATGTATAAAAATAAAAATATATATTTTTGGTCAAACCACTGAACTGAATTGACCAATAAAAAGGGTTAAACCCAGTGTTTATTAAAATGCTAGATTGTGTTGCTAGACAATACCTGGTTATGGTACTTCTTTAGATTGTTACTCCCCTATGTTGTTTTAGAATAAAAATGACTTTGACTGAATAACTATTAAGACAAAGGGATGTTTAGTCCAATGTACTTTGGGAAAAAGGAATATCACACTCCTGTTTTGATAAGGGGAGTAACAGTCTAAAGAAGAACATTCCACACACCTTCTTTAGATTGTTACTTACTTCCCTCTGTTTTTTCTATAAGGGGAGTAACAGTCTAAAGAAGAACATTCCACACATCTTCTTTAGATTGTTACTTACTTCCCTCTGTTTTTTCTATAAGGGGAGTAACAGTCTAAAGAAGAACATTCCGTACACCTTCTTTTGATTGTAACTTACTTCCCTCTGTTTTTTCTATAAGGGGAGTAACAGTCTAAAGAAGTGCCCTGATTATTTTTCCCCTTTGATTTTTATTAATGAGTAAACGCACCAAGACTCAACTTAAATATTCATTAACATGATCTGTCTCAATTTCCTGAGTAGAATTTCTCCGTTCAAAACCAACTTGGTATAATAAAGTCACTTTTGGTCAAGTTATGTCTTTTATTCCTAATCACTTAAATCCACAGCACGTTCTACACAAATTAATAAAAGTAATTTTTAAATTTTTTATGAAGTCTGGAAGTAAAATAATACATTAACATATTAATAATTAATACATAAAACCGAAAGTACATTTTATCATTTCTAGACATTACAATATTACAACTTAATTCTAAATGAAATAACAATGAGTAAAAATAACAGGCACAATTCATATACTCCTACTCCCATTTCAAATACCATCCAATAAAAAATGGCCACTTAATTTTTATCATACTAAATTATAAATAACTTAAGTCAAATAGAAATTGGTAAAAATACATAAAATTTATTTTAATCTATGTTCTTTATTTAATTAATTTTTTTTATAAATAAAAAATATTTATATCAAAAAATACATTTTTTTTTTATTTTTTTTTTTTTTTTTAAACATAACCTAATTAGGTGTTTATTATTTATTAAAAATAGATTTGTTTAAATGTAACAATATTTTTTTTATAATAATTTATTTAAATAATAAATAATTATCAAGCAAATGGTTGTGCTAAAAGAATAAAAATAAAATATGAAACCTAAACTTGTGAGGTAACGTCAAAAATAAATTCATCGGAAATAAAACGTGAAAAATGCAGTGAATATTCCTTACAAGGTTGCCAATATTTATATTCTTTAATTACAGAAATATACAAAAAAAAGTGTGCCTTATAAAGAATGGAAAACTGGGGTTGGTTGTAGTTATGAAGGTAACATTGATTTGGGGATAATAAAATGAACAAGGATGTAAACATTACCTGTAGTGGATTTTTTACAATAAACGTTTAATTAACTTCATACGTTTGTCAGGGACAAATCTTGTAACTTATTTGACACTCTTCCCAACAACCTAGAAAGCTGAACAGATTACATATTACCAAGGAAAATATGTACAAAAATCAGTTATTAGGTTTAAAAAATTGTTTATACAGTAGAACCTCGCTTACACGACCCTCAATAACACAACAACCTCAATTACAAGTGCAATTTTCAAATCCCCTTGAGATTGCCATAACATAATGTTAAATTATCCTCTATAACGCGGCTATTATTATCCAAACAACCTCTATAACACGGATTTTTCCAATTCACAACGTTACTCAGAACCTCTATAACAAGTCGTTTTGAGAAGTCAACCTCTATAACAAGACTCTATACAGGAATGGGTCGACCTTGAACAAGTCTAGATTGAAAACCCCTCCCTTAACCTCGTTAACGACCCTTAACAAAAAGAGCACCTTGATAACAAGACTGTTTCCCTAATCCCCTTGAGACACTTCTTATCGAGGTTCTACTGTATTAGCAAATAAATCGCTAAGTTTCTCGTAAAATTTGATCAGAGACAGGTAAATGATTTTATTTCCATTTGGACAATTTATTTTAAAATTGAAAATATTTTGTAGGGAAGAGAAAGCTTGGTTTGAACCCTGTACCTCCCTCCTGTACATTCAGACTGGGACTACCTCTAGATGTAAACTCATCTGCGAGCCTACAATATAGACTTCATTGTAGGGTAGAGCAACCTCTAGAACCCTTCCCCCTTCCACTGCCTTCGAGCCTTGGACCTACCAATAAGGTCAATCTCCAGTTCTGCTAGACCAATTTTCCTCTAATATTTTTTACTGTATACTACTGGTACTTGCTACTTAGGAGCCCCCCCCCCCCTCCCTAAAAGTTAGAGGTGGTTGGAGATGGTTAGAGATCACCTCTAACTTTTAGGGGCTCCTAATTAAAAAATACAACTGGACAAATTATTAGCATTTTTAGATAGAATATTGAATCACAATAACTAAGTCTTTAATAGGGTTCTTATATTTCTGAATTTACTAACAAACAATAAACGGTAATAAAAATAAACAAAACTGTTCTTCTCAAGGAACATATCCGTTAAATATTTTCTAATGGTATTAATGATTTTATCTCTCATTAAACTTTGAAAAAACATTAACTATAATAAAATTTAGATAAGAGAGATTAAAGGGAGAAGAACAGCTTTATCTCTAACTTAAAGTAAAATCCACCAGTTTTTCATCTTTATAAAGGCAATATCATTTTAAATATCTTATTATATTTGGCACAAGATACAAATTAATATGCCCTAATCTTCCCTTTACTTATTAATTTAAAAAAATTGTTCACTTATAATCTTAGGTCCCTTCTTGACAGTTTGGCACTAACTTAATACAATGGTGATAATAAAATGTTGTCTTATCAAATTAGTTTTATCTTGTTTTCAGCGTAGATCGGTCCTTTTCTAAACCGATTGAGTCTGGTTCATTATTATTCATTCAGCAGTGAAACAAGTTTCGAGGAGACAAAATATCCACAAATTGATTTTTTTCTCCTTTTTTTTTAATTTTCCAAATCCTACTTTAAGTGCCAATCTTGTCATTTACACAGTCCAATTCTGTTAAAATTATTATTTTTACTAAAATAAAAATAATATAATTCCCATTTAAAAAAAAAAGTGTTCTAAATTTAAAAATTATTAAATAAACAGATTAACTATTTTTTTTACAAGTATACTCCTTTTAATAGCCATTCAAATGGATTAAATTTTTACAAGTTATTAGTAGTATTCATACTACGGAACGTTTAAATTTTAATTTAAATCAAATTATAATTACTATTTATAAAGGGAGACAGACAGCGTATTTCTCGGTCAAGTTCTATTGTCGTTTGTTGACTTCTAAGACTTGTAGAAACATTTGAAAGCTTGATTCGGGATTAGGTATCGATATCGTCAGAGGAAATTATTCTTCAGTGTATAGCTTAATTGGTTAGAGCTCCTGCACACTGGATATGAGGGGGAGGTCGGTGGTTCGAGTCCCGGCGCTGAAGTCTATTTTTCTCTGTCTGTCTCCCTTTATAAATAGTAATTATAATTTGATTTAAATTAAAATATATTATTACATTGAAAGAGAGAGAGAGAAATCAGTTTACACAGTAATTTTGGCAATAAATATACAAGTTATATTTAATTATTTTTAGATCTCGAACAATAAGTGACGGCACTGAGAAAAACTGAAAGCTGTAATCGGAACTCCCGAGTATTATTGAAGTTGGTAAATTCTAGTGCTAACATTTCTATTTTCTTTATAACAAACTCTTCATGACAATTAATCAAAATGATACAAAATTAACAACAATAGCGCACTCTTCACATTGCCATCAGTTCTTGGTCGAAATTTAGTAATTTTTTTTATTTACAATGACTGTTAATATTAAACAGTTTATATATATAAAAAAAAAAAAAAAATATCTTGAATCCTGAAAAATCAAATTTACTTAAAACAGAGGAAAATTTCACAGCAAAAAAGATAACTTGAAAAAATCTGAATAAGCTAAACCATTCTTATATTGTAGCTAATATTATATACAGTTATATTTTTATTTTTATATTGTGTGCTAATTATTCACATCATATTTTTAATCCTTAAAAAGCTTGAAACTAAATTCACAATTGAGTTTTTTTTCTAATATTTCTAAGGTTTCTCGTGCTTTGACAGCACGAGGGTCATTAGCAGTTTGAAAAACTTAATAATCTGTCCAGACTTGGATTATTTATTATAAATTAAAATTTTTAAGTTTTAGGTAGTATTCATACTATGGAAAGATTAAATTTTACTTTAAATCAAATTATAATTATTATTAACTACGGGAGACATACATAGAAAAATAGACCCCAGCACCGGGACTTATTATAATTACTGTTGCTATTTCATTTTCCTTTATTTAATTCATAAATAAATCTTTTTTTTTATTCCCTCAAAAATTGTATTGTTTTTAATTTTTATTAGTGCGAAATTGTTTTTTTAATTTATAACCTGCTGTATCTTGTAATTTTAGTTCATTCACTTATATTATACACAATTATTTTTTTCTTTATAATTGTAGTATATTAAATTTTAGTTTAATATAGTTTAAACATTGACTCAGATTTTATTTACGATAACTCTTTCCTTTATTATCTTCAATATCCTTAAGTTTATTTCATCAATAATTGTTCTGTTCTATATAATTTATATAATATTCAAGTTTAGTTCCCACTGACTTGATGGACGATTATTAATTTCTTTTTAATATTTAATATCTTAAAGTTTATTTCAATGGTGATTTCATTACACAATTCTTTTGATTCTCTTAACATTTTTTGAGTTTTTAAGTCTAGATTGGTGTTCAGTCAACCCAGAAATAACTATATATGTTATATTCTCCTAAATCCATATTCTAAGAAAGTCATATAATCACAAAAAAATCAAGCAACACTATTCACTTACTGTATAATTTGTTCTATCCAGTGAGTATCCTAAAGTTAACTTTTATAAATTTCATCAGAATAATTTGATATTTTCATTTTCTTTTTTTATACTCATGCCATTATACTTTCGGGAAAATTGAGAATAAAAAAAAGAAAACGGGAGGGGAGCCAATGAGAGCTCAAGATTTTGGCGGGTAGTAGGTCAGGCCAACTAGGCAAACAAAAATATCACTGGATAACCTTAAGATAACCATCTAGTGGTTTTATTTTTTCCCTCACATAGGTTGGCCATTCTGAGCTGTCAGCTTTACAAAGTATAATGGCATGATTATAGTTCTATTGTTAGTGGTTTTATTTTTTCCCTCACATAGGTTGGCCATTCTGAGCTGTCAGCTTTACAAAGTATAATGGCATGATTATAGTTCTAATGTAACATTTTTCAATTAACCCATTCAATGCATAATCCAATTCATGAACCTACCTTAGTGACCGTATATATCTAAACGAGTTTAAAAGTTAATTTAGAAATAAATAAAAAATAAAAGTTTGGATCCCCTGTGGAAACAAACGTGAGCAGGCCTGACGGAGCCTTGCAAGATGGTTCTACTCGAGGCACGGAGAATAGAGCTACAGAGGGCTGTAAGGGAGGGCTTGGATCCACCTGCCAGGCGCGTTAGCACGGCATGGATCCACAGTGGATCCACCTGCATTGAATGGGTTAATGAATTATTTTAGTCAGTAAATACAACTCTGGAATAATTTAAAAACAAATAATTCTTTGTCTATCTAAATAATTTAATTTAAACAGGAATCAAGATATATACATTATATATATTTTTCATTCTAGATTACCCTTTGAAATATCTAAACTTTACAAAAATTTAATTAAATTGTAAATTATTAACTTACTTATTTTTTTTTTTTTTTACTTCAATTCACTAGGCTTGAAATTATATTAATTATAATTAAAAAAAAAAAATTATATTTATAAAAAACAAAAATGTGAGGCACATTTGGATTAAATGATAAATAAATAAACAGTATATAATAAACAAATAAAAAGCAACATGGGTCTTTTCTTTATTTTACAAAACTTAAGTTAGAATTATTAAGAGGTAGTAGTAGAATTATTAGGAGAGGGGGAATGTTCAAATTTCAGTTAACAATACAAATAGCCACTTTAAGAACATTTTTTTTTTTATTTTTTTTTATTTTTTTTTTTTTTATTGTTTAATTACGACAAAAATCGGATGCAAGGGGGGGTCTGGAAACTTTTCCTCTCCACGTAATTACAAAATGGCGCCAGAAATTAAGTTGAAATATTGGAGGAATTATTTATCTTATAGAAACGTGTTATTGGTAGTTATCAAAACTTCCATTTAGCGCTGCAATCATTGTTGAAATGCTTATAGTACGATTAAAATCCGCTAGATGTCAATGCGTTTTATTTATCTTTTCTTATAGGGTAACCTCTTTTTAAGGTTTCTTTTTTTAAGTCTTAAGTATGCACTAATATTTTTGTTATTATTATATTGATTATTGATTAATATTTAATGTTTATTCATTGTCTCCTACCACAGAAAAAATAGCATATGCTACGCGACTGTGAAGTGTTTTTTCTTTACCTTGGCAATATTTACTGTCGAGCGAAGCAGGACAGTAAATGCCGCGGTAAAGAAAAAACTCACTTCACAGCCTAGTAACATAATATACTATAGTAGATATTAACAACGATTTTTAGATGTTCCAAAATTTTTTTAGTAGATGTTAAAAAGTTCTGCATAATAGAATAAAGAAGTAACACATTATTATTATTTACTATTTACAGTAGTTATAATATATTTAACCCATTGAATGTATTTGGATCCACTGTGGTTCCATGCCGTGCTAAGGCTGTTGCCGGTAGGATCCGTAGTGGATCTAAGCACACCCTTCTGGCACAATACCATTCTTTTCCTCGTTTCTTGTGTATAACCCTCTTACAAGGGTCCGGCAGCCCGCTGGCATTTGTATCCCTACAACATCTACACAACATTTAGAATAACTTTTAAACTGTCTAATCTCATTTGGTATAATTTAAATTTACCACAGAGGTTCCTAAATCGTAAGACACATCGAATGGGATAAAGTGGATAATTTTCAAACTACTAAAACTGAAATTGTAACAGTAACCTTCTGAGAATGTGACATAACATACATGTATAACAAATAAAAAGACCCAATGACGTAATATTTTGTATCATAAGTACATATTCACCTCAAAACAAAACCCTAAAAGATAATATTATTTTGTTTATTTAAGCCTTTAATTTCTTTATTTACATTTTACTCTATTTTTTATTTATACATATTTAACAATAGTTTGACATCAAAATCAAAATATATTCTCTTTACAAAGGCTACGCTTAGTTATATATTTATTTTATTTTTTTGTTCATTATTATAATTTATATTATATAATATATTGGTGTAATTTAATAGAAAGATGGAAGAAAAAAAATTGTATTTTTTATTTGTTTATAAGCTAAACATAATTTTATTTTATTTATTAATTTATTTAACTATTTTTCTTAATATAAAGGTCACTTGAGGTCTTTCAAATAATTTAAATATATTTAAAAATCAGCACGTATTGAAAAAAAAAATTAATTAAATATACTATTAAAAAGGCTCCATTTTTCAAACCTTTATCCAGATAATGTTTATACATATTTTTTTTCTGTTGGCTCTTCACTTTTTATTGAGCTAAAAAATATTCATAAATAAGAAAAAAAAAATTAAATGAATATTTCATTTTTTTGAGGATTAAAACTATTATTAAATTAATTAATTTAAATTCATTTAAGTAAAAAGTAATAATGCCAAACAATTAAAAATATACTTAACCAGAAATTATTTTATTATTTCCAAATTACCTTTATTTCATTGGTATTAATGAAATTAAATTTAGAACATTTTTTGTTCTGAAGGACTAGGATGAAAATAAAAATTATTATTCTCTAAATGAAAATATTTACTAGGCATTCTGTGGCCCTATCATTGAAGCAAGCATATTGTAATAAATATTAATAAAATCGTTAATCATGTTGAAGAAAATAATTGAAGATGCGTGAAATTAGCCCCTTCCAAACCCATACAGCCTAAACTTAATTTTAACAATTCAATTTATTAAGTTTTTGGTAGTATTCACACTAAGGAACGTTTAAATTTTAATTTAAATCAAATTATAATTACTATTATAAATTTTAACTACTATTATAAATCAATAACCAAGTTTTTGATTATGAGCCAACCCTACGCACTACTGCTATAAATGTATCACATCACTAAACAGAAACTTCTGTATCAAGTTGCAATTTTACATGCCTATGTAAATAGTACTTCAGACTTTAGACGATTTATATAAAGTTTTATTAAAATCTATACGATAGGAACATAAGATATTTGTTAAAATGGTTATTTTCTCTTTTAAAAAATAATTTAGATTGGATTTAAAGGATTTAGCGATGTTTATCGCTTGATAGTGGCATCGCTATGATCACTTGATAGTGGCATCGCTATGATCACTTGATAGTGGCATCGCTATGATCACTTGATAGTGGCATCGCTATGATCACTTGATAGTGGCATCGCTATGATCACTTGATAGTGGCATCGCTATGATCACTTGATAGTGGCATCGCTATGATCACTTGATAGTGGCACCGCTATGATCAATTGATAGTGGCATCGCTATGATCACTTGATAGCGATGTCGCTCTTGGTTTTACTAAAAAAAAAAAATGTTTGTCTCATCAAATAGATGAAGGTAGAATCCTTTCCAGTCCTTAAATCCAAATTTTTAATTTGAACCTCACAGTTACAAAAACTTGGATGGATAATGTTGTCCAATGAACTTAGCCTGCAGAGCATTGATAAAAAAACATGTTTACAAACTTTCGATTAAATCAAGTCAAATTTTATTCAAGTTATCATCATTAGACACGTTTAAGTCACTGACAGAGAGACAAATAGACTGACAAGATGCATACTTTGTTTAATGTAAGATGCATACTTTGTTGAATGTAAGATGCATACTTTGTTTAATGTAAGATGCATACTTTGTTGAATGTAAGATGCATACTTTGTTGAATGAAAGATGCATACTTTGTTGAATGTAAGATGCATACTTTGTTGAATTTAAGATGCATATTTTGTTGAATTTAAGATGCATACATTGTTTAATGAAGATGCATACTTTGTTGAAAGTAAGATGCATACTTTATTGAATGTAAGATGCATACTTTGTTGAATGTAAGATGCATACTTTGTTGAATGTAAGATGCATACTTTGTTGAATGTAAGGTAAGATGCAGGATAAATTACATCGGAGCTTTCATTACAATAAATTTCATGAATTTTGAGGAGATCGGAGGTCATATATAATATAATTGTTTGGCGTTATACTTTACTTAATAAATTTTGACATAACTTCTCAAATATAAATTAAAATGAGATTGGAATAAATTCATTTTTAATTTTTACCTACTATTATAATAGAAAAAAAAAACCTATATAAACATTATATAAAAAAAGGAAATTTTAGCCTCGGTAAACAAATATAGGAGATAACTAGAGGCTAAATACGATGCCTCAACTTTTGATTTTGTCGGCTTAAAGGCGAGTCGATGGTCGCTTGGTGGCTAGTTACGTTAGAGGATGGTGTTGTGTTTCTTGTAGGTCGTTGATGGAGACGTTATTGAGGCTCGTCTTCTGGAATGAAAGTGGGTCAGTGAAACCGACTTCGTATATCGGTACCTTGGTGTAGCCAAGTTTTCTTGATCTCACCCACCATCTTACCTGCGTCAGAAAAATAATACAAAAATTAGTAATAATCTTTGAATATAGGAACATAAGTCATTTGATAGAATGAGAGTCATTTAATAGAGTTCAATGTTTAAGATCTTTAAAAACAAATTGACAATACTGTTTTAAATTTAACAGTAAAATTATACTTTTTTTTATGAATATTAAACACTAGATCTCCTACAACAAATATTTGGATAAGCTAAGCCTAAAGTAATAATAAAAAAAATGTTTCAAGCAAAAATAATTAACTTAGAAATACATGTGAAATCGAGAAATGAATTTTAGCTCCCCAAAAACTCTGAAAAAAAGTGAATAAAAAATTTCTCGAAAACTTTTCTGACGTTTTGAAGTAAATAATTCTAAAATGAAGTCCATTTAAATACAAATCTAACGATATAAGCCGTTTTCCAGGGGAAAAATCTAGTTCTGAGAAAATAGCTTTAAATGCAGACGGAGGAGAAGTTATTTTTATGATAAATTTTGATAACATGTTTAATAATAATTAAATGTACCTATAAAAATTCGAAAATTAATAAATGGAAAACACTGGGCTAAGAAATAATGATGTCGTATATATGAGAAAGGACCGATTTTTAAAAGAAAAATTACTTTGCAAGTCCGAATTTTCATAAATCAATATTTGTAACTTACAAATCTTTATTAATTATCCTTTTTCTAAATCTTTGTCGTATTGAGAAAATCCCGGTCTACTTTCAAGTCATTTTTAATCCCTAAAAATAATAAAATATAGATATCTTCTAAAACAGTTGTTTCAACACTAAAATACACAAAATTTAATAAAAAAAAAAAAAATGTAATTTAAGTAACTAACTTTAAAAATTAACTAACTTGAAAAATTAGTGAAACAACAAGCCTTTTTTACCCTATGGAATTAATTCAATACATTTATATCTAATTGCGTTTTATTTAAAAAAACAAAAACAAAAACTTTATTACCTATTTACTACAATAAATACATCATAGATTGACTAGAGAGAGAGAGAGAGAGAGCTATTTTTTTAGTCATATAATATGAAACCAAATAAAACCCCATACACATAAATTACCTGCAGTAAAGTGTAGCAACATTTGTAAATATACTTATAAAAAAAAAGTTGCTGCTTCAATATGATCGCTAATTACTTTTTAATATTGCTTTTATAATAAACCTACTATAAAAATTTAAAATATCAAAACAATAGAACAACTTAAGGAGGACTTATTTTAAAAGAGTAATCAATTACATAAAACTAAATAAACAACTTAATACTGAATTAAATTTAGAATTAATACAGTATGTGAGGAGCTTAGTATCAAAGACGGACAAGAGCACATTTCAAAATTTTACAGGAGAGCTGAAAAACTGTAGCTCAAATTCTACAGGTGCTAGAGCAATGATTTTTTTTTTCTGTAGATTCTTAATAGACTCAAAACTAGTTAGAAGTACTGAAAACGTGAATTTCTTTGATATTTTAGCTGCTAAATGGAGTTAAAAAGTGGAGTTGTCCGCTTTTGAAACAAAAACAAGATTTTGTCCGTTTTTGAAGCAAAATGACGTTGAAAATAATGGTTAGAATAATAATATTGGAGAAATAATTTTGTTTCACGTTTTTCAGAGTTCTTAGGGGGTAGTGCCCCCAAATTTAGAGCTAAAATTGATTTCTCGATTTCCCCTTGGGGTATCATTTTTCTAAACATGTATGACAAAATGGTAGGAGAAGGCATTCAGATGCTAAAGCCCGCAGTGCATCACAGGAACGAGCTAGTAAAATGCAACCTCCTGATTGGCTGTTTCGGTTATGTCCACTTTTGAAGCAAAACGTGTGTTGACTTGTCCGTATTTGAAACAAAACTACAAATATTATTGCATTTTTACCCCTTTTCTGGTCATTTTTGATGCAAATGGATAACAGAATCTGATGCAGCAGCCAAAAATCTATAAGAAACAATCGATAACTGAAATTCGGAAAAAATGTCGAATGTCCGTCTTTGATACTAGGCTTCTCATGTATCAATGTGATATACCAATATTTATTTTTTACTAAAGTGAAATTTAGTCATTACTCATAAGTGAAGGGGGTCAGTTATCAATACTAAAATGAGGAGTAGGATTAAGAGAGTGCAAAACTCAAATAGGTAACATTTGGGTTTCTCATAGCCTCATTCCAATACATAACCAAAATTCAATTTTTAAGTGATTTCAATAAAAGGAGATTTAATTTTTTTCCTGAACCCTTTCAACACTGCATTCTAGGACCGAGGTATAAACCCCTTTCACAGGGTGGGCCAAAAGTCCCCCCCCCCCTCTAATATCTGAATTGTTTGAGATAAATTAATGAAACCTGGGGGTTCCGTACCATGTAAAGAGAAGTTTGTTTTCATGCAATTGCACACTAGGGGTAGTCACCCAATTCGCCCCCAGGCCACCCAACTTCAAAATTTCAAATTGGAGTGTATATTTTTGATAGCATATTTGGATTCTATAGTGAAAAATAATATAATTTTACTTGAAACTTATTTCTAACTCCAATATTTTTCCCCCAATAATAGGGCGGCAAAGATAGAAAAATAACCCTTCCAAAAATAGTAAAAAATAATATATAACACATATCTATATCATTATAAAATCTAAACAGTTTGAAATAAATTAATGGAACTTGGGGGATCTGTACAATTAACGGGAAGTGTGTATTCATCCACTCGTGTACTAGGGGCAACCACCCATTTAGCCCCCAGGTGCTGAAATCTACTATTTTTATACTTTTGCCCCACATAGGGGGCAAAATATTGGAGATAACAAAAAAAGTTTTAAGTAAAATATCTTCTTATTATTAACCATATAATTAAAATATGCTATAAAAAATATACTCTCCAATTTGTAATTTTGAAGTTTTGGGGCCTGGGGGCCAAATGGGTGGTTGCCCCTAGTACGTGATTGCATGAAAACAAACTTACCTTTATATGGTACGGATCCAGGGCAGGATTTGACAATTTTCCACCCCCAAGCACTATTTTTACTGCTATCCCCCCCCCCCCCACTTAAAATAAATTACCTACTTACTATTCATTCATGGACAGTTCCTGCGAAAAAGTTGCCAAACTGATTTATTTCTGCGTATAGTTCCACAATTGGTCAAAGGTTGTTTATTTAGATCACACAAAACACCAGGCACCCTCGTCAGACCAAAATTTGAAACTGTTTCTTAATAATATTTAGCCTATAATATGATTGTATGGTTGGTTAGGTTAACGAAAATACAAACATGTGGCCGCTGCCGCCCCCTGGTGCTGCCGCCACTAGGCACATGCATATAGTGCCTAGTGGGAAATGCAGCACTGTATGGATCCCCCAAGTCTCATTAATTTATCTCAAATTGTTCAAAAGTTAAGAGGGGAGGGGACTTTTGAACCACCCTGTATAATTGATTGGACATTAATGTGAAAAGCGGTGACACACCTCTGAGATGTATAACCAGTTAAAGGTGATTCTTAGTCACAGGTAGGTATACACTATTGTTATTATCATTTACCGATACAAATAATGGAAAAAATAAACATTATCTTTCCCTATATTAACAAAAATCTTTTATACAAGAAACTGTGAGAGTGCTAAATATTTGTTTTATTCTTATCTACAGGCTCTTAAATCCTTTAGATTGTAAACACTCTTACCTTAACGGGTATTTTTTGCACATGGAAACTGTTAGGGTATAAATTTTCTCCATTAATTTTCTTCTTATTCAACAGGTAATTTGATTTCATCTAGATGAAAATTTAATTTTAATTTAATTTTAAAGTCTTAATAATAGTCTAACGATTGAATAATAACATGTATAATTATAATAATAATATTCAGTTTGTAAATTACATAAACATTATTGTATATTCATGTTTACACAATTTTACTTATATTTACTTGATGTTCCCTCTGACACTAAAAGGAGACTCAATTGATTTTTATAAGTGAAATTCAATAGTTTGACATGTAATAAGCATTTTTTAAACACTCACATAATTCACTACAAGAACACAGGTGAAGGGTTTAGAAGAAAACTGTAGATCTCTAGGATAAATTAAGAGAACTAAATTTCACATTGAAAAGTTGTCTCCTAGTTTCCAGAAAATAATAAATTATAACGATTATTTTAATTTTTCATTGAAAACAGTTTTTCAACTTGGGTGGGGTCTGTATCATACTCTTACGCCATTGTATTATATACATAGTATTTTATCAGACCCACTCTTAATTTCCTCCTTTATTTTCAAAGCCCAATGCCTATCCACAATCCCGAATAATGCTTGGGTGGGGTCTATATCATACTCTAACGCATTGGTTCCCACAGTGGGGGGCGCGCCCCCCAAGGGAGGCGTAAAGACAAGTCAAGGGGGGCGTGGGACAAGCACTTGTAGCAATAAAAACAAAGTATCGGGGCAAACTTGATGTTGCTAATGATTTTTGCTGTGCAGTTTCTAATGCTCATCCAAGACTAGGGAATCTTGTAAAAAAAAAAATGCAAGCTCATCCATCTCACTGATATATTTTGTCTCTTACTTGTTCAGTTTAAATTGCAACTTGTAATGTTATGAAAAAGTATAAAAAAAATAAATAAATGTGGTTATTCAATGTTAATACTTGTTTATTTAATTTTTTTCATTACCACATAAAATTGGGTAAGGGGGGGGGGGGGGGGCGTGGGAAGTTTTATTCTTGACGGTAGGGGGCGTGGTAAAAAAAACTTTGGGAACCACTGACTCTAACGCCATTGAATACAGTATTATATTAGACCTTCCCATTTTTTAAATACTAACGTAGGGAAATTTTATGCTTTCATAACTAGGCATCGTGTGGCTCTATCATTGAAGTGAGCGTAATGCAATAAATATTAGATAGTTAATCATGATGAGTTGCTAGTTAAAAGAATATTATTTTAAATCAAATTATAATTATTATTAACTACGGGAAACAGACAGAGAAAAATAGACTCCAGCGCAGGGATTTGAACCACTGGCCTCTATATTTCCAGTATAGCGCTCTAACCAACTAAGCTACGCAGGAGAATGAATTTCTCTGACGTTTATGATACCTTGACCCGAATTTATGATACCCCCGTTTATGATACCCCGTTGGGGCTCTACTAAATAGACTCCACTGGCGCTGGATCTATTTTTCTCTGTCTGTTTGCCGTAGTTAATAATAATTATAATTTGATTTAAATTAAAATTTAATCGTTCCGTAGTATGAATACTACCAAAATCGTAAAATAAGAATATTATTGTAATAGAGAGCAGTAAAGTAGGGGGAGAAGGGTTTTTCCACTATTCCTTAACTCACCTAC
Source organism: Gerris lacustris (assembly GCA_951217055.1). Classification (NCBI taxonomy): domain Eukaryota; kingdom Metazoa; phylum Arthropoda; class Insecta; order Hemiptera; family Gerridae; genus Gerris; species Gerris lacustris. The sequence goes on along the minus strand of OX578281.1, from coordinate 2,703,496 downwards.
ACATCCTAGCCATTCCATTGCAACTATTATAAAATGTATCACTTTACTACACAAAACCTTCTGAATGTATCGAGTTGACATTTTACATGCCTGTTTCAATTGTACTTTAGACGATGTGTAAGAAGTTTTATTAAAATTGTTAGACTGAAATGTAAGATATTCGGTAAAAACATTGTTTTCTTTATTTTAAACGTTTAGGTTTAATAGTTTTAATGATCTTTACTAATTTATAGCAGTGTCACAGTTGGTTTTACTAAAAAATTGTTATTTGAAATTAATGTTTGTCTCATTGAATAGGTGATAATAGAATCTTTTCTTGTCCTGAAATTCCAATTTTACATTTGAACCTCTTGTTTACACGAGCGTTGCGTACATGGTCATGTAAGCAACTCTTGGACGGATCACGCTGTCCAACGAAGTTAGCCTGAGAATTAGTGAAAGGAACACAAAATACCAAATTTCAACCAAATCGTACAGTTTTTACTCAAGTTATCGTCTGACATGTAAACGTTACACACAGACAGACAGGATGCATACTTTGTTGAATGTAAGAAGCTCTCTTGCACTCGCTTAAATTATACCGTATTCCTTCGAATATAAGACACACTTTTTTCCGTTTTTGTCTCGCAAAAAACGGGGTACCTCTTATATTCAAGGCGCGTCTTACAATCGATGAATTCAATTGTAACAGACTTAATTAGCATTGACTTTTAAAAGCAACGTCGCATGATCTAACAACTTTTATTCCACAAACTTCTCCTTCAAAAATAGTTAAGATCATGTTTTTACTTTTTATTTTCAATTCTCTGAATCTTGCCAAGATATTATTGTCGGCCTCCTTTTACATTAATATAATTTTTAGGAATTTCAACAAGTTCCATTTCCGATGAGATGTTCGGTAGAGGGAGTTCTGTTGTAGCTAGGTATTTCTTGTTAGTTGAGTTCTCTTTCTATTCCTCGTCTGTTGTCTTCTAGGTTTACTTACACTTAACGATGTTGGGGAAAGAAAGAAGGGTTCGTTATGAAGCCGGTGATAAAAGAAAAGTGATTTAAATTGTGGAATGCTATGGTAATTGAGCCGCGGGAAAAGAGTTTAGTATTATTGAATGTAATTTGCGACATTGGCGCAATGAAAAACATAAACTTTTTAAATGCCTCAAATCAAGGAAAGCCTTCACTGGGCCATCTAAATCATTATCTTTCATTACTAAATCATTACATCTAAATAAAGATTTAATATTCCAACAATAGCCATGGGCATGGGACTATAAATTTGATGTCTAAACCAGTTGGTAAAAGAGAGAAGGGAAGATGTTTTCCTTTGAAACCGGGTGTGTCTTATATTCGGGGGCGTCTTATATTCGGGGGCGTCTTATATTCGAAGCAATATGAAATTTTTGTTTGGGTGGGTTTAATATCATACTTGTACCCCATTGTACAAAGTATGATATCAAACCCACCTTGACATTTCTTTATTTTTGTAGGGAAATTTAATTATTTTTTCTTGGGTGGGTTCAATATCATACTTCAACTTCTGCATAAATCTTCAAACACCCTTCATAAATATGCTTTTTCAAAATTAAACTTATCAAATAATTTAAACTAAGCTCATTCCTCTAATCAGTATATAATCAAGTTAATAATCAGTAATAAGTTAATTATCAGTTAGTTAATTATCAGTAATAATCAGTTATCTAAGAAACTTAATCATATAAAACGAAACGAAAAAAAAAAAAAAACACTTTGAATCAAAGAGGAAATTTATTTTTCCAGAACAGTTTATTTTTTTAAGTTAAAATCTTATTTAAAAAGTGTGGTAATGTTGTATTTCTGTATTAAAACGCTGGGTTGAGATTGGCTTTGGTCAAATTAATCTCATTTCGTCCGTCTATCTTATTTTTATTTTTCAGATAAAAACTATTCCTTCGTTAAAGACCGGTTTAATTATTCTCCGTCGGTTTCTTGTTTAGTTTAGATTAAATCTCAAAGTTGTTCAGTTTCTTTCTTTAGAATGTCTTCTTTTTTTTTTTAATTCAAGAAAAAATTCGGTTAAAAATGAAAACTCAGTCACCTGTTGAGAATAAATTAAAAATTATTTTATTTAGGGGGAAGTAATTTTAAGTGGTCAGTATCAGTAGTAGGATCATCGAAAACATTGTCTGCAAATAACATCTATCTAGCATAATATTTTCCAAGCTAAAGTAAAACAAAATTCACTAGGTTCCCCGGAATTTTGCTTCAAAGGATGAAGTATAATACATTTTTTATTCAACCATTTTCATAATTAACTGCCTGATCAGAAGAATGCCAATCAGTTAATTCATTTTTTTGACATTTTTATGTTTAGGCTATGGAACATAAGTCAAAAACGTTACGTTACTTTTAGCTTAAAAACTCAGAAAAGTATAGCAGGGAGTTAAAAAGCTATAGGAGGTGTGTAATCCAGTCTCCAGCTGTTGGGCCTCCCTCCACCACACGTCACAGGGCCGAAGAGAGTCGAAAAGATTTATACGGGTGACAGGGAGTTAGGAAAGTACAGGAGGTTGCCATCAACTCTCAGCCCTCTCGGCCCTACCTAGTATGAAGGCATATTAACTATTCGTAGAAGGAGGTCCGGTGCCTTTGAATTTAGTATTTTGTAATCAAGCCACGGCAGTGCCAGTGTGGAGATAAGAATAAAAATTATCTTCCATCTACTTTTATCAATTACTTGAATAAATTACCAATTTTATTTCATTTTATGTCGGTAGTTTACGCAGAGCGAAAACATGAAAATGTCTCACTGTCTTGCGGACTCGTATGCAAGAAGTATTTTAATTTTTTTTTTACAGAAGAGTAAGCCATAACCGCTGTTCTGTAAAACACTGTATGTAAGTATTTTGACTAAAATTTCCTATTGTTAATTTTTATTAAAAAATCTTCAAAAATTAGGAATCTATATTAGTTATATTTTTTAAACAATTAAGAGTCTGCAGGGGTATTAAACCATTCAATTATTTTTATCTACTCACGGCAGCAAAATTAAGCATTGTTGTACTGTTTTCAGTCTGCAAAATGTAATTTTTCTTGATTCTTCTGAATAAAGTGTCAGCAAAATATCAAAGTGTCAGCAAAAGTTCAAAGTGTCAGCAAAAGTTCAAAGTGTCAGCAAAATAACAAACAGGCTGTCACGTTTTAAGAAAATTTTACTAAAAAAAGGTTACTTCATCGCAGGTTATAAACACTCTCACAGTGTTTATTTTTATATAATATTTAAGCGTAATATTCTGCTAAATAGTTATATCTTTTTTGAAAATAACTTAAATAATTATAGTGACAAACAAATTTTACAATGATTATTTTTAAAAGATCACTAAAAATTGAGATAAAAAACAGTTGTTAATAAAAAAAAGTGGCAACCCTGAATTGTTTTGCCTTTGTTTTGATTTCTTGATGACTCAAACTTTCATTTTTTACAAATTTAATTTCCTTAAATCTTTTATATATTAAAAAGGGAATATAATAATTAGTGTAATTTTTCTGCCGTTAATAGATAAAATATTGTATGCAACTATGCAGCAAAGGAAACATTCCTGACTCGTTTAAAGATTACCTGCTTCGGTTACACCTCAGCAGGTAATTAACATTCAACACGTAATTTTCCTGACTCGGCTTTGCGTCGTCAGTAAAAGTAAATTTCCTGCCTCGGCTTTGCCTCTGCAGTAATTTTGTTTAGCCTATCCCCCTAGTTTGGTTTGACCAAACTAGACAATGTTAAATCATTGTAACAGTGGGAGAATTATTATTATTATTATTATTATTATTATTATTATTATTATTTGTATAGCATTTGGCTCGAAACAAAAACTTAAAAACTTGTCAGCAAAATTCCATTTTGCTGCCTAGTTCCATAAATAACTATTTCTTTAAAAAGGTATAAATATGTCATATCTGACCCACTTATTTGATGTAGAGTATCTGGTTTTTCGAGAGAGTTTGAAATGAAAAAGTATCCATAAATAATACAATTTTTATCAATATACAGAAACACTTTAATTTATATGTGCCTTATATTTGTTAGTTTTTCCATTTCTATACATGATGCCCCAGATACGCTACCTCAACCTATTTAGGAGATTGCAGTATACCAATTCATCCTAAAAATAAACTAATACGAAAAATGTATTCATGTAAGAATGTAGACTGTAAGAAATGAGTTGAATACCTGTAAAACGGTAAAGACAATAGCGGAAGATACAAGGAGAGCTGCGCAGGCACCCATAGCTACTGTAGTGAACGAGGTGAGGCTGTGTACTGGTGAGCCTGGATTAGATCTACTCTGCGAGGGAAGCATCGCCAGGCTCTCGTGAAGCTGCGATGATTCTGCCATCATGTCATCAGGGGCTACAGATATCCTTCTTTTCCCTGCTGGAAGGTGACAAAGACCTACAACAAAAAATACAATGTAAAACAACTAATACTCACATCATGATGCTTCTTATTTGAAAATTAATACGACACTATTGCTGTTAAGCGTGAGGTAATCTTAATAAAAACCACACGAGCAAAGCAAAATGCCGTTTTTGCACCAGTTGCGTAGTACTTTATCAACGATTGTTGGATTTTAATAATAAATACAGAAAAAAAAATTAATAAACTTCCTGTAAGTAAGTTCAATTTCTCTTTTGATAAAGATGCCATTAATTCATTAGTTGTATTTTGTGCAGAATTAATGATTTAGGGAGGCGTATTATTCTCCTCATTTTCGTCATAATCACTTAAATAACTCATTGTTTTTCATTAAAAACTCGATATAAACAGTTACTTTAATTAAACAAACATCAAATTAGTTTTGTTAAATGTAAACAAACTCGCTAATTGTGCGTTAAGGTGAAGAATTCTTCTTTTTAACGCACTAGGGCGGAAAAAAAAGAGGAATTATGAAACGCGCATGCGCAATGAATACAAGTTCGAAAAGAATCACTTTCTACTCATCTAAACAGAGATACAATGTTTATATTTTGTATCAATCATAGATAAAATAAATTTACGTACTCTAATCTACGTGTGTATAATAAAATATACATACTAATCCTGTTAAGGAATACGCTTCAAAGTCTTTCAGACCCTCTTTCTAATCTTTAATTGTTGTTACACCAACTGCTAACTCAGAAGCTAATTTTAAAAAGGTGGTAAAAAAAAAAACAAATGTTTTTAAAAGTAAGCAGAAAAAACAAATGTTATACAAATTTTCCCATAAACATCCTCAGATTACCAACCATCTTGTTTAAATTCCATTATTATTAAGAAAATCAGTAATTATATTTCATAAATTATAAAACTTTCTATTAAGGTAAGATATTGTTGCTTTAACTGTTTATAATTTCTAATGTTAATCGTGTAAGAATTATGTAAGAATCTCAGGAAGAAGGTTGGAAATATTACAAACCTGTGTTTGGGTCGCATTGACAGCACTGATGTTGGTTAGTAGCATTGCAAGGTTGGCAAGGCATGCAGAGTTTGGCAGCTACATCAAGGTACCTTCCCGCAGAGCACGATAAACATGAATAAGGCCCTTCAGCTGTAAACAATTACCAATGTTGTTATACCGATACTTAATAAGTAAAGAAATAATATAAATATCAGCTATTAGGAAGAAGAGATGCAATATGGAATTCAATATCTCACCAGAACACTCATGACAGAAGTGATGGCACCTGGAACAAGTTCCCTGGATGTTTTGGAACGAATGCGGAGGACATGATGCGAGGCACTGGCCTCCCAGCAGCTTCAACTCACTGCCGCATGTTAAACAGTCGCTAGGACCGAAACATTCTACACAGCCGTCCACAGTACACTCTCTGCACCATCCTGCATCATTGTACCACCTGCAACACACAATACAGCTTAAAACTAAGTAACCTTAGTAAAGTAATCTTCCCAAGCTCAAATCATTCAAGGACTTGTCAACCAGGTGTGCATTTATCTTTAAAAATGTTCATTAGCTTTTGTAACAGGACCTAGTACAGTAGAACCTTGATAAGAAGTGTCTCAAGGGGACTAGGGAAACAGTCTTGTTATCGAGGTGCTCTTTTTCTTGAGTGTCGCAAGGTTATTTTGGCTATCAGTCGTGTTATTGAGGGTCGTGTAAGCGAGGTTCTACTGTACCAGGTGTGAATGTATCTTCTGAGATGTTCATTATGCTTTAGTATCAGAATTAGTACCAGGTCTTGCGGACCAGGTGTGGATTTTTTTTTTTTTTTTTCTTTAAGTTTCTTTATTGTCATAACTTCAACTACATACATTATGTAACAAGAAGTCTTGATAATGAATTACAATTTATATTAACATTATGGTATTGACTTGATTCGGGTGGTCACCCAGTGGTGGCACTCCGTAACTTGTTTTATTATATTTACATATAGACTTAAATGTCAGGTTACAATGTTTAGAAGGTCCCTAGGCCATTCTCTTTTTAGTCTCCGGCGAGGAGCGGTTGGGATAGTAAGTGAGGAAAGGGATTGGACATTTGGATTTGGGTGCAAGGCTAATTTGGTGTGAAAGTTTTTATATCGTTCTATGGCCAGGTTTCTAATAAAAGGAGCATTAAGATCTTTATGAATTACAATATTTGGTACGTAGAATGGTAGCTGAGAAAGGTGTGGATTTATCTTTAGAAATGTTCATTAGCAGTAACTATGGGTCTCAGAAAAATGTAAAACAAAGAGAAAGAGTCTGACAGCAAAAGTATGTAAGTAAGTACCGGCCTATACCTTAAAATCAAACAAAGAACAAGGGGAAAACAGAGCTTTATCATTTACAAGAATTTTAATAATCTGCAATTACAGCTTTTTAATTAAAATATTCTATAACACATTTTTTCGTAAATTGTTTTTGAAAGGCTAATATCTTAAAAATGCTTAACATATTATCTCATTTATTGTTTGGGAGGGACACACATTTTTTATATTTTAACATTTTTTTGGCTATTAAATCTTAGTAGGTGGATAAACTAAGTACCAACTTACTTAAGGTAATGTAGAAGGTCATGTAGAATAATTGCTTTGTTGTACAGTAACATACCACAGTATGAAGAGCTATTTATTTCTAATAACTTTATACATATGTATTTACTAGCCTTCACCCCACACTCTGCACGGGGCTCATGCTAGATATTTGTGGCTATGTTTCCTATTCTCATGCATTTAATAAAATGCCTGAACAGGTTAAAAACAATTAGTGTGGAACATAGCTTCCTCGAATCTTAAAACGTATGTAAATGATTTTATGCTTTTAAATACCATTATTTCTTATCCACCAATTCAGAGCAAAACAGGTTCGTTAGACCTTGAAAAATTGATGTTGGGTGGTTTTTTCATTAGCGCCATGCACAGTGGCTACTGCAAATCCAATTATGTACAATGACATTCATACGGGACCATTAGGGCACAACCTGTACAATCTCAAAAAATTTCATCGAGATCAGATGAAAATTGTGGAAGTTATGAGTGTGGCAAAGATTTCATGTTTGCGCCTGCGCTGTGGCTACAACTGATCTGAACGTGATTAAATATGATATCATCAAATAAAAAATGAAATCAAATTATTTTTAAAGAAAAACCCATTAAAAGGTGAAGTATTATGGTATTAACTATGCAAACGTAAACCAAGCAAGTGACAGTTGTTTGTGGCTATGAAAAGTATTTCTTTTTTTTTTATAAAATTGTTAACATCTTTGGTTCGACTCAATATTTTTCAATGAAACCAAGCCTACAAATTGCGTAACATGTTTGCGCTCACCTCTGAAAAAAAATTAATTGATTTTATTGAACCAGTTTTGCTCCTATAAAGTCTGACTGGGGCGACAGACACACATACATAAATACACAAAAAAAGTTAAGGTTGGATTCGGTTTTTGGGATGTATAAAATGAAAAAGTATCCAAATAATTTTCAATTCTGACCAATGTACAGACAAAACTTTAATTTTATATATATATATATATATATATATATATATATATATATATATATATATATATATATATATATATATATATATATATATAGATAGGGGAGTACTTTACCCTTGAGGACAGGCCGTGACGCATGAGAAGTTGATGAGGAGGAAGCCTGGGGGACAGGGTGTGCACGATTCCTTGTCATCACAAGCCTCACATCTTCCTCCTTCCATTCTCTCACCTGAAACATTGAGGTAAGTCAAACTTCTTTAGCAGCAGTAGAGTAAATTGACTAGGAAGAAACCAAGTTTGTGTTTCGAGACTCGTCTAAGTGATGGATTTTTTGTCAGCTTAAGTTGGCAGTTGATTTACCTATAAAAAATCTTTCACTTGGACAAGTCTCGATCCACCGACCTCTGATTCAGCAGGCATTAGTGCTAACCATTGCACCACGGAGGTAGATGATTTCACTAAACAGAATTTATATATAAGCGGAATATTATATACATTACAATAATATAATACAAATAAATATTGTTTTCATGGTTTTTCTTCATTATTGGCTAAAATGTTATGAAAATATTTAATTAATTGAAATTATGTTTCTTTGACAAGTTATCCGACTGTAGTGGCATTGTAAACTCTTGTTTATAAATATGTATGTTGCGTATTTAATAAATTATTAATGTAATATGCATTACTTAAATAAGGTTTATTATGCTATTTACTTATTAATTAAAAATCTAAGCAATAACAATTCTGGTGTTTTCATTATTTTGGAACCAAAAAATCCTCATTTTAATGAATATAGTATATAAGTGAAGCAATTTGATTTGATATAAGAGTATAATTGAATTACATGATTCTTCTAAGAACAATTTAAACTCTTAATTTTATATATGACATTTTTATATCTGACCAAAAACCACTTGTGTGGTAAAAAAACACCCCGCCAAGTCTGTGGTCTAAAAAAGTTGTGAAATCAACTTTCTGTCCCGCCAAGTGATGTTGGCACTTTCTCCTGACCCAACACTGTCAACTTAGATACTTATCAGCTTCTTCTCCTTGGCGATGTGCCTTGCCATTTTCAGAAACTGGGATTTTAATATTCTTCAAACACCAATACAATTTCTTGTTTCACCTTCACGTTTGCCACATGAGGTTAGTGTGGAAAGATAGTTTTCACCTCATAGTCTTAGTTCTAGACAACTAATATATGCAGGCGCATATTGGAGAGGAAAGCCTTTTAACAGTGTTGTTAAAAGTGGCATCGAGAAGAGCCTTCTTCTCGATGCCACAATGATCATTGCTGTAAATCTTTTCCCATTATCAAAAAGCAAATAAAATAGAAAAAAGTAATATACAAATTAAGCTTTCAAGGAATGACCCCATGCAACTACTACTTTCTTTGCAGACTTGGCGGGGTGTTTTTTTTGTTGTTTTTTTACCACACAAGTGGTTTTTGGTCAGATTTCATGACTTTTTGTGCGGTTCCTAAGGAAGGATTCTCTAAACTGATTATTCCTACACATTAGAGCCAAATAGAAGTGAAGTTAAGAGCTTGACAAGGTCTGTGGAGATTAGAGAACTACGAGACCTGTGACATTGAAAGAACTTACCATTCTGATAGTCGAAGCATAGAAAACATAAAAAAATAATATAAAATAATAATAATAATAATAATAATAATAATAATAATAAATAATAATAATAAAATAAAATAAAATCATAGAAAACAGAAATATGTATTAATAAACAAATTACTCCCCCTTGAACTCAAGAGAGTAAGGTTGAACTAAACCTAGGTTTAGTAGATGAACTAAGGTTTAAAAGATGAACTCATAAATAGAAGTAATTCAAACGTCATGTGACAAGCACGAAACTGAAACTACTACACAACACACTGGTGTACCTCCGTATAATTGTCAGGCTCACCACTTCGTATGACGCTTACTTGGTTTCTACCCATTTTAGACTGTTCGCTAATCGCTAGCTTGGTTTCCTGCTCCACATTCAGCGTAGGAATGAGTTGAGGGGTTGTAAGGGGGTTGTAAATTAAAATTGGTTCAGTAGTTTAGGCTGTAGGTGCGTCAACGTTAAAGTGATTGTTCAATAGCTTGGTTTCTCGCTCCGCGTTCAGCGTAGCAATGAGTTATCTAATTTTTTGATATAGGAATGCACTAGGGCCCTAGACGAATCCAAAAAGCTCTCATTCATTAAAATCGGTTCAGTAGTTTAGGCTGTAGGTGTGTCAACGTAAAATGAAGGAAGAATAAGAATAAGAAGTCATCAAAACTACCATTTTCAAACCTATTTTTCCCTACTTCTACTTGACCGATTTCAACTTTTTATTTTATTTTGATCTACAGGACACGGCCTTCAAAGATATTTAAAAAAATATTTAGGTAGCTTGTACGCATTCCACGCTGCAGACCCTCAAAAACCCTAGTTTGTCACCTACAGTAACACTGGCAGCTTTTGTGAAATTTTGTCTTTTTGACTTGGCGGGGCGGAACACTGCTGCGTTCCTAAATAATTATATTATATTAATATGTAGGAGGGAAAATAAAATCAACTGTTTCTAGAAATTAAGTTTTTCACATAGATTTTTTTTTATTGTGATGCATTTACTAGGAGTTAACTTAATACGTATAATGTATAAGGTAATACATATATTTTTACAGTAAAATAATATAATTTGTTATAAAGTGAAATATTACCTGGTCTACAAGTTGAGTTACTCGTTACACAGCGAGAACGGTCAAGACTGGGCTGATATCCGGTGCTACAAGTGTCACAGAGCCCTGGCTCGGAGCAACCAGTGCAGTGCTGGGGGCAGGGCAGCCCTGGACACAAGCCCCCGGGGGCGGCTACAACCCCGTCTGGTTCACATGTGAGACAGGTATTTCTGTCTCGACATGTTCTGCACCCTTCTCCGCACTCTTCACACCTGCCACCACAAATAAGTCATAAGACACTAAAATACAAGCTTTTTCATAATTATATTTTACACCTGATTTTAAGGTTTCTGTACAAAGTAAAACAAGAAACCTTATATAACGGCTCTGTCTGTCTGTCTGTTGGTGTCTATCCATTGGCATGTTTCAATTTTATAAACTATCATAGCTAGGAACATGAAATTCTGTTCACAGGTGATCTTAGCATTTGAGGCAAATGTACACTTTTTGGAGTTTTCCCACTTAATATTTTCAAGATGACGGCCAATATGGCAGGCGGCCAAAAAAAGTTTTGTCACCATGATATGTTATACATCAATTTAAAGGTCTTGAAGTGTAGAGAAAGAATATGCAACTATTAAAATTTTACACTAAATATTTTCAAGATGGCGGCCAATATGGCGGACATTTGTAGTGACTAAAATTAAATCCAATAATATATAATTTAATAAATTTATTTTTAAACACATTGAAAAGTGTTCATCAGGTGATTGTTGATTTGAAAATCAGCAAAATCAGATTTATTTTGATCAATATTCGTTGAAACCAATTTTTTCCAAGAATAACTACTAACATGGTTAGATTCGTTATTAATTAGAATTATTATAAACAAAAATGTCAGAACACGTTTAAAGAAGAATATTTTTTTCAGAACTTTTGTGTGTCAAGTTCCCAACTTTGGAGCTAAAATGAATTTCTTGAATTCATTTTTGGGGTATTGATTTATCTGAACATGTATGCAAAATTTCTTAAAATTTGCCCACTAATTTAGGCTCTGCATGTCTGAACAGAATATGCAAATAGACAGACACCACTTACCATTTTTTTTTAAAAAAAACCACTCATGTAAATGCATAAAAATATCAAAATCGAATTTCCATGCCATCAAAATTCTATCTCTCTACATATATGCTAATATGTATATTTATGATGAAGTAAAAAAAAAAAAAAAATTCTGGGTATCACATTTGTACAAAAAAAAGTTGTAAACATCTTACTAATTGCGCAATTCTTAATGTACTTAATTTATCAACATTTTTCTCTCTTTTGTTTTAATCTTTACACTTAAACCCTCAAATAAGTATTAAAATAATTGTAATTAACCTACTCTAGCAACATAACATCCTCTTCAACTGCAGTTGACTTAAATTATATGTAAAATACAGAGTAAAACTTTGGTTGCTAACAGTAAATTATATGTAAAATACAGACCAGAAGTTGACATCAGCAACATTGGTATGTTTCTGAATCCATTGCAAGGCTAAAATTTATTTCAACTGTTGCTTTATTTCTTTAACATATTGTCTTCTATAGCTCTAGAAATATAAATAAAACTATTAGTCCAAGTTTCTTCCAGTTTGGATTTTTTTTAATTTTTAAATGAATTACAAGCTGAGTAGCTCCAAATTTAAAAATATCAATTTATTTGATAATCGTATTAGTTTTTGTTAAGAGGTAAAAAAGAAACCTTTGATGAACTGTTAGGTGAAATGAAAAGTTTACCGAACGACACCAAGATGCGGACTGATGTGTTGTGGGCAGCTGGATTAGAGGCTCTCAGAGGATTAAACCCTTAATGTGCATTTAGAAGGTTCAATTTCATTGTTCCATAGAGATTGAAACACAACTGAATCAATTAAATTGAAACATGTTGTTGGTAAACACCAATTAAATGAAATTGCTCATTGCCAATGGAAAATAAGTTGAACTAGTTCAATTAGGGATGTCGAAATTTCGATATTTTTTCCCCGATTTATCGATAAATATTGATGTTTTTTCCACCAATGATATATCGAAATTCGATATAAAAAATCGTACATCAAAAAACGATATATTGAAAATTTCAATAAACCAAATGAAAATAACAAATGGAATAAAAGAATATGCCACATATTCAGTTGGCGGACGTAGGATTGTGGTTGGTATTTTGTATCAAGTCGCGGGGTGGTGCTTTCTTGATTTGTTTATAACTTGAACTACAATCCTACCGCCAAAAATCAAGCGGCACCCGCAATTATTTTGCAGTTGCTGGTATTTTTACGTAAATATTTTTTTCTCGTTTTAAAAACCAGTGATTTAATGTAAAATAATAGTTATTTGTGCAACTGGTGTGCAAAGTATATTTTGCTGCACTCGAAAGAAATATTTATATATACACATGAGCCGCAGGCGAGGGCGGAATGGTTTCTCGAGTGCAGCAAAGACACTTTAAGCTCGAGTTGCACATTAAATTTTTCCTACAATAAGTAGATAGTTAATAATCTGTAAATAATAAAAAATAGACTGTTCATCAACATGTAACCACAACTACTTGTGGTTTTCAATTCTTTAGAAGTTGAATTGATGAAATCGTCAATGCAGTCGGCAAAAAATGAAGACAGTCAGTTTAGTGAGGTTTCAAATTTCTAAATATTGCATCAAGATAATTAAAATGTAATAGTTATATATGTTATGTAAAGTGTAATTGAAATGATGTGTCCAACTGTTAATATTAGAATAAATTATGATTTTAGCTTGACAATAATCTAAGGAGGGATCAAAATACTGCATAAGTGAGGCTTTAATTTCCTTAATTGATCCAACTGAATAGCCCCCCCCCCCTCCACACACACACATATTGTTTTTCCAGAACTGTGGATAATATAGGAGAGGTACTAACCTGTAGTCGTTGGTTTCGTAGGTCTGTGTAGGGCAGGAGACAACACAGGTGTTATTGTAGAGGATGAGGTGGTGATCACAGGCAGCGCACTTATTAGGTCCTTCTGGACACGACATGCAAGCACCTTCACACCCCACACACGTTCTTCTCTCCACATCTAACAAATATACAATCTTAATTAAACAAATATACAATCTTAATTAAACAAATAATATAATCCTCAAGTATTCATATTCTAACCTATCATTACAAGAGTTTGGATTGTGCATATCTTTTTTTTATTGCTCCAAGAGATTTTTCTTTATGAATTATAATGTATGAAAACTATTAGGCCACATTAAATTCAAATTTAAAATACATATTTTCGGAATTTTCAGATAAATAGAGAAATATAAATTTCAACATAGGTGTATATTTTTATAAGGATTAGAGTTGATTCACTGTAGTCACTAGTATCATGGTATAACTGGAGACTCGCGGTTTAGAGCTTACAAAGGCTGTAGCCCTCCTCAAAGGACTTAAGGAAAAGAGTAAGGGTTGCCCATGTCTAATTGGGGAAAGGCTTGGACAAAAAATGGATGCAGTTCTCCAACATAATCCGGGCTGGACCACTGTAGGGAATGTCACCCGAATCCTGGAAGAGGCGGAGTGCGAAGATAATATAGAAGATCTGACGCCAGCTGACATTGCTGCATTGAAATATGCTCCTGTAATGTCGTGTGACATTGAGAGAACATTTTCCCATTTAAAATATGTTATCCCTGGTTATTCTTGTGCATTCTTCTATCTAAGCTTCAAATGTCATGTTTTTGGGAATTTTTAAACCCTCCTATTGCATAGTACTATTCAAAATATAGAGCTGCCTATTGGTCTGATTTATATTAGGAATAAGTGTATATTTGAGATCATATATTAGAATTAAGTGCATATATTTGGGATATACTTCACACTTTTGAAATGCATATATTGAGATTTTTAAGTGCAGATTGATCCAAATTCTAATCATTACACTATTTTGAAATTAATTTATTTTATTTTTATTTAAAAAAAAAAAAAAAAAAATGTTTGATTAAAAGAAAGTACCTTCATAATAGCCATCAGGACAATGCTGTAGACAGAGTCCCAGGTCGGTAACGTAGAAATGATCCTTGGCACAAGTTAAACATCCGTCTGGACTAGGGCCGACACATGTCAAACAACTCTCATGACATTTCTCCTCCAACCTGACAAAAATACAAACAAAAACCTGTCAACAAAGTTTAGGGTGATAATAATTTTTTTTCTGCTGCAGACACAAGGCTTGATGAGATCAAGTAATAAAGTATCACACCAGATATTTTAATTATTTAGGTCCACAGGGGTATTAAATAAATAAAAACTACTTCATCAAGTTTTTGAAGGTGATATTTCGTCCCTACCTTCGGGACATCTTCTAACCTTTGTTAGAGGTCTTGTTGTTAAAAATCAAAAAGTTTAATGCAAAACTATTTTTTGTTAATTTAAAAAAAAAAAATTATAAACAGAGTCATGAGTTGTTGCCTAGTTGGCAACTACAACAAATTAATAAAAAATAGTTTTGCATTAACAACAAGACCTCTAACAAAGGTTAGAAGATATCCCAAAGGTAGGGACGAAATATCACCTTCAAAAACTTAATGAAGTAGTTTTTATTTATTTAATACCCCTGTGGACCTAAATAATTAAAATATTTTACATAATAAGGGGACTACAAACATTATATATAAAATGGGTATCACACCAGTTTCTTTCTTTTACATCTATCAGAGAAACGTTAATTGAACCCCTGTTTTTTCCACTGTCTTTAAACACCAAAGAAAGATTGATTAATATTCTTTTTACTGTCGTTGAGGAAAAGGCAAATTTCTAATTACCTTTCTTAAACATTCGGTATGAAAAGAATTAAATAATTTTAAAATATTAAGACGATAAAGCCTGATTACTTACTCGTTCTGATCCAGCATCACTCTTGTTTCATCTTCTGGCTTCAAGTATGTTTTCTACAACAAACAAATCAGAAATGTAAACTTGATCATTATCTTTACGAGCTTCGTTTGGCATTAAAATCAGAAATGTAAACTTGATCATTATCTTTACGAGTTTCGTTTGGCATTAAAATCAGAAATGTAAACTTGATCATTATCTTTACGAGCTTCGTTTGGCATTAAAATCAGAAATGTAAACTTGATCATTATCTTTACGAGCTTCGTTTGGCATTACGTCAACTGGATTTGTGTATACACACCTCGTTCATAATTATTCTTAAATATTTTACTTTTATTAAAGGTCGATGTAAACTCGTAAAATTTGGAAAGTGAGAACAGCTTAGGTTGTTTGTACTGCTGCTGGTTATTCTTAATTAATTTGTTCATAACAATAAAAATATGCAAATAAGTATAGACATGTAAACAATTATAGTCCCACGAGATAGCGTGCTAAAAAAGTGTCTGACAAACATCAAGCTAGCATTTTGTTAATAAGTTAATCTTATGGTGCTTTATAAGAATATGTGGTCGGCTAAGTCCGTCTGCCGGACATAGCTTGGCAATAGGCATTTGAAAAAAAAAAAAAACCTGTGAAGAGTGGTCATGTCCTGCCAATTATGGTGGACAATGTGATTTTCATGATCCTGAGTACAAAATTAGTCAGTGGACCAAAAATCAAGTTAATATTAGTTTGTCACTTGATAGGTTACTTAGTCAAATATTACACCAAATCAAAGAGGTCCCCTATTAAGTGACAAACTACCATCGACTTTTAGGTCTACTGACTAATTTTGTACTCCACCATAATTGGTGGGACATGGCCACTCTTCACAGGTTTGTTTTTTCCAAATGCTTATTACCAAGCTATGTCCCACAGATGAACTTAGCCAACAACATATTATTAAAAGGCTTTTAAAGATTAACTTATACACAAAATTCTAGCTTGATTTTAGTCAGCCCATTTTGTGCACGCTGTCTCCTGGACTATTAATAATGCTTTATATTATATAAAGTTTTTGACAAGATATATTAATAGTAGTAGTAGTAAGGTGGCAAGGAGGCCTAGCCTGGCAAACAGACCATCTTTGGATACGTTTTGCCAACCCCAGGCGTTCCCACACCCATCAAACCACCACCGCCTCACTCTCAAACCTTTACTGTTTCGATTATGAAGGAGAGGATCTTGCCACTTAAGTGTTTCAAGTTCCTTTACCCAAATTTCTCCCTTCCCTAAGATATGAAAGCGCAATCTTCCATATTCTTCACACACTCCCAGGTAATGGTAAGCTGTTTCCTCTTCCTCCCCACATACTGGACATATGGAGTCCTCTTCCACTTTTAGCAATGCCAGATGTCTACTGAGCCTGCAGTGTCCATTTAGCGTTCCAACCAGATTTCTCAGGTTGGTCTAGCTCAGTCCAAACAGCCATCTGGTTTTCCTTTTGTTTATTTTCGGCAGTAACATCTTGGACTGCCTGCATCCCTCTGTCTCTAACCATTCCCTTTCTGCTTCATCCCATACCCACTTCTTAATACCTGATTTGACCTAACCTTTCGACCAGTCAAATGCAGGTTCCAGTCCGCAGAAAGACAAGGTATAAGAAATTGATATCATTTGCAGCTGACCCATAAACAATTTTTATTTAAAACTATTTTTGAACTGGTAGTACAGTAGAACCTCGCTTACACGACCCTCAATAACACGACAACCTCAATTACAAGTGCAATTTTCAAATCCCCTTGAGATTGCCATAACACATAATGTTAAATTAACCTCTATAATGCGTCTATTATTATCCAAACAACCTCAATAACACGGATTTTTTCCAATTCACAATGTAACTCAGAACCTCTATAACAAGTCGTTTTGAGAAGTCAACCTCTATAACGCGACTCTATACAGGAATGGGTCGACCTTGAACAAGTCTAGACTTGAAAACCCCGACCATTAACCTCGATAACACAGCTGATAAGCCAAAATAACCTTGATAACACGACCCTCAACAAAAAGAGCACCTTGATAACAAGACTGTTTCACTAATCCCCTTGAGACACTTCTTATCGAGGTTCTACTGTATTTGCAATAAATTTAATTTACCGTTGCAGTTAGTAACTAAAGAATAAACAACAAATCTTCCAAAACATAATGTTTAATACAGCTTTAAACAGCTGGATATGAAATTGTGACCTAATAACTAACTATCTGTTTTCTTTTATGGTAGACACTTATACATAGCTAATTTGTAATACCTGCTGTTGGGAACCGGCGCCGGAGAAGAGTGTCGGCAAATTCCTGAAGGTCGACTGAGAGAAAAAGTCTTGAGAGGACACCGATGGAAAAAACGATGGAGATGCAGGTTCAGCCGAGGGAAAGGAGAAGACATTAGGCTGAACATTGGGCAAGGAGGGGGCGCTGCGTAGCTTTACAGGCTCGTTAGATGTACCGTAGAATATCAATTGCCACTTCCTCAGTATACCTAGAAATTAATTTAAAAAATGTAATATTTCTCATTTTCAAATTCGAATCATTAATGAAAGTATTAGTGCTCGGTCCTGGCCTTAAATATTGAAATAAAAAAAATTGCTTGCATACGAGTCTGCAAGACAGTGAGACATTTTCGTGTAACGCTTTTTGTTGTCATTTTTTGGTAACGCTTATCGAGTTTATGTGCCTAAGAAAAGACAAGAGAATGACAAAATATTTGAGCGTGCAGATTTTTGCATTTACATATTAGGAATTATACATAATAAATATTATGTATGTAAGTTTATTATGAATAAAATTCAAACAGTGGCGCCTCTGGGAGAGAGAAGAAGTCGGGCGTAGAGCTAGTCACCGCGCAAGGTGAAGATGTAGCCCCTAAGATGGCGAGCCCGTGAAGGGAAGGCTGAAGGCTCTCTCTACTACCCTCTAGACTAGACTAGACACTATGCGACTATGAAATAGCTCCTGCAACAATCTAATTTCCTGGTAGCAGTGCAACTCTTTTCGACTTTCTTTGGCCCTACGAAGTGCAGTAGGAGAAGTCCCTACAGCTGGAGACTGGATTACACACCTCCTATAGCTTTCTAACTCCCTGTCACACTTCTGAGTTTTTAAGCGTTAATTTTAGTAACGGTGACACTTTTTGAGTTATGTGCCATAGCCAAAACATAAAAATGTCAAAAATACTCCTCTGAAACTTGGTGAGTGAAGGCCATTCCATGCTTTTATCGCAAAATATCTTATAGTTATGTGGTTTTCATGACCTACAAGTATTTTTGAATAAACAATACCCTGTTGAATTGACATTCTTAGGTCGCAGGTCAGGGCAAAAGACCCTTAATTTTTGTGAGCCAGTATAATAATTTTATTCAACATTTAACTATTTTTTATCTAGCAAATGTGCAAAAATCAGCTGGTTATTTATAAATTACATAACATCATGAATATGACATGTTGAGGGTGTGGGTCTCACTAAATGCCCTAATATTTTTGTGGGTTGATATATTTCCCGATGTTTGCATTATAAAATTTTGTAATTCAAGTAGAGAAGAAAAGGTTATTCATAAATTTCCTGTACATTGTGAAATTGACATGTTTCACACATGGCACATTGAAAACGCCCAGAATTTTCAAAGATAAAAAAGTTGTAGACAACGCCAAAATGAATCCACACACAAAGTTTCAGAGGAGTATTTTTAATTTCAAAATTTAAGGCCGGGACCAAGCACTATATATACAAGAATAAAAATATAAATCCTTCACTATGTAAGAATGAATAAGAATTAACATGGCGTCGATGTATTTACCTGGTTGATTGACATGTCGGTTACCAGCGTTGAATACTTGGAGCATCCATCGACCACGTGGATTCTCTCCCCAGAAGTGAACAGATAAGAATGGCCAGTCGTCAAAGTTTGAAGATACTACATCTCTAGGTCTTTCTAACAGCAATGTGGAAGGAGTTCCTTGAGGTGATGTTAGCACCAGTCTCAGGTTACCACGAGGGAAGAATCGCAGAGACACCTGAACATGCAACCATAGACTTCAAGATTACAATATTGTCATATACAGTAGGCTGGAAGGATAGGACGGCTATGGAAAGGCGAAGATGGAGAAAAGCTACAACTATGCACTTAAATTAAGAATTTTCCAAAACTAACCCCTTAAGTAGGGAGGCTCCTGCTTCAAAAGAAATGTCGATGGAGCTATTACTATTACAGTAGGCTGGAGGGTTTATTTTGAATGAAAGTCCTTCGAGTGATATATATTTTTATTTCATTAAAGCTTTCGCCCGGGGAACCTGAGCGTCTTCAGTGATATTTGGTGAGAAAAGTGATGTCAAGTTTGACTTTTTTAAGTTTTTTGTTTGCTTCAATAAATCGTTGTATTCTTTCCGTAGAGATAGTGAAATCATATGTAATTTTGGGTGAAGAGGGCTGTCATCTATGGTGTAGGAATTTAAATACATTATTATAGTAGGCTGGAGGGTTTATTAGGAATGAAAATCCTTTTATTACACTGGTGCATTGGCAACTTCGGCCATACGTCTCCTGGTAGCCCAATATAATGGCGCTTGCTTAGACCAATGAAAGACCTTGAGTGATATATATTTTTATTCATTTTTTATTATTTATAGAGTGGAACCTCGCTTACACGACCCTCAATAACACAAAAACCTCAATTACAAGTGCAATTTTCAAATCCCCTTGAGATTGCCGTAACGTGTTAAATTAACCTCTATAATGCGACTATTATTATCCAAACAACCTCTATAACACGGATTTTTTCCAATTCATAACGTAACTCAGAACCTCTATAACAAGTCGTTTTAAGAATTCAACCTCGATAGCGTGACTATACAGGAAAGGGTTGACCTTGAACAAGTCTAGACTTAAAAAACTCCCATTAACCTTGATAACACGACTGATAGCCAAAATAACCTTGATAACACGACCCTCAACAAAAAGAGCACCTCGATAACAAGACTGTTTCCCTAATCCCCTTGAGACACTTCATATCGAGGTTCTACTGTAATTTATTTTGTAAATTTGCTTTGACTACAATTTTGTTTGAGCGGATATAATTTTAACATTTCTTCTTCTCATATTCCCTGGGCGAAAGCTCTGATAAAATAAATATATATTATATCACTGGAAGGACTTTCATTCCAAATAAACCCTCCAGCCTACTATAATATTCTACAAGTCCAAAAAATTAAATCTCTTTAAATTATCATATACATTTTATTTTTAATATAAAAAAAAAAAAAAAAAAAAAATTGTATACAATAATAAACATTTCTCTCTTGCAGTTTTTAATTCTGTCTTGTGAGGAAAAAAAATAAAAGGCTCTCTTTTGCAATATTTTTACACCTCCTTGGGTTATTCTCAAGCTCTATAATCAGTCAAAATTTACAATCAATTTAGATGAATTAATTGTAATTTTGAATGATTCTAGCTTGAGAATGGCCCATTACAAGGAGGGTTTGGAATTTTTTTAAAAATTTAAGTTTTACTACCTTCGAGACCCAAGTTCAGTCAATTATTGAAACTTAACAAAAGACACAGTAACATAATATATATGTTGATTATTTATAGCTAAGAATTTATAAAATTTAAAAGGTTACCTTGCATTGAACATGTTCTACGTAGCGCACTTCATTAACTGTATCTTTGCATCCGGTAGCATCCACTACCACAGCCATTACGCTACCATAGCTGGGGTCAATAGACCTGAAAACAATTACACACACATCAATACATAAATAACACAATTACAACAACAAGTCCTTACTATAATCATTACTGTACAGTACCCTTAACTTCACTAATTTGCAGGAATAAGTTACTCCAGCGTCCTATCTCTCATAATAAACATAGAAATATCTCACCTATCCTCAATGAGTTCTTGAGATTTGCAGATGTGCTGCGGAGGGACTGTAGTCCACTGTTCAGCCAACGCTACCATCGCACCTCCATCCATCAACCCGTAACCGAACTTGTGACTCACTGAAAACATAATCATTTATTAAAATCATTCCTTATGAAAGCAGACGAGTAAGGCAGAATAAAATACAAATCCCTTTACAATGATCTAATCATTTGAAAAAATCTTTTACAATTTATAAATTGAATGACAGAAGGTCAGGAGTTATGAAAAATAAATATGGAGGAAGTAAAATACTCTGCCACTTGGTGTGGCACATAGCTTCCTCACGTCCTATTTTGTAAAATTTAATGATTTTCTGCTTTAAAAACTTATTATTATCCAATTTATTTCATTTTTCCCCCGTTTTTTTTTAAATCTGTCGAAGTTGTTTTGATTTGTTACATGTATTAAAGTATTAATTAAGCAAAATTTAAAGAGCGCAGACGGTTGGAATTAATCTGGGGCTATCTGCGGGCTAAGTTCGACGAACCATCAAAATTTCATAAAAATCAGATAAGTACTTTTGAAGATATAGATTTAAATTAATGAATGTTTCTGCGCAATGCTGTGGTAGAGGAACAAATGAGCGCAGAAGGTTGAAAATTATATGGGACCAACAATGGACTAATTATGACTTAATATCCAAATTTCAATAAAATCTGACTGTAGTTTTTAAGATATGTTGGTATGATGGGCCCGCCAGACAGACACAAAAACAAAAATGTTCCCTGATGTCTGGAATTGATTTTTGTCTTGGAATTTATGAAATAGGAGACATAAACATATTTCATTCTTCAGAACGATCATATATCTTCTGTTACCTTCAATCAGCTTGGAAGTAAAAAAAAATGAAAAATAAATAAGGAGTAACAACTGTGTTTAAAGCTTACCTTGCCGGTTGACTCCATTCTTAACCCATCCATCTTCCTTCATCAGCGGCTGAGGTTTAGAAGTCATCACAACGATATGTTGCATATCTCTCCATGATAAGTTAGGATTAGCTTCCAAGGCTAATGCACATAATCCTGCCGCCAACGGAGCAGATGCACTTGTACCTAGAAAAATATGTAAATTGTTAAAAACATGAATACATTTATGTACCCAGACTTACACTTGGGAGTTTATATTTCTCTATAAAGAAAGAAAGAAGAACTGATGCTAGAGGTGGGTAAGCAGTTATTTGGCGGTAACATGTTATTACTGTTCTGTTATCAGGCAATAACATGTTATTTTAGTAACAGGTAACAGCCCCCTTTCGGGCCTCCAAGGGGGGGGGGGGGGGGGCTTTTGATGCCAAACAAAAAACCGGAGGGGGGTAGGTATTTAAAATAAATCCACGAATTATTGTTTTTACTAATTTGATGAAGGCCAAAGGTGAAGGGCAAAATATAACTTTACATAAATAATAATTTTATAATAAAAGAGGGGTCCTTATACTTAAAATGTGAACAAACTGACAAGCAAAATAAAATTAAATACCCTTTTTGAAACCGATAAGAGTCTATGATAATAATGAATGATATGTCAAAAATCGTGGCAGTAATGGGACATCGTAGAGAGGTGTAATATCTATAAAAGTAATATCTAAGTAAAGTGTTATCCTATAACAATAACAGCAATGAAGTGTTATCCTATAACAATAACAGCAATGAAGTGTTATCCTATAACAATAACAGCAATGAAGTGTTATCCTATAACAATAACAGCAATGAAGTGTTAGCCTATAACAATAACAGCAATGAAGTGTTATCCTATAACAATAACAGCAATGAAGTGTTATCCTATAACAATAACAGCAATGAAGTGTTAGCCTATAACAATAACAGCAATGAAGTGTTATCCTATAACAATAACAGCAATGAAGTGTTAGCCTATAACAATAACAGCAATGAAGTGTTATCCTATAACAATAACAGCAATGAAGTGTTATCCTATAACAATAACAGCAATGAAGTGTTATCCTATAACAATAACAGCAATGAAGTGTTATCCTATAACAATAACAGCAATGAAGTGTTAGCCTATAACAATAACAGCAATGAAGTGTTATCCTATAACAATAACAGCAATGAAGTGTTAGCCTATAACAATAACAGCAATGAAGTGTTATCCTATAACAATAACAGCAATGAAGTGTTATCCTATAACAATAACAGCAATGAAGTGTTATCCTATAACAATAATAGCAACAAAGTGCTATCCTATAACAATAACAGCTCATTGCATCTTGCTCTTGTTACTTGAAATGTTATTGATTCTCTTCTGTTATAAAATAACAATAACAGATATGATCTGTTATTGTTATCAAATCTGTTCTGTTATCTGAGCTGTTATAATGTGAACTGTTATTCGATAACAGGACTTTTTCAATAACATGTTATCAGATGAACTGTCATTCTCCAATAACATGTTATTGCAAACTCTTCTGTTATTTTCGACCCACCTCTAACTGATACTCTTAACCAACAATTAAGTTAATCAATAGAATCTAAGAGAGCAAGTTTAAAACAAGACAAAGGCTCACCTGTATGCTCAACGGTGCATATGTGGTCCGGTCTCAATTTGCCATCCATATCGACGGTCGCTATACTTTTGTCGTGACCAGGGGTACCTGAACTGTACGTAGTGGCCAATGTCGAAGAGCACTCCTCTAGGTACCATGGTTTGTACCTAGAAACAAGTTTAAACATGGTTCAATTAAACATACTATATTATAGTCTTGGTATCAAAACAGAAGTCCAATCAAGTCAAGTACAGTCTCAGCTAACTCCACTAACTTCCCTGCTTTACAAATCAATGTGTTGGTTCAACAAGTTATTGTTAAAAGAAAAAACTATACAACGCATATTTATGGCAGAGATGATTTAGTGATTGTTACACATATTTAATAAAATAAATAATTCAATTTTTTATAGAGATATCAAAAATCTAATCACAGGCTTCATTCCTAATTTTAATTCTGCACAATTTGAGCCCTATTTCAACTTCCTATGATAAATAGTTCAGGCGCCATTTTAATACGAGTTTTATCGTTGTATTAAATTTAATTTTTAATTTAGAATAAGGACTTAGCGTCCGAAGGGATTATAGTGTTCCTCTTCGATAAAAGGAGCGCACCGGTGTTTGAACACGGAGTTCCAGACACCACTTAATTTTTTTTTTACATTTTATCATTTAAATTTTTGGACTACCCGAAGTGTATTGCGGGTTGCCTGCCCACACAGTTGTAGTCATCTCTACTCACTACTCACCTTATCTAGGTCCGACTAGATGAATTTACCCTGTTTCACCGACACCTCTATTTTTTTCACTCTGAGCTGCCTTCTTATACAATTTTCATAATTAATTAATAATTTTCTTCAAGTAATTTTCTTATTAATTTTCTTATATTATCTAAGTAACTTATATTTATATAATTTTTTTTGTTAATTTGTTTTGATATTTAGGGGATTTTATATTTTTTTTTTTGTAATTTTAATTAAGGTCAACCTTAAAACCTTTTATTTAACTCAGGGGATTTGTTTTTACTTTTAGTGTTTTTTTTTCTCTCTCTCACTTTTAAATATGTATTTTGTTTAAATATTTAATCATGTGATTTTCTTTTATTATTATTTTATTATTTTTTTTTTTTTTCTTTAAAATATTTTACTAGTAGGTTTTTTGATTAATATTATTTAGGTGTGGAGATTATCCAGGAAGTATTGATTCTTGGATTAGATTCTCCCATATGGTAAATGTTGTGCTATCTGAGACTTATTATATAAGTAAGCGAATTATATTCAGTTTTCTATTATTTTATTTTTTTTTTTTTATTATTATTATGGTTAATTCCTTTTTTTAAACTTCTTCACACCCCACTCCCTTACTGACCTAGCTGGCAAAGCTCACTGAAACAAAACATAGCTGATCAATACATGGCAAGTGATACGTAGCTGATCAATACATGGCATGTAATGTACAGCTGATCAATACATGGACATGTGTTACTCACCCTCCCTGCGTTGCTGATGAGATGGACAGAGTGAAGATTGAGTTGGTATATCCATCACAGTTGCAGGAATCGGTGTGTCTACCTCCATTACCACTAGCCCAAACAAAGATGCTTCCCTTGCCACGGCGACCCTATAACATCAGTCATTAGAACTCACTTTTTGACAAATTAATTAAAAATTGGTTCACAGCATTTGGCTAAAGGCAAACAAAATAAATTTAATCAAATGCATGTGGTACACTATTTCTTTAAACTGTGTCAATAAAAGAACTCATAATTGAATAGAACGCGTTTTTCAGTTAGTTGGCCCAACATTTTATAGAATGTATTCATGGCAAATAAAGTTCCAAGAGTAAAATTTATCTGTTTTTATTATCTAACAAATAAAATCAAATTTTTCAATCCAGCAATTTTTACTTCTTATTATAGTGGAGGAGATAGCGTGCAAAAAAGTGTCTGACTAACATCAAGCTAGAATTTTGTATACAAGTCAATCTTTTAGCGCCTTTTAAGAATATGTGGTCGGCTAGATTAGTCTGCCGGACATAGTAAGGAAATAGGCATTTGAAAAAAAAAAAAAAAAAAAAAAAAAAAAATGGAGAGCGGCCATGTCCCGCCAATTATGGTGGACAGTATGATATTCATGATCCTGAGTACAGAATTAGTTAGTAGACCAAAAAGCAAGTCGATGTTATTTTCACACTTGATAGATTAGTTATTCAAATATTACTAAAAATCAACGTTGTCCTGTCAAGGGTACCTGTCGTTTGTACCTGTCAAGGGACAAACTAACATCAACTTGATTTTCGATCTACTAACTGATTTCTTTTTCAGCATCATGAAAATCACATTGTCCACCATAACTGGTGAGACATGGCCGCTCTCCACTGGTTTGTTTTTTTCAAACGCCTATTGCCAAGCTATGTCCCGCAGACGAACTTAGCCGACCACTTATTCTTAAAAGGCGCTAAAATATTGACTTGTATACAAAATTCTAGCTTGATGTTAGTCACACACTTTTTTGCCTGCTATCTTCTAGACTATTAAGAAAATTTATTTTATACAATGAAAAATACAAAAGAAAGTTAAAAAAAAATTAACCACACTAAAATCCAACACATCTGGGGGCGCCCCCGCAGAGTCGAGCCCAGCCGTACCATCTGTTACTCGCACCAACTCACGGCAATTTGGACTCCGCTCTATTATCCTATTGAAGATACTTAGATATATCGAATTAAATTTAATTTAAAGTTCATGACAAACTGAACCAGAAATAAAAATGTCACACCTTTAACTATAGTAGTTCATAAGTTTTCTATTTTAGGTCTTCAGGGATATTAATAAAAACCAACTACGTTTTCTGCGATATTTCGTCCCTACTTTGGGACATTATCAAGCAATATACTTATTTCAATTGTGCATGAATTAAAATTTATTAGTCAGTTCATCAATTAAAAAAGTGATACTTTATAAATCCCACTTCTTAATTTCGTCAATATAAAAAACGTAGTTGGTTTTTATTAATACCCCTGAAGACCTAAAATCTTAATTGAAAATTAAAGGGGACTGCATCAAAAAATGCTAGTTCATAAGATATATGAGCCTAAAGTTTTGTTATTTTGTCACTCACTGAGTGACTCACTCACTCACTCATCATAATTCTAAGGCACTTCTAACAATCCTAGAAACTTGACATTTGGTATATAGGTAGAGTTTATTGTACAAATAAAGGAAAAATAAAAAAATCTTGTTCTTTGTCCATTCAAGGCTAATAGAAAGAGCTACCTAGTAGAGAACTTTAAAACTAAAAAGTGATGTTGAGAATGTTCGTTGGGGTTGATTTGACAGTATTGATTGACATTTATCTTAAAGTGCAAACATATTTACTCCGGGTAATTTTATTTAGTTCAATTTGAACACCCACCGACGAAGAAGTTACCTAAAGATGTGAAAGAAAAAAGACCCAAGAACAATTAAACAAGAATACGTAGTCTTTTTACGAGCCGCCATCTTTATTCAAGATGGAGGCTATTTATATGCAGGATTCAGAATTCTACATGTCGATATCTCCAGACCAGGCCGGATTTAGGAATAGGCTGATGCCTAGGGGCCACAAGGGGCCCTCCACCATCAACAATATCTTTTTTTTTATGCTTCCGTTAACTTCGGTAATCTCGAAATTGAAAGGAAACCCTACTTAATCAGAAAGTTTAAATGTGGCATAGTTTTGATTTAGATCAGTGTTTCCCAAACTTTTAACATCTATGTACCCTTTCTATAATTTTTGTAACACTAAGTACCCCTCGTTAAAAAAAAAAACATTTCTATTTTGGTTGTCTCTAATTATTTAATTCTATTTTTTCTAATTGTGTCAATTGGGGTATTGTTTTTTAAAAAAATGAAATAATATAAACTACTTCCTTTCTATAAGATGGTTATAATTCGTTGCCGCTTATATTGGAACATTTTCAACCCTTTAGGTGTAATCCTTTTTAAAAATGGAGATTAAAAACTTTCTATTTGTCAAATATTTACTAATTATTACTCTTAAAAAGTAATTTGTCCAAAACTGAAACAACTAAAACCAAGGAGTTAGGTCTAATAATGTGAGTCACAGAGTCACTTCACTCATTGGGATTTGTCCCACGACTCTAGTCATCATGGAACAAATCTAACCAGAAATAGCATGAATAAAAAAAAAAAATAGTACATAAACAAAAACAAAAATCCAATTTATAATTATTTTTAGGTAGGTCAATTAGGGTAAAAGTAAGTAAGAGTTAACAACTCATAGTAGTTAAAAACTGGCTATATTTCGTCCCCCTCCGGGACATAATCATGCCTAAAACATCATTACATATAATTAACAATTTTGTTTTAAATAGGATTTTTATAAAAAAGAAGAACACTTAACTTATTTAAACATTGAAAATTAAAATTAACATTGAGATCATTACCTTATCATGGGTGGAATTAGTCACATATACTCAAACAAAGTTGGTATACTCAACTTTGTTTGAGTATATGTGACTAATTCCACCCATGATAAGGTAATGATCTCAATGTTAATTTTAATTTTCAATGTTTAAATAAGTTAAGTGTTCTTCTTTTTTATAAAAATCCTATTTAAAACAAAATTGTTAATTATATGTAATGATGTTTTAGGCATGATTATGTCCCGGAGGGGGACGAAATATAGCCAGTTTTTAACTACTATGAGTTGTTAACTCTTACTTACTTTTACCCTAATTGACCTACCTAAAAATAATTATTAAATAAATAGGGACATCTAATTTCTACTTAAAAATCCAATTTAAGAACAAAATTAACAGGGAACCAAATTATGATGAACAGTTGCCTCAACATAAACATAAAATTGACTGCACAGTCAAAGCCTGGTGCAGCGCGTACCCCCTCCAAACTCTTCCTGTACCCCCAGGGGTACGCGTACCACACTTTGGGAAACACTGATTTAGATCATTGGTATTTGAAATTGAACATATCAAGTCCTGAAAGTTCTGAGGGGAAGCTATGGCCTTAATCCTGGAAAATATGTAGTTTCATTTTTTTTTTCCACAAATATCTAGAAAAATATTAGCTTTACTTAAAATGTCATTTAGGTCACTTAATTAAAGATTATTTTGTCTCCACAAAAAAGGTTCAAATGATTTTCTTGTTACCTCGGAAGCTTAAAAATGTTGCCATTTTAAGTACAAATTAAAATATAATTGCTTATAAAGTTAAATGAACGTTTGGGCTACTTATTGCAAATAAATATGCGATTATAATATTAAAATGAATTTACTGTAGTGACTCCGTTGATGAAAGCCCGACGTGCTAGAGGTCCGGGTCCATCCACAGTCTTACCATCGTCCTCTGGACCCCAACTAGCCGAGTAGATATCAATATGATCCGGGTTCAAACTCAGAGCTTTCGCTTCTACCGCATCGTTCACACTCCCGTCCAGCATACGCACTCCTGCGACAAACACAAATAATAATCACCTTAATCTCATTTTATAGTTCAATTAACATAATAGTCCAGGAGATAGCGAGCAAACAAGTGTCTGACTAACATCAAGCTAGAATTTTGTGTACAAGTCAATCTTTTACAATTTTGGTAGTATTCATACTACGGAAAGATTAAGTTTTAATTTAAATCAAATTATAATTATTATTAACTACGGGAAACAGGCAGAGAAAAATACACTCCAGCGCTGGGATATGAACCACAGGCCTCTATATTTCCAGTATAGGGCTCTACCAACTAAGCTACGCAGGAGAATGATTTTCTCTGACGTTAATGATACCTTGTCCCGAATTTAAGCTTTCAATTTTCCACAAATCTGAGAAGTCAACATTGATGACATAGAACTAGACCGAGAAATAACGCTTATAATTATAAAGTACCCAATTAGTACCTGTACCTAGTACAATCAATTAGAAATTCATATTTTACGATTTTGGTAGTATTCATACTACGGAAAGATTAAGTTTTAATTTAAATCAAATTATAATTATTATTAACTACGGGAAACAGACAGAGAAAAATACACTCCAGCGCTGGAGTGTATTTTTCTCTGTCTGTTTCCCGTAGTTAATAATAATTATAATTTGATTTAAAGTCAATCTTTTAGCGCCTTTTAAGAATATGCGGTTGGCTAAGTTCGTCTGTGGGACATAGCTTGGCAATGGGCATTTGAAAACAAACAAACCGGTGGAGAGCGGCCATGTCCCGCCCTTCAATGTGATTTTCATGATCCTGAGTACGAACTTAGTTA
This sequence comes from Gerris lacustris, assembly GCA_951217055.1. Classification (NCBI taxonomy): domain Eukaryota; kingdom Metazoa; phylum Arthropoda; class Insecta; order Hemiptera; family Gerridae; genus Gerris; species Gerris lacustris. The sequence continues at coordinate 2,673,253 of OX578281.1, read as the reverse complement.
ATAGACCAATTATCAAGTTGATGGTAATTTGTCACTTTATAGGTCAGTTAGTCAAATATTACTCGAAATCAAAGAGGCCCGCCTATTAAGTGACTAACTACCATCAATTTGATTTTTGGTCTACTAACTAATTTTTTGTTAATATCAAGTCTCAATCAAATGATTGAATCAATATTAGTCTAAGATCCGGTATAAGAAATATATACCCTCATCTGTTATTTAATGATAATAAAGAATATATGATAGAGAATTTATAGATTGATACATCGCCTAGCTAAATCTAAAATGTTTACATAACTTCCCCTTATTTTAACTTCCCTGGTGTGTTATTTATGAAAATCGAACATTAGCTGAGAGAATTCACCCCAAGGAATTCAAAAATTATAAAGGTTGCCTACTTTCCCCTCTGGCCAACTATGGAGTTGCCAGGTATAAACAGGTGAGTAAACGTAATTAATATACCCTCATCAGTTATTATATCGAATTATATATCAAATGAAAGGTAATTTTATTCCCAATCTAACTGTATTAGTTTAAATCAAATTATAATTATTATTTACTACGGGAAACAGACAGTGAAAAATACACAACCACGGGTCTCCTAGTAGCTTAGTTGGCCAGAGCATCTGTACTGGAAATACAGGAGACCCGTGGTTCAAATCCCGGCGCGGGAGTGTATTTTTCACTGTCTGTTTCCCGTAGTAAATAATAATTATAATTTGATTTAAATTAAAATTTAAACTTTCCGTAGTATGAAAACTACCAAAAACTTTAAATTCAACCGTATTAGGTTGCCTTTAAATTCTAAATTTTAGATCTAAAATCTAAGCAACCATAGATTCAACCAACTTTTTGATAAGGCAACCTAATACAATTGGAATGGGAATAAAATTACCTTTCATTTGATATATAATTCGATATAATAACTGATGAGGGTATATTAATTACGTTTACTCACCTGTTTATACCGGGCAACTCCATAGTTGGCCAGAGGGGAAAGTAGGCAACCCTTATTTTTTGAATTCCTTGGGGTGAATTCTCTCAGCTAATGTTTTATTTTCATAAATAACACATCAGGGAAGTTGAAGTAAGGGAAGCTAATAAACATTTTATTATTTAACATCATCGGTGCGAGATTTAGCTAGGCAACCTATTTGCGATGTATCAGTATATAAATTCTCTATCATATATTCTTTATTATCATTAAATAATAGATGAGGGTATATATTTTCTATACCGGATCTTAAGACTATATGAATTGATTTCTACTGTAGGCAGTGGCGGATTAAAGGGGGGGGGGGGCGGGGTGCCGACCGCCCCCCCCCCCCCCTTGATTATACTTTTTTAAAAGCGCTGTTTTAAGAGGTAATATTTTCAAAATTTTCCGAGGGAGGACCCCCGGCCCCGCAATATAACCCCCCCCCCCCCCCCCCAATAATAAACTTCTGACGACGCGACGCCAGGCGTCCCGGAGTTGTCCCGGTTTTGGACTTTAAATCCCAAACTTGTCTCCCAAAAGCACTTTTCGGGACGCCAAAATGTCCTAGTTTTCAATAGAGACGCCGATAATAGATTAATTCGTTTAAACAAATCCACATATTCTGATAATTTATTTTATAAAATAATTTATAGATGCGAAGTTTTAGCAAAATGTTTGTTATTGCCAATCTGAATCAACCGCATTTATTCCAATAAAAATAAGTACGAGTATTTGCTTTGATTTGATGGTCTTCAAATAGATATAATAACTTATCTAAATTAATTTACTTAATTTTACTTTTTTTTCTAAATATAAAATGAGGTCCGTTGTCATGGGCTTAACGGCTCGTAGATGTATAAAACGAAAATATTAAAAATCCCTCTTTTGATTCCGAGCTTACCGAAGGTAACAAACTGTGATAAATTTTCGTTCTCAAGAACGAACATTTTTTTTAGGTATTTTAGACAAAGGGAATGATTAGGTGCACAACTTTTATTGTGTTAACATAAATAAGTATTGTGATAACTATACTTTTAAGTTTGTATTATATTTTTTTAAAAAAAATGTACTTGTGTGAACTTGTGTCCATGATCATACTTGCTTTCCAATAAACTTCGCCATATAATCGAGCCAAAAATTACCCTTTTACCTTTTGTGACTAAGTATTAAAATCAAATTTTACCTCAGAAATGCATTTAAGTGCCGTTTTGAGAGGTCATATTTTCAAATTTTTAGATGGACCCCCGCTATATGCACCCTACAATAATTAACTGCTAACGACACCTATGACTTACGGTTAAGATATTTTACTCTTAATTTACTCGGAGGGGGGGGGGAGGAATCCTGAGAATTCCCCCCCCCTTTCCTTAGGGCTTTCCCGAAACCTCTTGGAGGGTCAGATCGCCACCCCCTAGATGACACCCTTAATCCGCCACTGACTGTAGGTATATAATAGGTTTAGTGAGGGTATATATTTCTTATACCGGATCTTAGACTCAAAAATAAAGCAACATATTTCCCTGCCATCATGTAGTACTACCAAAAAACTTAACTCTACTGCTTACTTAGCTCCTAAAATGTTTAATCATCGTCCCTTATATATTAAACTAGCTCCTACAAAGAACATTTTTTTAAAAAAATTAGATGTACACTTTAAAACTATATTACAAATATCATAACTTCATAAAATAAAATAAAAATAAATTACATTAATATATTAAAGAAAAATTCTAACTTATATTAATATTAATCAAATTATAATAAATATTATAAATTCCCTACCAACATCATATAAATAGTAATTTAAAGATTTGTTTATTTATTTTTTATTTATTTATTTTTCTTATTAGATTTTAATCTGTAATATAATAGGTAATATTATAGTTATACTATGACAACTATAATAACATAATAAGAAATTGCTATAGTCATTGGTAAACTAAATTTAATAAATAATTTTTGATTATATTAGATTAATATTTGCAATACCTAAAACATTGTGATATTTTAGCTTTTCTAATCTATTACTACTACTGCGTTAAAAATTGTTTTTTATATGATTGTGTTGATTATTTATTTTTGTATGTATTTTGAATTTAAAAAGTTGATAATAAGAGTATCATTGTATTAAAATATATTCAAGCCAACACATCAATAGTCTACTATACTTTGACATAACATTTTATTTACATTCTATCTATTTATTCTATGATACAGAAAGCCAAAAAGCTATGATGTAAAAGCCAGAAGCAGAGCCCTCACTCTAGTATTCTCTTACTACCGAGGGCTCTCACGTCTTAGAGTATAATTAATAAATTGTAATATGTAGATACTTTTAGATGTGGAAATAAACAATATTATTATTATTATTATTATTAGACTATATGAATTGATTTCTAATGTAGGTATATGTAGGTATATAATAGGTTTAGTTACCTCCGATAGAGGCGTTGTAAGCAACACCAATGCCACAGAAGTTGTTGTAGGCGACTGCAGCCACCTCACCTGCACATCTAGTTCCGTGCTTGTTGTCTCCGTTATCTCTAGGCATCGGATCGTTATCGTTATCATTGATGTCCGTACTAGCCAGCGGATCCTGCAACATAATACAACGCTCTCAATTAGACATTTTAAAACTAAAATTCCAACTATTGCAACAATAGGGGAAAAAGATATGGACAGAAAGCCACAATAGTAAATTAAATTGTGTTAACTCGAAAATGACAGCAGAAAAAAATTTAATTCAGACGACGAAGCTGATTAATGTTACTACGTTTTTATTAGCTCGCAATCTTGTTTGTTTGTTTGTCCGGTACAAATCTGGCAATCGATTTCTAACTAACTTCCCAAATAGCTAGACATTTGAAACTTTTATCATAGCTCAGAACACGAGGACAATGAATTATTTTAATACTTGTAGCCATCTTTCAGCAGAATTTAATTAGTTTTCAGCAAATTTTGCTGTGCGGAAAGTTAGTCCGGAAAAAATCCGCAAGTAATTATATTTGTTTTGCCATATCCAATATTTACGCAATCTTCATTTTGACGGGTCTCAAATTTGTGATAGATAAACATTGAATGACAGCAAAACAGGAAATATCGATTATATTATTTATCGATTATATTATTTCAAATATATCGATGGCATGCTTTAGATTTGGTGTTGGGGAGATCCACTGTACAAAGATTTATCCTTTTATAGGTTTAAGATCAGCTCTCTAGATAGTTGTCATTTATGTGAAGTAAATAAATTCGGAACTATTTTTTTTCACTATCATTATATATTATATAACAATAACAATTATATTATCAACATTACATACGATTCAACAGAAAATTTAAAAACGTAGTATATAAAAAGTTCTTTTTATCTTGAAATAAAAACTCACGGCACAGAACTACATGTTCTCTAGTGAAGAGATAACCTGAAATGTGCTAATCTGTAAAATCATTGTAAAATATGTTACTATGAGTTTTATTATTGTATAATTATTGTATATTAAATTTTAATAAAGGTATAAAAAAATTATTTATCTTTATGCTCAGTCCCGATAAAAAGTATTGTGATTAATCAAACATTTAATTTTGATGGACCAATAGGTTTCGTCATGGTGCAACGAGTCCACAAAATGCACTACTAAACCGATTTAAATTAAATTCTAATACATATTCATTAATGATTAATGATTAGGAGGTCTAATTTATTCGTTAATTTGGCCTCGAGAGTATGACCAGTGAATATGTATTCAAATTTAATTTAAATCAGTTTAGTAGTGTGTGTGTGTGTGTGTGTGTGTATATTTTAACTTTATATATATATATATATATATATATATATATATATATATATATATATATATATATATATATATATATATATTCATTATAGTTATGGAAAATATCTAATATAAGAGACAATAGTACGCAAATATCTGGAATTGGTTTTAATTCAGAGAAATTAAAACCATATATAATATTAATCTTCTGTTTTTTTTTAAATTATAAAATTGAGATTAATAAATTCAAAGTGTTGTTTGATAATATTAATGTGAATCACATAAAAAGAAACAAAAAAAACTATAAAATATAGGTATATTTAAATAAACATACATGTTTATTTATGTTTTATTTAGAAAATTAATGATAAGAGAGAAAATCCAAAATTTATTGATTAAAATTATTAAAAAATACAAATATGCTATATCTCACTGAATTATTTTAATTAATTTAAATGTTAATATAAGTAATTGATTTACGAATTTATTTATGTGCAGCTTCATTGCTAATTCGTAATCAATTAGCATCGAAACAAAGTAATTATTTCCTAGAAATAAGTTAGATGTATCTATACAATTAAAGTGAAAATTAAAAAGCTCATAAATCTGTTTTTAATTAAAATTGTTCATATAGGTAGATCAGTCACCATTAGTCATGGTTCAGATAAAATGAGTAAAAACAATAATTAACATGACATAATTATTTCATAAACTTTAATCATTAAAAAAAAAAGTCATCATTCAATTATTGAATGAAAATGTCATCAGTCAATCATTAAATAAAAATGTCATAATTCAATTATTGAATGATAGTCAATCATTAATGATAGTCGCATTAAATAAAAAATGTCATCATTCAATCATTAAATAAAAATGTCATCATTCAATCTTTAAATAAAGATGTCATCATTCAATCATTAAATAAAGATGTCATAATTCAATCATTAAATAAAGATGTCATCATTCAATCAGTAAATAAAAACGTCATAATTCAATCATTAAATAAAGATGTCATCATGCAATCATTAAATAAAAATGTCATAATTCAATCATTAAATAAAGATGTCATAATTCAATCATTAAATAAAAATGTCATAATTCAATCATTAAATAAAGATGTCATCATTCAATCATTAAATAAAGATGTCATCATTCAATCATTAAATAAAGATGTCATCATTCAATCATTAAATAAAAATGTCATAATTCAATCATTAAATAAAAATGCCATAATTCAATCATTAAATAAAGATGTCATCATTCAATCATTAAATAAAGATGTCATCATTCAATCATTAAATAAAGATGTCATCATTCAATCATTAAATAAAGATGTCATCATTCAATCATTAAATAAAAATGTCATCATTCAATCATTAAATAAAGATGTCATCATTCAATCATTAAATAAAGATGTCATCATTCAATCATTAAATAAAAATGTCATCATTCAATCATTAAATAAAGATGTCATCATTCAATCATTAAATAAAAATGTCATAATTCAATCATTAAATAAAAATGTCATAATTCAATCATTAAATAAAGGTCTTAAACAAGAAATTAATGCGCAGTGATCATGGGGAAGAGAATGGGCGCAGAAAGGTAAAACTTATATGGGACCAACAATCGGCTAATTATAACCTAACATCCCAATTTCATAAAAAACGGATAAGTAGTTTTTAAGATGTGTTGGTTCACAAAGGCAAACCGACAATGGACCAAAAATGTTGGAAAGATCGATATAGACAGAAAGACAGACCGAAAATAGTCCAAAAATGTTAAACAGGCCGATAATGGACCAAAAATGTTAGAAAGATCGATAGACAGAAAGACAAATCGTCAATGGACCAAAATGTTGGACAGATCGATATAGACAGAAAAACAGACCGACAATGGACCAAAAATGTTGGACAGATCGATAGACAGAAAGACAAACCGATAATGGATTAAAAATGTTGGACAGATCGATAGACAGAAAGACAAACCAACAATGGACCAAAAATGTTGGACAGATCGATAGACAGAAAGACAAACCGACAATGGACCAAAAGTGTTGGACAGATCGATAGAAAGAAAGACAGACCGACAATGTTGGACAGATCGATAGACAGAAAGACAGACCAACAATGGATAAAAATGATGGACAAATCGATAGAAAGAAAGACAGACCGACAATGGACCAAAAATGTTGGACAGATCGATAGAAAGAAAGACAGACCGACAATGTTGGACAGATCGATAGACAGAAAGACAGACCAACAATGGATAAAAATGATGGACAAATCGATAGAAAGAAAGACAGACGGACAACGGACCAAAAATCAACATTTTTTGTCTGAAAAGGTTTTCTGTCTGGGAAATTTTTAAATTGGAGAAATAAAAAAAGTTGGCTCTTCAGGTCGAATAAAATGCTGCTGTGACCCAGGGTAAGCTCGCAACTAAAATTAAATTTTCATTTTATCGCTCAAAATCCTCGAGTTGAGTTAATAATTTAAATAAACAGCTTCCAAGTCTCTTTTTCAAAAATGACAACAACTTTTTCATCAATAATTTATTTAACGTCGTCTCAAAAGGGTTGGTTTGGGCGTCAATTTGCAGCTATTTTTTCGAATGAAATAAATTTAGAGGAAAAATAAGAGGATTTCCACTCAAGTTTGATAAGTTTTATAAAAAAAATCCAAGAGAGGAAAACTCAGAACAAAGCAAACGACTAGACATAATATAATTATCCGTTTTTGAATCTTGTATAAAATGGTTTGGAAATCAGTTTGTAATCTGTTTTATTTTTACAGAAATATCCGAGTTGGTTAACGAGCTGCCACGCAGCCGTTGGCTCCGCTTTGAAAAGTATCCTCACGAGAGTTGCCACGTCATGGTGAGCAGACATTTTAACAACCCTGGGGACGTCCCAAGCCTCAACCTACGGTCTTTTTCCATTACTCACAGCGATAAATTACAGATATTTAGAGATCCTCAAATAAAAAATTGGGGATAACGAGTTCTTCATACTGTATTTATTTATTTATTTATTTATCAAAAAAGTGCTCAACAGACAATATATCCAGCTAATTGCACAGTCAACATTTCGTATATAAGAACAATATGTGTCAAACAAAACAATAATAATAAACTAATAGTTATTTATGCACCTAGGGAGTAAAGTAAGCCATTATTCCCTGAGCGAAAAAGTTTGTTCTTGAGGCGAAGCCGAAGGAACCATGGTCCCTAAATCCCGAGGCGAAGCCGAGGGAATAACTCTAATTAGCTCCCGAGGCGCAGCCGAGGGAGATAATGGCACTTTACTCACGAGGTACATACAATATTTTATCTCCAGTAGAAAAAAGATTCACATTTTCGTCCATTGCACAGTTTTTATTTAATATTTTAATAAATAACAATAATTATTAGCACTTTTAATAGCAGATATAAGAGATTCAATATTAAAAACAAATAAGAATTGGAATTAAACTCAAATAGAAGGTTATTTAGATGCAGGTTATAATGTTGTAAACAAAGATAAACATGGTCAAAAAAGCGCAGTGCCGCCAACCTGATTTCGACAACTTCATTACATTAGCCATACATTTTCTATAATTTATAAAATAATTAAGTTGCAATCTTTACTTTTTTGCCCTACTTTACTTTTTCGCCCTACTTTTACTTTTCCTCCCTACTTTTTGAGTTAGGGATGAAAAGACCTGTTTTAGTCCCTCTAAACAAATTCAAAATCATAACTTTTTTCCCCTACTGGAGATAAAATAAATTATTATCGGTTATCTTTTTAACAATAGTTTTAAAACTGTTGAAATTTGTAATGAAGGGGTCTAGGTCTTCTAAATATTTATTATAAAATGACATGGCTTGTTCCATGGTCCTCGTATTACCATAGTTCGTTTTGTGAACCCCGCATTGGAACATATTTTTTTTCCTAGTAATTATCATAGGTGCCTTATAATTGCATTGAAACAATAGATCAGGAACATAGTAGATATTACTAGTTATTTTGTACAGAAAGTACAAAAAGGCATGCACCCTTCTGTCCATTAATGAGTCCATTTTCAATAAGTTTTATCTTTCTACAATGGATAATGGGGATGATCCATTGTCCCGAAAACCGAGGAGATGGTTAGTGAACCGTCTTTGAATTTTCTCAATGGACATAATGTCAGAGGAGTATATCGGAGACCAGACAATATTTGCATATTCCAAAATGCTACGAACTAGAGTGTTGAACAGCAGTCTCAGGCTATTTGTATCTCTAAAGTCTTTCATTACCCGTAATATAAACCCTAGATTGCGAAAAGAACGGGAACAAATGTAATCTCGATGTTCTGAGAAAGAGAGTTTCTGATCAAAGATTACTCCCAGATCTTTAATAGAAGTAACTCTTTCCAGAATTTTACCATCTAATGTGTAAGTAGATGTAAGTAGAATCTAAAGTATCTGGATGTTTAACAAGTCCATATTGATTAAGTAACCTCTGAAAATCCAGTCGAGATAAAAACCTGCCCACGAGGATAGAACGTAATCAAGATGACATTTGCCTCTAGTATTCTTACTTTCATTGAAGCGAGCGTAGCGAGCTTCCTACATTCAACGAAATATGCTCCGTGTCTGTCTGTCTGTCTGTCAGTAACGTTCACGCGTGTGACGATAACTTGAGTAAAAGTTGACCGATTTAGTTGAAATTTGGTATACATGTTCCTCTTACTAATACTCAGGCTAAGTTCGTTGGACAGCGTGATCCGTCCAAGAGTTCGCGCGCAACGCTCGCGTAAACGAGAGGTACAAAAATTAAATTGGAATTTCAGGACGGGAAAAAATTCTATCATCATATTCGATGAGAAGAACATTTTTTTCAAATAACATTTTTTACTAAAACCAACAGCGACACCGCTATGACTTAATAAAGATCGCTAAAACTATTAAAGCTAATAAAGGACCTAAACGTTTATAATAGAGAAAACAACCTTTTTACCGATATCTTACGTTCTAACGAAACGATTTTAATGAAACTTCATATACACCATCTAATGCACAATTGAAACAGGTATGCAAAATTTCAACTTGATACAAGCAAATTTCTTTGCGTAGTGACGAGATACATTTATAATAATTGTTTAAAAGCTACCGCGGGTGGTGAAGATTGTTTAAGTCGTATAGTGTATAGGTTTGTTTAGGAAGTAAAGCTTTGTACCGAGTACCCCCACCCTTCCCCACACTACCCTCTTCCACTTATCTTCAACTATGACATTCATCATGATTAATAAATTTCAATATTCAGTATTTCATTGCAATACGCTCGCTTCAATGATAGAGCCACGCGATGCCTAGTTATTATAATTCCAATGGACTTATTATTTATTCAACAGCCTAGAACCTACGTACGCTCTGGTCTCAATAAAACCTAGTCTGGAGCGTTTCAGAGTCAAGTCTCTCGTAAAAAGGATTATCTTTAGTAGGGAGAAAAAGTTATGATTTTGGATTAGTTGAGAGAGACTAAAGTAAGTCTTTTCTTCCCTGAACTCGAAAGTAGGGAGAAAAAGTACAAGTAGAGCGAAAAAGTAAGGATTGCTAACTTAATTATTTTATAGATAGAGAACACGGTAAATAGACTTACACTGCAGAGCAGCCGCTAAACTCTCCAGTCAAATTCTCTTTCTATCTCAAGCAGAATTTTCAATTCTCTCAAAATAAAAAAAACAGAGTAAATAACAGTCGGAGAAAAAGTTATGATTTTGAATTAGTTTAGAGAGACTAAAGTAAGTCTTTTCATCCCTGAACTCAAAAAGTAGGAAAAAAAAGTAAAATAGGGCAAAAAAGTAAAGATTGCAACTTAATTATTTTATATAAATATGTAGTAGAAAATGAATGGCTAATGTAATGACGTTGTTGAAATCAGGTTGGCGACACTACTTTTTCGACCTTGTTTATCTTTGTTTATAACCTGCATCTAAATAACCTTCTATTTGAGTTTAATTCCAATTCTTATTTGTTGTTGGAACCGTAAAGAATGATAAAGAGACACGGGAATACAGAACTATAAAGGTTTTCTTGTTTTGGTTTAACCAACGAAACCCGTAAAAAGAAGGAACGAATGAAGATATTCCAATTCTGTTTTCGAATAGAAGGGTAGAAGTAGAAGTTTAGCAGACAAAAAGACAAATGATTTTCCAATAGGAATAAGAACAAGTTCATAGTAAAACACTTCGAGCAAGTCATGATATGCAGCTTCAAGGTCTTGCAACTGCTAGTCAACAAAGAGAAAAAGTTTGGCTCACGGCCAATATGCAGAGAAAGGGTTTTACACTTGCAGTTCCCCATCCAATTATTCACTAAACTAGATTAAAGCAAATCAGATCAATGTTTAAGATACGCAAACCTAAGAGCTATTCATTTTACGAACTACCTGAGATCAAGCATTTCCGTGAGATCATTCTGGGGCTATCTGTGGCTTACTTTCGATAAGCTATAAAAGTTTCATACAAATCAGATAAGTACTTTTGAAGCTATAGGTGTACATTTATGTATGTTTGCGCGCATGTAGAAGAGAAACAAATGAAAGTAGAAGATTGAAACTTATGTAGGACCAACAATGACCTAATTATGACCTACCATACAAATTTCATTAATATCGGACGTGCAGTTTTTAAGATATGGTAGTTCGCAAAAATTGAGCGATATACCGACAAGCGGACACGGAACCCAAAATGTTCCTTGTGTTCCATGATGTCTGATACGGAATTTTTGTCTTGGAATTATATAACCATCTCTAACCACCTCTAACCATCTCTAACCATCTCTAACCATCTCTAACCACCTCTAACCATCTCTAACCACCTCTAACCACCTCTAACCATCTCTAACCACCTCTAACCATCTCTAACCACCTGTAACCACCTCTAAAATGTTCCTTGTGTTCCATGATGTCTGAAACGGAATTTTTGTCTTGGAATTTTTGAAATCGGAGAAATAAAATATTTGCTGCTACCTTCTGTAAGCTCGAAAGCAAAATCTTTATTTATACTGCTTCCGAGGTTAACCAAACATATCTTAAAAACTACACGTCTGATTTTACTGAAATTTGTATGGTAGGTCATAATTAGCCCATTGTTGGTCCCATATAAGTTTCAACCTTCTGCGCCTATTTGTTTCTCTTCCACATGCACACAAACATACATTTATTTACACCTATATCTTTATAGTACTCATCTGATTTGTATGAAATTTGGATGATTTGTCGAAAGTAGCCCGCAGATAACCCTAGATTTATTTCTATCATTTGCACTCTTTAAATTTTACTAAATATTGATACTTTAATTCATGTAAAAAAATCAAAACAATTTTGACGGATTTAAAAAACGGAGGGGGGGGGGGAGGAGGATTTAATAAATTTAACGATATTAGTTTTTAAAATCAGGAAATCAATAAAGTATACGAAAATAGAACGCGAGGAAGCTATGTGCCACACCAATTGGCAGTGTTTTTTGTTTTACATCCTGGTAACACATAAAAACGGATCGTTACCAAAATGGAATTCTGTAACTCAAATAAAATTTAATTAAATCTAAACTAATAATCAGAATTAATTCAAATTTTATAATAAATGTTTTTTTAGACTCAAACGAATCCGATGTGTCTCAGCACAGATTCTAAAGTAATGGGAAAAGTACTTCTCCCAGAAAAACAAAAGAGAACTTTTCGAAATAATAATAGCTTTGAACACACTGTAGGCCGTAGGCCTGAACGGTATTGTATTGGCTTTAAGCAATCGACAATACGTAAACACAACAATAAAAACAAATAAAATCGTTTAATTGGATTACAAATAAATTGAATTTATTAGCTCAAACGAATGTAGGTTTGTTTGAAAGCATGTTTATAGTTTTGTCCGGTTTCTAGCTTTATTCGATTAAACTGGGGGGGATCGTGGGGGGGGGGGGGCCCTCGTCCGACTACTAGTGCTGGGGTTCTATTGTCTTGTTCCAACACAGTCTTGTCTTTCAACTTAGATTACCACAATACTCCACAACAGACTTACTCTTACTTTACTTCACTCTCATCTCGTTAAAATAAGACCTTCAATTCCCTAATCAAACTCACTCTTAAATAGATTTCATAATAAAGTAACAAACCTTTATCACAAACCACAAACATGTTTAATCCTGTAGTTAGTTAAAAATAATCAGTAATTGTTATTGTTTATAATTTCCTTTAATTTGGTTTAGTTAATCTTTGTTTAGATTTAAGAAATTTTTATGTTCTTTTTTGCCTGGTTGTCAAACCTGACTAGGCATTGTTTTCTATTACCTCTTACAGCTCTTAAGGGGCCCACACACTTACAGTTTAACTGCAGGCCGTTATCGTATACGATTATCGTAAGGCCAAAATCTCCGACCACCACATATTACCAGTCCAGCGCCTGAAGGCAATCGTAAAGAACTGCAGATCTGTGCCTGTATGCGCCATACACTGTGCGATAAATTCCTGCAGGCCGATATCTGTCGATTTTTAACTGCAGGCCATGAACTGTTCCCCTCTCAGTTCCCGCTAGACTTTCTGAATGCGTAGAAGTAAACGTTGTGCGTTGTACGTTAATTATTGTGAACAAACGAAGAAAAAAAAAAAGATTTTGGTGAAAGAAGCGGCTCCAAGAAAGAAACACTAGTTCACACATTTCTCTGTTGCGTGAATTGAGGCATTCCTATAAAGAAGATTTATTAAACTATTTGCGAATGAACGAAGGCAATTTCAACAAAATGTTTCGATTGGTTTCACCCTTCATTAGTAAAATTAACATCAAAATGTGCCAGTCAATAATTGCAGGAGATTGTTTATTTTCTTTTTAACAGTATCTAAAAAAATGTAATTAGAAATGTAAAATGTATAATTTATAATTTATCAGAAATTATTAATAAATAAATTAAACCATTATAAATTATTTAACTAAAGAATTATTATTATATGTACCATATTTGAAGTGCAATTACCTATTGCCGCAGTCGGTACTATTTTTTTTTTTTTTTCTTATAAAGTCTAATAACACACCTTTCAGCCTTTTGTTTGAATAATTTATAGACGATTGTTAGACATGTTTATAGACGAGACATGTCTATGAAAGCTGAAATAAAATTAGGTTTATAGTCAACCATGGTGTCGTCAGTCCAAAATTTTCTAACAACGTGATAAGATTTTGGCCTGCAGTCCGACGAAGGGAAATTAACAAAATAAAGATGATTCACTCTACACGCCTGTAGGTCGACTGATAGTGTAGGGCGGCATTGATCTTGAGGCACAGGCCTGACAGTCCACGGACTGTCGTCTCTCCTTCCATCCGATCCTCGCCTCTACCCTCCACACACCTACAGTCCACCTCCGACTGCAGTCCGTCATCTTAAGGAAAACTGACGAGTGTGTGGCCAAGCTCCGTGGACGGACAGATCATTATCTTCAGTTAAACTGTTAGTGTGTGGGCCGCTTTACTCATCACATTAAGTTTTCATTTCCTTTTTATTTAGATTATCTATCTTGACTTTAATATCTTTAATATTTTTATATCTTAAAACATTATCTATCTGTGTATCAATTTGTCAATTATCCTATCTCTGCCATCCTAATTTATGCCTATATCTTCATCTACTTACCTGGTATTGTACTTATATCATTTAAGCTATCCTTTTTTATACCTTAAGCGGCCCACACACTAACAGTTTAACTGAAGATAATGATCTGTCCGTCCACGGAGCTTGGCCACACACTTATCAGTTTTCCTTAAGATGACGGACTGCAGTCGGAGGTGGACTGTAGGTGTGTGGAGGGTAGAGGCAAGGATCGGATGGAAGGAGAGACGACAGTCCATGGACTGTCAGGCCTGTGCCTCAAGATCAATGCCGCCCTACACTATCAGTCGACCTACAGGCGTGTAGAGTGAATCATCTTTATTTTGTTAATTTCCCTTCGTCGGACTGCAGGCCAAAATCTTATCACGTTGTTAGAAAATTTTGGACTGACGACACCATGGTTGACTATAAACCTAATTTTATTTCAGCTTTCATAGACATGTCTCGTCTATAAACATGTCTAACAATCGTCTATAAATTATTCAAACAAAAGGCTGAAAGGTGTGTTATTAGACTTTATAAGAAAAAAAAAAAAAAAATAGTACCGACTGCGGCAATAGGTAATTGCACTTCAAATATGGTACATATAATAATAATTCTTTAGTTAAATAATTTATAATGGTTTAATTTATTTATTAATAATTTCTGATAAATTATAAATTATACATTTTACATTTCTAATTACATTTTTTTAGATACTGTTAAAAAGAAAATAAACAATCTCCTGCAATTATTGACTGGCACATTTTGATGTTAATTTTACTAATGAAGGGTGAAACCAATCGAAACATTTTGTTGAAATTGCCTTCGTTCATTCGCAAATTGTTTAATAAATCTTCTTTACATAGGAATGCCTCAATTCACGCAACAGAGAAATGTGTGAACTAGTGTTTCTTTCTTGGAGCCGCTTCTTTCACCAAAATCTTTTTTATTTCTTCGTTTGTTCACAATAATTAACGTACAACGCACAACGTTTACTTCTACGCATTCAGAAAGTCTAGCGGGAACTGAGAGGGGAACAGTTCATGGCCTGCAGTTAAAAATCGACAGATATCGGCCTGCAGGAATTTATCGCACAGTGTATAGTCCAGTCGAATTAACTTATTTTGAGGCAAAAAAAGAGAAAATTATTAACAGGTCAGGAACAGTTGGAAATGGTAAAGTGGCGTATAATAAACGTAAAAAAATTAAATGCGTCAGCAGGGGTGTTGCGGTATGGATTTTGGGGGGGTGAAAAGGGGTGAATTGGGTATTATTGCGATTTCCGGCGAATGTTGACGTCTGAGAGAAAAGTGTGTCAAATAAAAGTTGTAGATCGTAAAAAAATCTACAACTTTAGTATTTATGATTTTTTCACATAACCTCAAAATAATCGAGAAAAATGCGAAAAACTGTGTTTTTCGTTTTTTATTTTTTATTTTCTCAAAAATAATTTTATTTTGATGAGAAATGGTGAAAGTATACCTTTTTGAGTCTTAAATGTACACAAAATTTTCCCAATAAAAAAATTCAGAATTTTCCGAGATAATCACGTTTTTCGCCCAAATACAATATTTTTCAAATGAAATTTGTCCTTCAGGAAATTATCGCAAAGACTTCTTTGAGGTCTCATTTTTTTCGTTTTGACTTATACTTTTTGGTAAAAAAAAAAAAAAATAGTCCCCATTTAAAAACATGCTCAAAAATGAGAAAAATCAAAAAATGACTTTTGTAACAATCAACTTTTTAGTAAATGTTGATAATTTGTTGAAATTTTTAAGTAATATTTAAAAACTGGTTACACCATTGAATTCTACAGAAAAAAATACAAAAGACCCTGCGTTTCATTATTTCATCATAAACTTTAGTTTTTAACAATATTGCCATCAACATTTAAGTAGAATAATGATAATTCATTTATAGTCCAGTCAATAAAGACATTGTAGAGTGGATGAAATATGTTACAGTATTGAACTTCAGGGCTTCGTTAGGGCTAGTTAGGAGGTAAACATACTAAATGTCCCCACCCCTGGGGGTGAGCTTAGGGTGGGAGGGGGGTTAAAAGGTCCCAAAATTGGGTTTTTCGAGTATATCTCGAAAACGGTGGACTCAAGAAAAATATGTTACGACTAAAAATTAAAGCTGATTCAATTTCCTATAAAATTGTATCTATACATATTTGTCGAAATTCCAACGGTTTTCGAGATACACGAAATTTTATTAACATTAAAAGTTACTTTTATAGCTATTAAAACACTATTTTTATGATTTAAGAATTTTTCCATCCATGAATCTCGCAAACTATTCCTTCTAGAGAACAATTTAAGAGAACCTTTTTAGGGTCCGTAGGCAAAACCAAGGACCCTTATATTTTTTTGTAAGTAATTTTATGTCGTTAAATTTGGTACAAATACTCTTTTTCGCTAGAGTCTGTGGTTTTCGAGTTATTCAAGAAAATCGTGAAAAAGTATCCTTTAAGAGCCCTCCTTGCAAAAATGATATTTTTCGAAAATGATCAATTTTAAATTTCGTGTATCTCGAAAACCGTTGGAATTTCGACAAATATGTATAGATACAATTTTATAGGAAATTGAATCAGCTTTAATTTTTAGTCGTAACATATTTTTCTTGAGTCCACCGTTTTCGAGATATACTCGAAAAACCCAATTTTGGGACCTTTTAACCCCCCTCCCACCCTAAGCTCACCCCCAGGGGTGGGGACATTTAGTATGTTTACCTCCTAACTAGCCCTAACGAAGCCCTGAAGTTCAATACTGTAACATATTTCATCCACTCTACAATGTCTTTATTGACTGGACTATAAATGAATTATCATTATTCTACTTAAATGTTGATGGCAATATTGTTAAAAACTAAAGTTTATGATGAAATAATGAAACGCAGGGTCTTTTGTATTTTTTTCTGTAGAATTCAATGGTGTAACCAGTTTTTAAATATTACTTAAAAATTTCAACAAATTATCAACATTTACTAAAAAGTTGATTGTTACAAAAGTCATTTTTTGATTTTTCTCATTTTTGAGCATGTTTTTAAATGGGGACTATTTTTTTTTTTTTTTACCAAAAAGTATAAGTCAAAACGAAAAAAATGAGACCTCAAAGAAGTCTTTGCGATAATTTCCTGAAGGACAAATTTCATTTGAAAAATATTGTATTTGGGCGAAAAACGTGATTATCTCGGAAAATTCTGAATTTTTTTATTGGGAAAATTTTGTGTACATTTAAGACTCAAAAAGGTATACTTTCACCATTTTTCATCAAAATAAAATTATTTTTGAGAAAATAAAAAATAAAAAACGAAAAACACAGTTTTTCGCATTTTTCTCGATTATTTTGAGGTTATGTGAAAAAATCATAAATACTAAAGTTGTAGATTTTTTTATGATCTACAACTTTTATTTGACACACTTTTCTCTCAGACGTCAACATTCGCCGGAAATCGCAATAATACCCAATTCACCCCTTTTCACCCCCCCAAAATCCATACCGCAACACCCCTGCTGACGCATTTAATTTTTTTACGTTTATTATACGCCACTTTACCATTTCCAACTGTTCCCGACCTGTTAATAATTTTCTCTTTGTCAATGTGTAATTTGACTGGACTAGTATGGCGCATACAGGCACAGATCTGCAGTTCTTTACGATTGCCTTCAGGCGCTGGACTGGTAATGTGTGGTGGTCGGGGATTTTGGCCTTACGATAATCGTATACGATAACGGCCTGCAGTTAAACTGTAAGTGTGTGGGCCCCTTTATATTCAAGAACAAATTTATACTAGGCATCGCGTGGCTCTATCATTGAAGCGAGCGTATAGTAATAAATATGTATTGAATATTGAAAAAAAAGATTATTGTGAATCATGATGAGTTGATAGATAATGGGTCTGGTAGTAGTGCAGCGGCTAGTAGTAAGGGAACCACCCCGCATTCTTACTATTCCTCTAACCACACATCTCTATTTCAATATTTATAATTTGTATCTCTTTGCTACAAACAAACTACTGCATGTATCAAATTGAAATTTTGCATGCCTGTTTCAATTGTGCATCAGATGGTGTCTATGAAGTTTTATTAAAATCGTTACGTTAGAACGTAAGATATCGGTAAAAAGGTTGTTTTCTCTATTTTAAACGTTTAGGCCCGCTTTAATAGTTTTAGCGATCTTTATTAATTCATAGCGGTGTCGCTGTTGGTTTTACTAAAAAATGTTATTTGAAAAATATGTTCGTCTCATCGAATAGATGATGATAGAATCTTTTTCCGTCCTGAAATTCCAATTTAATTTTTGAACCTCTCGTTTACACGAGCGTTGCGCGCGAACTCTTGGACGGATCACGCTGTCCAACGAACTTAGCCTGAGTATTAGTAAGAGGATCATGTATACCTAATTTCAACTAAACCTGTCAACTTTTACTCAAGTTATCGTCACACGCGTGAACGTTACTGACAGATAGACAGACAGACAGACAGACAGACAGACACGGAGCATATTTCGTTGAATGTAGGAAGCTCGCTACGCTCGCTTCAATTATTTCCCATCATTTGTAATTAATATCCTTAATAAATACAGTCCGCAAGCTTTGTAACTTTCGATTATATTTTTTGTTATGTTATTATCACCTTTAATATTAGGTTTTTTCAATGTTAGTAATCTAACCTCGAAATTAAATATTCATCAGTCTGGGTAATTGGAATTGTTTTATTTTCAGTTCTAGTTTGATATTAATAATTCCCCTCCCGACGAAACACTTTTCAACTTATATACGATAGTAACACCACAAACATAAAACTAGTTGAGCAAATAACAGAGGTAACAAACTTTTGTTGTATTTGTAACAAGTTCCGTCTTAATCATTACAAACAAACTACAAACTACAAACAACTAACAACATCTCAGAGCTACTAAATAACTGTAACAAACAAAATTAAATTTTTAGTTCCAGCATTTCTAATAATAAATGTCCAGATTTTTAAGTTTTTGGTAGTTTTCATACTAAGGAAAGATTAAATTTTGAATTTGTATCGGTAACGACAGAGAAAAATCATTCTCCTGTATAGCTCGGTTGGTAAGAGCACCTGTAACGGATTAATAGGAGGACCCGTGGTTCGAGTCCCGGTGCTGGGGTCTATTTTTCTCTGTATGTCTCCCGCAGTTATTGATAATTATAATTTGATTTATAATAATTAATGTCATAGAACTGGTTTTTTTTCAATTTAATTTTCTCTTAAAATTTATTTTTCTAGAACAACACATAATCGAGGAGACTAGAATTGTGTAAGTTAATCTTTTAGTGCCTTTAAGAATATGTGGTCGGCTAAGTTCGTCTGCGGGACATAGCTTGGCAATAGGCGTTTGAAGAAAACAAACCGGTGGAGAGCGGCCTTGTCTCACCCTTTTTGGTGGACAATGTGATTTGCATGATCCTGAGTACTAAATTAGTTAGTAGACCAATTATCAAGTTGATGGTAGTTTGGCCCTTAATAGGTTAGTTAGTCGAATATTACTCCAAATCAAAGATCTACTTACTAATTTCGTACCCAGGATCATGAAAATCACATTGTCCATCATTATTGGCGGGAAATGGCCGTTCTCCACTGGTTTGTTTTTTTCAAATTTCTATTGCCAAGCTAAGTCCCGCAGACGAACTTAGCCGACCACATACTCTTATAACGCACTAAGGCTGCTCCCTGACTTGTCGGTACGGTATCGGTACGCGGTATTTTCTGCTTTACCGACAGCTTACCGATACCGCCTTTATCTCCCCACATGTCGGTATACTTTCGGTAGAATCTTGCAGTCACGGGCGTGATTATGTCGACGTCAGAAGAAGATACTATTATAGCATGTTACATTTATTTGCGATTGCGTAGAAAAAGAAAGAAGTACTGGCGATATCCTTTAAAATATAATTTAATATTTAATATTATAATTTATAACTTTAAAATTAATAAATATAAACAGTAAATACCTAACATTTTTGTTTTGTGTGAAATTTCCGACCAAGCTTTCTCCCTCAGGTCCTTTTCTGAGACCAAAATAACATGAATATCTCTCTCCGTTGCCATTTTGCGATGACACCTCGACCACGCTCAAAGATAGAATGATAAGAGTTTATTAATCTAGTACTTTTTACCGCTTCTGTTTTTACTGCATGTTCTTACCGACTCTCGGTATACCGATTCCTTACCGCCCCGCTCCCTCACTTGTCGGTACGGTATCGGTAAGCTCTCGCTCGGTACCTATTCGGTACAGATTCTTTGCCGGGCGGTAAAGAATCGGTATACCGAGAGTCGGTAAGAATATCTTACCGACTCTCCGAGTCGGTAAGAAAATCTTACCGACTCTCGGTATACCGATTCCTTACCGCGCGGTAAAGAATCTGTACCGAATCGGTAAAACATATAGGCGCTCGGTAAAGAATCTTACCGCATCGGCATACTAGCTTACCGATACCGTACCGACAAGTCAGAGAGCGGCCTAACAAATTAACTTGTACACAAAATTCTAGCTTGGTGTTAAGACACTTTTTTTTTAAAAAAAACTTTGTTTTACTTTTTTTTTTTTTCAATTTTAAGAGGTGTATCAATTGAAATGTATATTTTTTGACAAAAAAAAAAAAAAAAAAAAAAAAAAAAAAAAAAATATATATATATATATATATATATATATATATATATATATATATATATATATATATATATATATATATATATATCGGCAGTTGCTCTGCTGATTAATATTTTCACGTTCACAACACCAACGAAACCCTTCTTACTTGAGATTTCACGCAAAACCTTTTTATCTACAATTTGAACCTTAAAGGTTTAGTGTCAAGTCGATACTTCTGTCTTGTCTAAAAAATAGAACTTTCCCGTAATACTAAAATGCTTATAATTGTGTACTTTTTAACAATTAAAGTCTCCTAAAATAGTATTAAGTTTGCCTCCTCCTACGTCAATATCTTCACATCATTCATTTTATTTAATTAAATCTGTAGCTTTTACGTGCAACATTTACGCTTGTTACAGCAGATAAAAATAATCTTCTTAAATGTTGTTCTTTAATTTAAAGTAATCATTTTAAACTCTTTTTTTTTACAAACTAAAACAAAATATAGAAGTCAAGGATTGGAAAGATCCTGTTTTCAATTAGGGTGAATAACAAAAAACAGGAAACAAAAGGGTTTTAGCGATGCGGGATTAGCAGGAGAAACATAATTAAGCCTTTAATCAATCAAGCCTTTAAAAACTGCATTTCTATAGGTCGAGTCAACTTTTCCCCTCTTTACTGTATATAGCCAATCACAAGGAAACCTTTATGTCCCTCAATGTGTAAAACAAAGACAACTTTAATCTTTCTTCAGGTTAACTCTAAAGCGATAGAATGTAAAAAAAAGAAATTGATCGCCTGATTACAACTCGTATGTTTTTGTTATCAAGAAAAACTCAAGTTAATAAATAACTATTGTCACAATGATTTTTTTTTTGTACACAATTAAGCCGAGCTATAACCAGAAGCGCAGCGGAGCAGAAGCGTAAATGAGCGGACTCCACTGGTCAAATCGGATACCATTGTTTTGAATTAGGGTTGGGACATCGATGTCGATGTATCGAAAACATCTATGTATCGGACTTTAAAACATGGATGTTTAACATCGATGTTGATCTTTCGATGTATCGGCCAACATCGATGTTTTCCCGAAACATCGAAAAGATCGATGCAACTAATGGGGGACGAAAAGGATAGATTTTTGAAAGTGGTGACTTTTTTTTTGCTCTTCAGGTTGGAGGACCGATGTCGATGTGTCGAAAACATCGATTTTTTCTTTCGATGTTTTGGCTAACATCGATGCTTGTTCTTTCGATGTCGATGTTTTGGCTAACATCGATGTTTTTTCTTTCGATGTCGATGTATCGAAAACATCGATGTTTCCCTATCGATGTCCCAACCCTATTTTGAATGGAGAGGGTGGGTGGCCATCGGTTGCGGCCCGGAGTTGAGCTGAACGTAGCGGCGCATCTCGACTCCACTTATTCCTATTTGTTTGTCCAATTGCTTATTAAGATTTGTGTGTTTTGCACGCAGTAATACTTATCGCAATGAGATTTATTTGTTTTGCACGTAGTAATACTTATTGCAATGAGATTTATTTGTTTTGCACGTAGTAATACTTATTGCAATGAGATTTATTTGTTTTGCACGCAGTAATACTTATTGCAATGAGATTTATTTGTTTTGCACGCAGTAATACTTATTGCAATGAGATTTATTTGTTTTGCACGTAGTAATACTTATTGCAATGAGATTTATTTGTTTTGCACGCAGTAATACTTATTGCAATGAGATTTATTTGTTTTGCACGTAGTAATACTTATTGCAATGAGATTTATTTGTTTTGCACGCAGTAATACTTATTGCAATGAGATTTATTTGTTTTGCACGTAGTAATACTTATTGCAATGAGATTTATTTGTTTTGCACGCAGTAATACTTATCGCAATGAGATTTATTTGTTTTGCACGTAGTAATACTTATTGCAATGAGATTTATTTGTTTTGCACGTAGTAATACTTATTGCAATGAGATTTATTTGTTTTGCACGCAGTAATACTTATTGCAATGAGATTTATTTGTTTTGCACGCAGTAATACTTATTGCAATGAGATTTATTTGTTTTGCACGTAGTAATACTTATTGCAATGAGATTTATTTGTTTTGCACGCAGTAATACTTATCGCAATGAGATTTATTTGTTTTGCACGTAGTAATACTTATTGCAATGAGATTTATTTGTTTTGCACGTAGTAATACTTATTGCAATGAGATTTATTTGTTTTGCACACAATGACAGTTGTTACTATAAGATGTGTTAAGCAGGTCCTACACTATCAATCCACTTGATCAAAACAGCGAGTCAAGCGATGGTGTCAAGCGTGATTGACGATTGATAGTCTAGGAACCTGTTTGACGCTGAGTCAAGCCTTGACGGTGATTGATGGAAAGTTTGAATGACCTTTCCAATAACTTGATAGTAGTTCCAATTGCTTGATAGTCTAGAGCAATTTTGATCAAGCATTCCGTCAGTCACCTGCTCGACACCAGCGATGGAGGACCGTCTGATAGCTTCAGGAGGTTCGGACATCGTAGATAATAATGCCGATCGAGAATTTATTAGCGTCCTCATTGATTAATATCGTGATTGTCCCGAGTTGTGGAAAGTTCCACTCCTTCGACAAACGTCGTTTCCTCAGGATCTTTTATTTCCGCTTGAGGGCAACAACTGTCAAGATGAGAAACCCCAAATCCTAATTTGAAATCATGGTATCTACACAATACTGATTCACTACAGTCCAGGAGGAGCTGTTCCCTAGTCGAACACTCCGCTACAAATGAGTGTTGAAAAGATTGATGGGATGCTTGATGCGCCCCATGTCTGCTTGAAGCTCGTGTCAATCATCTTTACGCGCTGTTTTGATCAAGCGGGTTGATAGTGTAGGGGCTGCTTAAGCCGAGCTGTAACCAGAAGCGCAGCGGAGCAGAGCGTAAAGGCGAAGATACACATACCTGTAGCTTGAACAAAAACATGCCAGCTACTTGCACGTGTTTATGTTAAATGGCATGCCTGTAGCTGGCAAGCAAGCAGATAAAACCTTAATAAAAATCCTTAGCATGCCAGTTACTGGCAAATACCCTCTTTTGGCATGCAAGCTACTTGCCCAATTTGATGGCATGTGTATCTTCGCCTTAAATGAGCGGACTCCGCTGGTGAAATTGGACCCCATTGTTTCTAATGGAAAGGTGGCCATCGTTTGCGGACTGGAGTTGAGCTGAACGTAGGGGCGCATCTCGACTCCGTTTATTCCTATAGGATTTGTTTGTTTTGCACGCAGTAATACTTATTGCAATGAGATTTATTTGTTTTGCACACAATGACAGGTGTTACTATAAGATTTGTTATAGTTTTGCAGACAGTAACAGTTGCTACAATACTATTTATTTGTTCTGCACACAGTAATACTTGTTACTATAAGATTTGTTTGTTTTGCACACAATGACAGTTGTTACTAAAGTTAGTTTTACAGACAGTAACACTTGTTACTATAAGATTTGTTTGTTCTGCACTTAGTAACACACGTCTAACGGTAAATCATAAAAGTCAGAGCCAAAGAGTAATACTAATTACGGCCGATATCTGTTCTAAAATCCATTAGTAAATAATTTAAAATGTGGTTTACTAGTATATTTAGCATTAACTTAAATCAAGCCGAAACTAATCTTAAATATTAATTGCCAGCAATACAATAATTATTGATGATTACATCTTAGCGAAACTGCTAATCAAATAATATATGATGATCTAATAACTTTCAGAATAATTATTTAAAGTACAGACGCATTGTATAAAAGCACTTCATTTGAGGGTTGAAATTGGATACACTATGAATGTAATGTGAGTTGACAATCAATTATAGTTTACGTTTGGGAAAAGAAAAACCCAATAGAGGACAACGTATCGAAATTTATTTCTCACAAAATCGCACAACTCAAATGGATCAACATGGAACTTGACTGTTGTTTAACCACACGCAGACTAATGCAAACAGAGAGAGGGGGGGGGGGGATTTCAGATTTAATCAGCTCGACCGAGTAGAACTCTCCCAGGCTAGTAGTGGCGCTTAATAAGGATTATTGACTATGTACCAACCAACAGTATAAATATTAAACCTGTCAGAAAAACCACCCTTATAAACCCATTTTAGTTCAATTGGTTTTCAAATTCCATATTCAATTTAATATCATTCCTTTAGATAAATAAAGTTTTAATTTTATATAAATTCTGTGAATAGTTGTTATATAACAACAACTTCGATTACAAAGGGGAAATAACTATAAGCGGGTTTAGTACCCCCTCCCACAGAGCCCCGAAGTAAATATAAAATACTATTTTCTTTAAACGAAATAATCGTGGGGAAACTGATTTATGAATATTGTTTAGGGTTTCGTTGGTAAAAAAACAAAAAAAAAGAAAGCCTTATAGTTTCATTCCTGTGTCTGTCTGTCTGTCAATCTGTAATACATGAAACTTAACAGTATTAATGATCGTTTTGACGCGCACACAGGAAAAATACGAACTCAAAATAATCCGCTGTTCAAATTCAAAATGGAGGATAATTCACGTCAAACGAAAAAAAAATTTTTTTTTTCATTTTGAGTGGGGTATCAAATGAAAGGTATTGAAGAGTAGATTACAATAATTTCAAGATAAAAAGAACTTTTTATATACTAGGTTTTTAAATTTTCTGTTGAATCGTATGTAATGTTAATAATATTATTGTTATTGTTATATAATATATAATGTTAGTGAAAAAAAATTAGTTCCGAATTTATTTACTTCACATAAATGACAACCATCCAGAGAGCTGTTCTTAAACCTATAAAAGGATAAATCTTTATACAACGGATCTCCTCAACACCAAATCTAAACCATGCAATCGATATATTTGAAATAATATAATCGATACTTCCTGTTTTGCTGTCATTCAATGTTTATCTATCACAAATTTGAGACCCGTCAAAATGAAGATTGCGTAAATATTGGATATGGCAAAACAAATAAAATAACTTGTGGTTTTTTTCCGAACTAACTTTCCATACAGCAAAATTTGCTGAAAACTAATTAAATTCTGCTGAAAGATGGCTAAAAGTATTAAAATAATGGATTGTCGTCGTGTTCTGAGCCATGCTAAAAGTTTCAAATGTCTAGCTATTCGGGAAGTTAGTTATAGTAATCGATTGCCAGATTTGTACCGGACAAACAAACAAACAAACAAGATTTCAAGCTAATAAAAATATATAACACTTGTGGAAAGCGTTAAATTATCCATGCCATTGTGTCAAGAAACATCCAAACATTGCGTCCCTCCCCCCCTTATACTAAGAGACACACATTTGTATCACCCTGTTTATGTAAATTTATATTTAATAGTAGTGGCGGTGATATAATAAAGAAAGTTGGGAAAACAAACAAGAGTGGAATGAAAAATCATGAAAAGCTCTTGAAGACAAAGTCACAAGTAAGAGGTCGAGGCAAGTCATTCAAATTCTAGTTGCATAGCCCGAGTAATCCTCACCAAGGGCACATTTCCAAACCCCAAGGGAAAAAGGTCTTTTTCGCACCCTTTTTTAAATTCCCTCAAGGGACCCTAAACCTTTTAGCAGACACCCGAAAGTGAAAAGAAGCAAATAGTTGGTTAGAATACTCACGTAGTTCTGGGCCAGATCCGGGTGGTTGGTCTGTATGCCGTCGTCTAGGATGGAGACCACGACGCCCTTACCCGTATATCCACGGGCCCAGGCTGGCCCTACGTTCATATCGTAACCGTCTTTAGCACCTCCATTCTGAAAAAAACAATATTAAAAAACGTCCTGTTAGATTCATTTATTCATGTTGTAAACGTAAGTTGAATATGAAAGAGTATTTTAAACTGATAACGCGTTATATTCCGAACTCATACATTTAGGATGTGCAATTATTATCTACTCAAAAATACCAGTCATGCACCATGACTTAATAAGCGACCATGGCGAATAAGCGATTTTCAAAGAAATCTGCGTATTACTGGCTTAATAATAATAATAATAATAATAATAATAAATGCTTTTTTAACAGATAAGGAATCAAATACATAAATATAAATATAACATTTATAAGCCCTGGCAGTTCAGTTGTCGGCTAGAGTTGGCTATGAAGGCCTAAACTTATTATTAGTGACCATTAATTTATCTATTTTATTGGTTATTTTCATGCATTTTTTTTTTTTTTTTTTTTTTTTTTTTTAATTGGAAAATAGATAATTTATAACAATATAATTATTAAAGGCATTCAAATAAATAAACTATATTAAACTAACAATTCAAAAACATTATCTTAATAACTATTAAAGCTCTCATTAACTTAAAAACTAATTTTGGATACTCTCACATTCTCTACATGCATTAATTGTAAAAGAGCATTGAGAATAATAATAAGACTTAAATTAAAACAAATAAAGAATATATCTATCTTCTCCATACAATACATTTAGTTTGTAATCAATAAATAGTGAATACAGTAGCTTGTAATCAATAAATAGTGAATACAGTAGCTTGTAATCAATAAATAGTGAATACAGTAGCTTGTAATCAATAAATAGTGAATACAGTAGCTTGTAATTAATAAATAGTGAATACAGTAGCTTGTAATCAATAAATAGTGAATACAGTAGCTTGTAATCAATAAATAGTGAATACAGTAGCTTGTAATCAATAAATAGTGAATACAGTAGCTTGTAATCAATAAATAGTGAATACAGTAGCTTGTAATCAATAAATAGTGAATACAGTAGCTTCCTTACGACTTAAACTTAAGACGCATTCTGACCATGCCCAAATTCCCCGAGGAAATTAATCAAAGATTTTGCTAAAATTAATAAAATAAATTAAATCTCTTATTAATCATGTTGCATGATATATCTCCTATAGTTGCATGCACGCTCTGTGTAATTGGCCAATGCTGCCCAGTCCTTACCATTTAAAAATTCAGTGACTTGGCCGTCTGTAAGCTGGTGTTGTCCCAGGCACTGGACTCGGACTTCTCCTAACACTCTGCAATTTCCTATAAAGTGAAACACATCCTCCTGCTGTCTAGCGTTACATAGGCTACATAGTCCGGTTCCATTATCTTCTCCTAACCATGGTTGGTGATTAAGACATATTACTCCGGCACGTAACTTCATAATCTATTTCATTGATTTTAGGCTGTTACAATCTTTAAGGTACGTGTTATCTCCTAGGTTTAAATTAAGTAGTTTGTAGAGCAAATGAAATTTAGCATTATTTGCTTGTTGCAAAACATTTTTCTCTATGCTCTATTTTTATAATATTTAGGACTTTCATCATCTTTCTATTCCATTCTACTGCATTAGGCGTATCTCTGAAACTAATCGAACTGTTTTCTCCTAATTTGCTCCATTCTTTGAACCAAAACACTTTCTTTCTCACCGCTTCTATCGCAAGTATTTTTGGCTTATGATAATATAGAAAAATTTTGGTTTAGAATTTGGATGGGTGAAAAAAAAGAAGAAAAATTGGTATACACGAGTATGGGGTACAAAAGTAAAATAGTACATTACGCGTCGAGTGCGGAAAGTAGCATTTTGCATGCGAGTGTGGAGTTTGCACCCGAGCGAGAGCGAGGGTGGTAAAACCACACGAGCAATGCAAAATGCCGTTTTCGCACGAGTTGCGTACCGTACTTTATCTACGATTGTTAGATTTAAATAATAAATACAGAAAAAAATAAACTTGCTGTATGTAAGTTCGTATCTCTCTCTTGATAAAGATGGCAATTATTCATTAGTTGTATTTTTCGCCGAATTAATTATTTCTGGAGGAGTATTATTCTCCACATTTTCGTCAAAGTCACTTGATTCACTCATTGTTTTTCACTAAAAACTCGATATAAACAGTTACTTTAATAAAAGAACAGCAAATTAGTTTTGTTAAATGTAAACAAACTTGCTAATCGTGCGTAAAGCTGAAGAATTCCTCTTCTTTACCGCACTAGTGTGGTAAAGAAGAGGAACTATTCAGAACTATGAGACGCGCATGCGCAATGAATACAAGTACGTAAAGAATCACTTTCTACGCATCTAAACAAAGATATAATGTTTATATTTCGTATCAATCGTAGATAATTAGTATTTACCCTTCAAGATGCATGTCGTTGAAAAGCTCTTAAAGTACAATATTGTTGTTATGTACACTTTTCACTTTTGTCATAGTTTCATATAAGAGGGGGGAAAAATGGAACCTTTAATTATTGATATACGAACAACATGATATAAAACACTCAATTTTTGTGTTTTCGGTAATTTGTGGTAGATGCTAGCGGAGATTCGAGGTTTGTCCTATGTCCACATAATTTCTTGTCCTTTTCTAATATGTACAATTGTTTCTCTTCACATATTATTATTGCTATTGTTTACGAACTTCAAAAATATCATCAATTCATATTTTACGTGCCAGTGGAATTTCCTTAAAAGGTGGTTAGAGGAGGTCAGAGGTGGTCAGAGGTAGTCAGAGGTAGTCAGAGGTGGTTAGAGGTGGTCAGAGGTGCTTAGAGGTGGTCAGAGGTGCTTAGAAATGGTTAGAGGTGGCTCTAAATCTCGGCTTGGCACGTACCCGATTCTTGTTTGCACAAATGGTTGGAGTAACAACACATTATGCTCTCGGTAAGATATTTTATATGAATCGCTAAAAAGTGAAATCGAGAGACTCATAGAGAGAAAGAGTATATTCGATGACAAAATACATAATTTATAGTCTGTTATATAATTCGATAAATAAGTTCTCCTTATTTTTTCTAAAAGACTTTTTATTTTGACAAAACATTATGTTATTGGATTCGAGAAGATTAAACTCGGATCAAATTATTCTAAAAAAAATACAAACAACACTAAGTTAAATACAGATTAATTTCCAATTCTTCAATCGGTAAACGATTGAAGGAGAATTTCGTAAAGTTTTAGCGTGAAGATCAAAGGTAGAGCTGCGAGTATATGAGACTTTAATAATTCAACATTTAAAAATCAGATGTTTCCGGTTTTATAAAAGAGTCCTTTTAAATAATTTAAGAAAAAGGATTTTGAGTTAGCCAAGGAGTAGGAAATGTGTCAAGTGCAGGAGAAGATTGTTTATGGTAAGAGGTTGCTGGCAGCAGTCAACACTGTAGTTGTGGTTTTTGGCACTGGGACCGCCACCATCCTCTTCCTTATATTATATTATGCAAGAAATAAACTCACTTCTTATTCATTACACCATCAAAATAAAATCCCTTTACGTAACTAAACACAAAAAAAATCTATTTCAATTTCATTAAACTAAAATATCAATTTCTTATGAACCGCATTAAAAGGTATATAATAATATTTATCTACGATTCATACGAAATAAAAACATTGTATCTCTGTTTAGATGCCTGTTCCTTTACCACCCTAGGGCGGTAAAGAAGAGGAATTCTTCAGCTTTACGCACGATTAGCGAGTTTGTTTACATTTAACATAACTAATTTAAAATTCAATTTTTAAGTTTTTGGTAGTTTTCATACTACGGAAAGTTAAATTTTAATTTAAATCAAATTATAATTATTATTAACTACGGGAAACAGACACGATATTGATTTTAAAAAAAATCTAAAATGTAGTCCATTTAAATACGAATCTCACGATATAAGCCGTTTTCCCGGGAAAAATCTAGTTACTGAGAAAATAGGTTTAAACGCGGACGGAGAGTGGCCGGGTTCGATTTCAGCCGAGAAGAAGTTATTTGTATTATAAATTTTGATAAAATATTCACTAATAATTAAAAGTGTACTACGAAAAGTAATAAACGAAAAAAAAAGTTTTTGAGCTGAGACTGTAAACGAATGGAATTGTGATTGCGTATCTACTTTGCACAATTTCAAATTTTAATAAAATTTTTTTAAAATGAAACAAATCCTCATTACTTAAAATAATTTAAATTTAATAATTTTGCTTAAAAGTCGGGTCCTTAATAGTACATTACGCGTCGAGTTCGGAAAGTAGCATTTTGCATGCGAGTGTGGAGTTTGCACCCGAGCGATAGCGAGGGTAGTAAAACCACACGAGCAATGCAAAATGCCGTTTTCGCACGAGTTGCGTACCGTACTTTATCTACGATTGTTAGATTTAAATAATAAATACAGAAAAAAATAAACTTGCTGTATGTAAGTTCGTATCTCTCTCTTGATAAAGATGGCATTAATTCTTGAGATGTATTTTTTGCCAAATTAATTATTTCTGGTGGAGTATTATTCTCCACATTTTCGTCAAAGTCACTTGATTCACTCATTGTTTTTCACTAAAAACTCGATATAAACAGTTACTTTAATAAATTAGTTATAATTATTATTAACTACGGGAAACAGACAGTGAAAAATACACTCCTGTGCCGGGATCCCGGCTAAATTTATAATACAAATAACTTCTTCTCGGCTGAAATCGAACCCGGCCACTCTCCGTCCGCGTTTAAACCTATTTTCTCAGTAACTAGATTTTTCCCGGGAAAACGGCTTATATCGTGAGATTCGTATTTAAATGGACTACATTTTAGATTTTTTTTTAAAATCAATATCGTGTCAACAGTTTTCAAGAAATTTCTGAAACTCAAATTTTTTCAGTTTTTTTTTTTTGGGGGGGGGGGGGGGGGGGGAGGGGTATCCCCCTGCGTTTTTTTTGCCTGAAGTATTCCCGAATTTTTTTTCTTATTCTTCAACAAGTGCCGATTGATAAATGTCTCAAAACAACCTTCCTCGAT
Source organism: Gerris lacustris (assembly GCA_951217055.1). Taxonomy (NCBI): domain Eukaryota; kingdom Metazoa; phylum Arthropoda; class Insecta; order Hemiptera; family Gerridae; genus Gerris; species Gerris lacustris. The sequence continues at coordinate 2,641,497 of OX578281.1, read as the reverse complement.
TCTTGATTTGAAAATAGGGTGTGCAGCAGCCTTACCCTGACTTATTAGTTCCAGTAAAATGTCTTCGTCTTCAATCTCTTCTAAGTTCATATAGAAGAGCAAATCGCGGACACTCATTATTGTCACCCTCTCACTACCGAGGTCGCAGATCAACTGAACGTATGCATGGGAATCCCACCTTTATTTGGACAATGTGGAAATTTGAATTCATCAAAGGGTTTTTACTCTCTCCTTGTTTTATAAGAGTCCGTTCAAGGTTTTAATGTCTTCTTTTTACAGGTCTTATATTACTTTGCTTTGTAAGTTTCATCGCACATTTCCGTTTCCCCAATTTTGAACCACTTTTCGTGATTCAACCTTCCCCAAATACGGTTTGCACATAGAAACAACTATGGTGAAGAATACAGAAAAAAAAAAAAAAAAAAAAAAAATGCCGTCAAATGAATTTGCTTTTTAAGTTTCATCGCACACCTATTACCCCAATTTTGAACCACTAATTGTTATTCAATCTTCCCCAAATTTTGCACATAGATACAACTAAGGTGAAGAATACAGAAACCAAAAAAAAAAAAAAAAAAAAGGTTGAAAATAAGACCAGTTTTGAAAAATGGCATTTTTATATTAATTATATTACAGCTGCAATCAATAAATCGGAGAGAAGACTTAAACTGCTTCTATAAGTATGATTTTACAAAAATTTAATTAAATCGTTATAAAAACGAGACAGAACTTCGAAAAAAAAAAAAAAAAATACTGTAAAAAGTGAGTCGTCAAGATGTTAAGGAACTCTCCCCACTCCCCCTAATTGAAGACTAAACACATACACACACACGTGTTATCATTTCTTGATTAGAGATGATAACGTGGTCTCCAAATAATTGCATCAAGTGGAGCAATAAAGTAGCTAATTCTGTTCAGCAATGACGTAAACAATAACCGAGTGCAACTTATGGTGTAACTTGTTACCAAGGCTTTAATTGTTTTGTTTACTAGAATTCACTTGGGAGCTACACAACCCGCTTTTCCGTTTTTAAATCATTGTAATGTGCTCGACATTGCGATCAGAAGGTCTGTCGCTTATTTATTAGTTTTTGGGGGCGGAGAAATTACAAGCGTACTGCAAAAATATGGAGTAATTCATTTCTCAATTTTTATTTCTAAATGATTGAGCTATATTCATTGAATTCGGTTCCATAGTTAAGGATCTACGCTCCTGTACAGACTAAAATCACAGTGTTAATTATTCATTCATATGAAAGTCAGTGAAACATCTTTTCATTACTTTATCTACGATTGATAAGAAATATAAACATTGTATCTCTGTTTAGATGCGTAGAAAGTGATACTTTACGTACTTGTATTCATTGAGCATGCGTGTTTCATAATTCCTCTTTTTTTCCACCATAGTGCAGTAAAAAAGAAGAACTCTTCACCTTAACGCACGATTAGCGAGTTTGTTTACATTTAACAAAACTACTTTGCTGTTTGTTTAATTAAAGTAACTGTTTATATCGAGTTTTTATTCATTTTTTTCGTTCAATTTAAGGTAGTATTCATACTACGGAAAGATTAAATTTTACTTTAAATCAAATTATAATTATCAATAAGTACGGGACACATTCAGAGAAAAATAGACCCCCACACCGGGACTTGAACCACGGGCCTCCTATTAATCCGTTACAGGCGCTCTTATACCAACTGAGCTATACTGGAGAATGATTTTTCTCTGTCGCTACCGATACAAATTCCCCGAATCCAAGCTTTCAATATTTTCTACAAGTCTAGCAAGCCAAATATTCACCGCAATATAGAAGAGACTGAGGTAAGAGTGCCTGTAACGGATAAATAGGAGGTCCGTGGTTCAAGTCCCGGTGCGGGGGTCTATTTTTCTCTGTAAGTCTTCCTTAGTTATTGATAATTATAATTTGATCGAGTGTTCAGTGAAAAACAATGAGTGATTTAAGTGATTATGACGAATATGAGGGGAATAATACGCCTCCCGAAATAATTAATTCGGCACAAAATACAACTAATGAATTAATGTCATCTTTATTAAAAGAGAAATACGAACTTACGAACAGGAAGTTTATTAAAACAAAATTGAAGTTTATTACATTTTTTTTTCTGTATTTATTATTAAAATCCAACAATCGTTGATAAAGTATGGTACGCAACTCGTGCGAAAACTGCATTTTGCTTTGCTCGTGTTGTTTTACTACCCTCGCTGTCGCTCGGGTGCAATCTCCACACTCGCATGCAAAATGCTACTTTCCGCACTAGACGCGTAATGTACTATTTTTTTTTTTTAATTAATTTTCTTTCTGTTTTATAAAAATAAGAGAATGCGGGAATGTAAATTGTTCATAATAGTATTCGATTCAGTTACAATTTAAAGATGTAATTTGGTAAATAAAATAAATATTTATAGCTTTCTTAAAAATAGTAGAGCTGTACCAATAAAAAGACTGAGCTAATATGATCAATAATTAATAAAATACTCTGTCAATTAGTGTGGCACATAGCTTCCTCGCGTCCTATTTCGTAAAATTTAATGATTTTATGCTTTTAAAACCTATTCATTACCCACTTTATTTAATATTCCCACGTTTTTTAAATCTGTCAAAATTGTTTTGATTTATTACATGTATTCAAGTGTCAATTTAGTAAAATTTAATTTTGAGCGCAGATGGTTCAAATTAATCTAAGGCTATCTGAAGGGGCCACTTTTGACGAACCATCAAAATATCATAAAAATCAGATAAGTAGGGGAGAGTCCGACAAAACCGGGTACCTAATCTGTAATCTGTAATAAAATCATTGCTATTAGTAACAGATCAACAAAACAAAGTTTATCAGTTGCCTTATTCATTCATTTATACCATATTATTCTTTTGTTGCTTTAATATTAACACAATATTTTTTATGCTTTTTTTAATCACCAGGTACAAAAACCCGGTATTACCCTACGGGTGGGGTAAAACCGGGTCCTCATTTATATCAATGCAACAAATACAACTCAAATTTAAAAATCATTATTACAAACAGTTTAATAGGACTTAAAATTGACATATTAAGTCCTTAAAACAGTTTTGTCCTTAACTCAGTTTAGGACAAATGTCGCACACAAGAGAATCGTTCTCTTCTTCTGCAATAGTACACTCATATAAGCCCAACTGCGACAGGAAATTAATTTAATCCGCCCTTCTTTTGATCGAGATAGAGTGCTGTCTTCATCTGAATTAATTTTTATAAAATTTCCTAAAGTGGAGGGAAAAAGCGGGTACCCTGTTTTGCCCCACACCTTGGTACCCGGTTTAACCCAAGAGTTACTTGTTGAGTTCAATATGGCGTAGATAGGATAGGCGTCGCTCTAGGTGTATGAATAGAGAATGAAAATATCCAGTAAAATATGCTTAATTAAAGTGTGCACTTATCTCTTTCTTGAGAAAATGTTATAGCAATTGAAACTCAGTAGACAAATGCAACAACATTAAAAACCTTTTCACTAAAAACTCAAAAAAAACGTTCTGAGTATGAAAATACATGGTACCGATGCTGTTTTTCTCTCCAACTGCACGGAATGGCCACCGCTAAATGCTTTATTATTTACCGGTAGATAGGATCACTAATCAGAGAGATATTGAGGTACCCGGTTTTACCCGCCTACCCGGTTTCCTAAGATAGGCATTTTAGGCTATTGACATTTGTATATTTAAACCGAGAAGAGTTCCCCTATGTAACAGACACGGTGTATGACACGCGTCGCCAAGTGAGCCGAGTTTTACTCGAGCCTCGCTATCTCACAACCTCAGCTTCTCTACATCCTTATTATTCAGGACCGCGACTCTTTAATTTACTTCCTAAAAACATTTCTCAGCTAATAAATTTTAATAAATACAGATCTAAATTATACAAGCTTCTAACACCTTTGTAAAAATGAGAAGAAATAAAAATAAAAATTAATAAATAAAATAAAATAATAATAAATTAATTAAACAAAATAAAAATAATAATAATAAAATAAAAAAAAAATAATAAAACCATGTAATATTTATGTATATAGATAAGTATGTATGTGTGCGTGTATGTGTATGTAAGTATATGTATGTGTGTGTATAAATATATATATAAGTTGCCTATGGCTATATGTTTGAAAATAGTGTATGTAATATAATATTGTATGTAATATAATATTTTAGCTGCCGTAAGTAAGCCATTCCTCCACACGAGCACTGCTCAATGAGGAATGTGCTCAAATTATTATTTGTTTCCAAATATTGTATACTTTTTTTAAATTTTTACTGTACTTTTAAGTTCTACATTGTATATGAGCAACAATAAACTTATTTATTTATTTAAAAAAAAAAAAAAAAAAAAAAAAATGACGTTTGGTTAATTCTGGCTTAAATAGAAAAAGTCCAGTCATGCACCATGACTTAATGAGCGAATTTTCAAAGAAATCTGCGTATTATTGGCTTATGATAATGTAGGGAAATATTGGTTTAGAATTTGGATGGGGAAAAAAAAAATTTTGGTTCACACGGGTACGGGGTACAAAAGTCAAAATAGTATTTACCCTTCAAGATGCATGTCGTTGGCAAGCTTTTTAAAAGTACAGTAATTGTTGTTATGTGCACTTTCATATTTTCTTATAAGAGGGGGGTAAGATGGGGAAAAAACACGTTTTTATGCTATTTTTTTTACCCTAAATTGTAAAATTTTGACCCCTAAATGAACTCCAAAAATTCTTGCCAACGAACTCATCCTTTCTTTTGATATTAGTCCGACGTAAAGGACTTTTTTTTGGTCTCGCGAAAAGGGAAAAAATAGTTTTTTTTTTCTTTTAAAGTGAATAGGAAAAAAGATACACGACCCCGAAAAAGCCCTAAAAACGGAATTGTAAGAGCGGGCCCCGGAAGGGTGTCATGACCTAATTTTCTTCGAAAATTCACTAAAAAATAGATGTATTTTTCTTGAAAAAGTCATGTTTTTGAAAAATTTGAAAGTGGCTAAGGCTGCTGAAAGAGTAAGTGTTTTGTTCAATTTACGGTGCCCTATCTATATTACATATTTACATTAAACGTGCATCATCCAGTATAAAGACGGGCTTGAAAGAACTTTGATAGGAATCAATTTAAAGAGGTAAGCAAACAGAGCTACAGATTCAATTTATATTTAGATGAGATACACGGTAATTTGAAACAAGGAAGTCTCTATTCTCGGCTTGTCATAAATAAAAAACATAAAACGATAGAACGAAATAATAAAGACAGGGTTAAGATAAAGATGAAGAGAGTGTGAAAGTGACCGCGAATAGAGAAATAAAATTAATGGTCCATGGTAGATTTGTCAAGGGTTGAAATGCCTTCAGTAAAGACTCGGTTAACGGCAAGGACAGTGTCTTCACATGAACACCCAAGTACCCATTTCCTTGTAACCTCTAACTGCAGAGCCGCCATTATCACGTCTTTTCCCATTATCACAAAATAAGTGCCGTATTTGACCCAGCTATTTACTACCTTAAGTGTCCTCCAACATGATACACAAGCATCTACTCCCTTGTAGGGCTTAGAGCTACTACACAATGTACAGAATAACTACCTCTTTTTTGATAGAAAAAATAGGTCCGACACAACTCAGACAAACTTTCTCATATACGAATTCATAATTACTTAGCCCAGTGTTTTCCATTCATAAGTTTTCGAGTTTTCGTAGGTAAATTTAATTATTATTAGAGAATATTCCATCAAAATTTATTATAAAAATAACTTCTCCACGGCGGGAAATCGAACTTGGCCCTCTCTCCGTCCGCGAATAAAGCTATTTTCTCAGGAGAAACTAGATTTCCCCGGGAAAACGGCTAATATCAATAATCATTTTTTTAAACGTTTTCCAGAGCTTTTGGGGGGTTAGCGCCCAAATTTAGAGCTAAAATTAATTTCACTATTTCGCACCATGGTATGATTTTTCTGAACATGAATTCCAAATTTCGTCAAATTTGACCCACTATAGTTTATGCTCCACACGTCTGCACAGGCGACAGATGACACACGGACATTTTTCAAAACCACTTTTTTAGACTCAAGGGAATCTCAAAATAGAATTTTCGCGTCATCACCATACTTCCTCATTATATGAGAGAGTAAAAAAGATAAGCCTGAGTGTTAGAGTGTTATAGCCGTGTTTGTTGGTGAAATAAATAGTACATATCCAGATATTGTTATTGATAAGTCCGTTGTCTGAGTTTTACTTACTTTATCCGGCCCACTAGGGACCATCCTATTCAGATTTGGCTCCTCAATCAAAAAGATTAGAGAACCCTGTATTAGAGTATTATCTTATACATAGCTGCTAGTTAAGTAATTTAAGCGACACAATCACAGAATCAAGTAATATACTAGTGATGCGGTGCATAAAGAACTCGCGTAGAATGGTGCTTTTATATCAGCCATACTATGCTCTAAATATTGATATCAGAATAATATATCAGTAAAACCTGACATTCTTATTCAACGTGAAACGAGCATTAAAATTACTTTGTCCATTATCTTGATTTAATAATATTAACGCAGGCTCGCTACACTCGCCTCTTTATTCAGAATTTGTAGTAAATATTTATTAATTAAAGTTGTTGCAGGCTCGCTGCGCTCGCCAATTTATTTAGTAAATATAGTTATTATTTAATGAAATTAAAGAAGGCTCGCTATGCTCGCCTGTTTGATTCAGAATTTGTTGTAAATATTGATTAAATAAATTTATTGCAGGCTCGCTGCGCTCGCCTGTTGATTTCAAATTTGAAGTAAATATTTATTAAATATAAGTTATTGTAGGCTCGCTACGCTCGCCTGTTTGTACAGTAAATATAGTAATTATTTAATGAAATTAAAGAAGGCTCGCTACGCTCGCCTGTTTGATTCACAATTTGTAGTAAATATTTATTAAATAAATTTATTGCAGGCTCGCTGCGCTCGCCTGTTGATTCAGAATTTGAAGTAAATATTTATTAAATATAAGTTATTGTAGGCTCGCTGCGCTCGCCTGTTTATACAGTAAATATAGTTATTATTTAATGAAATTAAAGAAGGCTCGCTGCGCTCGCCTGTTTGATTCAGAATTTGTAGTAAATATTTATTAAATAAATTTATTGCAGGCTCGCTGTGCTCGCCTGTTGATTCAGAATTTGAAGTAAATATTTATTAAATATAAGTTATTGTAGGCTCGCTACGCTCGCCTGTTTATACAGTAAATATAGTTATTATTTAATGAAATTAAAGAAGGCTCGCTGCGCTCGCCTGTTTGATTCAGAATTTGTAGTAAATATTTATTAAATATAAGTCGCCTATTTATACAGTATTTGAACTCTTTTCCTACTTTTATAGACCTTTACTTTTACTTATAACATGCAATGCAGATTCATTTTTTTTAATAGTCTTAATAAATTTAGATATTCCTTTCCTATACTTCAAGACCTTTTAATTGATGTATAACATGTCATACTGACTAAAAACTTTTTGTTTAGTCATCCACCATATTGGCCGCCATCTTGAAAATATGAAGTGTGAAATTTTATTAGTTACACATTCTTTTCCTTCTCTTAAAGACCTTTAAAACGATGTATAACACATTATTCTGACTGAAACTTTTTATTTTAGTCGTCCGCCATATTGGCCGCCATCTTGAAAATATGAAGTGTAAAATTTTATTAGTTACATATTCTTTTCCTTCTCTTAAAGACCTTCAAAACGATGTATAACACATTATGCTGGCTAAAACTATTTTTTTTAGTCGTCCGCCATATTGGCCGCCATCTTGGAAATGTTTAGTGTGGAATTTCCAAAAACTATACAGTTCTCACAAATGCTGAGATGCATCTATGTGCCAAATTTCGTTGAAATTGATCAATGTTTACGCCAGTTATCGTTGGACAAACAAACAAACACACAAACACACAAACTTTTCAAATCCCAAGTCTCTGAAATGAAGAACTCACTACGCTCGTTCAATAAGTTGGGTCTTTTCTTTTAATTCCCCCCACGCCTTCCGTCCGCTTTTTCGCAAATACAGGGTTGCACCCTTTAACTTTTATGGGGCATTCCGACTTCCCACAACTGTCTAGAGCACAGAAAGCTAAAACACAATGTGCTAGATAGATCACCTCATTTTTCATTGATATACATACATAAATAAACACATTTTCCAAGAAATTAAAAGGTTAAAATAAACAGGTCAAGTGTGGGCTGGTCAGCACAGAGCGAGGGTCCGTAGGCCACACTATATAGTTTACAAGCATTCGCCCCGCGCTTCGCGCGGGGTTCATGCTTGCAATCAGTGGCTATATTATTACTATTTTATATCTATTACTATCATATTGGTTAATTGAGTAGGCCATTTCATCGAATTTAATACTTTATACTACATTATTTGTTTAGCTTAATATAGATAATGAAAATGGCTTAAATATTAAAATAAAATAAATTACTTGAAAATGGGTCCTCCCACAATATCGCAGGACTTTTTCCAAAATGATTATAAAATAAGGAAAAAATTTAACTCCGCCTCCCTTAATAGGAATTTCCTCGCCAACCGGAGGAAACATATAGCTAGGCCACACCCAAAACTATAATATAATTACACAAAATACTTTAACTATGTAGTAATGGATAGTAAAGAATGTTCCGTGTATAAGCAATTCCTTCTTTAACCCTCTCACATGGTACCAAAACTTGAATGAAGAAGCTACTTCTTACTATGACGTAAAATTGGCCGGCGCTAAAAACATTTTTCTGAGATCCACACCAATAAAATATAATGTTTGACCCTGGGATTTATTTTTAATGAACTCTGATAATATATAACAAAGATGGGTTTTTAACTTGAAAAAAATATTTAGATACATATTAGAGATTTTTAATTTCACTATCAACTTCTGTATCCGAACTGTAACATACACTTTGTGATCCATTTAATTTTCTAATATTTATTTACTTATTTCATTTACATTTTCATTTGTGCCTACTAATATCGCTCATTGGCTGCTTGCTCACTATTAAAAAGAACTTCAGGAGGATACACGAAATCAATAAGGTCATTTAAATCTGTTACATATGCAACTCCATGAGAGGTGTTAATTCGCCACTTTTTAAAAAAGTTTCTCACTCTTTTTAAGATTGAGCCAGCATCTTTTATTTTTGATTACTATATTCTTTATTTTGCTAAATAAACTAAGACGTGTAAAATAAGTATATTTGCTACTCTACAATCAAACACATTTACTTTTACACTATACAGAAATATGCAAATAATAATCTATATTTTCAAAATTTGACTAAGATCTCACATATAAGTACTTTCCAACATGGATCAAACTCAAATATAAATCTCTAATTAATTAATTACAGCTAATTAATGTTTACACCGATAGGTAATGAAAACATTTTTCTCATCCAAACCATATATTGGGTGACACATACATTTATGTAATTTAAAAAAATATTAAAATATCCTGTAGAAGGTTACAACCTAAAATAACCTTCTAATATATGTGTTACGTGTATAAGAAATATTTAATTCTTTATTTTTTCAAAAATTCTTCCACATTATTTTTTCTGATGTTAAATAAAGCGTATACATACAAATTTTCTTTGAAATTGGTTCATTTTTGGGGAAAATGAATTTCAAAAGGATCAAATTTAGGCGGGAAAATTTGACCCGAAATTTCGGTTGACAACACCCAATATGATTTATATAGTTGGAAAGCGGTAATTTTTCTGAAAAAAAGCAGTAGAATCGATGGTCGTAACCGTGAGGTTCATGCTAGGAATCGCTGGCTGTGTCACAGTGTTAATATATTAGAGTAAACTGTAGGCCCTGTCATGAAATAAATTTCATTATATTTGATTAGTTTTGTTACAGAATAATAAAAATAAACATAGAACCTTTGTCAATTTATTTTATTATTTATTAGTACTCGAGATTAATTGAAACATAAGTAGTTAAAGTCAAGGAGAAATAATAATTCTATATATAAATTTAGCTACATCATATAAAAATCAAAACAATGTCGTCGAAATAATTTGCCATACACACAACTAAACTATAAATTGCCCTAAATAAACTTAAACATTCATTTAAATAAAGTAAAACATTAATTTAAATAAACTGATATATATCAACTTAATATAGAATTTAACAAACTATAAATCAGTTCATTCTAGTAATAATAAAATAATAATAAAATAATAATAAAATAATAATAAAACAATTAAAAAAAAATTACGGTGAGTTGTAAGAAGATACTAAACTCAGAAGTTATTTCATTAGTGAAGAGACGTTTCGACTCAATAAAAAAAGTAAAACATTTATTTAAATAAAGTAAAAAAATCATTTAAATAAACATAAAAATTCATTTAAATAAAGTAAAAAAATCATTTAAATAAACATAAAAATTTATTTAAATAAAATAAAACATACATTTAAATAAAGTAAAATATTTATTAAAATAATGTAAATAATTCATTTAAAAACTAAAATATTCATTTAAATAAATTAAAACATTTTCTTAATATAGAATTTAACAACCTATTAAAAACAATTCTAGTAACAATAATATGGTAATAAAAACAATTAAATAAATAAGAATAAAATTATACCTTAATAAATGTCGGTAGTATAACAAAAGATCTGGGGAATAGAAGTGCACACCACGGCTGGACACGTAAGACTGGTCAGGGAGATCGACGGAGAAAGAGAGGGGGCATTTGTTTACAAAGTGTGTTTACGGGGAAACTAATGTATTTATTATCTTTTACCTATCAAACAACATACTTTATTATTCAATATTTGTTTATATTTATATATTCTTGTTTTTAACTATAACATAATAATAAAAATAAGCTTATAAAAAGTATTATTTATTAAAAAAACGTAAACATGACGTTATTTACGGAATTTTAAATCCGTTTTTTCTTTATAAATACTCATTTTTATCGACAAAAAATATAAATAATTTGAATAATAAATACCCGTTTTAAAGAGCATTAGTGTGGGGTTTAAATACTCCAATCGAAAATAAAATCAGCCATTAACCTTCAAAGCTATGAGAGCTCAAAGTACAAAATTTAACGAAAAATTATAAAATTTTCTTGATTTAAGGTAGAACCGTTGGTCGTAGGACAAAAAGTCATAGGACCAAAATTGTAGATCTTTTAAAATCAGTTACCGTTGGTGCTGTCCGCTTTTCAATACGACTAACCGTTTAGCCACTATAGCCCTTCGAAGAAACCCTTCAATTCCCATCCCCCGTTTTTATTTTTTTAAGGGGGGTAAAATTAATTTTTTTCGACTTTTCAGATTTTTCTAGTCGGTTTGGGCCGATTTGGGCCCAAACGCAAAAAAACCGCGAGTCTCTAGGTGGTCTGGAAGTGCCGAAACATTTTGATAACCCGATCAGCTGATTAGCCACATTATATATATAAAAGTAGTACCCTAATGATGGTGTTTTTTAAAATGCTAAAAAGCTTACTTTGAAATATCCTACAGGTCTGATATTCTCAAAACACATTAATAAATTTCCGATAAAGTATTTTTTTTTGCTACTGAACCGGACTATAACCATATAAATACACCGAAAAGACCATAATTATAAAAAAGCGTATTTTTTCAATCAAAAATAAAACAATATTATTTTCGAAATTTCCAAAAAGTGGTACCTTTACTTTTGGTCGAAGAATGTTCAGGAATTTTTTCAGATTTTTCACACTTCACATAAGCGAGATAGAGGGGGGGGGGGGGACACGTTTCACACCCGCTTCAAACTCGCCTACGCTCGCCCTATCAAAGTTATAACCAAAGAATTATATATTTTTGTAATCAGCTCGACGTACCCTTTTACATGATACCCCTCACGGTGTCAAAAAAAAATTAAAAAATGTAACCCTTAAGTTTTTTTACCCTAATGTTTTTGAAAAATTTTTTTTTTTAAGTCGCTATTTTTTAAAATATGTGTGTAGGTACAAGACATATACATGCCAAATTTCAAAGTGATCGGACGAAAGGTGTAGCCGTGAGAGTATGCGACAGGACGGACGGACAGACACACGCAGAAAAATATAAGGGTCCTTGGTTTTGCCTACGGACCCTAAAAACACACAACTTACATAAAGGTTAAAGGGTGCAACCCAGTATATTGTATATGCGAAGAAGCGCCCAGAATGCGTGGGGGGGGGGGGGGGGGGGGGGTTAACAGAAAAGACCCTATAAGTTTGAGTTTGAAGTTGACTCACCAGGTACCACTCCTCCTTGTAGAGAGGGTCGGGGAAGCTGACCTGGCCGGAGCCCTGATGATGATGCTGTCTTCCCCGATGATCCTGTCCGATGAAGCTTCCGAACTCACTCCAGAAGTTGTTGCCGCCGTATTCATCTCTTTTCTTTCTCACCTTCTCACGCTGTTGTTCGAACCAAACCACCTGAAACACAATAGTTCGATAGTAAGTATTACATAACAAACAATCAGAAACTAACAGACAACAAATAATTCTACGTTTGTCAACTTGTAAAACTTCCACTTCATTTATCCAATCTTGTAAGTATGTAATAGGTTTGTTCCAACCAAGTAATGTACCGTCCGTGGGATCGTCACGGGCATGCGCAATTGATAAAAGCCGTTCCAACCCGACTTGTGACAGTGTTTCGTACCGTACTCCTGTTCCAACCCTGCAGGGATCGTTTGCGAACCGTTTACTGTACCGTCCAACGACCAGTAGAAACGAGAGTACTGGTTTGTATGCACTATACTGGCATGCGCAGTTACATCAATCGTTAAGGCGGTAATACACATGCCTGTAGCTTGAACATAAACATGCCAGCTACTTGCAAGCAAACTATTAAACTAAGACCTCTTTCACACGAGGCAACTTAGTTGATTCAACTAGTTGATTGGCGGTTGAAAAGGAGGGTAGCCGGTTAGCAAATGTTAAGGCTCTACCGCTCTTTGAGGTTAGGAAAAACAGTAAAATTAAAATTATACTGGTTCTAAGCAAGATATCAAAAATCTAATCACAGGCTTCATTCCTAATTTTAATTCTGCACAATTTGAGCCCAATTTCAACTTCCTATGATAAATAGTACAGGCGCCATTTCAATACAACGATAAAGCCCGAACCCCTTCACACGAGTCAGTCAACTCGTCCTCCCAGGCGACTAGGAGGCCAGGCACATATGACACTCGCGTTCTCATCCTAACTAGTTGATTTAACTAAAAAGACACTACAAGGTATAGGCCCTTCACACGAGTCAACTTAGTTGAGTCAACTGGCACACTTGTTCCATATAGATACTAAATTCTCTTCCAATTAAATTGAAGAATTTATCCTCGTGGCAGTAGTTTCGGATATAATTGTTAGAAAGCGCCCGTTTCCCGATTCTCTAACAAGGGATGAACCTACATTCTTCGACTAGATTTCCTTCTTTTTAGGGTTTCGCTGGTAAAACCAAAAAAAAAAAAAAAAAAACCCTTATGGTATCATTCCTCTGTCTGTCTGTCACTCTTATACGATCCCAATTACTTGAATTAAAAGAATTAAACTTGGAACTTTCCAGTATTAAAGATCGTTTTGACGCACACACAGGAAAGATAAAGCGAACTCAAAATTATCAGCCGTTCAAATTCAAAATGGCGAATAATTCATGTCACGCGAATTTTTTTTTTTTTTTAATTTTAAGTGGGGTATCAAATGAAAGGTAATAAAGAGTAGATTACAAACATATATATATAACACTCGTGGAAATTAGTTAATTTTTCATGCTATTTTGTAAAAAAATCAACATTTTGTGTGCCCCCCCCCCCCCCTCCTTATACTAACTAATTTTCTATTCATAATACCAACAAAACCCTTTTTACGTGAGACTTCACGCACAATTTTTGCAGAAGAGGCAAGTACTCCTGCTTCCTCGGGTCTTAACATCGTACTGACCTCCCATTGGGAAGAGAATTTGAATCAACTAAGTTGCCTCGTGTGAAAGAGGCCTAAATTTATTTAATATTAGTAAACCAGCTTGTAGGAAATATGTTGTATATTTGTTGTTTAACATATTATTTTAAATAGCTTTGAAAAGTAAATAAAAAAACACTTTATAGATTCAATAAGTAAAAGAGTAATAAAAAAATAAAAATATGAAAGAGACGTTTTTCGCTTTAAAAGTATTCAATTTTTGATTGGATCTCTAAAAGAACTTATATCGAAGTCTGAGATCAAGGCAAGTAAAAATTTAACTGGGATAAAGTAAAAAAAAAAGAAGAAAATATTAAAATTTAAAAAAAGCTATCTACATTTTATTTACTAAAAAAAAAAAATTCTCCGTCATGAGAGTATATATTTTTTTTTTTTTTAAATATATTTTTATGACAAAATAAGTATTTTTTTAGTCTAACTCTTCTAAAAAAAGCAAACAAAGTTATGAGAAAATGTTTTTTTTTTTACTCTTGGTAGAATGTAGGTAATATGGATGCCATCATAAATAAAACAACTACAGAGCTACTTCAACTAGGAATATTTTATACGTAGAATATCTTATACGTAGATCCATTCATTCACCTTTCGAATAAAATTTCCCTTGATATCTCTTACACGACATATTTATATTTAAAAACTTTTATTTTACGTTTTATATCTGCATGCCTCTCTTAATACTTTGCGGAGCATGGCCTATCTTTAAAGCCGGCCATGTTACTCGTAAAAATATTTATTTCTAATAAATTAAGTAGTAACAAAAAAAAATCCATGTGGAAGATGAGTTAAGTATCTTCTTTAAGTAATTTAATATTTAAGTTTGATGCAATTTATGGAAACGAAGTCAGTTTTAATAAGTAAAAAACCGTAAGGATTAAGTCTTTTTGAGAGTGTAGATATCATAAGTCGCCTCTAGTGTGTAAGTCCTGTAGACAGAGCATTTAAATAAAAGTCTCTGTCTGACTGTCCTTAACGCCTCGATTTTCAAAAGTATTAACACAAAAATTTTAACCTTTTTTGACATTTTTATGTTTAGGCTATGGAACATACCTCAAAAAGCGTTATGTTACCTAAAAACTCAGAAAAGTGTGACAGGGATTCAGAAACCTATAGGAGGTTTGCAATCCAGTCTACAGCTGTAGGACCTTCCCCTACCGCGGACTGGCGCGGACTCGAATGTAACCGAGGACGGGACGTGTAGGTTCTAGGTTCGGCTGCCTTCGGTTCTCCCCCACTCTATAGCCTGTAGCCCAGCGCTCTTCTACTCTACTACACTTAGTAAAGTCTAGTCTAGAGCAGCAGTTCTCAATCTACGTACCCCTTTTTGTGTAATTAACTGTGGGTATCCTCTAAAAACAACCCCTTATTTTTACAAATACTATTTACATCAGATGAAGTGTTGTTACACTACTGCTAATATTGCAACAACGTAGAAACAGCTGTAAATAGATCATTTACTTTACTTACGCACATAAACTCGAAAAACGAAACCAAAAAGCGTTACATAAAAATGTCTCACTGTCTTGCAGACTCGTATGCAAGCAATTTTGATTATATTACTTTTAATAAACCACTAATCCTTTATTTTCAGAAATAAAATTTATTTTCAGTATTTTTATGTGCAACAACCTAAACACAAGAAATTTATAGGGAACCCACAAAAAAATCATTCCTCTCAAAACAAGAGGTTATACATTTGTGTGCACAAATTTATCATTGCACCATGTTTACCCCCTCGATTGTTTTAACAAATCATTGAAAAAAAATCTATAAAACAAATCGCACGCTTTTTCCTCACCAAATGATTCCAAATTGGTGGCAAATATTATTGTAACATACGGAGCACTTACGTGATATAGAAAGGCAAAATTTATGTGAATTTCAGCTCAATCACTAAACTAGTTATTCAGAAATCATTTAGTGTTAAATTTTCTAACTTCAAAAAACGATGTTTTCAAAAATGTGACAGATATCAAAACGACATTCAGTGTAAATATTCGTCTTATACAGATATATAATTGGTGCACATTTTCAGCGCAATCGAAAATTGTTAAGATTTTTTGCAAAATGGGTTGATGAAGTCACAAATTGATGATTTTACCGGCAGCACAACACCACCATGTAGGAACTGATTTTTGTACGACAGTTTCAACTCACTATAGTTTAAAAACTGTGAGAGGTATGCTTGATACAGACAGACAGACACACATGCAGCTAAAAACCACTCAAATCGTCCTGAAACGGCTTCAGATTATTTGGGTGAAACTAACACTATTCTTTTAGGTATGAAAAAGTAAAAAGAAAAAAAAAACAGTTATTATTTGCCAAACAACCAAAAACTGTTTAAATTAAAATCTCGGAGATGGTTTGAGCTAAAGTCTTGCGTTAGGTCAATTAAAATGCATTTAACGGCTTTTATCTAGCGTTATTATAAAAGAACAAACTGTAAAATGGTCACTATCATGAAAAGACTGGGCCGATTTCACTTGGTAAACCAACTCGTTCAAGATATATAGGCTTCAAAAGGTCTGGGCCTAATATATATTCACATAGCTTTATATTAAATTGCTTATAGACCCAGTGCGTATGCTGAAGTTGGGATATTAATTTTAATTTAATTTCTTTCAAAAATTCAGGGAATGCATATTTCTTATAGACCAGTTTTGACCATTGTAAGTCACCATTTAACTAAATTAAGTGTTAGCTGTTGTGCAGTATTTTGATGTAAAGTGAACAAAATTAATCTTGTTGTCTTATTCAGCAAGCAAAAGATGATATATCAAAAAAATAATAATAATAATAGTTATTTATGCACCTAGGGAGTAAAGTAAGCCATTATTCCCTGAGCGAAAAAAGTTGGTTCTTGAGGCGAAGCCGAAGGAAGCATGATCCCTAAGTCCCGAGGCGAAGCTGAGGGAATTAGACTCTTTAATTCCCGAGGCGCAGCCGAGGGAATAACCCTCATTAGCTCCCGAGGCGCAGCCGAGGGAGATAATTATCGCGAGAGGAATAATAGCACTTTACTCACGAGGTACAAACAATATTTTATCTCCAGTATGAAGAAAATACAAATTTTCGTCCATAGCACAGTTTTTATTTATTATTTTAATAAATAACAATAATTATTAGAACTTTTAATAGCAGATATAAGTGATTCAATATTAAAAACAAATAAGAATTGGGATTAAACTCAAATAGAAGGTTATTTAGATGCAGGTTATAATGTTGTAAACAAAGATAAACATGGTCAAAAAAGCGCAGTGTCACCAACCTGATTTCGACAACTTCATTACATTAGCCATACATTTTCTACTATTTATAAAATAATTAAGTTGCAATCTTTACTTTTTTGCCCTACTTTACTTTTTCGCCCAACTTTTACTTTTTCTCCCTACTTTTTGAGTCAGGGATGAAAAGACCTGTTTTAGTCCCTCTAAACTAATTCAAAATCATATCTTTTTTTCCCTACTGGAGATAATAGTTATTTATGCACCTAGGGAATAATGTAAGATATTATTTCCCGCGTGACTTAGTTGATTCCTGAGGCAAAGCCGAAGGAATCAAGGCAACTAAATCCCGAGGCGAAGCCGAGGATTAATGTCAATTTGAGAGATAATTATAACAAGGGAATAATAATCCATTATTCTCGCGGTTCATACAAAATTTTATCTCCAGAAAAAGGGCTATATAAGATTTAATCAATAAAGAAAACATTTGTATTTCTTTGTTAAACGAATCAAATACAAAAATAAAACAATATAAATTATTTAAAACAATTAATTATCACTTTTAAAGTATTAAAAAAAAGTTTAACGAAAGCTAAATAAAAGTAAACAAAGCGTCGTAGAATGACTCACAATACAGCTGGGAGTTTTAAAGCAGTGTTGCCAACCTGATTTCAATCAATTCACTATATTTGCCATTCATTCTCTACTGTTTACCAAATAATTAGGTTGGCGAACGTGGATTATAATCCCGTTTTTACATTATTTCCTTGTTTTCACATTATATCCCCGTTTTTAAGAACAGGGATGAAAAGACCATCATTATTACCTACTAACTAGCCCTGAAAAGTTACATTTCGTCCCTACTGGAGATACATTTTTTTTTTTTGCTATTTGCTCGGACAAACTTTGAACACCTCCACTTGTTTTACGTGTCTCTCGCAGAATGATTCACCGATTTGCTTTATCTGTGAGATTAAATTTAGTCATCGAGAACAATTACTTATGGGAAAAACATTGTTCACTAAGAATAAGCAAAAGGAATATCTCTAAAATATAAAATACAGTTATAATTTAATCAAAAATCCCGTCAAGAACTTGCTACAAAGCTACTAAAAGGGTTTCTTCACACATAAGAATGGATATTTCCTAAATGTTTTTGCTTCCGAGCTTACAGAAGGTAACGGAAGCATTGTGTTCACTTTTAAGAACGAAAAACTTTTATGTCTCCGATTTTAAAAATCCCAAGACAGAAATCCGTTTCAGACATCAGGGAAAATTTTTTGGTTCCGTGTCTGTCTGTCTGTCGGTCTGTGTGTCCGCGAATCATGAAACGTGCGACAATAACTTGAGTAAATGTCGACCGATTTTGATTAAATTTGGTAGACATGTTCATTTTACCAATGCCCAGGACGAGTTCGTTGGACAACGTTATCCGTTCAAGCGTTCACGCGCAACGCTCGCGTAAACGTGAACTTTAAATTTAAAATTGGAATTTTAGATCGGGGAGAGAATCATACTTCATCTATTCAATGATACAAACATTTTTATCAAATACAATTTTTTAGTAAAACCAACAGCGACACCCCTATAATGTGTTAAAGATCGCTAAAAGCTGTTAATAGTTTATAAACAATAAAGTAATACAACGTTAATGTTAATATAACAATAAAGTACATGATAGGATGCGAGGAATGCTATGTGCCACACTAATTGGCAGTCTATTTTTTTTTCTTAGTAAAAAATTGCACTTTGAAGGAGCAATGTGCGCATATTTTCCTTTAGCATTTTTAGGTAGGCACTTTGTTTGGTTATTTTGGGGTAAAATATAATATTTTTGATCTACCAATGCCTTTCAAATGTTACCCTACTCAAAAAATACAAAAAATAAATATTTTGAGCCACAAAACTTACTTGCACCTAAATTTGACATTTTTAAATGAAATCCCAGAAATATCATTGGAACACAGAGTTTTATATATGTATGTAAATTTTTCAAGTTTTAAGACTAGTCGTTATGGGTTTTAGTGGATGGGGAAAAAATGTTTTTGATCATTTGTAGAGTATAATAGGAGCCATTTTGAAAACGCGTTATATACTAGGCATCGCGTGGCTCTATCATTGAAGCGAGCGTATTGTAATAAAATACTGAATATTGAAATTTATTAATCATTATGAATGTCATAGTTGAAGATAAGTGGAAGAGGGTAGTGTGAGGTAGAGTGGGGGTACTCGGTACAAAGCTTTACTTCCTAAACAAAGCTACACACAACACGACTATGAATCTTAACCACCCGTGGTAGCTTTTAAACTATTATTATAAATGTATCACTTCATTACTCAAATACTACTGCTTGTATCAAGTTGAAATTTTACATACTTGTTTCAATTGCACTTTAGACGATGTATATGAAGTTTTATTAAAATCGTTACGTTAGAACGTAAGATATCGGTAAAAAGGTTGTTTTCTCTATTTTAAACGTTTAGGTCCGCTTTAATAGTTTTAGCGATCTTTATTAATTCATAGCAGTGTCGTTGTTGGTTTTACTAAAAAATGTTATTTGAAAAAAATGTTTGTCTCATCGAATAGATGATGATAGAATCTTTTCCCGTCCTGAAATTCCAATTTAATTTTTGTACCTCTCGTTTACGCGAGCGTTGCGCGCGAACTCTTGGACGGATCACGCTGTCCAACGAACTTAGCCTGAGTATAAGTAAAAGGAAGATTTATACCAAATTTCAACAAAATCGGTCAACTTTTACTCAAGTTATCGTCGGACACGTAAACGTTACACACAGACAGACAGACAGACAGACAGACAGACAAGATGCATATTTCGTTGAATGTAAGAAGCTCGCTTACGCTCGCTTGAATTAGTGTCTTTTATAATTAGTACTTTTGAATAACTTTATAAATGCTAACCCACAAAAAAATTGCAAAATATAAAAATCAATTCGCCGTTTCTCGCTGATCGCACAAATGTTGAGTTGGGAAGTTTGCAACAGTTTCCCTGTTTTTGTGCAAAAAAACTGTTTTTGCATACCAAATTTCAAATCTCCAGCTACAATTGCTCAGGAGATGTGAACCAAGATGCGACGGACGGACGGACGAACTACCTACAGCATAAGGGTTTCTAGGATGACCTCGAAACCCTAAAAAGGATAAGGGTAAAATTCATCAATGACCGACAAATCGAAACTCGAAACAAAATCTTGGTCGATAATAAAAACTTTAATAACCGTTAAGCCTTCACTGACATACATTATACCATGAACAATGTACAAGGCCAATGAACTTTTTTTAAGTTGTCTTAAAAAAAAAGCAATAAGGTTTTTACTGCGAGTTCGTCTCATTTGTTTTTGTACAACGAAAAGGAATGTTTACGACTCGGGAGAAAAAAACTAATATCCTTTAGTTTGGGCATCCCTCTTTTTTTTCGTTTTCTTTTCTATGTAAACATAATATATTTTCTCTTGCTTTCTTCTTTTTTTTTTTTTTTTGCAATACTTCATCAAGGGAAAAAGGTCGGGCAATAATTATTAACCCCTAAGAGAACTGGTTGAGAAAAAGCACGAGGGAAACCGAGGAAAAGCCTAATTAAACAAACCGAGGGCAAATCTAAGAGCAAGGAAAAGTTTCCAAAAAATACAACTTTTCATTAACACCAGAAACAAGGTTAAAAAAAAAAAACAAAGCCTTTTGATTGCATCACCAAAATTAAAAACATGCAAATTTTTAACTTCTCTCGTCCTAATAGAACTAAAATTAACATCAAAATCAACCAAAACACCTCTACAAACCATCTAAAAATCACAAAAGAATACTTTTAAACTATATTCTTTCCTAAAAAAAAAAAAAACATCTTCCATTAATAAAAATACAATGGGAAAAAAATGCAAAGTCTTTGATTGAATTCCACATCTAAGTAAATATTGAGTGGGTGAAATGTATAATTTTAAGTCAGGACAAGAAAGGTAAAAAAAGTTTTAATATTAAAATAACATATGAATTAAATTTACGTTATATGAATTTTTATGGCCGAAGAAACCCTTTTTAGTAGCTTGCTGCAAGTACTTGACGGGATTTTAATTTAAACTTATTCTGGATTAAAAAACTGCATGGAAACACCATATTAACAAGAAAACGCCGAGGTAAAATACTGCTTTTTCTGAAATCAAATCGTATTACTTATAAAACGTTTCTATGCTGGATCCGGATTAAGTTTTAATCTTCCATGACAAAATAGCTTACAGTAGCACCAACACATCAATATTAAATATTTTTATTTTACTTATTTCTGTCGAAGCCATTTAAAATTAATCTTTATCAAACAGAGACTGAAATGAAAAGAGTCAAATCTAATTATATAAATCCTAAAATCAATGTAAATCCATAACAAAGATTATTTAAATGTAACATACAGAGATAAATAAACACCTACTTATTATGTAACCAAATATATATATAAACAGAATATAATACAACTTATTCTATTATGATGTATTTTAACTTGGGTCTTCAGGGGTTATAAAAACACTTTTTTATATATAAAAAAGGTGATATTTCATCCCTTAATTAGGATATCTTCAAACCTGCATAAAGTTTATTTAGTTATTAGCTATATAGTCCAGGAGATATCGTGCAAAAAAGTGTCTGACTAACATCAAGCTAGAAATTTGTATACCAGTAAATCTTTTAGTGCCTTTTAAGAATATGTGGACGGCTAAGTTCGTCTGCGGGACATTGCTTGGCAATAGGCGTTTGAAAAAAACAAACCGGTGGATAGCGGCCATGCCTCACCAATTATGGTGGACAATGTGATTTTCATGATCCTGAGTACAGAATTAGTTAGTAGACCAAAAATCAAGTCGTTGTTATTTTCACACTTGATAGGTTAGTTATTCAAAATTACTAAAAATCAACTTGTTCGCCTGTTAAGGGACAAACTAACATCAACTTGATTTTCGGTCTACTAACTAATTCTGTACTCGGGATCATGAAAATCACATTGTCCACCATAATTGGTGAGACCTGGCCGCTCTCCATCGGTTTTTTTTTTTTTTCAAACGCCTATTGACTAGCAATGTCCCGCAGACGAACTTAGCTGACCACATATTCTTAAAAGGCGCTAAAAGATTTACTGGTATACAAATTTCTAGCTTGATGTTAGTCAGGCACTTTTTTGCACGTTATCTCCTGGACTAATAGTAATTAATATTTATAGCTAATGTAATTAATATTTGTTAAAAAAAATGACTATAGCTAATAACTAAATAAACTTTTTGCAGTTTTGAAGATATCCTAATTAAGGGATGAAATATCACCTTTTTATATATATAAAAAAGTGTTTTTATAACCCCTGAAGACCCAAGTTAAAATACATCATTATTAAATATAAAGGGGACAGCAAAAGAAAAATGGATATTTTCTATTATATAAAACACGTTTCAATTGTACGTTTTGGATAAGAACATAAAACGGAACTTTTCCAATTTCTATTTTATTTAACTGATGCTTTTGGAATTTTAGTCTTAAGCCTGTCTGAATCTCGTGACTCCAGCCACCAGAATCTGGCAGGCCACTCAGTGTTCGTGGTACGTCATAGTATTCAGTGGCTGGTACACTGAGTGCCTGGAGGAACAGGCCATAGTATTTTTACAAAGTTTTTATTAGCTTGCTTTCTTGTTTGTTTGTCCGGTACAAATCTGGCAATCGATTTTTAACTAACTTCCCGAATAGCTAGTTATTTGAAACTTTTAGCATAGCTCAGAACACGATGACAATGCACTATTTTAATACTTTTAGCCATCTTTCAGCAGAATTTAATTGGTTTTCAGCAAATATTGCTGTATGGAAAGTTGATTTTTTTTTTCAAAGGGGAACAGAAAATATTGCATGTATATAGTAATACATTTTTTACAGCTTCTACAATTGTTTTACTTTTAAAATAGTTTTTATATGTATTTAAGTATTATTCTTGTACTTAGGTATTTTGTTTCAGCTCCTTCAAGAAAATGTTTAATTAAAAGGTGGAACGATGGGAAGGTAGCAATTTAAGGCAATGTTTTTGTTCAGTATTACGGTTAAGAAGTTAATTCTTGTTAGGGTACTAATTAAATTACATACGGCAACAAATTTAGTAGGTTACCAACCCTATATTTGTTTATATCAACACACACTTATCAATAATTGCTTTGTCTAAAAAACCATTAAGAAAAAGGAATGACTAACACAAAAAACTTTGGGCAATAGCAACATCACCCTTTTTGATATGAATAAATATGTTGACATCAATTATTAAGACAAAAGAATATTTACACATTGGGGATATTTACACATTGGGGGATATTTACACATTGGGGGATATTTACACATTGGGGATATTTACACATTTGGGGATATTTACACATTGGTGATACTTACACATTGGGAATATTTACACATTGGGAATATTTACACATTGGCGATATTTACATATTTGGGGATATTTACACATTTGGGGAGATTATCACATTGGAGATATTTACACATTTGGGAATATTTACACATTTGGGGATATTTACACATTTGGGGATATTTGCACATTGGGGATATTTACACATTGGGGATAATTAAACTTTGGAATATTTACAATTTGGAGTGGGTAACCATGTAAATGACTGCTGTCAAGATTATATAAGAGGAAGTATTACAAATGGTAATAATGTTTTGTACAACCAAACTTCAGAAAATATCAATAAAGCAGGAAAAAAACAACTATTAACTTTTTATTTTAAGTCAGGAGAAAAGAAAGCGAAACAAAACTGGAATATATAAAAGGAAAGACGAGAAAGTGTGAGCACAAGAAACGTCAAACCAAATAGCCAAAGTTTCGGCAGCCAAGTACAAGACAAGGCTCTTACCAGCGTGCTAAATATTCCACACGCCTTCACCACGGTAAATAGAGTTACACTCCAGCGCAGCCGCTAAACTCTCCAGTCAAATTCTCTTTCTAACTCAACCAGAATTTAAAATTCTCTCAAAATAGAAAAAAACAGAGTAAATAACAAAGTCGTTACTTATTCGTAATTATAAAAACATAAAATATATTTTATCTCCAGTAGGGAGAAATAGTTATGATTTTGAATTAGTTTAGAGAGACTAAAGTAAGTCTTTTCATCCCTGAACTCAAAAAGTGGAAGAAAAAGTAAAAGTAGGGCGAAAAAGTAAAGATTGCAACTTAATTATTTTATAAATAGTAGAAAATGAATGGCTAATGTAATGAAGTTGTTGAAATCAGGTTGGCGGCACTGAGTTTTTCGACCATGTTTATCTTTGTTTATAACCTGCATCTAAATAACCCGGCTTCTATTTGAGTTTAATTCCAATTCTTATTTGATTTTAATATTGAATCTCTTATATCTGCTATTAAAAGTTCTAATAATTATTGTTATTTATTAAAATAATAAATAAAAACTGTGCTATGGACGAAAATGTGTCTTTTCTTCTTACTGGAGATAAAATATTGTATGTACCTCGTGAGTTAAGTGCCATTATTCCCCTCGGGATAATTATCTCCCTCGGTTGTTATTCCCTCGGCTTCGCCTCGGGATTTAGGGACCATAGTTCCTTCGGCTTCGCCTCAAGAACCAACTTTTTGGCTCAGGGAATAATGGCTTACTTTACTCCCTAGGTGCATAAATAACTATTAATTATTAATTTTGAGATTTAGTTGGATTTACACGTTTTGAGGTTCTTTGAGTCCAAAAAATGTCTTTTAAAAAAGTCTGTCTGTGCTGACATCTGGAACCTAAACTACTGGAGCGATTTTGACGAAATTTGGCATACATGTTCAGATAAATCATACTTCTAGGAGGAATTGAGAAATGAATTTTAGACAAAATACTCTGAAAACTCCAAAAACTCTGAAAAATACAAATCTAACGATATATACCATTTTTCCGGGAATAATCTAGTATCTAGTACCTGAGAAAATAGTTTTAAACTCGGATGGAGAGACAGGGTTCGATTCCCCGTCGAGGAAAAGTTATTATGATGATAAATTTTGACATAATGTTCAATAATAATTAATTATACACTCGAACTTGAAAAACACTGGGCCAGGGGTATCCGACTCCAGTATTCTAGAGGTGTAAGAGCACTAGCGCTCCACGAGAATATGGTGGTTAAAATTGTAAACTTCTTATGATCTTTTGACATTTGTACTATTTTGTAAATAAACAATACAAAACAAATAAACAGCCTCGGTGGCCGAATGAGATGCGCGATAGCTCAGAATGAGAAAGTTCCCGGGTTCGAATCTAGTAAATTGACAAATTAATTTATTAATTTATTTCTTTGAATTAAGAAGCTCTAAATCTTTTGAATGGTGTAAAAGATTTAGTTACAATAATTCCCGTGGAGCGCTAGTAGTCTAACACAGGTAAATAAAGAGGGGAGTTGGAAATCTTTCCGTTTAAGGATTCTATGATCGCTGCACTGGGCTAAGTAATATTGAACTCCTATATGAGAAGATTTCTCTGAGTTGTCTCGGACAGATTTTTTCATTTCGTACAAAAGTTGATATACATATATTTTGAAAAAAAATGCCATACGCTTGTGGGTGCGTATGCATTTATGAAATTAGAATATATAGTTGTTACAAGTCCTATGAATTGAACATGTAAGTTATCGTTCAAATAAATGTTTAAATCCGCATGGAGATAAATCGAGTAATCTCCCATATCCAGAAATGCGGGCTCAATAAGAAATCAAATCCCTTGTACTGTTTGTATGAGTTCGTAAATATTATTTTTAGCCTCAATATTCCTTATAATATTTATTTAGTTTCTATTTCCAGACAAAGACTGGAGGGAGGGGGGGGGGGATACATAAAAAAACCAAACTAAACTTGGCTCATTGCCTTGCAAGGAATAGATAATTGCACTCCACCCAGAAAAATACACATCTCTTTCGGTTTCCTTATATAAACTTCCTACATTCTTTTTAAGGTATAATCTTATTATATTTTTAATTGGTTGAGCGGTTTATTTGTTGGTTACCAGCTGATTTGTCTCGAATACCTACTAATCAGCTGGTACCATCAAATGCAGGCCTTCCCGATTGTGTATCAAAGGTGGCTCAGAGTTGATTTTCAGGGGGGGGGGGCATACCGGGAGGTTTGGAGGCCCTTCAGCTGGAGACTAGATTGCACACCTCCTATATGCTCCTAACTCCCTGTTAAATGCGTAACGCTTTTTGGCTTAGATTTTTAGTAACGCTTTTCGAGTTTACGTAGCATAGCTAAGACTTGAAAATTTTAAATTACAAATGCAAGCCACTTCTTTTCCTTTGGTGAATTGAGCAATAACTTTTTCAATATCAATGACCAAATCTCTGTGCCTAACCACGTCTAACTTCTTTTTTCATGCACAACTTATGTTCAATTTAATTCCTAATATACAAACGCAAAAATCTGCTCGCTCAAATATTTTGACATTTTCATGTCTTTACTTTAGAGCACATAAACTCGAAAAGCGTTTACCAAAAAACGAAACCAAAAAGCGTTACAGAAAATGCCTCACTGTCTTGCAGACTAGTATGCAAGCAATTTTGTTTCACATTTTTTTGAAGGTAGCTCCCCCAAATTTGGAGCTAAAATTCATTTCTCGATTTCGCCTCGGGGTATGATTTTTCTGAAAATGTATTCCAAACTCAGAAGAGGGTATTTATTTGGAATAAAAGTCCTTTTTAATATATACTTAATTATTCAAAAATAAATACCCTCTTCTGAATTAGAAATTCGAAGTCCACTATACCTTTCAACAATTTGAATGTATTCCAAATTTCGTCAAAATCGGTCCAGTAGTTAAGGGTTCACGCGATTGCACAGACGACAGACAGACATTTAAAAAACTTTCTTGGACTCAGGGGACCTCAAAAAGTGTAAATCCATCAATATATCAAAATCGATTTTTTGTGTACGAGAAAGGAAAAAATCCTTACCAACTCCATATTGAGTATAATAACAGTTGTCTTGTTACTAATATATATTCTCTTTTTAATGCCAATTTTTATTGTTAAAGGTGAAATAAAGAATGTGCAATTAAAAAGCCAATTTATGCGCTTTAAGAACACACAAAAGGTCCGCAGGCAAAAAATGAGACGAGGTCGTTAGCCAGCATTATCGACACGGCCGTTCCAAGATAACGACCATTATAAAGTTGTTCTAGCAATAAGGCTTTAAGCTGTTTTATTACGATGACGAAAAGCAAACGCTTTTATATGCATTTTTGACGTCCAACCTAATGAAACTGTTCTCAAGTTTCCAGCTACAAACCGTTTCCAAGATATTAATACGTTAAACATTATAGCGAGGAGGGAGGTGGACATTTTTGATTATAGGGAGGAGGTGGACATTTTTTCTTACAAAATATGCGAGGTATAAAATGCGAAATATGAAAAATTCCTTAAAACTCGTTATTTTGTTTTGTTTTAAAAAAGGACCGATTTCTCTTTGCTTGCGAGCTCACCGAAGGTAACGGAAGATAAGTGATAGCTTTGAAGAACGAAAATATTTTATGTCTTCGATTTCAAAAATTCCAATGCAGAAATCCGTTTTAGACATCAGGAAACATTTTTGGTTCCGTGTGTGTCTGTCGGTCTGTTGGTCTGTCTGTCGGTTTGACGGTCAAGTTTTGCGAACCAACATATCTTAAAAACTGCACGTCCGAGTTTAATGAAATTTGTATGGTAGGTTGTAATTAGCTCATTGTAGGTCCCATATAAATTTTACACTAAATAATTTTGGTACTTTTTTACTTTAGCACCTCCTATATCCCTTTGTGTTAATAGTTATTTAGACAAAGGAACATTATACAAAGTATCATATTATATTCCTTAGTCTAAATTACTATTAAGACGAAGGGATATTTATTCCAATGTACCTTGGGACAAAGGTATATCACACTTGCGTATATAATTGTGATCATATCCCTTAGTCTAATCAACTATTAAGATAAAGGAATACTAAATATAAAACTTCCCCGCAGGAGTCTCAATGTCTTGGGAAGACAAACACACAAACCTTTGAGACTTTTGTAGGGCAAACTATTGCTTAGAACCAAGGGGGTTGCTAAAGTAAAAAAGTGCCTTAATAACTTAATTGCGCCTTAAGAAGTTAATCGTACACTTGGTTTTTTAAATGCCTATTGCTAAGCTATGTCCCGCAGATGAACTTAGTCGACCACATATTCTTAAAAGGCACCACATGATTAAATTGTACACCAAATTCTAGCTTGATGTAAGTCCCACAATTTTTATATAACTAAGAAGTTACTGTGGAAACCACTGTCAGTCATTAAATTCATTTACTGAATTATTCATACATTGAATTTTTTCATTCATTGAATTATTCAGTCAAAGAATTTCTTCATTCATTAAACTATTCATTCATAGAATTTCTTCATTCATTAAACTATTCATTCATTGAATTTCTTCATTCATTGAATCATTCATTCTTCCTCGCACCCTCAAATTTGGATCATATTCTGTTTTATAGTTTATAAATATTTCTTTCTCATTGACTAGATGTTACTTATATACTTAAACGAAACATGTTTCAGATCTGAATAACCAGTTCAGTCGACAAAGGACATTCTTCGTTTTTTATTATCATTTAAAATTCTCTAAGATTTTTTTTTTTTTAAATCCTGACAGCATTGTAAAGGAAGAAAAACTAAGAGAAAGGTCCAAGGCATTCTTTTTTTTGCCCATTTCACTTGTTGTTCTAGAGAAAAGTCTATAAATCTAAAAGCCCCGCAACAACCTTTTTAGATTGTGTCCTGTTTACATGAGCTGTCAGTCAGAGGACCCCCCCCCCCCCCCCCCCCCGCACAGAGCTTGCACCCCGATACTTTTTAATTACTTAGAGGCAGAAAGGCTTTTCTAAAACCACATCTATCTTCTAAAGGACAAGGTCAGGGGATTCTGAAACTCCGTGTAACACAGAGTTATTCTCCCGACGAGGAGCAACAGACGCAAACTTTGATTAAAACTCTCCCTCTCCCCTCTCTTCAAATAAGATCCAAAAACCCAAACACACACTCGGGGTGTGATACCTAAATCAACCCAAATAGAAACGGGTCCTTTTCAAAATGCTCCAATTCAAACAGCAAACAGCCACTCCAATCCAAACTAATTAGAGAAAACCACCTGATAACCCCGGAACGTTCCGGTTTTCACCGGAACTAAATGTTCCCAGGAAATTTGTATTTAAAAGGACTAGATTTTAGAATTTTTTAATTATAATCGTTGGAACCGTTTTAGAAAATTTTTTTGGGGGGTTTGCGCCATTCATTTCATCATTTATTCATCATTAACATTCATTTCTAGATTTCACCTCAAGGTATGCCGAATTTCGACAAAAGCGGCCCAGTATAGTTTCAGCTTCATGCCTCTACACAGGCGACAGACGACAGTGAACAGACAGACGACATAAGACAGATGACAACAGACAGACATTCATTAAAAAACAATTTTTTTTTAATCAGGGTGTCAGAGTATTTGTTATTTCGTTATATTTTTTGTTTACTTATGACGTCATGACGAAAGTGTCAATAATGTTTTGAATTGTTTTCACTCTGTTGTTACATTTTCTACGAGATTACACGTTTGATATAAATTGGTGTGCAGTTTTTATTTAAAGTACGATTAAGACGAACCCCCCCCCCCCCCCCCCTTTAAGAGTCAATACCCAACACAGGGGACCTCAAAACGTGTGAATCCATAAAAATCTTAAAATCGAATTTTCACTTTATCAAAATACTTTCTCTTTATATTATAAGAAAGTAAAAAAAAGCAACAGAATTCTAAATTTGATTTATACTGAGAAACAAATTTGTCCTTCTGATTTAAAAAACTATTCATTACATTCATAATCATTATTGTAAAGATTAAATCCCATTTCACTCGGTTTCAGTTTAAAATTTTGAATATTAGTTTAAATATATTTCAACTAATTATTTTCACACAACTTTTAAAAAACTATTTCTAAATATAGTTATTTATGCACCCAGGGAGTAAAGTAAGCCATTATTCCCTGAGCGAAAAAGTTGGTTCTTGAGGCGAAGCCGAAGGAACCATGGTCCCTAAATCCCGAGGCAAAGCTGAGGGAATTAGACTCTTTAATTCCCGAGGCGCAGCCGAGGGAATAACTCTAATTAGCTCCCGAGGCGCAGCCGAGGGAGATAATTATCGCGAGGGGAATAATGGCACTTTACTCACAAGGTACATACAATATTTTATCTCCAGTACGAAGAAAATACACATTTTCGTCCATTGCACAATTTTTATTTATTATTTTAATAAATAACAGTAATTATTAGCACTTTTAATAGCAGATATATAAGAGATTCAATATTAAAAACAAATAAGAATTGGAATTAGACTCAAATAGAGGGTTATTTAGATACAGGTTATAAACATGGTCGAAAAAGTAGTGTCGCCAACCTGATTTCAACAACTTCATTACATTAGCCATTCATTTTCTACTATTTTTAAAATAATTAAGTTGGCAATCTTTACATTTTTGTCCTACTTTTACTTTTTCGCCCTACTTTTACTTTTTCTCCCTACTTTTTGAGTTGAGGGATGAAAAGACTTACTTTAGTCCCTCTAAACTAATTCAAAATCATAACTTTTTCTCCCTACTGGAGATAAAATAATTTTTCCTCTCCCTCAATTCAGACTCTCTGTGAATTAATTAATGTGTTTAATTAGTCACGTGTGTACATTTATTTTAAAAGCTTCCACCCATCCCTCTCAATCCAGTCCTAAACGAATCAACTTCAACGAAAAAATCCTAACATATTTCAAATATAATATAATCATATAATAAGTAATATGTCATATTTATAATAGCGTTTTTTGGAAAGCGTAAAAACAAGAAAAAAAGGGATTTATAATTCAATTTTAAAAGTTAGAAATAAAATTTGAAGGAAATTTTACTTTAAACAATTTTATTCATATCCATACATTAGTGGATAATTTTATTTTATTTAAAAAAAAAAAAAAAAATTGAGGTAAATGTATAATTATGGGATAAATGTAAACTAATGCTATTTGCGAAGCGGGTTTACTGTCATGTCTAAAACTGCTTAAAATGCTTTTTTTTAACGTTTATTTTTGAAAAATTTCCCGGGGGAGGACCTACGGACCCCCGAAGGTTAGAGAGGTTAATATCTTACGTTCTAACGTAAAGATTTAGATGAAACTTTGTATACATCGCCTACAGTACAATTGAAACAAGCATGTAACATTTCAACCTGATACAAGCAGAAGTTTTTGTGAGTTAATGATTCATATTTTTTATTTTAATATTTAATTGGAGTAATATGCCGACGGGGCCTTGGAGGACAGTTCAAAAAATTTATCATTAACTTTTTTCTCAATATACAATACATTATTTATTGAAAGACGCTCGCTTCAAATATAATAAAAAGATTTTCATTTAATTTTGCCGACTGAGTTCGTCGGAAAACGTTATCCGCCCAAGCGTTCACGCGCAACGCTCGCGTAAACATAAGCTTTAAAAGACCGGAAAAAGTGTTATTAAGGAAGCCTGTTGTTTTGATTATATTTGTTATATATACAAATGATGATTTTCTTTTAATAACTCCGCTAGTACAAATAGTTAGTTACTTTTAATTTTGTCTCTTTTCTAACTCCACTGTGTATACGTAGTTATTACAGCGATTTTATCATTTATATTTAATGAAAAGCTCAAGGAACTTGGTTCCTACCGGGTGTCCCACGACACCACACGTATTTTTTTGTCCAATGTGTTCTATTAATTAAATAAATAAAATGATGTTAAATGAATACTGACGTGCTGTTCGTTGGACAGTTTCTCGTGATGTTCCTGGCTGTGGGTGACGCTTCTCTTGTGAACCTTGTTGTGTTCTAACAGATAGAATCCTTTCAATGTTCCGATCTGTAACAAAATAATAAACACAAACCATTAATATAACATTACAGTTAATGCATTAATAAGTTAATTACATATTAGAACAATAAATGGGGGGTTCAGTATTAAAGTGGACCTAGTCCATCAAACTTGATTTTGAGTTACAGTCACTTTTGTGAATTTACTCAGTGCTAATTACTATTGCATTATAAAGTTTAATTAATTCGATTATTCTATAGTTTAGTTCATTAATAAATATATTTCACAGATTTTAGGTTGATACCTAAAAAAAAAAATCCAATTTATGACATTTCAAATGGAAGCTACTGTGACTTGGTTCAGATTTGCTGTGAAACTTGAGAGCAAATTCAAATAGAAATTCTTCAGTGCTCATTGAAACTACTGCATTCTGTGGGTTTCCCATGGTACTAACAATTATAACACTCTAACCCTATTAAACAGGTTATACAGTATAACCTTTCAGAATATATCTCTATATCATTTTTTTCAAAAAATGGACTTGGCCCACTTTAGGACTGACCCCCTCAAATATGAATCGCATATTGAAGAAAGGAGATACGTCCACAAAATTAAATTTTACAGGAAATTAAAAAAAGGTTTCTTGACCTTAAATTTATGTCCATGTAAAATAAAGATATGTCCTGGACATGTCTCCTTTCTGAACTACATGAAAAATATAAATTAAAAATAAATACAGAAGTTATTGGATAAGTCTCGTTTTTGCACAGGAGATGTGCCTAAGCTTCTAGCTAGATCACAAAAATGCAAAAAAAGTTAATTTCGTCAAAAAAAATGGACATAACTCCTTTCTGCAATGATACATATGCAGTAGTCATTGCAGATTGAGAACTGATATTTATTCAGTTTTATTCATTTATTGCTTCCGAGCTTACCGAAGGTAACGGAAGCATTGTGTTCACTTTTGAGAACGAAAAACTTTTATGCCTCTGATTTTAAAAATTCCAAGACAGAAATCCGTTTCAGACATCAGGGAACATTTTTGGTCTCGTGTCTGTCTGTCTGTCGGTCTGTGTGTCCGCGAATTATGAAACGTACGACGATAACTTGAGTAAATGTCAACCGATTTTGATGAAATTTGGTAGACATGTTCATTTTCCAATGCCCTTTTTAGTATTATTAATGAAAAGCCCTACGTTTGTGAACCTTTAAAACTCAAAATTTTTCCGAGTTAAGGTCCTCGGACCCCCTTTCTTCTGTAAAAATACCCTGCTTGTTCCTGTATAAACATCAGTAGACCATGATAAAGTCAAGACATATTAAGTGGTACACCACCAAGAAAGTTTGGGAACCCCTGGTCTAATGTAATAATTGTAAAAATGGTTGATGAAGGCATTGCATTATACTTACATAAACATCTACTCATTTGAATAGTTGAGGCAAGACACATCATACATATGAAGGTACGTAACGTATCAAGTGTTCCAACAGGTAATTCACGAGTACAAAGAAAACGTCGTTAAAAAAATAATACTTGAAGCTTGGATGGGATTGAAGAAGATAAGATGGAAAATGAGATACAGAAACAGGCAAATAATCATGGTAACTAGGAGGGAATCGTAGAAGAGGTCAAGTTTCTCAAAGAAATGTAAAATCACAAATGATTTCTTTTTTTATCCTATAGTGAAAATCGAGAAGTAAACGTCTGAAGACGCCATTGGGAGGGTTCTAAGAATTGAATTCAAAGTCGAATATTTTCAAATTAGTCTCATCTTGTATAAAGTATAACTTTAAACTTTTCTATACTCTTTCTCCGCCATCCTTTTTCAACGCCTTTGAATAAAATAAATAATAATGTTGCACCACCTTTTTTTAGAAAAGAATAAAAGAAATAATCTCAAGATAAAAATAACTTTTTATAAACTACGTTTTTAAATTTTGTCATAAATCATAAATTTGAAAAACGTCAAAAAGAAGATGGTAAATATGGGTTATGTGAAAACAAATAAAATAACTTGGCGGATTTTTTTCCGAAATAACTTTCCATACAGCAAAATTTGCTTAAAAACGAATTAATATCAGCTGAAAGATGGCTAAAAGTATTAAAATAATGCATTGTCATCGTGTTCTGAGCTATTCTAAAAGTTTCAAATGTCTAGCTACTCGGGAAGTTAGTTAAAAATCGATTGCAAGATTTGTACTGGACAAACAAACAAACAAGAAAGCAAGCTAATAAAAACGTAGTAATAATATCGCTTCACTAATTGCTACACTTATTCCATAATCGTGTATAGCAGCCGTATGTTTTATCTCAACAATTTCTGCAACAAGTCGTAGAAAGTAAAAGTACGTAGTTATATTTAATATTATATTTATTTCTTTACATCACGATCGACAACAGTCTCAGGTCAGACAAAGAGTTAGTTATTCAGTTTTCCATCTACCGGCATTTTTATTACAGTAGAAAATCTTTCACGTCTTTAACAATCAATTTAAAGTTTACTTTTGAGGTTTTAGATTTTAATTTTAGGTTCTTAATCTTAATCATTCCCCCCCCCAAAAAAAAAATCAGCACAAATAAACTTTTTAACAAATAATTTTTCGTTTATTTTCTTGAGAGAAAAAAAGTAAGAAATAATTCCAAATGCATCAGCGCATAGTAACATGTAAATCTAGCAGCCACGTTCCACACGAACGCACATAGAAATGACAAATTCCAGTCTCGTTCTACCCAGCCACAATGCAAACCTTAGTTCACTTAACTTACAATAAGATAAGGGTCGTCAGTTTTTCCTCATAGTTTATTTCTAATAACCAAGTTTTAAAAAATACAATAAAAAGCGAAAAAGCATTTTTTTAAACTTTTATCCATCTAGAAAAAAATACTCTGTCAATTAGTGTGGCACATACCTTCCTCGCGCAATATTTCGTAAAATTTAATGATTCTATTACTACGTTTTTATTAGCTTGCTTTCTTGTTTGTTTGTCCGGTACAAAACTTGCAATCGACTTCTAACTAACTTCCCGAATAGCTAGACATTTGAAACTTTTAGTATAGCTCAGAACACGATGACAATGCATTATTTTAATACTTTTAGCCATCTTTCAGCAGAATTTAATTCGTTTTCAGCAAATTTTGCTGTATAGAAAGTTAGTTTGGAAAAAATGCGCAAGTTATTTTATTTGTTTTGCCATGTCCCATATTTACAATAATCATTTTGACGGGTTTCAAATTTGTGATAAATTAACATTGGATGACAGCAAAACAGGAAATATCGATTATATTATTTCAAATATAGCGATGGCACGGTTTAGATTTGGTGTTGGGGAGATCCGTTGTACAAAGATTTGTCCTTTTATAGGTTTTAGATCAGCTCTCTAGATGGTTGTCATTTATGTGAAGTAAATAAATTCGGAACTATTTTTTTTTCACTAACATTATATATTATATAACAATAACAATTATATTATCAACATTACATACGATTCAACAGAAAATTTAAAAACGTAGTATATAAAAAGTTCTTTTTATCTTGAAATTATTTTAACATTAGTACAGTCAACCTGTCATGATACAAGGTTGTCTGCGGAAAATATTCAAGGCTGATTTCTTTTTTCCGTATATTACTTGACACATGAGAAATGCTTAACTCCAATTTTTCGGGAACATCCGGACGGCGGAAAAAGTATATACCCTTTATGATGCATGTCGTTGGAGTTGGAGAGCGTGAAACTTGTATGGGACCAACAATGGGCTAATTATGACCTACCATTCAAATTTCAATAAAATCAGATGAGTAGTATGTATCTAAGATATGTTGGTTCGCAAACATTGAGCGACAGACCTGCAGACAGACACGGAACCAAATATGATCCCTGATATCTGAAACGGATTTCTGTCTTGTAATTTTTGAAATCAAGGACAAAATATTTTCGTTCTTCAGAACGATCGCATAGCTTCCGTTGTCCGTTACCTTCGGTAAGCTCGGAAGCAATATGTAATAGGTTAAGGATATTGTATAGAATGGGAACTACACAATAGAAATGAGTGATGGGTGTTTCCTACGTCTTGAATTAATAACAGATAACTGCATTAGAAAAGTATAAATAAAAAATCTATTTTAGAGTCCTAAAATGCAGATGAAGTTTTTCCATTTATAGAGGTAGGAAATAACAAATAAAAAGTCTATTTAAAGAAGTCAGTAACGTGCCGGAGGTTTATTCTTAGTCCGGCTCAATCCTACGTTCCGAATTTACATGATACCACCGTCTTATCAAGGTCCAACTGTATTAGCCAACAGATAGACATCAGTAACTTCCTAAATATAATCAAATCCTTTCTTATCTTATTCACCTAAAAATAAAACATAGATAACGCATCAAATAGATAACCATGACAATGAACGTATACTTTTCCAATCTCAGAGCGACATTGATCGCATGTCCTTCGCTCGGGTCACCGGTCCTAAACAACTTCCTCCCAGACCTCGTACATCAAATCATTTCCACCATAGCAAACAATAGATTAAAATAAATACATCGATATAGTAAAGTACATAACAGTATATTATGTTACTAGGCTGTGAAGTGAGTTTTTTCTTTACCGCGGCAATTACATTTACTGTCTCGCTTCGCTCGACTTTACTATTTCACAGCCTACCACGGAAAATAGTATATTACACGTCTAGTGCAGAAAGGAGCATTTCGCATGCGAGTGTCGAATATGCACCCGAGCGATAGCGAGGATAGTAAAACCACACGAGCAAAGCAAAATGCAGTTTTCGCACGAGTTGCGTACCGTACTTTATCTATGATTGTGGATTTGAATAATAAATACAGAAAAAAAAATGTTATAAACTTCCTGAATGTAAGTTAGTATTTCTCTTTTGATTAAGATGACATTAATTCATTGAATTAATTATTTTGGGAGGCGTATTAATCGCCTCATTTTCGTCATAATCACTTAAATCTCATGGTTTTTCACTAAAAACTCAATATAAGCAATTACTTTAATTAAAAAAACAGCAAATTAGTTTAACAAAACTGGTCAACTTTTAACAAAAGGGTACGTCGAGCTGATTACAAAAATATATACCTAATTCTTTGGATATAACTTTGATAGGGCGAGCGAAGGCAAGTTTGAAGTGGGTGTGAAACGTGTCCCCCCCCCCCCCTCTATCTCACTTATGTGAAGTGCAAAAAATCTGAAAAAATTCCTGAACATTCTTCGACTAAAAGTAAAGATACCACTTTTTGGAAATTTCGAAAAAAAGTATTATTTAATTTATTATTGACAAAATACGTTTTTTTTATAATTATGGTTATGGTCTTTTCGATGAATTTATATGGTTGTAGTCCGGTTCAGTAGTTCAGTGGCAAATAAATACTTTATCAGAGTGTGTTTTGAGAATATCAGACCCTTAGAATGGTTCAAAGTAAGCTTTTTAGCATTTAAAAAAAACACTGTTTATACACTTTACAGTTAAACACTATATAGTGTGGTTTACGGACCCTCGCTGTGTGCTGCCCAGCACACACTTGACCTGTTTATTAAATTTAATATGTACTATTTTCCTGATGTATTCTGGTAAGAGATAATATAAATTTGGTGCGACAACACTGGCTAAGTTTGTATTACAGGTAATGTCTGTTACTTTTTTTTATAAATTTTACTCCGAGTTTAATAGCTATGATTTAAGTGTTGTGTTGTTAATTTTGAAATAATTTAATAATACTGATTTCTTAAATAATTTTAAAAATTTAAAAAAACAGGAAAATCTAAGAATAATTGGTCTGCCAGGTATAATATTGGTTTATATCTCACACAACATAAAATAATATTATATTTAACACAAACTGTAACATAGCAGAGAAAATGACAAATAATTATAGAACCGAGAGAGAGGAACAAAAAATAAAAATACAATAATAGAAATAACGTGGCAGCTATTAATTTGATATTCCGCTTCAATTGTCTCCCAAACTCATAATGCTCCTGCAATTATTTTCCTCCTACATTACTTTGGACATTTTTAATCATATCAGTTTTTTTCATTATTATTTTTCCGGTACATTTAACTCAAATCCATAAAGAAAATAACAAAACCATTGTTCCCAATGTATAATAATATTTCAAACCATCGTCGAGTTGATTACGACATTAATTATTTTTATAAATGTCGGTTTTGACTAATGAAAAAAAAAAAAAAAATAATAATAATTGAAGCGAGCGTAAGCGAGCTTCTTACACTCAACGAAATATGCATCTTGTCTGTCTGTCTGTCAGTAACGTTTACGCGTGTGACGATAACTTGAGTAAAAGTTGACCGATTTAGTTGAAATTTGGTTTACATGATAACTAATACTCAGGCTAAGTTCGTTGGACAGCGTGATCCGTCCAAGAGTTCGCGCGCAATGCTCGCGTAAACGTGAGCTTCAAATTTAAAATTGGAATTTCAGGACAGGAAAAAATTCTATCATCATCTATTCGATGAGACGAACATTTTTTACAAATAACATTTTTTAGTAAAACCAACAACGACACTGCTATGAATTAATAAAGATCGCTAAAACTATTAAAGCTGACCTAAACGTTAAAAATAGAGAAAACAACCTTTTTACCGATATCTTACGTTCTAACGTAACGATTTTAATAAAACTTCATATACATCGTCTAAAGTGCAATTGAAACAAGTATGTAAAATTTCAACTTGATACAAGCAGTAGTATTTGAGTAATGAAGTGATACATTTATAATAATTGTTTAAAAGCTACGACGGGTGGTTAAGATTCTTATAGTCGTATTGTGTGAAGGTTTGTTTAGGAAGTAAAGCTTTGTACCGAGTACCCCCACTCTACCCCTCACTACCCTCTTCCACTTATCTTCAACTATGACATTCATCATGATTAACAAATTTGAATATTCAGTATTTTATTGCAATACGCTCGCTTCAATGATAGAGCCATGCGATGCCTAGTATAATCCATTTTAATTCTTCAATACTCCCTTGTGTTGTTTTTACTTTTCTCGTATAAAGAGAAAGTATTACGATGATGCGAAAATTAGATTTTGAAATATGCATCACAAATCCCACCTTTTTATGACTGAGCTACTTAAAGATGAAGAGCGATTATTTTAGTCTTACTCCCAATTTCTGCTTTTTGATGATTTAGATCACATTAATCCCTTATTTTCTGTACCTTGCAACCGCGTGGATGTAACTACAATCGTTTGTTTCTTTTCCATACTATAACCGGTTCAACAATTTTTGGCTCAAGATAAGAAAAGATGACCGATACTGTTAACAGCATCATCCTTCGAAGGGGAGACCGGGGACGGTTAAAACATTTTTTACAAATTCACTTCCAGCAAAACCATTTTAACCTCAATGTATTTGACAGTGGGCCTTAATTGAACTTTAGTTATCATATCAGACTAGAAATGGATAAGGATGTAGTAATAGTGAAGGTTGATAAGAAAAGAAAACACTTTTACTTGTTCAATAATTTTATTGTCAAACCATAAATATATATATATTTTTTTTTTTTTTTTTTTTTTTTTTTTTTTTTTGACTTACATACCGGTTTCGACTTATTCAGTCATCATCAGTGTAATGGTAATTTTACAAGTTCGGAATAGTATATAAAGGTTAAAGGACGAGGGGTTTGGGGTACATGGTGTGGGAGGGGGAGGTCGGTAGTTGGGTATCGGCAAAAGAGGAATTATCTCTGCGTCTAGGATCAGAGGAGTTGGGATTATTGCGGTGGAATTTCACCCTCATTGTACCTGGGTTGATAACTTCCTAGCAAATTTTACATGTTTAACTAAAAGAAAAAAAAAAAAAAAAAAAAAAAAAAAGAAAGAAAATATAACACAAATAATACATTTCAATAAATATAATAACATTGTTGATTTAAAATGCTAGGAGGCTTCTGAATTAAGGACATGAAGTTGTTAAGATATGTTGATGATGTACTATGCCTCTGGACCGGCACAGAGAGACAATTAAACAACTTTCTTCATTATCTCAATAACTTACATAATAACATAAAATTCACCCTAGAAACAGAAGTTAATGGTATAATAAATTTTCTAGACCTTTCCATATATAAACAAAATAATAAACACACATTTAAAATTTACCGGAAACAAACGTTTACAGACACAATACATCTAACACTCACTACAAACATAAGATGGCGACCTTCCACAGTATGATCCACAGAGCTGTTAACATCCCCATGAATAATAAAGACTTCGAAAACGAAATTAAAACAATAAAGGCAATAGCCAAAAATAATGGATATAACACTAATATAATAAATAACATACTGAATAAAAAATTAGAAAGAAAGGCTATCAATCTAAGCATACAACTAGAACCACAAATTAATGATAAGAAGAAATGGATAAGCCTGCCATATTTAGGAACAATCTCGGAAACAATAGGAAAGCAGTTGAATAAACTAAACATAAAAACAACTTACAAATCATACACTAATCTTAAGAAGATCATAGGTACACCTGAAGACAAATCTGATATACTAGAAAAAAGTGGAGTATACAAACTCACATGTGATACATGCCAAGGAGTATACCTAGGCCAAATAGGAAGACAGCTAAAAACAAGAATAAAAGAACACATGCACTCTTGGAACACTAAAGATAATAAATCTAGCTTCGCGGAACACCTCATAGATAATAACCACTCATTTACTAATAATAGCGTAAAACTCATACACACATGCAACAAAGGAAAACAATTAGATTTATTAGAACAACTAGAAATTAACAGAGCCCTCCTAAATAATAATATAGAATGCTTCAACGATAAAATAAACCTTAATACATCACCCCTAGTCAAACCAATAACAAATCCACACGTATAACAACTTCATGTCCTTAATTCAGAAGCCTCCTAGCATTTTAAATCAACAATGTTATTATATTTATTGAAATGTATTATTTGTGTTATATTTTCTTTCTTTTTTTTTTTTTTTTTTTTTTTTTTCTTTTAGTTAAACATGTAAAATTTGCTAGGAAGTTATCAACCCAGGTACAATGAGGGTGAAATTCCATCGCAATAATCCCAACTCCTCTGATCCTAGACGCAGAGATAATTCCTCTTTTGCCGATACCCAACTACCGACCTCCCCCTCCCACACCATGTACCCCAAACCCCTCGTCCTTTAACCTTTATATACTATTCCGAACTTGTAAAATTACCATTACACTGATGATGACTGAATAAGTCGAAACCGGTATGTAAGTCAAAATATATTTATGGTTTGACAATAAAATTATTGAACAAGTAAAAGTGTTTTCTTTTCTTATCAACCTTCACTATGAGTAAATACCATAAAATCTCAAACAATACTACTAACTTCATAGGATGTAGTAAGATTATCTGCATTTTCAAAAATATTTATAGGCATTTTAAAAATTCAGGAAAAATGTTTCAACCGACCCCACACCAGGGGCGGTTGTAACAGTTATTGGGGTTAGTTGTAACACTAACAGAATAAAGAGAATTATGTTAGAAATACTTATTTATCGAGTCAAAATCACAGAACGTGAAGCAAAATAATTGAATAATTGGTCATACGCAGAATAATAGGTGTTTAAGATAAATGAAACAATAATAAATATTCTAAATGTAATTTGTATCATATATTTTGTAGTTCAAGGTTAATTAACATTAAAACTAATAAAATTTGACGAAAGTAAAAAAAAGGATTTAATTTAAATGAAGCGTTAAAGTGTATTTGGAAATTTCATACTTTATAGCCAGCTGGTAACTTAATTGTAAACATTGTTACAACCGTACCCAGAACATGTTTTAAAAAAGTTGTCGTCATAACCTCCGAAATAAACAATTTAGATAAAAAAGAATTACACCTGTTGAACTTCCATAACCAAAGTTCTTTCGTTAAAAACTATCATAACCACAACTATTTTAGTTTTGGATAAAAAAGCAAAAGAGTAGCAACGAAAATACTCGCTTTTGGACGCGCACACATTACCCCCTCTCAGAAACTTATGATAAACTCGAAACGACACCAAACAAAAGTTCAGATTGCGCCACGGAAGGGCTTTTCTTGGTTGTTCCCAAATATCGCTAATTTTTCCACCCATTAATTGG
This sequence comes from Gerris lacustris, assembly GCA_951217055.1. Taxonomy (NCBI): domain Eukaryota; kingdom Metazoa; phylum Arthropoda; class Insecta; order Hemiptera; family Gerridae; genus Gerris; species Gerris lacustris. The sequence continues at coordinate 2,599,201 of OX578281.1, read as the reverse complement.
GTTGTTTCAATCGTCCCCGGTCTCTCCTATGCCTTTGCAACATAATCTTAGTGTAAACATCCCCATTAAATATTTAAGTTTGAATTTTCAAGTAACACAACCCCACTCCTTGTGTTAACTTGAACTTGTTCGATCCACGCAGTCAGTATTAAACTTGTCATCATCACAAAAACGTTGTGTTCCAGAGAAATTAATCGGAATTTTTAAAACGTTTAACTCGGAATAATCTTTCATAAGCCGTTGAGCCTCAACACGATGTTTTATAAACATGATCTCACGCCAAGCTAAGGCACTAATCGATTCTTAAATGGTTTCGTTTCTTTATGCTAGTAGAATTAAATTAATATAGACGAGTTATTTTCCTTTAAAAATTGACTTCAGTGTGGCCAGACCCCCTCTTTTTAAAAACCTTTTGTTATAATCAAGGGTTAAATAAAAACTAATTAGTTATCTTTAATCTAATCGGCTATTAGCTAATTATAATAAGACGCCCAGAGTAAAGTTAAAGCAACATGACACGCAAGTCTTACGGGGGGGGGGGGGCTTACTTAAAACAACTTAACATTTACACAATATTTCTAACTCGACGCTAACTTTAATAATAGTTACTTTAAAATGAGTTTAAAAAAAAAAAAATCTAATAAATGTTTTTTGTCAATCTTCATTAAAATCTCTTTAAAAACCTCAACAATAAGGGGGGGGGGGGATATTAAAATTTTAAAACAACCGATAAAATAAAAATAATAATAATTAGTAATAATAAACTTATCTTAAGTTAAAATTAAAATAAAATTCCTAATCATATTTTAATTCCAATATAATATTTTATAATACTAAATATACGATTTTAAGAAAAGTGTGAAAATACGCGAGCCCGCACAACAGGGACGAGGTGGCCGAGTGGTTAAGGCGTTGGACTGCTAATCCAATGTGCTCTGCACGCGTGGGTTCGAATCCCATCCTCGTCGAAGAATATTTTATCGGTTCAAGAGAACGAATTCATTTGTACTACTTTCTCACTCCAAATGGCTCTTTAAATAATTCTCCACCATTAAGAATCTGGAAACGACTGACTTTGACTCACCTACTAAAGAATTATGGTTACAAAGTTGTTACTGCTGTACCATTAAAGACCCAAGATTTACACGGATATAAAGAACTAAGCAAAAGTAGCTCACCACTAAAATCAGGTGATAATTCTTTTAAAAATATATCAACGGTAAGATTATAATAAAAACAGTAGTGTGTGGCCAATGTTATAGATTATAGATTCTAGAATACAACTGTTATTTCATTTATATACTTTCATATATTATGAATTACTATTTATTGAAATAGTAAAGTCTGCGCTCTTTAAATTTTGCTAAATTAATATTATAATCCACGTAAAAAATTAAAATTTTTGACAGATTTAAAAACGGGGGGAAAAGTAAAGAAATTTGACAATATTAGGTTGTAAAAGTATATAGTCATTAAATGAATATGAAATAGGACGGAAGCTATGTGCCACACTAATTGGCAGATTATTATAAATGATAGGTCTCCTTGACAATTAATCAAAATAAGGAAAAAATAGACTGTCAATTAGTGTGGCACATAGCTTCCTCGCATCCTATCCACGTACTTTATTGATTTTATGCTTTTACAAGCCATTATTATTTAATTTGTTTAATTGTTTCCCCCGTTTTTTTTTAATCTGTCAAAATTGTTTTGATTTATTACACGAATTAAAGTATCAATTTAGCAAAAGTTAGAGAGCGCAAATGGTTCAAATTAATCTGGGGCTATCTGCGGGTCACATTCGATAAACTATAAAAGTTTCATTCTAATAATTAGATAAGTACTTTTGAAGCTATAGGTGTAAATAAATGTATGTTTGTGCGCATGTGGATGAGAAACAAATAGGCGCAGAAGGTTGAAACTTATATGGGACCAACAATGGGCTAATCAAGACCTACCACCTAACATTCATTAAAATTGGACGTGTAGTTTTTAAGATATGTTGGTTCGCAAAAATTGAACGACAGACCGACAGACAGACACGGAACCAAAAATGTTCCCTGATGTCTGAAACGGATTTCTGTCTTGGAATTTTTGAAATCGGAGACCTAAATATTTTTCTTTCTTCAGAACGATCATAGCTTCCGTAACCTTCGGTAAGCTCGGAAGCAAAATACTATTAACAAATTTCGAGTGATTTTTTCTGTGTGTATTTTATTAAAAACTGACTACATATGACACTCCTCTGAAAAACACAAGCGAACTCCTTAGACTGCCATTACACCTTGGACGGAGTTTAGAAATAATAATTAAACTTCTATCATGAATTTAGCCTTATAAAATGAAATTACTTTCCAGGATAGTTGAATTTTATTTTTTTTATTACTGTGTGAGAGAATGATTCAACAAAGAGATTATCCTAATAATAACAATGTAAACGGATAATATAATTATTTTTAAAACGGGTGAAGAAGGGAAATAAACGTAAATAAAGATAACAGATAAAAATAACATAAACGTGATAAAAATAACATAAATCAGGAATCCACCGTACACTGTAAAGAAACATAAACCTGTACAAAGAACCCGATTTGAAAATTAAATGAAAACTTGGAAAATTAAAAGTAGTAAAACAAAGTAAATATAAATAAAAAAAACTACGAGAAAGAAAATAGAATTAAAAGCTTTTCTGATAAGAGTATTTGGAGCGTGTTAGTTGGTGAAAAACTTGTTTACTTTAAAATGACTGTAAAATGTCAGAGGAAAACTCGGTTCTAGGGATAATGCTTTCCCAGAGTCAATATAATCAAGCTTTCCTATGTTCTAATGTACTTCCCTAGTCGGGAAAATAGGCATCATTCCTCTACTCACACTCTCACACACAACTCATGGGAAAACAATGAAAACCTTCTTCTAAACACAACAACACCCACAACTTGATATAAATAACAAGAGAAAATCTATACACAAGGCAAAACATTACTTTCCTAATCTTAAGATACAAATACACATTGTTTATCTTTTACTTTAATTTGAAATATTTTAACGTTTTATTATAACGATAGAAAGATAACTGTTTTTTTGGAACGAAGTTCCTTATGGCACGTTCTGGAGCCCGGGAGTGAATCCGAAAAAAACGACCAAAATCACCGTCACAAAATAACCGTCACAAAATCACCGTCACGCAAAATCCGTCACGAAATCTATAGATGACGATAACTTGAGTAAAAGATCACCGAGTTAGTTGACATTTGGTACACATGTTCATATTACCAATGCCCAGGACAGGTTAGTTGGACAACGTTATCCGCCCAAGCGTTCACGCGCAACGCTCGCGTAAACGTAAGCTTCGAATTTAAAATTGGAATTTTTGGACGGGAAAAAATTCTAACTTCATCTATTTAATGAGACAAACAACAGTTTTAAATATTTTTTTTTTTAGTAAAACGAACACCGACACTACTATGAAGTGATAAAGATCGCTAAATTTATTAAAGCGGACCAAACGGATTAAAATAAAGAAAACAACGTTTTTACCGATATCTTACGTTCTAACGAAAAGATTTAAATGAAACTTTGTATACATCACCTACAGTTTTTGTGAGTTAATGATTTATATTTTTTTATTTTAATATTTAATTGGAGTAATATGCCGACGGGGCCTGGTAGGACAGTTCTTTTTCGTTCTACAACCATCTGCTTTAACTATAAATTTATCATTACCTTTTTCTCAATATACAATACATTATTTATTGAAAGACGCTCGCTTCAAAGATAATAAAAAGATTTTCATTTAATTTTTCCTTAACTCCGCTAGTACAAATAGTTAGTTACTTTTAATTTTGTCTCTTTTCTAACTCCACCACGTATACGTAGTTATTACAGCGATTTTATCATTTATATTTAATGAAAAGCGTAAGGAACTTCGTTCCTACCGGGTGTCCCGTGACACCACACGTATTTTTTTTTTATTGAAATAGTTACATGGCTATTTAATTCCCATTTTTCTGATTTTTTTATTTTTGGAACGAAGTTCCTTATGGCACGTTCTGGAGCCCGGGAGTGAGTCCGAACATACATTCCGTCACAAAGCCGACCGTCAAGAAATTGACCGTTGACGATAACTTGAGTAAATGATGACCGATTTAGTTGAAATTTGGTACACATGTTCAATTTACCAATGAACAGGACGAGTTCGTTGGACAACGTTATCCACGCAACGCTCGCTTTAAATGTAAAATTTGAATTTTAGGACGAGAAAAAATTCTAATGAAGTTAGAATTGTTTCCCGTCCTACAAGATTACTTCTTAATAAACTGGAAAATAAGAAAAGTACTTTCTTTCTTCGTGCACTTTTTGACATTTTCATGTCTTTACTTTGGGGCATAAACTCGAAAAGCGTTACCAAAAAACGACACCAAAAAGCGTTACACAAGCGTTACCTAAAACAAAACACCAAAAAGCGTTACATGAAAATGTCTCACTGGCTTGCAGACTCATATTTATAAGCAATTTTATATTTATATATATAAATTGCACTTTGTAAAGATTCTGTTTAAAGTATTTTGAAGAGTGAGGAGTCGTGATATATCCTCCAGACTAAAAAAAGAACTCAAAACAAAGCATTGTACTTTTTTTTCTTTTTTTTTTTTAAAAAAAAACTAAAAGTTGTGACACGAAAAGGTTTTATGTTGGTGACATTGTTGAGCTGAAGTTTTTTTCTCTCTTTTGAAACGGGGCCCGTGTTGACAAAGGCCTTGCAGGCTTGCAAGTGTTTAGAATCGACTGCTATTTATAGAGAAGAGGGTCCTTTGTCAGTTATTGAGGTGAAAATGAGCGACAAGACCTTGCCCGATATACCTCATCAGGTGTTACCCAAGAGTAAACAAACTAAGTAAACAGTCAAATACTCGTGTAATAACAAAACCCTACAAACAAACCTAGTTCGTAATACACACTAGTTTATCACCTTAGTTCTACCTTAAAATGTTCCCATTAACAATAACAATAAAAAAAATACTGCTAATTAGTGTGGCACATGGCTTCCTCAAAAAATATATATATATGGGAGATCATCTACGGGTAAGTCCTTAAATATCCACCAATTCTGAGCAAAATTGGTTAGAGGGGGTTAGAGATGGTTAGAGGTGGTTAGAGATGGTTAGAGGTGGTTAGAGATGGTTAGAGGTGGGAGATAATCTATGGGTAGGTCCTTAACTATCCACCAATTCTGAGCAAAATTGGTTTATTAGGCCATGAGATAATAGATGTTTAGAGCGGATTTTTACGTTTGCGCAGGCGCATAGGTTACTATGAATTCAATTACAATGAAATTCATACAGGACCATATATGGCCTAACCTGCGTAATCCCTGAATGTCATCGAAATCAGAATAAAATTGTGGAAGTTAACACTTCATAGCGGTGACGGTTTTGGTTTTACTAAAAAAAAACATATTTAATAAAATTGTTTGTACTCATTGAATAAATTACGTTATAGAATGTTTTCCCGCATCCTAAAATTCCAATTTTAAATTTGAAGCTTACGTTTAGGCGAGCGTTGCGCGCGAACGCTTGGACAGAAAACGTTGTCCAACTAACTCATCTTGGGCATTAGTAAAATGAGTATGTGTACCAAATTTAAACTAAATCGGTCATCTTTTACTCAAGTTATCATCATCTGTGGATTTCGTGACGGTTTGGTTTTGTAACGGTGGTTTTTGTCGGGTTTCACTCCCGGGCTCCAGACGCTCTAAAGTGCCTTAAGGAACTTCGATCCAATAAAGGAGAAATATCACATCTAGTTTTTATAAGAGAGATTTTAAATTATTCAAAATATTAAATAAAACGCAAGGTAAAGTCAAAGTGCATTTTAGCTCGAGGGAGTTAAAAGTGAAGTGAGTTGACGGCAGTGAACTTGACACGTATTCAAAGTTTGCTGTTTGTTTTTCTCTTCTGACAATGTCAAGTTGGTAACACTGGAGTCAGCCTCGTTCCTGATTTAAACCTTTATCTAACTCCACTTTATAACTACAACTATTAACAGCCATTTCTAGGCAAAAAAACTCAAACTAAGAACCTACATTATTTTCCCCCCATTAAAATTTACATTGTTCTGACATGAGCACTATGAAAAGTACTGACTTAGCTCAGCTGCACGCCATAATGGTAAATAAACATGCAGTTATGCCTCATTAATATTTCTCCCGTCGACCTTTACCACTATTAAACGAGTGAAATCAAAGGTCATGTTTTGACAGATAATTTTTCTCTTTCATTCCTCTTCAATTCATAGACTTTTACGTTTTGTTTTCATTTGTATCTCTATGTTTACTTTAAACAAAATACAAAGGCAAATGAATTAAAACTCTATTTTATGTTAATAAAAAACTGACCTGTTATTTTATAAGTATATGTTCTATTGTTTAATTTACCAGTTGAAATAAAAATGTGAATGAATGAAATATGAATTATGCATTGTATTATTGAAAGTTTATCATAAAAGCACACACAAAAAAATTGTATAAATATGTCATTTTTGTTTAAAAGACGGCAAAATTAAATAGATAGATAATGATTGTATATAGTCTTTACATTTAGATAAAAATGTTAAAAAAATAGGAAGTTTGACAATAAACAATTATAGCAGGCCCCAGAGGTTGTCTGTGGACCACAGACAACCTCTGGGGCCTGCTATAACTGTGGAAAATAAAGTATAGGGGGGTAAAGCACTCATATGCAGTTAACATCTTCCAAATATATTCGTACAATCAAAATAGTAAAAGAAAATGGAATAAATAAACAGTCAATTAGTGTGGCACATAGCTTCCTCACATCTTAGCACGTACTTTCTTGATTTTATCCTTTTACAAGCCGTTATTGTCTAATTTATTACTATGTTTTTATTAGCTTGCTTTCTTGTTTGTTTGTCCGGTACAAATCTGGCAATCGATTTCTAACTTCCTGAATAGCTAGACATTTGAAACTGTTAGCATAGCTCAGAACACGATGACAATTCATTATTTTAATACTTTTAGCCATCTTTCAGCAGAATTTAATTCGTTTTCAGCAAATTTTGCTGTATGGAAAGTTAGTTCGGAAAAAATCCGCAAGTTATTTTATTTGTTTTGCCATGCCCCATATTTACGCAATCTTCATTTTAACGGATTTCAAATTTGAAATTTTTATAAATAAGAGATAAACATTGAATGACAGCAAAACAGGAAATATATCGATTATATTATTTATATTATTTCAAATATATCGATGGCACGGTTTAGATTTGGTGTTGGGGAGATCCGTTGTACAAAGATTTGTCCTTTTATAGGTTTAAGATCAGCTCTATTGATGGTTGTCATTTATGTTTACAATTTTAATTATTAACTAAATATATTAAATAATATATATAATTAATAAATATATAATATATTAAAATAATAAACTATATTTATTTTTCTAGTTTATAATCACATGAAAAATAATTTAAATTAAAAAGTAACTTAAAATAAATAATTAAGATTAAATGTAAGAATAAGATCCTCTATAATTTTAATAAAGAAATTTATAAATTAAGAAATATATTTACATTAAATAAATGAATAGTGACAAAAATCATAATTAAATTAAAAAACAAACTAAACTGTACTAAACTAAACTGAATTAAACTAAAATGTTGGAAAAAAATGAAAAGAAAAAAAAAAAAAAAAAAAAAAAAAAAAAAAACACAAATAATATAGCATAACATATAACATAACCCAAATAATATAACATAAATCAATACTTTTATAGGATAGAAATAAATAGATAATCAAGACAATTAAACTAACAAAGATCTTTTAAACATGCAGCACTTAGATGAATTAGAAAACCTAGAAATAATTAATGAACAAAAATTTAAACCAAAAGAAATCATGAGTGAACAAAATTCTATTAAATTTATCCATATGAATATAAGGAGTTTAAATAAAAATTTTGATGAATTTTGTCTAAAACTAAAAGAATTTGATGGTAATTTTGATTTGATTATTCTGTCGGAAGCGAGGTTAAGGAGAATAGACATTAATATGTTTAAAATTAAGGGATATAAAATAATCACAACAGAAAATAATTTTAACCAGAACAGTGGCTTGGTGATCTATATAAGAGATGAATTAGTCAATGACGTAATTATTACTGAACATCCATTAGAAAATTGTAACTGCATTGAATTAAAAATTATGAAAAAAAATCTACAAATATTTACCTTATATAGATCACCAAGTGGAAACACTACTACTTTCGTAAATGAATTTAATAACTTAATTAAAAAAGAAAAGAAATTTCAAAAAATAATCACAGGCGACATAAATTTAGATATTAACTGTAACAACGATTTAACTAATGACGTTGAATCTTATTTAGACATTATGTCAGAAAATAAACTTGTTTCTCATATAAAAGATTACACCAGAGTTAGTGCTCAAAGCAGTACCACCATAGACCATTTATTTTCATCAGATACATTGGTAAACCAAATAAAAGCATTAGTATTAAAAACTTGCATTACGGACCATTATTCTATAATATTTAGCTTAAAAACAAAAAGAAATGTTCATATCAATTATAAAGAGATATTAAACAGAGAACCTGTTACTTATAAACAGATAGACAATGAAAAGTTGAAATTTTTGTTAAAACAACAAAAATGGGAAACTGTTACCAATGAATCTGATGCAAATAAAGCGGCCTATGGTTATATAAATAAAATGGAAGAGTTGATCTCTGAAAGCACAGTAGTTAAAACTTTAGATCCACCAAAAAGAAAATTCATTAAATTACAGCCCTGGATTACCCACGGGCTTGTTGTGTCTTTAAGAAAAAAAGGAAAATTAGTCAAAAAATGTTCTAAACAGCCTCATAATGTAAAATTGCAAACTTATTGTAAGAAATATTGTAAAAAGCTTGACTCACTTATAAAAAAGACAAAAAAAGAATACTTTAGTAAAAAAATAGAAGATTGTGATAATGATATGATCAAGATCTGGAGAGAAGTAAATAAAATAACAAATAGAAATCAAAAAGAAAAAAATCTAGTGCCAGAGATAGCAAATAGTGTCGGAAATGTAATAAACGCCTTAGAAAACCCCAAAGACGCAGCTAATTGTATGGGACAATATTTTACTACTATAGGTGAAAATATGGCAAAAAATATAAATAGTAAAAAAGTTAAAAAAATAAATAAATTTGATAATTTACAAACTAATAAAGAAGAGTTATGGTGTAATATTGAAAATATAACAGATAAAGATGTAAAAGATGCCATTAATGATCTTAGAGGTAGATCAGGTCCAGGTCATGATCAAATCACTGTCACAATGATTAAAAATAATATCGAATCACTAATCCTACCAATAACCTATATAGCTCAGTCAAGTTTTTTACAAGGTGTCTTTCCCGATATTTTTAAAATAGCCATTATACATCCAATACATAAATCTGGACCAACGAATAATCCTATTAACTATCGACCCATTTCACTAGTATCCAATATTGCGAAAATATTAGAAAAAATTATAAAAAAACAACTAAATAAATTTTTACAGACTAATAACATAATATCAAAAAGTCAATTTGGATTTCAAAGTAATTTAAACACTCAAGATGCCATTAATAAAGTTACAACATTCATAACAAATAGTTTAGATAACGGGCTAAAACCGATAGCCGTTTATATTGACTTAGCGAAAGCTTTCGATAGCGTATCACATAAAAAATTAATCAAAGCATTAAGAGAAATAGGCATATCTGGTACAGTCTTGAAATGGTTCGATAGTTACTTAAAAAATAGGATATATAAAGTCAAACTTAATGACGTTATAGGTGATGGTTATTCAGCCAATTATTCTATCCCTCAAGGAACAGTCTTAGGACCGTCGTTATTTATAATATTCATCAATTCCCTATTCAGAATAGTAGAAAATACACAACAGTCAATTATTCATACTTCTACTCCATTTTCCAACATTGACAATAAACGAAACAATTCTAAAAAATCAACTATTATTGGGTTTGCAGATGACCTATCATTAATTTGTGAAACTAATAACTGGGAAGATAGTAAGTTGTTGGCTGAGCAACAGATCAAGAAAATTAAAAATTGGTTTGACCAAAATGAATTAACAATTAATGTTAAAAAAACCTGTGCTATGACTTACTCCATTCATTGGTCTACACAGCCAGTCATTGCAAATATAAGAGTACATGAAGATAATTGTCAATATCATACTAATATATGTCAATGTGCTCAATTAGATTGGGTACATACTGTTAAATACTTGGGAGTCATGATCGACAGTTGCTTGAATTGGAAACCGCACATTGCAAACCTAAATATAAAGCTGAGAAAACTTACTTTTATTTTCTCTAAATTAAAAAATATATTAAATATACAACAAAAAAGAAATTTGTATTTTGGACTAGTTGATTCAATAATTCAATATGGTTTGCTAGCATGGGGAGCTGCGTGTGACACACATAAAGAACAAATTTTTATACGCCAAAAAGCTTTTATTAGAATAATATTAAATAAGGATCTAAGAGACCATACTGAAAAACTTTTTAAAAATCTTTCGATCATGACTCTAGAGCAAAGTTATAAATATAGATGTATTGTTTACCTTAAAGAAGGCAAGCATGACTTACAGAAAGTGAGCCATGATGCTAATACTAGAAGCCAAGTAAAAGGACATTATTCATTAAAAACTTGTAGAACATCCATGGCACAAAGACACTGGTCCTATCGCGCTGTTTCAATCTATAATAATTTACCTCTTGATTTACAAAATACAGACACTAAACTAATCACCTTCAAAAATAATCTCAAAAAACATATCTTGGACCAAGTCGCACAAAAGTCGCTACACCATTGAGGAGTGTAACTATGTATAGAGAAACATTAAAGATCGGAAACGAATGTAATTAATACGATGATTGTTTAATTAAAACAAATAAGAGAATTGCGCGTATAAGCACGCCGCTTTACTTTTAATGATTCGAACGAGAGACGTTGTCTAGTTAAATTCCCGACACCCACTGATCAATTAATTAAAACTATAGTATAGTATCTTAATTTTTATATTAATACGAATTTCAAAGTTCTTTAGGTCTGATCCCAACTTTTAAGATTAACACAGAATATATATAGCAATATCAATAAAATTAAATCTTATCTTATCTCTACTCTGTAATGGAAATGAATATATTTATAAACATTGTTCTGTTTTAATCTTTTACATTGATCTTTACAAATTGAAATCTGTAACTATAACTAGAATATTTTTATTTATTTATTGTATTGTATTTATTACATGATTTGTTGTATTGTTTTATATATTTATATTTAGAAATATTTATTTTATTTTATAATAAGCAAAATATCAAACCAAGGATTGATTAAATTATATATATATTTGTGAAAAATAGGTATGCTAAAATAAGCTTTTAAATTAGTTTTTTAAGAACTCCCTCTCTACGGCGCAGAGCGTTAAGCTCTTTAGTAGAGACGGGAACCTTACTTATAATTATAATTATATCATTGTGTATTACTTTATATTTATTTTGTAAATTTATTATAAATAAAGGTATTTAAAAAAAAAAAAAAAAAAAAAAAAAAATGTGAAGTAAATAAATTCGGAACTATTTTTTTTCACTAACATTATATATTATATAACAATAACAATTATATTATCAACATTACATACGATTCAACAGAAAATTTAAAAACGTAGTATATAAACAATTCTTTTTATCTTGAAATTATTAAATTGTCTCTCCCGTGTTTTAAAGGTCAAAATAGTTATGCTTTTTTACACGTATTAAAGTATCAATTTAGCAAAGTTACAGAACGCCGACGACGCGACGGTTGAAATTAATCTGGTGCTTTCTGCAGGCTACTTTCGACAAAACATCCGAAAATTCGTAACAATCATGTGACTACCTTTAAAGATAGAGGTGTAAATAAATTAATCTATTTGCGCAAGTGGAAGGGAAACAAAAGAGCGCAGAAGGTTGAAACTTATTAAGAACAACAATGAGCTAATTATCACCTAACATTTAAATTTCATTAAAATCGGACGAGTAGTTTTAGGTTTCTGTACAAAATACAAAAACAAACCTTATATAACGGCCCTGTCTGTCTGTCTGTATGTCTGTCGGTCCTTATTTGGTGTCTGTCCGTGGCTTGTTTCAATTCATAAACTACTATAGCTATAGGAACATGAAATTCAGCACAACAGGTGCATCTCGGCATTTGTGACAACTGGACACTTTTTCGATTTTTCACACTTAATATTTTCAAGATGGCGGCCAATATGGCGGATGACTAAAAAAAAGTTTTTTAGTCACCATGACATGTTATAATCAAATTAAAGGTCTTGAAATGTAGAAAAAGAATATGCAACTATTAAAATTTCACATCTAATATTTTCAAGATGGCGGCCAATATGGAGGACGTCTAAAAACATATTTTTAGCCACCGTGACATGTTATACATCAATTTAAAGGTCTTAAAGTGTAGAAAAAGAATATACAACTATTTAAATTCCATAGCTAGGAATAGGAACATGAAATTCAGCAAACATGTGCATCTCGGCATTTGTGACAACTTGACACGACTAAAAAAGTTTTTAGTCACCATGACATGTTATACATCAATTTAAAGGTATTGAAATGTAGAAAAAGAATATGCAACTATTACACTTAATCGAATACAAAAACCGGCGATTTTCGTCTCACGTACTTACTTACTTGTTTAAGATATGTTGGTTCGCAGAAATTGAGCGACATACCGACAGGCAGACAAGGAACCAAATATGTTCCCTGTAACATGTCTGAAACTGTAATATTGCTGTCTTGGAATTTCTGAAATGGGAGATATAACATATTTTCACTATATTTTTTTAGTGATTTTTCACTATACATATATGTATAAGGCTTTGAGCAACTTGAAAGCGACAGGGCCGGTAACACACTACACACTATTGTTCCTAGATAATGTAAATAAAACAGATACAATTGCAGTACCGATACAGTAAGACAGGAAAGTACCTTCTGTTTTCTGTACACTCTATGATCTGTGTCAATGTTAATGCATGCGAAAACAACAACGGGTAACAAGTTACTATAACGTGAAGTGGAGGGTGAAATAACCCTGATTATTCACAAACAAATAATAAGTGTTCTTTACTCTATAAATCTACTGGCGTTTATGCGTGTGAACATTCACATGAACCTGTTATTTTACACTTCTGTATTTTAAAATAATAACGTGTAAACACGAATTACAATCATTATATTTAGAACTAAGGAATAAACTTCTATACTGCAAGATTATAAGTAATATCTGATGAAGGAAGTGAGGAAATCACGATTTGCTCAAGGTACGACAGGTATTGTGGTACAACTTTTTCATCTACATACATTATAAAAGGAGATTGTCAAAACAACCAATATACCCAAGGACAAATTATATCAGGAAGTTTTAAAAATGTTTTACGCTTTCAAAAAGTTTAATAAATTGAAAATCTAAAGTTAAAAATAAATGGCCTTACATCTAATAACAGTAATTCTAATTAGATAAAAAAAAAAAATTAAAATTACAATGTTCAATATTTGCAAATTATTATCGATTTTGAATCCTTTATAGTACATATTAAATAAGATACAGTCTTGAAATAGTTATCAAACTGGGAAGGTTACACATGTAAATAATTTTTTTTTTTTAAAAATCTAGTCTTTTATTTTAGAAAAATCTAATTATCTGCGATATTCAGAGCTTGTTTTTGTGTTTTTATTTGTTGATACGGTGCAGTCCACCGATTTGTATGGTTTTAACTGTATTTTAAATTAATCAAAATGATAACAAAATCATCAAGTACGACAATGGATATGACGACACAAAGATGTTTCGTGAAACAAGTTTTGACAATTTGATTCTTAGTAGGACATGTATCACATATCACATAACAAAAAATTTATCAACCAGGCTCGAAAATGAGCGATCAAGTGTAAACGCCTAATTATTTTACCCGAAAAAGGATCCACCTACAATATATACATATTAGTACTATTAAATACCTTTCCTTCTTGCTTAAAAGTCAAAATATTCTCCAATATATCTTTTTTAAGTTGAATATTTTGTATATGTACATGATAAGGGTTGGATCTTCTGTAAAGTGACACGTATTCTAGTAGCAATGGAAACAACAGAGGGGTAAAGCGGCTGGTCCATCCACACCGTTATGTTTTGAACCACATAAAGCTTTTAGGCCCCTCCACACTCTCGCGGAGTATTCTCGCCGATTATACTCGGCGAGAATACCCGAGGCGAAGTACTCGCATCTACACTTTCGACCTTCGTGGCGAGCACCTCATTGTCAGGACTCAATATTCCTCGCGTCCTCTTTGACTCGGGACAAAAAACCGCCTCTGAAGCGAATTCGGGCGAGGCGAGGAAAGGACTCCCGAGGAACCACGAGCAACCTCTCCACATTCTCCTTCCTCGCCCGACTTCGGGCAACTTCGCGAGAGTCTGCGGAGGGGCCTATTCTTTAGCTTGTTTTTAAGAGCGTATTTATTTTGATCAGTACTCAAGCACCAAGGCTTCCATTTTAACTATCATATTATCATAGAAATCAAGATGTACACAGTAAAACTTTACTATAGTCCATATCTAACCGTCTAACCGAATTTGTTACAAGTCCGGTTTAGTACCCGGGAAAAAATCAGTCCGAGACAACTCAAACAAACTTTCTCCTATAAGAGTTCCTAATTATTTAGCCTAGTCTTCCATTTATTATTTTTCTTCTTTTCGTAGGTACATTTAATTATTATTGAACATTTTATCAAAATGTATCACACAAATAATTTCTCCTCGGCGGAAAATCGAACCCGGCCTCTCTCCATCCGCGTTTAAAACTATTTTCTCAAGAGCTATATTTTTCCCGGGAAAACGACTTATATCGTTAGATTTGTATTTAAATGGACTACATAGAAAGAATTTTAAGAAATATTTAATCAAAATCGCCAGAACCGTTTTCGAGAAATATTTTCTGACTTTTTGGGGGGTAGCGCACCAAATGTTGGAGCTAAAATTAATTTCTCAATCTCGCCTCGGGGAGTGATTTTTCTGAACATGCATGTTAAATTTCATCAACATCGGCCTGGTGGTTTAGGCTCCAGGCGTCTGCACAGACAGACGATAGACATTTTTTTAAAAAACACTTTTTTGGACGCAGGGGACCTCACGTGAAAATCCATCAAACTCTCAAAATCGAATTTTCGCGAAGAAAAAACGGGTTTGGATTCGAAAAATTGATCAAAAAGCATTTTGATATACATTCATAGATCAGCCGTAATTTAAGGATAATGATAAAAATTTAATAAAAAGTCCCTTCTAAAGGCGAAGATACACATGCCGTCAAATTGGGGAAGTAACTTGCATGCCAAAAGAGGGTATTTGCCAGTAACTGGCATACCAAGGATTTTTATTTATTCAGTAGCAAGTAAAATTGCATGCAACCTGCATTGTGCAATGCCTAAATGGCAAACTGAAGATACATTTTCAAGTAAAATTGCATGCAAGCTGATTCGTGGCATTATTTAAACACAAACTCAGAAGTTTTTTTAAGAACTGTCATAAATTCTATTAACACACAAAACAAAAAATAAATAACGCAATGTTTACGTCCTCAATCGGTGGCAGCCAGCTACTGGAATGACCGCCCTTGTAGCTGTCACATGCGTTTACACATTCCTTTTGGCATGCGGTTTGTAGCCCCCCCCCCCCCCACCCCTTGCTCGTTGCATGCCAAAAAATCAAATCTCGTGCAATCTGCTTGCTTGCCAGCTACTGGCATGCCATTTAACATAAACACGTGCAAAAAGCTGGCATGTTTTATTTCAAGCTACAGGCATGTGTATCTCCGCCTTTAGTTCAAGGTTTTGGACACAAATATTTACACACACACATATTTATATATATATATATATATATATATATATATATATATATATATATATATATATATATATATATATATATATATATATATATATATATATAATATAAATATATATTATATATATATATATATATATATATATATATATATATATATATATATATATATATATATATATATATATATATATATATATAATATAAATATATATTATACACACTAGTATATTATATAATACTTGTATTAAGCTGAAAATAGCTGACAGATTTTTCGACAAAGAGAGTAATTATTCGTAAAGAGTGAGGTTTCGTTTCTTATTTTTTGTTCTTTCTGGTTTAATTAAAATTATGGAGTAATTACATTTTACTTTAAAGAGTTAATTAGGCGATGTTTAAAGGTTATTATTCTGTTGAATATAAAAGATGGAAATATGAGAATTCCAGTTTATAAAGTAAAAGCAAAAAACCAGTTAAAACAACTAAGTTGCCCATGACCTGGACCAACAACCAGTGTCAAATAGCTCCATATAATTACTAACCCATAATATATATATATGACAGGGTGTCCCAGCTAAAATGGAGAAAAATATTTTTTAGACTAGATTTGGATTCTATGGCTAAAAATAACAATTATATATTAATTTTAGCACTGAACCTGCTAAAATTAAAACTTAAAGTCCATTTTACAGCTACTCTAATGATTTAAATTAAAAAATACAAAGATACAAAAAGTTCTTATTCTTTGCCGTAAAATCCAAATCCATTCTTAAAAACATGCGTTATTGGTAATTTTTTTCACGTTTTCGCTTTTTTTCACGCCTTTCTTTTTCACGACCTTTCTTTTTTTCCAAAAAAAAAGGTTACCACCAATAAGGTATGTATTTTAGACTGGATTTTGTTTCTATGATTAAAAATAATTTTATTTTTTATTTTGAATTTTTTCCTAAATCCATTAGTTTAGCTGTAAAATGGACTTAAAAGTTTCAATTTTAGCTAGTTCAGTGCTCTACAGACGGCAAACTAATGCTCGGATCGACAAATTTCCAAGAGTAAAAAATTCTTATTTTTAGCCATATAAAATCCAAATGTGGTCTAAAAAATATGGCTTCCTATCACTTTTTTTTATTTATTATGTAAAATGCACACAGTTTGGCTGAACACAAAAAATGTTCAGCATTTTTTTCTGAAAGCTTCTATCTATCACACGGTTCCGGAGATATTTCGCTGTTCAATATTAGCTGGGACACCCTGTAGACACACACACATATATATATATTTTCACGATCACGAAAAAATAGGTTTTACAAAACTTTATATATATATATATATATATATATATATATATATATATATATATATATATATATATATATATATATATATAGTCGGACCTGCATACAATGAAATTAAATCGCTATATATAAATTTCGTCATACACTTTTTTTTTAAAAAAAAGGGAAATGGGTGTTCCTGAAGGAGGAAGATTTCAATACCGTACCATTTTCACCCATTGCAGAGCAGCTTCATCTACGTCTTCATACCAACGACTATTAGATCTTTTTTTAAAATCTCCACGTATTTCTTTTAAGCAGTAGTTTAGCAATTTTTAATAATATTTTCTTCATAGAACAGTTCAATTATTAAATAATAAACAATAGGGATCACTTCTAGATTTAATAGAATAATAAAAACAAGCTATTTTCATTAGACTGGATGGTAATTTTGTTGGAATCAATGGCGCATTATATCTGTACACCACTCAGTAATACAGGCCTGTTCTGTTGAAACAAGACAGGTTGTTCGAGTTAAACCCAAAAGGCGAAAAAAGCCTGATGTACAAAGACGTCGTGTGACGGCTCACGCCAGTGGTAGGGTCGTTAACTAATATCGCCCCTTCTCTCGCCACTTGCAACCTATCTACTGTTCCATCTGCCAGATGAAGCTATCTCCGACCCGCTCCACTAGTCCACTACGCCACTACTCGACGACCTTCACCCACTTACAGCATCTTCTTCCTAGCTTGAAAAACTAAACACGAGCCTTACCTACGTCATCAAAAAAACAACCGCCAATCTGCAATTGGTCGATTGGAGTCCGCAACGGCTAAGTGAATTCGCTGAGTACGGGGAAACACAAGGTGAAAGGAAAGAGAGATTGTATAACAGCCTTTACTTCTAATCCATGGGTATTGAGGTAATTGTCAAGTCATGCTACAGAAAACAAAACAAACTCATACATAGTCTACAAATATTGTGCACATAACTTCCTCGCGCTCTATAAATGGACCAATGATCTCACACGAGTATAAAATAATGTGATCCCATCCAGTGACGTATCCAGCGGCTAGGTCTGGGGGGGAGGCACATTCTAAGTCAGTTTAGATTGGGGGGGGGGGGGGAGGGGGTATTTGTAGTGATAACAAGAAAAGGGAACTATTTATTTAACAAAGCAGTTGACCACCCAACCAAAAAAAAAAAAATGTACAACTAATAAACAAAACAAATCTTCGCGCCCAAGTAACAAACAACTGTTTTAGAAAGTATTCGTTAGAAAATGTTATACTGATGCTTACTGCAGTAAAATATCTTACTGAAAGTCATGGGCGTCGTCTGCAGTTAATTATTGGGGGGAGGGGGTTATGGAAGGGGGATTTTGAAAATATGACCTATCAAACAGCGCTTTTATGTATTTCTGAGGTGAAATTGAATACGAGGTGAATGTAAAATATATGTATTAAAAAACAAATACGGCGTTATTTATTTATTCTTTTTTTACTCTATTGGGTTTAGGGGGGCACGTGCTCCCCCCCCCCCCTGGATACGCCACTGATCCCATTCTGGAATTGAAAGAGTGGGCATGCTGTTTAGACCTGTTTCGAATTTCAGAGACCTCACATTTTTTCCAATATTAACTGTGCGCAGAATTTAGCGCAATTAAAATGGGACCAATAGTAAGCTAAGTATCTCTTACCATCCAAATTTCATTAAAATCGGACGACTAGTTTTAAACATATGCGTAATTGGCAAAAATGTTAAAAGACAGGCCGACAGACGGACACGATACCGGAAATAGTTTTAGATGTCTGAATCAGTTTTCTGTCTAGGAATCTATGAATTAGGACTATAAAAAATAGACTGCCAATTGGTGTGACGCATAGCTTCCTCGAATCCTATCAAGTACTTTATTGATTTTTAGGGTCCGTAGGCAAAACCAAGGACCCTTATATTTTCCTGCGTGTGTCTGTCCGTCCGTCCTCTCGCGTGCTCTCACGGCTACACCTTTCGTCCGATCACTTTGAAATTTGACATGTATGTGTCTTGTACCTACCCACATATTTTAAAAATATAGCGACTTAAAAAAAATATTTGTCAAAAAAATTAGGATAAAAAAAAACCTATTTTTTTTTTTTTTTTTTCGACACCGTAAGGGGTATCATATGAAAGGGTACATCGAGCTGATTACAAATATATATAATTCTTTGGTTATACCTTTAATAGGGCTAGCGTAGACGAGGTTGAAGAGGGTGTGAAACGTGTCCCCCCCCCCCTCTATCTCGCTTATGTGAAGTGCAAAAAATTCCTGAACATTCTTCGACCAAAAGTAAAGATACCACTTTTTGGAAATTTCGAAAAAAATATTATTTTATTTTTTATTGACAAAATACGTTTTTTTTTATAATTATGGTATTTTCGATGTATTTATATGGTTGTAGTCCGGTTCAGAGGCAAAAAAATACTTTATCAGAGTGTGTTTTGAGAATATCAGACCCTTAGAATGGTTCAAAGTAAGCTTTTTAGCATTTTAAATAAAACACTGTTTAGAAACTTTACAGTTAAACACTATATAGTGTTGCCTATGGACCCTCGCTCTGTGCTGACTAGCACACACTTGACCTGTTTATATGCTTTTGTTTCCCCCGTTTTTTTTTTTAATCGGTCAAAATTGTTTAACTTTTTACATGAATTAAAGTATCAATTTAGCATAAGTTATAAGAGCCAAAACGGTTTAAATTAATAGGGGGCTATCTGTAGGTTACTTTCAATAAACTATAGTGTATTACAAATCAGATAAGTACTTTTGGAGCTACAGATAGTAGATAAATGTATATTTGTGCGCATGTGGAAGAGTCACAAATAGGCGTAAAAGGTTTAAACTTATATGGGACCAACATTGAGATTATAATTCACCGACAATCCAAAATTCATTAAAATCGGACAAGCAGTTTTTAAGATATATTGGTTGACAAAAACTGAACGACTAGACATACAGGGAACCAAAAATGTTCCCTGATGTCTGAAACGGATTCCTGTCTAAAATTTATGAAATCGGAGGCATTTACATTTTTCTTGTATATGATACATATTCAAAACGATCCTTCGGTAAGATCAGAAGCAAAATACATAATACAACGGAGCTTAGAATGCATTAAAATTACATAACACATTCTTAACAAAGTACTAACCAACTAAGTAGCTCACAGCTTTTTTCTAATACTTAAAAACTTTAAATGTTTCTAAAAATATATATTATTTTAATAAGTTTAAGTGTAACCAGTTTTTATAGAAATGCACAAAAGCCATTTAGTCTGTTACGTGGCCGAATGGTTAAGGCCTTGGACTGCTTAGCGAATCAAGTAGAAAGATTTTTGTAAAGAATATTTCAAATATTTGTAAGTGATAAATTAATAACGAAGTAAATAAACTAAATATAATAAATTAACCAAATATATATATTCTTTTTTTTCAATCACTTATGACTTATAAAATCGTGTATCAACACGATGACACAATTCGAAATGATTTGTTATTGGTGTTATCGAAGACAACCACGTTATTCCAATACTAGGTGTGCAATGCAGTTGTCTGCTTGCAATATTGAGCTGAGCGTGCATCTTAATCTTAAACAATAAACATGATTTATAAACAGCTAAAATCGGATCAAAAATAGTAATATTTCTAATTTTGAATAAAAAAGCACTGTTTTTCAATTTTACCCCCCTCTTAAATGAAAATATGGCAAATGTAAACACAGCAACAATAACTCTAATCTTAAAGAGCTTTCCAACGGCAAGCATCATTAAAGGCATACACTAGAATAGAAACACATTTTTATTTCAATATAAAATTAAAAGATTCATAACTGTATGTATAAGTATAAATGTGAACAACTTTGGTGAATTGACACCGTTAAGTGGGTTGGCAAACCTTACAAAAATATAATACAGATTTCCTCATTCTAACTAATAGATAATACAGATAATTAAAATTGTTAATCAATATTTACATTAACAAGTAGTAAATTTAAGAAAAATATTTTTAGTTACAATTTATTTATTTATTTTTTCTTTCTTTTTTATCAAAATTAAGAAGTAGAAAAATATTTTTAGTTACACATTGGTAACAATATAAGTAAGAAAATTATAATGTTACTTATATTTTTGTAATCAAAATTAAGAAGCAGAGAAATTAGGAAGAGATATTTTCTGTTACAGATTGGTAGCATATAAGTAAGAAAATTATAATGCTACTTATTAGGTATTATTATTATTATTATTATTTTTTATTTTTTATTTATTTTCTTTTTATTTATTTTCTTTTTATTTATTTTTTATTTTATTTTTTATTTATGTATTTTTTTTTTTTACAAACTATTAACTAACTTATCAACTATTTATTTAATTGTCATCATTTAATCATTTAATTAATTATAATTTTGTCTATGTAATAAATAATGTGTAGAGAAATACAGAAAAGGGATGAGAACAAAGGTAAAATAAAAAATAATAACTTCTTAACATGCAAAAACTTTTAACTTATTCCCAATTCCATTCTTGTACTAACGAGTACCTGTATCTCCAAGCTACCCTTGCAAAATTTACTAGGCTTTTCCATTGGTTACCATTAAGTAATTGGATAAAATCCTCATAATTATTATGAGGAATCCTCATAATTATGAGGAATCCTCATAATTATTATTTTAAAGGCATACACTATTTTAACTGTTGTACCCCGCACCCCGTACCCCTGTGTACCAATTTTGAACATTTCAGATTTATACTTTCCTGTGGTTGGTCACTTGACCGTGCCGTATTTTGAGCGGATCAGTTCAGCCGTTCAGGAGGAAACTTTTGTACCCCGTACCGCGTTCCCCTGAGTACCAAATTCGACCATTTCAGATTTATTCTTTCTTGTGGTTGGTCACTATGACCGTACCGTTTTTCGTGCGGTTCGATTCTGCTGTTCAGGAGGAAACTTTTGTACTCCGTACCCCGTACCCCTGTGTACCAATTTGAACCATTTCAGATTTATACCTTCCTGTGGTTAGTCACTAATGCCGAGCCGAATTTTCAGCGGATCAGTTCAGCCGTTCAGGAGGAAACTTTTGTACCCCGTACCCCTGTGTACCAATTTGGACCGTTTCAGATTTATACTTTCCTGTGGTTGGTCACTATGCCCGTTCCGAATTTCGTGCGAATCGGTTCAGCCGTTCGTGAGGATACTTTTGTACCCCGTACCCCTGTGTACCAATTTGGACCGTTTCAGATTTATACCTTCCTGTGGTTAGTGACTATGACCGTGCCAAATTTTGTGTAGATCGGTTCAGCCGTTCAGGAGGAGTATGCGTCAGAAAAAATGCAACGTGTAGTATAAGAGCTTCGCTTCGCTCAGCTCAAAAAATAAATATTAGTTTTGATTTGCTGGTCTGCAAATAGGCAGTCTCGGTGTCTGAATTGGCTTATTGGAAGGGGGTGCCGACCTCATGACCCAGCGGAATAATTAATTAATAATTATAACCTGAGATGATCCCTACAGCTTATAGCTTATACATTTATTTTTTATTTTTATTTTAATTTCTCATCCATTTCATTATATGCCTTTAATTTTAATATATTTTACTTATTTTTCAGGCTACTCAACAATTTTATTTTGCTATCATTTATATAATCCAGTAGTGCCCGACGCCGACGACGCACCTCGATATAATTTGTTATTGCTAAGCTAAGGCAACCACATTTATTCCAATTAAAATAAATTTTTACTTTGATCTGTTGGTCTTCAAATAGATATAGTAACTTATCAAAATAGATATCTAAAATAATTGACTTAATATTACATTTTTTGCTTAAATATAAAATTAAGCCTGTTACCACGGGCTTAACGGCTCGTATTTTATAATGTTGGCGAGTGTATTAGTACGGTAAATCTGTAAGTTTGTGCGGGAAAAATTCGAGGCTGATTTTTTTTTTTTTTTTTGCGTGAATCGCTTGGGACACATGAGAAAAGCTTATATTATAACTCAAACTTTTCGGGAATATACGGACGGCAGAAGTACGGGGTACGGGGTACTTCAAATGTAAAATTGAAAAAATTCTATCATCACCTATTCGATGAGACGAACATTTTTTTTAGTATACCAACAGCGAAATAGTACCCCGTACCCCGTACTCCCGCCTTCCGGATGTTCCCAAAAGTTGGAGTTAAGGTTTTCTCATGTGCCCCAAGCGATCCACGCAAAAAAAAACCAGCTTCGAATTTTTTCCGCAGACAGCCTTTTAACTTTATCACGACCGATTGACTGTACTATATTTAAAAATATTTAATCATAACTAATATAGAGTGAATTTCATACGTTTTTTATCCTAACTTAAATATTAATAGAAATGGGAAAAAATACTGTTAAAGAAATCTATTAGAAAATTATTTATGATAATTAAATTATTACCTAATTTCAAATTATTATAGCATAATTTGAAATTAGGTAATAATTTAGCAATGTATTTTTTCCAATAACGAGAGATGAAATAAGAAAGATATAAAACAAACTTTGAAATCGCAAAACATTCACCCAATTTATATTACATCCTATTCTTAAAGGGTTATGCTGCAACATGCAATAAGGACGAGGTGGCCGAGTGGTTAAGGCGTTGGACTGCTAATCCAATGTGCTCTGCACGCGTGGGTTCGAATCCCATCCTCGTCGAAGAACATTTTATCACTATACAAAAACCTTAACCGAGGTCGCCGCCATGCATCATAATTTACAAGCACTGAGAGATTAAACCATAAAAACATTATGGGGATGATAAATCGTTGACAGATGATGTATAAAAATAAGTCCAGTCATGCACCATGACTTAATGAGCAAATTTTCAAAGAAATCTGCTTATTATTGGCTTATGATAATATAGGAAAATTTTGGTTTAGAATTTGCATTGGTGAAAAAAACAATTGGTCAAAATAGTATTTACCCTTCAAGATCCATGTCGTTGGAAAGCTCTTTAAGAGTACTGTAATTGTTGTTATGTACACTTTTATCATATTTTCATATAAAAGGGGGGTAAAATGGGAAAAACACGTTTTTATGCTATTTTTGACCCTAAATCGTAAAAATTTGACCCCTAAATGAACTTTAAAAATTCTGGCCAACGAACTCATCCTTTCTTTTGATATTATTGACATTTTAAAATTTGTTTGAAATTTTTAAGTGCATCCTAAGAGGAGATATCGTCTGGAGTGACACATATATACATACATATATACATACATACATAAAAAAAAGTGTTAAATTTTAGGAATCGATTCAGAATGGTCTAAAACGGATTTCCATGGAAAAAAATTCAAAAATTCGCATTACAAAAATGTTGAAGCCATTGCAATAGCGTAATTTTCTTTGAAAATTCGCTAAAAGAAAAAAAAAGTGTAATAAAACAGATATTAGGCTAGAGATCAATTGGAACAACATAAAAGTGGTATTGCAATTAATTGAAAATAACACAAATACGAAACATTTTGGAAAAAAATGTATAATGCCATTAAATTAAATAAATACAATTAAGCAAATACAATTATACATCATTGAATACAATTAATTAAATACAAAATAATAAGCTATGCAAAGAGAATAGATCATTAAACATATTGCATGCAATATGTAGTACAAACCGTATACTATACAAATATTTCCAATAAACATTCAACTCTGGGATGGCCAAGTACAACTATTAGTTATGTTTCAAAATCTAATAATGAAATATAATTTGAAAAAAATAAAAATGAGTTCCTTTAAAATTATGACTGGAGAAGTTAATAGAAAGTAACGCAACAATATAAAAATTACAGGGAAGTACTTGCGTCCAAGTACACGGAGAGAAAATTATGCTAAATAGTCAGTATAACTTATTCTGCCACCATTTTTCAACCGCGTACTAGTCGAAAAAATTCATTCCCATACTGAGGTGCAGTATAGGCCTATTCTGCGACCCAGCATAGACGTTTTCAGACTGCGTAGCAGTTGATGGTATACTGGAGTCAAGTCGAACATATCATTCAACTCCTGTGCAGCATAACCACTAAACTGTTTCGCAGTTTAAAACACCCCTATACTGCAATGCAGTATAGTTTGACTCGGCTCGGTCGCAGTATTGTTGTTTCCAGAATCGTGGCAGCCGAAAAAATTAATTAATAAAGCATAAAGGCAGTTGAAAATATTTAGTTTCAACTGGAATTCAGCATACCTCATAAGTACATTTATTACTATTTTTAATGAAATAGTTAATAAAACAAATAGTTAACTACGGTACGTTACATATTATTATTATTATTACATATATATAAATGTTCTGGAGGTAGTTTTGAAATAATTTAACAGTGTTTTAGGGGTACATTTATTTAGTACAGATTTTTTCTTGGGTAACCTAATCTAATCTATATGGTGTGTTTATTGGTTTTATTTTTCTTTACTTGAATAGTAATGTGTATAAGAACCGTTACGATTCAGAGGTTATATAGGTATTAAAAGTTTAAAAAAATACCCTTTGACTTAAGAGGATTAGACCTTTTTAGGAGAATCAGAAAAAACCATTATACTTATGCTTATGAAAGATAAATTTTAACGGTTATTCAAACCCTCAGTAAGGTTAAAATTTACCTGAATTGAACACTGGAACTGGCATAGTATTTGGGAAGTAATTTTGTATATATAGAAAGTATGCGTCAACCCCTCTTGGGCCGTTATGAAGCTTACTAATCTTTTAGACCATCCAAAAAATTACAAATAAATTTTGGAACTGCTAAAGTTTGAAGAGAATATTGTCAGACAGCAAAAATAACTATTGACAATATTATTATTGATTATAAGTGAGCATTAGAGACTATATTTAAACTTAGAAAGTATATACACATGATAATCTTCATCGTCTATAAGAACTAAGTTAATATAGACTGTGTGAAAACTGTAGTATCCACCTAAATAAACGATTCTCCCCTACGTTCTAGCTATGAAATAGAATAAAAGAGAATAGATTTGTATTTGCGTATAAAAACATGATTATAGTATATAGGTATTGAAAAATCAATCCTACACGTGGTTTATTTTGTCGTTCGGAACAATGTGCATAACTCTGTTAATGAAAAAAAAGGTTTGTCTCGTCGAATAGATAAAATTAGAATTTTTTCCTATCCTAAAATTCAAATTTTAATTTTAAAGGGCACGTTTACGCGAGCGTTGCGCACGAACGCTTGGGCAGACAACGTTGTCCGGCAAACTCGTTCTGAGCATTGGTAAAATGAACATGTGCACAAAATTTCATCAAAATCGGTCAACTTGTACTCAAGTTATCGTCATATTATGTTTCAGACACACCGTCAAATACGTAGCATATTTTGTTGAATAAAATTTAGGAAGCTCGCTATGTTCGCTTCAATTAAACTCGTGATTTATGAAAATGCATTTATTACTTAGAATGCGTTAAAAAAATACTACGTAAAATGAGTCACTAATAAAAAAGATCATCAACTGTGACTCAGTTGAAGATAAGGCAGGTGCATTTCAAGTCAACTGCGACCAAGTATAAGTACTTTGTCTTAACTGTGTATCAGTTGAACAAAATACGTCTTCGACTGCCTCCGAGCTGAAGGGCCGGTGGTAGGTGGGGGGAACCCTATATAAAGGTTACCCCAGCTGAACGGAAGTCATTCTTCAGTTGTGCTTCCTACATTACAGATCATTGCTTTAGAGTTCTTTACACTTCTATATCATTTTAATCTTTACATATTGTCTATATATGAGACTTATTCAGTTATTCGGACTTAAATTGGTGAAACGTTTTCTCCAAGCTTGTGCAATGAGTGAGGTTCGAGAATTGTTTCTTCAGTGGGGACTCGATGAAGCATGCATTCAAGCTTTAACAGGTAAGTCAGTTTTTCTCCTTTAAACCTAACAATTCTTAAGATGAATCATTAATTATTTGTATAATTAATGTTTATTGTTCTGTCATACACATATTTATCTATTGCGTCTCCGTGTTGCGTACTGTGTTATTAAATTTATTATGTTACTTTCTGTCAAATATGTCCATTGTATTCCTCCGCGTGGCTAAGGCTGTAGAGGGCTCGTAAAAAAATTGTTTAAATAATTAATATAATAATTCTTTATTCCACCATACGATTTGTTACAACAGATGATTACTCTTATAAATATGTAGCATAAATTATAACATTTCTCCTTAATTACATCAATATAAATTGTAAAAGTATTCTGAAATTAATAATAGTGCACCCCCGCATGAGATACTCGTGCGCGGGAGTGGCCGTTGAGGCTTATACATAAATAAAAATAAATAAATAAGTTAATAATTATTGTGTTGTACTATCGAATTTTCATATATATACAAGATGATGCTTTTTTAT
Source organism: Gerris lacustris (assembly GCA_951217055.1). Classification (NCBI taxonomy): domain Eukaryota; kingdom Metazoa; phylum Arthropoda; class Insecta; order Hemiptera; family Gerridae; genus Gerris; species Gerris lacustris. The sequence goes on along the minus strand of OX578281.1, from coordinate 2,571,518 downwards.
GTTTATAAGTGTTTAACTAAACGCTTTGTTCGCGCAATGTCAGATGAAGTCAGTTATCCTTTCACGTCCCTCTAGTAATAATAATGTTAATAACATAAATCATTTAAATGAAATAGCTCTTATAATATTCGCTGGTGCAGTCGAATGTTCTTACATTGACAAAGAAACAATAATGCTCTCCATGATAAATATCTATATATATATATATATATATATATATATATATATATATATATATATATATATATATATATATATATAGATATGTATATGTATATGTATATGTATATGTATATGTATATGTATATATATATATATATATATATATATATATATATATATATATATATATATATATATATATATATATATATATATATATATATATATATATAGATATGTATTTATATATGTATATGTATATATGTATATATATGTATATGTATATATGTATATTGTCTATTCTGCCCAAACAAGTCAACCGTACTGCCTTTTGTTTTTAGCCCAAGGAATAACTGCATTTTCCAATTTGGAGGAAATGTCCTCTGTGATTGACAAGAATTACATAGTGTCCACATTCCCTAACCTGGCGACATATTTGACATTTCGACGAAAGTACCTGGAGTGGTACAATGGTCGGAAGCAAGCACCGGTTAGTCCACTTTTATTTCGTAATTGATAGTATTACTTACATTTTGATCTCTTTTTATGACTATAACCATTGTATAAGCCATCGTTTATGGTTTACAATTTTGTTAAATCCTCAACACTTAGTAAAATCTAATGTGAATTATATTTACACTTGTGTTTAAAGTTTATTGTAATTAATACAGTGGTTTCTCCATGATTGTAGTAATATGAGAACTTACCCACGATTATTGAAGATTTAAATATTTGTTTAATCTTAATTACATTTTGCATTGGGCCAATGACAATGAAAGTCTTTCTAACAATCTGTAAGGCTACATATTCTATTATGTACATACTATATGTTTATCACATATACTGTGTGTAGGTGTAAATGACAAAAAACATAATTTTTCGACAAAAAATAAGTTAAAAAAATTAAAAAAGAAATTACTCTTAATAATAATTGTTGCTTGTTGTGAAATGAAAAATTGTCATATTGATAATTGCATGCTATGTGCAATGCACCCAAAGATTACAATTTTTAAACATTGTATCAAGAGAAAAGTGTTTTTTTTTTTTTTTTTTTTTTTAATTTTTGAAGAAATGTTACTCTATAAAATTATTTATTTATAATATCTTAAGGTAATTTATGTCATAAAAAGTAGATTTTTTTTTTTTCATTTACACCTGCAACTCAAACTGGGGACATACTGTATAGTATATACGCATAGGTATATAGATGTGTGTTTATTTGTAGCATTGGTAAATTTCCACTATTTTGGTCACCTATTTTTGACTGTCCAATTTAATTTTTTTGGTTAGTCTTAAGTTAATGCTTTGTAGTATTTTTTGAAAAAGGAATATTCATTCTCCTATGTACAAATCCCACTTTTATCATTTCTCTGATGCATAAGTCATACAAATGTATAGTGTTTGACAAAGTGTATCAACAATAAAGTACTAAAGCATTACTTAATACTAGTTAATTCTCACCCGTAATATTAACTTAAAATTAGTGATTTTTTTTGTACTTTTTTAACCTTTCCCAGCTTACATTATTGAAACGAATCCGGTTGTAAATTTTATTGGCGAATTAAGTATTAATGAATTTTGTGTTTTGATATTTTAGGTTATTGCTGAACTTGTAGACTTAAACAGCCAGTTGGAGGACCTAGAAGAATTTGTAAATACACAAAGCTCTGGGGAGCCTTCAACGAGTGAATTGTTCACATGTTCAACCCCCAAGCACTTACCTCGCAGCCAGACCGAAAACCAGGCAGAGCCTCTTGAAAGGATCCCTTCAGTATCGGAGAGTAATCTGAACCCAGCAGAGGTACTCCTCAGAAGTAAATGTCCACATTTACTGAAGAAGAGGGGCCAGGATCTTTCCAAATCAGAAATTACTGAAATAGGCCGTGTAGTTTGCAGGCATTTAGCCGAATGCATTGTAATTAACAAAGCAATAACGCTATCCTGTTTGGCTGAGTGGGGAGGACATTTAGGTCGAATTTTTCAACCTAGATATCCAGCGGATTTTTTCTTCCGATATACACAAAAAGTTTTACGGAATAAAAGATTGTCGTCAGAATCTGAAGAGGATCCGAGGCTGGGCCCCAGCTTTTCAAGAGAACCTGTTGGAGCTCTCTACAATACCTACAGGAACTTCAAAAAGACACTAAGGCTAGAGGGGTTGCTGAAGCGACAACGGACTCGTTCATCATTGCCAGGATCCAGTGTGGATGAATCACCGTCGTCAGAGAGCTCTGAGGGTTGTTCTTCGCTGACATCACATGATTCTCCACCAACCAAAAGAGGAAGATCCAGAAAACAGGCGACGAAAGCTGATAAACCTGGTGAGTCACTTTATTATAATATGTATTGTATGTTGTATGGACGAGTGAAGTTAATAGAACATAAAGTAAATAAACTGAGAAGTGAAAGTAAATTTAATTAGTGTGTTGTCTCAATCACAGTAAATAAAAACATCAATGTGCTTATATGGTGTATGTATAGTTAGTTTATTTGCTTTTAACGCCACTTAACATTAAATTTAAATATCTTACATTAAATAATAAGAAACATCATAAATGATCCTATTCCATGCCTACCACATTAACTGTGTACATACAACAGTCAGAAAGTTGTCATGACTGTAATTGCATTTTGATATTAATTTCAGAAACATCTGAAGGTGTCCGTACTAAGTTGGCAATTCTTCGGGAATACACGTCCACAGAAACCACGGCCTACCTTGAAGAAGCCTGGCGAGAGACCTTTGCCATCCGTTCTTGGGAAGGTGACACATCGGAGCTCACCATTTTAGAACAAATTGAAAAATATCCACCTCTTAAACAGCAGTCAACTGCTGAAATTCTTGTAAGTTCTTATATTCTTTATTCCTATCTTAAATCAGCATGCTTTTCCATACATCTAGATATTAACAATTTATATGGTGAGAGAGAAAGATAGGTTTAACAGGGAGGCGCTTTAATTTAAAACTTAAATTATAATTTGTTTTATTTCTGTTGCAGTTAAGATTGGATTTCGATAAGGTGGCAGGAGAAGGAAAAGCAAAAATAAAAGTAGCAGACCAGGTTGCCAAGTATCATAAAGCAATATTAAAATTGGCGAGAGACTCGTACAGCAAAGATCCCGCTCAGAGAAAGATACTTTTAACTTTCCTTGATCACGCCACATCAGGTGAATTTGTAAATGTTATACTTTTGATTCATTGAAGTAATGTCGTTTATTTACATAAATGACATTACTTCGCATGAATTTATTAAATATGCCTATTATTTTTGTAAAATAACTCCTATTTAGAGATGGATTTGTAAGTTGCCTTGTTACATTTGGAGGATGAGGAATTGTCTGATTTTAATTTTAATTTTTTTTTTTTTTTTGTTGATTAGGTGACAGTGCGAAGAAGATTACAGCGACCCTGTTCCTGTTGCCCTTCACTTTATCGTCTACAGGCTACAGAGAGAGGTCTACAGCGACAGGAAAAGAAGGTGTGCAGTCAGATCGCATTGGTTCGTTAAATTTTTTTATTTACCATACGACATCAGTTGCGGAAGGCAAAGACCGGGTTGTTAAATTAACTGCTGAGTTTAAAAGTTTAAAAAGGCATCTGCAGCCCTTCATTATTGCAATAGGCCCATCTTGCGTAGACATTGTTAAAGCATACATTGTAATTGACGGGGAGTTTTTATACGAATTCAACTCAACTGCAGATGCTGTTGAATTTTACCTAATATTATGCTATGCTCTTAATATTAAATTTCCTCCTGAGGCCGAGAACATTTGGATTCTAATATCAAAACTATTTTACAAAATAGAAGAGAGTTCCCTTCCCCAAAGTGTTTATTCCACTTGGGTAAAACTTAAACATTTTAAAGAAGAACCCGCAACTGATATCGTATAGTGCGTAAGGAAACAACATTGTAACAACTGTCATCATGCTATCGTGCCACGATTGTAAACATAGATTCAAATCTGTAAGCGATCTTATAGTTCATATCAAACGTATGCACCTTGACTTTTCACCAGGGGACAATCTTTCGTTGCGCTGTGGCGAGCCAGGCTGCTACAGAGTATGTGGCAGCTTGTATACCTTGCGTTATCATTTAAAGTCTGAACATTGTGCCACTTCTCCAAGTGGTGTCGCGCCCTCTTTAAACAACGTGGTCTGTGAAAGGAATGGGAACGAGGTAGGAGAAGGTATTAAAGACTCAGAAATAAATATCTCACAAGATGAGACGGTTAATGGGGAAAACTTACGCTTTGATTTTTCGCCCGAAAATTTAAAAAAAATATTTTTAGATACAGCTGCTAAGATGTTTAGCAAGCTACAGGCCAACCCACAAATACCCCTTAATTACATTCAGTTATTTTATAATAGGTATGAAGAATATATGAAAGACTCGTTTTGTTTTGTGTTAAATCGATTTGCAGAAGACAGTGCTAGAGATGGCACTTGTAATCACTTAGGGCCATTCACTGAAACTTTATTAGGATCCATAACACAGTGCAATGAAACTTTCCGCAGTCAACACCTCCGACTTAATTTTTACACTAATATTGGAACTTACATTCCCCCAAAACAGAAATTTATAATGAATCGTCCAGTGGCCGGACGAGGTGGTACAACTAAACTTGGGCCTTGTTTTGCTTCCTTTGTTCCATTGAGAAATGTTTTTAAAAAGGTTTTATCAATTCCTGGTCTTTTAAAAGAAATTGATAGTTACATAAATTTTTGCCAAAACTTCCCTTTCCCGATGAATATAATTCAAGGTAGTGCATGGCAGAAAACGTACTCAAACCATCATTTAAATGCAAATGAGAAGTTATACCCTCTTACACTTTATTTTGACGATTTTGAAACATCAAATCCCCTTGGTAGTCACTCATCCATTCACAAGTTGGGAGCAGTGTACGTATCCATGCCTTGCATTCCGCCAAAATATGCTTCCAAGCTTAACTATATATTCTTGGGTCTTCTGTTTCATTCCTCGGATAGGGCTGTTTCCAAAGGTAACGAGAAAATATTTGCAAGTGTAATAGACGAGCTAAATTATTTAGCTAATACTGGAGTAGAAATTGCTGTTGACAGTTTCACTGGCACTGTTAAATTCAGATTAGCTTGTATAACCGGAGATAATTTGGGATTAAACTCGATCCTGGGCTTTACCGAAAGTTTTAGCGCCTCTCATTACTGCCGGATATGTAAAGGAGGCAAACGTGAGCTAGCTAAGCTTACGCGTGAGAAATCAGATTTTCTTAGAAATATGGAAAATTACAATGAGGACTTGCAAAGTGATAACGTTTCAGCTACGGGCATTAAGGAAAGGTGTGTCTGGTTAAAAGTCAAAGGTTTTAAGTTATTTCAACATGTAGCTGTAGATATTATGCATGATTTATTGGAAGGTGTTTGTCAATATGTTATGACCCTTGTGATAAATTCTTTAATAAGAGATAAACTATTCTCTTTGAATTACTTGAACGATCACATCGTTTTGTTTGATTATGGCCCAGATTCAGGCTCAAAGCCTCAACCTTTGGTCTGGCAATCTGGTGGAATAAAATGGAGAATGTCATCAGCAGAATGCTTGACATTCCTTAGGTATTTCTCACTATTTGTAGGAACAAAAATCCCATTGGGCAATAAATATTGGGCTTTGTTTTTGCTTTTGAGGCGAATAATGTCCACTTGTATGACGGATGCCGTGTCTCCCTACCTTCCTGAGAACCTGGCTCAATATGTAAGTGATTTCAATAAACTGTACTTGAAATTATCTTGTCGTGATAGGTTACAACCGAAATTTCACAACTTGATACATTATCCTTCAATGTTAAAAAAATTTGGCCCTTTGAGACCTTTGTGGTCTATGAGGTTTGAGGCAAAACATAGAATACTTAAAGTGGCTGCTCGAGCCACAGGCAATAGGATAAATATAACAAAAACCATTAGCGTGCGTCATCAATTGCAGTTAAACGACATGCTCCTGGCTAATACACTCCCTGATACATTTAAACCGGCCAAATATCACAAATTATGTCCCTCTCTGTTGTGCGCCCTAAAAACAAAATTTAAATTGCCATCCTGTAACACCCTATATGGTGTCGTTAGTGTGGAGTTGGAAGGTATAGTGTACCGACCAAACCAACTTATTTGCATTGGCTTGGATGAAGAACGATTTAATTTGCCCAAATTCTTTTATATTGAACATATTTACATAGATAGTAAGACCCAAAATATTTTTTTAACCGGAAAAGAAATGTTTACGATTGACTTTGATGATCACTTCTTTGCCTATGAAGTCGAGGAAGGGAGACTCGACATGTCCTATAGACTTCAGGATACATGCTTCATCTTCCCAAATCTAATGTGTTCATTGCCCAATGGGAAAATATATGTGGTTTTTAGAAATTCCATAGATTAGTAATTGATACATTAAGTGTCTTCTTAGTGTACATAATTATTAAGAGCAATGTAACCTAATATTTCAAATGTATAACAAAATTAACAAAATGGTTATGAATAATATTTTTATCTTTAAATAAGAAAAGATAAGGTCACAAGAATTACAATGAATAGTAATTGTGATCAAACTATTCAATTATTAGAATGAATAAAAATATAATTTTGCACCACAAATGATAAATATGTTAATTATTGTAAGACTATTACAAAGTAAAATCAACAGATGTTTGTAAAGCTATTAAATATGTATGAACTATGTTTTCTTTATAAAGAATATTTTAAATTATATATATATATATATATATATATATATATATATATACATATATATACATATATATACATACATATTATTATTAGTATTTGTATATAAATTAAATTTTATGATATATATTACACACATAAACAGCTTAAATTTTTTAAATTTAGTAAAATATTAACTTGTAATATTATGCTTTTAATTTATACCTTTATTATATATATGTGTGTGTGTGTGTGTGATGTGTGATAATTATACATTTTTAAACACACACACACACACACACACACACATATATATATATATATATATATATATATATATATATATATATATATATATATATATATATATATATATATATGTATATTATACACCTAAATATTATTTTATACATTAACTTTTAATATTGTGCCTAAATTTGTAACTAAAATATGTATAAACTATGTTTTCTTTATAAAGAATATTTTAAATTGTAATACTAGGCATTAAATGTGTTCATATACATATATATATATATACATACATATTATTATTAGTATTTGTATATAAATTAAATTTTATGATATATATTACACACATAAACAGCTTAAATTTTTTAAATTTAGTAAAATATTAACTTGTAATATTATGCTTTTAATTTTACCTTTATTATATATATGTGTGTGTGTGTGTGTGTGATAATTATGCATTTTTAAACACACACACACACATATATATATATATATATATATATATATATGTATATTATACACCTAAATATTATTTTATTTTATACATTAACTTTTAATATTGTGCCTTAAATTTGTAACTAAAATATGTATGAACTATGTTTTCCTTTTTCTTTATAAAGAATATTTTAACTTGAAATTTATACCTCTATTATTTAACTTACATGAATGCATATATATATATATATATATATTGGATTTTAATTAAATTTTATTTTATACTTATGTTGGACGTAATATATAATTGTAAATTTGTATTCATAAAAATAATAATAATAAATTTTTTTATGTAAAATCAAATCTGCCTCTTACATGTTTTTCTTCTAATTTAAAATATTACAATTATTTTTAAAGTCCTAATTTTAGGACTTAAGAATTAAGTAATATTTTAATAATACAGCAGCAGCTTAGATGAAAATAAAGGTTGTATGCAGTCGGGGGTAAGCATTGGCGTAACGCCTGCTCTACTGTTCCCAAATTTGGAGCAGTTGTGTTCCCAAATTTGGAGCAGTTAAGCAGAAGCTAAAGCTTACTCTCTCGACAGCATACCACCTTATATTTCATCTGGGCTGCAGCTGAAAGTATTCCCCTTTCCAACCAAACTTCAGTCGACACAACTGCTGTGTAGCAGTTGAAGTACAACTGCCAAGAAGTATAATACTACTGTGGCCTAGTAAGTAATAGTAAGAAGTAATATATTACGCTGCATAGCAGTTGCAATTAAACTGACAAGCAGTACAATACTACTGTGGTCTAGTATAAGAAATAATATATTACGCTGCATAGCAGTAGCAATTAAACTGACAAGCAGTACAATACTACTGTGGTCTAGTATAAGAAATAATATATTACGCTGCATAACAGTTGCAATTAAACTGACTAGCAGTACAATACTGCTGTGGGCTGGTATAATAAATAGAATATTACGCTGCATAGCGGTAGAAAATTGAGGGAGGCAGTTGAAATTCAACTGACTAGAAGTACAATACTGCTGTAGGCTGGTACAATAAATAAAATATTACGCTGCATAGCGGTAGAAAATTGAGGGAGGCAGTTGAAATTCAACTGACTAGAAGTACAATACTGCTGTAGGCTGGTACAATAAATAAAATATTACGCTGCATAGCGGTAGAAATTTACTTGTTTGACTGATTCACAGTTCAAAATGAACGTGAACGTGACGCTTGGACTGCACCATTGGACTGCGTCACAGTTGAAAATGAACGTGAATATGTCTTTCGACTGCTCCATTCGACTGCTACACAGTCAAAAATGAACGTGAATGTGTCACATTCACCTACTCTATTCGGTTGCCTCGCAGTATAGCGTTACACTAAGTTTCAGCATAAAAAGTATCGATATATCGAAATGTTCGATATATACACTCAGCTGAGTCACAGTATAATGGCCGCAGTATAGACTTCGACTGGAAGACCTCCTACGTTCAACCTTATTTACACGCAGCATCATTTCGACTGCGTATAAGTCGAAAAAAGTCCTTTTTTTCTCTCAGTGTACTTTTTAGGGTTTTGTAGAAGATTAAGCATGCCCGTTATGTAATTATGATTTTATTCTTCGATCTCGAGGGTCCGGGTTCGATCCACCGGGGGGTCACAATGTTTTTCATCGGTAATAACGACTAGAAAAATTCATTTTTTCAGACCATTCCTATCGCTTTACCATAAGGTATAACCATGAATTATTTCGAAATTTTAGGACCACCCGTTATATAGTGATGGGGAGGGGGGACATTTTTGGGGGTATATTTTGACTTATAAAATTAATAAAGAAAGAAAATTTAAAAAAGCAAATATATATTTGAATCCTACTCTTCACTAGCTTTCATATGATACCCAACTCAAAATTTAAAAAAAATAAAATTTTTGGCGCACTTCAAATTTTCGCGCCCATATTGGCAATTTTTTTAAATTTGGGATGAACTCCCGGAATTTTCATCGCCCCCCAATAAGGCATTAGCATGAATTATTTCGAAATTTTAGGACCAGCCGAAGTATAGTGGTTGGGGGGGGGGGAATTTTTTTTTGGTATATTTTGATTTTTTTACCCAATAAGGAATGCAAAATTTACAAAAGATTATATATATTTGCGTCCTACTCTTCAGCAGCTTTCATTTGATACCCCACTCAAAAATTAAAAAAAATATAAATTTACAACATTTTTGCGAATTGCGCATGCGCATATTTAATTTTGAACTTCTGTATATTTTTCCTGTGGTTGGGTCAAAAAGTTACACCAGTATTTCAAATTTCAGCTCTTTAGCTTAAACGGTTCTGGCCCTATGAACCAAAGAGCGACGGACAGACGGACACATCACCCTCGGCATAAGGGTTTTGAGAAGAATCTACAAAACCCTAAAAATACACATCAATATGAAGTGCTGCCACAAAATCTTAGTCAAAACAATCAATCATTAGTCATTTCAAATCTACTGACTACAATCTACAATCTACTTATACATATACTTTTTAGTCATATAAACACGTCATATATGACAGTTGAATTTTTATAAAGGTATTTTGTCAACTCCAGTAGTCCACCAGACGAGGCGACAGAATGGTTAAAGCGTCCATTGTGCTCAGCACGCATGGGGTCGAATCCCATCCACGACATTATTATTTTATCAGTTACAAAACTTATATTCAATATATATTTATAGTAAGACGCTTGCTTTAATTATACAAATAATGATTTTCTTTTAATTTTTGCCTTAACTCTGCTTACAAATAGTTCGTTACATTTAATTTTGTCTCTTTTCTAACTCCGCCATGTATAAGTAGTTAGCAACGAATACGTACTTAGCAGTGTGATTTTATAATTTATATTTAATGAAAACTGTAAGGAGCTTCGTTCCTACCGGGTGTCCCGCGACACCACACGTATTTTTTTCCATATATTATGTATTGCCAAATGATCCTTAATGAATTGGCTGGAGTAACAAGATCGAATAATTCGAAAGTACTTTTCTAATTAATATATGTTAAGGTTTTTTTTTTTTTTTTTTTTTAATGCAATTGATAACATTTTTAATAATAATTGTTTATTAAGGTTAATAATGAATAAGGGTTTAAATTATACTATAAAATGTATGCAATGATTCTCCAAGAGGCGAGGTGGCCGAGTGGTTAAGCCATTAGTCTGATAATTCAATGTGCCCTGCACGTGTCCGGGTTCATATTCCATCCACGACGAACAGTTTTTAGGTAAATAAATGTGTACATAGTTCCACTATAAAGGGGCAATTCTTTAGATTGTTAATCTTCTTATAAAAAAAACCAGAGGGGAGTAACAATCTAAAGAATGTGTATGGAATGATCTTCTCTAGACTGTTACTCCCCTTATAAAAACAGAAGTGTGATATTCCTTCGTCCCAAAGTACATTGGACTAAACATCCCTTTGTCTCAATAGTTATTTAGTCAAAGTCATTTATATTCTAAATAACATAGGGGAGTAACAATCTAAAGAAGTACCTATTAAGGTATCCAACTTATATATAAAAAACTGTTCAATAAGTAAAGTTTTACTTTTTATGGCTAACATTTATTTATAATTACATTTATTACAATAATAATAATATGTATTCTCTCCTTTTACCTTTATTTAGTAAATACAGAAGATAGGAGAAGGTAGTATATTAGAAAGGTTTAATCAAGGGAAGGTTAGGCTACTAAACAACAGAGATGTATACCTAACCACCTCTAGGGGTCGCGTCGCGATGCCTAATCTAAATCAAGCCGTTAATTTACCTAAAAGCTTTTATTTTATTGCCAAGTTGTGATAATGGTGTTGCCGTGACCAAATCAGTTATTTTACCAATCCTGACACTTGCAACTTAAAGCAAAATCAGTAGCTAATGACTCGTCGCAAGCAACTTAGTTCAGAATGGTCTCTCTCAAAATCTCACACACTATCTCTCCTCTGGCAAGTCTACGCCATAGTAAGTTATTCATTTATAAAGAGCTTGAAAGTAAAAAAATTGATTCCGTTACGGGAAAACATCTAAACATATTAAAACAAACTCCAAATCTCCTTCGGTCGGTACATATTAGTAAAAATATATGTTTTTAACTAAAATAGTAAAAATCTTCCAGGTTCAGTAATAAAAATGATTAAGCAAAGCATGCTCTTAAAATAGATTTGGAAATTAAAAAAATAAATAAAAAAAGTCCAGTCATGCACCATGACTTAATGAGCGAATTTTCAAAGAAATCTGCGGATTATTGGCTTATGATAATATAGGAAAATTTTGGTTTAGAATTTGCATGGGTGAAAAAAAAAATTGGCACACAGGGGTACGAGGTACAAAAGTCAAAATCGTATTTACCCTTCAAGATGCATGTCGTTGGAATGCTCTTTAAGAGTACAGTAATTGTTGTTATGTACACTTTTATCATATTTTCACATAAAAGGGGGGTAAAATGGAAAAAACACGTTTTTTGACCCTAAATGGTCAAAATTTGACCCCTAAATGGACCACGAACTCATCCTTTCTTTTGATATTATTGACATTATAAAATTTGTTTGAAATTTTTAAGTGCATCCTAAGGGGAGATATCGTCTGGAGTGACACATATATACATACATATATACATATATACATACATATATACATATATACATACATATATACATATATACATACATATATACATATATACATACATATATACATACATACATAAAAAAAAGTGTTAAATTTTAGGAATCGATTCAGAATGGTCTAAAACGGATTTCCACGGAAAAAAATTTCAAAAATTCGCATTACAAAAATTTTGAAGCCATTGCAATAGCGTAATTTTCTTTGAAAATTCGCTAAAACACATTAATTTATTCTATCAAAAGAATAATACCCGACAAGATCACTACCCGGACTACGACTCAAAATGCCCCATTGGTAAATCATTTATCAAAACTTACTAATTTCATAAAAGGAAGCTAACTTCTAAATTTCAAAGTTCTAGTGCAATTGGTTCCGGAGATATCGTCTTGTCGAATTTTGTATACAAATGGCCGCCATCTTGAATCAAGATGGTGGATTTTTAAAATTATTTCTTAGCGAGCACCTAGGAGGTAAGAGGAAGCACATCTACAAAATTTCATGGTCATAGGTCCAGTGGTTTCAGAGATATCGTGATGTTTCAGTGAGTGAGTGAGTGAGTCAGTCAGTGCGGTATTTAGATTTTATATACATATATAGATTAAAGGAATATAATGAAATGGAAATGGTTGCGAAATCAAAATCAAAAATAAATGTATAAGCCATAAACTGTAGGGATCATCTCAGGTTATAATTATTAATTAATTATTCCGCGGGGTCAAGAGGTCGGCACCCCCTTCCAATAAGCCAATTCCGACACCGAGAGCCTGGCGGCGAGGTCCAAAGATAGAATTATATTCATCCAGACGCCCAGCAGCATTCATTTAATTTCATTCGTCGAGTAAATCTCCAGAAGCGGGAGACAGATCTCAAGCCACTGAAATCCCAATTCAAATTTAATGCGTCGAGCGGAGATGCTCTGCCTTACGACTTGGGAATAATTAGACCAGAGTTATTATCTACGAAAATGAAGTCTTGGAAATCCAATTAAATCCGTCTAAGTATTTCCTTAAAGAATGACAGGGGTGGGAAGAGGGGGGGGCATTTAGAGATCTCCGGCATCTTCTAATATTCAAATTAGAGGGGAGGTTCAACTCAAGGTGAACTATCGCTTCCTCTCCTAGTTGGCATTTTCAACAGATTAGCATACTTGACTCGGTCGTGTTCTGCCTCCGGGGGGCGGGAAAGACAAACCCTAAGGCAAAATTGATATTTTATTAAAAGGAAAGAAGCAAGACAGTTGGTCTAAGGAGGAATTCTCCAGCTCGATACGACCCGACCAATCGAATTACATCGAATCTCGCAGTAGAGAGTATAGAGGGATCAGCTCTTACACCGTACTAAATCTTATCTACCCGTCAAACAGACCAGTTTCAATTATAAACCATTCATTCAATAAACTTAAATTCCCTCTCTCATTCAAGTATTTAAATCAATCACAAATGTTTAAGTAAACCTCAGAAAGCATTAATTATATAAGAGAATTGACTAGCAAGTAAGATTCCACCGACTTTTTCAATGCAATAACATTTCTGGGATAGAATTAACTATTATTTTTAACCCTAATATTTTTAATAAAGATTATAATTAGCGGAAATTATTAAAAACGTGGAGAAACAAATGTTACGATATGAGTCGAATTCCCGCGAAAATCTAGTTTCCGAGATATTACTAAAAATAAAATTAATTTTCTTGAAAAAAACAAACAAAAAAAACGAAAGCCAAAAGAAAACAACCCTCTCTTAAACGCTTTTTAAATGTTTAAAAAAAAAAAATAGATATTAATTTAAATACAGTATCAACAACTATATAAGAAAATGGCACGATTTTGCTTTAGCACCCCCCTTGGTTATTAACAATACACAATACTCTGCCTACAAAAGTCTCAAAGGTTTGTGTGTTTGTCTCCCCAAGATATTGGGACCCCTGGGGAAGTTTTATATTTAATATTCCTTTATCTTAATAGTTGATTAGACTAAGGGATATGATCACAATTATATCAGGAACGTAATACCGTGATTTTGCACACTGCAATAAAGTTGATGTTGGAACAGTTCCTATGTGTCACGCTTGCGTGGCACATCCCTTGGTGTCTCTCACAAATTGTGTAGCCTATTGCAGTGTGCAAAATCACGGTATTACATTGCTGATGTGTTTTGCCAGCCAAGCAAGAATGGCGGTATGAGAGCACGCTCGTCTCTGATAAGTCCTATATCTGATCTTCTTGATATAGTATAGGTCCAGAGTTGGGTGGGCATCGTCGGGCCCCTGATGAGTCGGACGCGACGAAACGATGCAGGACATGGCGTAATGCCAAGCCAACATCTTAATGACGCAATGTCTGATGTTGGAACAGTTCCTATGAGTCACGCTTGCGTGGCACATCCCTTGGTGTCTCTCACAAATTGGGTAGATCACAATTATATACACAAGTGTGATATTCCTTTGCCCCAAGGTACATTGGAATAAATATCCCTTCGTCTTAATAGTAATTTAGACTAAGGAGTAAGGAGTAATATGCAGCTCTGTATATGTGTTCCTTTTGTCTAATTAACTATTAACACAATGGGATATGGGGGGGGGGGGGGTGCTAAAGTAAGAAAGTACCAAGAAAATTTGTCTGAGTTGTCTCGGAACGATTTTTCATTTAAAATTCCTCTTGTGTTCCATTTTTTTTTTTAAGTGCTAATTTTCTTAGGTTTAAACGACAAGTATTTTTATGTTAGAGGCAAATGTTCAAGTTGACACATTGACACTCAAGTAGAGATAAATAGATTTGACTTTCCAATCTATTTTTCTCCTAATAATTTAGCTTTCTCTATTTAAGCTGTTTGCTATCTTATCAGCTGTAACTGTTTAAACAGGGTGTCCAACTCAACCTAATTATAACCAAACTAATAACTTAAAATAACTTTTGTTTAAATAAATGAAATGTAAACAGAATATTACTCCAACTATTATTCCTTTCATTTGTTTATCATCTTAATATTAAATAAATTACTGTGTTAGCTGAATTTACTGATTTAATAATGCCAGATTCACGTTTCAATGGCACATCGTGTCCATTGTCTAATACGGGTAGTGTGTAAAAATGATGAAAAAACAAAAGGTTTCGAGCCATTGTGCTATTTGATTGAAACGGTGGCACAGTTGGCTTTTGAAAAATAAAAAAGGATTTTATTTTTTCATTCTTTTATCTCTTTTTCACATATTGAATGTTTGTTTTTTTTGTTTTTTTTTTCACAATTAAATAAGAACTCTTTTTTTTATTCGATTTCTTTTTTAATTATGTATAACAGATAAAAATGTGCTCGTTTTCAGTTGAATGCATTCTTTATTTATTTTTAGGTGAAACACAACGTTTCTAATGGTTATTATTTGAACATGGATGAGTTTTTACTTTTTCAATACTCAAGGTAAAGGACCCATCTCGAGTACACAAAAATAATAATGCATTAAAAAAAAATAGTCTGTCAATTAGTGGGGCACATTGCTTCCTCACGTCCTTGTTTGGATAAATGTTAAAATTAAAGTGTGGGATGAAATGGAAATGTTACCGGTTTTAATTCCCAGTGGGGACACTTATTTCTTTTCAACATTTTATGTGTATTTAAATCAAATTATAAGTATTATTAACTACGGGAAACAGACAGAGAAAAATACACTCCAGCGCTGGGATTTGAACCACAGGCCTCTATATTTCCAGTATAGCGCTCTACCAACTAAGCTACGCAGGAGAATGATTTTCTCTGACGTTAATGATACCTTGTCCCGAATTTAAGCTTTCAATTTTCCACAAATCTGAGAAGTCAACATTAATGACATAGAACTAGACCGAGAAATAACGCTTCTAATTATAAAGTACCCAATTAGTACCTGTACTTAGTACAATCAATTAGAAATTCATATTTTACGATTTTGGTAGTATTCATACTACGGAAAGATTAAATTTAAATTTAAATCAAATTATAAGAATTATTAACTACGGGAAACAGACAGAGAAAAATACACTCCAGCGCTGGGATTTGAACCACAGGCCTCTATATAATTTGATTTAAATTTAAATTTAATCTTTCCGTAGTATGAATACTACCAAAATCGTAATATATCATTTTATGTGCGTAAACAGATAAAATTCCAAGGCATACTAAAAATGGGCGCATAAAGTTATGCTTGACATAGAACTAATAATGGGCTAATTATGACGTTGCGTATAAATTTTATGAAAATCGGGCGCCTAGTTTTTAATCATATCATAAAAACTACTCGATTCGAAAAAAATGTTCAACGACAAACAGACCCGACATCAATACAAATAATGAGGAAGCAGAATAAAAATACTCTGCCAATTAGAATGGCACATAGCTTCCTTGCATCCTGTTTCGTATAATTAATGATTTTACCTCCAGCGGGGAGAAAAAGTGAACTTTCCCACCCTAGTTTACAGGGTGGGAAGTTTTTTAGGTGGAGCGGATTTGTCGTTCTTCATTCACACAGTATTTTGAACTAGCGGATCGTTTTCAAAACTATGTGTGAACGTAGTATATATTTAAGAACGTCACATTTTTCATATAGTTTTATGGCGTGACAGAAAGGTCCCCCCCCCCAAGCCCAAATACATATCCATGATAAAAAATAAAAAAGGAGCAACAGCAAGCCCCTGTAATACTTCGAATTACATTAAGACAAAGCGCTAAGTAAGTTAAGCAGGTATAAACTGAGAAAAACATTAAATATACAAAGTAAATAGCAAAGCTAATACGGATAAACTATTTTTACTAAAGCCCTATAGAGAAGGTTGACGTTACTGCTCTTAGATTAATCTGCTGTAATCACGAGTAATCTGTGTAACCTTTAAGGATTAAAGATTATCGGGTCGTTCATCCTGCCGAGAGCAACCTATTATCCTTCCTCGACAAATCCTTCTTCCATAGATTAAATCATTCTTCTCTCTTATCTTCATTAAAAACTTAATCATGATTATTTAGTTCGCTAATAAACAATTGAAAGTTAAAAAGAAATAAAATTTAATGAAACAAAGTCTAAAGTCTCTATACAATAAGAGTTAGAACGAAGAATAATCCACAAATACTTTACTTTCTTATAAAATCAGCTATATCATAAAAATGACGCAAAACTTCCGGTTTATATAGATTTAGATTTTAACTGTTTTTACACCATCAGCATTTGATAGGTTATTTTCATTCATTTTCATCCATTTTTTTTTTAAATAAAAAATAAACATGTAAAGTAATACATACGGTAACTACAGTATCCTTTATAAAAAAAATATTACAATTCGTTTGTCTACGATTGATACGAAATATACACATTGTATCTCTGTTTAGATGCGTAGAAAGTGATTCTTTACGAACTTGTATTCATTGCTCATGCGCGTTTTTATAATTCCTCTTTTTTTCCACCCTAGGGCGGCAAAAAAAGAAGATTATTTAATCTTAACGCACGATTAGCGAGTTTATTTACATTTAACAAAACTAATTTGCCGTTTGTTTATTTAAAGTAACTGTTTATATTGAGTTTTTAGTGGAAAACAATGAATGATATTATAACGAAAATGAGAATTACACGCCTTCCGAAATAATTAATTCGGCACAAAATACAACTAATGAATTAATGGCATCTTTATCAAAAGAGAAATACGAATTTTTTTTCTGTATTTATTATTAAAATCCAACAATTGTAGATAAAGTACGGTACGCAACTCATGCGCATTTTGCTTTGCTCGTGTGGTTTTACTACCCTCGCTGTCACTCGTGTGCAAACTCCACACTCGCACGCAAAATGCTTCTTTCCGCACTAGACGCGTAATGTACTTATTTCGTACGCTGCTGCCCCTTGCAGGGTATAGTGTTGCAGGATATTTTTACATTTAAATAATTAATTAATTTTGTTTCAATAAATATTAGATTATTTTTTATGATTATTTATACGTCACGATACACTTGACTAATTCTTGTCCATTCTTTTCTAGCCTGGGCTACCCCCTGCCAAGTTTCTCCTCCACACACCCTTTTCATCTCTTAGGCCCATCTCTTGGGCCCACCTCTTGGTCCCATCTCTGCATCGGCCTTCCTTTTTACTTTCTCACATAAAGAGAAAGTATTGTGATGGCGCGAAAATTCGATTTTGAGATTTTGATGGATTTACACGTTTTGAGGTCCCCTGAGTCCAAAAAAGTGGTTTTAAAAAATGTCTGTCGTCTGTCGTCTGTCTGTGCAGACGCCTGGAGCCTAAACTACTGAGCCGATTTTGACGAAATTTGGCATAAATGTTCAGAAAAATCATACCCCGAGGCGAAATCGAGAAATGAATTTTAGCTCCAAATTTGGGGGCGCAAGCCCCAAGAAACTGAAAAAACGTGAAAAAAAATTATTTCTCGAAAACGGTTCCGACGATTTTGATTAAAAAATTCTAAAATGTAGTCCATTTAAATACGGATCCAACGATATAAGCAGTTTTCCCGGGAAAAATCTAGTTCCTGAGAAAATAGCTAAAAACGTGGACGGAGAGATCCCGGGTTCGATTCCCCGTCCTGGAGAAGTTTTTTTTATGGTAAATTTTAATATAATTTTCAATAATAATTAAAAGCACTTACAAAAACTAATAAATGGAAAACCTTGGCTAAGTAATTATGAACTTGTTTATGAGAAAGTTTGTCTGAGTTGTCTCGGACCGATATTTTCCTTTTCATATCCCAGGGATGCCACTGTATTATATCCTTAGTCCACTACCATATTATTTTCATTAGCACCATTAAACAGTTTGTGCACTTGTCACACATATTTTTGCACATATATTTACAGCTGTCCTATAACGGGTATGAAAATAACTCATTAAATATAATAATTAAATCCTAATGATTCTATTGTATTAAAATCTCGATCGATGTTTTGTGTCATTTATATAACGTGTATTATGTCAATTGGCTGTCTAAGACAGGTTGATTAAATCTTTACGTAACTCTTCGAATCCCTTAAAGAAGCTACTCACATAATTATTATTTAAATATTAGTCGAAATTATTTATTACATTAACATCTAAGCCAAGACAATATTAATAAGTTTCTTGGAAATTTAAATCTCTTGAAAGATCAAAGTTATTATGAATTCTGTGGACAATAATTAATAATATAACTTAAGGGTTAGAAGAAACCTGGATGCGGTTAGTTTGCGGTGCAAGCCGATCCAAGTCGATTAGAAACAACCACTTTGATAGTGCAGCAAAGCTAGAGACTGTAGTGCAGCAAAGCTAGAGACTGTAGTGCAGCCAAGCTAGAGACTGTAGTGCAGTCAAGCTAGAGACTGTAGTGCAGTCAAGCTAGAGACTGTGGTGCAGTTTGTAAGAGCATAAACAAATATTACTATGTATGTGATAAAAATTGAAGTAAAAAGTAAATGTTCATTTACGTTTTCTAATATTTTATAGAATTATCAGTTTAACTCTTGTTCATCAGCGAAATAGTACTTTCCACCCTAAAAAAAACAGTTAAGTAATGCTTGATATTGCTGCCGGCAGCAAACTTATTTAATTTTCTCCCGTTATTTTACATCCGTTAATTCTCTTGTAAAGATTTTATAAGAGTTAGTATCGATAAAGCAAAAGTTAAAGAACATCGACGGTTGAAAATAATCTGGGGCTATCTGCGTCATCAAACAAATTTCAACAAACCATAAAAATTTCATAAAAATCAGATGAGTACTTTTGAAGACATAGATGTACATAAAAATGTATGTTTGTGCACATGTAGAAAAAAAAGAAAAAAATCGGTCCGAGACAACTCAGACAAACTTTCTCATCTACAAGATCATAATTACTTAGCCAATGTTTTCCATTTATTAGTTTTCAAATGTACATTTAAATATTATTAAACATTTCATCAAAATTTATCATAAAAATAACTTTTCCTGGGCGGGGAATCGAACCCGGGCTCTCTCCATCCGCGTTTTAAGCTTTTTTCTCAGGAACTAGATTTTTCACGGGAAAACGGCTTATATCGTTGGATTCGTATTCAAATGGACTACATTTTAGAATTTTTTAATCAAAATCGTCGGAACCGTTTACGAGAAATATTTTTTTTTTTCACGTTTTTTCAGATTTTTTGGGTGGTAGCGCCCCCAAATTTGGAGCTAAAATTCATTTCTCGATTTCGCCTCGGGGTATGATTTTTGTGAACATGTATGCCAATTTCGTCAAAATCGGCCCAGTAGTTTAGGCTCCAGGCGTCTGCACAGACGACAGACAGACATTTTATAAAAACCACTTTTTTGGACTCAGGGGACCTCAAAACGTGTAAATCCATCAAAATCTCAAAATCGAATTTTCGCGCCATCACAATACCTTCTCTTTATATGAGAAAGTAAAATGCCGAAGTGGAGGAGAAACAAATAGGCGCATCAGGTTGAAACTTATATGGAACCAACAATGTAATTATGACCTATAATCCGCAAATTTCATTAAAATCGGACGAATAGCTTTTAATATCGTATGTTGGTTCGCAAAAATTGAGAGATAGTCAGGCACCAGAGCGACAGAAGCTAAAATGTTCCCTGATGTCTAAAACGGATTTCTGTCTTGAAATGTTTAAAAATCGAAAACATAAAAAAATCCGTTCTTGGGAACGATCACAAAGCTTCCGTTATATTCAGTAAGCTCGGAAGCAATAAAGAGTTTATTATATGTTATCTACGATTGATACGAAATATAAACATAATATCTCTGTTCACATGCATAGAAAGTGATTATTTTCGTGGCTGTATTCATTGCGCATGCGCGTTCATAATGAGGTGAAGAATTCTTCTTTTTTCCGCCCAAGGTCGGAAAAAAAGGAATTCTTCACCTTAACGCACGATTAGCGAGTTTGTTTACATTCTAATTTGCTGTTTATTTAATTAAAGTAACTGTTTACATCGAGTTTTTAGAGAAACAATGATGTTATTTAAGTAATTATGAAGAAAATGAGGAGAATTATACGCCTTCCGAAATAATTAATTCGGCACAAAATACAACTAATGAATTAATGTCATCTTAATCAAAAGAGAAATAAGAACTTACGTACAGGAAGTTTATTAATTTTTTGTTCTGTATTTTATTATTAAAATCCAACAATTGTAGATAAAGTACGGTACTCAAATTGTGCGAAAAGTGCATTTTGCTTTGCACGTGTGGTTTTACTACCCTCGCTCTCGCTCGGGTGCAAAATCCACATACGCATGCAAAATGCTACTTTCCGCACTAGACGCGTAATGTACTATTACCCCAATTTTATACAGAATATACAATCAACATACTTCGTGCTTTAAACAGTTAAAAATTATAATAGATGTAGACTTAGAGCCTCGAAATCAAATTTGCATTTAACACACGTGATATTTCCGTCTCCCGTCGGCCATGAAGCCCCCCCCCCCCTCCCCCTCCTCGACAAACCTGGGTCAACTTCAATTATTGATATTGCTCTAAATATAAACTCGAGTAAGGTACCCGTCAGACCCAGCAATCCTCTCAATTAAACCATCCAATATATATACATATATATATATATATATATATATATATATATATATATATATATATATATATATATATATATATATATATATATATACATATATATATATATATATTACATATTTGTGTGTGTATTTATTTTATAAATGGAATAGAATGGAGGGTAAAAAAGGAGGAGGAGGATGGACAAGAGTTTCAATTAGTCGCAGGCCTCTGGAAAAAGGACCCTCTAGACTCTAGACAGCCTCGAGGAGAAACTAAAACAGTCATACATAAAAACGTTGGCACTGGAATTTACCATTTTCCCAGACTCTAATAATGCTAGCATTATTATAAGTACTCTTTTTGGAACAAAGTTTCTTATGGCACGTTCTGGAGCCCGGGAGTGAATCCGAAAAAAACGACCAAAATCACCGTCACAAAATAACAGTCACGCAACCCAGCGTCACGAAATCTACCGATGACGATAACTTGAGTAAAAGATGATCGAGTTAGTTGAAATTTGGTACACATGTTCATTTCACCAATACCTAGGCTGAATTTGTTGGAGAACGTTATCCGCCCAAGCGTTCACGCGCAACGCTCGCGTAAACGTAAGCTTTAAATTTAAAATTGGAATTTTAGGACGGGAAAAAATTCTAACTTCATCTATTTAATGAGACGAACAACTTTTATAAATACATTTTTTCTTATACCACTCTGCCTTCAAACCATTCAAATAGAAGATTTTTCGATAGTTGATTGATGACAAAACTATTTTTTTTAGTAAAGACGCTATATAGACATAGGAAAAGAAAGAATTGCGCTATCAAGTAGGTCAAAAACCTTGTAAAAAAAGAGCCCCCCCCCCCCCCCCCTAAGGTTAAGCTTCCAAGATGGTGAATGGATTCACAAGGTGATAGTATCAGATATATTGGTGAGCTCGTTACGCTGTTATCACCAACAACACTCCCCTGAGACTTGCAACCGAACGGTAAATCAATCGACAACAATAAGACAACCCAGGGGGAGAGAACTATACAAGTGTGTGAAAATTATTAACCTTATTGCCGCAAACCTTTCTTCTAAATGGAAAAAGTCAAAGTGAAATACACAACTCGTGTTTTCAGTCCAAACCTGCCGCTTTGGGCTATAAATTACTAAAAAGAAAAGAATAGAGCCGCGCTGAGGTAAAGTCTGAAGAAGAGAAGCCAAGATACGAGGTACGGGTTGCTTCTCTCGTTACGATGCTCCCACTGACTTCATCAAAATATAGTTTGGCCTTACCTCCTATATCTCCCCCGAAACCTTCGCCTTCATCTAATCCAAACAAACAGTATTGTATCGTCAGGTAGGATCCCACACAACCTTTCTTTTATATATCACTCGAGATAAAAACCCACCCTGCTAAATCCAGCTAATGCCAGTGCCACATCAAGAAATCAACCCTTATTCAATATTGATTCCTCGGCTAAACTACTAATTTCATAGTGTTAACTAGGCATCGCGTGGCTCTATCATAAAAGCGAGTGTATTGCAATATTAAAATAATTACAAGATAAAAAGAACTTTTTATATACTACGTTTTTAAATTTTCTGTTGAATCATATGTAATGTTGATAATATAATTGTCATTGTAATATTATATGTTAGTGAAAAAAAAATACATAGTTCCGAATTTATTTACTTCACACAATAATGACAACCATCTAGAGAGCTGATCTTAAACCTATAAAAGGACAAATCTTTGTACAACGGATCTCACCAACACCGGATCTAAACCGTGCCATTGATATGCCCCTGTGTAGGGGACGGTAAGAGAAGAAAAATGTGTTCAAGTAAAGAAGTACAGATGCAGAAAAATTAAGCCGATACCTACGACACAAGTGTAAACAAACCTGGATGTCACACAAAATCACAATTTTGAAACCCGTCAAAATGAAGATTGTAAATACTATGGGATATGTCAAAACAAATTAAATAACTTGCGGATTTTTTCCGAACTAACTTTCCATACAGCAAAATTTGCTGAAAGATGGCTAAAAGTATTAAAATAATGCATTGTCCTCGAACAAGAAAGCAATCTAATAAAAACGTAGTAAGAATACCCGAATTCAACCGTATGTAATCAGACAAAGACCGATTTTAACTTGATCCAATTAAATTTGAGATTTAAAATAAATAACTCTTAGATAATTCGTGGTGCTTTTTAATCTAATATTTAATTTTTCTTAGAAAATTTGTAACGACAAGATACAGTCTAATCGACATATTCTTTGCACTTCTACGATAAATATAATATATAAGTTTGATCAAACACGAGATAATCTCAAGATAATTATTTATTTACCTCTTTAAGTTTCAAGCCTTAAAATATGATAAAATGAAACAAGTTTCGTGAAAGTATTGAATTGAGATAAGCTATAGAGTTGTTCCACTCAAATAATTGCAATTGACAAAAAAAACGTTCAATTTTCATGAGACACAGGAGGAAGTTAGATTAACACCTCTATAATTAGTTGTTATTCTTCAAGTAAACGTTACCTCGTCTCGACCTTTCTAATGGTCAACACTGGGTAGATTGACGTAGAGCTAACATCACAACTACCCCAGGTTTCACTCACGCTTTACCAATTATTTTTATAAAAAAAAATCGGTCCGAGACAACTCAGACAAACTTTCTCAAATATTGTTAAAACTATATTTTATTTCCTTAACATCTCATTTAATTGATTAAAAAAAAAAAACAATAGAGAGTTTAAATAAGGCGTAAAGTGCAATTAACGTCATACGTCTTTCCGATGTCAAACTTAATGCGCATGCGCACGTTTAAAATTGTCGAACTCTGAAAAGACGTGATACTTTAATCTGTCACTGTTGTCGTATCACTTTCTTTCTTAGAATAATACTATATATAGAAGGAGCATAGAATCGGAATCCTAAGCAATTACTGATAACAGACTGAAGCCAACTTTTGCCGAGAGGTTGTGTCCTTAAGGCTCTACCGCCCTTTGAGGTTAGGAAAAACAGTAAAATTAAAATTATACTGGTTCTAAGCAAGATATCAAAAATCTAATCACAGGCTTCATTCCTAATTTTAATTCTGCACAATTTGAGCCCTATTTCAACTTCCTATGATAAATAGTACAGGCGCCATTTTAATACAACGAGTTTTATCGTATCGCCGAGTAGTTTAGGCTCCACGCTTTCACACAGACGACAGACAGACATTTTCCTCAAAATTAGTTTTATATTTATATACAGTCTAACATTTTCATTTTCTCGTTTTAAACATCATGATGATAAATAATATTTCACACCATTTATAAAATGGTGAACTGCAACCATATAGTCATTTTTCCAATCTGGCATATCACCATTCTATAGCTTTAAATTGATTTCGTTTACCAGACTATAAAATATCGCTGCATATTCTCTACTGAGATATCTAACCGGTTAATAAGGTAATAAAATAAAGAAATCAACTTGGAAAAAAAGCTACTTCAATTTGTATGAGAAATGAAATCTCATTTGTAAGAAAATAACGTTTGGGTTTATACATAATTCAGACATATTCTAAATAAAATCAATTACCCTAATATTATCCACTTCACTGCGTCCATCAATAACAGCAGATGCTCTCATTCAAATTCAAAGCGAGTTTCAATAACGCCAATAAATCTAAAAACTTCCACCGGCGCCGGCGCCTTATATAAGTCTTAGAAACTTAAATACCCCTTAATATTCTATCTTCTTCTTATACAAGACATTATTTTTTGTAGTCTAAAATATCTATTTTCTCTCTCTTCCCCTCTATAAATAATTTTATATAAATAAATATATGTATAAGTACTATATTATGTATTTTGGCAAGTGTAGTTGTGACTAGGAAATTCCAGCTTTGACTGATTTCTGGTTTTGCCATTAATATATAAGCGAGTATATTTCATAAGAAATAACTTATATTTTTCATGTTTAATATCTTTGTCGAAACAATTTTACTTATTAAAGAACATATATTATGAATTGATTAAGTTCAAAAATATAAAATAATTATTTCGTTCAACCAAGATAATAAACATTTTTTTTTTTTTTTTTTTTAATTTTTTTTTTTAACTATATTTTTCTGTGATTATTAGGATAAACCACATTTTTTTGAAGTAAAAATAATAAAAAATAAAAAAAAATAAAATGGCAGTGCGTAAAGTATCACGTAAAAAAATAATTAATATAAAAATGCCATTTTTCAAAACTGGTCTTATTTTCAACCTTTTGACGCCATTTTTTTTTTTTTTTTTTTTTGTTTCTGTGTTCTTCACCTTAGTTGTATCTATGTGCAAAATTTGGAGAAGATTGAATGGCGGTAAGTAGTTCAAAATTGGGGTAATAGGTGTGCGATGAAACTTAAAAAGCAAATAAATTTGACGCCATTTTTTTTTTTTTTTTTTTTTGGGTTTCTGTATTCTTCACCTTAGTTGTATCTATGTGCAAAATTTGGGGAAGATTGAATCACGGGAAGTGGTTCAAAATTGGGGAAACGGAAATGTGCGATGAAACTTACAAAGCAAAGTAATACAAGACCAGTAAAAAGCAAATATTAACAATATCCATAATTGTTATATATTTTGGTAATCTACTCTTAAATACCTTTCATTTGATACCCCACTCACAATTTCAAAAAAAAATACTCGTGTCATGAATTATCCGCCATTTTGGATTTTTAACGGCTGATAATTTTGAGTTCGCTATATTTTTCTTGTGTTCACATCAAAAAAGATCTTTAATACTGAAAAGTTTCATGTTTTCAACTCTTTTGATTCAAAAGTTATTGGAACTGTAGAGAGTGACAGACAGACATTAGCAACGAAACTATAAGCGTTTATTTCGTGTCTTCAGGGGTATTGTTATAATACCCTACCCTATAATACCTAAAGCTAATACATTTGCTTTGCTTTTTATACTTACAAAAAAAAAAAAAAAAAAATAGTATGCTTTATTTATGCTAAAATAGTAAGATATATTTAAGAGGACAGTATACAAATAATATAAGACAGTATAAGACAAATAAAATAATATATAACATTTTTTGGTTTTACCAAAAAATGAAACCCTAAAAAGGGTGCACAATCTACTAATATTTATTGATATGTTTCCAGACATAAATATAATAATTTTATAATATTCTGCCAAATCACTTTGTACACAAAAATAAGATAAAAATGGAATCAAAGTTGAATCTATTAAAGATTTATTAACTTATAGAACAAACAATTCGCCAAATTAAAAAGATAAATATTGAAAAATATGTTTCCAGTTTCAACCTTTATGAATAATTTCTAACATAATTCCAATAAAAACCCGGATCAATGTCAATTATTATCCCCCCCCCCCACCCTTATTCTTTTACTTCAACCCGGATTTTATTTATTCATTCTTTTGCCTTTTCTATTCATTATTAGGATTTGGGGAGAGCAGTTGAAGAATAAGTTAGTCAGATCAAAATTAAGTAACAATTAGTAAATTGGGTTTTATTCTTTTTATCTCAATATTTTTATGATTATTATTTCATTCTTTTAATAAAAGATTTTGTATATCATTTTGTAAGAATAGAATAAATAATAAACTAACATTACAACAATATCATTTAATTTTTTTAATCTATTATCTGTGAATCACGGAGACCAATTGAAATAATTCGAAACAAAACGAATAAAATATTATTTTCTCTTACAGTTGCATTCCTTACAAAATTATAAATTTAAGTAAAGAACTAAATCGTTCATATGTATATTGATATTAAATTTAAACCCCAATATATTGATAGTTGGTTACATGGGACGTGTTTCGATTTCTACAAATAATACATATATATTAATAATATGATACATTTTAATTATGTTGTTAGTAGGTAAATTACAAATTATGTAATTATGTTCACATCACAAAAGCATTGAGAAAGACTAAGTAAAAAAACAAATTACACTTTTATAAATTAATAGGGGAAAACAAAAAAAAAACAAAAAAAATTATATATATATATATATATATATATATATATATATATATATATATATATATATATATGCAAGAATAGTTCTTGCATACGAGTCCGCAAGATAGTGTGAGACATTTTCATGTTTTCGCTCTGCGTGAACTACCGACATAAAATGAAATAAAATCGGTAATTTATTCAAGTAATTGATAAAAGTAGATGGAAGATAATGTTTTATTCTTATCTCCACACCGGCACTGCCGCGGCTTGATTACAAACGACTGAATTCAAAGGCGCCGGCCCGCCTTCTACGGATTGTTAATATGCCTTCATACGTTTTATTTCTTTAGGCCGAGAGGGCTGAGAGTTGATGGCAACCTCCGGTACTTTCCTAACTCCCTGTCACACGTATAAATCTTTTCGACTTTCTTCGGCCCTATGACGTGCGGTGGACGGAGGCCCAACAGCTGGAGACAGACTGTGCACACCTCCTATACCTTAATAACTCCTTGATACACCGGGTAACGTTTTTTAGTAACGCTTTTTGAGTTATGTAGCACAGCCTAAACATGAAAATGTCAAAAAAAAAAAAAAAAAACAACTAGAGGTTAGTTGCATATATTTACAGTTTTTATTCGCCTACTTGGATTTATAGGTGAATGGATTTGGAATTTTAACTCATTGATAGGCTTTATACCAGAAAATATTGGTCAGACAAACTCAAATAAAATTGTCCCATAAACAAAATAATAGTACATAAATTTAAATCCCACGACATAAAAGTGAATTTAAATCATTTATAATTAAACTTATTTCACAAATTGTAAATTGGAGGATGGTTTACATTTCTTTTAACATTTGAGCGGGGAGAAATGTAATCTTATTACTACATAACTCGGAAATAGGACCCCCCCCCCCCCCTTCTCGGAAAACAACTTATTTTGTCATATTCATATTTAGATCAATCATATATTTTTAATTTTTTAATGAAAATTATTCGGAACGGTCTTTTGTATAATTTTTTTGAACGAATTTTTCGAGTGTTTTAAAAAAAATTAGAACCCAGTAAATTGGTTTCAAATTTCATTAATGTTAAACAATTAAAAATCTTAATGTTTCATTAAGATTTTTAAACATTTTTTCAATTAACAAGTGAAATGTACTTTTGGACTAAATTACATATGAATTGAGAAAGATATTAAAAGTTGCCCCCCACACTGTGACGCTAGAGAGGCAGACATGAGAAG
This sequence comes from Gerris lacustris, assembly GCA_951217055.1. Lineage (NCBI taxonomy): Eukaryota > Metazoa > Arthropoda > Insecta > Hemiptera > Gerridae > Gerris > Gerris lacustris. Next base: position 2,542,556 of record OX578281.1, on the reverse strand, counting down.
CGTGTATGTCGCGCGGTTCCAGTATCTAACAACGCCTTCTTCCACATAACCATTAGATATCAAAGTTTTTCTAAAATTCAGGTCGAGAAGGCAGTTCTAAGTTTCAAGTATATAACATTTCAAATTACAGACCTAATTAAAATAAATTAATTAATTTACAAACATTAAAGTTCGATTCTCATACTCAAGATATACAAATTAAAAAATAAGCCTCCAGTTTTTACATTAACGTCATTAAAAAAAAAAAAAAAAATCTACTCACAGCATGATGTTGCATAATAAGCAACTATTTTGCTTGTACCCACTTGAGTAGTACATAGAGAATACACACCTGTAACAAAAACAAATAAATAATTACACATTTATCATTAAAAATATAGACCTGACAAAATTTTAAACAAACAAATTTAGTAAGCAAATACTCGTGCATTAAGTAATCAAGATAATTCTGACAAATAAACAGGATTTTGATTTACCTGTTCGCACGTAAGATTATATTGTGGATTTATAATATTATGCGGAAACATAAATCATATATTAACATGATTATTAAATGTGATAATATAGTATTTTAGTAAATATTCACATACTCTCACAGTATATATATATATATATATATATATGTATAATGTATGCATCATACTATTAAACCTTAGTGACGAAGACATCACTAGAAAAACAAGATAATTAACTTTGTTTAATAAGTAATAGGTAATGTAACGATCTAATCATATTCTGAAATATCTGAAAAAATAAAGATACAAAGAAAATAACAATACATATTTCACCCAATCACACACGTACATAGAGCCACATTTACATTTCCTTTTTTTATACACACATTTTCCTTTATTGACCTCCCCAAAGGTCTACCCCAAATACTTCTTGCATACAAGTCCGCAAGACAGTGTGACATTTTCATGTTTTCGCTCTGCGTAAACTACCGACATAAAATTAAATGTAATCGGCAATTTATTCAAGTAATTGATTCAAAGGCGCCGGCTCGCCTTCTACGAATTGTTAATATGCCTTCATACTAGGTAGGCCGAGAGGGCTGAGAGTTGATGGCAACCTCCTGTACTTTCCTAACTCCCTGTCACACATATAAATCTTTTCGATTTTCTTCGGCCCTACGAAGCGCGGTAGGGGAAGGCACTACAGCTGGAGACTGGATTACAAACCTCCTATACATTTCTAACTCCCTGTTATACTTTTCTGAGTTTTTAAGCTAAAAGTAACGTAACGTTTTTGACTTATGTTCCATAGCCTAAACATGAAAATGTCAAAAGAAAATCTAATATCGAACGATAGTGAAGGTAAATAAATAATACATAAGTAAATAATCAAAGGCAGCAGTGATGCAATATTTTCATAGCCTATCTACATCTGTAGTTAAAGAATAACTATATTTTGTCGTAATCTAATGAGTTCTTAAGTCGTCAAGTATAAAGGCTTTTCATTAAGCACAAGTTATATTAGCAGGAGCTAGTCTAAATTTCCCGATTGAATTAAAAATTCCAAAGAGTTTATATAGAAACCAAACCGTAAGGTGGGTCAACAATAAATAATGGGCAGACGGAGAGGAGAATGTAGGTCTAAAGAATGCCTAACGCGTTTACTGAAAAAACCAAATGAAAGGTCCACTTGCATAGGTCTTCATTTCACAGGTTCTCTACAGACCCGAGCCTACTCCCCCTACAATTCACCTTTATAGACCTTCTTTTAGCCTCCTTTGTCATTCTACCGAAAACTTGTTTAAAATGACCCAGTAAATCCTTATAAAACAAGTAAAAATAACTTATTTCGTACAAGAGACCTCGATCAATACACGATTCAACATTTTGAGCATATGTACGATGTATGCGCAAACTTACGTCTATACAAGTCAAACTTTGAATTCTCTATTTTTACAATTTGGTAATGTAATAATAATTATAGTATAAACAGGACACAGGTCGATAAGTGAACAAGAGGCTTATAGGGAGCGCAGATAATAAATTGCAATGCAAAGTCGGCGCTACAGTTTTCGTGCTATTACCTATATTTCTCCCTTTTGAAGAAACCGGCGGGACATAAAGCAACAGTGCCTAAATATATATATATATATATATATATATATATATATATATATATATATATATATATATATATATATATATTAGTGTGGCACATAGCTTCCTCGCATACTATCACGTACTTTATTGATTTTAACTACGGTCTAGTCTCGACAAACCATCAAAATTTCATAAAAATCAGATAAGTACTTTTGAAGATATAGGTGTTAATAAATGTATATGTTTGAGCACATTTTGAACAGAAACAAATAAGCTTAGAAGGTTGAAACTTATATGGGACCAACAATGAGCTAATTATGACCTACCATATAAATTTCAATAAAATCAGACGAGTGGTTTTTAAGATATGTTGGTGCGCAAAAATTGAGTAACAGACCGACAAGAAACCAAAAATGTTTTCTGATATCAATGACGGATTTCTGTCTTGGAATTTTTGAAATGGGAGACATAAATTATTTTCATTCTTTAGAAGGATCACAGAACGAACAAATACTAAAACAATTGGATCACAATCTTACGTAGTATTTTGGCGCATTTTCAGGGATAACTGTATGAATAGGATAAATTTAAACTTCAGATTAGGAGTCAGCAACCTCGAACACATCAAGTTCAGACAATTTAAGTTCCGTTACCTTCGGTAAGCTTGGAAGCAATACATATTTCCTAGCGCGAGTAGTTATGCATCTTGATCTCGCACTATAGACAGCGGGCATTTCTCCCATTTGAAAAAATCGGTCCGAGACACCTCAGACAAACTTTCTCATATACGAGTTTTTACTTAACCCAGTATTTTCCATTTATTAGTTTTCAAATGCACATTTAAATATTATTGAACATTTCATCAAAATTTATCATAAAAATAACTTCTCCTGGGCGGGGAATCGAACCCGGGCTCTCTCTGTCCGCGTTTTAAGCTAATTTCTCAGGAACTAGATTTTTCCCGGGAAAACGACTTATATCGTTGGATTCGTATTCAAATGGACTACATTTTAGAATTTTTTAATCAAAATCGTCGGAACCGTTTACGAGAAATATTTTTTTTTCATGTTTTTTCAGAGTTTTTGGGGGGTAGCGCCCCCAAATTTAGAGCTAAAATTCATTTCTCGCTCTCGCCTCGGGGTATGATTTTTCTGAACATGTATACCAAATTTCGTCAAAATCGGCCCAGTAGTTTAGGCTCCAGGCGTCTGCACAAACGACAGACGACAGACAGACAGACATTTTTTAAAAACCACTTTTTTTGACTCAGGGGACCTAAAACGTGTAAATCCATCAAAATCTCAAAATCGAATTTTTGCGCCATCACAATACTTTCTCTTTATATGAGAAAGTAAAAAAACTGAGGGAAATAAAGAGCCGAGAACCAATTAAAAGTAGAGGGTCTTTAGCGCGAATTATTATCCTCTTTCCCCGAATATTTCTCCCCCTACGAACGACGGAAACAAATTGACGATCATAACATTGATTTATCATCCAAACAGCGCAAAACAATTCTCACTACTCATGGTTTTCTTTAGCTTGTATTCTTTTCCTGCTCTAGTCCACATTATTAATTAAATAAACTTCTAAATTCAGGACCTTTCTAAATGCTGCAAGGATTGGCCTGTTTTCTTTTCAAAATGTTTTCGCTAACATTTTAGCAGTGAATGGCCTTAGTGTGTATACTACAATAAAAAGTATAAAATATCCACCACAGGTACACGATCTTTTTCTAAAATCTTCTATTGTGTCACACACATGTAAAAAATAATAGAATAAAGGAAGGCCAGTCAATAAATTGGTAAGTCTCACGTAAAAAGGGTTTCGTTGGTATTGTGAACACAAAATTAGTAAGGGAGGAGGGGAGAAAAGTTTTGATTTTTCTTGACAAAATGGCGCGCAAAATTAAACGTTAATAACAAGTGATATACATTTTTGTAATATACTCTTCAAAACCTTTCATTTGATACCCCACACAAAGTTAAAAAAAAAAAATTCGAGTGACATGAATTATCCGCCATCTTGGATTTCCAGTAAATCAGATCAAATTGCTAATCTTATTTTTTCTGTGGCCCAGCAGAACACACATTTTGCATATTTTTCTGTATTTTTAGTAACAGCGGAAATACGATTTTAGGGGGGAGGGGACACGCAAAATTTCGATGTTTTTTGACAAAATGGCGCCAAAAATTAAACACGTTTCCTAAGTGGTATATATATTTGTATTCTACTCTTCAATACCTTTGATTTGATACCCCACTCAAAATTTAAAAAAAAAAAAATTTTTTTCGCGACGTGAATTTTTCGCCATTTTGAATTTGAACAGCTGATAATATTGGGTTCGCTATATTTTTCCTGTGTGCGCGTCAAAACGATCTTTTATACTGGAAAGTTTCACGTTTTTTATCTCTTTTGGTTCAAAAGTTATTGGAACCGTACAGAGTGACAGACAGACACAGGAACGAAACTATAAGGGTTTCTCTTTTTTGGTTTTACCAACGAAACCCTAATAAGAAGAAGGAGGTATTATTAGTAATTCAATATATCTTTTACTTTTGCTTTACGAAATAAAATGTTTGATCATTGTTTGGTTCCTAGAATATTACTTCTTCTACACAGACCTGTTGGTAGGATAGCACTACTTTGATAACCTGACTTTATAGGGTGGGGGGGGGGGGGAACTGAAACTTGGCTCTTTTTTCACGGTTAGGCTTTTGCTTAGGATATATAAGGTTTGTTCCAACCCCGCTATTTGTACCGTCCTTTGTATCGTCCCGCGGATCGTTCGGGAATCGTTTAGGACAGGTTTTATACGCATGCGCTAACATTGTACAGTAATAAAATCATGTCAGGTTGGAACGAGTTTAGGACTATTATTCGCACTGTATTAAAAACATTAAGGAAACCTAACAGTTAGGAAACCTTCCTGTTGATATTTGTAATTATTGACATAACTGCGCATGTCATACAAACCAGTACATGGTATTGTCAGAGGATCGTTGGGACCGTACAGTGAACGGTTCGCAAACGATCCCTGCCGGGGTTGGAACAGTTTCGTGTACGGTACGAAACACTGTCCCAAGTCAGCTTGGAACGGCTTTTATCTACTGCGCATGCCGGTGACGATCCCGCGGACGGTAAAATGCTCGGTTGGAACAAACCTATAATAAACTTTTAATTTTCAAACATCCATAGTAATTCTGTTCTTTTTAATAAATACTCTCTTGGGGCACAGGAGATGTTAAGCTTCATCAAAACATTTCAATCTAAAACCGATGAAAAACAGAAACAGGCTAGTTGGAATTACGCGCTCGACTTTAAATATGGGATTACAGGTCCGCCTTATTCTGCCCTCCGCTGCAAGGTGAGACCATTGTCTCTGGACGCCTAACACAATAGACTTGTCTACAGAGGACACGAGTTGATTGAACCTCCTACAAAACAATAACAAGAGAACCGAACAATGCTTAATCTCCACAACAAGGCAACGACTCGTTCAGGTGTCATCTCAACCTGCCTATCCCAGGCCCTCAAACAATAAACAAAATCTTTTAAATATCTACAGCACCAAACACCATCCCCATTCAAAGGTGATGTTAGTCACCCTTGGCTCTGTCAGTATAGATAGTCATGAGCACAACAATTCCCCTTACAAAAACCAGATCAACAAAAAGGCAAACGAAAAAAGTTGTCATTTCATTCATAAAAACCTGGAAAAACTATGATCCCAAGACATGCACTTCCGTCAATATAGAATAGAAACGTCAATGAAACTCACAACAGGGTTTAATAATAATGGTATACGTTGCAACACCACTTGGATTGAATGGCTTGGACCTGCCAAAGGACTTATGAAAATATATGTTATCTACGCTTGACACGAAATATAAACATTGTATCTCTGTTTAAATGCGTAGAAAGTTATTCTTTACGTACTTGTATTCATTGCGCATGCGTGTCTCATAGTTCTGAAGAATTCCTTTTCTTTTCCACCCTAGGGCGGTAAAGAAGAGGAATTCTTCAGCTTTACGCACGATTAGCGAGTTTGTTTACATTCAACAAAACTAATTTGCTGTTCTTTTATTAAAGTAACTGTTTATATCGAGTTTTTAGTGAAAAACAATGAGTGAATCAAGTGACTTTGACGAAAATGTGGAGAATAATACTCCTCCAGAAATGATTAATTCGGCAAAAAATACAACTCAAGAATAAATGCCATCTTTATCAAAAAGAGAGATACGAACTTACATACAGCAAGTTTATTTTTTTCTGTATTTATTATTTAAATCTAACAATCGTAGATAAAGTACGGTACGTAACTCGTGCGAAAACGGCATTTTGCATTGCTTGTTTGGTTTTACTACCCTCGCTATCGCTCGGGTGCAAACTCCACACTCGCATGCAAAATGCTACTTTCCGCACTCGACGCGTAATGTAGGTACTATTAGAGCAGATTACAGACCATCAAACTTTCATAAAAATCAGATGAATACTTTTGAAGATATACGTGTAAATAAATCTATGTTTGTGCGCACGTGGAAGAGAAACAATTACGCGTAGAAGGTTGAAACTTATATGGGACCAACAATGGGCTAATTATGGCCTACCACCCGAATTTCATTAAAATTGGACGTGTATAGTTTTTAAGATAAGTTGATTCGCAAAAATTGAACGACAGACCGACCGACAGACAGAGACGGAACCAAAAATGTTCCCTGATGTCTGATACGGATTTGTGTCTTGGAATTTTTGAAATCGGGGACCTAACATTTTTTCGTTCTCCAGAACGATCACATAGCAGCCGTTACCTTCGGTAAGCTCGGAAGCAAAAAAAAAAAAAAACCCAGATGTGATTACTTAAGAGTACTCTCAAATGAATAGCTTGGTTTTCTAGTGAACTCAGCATCACGCAAGGGTTTAAGTCCGAGGTTTCGCTTCCACTACTGGAAGCACTAAGGAGCTGTTCATCATGATGTTTACTGAATCGCAGGACAATTAATGCTCGGAGCGAAAAATTTCCAAGAGTAATTCATTTTTATTTTGAGCCATAGAATCCAAATCTAGTCTAAAAAATATGGCTACCTATCAGTATAATTTCTGGAAGCGTATTTATAGCCATTATCGAACCCTGAAATCCGCATCTTTCTATCTATAATGGTTCCGGAGATATTTCGCTGTTCCATATCAGCTGGGACACCCGGTATATATGCGTGAGTGTATTGAGGGTTTTATTATTTCCAGTTAAACCCATCCTGTGGTCAAAAAAAGAGGGGAGAAATATACATTACATAAATAATATTTTACTAATACATATACATATATATATATATATATATATATATATATTATATATATATATTTTTTAAATAAAAAAAAACGATGTATGGACAACAATGTCATAAAGATGGTCTTTAAATATCATTGCCCTTTTACTTACAACGGCTTTTGTCTGCTAATATAAATTTTGTGGTATTTGACTAACCTTGACATTTTGTAGGAAATCTTACATCTGGTATTATTTTAGTGTAACATGTTGGGATCACACTCAACATTAAAAGCGAGTCAAAACGTTTTTGTATAATTTAAATAATTTAAAGGGATGATAAATGAGGAGTCAGTGAAAAAAGAGAACAATAACATAACCAGTGTAAACTAGAATACATGCTGTTCTTTCCTTAAAAACACAGTCTTAGATATTTTCATATACAATTTAGATTCTGGGAAAGATACCCAAGATAAATTATTTTTATTTCCTCGTAAATTATGTAGTATATATGTATAGAGAAAAATAATTGTTATAACACGAAAATTATATTTTGAGATTTTGATAGATTCGCACGTTTTGAGGTCCTCTAAGTCTAAAAATAATATTTAAAAATTTCAAGATAAAAAGAACTTTTTATATACTACGTTTTTAAATTTTCTGTTGAAACGTATGTAATGTTAATAATATAATTGTTATTGTTATATAATATATAATGTTAGTGAAAAAAAAAAATAAAATAAAAATAGTTACTAAAAATAGTACTATTATATATTATTTTATCTACGATTGATACGAAATATAAACATTATATCTCTGTTAAGATGCTTAGAAAGTGATTATTTACGTACTTGTATTCATTGCGCATGCGCGTCTCATAGTTCTGAAGAATTCCTCTTCTTTACCACGCTAGCGCGGTAAAGAAGAGGAATTCTTCAGCTTTACGCACGATTAGCAAGTTTGTTTACATTTAACAAAACTAATTTGCTGTTATTTTATTAAAGTAACTGTTTATATCGAGTTTTTAGTGAAAAACAATGAGTGAATCAAGTGTCTTTGACGAAAATGTGGAGAATAATACTCCTCCAGAAATAATTAATTCGGCAAAAAATACAACTCAAGATGAATGCCATCTTTATCAAGAGAAGAGATACGAACTTACATACAGCAAGTTTATTTGTTTCTGAATTTATTATTTAAATCTAACAATCGTAGATAAAGTACGGTACGCAACTCGAGCGAAAACGGCATTTTGCATTGTTCGTGTGGTTTTACAACCCTCGCTATCGCTCGGGTGCAAACTCCACACTCGCATGCAAAATGCTACTTTCCGCACTCGACGCGTAATGTACTATTATTTGTTTATAAACAAAACTGTAAGAACGTGAAACCTATTTAGATTCAAAAGGTCGTCACTATTATTTCTTTTAATGAAGAAAAATGTTAGCTTTACGTGTTCATCACAATCTTCTTTTTAAAAATTAAAATCTTTATAATGACTCTCTAGACATTATAATGTTTCACAGATTTTATCATAAGAAATTTCTATAATGGACAAAGCACTTAATAAATGAAGCGTCGCTTTAACGTTTCATAAACTTGGGATATTTCCACGAGGCCTGACACATAAAACTTTAAATCCCCTCATTAAAAGAATTGCTAAGATTATATCTAACAGCACTGTGACAATAAACTAATTGAAGCGAGCGTAAGCGAGCTTCTTACATTCAACGAAATATGCATCTTGTCTGTCTGTCTGTCTGTCTGTCTGTGTGTAACGTTTACGTGTCCGACGATAACTTGAGTAAAAGTTGACCGATTTAGTTGAAATTTGGTTACATCTTCCTTTTACTAATACTCAGGCTAAGTTCGTTGGACAGCGTGATCCGTCCAAGAGTTCGCGCGCAATGCTCGCGTAAACGTGAGCTTCAAGTTTTAAATTGGAATATCAGGACGGGAAAAAATTCTATCATCACCTATTCGATGAGACGAACATTTTTTTCACATAACATTTTTCAGTAAAACCAACAACGACACTGCTATGAATTAATAAAGATCGCTAAAACTATTAAAGCGGACCTAAACGTTTAAAATAGAGAAAACAACCTTTTTACCAATATCTTACGTTCTAACGTAACGATTTTAATAAAACTTCATGTACATCGTCTAAAGTACAATTGAAACAAGTATGTAAAATTTCAACTTGATACAAGCAGTAGTATTTGAGTAATGAAGTGATACATTTATAATAATAATATAAAAGCTATTATGGGTGGTTAAGATTCTTATAGTCTATAGGTTTGTTTAGGAAGGTGAGCTTTGTACCGAGTACCCCCACTCTACCCCTCACTACCCTCTTCCACTTATCTTCAACTATGACATTCATCATGATTAATAAATTTCAATATTCAGTATTTTATTGCAATACGCTCGCTTCAATGATAGAGCCACGCGATGCCTAGTTATATCAAAAAGTTTAACTTCTATTTCTAGTCCAGGAGATAGTGAACATTTACAAAAAAGTGTCTGACTAACATCAAGCTAGATCTTTGTGTACAAATTAATCTTTTAGTGCTTTTAAGAATTCGTCTACTGGTCATAACTTGGCTATAGGCATGGGCGTAGCCAGGGGGGGGCAGGGGGGGGCCATGGCCCCCCCCTAGGCCGGCTCAACTCTCAAAAAAAATACGATTATTATACATATACAGGTTAAAATAAAAAATAAAAAATAAAAATAATGCTGTATAATAATAATAATAATAATATATATATTTATTATTATTATTATTATTATACAAATTTATTTTATGGCTAGAGGGGGTCTTCAGGTAAAAATGTAAATCTCGTTTTAGTTGTCAAGTTACTACTGCTGTGGCGTGGCTGCACTGGTTTGGTTAGCATTGCTTTGATAAAAAAGATGCCTATGATAAGAAAAGAAGCTGGACAATAATTATGTTTTCCTTCTCTCAGCCAGTGGCGTACCCAGAGGGGGGAGGGGGGGGGGCACAGGGGGCCCGGGGCCTCCCCCCAAAGCTAAAGACCTGAAATTTAAGTATGCAATTATGCAGCACATGTTCAAGTAATAGTGTTGTGATAGTCAAAAAAATAAATAAATATAATAAGTAATTATATACCTAGTTTTGCCCGACATATTTTTTTTTGGCGTTTAAAAAGACGTCCCCCCCCCCCCCAAAGCCATAGTCTTAAAATTTAAGTATGCAAATAAGTAAGTATTACTTTTTTTTTGTGCAAGCAAGTCAAAAAAATAAATTAATAAGTAATTATAAACCTAGTTTTACCCGACATATATATATATATATTTTTTTTTTTTTGCGTTAAAAAAAAAGATGAAGAAGAAGAATTGAAGTAAGTAGTCCTTAATCAGTTTAGGTTAAGGATCTAAAATAGGGATGGAGCACTAAGTTATATATATTTATCTCCTGGGTAAAAATATGTCGCCTATAGTAAAAAAAAAAAATCTACATAAAATTACGACTGTGCATTGTCACAACTTTTTAGTGGGACGAATTTCTTCCCGACTATTATTATCCATTGTTTATTTTGAATGAAAGGTTACAATATAAAATTTTTAGATCAAGTTTTTAATTAAATATTTTCTTGTTTAAGGGTTCTTATTTTAATCTACAGTTTTACTTTAATATATTAATTAAATTTAATTAAAATAGTTCGTAGCAGTCATTAGAATAGTTTTTAATTATCAAATAATTAATATTAATTAATTTGGAAACGGGTTCAATTGTAGAATAAGATTTTAAAAATTGAAGATACCCGACCTTTCGCAATGAAGACTATTTTTTGTATTTATTGACTGGACTGTTAGATACCCTACTATTTTTATTTGGTTATGGTTTTGCATAAAACTCAGTATGAGTATGGTTCTGCAAATTTGATTCTTAAGTACCGGTGTGGAAATCCCACACATGACTTCCATGAAATGTTGTGGTGTCAATACGTGAGCAAGAGAGAACTCAGTGTAAACTACATCGTACAATTATTGCACACGATATTAGAGCTCAAAGTCGAAAATTTAACAAAAAACTGAAAAACATGTCTCTATTTAAGGTAGAAGGGATGGTCCTACGACAAAAAGTCATAGGACCAAAGTTGTAGATCTTTTAAAATCAGTTACCGCTGGTGTTATCCGCTTTTCGATACGACTTACAGTTTAGCCGCAATTTGGTTCCGAATTAAATCGGTCAATTATTTCGAATAATATAAGAGCTCAAAGTCGAAAATTTAACAAAAATGACTATTTAAGGTAGAAGGGATGGTCCTACGACAAAAAGTCATATGACAAAAGTTGTAGATTATTTAAAATTGGTTAAACTGGTGTTATCCGCTTTTCGATACGACTATCAGTTTAGCCGCAATTTGGTTCCGAAAAAACCTTTAAAAAAACACTAAAATACCAATATCTCCCAAACCGCTTGTCCGATTTTGCTCAAAAAGTATAGGTACAATCTACCATATAGGACACATATATACCCCAAAGGAAATTGAAATCAAATAAAGCCTACTGAAGTTATCGTCGACAGACCGATTTCGTGCTTAAGTGACTGTAGCTCCGAAACGTCGTAAGCTACGATGTTCGGGTTTGCGCCATCAGTTTTTCCGTCCAAAGTTCTAAAAAATGCCGAAAACCGCATCTCAATACGATGTCTTGAAGCGATGTTATAAAGGTTTTAAGTTCCGAACGAACGTACGTACGTACGTACGTACATACGTACGTACGTACGTACGTACATACATACGTACGCACAGACATACATGTATATGAAACGGATTTCAATGATACCCCCGGGTCCGTAAGACCCCTCCTTCACAGAGATCTCGGAATCACGTTTTGGAGGGTATCACCATACTTCCATTTTCATGTAGTAAAAAACGATTAATTACTATTTATTTAAAATTTAAAATTAGAGATGTAGTAGTTCAGACAATATCTCATAGGAAACGCTAACGTCGCTTCAAATACTCTCTGTCCAATCTTAATGTGAACTATTTTACATTAAGAGTGGATTTAAACAGCAAGTTTTCCTTAAAAAAATCTATTTCAAATAAACAATTTTTTCCCCATAATTAATAGTTCTATTGAGTTTTTTTTTTTTTTAATTAAAATAAATCCTTTTGAAAATATTAATAATGGTACTGTCAAACTCTTGGCATTTTTAAGGAAAACACTTTTTACTTCCATGAAAATGGAAGTATGGTGATACCCTCCAAAACGTGATTCCGAGATCTCTGTGAAGGAGGGGTCTTACGGACCCGGGGGTATCATTGAAATCCGTTTCATATACATGTATGTCTGTGCGTACGTATGTATGTACGTACGTACGTACGTACGTACGTACGTACGTTCGTTCGGAACTTAAAACCTTTATAACATCGCTTCAAGACATCGTATTGAGATGCGGTTTTCGGAATTTTTTAGAACTTTGGACGGAAAAACTGATGGCGCAAACCCGAACATCGTAGCTTACGACGTTTCGGAGCTACAGTCACTTAAGCACGAAATCGGTCTGTCGACGATAACTTTAGTAGGCTTTATTTGATTTCAATTTCCTTCGGGGTATATATGTGTCCTATATGGTAGATTGTACCTATACTTTTTGAGCAAAATCGGACAAGCGGTTTGGGAGATATTGGTATTTTAGTGTTTTTTTAAAGGTTTTTTCGGAACCAAATTGCGGCTAAACTGAAAGTAGTATCGAAAAGCGGATAACACCAGTTTAACCAATTTTAAATAATCTACAACTTTTGTCATATGACTTTTTGTCGTAGGACCATCCCTTCTTCCTTAAATAGTCATTTTTGTTAAATTTTCGACTTTGAGCTCTTATATTATTCGAAATAATTGACCGATTTATTTCGGAACCAAATTGCGGCTAAACTGTAAGTCGTATCGAAAAGCGGATAACACCAGCGGTAACTGATTTAAAAAGATCTACAACTTTGGTCCTACGACTTTTTGTCGTAGGACCATCCCTTCTACCTTAAATAGAGACATGTTTTTCAGTTTTTTGTTAAATTTTCGACTTTGAGCTCTAATATCGTGTGCAATAATTGACCGATTTAATTTCTGATTGGGGTGCTTAAACCGCACATTAATGCCCTTTAAAACGAGTATTTATTATTGTAATTATTTGTAGTACTTATAAAGAAGAATCGAAATTTAAAAGTAAAAAAATACCGTCTTATTTACTTTGTAAACAATCATTTTTATCGGCCACCACATCGGACACCACAACATTTCATGGAAGTCATGTGTGGGATTTCCACACCGGTACTTTGGTTTTACATACACCACACCACACACACACACACATATATATGTGTGTATATATATATATATACAGGGCTCGATTTGAGGCGGAACGGCGTTCCGGGACCTCTCTCTCTCTGATAAATAAAAAAAAAATATTCGGCACTAAGATTTGCACTAAGAGTGTGGGTTTATGTCTAAAACTGTTAAAATTTCAAGATAAAAAGAACTTTTTACTTCCATGAAAATGGAAGTATGGTGATACCCTCCAAAACGTGATTCCGAGATCTCTGTGAAGGAGGGGTCTTACGGACCCGGGGGTATCATTGAAATCCGTTTCATATACATGTATGTCTGTGCGTACGTATGTATGTACGTACGTACGTACGTACGTACGTACGTTCGTTCGGAACTTAAAACCTTTATAACATCGCTTCAAGACATCGTATTGAGATGCGGTTTTCGGCATTTTTTAGAACTTTGAACGGAAAAACTGATGGCGCAAACCCGAACATCGTAGCTTACGACGTTTCGGAGCTACAGTCACTTAAGCACGAAATCGGTCTGTCGACGATAACTTTAGTAGGCTTTATTTGATTTCAATTTCCTTTGGGGTATATATGTGTCCTATATGGTAGATTGTACCTATACTTTTTGAGCAAAATCGGACAAGCGGTTTGGGAGATATTGGTATTTTAGTGTTTTTTTAAAGGTTTTTTCGGAACCAAATTGCGGCTAAACTGAAAGTCGTATCGAAAAGCGGATAACACCAGTTTAACCAATTTTAAATAATCTACAACTTTTGTCATATGACTTTTTGTCGTAGGACCATCCCTTCTACCTTAAATAGTCATTTTTGTTAAATTTTCGACTTTGAGCTCTTATATTATTCGAAATAATTGACCGATTTATTTCGAAACCAAATTGCGGCTAAACTGTAAGTCGTATCGAAAAGCGGATAACACCAGCGGTAACTGATTTTAAAAGATCTACAACTTTGGTCCTATGACTTTTTGTCGTAGGACCATCCCTTCTACCTTAAATAGAGACATGTTTTTCAGTTTTTTGTTAAATTTTCGACTTTTTTTTATCAGCTGATTCTAAATTCTTTTATTATTATATTCTTATATCGTATAGTTAAAAACAAGTATAAAGAAAATGTAAAGAAATAAACAAAAATTGAATAATTAATTTTTTTGTTATAAAGGATAAAGATTAATAAATTTGTTTTGTTTTCGCATAAACTCACCTAGAACTCTAGGTGTAAACAAACCTCCTTTCTCTCTTATCTTTTTACATTCTACCGACATTTATAAGGTAACATTTTATTTTTATGTTAACTATATATTTAATTGTGTTTATTATCATTATTATTAGCGAATTTTTAAAGAAAATTACGCTATTGCAATGGCTTCAAAATTTTTGTAATGCGAATTTTTCCATGGAAATCCGTTTTAGACCATTCTGAATAGATTCCTAAAATTTAACACTTTTTTTATGTATGTATGTATATATGAATGTATATATGTATGTATATATGTATATATGTGTCACTCCAGACGATATCTCCCCTTAGGATGCACTTAAAAATTTCAAACAAATTTTAAAATGTCAATAATATCAAAAGAAAGGATGAGTTCGTTGGCCAGAATTTTTGGAGTCCATTTAGGGGTCAAATTTTGACCATTTAGGGTCAAAAAACGTGTTTTTTCCATTTTACCCCCTTTTATGTGAAAATATGAAAAAGTGTACATAACAACAATTACTGTACTCTTAAAGAGCTTTCCAACGACATGCATCTTGAAGGGTAAATACGATTTTGACTTTTGTACCTCGTACCCCTGTGTACCAAATTTTTTTTTCACCCATGCAAATTCTAAACTAAAATTTTCCTATATTATCATAAGCCAATAATCCGCAGATTTCTTTGAAAATTCGCTCATTAAGTCATGGTGCATGACTGGACTTTTTTTGTTTAATTTTGGCTTTCTGTTGCAAAACTATAATCAATATTAGCTGTTTGTACGATGTAGTTTATACTGAGTTCTCTCTTGCTCACGTATTGACACCACAACATTTCATGGAAGTCATGTGTGGGATTTCCACACCGGTACTTATATACTATGTTTTTAAATTTTCTATTGAATCGTATGTAATGTTGATATGTAATATAATTGTTATTGTTATATAATATATAATGTTAGTGAAAAAAAAAAAAAAAATAGTTCCAAATTTATTTATTTATACTATGTTTTTAAATTTTCTATTGAATCGTATGTAATGTTGATATGTAATATAATTGTTATTGTTATATAATATATAATGTTAGTGAAAAAAAAAAAAAATAGTTCCGAATTTATTTACTTCACATAAATGACAACCATCTAGATAGCTGATCTTAAACCTATAAAAGGACAAATCTTTGTACAATGGGTCTCCCCAACACCAAATCTAAAGCGTGCCATCGATATATTTGAAATAATATAATCGATAAATAATATAATCGATATTTCCTGTTTTGCAGTCATTCAATGTTTATCTATCACAAATTTGAGACCCGTCAAAATGAAGATTACGTAAATATGGGACATGGCAAAACAAATAAAATAACTTGGGGATTTTTTCCAAACTAACTTTCCGTACAGCAAAATTTGCTGAAAACCAATATAATTCTGCTGAAAGATGGCTAAAAGTATTAAAATAATGCATTGTCATCGTGTTCTGAACTATGCTAAAAGTTTCAAATGTCTACCTATTCGGGAAATTAGTTAGAAATCGAAATAAAAACGTAGTAAAAATGCTGTTTTAGAACGTTTATTTTTCAAATTTTTCCCGGGGGAGGACCCCCGGACCCCCCTATTATAGGGGGGGGGGGGGGTAGAGGGTAGGTTGTAGTTTTGGCACCTATATATATATATCCAAAAAAATTAGCCCCCCCTAAAGGCAACCCTGGCTACGCCCATGGCTATAGGCATTTGAAAAAAACAAACCGGTAGAGAGCGGCCATGTCCCGCCAATGAAGACTATGTGATTTTCATGATCCTCAGTACAAAATTAGTTATAGACCGAAAATCAAGTTGATGTTAGTTTGTCACTTGATCACTTGATAGGCTAGTTAGTCAACTATTACTCCAAATCAAAGTGCTCACACATCAAGTCACAAACTAACATCAACTTGATTTCAGTCTACTGACTAATTTTGTACTGAGGATCATGAAAATCTTATTGTCCATCATAATTGGTGAGACATGGCCACTCTCCACTGGTTTGTTTCTTTCAAATGCTTATTGCCAAGCTATGTCCCGCAGACGAATTTAGCCGACCACATATTCTTTAAAGGCACTAAAAGATCTTTTTTGCACGCTATCTCATCCTTGACGATTATAAATTATGAATATTTTTACTTTAAATCAAATTATAATTATCATTACCTGCGGGAGACATACAGAGATAAACAGGTCAAGTGTGTGCTAGTCAGCACACAGCGAGGGTCCGTAGGCAACCCTTTATAGTTTAAGTAGTACCCTATTGATGGTGTTTTTTAAAATGCTAAAAAGCTTACTTTGAACTATTCTATGGGTCTGATATTCTCAAAACACATAAACAAACTTCTGTTAAAGTATTTATTTGTCACTGAACCGGGCTACAACCATTTAAATACATCGAAAAGACCATAATTATGAAAAAAACGTATTTTGTCAATAAAAAAACAAAATAATTTTTTTTTCTCGAAATTTCCAAAAAGTGGTATCTTTACTTTTGGTCGAAGAATGTTCAGAATAATTTTTTTCACTTCACATAAGCGAGATAGAAGGGGGGGGGGACACGTTTTACACCCACTTCAAACTTGCCTACGCTCGCCCTATCAAAGTTATAACCAAAGAATAATATATTTTTGTAATCAGCTCGACGTACCCTTTTATATGATACCCCTCACGGTGTCGAAAAAAAATTTAAAAAATTGAACCCTTAAGTTTTTTACCCTAATTTTTTTGAAAAATATTTTTTTTAAGTCGCTATATTTTTAAAATATGTGGGCAGGTACAAGACACATACATGCCAAATTTCAAAGTGATCGGACGAAAGGTGTAGCCGTGAGAGCACGCGAGAGGACGGACCGACAGACACACGCAGGAAAATATAAGGGTCCTTGGTTTTGCCTACGGACCCTAAAAAATACACCCCAACACCGGGACTTGAACCACGGGCATCCTATATATCCGTTACAGGCGCTCTAACACTCTAACCAACTGAGCAATACTGGAGAATGATTTTCTCTGTCGTTACCGATACCAAGTCCCGAATCCAAGCTTTCAATCTTTTCTACAAATCTAGCAAGCCAATATTCACAGCAATAGAACTAGACCGAGAATTAACGCTTATATGATAATTATAATTTGATTTAAATTAAAATTTAATCTTTCCGTATTATGAATACTACCTAAAACTTGATAATTACAAGATAAAAAGAAGTTTTTATATACTACGTTTTTAAATTTTCTGTCATAAATTATAAATTTGAAACCCGTCAAAATGAAGATTGTAAATATGGGATATGTCAAAACAAATAAAATAACTTGCGGATTTCTTCCGAACTAACTTTCTATACAGCAAAATTTGCTGAAAACGAAATAAATTCTGCTGAAAGATGGCTAAAAGTATTAAAATAATGCATTGTCATCGTGTTCTGAGCTATTCTAAAAGTTTCAAATGTCTAGAACAAGGACTCTACTCGGAAGTTAGTTAAAAATCGATTGCAAGATTGTACTGGACAAACAAACAAACAAGAAAGCAAGCTAATAAAAACGTAGTAAAAATTTGAAAGAATATTTTTGTTTCGTAAAAGTATATTTTTAATATGTTGAGTAATTGTACTTTTGTTTGTTCAGTTCACATATGTATAGTTGATTAAAAGGAAGTAAAGTGGTAGCGCAAAGATTCCATTTTAATGAATTTACAATTAATCTCAAGTACATCGACAAATGGATACGTAGTCAAATAGGTGCACCAGAAAAATAGAGATATTAGTAACTGCATTTGATTACGTACGCAAATAAAATAAAAACATGAGCTTATAGATATTGCAACATTTAATGGTTACGTAAGCAAGCTGTTAGCAAACAGGTAGATCATAAATTATAATTACATTATGTCATAGATACCATCGGCAAAAAGACATATCTAGCGAATAGCGAATAGATTTAAATTAGCGAATAAAGTAAAAATGATTTCACACATTTTTAAAGCCCTACCCATCCTCAACAAAGATTGCCGATATCTATAGGAAATCACTATTATCTAGCTTCTCTTCTAAGCGCAATATAATTAGGTGTGATTCCTCAAAGTCAATTACCATAATAATACAGCGAATGATCTAATATAGACGAACATTACCCTTCACAAATAACATTTTTGCTTAATGTTAGGTCATTGGCAACTCTATAATATAATGACTTCAGCGTATTATTGTCACCCATGTGAATGGCTACACTATAGTTAACACAATACTCGGCTTTACAAATCAACATGTGTTACGTTCATTCAACAAGTGCTCAAGTCTGCCATATTCAGTTAGTCATTAATTACAAGCGAAGAGGAACACGTCCGGTATCCAAACCTCATTAGACATCGACCTCACCCAGGGTCAGGGTTAGAATGACTATTAGTCACAAGGTTAATTATACCACATTAGGCGGATTAAACTTCACTCAGTATACTCCAATTAAATCCCTATCTAGTCTCTAAAATTAACTTACCTGTTTCAAATTAAACTTTGCAAATTTTTTTTTTTTTTAAGCAATCTGATTAAAGAGTTGGAAAGTGATTTTGTCAACCTAATTTTGATTTTAAAAAAAGCCCAGGTTAAAAAGATAAAAGTGCATTATTTAATAACAATTAACGCAACTATTTTGACTCGAGTATTATAATAAACTTTCATACTCACGGATGATGCAGGTTTCCTGAGAATAATTTAATCTTCATATTTGATATTTCCATGTTAAAGAACCGTTTTTGAACGATTCATCTGAACATGTAGAGACAATGCATTCATCTCATATACTCGTATTAAAAAAAAAACGGTCCGAGACAACTCAGACAAACTTTCTCATATATGAGTTCATAATTACTTAGCCCAGTGTTTCCACTTATTAGTTTTCAAATGTACATTTAAATATTATTGAAAATTTCATCAAAATTTATCATAAAAATAACTTCTCCTCGGCGGGGAATCGAACCCGGGCTCTCTCCATCCGCGTTTTAAGCTAATTTCTCAGGAACTAGATTTTTCCCGGGAAAACGGCTTATATCGTTGGATTCGTATTCAAATGGACTACATTTTAGAATTTTTTAATCAAAATCGTCGGAACCGTTTACGAGAAATAATTAGGGGGTAGCGCCCCCAAAATTAGAGCTAAAATTCATTTCTCGATTTCGCCTCGGGGTATGATTTTTCTGAACATGTATGCCAAATTTCGTCAAAATCGGCCCAGTAGTTTGGGCTCCAGGCGTCTGCACAGACGACAGACAGACGACAGGCAGACATTTTTTAAAAACCACTTTTTTGGACTCAGGGGACCTCAAAAAGTGTAAATCCATCAAAATCTCAAAATCGAATTTTCGCGCCATCACAATACTTTCTCTTTATATGAGAAAGTAAAAATTAATTTTTGAAGTGATTTGATACGAAATATGAGATAAGGACATTGAATGGTGATTTGAGGACTATAATAATGCTGGCAAGAGATGCTCGCTACCAGAGCACACCGGCCTTCATCTTGTCATAACTTTCAAATTTACCCACTCAAGGACGCCCATATGTAATCCCGGCTTTCTTTTATTTGTACTCTTTTCTTATTATATCTATATTTAACAGCAGTTCTCTACACACAATACACCTGAAGCAGGGACCCGCCCATGCCCGGAACTCGGCAGGATATTTATGTATCAGCCAAAAATAGAACAAATAAAAATAAATATTAAGGAGAACTTTTATAACCTTAACAATACATTTTTCCTCCATTTATAAAAATAATTTCATACTCCCCCCCCCTACACCAAAAAAAAGAGGAAGTTTTTAAAGTAGTTTTACAACAATTTTTATTTTATGATAATATATGGAAATCTTTTACTTCTTTATTATTATTTTTATTAATTTTTTTTTTTAAATTTATTTAGAATAAAAACAGTTTTTATTTGAGGAAAACGTTTTACTTATTAATTTTGCATCCCAGCATACCGAAAGGTAACGGACGCTATGTGATCGTTTTTGAAGAATACGAAACATTTTTAGATCTCCGATTTTAAAAATTCCTAGACAGAAATTTGTTTCAAATATCAGAGAACATTATTAGTTCCGTTTCTGTCCGTCGATCTGAAGTTCTGTTGAGTCAATTTATGCGAACAAACATATCTTCAAAATTACTCGTCTGATTTTAATGAAATTTGGATGGTAGGTCATAATTAGCCCATTGTTGGTCCCATACAAGTTTCAACCTTATGCGCCCATTTCTTTCTCTTCCGCAAGCGCACAAACATACATTTATTTACACTCATATCTTCAAAAGTACTCATCTGATATTTATGAAATTTGGATGGTTTGTCGAAAGTAGAGTATTTTTTACTTTCTCGTGTAAAAAAAGAGAAAGTATTGTGATGGCGCAAAAATTCGATTTTGTGATTTTGATGGATTTACACGTTTTGAGGTCCCCTGAGTCCAAAAAAGTGGTTTTTAAAAAATGTCTGTCCGTCGACTGTCGTCTGTCGTCTGTGCAGACGCCTAGAGCCTAAACTAATGGGCCGATTTTGACGAAATTTGGCATACATGTTCAGAAAAATTATACCCCGAGGCGAAATCGAGAAATGAATTTTAGCTCTAAATTTGGGGGCGCTACCTTCCTAAAACTCTGAAAATACATGAAAAAAAATTATTTCTCGAAAACGGTTCCGACGATTTTGATTAAAAAATTCTAAAATGTAGTCAATTTGAATACGAATCCAACGATATAAGCCGTTTTCCCGGGAAAAATCTAGTTCCTGAGAAATTAGCTTAAAACGCGGACGGAGAGAGCCCAGGTCCGATTCCCCACCCAGGAGAAGTTATTTTTATAATAAATTTTGATGAAAAGTTCTGTAATATTTAAATGTACACTTGAAAACTAATAAATGGAACACACTTGGCTAAGTAATTATAAACTCGTATATGAGAAAGTTTGTCTGAGTTGTCTCGGACCGATTTTTTAAAATAGTGTTGACATAATACTGCGTTGGTATACACATATACATGTGTAGGGTTACATGTACCGTAACGGTACCTGTATGTATGTATTAGCGTGCATGTCAATAGAGCTTTACAGCGAATTTTCTGTACTAAACTTTAAGCTTTTTTATTATAAAAAAAAAAAGAAATATCTGCCATAGTTTCAAGGTAATTCAGACTTACAATTGTTATTATCTAGTAAGCAATTACTTAAAGGTTTATTACCCGGCAGGTAATAAGACTAAAAACAAATTGCTGTTGCCTTAATGTTGCCTCCATCACAACATTAGCTGTAACATTACCATGGATGGCAGACGTAAGAAAAGGTACGAGACGCAATATACACGGGTCTAAACACAGTAGTGTTCTAAGCTATTGTGCGGAGCTCTTGGCAATTCCAAACCTTGTCTCTAGAACGTTTCGAATTAACAGCTTGGTAGTATAAACATTCGTAATTCCGAAACGAATCTAAACTACACCTACTATGCTGCTAGGTTAGGGTTTAACTTAAATACGTAAGCATTTAAGATAACAGAAGATAAAGACTAGATAATAAAATAGCTCTTTGCTCTTAATGGCATTTCCTTGTCATAGCCCACACGAATTTAAGATGTTCAAATTCTACTACCTGGAACTAGATTAAAATAAAAACATTCTCTTATCCACCAAGAAGCACTTACGCCACTTTTCACCCATATAATACTATAAACTTAAACAGCTAACATTTGATAAGTGAAACTAATGAAACAAATTTAGCTGCATTGTTTTTTGAAGTGGAACTTCTTTAGGCGCGGTAGAGTAAATTGGCAATGTAAATGGAGTAAATGGTAAATGGGATGAAACGAAATCATGAAACGAAGTTTGTGTTTCAAGACTCGTCTAAGTGAAAGATTTATCTGTAAAAAATCTTTCACTAGGATCCACTCACACACATACAGGAAAACTTCTAGAATTAAATGCGCAATTTTGCATAACATTTAAACGAAGAGAATATTAATAGATAGTGATAGAATTGATAAGAGAGTGTCAACATAATGAAAATATAGGTTGTCCGTATCAAGGGAGAGAGGTCAGACGATAGAATTTGATAGACAGACAAGATGTATTTATATGGTTGTAGTCTGGTTCAGTGCAAAAACAAAAAACAATAATTTATCAGAGTGTGTTTTTGAGAATATCAGACCCTTAGGATAGTTCAAAGTAAGCTTTTTAGCATTTTAAAAAAACACTGTTTATATACTTTATCTATGATTGATACAAAATATAAACATTATATCTTTGTTTAGATGCGTAGAAAGTGATTATTTACGTACTTGTATTCATTTCGCATGCGCGTCTCCGAGTTCTGAAGAATTCCTCTTCTTTACCACGCTAGTGCGGTAAAGAAGAGGAATTCTTCAGCTTTACGCACGATTAGCGAGTTTGTTTACATTTAACAAAACTAATTTGCTGTTCTTTTATTAAAGTAACTGTTTATATCGAGTTTTTAGTGAAAAACAATGAGTGAATCAAGTGATTTTGACTAAAATGTGGAGAATAATACTCCTCCAGAAATAATTAATTCGGCAAAAAATACAACTAATGAATTAATGCCATCTTTATCAAGAGAGAGATACGAACTTACATACAGCAAGTTTATTTTTTCTGTATTTATTATTTAAATCTTACAATCGTAGATAAAGTACGGTACGCAACTCGCGCGAAAACGGCATTTTTCATTGCTCGTGTGGTTTTACTACCCTCGCTGTCGCTCGGGTGCAAACTCCACACTCGCATGCAAAATGCTACTTTCCGCACTCCACGCGTAATGTACTATTACAGTTAACACTATACAGTGTGGCCTACGGACCCTCGCTGTGTGCTGACTAGCACACACTTGACCTGTTTATTTTTATGTTTTTTGATGTTTTTTTTTCGATGTTTCTTCAGGTCAAAATCGATGTTGCCGATACATCGAAACTACAAATATCGATGTTTTCGAAACATTAAAATCGATGTCCCAATCCTATAACTCTAAACCAAAAAGTAAGTAAACCACTATATTTGCCTTTGGCGACTGGGTATATTGGGTATACGTTATATTTGCTCCAGGCCAGAAAATGTAAAGTATGTGGTGTATCACCGAGGTCTATTATAGCAAAGAGAAATAAACAAAAGAAACAAGAAGTCTTGTCATTTAACATAAAGCAACTCCCCTCGTTTTCATCACCTTAAGGCTTACGCCTAAAGGGAATATTAACAAATACACCAGTATAATACCATGCGACAAAACGAGTTCATCTTTATTAGTAAATAACGTTTGTCAAAATATTGCATCAATTTTGACTGATGTAATGTACATAAAGTAGGTTATTGTACATAATGAGTTCTCTCCTGGGGTTTCCATTTTGTCAACACTCTTAGTGTGTGTTTATGTGTTACAATCAATGAAACCACTTGTTTTCAGTGCTTTCTAATGATTTCACACCAGACCGGAATTTCCGAACAGACTCGTTGTTTTCCTAACCCTCCCCCTCCATATATTGATTGTGTAGTAAAAACAAATTCACATTACAGCCCACATTTTGTATGTTACTTGTATGTTGCATGTAATGTGTCGAGATCCGTCCTTAAAGCAAGCTTAATCAATAATTTCAGGCGCCCTGAAAAACAGGAAGATATAACGAACGATAAATCTTTATTTAAAGTCAACAAATAATTTTGAAAGTCGACAAAAATATAATTAAAGTCTAAAAAAAAAAAAAATACTCTTGAACCCGGCCACTCTTTGTCCGCGTTTAAAGCTATTTTCTTAGGAACTAGATTTTTTCCCGGAAAAACTGCTTATACCGTTAGATTCGTAAATAAATGGACTACATTTTAGAATTTTTTAATCAAAATCGTCGGAACCGTTTTTGAGAAATAATTTTTTTCAGATTTTTTGGGGGGTAGCGCCCCCAAATTTGGAGATCAAATTTATTTCTCGATTTCACCTCAGGGTATGATTTATCCGTTCATGTATGCCAAATTTCGTCAAAATCGGTCCAGTAGTTTAGGCTCCAGACGTCTGCACAGACAGACATTTTTTAAAAACCACTTTTTTGTACTCAGGGGACCTCAAAACGTGTTAATTCATCAAAATCGAACTTTGGCGCCATCACAATACTTTCTCTTTATATGAGAAAGTAAAAATAGAAGACGAAGGGTTCACACAGGTTTTGAAGCGGCTCCGCAAATAAAGATGGTTTGGAACCAACTTTTTGCGGATCCGCTAGAATAACGAAGAAGGGCATAGATAAATGAGGTCGCGCGGAGATCCTCCAGCTGCGAGAACCCACCTTTATTGATCAAATATACGTGTAAAAGTCGAACTATATAAGAAGGAGATGTATATAGTAAGATTCTTATATTGAAGGGGGTGCGGTACGAGGAAGTACCTACCCGGTGCTAGAGGTAGATAGCCTTTACCTGCCAGGGTGTAGGTAGTAGGTAGCAAGGTAGCAACCCCGATCTCCTTGAATACCTACATCACAGTACGGAGTGCTAGATACCAAACTAACAGGGATATTGTATTATAATTGGGCGTGGTCTGCAACCTTCACTTATACCTCCTTTAGTTTATATTTGTTTTTGTTTTTTAAATTAGATGAGATTGGAAGATTCCGTAACACTTTAGTATGTAATTTGTTTCTGTGCATTGTCTGTTTAAAATTTATTGTTCACACAACTCTTGTACTACATATTTTAAATCCGGTGTTTAATGTCTTTATATAATAAATAAAAGTTGCATATTTTAAATATAATTTAATCTGTTGAACACGTTTTAAAAATGTTTAATTGTAAATTAAACATACATTAATAAAATATTGTGAATTTAATTTTAATTTGATGGCACAGGATTTAAATTTAAATTCGGTACCGCCAGGTATATAAGAGATCGTCGGACCAAATATTTTTACTTTCTGGTATAAAGAGAAAGTATTGTGATGGCACAAAAATTCGATTTTGAGATTTTGATGGATTTACACGTTTTGAGGTCCCCTGAGTCCAAAAAAGTGGTTTTTAAAAAATGTCTGTCTGTGCTGATGCTTCTAGGCTAAACTACTGGGCCGATTTTTGACTAAATTTGACATACATATTCAGAAAAATCATACCCAGAGGCGAAATCGAGAAATGAATTTTATCTTCAAATTGGGAGGCGCTACCGCCAAAAAACTCTCAAAATAAAATTGATCGAAAACGGTTCCGATGATTTTGATTAAAAAATTCTAAAATGTAGTCCATTTAAATACGAATCTAACGATATAAGTCGCTATCCCGAGAAAAATCTAGTTCTTGAGAAAAAAAGCTTTAAACGCGGAGGGAGAGGCCGGGTTCGATTCCCCGCCGAGCAGAAGTTATTTTTATGACATATTTTGATCTAATGTTCAATAATAATTAAATGTACCAACGAAAACTAATTAATGGAAATCATTGGGCTAATTAATTATGAACTCGTATATGAGAAAGTTTGTCTGAGTTGTCTCGGACCGATTTTTAATTTATCAAGTCACAATATTCCGCTTCATCGCACGAATTTCATGGTTTAATTAAATGTGCAGGGCAGTACAGACAAAAATATATATTTAACTTGAATTCTAGGCGTCGTTAAAATAGTTTGCCTCAGGCGCTTAAATTGTTCAAACTTTTCTAAAAGTGGTGGAGGAATTCCCATTGGATTAAATGTATTTCTTTATTTATATATTTTTTTTCTTTCTCAAATAAAGAGAAAGTATTGTGATAGCGCGACAATTCAATTTTGAGATTTTGATGGATTTTTTTTTTTTTGATGTTTTGATGCCCCCCGAATCTAAAAAAGTAGTTTTTAAAAAATGTCTGTCTGTCATCTGTCGTCTGTGCAGACGACTTGCATGCTTAGAAAAATCATACCTCGCATAAAGAAATGATTTTTAGCTTCAAATTTGGGGGCGCTACCCCCCAAAAACTCGTGAAAAAAATAGAAAAAGGTTCCGACGCTTTTTATTAAAAAAATCTAAAATGTAGTCCACTTAAGAACAAATCTATCGAGATAAGCCGTTCTCCCGGGAAAAATCTAGTTCCTGAGAAAAGGTTGCAGAGGAGGTTTTGGTAGTTAAACATGTGCCATATCTTGATGTATATGGAACCAAGCGAGCCCATCATGACTTTCAGGTCGAAACCTGGTGGCGCTAGTCTTTCACAAAATAGCTTCCTATTTCTTAAGCCAATGCTGGGTAAACATGGAGCAGGCGCCCGCTCCAGGAATTGAACCCTGTATCTTAATTTGAAAACAAAACCAGTCTGAGAAAACTCAAAACTTTTTTAAAATCATATTTTTGTTTCCTATAAGAGAAAAAAATATACACTTCAGACGCTAAATATTACATATTAAAGACAAAATGTAACCTTTGAACGTGAGTAATTTACATAAATATATAAAATGGATAGCAACCATACCTAGCCATGTCTCATTTCCTCCAGAGAAATACGTTTCATAGTACATATCCTAAAATAAACCATTTCTATACATTATTAAAACAGTATTCTTTCAAAGAAAGAAACGGAACTGTAGGAGTAGGAAGGAGCGTCAAAAAGGAATTTATCACTGCAGTTCTAGACCTGTATAGAGGCACACCTGCAACCTGTACCCAGTGTTGCCATTAGATAAGGAAACAAAAGATAAGTTAGGCGCTACCTCGAGCCACATCTTATCTGTACTCTTATAAGCTCTCTCGCTTATATTCCCTTTATACATCATTTGAACTGCCATTTTCAATCTTTTTCCTCATCTTTCTTAGTAAGGCAACTAAAAGAGCAAAATAGCTTCTTTTCTTTCATTTTTTCTATTAAATAATTATATTTTACTTATCAAATTTTTAAGGGGAAATAGCTTGCTTACTTCCTATTAAATAATTACAATTACATAGCTTGTCTACTTTCTTATTTTTCTGTTAAATAATTATAATTTACTTATCAAATCTTTAAGGGAAAATAGCTTGTTTACGTTCTTTTTTTTCTGTTAAATAATTACAATAACAAAGCTTGTTTACTTTCTTATTTTTCTGTTAAATAATTACAATTACATAGTTTGTTTACGTTCTTATTTTTCGGTTAAATAATTATATTTTTCTTATCAAATCTTTAAGGGGAAATAGCTCGTTTACGTTCTTATTTATCTGTTAAATAATTACAATTACATAGCTTGTTTACTTTCTTATTCTTCTGTTAAATAATTACAATTACATAGCTTGTTTACGTTCTTATTCTTCTGTTAAATAATTACAATTACATAGCTTGTTTACTTTCTTATTTTTCGGTTAAATAATTATATTTTTCTTATCAAATCTTTAAGGGGAAATAGCTCGTTTACGTTCTTATTCTTCTGTTAAATAATTACAATTACATAGCTTGTTTACTTTCTTATTTTTCTGTTAAATAATTATATTTTACTTATCAAATCTTTAAGGGGAAATAGCTCGTTTACGTTCTTATTCTTCTGTTAAATAATTACAATTATATAGCTTGTTTACTTTCTTATTTTTCTGTTAAATAATTATATTTTACTTATCAAATCTTTAAGGGGAAATAGCTCGTTTACGTTCTTATTCTTCTGTTAAATAATTATATTACTGTATTACACATGTAAATATTTTTTTTATGTTGAAATATTAATTTATAGAATAAAGATTTTGTTTTTTTAACCAACAGAATTAAAATAAAATGAATATTAAAACCTTTGAAATTTCCTTTTTATAATATCTTTACTAAATAAAATATTAAATGCAAATATCAAATATTTACTAAGCTCACAAGCGCTCAAACAAGGAAGCTATTATTTTTCAACGTTTTTGAAATATCAATTAATCACACTCTGTTATAAATATGGAAGTGGTTTTAATTTTATAAGTGAAATAAAAAAAATCATATTAGATTAAAAGGCGGTTGGAGAATGGAAAGCAAGGGGGAGTTGATTTCTCAATTTTGGTTACCTCCTTCACTCGGTCTAACCTTTACCACCCCCCCCCCTCACCTCCCACGGTGGGTATGCTCAGCGAACCAACAACTCGATTATAATTACAATTTTCACTTGACTCCTCGGGAGGCGTAGCTGCGTGGTGGTGGGGGAGGCCAGAGTAATCGAGGATGGCCGCAGAAATTCAAACCATCCTAACCTTGTCAGAGAGGCTGGAGGGGACGAGAAAATCGAAATATGATGGAATTACAGGCCGTATCATGGCATCAGGTGACGAGCAACACCTTCATCTTATACTATTTTATCAATCAACAAATAAATTCACGCAGAATCAACGAAAAAAACAAAAATGCACAAAAACAAACCAAATTCTTGTTAAAATGATTTCAAAATACAACTTTCATAAGTTGATATTTTTTTTTGAAAATAGGAACCTGGCCACGACAACAACTGTTTCTAACCAATAAAATTACAAGATAAAAAGCACATTTTTTATATATACTACGTTTTTAAATTTTCTGTCGAATCATACGTAATGTTGATAATATAATTGTTATTGTTATAATATAATGTTAGTGAAAAAAAAAAGTTCCGAATTTATTTACTTCACATAAATGACTACCATCTAGAGAGCTGATCTTAAACCTATAAAAGGACAAATCTTTGTACAAAGGATCTCCCCAACACCAAATCTAAACCGTGTCATTGATATGCCCCCGTGTAGGGGACGGTAAGAGAAGAAAAGTGAGTTCAAGTAAAGAAGTGCAGATGCAGAAAAATTAAACCGATACCTAGGACACAAGTGTAAACAAACCTGGTTGTCACACGTCAATTAATTTATTTCTTTGTTTACTTTTCCTGTTTCGCTGTCATTCAATGTTTATCTCAATAAAAAATCACAAATTTGAAACCCGTCAAAATGAATATAGGTATGTCCCCACTGGTGCAACTTTTCTTTCAACAAAGGCATGCGTTATAGCGCACGGTGAAATGAACGAGAGGCATGCGTTGTTGCATGCCTCATGGAAGTTGAATGGACCTTTATTTCCATGACGCATGCCTTATTTTCTTTGTATCCAAATAAAGAATGTCCCACTGGTGCAACTTTTCTTTCAACAAAGGCATGCGTCATAGCGCACAGAGTGATAAAACGAGAGGTATGCGCTACTTAATGGCCTGGTGGAAGTTGAATGGAGCTTCATTTTCATGACGCATGCCTCAGCGCACGTATATCCAATAACTTGGATCTTCATTCAACATTCTGTGCGTCTTTTTGATGATCAGTTATTTATTATCAAGCAAATTGTATTATTAGATAATATTTAATAATATCTCCAACAGCTTATACTGCGGGGGGGGGGGGGGGGGGGGCGAAAAATACAGAATTCCACCCATCTATAAAAATTTGAACGCCAAACTTAATATCGATGATATTATATTATATTCTATATTTTATAAACAAAGTATGAAATATAATATTATTATAAACTTGAAAACCATACAAAATAAGATAAGCAGCCAAAGATTGCCTTCTACCTACACAAAGACTATTAAAAAATCGGTCCAAGACAACTCAGACTAACTTTCTCACATAATCTCGGTCCCAGATCCCAAGAAACTTTTTGTTTTAGATTTTTAACAAAATAAGATATATTTTATCTCAATATTTGGTAACTACAGCTAACAATATATCTGGTAAAACAGCTTATATTGTTAGATTCGTATATCGTAATTGATCCTTCAGGTAATAGAAAAAAAGGTAAGTGTTTACTTCATTGACGTGTTTGACAACGTTTCGGCCTTACCGGCCATTTTCAAGCCTAAACAGCATAATACCTTAGTAATTTTACCTAAAATCCCCCTCCCCTTAACCTCTAAAATTACCTTAGTAATTTTACACTTAAGATAGTGTTGTTATAAAATATAATCATAAAATCTGGAAGGAACTATACGGTTACGTCGTCTACTACAAATCCAAGGGTAGCGCAATTATAACAGTGGTATAATAAACAATAAGCAGACTCTATTAAAAATAGGTAACAACTTAATAAGGTAACAAACTATTGATATTAGGTAACATTGAATTAATCAAAATTATCACAGATATAATAAATAAATAAATACATTTATTTAGTAATATAAAAGTTGCCGAGCATGTTTGTGAGGTAAACACTTCTCTTTTATTCTATACCCTGAAGGAGCTATTACGATATATAAAGTATTTGAGGGTACATGTACAATGTACAGCCAATATTCATACGTCATTCATACGTTATTCATACGTTATTTAACGTTTGGAGCTAAAATTCATTTCTCGATTTCACTTCGGGGTATGTTTTTTCTGAACATGTTTGCCAAATTTCGTCAGTAGTTTAGGCTCCACGCGTCTACACAGATGCTTCACACACATTTTAAAACCACATACAGACTATTTAAACACAACTTTTTTGGACTAAGGGGACCTCAAAACCTGCAAATTCATCAAAATCGAATTTTTCATCACAATCATTTCTCTTTATATGAGGAAGTAAATATAAGTCCGCTAAATCGATCAACACTTTTTCTTATAGATATTGTACCATAATTAAATCACATATTATCTCATTTTATTGATTTATTTATAAATACATTTAAAAAGTGTTCAACAGGTTAACACTAAGGTTGTTCACGTTCACCTTTTGTCTTTCCATTTTCATAAAAATCAGATTTATTTTAATCTATATTTGCGGAAACCAGATTTTCCCGAGAAACCCCTTTTATGTATATTGGTATATATACAGGGTGGTCCAAAAGTCTCTCCACCCCCCCCCCCTCATAACTTTGAATGGTTTGAGATAAATAAATGAAACTTAAGGGATCCGTACCATGTAAAGGGAAGTTTTTTTTTTCATGCAATCGCGCACTAGGGGCAACCACCCACTTTGCCCTTAGGCCACCCAACTTCAAAATTGCTAATTAGAGTGTGTATTTTTGATAGCATATTTGAATTCTACTGTGAAAAATAATAAATATAAAAATACCATTTTTAAAAACTGGTCTAATTTTCAACTATTATATATATATACAGTGTGTCCCAAGATAGAGTATCCGAGAGGAGAAATTTTCTTATTTTTGGGTTTTCGAAAAAAAGTCATTCTTTATAAAAAACTCCTGCTTGTTCTTAAACCTCTAAAAATTCTAAAATTTTATTGATTTTTTGTACAGGGTGTTCTGTTTTTTGAAAACTTTAAAATATTACCAAGAGTAAACTGTAACCTTATTTTTGATGGTATCGAAAAATATAATTTAGAAAAATGGTTCAGCATTGCAAAAAAAAACCAATTAAATATTATTTTATTTGATGAATTATTAAATTTTAGTTAATTTTCTGAAATATTAAATTTTAGTTTGTTTTCTAAAAATAAACAATAAGCTAACTACAACAAATAGTTCTCTTTGGATTTTTATAATAAACAAGTGTGATAAGAAACAAGTGGATAATAGCTTGGAAGAGTTAAAGGAAAGTATTAAACTGGTCACTGCCAATATTCCCCTTGATCAAGTTCACAAGGCTTGAATAGAATTCATAAATAGAATCGAAATTTGAGCAGGAATGGTGGCAATACATTTGAATGATTATTTCTTTAATTTTATTTGTCACCTCTGTTCATTTTTTTGTGTTACTTAAACAGATGTTAAGATTACAATTATTTAACTTGTTGTGATGATTTTTTTTTTTTAAAAATTATTATTACAATAGCTTATTATTTGATTTATAAGAAAAGAGTAAAAGATAACTAATGAAAAGTTAAAGTATAATATTTTTAAAGGTTTCAAAAATAAACTTATGTAGGAAACTAAATAATAAGAATAATCCGAGACCATATGCGTTGACGGTTAGTTTCAAAATAATTAAAAAAAAAAAAAAAAAAAGTTTTTTTTTTTTTTTCGGGGCACTTTTTAATTTCTCACATAAAGAGAAAGTACTGTGATGGCGCGAGGATTTGGCTTTGGTGGATTTACACGTTTTGAGGTCCCCTGAGTCCAAAGGGGACCAAGTCCAAAAAGTGGTTTTTAAAAAACGTCTTTACGTCGTCTGTGCAGACGCGTGGAACCTATAAACTTGGCTGATTTTGACGAAATTTGACATTCGTGTTCAGAAAAAGCATACCAGGTGATTTCGGAGGGAGGTGAATTCGAGAAATTAATTTACGCTCCAAATTTGGGGCCGCTACCTCTCAACAACTCTTAAAAAAAAACAAGAAAAAGAAATCTCGAAAAAGGTTCCGCCGATATTGATTAAAGAATTCTAAAATTTAGTCCATTTAAATACCGATCTAACCATATTAAGCCGTTTTCCCTGGAAAATCTAAGTTGGGGTTCGTCTGAGTTGCCTCGTACCGATTTTTAAAATAGGTAATCGGCTCAAATAGCTATACTGCCGCTTTTATATCTATCGATAAAATGCATACTAAAATATGAAGAAACTGTAAATTGAATGCCTCAAGAGGAATGAATTGAATGCCCGAAAGGCATGCGCTAAGGCATGCGTTAAGGCAAGTTGAAGAGGAAAGAGGAAGCGCAAGTTGAAAGGGAAGAGGAAGAGGAAAGCGCACAAGTGTAGACATACCTTATTGTAAGTATGGGATATGTCAAAACAAATCAAATAACTTAAAGATTTTTTCCGAAATAACTTTCCATATTTGCTGAAAACGAATTAAATTTTGCTGAAAGATGACTAAAAGTATTAAAATTATGAATTGTCATCGTGTTCTGAGCTATTCTAAAAGTTTCAAATGCCTAGCTATTCGGGAAGTTAGTTAAAAATCGACTACAAGATTTGTACTGGACAAACAAACAAACAAACAAGAAAGCAAGCTAATAAAAACGTAGTAAAAAAAAAATAGAAATTTTCTTTTAGATAGCTTATACATACTATAAACAATTATTTCTAATATTCCACAAATAAAAAATTATTCAAATATGTTTCAAAACCCAAACAACGGTCTTACACAAAACTTAGGTGACAAGACTATACCAGGTGTACGTGTACAATGATGTAATATAACATGGTAAAAACAAAAAAATACTCTGGCAATTAGTGTGGCACATAGCTTCCTCACGTCCTACTTCGTGTACTTTAATAATTTTATCCTTTGACAATCAATTATTGTCAAATTAATTAAAATTTTCCTTGTTTTTTTAAATCTATCAAAATTATTTTGGTTTTTCCACAAGAATCAAATTATCATTTTGGCAAATTTTAAAGAGCGCAGAGGGTTGAAATTAATCTGGGGATATCTGCGAACTACCGACGGACAGACGGACACACCACCCTCGGCATAAGGATTTCGAGAATTATCTACGAAACGCTACAAATGTGACAACAATTCGGTTATTTACCATCTAACTTGTCAGTATATGCTACAGTAAAGTCACGACACATTTATTTTTATTTTATAAGAGTCGATAGTATAATGTCGATTTATATTACTTAAACACAGCGAAATCCATTAAAACTAAATTATGATTATTACTGCACCAAATACTTAACAGTAAATGAAATTATTACAATTTATAATAAAACCATTTTTCAAAACATATCTTTTAACAACCTCAATTATTTTAATTAAAAAAAAAAACATTCTCTCTCCCATTAAATAAAAATAATTTGACACTTTATTTCCCTGTTAATTTACATATTTATATTATATAATTATATAATATTTGTTGCAATTTAGCACAGTAATTTTTATTTCATTACACCCAGACATCTTAATAGTTTTAGATTGTATAAAACTAAAACGAGAAAATAGCATATATATATATATATATATATATATATATATGCTATTATTATAATAGTTATATTGTTATATTATATTGCTGGTGGTTAAGGATATTTACCCAGGGCACAATCACACTTTTTTTTTTCTGGGTAAAATGCATAACGGGATACAACTGAAAAGAAAATATGCATTATAGTTTAGGTCAGTGACTTCCCACATAGAGTCATATCACAGAGTTACTCGAGGTACGCTCACGTAATGAAACAGGTAATGTACCACATTCAAGTATCCATCTAGACTGCTATGATAAGACAAGGGTGTGGCCCAAGTGTCAGGCTCCAGTATTTCACAGAATAACAACTGTCAGTAGAGCAACACCTCCATAATCCATAAACAGATAACACTGTTACTCTTAATAAGTACCATGGAAGCTGCATGCATCTAAAGTAGCCCAAAGAAATACTCGCACAAATAAAAAACGTAATAACTCAAACAGAAAGAGTCCTCCGTCCTCCATCCAAATTGACCCATCCCAAACTTTTATTATCTCTTTTTCTTTCCGAACAGGTCCGAGACAACTCAGACAAACTTTCTCATACTGTTAAAACTATATTTAAATTTCATCATGTCTCATTTAATTGATTTAAAAAAATAAATCAAATCAAAAAGTCCAGTAATTCACCATGACTTAATGAGCGAATTTTCAAAGAGATCTGCGTTTTATTGGCTTATGATAATACAGAAAAATTTAGGTTTAGAATTTGGATGGGTGAAAAAAAAATTGGTACACAGGGGTACGGGGTACAAAAGTCCAATTAGTATTTACCCTTCAAGATGCATGTCGTTGGAAAGATCTTTAAGAGTACAGTAATTGTTGTTATGTACACTTTTATCATATTTTCATATAAAAGGGGGGTAAAATGGAAAAAAACATTTTTATTCAACTTTTGACCCTAAATTGTAAAAATTTAACCCCTAAATGAACTCAGGAATTTCTGGCCAACGAACTCATCCTTTCTTTTGATATTATTGACATTTTAAAATTTGTTTGGATTTTTTTAAGTGCATCCTAGCGTGAGATATCGTCAGGAGTGACACATACATATGTACAAATATACATACATACATAAAGAAAATTGTTAAATTTTAGGAATCGATTAAGAATGGTCCAAAACGGATTTCCATGGAGAAAGTTTTCAAAAATTCGCATTACAAAAACTTTGAAGCCATTGCTACAGCTTAATTTTTTCTTCGAAAATTCGCTAAAAGAGTTCAACAGGTTGTTGTTAACTTTTTGTTTTCGATTTTCAACAAAATCAAATTTATTACCATCAATATCTCGGAAAATAGAGCTTTCCCAGAAAAACTCTAGGAAGCATACGAGTATATCACGAGATTCGTATTTAAATAAACTACATTTTAAGTTTTTTTTAATCAAAATCGTCGGAACCGTTTTGCAGTAAAAAAAAAAAATCACGTTTTTTTGGGGGGTAGCGCTCCCAAATTTGGAGCTAAAATTTGCTTATCGATTTCGCATCGGGGTATGACTTTTTCTTTAACATATATGCCAAATTTCATCAAAATCGGCCCAGTATTTTAGACTCCACACGTATGCATAGACGACAGACAGATACTTAAAAAAAAAACCACTTCTGTTTATTCACAAATTTGAATGTCCCCTGAGTCCAAGGACATTAAAATTTTTGAATCAATCAAAATGGAATTTCCACGCAATTACAATACTTTATCTTTACATGAGAAAGTTAAAACCACTGATTTATTACATTATTGCGTCTTTTAATAATTACATTTTTTTCTATCAAATAATTAAGATAAGCCTAATCAAATTGCAGTGATAATATAATTATTCGTTATTTTAAAACGCACTTAAGATAATACAGACCGGATGTAAATGATCTCTAAATGATCAATACGTAAAATCAAGCTATTTATAAAAAAAAAAAAAAATAAATAAATAAAATATATATATATATATATATATATATATATATATATATATATATATATATATATATATATATATATATATATATATATATATAATGTATATAATTAATGTTTTGTCAGTACATTCCTCAGAATTGCAAAATGTTTGGATACTTTTTCATTTCATATATTATAACTAGCTGAACGAAATAGATAAACTTTTACGCCCTGATGTGAGCCAACAAGTTACGCAGTAGAACCATAGTTTAACAAGTTTATTAAAAAAAACGCTTTAAACATTTTCATAACAATGGTGGTTAATGATGAAAACAAAAATATTTTTTTATCACGTTGTTTACGTGTGCACAGTTAATATCGTTAAATGTAGTAAGTAATCGTCTGCTTACTTTCTCGTGAGGGTTTACTTCAATAGTTATTTATGCACCTAGGGAGTAAAGTAAGCCATTATTCCCTGAGCGAAACAGTTGGTTCTTGAGGCGAAGCCGAAGGAATTAGAGTTCTTGAAGGGAATAATGACACTTAACTCACGAGGTACATACAATATTTTATCTCCAGTAGGAAGAAAATACACACTTTCGTCCATTGCACAATAATTATTAGCACTTTTAATAGCAGATGTAAGAAATTCAATATAAAAAACAAATTAGAATTGGAATTAAACTCAAATAGAAGGTTATTTAGATGCATCATTCATTTTCTATTATTTATAAAATAATTAAGTTGCAATCTTCACTTTTTGTCCTACATTTACTTTTTCTTCCTACTTTTTGAGCTCAGGGATGAAAAGACTTACTTTAATCCCTCTAACCTAATTCAAAATCATAACTTTTTTCTCCCTACTGGAAATAATAGTTATTTATGCACCTAGGGAGTAAAGTAAGCCATTATTCCCTGAGCGAAAAAGTTGGTTCTTGAGGCGAAGCCGAAGGAACCATGGTCCCTAAATCCCGAGGCGAAGCCGAGGGAATCAGACTTTTTAATTCCCGAGGCGCAGCCGAGGGAATAACTCTAATTAGATAATTATCGCGAGGGGAATAATGGCACTTTACTCACGAGGTACATACAATATTTTATCTCCAGTAGGAAGAAACTATACATTTTCGTCCATTGCACAGTTTTTATTTATTATTTTAATAAATATCAATAATTATTAGCACTTTTAATAGCAGATATAAGAGATTCAATACTAAAAACAAATAAGAATTGGAATTAAACTCAAATAGAAGGTTATTTGGATGCAGGTTATAAATAAAGATAAACATGGTGAAAAACTCAGTGCCGCCAACCTGATTTCAACAACTTCATTACATTAGCCATTCATTTTCTACTATTTATAAAATAATTAAGTTGCAATCTTTACTTTTTTGCCCTACTTTACTTTTTCGCCCTACTATTACTTTTTCTCCCTACTTTTTGAGTTGAGGGATGAAAAGACTTACTTTAGTCCCTCTAAACTAATTCAAAATCATAACTTTTTTCCCCTTCTGGAGATAAATATAATTAAATGTGAATTAATTTGATTGCATTTACATTTGTTTGTTTTTTTACTCATACTGTACGGCAGCTCTTGAGCCTTAGATTAATATTTAGATAAGTTAGTAGAATGTGTTCCCAGAGGTTTTCAATTCTTTAGAAGTTGATTTGATCATTATTCATCAAAATGATGACCAAGATAATTTTAGTTTGAGAATGATCCAAGGAGGGATGGAAATATTACAAAAATGAGACTTTTATTTCCTTAATTGACCTTCGAAAGAATAATATTTAGGTTTTTGATATTTGTATACGCTCAATTCTGTAAGACTAAATTCAATCTTAATTAAAAAATATTGTTATTTATCGTGGCTAATAATAAAGTAGAGGCGTGTTTGATTGTAACAAATAGCCTCCATCGAACTGCGATTCAGTGGGATTGTTTTCTTAATTGTGGAATGAACGATGTATAATATAGTGCTGATGCTTTTCTATGAATATTTTGGAAACGAAACTACTTAGGTATTTGATTTAATTGCTTGACCTACATCATTGTAGGAAACACAGTGACTGAAGCCTTCACTCTAAGGGGTGAAGGCTAGTATGTATCTATATATAATTTAGAACCATGTTACGAAATTATAATAATTAAGAGGTTCAATTCTGTGTAATAAGCCTTTAACATTTTCTCCTTTCTGTTCCTCTCTAAAAAGAGAAAGCATAAAAATATATATAAGAGAATATAATATAGTGACTTTTTCTTTCTACATTTAATGATGACCTCCACTAACGCTTCATATTTTAATTAATAATATAGTCTGTTTATGTAACTGAATTTGACAATTATTTCGTAACTTCAAATCTATTGACATATTATAATATTTGCTACAATTATTATCTCCATTAAATTTCTGTTTAAAAATTGATCTATAAATTAGTTTTGGCATTGCGCAAGATTTAAATTACTATCACAACAACAGGACTTTTACTCCAACCAATACCTTTGCCTTAGAGTGAATTAGATATATTTTAGGTTACTTAATTTTACTTATGTCATTGGAATAAATGTTTCTTGAAAGTTTAAGTGATTAACTAATAATGAGAGGAGAATAGCAGGGTGTGGGACAGACTGACAGACTCGTGTAATTCTTTCTTTAAGTCGCTTGGGAAGTGAAGACTACACCTCTCACTGGAATTCAATATTCACATGATTATGGAATCATTATGTGACTAGAAAAGGGAATAAGGATACAAATGATTTAGAGATGCTACACATATTTCCTTGGATTATCAGTTTCAAACAGGTTACTGCTGCTATGAACATCTTGGAGGAGAAAGGTAAGTACTAAAGTTTCTTGGATATCAGTATAAAACAGTGTTGCTATAAAGTCCGTTGAGGTGAAAGGTAAGTCGGGATCTAGGCGGTGCTTCAGAAACACGAGTATGTTTCTGATCAGGTGTTTTTCAAGGAAATCCGACGTCCTTCACAGTCGAGTGGTCGCCGTCCAGCTGAGTTCAAGATGACCGCACCTTCACACGCTCAGCTGGTCACCCACACCCTGCTCCATCTCTTTCTCAATAGGAAACATTATCAGACCCCAGCGACACACTTGAGACCCCGACACCTACATAGCGTGCCGTTATCCCGCATCCAACTGTGACCGCAGCTATCACACACTTAACACCCTAAACTAAACACACAAAGGACAACAATGAGCCGTAATAGTAAAGTTTGGAAGGTCATTTTGTCGTAGGCTACAGGAAACGTTTCGACTTTCTCGTCCCACTCAAGGTCCTTCCACTTCTTCAGATCAATCATTGTTGCCAACATAGGGAACTACCACTTGAAACGTACGAGACATTACATCACTTCAGTATCTACTTCACTACAATACGTGTCCTTCGTTGCATTTCGGCCAGCTGTTTCAAACTCTCCATGATTTGTTGTTTTTAGAACTGCTTTTAGCGAATTTTCAAAGAAAATTAGCTATTGCAATGGCTTCAAAATTTTTATAATGCGAAATTTTTCCATGGAAATCCGATTTAAACCATTCTGAATCGATTCCTAAAATTTAACACTTTTTTATGTATGTATGTATGTATATATGTATATATATGTGCCACTCCAGACGATATCTCCCCTTAGGATGCACCTAAAAATTTTTAAATGTCAATAACATGAAAAGAAAGGATGAGTTCTTTGGCCAGAATTTTTGGAGTTCATTTAAGGGTTACATTTTTACAATTTAAGGTCAAAAATATCATAAAAACGTGTTTTTTTCCATTTTACCCCCCTTTTACATGAAAATATGATAAAAGTGTACATAACAACAATTACTGTACTCTTAAAGAGCTTTCCAACGACATGCATCTTGGAGGGTAAATACTATTTTGACTTTTGAACCCCGTACCCCTGTGTACCAAATTTTTTCTTCACCCATGCAAATTCTAAACCAAAATTTTCCTATATTATCATAAGCCAATAATACGAAAATTCGATCATTAAGTCATGGTGCATGACTGGACTTTTTGTCGAATGGGAGAACTGATTGAATCGACAGCCGATATTAGAAACACGTAAGTATTTGTTACGGCTCCTTTATTTCAGTTACAAGTTAAATACTAAAATTTAATTCTAGTTCGTTATCAAAGACTATGATAGGCTGTAACAAACAATATATTTCGCGAACATCAAATCTAAGAGTATTTAATGATAATGGTTAGGCCAACAACAAACCTTTCACCGTGTGCTTGTATAGTGGTAATAGTGAACATTATTTTTAGTAGTGTTCTAAACCCAATTGAATGGACAAGGTCATAAGTTAACAGTAAGATTATACATGGTTTCTTGCTAATGGTGGAGTATCTACCATTTTTGGATATATTACCTGCATAAAGGGATAAAGATCGCTAAATACATTAAACTGTCGTTTAAATGTTTTATGCTGAGTAAAAAAAAAATTATAAATAAAACAAGTAAGGCGCGCTTCACGTAAGTACGTGAATAATCGCCGGTTTCTTTACATTAAAGTTACAATTATTAAGTTTAATATAATTACACTAATTTTAATAGATGCATATTCTTTTTCTTCATTTCAAGACCATTGAATTGATATATAACATGTCATGGTGACTAAAAACTTTTATTTTTTAGTCGTCCGCCAAATTGGCCGCTATCTTGAAAATATTAAGTGTGAAAAATCCAAAATGTGTCCAGTTGTCTCAAATGCCGAGATGCACCTGTGTGCCGAATGTCATGTTCCTAGCTTTAGTAGTTTATGAATTGAAACAAGCAACGGACATACAGACAGAGAGAGCCGTTATATAAGGTTTATTTTGGTACTTTGTACAGAAACCTAAAACTCAGTAATATTTTTGAGGTTAATCAATAACGTAGGTTATACGACTTTTTAAAAATGTTCGACTTTTTAATATAGTTCTGCATGCACAGGGTAGAGTTTCTGAAAAAATTGTTTTTTTACTAGCGCCCATGGTTCCTACAACATATCCAAAATTATATAGATACTCGGACGTTTTCTAAAGAAAACACATTTCGTATAATTTGACTAGGCTACAACAACTAATTTGCCAGTTTCGGCAAATTACAGCCTATTAACCTTTCAAAGTTGGATAAGAAATGTTTTAAAAACGTAATTTAAGAGAAATCGTCTATTTTT
Organism: Gerris lacustris; assembly: GCA_951217055.1. NCBI lineage: Eukaryota > Metazoa > Arthropoda > Insecta > Hemiptera > Gerridae > Gerris > Gerris lacustris. The sequence goes on along the minus strand of OX578281.1, from coordinate 2,500,843 downwards.
AGGGTCCGTAGGCAAAACCAAGGACCCTTATATTTTCCTGCGTGTGTCTGTCCGTCCGTCCGGTCACCTGCTCTCACGGCTACACCTTTCGTCCGATCACTTTGAAATTTGGCATGTATGTGTCTTGTACCTAGCCACATATTTTAAAAATATAGCGACTTAAAAAAAAAAAAAAAAAAAAAAAATCAAATAAAGTAGGGTAAAAAAACTTAAGGGTTATATATATATATATATTTTTTTTTCGTCAAGCCGATTACAAAAATATATAATTTTTGGTTATAAGCTTGGATAGGGCGAGCGTAGGCGAGTTTGAAGTGAGTGTGAAAAGAGTCCCTCCTCTTTATCTCGCTTATGTGAAGTTCAAAAAATCTGAAAAAAAATCCTTAACATTCTTTGACCAAAAGTAAAGATATCACTTTTTGGAAATTTCGAGAAAAAAAAAATATTTTGTGTTTTATTGACAAAGTACTTTTTTTTATAACTATGGTCTTTTCGATGTATTTATATGGTTGTAGTCCAGTTTAGTGGCAAAAAAAAAAAATTATCGGAAGTTTGTTAATGTGTTTTGAGAATATCAGACCCATAGGATAGTTCAAAGTAAGCTTTTTAGCATTTTAAAAAATACACCATCAATAGGGTACTACTTAAACTATACAGGGTTGCCTACGGACCCTCGCTGTGTGCTGACTAGTACACACTTGACCTGTTTATTATTCATTCAACAAGACCAAAATTGAAAAACATAAATGGTAATGTTTTTTTTTTAACTATCGGTATTCCGTAGTCAGTTAAATGGAGGGAAATAGAAGATTGTGATACAGCATCGCAAGCTATCTAAGTATAACGATATGAACCTTTGCTTCTATTCTACTCGTATTCCCTCAAAGCACTTATAGATGCTACAGTATCTAGATTCCAGCAACGTGGGGATATGACAGTGATATTATCGTGGTGATTTATTAGGATTGTTCAGAGCTGTGATTGAGACGTCGAGGCAGCTAGTTAGCAGTATGATAATGCAATCAAAGCAACATGTCCCATACTATTAAATCAAAGCCTTCAGACCCTGTTAAGCTATTGAGATAATTTCAAGACTTGAGTTTATCTAATAATTCCATCTTCATTTCATAATGGTAATGAATTTATGAGACTGCAAGTCTAAAGTGATTAGATTTCATAAGTAATTCTAATTTAGAGCAATAGAATCGAAAGGCCAAAGTGCCGTAGCCAGCCATGCAGAGAGCATATAACAATTACCTTACTTTTTTAAAGTTCTTCTAAGTTACAGTAGTATTGGTATTTTGGTAGGAATTTATTGTGTCCCGCCACATTAAGTACGGAAGTTTGAATTCTTGTCATCTAGTGTTCCATTTAATTACTTAGAATCTTGTGATGTTTTCATTTTTACTTTTGTAAATAATAGTACATTACGCGTCAAAATGCTACGAAAGTAGCATTTTGCATGTGAGTGTGGAGTTTGCATCCGAGCGATAGCGAGGGTAGTAAAACCAGACGAGCAATGCAAAATGCCGCTTTCGCACATGTTGCGTACCGTACTTAATCTTCGATTGTTAGATTTAAATAATAAATGCAGAAAAAAAATAAACTCCCTATATGTAAGTTCGTATTTCTCTTTTGATAAAGATGAGATTAATTCATTAGTTTTATTTTGTGCTGAATTAATTATTTCGGGTATACACCCATTTTAATTTGTTACCCACCTACATTGATAATCCATAAAATATTGGAAATAGAATGGGTAACAAAGTTAATAAGTAAAAGCACAAAGGGATATTTAGTCCAATGTACTTTGGGACAAAGGAAAATCACACTTTTGTATATATAATTTCAAAATAAATAAGGTGAGTAACAAAGTAAAAGGGTGCCAAAAGTAACATGTTATTTATCATTAATTAACACATCGGAACTTCAAAGGTAAACTAAGTCACATTTTAGCAGATGTTATCTACTCGCTAAAAAAAAGGAAAACAACAGTTTCCAGGGGTACCCAGAATGAGGTGATATGGACGTTTTTTTTTAAGGGGGGGGGATTTTTCGTTTTGAAAACTATAAATAAATACGAAATATACATTTTTGTTTCAATTTACATTAATTTATGTAAGTATGTGCGGTGGGGTCCTAATGATAAATGAATATCAATATTCAAGTGTATTATAGTACAGTGTGGTAGAGAAAAACGAATCCTGTACCCTGGTACTTTAGGCCACGAAAATAAATGCAAGTGCCTGCTGATAATTTAAAGTTTTTACAAATTTCATATTTGACACGAATAAGCACTGCCGACTTGTAGCGACTCCGTACCAGATACGCTTTATCACTTTTTATTCCAACGCCCCAAGTTATCTGAACTAAGACACTAATTCCTTATAAACTCATATGACAACAAGAGTATTATATTAAATAAAAGATGCCTGCGTACCTCCCCCTTTGTAAGAGAACTATTATCTCAAACAAATATATTACTAGGCATCGCGTGGCTCTATCAATAAAGCGAGCGTAATGCAATAAATATTAGATAGTTAATCATGATGAGTTGATAGTAAGAATATGATTGTAATAGAGAACCATGTAGTGGGGAGATGGGGTGTTCTGTAACTCAACTTCACGTCCCTGCCATTCCATTTCAACAATTATAAAATGTATCACTTCGCTACACAAAAACTACTGCTTGTATCAAGTTGAAATTTCACATGCCTGTTTCAATTGTGTTTTAGATTATGTATAAAAAGTTTTATTAAGATCGTTACGTTATAACGTAAGATATTTGGTAAAAATATATTTTTTCTATTTTAAACGTTAGGTCTGTTTTAATAGTTTTAACGATCTTTATTACTTCGTAGCGGCGTCGCTGTTGGTTTTACTAAACAATGTTATTTTGAAAAAACTGTTCGTCTCATCGAATATGTGCGGTAATAAAATCTTTTCCCGTCCTGAAATTCCAATTTTTCATTTGAACCTCTCGTTTACGCGAGCGTTGCGCGCGAACTCTTGGACGGATAACGCTGTCGAACGACCTTAGCTTGAGGATTAGTAAAAGGAAGATGTATACCAAATTTAAATTAAATCAGTCAACTTTTACTCAAGTTATCGTCGGACACGTAAACGTTACTGACAGACAGACAGACAAGATGTATAATTTGTTGAATGTAAGAAGCTCGCTCACGCTTGCTTCAATAAATTTCAAAAATTTTAATTTAAAATATTTTAAGTAAAAACTGAATGCTGGGCTAGCACATTCACTGACGCGAAAACCAGTAAAGTTGAAGTGAATTAGGTTGAGGGGGGGGGGATGGCGCTATACACCTTGGAGGGGATGGGCACTCATGTGTATACCTTTAATATATGTATATACAATAGAACCTGGCTTACACGGCCCTCAATAACACGACAACCTCAATGACAAGTGCAATTTTCAAATCCCCCGTGAGATTGCCATAACACATAATGTTAAATTAACCTCTATGACGCGACTATTATTATCCAAACAACCTCAATAACACGGATTATTTCCAATTCACAACGTAACTCAGAACCTCTATAACAAGTCGTTTTGATAAGTTAACCTCTATAACACGATGGGTCGACCTTGAACATGTCTAGACTTGAAAAAACTTCCATTAACCTCGAGAACAAGACTGATAGTCAAAATAACCTTGATAAATTACCCTCAACAGAAAGAGCACCTCGATAACAAGCCTGTTTCCTTAATCCCCTTGAGACACTTCTTATTGAGGTTCAACGTAGATATTATACTAGAAGTAGAAGTTTTACTTAAAACGTGGATTTTAATTTTTGTGTAGATACAAATACCAGTATACAGTATACTAAACTAAGATGGTTGTTTCCTTTCAGAACCCTTCTATGTAGGTCAGTGGGTTCTCGTGACTGTACGTAACAGTCAATAGATCAGGCCTGGAGTCAAGGAAGGACACGGCACGTCCGCATAACTCGCGCATTACGTTAACAATATTAAAAAATAAAAAATCAGCTCAACCTTCAACGAAAAAGTGAGAAAAAAATGAGTATACATAATTTTCATCGCTTCAATGGTAAAGCCCGACTACACATACAAGGTATCACGTATACACAAGAGGGAGATATAAAGTGCGTGGAGGAGTGTGATAGTGAAGCTGGCAACTGTTCCATAACAAGATGAAGGTGGAATCCACCGCCCCAGATATACAACAGCTGTGAATCAAGCAGTGCATCGCTGATCATTACGTAACTCCAACAGAAAACAGTCAAAAGTTAAACGCTCTCCTGCAATCTGTACTCAGATAAACCTGTAATCAGATTCGCTTCCAAGTCATAACTGCAGGATTCCAACACTTGTTACACCAGTGTTATAACAACACCACACTCGTACATCATGTAATCTTACCCCATTATCTGCTTGTCCAGATTAACGACAAAAGTTCTGATAAAACAATATGGATTAAATTTGTAGCTTACGAATAGTATCAAGATTTGAACGCAGGTGAACGAATTTCAAAGGAAAATGGTCAGCAGTTTTTCAATAAAACATATTCACTACTCAAAGTAAAACCAGATACCTATATACATAATAAATCTAATTGCAAGAACAAATTTTATTGTAGCGAATTTTCGAAGAAATTTAAGCTATTGCAATGGCTTCAAAATTTTTATAATGCAAATTTTTTTCCATGGAAATCAGTTTTAGACCATTCTGAATCGATTCCTAAAATTTAACACTTTCATTATGTACGTGTGTATATATATGTGCCACTCCAGACAATATCTCCCCTTAGGATGCACTTAAAAATTTCAAACAAATATTCAAATATCAAAAGAAAGGATGAGTTCGTTGGCCAGAATTTTTGGAGTTCACTTAAAGGTCAAATTTTTACAATTTAGGGTCAAAATTAGCATGTTAAAACGTGTTTTTTCCATTTTACCCCCCCCCCCCCCCCCTCTTATATGAAAATACAATAAAAGTGTATATAACAACAATTACTGTACTCTTAAAGAGCTTTCCAACGCCATTCATCTTGAAGGGTAAATACTGTTTTGACTTTTGTACTCCGTACCCCTGTGTACCAACATTTTTTTTTTTTTCACTCATCCAAATTCTAAACCAAAATTTTCCTATATTATTATAAAGGCCCGTTTACACGCTCAAGCTATTTGCACAAACCTAGCTTGTACAAGCCAGTTTGTGCAAGTAAATCGTTGCGTGTAAACAGTTTGCGCAAGCCAAACTGAATGTCTATTTCATTTTCAAGCCATTTGCACAAACTGGCTACTTCAGACGATGTAAATAAAGTTTGATTAAAATCGTTACGTTAGAACGTAAGATATCGGTACAAAGGTTGTTTTCTCTATTCTAAACGTTTAGGTCCGCTTTAATAGTTAGTTAATAGTTAAAACTGACCGAATTTCTCCAAAATCGGTACACATGTTCATTTTACCAATGCTTAGGACAAGTCTGTTGGATAACGTTATCCTACTACCAAGCGATGTCTAGAATTTTTATAAATGTATCATTATATACCTAATATAATTGTTTTTATTTATTTTTTTTTTTTTTTTCATTTAATTAGAAATAACTGAAATTATTATTATATTCGATAAATAAGTAGGTGGTTCCTTTTAGATATAACTTCTTGATTAGTTGGGTCTTTTAAGGAAATGTAAACACCTCACTTTTAAGAAATATTTCGAAGTTGTGAGTTCTAATGTATTGTTAGGGGGTAAAATTATACGATCAGATCCGCTGACATAGTTTCAACTATATTTATCACTTCATAGATATGTCGGTGTTTGTTTAATTAAAAAAAAAAAGTTGTTTGTCTTATCAAATACGAAACGATAGAATATTTTTTTCGTCCTGAAATTCCAATTTTTCATTTGACGCTCACGTTGCGCGCGAACTCTTAGACTGATAACACTGTCCAATAAACTTAGTCTGAGAATTAGTATAAGGAACATTTATACAAAATTTCAACTAAATCGGTCAACTTTTATTCAAGTTATCGTCGGACACGAAAACGTTAATGGTAGACAGACAGGATGCACTGTTGAATGTAAGAAGCTAGTATACGCTCGCTTTAATTACGATAAAATGTATTGGTTTGTTTTATCCCTCTCACGTTTCTTAAGATGATATAATTTTCCAAGAGTAAAAAAGCTATCATAGTCATAGGTAACACTTTCTTAAATAATAATAAACAATTACTATCAACAAAGCTATGACATTATAATTCTTTATTATAATTTGAGATGCCTTTATAGCTAACAAAGGACTTGATTTATCTATATGTTCATATGAATTTAAATTTTCTTTACACAAATTAGCATCTTAAAAGCAGGAACAAGAAGTGAGCTGTAATTACTTATGAAATATTAGTTGAACCATGAATGGCTGAAAATACCCATTCTATTTTCAAGGTAGTAAAAGTTTTTTTATTTTTTTTAAAAAGTTGAATCAAAAAACGTGATTTATACAAACTCAAGTCTCTGTATTCGAGGTAAAATTGTTATACAAATAGAATAAAGTATATTAAAATCTTTCTTCTCGTCGTTTAGCCCCCCCCCCCCCACTTAAAACATTCTATCTTGGAACAAAGCAAAAACTAAAACTTTCCCAAACAGTTTCATATTAATTAAGTTTTGTCGAAGAAGAAAGTTTTAAACTTGTATAAAGTAAAACCAGAGTTCAAAGTGAATTTGAAAAGTTAATATCTCAACGACTTGACACAGAGAAAGAGTAAAATTCACGTTCATTTTCATCAAGAGATCTCCTTCTAGGTAGAGTCAAATTAATTAAAACCCAACAAGGATAAAGAGCGTAGGCAAACATCAAATTATGATACATCTATATTATTTTAGCTCCAAGAAAATGGTAATTGAGCTAAATTAAATAAATAGAAAGTAGAAGTAAATATGTTTCTGAGTGCACCACGAAGTATTGAGCGGTAATTTAAAGAAAATTACATCATTGAACTGAGAAATTTATTTTAACGTGTCAACACGAAAAGGTCAAACTTTCTTTTGTAAAGCAAGTGACCTCTAACCACCTCTATCAACCTTTAAACTCCTCTAACCACCTCTAACCACCTGTAACCACCTCTAACCACCTCTAACCAACTCTAACCTCCTCTAACCATCTCTAACCTCCTCTAACCATCTCTAACCACCTCTAACCTCCTCTAACCACCTCAACCACCTCTAACTACCTCAACCACCTCTAACTACCTCTAACCACCTCTAATCAATTGTCTACAGCTGCTAACCCATATTATTTTCTCATTATCCTTTATTTCCCTTGAATTTTCATTAACTTTTCCTATATATACTTACACTACTGCATTATGTAATTTTACCATATTATTATATTACCATTATACTGTAAATATATAGGAGGTTTCTTTTTCTTCATTTTTTTTTTTTATGTTTTTTCTTTCATTCATTACAACTATAATTGATTATCTCTAACAACCTCTTATCAGTCATTAGTACTATTACTATATTTTTACGATATAAGAATTGTTATTACATTAATTTTAACGTTACACAGTTTATTGCTATGTTATATGTATTATCTATTTTAGTGCTTATTCTTTATTAATTTTATTTTATTTTTGATAAGCAGATATAGTCCAGGAGATAGCGTGCAAAAAAGTGTCTGACTAACATCAAGCTAGAATTTTGTATACAAGTCAATCTTTTAGCGCCTTTTAAGAATATGTGGTCGGCTAAGTTCGTCTGCGGGACATGGCTTGGCAATAGGCGTTTGAAAAAAACAAACCGGTGGAGAGCGGCCATGTCTCACCAATTATGGTGGACAATGTGATTTTCATGATCCTGAGTACAGAATTAGTTAGTAGACCGAAATTCAAGTTGATCATAGTTTATCCCTTGACAGGTGACCATGTTGATTTTTAGTAATATTTAAATAACTAACCGATCAAGTGTGAAAATAACATCGACTTGATTTTTGGTCTACCAACTAATTCTGTACTCAGGGTTATGAAAATCACATTGTTCACCATAATTGGTGAGACATGGCCGCTCTCCACCGGTTTGTTTTTTTCAAACGCCTATTGCCATGCTATGTCCCGCAGACGAACTTAGCCGAACACATATTCTTAAAAGGCGCTAAAAGATTGACTTGTATACAAAATTCTAGCTTGATGTTAGTCAGACACTTTTATGCATGCTATCTCCTCGACTAATAGGATTATTTTTTTAAAATTGAATTCGATCTACAGGTATAAAGATCATCTAAAATGTATTTACCAATTGAAAATCTTCTACATAATAATAATAAAAACATAGTTTTCAAGTTTTTTCCAAAATAACTTTTTTTTAAACAACGAGTATAATCGGTTTGGTTTATATGGGTCTAGTTTGAGTTCACATCTACTCTCGCAAAATTCTTGCCCCCTTCTCTTTCAATAATAAGACTAAACTGTTTCTCTTTCTAGAGGACAATGATCAAGAAAAGCTCCAATAATGAATTAAAAATTGCACAGGAAGGAAAGTTAGGAACCAATATTGAGCAAAATATGAAAAGTCTCGCTTCCCTTTTAGAATAAAAATTTGTTGAATAAAAATGTGTCCAAAATAAAAGTCAAGGTCTAATATCGCTTGGACCATAATATTAGTAAATATTTATATCTTGCATGCGATGCAAAAGAGTTTTCTCGGTTGACCATCCGTTTACTTTTTTAACACTTCCAAGATTGTTTAATCACGACAATTGTACGCTAAAGTCGATGTACCTAAAAAATCTATGTATACCTCAAAAGTCGATGTACCTCGAAAGCCGATATAGTTTAAGAGGCGATTATATGATCAGCGTTAAAAGAACATTTGGTATAATTAGAAGGAGTACCTCAAACTTCCTTAAAAAAAAAAAACCGAAAAAATGAAATTTTCTAAATGAATACTAAAGATTTGTTCACGCAAGGACGGTGGTAACAATATTAATAAAAAGGTGCAGCGAAGCATAGCTGCCGCTAATAGGCAGGTCTTCCTCTCGTGCCACTCTTTCACACCAGTCTCCGGCCTTACTACCCGATTTTCAACATTCCATAACACTCATTATACATATATATATACATTCCATAAATTAATCTAATTATAATAATTAGAGAGTATATTTATTTGATTCATTGAAACAGCAGGGAAATCAGAATTCCTTGACAGGTTAGACTTTCATCCTTGGAACCAACAAACTAACCGTACTACCGTACCATCTTTAAAAAGTCGATTAGTCGATTAGTTTTTAAAGTCTAAGTTATTTATTATTTTTACTTGTAACACTAAATTCAAAGTATGTACATCCATTAATAATTTTTTTTTCAAAAATTAATGTTTATAATATGTGAATTAGCCGATTTCCTCCTGTCCGGCATAAAACAGGGTTCGTTCAATGGGGTCGTCCGTGTTTATAGGGAAACAAACGTTAAACCTCCTGGTTCATTTCGGGTTTAACTCTTCAAGTGTAAGAAAAAAAAAACTTTGGAACTTTCCCTAACCAAAAATTCCAATATGGCGGGAGATATTAAATTGAAATATAAAACACTTATTTTTCTCTTGAAAAATGGTATCATTGGGTCAGAGACGGAACTGGACCTGCTGAGGCCCGTGTGCAACATTTTTTTTTATGCCCCCCCCCCCTTCAACATGTTCAAATATTTTTTTTGTCACCTCATTTTTCAGGATACACATAAGATTTGTAATAAATTGCAACAAAAAACATTATTTTATGATAAAAATAAAAAAAACCCAAAATAAATTAGATTCGCATTTTAATGGACTACATTTTAGAATATTTTAATCAAAATTGTCGGAACCATTTTCGAGAAATACTTTTTTCACTTTTTTTCATAGTTTTTTAGGAGTAGCGCCCCCAAATTTGAAGGCTAAATTAATTTCTCCTCGGAGGATGATTTTTCTGAACATGTATGCTGAATTTCGTCAAAATCGGCCCAGTAGTTTAGGCTCCATGTGTCTGCACGCAGACAAACGACAGACATTTTGTAAAAACTACTTTTTTGGACTCAAGGGACCTCAAAACGAGTAAATCCATCAAATTCGTACTTTAAGTAATATTTTAAGTACTGCTGCAGAGCATTTTTTCTGTAAGCGCATTTTAAGTTAATTTAGAACCCATCAAACCGCGTCTTTCTTCCTGCAGTAGATTCCGGAGATATTGAGTGGATCATATAAGGTGGCCCCCGTGTAGGCAAATTTTACAAGTTAAAAATTTATAATTAATTTAAAAACTTACTAAAGATAGTTACATTTTGATGAAACATATAACACATACAGGAAGTACCCAAATGTATAAAAATCACGTCATGTTGTAAGTCAATTTTTTATATTAATAATACATATTATCTTAATAAGCATTTAACATCAATTGTCAATAATAATTATTATTATGTGGAAAAGAATATAGATATGTAGGTACCTACCACACAAAAATAATATTAATAATAACAATGGTAGTAAATAAAATATAAACTAACTTCACCTTTTTAGTAAAATAATTCTTTATTTTTATTTTTATTTTTATTTTATTATTTTTTTTCATAACTGGCAGAGCGGAAGTGAGGCCCCCCCTTACCCCGAGGCCCGTGTGCGGCTGACCCCATGCACACGGCTAGTTCCGGCACTACATTGGGTGCAAATTTCAGCTCAATCAGCGAAATAGTTCGGAAATTATTTAGCGTTGAATTGTCATAGTTCAAAATTCGTTATTTTCAAAATGGCGGCAGGTATCAAAACGAAATTCAGTGGAAATATTTGTTTTATAAAGAGGTATAGTAATTGGAGCAAATTTCATTGACATTGGAAAATTTTACGAGCTGACTCAGCAAAATAGGTTGATTACGATTTGGTGAGTTAATGACATCACAAATTTATTACTGTCGGGGAAGCACATGTAAGGGTTGATTTTTGTACCAAGATTTAACTCACTAGCTTAAAAACTGTCCAGACATCGAGTTAAAAACCACTCAAATCGTCTTGAAGTCTCCCCTAAACGGATACTTCCGTTGAAATCTCGGTTTTGGATTGATTGGGTGAAAACAATACTTTTCATTTAGGAAAGGAAAAGTAAAAATATCACTTACATTTACTTTGATGAGAAAAAATAAGAATAAATAAATAAATTTAAGTTGACTTATTGAACTAGAGATAATCTACAAGCAATTGATAACAAGTATACTTGCCCAGAAGTAACATCAACCAAAGTTTTTACAGCAAATAATTCAGGTTTTCTTACCTAAAACAAATATAACAATATAAGTTAGAAACCAAATGAATAGTATTTTAAAATAATAATAAAAACCAAAAGTACGAAAATATAAAATAAAGTAAAATATAATAAGAATACATGATTACGAGTCAAATAGTGAATCAAACGTCCAATTATAGAAACAGCCAACCAAATAAACTGAATACACAAAACTACCTCATATAACAATATATAATTACTTGCTTCAGTGTTTTACATTTATTAGATGTTTCGAGTTTCCCATGTTATAATTAATTATTATTGAAAATTTTATCAAAATTCACTGTAAAGCAACTCCCAGGCGGGGGGATCCGATCCCGGCCATAAACGCTATAAACGCAGATATTTAGCTATTATAGCTGATAATTTGATCAGGAACTAGATTTTACCCCAGAAAAAAAGAATTATTTGGTTAGATTCGTATTTTAAATAAGTGCTTTTTTACTTGAGCACCCCCCTATATCTCTTTGAGTTAATATTTAGACAAAGGAACATAATACAGAGTAGCATATATTCCTTAGTCTAAATTACTATTAAGACGAAGGGATATTTATTCCAATGTACCTTGGGAGAAAGGAATATCTCACTTGTGTATATATTTGTGATCATATTTCTTAGTCTAATTAACTATTAAGATAAAGGAATATTAAATATAAAACTGCCCCAGGAGTCTCAATGTCTTGGGGAGACAAACACACAAACCTTTGAGACTTTTGTAGGGCAGACTATTGTTTAGAACCAAGGGTAAAAATACGTGTGGTGTCGCGGGACACCCGGTAGGAACGAAGTTCCTTACATTTTTTATTAAATATAAATTATAAAATCACAGTGCTAAGTACGTATACATTGCTAACTACTTATACATGGCGGAGTTAGAAAAGAGACAAAATTAAAAGTAACCAACTGTTTGTACTTAGCAGAGTTAAGGTAAAATTAAAAGAAAATCAGAAATTGTATAATTAAAGCAAGCGTCTTACTATAAATATATATATTGAATATAAGAAAAAAGTTGATCATGATGAGTTTATAGTGAAAGAGTATGTTTGTTAAAGGAGTTTGGATTGAAATAAGACTGTTTTCAACCTACCTGGCCAATTATTATAAAATATATCTCTTCCCTACTCTACAGCTTCTGTCAGGGTGAAATTTTACATGATTATATTTTATTTATTTACAAAACAAAGTGACATTTTTGACATATATAACAAAAATAATCAAAACAAGTCAAGTAACAGGCTTCATTAATAACACTTTTTCACGTCTTTTTAAGCTTACGTTTACGCGAGCGTTGCGCGTGAATGCTTGGGCGGATAACGTTTTCCGACGAACTCAGCCTGGGCATTGGTAAAATGAACATGTGTACCAAATTTCATCTAACTCGGTGATCTTTTACTCAAGTTATCGTCATCTGTAGATTTCGTGACGGATTTTGCGTGACGGTGATTTTGTGACGGTTATTTTGTGAGGCTGATTTTGGTCGTTTTTTTCGGATTCACTCCCGGGCTCCAGAACGTGCCATAAGGAACTTCGTTCCAAAAAAGTAAAAAAGTAACTTTTAGAATTTTTCAATCAAAATATCAAAAAAAGTACTTACTAAACCACTTACTAAATACAGTACTTACTAAATCAGTAAAAATACTTACTTACTACGTATATAAGGGTATAAGAGTCAAAAGATCACTTCAAATAAAATAAACTAGTCCAACACAAGTATGTGGCACATAGCTTGGTGTAGAACAAAGATTCCTCATGAAAGTGTGGTTTGGACCTGTTTCGATTAATGTTCTCGTATGTCTATGGGGGAATATTTGAATTCGGAGACATAAAACATGTCGTTCTTTCGAATAATTTTAATGCTTATGTTATACCTTCAGTAAGCTCGGAAAAAAATGACTAATAAAAGAAAGTATTAATTAAAACATAATGACATTGCTCGTTGCCAAGGTAAGGTATAGTTTCGTATGTCGATACGTGATGGATCCTCAGGTAACTAATCACTCGTGAAGTTCCGCTACAAACATCTAAAGCCCGGGGCAGTCAAGCTTGCACTGACTTCACCAACCTTACCCAATATTCATTTCATCCTGTCCCAACTTTCCATCCCTTAAAACTCCATTATACTTTATAAATAGTACAAATAACCTTCACTGATTACTTTCACTAGTCAAATTTAAGAGACAACTTAATTTTAGAGACAAAGTAAAGTGCAAGGTTAGAGTGATCTAGTGTCTAGTGGACCATAATTAAAAAAAAAAAAACTAACTGAAGTAAGAATATAATGATAATTTCAGTTACTACTAATTAAATTAAAAAGAAATTAATTATATCGGGTATGCAATCATTCTGTAAATATATTTATAAAAATACTAGACATCGCTTGAGAGGAGAACGTTGTCCAACGAACTTGTTGGTAAAATGTACATGTGTACTAAAGTTCACCAAAAGTTATCGCCACACGTTTCCTACACGATGCATATAGTTTGTTGAATGTGAGAAACTCGCTTCAATTAATTTCAGACCAAGAAGTAATTATTTCAATTCAGGACAACAATTAGTACAAATCATATTTCTCATCAGCTAAATTTAGGTGTTTGGTTCTTACAAAACGGCTCGGCCTTTATTCATTTTTGTTGCAAACTACATATTATGTATTTTAATTCGTTTTAAGGAGATCTGCGCAGCAGAGTGGTATAGTTATGTTTTCATTAAGAATTAAAAAGGTAAACAAAACTTAATAAAAGGTTAAGTAAGTTTAAATACAGAAACAGTGCAGAATTCAACTAACTGAATTTTCTTCAAAAAAACCCAGTTAGTTGTAATGAAAAACAAGATAACATACTATTCTGGTATTATAAAAAGTGATTAACTCCATCAACTCAGATTGACCGACCTTTTTCAATGAAAAAAATAAAGTCACTAGGCCAAGTCCCTCTTGCAAGTGAGATTTTTGTTCGCCAAGTTAGCCTGAGCTACAAGTCAAAAACGACCTACAAGTCAAAATCTCGAGCTCTCATTGGCTCTCCCCCCCCCCCCCATTTTTTCGATTTTCATACGCTGCCACAGAAAAACACAATTTGTAAGACTAGATTAGCTAACTTCTCTTGAAGAAACAAGCAAGAAAAAAAAATAGGATGAATCATAGATTATATAATCATAGATAGAATCATCATAGATTTATCTAATGATTACTTGTTTTGGCTGAGATTATGTGGTACTGATGCTTCATACTCATGACTATAGAGGATAATAATAACACGACAATATTGTCACCACAATTTTTTTTTTTTAATAATTAACAAACGCGTTTCGAAATTTTACATAATCTTCAGTGTTAAACTAAAAGAAAGTTGTACTATAAAATGTTTTGGTTACCAAATATGGAAAGGCTTAGGTTAATTAGACATGATAGATTTATGCTATATTAGTCTAGATTTAACTGCTAATTTGCCTTGCTAATCAAATCGAACCAGTATCTAACTTCACAAACAAACAATTAGCTAGAGTTCGGAGGTTGACTAATTGCAACAGAGCTCCAAGTGGATCAAACATCTAATACAGATGAGTTTCAATAACTTATAAAATTATATACGTAATATAATAACGACATAACTTTATTACTATCAGTTTACTGGACTAGAGGCAAGGCCATCCACATAAACATAGTAAAGATAGTTAAATATTTTTTATTTATTTATTTATTTTGTTAACGCCATAAAATAATAATATTAAATAAAAGGGCAACCATACTACTATAGGCAATTTTCAGATTGAAAAAATTAAAACATAAATGAAAACATATAATGTTAACTAGAAGAAAATAAGGTATGACAGAGTAGGTTTAGGCCTGAGACATCAACGTCGCTAGAGCGAAAACATCGTGTTTAGAGTTTCAATGCATCAGTATAACATTGATGCTGACGCGAAGAAATATTGAAATTAAAAACATCGAATACAAGACGACGAAAACTAAAAAATCGGCAAGCTTTTCCATGCCCGAAGTAAAATTTTGGAAGACCGGCATCTATTTTTTTTTTCTCGTCGGGTTGGGAGGTCGATTTCGATGTATCGAAAACATCTATGTTTAGCTATATCGATGTCCTAACACTATAGTAGATAGGTTTAGGTGAGGGGTTAGCTAACTTGCCTTGAACCTAAGTCCGACACATATCGAGGTAGTTTGAATACCAGAGAGGTGGAACATTTTATTATTATTATTTTTTTTTTTTAGATTAATGGCATCAAGTAGCCAATTCTATGTCCTCTAATAGCCTGATTTTTGTGTTAATCAGGACGAAAAGCCGCCAATACACCTTACGGTTTACCTGACAGGAATACTTGTGCAGGTTACCCATAAAAGTAAATCGGAGCGTCATTGCTATCAAGTTATGGCTTATGACATAACAGCCCAGTTTTGGTAGAAATACACACGCTTCGATTTACCTGTGCAGGCTTACCTTTAAGGCATAGCGCAAAGTGTTAGGACTGCTTTAAAGAAACAGAACAAATAATTATGCCGAATAAATAACTATGGGCAGAGTGGGATAAAGAAAGAAAGAAAGTAAGCCATTATTCCCTGAGCGAAAAAGTTGGTCCTTAAATCCCGAGGCGCAGCCGAGGGAGATAATTATCGCGAGGGGAATAATGGCACTTTACTCACGAGGTACATACAATATTTTATCTCCAGTAGAAAAAAGATTCACATTTTCGTCCATTGCACAGTTTTTATTTAATATTTTAATAAATAACAATAATTATTAGCACTTTTAATTGCAGATATAAGAGATTCAATATTAAAAACAAATACAAATTGGAATTAAACTCAAATAGAAGGTTATTTAGATGCAGGTTATAATGTTGTAAACAAAGATAAACATGGTCAAAAAAGCGCAGTGCCGCCAACCTGATTTCGTCAACTTCATTACATTAGCCATACATTTTCTACTATTTATAAAATAATTAAGTTGCAATCTTTACTTTTTCGCCCTACTTTTACTTTTTCTCCCTACTTTTTGAGTCAGGGATGAAAAGACCTGATTTAGTCCCTCTAAACTAATTCAAAATCATAACTTTTTTTCCCTACTGGAGATAAACATCTTTATAGTTTTATAATCCCAAGATCGCAATCAGATTTACAATTCATTAATTTTGTTAAACCATCAAAGAAAAATGTCAAATGGGGACCTCTCTAAATAGCTGCGATAACATTCATTAGAGTCAATTCAATTATAATAATAGAAAGTTCAAAAGTGTATAAATTCCGCGACCAACGCAAATTAAAAACGTTGCTCAAACTCTACCTAGGAGAGAGAAATTGTCAGAGAGACACCTCATTACCAAACAACTCACCTTGAGGTAGGTATCTTCAATCGTCCAGGTCTGATTAGTGCTGTATTAGTGTAACAAGACATCTTTCTCAAGAATGGATTTTTTTTTTTTTTCAATGGATCATTAACTTCCTTTTGGCAACCTTCGATTTAGTTTATTCAGGTATTTGTAACAACGTTTTCATAGCAGGTAACAGCTGATGAATTGAGCCCTTGTTGTTCGATCTTATGGCAGGGAGAGCGAAACTAATCGGCAAGCCAGACGTCTATAGTCTATTGCCAAGGACAATCTTAATAGTACCGATACGAAAGGAAAAGTTGTCACAAAAGTAACGTTTTATTCCATTTCGTGTTCTAATTGTGATAGAAAAAAAAATCGGGTACAGGGTACCTCGGAACTTTTCCTCACTTCAGAGTGGCCTCTCCTGCTGCTTCTCGGCAGGAAGAAGCAGCATTGGACGTGGTCAGTACTTGGATGGGTGACCGTTCTGAAATAACTTATTTATTATCATTCTTAAAAAAAAACTTATTTTTAATACCTATATTTTATTTAATTATTTGAAGTTTGGCGGTATTTTGACAGATGTAAACAAACTTTGACGTCATCAAAATTTATCACACTAATAAATACTTATATTCGCTTATAACTTTTAAACTAATAAATGGAATTTCATCGGGGTTTTTTTTATATGTTTTCCTTATTTTTTTCCGGCTCCAACGATATGCTATTATGTCAAAAACCTATTTATAATTTCGGTATTATTAACCGTCAAAGTTTAAAAATTCAAAAATTGATAACTTCAAAATGGCAGCCAATATCAAAATGAAATTGGGTGGACTTGTTTGTCATACAGAGAGTTACATTCGAGCTAAATTTCAACTCGATCAGGACCATTTTTGGCTCTCAGGACTCTCGATCAGGACTTTTTGCTGACTCAGCAAACTGGGTTTAAGATGGAGGAAAAAGTTGATTTTCCGGGCGGGCCCACTACAGGTAAGGACTGATTTTTCTGCCAAAGTTTTAACTCTTTAGGTTAAATACCTTGGGCACTACGATGATAACACACATACATACACACACACATACATACAGACGTCATGCTGAAAACCACTCAGGAGATCTTAAAAACACCCAAAACGGATAATTCCGTTGAAATCACGAAAAAAAAGTTTTTGGTGAAAACAATACTTTTCCTACTATAGGTAGTGAGGAAAAGTAAAAAAGACGAAAGATGTTGATATAAAAGAATCAACATCTGATGACATTATAAGTGTCATTAATATATAAGTATCCAGGCGCATTATCTGTTACAACAAAAAAATCAAAAATATACTATCTATTTCCTCAATTAGACAAGACTTGTTTTATTTTTATGTTTTGAAAACAACAAAAAAAAAAACGAGTTCTCCAGCTAATACCAACAAGTAATCCACTACTCAGACGGGAAAGTCAGTTTGAGTGACGTACTAACACAGTAGTAGTAGTAGGCTCTACGTAACAGATAACAAGTTGGAAATTTCGGCATCAACTTTTACTCCTATTACTATTCAAGGACGGCCAGATATCACAACCATAATGCTATCTATGGACTCTATACATTAATATAGATCCACTCTCAAACAACAGGTATTTCTTTACATGTAACACGGAGTACTTTCAAAAATAAATAGTTGATAAACTTTGCTCAGTGAAAGCTTGATATCTAACGGCAGACAAAGTAATCTTAAATAAATAATGTCTTCGGCAGCGACTTTCATGCGACAGAGTAAAGTTTAGACTGCAACAAATGTTCAATTGCGAGTCGCACGCTATTGTATACGAACACGACAATGTTTCTTTGCTTTTCCTTTTCTCCTTATTATTGTTATTTTAGTTTTCATAGGAAAGACTTTGGAACAAAATCACGTATGAACTTAAGTACTTATTACACATGGTAGATTTACTTTTAGTTACTTCTGAATATTTTGCACTTAAAATTGTCTTGATCACCTGCAATTTTTTTTTTTTTTTTTTTTTTTTTTTTTTTCGTTTTATTTGCATATTCCACCTACAATAGTTCATTGTTATAAGTAATAATAATATCTTCGTTATAATGGCATGGTAATCATGATGTGAGAAACTGTCCAGTGACAGCACTCACAATTAATGACATGCGTACAATATGCTAGCTAAAATTTCCTTTAATTTAATAAATCGCGTGGCCACTGCCTTTTCAGTCGTCGGGGAGGATTTCCGGGAATGGAATTAGAGGAAAGATTTTGGACTAAAGGATTATGTTAAATTTGAAAACATCTTTCATTCTAATCGAAACTTCTTCTGTAGTCTTCACAATCATAAGAATTTTTTCGAGTATCCTTCGATTCTTAAAACCAAATAAAAAAGGAAACTAAAAATCATTATATTTCTTGCATTCATTATATGCATTGAAATTTTAAATTTTTAAATGTTGCGCAAAAATAATATAGATACATAATACTTAGATATTAATAAAAAAAAAAAAAAAAAGCTCTGAAAAATAAACTGCCAATTGGTGTGGCATATAGCTTCCACGTATCCTATCACGTGCTTTATTGATTTTATACTTTTAGGCGGCTTTCACACTGCGTGCGAGACCGAGCGAGACCGATTTCGCTTGAGGAGCAAATACATGTATTAGCAATGTATTAGCATGGGTCTATTCACATTAATCGCTGAGTAAGACCGGGCCGAGCGAGACTGAGCGAGACCGAGCCAACACGGGCGTTTTTTTTGAGCGTTTTTGTTAGCTAAGCGTTTTCGGCGAACGAAAACGCTTTTCGGCGGCCGAAAACGCTTAGCTAACAAAAACGCTCGAAAAAAACGCCCGAGTCGGCTCGGTCTCGCTCGGCCCGGTTTCGATCGGAGATTAAAGTGAATAGACCCATGCTAATACATGTATATGCTTCTCAAACGGAATTGGCCTTATTCGGTCTCGCACGCAGTGTGAAAGCCGTCTTACAATCCATTATAGTCTAATTTTTCTAATTATTTCCCCCGTCTTATAAATCTGTCAAAATTTCTTGGATTTTTTTACATATATTAAAATATCAATTTAGCAAAAGCTAAAGAGCGCAATCAAATTAATCTAGGGCTATCTGCGGACTACTTTCAATAAAGTATAAAAGTTTCGTACAAATTAGATAAGTAATTTTGAAGCTATAGGTGTAAATAAATGTATGTTTGTGCGCATGTGGAAGAGAAACAAATTAAGGCAGAAGGCTGAAACTTATATGGGACCAATAATGAGCTAATTATGACCTACCATCCAAAGTTTATTAAAATCGGACGTGTAGTTTTTAAGATATGTTGGTTCACAAAAATTGACCGACAGACAGACACGGAAACAAAAATGTTCCCTGATGTCTAAAACGGATTTCTGTCTTGGAATTTTTGAAATCGGAGACATAAAAATGTTTCGTTTTTCAGAACGATCACATAGCTTCCGTTACCTTCGGTAAGCTTGGAAGCAAAATAAATAATCCATTAATATTTATTTGAGGGAAGTAAAATTTGTTGAAATATTGGTATGATAGGTCTTGTACTCAAGATAACACTTCAAAACCACACTTTACAAGGAAATGTAATGCAATCACCCAAATATGCAGATAAGGTAATTTATTGAGACGCAGTGATTCATGCCCATTATTTAACATTTTTTAAAAAAAAAATAATTCAATTAACTTCTATTGTTAATTGTAACACACGCGTGATAAATATTATCATACTTGCAACATATATATATGTCATATTATTAATCAATATTATCATTCAATTAAACGTGCTAGTATTGACTTTAAATGTAAATTATTATATTGAGTAATACTAACCAAGTGTAAATAGTAAAAATTAAAAAAAAAATAAAAACTCTCAATAAAAAAAAATGGTAATAAAATAGCTCTTTAGATAACAGGTAAAAAATGAAGCACATAATATTTAGAAATAAGAAACTCAGGGAAGTGAAACCAGAGATTAAGGAAATGAAAACAGCGTTGAAAAATGCAACAAGGATCTATTTCATGAAAATAATACTCAAAGAAAATGAAATAACAACCTGCTAGACAACTCAATCTTTCAAATAATATTATATTTTAATGCAATAATTATGAGGACAAAAACAAGGGAGCAAACTAGTTAAATAATGAATTTATTATCTCATGGATGAGATAATAAATGCATATTGATTACAGTTGCCCAACAGATGGTCGACATATTATTTTACTCTATTAAGTTGTAAAATAGTAGTGTCACGCTGAGATATTTAATGTCATATACCTCTATAGATATTAGTACATTGATTTATAATATTATCTAATCACACCACAATGTTCCACCTCAAACAATGCCCCCCCCCCCCCCCCCCCCCCTATAGTTTACACATTTAAGTAAAAAAACGAATATTTTTTTACCTCCGAGTTTACCTAAGGTAACGGATGCTATATGATCGAAAAATGTTTAGGTCTCCGATTTCAAAAAAATTCCAAGACAGTAATCCTTTTCAGACATGTCTGTCGGTCTGTCGCTCAATTTTTGCGAATCAACATATCTTAAAAACTATTCGTCTAATTTTATTGAAATTAGACTATATTGGATGGTATAGGTCATAATTAGCTCATTGGTTGGTCCCATAAAAGTTTCAACCTTCTGCGCCTATTTGATTCTCATCCACATACACACAAACATACATTTATGTACACCTATAGCTTCAAAAGTACTTATGTGTTCGTCGAAAGTAGCCCGCCGATAGCCCCATATTAATTTCAAACGTCTGCGCTCTTTAACTTTTGCTAAATTAAATTGATACTTTAATTAATACAAGTAAAAATCTAAAAAAAAAAAAAAAAAAAAATGATAATACGTTTTTTTAAAAGCACATAAACAGGTCAAGTGTGTGCTAGTCAGCACACAGCGAGGGTCCGTAGGCCACACTGTATAGTTTAAGTAGTACCCTATTGATGGTGTTTTTTAAAATGCTAAAAAGCTTACTTTGAACTATCCTATGGGTCTGATATTCTCAAAACACATAAACAAACTCCTGATAAAGAATTTTTTTGACACTGAACCGGACTACAACCATAAGACCATAGTTACAAAAAAACGTATTTTGTCAATAAAAAATAAAATTATATCTTTTTCGAAATTTCCAAAAAGTGGTATCTTTACTTTTGGTCGAAGAATGTTCAGGATTTTTTTCAGATTTTTCGCACTTCACATAAGCGAGATAGAGGGGGGGGGGGGAACACATTTCACACCCACTTCAAACTTGCCTACGCTCGCCCTATCAAAGTTATATCCAAATAATTATATATTTTTGTAATCAGCTCGACGTACCCTTTCATATGATACCCCTCACGGTGTCGAAAAAAAATAAAAAAAATTTAACCCTTAAGTCTTTTTACCCTAATTTTTTTAAAAAAATTTTTTTTTAAGTCGCTATATTTTTAAACTATGTGGGCAGGTACAAGACATATACATGCCAAATTTCAAAGTGATCGGACAAAAGGTGTAGCCGTGAGAGCACGCGAGAGCACGGACGGACAGACACACGCAGGAAAATATAAGGGTCCTTGGTTTTGCCTACGGACCCTAAAAACGGAATCTCAAAACAATATCTTGATTGAATTTTACTCAAAGAGTAAGTTCATTTACCTTTTAGAAAAAACTAAGCAGATCCTAGTAAAAGATGTTTACATAATGTTATGTCCAGTCAGTCACATAATGTCATCATAGACATAAAAATATGAAAACATCCTCTGAATTCACATAATAACAATAATAATTACTTTAAAATAAAAAAAAACTATTCTAACTATATATATATATATATATATATATATATATATATATATATATATATATATATATATATATATATATATATATATATATATATATATATATATATATATATATATATATATATATATATATATATATATATATATATATATATATATATATATATATATATATATATATATATATATATATATATATATATATATATATATATTTGGAGTAGTTGGGTCTTTTAGGGTATAATAAGTACAAATTTACTTTTCAATTATGGCTATATTTCGACCTACTTGGTCATCTTCAGGCCTAAAACATCGAAACATCATACACATGAGATTTATATAAACAATTTTCACTATTATTACGTCAAAAGCTACAGTAACTAATAAATTAAGTTTTTTATTGTAATCGATTTCAAATAAAATATAAAAAATAATAATAAAATGTACAACATCTTACCTAGATTGAAAATGTAAAAAATTTTGTTTTTGCGTCATATGTTGGAAAGAAAGTTATTATCACCTTTTTGGTTCGTCATTTACAATAATACATCACATCATATCACATAACATTAACAATTAAACCATTAACATGTGTCAAATAAATATTTAAAAAATATAATAAATTAATAAAAGGCATGGTAAAAGCGGTAACCTGGATGTAACCTATCCTATTTTAATTAAGTAATAATATATTTTTATTTTACGTAATTTTTAAACAATATAATTTATAGTATTATTTTATCCGTATGTTTTTAATTAAGAACTAGTTTTTGTTTAATTGAAATTATTTTGGTTCATTTATTTAGTTATTTCTATATATTTGGCGGGAATTATGAATTTTAAAAGTTAGGTATATAAATATGTTTTTAGGAGTTTGAAATCATTTTGTTTTTAGGATTGCAGAATAGAATTTGTTAATATCTTTGGAGTCAGTTTTGAAATTGATGGAATTATCAGAAATAGAGATATATGCAGCCTCAAGATATTTTCTTTTGGCAACATTTCTTTCTGTATCTAGAATTTCGATACTGTCTTTGTCTATCTGGTGGTTTTCTTTTGCTGTATGGATGGCAATCGCTGTTTTGCCATTTTTCGACTGTATATCATAACAGTGTTGTTTAAGCCTATTTTCTAGATTTTGAGTAGTTTCACCGATATAAACATTATCACAGTCTTTGCATTTAATTTTATATATTACGTCGGTTTTTTTCAATTTATCGGTTTTATCTTTCAGATTGCTATGGAACTTATCTTTTATTTTATTTACGGGCTTTAAACCAAACTTGATGTCATTACAATCAAAAATTTTAAAAGTTTTTTGGACATTTTCGGTTAAACCTTTTATATATGTAAGGGATTTATGATATTTGATATTTTCTAATTTGTCAGTTTTGGTAGAGTTAGTTTTAGCTATATGCCAATATTTATTTATTATTTTCCTAGGGTAACTATTTTTTTGTAATTTTTCATATATTATATTTTTGAGTGTCGGTATGAATTTTTTGTCTGTCAAAGCAAGACCTTTTTTAATTAAGTTGAGGATAGTATTTGCTTTTTGGTACATAGGGTGAGAAGAAAAGTAGTTTAAAAATAGTCCTTTTTTTAGTTCTTTTTCGTACCATATGGTTGAAATTTGTCCGTTTTTTTCCCTTATTAATGTAATATCTAAATAATTTATTTTGTTGTCCTTTTCTCTTTCAATGGTAAAGGTGATATTTTTATTTTGTTTGTTGATGGTAAAGGTGATATTTTTATTTTGTTTGTTGAAAATATCAAACGTTTCATTAATATAATCTTTTTTAGTTATAATTATTATTATTTTTTATATTTTATTTGAAATCGATTACAATAAAAAACTTAATTTATTAGTTACTGTAGCTTTTGACGTAATAATAGTGAAAATTGTTTATATAAATCTCATGTGTATGATGTTTCGATGTTTTAGGCCTGAAGATGACCAAGTAGGTCGAAATATAGCCATAATTGAAAAGTAAATTTGTACTTATTATACCCTAAAAGACCCAACTACTCCAAATAAGTGTTGTACATTAGGGACTAGAAGAAAGAAAACTCAAACATATATATATATATATATATATATATATATATATATATATATATATATATATATTATATATATATATATATATATATATATATATATATATATATATATATATATATATTATATATATATATATATTATATATATATATATATATATATATATATATATATATATATATATATATATATATATATATATATATATATATATATATATATATATATATATATATATATATATATATATATATATATATATATATATATATATATATATATATATATATATATATATATATATATATATTATATATATATATATATATATATATATATATATATATATATATATATGAGCGAACATTGCAGAGGATGTAATGTAAAGTGTTGTTTGAGACAGGAATCTCGGTCCAGATATTTCTACAATGACGGAGGTTCTTCACCTTATCTTCTTTATTTCCCTGAATGATTGGCTCTTACAGTAATGTAACTTCTTCACTTTATTTATAGTTTCTAAACAATAATGAAAAATAGAATTTTTCTAGGAAAAAAAAAGTTGTAAAAATAAGTGACACCAATTATAGAAGAAGAGAAATAAAAACACAATTATATTTCCAATTATATAGAAATGAAAAGAGAGGATTATGATCTACAGCGGAAGTTTTAGAGATGTCAGTTAACTAATGTATCGCATGTCCACCAAAAATAATTATTGACATTTACTTATTTTTTTTTATGAATGATAAATTATAATATTAAAGGAATTTAACTAATTGGTACATATGTCTTTCTAAAAGTCAATAATAATCGACAAGGAAATTTGGCTAACACAAGACGGAGATAACAGCCTCTTTATAAATAAATTCCATATGAAACGTTACGGCTCAAGTGACCTTATCTGCCTGCCGATCATTCTGTACGGTTCCAATAACTTTTGAATCAAAAGGGATAGAAACATGAAACTTACCAATATTAAAGATCGTTATGACGCGCACACAGGAAAAATATAGCGAACTCAAAATTATCAGGGTTCAAAATGGCGGATAGTTAATGTCACGCGAAAAAAATATTTTATCTTCAGTAGGGAAAAAATGTTATGATTTTGGATTATTTTAGAGGGACTAAAGTAAGTCTTCTCTTCCCAGAACTCAAAAAGTAGGGCGAAAAAGTAAGGATTGCCAACTTAATTATTTTATAAATATTAGAAAATGAATGGCTAATGTAATGAAGTTGTTGAAATCAGGTTGGCGACACTGCTTTTTCGACCTTGTTTATCTTTGTTTATAACCTGCATCTAAATAACCTACTATTTGAGTTTAATTTCAATTCTTATTTGTTTTTAATATTGAATCTCTTATATCTCATATTGTATGTAAATTTTAATAAATACATTAGTCTAAGATTAGGCTTACAGACTCCTCCTCTACGCTCGGGCAACCTTGTAGAGGAGTACAACAAAAAATATTATGTATGTATTTTTAGAAGTTTTCAATAACTATTTTTATTGTATTAAATGTATTTCTGTTTATTAATTGTTGAATAAAAAAAAAATATATATATATATATCTGCTATTAAAGGTGCTAATAATTATTGTTATTTATTAAAATAATAAATAAAAACTGTGCAATGGACGAAAATGTGTATTTTATCCCTATTGGAGAAAAAATATTGTATGTACCTCGTGAGTAAAGTGCCATTTATCCTTCCACGATAATTATCTCCTTCGGCTAAGCCTCGTAACTTAGGGACCAACTTTTTCGCTCAGGGAGAAATGGCTTACTTTACTCCCTAGGTGCATAAATAACTATTTTTAAAGTATTGAGTGGGATATCAAATAAAAGGTATTGAAGAGTAGACTACAAAAGTATATAAAACTTGTAGAAAGTGGTTAATTTTTAATGCCATATTGTCAAAAAACATCAACATTTAACCCTTATAATAACTAATTTCATTTTGACAATACCAACAAAACCCTTTTTACGTGAGACTTCACGCACAATTTATTTATTTATTGTGTATTTGTTCGTTTAAAATTTCACAAAACAAGCTATTAAATAGATAAATATACAGTAACGTGTCACCTTACAGCTGCCAAAAAATAATTTATCCATAATTTAACTCTCTGATTCATGGACTCTTATAAAGACCAAGACAGATAATATAATCACCACAAAACCGAAAAATAAACAGCAGATACCGAAAATTAGGTACGATACAAGCGATATTTCCAATTATTTATTAAAGAGCTGTAGCCATTGAGCAGAAATTGAACAGCGTCTTTGAGAGTATGAGGTTGAACCTATGCATCTAATAACTACGCCAGAAATATACTAGGAAATAAATTTTACATCTTGTTAATTTTAGAACTATAAATAATGACTCGACGCCTTCGACTGCATCATCATTACAGTTAAGTGAAGTTCTCACATAGAAGTCTAACGTTATTAATTACCATGCACTTGCAACATTCACAATTATATAATTAATCAAAGACAATTACTGCTACAAAAAACAACATACAGTTAAATATTTCCATGGAAATTTACTGCGAGAGGAGAAATGATAGAACGAGTCGAGTCAGACGAAATACCGGATAATTTGCTGCGACATCATCTGCATACAGCAGATCTGTGTGCAGTGTTAACACTAACTACCTCCTTGAAAAACTCCACTATCTCAACATCGCTGTATCTCACCATCTTGTAGCCATTAGTGCTAAATATCATACAACGTCCAAACCATCCCTCCAGCAAGCGAACAACACCAAACTGTGCACTCACCACTTATATATATATACTGCACACAAACAAACTGAGAAATTAAATCTTGCACCGAGCTAATCCTGTTCTTATAAAAAAATAAACATCTTTCCAAGGAATAATTTTTGCACGCTGTTTAATAAACCCACTTAGAGTATTCTTATATATATAAGTACATAGTAGATATGAAATACTATAATAAGTTTAAAATTGGCTACAAACGATAGAATCACAAGAAATATAGCATTTATATGATTTATGTGCGTTTATGTATGATGTATGTACTTTTCCATATACTTTTTATAGTTTAGTATTTTTTATATTTTAGTATTTTTATATACTTATTTGATTTACTAACCTTTGATTTACTTTTTTGATTACTAACCTAAATAAAATGTTTAAAATTATATTATTTTTATTTATAATCTCAACTCTAGGTGATTGTAGAAAAAAAAATAAAAATAAAAAAAAAATAAAAATAAAAATAATAAAAATAAATTAATTGATTAATAAATTAAACAATTAAGATAAATAGATTAAATAAAATGAAACTGTATTTACAACAATAGTTATTTATGCACCTAGGGAGTAAAGTAAGCCATTATTCCCTGAGCGAAAAAGTTGGTTCTTGAGGCGAAGCCGAAGGAACCATGGTCCCTAAATCCCGAGGCGAAGCCGAGGGAATTAGAATTTTTAATTCCCGAGGCGCAGCCGAGGGAATAACTCTAATTAGCTCTACTTTACTTTTTCGCCCTACTTTTACTTTTTCTCCCTACTTTTTGAGTTAGGGATGAAAAGACCTGTTTTAGTCCCTCTAAACTAATTCAAAATCATAACTTTTTTCCCTACTGGAGATAAAAATTATTATATTCGATATTTAATATGTGAACTCGGGCCTCCTGTTTCAAGGTTTTCCTTCTTGCAGGCTTTGGGATCTTTATATTAATTTGTTAAATTTTAATTATTTATGTAAGCAATTGTAATTTATAATTATTTTACGTGAATTTGCAAATGTTTTAAATAAAATAAATAAATGAAATGATAATATTCTTTCTAAAACAGTTTTCCACCAACCTTCATGAGTTCAAGACTAAAAATAAATCGGATGAACGACCTTAATAGTCAAGTGGAAAAATAATAATCCTCTTTAGAAAAAGAAATTAAATCTAATTAACAATAATATCAAAATATAAAAAAACCTTCAAGGTCGAGTAGATATTTAATACATCGAATCTAGTGTCCTATAATAATTAACTCATATTATAATTTCTGAAATTTAACATGGTAAACTAAAATTCTTGCGCATGCTTCTCTCACATTTATTTGTTCTCTACGTTACCGTTCACAGAAAAGGATTAAAACTTTATTAAACAGAAGCTAAATTTAACATTCACCATCATTCTTTGAAAATAGACAAATAAAAATCGGATATGGGGCACCTCAAAACATTTCCTTACTTAGAAGGCCACTAAAGTGGAAACAGCATTGGACGTGGTCAGTACTTGGATGGGTGACCGTTTTGAACTAACTGATTTTTTTTAAACAAAAATGTTATACATTATTTTTATTTATTTATTTCATATTAGTCGAGGAGATAGCGTACAAAAAAGTGTCTGACTAACATCAAGCTAGAATTTTGTGTATAAGTTAATCTTTTGATGTCTTTTAAGAATATGTGGTCGGCTAAGTTCGTCTGCGGGACATAGCTTGGCAATAGGCATTTAAAAAAAAAAAAACCGGTGGAGAGCGGCCATGTCCCACCTTTTTTGGGGAACAATGGTATTTTCATGTTCCTGAGTACGAACTTAATTAGTACACCAAAAATCAAATTGAGTTAGTTTGTCACTTAATAGGTTAGTTAGTCAAATATTACTCCTAATCAAATATTAAGTGACCTATTAAGTGACAAACTACCATCAACTTGATTTTTGGTATATTAACTAATTTAGGTCATATTATTTAGTGCCTCTCATTGTGGCCTGTGTTTGGCTGTTGAGAGCACTGTAATAAATAAATAAATGGGCGCATAAGATTGAAACTCATATGGGACCAACTATGGGCTAATTATAACCTAACAACCAAATTTCATGAAAAACGGACAATTGGTTTTTAAGATATGTTGGTACGCAAAAATTGAGCGACAGACCGACAGACAGACACGCTAACGAAAATGTTCCCTGATGTCTGAAACAGACTTATGTGTTGGGATTTTTTTAAATTGAAGACCAAAAAATGTTTCGTTCTCCAGAACGATCACATACCGTTCCGTTACCTTCGGTAAGCTCGGAAGCAATAGATTAAACTATGATTTTAGTTATACCTGAGGTTGAATATTTTAATACTACTATCATTATCGATGAGATCATTTTAATTTGATCCAATAATAAATTGAAATTAATTATCTTATTGGCGACTACAACCGTCTCAACTTCCACAGTCACGTTTTTGAAGCTGTTTCCGTGTTGCCTCTAAAAAATTATTTCTTCAGTTTCATAGAGATACAACGTAATATTATAGCCTCTACGATTAATATCATTTCCTTATAGCCTTTATGATTAATATAATTTCCTTTTTAATTTTTTTTTTTCTATTTTTAAATTTTTATTTGATTAGGTAGGTTCTTACATTTGAGTAGAATAGAGTTCTTATAGAGAGTTAAAACGAGTGGTAAAGAAAAATTACGTAAAGCCTTACTTAAAAGTTTCATTCAAACAGAAAGATTTTCAAATCCATTTACATTGTACGTTCGTGTCCGAAAATTCGAAAAGTCTACGATAAACAAGGTGATGCGTACTTTTAAAGTATTGATCGTCACGATCTTAAGATAATATTATCGGAAATAATTACTTCCCGGGCATTGTAACAGGTAAGAAAAACATTTCAACGATTTCCTTATTGTAACTGAACAATACGAGTGATAATAAAATTTTCTTTCGTAATCAATTCAAGTTGATTATCCATTTTCTTATCTCGGCTTTAAACACTATTAACATGTTTTATAAGTAAGAAAAGTAATTAGAAATAAAGATATTTAAGGACACGGTAACAATCTTCAAAAGGATGACGCATTTCAAAAAGATTGAAAAAAAAAAACAAAAAACATTAATTAACTCAAACTTTGTGAGTCAGACCAGTATCCATCGATCAGTCTGAAGAAATGTGTGATTCAACTACGTTCTCAGCACTGTCTACCCGTACCTTTCCTTCCTCTTCGCGTTTTTTACTCTGGTACTCACCAATGTAAACCTCAGTGGCGATCCTAGGGGGGGCTAAGGAGGCTTGAGCCCCCCCCCCTCCATAAATCGATTAGCCCCTCCAGAAATTAAATTAGCCCCAAATAGTTTGTAATCACCCTTCTTAAATTATCGTAAAAAAACACTAAAATAATGTGTAGATGATTAAAAGATTAAACAAGTCATAAATATTATTTTATTTATTATTGGACTGGATGAATTATTTTTACTTAAATAAATAATAATAAACAGGTCAAGTGTGTGCTAGTCAGCACACAGCGAGGGTCCGTAGGCAACACTGTATAGTTTAAGTAGTACCCTATTGGTGGTGTGAACTATCCTATGGGTCTGATATTCTCAAAACACATAAACAAACTTCTGATAAAGTATTGTTTTGCCACTGAACCGGACTACAACCATATAAATACATCGAAAAGACCATAATTATAAAATAAACGTATTTTGTCAATAAAAAATAAAATAATATTTTTTTTCGAAATTTCCCAAAAAGTGGTATCTTTACTTTTGGTCAAAGAATGTTCAGGAATTTTTTCAGATTTTTGCACTTCACATAAGAGAAATAGAGGGAGGGGACACGTTTCACACCCACTTCAAACTTGCCTACGCTCGTCCTATCAAAGTTATAACCAAAGAATTATATATTTTTGTAATCAGCTCGACGTACCCTTTCATATGATACCCCACACGGTGTCGAAAAAAAAATGTTAACCCTTAAGCTTTTTTACCCTACTTTTCTTGAAAAATACTTTTTTCAATTAAACAAATCATAAATATTATTTTATTTATTGGACTGGATGAATTATTTTTACTTAAATAAATATTAATTATAATAATAAATAGAAAGAATTTAAACAATTTAATTTTTATATAAATTTAACATATAATGATGATTTTAAGCATTCATTTTAATATTGAAATTTTCCCTCCTAGGGCCCCACCTTCGTCTGGGGCTACAATAACTCGACCACCTCCTCAAAATTCATTGTCCCATTTTGGACTAAACTTTATATTTTGGCCACCCTAAGAAAACATGTTTTTCAAAACTATTTGAAAACAGTTTATTACAGATTTGAAGCAATGTTGCATAATGGCTATTGACTGATCTATTTAATCTAAAATGATTAGGTGCACAACTTTTATTATATTAAAATTACTATTATTAAGTTTGTATTAAAATAATTTTAAAAATACTTGGGTTCATACTTTTGTGCCAACGAAATACACCGTAAGTTTACTTTATTTTATGATAAAGTATTAAAATCAAATTTCACCTCAGAGATGCATAAAAACGCTGTTTTGTGAGGCATACTTTCAAAATTTTCCTTCCAATAATGTACTGCTATCGACGCCCATGTTAATTTTAACATTGTTATCATCTATAAATATTATACTTTTCTGACAATTTATACATTTTCTTTTAGCTGAGCGAAGCGAAGCACTTATACTACACTTTGCATTTGTTTGGACGCATACTCCTCCTGAATGGCTGAACCGATCCGCACAAAATTCGGCACGGTCAATATGACCAACCACAGGAAGGTATAAATCTAAAATGGTCCAATTTGGTTCACAGGGGTACGAGGTACGGGGTACAAATGTTTCCTCCTGAACGGCTGAACCGATCCGCACAAAATTCGGCACGGTCAATATGACCAACCACAGGAAGGTATAAATCTAAAATGGTCCAATTTGGTTCACAGGGGTACGAGGTACGGGGTACAAATGTTTCCTCCTGAACGGCTGAACCGATTTGCACAAAATTCGGCACGGTCAATATGACCAACCACAGGAAGGTATTACTTCCTGGTACATTCAAATTTATACTAAACCCAAAAAAAACCGGGGGACTAGAGCCCCCCCCCCCCTGACTTTTTACCTAGGATCACCACTGGAAACTTTTTCCTAGAGGCAAATTCGAATTTATGTTTCGATTAAAAAAAGTAATAGACCTGAAATTCAGCTTCTAACCACAACAAGTTCAGATTTCATAAAACAGCTGCCGAGTATAATCAACGATCAAAGCATTGTTCATATAGTGCCCAAAAAGCAGAACCAATTCTAAATAAAATCTTAGAAAAGTCACTGAGATATCATTAATAAACTCTTTATCTCTCAAATAGAAAAATCTTGTCTTAAAAAAAAAAACATTATAAAGAAGCAATCAAAATGTTGCTTAATACTTAATAGAACCATTCAGAAAATACAATGAATAATTCTAAATTACAATTGATAATTTCAGGGTGATAAGAGATAATAGACAGTCAAACCTTCAGTGAGCACCTGTTCAAAGTCGGCCACCAAAATAATGACCGCATTACTTGCCTCTTAATAAGTCCAAGGTCATCATAGTAACAGAGATTAAAAGAGATCTGTGCCATTCTTACATACACATAATTGCTGTTTCCAAGTTTAAGTCACGATACGAATAATAAATTTGAGAGAAAATAATGGAACATAAAAAATTAACAATGTAGGTTTATCGACTTATTCCTTTAAATGATTAATCCGTTAAATATGATTAATTAATTAATTTATGATTAATTAATTATTTATGATTAAACTTAATTCGTTAAATATGATCAAGTCCTAGTTCTTCTGAAGAAAATCACTCCTCCAAAGTTGTAGATATCATTTCACCTCTAATACTAAAAGCAAATTCGAAGGAATCTATATTTATAAAACTAAGAGTGACAGTGACTGACTGATCAAAAATTCTCCTACTTCCCATTGACATAGAGATTTGAAATTTGGTACATAGATAGAGTGTACCATAAATAGAAAAGTGCGGCCATTTTGATTTCGATATTTGTCCACCATATTGAATTATAGCCGCCATCTTGGATTTATTCACATTCTATTATCTCAGCTTCCAGTGGACCTAGGGATCTGAAATTTGGTACATAGACCTATGGTAGCTAAAGAAGAAAATTAAAGGTACTTTCACTTCAACATATGGCCGCCATCTTGGATTTAATCAGATACTCTTATCTTAACTTCCAGTGGATTTAAAGATCTTAAATTTGTTACATAGACTTATTGTAACTAAAATTGAAAATTGAAAGTAGAATAAAATAGAATAATTGAAAATGCATAAAAAAATAATATAACCTACTTTTACTAAAATAGGAAATTATGTAACAATAAACATATATTATTATATAGTTTTAATTATTATTTACACACAGCGCTAACTTCCAGACGGATAAGGTGCGCGAAGCGCAGCGATCAGGCTAGTTCAAGTATAAACTGGAGTTGACGGGGTTTAAACTAACACCTGGCGCACGGGCCTAAACAGGGAATCGCGTGCGCACTACCGGGGGATCGCGCCGCCTGTTAGGACGCGATCAGCCCGGGGGCAAATTACGGGGCTGACGTTGACGTCACGGTCGCCACTTCCTCTTTGTCGAGAAGGAAGAAACTCCATGCTCCCTGGCTTTGAATACTAATAAAGGGAGAGATAGAAATATGTAAGTATGTGTAACAAATAAACCTAATGGCTGTCGGTGGTGCCCCGACAGCGGGAGTGGATTAAGGGGGAGAGGGGCCGAGAGTGGTAACCCCTCAGCGGAATATAAAAGGGGGTAGGAGGCTAAGAGTGGTTTCCCCTTAGCGGTAGTGGTCAAAGGGGAGTAGACTGAGAGTGGTGCCCCCTCAGTGGATGTGGCATAACGGGGAAGAGACTGAGAGTGGTCACCCCTCAGTGGAAGTGGTCTTGGGGTCATCCGTGGTACCCGGATGCCGGAATGTCAGAGGACAGGGCTGGAAGTGGTTACCCACCAGCGGAATACAAAAGGACGTGTCCGGCAGTGGTAACCTGACCGGCGCAAACTCAAGACGTGGTTTAGACTAAGAGTGGTAACCCCTTAGCGGTATTGGGTAAATGGTTATCCGTGGTACCCGGATAACGGAAGGGGCAAAAAGGAATGCCAGAAGGTGGTAACCCAACTAGCAAAACCAAGAGGCTAGCAGTGGTAACCCACTAGCGGATGGACGTACGTTTCGGCCGGAAGTGGTAACCCACCGGCGGTATAGTCAAGGCTAGGTCGGGGGCCGGAAGTGGTAACCCTCCGGCGGTAGTGGGCAAGGGAGTGTGTCAATGAGTGGTTCCCCCACTGACGTAACCAAAAGGGCTGGAAGTGGTCACCCTCCAGCGGAAGTGGAGAAGCGGATCGGCCGGAAGTGGTAGCCCACCGGCGGATACCGATGTCGAAGGACTGGAAGTGGTAACCCTCCAGTGAAACCAAAAGGTCATGGCCGGAAGTGGTGTCCCACCGGCGGAAACATAGGGCCGCTAGGGATAGGAAGAAAGGAAAGGGGGTTAGGGAGGTCCGAAATAAGGAAACTACTCCATCATAATAATAAGTCTATTAGAGGAATAATAATTATAAACGGGTAACATAAAAGGATAATTATAAGTATAAGGAGTAAGGTTAGATAGTGAGGGGGAGAGAGAGAGAGGACAAGACCAGGTCCGAGCTCTAGGAGAGAGCTGGAGCTAAATGGTGCCCAGTGGGCTGGGAGGCCTGCTTTTATCCTCTCGTCCCCACCCTACCGGCGCCCCCGCCAGGTACTAGGGAGGCAGCCCCCCTTCCCCCCAGGCGCGCGTGCGCACTGGAGGTAGGGGTCCCTGGCTGCCATCCCCACCACCTAGGCGGAAGCACCTCACTCACTACCTTTCCAACAGTCATACACTCAACAATTACACACATACTATTCTCATTCATGCCTTCACTCATTCATACCAAAAGGAAATAAAATAATAATAAGATGATTAAAATACTTATACAAAAAAAAGGAATAAACTTCTTCTAACTTGATAGTCTTGAATGGTAGTGTTGGCTTAGAGGTAAAATGACTGCTGTCAACTATGCCCCCCTTCGAAAAGCCAACACTACCGTTCAAGATATCTTACATTATTATTATAATTTTTACGACAAAATATATTAATATTTCAAAACTATTATTATTATTTATTTATTTATTTATTTATTATTATTACTTTATTTTACACAACTTATATCAAACTTAAATCAAAATAAAAATATCTTCTCTCCTGGTCCGTCCTCTGGCTGGTCCGGTCATCTCCCTCAGGGGTCGGGGCCGACGATTTCTTGTTTCATCCTCTATAGCGTCCTCCGGTACACTTCCAACTCTCTGTCCTCTGGAGTTAGCATGGAGAAGATGGCCTCATCTGTCTCGTTCTATGGACAGCTTGTCAGGGGCTCCGCCGGAGCGATTTCTGGTGGAGTGTGAAGAAACTTCTCCTCCATCTCGTCCCCTTGAGGTAGATAAACGATCAGCGGGGTCAGATGGTGGCGTGGCACCGGCTGACTGGGTCCTTGGTCGTCTCTGCTTGCTGGACTGATCCTCGGGCAGATAGTGGTAGGGGCCTCCAAAGCCTTGGAAAGCGCTGTGTGACGTGGCCAGCCTTGGCTTCAGTAGTGGCCAACCTCATAATGAACGCCGCCCATCCTGCAGCGGAATCTAAGCAACATTCCGTCTGGGAGTCAGTGCTTTGGCCTCCGTTCGGGTGTGGCTCCCTGGCGCTTATGCGCGGGCCCCTTGCCGTCTCTATACGCTTTACGACTCTTCTCGGGACCCAGTACCCTGTCTGCGTATACTTCTCCCGGAGACAGCCGGGATCGATCGCTGCCTGCCGCCTTCTGTTGGCCACCCCAGTTCTCTCTCCCCCGGAAATAAGTTGACTAAATAAAGGAGGAGGAGGAGGACTACTGAACAGAGGAAGAGGCCTAGGTCCACTAGACGACGACGTAGGCAGTCTCACCACCGGGGCAGATTTAGGGCGAACCATAGATCCTCCCCGGGGTTCTCCCACGTCCACCGACGTCGGGTGGATCCTAGATCTCTGGGAATAGGAAGATGAGAAGGGAATAACATTTTTAAAAAAAGGGGAAGGACTGGTGGACAGAGGTAGAGGTTCAGGGACACGGGACGATGACGGCTTCGGAGCTACATTAGGGGAAGCATGGGAGCCAGGGAGTGAAGCGGGATTACGTAGTAATCCAGACTTTGGCGCTCGTCGCTGAAGCTCCTGGTAAGTCTTCTTCACCTTGGCCAGGTTGACGGCGCAAACTTCCCTGGGGGTGTTGATATTTCTGGACGTGAGAGGAGCATGCTTGGGTCTGGTTAGAGGCTTGGTCCCGAGACATTCTTTGCACTTTCGGACATACTTTCGGATGTCTTGTCTCATGCCGGGCCAATAGGTGCAGCTGCGGATAGCGCGGCAGGTTTCCTCATAGCCAGGGTGTCCCACCTGGTGATGATCATGGTATTGGGTTAATATTTCACGTCGTAGATGCTCCGGTGCGTATATTCGGGGAGCTTCGCCGTTTACAAAACATAGCGCATTATCTAGTATCGCGAAATTTCGACATTGACGATTCCACGCATGCTTTCTCCTAGCTGTAGGGGGTTGCTTCTCCTCCCGAAGCCATTGTGTTACCTCGACTATCCTAGGGTCGAGGTGCTGTTCATTACGTAT
Organism: Gerris lacustris; assembly: GCA_951217055.1. NCBI lineage: Eukaryota > Metazoa > Arthropoda > Insecta > Hemiptera > Gerridae > Gerris > Gerris lacustris. The sequence goes on along the minus strand of OX578281.1, from coordinate 2,463,832 downwards.
GCGGACTATCAAGTTATCATCGTTTTGACCGCTGGTAAGTAAACAGAGCCTTTCTTTGCTCTGTCTTTGAAGTGACGGAGAATCATCATCTTGAATCTTCTGCGGTATTGTCTGAGTTCGGCTGATGCCACTAAAACAGGATGCGTGGCTCTTAGTTATATCCCGAATTTTTCTATTCTGACGGGGTTGAAGGTTTGTAGGAATTATTTGTTGTGATACTGGGGTTCTTTCTTGTTTGTAACTCTTGTGCCAACTTACAATTATCCTTTCTTGACGCCCGATAGAACAGTTTTGGCCTTCGTAGTCGATAAGTACGGCGTGCTCACGAAGCCAGTCGTTGCCTAGAATCAGAGGGTAGGAAGAGTCTTCAAGGACCTTCGCCCGAACAGAGAAAGGCCTTCCCTGAATCTTAAGGGATAACTTCACCTGTCCGCTTGTCCTTCCTTGTTGCTTCGATGTCCCGAAGTTTACAGCTTTCCGGACACTATTAATACGTCTCACATCGGGATGTCTTGCTAGTGCGTAGCTAATAAAGGAGGTGGAGGCTTGGGTGTCGATTAGTGCCTTACGCTCATTCCCGTCACTCAATCGGAACGCTACAGTCGGGCTATGGTCTTTAGGACTGAACTCTAAATGAAGGAGCCGTTCAGGGGGTTGAGGGTATGAGGCTCCGCTGCGAACCCTCTCTTCTTGTGTTTTGGACTGCTTTCCTTGTTGCTGCTCCATTTGCCAGGCGGGAGTCTGGGGATGCTCGCGACGATTACCGAAAGGAAACTGGTTGTTTACCGGTGGACTATAATTATCCGGGCATCTATAGGCGTAGTTGGTTTGCTTCACTGGTTCCCTTGACGTCTCTGAAGATTCCATGGCTTGATCTGCTTCTATTCGCCGTGCTAGAGCAATAAACTTAGATATATTATCTGTAGTCCCCAATCGTAATAAATGTCTCAGATTAGGAGCTACTAATTCGATGACTTGGCTAATATAAGTGGACTCGGGCTCGTTAGGGTACAACCGACGAAAGACAGCGTATTTCTCCTGTAGAAACTTTTCCACGGTTTCGCCCTGCTTCTGTTTGTCGCCGTGGAAACTCGCTCGCAACGCCGACAGTCTGCTTGGGGATCCGTACCTCGTAGTTAGGAAGCGGGTAAAATCTTCCCAGGTCGCGTCCGGGAGGCACTGAGCTTGCCAAATTTTCTTTACCTCACTGCTGAGGTGTTTGTTGGCCGCTTCCACCCAACAAGAGCGAGGTACTTTATTTTCAGTGAGTCCGATTGTCCACTTCTCTATAACTCTGGCCGGATCTTCCCATGGGCGGCCTTCAAACGGGGTCATAACGAAGTCTAACACCGCCGGATCCCACTTGGTGTCTCTTGTCGGTTGATCCTCCAGTCGCCGAACTAAACTTCGAATAAGCGCCCGATTCTCGGCGGTCTCCTGTAAAAATGCCTCTAAGGCAGAGGAGAGGCCGGTGGCTCTGTCGTCTATCGGGGGCATCGCTGATCCTGTGGGCGCGGTGGATGCTCTGTGCTTTATTGTCACGGGGTTGTAGTGAGTTTCCGAGTGTCTGATGCCGGGATGAACTAGCTCTGAAGATCCTGGTTCTCCACTTGGTGCGGGATTCTGAAGGGGACGACCTGCGTTGTCCGGTGGGTCTTCGAGCTCTAGTAGGTCACCGTTCGGTTGGTTATTGTCTGCTTCTTGAAGACTTTCGTCATGGGCAATTGGACACCAGAAAGAATATTTTTGCGGATCTTGACCCTCTAAACGTAGGGCTTCCTCTAATCTAATGTATACGTCACTCGCGGTTCCACTAATCGGTAAGCCACGTTTGGTTAACTCCCTCCTTACGTCACCGGAGGTTAACTCAATTAGCGTTTTACTGAACATAATGATAAATTATAAGTTAAATTAAATTAAATAAAAATAAACACTCTCAAATAGTCCTCACTGAAAATTTAAAATTTAATATCACCTCACTAAACACTCCACAAAGATTATAATGTTTTAAAAAAAACCGATACATATAATAACGGACCTAAACCTAACCTATTTCCTACACAATCCCTAGCTAACAGGCAAAATAACAATAAAGAATTAAACTAAACAGGATAATATACGAGTCCTGTCACGGTCGCCATTTTGACACCTGGCGCACGGGCCTAAATAGGGAATCGCGTGCGCACTACCGGGGGATCGCGCCGCCTGTTAGGACGCGATCAGCCCGGGGGCAAATTACGGGGCTGACGTTGACGTCACGGTCACCACTTCCTCTTTGTCGAGAAGGAAGAAACTCCATGCTCCCTGGCTTTGAATACTAATAAAGGGAGAGATAGAAATATGTAAGTATGTGTAACAAATAAACCTAATGGCTGTCGGTGGTGCCCCGACAGCGGGAGTGGATTAAGGGGGAGAGGGGCCGAGAGTGGTAACCCCTCAGCGGAATATAAAAGGGGGTAGGAGGCTAAGAGTGGTTTCCCCTTAGCGGTAGTGGTCAAAGGGGAGTAGACTGAGAGTGGTGCCCCCTCAGTGGATGTGGCATAACGGGGAAGAGACTGAGAGTGGTCACCCCTCAGTGGAAGTGGTCTTGGGGTCATCCGTGGTACCCGGATGCCGGAATGTCAGAGGACAGGGCTGGAAGTGGTTACCCACCAGCGGAATACAAAAGGACGTGTCCGGCAGTGGTAACCTGACCGGCGCAAACTCAAGACGTGGTTTAGACTAAGAGTGGTAACCCCTTAGCGGTATTGGGTAAATGGTTATCCGTGGTACCCGGATAACGGAAGGGGCAAAAAGGAATGCCAGAAGGTGGTAACCCAACTAGCAAAACCAAGAGGCTAGCAGTGGTAACCCACTAGCGGATGGACGTACGTTTCGGCCGGAAGTGGTAACCCACCGGCGGTATAGTCAAGGCTAGGTCGGGGGCCGGAAGTGGTAACCCTCCGGCGGTAGTGGGCAAGGGAGTGTGTCAATGAGTGGTTCCCCCACTGACGTAACCAAAAGGGCTGGAAGTGGTCACCCTCCAGCGGAAGTGGAGAAGCGGATCGGCCGGAAGTGGTAGCCCACCGGCGGATACCGATGTCGAAGGACTGGAAGTGGTAACCCTCCAGTGAAACCAAAAGGTCATGGCCGGAAGTGGTGTCCCACCGGCGGAAACATAGGGCCGCTAGGGATAGGAAGAAAGGAAAGGGGGTTAGGGAGGTCCGAAATAAGGAAACTACTCCATCATAATAATAAGTCTATTAGAGGAATAATAATTATAAACGGGTAACATAAAAGGATAATTATAAGTATAAGGAGTAAGGTTAGATAGTGAGGGGGAGAGAGAGAGAGGACAAGACCAGGTCCGAGCTCTAGGAGAGAGCTGGAGCTAAATGGTGCCCAGTGGGCTGGGAGGCCTGCTTTTATCCTCTCGTCCCCACCCTACCGGCGCCCCCGCCAGGTACTAGGGAGGCAGCCCCCCTTCCCCCCAGGCGCGCGTGCGCACTGGAGGTAGGGGTCCCTGGCTGCCATCCCCACCACCTAGGCGGAAGCACCTCACTCACTACCTTTCCAACAGTCATACACTCAACAATTACACACATACTATTCTCATTCATGCCTTCACTCATTCATACCAAAAGGAAATAAAATAATAATAAGATGATTAAAATACTTATACAAAAAAAAGGAATAAACTTCTTCTAACTTGATAGTCTTGAATGGTAGTGTTGGCTTAGAGGTAAAATGACTGCTGTCAAAACATAATGAATTTTTCTTGAACTTTGCTGCTACAATTTGGATCAAAACGTCGGTACCTACAGAGATCTCTAATCCCTAGTTATCAATAATTTATATTATTATTTACAGCAATAACGATCCTCACTAAATCTTATTACAACAGGTACTTTGTGAATACCAGTCAAGTAAACTTCTTAAAGCAATGTATTATCACGCTCTTCTAAATAAAGTTTAATTTCAAGGCTTGAAATTGGCTTGATGAGCCGAAACATTGCAACCAAAATGAGAGTTTTTGTACTACACCCTGAGCTATTTATTATACAAAGGGTACAATGTCGGAATAATTATGCCATCAATAAAGTATTTTTTGCTTTCAAACATGTTTAGTATACATAAAGTCAAAGACTCGTAATGTCGCGAAAATTCGATTTTGAAACTTGATGCGGATTTACACGTTTAAGGTCTCCTATGCCCCCAAAAAATAGTTCTTAAAAATATCTGTTATCTGTGTTGACGCGCGGAGCTTAAACTACAGGGCAGAAGTTGATGAAATTTTGTATACAGGTTCAGAAAAATCAAACCCCGAATTGAAATCGATAAATGAATCACAGCTCCGAATTTGGGGGAGCTATACCTCCCAAAAACTTTGAAAAACGCGAAAAGAAAAAAAATTATTTCTCGAACACGGTTAACACGATTTTGATTTAAAAATTCTAAAATGTAGTCCATTTAAATACGAATCTATAACGATATAAGCCGTTTTCTCAGGAAAAAGCTAGATTCTGGGATATTGGTGGAAATAAATGTAATTTTGATAAAAATCAAAAATAAACAGTAAAAAAACCACCTGTTGAACCCTTTTACAATATATATATATATATATATTTTTGTTTTAAATAATCAATTGTATTATGAGATATTATCGAATTTAAATAAAGTATGATATCTATATGAGAAAGTTTGACTTGTCTCGCAACCATTCTTTTATTATTCAAACAAACACTAAGTCTTGGGTTCGGTAGAGACAAACACATCCATATCAACACATACCTATATACTGCACACATCTACCTATATACACATACCTATATACTGCACACATCTACCTATATACTGCATACTCTTCACTTCTCAACGCTAACTTTCAACAGAGATTAACCATTATTAGTTTCTAAACAATACAAAGAAAAAAAAAAGCTTACAGATAGAGAGAAACTATTCAGATTTGCACAAGATAAGCTCGTGGAGAAAAGGTTTTTTTTTTTCTAAATGATAAAAATCCGATAAGACCCCGTTATTGGAAATATTAAGCAATTGCTAGGCTTTCTCTTCTTTATAAAATGACTTTCCTATGAAAATCATTGTCATACTTATTTGTTCACTGTTTCTTTTACGTGTTAGTTATCACCTTACAAAATTAGGTATTTGAATAATCCTCAACACACTTATACCTCCGACCTCCAACCCAAGATAGAAGGGATTAGTAACTGAATACAGGGGGAAAATCCTCAACATTTTGCTTCCGAGCTTACCGAAGGTAACGGAAACTATGTGACTGTTCTGAAGAACGAAACATTTTTAAGTCTACGATTTAAAAAAAAAAAGCAAGACAGAAACCCGTTTCAGATATCAGGGAACATTTTCTGTCTGTCTGTCACTCAATTTTTGCGAACTAACATAATTTAAAAACCACTCGTCTGATTTTATTGAAATTTAGAAGGTAGGTCATAATTAGCCCATTGTTGGTCCCATATATAAGTACACAGCCTTCTGCGCCCATTTGTTTCTCTTTCACATGCGCACAAACATACATTTATTTACACCTAAAAAACTACTTATCTGATTTTTATGAAATTTGGATGGTTTGTCGAAAGTAGACCACAGATAGCCCCATATTAATTTAAACCGTTTGTGCTTTTTAAATTTATTACTTTAAAATTGATTCTTTAATACAAGAAACAAATTAAAACAATTTTAACTAATTTAAAAAAGGGGGGAAAAATAAAATAATTAGGATAATAATAGGTTTTAAAAGCATGAAATCATTAATTTTTATGAAATAGGACGCGAGGAAGCTATGTGCCACACTAATTGGCAAATATGTCCTAAGTAATTTTTTTTTTATTGTTTACATTACATTATGACCACCGAGTATAGAGACTAAATAGAGGTGTCACAAAGTCATAATATAGACCGGAGGGTGTGGGGAGTGGCACCAGCTTCCCCCTCCCCTAGAATACAAAAAAGCTGTAAAATACAAGACTTTTCTCAGTGTAAAAAGGTAGTGTTATGACAGGAGACAAGTATTTAAAAGGTGTTTATAATTATAATTTGAAAACTGACAACTTTGATAACCAGAACGAAGGTTTCAATCTTTGTATTCTAGTGGTGGGGAAAAATGGTGCCATCTGTCTTCCCTTTTTAGCTACTCTATTTAGTCTCTATACTCGGTGATTATGATTAAAATTTTCAGGTCTAAAAATAGATTTTATAATCGATAAAATGACAGTGGCCTACAAAAAAAAGAAGAAATAAAAAAGAAATGTTACTATAAGAGTAGAAGACTATGATAAGGCAGTGTCAACATTATATAAACACAAGATTGTTTCCTGTAAATCACTGAAGTTTACACAGTGATGGCGGAACCTTGCTCTCGCTAAGAAATTCAATGTAAGCGATATTTGCCTTGCCCAAACAATCAAGTATTTAAGCTCTCGAGCTTGACTCCTAATACTTAAGTACCGACTCGAGCGAAAAAAAAGCTTTTATTACCACCACAACAACATTTAGGAGCGAGGAAAATATGAACAAAACAGAGGCTGGGAGCTGACATCCCTCCTACGCGAACATCAAGCTATTGTCGACGGCACGGCTCCTTCCTTTATCTTCTACCGCTACATTGTCTGTCATCGAGTCTGCCAGTCAAAATGCCGCATTCAAAAACTCTCACACTTAGATTTTCCCATCTACTCTCCGCACAATTAATATATTAATAAGAAAAAAGCTCTATATTAAAACCAAACAAATCGTAATTCACACTTGTAAAGACGATTTTGTTTTCAAATTTATATTTTCATGGAAAAAATTTTCTGGCATTTTATATGTTGATAAAAATGTAAAGTAAATGATAAATAAAAAGAAAAATATTAAAACTGTTTTATTTGTTTTTTACTTCCAAGCTTACAGAAGGTAACGAAAAAATATTTCTACTTCATGGTCGATCCCCCCGGGGGGTCACAATGTTATATTTATCGGTAATAACAGAAAGTTAAATTAATTTTTTTTTCCGGCAATTTTCATCGCCTTACCATAAGGTATTTTGCATGTATTATTTTTTTGGGGGGTGAACTTTAGGCGCTAAAAACGCAATGTTGGCGGTAAATAGCACAATAGTCAAGAAATGTTGTATGTGTTTATAATCTACTCTCTACTAGTCCAGGAGATAGCGTGCAAAAAAGAGTCTGCATACATCAAGCTAGAATTTTGGGCACTCTTTCACTTTGTTACCACCCAAATTTATTTATTTATTATTAAATCCAAGTGAACTATTCCTTTGTTTAAAATTTATTGGATTAAAGGTTACTTTGCCTTATACTAGATAGTTAGACTAACGGATATTGTCATTTTTATTTACAGAAGTGTGATGTTCCTTTGTCCCAAAGGAATATTTGAACATTCCCCTGTAAAGATTGACAATTAATTTTTAAAAAAATGTCAAACACAATAATGTAAACAAACGGTGGGTAACCAAGTAAAATCTTGCCACACCCAACCTAATTTACTTTTTTAACCTCCACCTTAGGGTGGGTAAAAAAGTACCAAAAAGAACTCGTGATAATAAGTTACTCACTATCAATAAACAGGTCAAGTGTGGGCTAAGTGACATTTTTGACATGTATAACAAAAATAATCAAAACAAGTCAAGTAACAGGCTTCCTTAATAACACTTTTTCCCGTCTTTTAAAGCTTACGTTTACGCGAGCGTTGCGCGTGAACGCTTGGGCGGATAACGCTTTCCGACGAACTCAGCCTGGGCATTGGTAAAATGAACATGTGTACCAAATTTCATCTAACACGGTGAGCTTTTACTCAAGTTATCGTCATCTGTAGATTTGGTGACGGATTTTGCGTGACGGTGATTTGGTGACGGTTATTTTGTGACGGTGATTTTGGTCGTTTTTTTCGTAATCACTCCTGGGCTCCAGAACGTGCCATAAGGAACTTCGTTCCAAAAATCCTGTCGTGAAATTAGGTAGTGAACGTATTTTTTTATATGAACGCAAAACTACCAAAAACATAAAAGGAGACGTGTGGTTAAATAAGGTTATTATGGCACACCGTGCAACAGCTAGTCTTTATCATTTGTTGGTTTACAGGTTATTTCACTACAATGAAATGTTGAGGTATGACTGTTTACAGTAGTAAGATAAAGGATAAATTTGAACCCGAGTCACCGCAGTAAACCAATATTGTCTCGGTTGAAAGCTGTGGACTATAAAGCCGAAAGTTACGCTAACGGGATCACGACGGTATGAAAACAGTGGACTTGAAGCCGGTTCTAATTACAGGCAAAACGACGGGAGACCTCGGAGTTGTACCTACGACGGGACTACACAAGGCCAGAGAAAGGTAGCACGCCAGTGTCAACACAGAACCTTGTGAAATACCGTCATCACTGTTATACCACGGCTACCAACCTTTCAACATATCATGCACCGCTTCAAGTGCCGTCATTAACAACTTACTTTCCAAAATAAACCACTATAGTGTCTAGTAACAACAAACCTGCATTGTTCCTAGTTAGCCCCTATACATCGCGTCCACCCTAATTTTAAATATCACCCAATCAATTCGTTATACCTCCAACAACTCTATTCTTTAATCTCTTCTTTGTGATCTTATTTATATTTTATCATAACTGATTTTTACTTTCTCGTAAAAAGAGAAAGTATTGTGATGGCGCGAAAATTCGATTTTGAGATTTTGATGGATTTCCACGATTTGAGGTCCCCTGAGTCAAAAAAAGTGGTTTTTACAAAATTTCTGTCTCTCGTCTGTGTGTCTGTAGTCTGTCTGTCTGTGCAGACGCCTGGAGGCTATACTACTGAGCCGATTTTGACGAAATTTGGTATACACGTTCAGAAAAATCATACCCAGAGGCGAAATCGAGAAATGAATTTAAGCCCAAAATTTGGGGACGCTGACCCGCGAAAACTCTGAAAAAACATGAAAAAAAAAATTATTTCTCGAAAACGGTTCCGACAATTTTAATTAAAACATTCTAGAATGTAGTCCATTTAAATACGAATCCAACGATATAATCCGTTTTCCCGGGAAAAAATAGCTTAAAACGCGGACGGAGAGAGCCCGGGTTCGATTCCCCGCCAGGGAGAAGTTATTTTTATGATAAGTTTTGATAAAATGTTCAATAATATTTAAATGTAGCTATGAAAACTAATAAATGGAAAACTCTGGGCTAAATAATTATAAACTTGTATATGAGAAAGTTTGTATGAGTTGTCTCGGACCGATTTTTTTGGTTATAAATTGGTCAAAGAAAATTTTTATTTTGCAAAATGATATAGTAAAATATTAAAAGATTTAATTAGACTAAATAGACGTTATAGATTGTAAGAAAGAAACATGTAGATGAATCTGGGTTTGGATATGCAGGGTGTCGTCCCCGTATCAGGGATTATCTTCAAAAGCTATCAGTTAGTCGATATTTTATTTAGAATAAAATAATTGTTAATAATCTTAATTAAATTATTTAAATTCAAAAGTACCACAATAAAATATGTCCTTTAAAGAGGAAATTAAAAAGATTATCAAAATAATTACTTACCCTGAAGAAACATACTAATTACTCCTTCAAGAAATAAATTAATTTCTTACCTGAAACACATACCAAACAAATATTAGATACAACAAAAATAATAAATTATAATAATAAATACAAATAGTCTGCCAATTTGTGTTCTACAGCTTCTACCGTCCTACATTATCCGACCGATGGACACATGAGATTTGCATAGTTTTCCATTTCCATTGAAAAAATATTCATAGACGGTATAGAAAAAATGTTATAGGCTACTTTCCGACAAACTATCCAAATTTCGTTCAAATCGGATCAGTACTTTTAAAGATATAGGGGTTTTTATGTCTGCAGACATTTGACATGGAGATCAAACAGTGGACTAAATACGAATAACACTCTAAATTTCATTAAAATCGGACGAGTAGTTTTTTAAGATATGGTGGCTCGGAAAAATTTTAAGCCACAAACAGACTCGAGACCAAAAACCTTCCCTCATCTCCAAAACGGATTTAAGTCCAACTTATCGAGACTTCAAACTTTTCTAACAAACTAACTCCAGAGTAACCGCGACATAAAAACTTTTTTTTTTATTATTATAACAGTTTTTTTTATCTATAAATAGAAAAGTTACTTCACAGAAACCAGCTCCTATATTAAAATTTCAATAATAAAAAAAACTCACTTTGTAAAAAAAAAAAATCCTCCTCCCATTTTATAACTAAAATAAACAGGTCAAGTGTGTGCTAGTGAGCACACAGCGAGGGTCCGTAGGCAACCCTGTATAGTTTAAGTAGTACCCTATAAATGGTGTTTTTTAAAATGCTAAAAAGCTTACTTTGAACTATCCTATTGGTCTGATATTCTCAAAACACATAAAAAAACTTCTCAAAAAACAGGTCAAGTGTGTGCTGGTCAGCACACAGCGAGGGTCCGTAGGCCACACTGTATAGTGTTTAACTGTAAAGTGTAATAACAGTGTTTTTTAAAATGCTAAAAAGCTTACTTTGAACTATTCTAAGGGTCTGATATTCTCAAAACACACTCTGGTAAAGTATTTTTTTTTTTTTGCCACTGAACCGGACTACAACCATATAAATACATCGAAAAGACCAAAGTTATAAAAAAACGTATTTTGTCAATAAAAAATAAAATAATATTTTTTTTCGAAATTTCCAAAAAGTGGTATCTTTACTTTGGGTCGAAGAATGTTCAGGAATTTTTCCAGCTTTTTTGCACTTCACATAAGCGAGATAGAGGGGGGGGGGGACACGTTGCACAGCCGCTTCAAACTCGCCTACGCTCGCAATATCAAAGTTATAACCAAAGAATTATATATCTTTGTAATCAGCTCGACGTACCCTTTCATATGATACTCCACACGGTGTCGAAAAAAAAAAAAAAAAAATGTAACCCTTTGTAAAAATGTAAAGTTTTTTTTTTTTTAAGTCGCTATATTTTTAAAATATGTAGGTAGGTACAAGACACATACATGCCAAATTTCAAAGTGATCGGACGAAAGGTGTAGCCGTGAGAGCAGGCGAGAGGACGGACGGACAGACACACGCAGGAAAATATAAGGGTCCTTGGTTTTGCCTACGGACCCTAAAAAATCCGCCTCTTAATATATAACTGAATTTAAATTCTCGATTTTAATTTGGGTTTTGGTTGTCTGAACGTTAATACCAAATTTAATCAAAATAAGCTCACAATATACAATACTCCCTCCCCCGCACACAATACTCGTTATATATACAACGTATATATGTGAATGTACAAAGAAAGAAAGATGCAACAAATCTTAGTTTGAAGGAATTTATTTACTACTTATGATAAATGAACCTCCTCGCGTCTTTTAAATTTAATTAAGTTTTTCGATTTAATTATAAAGGATAAAATAAGAAGACGCAGTAAACGGCATGGGTTTTAACGAACGTATAATTATCTAACTCAGCGTTGCTATAGTTTACGATATAAAAAAAAGTCAGAAGTGCCAACATATTAATTTAAATATTTACGTTAAACCTAGATAAAAATAACAGCCTCTGCATATATATTATAGACAAATAGAACTTTAAAAAAAACTTTATTATTTTCATAAATAGATATTATAACACTATTTCGATATTACTGTTTTTCTTTATTTGAGATTCGTGTTTATAAAAAGTATCTCGAGACAAACAATGTTTAAAAATGCTACAGCAAAAGTGAACAAGACGTGGAGTTTGTATGTGAATTTAAATTCATTTATTTGTGTCTAGCCGAGACGAGGGGTCATTTAAAAGTATAAAAAGTATTCATACATCCATATAAACGATTTTGTTTTGGTGCTTCTTTAAGAACCCAAGACAAGGTAGTAACACGAAATCCTTTAAAACTTGTAAATCTATCAAGATCTTAAATTGAATTTCTGTGTCATGACTTTCTCTGTATACAATATATATTATGTACAAAAAGCAAGGGAAAGTAAAAAAGCAGAAAAAAAAAATCTTTTAGAATGTGTGTACTAAGAGAAAAGAATTGTGTCAGCCTTTATTCTTGAATGCCCCCAGCAGTACAATTAACCACAAAGAGGAATAAATTTAGGAAGAAAATAAATTTATAACGAGAAAGATAAACTAAGGCATAATAACGTTTCAACTCTTGATCATATAAAATGCAGTAGTAGTGACAGTTTAGTAAATATTCTGCCAATTAGTGTGGCACATAGCTTCCTCGCGTCTTATTTCTTATACTTCAATGATTTCGTAAGCTTGTACAACCTATTATTGTCAACTGTATTTAATACTCTCTCCGTTTATGACTTTGTCACAATTGTTTTTATGTATGAAGTTTTATTAATATTGTTACTGTAGAACGTAAGGTATCGGTAAAAACATTGTTTTATTTATTTCAGACGTTTAGGTCCGCTTTAATGAATTTAGAGATCTTTAACACTTCATAGCGGTATCGCTGATGGTTTGTACTACAATAAAAATCATTTAAAAAGTTGTTTGTCTCATTGAATAGATGAAGCTAGAATTTTTTCCCGTCCAAAAATTCCATTTTACATTTGAAGCTTACGTTCACGAGAGTGTTAAGCTCGAACACTTGGACGGATGATGTTGTCCAACGAACTCATCCTGGGCATTAGCAAAATAATCATGTGCACCAAATTTCAACTAAATCGGTCATCTTTTACTCAAGTTATCGTCATCCGTCGATTTATGACGGTGGTTTTTTTCGGATTCACTCCCAGGCACCAGACGCTGTAACGTGCCATAAGGAACTCCGTTCCAAAAAAAAAAAAATATATAGAATGTTTTCTCTAAATTCTATTCGTTTTCTCTTCCCGCATTAACTACTTTGTGAAACACTAAGAGATATTCCAGACCTTGCCAAATTGTTTCGACAATCAGGGCCGTAACTACAATCTTGGAGGCCCTGGGCAAAGATTTTTCTGGGGCCCTTCGTGGTGTCGGGGGAGTACCCCCTCCCCCGAAAAAGGGTGGTCGGGGGCCCTCCCCCGGAAATCTTTTGAAAAATAACACCCTAAAACGTGTTTTAATGCATTCTAGAGGTCAAATTTACCCACATCTAAAGTATTTTATTTTGCACATGACCCAAAATCGAAAATGTCTAATTTAGCCTCTATTCTATAGCTAAATCCTCACCTACCTCCTAGTTAATTTAGTTAGGCTACTACATAAATACATATATAACTTATATACGATCTCTTCGTAACAGTTTAAGGAAAAAACTTTGATAAAGGTGAACAATATATTGAGTAAGCGTCAGAGTTTTTTGTCAGTTCACTGTGAAATAGTCCTCAAAAAACATACTGGTGAACTACGTTTGTCATACGTTGCCACGGGGCCCCCGGTGCGTGAAAATATTGAATCTTTTTCTGTAAAATGTCTAGGGGCCCCCTAGTTTCAAAAGAACCTTTTAATAATAGTCCATTATTATTCTTTCCTGAAACGAATTCTTTTGATTAACGGCTTTTAAAATTCACATTATTCCGTTTTGACCATTGAAATTCAAGTAGGGCCGATGGATCGGGGGCCCCGGGGCACTGTCCTGGTTGCCCCGGTGGTAGTTACGGCCCTGTCGACAATATTTGGTCATAGCGACAGCCAGGTCCGGGCCGCACCACAAACTCTAAAGCAAATCCTGCCTAACGTCCTAACGTCCTAATATTAAATAGTACGTGTGTGATTAAACACTAAAAAGAGATATTCATAATTTGAAAATAAACAGAATCAATGCAAAGTGACATAATCAGACATCTAGGAGCTCCTGATACAAAACATTCGACCGCACAGATGATACGCCAACAACGAACACAATGTATCTTAACGAGCCGTTACTCAGCACACAACACTGCACCAAATACATTTAAACTATAACTGATAACTTGTATATTTATCGCGTTTAAAAATAACGATAAATACACCCGTCATCTCTGAGAAAAAAAATAGTTCGATATGTTATCATTATATGAATAGGACAATTAACAGTTGCAAAAAAAAAAAAACACCACAAACAAACCAGAAACATGATAATAAACATATGATAACAGACAATTAAAACAGTCTGTCTACCTGCAGCTCATAAAACTTCACGGCAACACTGATTCAATCAATTATTAATTGACCAATCACATGAAAGAAAACAATGACAATAAGCCCTAGTATATATATCAAAGAAATCTCAAACAACAACACTAACACAGCTATAACAGAACACGCACACAACACTAATTAGATCAGAGTTTCTGGAGGATAGCGCCTCCAAATTCAGAGGTAAAAAATTACAAGATAAAAAGAACTTTTTATATACTACGTTTTTAAATTTTCTGTCGAATCATATGTAGTGTTGATAATATAATTGTCATTGTTATAATATAATGTTAGTGAAACAAAATAGTTCCGGATTTTATTTACTTCATAAAATGACAACAAACGAGACAGCTGATCTTAAACCTATAAAAGGACAAATCTTTGAACAACGGATCTCGCCAATACCGAATTTAAACCGTGCCATCGATATGCCCTTGTGTAGGGACAGTAAGAGAAGAAAAAGAAAAATGTGTACAAGTAAAGAAGTACAGATGCAGAAAAATTAAACCGATATCTAAAACACAAGTGTAAACAGACCTGGGTGTCACACGTCAATTAATTTAGTTCTTTGTTTACTTTTCGCTGTCATTCAATGTTTACCTCTTAATAAAAAATCACAAATTTGAAACCCGTCAAAATAAAAATTGTAAATACAATGGGACATATTAAAACAAATAAAATAACTTGCGGATTTTTTCCGAACTAACTTTCCTTACAGCAAATTTGCTGAAAACGAATTAAATTCTGCTGAAAGATGGCTAAAAGTATTAAAATATTGCATTGTTATCGTGTTCTAAGTTATTCTAAAAGTTTCAAATGTTTAGCTACTCGGGAAGTTAGTTAAAAATCGATTGCAAGATTTGTACTGGACAAACAAACAAACAAGATAGCAAGCTAATAATAAACAGGTCAAGTGTGTGCTAGTCAGCACACAGCGAGGGTCTGTAGGCCACACTATACAGTGTTTAACTGTAAAGTGTATAAACAGTGTTTTTTAAAATGCTTACTTTAAACAATTCTAAGGGTCTGATATTCTCAAAGCACACTCTGATAAAGTATTTTTTTGCCACTGAACCGGGCTACAACCATATAAATACATCGAAAAGACCATAATTATAAAAAAACGTATTTTGTCAATAAAAAATAAAATAATATATTTTTCGAAATTTCCAAAAAGTGGTATCTTTACTTTTGGTCGAAGAATGTTCAGGAATTTTTTTCAGATTTTTTGCACTTCACATAAGCGAGGTAGAGGGGGGGGGACACGTTTCACACCCACTTCAAACTTGCCTACGCTCGTCCTATCAAAGTTATATCCAAAGAATTATATATTTTTGTAATCAGCTCCACGTACCCTTTCATATGATACCCCTCACGGTGTCGAAAAAAAATTAAAAAATTTAACCCTTAAGTTTTTTTAGCCTAATCTTTTTTAAGTCACTATATTTTTAAAATATGTGGGTCGGTACAACATACATGACAAATTTCAAAGTGATCGGACGAAAGGTGTAGCCGTGAGATCCGCGAGAGGACGGACGGACAGACACACGCAGGAAAATATAAGGGTCCTTGGTTTTGCCTACCAAGAACGAAAACCTAAAAACGAAGTAAAATTCAAAATTATTAAGCAAAGCCGAAAAATATAAAGACGAAGGTACATTTATTTTCGCTTGTTTAAATACAGTGCTCACAATAAAAACTTGGTTAAATCCATTATCCTAGTACCCATCATTATTCTTATCAGATAAGCTAACGTAGATAATAAGAGACAACGAAACAGCGAGGTGACAGGTGACTTGCACATCTCTCGTCTCATACTAAACAAGAATAGACACGTGTTTTGAATATCGATAACAACTGCTACCACAACACTGTCTTGTACCTGGATGCACAACAACATTACGCAATATACCGGTAATGTCGGAATATCTTGAATTCCGTGTTTCAAACAAAGTATCCAAAGCAGCAAAATATATAGGTCGCATGTACCGTCCCAAGTACGTGACAAAACACTTCACAGGAGAAAATGGCGTTAACTTTAAATGAAGATATTCTTTAACGGGTATTTATTCGTATGATGGAGGGGAAAAAACAACTAAGACGTCCCATTGCTAAATATTTAGAACCCATCTTAGTTTCGTCATTTCAGTAAATAAGTATTCACATTTTGAAATATTGTATTTTGTCGCAACAGTAAGGACGACCGAGGATAAAGAACTTAAGTGAAATTAATTAACTGTAAAATTAACATCATATGAATCGATACCGAAGTATGAGTTCATACCCCATCTTCTATTCTGATCTAAGTAATTGAAGCGAGCTTCTTACATTCAACGAAATATTCATCTTGTCTGTCTGTCTGTCTGTCTGTCTGTCTGTCTGTGTGTAACGTTTACGCGTGTGACGATAACTTGAGTAAAAGTTGACTGATTTAGTTGAAATTTGGTATACATGATCCTCTTACTAATACTCAGGCTAAGTTCGTTGGACAGCGTGATCCGTCCAAGAGTTCGTGCGCAACGCTCGCGTAAACGAGTGGTTCAAAAATTAAATTGGAATTTTAGGACGGGAAAAGATTCTATCATCATCTATTCGATGAGACGAACATTTTTTTCAAATAACATTTTTTAGTAAAACCAACAACGACACTGCTATGAATTAATAAAGATCGCTAAAACTATTAAAGCGGACCTAAACGTTTAAAATAGAGAAAACAACCTTTTTACCAATATCTTACGTGCTAACGTAACGATTTTAATAAAAAGTACAATTGAAACAAGTATGTAAAATTTCAACTTGATACAAGCAGTAGTATTTGAGTAATGAAGTGATACATTTATAATATTAGTTTTAAAGCTATTACGGGTGGTTAAGATTCTTATAGTCTTATAAAATATAGGTTTGTTTAGGAAGTAAAGCTTTGTACCGAGTACCCCCACTCTACCTCACACTACCCTCTTCCACTTATCTTCAACTATGACATTCATCATGATTAACAAATTTCAATATTCAGTATTTTATTGCAATACGCTCGCTTCAATGATAGAGCCACGCGATGCCTAGTTCTTAGACTTTCCATGATGTTTATAAATGCGGATTGAATCCTGCTTTGGGATATAACAAGCTAGATATATCTATTAGTAGTATTGAATCTAAGAATTCAATACGTTTATCTAAGATTGATACGAAATATAAACATTATATCTCTGTTTAGATGCGTAGAAAGTGATTCTTTACGTACTTGTATTCATTGCGCATGCGCGTCTCATAGTTCTGAAGAATTCCTCTTCTTTACCACGCTAGCGCGGTAAAGAAGAGGAATTCTTCAGCTTTACGCACGATTAGCGAGTTTGTTTACATTTAACAAAACTAATTTGCTGTTCTTTTATTAAAGTAACTGTTTATATCGAGTTTTTAGTGAAAAACAATGAGTGAATCAAGTGACTTTGACGAAAATGTGGAGAATAATACTCCTCCAGAAATAATTAATTCGGCAAAAAATACAACTCAAGAATTAATGCCATCTTTATCAAGAGAGAGATACGAACTTACATACAGCAAGTTTATTTTTTCTATATTTATTATTTAAATCTAACAATCGTAGATAAAGTACGGTACGCAACTCGTGCGAAAACGGCATTTTCGTTGCTCGTGTGGTTTTACTACCCTCGCTGTCGCTCGGGTGCAAACTCCACACTCGCATGCAAAATGCTACTTTCCGCACTCGACGCGTAATGTACTATTTCATTACACTAATCAGCTGATAATAAAAAAAAAACTTTTTACTAGGTTACCTTTAGCGAGTATAGAGACTAAATAGAGTAGGTAAAGAGGGAAGGCAGATGGCACCATTTTCCCCCACCTCTAGAATACTAAATTCTAATTATAATATAAATACCTTTTAAATACTTGTCTCCTGTCACACTACTTTTTACACACTACCTTTAACACTACCTTTTAGCGAATTTTCAAAGAATTACGCTATTGCAATGGCTTCAAAAATGTTTCCATGGAAATCCGTTTTAGACTATTCTGAATCGATTCCTAAAATTTAACACTTTTTTTATGTATGTATGTATATATGTGTTACAATTTAGGGTCAAAAATAGCATAAAAACGTGTCTTTTTTCCATTTTACCCCCCTTTTATATGAAAATATGATAAAAGGGCACATAACAATTACTGTACTCTTAAAGAGCTTTCCAACGACATGCATCTTGAAGGGTAAATACTATTTTGACTATTTTACCCCTGCGTAACAATTTTTTTTTACCTATGCAAATTCGAAACCAAAATTTTCCTATATTATCATAAGCCAATAATACGCAGATTTCTTTGAAAATTCGCTCATTAAGCAAATTCGCTCATGGTGCATGACTGGAATTTTTACACTGAGAAAAGACTTGTATTTTATAGCTTGTTGGTATTCTAGGGGAGGGGGAAGCTGGTGCCACTCCCCAACACCCTCCGGCCTATATCATGACACTTTTATTTAATCTCTATACTAGGTGGTTACCTTGATAAAGGTTATAAATAAGTCTGTAACCTTCACCTTTTACAACTAGGTTTGTTTGTTTTTAAGTGTTTTAAAAACAAAACTGAAAATAACAAACAAAGGTTATGTTTATTGGATGAGTGAAGGGTTATTTTGACAGAAACATGCTAGGGGCGCTCACACGAGTTTAGGTATTTCCTTGAAACTCGATCCAGATACGATCCCAGAATTTAGTGTATCGTAACAGGATCTAAATCGTATTCAGTCCGTATTTAATCTTAATTTAAGTTTTATGGACACTATGGATAAAAAAAAGTGTGCTCGGCCCGTACTCTATCATACCTGTATTCTACCAATCATAGAAACGTAGTAAACGTTTGGAAAGCCATCCTGAGCTGCGGAAAACCTCTAGTTTCTTTCACGCAAGAGTGGTTTCTAATACCTCTTTTACCTAATTCTGTTATCCTTGATTCTCTACCTCAGTTATATACTCCTTGGTGCGGCCAAACAATGTTTTACTAATCAAATACCAAGTCTCCCACGCTACACATCTCTTCCCACACATTCCTAAGCTTCAAATGACCTCACTTATAGTTAAAGCTTATTAAACAGTAAATGGTTTCTAGTAATGAGACATGGTACAATTAAACATGGCTACTTCTTCACATTATCACTCCCTCATGATTTTACTTTCTCATATAAAAAGAAAGTATTGTCATGGCACGAAAATTCGATTTTGATGGATTTACAAGTTTTAAGGTCCCCTAAATCCAAAAAAGTTGTTTTTAAAAAATGACTGTGGAGCCTAACTACTCAACGAAATTTGGCATACATGTTGAGAGAAATCATAGAGAAATTAATTTAAGCCCCAAATTTAGGGGCGCTACCTCCCATAAACTCCGAAACAAAAGTGCAAAAAAACATTATTTCTCGAAAACGGTTGCAACGATTTAAACTAAATAATTCTAAAATGTAGAGCATTTAAATACGAATCTAACGCAATACGCAGTTTCCCCGGAAAACCTTTAGTTCCTGAGAGGCCAACAGAGGGGTTCGATTTCCAGCCGAGTTGAAGTTATTTTTAGGATACATTTACCTAAAATGTTCAATAATAATTAAATGTACCTAAGAAAACACGAAAACTAATAAATTGAAAACACTGGGCTAAGTGATAATGAACTCGTATAAGAGAAAATGGTTTGAGTTGCCTCAGATTTTTTTGATAGTATAACTAACGCTAAAAATATTGTACAATCTTATATTAAAAATATTCTAAAAAAAAATGTTTGTCGGTCATCTGTGCAGACGCGTGGAGCCTAAACTACTAGACCGATTTTGACGAAATTTGGCATATATGTTCAAAAAATCATACCCCGAGGCGAATTCGAAAAATAAATTTTAGCTCCGAATTTGGGGCTGCTAATCCTCAAAAACTCTGAAAAACATGTAAATTATTTCTTGAAAACGGTTTCGACACGATTTTGATTAAAAAATTCTAAAATGTGGTCCACTTAATTACAGTATTCTAACGATGTAAGCCGTTTTCCAGGGAAAAATCTAGTTCCTAAGAAAACGGCTTTAAACGGGGACGGAGAGAGGCCGGGTTCGATTCCCTGCCGAGGAGAAGTCAGTTTTTATGATAAATTTTGATATTATAATTCAATAATAATTAAAAGTAATATATGGAAAACACTTGGCTAAATAATTATGAACTCATATATGAAAACAAGTTTGTCTGCGTTGTCTCAGACTGATTTTTTAGTACATAAACGAGGATATATAATTATTTATACATTGCTCTGTCTAAATAAATATTAAAACAAAAGGATGTTTAGTCCAACATACTTTAGGACAAAGGAATATCGCACTTTTGTTTTTTATGAGGGGAGTAACAGTCTAAAGAGAACTTCCCGTACACCTGTTTTTAAATTATTGTATACTGTCTTGGGGAAGCGCAGCCGAAACTAATTTAGAGCCGTTGTCAATAGTACAAAAAACTGTTATTAAAATTATATTGAAAAAATCCGTTAGATACAGTTCGGTACTTTGTTACCAAGACCTGATGGCTGCCTATTCATCTGCTTTTTATGAAGGCAACCCTGATGTATTTTTTTAACCATAAAAAAACTGATGTCCATCATAATTATTCAACTAGACATAAAATAAACAATAAAGTACAAATTCCTTACTGTAAAACTACAAAGAAACAGAGACACGCTACGTACTTAGGACCTAAATACTACAACCAACTACCTGACAACCTCAAACAAATACAAACAATTAACACTTTTAAACAGAAACTAAAACCCTACCTATTCTCACTGATTTCAATAGATAGCAACCCTAGGAAGTACTGATAACAACATCAATGAACTATATTATAAATAAACATCCTATGAAATAATCACTTTTAGATAAATACAAAAACAATTTCTAAGAGACGAGGCCCTCGCTGTAGATTTTCTCACTCTACTGAGGGTCCTTACCAAACATAATTTTTTAAAAAATAAAATGGGCAAATTATTGAAAAGTATTGTAATTTGTGAAAAAATGTAATTTATGTACGTATTTTCAGTGGCGTAGCTAGACCATTGGGGGCCCACCCGCAAGAAATTTTTGGGGGCCCCTCGCCAAAGAAAAGCAATGAGCAAAAAAAAAAAAAAAAAAAACCTGTTGCCCCCTCGACGTTGGTAAAAGGATAGTAATTCTAGTTATTTCTGGATTTGGGGGCCCCCTAGCGCTGGGGGCCCCCGCGATGCGGGCCCATAGTTACGCCACTGCGTATTTTCTTTTTGGTGAAATAAATATTATTATTATTATTATTATACCTTCTCTAGATTGTTATTCCCCTCTGTTTTTTTATAAAGGGAGTAACAGTATTGTTCAAGATGGTATCAAACTATTTATACCTGAGACTACTGTTAAACGCAATAAATATCCTCGTTGGTTCTCTTCAGAGCTTGTTTTTTTAATAAAAAGAAAAAATTATTTTTACAAGAAGCTTAGTAAAACTGGCCAACAATTCTATTTTAACATGCATAGAGTCTATAAGCGGCTCTTCAAAGCCCGAATCAAAGAAGATTTAACATCCTTTCGCCGCAGACTGGACGAATCGTTGCTCTCGGACCCTGATTCGTTCTGGAAAGTTATCAAGAACATGACAGGCTCATCTGAATGTTCATCGATTACGCTTTCAACTCCTATTGGCACCACTTCTGATTCCTCGAATGTCGCCCAGACTTTCTCTGAGTACTTCGCTTCAGTCTTCCCATCAACACCGACGATCTCCTCATCTCCATCATTTCTTCACTCAGATATTTGTAATATGCCTTCCTTGTGTTCACCGCAGTCAACAGTTGTAAGTGATGACGGATCATCCCTGAAACCTTTTCCAATTCATATTTCATCCATTCCTACCTCCTCTGTCCTAGAAGCTATACTTTCACTCAAATCAAATAACTCTTCCGGTTCTGACTTTATCCCAAATTTTATCGTTAAAAAATTTGCACCAATATTTGCTCCTGTTCTTTCGTCTATCTTTAGTCGCTGTCTTGCCTCTTCAACTTTTCCACCCATATGGAATAAAGCCCTAATCATACCGATTTTTAAATCTGGGGACTCTAAGTTAGTTTCTAACTACAGACCAATCTCCATATGCAACGTCTTCTCCAAGATTTTTGAACGTACTCTTCACTCATTTCTTAGCCCCCTTGTATATCCAATGTTACATCCCAATCAACATGGCTTTGTCCCTAAAAAATCCACTACTACTAATCTGGTTTCCCTTTTCTCCTATCTTGCTTCTCGCGTCTCTAAAGGTTCTCAGGTAGATTGTATCTATTTCGACCTTAAGAAGGCATTCGACCTCGTTAACCATGATATTCTCCTTAAAAAACTTCAGTCCATTGGTTTTTCTCCCCAGTTGTTATCATTTTTCCATAGCTACCTTTCCACCAGAACATGCCAAGTAAAGATAAATAATAGATTGTCATCCGCCTACATCACCACCTCTGGAGTCCACCAAGGCTCTATCCTTGGACCTCTTCTCTTTCTCATCTTCATAAATGATCTTTGTTCTGTTATTAAATGTCCCTTCCTTCTATTTGCTGATGATTTAAAAATATATTTAGACGTCTCCAATGATTCATCCTGCTCTTTCTTACAAACTAATATTAATAACATCTTGTTGTGGTGCAATACGAATAAAATGAGTATTAATGCTGATAAATCAGTAGTTATCAGTTTCAGTCGTCGTCGCTGTCCAATGCACTTCGACTACTTCGTTAATGGCTCTCCGCTTAAACGTGTTTCTTCAGTCTCTGATCTAGGAGTTCTATTGGATTCTAAGCTCAAATTCAACGAGTACGTCGACTCAATAGTTGCAAAAGCTTCCCGTCGCCTAGGTTTAATTCGCCGTGTTTGTCATGGCTTATCAATAAAGTGCTTCCTTCGTCTTTATATTGCCCTTGTAAGACCGCTTCTCGAATATGCTGTCCCAGTGTGGAATAACCTTTTTCAAGTTCGCTCTGATCAGATCGAAAGAATTCAGCGTTTATTTGTCAGGATTTGCTATCTTCGATTCTTCTATAATAGGATTTACTATTCTTACGAATCTCTTTCTAACGCCCTGGGTCTTTACACCTTATACGATAGAAGAAGGGCTTTTGAAATTTTATATCTATCCAAGGCTCTAATAGGTGACTACTGCTGTCACGAGGTTAAGTCTCATGTTATTGTCCTTCCTTTAGGAAAACGTGCCAGCAGATTTGCTTACATTAAGGAGTTATCCAATATCAGCCCTCTTGTCCGCTCTGTCTATCAAATTAATAATTTATTCCACTGCAATAATAACATTTCCATTACCACTCTGTCCAACCTTAAATCAATCCTAGTTCTCATGTGTTCCTTCAATTGACAGTCATCATATTTTTTCTCATGATACTTAATCTTTGATTTTTTTACTCTTAACTTCAAACAACTTCTCTATAGCGCTTAACGTGTAGCTTTTTTGAAAGCTGTTTAAGGCTATTAAAAAATTAAAAAAAAAAAAAAAAAAAAAACAGTCTGAAGAAGAATATTCCATAAACTTTCTTTAGATTGTTACTTCCTTCCCCTTCTGTTTTTCTATAAGAGGAGTAACAGTCTAAAGAAGATAATTCCGTACACCTTCTGTAGATTGTTACTCCCTACTCACTTCTATTTTTTGGGGGGAGTAACAGTCTAAAGAAGTTTACAGGCTAAATAACAGTGGGTAACAGTCTAAAGAAGTTTACAGACTAAATAACAGTGGGTAACAGTCTAAATAACAGTGGCTAACAGTCTAGATATCTAAGTTCAGAGATTTGAACTACATAACAGTGGCGATCCTGGGTCGAAAGTTCTGGGGGGGCTAAAGCCCCCCATGTTTTGCGGGTGTAGTATACATTTTAATATAGGTACCAGGAAGAACTCATTTGTATGTTATATGTTGTTGCAGTCCTTTCCAGAGGCAATTCTATGCAATTTTTTCATGAGGCTAAACAATTAAATGCATTCAAGAATGTTATAATTGCCATTGTTCTGGGACTGGGAAGTTCTATTGTAAGTATAGTTGGAGGCTTATTTAAACAGTCTCCTATGATACTTACCATAAAATTTAATATTTAATAAATTTTTTTATATTTGTTAATTCTGTTAAATAAGTACAATCAATAGTAGATCTTTAATTTAGAAAAAAATAGCGGAGTCACTAGCCACACTGCAGCTTCATGTAAACGTACTACATCCATATTATTGTTCAAGTCATTCTTGATTAGACTAGTTAATCAAGAATGACTGATTTTCTCCAAGGGGGGGTTATAGCCCCCCCCCCCTGCCCCCCCTTAGGATCGCCACTGCTACATAAACGACATCACATAGTCAGATATGTGTGTATCCACCTTAAAAAATAATAATCATTAAGTCTAAGATCCCCCCCCCCCCCCCTCTATTGTTAATAAAGGTTCATAAAACGTTTATCAAAGCAATATAAATATGCCACTACACATTAAAAAAACAGGTACAATAGCGATTATTTTATGTATTTACACGAACACATGGCTGAGATTACGGAACATCCATTGTTCGGATAACAAGTACTAAATGCACAACCAGAAAATATCGCTTAAAAGAAACAAATAAACCGGCAGCTATCTCAATACACTCGACTGTTTGATAGCCCTAGTATTATTAAATAAGATATGTCAGATCAAACATTTGATAAACAAATGAAAAAAAAAACCCATTTCATTTCCACGATAACAGTTATCAGCTGATAATCAGTCAATTAAATTTAAAATGTAGTTTAATTCATCCTTTACAAAGAAATGATTGATTCATTTCATATTAATTAATATATTAGATATAAGAAAAATATTTTCAATAAAAATAAGGTCATAATCCCGATACCCTCCCACCCATAACAAATAATTAAATAGAAATTAGATGCGTCACAATTATATACAAATATATAAATAGCTCCCTATTTAAAATATGCGTACAAAAACCTTAAAATTACCAATACAGAAATCTAATTTTAGCGAGGAGGGGGGGGGGGTGAATAAAATCATGAGTTCGAAACTGCAAGTCGTACTAAAATGTCTCATATACAAAATTTCTTGGCCCAGTGTTTCTTTTCCATTTGTTAATTGTTTTAGATTTTTAAGGTAACATTTATTTGTTATTTCAAATGAAATAATTTTGATCAATATGAAAAATTCCAGAAAAATATTTTCAATAAAAATAAGGTCATAATCCCGATACCCTCCCACCCATAACAAATAATTAAATAGAAATTAGATGCGTCACAATTATATACAAATATATAAATAGCTCCCTATTTAAAATATGCGTACAAAAACCTTAAAATTACCAATACAGAAATCTAATTTTAGCGAGGAGGGGGGGGGGGGGGGGGGGGGGGGTGAATAAAATCATTAGTTCGAAACTGCAAGTCGTACTAAAATGTCTCATATACAAAATTTCTTGGCCCAGTGTTTCTTTTCCATTTGTTAATTGTTTTAGATTTTTAAGGTAACAATTATTTGTTATTTCAAATGAAATAATTTTGATCAATATGTTAACAAATTAGATTCTTCTAAGGAAAACAATTTAAATAATTACGATTTATATTTATTTGGACAATATAGAATCGTTTAAATATTCCAGTGCAATTACACAAAAAAAGGCTCAACTACGGAAAAATTAGGGGAAAGCTAAATTTTGGCATGCACCTTGATGTTGCGGTTCTAAACAAAATGTCAAAAGTCCCCATTGATCCGAGTGCCGCTAAAAGAACTATGCGGGGTCAAAGGTCATCAAAATCAGTTTTTATTTTGTAAATATCTCATTAACGGTCACGTTTACTGAAAAAATACAAGTAATTGAATTTGTAGCTTAGAACATTTCCTACAAAAAAGATCTCGTGACTTTTATTCGTAGGTGTAACGGTTTAGGAGGTTTCCTCAATTTACTTTCTTATTTATCATGAAACGTGCACTCCTTTCCACACCACCTTAGATGTAAAGTATGCCGAGGGTGATGTGAAATTTGAAACACTGGCACAACTATTTGAACCAAGCACAGAAACAAATATGCACAAGTTAAAAATTAAATATGCGCATGCGCAATTCGCAAAAATGTGGTAAACTCAAAATTTTATATATATTTTTTTAATTTTCGAGTGGGGGTATGCTGAAGAGTAGGATACAAATATATATATATATATATATATATATATATATATATATATATATATATGCTTTTTTGAATTTTGCATTTTTTATTGGTAATAAGTAATAAGTTAAAATATACCCAAAAAATCCCCTCCCCCCCCCCCCCCAACCACAATATAACGGCTGGTCCTAACATTTTGAAATAATTCATAAAATCAATCAAGAACAAATTTGAACTCAACTCTGAAATTTGAATAATTTTTGAACAAATTTGAAACAACTCTGGAAATCGAATTATCTCCAAAACCGTTACATACCTACAAATAAAAATCATAAGATCTTTTTTGTAGGTAATGTTCTAAGCTACAAATTTAATTACATACTAGTATTTTTTTCTGTAAAAGTGACCGTTAATGAGATATTCACAAAAATCCGATTTTGATGACCTTTGACGCCGCGTAGTTCTTTTAGCGGCACTCGGATCAATGTTAAGAAGTTTCGGATCAATTTTGTTAAGAACCGAAATATCAAGGTTCATGCCAAAATTCAGCTTTCCCCTAATTTTTCCAAAGTGCAATGTCTAATTGCACTGGACTATAAACAAATTCTTCCAAACCTTTTTTTAGAAATCAAATTCATCAATGAATCAATCATCAAATGAGTGATTTTCAAAGGTATTTAGAATTTATCTGGCTCTTTTGTAGGAACGAGTGTTCTTCTCTTCTGTAACCCAATTCTTCTTTACAGAATTATATAAGGACCAGCTAGTAAAATTGATGAGCAAAAAAAAAAAAAAAATCTAGCGTTTATAACTGGGTGCCCCCCTAGTCGTTAATTTGGGGGCCCCCTGACGGCGGGTGCTTCCGCAATGCGGGCCCGTAGTTACACCACTGTCTCAGTTACGATATTAGAAAGTCAATAAATGAATAGTAGTAGTAGTTTCCGATTAACGCGAGGGAAGTGCGAAAAATGTCACCTAATTTACTTACTCTTGTTCAGCAAATTGTGAGTGCAAATAATTAATTATGAACGACGGTGATCCTAAATTACAATGGGACGGCTATAAAGGGTAAATACTAACGCTGTGTTTAATTAGTAAGGCAGAGTTATAATTGTCTGAAGCCAAGACTCGACCTTCTCAAGTCTTGTCTCCTCTATAGCGCACCGAGTTATAAAAACCATTTCACATTCATTGCCTAGGTCTCCATTTAGAACCGGCAAAACTTGTTTTCTTCCTAAGGTAGTCATTAGCATTTCCTAATATCTCTCTTTTACAATTATTATTTTAGGCCTCAATTGTTCTTGAGAGAGTATCATTTCGGTTCAGAAGAACACTTGAAATTAAGGTTCAATATGTTAATGTCTTTTCAAGTTAAATAAAAATAAACAAATTACAAGATAAAAAGAACTTTTTATATACTACGTTTTTAAATTTTCTGTTGAATCATATGTAATGTTGATAATATAATTTTCATTGTTATATAATGTTAGTGAAAAAAAATAGTTCCGAATTTATTTACTTCACATAAATGACAACCATCTAGAGCTGCTGATCTTAAACCTATAAAAGGACAAATCTTTGTACAACGGATCTCACCTCATCTTGGATCAATTAATTTATTTCTTTGTTTACATTTCCTTCTTCGCTGTCATTCAATATTTACCTCTTAATAAAAAATCGGTCCGAGACAACTCAGACTAACTTTCTCATATACGAGTTCATAATTATTTAGCCCAGTGTTTTCCATTTATTAGTTTTCGTATGTAAATTTAATTATTATTGAGCATTTCATTAAAATTTATCATAAAAATAATTTCTCCCGGGCGGGGAATCGAACCCGGGCACTGTCGGTCCGCGTTTTAAGCTTTTTTCTCAGGAACTAGATTTTTCCCGGGAAAACGGCTTATATCGTTGGATTCGTATTTAAATGGACTATATTATAGAATTTTTTAATCAAAATTGTCGGAACCGTTTTTGAGAAACAATTTTTTTTCACGTTTTCTCAGAGTTTTTGGGGGGTAGCGCCCCTAAATTTGGAGCTAAAATTTATTTCTCGATTTCGCCTCGGGGTATGATTTTTCTGAACATGTACGCCAAATTTTGTCAAAATCGGCCCAGTAGTTTAGGCTCCAGGCGTCTGCACAGACGACAGACGACAGACGACACACATTTTTTAAAAATCACTTTTTTGGACTCAGGGGACCTCAAAACGTGTAAATCCATCAAAATCTCAAAATCGAATTTTCGCGCCATCACAATACTTTCTCTTTATATGAGAAAGTAAAAATCACAAGTTTGAAACCCGTCAAAATGAAGATTGTAAATATGGGACATGTCAAAACAAATAAAATAACTCGCGGTTTTTTCCGAACTAACTTTCCATACAGCAAAATTTGCTTAAAACGAATTAAATTCTGCTGAAAGATGGCTAAAAGTATTAAAATAGTGCATTGTCATCGTGTTCTGAGCTGTTCTAAAAGATTCAAATGTCTATTCGGGAAGTTAGTTAAAAATCGATTGCAAGATTTGTACTGCACAAACAAACAAGAAAGCAAGCTAATAAAAACGTAGTAATATAAAAATGTTACTTCATTTCTGGGTCAATAGGTTTTATCACTGTTCACTGTGATAAAATAAACTGCAAGAATTAGTAATTTATTTTTTATTTAATTAGTAATATTTTTTAGATTTATATGTTGGTTGTTATTATGTCATATTTGTTATTGTTATTATTATTATTTTTAGGGTCCTTAGGCAAAACCAAGGACCCTTATATTTTCCTGCGTGTGTCTGTCCGTCCGTCCTCTCGCGTGCTCTCACGGCTACACTTTTCGTCCGATCACTTTGAAATTTGGCATGTATGTGTCTTGTACCGACCCACATATTTTAAAAATATAGCGACTTAAAAAATATTTTTCAAAAAAATTAGGGTAAAAAAACTTAAGGCTTAAATTTTTTTAATTTTTTTTCGACACCGTGAGGGGTATCATATGAAAGGGTACGTCGAGCTGATTACAAAAATATATAATTCTTTGGATAAAACTTTGATAGGGCGAGCGTAGGCAAGTTTGAAGTGGGTGTGAAACGTGTCCCCCCCCCTCTATCTCGCTTATGTGAAGTGCAAAAAATCTGAAAAAATTCCTGAACATTCTTCGACCAAAAGTAAAGATACCACTTTTTGGAAATTTCGAAAAAAATATTATTTTATTTTTTATTGACAAAATACATTTTTTATAATTATGGTCTTTTCGATGTATTTATATGGTTTTAGTCCGGTTCAGTGGCAAAAAAATACTTTATCAGAGTGTGTTTTGAGAATATCAGACCCTTAGAATGGTTCAAAGTAAGTTTTTAGCATTTAAAAAACACTGTTTATACACTTTACAGTAACACTATATAGTGTGGCCTACGGACCCTCGCTGTGTGCTGACTAGCACACACTTGACCTGTTTATTTAATATGGTTATTAATAGAGTGAAACAGTAGAGGAAGTGAAGTTGCAGAAAGTAAGATTATAAGTAAAACAAAACAAATGTGATAACGAGTTACCAAATAGGTAAGTTATAGTAGTGACCAAAGAGATATTTTATAAATCAACATTGTAAAAATAGTATAGGGTGGGTAAAAATCGGCAATAGTACACCCCTTCTCACTCCAACGTATTTTTTGACAAAGGGATATCAACTCTCCTATGAACAAACCATACATATATAATTATTATATACATATATTATTAAATACGAATGGAAGGGATGAATTATGAATTGATATATCGAAGCCAACTGTACGACTTCGAAAGACATCGATTACACGGAAGGGGTGCACTATTGCCGAGTTTAACCTAAAGGGTGTTCCATAAGTAGCGACGAATTTCAAGTTTTCACTATGGTTTCCCGTGAAGGTTGGTTAGCCATGGTTTTATCATTTTTGTTATCTATTGTTATTATTGTTATCTATTATCATTCCGATTTGTGTTATACCGACCCAATGGCACTTTTGCGAGAAAAATTTCCTGACCGCATCATCTCGCTTCGAGGGACTCAGGAGTGGCCAGCCCGGTCCTGCGACTTGACCCCACTCGATTTTATCTTGTGGGGGTTCATAAAGTCAAAGGTTTACGCAAACAATCCTCAGACGATTGACTATTTGAAGCAGGAAATCAGGAGAGTCATTGCCACCATCGATCCGGAGACCTGCCGGCGAGTGATCGAAAATTTTAATGACCGGTTGATTCAGTGTAGGGCAAGTGTGGCTGGACATATGCCCGAAGTGATTTTTACTACGTTTTTATTAGCTTGCTTTCTTGTTTGTTTGTTTGTTTGTCCAGTAAAAATCTGGCAATCGATTTCTAACTAACTTCCCGAATAGCTAGACATTTGAAACTTTTAGCATAACTCAGAACACGATGACAATGCATTATTTTAATACTTTTAGCCATATTTCAGCAGAATTTAATTCGTTTTCCGCAAATTTTGCTGTATGGAAAGTTGGTTCGGAAAAAATCCGCGAGTTATTTTATTTGTTTTGACATATCCCATATTTCCGATCTTCATTTTGACGGGTTTCGTATTTATGATTTATGACAGAAAATTTAAAAACGTAGTATATAAAAAGTTCTTTTATCTTATAATTATTCAGAATTAAATCGGAGTTCATGAACAACGTTTTGCAATAAAAAGTTTTTCAATTTTATTAAATAAATTTTTATTGCCGTTTAAAATTCGGCGCTACTTTTGGATTACTATTTCATAACGTCATAAGACATAAGGCTTGAGGATGGCCCATGAGAGGGTTGATGGGTGTCCCGCGACACCACACGTATTTTTTTATTTTTTTATTTTTTTTAAAAAGTTCTGTATTTATAATTATAATACATTTTTTCCTTCCTCTGACTGTAATAAAAACACACATGGGGTCCGAGTGGAAGTCACGTTGTAGTGTATGTCGTGATAATGTATTTTGTCTCAGGAAGGTTTAATAAATGATTTTATAATTAAACTTTTGGTATTTTAATAAAGCCTGCTAAAGATAGCAAATCAGTAGAGGGTAGCTATGTACACTCTAATTAGAGTGGGTATTATTGCAAGGTGTTTCTTCCAAAAGTTAAGGTTATAATTGAGTCCCAGGATTGCTACAGTTGACATACATTTGCGGTTAGCTCGCACTTTTTATAGCAATTATTTGGAACCAGATTTGATATAGAATGTATATCTTTATGGACAGTAGTCATTAGGAGTGGAGGACGTTGCAGGCAAGACGAGTTGATACGACCCTCGTCAAGGAGGTTCGCTTTCCATACCAACTTCATTCGTGTTGGAAATGGTAATCTAATCCCAACTAGTCCGTATAGGTATCAAGAGTGAAAGGCGGAGGTCGGAGAGGTGACAGACGGACAGACGGAGGTCAGGAAGATGACATACGGACAGACGTATCAGCTGCGCTCGGATAGATGTTCATTTGGAGCCATCAAGGACTAAACCGATGCCAAGGACTTAACACAAACGGTTAAACAATTAATAACTCCGCTACCTTCTTCCATCTGACAAGACCGATTAATTAATTAAACAACAAATTCATTAGGTTTTAACGAGACGTTTAATCAACTCCTGACAGCGAAAATCTAAAAGCATCAATTACGGCCTTCTACATCATCCAACAGAGTTACCTCTAACAAGAACAATCTCAGAACAAGAGAAACAAAACGAATCTAGAAATACACGAAATCATCAGATAGACCAAGAACAGAGGAAACTCAAGATCAATGACTTCCTTTCACTGTCAGCATTTCAAAGGTTTCCCACTTTGAAATGACGTTAAATGAAATCTAAAACTAAACCACGCACGTGGAGTTTCTAGACCAATCTCATTAACGAGCCAATTAGCATTTAAATACTCCGATATCCGAGTGCACCCGCCCATTGCCCTAAATCTCCACACCAAGAGTCATCTAGCAAAGCTCTTAGCTAAGTTTTAAGCTGAAAACTTAAATCGTAATGGGATCATTTAAGCACGGTACTTTGCAACCAAAATAAAACTTTTCAATCCTATAATGGATCTGTCAATACATCGACGAACAATATAAACAACAGATTAACACTTTCTGTATCGAGAGCACTAAAATAATCGATATAATTAGAGTTCTAAAAGTTCCTGAATTGTTCCACACGCGTACTCTTCACTCTCTAAATATGTATTATGTACTTTTATTTTACTTACAAAGACGATATCTTATGAAATATTATCTTGAAAATATGAAAGCAATGAAAATGATAAACAGGTCAAGTGTGTGCTAGTGAGCACACAGCGAGGGTCCGTAGGCAACCCTGTATCGTTTAAGTAGTACCCTATTGATGGTGTTTTTTAAAATGCTAAAAAGCTTAGTTTGATCTATCCTATGGGTCTGATATTCTCAAAACACATAAACAAACTTCTGATAAAGTATTTTTTTGCCACTGAACCGGACTACAACCATATAAATACATCGAAAAGACCATAGTTATAATAAAAACGTATTTTGTCAATAAAAAATAAAATAATTTTTTTTTCAAAATTTCCAGAAAGTGGTATCTTTACTTTTGGTCGAAGAATGTTCAAATTTTTTGCACTTCACATAAGCGAGATAGAGGGGGAGGGGGGGGGCACGTTTCACACCCACTTCATACTTGCCTACGCTTGCCCTATCAAAGTTATAACCAAAGAATTATATATTTTTGTAATCAGCTCGACGTACCCTTTCATATGATCCCCCTCTCACGGTGTCGAAAAAAAATTAAAACAATTTTTAACCCCTAAGTTTTTTTACCCTAATTTTTTTTTTTAAGTCGCTATATTTTTAAAATATGTGGGTAGGTGCAAGACATATACATGGCAAATTTCAAAGTGATCGGACGAAAGGTGTAGCCGTGAGAGCAGGCGACCGGACGGACGGACAGACAGACACACGCAGGAAAATATAAGGGTCCTTGGTTTTGCCTACGGACCCTATAATAAGACTTTTAAGCAGAAACCACGTCTGACCACAAAATAATATCTAATGTTGGTAGAACTACAGTATATGGGGTCCCTACTAGATATCGGTAAATCTATATATAGCTAAATTTTAAGGTATAATTTTAGGGTCCATCTATTACCTTTGTTCATCAGCGACCTTATAAACCAAATTTATCAGTTTTTCGTTTTCGACAATTTTCTTCTAGAGATCCCGTGTTTTCAGCTCTGCTACCATGTCACAAAGTACTCTCTTTTCCTTTGTGATAGTTGAATTTCCTATCTTTCTCCGCTATTTAGATAAATTCTAGAAATAAATAACTCATTCCAAATAACCCCTTCATTCGGTTACAGTCTATAAGTCCAAAACAAACCTACCTTCTATTAAATATTTAACCTTTTTAAAAATCATAATTTGCTTTATAACCATTATCCTACTAAGCGAAGTCCTTATTAAAAAAAAATACGTGTGGTGTCGCGGGAAACACGGTAGGAACGAAGTTCCTTACATTTTTCATTAAATATAAATTATAAAATCACACTGCTAAGTACGTATACATTGCTAACTACTTATACATGGCGGAGTTAGAAAAGAGACAAAATTAAAAGTAACGAACTGTTTGTACCTGGCAGAGTTAAGACAAAATTCAAAGAAAATCATTATTTGTATAATTAAAGCAAGCGTCTTACTATAAATATAAGAAAAAAGTTGATCATGATGAGTTTATAGTGAAAGAGTATGTTTGTTAAAGGAGTTTGGATTGAAATAGGACTGTTTTCTACCTACCCGGCCAATTAATTTAAAATATTATAAAATATATCTCTTCCCTACTCTACAGCTTCTGCTTGTATCAGGGTGAAATTTTACATGATTATATTTTATTTATTTACAAAACAAAGTGACATTTTTGACATATATAACAAACATAATCAAAACAAGTCAAGTAACAGGCTTCCTTAATAACACTTTTTCCCGTCTTTTAAAGCTTACGTTTACGCGAGTGTGTGAACGCTTGGGCGGATAACGTTTTCCGATGAACTAAGCCTGGGCATTGGTAAAATGAACATGTGTACCAAATTTCATCTAACTCGGTGAGCTTTTACTCAAGTTATCGTCATCTGTAGATTTCGTGACAGATTTTGCGTGACGGTTATTTTGGATTTTGGTGGTTTTTAGGGTCCGTAGGCAAAACCAAAACCCTTATATTTTCCTGCGTGTGTCTGTCCGTCCGTCCTGTCGCCTGCTCTCACGGCTACACCTTTCGTCCGATCACTTTGAAATTTGGCATGTACGTGTCTTGTACCTACCCACATATATTAAAAATATAGTGACTTAAATAAAATATTTTTCAAAAAAATTAGGGTAAAAAAACTTAAGGGTTAAAAATTTTACATTTTTTTTCGACACAGTGAGGGGTATCATATGAAAGGGTACGTCGAGCTGATTACAAAAATATATAATTCTTTGGATATAACTTAGATAGGGCGAGCGTAGGCAAGTTTGAAGCGGGTGTGAAACGTGTCCCCCCCCCCCCCCCTCTATCTCGCTTATGTGAACATTCTTTTACCAAAAGTAAAGATACCACTTTTTGGAAATTTCGAAAAAAATATTATTTTATTTTTAATTTAAAAAATAGGTTTTTTTATAATTATGGTCTTTTCTATGAATTTATATGGTTGTAGTCCGGTTCAGTGGCAAAAAAAATACTTTATCGGAAGTTTGTTTATGTGTTTTGAGAATATCAGACCTATAGGATAGTTCAAAGTAAGCTTTTTAGCATTTTGAAAAACACCATCCATAGGGTACTACTATACTTAAACTATACAGTGTGGCCTACGGACCCTTGCTGTGTGCTGACTAGCACACACTTGACCTGTTTATTTTCGGATTCACTCCCGGGCTCCAGAACGTGCCATAAGGAACTTCGTTCCAAAAATGTTTAGTTCGTAACATATTATCGTAACATACTTAACTCACTTTCTAAGAATATTAAAACCACTTTTTATAGTGATATAGAAGTATGAAATTCTTATGATTCCAGACTCACACTGGCTAACTCTCTGTTCAGGATTATCTAAAGCTCACAACACTTAACAGGGCTGTACGAGTAATAAAACCTACCTTGTATTTTTAGAGTAATCAAAAGTGTAAGTCAATAAAAAACTTTTTAACTTTAACTGGATGCATTATAATTCTAATGCTCACATCACTATTTAAGGCAAAAGCGCACTTTAATTAACAAGATCCCACTCCATTTACTATTCATTATATATATATATATATATATATATATATATATATATATATATATATATATATATATATATATATATATATATAAGCATAGTAAGGCAAGACTTCGCTCGTACAAAACCAGTTATATTATGAGAAACCTGGCGTTCGACAAAGTTGAATTTAGAACATCTTAGGTGAGTCAACTAAGCATTTAATAACTAAATAATTAGATCATATCAACAGAGAGAAAAAATCGGTCCGAGACAACTCAGACAAACTTTCTCATATACAAGTTCATAATTACTTACCCAATGTTTGCCATTTATTAGTTTTTGTAAGTACATTTAATTATTATTGAAAATGATATCAAAATTTGCCATAAAAATAACTTCTCCAGGGCGGGGAATCGAACCCGGGATCTCTCCGTCCACGTTTTAAGCTATTTTCTCAGGAACTAGATTTTTCCCGGGGAAACTGCTTATATCGTTGGATCCGTATTTAAATGGACTACATTTTAGAATTTTTTAATCAAAATCGTCGGAACCGTTTTCGAGAAATATTTTTTTTTCACGTTTTTTCAGAGTTTTTGGGGGGTAGCGCCCCCAAATTTGGAGCTAAAATTCATTTCTCGATTTCGCCTCGGGGTATGATTTTTCTGAACATGTATGCCAAATTTCGTCAAAATCGGCCCAGTAGTTTAGGCTCCAGGCGTCTGCACAGACAGACGACAGACGACAGACGACAGACGACAGACGACAGACGACGGACAGACATTTTTTAAAAACCACTTTTTTGGACTCAGGGGACCTCAAAACGTGTAAATCCATCAAAATCTCAAAATCGAATTTTCGCGCCATCACAATACTTTCTCTTTATATGAGAAAGTAAAAATATTGTTATCTCATACTCAGTCTATTTTTATGAAGTTAATTAAAAATCGGTCCGGGACAACTTAGACAAACTTCCACATTATACGCTTTCATAATAGCCCAGTGTTTTCCACTTATTAGTTTTCGTCGGTACATATAATTACTATCATAAAAATAACTTCTCCTCGGCGAGTAATCGAACCCGGACTCTCCCCTCCATCCGTGTTTAAAGCTATATTCTCAGGAACTACATCTTTCTCGGGAAAACGGCTTATATCGTTAGATTCGTATTTAAATGGACTACATTTTAGATTTTTTTTAATTAAAATAGTCGGAACCGTTTTTGAGATTATTATTTTCACGTTAATAGACTTTTTTGGGGGTTTGCGCCACCAAATTTGGAGATAAAATTAACTTCTCTAAACATGTATGGAAAATTTCGTCAAAATCGGCCCAGTTGTTTAGGCTCCAGGCGTCTGCACAGACAGACGGACACAGACATTTTTTAAAAACCACTTTTTTGGACTCAGGGGTCCTCTATACGTGTAAATCCATCAAGATCTCAAAATCTAATTTTCACGCCATCACAATACTTTCTCTTTATAAGGGAAAGTATGAAGCAAAGCAAATGTATTAGTATTTTTATTATAACTTAATTTTAATTAAGACACAAAAGAAAATATTATAATAACTTAATTTTAATTAAGGCAAAAGAAAATATTATAGTTATGCTTAAGGGAAAAACACATTAAAAATAGGTAATTTTCTTCTTTTCGAACATTTGTATTATAGAGTAGACATTGAATTATCGAAACCCTGAGAGTTAGAATCATCTTCCTCATTAACGGAAGTTATCTACGGGAGAATCAGGCCGACCAAATCTACCATTGACAGGATACTTGACCCGAGGTCAGCCTGTCACATCAGCTGTAACTTTTCATATGGAATTAACTTGTAAAGTGGCTGCTATCTCCGTCCTGTAATAGCCTGATTCTCATTGTCCATCTTGACTTAAGGCTGTCCCGCCCTTTGAGGTTAGGAAAATCAGTAACATTAAAATGTTATT
The DNA here is from genome assembly GCA_951217055.1 of Gerris lacustris. Taxonomy (NCBI): domain Eukaryota; kingdom Metazoa; phylum Arthropoda; class Insecta; order Hemiptera; family Gerridae; genus Gerris; species Gerris lacustris. The sequence goes on along the minus strand of OX578281.1, from coordinate 2,426,351 downwards.
GGTTCTAAGCAAGATATCAAAAATCAAAGTACAGGCTTCATTCCTAATTTTAATTCTGCACAATTTGAGCCCTATTTCAATTTCTTATGCTAAAAAGTACAGACGCCATTTTAATACAACGATAAAACTCGTTGTATTGAAATAGTTGTTGTATTTATTGTAGTAGGGAGTTGAATTAGGGCTTAAATTGTGCAGAATTAAAATTAGGAATGAAGCCTGCACTTAGATTTTTGATATCTTGCTTAGAACCAGTACAATTTTAATTTTACTGTTTTTCCTAACCTCAAAGGGCGGTAGAGCCTTAAAGAAAAACATATGCACATGTATGGCAAATTTCGTCAGTTATTTAGGTTCCAGGCGTCTGCACAGACAGACTTTATAAGTGAAAGTAAAAATGGAAGAAAAACAGTGATCATTTTAAAAGGAAAATAAAATCAAACACAAATAACCGGTTTCGGCTAATTATTAGCCATCATCATTATTAGCCGAAACCGGTTATTTGTCAATACAAATACTTTGTGTCAAGACTAAAAGTTTTATTTTATTTTCCTTTTAAAATGATGATGAGTATAAATATCACACATTGGAGAAACAAACAGTTGATGATCTGAAAAAATAGTGAATTCTTAAATGTTTTCATATGTCACAATGTCACATATAAACAATCTGTTCGAGAATTATCGCTTGTAGGTATTCATATTTTACGATTTTGGTAGTATTCATACTACGGAAAGATTAAATTTTAATTTAAATCAAATTATAATTATTAACAACTACGGGAAACAACCAGAGAAAAATACACTTCAGCGCTGAGATTTGAACCACAGGCCTCTATATTTCCAGTATAGCGCTCTACCAAGTAGTTAAACCATTGTAGGTACGTTTAATATAGAATAGTTCACGTCACTTGTATAGGAATAACGCTGTTATTCCTTTCTTCACCCAGTTAATAACGACTAATTTTGTCACTCTTAATTACCAGCTGTTTATGAGGTGCTTTTCTATTTCCATCCTACTCCTTCATCTCCTGTGCTTTGTTCTTATAGTTCTTTATAATCCCACTTCTTGTCCACTTGCTTTTCTTTATTTCAAATATTTCCCTTTATTTTACCCAACATTTCGAGTCCCCGTTCTTGTTCATTTCCTATTATTTTCAACATAATATGTTCTCACGTCTAATTTCTGTCAGCAGGCCTTTGTACTTTCCCCCACCTCGCATTCCAACTTGTTTTCCCTCGTTTGGCCTAAATTCTTCAGACCTTCTTCCTTTTAATTATTTCCATTCTCGGTTTTTTTACCCTACTTTTCATTATTATTATTTTTTTTTTCTTTTGCTAAAAATGTACGAGAATGCTAAAATTAAGGAAGTCAAACTAAGGAAAAACCTTAACTTCCAAAACATCATGTTTAGATATCATAATATAATGTTCCAACATATATAATTTGATATAACTACTCCAAACAAAAAATACAGGTGATCGAAATATTTGTTTTCGATATTTCATAACGGTGACGTCACGAGTATAACCTTCTTTCTTGTTAACTAATATGTCCGCGAATGTTTACATTTTCTTTACAAGTTTTTACAGATTCCTTATAGTAGGTTTGTTCCAACCGAGCATTGTACCGTCCGCGGGATCGTCACCGGCATGCGCAGTAGATAAAAGCCGTTCCAAGCTGACTTGGGACAGTGTTTCGTACCGTACACGAAACTGTTCCAACCCCGGCAGGGATCGTTTGCGAACCGTTCACTGTACGGTCCCAACGATCCTCTGACAATACCATGTACTGGTTTGTACGACATGCGCAGTTATGTCAATAATTACAAATATCAACAGGAAGGTTTCCTAACTGTTAGGTTTCCTTAATGTTTTTAATACGGTGCGAATAATAGTCCTAAACTCGTTCCAACCTGACATGATTTTATTACAGTACAATGTTAGCGCATGCGTATAAAACCTGTCCTAAACGATTCCCGAACGATCCGCGGGACGATACAAAGGACGGTACAAATAGCGGGGTTGGAACAAACCTAGTATCAACTTTTGTTTAAAAACGTTTTTGCAGTTTAAAAAAAAGAAACGGAAGCTCACGAAAACAAAGAACTTAAAAAGTGGAAAAGAGTAAAATAACCTGATATCTCGATCCCCTCCACGACCTGTTCATACAGCGTTTTGAACTAGCGGATCATTTTCAAACCCGCTTTCAAAACGATGTGTGAACGTAGTAATGGTTATTTATGCCTATTTTCTCAATATTCAATAGAGCCACGCGAAGCCTAGCAAAATACATATTACAACTGGAAAGAACAAGTCACATTCAATTCAAATCTCTTGTTTAAAGCAAGCTTTATGTGTAACCTCAACCTTGATTTATAACAAATTTCCACATCTAGATCAAGACCTAAAAAGCAAGTCTTTATTTAAGACTGCTCTATACGCAACCTACCGCTACACCAAACCACAAAAAAACACGCTAACCTTCAGCTCCAATCATAAACCCCAAGCATTTAAGTTTCAACAACTGTAATTAAATCCACCACTATCTAGCGGAATACATCAAAACCATCCAGTAAAACATCAGTTGAAAAAAAAGTATCAAATCTCCAGATATGGCTTTTTTTAAAAAAGAATTGCAAAATGTTTTAAGGTTGTTTCAAATATCATTAGTATATAAAGTAGCAGCCAGGGCAAATTGTTGAATTATTCCAGTTCAATTTACTTTATTTTTTTGTCCCCCCCCCCCCCCCGTACAGCAGGTTTTTTTTAAACAGTGGGAGGTGAATTTACATGGTGACCTTGAGTTGGTTAATATGATCCAAACAGTGGCCCCACGTCAACTCCCGAGTGAAATGTCACGCACCCCGCACTACAATATTAAACAGTGTAGGTAGTCCACACACCGCCATATAAAACCATGAATTAACTCAATACAAGATTTGCTTCAATACTAAAAATTCTTATTGTCCGTAAGCAAGCTTCTAAAATTCAATAAACCGGTCAAGTGTGTGCTAGTCAGCACACAGCGAGGATCCGTAGGCCACACTGTATAGTTTAAGTAGTACCCTATTGATGGTGTTTTTTAAAATGCTAAAAAGCTCACTTTGAACTATCCTATGGGTCTGATATTCTCAAAACACATAAACAAACTTCTGATAAAGTTTTTTTTTTGCCACTGAACCGGACTACAACCATATAAATACATCGAAAAGACCATAATTATAAAAATAGGTAGGTACAAGACACATACATGCCAAATTTTTAAGTGATCGGACGAAAAGTGCAGCCGTGAGAGCAGGCGACCGAACGGAAGGATAGACACACGCAGGAAAATATAAGGGTCCTTGGTTTTTCCTACGGACCTTAACAAAATAAGCATTTTGTCTGTTTGTCTGTCAGTAATGTTTACGTGTCTAAGGCCGGCCACACACGTACAGTTTGAACTGACGGTTTGAACTGAACAGTTTAAACTGTCAGTTCAAACTGTACATTGTAGAAGCAAACACACGTACAGTTCAATCCTTCAGTTTATAAAATGGATTCCAAGGCGCAGATTTCGTCTCTCTCGGACTAAAAAAGCCTCTAATTAAAAAAGCATAAACAGTGGTATAAGAAGTAATTACAAAGGGAAGTCTATGTTCGGCTTATTAAAAGAATTAAGCAAAGAACCATTAGATTTCACAAATTGAGAACTGTACAGTTAAACCCCCTGTTCTTTCAGAGAACTGTACAGTTGAACACACGCAACTATCAGTTGAACCTTTCAGTTAAAAAAAATGAAATTTAATTCGACTCAGTTTAACTGTACAGTTGAGTTGAACTGAGAATGAAATACCCACACACGAACAGTTTCAACTGAACAGTTAAAACTGCACGTGTGTGGCCGGCGATAACTATAACTTGTGTAAAAGTTGACTGAAGTAGTTGAAATGTAGTAGTTTGAGTAATGCTCAGGCTAAGTTGTTTGGACAGCGTAATCCTTTCAAGAGTTCGCGGGCGCTGCTCACGTAAACGTGAGATTCAAATTTAAAATTGAAATTTTAAGTCGGAAAAAGATTCTAACATCACCTATTACGAGATGAGACAAAACTTTTTCAAAATACTTTTTTTCAGCGAAACCGCTGTTTTTCACCAAAAGTGATAAAAGATTTTTCATAAAGAAGGTGATTAAAACTATTAAAGCAGGCCTAAAATTTTAAAAATAGAGAAAACAATGTTATTATTAATATTGTACGTTCTAACATATCGATGATTTCAATAAAACTTTATACAGATCGTCTAATGTAATATTGAAGCATACATTTAAAATTGTAACTTGATACAAGCAGAAATTTTAGTGTAGTAAAGTGATACATTTTATACTACATAATTGAACAGGGGATGTAGGGGTCGTGTAAGTTATTGAGTAGGTAGGAAGGCACCCGGCTCCCCCACTACACGACTCTCTTACAATCATCCTGTTCACATACGAACTTAAAATGATAAACTATTTTATCTTCGATTGATACGAAATATAAACATTGTATCTCTGTTTAGATGCGTAGAAAGTGATTCTATACGTACTTGTATTCATTGCGCATGCGCGTCTCATAGTTCTGAAGAATTCCTCTTCTTCAGCTTTGCGCACGATTAGCGAGTTTGTTTACATTTAACAAAACTAATTTGCTGTTCTTTTATTAAAATAACTGTTTATATCGAGTTTTTAGTGAAAAACAATGAGTGAATCAAGTGACTTTGACGAAAATGTGGAGAATATAATAATCATCCAGAAATAATTAATTCGGCAAAAAATACAACTCAAGAATTAATGCCATCTTTATCAAGAGAGAGATACGAACTTACATACAGCAAGTTTATTTTTTTCTGTATTTATTATTTAAATCTAACAATCGTAGATAAAGTACGGTACGCAACTCGCGCGAAAACGGCATTTTGCATTGCTCGTGTGATTTTAGTACACTCGCTGTCGCTCGGGTGCAAACTCCACACTCGCATGCAAAATGTTACTTTCCGCACTCGACGCGTAATGTACTATTCTTAAATTCAATTGTATTACGTACGTTTTAATGATAGAGCCGCGCGATGTCTTGTTAAATAATAGTTAACTCTCGTCTGTTAGGGTTCAAAATTTGATAAAGGGAAAACTTTCATATTAATCATTTTACTTATAGAATAGCTTTATATTTTTAAAATAAGATTTCAATCAAAGTCAACTACATATATAATATGTACTTACACATTACTGAGGAGCCAGGGTGGCCGAGGTCGTAAAGACACCGAGCTCAGCTATCACTGAGTCGAGGCAACTCGAGGTCGTGGGTTCGATCCCGGGCCGTGATACACTGAATGCATCTATGAATTGCGGACGGAGCAGGGCGAGGGACACCCCCTGAGGGGTTCTCTTCCCCCACGTCGTCTAGTGGGTTCGATCCGAGTCATGAAATGTGATCTGTATCTATGGTTCGAGGTCGGAGTAGGGCGAGGGGACCCCCTGAGGGGTCCTCTTCCCCCACACTTTGAAGCACGCTCATATAGCTTACTAATGACCACATCATACTCGCTTCGGCGGTACAATGTACAAATGTATGATGTGTGAAGTAGCTGGAACTCTCCACCACGGGGCAAGTAAAATGGGTCTACTATAAGGCCTGATTGCTAGGTTCGAACAAGTGGTTCGTCCTACCCGTCTAGTAGGAAGTACTAGGAAACTACTACTACTACACATTACTGTGTTTGAGAGTCTTAAGTAATTGGAAAAAACTGGGTTTTAATTCTATATAAAAAGTGAACTATGATTCATTTTAATGACCTCAAAACTAGAGTCGTTCAAAGTCACTTAATCTTCCGTTCAGTAATGACCTTTAGCTGGATAATCGACATTGTAATTAAATTATCTAGTTAAAAAAAAAATTATTACATCCTAAAAACTCTTTATCAAAGATGGACAAGATTACGAGAGACATTACTGACCCTCGTGAGAGCAAAAAGAATATTCCTTCATAGCTTTGGGTATTTACGACCCACGGGTCCTTCAGCCGGAGTAATTTGCTCTAAAGATTAACTGCCAGTGAAAGATAAGAAAAACCAAAGGTAAAAATAGCTTAAAGTCTGCCAATTAGTGTGGCACATAGATTCCTCGTGTCCTGTTTCATATACTGTAATGATTTTATGCTCTTACAACCTATTAGTGTCAAAATTGTTTTGATTTATTACATAAATTATTAAAGTATCAATTTAGCAAAATTTAAAGAGAGCAGACGATTGAAATTAATCTGGGGCTATCTGCGGGCTACTTCCGACAAACCATCCAAATTTCATAATAATCAGACGAATACTTTTGAAGACATAGGTATAATAGTTATTTATGTTACTAGGCAGCAAAATTCCATTTTGCTGACAAGTTTTTAAGTTTTAGTTCCGAGCCAAAGGCGAGGATAGGCTAAACAAATTTACTGCAGAGGCGAAGCCGAGGCAGGAAACTTACTATTTTACTGACGAGGCGAAGCCGAGGCAGGCAAATGCTTTGGTTACACCTCAGCAGGTAATCTTTAAATGAGTCAGGAATGTTTCCTTTGCTGCATAGTTACATACAATATTTTATCTATTAACGGCAGAAAAAATAATTATTATAATCCCTTTTTAATATATAAAAGATTTAAAGAAATTAAATTTGTAAAAAAACGAAAGTTTCAAACGAAATAAGAAATCAAAACAATTCAGGGTTACCACTTTTTTTTATTAACAACTGTTTTTTAACTTTCTGTCTGTGTGTAACGTTTACGTGTCCGACGATAACTTGAGTAAAAATTGACCGATTTAGTTGAAATTTGGTATACATCTCCCTTTTATTAATACTCAGGCTAACTTCGTTGGACAGCATGATCCGTCCAAGAGTTCACGAGCAATGCTCGCGTAAACGTGAGCTTCAAATTTAAAATTGGAATTTCAGGACGGGAAAAAATTCTATCATCACCTATTCGATGAGACAAACATTTTTTTCTTCAAATAACATTTTTTAGTAAAACCAACAACGACACTGCTATGAATGAACAAAGATCGCTAAAACTATTAAAGCGGACCTAAACGTTTAAAATATAGAAAACTACCTTCTTACCGATATCTTACGTTCTAACGTAACGATTTTAATAAAACTTCATGTACATCGTCTAAAGTATAATTGAAACAAGTATGTAAAATTTCAACTTGATACAAGCAGTAGTATTTGAGTAATGAAGTGATACATTTATGATAATAGTTTAAAAGCTATTGCGGGTGGTTGATTCTTATAGTCGTATAGTGTATAGGTTTGTTTAGGAAGTAAAGCTTTGTACCGAGTACCCCCACACTACCCCTCACCACCCTCTTCCACTTATCTTCAACTATGACATTCATCATAATTAACAAATTTCAATACTCAGTATTTTATTGCAATACGCTCGCTTCAATGATAGAGCCACGCGATGCCTAGTAATAAGGTTTAAGCCGGTTAATCGGAAGAAAAAGAAATGGAAACAGCTTCATGATAATAGAATGCTTATCAGCACTTCGGTCCCTAAAATAACTCCTGTTAATGTGTAACAGCAAAAACCATTATTTCTGTTTCTTCTCCAAAGTGGTTTTTGAGAAGGCAAACATTATAGAAACAATAGAGGTGGTGAAACGACCCTAAGAAAGTGATCCCTACGGCCACTTTGGGAAACAAAGTGCTCCCAGTAACAGGGTTATTCCATTTCACCACCGACTCCAGTGATAAGTTGCTACTTGCTTCTCAAGCAAGCAAAATAAATTCAAAGGGTCGGAGCTTGTCTCACTCTGTGACTTTTATCCTGTAACTGCTTACAGTTTTACTTTGTACATAAGTACCTTCAAAAGATATCACTATACACATGCAGACATTTATTACGGCTGAAAACAAGCAGGAAAAGAATGAAATACATTTCGAATCATGCCAACACACAAAATCAAATCACTAATTCAAGTTTGTAACTTTTTTTTAATAAAAAAGGAAGGGAGAGCCAAATAAATAAAATGGTTGCGTGTGAAGTGTGAAGTCTCGTGTAAAAAGAGTCACATTTATTGTGAAGATAAAATTATTATTATTATTATTATTTTTTTTTTTTTTAGTGTCCGTAGGCAAAACCAAGGACCCTTATATTTTCCTGCGTGTGTCTGTCCGTCCGTCCTTTCGCGTGCTCTCACGGCTACACCTTTCGTCCGATCACTTTGAAATTTGGCATGTATGTGTCTTGTACCTACCCACATATTTTAAAAATATAGCGACTTAAAAAAAATATTTTTCAAAAAAATTAGGGTAAAAAAACTTAAGGGTTAAAATTTTTTAATTTTTTCTTTGACACCGTGAGGGGTATCATATGAAAGGGTACGTCGAGCTGATTACAAAAATATATAATTCTTTGATAGGGCGAGCTTAGGCAAGTTTGAAGTGGGTGTGAAACGTGTCCCCCCCCCCCCTCTATCTCGCTTATGTGAAGTGGAAAAAATTCCTGAACATTCTTCGACCAAAAGTAAAGATACCACTTTTTGGAGAATTGAAAAAAATATTATTTTATTTTTTATTGACAAAATACGTTTTTTTTATAATTATGGTCTTTTCGATGTATTTATATGGTTGTAGTACGGTTCAGTGGCAAAAAAAATACTTTATCAGAGTGTGTTTTGAGAATATCAGACCCTTAGAATGGTTTAAAGTAAGCTTTTTAGCATTTAAAAAAAACACTGTTTATACACTTTACAGTTAAACACTATACAGTGTGGCCTACGGACCCTCGCTGTGTGCTGACTAGCACACACTTGGTCTGTTTATTGTGGTTTTAGTACCAAAAGTAGTAAGTTCAGGTTTCATGAAACTTGAAACTTTAGTATCATGAAAACACTTGATTTAAAACAGAAAGAAGGACACTGCGTTTCTTGAAACTGTATTTTCATTTGGTACCATGAAACTGGTTTCATGATACCAATTTCATAAAACCAGTTTCACGTTTAAGTGCACAAACAGGAAACCCTTTTTCTGAGAGTTTCATCATGTCCTGTGACGAATATGTATTAATTCAATGTATTATGTACATTCAATTAATTAAATGCTTCCTAACGCACTCATTCTAAATAAACAACTGAACGCCAAACAAAACGCAATAATCAAAACTGAAATGATAAGCAAAACAATAAACATGAAAACCTGTGCAACTTGGTATCGACGAAACCTGACTTTTTGATTGCGTGAAACATGTTTCATGAAACCAAATGAAACTACAGTTTCAAGAAACGCAGTGTGCTCCTTTCTGAATGTTTTAAATCAAGTGTTTTCATGATATTAAAGTTTCACGTTTCATTAAACTAGTTTAATGAAACTTGTTTCATCAGTGTGCACAGCGCCTTAATGGCAGATTGTTTGAACGGCGGATAGTTTTAAGTTCACTATTTTTTTCCTGTGTGCGCGTCAAAAAGATTTTTAATACTTGAAAGTTTTTTATGTGTTTATCTTATCTCTATTGATTGAAAAGTTATTAAGACCGTTGAAAGGGACAGACAGACAGACACAGGAACGATATGAATGTTTGGGTTTTACCAACGAAACCCTAAAAATGTCCTTCACCACTCGGGCTCAGTTATAGAGTAGTTGTGCTTAATATCTTGTTATTTATTACTGCTGTATTATTACCGAGAATGGAAAGAAAAAAAATTGTATAATCTATGCAATGAAGCAGGGATTAAGCTTTTAGCTTAATTATACAGGTAAAGGAAAAATTAATTATAATTAAATATAATGTTTGTACTTGTAATTTCAACTAGGCATTATTTCTTTCCTTGAGTTTTAATGTATTACCTTTTTACTTTCTCATATAAAGAGAAAGTATTGTGATGGCACAAAAATACGATTTTGAGATTTTGATGGATTTACACGTTTTGAGGTCCCCTGATTCCAAAAAAGTTTTTTTTTTTAAATAAATGACTGTGGAGCCTAACTACTTTGGGCCTAAAAGAAATTTGGCAAACGTGTTGAGAGAAATCATACCCCGAGATAAAATCGAGAAATTAATTTAGGGGCGCTACCCCCCATAAACTCTAAAAAAAGTGCAAAAAACATTGTTTCTCGAAAACGGTTGCAACGATTTTAACTAAAAAATTCTAAAATGTAGACCATTTAAATACGAATCTAACGAAATACGCAGTTTCCCCGGGAAAACTTTAGTTCCTGAGAGGCCATCGGAGGGGTTCGATTTCCAGCCGAGTTGAAGTTATTTTTAGGATACATTTAGCTAAAATGTTCAATAATAATTAAATGTACCTATGAAAACACGAAAACTAATAAATGGAAAACACTGGGCTAAGTGATAATGAACTCGTATATACGAGAAAGTTTTTTTGAGTTATCTCCGATCGATTTTTTTGATAGTACCTAACGCTAAAATATTGTACAATCTTATCAGTTAACTTGTATTGAATAGATAAAGTTTTGATTTTTTCCCCAACCTAAAATTTCAATTTTAAATTTGAAGTTCACGTTTAAGAGCGCGTTGCGCGAGAACGCTTGAACGAATAACGTTGTCCAACAACCTTTTCCTGGGCATTGGTAAAATGAACATGTCTACCAAATTTCATCAAAATCGGTCGACATTTACTCAAGTTATCGTCGCACGTTTAAGGATTCACGGACACACAGACCGACAGACTGACAGACAGACAGACACGAGACCAAAAATGTTCCCTGATGTCTGAAACGGATTTCTGTCTTGGAATTTTTAAAATCGGAGACATAAAACTTTTTCATTCTCAAAAGTGAACACGATGCTTCCGTTACCTTCGGTAAGCTCGGAAGCAATAAATTAAGCATACAACGAAAACGTATAAAGTCTATTATGGATTTTATTAACATCAATGACAATGACACCTAACGGTTGAAAAACAAATATAACAAAAAAATACAGGTTAAGCAACACAAAAAATACACTAATCAAGAAAACATTAAATTAAACTATATAAAAAAAATCTATGTATTTAATGAATGTAATCTATATCCTATATTTCTTCTATTAATACAAATATATCTGCTTACTTCTTCCCTCCCTACTAACTTTATAATTTGTATTTCTTCCATAAATTAATCGAGGCTAATTGACTCGTTGATTTACCTAAGGTTTTCTTAAGCTTGGTCATCGAACCTGTTATAAACAAGTCGCGTAGGCCAAAAGGGAATATTGGCAAGAGCAGTCATCTGGCGCCGCAAGTCTCCCGTGCTGACATTTTAAATAATTCGAGGTGAACCAGTCTCAACTACACACATGCGAGTAATGAGATCAATCCAATAGTAATTGTACATGAATGTCAACAAGTCTCATCCAATAAACAGTTTAAAATATCATGAGTACAATTTTTATTTTCCCTCACTACCTATAGTAGGAAAAGTATTGTTTTCACAAAAAAATTTTTTTTCGAGATTTCAACGGAATTATCTTTTTTAGGTGTGTTTTTAAGACCTCCTGAGTGGTTTTCAGCATGACGTCTGTATGTATGAATGTATGTGTGTATGTATGTGTGTTATCATCGTAGCGCCCAAGGTATTAAACCTAGAGAGTTGAAACTTGGCAGAAAAATCAGTCCTAACCTGTAGTTGTGCCGCCCGGAAAATCAACTTTTTCCGCCATCTTGAACCCAGTTTGCTGAGTCAGCAAAAATTTAAAAAAAAATCGTAATAAATCCAAAATGGTCCTGATCGAGTTGGAATTTGGCTCGAATGTACGTACCTCTCTGTATGACAAACAAGCCCACTAAATTTCATTATGATTTTTCACTTTGACGGTTAATAATACCGAAAGTATAAATAGGTTTTTGACGTATAGCATATCGTTGGAACCGGAAAAAATTAAGGAACAAATAAAAAAAAAACCGATGAAATTCCATTAATTAGTTTAAAAGTTATAAGCGAATATAATTATTTATTAGTGCGATAATTTTTATGACGTCAAAGTTTGTTTACATCTGTCAAAATACCGCCAAACTTCAAATAATTAAATAAAATACAGGTATTAAAAATAAGGTTTTTTTGAAGAATGAAAATAAATCAGTTAGTTCAGAACGGTCACCCATCCAAGTACTGTCCAATGCTGCTTTCTCCTGCTGCTTTGCAGCAGGAGAGGCCACTTTAGTAGCCTCTGAGGTGAGGAAAAGTTCCGAGGTACCCCGTACCCGTTTTTTTTTTCTTTTTAAAGTTTAATATAATTATTATTATTATTATTATTTATTTATTTTTTTTTTATTTTATTTTTTTTAAATCTATGTTAAGTCATAAAACGCTAACTTAATATTTTCAAATAGAATCATTCCAATTCAGAGGAATGCCTACACAGTAGACATTAACCTATTCGATAATTTAAACATATAAATAAACCGATAATATATTTATTATTACCTGCAGAGAAAAAAAATATGTACAATATTAATCAGACGTTGATCTTCACTAAAGTTAGTTTCCTAATCGAAAAAAATACCTTCAATATATTTTTATATATTCATAATAAATGATATTTAAATGTTGAATAAATAAAATTTTTAGAACATTTGACATTATTAAAAAATATAAAATAAAATAAATAAAAACAGCAATCAGAGTATTGGAATAAGAGAGATATGAAGGCCTTATATTTACTTTATAATCTCAGGGAGAGCTGCCAAATAAAAAGGAAAAATAACAAAACAAAAAAATATAAAATAAGATTATGATAAAAGCAACATTATATATCTTTTTTAAAGAATTTTGTTTTAACAAATGTATATTATTTAAAAAAAAAAAAAAAAAAAAAATGGAAAGTGTATCGAGACGCGAGCGCGTAATCAGATGCGAGGCTGAGGAAAAGGTCACAGTTCCAGCCGTCTCCAGATTCCAACTCATACTACCATTTTTACATAAATACCCATATATATATATATATATATATATATATATATATATATATATATATATATATATATATATATGTATACAGCTCGTTTGAGTGTGTGTCGAGTCAAAGGAAAGTTAAGGATCGATACATAGCATATTATAATAAGAAGGCAATATGTGAAATCATATTCAAGACATTTGCACCACGGATGTGAGATACAGATATTTCTAACGATGAAAGAATTATTGACCATTAAAGTTTATCTTGCCTATGGACATAATGACGCTTCCTAGTTAAAGTCCGGAAAGAGAAAACTAAGTACAAACCAATAATCATAAACTTTATAAGTCTTGAATGCTGTACAATGGCAAAATTAGTCTTTTCGAGAAATTTAGTTAACTTTAGTGTACATATTTGGCAGGCCTATTATAGGCTTGATGATTTGGCTGAATACATTTATTATTATGGAAGTTCATTCAAATCTTGAAAAAAAACCCATATAAACCACTTGCCTTGAATTTAAAAAAATATCACCCTTTGAAAATAAAAGTATATGAATTATGTTACCAGGCTGTGAAGTGAGTTATTTCTTTTCCGCGGCAATTAAAGGTATGTTATTTTTTCCGAGATAGCAGACAATGAAAAAACAATAAATATTAATCAATATAATTATAACAAATATTAGTACATACTTAAGATTTTGAGAAAAAGAAACCTTAAAGAGGTTACACTATAAATAAACAGGTCAAGTGCTGGTCAGCACACAGCGAGGGTCCGTAGGCCACACTGTATAGTTTAAGTAGTACCCTATTGATGGTGATTTTTAAAATGCTAAAAAGCTTACTTTGAACTATCCAATGAGTCTGATATTCTCAAAACACATAAACAAACTTCCGATAAAGTATTTTTTTGCCACTGAACCGGACTACAACCACATAAATACATCGAAAAGACCATAATTATAAAAAAGCGTATTTTGTCAATAAAAAATAAAATTATATTTTTTTCGAAGTTTCCAAAAAGTGATATCTTTACTTTTGGTCGAAGAATGTTCAAGAATTTTTTCAGATTTTTTGCACTTCACATAAGCGAGTTAGAGGGGGGGGGGGGCACGTTTCACACCCGCTTCAAACTCGCCTACGCTCGCCCTATCAAAGTTATAACCAAAGAATTATATATTTTTGTAATCAGCTCGACGTACCCTTTCATATGATACCCCTCACGGTGTCGAAAAAAAATGTAAAATTTTAACCCTTAAGTTTTTTTACCCTATTTTTTTTTAAAACTATTTTTTTTAAGTCGCTATATTTTTAAAATATGTGGGTAGGTACAAGACACATACATGCCAAATTTCAAAGTGATCGGACGAAAGGTGTAGCCGTGAGAGCATGCGACAGGACGGACGGACAGACACACGCAGGAAAATATAAGGGTCCTTGGTTTTGCCTACGGACCCTAAAAAAGATAAATAAAACGCATTGACATCTAGTGGATTTTATTCGTACTAAGAAGCATTTCTACAAAGACTGCAGCGCTAAAATGGCACTTTTGATAACTACCCGTAGGACGTAGAAAAAATGTTCAATACAGTTTAGGAGTAATGAATAGTAAATTATGTTACTAGGCTGTGAAGTGACTTTTTGTGCAACATGTCTGCAATATTCTGTGAGTCCTACGCAATATTTACTGTCTCGCTTCGCTCGACAGTAAATATAATTGCCGCGGAAAAGAAAAAACACTTCACAGTCGTGTAGCATATGCTATTTTTTCCGTGGTAGCAGACAATGAAAAAATATTAAATATTAATAAATAATCAATATGATAAAAACAAATATCAGTACCTACTTAAGAGTTAAAAAAATAAACCTTAAAAAGAGGTTATACACTACAAGAAAAGATACACTAAAATAAAACACATTGACATCTAGCGGATTTTAATCATACTAAGAAGCATTTCTACAAAGATTGCAGCGCTAAAAGGAAGTTTTGATAGCTACCAGCTGTAAAGAACAAATTTTTTTCTGTCCTAAGAGAAATAACGCTTATAATTATAAAGTACCCAATTAGTACCTGTACCTAGTACAATCAATTATAAATTCAATTAGACGCTGGAATCTATTTTTCTCTGTCTGTCTCCCGTTGTTAATAATATAATTATAATTTGATTTAAATTAAAAATTATTTAACATGTAATGGTTAAAATAAAACTTCCGAAGTATTCAAAGATAATGGACCCCCCCCCCCCTAACGAAAAATATTGTTTAGAGTTGATTTGAATTTTTACGTTGAAGGTCATCAATATGAGAAGGCTACATCGGACATGACAGACAGTTGCGAGAACATGCATTTCAAAACAAACGTTTAGTTTTACAAATCAACGTCGTCAGGACCGGAAACATTATGCCACTCTTAGAATACCTCAAAGGCGACAAGCTTCACTGCTTATACACCTTCATACCAAGGCGCCGCATACCTATAGAAACCCGGTCAGTCGTTAATAATCCCACATATTCATTTTTTATTTGCAAAACACTCTTTTGAGGCTCACAAACAGGATGTTTTCCATGAAAATGAAGTAGTAAACGACAATATTTTGAACAGGAAAAGGATATCGGTGTTACGAAAGATTCTACATCGGTAGGTAAATACCAACAAACATACAACACGTGTCTGCCTACAATTTATTTAATAACCAAACCAACCTGACTATAATTATTTTTTCTTCTGATATTAACAATAAATTAAATTAGAAAAAAATTGGTCCGAGACAAGCAACACAGACAAATGTTCTGTTATATAGTTCTTAATTACTTAGCCTAGTGTTTCCATTAATGAGTTTCGGATTTTTCGTAGGTACATTTAATAATTGTTGAACATAGTATCAAAATGTATCATAAAAATAACTTCTCCTGGGCGGGGAATCGAACCCGGCCTCTCTCTATCCGCGTTTGCTACATTCTCTGGAACTAGATTTCCCGGGAAAACGGCTTATATTGTTAGATTCGTATTTAAATGGACTTGGATTTTAGGACTGCACTTTAGGATTTTTTAATCGAAATGGTCGGAACCGTTTTCCGGACGTTTTTAGGGATAGACCCCAAATTTGGAGCAAAATTTTTTTTTCTCGATTTGACGATTTCGTCAAAACTGGCCCAGTAGTTTAGGCTCAACGCGTCTGCACATATGACAGACAATTTTTTTTATCTACGGTTGATACGAAATATAAACTTTGTATCTCTGTTTAGATGCGTAGAAAGTGATTCTTTACGTACTTGTATTCGTTGCGCATGCGTGTCTCATAGTTCTGAAGAATTCCTCAACTTCACGCAAATTCTTTAACTTTACGCACGATTAGCGAGTTTGTTTACATTTAACGAAACTAATTTGATGTTTGTTTAATAAAAGGAAATGTTTATATCGAGTTTTTTTGTGAAAATCAATACGTGATTTAAGTGATTATGACGAATATGAGGAGAATCATACGCCACCCGAAATAATTAATTCGGCACAAAATATACAACTAATGAATTAATGTCATCTTTATCAAAAGAGAAATGCGAACTTAAATACAGGAAGTTTATTATTTTTTTCTGTATTTGTTATTAAAATCTAACTATCGTAGATAAGTACGGTACGCAAATCGTGTGCGAAAACGGGATTTTGCATTGCTCATGTGGTTTTACTACCCTCGCTGTCGCTCGGGTGCAAACTCCACACTCGCATGGAAAATGCTACTTTCAGCACTCGACGCGTAATGCGCAATTAAAATCACTTTTTTTGGACTCAGAGGACCTCAAAACGTGTAAATCCAACAAAATGTCACTACGAATTATCGTGACATCACAATACTTACTCTTTATAAGAGAAAGTAAAAAGCAATACGTATAAAGGATGTTAAATGATAAAACTTATTACAAAATGAAATGTTACTACAAACTAGGCATCGCGTGGCTCTATCATTGAAGCGAGCGAAATGAAATAAATATTAGATAGTAAGAAAATAGTTAATAATGATGAGTTGATAGTTAAAGAATAGAATTGTAATATAGAGCCGTGCAGGGGGGGGGGGGGGGGGGGAGAGAAGATCACCTTTCTACATTTTCCTTAACTTACATGTTTCGGCCATTTTCTTTTTTAACTATTATAAAATGTATCACTTCACTACACAATAAATACTGCTTGTATCAAGTTGAAATTTTACATGCCTGTTTCAATTGTGCATTAGATGGTGTATATGAAGTTTTATTAAAATCGTTACGTTAGAACTAAGATATCGGTAAAAACGTTGTTTTCTCTATTTTAAACGTTTAGGTCCGCTTTAATAGTTTTAACGATCTTTATTAATTCATAACAGTGTCGTTGTTGGTTTTACTAAAAAATGTTATTTATAAAAAATGTTCGTCTCATCGAATAGATAAAGTGAGAATTTTTTCCCGTCCTGAAATTCCAATTTTAATTTTGAAGTGCACGTTTACGCGAGCGTTGCGCGCGAACGCTTTGGCAGACAACGTTGTCCAACGAACTCATCCTGAGCATTGGTTAAATGAACATGTGTACCAAATTTCATCAAAATCGGTCAACTTTTACTCAAGTTATCGTCGTACGTTTCAGACACACAGACAGACATACAGACAGACAGACAGACAGACACGGAGCATATTTTGTTGAATGTAGGAAGCTCGCTGCGCTCGCTTCAATTATGCAAATACATGTATGAGTGAGCGCTAAACTGCAATATTTAAAAGAAAATTAAATAATCTAAAGTATATGTATGTATCATTTGGAAAGAAATGAATGATTTAACGCCACGAATCTTTTTAACGTGATGAAATTTTCTAATAAGGACAGCAATAAAATTCGGCTAATTAAAGATAATGCACAAGCTGCTTTACAATCTTAGACTGAGCATTGATAAAAATGTAACACAGTGTTTACAAAATATTCGCCAAAACCGATAACTTGGTTATCGTTTAAACGAGTGAAAGTTTCAAACACGTCGAGATACCGCATATTTAGATCGCAAGAAAACTTCCAATAAACTTTTAAATTATAAACTAACGGTTCGTTAACAGTAACTTTTTGCCAAACAGGATGTATACAAACCCATATTTTTCTTACATTCTGTAAAGAAAACAGAAAGGAAGGTTTCATTCATTCAAATACAGCAATGTGGGCGTTTGTAACAACAACAGAAGCTAAGGCACACACACACAGACACAGCACACATGCTCAACTCTCATTCCAAACATTACGCCACGTGCATAATATTCGTAACTTTGCTACAGTTCCGCGGTATCGAGCACAACCAGTTGCCATAAATGTATAGCAAAGCAATTTACACATTATAGCGCATATGAAGATGGAGACCGTTCAACCACATTACCTGCCCAATCGAGTAATCTACATATATAAAATAAAAGTTTTGTCTGTACATTGGTCAGAATTGAAATTTTTTTTTTGGATATTTTATTTCATACATTCCGAAAACCCCCAACTTAACTTTTTAACCTTAGGCCTTAACTTTTAGTGTATGTGTATGAGTCCAGTCCGACTTTATAGGGGCAAAACTGGCAAAATTAAATTAATTAATTTTTTTTTCAGAGGTTAACGCAAACATTGAACCAAAGTTATTAACAATTTTATACAAAAAAAAAAATAAATAAATAAATCGGGTAGGGGTACCTCGGAACTTTTCCTTACTTCAAAGGCCACTAGTGCCAGTAAGTGGCCTCTCCTGCTGCTTCGCAGCAAGAGGAAGGAGCATCGGACGTGGTCAGTACTTGGATGGGTAACCGTTCTGAACTAACTGATTTACTAGGCATCGCGTGGCTCTATCATTGAAGCGAGCGTATTGCAATAAAATACTGAATATTGAAATTTATTAATCATGATGAATGTCATAGTTAAAGATAAGTGGAAGAGGGTAGTGTGGAGTAGAGGGGGGGGGGGGGTACTCGGTACAAAGCTTTACTTCCTAAACAAACCTACACACAAAACGACTATAAGAATCTTAACCGCCCGGAATAGCTTTTATATTATTATTATAAATGTATCACTTCATTACTCAAATACTACTGCTTGTATCACGTTGAAATTTTACATACTTGTTTCAATTATACTTTAGACGATGTACATAAAGTTCTATTAAAATCGTTACGTTAGAACGTACGATATTGGTAAAAAGGTTGTTTTCTCTATTTTAAACGTTTAGGTCCGCTTTAATAGTTTTAGCGATCTTTATTAATTCATAGCAGTGTCGTTGTTGGTTTTACTAAAAAATGTTATTTGAAAAAAATGTTCGTCTCATCGAATAGGTGGTGATAGATTTTTTTCCCGTCCTGAAATTCTAATTTTAAATTTGAAGCTCACGTTTACGCGAGCATTGCGTGCGAACTCTTGGGCGGATCACGCTGTCCAACAAACCTAGCCTGAGTATTAGTAAAAGGAAGATGTATACCAAATTTCAACTAAATCGGTCAACTTTTACTCAAGTTATCGTCGGACACGTAAACGTTACACACAGACAGACAGACAGACAGACAGACAGACAGACAGAGAGACAGACAGACAGACAGACAAGATGCATATTTCGTTGAATGTAAGAAGCTCGCTTACGCTCGCTTCAATTATCATTCTTAAAAAAAAACCTTATTGAAGCGAGCGTAGCGAGCTTCCTACATTCAACGAAATATGCTCCGTGTCTGTCTGTCTGTCTGTCTGTCAGTAACGTTCACGCGTGTGACGATAACTTGAGTAAAAGTTGACCGATTTAGTTGAAATTTGGTATACATGATCCTCTTACTAATACTCAGGCTAAGTTCGTTGGACAGCGTGATCCGTCCAAGAGTTCGCGCGCAACGCTCGCGTAAACGAGAGGTACAAAAATTAAATTGGAATTTCAGGACGGGAAAAGATTCTATCATCATCTATTCGATGAGACGAACATTTTTTTCAAATAACATTTTTTACTAAAACCAACAGCGACACCGCTATGACTTAATAAAGATCGCTAAAACTATTAAAGCGGACCTAAACGTTTAAAATAGAGAAAACAACCTTTTTACCGATATCTTACGTTCTAACGTAACGATGTTAATAAATCTTCATAGACACCATCTGATGCACAATTGAAACAGGTATGCAAAATTTCAATTTGATACATGCAGTAGTTTGTTTGTAGCAAAGAGATACAAATTATAAATATTGAAATAGAGATGTGTGGTTAGAAGAATAGTAAGAATGCGGGGTGGTTCCCTTACTACTAGCCGCTGCACTACTACCAGACCCATTATCTATCAACTCATCATGATTCACAATAATCCTTTTTTTCAATATTCAATACATATTTATTACAATACGCTCGCTTCAATGATAGGGCCACGCGATGCCTAGTTTATTTTACTATAAGTGGCGTTACATGGCCAGGCCACTCAACACCGGCCTTTTTTGAACAGCTTACGGGGCAAGCTATGTTCCCCAGATGAATTTTGTCAATGAAATATTCTTGGAATACACCCGAATATTAATACAAACACAAAATACTAGCTTGATGTCAGTCAGTCTCTTTTGTGCACGTTATCTCGGTACTTCTTTAGATTGTTACTCCCCTATGTTTTTAATTGGAATATAAATGACTGACTAAATAACTATTAAGGCAAAGGGACGTTTAGTCCAATGTACTTTGGGACAAAGGAATATATCACACTTCTGTTTCTATAAGGGGAGTAACAGTCTAAAGAAGAACATTCCATACACCTTCTTTAGATTGTTACTCCCCTCTGTTTTTTTTTTATAAGGAGAGTAACAATCTAAAGAAGTGCCGTTATCTCCTGCAATAGAATAGAAATGAGAAAAAAGTAAAAAAAAAAAAGAGAAAAAATAATCAAATGTTTGACCTTCTAAAAGGGCAAACAAATAATAACGTCAAATCCCGAAAAAAGTACAGATTTCGTAAAAACCATCTACTTCGTTTAATTTAGTTTTTTACAGCACGACTATGTTTTGTTGGTTTGTTGTTCTCATAAGACGGTCTTAGTTAGTTTCAGACACGCACTATCATCTCTACACAGGATTGATCCACTTGGGAAGCTTTGTCAATATCTTCAGCATGCCAACATGAAACATTAAACAGTTTCTCTTTCTCCTTACATTTCGTATTCCTCACCATTTTCATATTGATAAGAGTTAAAAAAATCGGTCCGAGACAACTCAGACAAACTTTCTCATATATGAGTTCATAATTACTTAGCCCAGTGTTTTCCATTTAATAGTTTTCGTACGCACATTTAATTATTATTGAACATTTTATCAAATTTTATCATAAAAATAACTTCTCCCGGGCGGAGATTCGAACCCGGGCTCTCTCCGTCCGCGTTTTAAGCTAATTTCTCAGGAACTAGATTTTTCCCGGGAAAACTGCTTATATCATTAGATTCGTATTTAAATGGACTACATTTTACAATTTTTTCATAAAAATCGTCGGAACCGTTTTTGAGAAATACTTTTTTTTTCACGTTTATTCAGAGTTTTTGGGGGGTAGCGCCCCCAAATTTAGAGCTAAAATTCATTTCTCGATTTCGCCTCGGGGTATGATTTTTCTGAACATGTATGCCCAATTTCGTCAAAATCGGCCCACTAGTTTAGGCTCCAGGCGTCTGCACAGACGACAGACGACGGACAGACATTTTTTAAAAACCACTTTTTTGGACTCAGGGGACCTCAAAACGTGTAAATCCACCAAAATCTCAAAATCGAATTTTCGCGCCATTACAATACTTTCTCTTTATATGAAAAAGTAAAATAGAATACTTGATTGCTGTATATAGTTATGGAATTAAAACGTATTATTTATTTATTTATGCGAGTAATTATAAATTATTGCTTCATTTGAACATAAATTATCTCAATATTTATATGGTATGCAGTTTGCAGCTCGCGCTCGGTAATACAAAATGCACTTTACTATAATACAAAGTTGTATTCAAATTTAGAATTCTGTTTTCGTTCGATTCTAATCTCGCAGAACAATTCTTCTCTCACGCTTTTGAAAGAGAGAGACGATAGAAGGAATCTTTTGTGATTCTCGCTCAAGTTTTTAAGATTTCTAAGATATGCTATGTTTTTACTTTCTCATATAAAGAGAAAGTATTGTGATGGCGCGAAAATTCGATTTTGAGATTTTGATGGATTTACACGTTTTAAGGTCCCCTGAGTCCAAAAAAGTGGAGTAACTAATGAACTATGAATGTGTAAGTTACTCAAGCTGTTTTTAAAATCTCTTTTCATTCATCAATGTCACAGCATATTATGTAATATTCAGATAAGGCCTGAAGATGCCCAGGTTTGGCCGAAATATAGCTTTGAAAAAAATATTATAATTAAAAAATAGTTGTTTTTTTAATTATTAAATCCCTAAAGACCACTAAAAAGTAGAGAAGAATTTATAATCAAAGGAATAAATTGAAGAATACACAAAAAAAAGTGGTTTTTAAAAAATGTCTTGTCTGTAGTCTGTGCAGACGCCTGGAACCTAAACTACTGGGCCGATTTTGTTCAGAAAAATCGAGAATCGAATCGGCGAAATCGAGAAATGAATTTAAGCTCCAAATTTGGGGGCGCTACCTCCAAAAAACTCTGAAAAAACGTGAAAAAAAAATATTTTTTGAAAACAGTTCCGACGATTTTGATTAAAAAATTCTAAAATGTAGTCCATTTAAATTCGAATCCAACGATATAAGTCTTGTTCCCGGGAAAAATCTAGTTCCTGAGAAAATAGCTCAAAACGCGGACGGAGAGAGCCCGGGTTCGATTACCTACCGAGGTGAAGTTATTTTTATGATTAATTTTGATGAAATGTTTAATAATAATTAAATGTACATTCGAAAAATAATATATGGAAAACACTGGGCTAAGTAATTATGAACTCGTATATGAGAGTTTGTCTGAGTTGTCTCGGACCGATTATTTTTTACACTGCCGCTGTAACCTCCGGTTACTTGAGTATATTTAACAATTATAAGATCTAAATTTGTCATTTCTAGGTTTTATGATTTGATGATATTAAGAAAATGATTTGATCTTTATAATTCGTTAAAAACATTATTATTATATTACTTTAAAGACGTTTGGGAGCTTATTTTACAATGAGCTTACAACTATTTGAGGGAGACGTAGCAGAGAAAAATATATTTCGCCGCTGGTGCTTGAACCCGAATCTTCGAGGTTCGCGTCCAAAGGTCTATCAAATAAAGCTATACGCCGGAAAATGATTTTTCTCTGTCCAGAGCCCATGTCTGTGGTTACATGTCCCTGTTATATAGTGATTTTTTTTTTTTTACCAAATTATTTGTATATACATACAAATAATTTGTACGAGGGGGGATTGATAAGTAAGGTCTCTCAATTTTGATTTGCAATTCAGGAAGCAAAAAATGTTGGCTTTTCCCTAAGTTGAAAGAACATCTTAAAGGTCAAAACTTTTCGACAGATGATGAAGTGCGCTCACGGATTAAAAAACAAAACGAAACATTTTTCGTCAACAGATTGAAAAAATGGATTTGACGTTTGGAGGAGTTTGTTCATTAAACGGTGATTATGTTGAAAAATTATAATTTTCCTTGAAACTTAAATAAATTTACTTCAATTTTATGGTAATTATTTTTAGGGTCCGTAGGCAAAACCAAGGACCCTTATATTTTCCTGCGTGTGTCTGTCCGTCCGTCCTCTCGCGTGCTCTCACGGCTACACCTTTCGTCCGATCACTTTGAAATTTGGCATGTATGTGTCTTGTACCTGCCCACATATTTGAAAAATATAGCGACTTAAAAAAAATTTTTTCAAAAAAATTAGGGTAAAAAAACTTAAGGCTTAAATTTTTTTAATTTTTATATATAATTCTTTGGATATAACTTTGACAGAGCGAGCGTAGACAAGTTTGAAGTGGGTGTGAAACGTGTCTCCCCCTTCTATCTCGCTTATGTGAAGTGCAAAAAATCTGAAAAAATTCCTGAACATTCTTCGACCAAAAGTAAAGATACCACTTTTTGGAAATTTCGAAAAAAATATTATTTTATTTTTTACTGACAAAATACGTTTTTTCTTTATAATTATGGTCTTTTCGATGTATTTATATGGTTGTAGTCAGGTTCAGTGGCAAAAAAATACATTATCAGAGTGTGTTTTGAGAATATCAGACCCTTAGAATGGTTCAAAGTAAGCTTTTTAGCATTTTTAAAAAACACTGTTTATACACTTTACAGTTAAACACTATATAGTGTGGCCTACGGACCCTCGCTGTGTGCTGACTAGCAAACACTTGACCTGTTTATTTTTTATTGCGTCCTGAATTGCAAATAAAAATTGAGAGACCTTACTTATCAATACCCCCTCGTATATTTGTATATATATATAAAGAGCTAAGATATAGAAAGTTTTTGCTGCAAGTGCAACAAATTGAGCAATAAGGAAAATTAACTTTAACAGTTTTGTGTCGTTTAGGAGCTTGCTTTACAATTAGCTTAGAATTTTTTAAGGGAGGCGAAACAGAGAAAAATACGTTCCACTACCGGAGCTTGAACCCTAAACTTTGGAGTTAGCGTCCTAAGCTCTACCAACTGAGCTACGCCGGAGAATGATCAATACTATTTTAACGAGAATTATAATGGTTGACCTTTCCTTTGCAAAGCAAGATTCACTGGTTATCGTAAGCCGATATGCAGGACCGACCGGTCTCGAGCCTATATATACTGAGAGCAATACGACAAGATGAGCGAGTCTCACGAGGAGAGAACCAGATCGCATCTTAACCAACCTTCGCTTCCGGCCTTGTAGTTCCACTTTCTGTACCGAGTCCCTCTCAGTTAAACTTCACCTCGCCCGTAAATAATCCATTACCGAACCGTATAGATTACTTTTTTTAAGAGAAAACAAAAGCAACCCGGAAATGCTTTTGTGCAAATAAAGGCAACGATTTAAAAATAAAAATACCCTTAAATTCTTGCCACCAAGCTACTAAACTAAAACGGTTTCTTCGATCATAAAATAATATATTATGTTACTAGGCTGTGAAGCGAGTGTTTTCTTTACCACGGCAATTGCATTTACTGTCGAGCGAAGCGAGACACAAGAAAAAAACACTTCACAGTCGTGTAGCATATGCTATTTTTTCCGAGGTAGCAGACAATGAAAAAACATTAAATATTAATAAATAATCAATATAATAATAACAAATATAAGTACATACTTAAGCTTTAAAAAAAGAAACATTAAAACGAGGTTACACTATAAGAAAAAATAAATAAAACGCATTGACATCTAGCGGAATTAAATCGTACTAAGCATTTCTACAAAGACTGCAGCTCTACTAACGGAAGTTTTGACAACTGCCAGCAGTACAATAAAAACTTTTTTCGTCCTAGGACGTAAAAAAATTTTTCTTTACAGCTAGGAGTAATGAAAAGATTTTTTAAGTCCACGTAATGAAAAAATGGATTTTAGCTATGTTTTTTAGGCTACCACGGAAAAAACATTTTTTTTGTTGAAAACGATAACTTCCATTATCTTCAATAAACTCGGAAGAAAAAGTGTTCATCAAGCGATTGTTTACATTTTGTTTTTGATTTTTAATGAAATCAGCATTATTTGCATCAAAATCTCAGGAACTAGACTTTTTCCCGGAAAACGACTTAAATGGACAAAATTCCGACTGTGGTACCTGCAAAACCTCGTAACCCCAAAAACTAAATTTTTATAGGAGAAGCAAAAAACGTTGTTATGAAAAAGTTTATTTTTATATTTTCTATATATTTATTTTGATTTTAATTAATTTTACTGAGACACTTAAACGTATCCCACAACTAGTTAAAGACTTAAAATGCATGGGGGGTAACGACGTTTTGAAACCTCGTCATATACGAGGTTTTTTGTACACTTTAGTAAAATGATGAATACGAAGTATTACAATAATTTCTATAAAAAATAATTGCTTAAGGCTTACTAGCTTTTGCACATAGGTAGATATTAATAATATCTATTAAAAAATACAATAAAACAAATCTCGATTTTTGAGGATTACGAGGTATTGCAGGTACACAGTCGATTTGAGATTTATTTTTATCAAAATCATCGGAACCTTTCCGATCATTATTTCTTCAGTATTTTACGGGTAGCGCTCTCAAATTAATATGCCAAATGTGCTAAATTTGGCACTTTTTTAGTTTGGTACCCCCCTACTTCATTGCAAATTTGAGAAGACCTGGGTGGGAAATAGTACTGACTTGCCTAGTTGGACAGAACACCCAGGTCATCTAAAATTTCCAATGAAATGGGTCAGTAATTAATAATATATAATGAGTGGATTTTACATACTTTTACAAAACATTGTTTCTGATCATCTTTTCTTTCCCCGAAATGGGAAAGAAAAGACTGACCCACTTTGTCCAAAAAACTACAACGATAATGGGATATTTAGTCTAAAGTACATTGGGACAAATCAATATCGAACAAAAGTGTGATATTCCTTTGTCCCAATGTACATTAGACTAAACATTCCTTTTTCTTAATTGTTATTTAGTCAAAGTGGATCAGTTACGATATATTTACCGGAAGATATGAATGAGCGATACTAGGTTATTTTCATTCATTTTAATGTTCAAATTTTAAGAAATAAAATAGCTAAAACAAACTTTCAAAAAAATTACAATTCACATTTTAAGTACCTTACCTTTGCATCCACTGGAAAAACTCCCTTTCAGCTAATTGTCCATTGAACAGAATTACACTTCGGAAATTTAGACCTCTCTATTCCTCTAAAACTCAACTTATTTTAATTTCGCGTTGGACAAATCTAATATTTTTTCTGTCAACGAAATAAAATTTATTTGACAATGGCTATTTTGACATATAACAGGTCAATCAATTAAAAAAATCCCCAAAAAATGATACTTAATACTCCCTTTGTCTATGACATTAGAGAGGTGTTTCTCACTTTTCCATTTTAATTCCTGTCCTAAATTAATTTAATTAAATAATCCTACTAGATTATTCATTTTTCTTAGGGGGGTATCAAACTAAAAGAGGCGTACAGGGGCGCCTCTTTTAGTTTGGTACCCCCCCCCCCCCCCCCCCCCTATCTTTTTCTTCTCTTTCTTTCCCCTTTCTCAACCCTACACATAAGCCCCACTGCTTTTGAACATTCTCCTATTAAGATTGTCAATTTTTTAATTATATAAAATACCATTTCATCATGTATTTAAATAAAAATAAACGGGGGTACCAAACTAAAGTGCTGCCACATGGCGCCTATTTTAGTTGGTACCCTCCTATTGGGGGACTTCAGACGACAAACAACAATTTTATAAAAAAAAAATAAAAACACTTTTTCGGATTCAGAGAAGCTTAAAACGTATAAATCTACGAAAATCAAATTTTTGAGCCATCACTATATTTTTTCAATAAACATACTACGTACATACGTTATTTATTTATTCATACTAGTTGTAGGAAAAAATAAATAAATAAAATGATGCACTCTCAAACAAATAAAAAATAACGTTTCTTCATTTCAAAACAGTTTACAACGATTATTTAAAATATTATAACAATTTATTCCTCCTTAATATTTGCAACACAATCCTCAATCTTTCCAGCATGTAAAACAACAATCGCTTAGAAAATAAAAACGCGTAGAAAAAAAAAAATCATAGTACCTAATGCAGCTTTCAAGTTTTGCTTTATATTTACGTTTAATAATTATTTACTTCTAATTGTTACTCTATCTTCTGAAATATTTCCCACATTTATAGCTAGAAACAAAAACAACTCCAACAATCGTCCAGCAATATTTCTCACGGTCTAATTCTAAATAAAAATATAAAAAAATATACATAATAAACTTTCCTACTATGACCATTTAAATTAAATAGAGCAATCCATAACAATTAAAAAATAAATCCAAATATATTATTTATATTTATTTATTTTTTATTTTATTTTTATTTCTTTTGCAAGATTTCGTAAGATGACATTGTCATACTCGCAATTCATCATTTTGTTAAAAAGCAATAATATTTTAATTCCGGAAAATAATCAAATTCTGATAAAATGCTAAAGTGACTATTACGCTGTTTAAATGAGTTAATTGTTATCTAATTATCTCTCACAATGTCGAGATTAAACATCTAAATTATTAAATTGACTTGGTGAAATCACCAAGAATAAATTCATTATTAATTATTAATTATAATACTTAATCATATTGAGGAAATGTTTACTCGATTTGAACTAAAAAAAAAAATCAAGTACGGGGTACCTCGGAACTTTTCCTCACTTCGGAGGCCACTTAAGTGGCCTCTTCTGCTTCAGGAGGAAGCCGCATTGGGCATGGTCAGTACTTGGACGGATGACCGTTTTGAACTACCTAACTGATTCATTTATTATCATTTTTCTTCTTTTTTTTAAATATACCTACATTATTTTTATTTCATTTATTTCATTCATTTAATTATTTGAATTTTGGCGGTATTTTGACATATGTAAACAAACGTAAGTATTGCACTAATTAATAATAATTATATTTGCTTTAACTTTTAAACTAATTAATGGAATTTTATCAGGTTTTTTTTATTTGTTCCTTATTTTTTACCGGTTCCAACGATATGCTATATGTCAAAAATGTATTTATACTTAAGCGTCAAAGTTTCAAAATTCAAAAATCGATAACTTCAAAATGGCGGCTAATATAATTTTTTTTTTTTGTGGATTTGTTTGACATACAGAGAGGTACATTCGTGCTAAAGTTCAACTCGATCAGTCCACTTTTTGAATTTTTACGATTTTTTAAAAATGTCGCTGACATAACAAACTGGGTTCAAGATGGCGGAAAATGTTGATTTTTTGGTCGGCACCACTAAAAGTAAGGACTGATTTTTCTGCCAAGTTTCAACTCTCTAGGTTAAATACCCTGGGAGCTACGATGATAACACATATACATATACACACACATACATACATACGTCATGCTGAAAACCACCCAGGGCTCTAAAAACACCCAAAACGGATAATTCAGTTGAAATCTCAAAAAAAAAAAAAAAAAAAAAAAAATGGATGAAAACAATACTTTTTCTACTATAGGTGAGGAAAAGTAAAAAAAAATAAAGAGTTATAATAAGAATCGTAATATTTCTGTACCATCAAATAAATAAATTCACAAATGGAGGTTGGAGACCCTAGTCGGCTAATATTCCTCTCAAAGGGACGAGGTGGCCGAGTGGTTAAGGCGTTGGACTGCTAATCCAATGTGCTCTGCACGCGTGGGTTCGAATCCCATCCTCGTCGGTAACATTTTATCCATACCATTGTAGTATTTAATCTTAATAATATGGAAAAAATGAGAGTACCACAACACTTGAGTATATTACGTCAACACTGTAATACGAAATGACCTAGTTTTCTTCATCCGTAACCACAAAATGGTTAAGGTAGTCCTGTCAAATGTAAAAATACAATACAACTCATAATGACATTCTCAAATACGAGAGAGGTCCACAGAACACAAGTACTACATAGATCCGGTGTTTTATAATTAGTTATTTCGGCATTTCGTGGTGGTATTTAATTATATTTGGACACTTATTTAAAGTTTACCATAAAAATACCACCGTCCGCGTTTATAATTTTCTCAGGAACTAGATCTTTCCTGGGAAGACTAACATATGTTAATGAAATATCAATAGGGTTAGCCATAGATGACCTCAACACAGTGGAGGCCAGTGGACACCAGTCTGTTTTTGAGAAATAATTTTTTTCAGAGTTTTGGGGGGCTAAAATTCATTTTTCCATGTCACATCGGTGTATGATTTTTACTACGTTTTTATTAGCTTGCTTTCTTGTTTGTTTGTTTGCTTGTCCAGTACAAATCTTGCAATCGATTTTTAACTAACTTCCCGAGTAGCTAAACATTTGAAACTTTTTGAATAGCTCAGAACACGATGACAGTGCATTATTTTAATACTTTTAGCCATCTTTCAGCAGAATTTAATTAGTTTTCAGCAAATTTGCTGTATGGAAAATTTAGTTCGGAAAAAATCCGCAATTTATTTTATTTGTTTTGACATATCCCATATTTACAATCTTCATTTTGACGGGTTTTCACTGTCTGTTTCCCGTAGTTAATAATAATTATAATTTGATTTAAATTAAAATTTAAGTTTTATTATAAAAATAAAAGTATATTTGAGTTGATATATATTTGAGATTTATATTTTAATACCTTTAAAATGATATCTACTCAAAAATTATAAAAAAAAGACGACTACGGACAAACTACCAAAAAACATAAGGGTTTCTAGGATGACCTCAAAACCCTAAAAATGAATTTTATAAATATGAAATTAAATAAAAATAAATAAAAAACAATAATACTAGCCCATAAAAGTTTTTACTATAAATCCTTTATATTTTTGCATTTTGGTTGTTGTAAATATTAATATTAATTCACTTTAATTTTAAATAATCATTTAAAAATTAATTAATTAATTAATTTGTTAAAATGTTTTTGTATTGGTAGAGAGACTACTAAAAAAAGTGCCAAGTTTCAGCTCGATTGGACGACTGGAAGAGAATTAACTAACCTTCCCAAAGATTTCGACGTCAGACAGGCAGGCACCCAGCCACAAAAGTGAAATTAATATTAAGGATTTTTTTAAAAAAAAGAACAGTTTATTGTTTAAGTAAAAAGTTGACGTTTAGCAGCACGTACTTGGTGGAACAAGCTAAATGCAACCTTAGAGTCATGTTTTCCTGTTCTCATTCCTATAATTGTGGAAATGAAATGACAAAGAAAAGCAATTTCAGAAATAACTCTAATTATCGGCTATAACGTAAGAAGGTTATCAAGGGTTCAAATATAACATGAGATTATACTTCACTAACACAAAGCCGCGCGGAATTTCAGAAAGTATGAATCCGCAACTCATGTACTGCATGTATTATTGTTCCGAGACTTCGAATTTTCTTTAATATTAGAACAACGTGATTCTTTGTTCTAAAAGTGTATTTTAGAGAAGACGAAAGTGTACATTTCAATTGTACTCTAGACACTAGACAGGGACCTCAAGAGGTTTGATTGTGCGAGGTACATAAGTACAGTACAAGTACTAAGAGCGAGTACTGTTGTGAGGCTGTCATAGCAACCCGTTGGACTGGTTGCCAGCTTTACTGTACCAAGTGAAAGTCATCCAAAGCTAATCCTCCCAACAACTGTCTCGTATCCCCATATTCGACAATTTCCGCCTTCTTCCATACAGTGTCTTCTCATTGGCTTTCACCCCCTAATTTCCAAAAAAAAAAAAATTAATTATCCTTCTCAACTTTTAAACGAGGCATTTTGTCATTGAAACAACAAAACCGCAAACTACATTGAGTAGCTGAATTCCAAAAGCAGCTATATCCACTTGACATTTTTTTTTTGGAATAACACGAAAAACGTCTAGCAATGCACTAAATTGTGTTATCAGGTTAATTTAAAAAAAAAAAATCAATAACTAATAATTAATTTAGTGGACAAAAGCCCTATAATCTCAGGCTATTATTTTCTTTGTAATAAACAAAAGAAATAATCACATAGCTGGTTTTGTCACAGTTTTTGTTTATAGTTACTTTTGCAACCAAACCCACCGCCATGTTGGATTGGTGTGCTGCAGGCAAAAGCAGTTATATCCCAATAAATTAAGCAGTTATATAAACTATTATTTTAACTATTTAAACTATTATTTATTCAGTGTAGCCATTATAATATTTTTAGTCTTCTTTTTTCTCTTCTATCATATTATTTTCTGTTTAAAAGAAGATAGAAATGTGTAAAGAAGGATATAGATGATTTTGCAGCCTTACTCAGAGTAACTCTATAATGTGTACATAGGATATAGCTGTTTTTGGATCAGTTACGGATATAGCTCCTTTTGAATCCCAGGTACAGTAGCTGCTTTTGTAACCACACTCATATATTCAATCTAGATTTTAATAGGTTTATAACTTTTTTGGAACTATTTGACTGCAGAACCTTGTAGTGCTTTATAAAACAAATCCAGGGGTACCAATATCTCATTTTTAAATTTTTTGGATACAGCTGCTTTTGGAATTCGGCAAATTTATGTACAGATAACTCCAGTAAATTCAAAACTCAATTATACAAATTCTTAATAATGCTAAGTCTAGCCTGTCTCTGGATACATCGAGTGGTAATTATCATTCTTGGAAATCCCAAATATCTAACTACTATTTCAAATTACACTGTGGTCCCTTGGGTTTCTAATTATTGAAAACCGTCACTTTATAATAACTCTCCGAGATTCCAACTATACCTTTTCGCCTTGTTCAATTAGTTCATAAAAAAACAACAATAATAATAACTGAACAATATTGTAGGATTAGCCTATACATTTTAAGTATGCGCATGAATGATGCAATAATTACATCTGTATTTTTTACTGGAGACAAATTTTATGATTCTTCTATTAATATAATGTATAACTAGTTACATTTTGCCTTATTCTGGTTGTTACTCAAACGCACTCGTAATAATCTTGAAACTTCAAATCGTAATATTGATACTAAGCATAACATTATCGACATTTTAATTTACTGCTTCTAAAAGTCAATAAATGATAAATATGTGAAGTTTGTGGACTTGTCAGTGCTATTTGTGGTCTATTTTTTTAAAAACAGTGTTTTTTAAAAAAATGCTAAAAAGCTTACTTTGAACCATTCTAAGGGTCTGATATTCTCAAAACACACTCAGATTAAGTATTTTATCTACGATTGATACGAAATATAAACATTATATCTTTGTTTAGATGCGTAGAAAGTGATTATTTACGTACTTGTATTCATTGCGCATGCGCGGCTTATAGTTCTGAATAATTCCACTTCTTTACCGCACTAGTGCGGTAAAGAAGAGGAATTCTTCAGCTTTACGCACGATTAGTGAGTTTGTTTACATTTAACAAAACTAAATTGGTGTTCTTTTATTAAAGAAACTGTTTATATCGAGTTTTTAGTGAAAAACAATGAGTGAATCAAGTGACTTTGACGAAAATGTGGAGAATAATAATCCTCCAGAAATAATTAATTTGGCAAAAAATACAACTCAAGAATTAATGCCATCTTTATCAAGAGAGAGATACGAACTTACATACAGCAAGTTTATATTTTTCTGTATTTATTATTTAAATCTAACAATCGTAGATAAAGTACGGTACGCAACTCGTGCGAAAACGGCATTTTGCATTGCTCGTGTGGTTTTACTACCCTCGCTATCGCTCGGGTGCAAACTCCACACTCGCATGCAAAATGTTACTTTCCGCACTCGACGCGTAATGTACTATTAAAGTAATTTGAGGTACCACGAAGAAAAAGAGAAACAATTTTACAGTCCAGAAGAAAGCGTGCAAAAGAGTTTGATAAACATCAAGCTACAATTTTCTGTACAACTTAATCTTTTGGTGCCTTTTAAAAATGTGTGGTCGACTAAGTTCGTCTGCGGGACATTCAAATACATCCCCCTAACTCCCCGTTACACGTGTAACGCTTTTTAGTGTCGATTTTTAGTAACGCTTTTCGAGTTTATGTGAAAAAAAACAAAACGGGGGAGAGCGGCCATGTCCCGCCAATTATGGTGGACAAGGTAAATAATTTTCATGATCATGAGTACAAAAATCAAGTTGATTTTACTTTGTCACTTGATAGGTGACTACTTTGATCTGGAGTAAATTTGAGTAACAAGCACATCAAGGGCCGCTATCTCCAGGACTTGGACTATCAGGGCATTAAGCAAGGCAATAACCGCAAGCCTGGAAAGTAAGCCCGCTTCGTCAGAGCACGTAATTCGTCATCTTTTGTCGTCCAGTAAACCCATTCTTCATTCTCCACTCAGTAAAACCATTCTCTACACCGTTAAGAAGCCTACGAATATTCCTCGATCATAGGTGCCAAGTTGCTGGTTGTAAAACTACACTAATGCAAAGTTAACTTGTAGAAGTGACGCTCAAGGCTATCACATAACTTTCTCCGATACAATCTAATATGCACGAGACAGCTACTTACGACAACTTGGTCATCACAATGCGTCACGCACACTCTTACCTACTAAGTATTCATCGCTGTTTCATTTCCTCACACTCTAAATGCCTTCACTTTTACAAACACCTAGAACAACTATTACTTCTATCTCTCTGTATAGCAAAGTGTTCATATAATTCTTGTAAAACTATGAAAGCTGCCATTATTCACATTCGCAGAGCCACTTTGTTACACTAACAAAGCATTTTAATTGAGCTGAGCGAAGCCAAGCTCTTATACTACACTTTAGCACTTTTGGTTGGGCACAAACTCCTCCTGAACGGCTGAACCAATCCACAAAAAATTCGGCACGGTTATAGTAACTAACCACAGAAAGGTATTAAGTATAAATCAGAAATGGTCCAAATTGGTACACAGGGAGTGCGGGGTACAAAAGTTAAAATACTACATGCCCTTCATGATGCATGTCGTTGGAAAGCTCTTAAAGAGTACAGTTATTATTTTTATTTTCACTTTCGTCATATTTTCATTTAAGAGGGGGGTAAAATAGAAAAAAAGGAAAAAATGCTTTTTAATTAAAAATTAGAAATATTACTATTTTTGATCCGATTTCAGCTGTTTATAAATAAAAATGTTTATTCTTAACTATCAGCTGTTTAATGACTCATTGACAGTCAATTATGCACGGTCAGCCCAATATTGCAACCAGACAACTGCATTGCACACCTAGTTAATATCTTCACAAGAATGTAATCACAAAAATTAAAATCCTTGATTAGTTGAGGTTTTTTGAGGAAACTCCTCAAATCTGAGATATTTCACTCCCTCCTTGTATCATTCTCAAGCTAAAGTCATAGTTTATTGCAAAATTACACATTTACCAAAATATAATTAATGTACAATGCAAAATGACAATGTACAATTCATTTGAAGGTATTAACAATGAGCTGCGATTACATTGTCGCATTTATTGTTACCTATAAACATTTTGGAAGCACTTATTAGAATCTTACAGATTCTCGTCAATTCACCCTAAAATATTGAAAATAGATTAATAATTATTGATGCTACCCACATGTTTTGAAGGTTTTTAACATGATAAACTAAAAGATCAATGATTATAATTAGATTTGTACTTACTGGAATCATGTACTGTCATACACTATTATATATTAACGAAATCGTAGTCATAGAAATACATGAAACTACCAAGAACATCATATTTCTACTACCTACTGGTAAATGTGTAATTTTGAAATAAACTATGATTTCAGCTTAAGAATGATTCAAAAAGGGATCAAAATATCGCAAACGTGAGGTGTTTAAATTTTCCTTAAAAGTTCGCAACTAATTAAGAATTAGCACTTCTTTAGAATGTTACTCCCCTTATAAAAACAGAAGTGTGATATTCCTTTGTCCCAAAGTATATTGGAGTAAACATCCCTTTGTCTAAATAGTTATTTAGTCAAAATCTTTTATGTTGTAAAATAGACTGCCAATTGGTGTGGCACATAGCTTCCTCACATCCTATCACGTACATTATTAATTTTATGCTTTTACAAACCATTATTGTATAATATGTTTAATTGTTTCCTCAGTTTTTTTAATCTGTCAAAATTGTTTTGATTTTATACTTGAATTAAAGTATTAAATAATTAATTTAAATCAAATTATAATTATTATTAACTACGGGAAACAGACAGTGAAAAATACACTCCTGTGCCGGGACTCGAACCACCGACCTCCCCCTCATTTCCAGTGTACGGGAGCTCTAACCAATTAACCTACACTGAAGAATAATTTCCTCTGACGACATCGATACCTAATCCCGAATTAAGCTTTCAAATTTTTTCTACAAATCTTAGAAGTCAACAAACGACAATACAACAACGACAATCCCGGCACAGGAGTGTATTTTTCACTGTCTGTTTCCCGTAGTTAATAATAATTATAATTTGATTTAAATTAAAATTTCACTTTCCGTAGTATGAAAACTACCAAAAACTTAAAAAAAAAAAAAAACAAATGAATTTCGAATTGATTGTACAAGGTACAGGTACTAATTGAGTACTTTATAATTATAAGCGTTAATTCTTGATTTAGTTCTAATGTCATAAAATTTGACTGTCTAAATGTATATGAATATTGAAAGCTTGGATTCGGGACTAGTTATCGATTACGGTAGTGAAAAATCATTCTCCTGCGTAGCTTAGATGGAAGAGCACTATACTGGAAATATAGAGGCCCGTGGTTCATATCCCGGCACAGGAGTGTATTTTTCACTGTCTGTTTCCCGTAGTTAATAATAATTATAATTTGATTTAAATTAAAATTTAACTTTCCGTAGTATGAAAACTACCAAAAACTTAAAAAAAAAAATCGAATTTAGTATTAAATAAGCAAAAGTGTAAGAGCGCAGACGGTTCAAATTAATCTGGGGCTGTCTGCGGTCTACTTTCGATAAACTGTAAAAGTTTCATACAAAGATATGTACTTTTGAAGCTATAGGTGAAAATTAATGTGTGTTTGAGCGCATGTGGAAGTGAAACAAATGAGCGCAGAAGGTTAAAACTTATATGGGACCAACAATGGGCTACTCATGACCTACCACCCAAATTTCATTAAAATTGGACGTATAGTTTTTAAGGTATGTTGGTTCACAAAAATTGAACGAACAGACCAACCGACACGGAACCAAAAATGATCCCTGATGTCTGAAACGGATTTCTGTCTTGGAATTTTTGAAATCGGGAGACCTAAAATTTTTTAGTTCACCAGAACGATCACATAGCTTCCGTTACCTTCGGTAAGCTCGGAAGCAAAAACATAGGGGAGTAACAATCTAAAGAATATCCAAGAATCTATACTACGAGGAACAATCCACTAATTTATCAAACATTAAAATATATTTTATTTAAATAAAAAGTTACCTGTCCGAGATTGGTGAATCCGTGCTCAGACGCTATTCTATCGGCGTGATGGTCACCGGCCGGAATATGCACGGCGAACTGGTTCATGTACAGCTTGGACGACTCCGCCATCTTGGACAAGCCGCACAGCAAGAGAAGCGCGACACCAACCGACCGCACATAACCGCTACTGCGACCCGTCACAACCCCGTCACAACTACCATCCACTAACGACATCACAACTCTCTGCCAGAAACCAAACCACAAACAACGCACTCCCCCTCCTGCAACATCATCAAAAAAACAAAACATTAATTAACCTGAAACAATAAATAAAAATAATTGAAGCGAGCTTCAACAAACTATGCATCTTGTCTGTGAGTAACGTTTACGTGTCCGACGATAACTTGAGTAAAAGTTGACCGATTTAGTTGAAATTTGGTATACATGATCCTCTAACTAATACTCAGGCTAAGTTCGTTGGACAGCGTGATCCGTCCAAGAGTTCGCGCGCAACGCTCGCGTAAACGAGAGGTTCAAAAATTAAATTGGAATTTCAGGACGGGAAAAGATTCTATCATCATCTATTCGATGAGACGAACATTTTTTTCAAATAACATTTTTTACTAAAACCAACAGCGACATTCTATGAATTAATAAAGATCGCTAAAACTATTAAAGCGAACCTAAACGTTTATAATAGAGAAAATAACCTTTTTACCGATATCTTACGTTCTAACGTAACGATTTATAATAAAACACCACCAATCCGCCAAAACCACCATCTAATGCACAATTGAAACAGGCATGCAAAATTTCAATTTGATACATGCAGTAGTTTGTTTGTGGCAAAGAGATACATTTTATAAATATTGAAATGAAGATGTGTGTGGTTAGAGGAATAGTAAGAATGCGGAGTGGTTCCCTTACTACTAGCCGCTGTACTACTACTATACCCATTATCTATCAACTCATAATGATTCATGATTATCTATTTTTACTTCCATGAAAATGGAAGTATGGTGATACCCTCCAAAACGTGATTCCGAGATCTCTGTGAAGGAGGGGTCTTACGGACCCGGGGGTATCATTGAAATCCGTTTCATATACATGTATGTCTGTGCGTACGTATGTATGTACGTACGTACGTTCGTTCGGAACTTAAAACCTTTATAACATCGCTTCAAGACATCGTATTGAGATGCGGTTTTCGGCATTTTTTAGAACTTTGGACGGAAAAACTGATGGCGCACATCGTAGCTTACGACGTTTTGGAGCTACAGTCACTTAAGCACGAAATCGGTCTGTCGACGATAACTTTAGTAGGCTTTATTTGATTTCAATTTCCTTTGGGGTATATATGTGTCCTATATGGTAGATTGTACCTATACTTTTTGAGCAAAATCGGACAAGCGGTTTGGGAGATATTGGTATTTTAGTGTTTTTTTAAAGGTTTTTTCGGAACCAAATTGCGGCTAAACTGAAAGTCGTATCGAAAAGCGGATAACACCAGTTTAACCAATTTTAAATAATCTACAACTTTTGTCATATGACTTTTTGTCGTAGGACCATCCCTTCTACCTTAAATAGTCATTTTTGTTAAATTTTCGACTTTGAGCTCTTATATTATTCGAAATAATTGACCGATTTATTTCGGAACCAAATTGCGGCTAAACTGTAAGTCGTATCGAAAAGCGGATAACACCAGCGGTAACTGATTTTAAAAGATCTACAACTTTGGTCCTATGACTTTTTGTCGTAGGACCATCCCTTCTACCTTAAATAGAGACATGTTTTTCAGTTTTTTGTTAAATTTTCGACTTTTTTTTTATCAGCTGATTCTAAATTCTTTTATTATTATATTCTTATATCGTATAGTTAAAAACAAGTATAAAGAAAATGTAAACAAATAAACAAAAATTGAATAATTAATTTTTTTGTTATAAAGGATAAAGATTAATAAATTTGTTTTGTTTTCGCATAAACTCACCTAGAACTCTAGATGTAAACAAACCTCCTTTCTCTCTTATCTTTTTACATTCTACCGACATTTATAAGGTAACATTTTATTTTTATGTTAACTATATATTTAATTGTGTTTATTATCATTATTATTTTTGTTTAATTTTGGCTTTCTGTTGCAAAACTATAATCAATATTAGCTGTTTGTACGATGTAGTTTATACTGAGTTCTTTCTTGCTCACGTATTGACACCACAACATTTCATGGAAGTCATGTGTGGGATTTCCACACCGGTACTTTCATTATTAAATCCATATTTATTACTATTCGCTCGCTTCAATGATAGAGCCACGCGATGCCTAGTTATGACGTAGGAAGGTTAAAATAAAAATAGGCATTTATTTACTTTAACACCCCAAGGATCCAAACAACAGTCTGCCCTACAAAAGTCTCAAAGGTTTGTGTGTTTGTCTCCCCAAGACAATGAAACTCCTGGGGCAGTTTTCTTAGCGTATATTTAATATTCCTTTGTCTGAATACTTAATTAGAATAAGGGATATTATCACATTTATTGTGATAATATATTACACTTACATCTTATATTACACTGCATTTGTTTGGACGCATACTCCTCCTAAAATGCTGAACCGATCCGCACATAATTGGCACGGTCAATGTGACCAACCACAGGAAGGTATAAATCTGAAATGGTCCAAACTGGTGAACAGGAGTACGGGGAACGGGGTAAAAAAGTTTGCTCCTGAACGGCTGAAGCGATCTGCACGAAATTCGGCAAGGTCAATGTGACCAACCAGAGGAAGGTATAAATCTGAAATGGTTCAAATTGGTACACAGGAGTACGGGGTACGGGGTACAAAAGTTTCCTCCTGAACGGCTGAACCGATCCGCACAAAATTCGGCACGGTCAATTTGACCTACCAGAGGAAGGTATAAATCTGAAATGGTTCTAATTGGTACACAGGAGTACGGGGTACAAAAGTTTCCTCCTGAACGGCTGAAGCAATCCGCACGAAATTCGGCACGGTCAATGTGACCAACCAGAGGAAGGTATAAATCTGAAATGGTCCAAATTGGTACACAGAGGTACGGGGTATATGCCGTACATAATGCATGTCGTTGGAAAGCTCTTTAAGAGTACAGCTATTGCTGTTATGTTCACTTTTGTCATGTTTTCATTGAAAAGGGGGGTCAAATAGAAAAACAGGGGAAAAAATCTTATTTTAATTAAGAATGAGAAATATTACTATTTTTGATCTGTTTTTAGCTGTTTATAAATTATAATGTTTATTGTTTAAGATTAATATGCACGCTCAGCTCAATATTGCAAGCAGACAACTGCATTGCACACCTATAGTATACGCACAAGTATGGTATTCCTTTGTCCCAAGGTACATTGGACAAGATTTCCCTTTGTATGAATTGTGACTAAGGAATATATACTAATCTCTTAATGTTCCTTTTTCAGATTTGTTATAATATTAATAGATATTTTTTTATTTATCATTTCGTCTATAGTTCGTGTGTTGTATTTGTTTGAAGCGATTGCTTTTATCGTTGAGATGTAGATCTAAGTCATCCGCATGAGAGTAGTAAGTGCTCGGTTAACCACACTATGGAAAGCAGCCATTTTATGTTTATACACAAAATTGTTATATCTGTGTAGGTAGATTTTCTATGAATTTTAAATTTGTGTTTATTACTGTTTCTTTATTGTTATATCGAGAACGTTGATAGCGTTGTCCTGTTCTATTTCTACTGTGAATTTTATGTCCTCATGTAAATTATTGATAAATTAAAAAAAAAAAAAAAAAAATGAACAATAAAAATTTAATAGAAAATTTATCAGTTTTCTTTTTCTAAAGTAGTAAAAGAGAAGAGATAGAAAATATTTGGTATATTTACGACTTAACGACACAAGGTAGTTTATTTTGCAGAGAAGGTAAATTAGTATCATTAAGGTTACAATCCTCCCCCCCCCCCTCCAAACATGGCCCTGTCACAGAATAAATTATCAGCCCAGTGTTGCAGTTTTTGAACATGTACACATATTTAAATTAATTATATAACTCTAGGGTCAAGGGAAAAGGGCTTAAACAGGGATAATAAAATGCCCAATACGAAGCCTTTATGCGCTTTAATATTCAACAGGAATTTTCACAATTCGGCATCGAGACGACAAGGGTAGCCCCCCCCCCCCTCCAGAAACCCATAATTTTAAATGATTAATGGTCATTACAAAATAATTTAAAGATATTCTCAAAAACACTAATTGGATTTTTCATAAGTATTAAAAGACAATACATGTACTTATATATATACACGATCGATATCAATAGTTATACTATATTTATGTAATTATCATAAAAGCTGATAATGATAATCACTAATAATTATTACTTATAATCAGTAAAATATAAAAAGAAAGTATTGTGATGGCGCGAAAATTAGATTTTGATCAATTTACAAGTTTTGAGGGCCAATATGGGCAAAAAGTGTTTTTTTTTTTTTAAAAATGTCTGTCTGTCGACTGTGTAAACGCGTGGAGACTAAACTATACTGGGCCGATTTTGACGAAATTTGGCATACGTGTTCAGAAAAAGCATACCCTGAGGCGGAGTCGGTAAATTAATTTTAGCTCCAAATTTGGGGGCACTACCCCCCGAAATCTCTGAAAAAAAATGATTCCTCAAAAACGGTTTCAACGATCTTGACTAACAAATTCTAACATGCAGTCCATTTAAATACGAATCTAACGATATAAGCCGTTTTCCCGGGAAAAATCTAGTTCCTGAGAGGCCGGGTTCGATTTCCTGCCGAGGAGAAGTTATTTTTATGATGAATTTTGATGAAACGTCCAATAATAATGAAATTTACCTACGAAAACACGTAAATGGAAAACACTGGGCTAAGTAATTATGAACTCAAATGTGAGGAAGTTAGTCTGAGTTGTCTTGGACGGAATTTTTACAATAAGGATCAGTTTCTCTCTTTGATTTATCCACCATATATAATATCTAATTGTCTCCCAAAAAAGAAAACATGTCTCATCCTAGTATAATATTTTATTTATGTATTAAATATAAATTCTTTTATTTTCAATCAATTTTCCAACACCATGAATTACAATCCATAATTATTGTGTATTAACAGACTCTTTGGCTCTATTTGAATAATATCTGTTAGGCTACATTAACCTGGGATTCCCCGATAGACGGAAATCCCAGAGGAGAAGTTCTAAGATGCAGCAGGCACACGCCTCTATAATTACTGCCGATAATGAATCCATTGTGCAATTACCCAGGAGGTCACGACTCCAGCGTAACCTTGCTCAGGGTCAGCACACACACCAATATATTCAAACAGATGTGAGAGAAGATCATATCACGACGTCCCAACTATTAACATTTATTATTGTTATTATCCATCCTGACTACTAAACAATCATCATGATTTGGAATCAAACCGGAAACCCACGTCCGAACCCTTATCATATTGCAATCAACCCAAACTAAAAAAAATCATTAATATTTCCTCATCATTCATACTTCTACAAGTTCAGGGTTTTGTATAGAAATCACTCTTTCCTTAATTTTAAAGCAAAGTTGCGTCATTTATTTCTACGTAATGCTGCGTTATTTATAGTTTTAAGTAATGTTGCGCTAATAGTCCAGGAGATAGCGTGCAAAAAGGTGTGTAAACTAACATCAAGCTAGAAATCTGTGAACAAGCTAATCTTTTGGTGCCTTTTAAGAATATGTGGTCGGCTAATTTCATCTGCGGGACAAAGATTGGCAAATGGCATTTGAAAAAAAAACCGACATGGCCACATGACTATCCCATATGGTGGACAGTGTGATATTTATGATCCTGAGTACAAAACTAGTTAGCGGACCGAAAATCAAGTTGATGTTAGTGTGGCTACCATGGTTACTGAAATTATTATTGTTTATTTTTGTGAGTTAAACCTTGACTGAGTTGTGTTTTTGAGACCATATAAAAATATATATTTAATTGTGGTTGTGGAAAAGTTCGTCTTAAAGTCTTAATTATAATTTATTATATTAGAATTAAATTGCTATGTGGTACTCGCCCACAATAGTTTGTCCCTTCATAGGTGACCACATTGATTTGGAGTAATATTTGAATAACTAATCAAGTGAAAAACCAACGAATATCACACTTTTAGGTTTCTGTACAAAGTACAAAAAGAAACCTTATATAACGGCTCTGTCTGTCTGTCCGTTGCTTGTTTCAATTCATAAACTACTATAGATGGGAACATGCAATTAGGCACACAGGTGCACCTCGGCATTTGAGACAACTGGACACTATATATAATTTCAAAATAAAAAAAGTAATATCGCATTTTTGTATATATATAATTTCAAAATAAAAAAGTAATATCACACTTTTGTATACATCATTTCAAAATAAAAGGAATATCACA
The DNA here is from genome assembly GCA_951217055.1 of Gerris lacustris. Taxonomy (NCBI): domain Eukaryota; kingdom Metazoa; phylum Arthropoda; class Insecta; order Hemiptera; family Gerridae; genus Gerris; species Gerris lacustris. Next base: position 2,383,038 of record OX578281.1, on the reverse strand, counting down.
CGTTTGTATATATATAATTTCAATCGATTAGATGAGTAAAGTGGCCGGATAACCCCCGTCCTGTAATAACCCTGGCAGTTGATCGGGACTAAAACCCAAAAGAAAAAAAAAAAAAAAAATTTCAAAATAAAAAAAAATTAATGTCAACCCTCCCCTAAGTTTTTGAGGAAATTTTTTGGGGCTTCCGTAAAATTTTTCTGTGATTGATTAATTAAATTACACATAAGTAATATAACTGCTAAATTTCAAATGATTGTGTTTGGGTACTTTAGAAGATGAGGAGCGTTATACAGACAGACAAGCGCAGGACTGTATAAGGGTAATTGTTTTCCACTACGGACCCTAAAAACAAATTAACAATATAACAATATAAGTAGTAATTATGATCATTTAATTCTTTATTTACCAAAAAAATAACTTCTTGCATTAATATTCTTCAAACATTAAAAAAATGTGACACAACCACTGAAACACTAGAAGAAAACACCCGAACACTTCCACGACGGAAAACTCGGCGATCATTTAACACAGGACCAATACACGGAGCGACACAGACCCCAGCGTTCGACACGACCGCCACTTTGCACACTCTCAACATTCATTCAAAATTTGGAATTTTTTGTACTTTTGTTCATCGGATTACAGAGGATATGACCAAAACGGACGATTAAAAAGGGGGGGAAGGGGAAAACTCTAAAAAAGATTTGCTACGTTAAAAACATTTAAAACGAAAGAAATTAAAACATTTTTGAAATTTTTGACGTTAAAATATCACCCACCTGCTAATTTGACGTAACGTCAAAAATCTTTCAAATAACACGAAGTAAAAACAAATGTAACTATTCAATTATAGGTTTGTTCCAACCAAGCAGTGTACCGTCCGCGGGATCGTCACGGGCATGCGCAATGGATAAAAGGCGTTCCAACCCGACTTGTGACAGTGTTTCGTACTGTCCTCCAAACTGTTCCAACCCGGACAGGCGATCGTTTGCGAACCGTTCACTGTACCGTCCCAACGATCCTCTGACAATACCATGGACTGGTTTGTATGACATGCGCAGTTATGTCAATCATCACAAATATCAACAGGAAGGTTCCCTAACTGTTAGGTTTCCTTAAATGTTTTTAATACGGTGCGAATTATAGTGCTAAACCCGTTCCAACCAGACATGATTTTATTACAGTACAATGCTAGCGCATGCGTATAAAACCTGTCCTAAACAATTCCCGAACGATCCGTGGGACTATACAAAGGACGGTACAAATAGGGGGGTTGGAACAAACCTTATAATTATGAGTTGACAGGGCGCACAATTCAGACGCTGAGCAGGGCAGAGTTTCGGCACAGTTACGAGATCGCGCCAATTGTGACGCCAAAACCTCCATATTGGGCCACGAGAGGCGTAATACTGTCCTGCCCTGCTTTACGTCTCAATTCGTACGGTTGAAAAATCAGAGTGCCCGGATTTAACCTCTGACGAAAACGTAGTAAAGGTTCTACGAATAATTACTTTAATCAACTCTGATATAGTCTTTTAATTGGTAAATGTATAGTGGAAAATAAGGTATCGTGTAAAGACACGATACCTTATCATTTACCACTATGCATCTTTATGCACAAAAAAGTGGGGACATTAATCTGAAAAAATTCATTCGAGATGTCTCAAAGCGATTTTTTACTTATGATTTGTGATGGGATTTTCATGGATTTACACTTTTTTAGTTCCCCTACGTCCGTCCAAACAAGTGTTTTTATTCTATCGGTCAGTGCAGATACGTAGAACTTAACCTACTAGATCCATTTTTTTTTCTAACTTATACGTTCAACTTATCTCAATGTATATATGTTCGAAGCACACATATGTTATCGTAGAGTTCGGATTTTGCATAACATTTTTTTTTTTTTTTTATATTGTTCCAAGTGATTTTTCTTCACGAATTATAATATATGGAAGCTATTAGGGCACTTTAAATTCAAATTTAAAATGCATATTTTGTATATATCAGGCATTTTTGCATAATTACAGTGTAAGTGCATATTATTGCATATTTTCGCATAAATATAGAACTTTCTTGTATATAAATATAGAAATTGCAAGAAAGGTATATTATATTTTTATAAGGATTAGAGTTAATGCACTTTAGTTACTAGTATAAGTATATCGTCGAAAAACTGGAGACTCGCGGTTTAGAGCTTACAAAGGCTGTACCCCTCCTCGAGGCACTTAAAGAAAAGAGTAAGGGATGGCCATGTCTAATTGAGGGAAGGCTAGGACAAAAAATGGATGCAGTTCTCTAACATAATCCGGGCTGGACCGCTGTAGAGAATATCACCCGAACCCTAGAAGGAGCAGAGTGCGGAGATAATATAGACCTGAAGGCGTCAGGTCTATATTATTATCTTCGCCAACATCGCTGCATTGAAATATGTTCCTGTAGTTGTAGTGTCGTGCGACGTCGAAGAACTTATTTCCATTTAAAAATGGTACTTTCCGACAGCTGACGTAATTTCAAAATAGAAAATTTAGAACAAATATTAGTAGTGCAAACAAATTCATGTTAATGTTTTGTAAATTTGTATAATATCAAAATATAACTTCATATTTTTTTAAAAAAAAAATTCTATTTTAGGTGGTTATTCCCCTATCTAACCTTGAAATGCCATGTTTTTAGGAATGTACAAACCCTCGTATTGCATGACATTATTAAAAATATAAAGCTGCCTATTATTGGACTCATTATACAGGGTGATTGGCGATAGATTTACAAAAATAAATATGGTGATTCTAAACCTAACTGGCTACAAAAAACGTCATATAACATGGGTCTATTCTCAACCGTTTTTCCCACAAGATCAAAATTTATGATTTATTTAGGATCGCATATCTTTGCTCATAAAAACACTTACTCCTCCAAAAATATAAAAGCTATAACAAAATGTTTGGTATCGTTGTAAAGCTGACAAAATTTCTTACAAGAAAAGTATAATATTAATTTTCATACCCTCAAATTACATGACAAAAAATTAGTACAATTTTTTTTTTTTTTTTTTAAATAGTTTTTTTATGGTTCCATAAACTTGGTAGAGAAAAACTTGAGCTTAAACTTGTCGGACTTTCTTATTTACTAAAGTTTCGATCAATATTAATATTATTGCTCATTCATAAAGCGGAATTTTTAGTAAACTTCGCTGAAAGAAACATGTACCTACTACGTTCACACATCGTTTTGAAAACGATCCGCTAATTCAAAACGCTGTACGAACGGAGATCGACAGATCGTATCGGGTCAAATCCGCTCCACCAAAAATACGTGATCGGAACGGGGGATCGAAATTCAATTTGGCCATTTTTGGAGTTAACTAATTATACGCAATTGACACAGATGTATATATGTATGTATGTATATATGTATCTATGTATATACGTATGAATGTATATATGTATCTATGTATATATGTATGTATGTATATATGTGTTACTCCAGACGATATCTCCCCTTAGGATGCACTTAAAAATTTCAAATAAATTTAAAAATGTCAATAATATCAAAAGAAATTTTTGACAAAGCCATATAGTAGACACAATGTAAGAATGTAAAACAAGTCAGTGATTTAATCTGGGTTTAGACAAGTTTAAAAAAGAAACTATTACCTTGCGGTTTTGTCAGTCAGTTGATTGAGCCCTACTGACTCACATCAGGTTTTATACCCTGATAGTAATTTTAGACTTTTTACCAAATTACTGGAGAAGAATATTTTAAAATGTAACATTGACTTCAAGACAAGGTATTAATTTTTATTTTACTTCCGAGCTTACCGAAGGTAACGGAAGTATTGTGTTCACTTTTGAGAACAAAAAAGTTTTATGCCTCCGATTTTAAAAATTCCAAGACAGAAATCCGTTTCAGACATCAGGGAACATTTTTGGTTCCGTGTCTGTCTGTCTGTCGGTCTGTGTGTCCGCGAATCCTGAAACGTGCGACGATAACTTGAGTAATTGTCGTCCGATTTTGATGAAATTTGGTATACATGTTCAGTTTACCAATGCCCAGGACGAGTTCGTTGAGCAACGTTATCCGTTCAAGCGTTTACGCGCAACGCTCGCGTAAACGTGAGCTTCAAATTTAAAATTGGAATTTTAGGTCGGGGAAAAAACCAAACTTCATCTATTCAATGAGATAAACATTTTTTTCAAGTACAATTTTTTAGTAAAACCAACAGCGACACAGCTATGAAGTGTTAAAGATCACAAAAAACTATTAATAATAAACAATATAACAATAAATTAATATAACGATAATATTAATATAACAATAAAGTACATGATAGGATGCGAGGAAGTTATGTGCCACACCAATTGGCAGTCTATTTTTTATTTCTTTTAATTTAAAAACTATTAAAAAGTTGATGTATAAAAAATGACTTTTGAAGATAAGACCACACATAAAATAATTTTAATTAATTGTTAATTTCATCATAAAATATTTTTAATTTTTAATAATTAATTAATTAATTGTTATTTTTACATTATAAGTAATTAATATTTGTTATACAAAAATGACTATAGCTAATAACTAAATAAACTTTTTGCAGGTTTAAAGATATCCCAATTAAGGGATGAAATATCACCTTATTTTATAAATAAAAAAGTGTTTTCTAAACCAAAATTTTCCTACATTATCATAGGCCAATAATTCGCAGATTTCTTTTAAAATTCGCTCATTAAGTTATGGTGCATGACTGGACTTTTTTTTTTTAACAAATAATTACATTATATTTTAGTTTTGTCCCGATTAACAACAATATTAGATCTCAACTGCAACATGAAATTAACTTCTTTATACTTTACCTACATAATAATTTGGTTGAACTGAAGGACATGATACCGTCCAGGATCGCTGGGCGGCACAACTTTGCTTGAGGAGATGACAAACAGTACTGTACCTTTGTCAATCAGTACATTGGTAGGATTTAAACATTTGAGAAACTATATATTATTGTATGATTTGTTCGCCATCTTTTCTATAAACCACCTCATATTCTTTAGTTTTACCAATAATTTTCACATTAATTGCTTTCTAACAAAATATCTAATAATTCCTTTGTTTGAAATATGCCTTTTTTATGTTGGAATGGAAGTAGACAATATTATATGTGTTAGGAGTTTTTATAAAACGGGCTCCTACAATAATTTCTTGGATACAATGAGCTGTCAATTATTAATACAATCTAGAATTAATGTCTTAACTTAAATTAGCTTCCAGGAATTTATAAAAAGTAATCCATCTTCAGTTTCATTCTTATTTGTTCCTCAAACTTTTTTTTTTTTTTTAATCAAATTATATTTATTATTAACACTGGGAGACAGACACAGAAAAATAGACTCCAGCGCTGGAACTTGAACCAAGGGCCTCTACATTTCCAGTGTAGTGCTCTTTCCAACTAAGCTACGCAGGAGAATGATTTTTCTCTGCCGTAACCGATAACTAGTCCCAAATCCAAGCTTTCAATATTTCTACAAGTTTAGCAAGTCAATATTTATAACAATAGAACTAGACTGAGAATTAACACTTATAATTATAAAGTACTCAATTAGTACCTGTACCTTGTACAATCAATTTGAAATTCAAATTTTTACCTTTTAGGAAGTATTCATACTATGGAAAGACTAAATTTTACTTTATAATCAAATTATAATTATTATTAACACAGAGAGAGAATTATTATTGACAGAGAGAGAATAACTTCAAGATAAAAAGAACTTTTTATATACTACGTTTTTAAATTTTCTGTTGAATCGTATGTAATGTTGATAATATAATTGTTATTGTTATATAATATATAATGTTAGTGAAAAAAAAAGTTCCGAATTTATTTACTTTACATAATTGACAACCATCCAGAGAGAGCTGATCTTAAACCTATAAAAGGATAAATCTTTGTACAACGGATCTCCCCAACACCAAATCTAAAGCATGCCATCGATATATTTGAAATAATATAATCGATAAATAATATAATCGATATTTCTATATAAATATCGATATTTCCTGTTTTGCTGTCGTTCAATGTTTATCTATCACAAATTTGAGACCTGTCAAAATGAAGATTGCGTAAATATTGGATATGGCAAAACAAATAAAATAACTTGCGGATTTTTTCCGAACTAACTTTCCGCACAGCAAAATTTGCTGAAAACTAATTAAATTCTGCTGAAAGATGGCTAAAAGTATAAAAATAATGCATTGTCATCGTGTTCTGAGCTATGCTAAAAGTTTCAAATGTCTAGCTATTCGGGAAGTTAGTTAGAAATCGATTGCCAGATTTGTACTGGACAAACAAACAAGAATGCAAGCTAATAAAAACGTAGTTAAAATAGACTTTAGCGCTGGGACTTGAACCACAGGCCTGTATATTTCCAGTATAGCGCTTTACCAACAATATCTAATAATTCCATTGAGTGAAATATGCCTCTTTTTATCTGGAAATGGAACCTAGGCAATATTATTTGTTCTATATGTTTTTATAAATTGGGACGATAATCTCCTAAATACATTGATCTGTCAATTATTACTACTATAATTACACTATTAAATTAGCTTCCTGGAAGTAATAAAAAGTAACCCATCTTCAGTTTTATTCTTATTTGTTCCTCAAACTTATTATTTTTTCTGTGATCTCACAATTTGTTACTTTATTCTCTCCTTTCAATAAATAAAGAGTGAGTACACATTCCAACAGTAATTAAACTCATGGACCCCCACATTGACAAAATGTCTTGACCAAGTAGGACAACTTTCTTTTCAGGATCCAGAGTGTAGAGTAGGAGAAGTAATTTTTGTCCTCTTGACTTTTATAACGGTGATCACTATAATACATTTTTTTTTTGTTTTTTTTTTTTTGTTTTACCAATGAGGGTAACTTTTATCTAGGTTCTTAGGCCTCATTCAAACTAGAGATTCCGGAATGTGATTCCCGAATCGAAGATTCTAATGATACCAAGCGGCTTATGGCCCCATTCAGTCTACGGTTCCGGTATGCGATTTGTATGAGATTCTCAAATTGAGTATCCCGCCCCCATGAGCCGCCTTGATTCTTTTTAGAATTCTTCTTAGAAAGTGGCTTATGATACATTGCGCTATATGAGCCCATTCCGAATTGCATTCAGCTTCAATCCTCTTGCTATTTATTTTCTTTAAATAAAATATTATAATTATAAATTCATAATAAATACTGTAATATCATTAATTATAGTATTTTATTATAAAAAAATGTATTTACGTTATATAAAATATTTTAATTATATAAATATATTAATAAATCAATGTAATATATTATTTAATATTTTATTTAAATCAATCACTTTATTTACGTTAAATAAAATAGGTTAATTATGAATATAATTATAAATATAATATAATTAATTATTTAAAAATTAAATACATATATGTTAGTGTATAATAAAAAGGGGAGCAAACTAGGAAAAGTGGGGGGAAGAAGCCACCGAGATACTGAATCTTGATACTTTTTTGAACCTCATACACGAATCGCATTCGTGAATCCCAGTGTGAATGAGACCTTACTTTTAATTGAATACCACTGGCAAAGTATGAGAGAGTTAACCATGGAGGGAGGTAGTATTACTACGTAACACAAGAGCGCTGAGACCAATAGACTTAGACCACAGACACGAGGCAGGGGGAGTTAGGTGGGTCCCCATACGTCCCGTTTTGAATAGCACAGTCCCCATTTATTTTATTTAAGCTTTAGAAGGCGTCCTGTCGGTTTACAAAAATGTCTCAGTAGTTTGGGGGGAAAATAGATAATTTTCCAGAAGGTCTGGGTAAAATAAAAAAAAATTTGGCCCATACGTGATGAGTTGTTTCCAATCTTAGTAAATATGGTTTATTATTGTGAGATCAAAGTACACTAATTTTCGGTACAGATTAATTTTAAAACATCTTTAATAATTATATTATGTATTATTTATTTTAAATACTTAATAAGTGTAATGACTGATATTTTTTATTAAATTTCCTAGATTTTATTTTTTACATTAATGTTATGATAATTTATGTCAAATGAGAAAATGTTAGGTACCTAAAAATTGTATATTTTGCTTTAAAATTCCAAAAAGTTTCCTGAGGGCTACAATAGCTATTCCTTCCCCTCTCCCAATGTAATGTGCTGTTTTGGACTACATTTTTTATGGGCACCCTAGAGTTAGGGACAAAGTAATTTCTATTGGCAACTAAAAGTTGCTATTAGTTATTTTTAACAAATTAAGTCAACACTCAGCATGAAATACATAAATGTAAACTAGATCAAACCTAATTGTTAAACCAATACTATTATGAAATTTAAAAAAAAAAAATGAAAATTTATTTGTACTGCTATTTGGCAATCATTAATTTTTAAGGAAGTAAATCTACTCTAAGAGAGAGATTGACTTTCAACAAATAAACATAGCAATACATACTTTTTATAATAATATTTTGATTTTATTTTTTATTCCCAGGGGTGTACATTGTGTAACCACAATAGTCAGTCAACAATAACACAATGAACAATTCCTAGAAATTTACAAACCTGTTACAGGTAGTAACGTGATAATTACATGTACTATATCATTATATAGATTGTGTATACTTTTATTAAGGGTGCAATCCCTTTATGTAACACTATGAACTTGTACAAAGTCACATCTTGGTAATTACAATAATTTTCCATACACAATGTATATAGATTTACTAATAAATCTCTCCTATATTAAATAAACAATCATTCGATGCATTTATAATAAATAATGTTGTCGTTAATAAATTTTGAACACAGTCAGAAAAAATAAATACGTCGAAAATTAGCACTCGACAATAGTAATTGTTTAAAATAAATACAATTAATTTAAAATTTAAGAACACTAAATAAAATTAAGAAAACCAATTGTAAAAGTACTTACCTATAAAAATTATTACAAATTTGGCGGTAAACTTGATAAAGTGAAGTTTCGAAGACAAAACAAATATTCAGTTTGAAATTCTTCTCTATTATTTTGTCCTCAATAACATATTGCGTGAAAAGAAATGGTAGAAAAGGAGAACCGGTACATTTTTAGACACTAGACTTACCTAACACTACCGTTTTACTATACTAGAGGTAAGATCGTTGTTAAATCAAACACTTAAAAATAATTACTGAGTTTACTTATAACAAATTCACTAGAGTAAAGTATAAACCAACTCGTCTGAGTGTCTAATCAACACTAAAAACTTCAAACAGTTTTTATCACAGCTGTATTTAGGTTGGTTCAGTTTAGCCAACATTTAAGTGTAAAATTACACTATAAATACTTTTAGAGGGGTGGGGGGAAATTATACTGTTTTAGTATTATTTTTTCCAGCAGAAATTTCACTGGCAACACTGTCAGTCTTTCGTTCTAGGGTTGGGACATCGATAGGCAAACATCGATGTTTTCGATACATCGACATCGAAAGAACAAACATCGATGTTAGCCAAAACATCGAAAGAAAACATCGATGTTTTCGATACATCGACATCGGTCCTCCAAGGTGAAGAGCAAAAAAAAAAAAAAAAAAAAAGGTCACCACTTTCAAAAAATCTCTCCTTTTCGTCCCTGATTTTCGTTGTCGTCCGTTTTTTAGGCTGCGATGCATCGATAACATCGGTCTTTTCGATGTTTCAGGGAAACATCGATGTTGACCGATGCATCGAAAGATCAACATCGATGTTAAACATCGATTTTTTAAAGTCCGATACATCGATGTTTTCGATACATCGACATCGATGTCCCAACCCTATTTCGTTCCGTTGTCAACACAACTTCAACATGGTATGTTTCACGATTTTCTAATTATTTTCCAAAAATATCCTTTATATTATTGTTCATCAATAGTTTAATTCATTATTATTTGGTTTTATTATAATCATGGTTTGTAATTTTCTACTTTTATTCTATATTTGTTTAGATAGTATGTGATAATTTGTCATGTTAACCTCGCCACTGCTATCGTTTTGCTGTCGCCGAGTTTTTATATTAAAGTTTTACTATGTTTGCAGGGTCGCGTTAGGACTAAAACTGTCAAGAAAGCCGCAAGGTGCATCATAGAAAAATATTACACCAAGCTGTCTCTGGATTTCCACACCAACAAGAGGATATGCGAAGAAATTGCTATCATCCCCACTAAACCCCTTAGAAACAAAATTGCTGGGTATGTAATAATCTATTTCCCCTATATTGGTTTCTACTTTCTTAATTAAATTATATATTAACTATCAAATCCATCTAGATTTGCTCATAGTTAGTGTTGATCCAGCGAAAAACCTTTAAACACTAGTGAAATATGTAGACAAACTCTGCATAAAAAGCCCCCATACTACCTTTGCTTGTTTTATACTGAAGAATATAATAAGTTCTCGTATTGTTTGTTCGTAGCCCTAAGTATTTTAGAATCTTTCCTAGTATCATTGGCGTAATTGCCATGTTTTGCTCCTGGAATCCCATTGATGTATATTATTCATTGTAGGAATAACCTCTTTTATTGTCTTATTCGCGGTTTAAAATGAAATAATTTGTATAAAAAATACTTGAAGCGAAATTTATACTGCTTTAAAATTCATACAAAGTAAACGTGTTTTATTGAATAACCTGTTTGATGTAACCTTCATTTCTTTTGGGACAATTTCTTGTAAGTTAATTTTTCAGTTATCCTTATTAATGTTTACTGTTAAGACTAAAGGTTCATCATCTTACCTATAAAGAGTTGTCATGATAACAGAGACAATGTTTAAAGTTATTTATATTGATAAGGGGAGTTATGATGTGATTGAATCTGCCTCGTTATAATCTGTTGATCATGTTATACTTATGCCACTCATGTTATTATCTACAGCTGAGTGTTGACCTCCTGATTATTATTATTCACGGGTTAAAATGAACGAATGTGAGACCCAGGGGGTGAGCACTATGCACACCCCCTGGGTTGAGAAGTGTCGCCAAGAACTTGGAAAAAATCTACATCAAACTACCACTTGCGCGCGCATAGGTAGGCCCAATTTCTTCCCGACTGTTATCCAAACAAGGAAGAAAAAGCATAACCTGATCGAATTTCTAAGAATTTTTCCCATTCTTCTTGATCTTCTACAGTTATAACCAGGGCTCGATTTGAGGCGGAACGCGGCGGAACGGCGTTCCGGGACCTCTCTCTCTCTGATAAATTAAAAAAAATTATCGGCACTAAATTTTGCACTTAGAGTGTGGGTTTATGTCTAAAACTGCTTAAAATGCTGTTTTAAATCGTTTATTTTTCAAATTTTTCTCGGGGGAGGACCCCCGGACCCCCCTTCTATGGGGAGGGGGGGAGAGGGTAAGTTGTAGTTCCGGCACCTCAATTTCTAGAAATCAAGCACTGGTTATAACCATTGTACAATCATATGGGAAGGTAATCGATCCTACTCGGATCTTACTAGATTTTCCAAGTTCTTGGCGACACTTTTAGCGCCTAGTGCTCAATCCCTATTTTATAAGATCCTTGGTGAGACCCCTTTCTTTAATTTTTCTAATAATGGACAGATGTTTCAACTAGAGTTAAGACAACCGAATGAATAAGTTGATTTGGGAAATATCAATCTACTGAAAACAGTTTCATAGCGGGAATAGGGTATACGAATAAAGATAAAGACCGAGACTGAACCCGCAAGTCGAATGTTTCAATCGAATGTTTTTGTTTTTAATATAGGAGTGGTAGGGGAAGGGAACAAGTGAAGGGCTCAGAGCTGAGGGAGGAGGGTGAGAGTAAGAAGGTGCGTGACACTCGTTATATCGTCGCAAACTACAGCCTGCTATGATATCGTTTTCAGTCGAATGAAAACTAGGTATCCAAAAATATGAGAGTGAACTGAGTGTGAATCTACAAGTCGAATGTTTGAATCGGATGTTTTTGTTATTAATTTAAGAGTGGTAGGGGAAGGGAACAACGGTGAAGGGCTCAGAGCTGAGGAGGGGTGAGAAGGCGCATGACACTCGTTATCTCGTTATACCTATACACGTCCGAATTACAACTCCAAACTACAGACTGATATCAGTCGAATGAAAACTTGATATCCACAACGGAATGAATGAATATTTTAAAACAATCTATTAGTCGACTGTTTTCAGTCTATTGGTTCCCAACGCTAGTTTCAATGACCTTAATGATTAGGTGTTAAAACAAGACATTATTGTCTTGTTTTGTCTCTCTTATTACCTAAATGATTGTACTGTGAGCTTATTGTCGTTATGTAATTATATTTTGTTGTTTACAGTTTTGTTACCCACTTGATGAAGAGACTGAGGCACAGCCAGGTGCGAGGTATCAGTATCAAGCTTCAGGAAGAAGAGAGGGAGAGGAGAGACAACTTCGTTCCTGATGTGTCTGCTCTTGAGCAGGACGTCATTGAAGTCGACATGGAGACCAAGGACATGCTTAAGATGCTTGTAAGTATATATTATGCTTCAACAATAGTATTACTAATAATCAATTGATATACCATAATGCTTGGGATGTAAGACGCATCTCGATTTTCAAACCAAAAATCTGGTAAAAACAGTAATTCATCGAATATAAGTCACACCCTGTTTCAAAGGAAAAATCATCTGTTCTTCTTTTATTAACTTAAGATGTCTAATTGTGACAGTTTACCATGGATATTGTTGGCATATTGAATCTTTACCTAGATGTATTAATATTGGTTAGACGGGAAGGACAAACGACTTGTTTGAACCTAGCTATCAGGCCATATTGGACCCATTTTACTAATCCCGTGGTGGAGACTTGCAGCCATTTTCCACATCATACCTGTACACTGTTCTGTTGAAGCGGATGTGGTGTAGTCATTAGTAAGCTACTTATATCAGAGCATGGGATCAAACCCATGACCTTGATTCGCCTCGATTCATAGGTAGCTGGACGAGTGCCTAGAGCACCTTGGCCATGCTGACTCCCTACTTTTTATTTATTTATTATATTACACCGTTAAGCACAATATTGTAGCTCATGGCTTCGTCCACGAACAAATTTGATTAAAAAAATTACAAACAATAATCTTCTCCAATTGAGATTATGATAACATTTAACTCATAAGATAACAGCTGATAAAATAACAATTAACATCATAAAAAAAGAAACATAATAAATTAATTTAAATAAGTAAGCTCATAAAATAAAATTTAACGATTGACATTTACTAACAACAAAAGGATAAAAAATAAAACAAAAATTATTTAAAATTATCCAATGGAATAAGGTAAAAATCTTCCACTTTATATAGAGGATGCAACATTAGAACGGTTTTTATTTTTTTGCAAAATTGTGTTGATGGGAGCAGTTGTAGTTGTATAGGAAGATGGTTAAAAAGCTTGATTGCCATTACCTCAGGTCCTACATCCTTCTTCTTCAAACGCACTCTTGCAACAGCCACGTCCTGCTTCTGCCTTGTATTGTATGAGTCAATGTCTTCTTTCCTTTTATGTGCCTTCACATTATTATGCATATATTTTAATATTTCGAATACATAAAGGGCATAGATTGTTAAAATGTTCCATTTTTTAAAAATGGGTCTACATGTTGCCAGAAACTTTGCTCCTTCTATTATTTTTACTTAGATGTATGTCTTCTCCTTCTTTATACTTAGATGTAAGGCAGACGAGTAATAAGGTTAGATTTGAAAAGAGATCAGAGAAGTCTAATTGTTAATTTTCTAATAAGTTTGTCTAGGATTCAATAGCATTTTATTTTATAACTTTTACTGTAGCGTTTTACAAATAGAATCACTTTTCTTTCTTTTCCCCTCATCGCGATAGTAAATGTAAACTGACATTACAACAGACTAGGAACAAAAAGAAAACTGAAATATTGACCAAACAAGAAATACCTAGAGAGATTAGATGGCTGATAAGGTGTAGACATTAAAGAAAATCACTTTTTCATTTGAGAAACGTTTCGACCAATAAGGTCATCTTCAGTCTTGTTTTATTCTAAAATTCAACCAAACATAATATATTATATATATATTAGAATAAAACAAGACTGAAGATGACCTTATTGGTTGAAATGTTTCTCAAATGTAAAAGTGATTTTCTTTAATGTCTACACCTTATCAGCCATCTAATCTCTCTTTCATTAATCTACAAGGGTGTATTATTGAATTAATAAAAAGTTTATTAATTTTTTTAAATATTTTTAAGAAATATCTAGGTACAGCAGAACTCCCTCTATCCAACATCTTATCAGAAATTGAACAGATTAAAATTCCTAAAAATTCATGAAAAAGAGGGCTCTGACAATAACAATAATATCCCGTCCAAATTCAGAGATTTGGGATTAAAAAGTTAATCAAGATCTCAGGGATACTTGAATGAGAAGTTAGAAAAATAGGATGTTAGCTCATGCTACATCGCTTACAGAAGCAAATGCTTTTACGATCTGTTGCGTTTGAATTCGTCGATTTACAGGAAGCACCTTGAATATTAGACGCATCCCAATTTTAAACAGAAGAAAGTGTGTCTTATATTTGTATCAATACAGTTCATGTATTAATATATAAATTGGAAAGGTGAGAATTTAACTACCTTAATTATTTCTAGTGCCTTAATTGATTCCACCTTAATATTTGTGCCTCTGACTGTACAAGTCTGATAAATGGAATTTGGATTCAGATAGTTGTCTAATGCTGGCCATGAGGGGGTTCTTAAAATTATTTAAATTACAGTAGAGTCTCCATAATCCAAGTTGGATGGGACCGGCAGTAACTCGGATTACTAAAAAACTCGGATTATTGGAAATTTACGAAAAATGTGAATTCTTTATTGAAAAATAATAGTTACTTTCAAATTTTATTTTAATTAGGGGGTAAATATGAACTATTTGGCCCACCAATTTCTAATAATCCGATTTACTCACATTTTTTTTTTTTTTTTTTTTAACATCCTTTTTACATATTAAAAATGATTCCGGTTGTACCCTTTCGGTAAATTCAGCAGTTTTAAGTAAAAAAAAAATACGTAAAAGAGTCACTTTCTTTGGGACATGAGGAAAGGTTATGCCAAAAAGTACAAACCTTAACCTAAACTAACCATAACCTTCCCTTATTTTTCTAGGAAGTGACACTTAAGGTATTTTTTTGGCTGTAGTAAAAGTGAAAATAAAGCGAATTTTTTACTTGGATTTGGACCTCGACCTGGTCTATATACAGCAGGGTACTTTTTCTTCAGAAAATGAGCAGAGCACCACGAAGCGGCCGTTGAAAATACTTCAATTTTGTAAACAGCACCATACAATTCACTTTTACGTATTTATTTTTACAAAAATAAAACTATTGAATTTACCAAGATGGTATAACCTGAATCGTTTTTAATATGTAAAAAGGAAGAGTTCAAAATTTTTTTTAAGTAAATTGGACTATAAGAAATTGGTGGGCCAAATGGTGCAGATTTACCCGGAAATTCAGTATGTTTTCGTTCTCTCATTATTAAAATGTGACGCGATGCTTTTGTTTAAAGATATAACTTAGAACTGAAGAAAAAGAAACAAGATTATTTATTAATATTGAATTTATGCCTTCATATTTAAAAAACAAACAATCTAACAACATTTTGATGTCAGTCTTATTCACTTAAGAAACGGAGACCTAGCACAATGTGGCCATGTCCGTCTAGTTCCAGAAATTATAAGAAAATAGCTTAAAGTGTTACGGTGTTCCAACTACTGGTGATTTACTACCAGATAATTGTTTTTTTAGTCTTAAGAAGAGAATTGCAATGCTAGAGTAACAAAATATTTTTTTTGTTTCAGGATTTCAGCAACATTCAGGGTCTTCAATTGATCCAGCCAGCAAACCAGGCTTACAGGCGACCCTAATACCTTTAGGGTTATTTGTTTTTTATTTTAATCTTTTATTTTATTTTACAATTTTTTAATCGGTGTCATATTTTATGTTGCAATAAAATGTGATTCTGACAGTTTGACTTCTTTTTATTTTGACTCATTTATTTAATCTTTGACAATTTCATTCTAAAGGCGGCTCCGCACTCTCAACGAAACGTATGGGTTAGGGTTGGGACATTGATGTCGATGTATCGAAAAGATCGATGTATCAGACCCCAAAAAACGGCGACAACGAATATCGGGAGCGAGAATGAGGGATTTTTTTTTTAAACCGGTGACTTTTATTTATTTATTTTTTTTTTTTGCTCGTCGGGTTGGAGGACTGTTGTCGATTTATGGAAAACATGAATGTTTAGCTATCGATGTGCCAACCCTAGTATGGGTGATATTCTGAGCCAAGCTCTTGATCTTGTTATACACAAGATCAATAAGTACCCTCTACATTCAACACCCCTTCACTTTCCCAGTTGTGAATCAAGTTGAGTGAGGCTGGACCTCGTCAAAGTGTCACTTGCTCCTGCTAAGCGTCCACTTGCTCATTACAATTATCTGCTCTTAATGGTTCAAATGTTTTGCATACCACAGTAGTCCAGGAAAATAAGGAATAATAGGGGAAATAATTTATAAAGTTTTGAAACTTTGTGAAAACACTTTTAAGGGGTGTAGTAGTAAGAAACAGTAAAGTTCACTCCTCTTGAGGGGGCGCGTCCCCCCCCCCCCTCCCCCCTCCTTAAAGTCCTAAATTAACATATTTTTTACTTTTTACGCAAAACGGTTTATTTTATGAAGAGAAGTGTTATTACCAAAATTATTCCTTGTATATTTCTGCACAAAAAAGGTCGTATGCATGTTTTAAGTGAGACTTACCGTTTTCGAGATATTGTAGTTTGATAAAGATAAAACGAATTTTTGTGAACCAAGATATCTAAAAAACAACACTTCTGATTTTAATGAAATTGGGATGGTAGGTTATTCTTAGCCCATTGTTGATCCCATATAAGTTTCAACCTTCTGCGCCCATTATTTTATCCTCCACATGCGCACAAACATACAATTATTTAGCCATATATCTTCAAAAGTACTCAACTGAATATTATGAAATTTGGATGGTTAGTCGAAAGTAGCCAGCAGATAGCCCCAACTTTATTTCAACCGTCTGCACTATTTACATTTTGATAAATTGATACTTAAATTCATAACAAACAGACAAAAAATTGATTAACAGACAGACAGAAAGGGAACCAATTTAGAAAATGTAAAGAGCGCAGACGATTGAAATTAATTTGAGGCTATCTGCGGACTACTTTTGACAAACCATCCAAATTTCATAATAATCAGTTGAGTACTTTTGAAGATATAGGTCTAAGTAAATGTATGTTTGTGCACATGTGGAGGATAAAATAATGGGCGCAGAAGGTTGAAACTTATGTGGGATCAACAATGGGCTATGAATAACCTACCATCCCAATTTCATTAAAATCAGAAGTCAGTTGAAATCAGTTGTTTTATAGATATCTTGGTTCGCAAAAATACGTTTTATATCTAACGACAATATCTCGAAAACGGTAAGTCTCACTTCAAACATGCATACGACCTTTTTTGTGCACAATTATGTGAGGAATAATTTTGGTAATAACACTTCTCTTCAAAAAATAAACCGTTTTGCATAAAAATGAAAAATAAGTTAATTTTGGACTTTAAGGAGGGGGGAGGGGGTGACGCGCCCCCTCAAGAGGAGGGAACTTTACTGTTTCTTACTACTACACCCCTTAAAAGTGTTTTCACAAAGTTTCTTATAAATTATTTCCTCCATTTGCTGTTTTTTTTTACTAATTTGCCTGGGCTACAGGTAGAGATAAAATAAAACCTGTTTTTTTTTATCAGATGACGTTTTTTTCTAACATAAAATGTGTTTCTTTTTCACTAGCATGTTTTTTATATATGTTTTTCTATATAGATTATTTCAAACCTTATAAGATAAATATTTTTTATGAAAAAAAAAAAAATACTTATAATAATCTACACCAGGGGTGCCCAACCTACGGCCCGAGACGATTTTATGTGGCCCGCCGTGTTGCCAAATAAACGAAGAATTTACAAGCATTCAGAGAATCTAAAATTAACATCGTGTTTCAGCTAAAACCAAAACGGAAAATTGACCTTCTAGGAAGCATAAGAATGTGTTTTATGAGGGTAAAAATTCTAAAATTTTCTGGGGGAGGTACACCACTGGCCCCCGGCCCGCCTTTCTTTTGAATGTTGACAATGTGGCCCTTGATTTAAAACGGTTGGGCACCCCTGATCTACACCACTAACATAGTCAAATAAATTTACTGATTTTTATTGCCAACTTTTTGATTTTGTACTCTAACAATTTACACAAATTTTTTCTAATCAATTAATAATAATACTTGTTAATATTTTATGTGATAAATAGATTATATATACTCCATATTACATAATAAATCATACTATGCAATTCTATTTGAACTCATATCAAACTGGGACTTCAAATTATTAAGATTTTTCTTTTTTAAATAAAAGTTAGTTTGACCCTGGTCATCAGTGGATGAACTGATTAGATTTTCTAATCATTTTAAAAATTAAATTATTTAATTCCTATTAACCGGAGCCAATATCATTTCTAAGATATTATGCAGTTGTGTAACTGTACTTTTGGAACTTTGTTTGTTATATCAGAGTTAAATAACGTTCTCAATAGTTAAGCTCTCTCAATATAATAAAAATATCTCAATATAATTAAAATTAGTTGAAAGAAACGTGAAATGTGGAAAAAAACGAGGGGCTTGGTTTTTTTCATTTACATCTCTACCCACAGGACTGTCTCACTTTGATAAATCTTTAAAAAAATTCCACCTCCTCATCATTGCTCCAGTTGGGGTTATATTTTACAAAAAAAATTAGGCACATTATACACTGTAAAACTAAGCAAAACATTGCTGACCCCCTATTGGAGCAAACTTAAAATGAACACGTACATAGTAGAAATATGGATAAAGACAAAGACAAGAGCCCTTTGTAATTGTTAGAGCTGGTGAGACGAAGCTTGAATATTGCCTCCATACTCTCTGGTAGTATTGTTATGAGTTGCTGTAAGGTGTTTCCCCACAAAGATCTTATCGCTGCACTTTGGTTTATATCTCCACTAACTATTAATAGTCCAGGCAAATTAGTTAAAAATAAAGCAAATGGAGGAAATAATTTATAAAGTTTTGAAACTTTGTGAAAACCCTTTTAAGGGGTGTAGTAGTAAGAAACAGTAAAGTTCCCCCCTCTTGAGGGGGCGTGTCCTCCCCTCCCCCCTCCTTAAAGTCCAAAATATCCTTTTTTTCATTTTTTACGCAAAATGGTTTATATTGTGAAGAGAGAAGTGTTATTACCAAAATTATTTCTCACATAATTCTGCACAAAAAAGGTCCTATGCATGTTTGAAGTGAGACATACCGTTTTCGAGATATTGTAGTTAGATAGAGATAAAACGTATTTTTGCGAACCAAGATATCTAAAAAATAACATTTCCGATTTTAATGAAATTGGGATGGTAGGTTATACTTAGCCCATTGTTGATCCCATTTAAGTTTCAACCTTCTGCACCCATTATTTTATCCTCCACATGCGCACAAACATACGTTTATTTTTTTATTTAGACCTATATCTCCAAAAGTACTCAACTGATTGTTATGAAATTTGGACGGCTTGTCGAAAGTAGCCCGCAGAGTAGGGATGGGCTAAACTATTAAATCTTAGTAATAGGTGACACCGTTCCAGCTCCGACCTGGTAATAGGTACCAATACCTATTATTTTTTTAATAGGTGACAATGTCACTGTCACTGAAAAAGATGTCAGCTACCTGCAACGTTCCTCTAAGGATTCGTTCCAGATCTGGTATTAGGTGCCAATACCTATTATTTTTTTAATAGGTGACAATGTCACTGTCACTGAAAAAATGTCTGCTACCTGCAACGTTCCTCTAAGGATTCGTTCCAAATCTGGTATTAGGTACCAATACCTATTATTTTTTTAATAGGTGACAATGTCACTGTCACTGAAAAAAATTTCTGCTACCTGCAATGTTCCTCTAAGGATTCGTTTCAGATCTGGCATTAGGTACCAATACCTATTATTTTTTTAATAGGTGACGATGTCACTGTCACTGAAAAAAATTTCTGCTACCTGCAACGTTCCTCTAAGGATCCTTGACCAGACTCGTGACAGTGATAAGATTTAATAGTTTTAAACACTTGAATCTGAACCTCGAATAAATATTGAATATATATACCTGGTAATGTCAGGCTCTTATCGTCCACCATTTTTATTTTTCAATATTTTCCTGTGCTGATTTAACTCCTCTCAACTCCGTAACTTATACCCATATCTTTTATTTATTTTATCATTTAAACCTAATACGAAATATAATTCACTCCACATTGCATTGGTTAATAATACACATGAATATAGCAAAAATTAGTATTAAATTAAATAAAAACTAATACGTATCATCAATGTATATTGATTTCAAAGATTTATTTA
The DNA here is from genome assembly GCA_951217055.1 of Gerris lacustris. Classification (NCBI taxonomy): domain Eukaryota; kingdom Metazoa; phylum Arthropoda; class Insecta; order Hemiptera; family Gerridae; genus Gerris; species Gerris lacustris. Next base: position 2,362,544 of record OX578281.1, on the reverse strand, counting down.
TCAAGATATTAAGATAGTATCTAAGATAGATTTATTAATTAAGATATTTTAGATACAAAGATTATTATTATCAAATCAATAAAACTTTGTTTATGTAACACGCACCTATAATTAAAATAAATTAATTAATTGTGCGCATTGTACAAGTAATGTCAAATATTTATTTTTATTTAAGCAAAGCTTTTTAACTACAGCTACATGACAACTATCCGCGATCGCGAGACTACAGTAATATCTCAAAGTTATAAGTTTAAAACCTCTGCAAACCAGAAACCTGGATACTACTTTTAGGATACCTAATTATCCATAATTCAGAATTTTTATCAATAAAAGGAATAACAAATATGAAGACATATTAACAATTCGTAGAAGGCGGGCCGCTGCCCTTGAATTCAGTCGTTTGTAATAAAGCCATGGCGGTGCCGGTGTGGAGATAAGAATAAAAATTATCTCCCATCTACTTTTATCAATTAATCGAATCAATTACCGAAATAAAATAACATAACTTTGTTGATAACAAGTCTATCTGTATAAAAAATAAAAGATAAGTAGGTAACCAAAATAATTACGATAAAACATATAAAATCAGTTTTTGTCAAAAAAATAAGGTATATTTACGTTTATGTGTTTTAATATGTGTAATATATATATACATACTCTTGTAATAGCTGTTTTTTAACTATTGAGGTAAAATTTAAGTCATAAAAAAGTTTTTGGTTTTTTTACTCGTGTATAATACGCACCCCGATTTTGGAGGGAAAAATGTGCGTATTATACGCGAGATATTATAAGTCGCAATATCATAGACGAATATAATTAGGTATAATTTTGGGTATTATAAAAAGATAATAAAAATTATAATAACGTATTATATCTTCAAAGCATTGTCTGAACAATCTTTTTACATAATATTTAGAAGTACATAATAATAAAAATGAGTAAATGAGTATTTATTCATTCATTATGTAATTTAAATTAAATAAATAAACTTGAATAAAATGATTTAAATTTGAATAAAGTTATGAAAATGAAAGGAAAGTCAAAATCTAATTATTGCACGAAACAGAAAACACCCGGAAATGAACCAAAATTAGACTAAAGAAATATGATTTCAATGTCATGGAACAATTCATTTACAATTGTCTATAAGCCATATAAGCTATTATAACGGTGCGGTGGTGTCATTAGGAAAGTGGGAGGGCGGTGTCTGGGCTATCGGCAAAAGAGGAATTAACATCTTGTAGAGGATCAAAGGTGTGTAGGATTATTGGGGTCTTGGGGTAGAGTCTAAGTACCTGGGGGACAAATGTTTTACTTTTCATTACAACTTTAAAATTATACAAAATATTAAAATAATAACAAGCAAAGCACCTTACACACCTACCTTAAAAATATTTAGGGGACGTTCCGTAACCAGTGACAAATTTAATAGCTTTAACCAAGTCACTGTCACGTCTGTAATAGGTGACACAGTTGGAACCCTATTATTTTACCTATTACGTTAAATAACGCACATCTCTACCGCAGAGAGCCCCAAATTAATTTCAACCGTCTGCGCTCTTTACATTTTCTATATTGGTTCCCTTTCTGTCTGTCTGTTGGTCAATTTTTTGTCTGTCTGCTATGAATTAAAGTATCAATTTATCAAAATGTAAAGAGCGCAGACGGTTGAAATTAATTTGAGGCTATCTGGGGGCTACTTTCGACAAACTATCCAAATTTCATAACAATCAGTTGAGTACTTTTGAAGATATAGGTCTAAATAAATGTATGTTTATGCGCATGTGGAGGATAAAATAATGGGTGCAGAAGGTTGAAACTTATATGGGATCAACAAGGGCTAAGTATAACCTACCATTCCAATTTCATTAAAATCGGAAGTGTTGTTTTTTAGATATCTTGGTTCACAAAAATACGTTTTATCTCTTTTCAACTACAATATCATGAAAACGGTATCTCACTTCCAACATGCATAGGACCTTTTTTTTGTGAGAAATAATTTTGGTAATAACACTTCTCTTCATAAAATTAACTGTTTTGTGTAAAAAGCGAAAAATAAGTAAATTTTGGACTTTAAGGAGGGGGACGCGCCCCCTCAAGAGGGGGGAACTTTACTGTTTCTTACTACTACACCCCTTAAAAGTGTTTTCACAAAGTTTCAAAACTTTATAAATTATTTCCCCTATTATTCCTTATTTTCCTGGACTATAAACAGTTTAAAAAATTCAGCAGAACCCTGATTATCTGTCTTCTGATTAACCGTGTTTCTTGCTAAACTGTCAGTTACACCTGCCAACACCCCCCATACTCGTTCCCCCACTACTCCCAACCCACCTGCCGTAACATCATGAACCACCTGTTATTTATTATGCTCTAAAAAAGTGCCTGGATGAGCCAAGATATTATTAATTCTTGGATCGACGAAGTGATTTGTGCCCCTATTCAAAAATAGAAATAGCCTGTCACTTGTTGCCCAAACATTTCCCTATTTCTTGCTTACGTTTTTTCTTGATTATCCATCCAAGTCTCTGGTCTCGTTTTTGACAGTTAATCGAGGTTCTAAAGTAGTTCATACCAAATTTCAACATTCAAGATTTCTGCTGAATGCATGTCTTCAAATGCTAACCAAACTTCAAGAAAAGACTCTTGGTGTTTAGACTGTGGCTGTACATCCCATATGTGTTCAGACAAGACATTATTTAAAGGAAAAATTGAAAATCCTGAACATGGAACTTTGAAGTTAGCTGCTGATAACCAATCTACCAGCATCATAGGAATAGGGTCTGTAAAATTAGAAACTTATACAAATAGCACTGTTACACTACATATTGGTCTTAAAAACCTTTTACATGTGGTATTCCTTAAAAAGACATTTAAAGGAATGTAGGGTACATAACAATTTATCTATAGAAAAAATATAATATGTGTGAGGCTCTCACGCATTAGAAGTGAAACTTAAGTTCTAAAATGCATTGCTCTCTTTCATTTCTTGACGAATTTATTATTTCAGTATTAAGAAATGGTTGTGGGAAATTTAATTGATAAAAAAAATATTGCTACGCTAAGGCAACCACATTTATTCCAATAAACATAAATGTTTGTTTTGATTTTCTGGTCTTTAAATAGATATATAATACAATTGATCTGTAAAAATGTTACACTTGGACGAGTCTCGAATCGCAAACTTCGTTACACGATTCCACTATATGAAAAAAAATTTACTCTACCGCCGCCAAAGAAGTTTCACTTTAACAAAACCAAAAAAAAAGGAAGAAATTGACAAAAATATAAGTATAGGAAAAACCGAAAACATTTATGACAGTGGATCCCTTTATAAAATAATAATAATAATCAACAACAAGCTTTATAGTTTTAACAATTATTATGAGATTTAGTTATTTTATTAGGTTATTTATTTTATTATGTTATTATTGTTTTTTTTTTATACCGCTTGGACAGCACGAGGGTCATTAGCGGTTTTGAGAACTCAATTAAGTAATTGTCTACACTCGGATTAGTTATCGTCTAGTTGTTGGATCAGTTGTTTTTCTGTTTTCTCCTTTTCCCTCTATCCTCATTATACAAGAATGTGTGTGGTTTAATTAATTTAATTTATTTATTTACTTTTTTTTTTTTTAATATCTTATTTTTGAGTTATTATTTATTTTTTTGTATTATTTATTTTGATTTATTATTATTATTATTTTTTCTATTTATTTATTTACTTATTATTATTATTATTTTTTTTTCCTCTCTCTTAAATTAGATTGTAGATATTTGCCCTCATTAAGAAGTCTTTGAGGGTTCTTATTTGCTCAGGGGATTTGAAGATTTGTGATAATGTTGCCATGTTTTGGGGGCGGGCTCTCTGCATTCCTTGGCTGTTACACGCTGTGATGATGTGATCCATGGTGAGAGGGGCACTGAGGTCTTGGGCCGCCTTCAAGCAGGTAGCTGTGGGTGAGGCGGGTGTGTCCTGTTGCTACTCTTTGGAGGGTTCTAATGTCCCTTCTACTAAAGTCGGGAGGCCAATTTATGGGCTCTAGGTGGGGTATGACATCACACAGCTGTGTTGTCCCATTCTTCCACTCATTTTTCCACGAAGCTCTGATGCCTGCAGCATCTGACCGGATTGTGTTTATTATTTATTTTATATATAAATATTGTTTTATTATTTATTTATTATGTTAAAGTAGTGAGGGCTGAGGTTGTTAGTGTCTGTTCTATTATTTACAGTTACAGTGTTGTTTTTGGTTATGTTAATCATCTCTGATATGTTCTTTTTGTATTTTATGCACCCAGTGTGATTATAACAGGATGATCAAAGTCAAAGGTATGTCCTGTTGATAGGAAATGGTTAGTTAGGGCAGTAGCATTGATAGGATTGTTTATGCAACTTCTTTTACGTTGGTAAATTCTATGTTTCAGGTATTGTGAGGTTTGGCCAATATATGATTTATCACAGGAGTTGCAATTTATTTTGTAAATTAGGTTGTGATTTATTATTATCTGGTTTTGAGCTGAGTACAAAAAAGTGTTTAAAAAAAAAAAAAGTCTGTCTGTGCCTGGAGCCTAAACTACAGTGCCGATTTTGATAAAAATTTGGCACACTCGTTGAGAAAAATCATACCCCAAGGCGAAATCGAGAAATGAGTTTTAGCTCCAAATTTGGAGGCGCTACCCCCCAAAATATCTAAAAAAAAAAAAAAAATATAGAGAACTGTTCCGACGATTTTGATTAAAAAATTCTAAATACTAGAGGTCGACCAAGACGTCATGGAAATGTGAGGAGTGCGCTAGTGTCGTCATGTACAGTCAGTTTTTGATATAATAGACCACGATCAAAAAACACAGTGTTGTTCTTTGGTTATTAATAATTTTATTTTTAATAACTTCTAATTGTTTTGCTACAGGCAACACTGTAAGAAAGCACAAAAAAGCAATGTGTGAAGAGAAAGCGCAAATAATATATTTATATTATTATTTATTGATTATTCATAATAATATTCTTTAAATCTAAATCAATTTTCTTTGTTCTTAATCTATTTTTTTCTACCTCTTTACTTTTTTGTTTGTTACTTGTTAATTTTTCATTTCTATTTTATTTGTTACTTTTTTATTTCTGGATTTTAATTGTTACTTTAAATTAAATGTCCTGGTAATAATAAAAACATGGATAATAACAAGAATTCAAAATTAGGTAGAAAGACTCTTCACAGCCAAGGACGTGAAATCGTTTACAATGTGTATTTGTATTTTAAACAGAACAACATTGGCGGGAGTGGCAGTTCAACAACAGGAGTACCTATCCATACAGATATTAATTGTCATGGAGAGCAATCATTTTATAATAACAAATACATATTAGGTTTGTTCCAACCCCGTTATTTGTAGCGTCCTTTGCATCATCATGGTGAATGGTACAAAATCAAAATTGATGTGTGACAGTTTATAATTCGTATTATATAAAAACAAACAAAACAGAAAACCTAACAGATTGGAAACCTTCTTGTTGTTGTTATTCGTGAGAGTTGACGTAACTGCGCATGTCATACAAACTAGAAATGGTTATTGTCTTAGCACCCGACTGTACTGACTTCGGCACTACTCGGAAGTTCCGATTTTAAACCAAGTTAAGCTTTCCGTTTCTCCCGTGTTGATGACTTCTTGGTCGACCTCTAGTCCATTTAAATATGAATCTAACAATATAAGATGTTTTCCCGGGAAAAATCTAGTTTCTAAGAAAATAGCTTTAAACGCGGTCGAAGAGAGGCCGGGTTCGATTCCCCGCTGAGAAGTTATTTTTATGATAAACTGTGATAATATGTTCAATAATAATTAAATGGACCTACGAAAACTAATAAATGGAGGAATACACTAGACTAAGTAATGATGAACTTGTACACGAGAAAGTTTGTCTCGCACCGATTTGTTTTAAAACAATTCATGCTAATACCTTATGATAAGCCGACGAAAATTTCTGGAATGATTGCAATTTACCTTGTCGTTACTACAGATAAAAAACATTGTGACACCCCGGGGGATCGAACCCCTTACTCCACTCGTTTTTTTTGTGTTTTGAAGCTTTCCATATAAATTTGTTGTATTTATATTTATGCAATTAGTTAATTTATATTACCTACTAAAAACCCCCGCTAGTCATATGTTGATCTCATCAAAATATATCTGTAGTATTCATTTATTGATATTTTATTTTAACTTGATTTATATTTTTATGTTAATTCATTGTTGTTTACTCAAATATTTATTTATTATAAAACTAAATAAGAATACTTTATTAGTTACACAAGTATTTGTAAAAGTCATTTTCTACTTGTCTCATTTATCTAGTCAAATAATTTGTGTGTGTAATATGTTGTATTGTTTGTATGTTGATATGTTTGTATATTATATTTGTATGTGTGTATGTGTGAGTGTGTTAGATGAATTTAATTAAAGTTTTGTTTTAAAACTAAAAATGAATAATGAATATTTACAATCATTAGATTCTTTTAATAAAGTCGATGAATTTATAATCAATGACTACCGACTAGACGAATTTAAGCACAATTCTGTTATATTATTACATACAAATATAAGATCTATTGCAAAAAATTATGAATCATTAACATTACTATTACAAAACTTGAATAGAAACATTGACGTAATAATTCTAACAGAATGTTGGCTCAAACAATACAACAGCTACTTCGATTTAGACGGTTATACAGCATACTATGATATCGGATGCAATAGAGCGGAAGGTATCGTAGTTTTCTGTAAAAACCGTATTGAAGTGTTGAACGTTGTAAACAGGCCAATTACTGGGTGCAACAGCTTATCCGTACAAATGAAATTAAACAACAAACATATCACTCTGACCTCTATTTATAGGTCAAGTGAAATTGATTGTGAAGAATTCCTTACTAATCTAGAACTATATTTAAATGTAAATACCACAACAAACCACATTATAGCCGGAGATATGAACTTGGACCTAATGACTGACAGTAAAATGAAAAATATTTACTTAAACTTGCTTAGTAGACTAGGATTTGTGAGTTGTATAAACAATGTGACAAGAAGAGCAGATAACACCGAATCGTGCATCGACCATATCATGGTAAAATGCAACGATAAACAACTACTGACATCTTTTATTCTACAAACAAAAATTACTGACCATTACCTAACAGGACTATCTCTAGACATTAATAAACAGCACACAAATACAAACCGTAACAGACAAAAAATAACAATATCCAAGACCGATACAGACAAACTAACGACATTAATAGAAAACATAGACTGGGACCAATTGTACAAACATGCTGATGCAAACGTTGCAACAGAATACCTAGTAGACACACTTAAAGATAACATAAAACTAAGTACATCGACAACAGAAACGTACGTGACTTGTAGGAAAAAGAAACTGAAACCCTGGATTACCAGTGGTCTGGTTAAATCTATCAGACAAAGGGACGACATTAGAAAAACTCTAGACAAGCAACCATTCAACATGAAACTCAAACACACATACATCAAATATAAAAATATGTTGACCAAATTAATTAGAAAGACAAAGGCACAATACTTTCAGGACAAACTACCCACTGATAAACTCGACTCGGCTAAAACTTGGAAAGTAATAAATGAATGTTTGAATAGAAAGAGATTTTTAGAAAATAAAATAGCTACTCTGTCCTACGATAATATGACTTATACTGATAGCGTTGAAATAGCTGATCAACTAAATAGCTTCTTCGGAAATGTAGGAGAAAAACTCGCCCAAAAAATAAAAAACAACAAGACTAATGACACTGTACAAGAAGAGAAACCCGCAGACATAAACAATACTATTGACAGATTTGAACCCATTACTGAAACGGAAATTAAAAAACATATAAATAGTTTGAAATCAGACACTTCACCTGGGATTGACGGCATCAAAGCGCAATACTTGAAATTATCTCAAAATAACTTAACTTTACCTTTAACTTACATCTGTAATCTCTGCATAGAGCAGGGAGTTTTCCCTGACGTACTGAAAGAGGCTGTCATTACACCCATCTACAAACAAGGGGACAAAACTGATCCGTCAAATTACAGGCCAATATCACTGGTCTCTAATATTTCTAAAATATTAGAGAAATGTATCAAAACCAGGCTGAAATACCATCTAAAACAAAATCGTATAATATCTTCAAATCAATTTGGTTACATGGAGAATACAAGTACATCTGATGCAGTCTATAAACTAACCGACTATGTAACTAATGATTTGGATATGGGCAACAAGTCGTTAGCTATTTTTATCGATTTAAAGAAAGCTTTCGATACTGTTTCCCACACTATTTTGTTAAAGAAACTTGAATGTATAGGGATACGGGGGACATGTCTGAAATTATTTAAAAGCTACCTAACAAACAGAAAACAGCAAGTTAAACTGGACGGTAAATTAAGCAAACAAGTGACAGTAAATTTCGGAACACCCCAGGGAACGGTGATCGCGCCATGGCTTTTTTTGATATATGTAAATAATCTACTAAAACTAAATAACTCCTATTCGGAAATAATTTCATTTGTCGACGATACTCTGGTTTATTTCAGAGGATCAACTTGGAAGGAAGTTTTATATAAAGCTTCTAAAGGAATAAGCGAAATAAAATCCTGGTTCGACAACAACTTACTTACTCTTAATCTAACAAAAACCAAATACATGACCTTTTCACACGACGTACGAGGACAGCCTCCTCCCGACTTGACTAGACTTATCTTACACCAACCCCAATGCACTCGACCTTTTGACTTAACTTGTGTATGCAGTTCCGTTCTAGAAAAAGTAGACTCTATCAAATACCTTGGGGTAATGATAGATTCTAACTTGAACTGGAAACTCCACATAGACTGGGTAGTAAAAAGAATTAGGAAAACATTTTACAGTTTTATCCAAATACGAGACTTTCTTAACAAGTTCACACTAAAAACTATTTACCATGCCCTCGTGGAATCGATTTTAAATTATTGTATACTGTCTTGGGGAAGCGCAGCCGAAACTAACTTAGAGCCAGTGACAACAGTACAAAAAGCAGTCATTAAAATAATATTAAAAAAACCAGTTAGATACAGTTCGGTACTATGCTATAAAGACTTAATGGTGCTTCCTATTTATCTACTGTTTAAAAAGGCAACCCTAGTGTATTTTTTTAACCATGAAAAAAACTGATGTCCATCATAAGTATTTAACCAGACATAAAATAAATAATAAAGTTCAAATTCCTCACTGTAAAACTACAAAGAAACAGAGACACGCTACGTACTTAGGACCAAAATACTACAACCAGCTACCCGACAACATCAAACAAATACAAACAATAAACACTTTCAAACAAAGACTAAAACCCTACCTATACTCACTCATTTCCACAGAAAACAACACCCAACTATGATCAGCATTAACAAAATATTTAAATAAAAACTCTTATTATGTAACATTTAAAAAAAAAATAATAATAATAAATAAAAATAAATAAATAAATAAAATAAAATTGTAAATAATTGTTATACGTTATGGATCTAAAGGATATGTAAATATTTCTATATGTAATATTAATTTTAATGAATATAAATAATTTCTGAGAGACAGGGCCCTCGCTCTAGAGTGTCTCACTCTACTGAAGGCTCTCACCAAAATATGTATTTAAAAAAGAAAAAAAAAAAAGGATTAATTACTCATTAAGTAAAATTAGGAAAATTATCTAAAAGTTTATAAAAAATATGGAAAATTGTAATTTTATTGTTTTTCTTTTTTTGGTTTTTGTTCTAAAACTTTTGGTGGAATAAATATTATTATTATTATTATTATTATTATTATATTTATTAGTTTCATATACAGGGTGACTGGCATTATATGTAAAAAAATGAAGTGCGTTGTTCTACGCCTCAGGGGCTACAAAAAACACTACATAAACTATGGGTCAAATATTAACCGTTCTCCCATAAGTTCAAATTTTATGTTTTTTTTTAGATCGCATAGGTTAGCTAAACTGCGCTCGCTCATAACAAACAATATGCAAATGGGTTTTATCAGTGCTATTTTATTTTATTATTATTTTTTAATCAATTTTATTAATTTATGAATTAAAAATTTCTCAATGCTTTGCATTTAGGTGCAACCATAGGGCATTAAAAGATAAATGTCACTTTTACCGCTTTCCCAAGAATAAAAATGTATTTCCTGTGTGGCGTAACATCTGTAGGTAAGTTGTCTTTTATATCTTATTTGGGCTAATATTAAGTTAACGCTACGGCCGAGAATCGCTTGGCGGGACAACTTTGTTTAATTTGTGCACTTAGGAGATTAAAAACAGTACAGTACCTTTGTCAATCATTACATTTGTATGATTTAAACATTTGAGAAATTATATATGTATGATTTGTTCATAGGAGTTGATATCCCTTTGTCAAAAAAATACGTTGGAGTGAGGCCCCGTCATCTTTTCTATAAACCGGAGCGTATTCTTAAGTTTTTAAGGAGAATTCTTTGTTCTATCATCTATTAATGTAAAAATTGATTGGCTTATTAATGATGTGACTGATATATACTTATTTCACTTAATCGCGCCCTATTTTACCTAAAGGTGTTGAGGGATTACAAAGAGTTTTCCAAACCCTGCGATCTTGAGCCAACCTTCTAGCTTGGCTCAAGGGCACTCCACGCTTTTGGAGTATCGTCTTGATGTTATCCTCCCATGTAAAATTCTACCATTTTAAAAATTAAATAATTTAATTCCTGTTAACCAATATCCAAGAACAATATCATTTCCAAGATGCAAGCTGTGTAACCATACTTTATAGAATTTTGTTTCTTATATTAGAGTTTAATAACCATTCTCAATAGTTAAGCTCTTATTATAATAAAAATTAATTACAAAAATGCATCTGAAAAAAAAAAAAAAAAAACAAAAAACAAAAAAAAAACGTGAAATGTGAAAAAACCAAGGGGCTTGGTTTTTTTTTTTTGAAAAAAAAAAAAAAAAAAAAAAAAAAATGAAACATTTTGGAAAAAAAACGAACCCGTTTTTTTTTTTTTTTTTTTTTTTTTTTTTCATTTACATCTCTAGTGGGGAGCCAATGAGAAGTTAGGAAATTTAATTCTAGAAGGTCGGGCCAACTAGGCAAACAAAAATATCACTGGCCCCACCCTTTCCAAAGACTTAGTGGTTTTATTTTTTTCCTCATTTAGGTTGGCCAATCTGAGTGTCAAAAGTGAAAACTCGTAACACTCATACTGTAGAATACATTTTCTTCAGTACAATACAGGAATGATTTGACTTTCTAAAACAGCGTTACTCAATCTGTGGTACGCTTACCCCTTGGAGGTACGCCAAAATCTGTAAGGGGTACGTGGTGATATTTTACTTACTTTTTTTGTCTAATAGATGAAAACTTGTTCCTAGAATATCAATTAATAAATTTTGTTTGGAATTAAAATTACCTATTCATAATTCTTTCTATGATGTTGGAATATTAGCAGTAGCTAAACAACACTCTATCTAATATAATAAGTATTTATTAAAATAAGGTGTTGTTAGGGGTACGCACAGTTAATGATACACAAAAAGGGGAACGTGGGTTAAAAAAGGTTGAGCCTGTTCTAAAACAACACTTATCTCTTTCAGTGTTTATCTTGTCTGGGTGGTATTATATCAATGAGTACCTATTCAGTAAATAATCTTATCTTTAAATTCTGACAACCTTAAGTATTAACATTTTTTTTAACTTGTTATTAAATAGAACTTTAGTATAATAAATAAGTACATACTGTTATTGTTTGTGTTACTTGGTTGAATATTTTATTTATAGGATAGTTAGAGAAGGACTTTTTCCTGTCCTAAAGGGCTATCTAATAATAATAATATAACAATATTTTTTTTTATTGTTTGAGACATTAATGTATACAATAGTCATATTTTAATGCACAAAATATATAATATATTATCTATAAAAAGGTACTCAATCCTGTAAGGAATATGGTGAATTTAGTTTTGGATATGCATTTTAATCTAGTACTGTGTGGAATATAATTTTTTAATTTTTATTCTAAGTTAAGTTTCATTAATATGTCATAGATATTCCAATATCTTCAAATATTTAATAAGTTTTTTTTTAGAAATATAAGAAAGTTTAATTAAAAAATTAATTTATTCACTTATATTTCAGAATTTGTTTGTAATAATAATTTAATAAAGAAGAAAGAATTTTAGTTCAAATATTTTGGAATTTGAAGTAAGTATTCTTATTAAATTAAAGAAGTTTTCATTAAAAAATGATTAATTTATTAACCAATATTTTGAATTTTAATTTAAATCAAATTATAATTATTATAAACTACGGGAAACAGACAGAGAAAAAAACACTCCAGCGCCGGGATATAATTTGATTAAAATTTAAACTTTCCGTTTCCGTAGTATGAAAACTACTGAAAACTTAAAAATTGAATTTCAATATTTTGAAGTATTTGAGGTGCATTCAAAATAGTTAATTAAAATGTATTATTTACCATTATTTTAGTTCAATTTATGAATTACTCTTATAGATTAAATATAGTATTGTTAACCCTTTATCAGGCGCAACTGATCTAATAGAACAGACATCACATTTTATCCGTCCTCTCTGTTGGTATACAGTAGGTTTGTTCCAACCAAGTAGTGTACCATCCCTGGGATCGTCACGGGCATGTGCAATGGATAGAAGGCGTTCCAATCCTACCTGTGACAGTGTTTAGTACCGTACTCCAAACTGTTCTAACCCACGCAGGGATCGTTTGCAAACCGTTTACTGTACGATCTAAACGATCCTCTGACAATACCAATAATAATAATAAGTTTATTTGTTTATAAAGTATTCAAACTTCATACAAATGGTTTCAATTAACAACAGTATAATTAAGTGATACCTTCATATCACATACACATTCATTATATTATAAATTTAAATTTAAAATAAACGCTCTTACACATGCGAATTCATATACTAAATGCTCTCACTTTTAGACAATTAACAAAAATAAATGCTCATCCCACACGATAATATATAAAATAATTTTAAGATAAAAATAACTTTTTATAAGCTACGTTTTTAAATTTCTGTTGAATCGTATGTAATGTTGATAATATAATTGTTATTGTTATATAATATATAATGTTAGTGAAAAAAAAATAGTTCCGAATTTATTTACTTCACATAAATGACAACCATCTAGAGAGCTGATCTTAAACCTATAAAAGGACAAATCTTTGTACAACGGATCTCCCCAACACTAAATTTAAACCGTGCCATCGATATATTTGAAATGATATAATCGATATTTCCTGTTTTGCTGTCATTCAATGTTTATCTATAACAAATTTGAGACCCGTCAAAATGAAGATTGCGTAAATATTGGATATGGCAAAACAAATAAAATAACTTGCTGATTTTTTCCAAACTAACTTTCCGTACAGCAAAATTTGCTGAAAACCAATTAAATTCTGCTGAAAGATGGCTAAAAGTATTAAAATAATGCATTGTCATCGTGTTCTGGGCTATGCTAAAAGTTTCAAATGTCTAGCTATTCGGGAAGTTAGTTAGAAATCGATTGCCAGATTTGTATCGGACAAACAAACAAACAAGAAAGCAAGCTAATAAAAACATAGTAAAAGAATTTCACTTTTGCAACTTGTTTAAGTTGTTTGATTTTATTTGACATTGTTTTCAATAAAAAATAAAAGCCAAGTTGGACTTTGTGATGTCCAGTTCACTAAAAAACCAACTTAATCTTTAAATTTTAGTTTCCAAAGAAAATCTTTAAATAGTCTTTTGGTCTTGGGGGGGGGGGGGGGGGGGTATTTGTATAATTAAAAACTTTTAAATTTCCATAATTTTATTTCAAGCAATATTTCAACCCCTCCTTGGGTCATTATCAAGCTAAAATAAATAATTTGTACATTATTGATTTCAAAAACATAAATAAAATACATTTTATATACAACCTTAAGAAGCATAATATAACATCTAAATCTAACTATTTGTACATTATATAATTTAAAAATGTTTATCAAAAGAAAACATTCACTAACCTTTTCTTAATTCTGAGCATTTCTCAAGGTTATTATTTAGGTGTTCAATCATTTTTTTTTATTTATTACATTGTTCTTTAGTTATTTATTACTACTGTTAGATTACTTTTACCTGCTTTAGTGATGATTATTTCGAGATTACCTATCAATTTTTTTTTCCTTTAACAGAAGTTTATAAAATCATTAGCAAATAATGAGATAAGATTTCACCGCATACTTCTATTAAATGCAAACAAACTTTCCTAGAGGTTCTAAAATTTTGCTCTAATAACTCATACTTCCAATACAAATGGGGAATACCATATCAGTTAAATCAGCCGTATTTTCATGAATGATCTTTTAGACACTATTTTTAATTAAATAACAATCAAACCGAAATTTGTGAAAAAATACTTTGACGACTTGTTTCTGGTCATTAAACAGTCAGAATTATGACCTTTTATGGTATAGTTATTTATAATTTGTTGGTGTCGGTGCACAAGGAGAGTGCAATGGGGCAATCAACTGATTGCACATATAACACCAGATTGAGTGACAACCTGATTATTCCTCAGCACAGATTGAGCAAAACTAACAGGTCTCCAACTATGGTAGGGATCAGATGTTATAATAAACTTTCCAGGGAAATACGGAAGCTGCCTATCAAGAAATTTATAAAATGCATTAAACTGTACCTAATTTCTAAAGCTTACTATTCAATCAATGAATTTTTGCATGAGAATGTCAATATTGAATTATAATGTAGTTTATTTTCTTAATATTTATTTGACTTTGCCATGAAATGTTAAAATATTTTAACGACAAATAAAGATTATTATTATTATATTAATCTTGAGTTGTATTTTTGCCGCATTAATTATTTCTGGATGAGTATTATTATTCACATTTTCGTCAAAGCCACTTGATTCATTCATTTTTTTTCACTAAAAACTCGATATAAACAGTTACTTTAATAAAAGAATAGCAAATTAGTTTTGTTAAATGTAAACAAACTCGCTAATCGTGAGTAAAGCTGAAGAATTCCTCTTCTTCACCGCGCTAATTAAGGAGAGGAATTCTTCAGAACTATGAGACGTGCATGCGCAATGAATACAAGTACGTAAATAATCACTTTCTATGCATCTAAACAGAGATATAATGTTTATATTTCGTATCAATCGTAGATAAAAATATAAACAGCCCAGAAATAAGTACAGAAAAAACAGTTCCTAGTTCTTTTAAATCAATGACTTACATTCAAGGTTTAAGCGAAAAAATGAAATGTATTTTTCGTTATTTTGACTGCAAGAATATCAGTTTTGGAATGAAACCAAGAAATAAAATTCAAAACAGATTTTTTACAAATACCAAGGATAAATTACATAAAGATGAACAAAATAATATAATTTATCAAATCCCATGCGATAACTGTGTGTTGGTTTACATTGGTCATTCCCAACAATCATTAGAAAATAGGCTGAAAGGACATAAGGCAAATGTAAAAACTTTTGAAAAGAAAAATATAAAAAAGTAATAATAAAATAAACTTAGTAACCGATAATACTGAAGGAAATGAACCTCAAATAAATAATAATTATACTGAACTAGTACATCACATTAGGCTTAGTGGACATAATATGAATTTTGACAAAACTGTAATACTTAATACAGAAAATAATAAATTTAAAAGACTTCTTCTCGAAGCAGCCCAAAAAATAAGACAGAAAATAAGACTATGAATTTCAAAACAGATGCAAAAAATTTTAACAAATTCTATATGTCGATTTTACAAAATATAAAACCGGCTTTTCAAACTAGAATCCCAAATGTCCCCAATAATAATTCCCCACAGACGCAATACATAAATTACATACCTATAAATTAAATTGTACACAAACAATAATTAGAATAAAATTATGAAATATATTCCTTAATTTAATAATAGTATTTAATATGCCTAACTTGGAAGTATTGTAAGTTTTAGTATCCTAGATAATATAACCTTTTGAATCTGCTTATCATTCTTATCAGTATACTTTTATAAAACAATTTTTTAATTAGACTCAGACTCTTTTTCTCTCGAAGAAAAAAAGAAATTAATACTTATCATTAGTTGTAGTTTATTGTTTTTTAAATTATTGTTAAGATAGATTTAAAGATATGACAATGAGGTGTAAGTTACCTTAGTTTTAAAGTAAAAAAGAAATGTTTTATTCTGACTAGGTTTTTCTGATTAGATGAAAACATTTTTTCCTTGTAGGTAGCATGTAGCACACATGTGAAGAAAGTATTTTTTAATGATTAGGAGATAGAGAATGTGTATAGAAAAATATATTTTTGAGAAATGCTCAGAATTAAGAAAAGGTTAGTGAAATGTTTTTCTTTTGTTAAAAAATTTTAAATGATATAATGTACAAATAGTTAAATGTTACATTATGCTTCTTAGGGTTGTATATAAAATGTATTTTTTTTGTGGTAGGCTGTGAAATAGTAACTTTGGAGCCTAAAAAACATAGCTAAAATCCATTTTTTCATTACGTGGACTAAAAAAATCTTTTCACTACTCCTAGCTGTAAAGAAAAATTTTTTACGTCCTAGGACGTAAAAAATGTTTTCTTTCCTGCTGGTAGTTATCAAAACTTCCGTATTTAGCGCTGCAATCTTTGTAGAAATGCTTCTTAGTACGATTAAAATCCGCTAGATGTCAATGCGTTTTATTTATCTTTTGTTATAGTGTAACCTCTTTTTAAGGTTTTAGTCCTGATCAACAATATTTGTTATTATTATATTGATTATTGATTAATATTTAATGTTTTTTCATTGTCTGCTACCACGGAAAAAATAGCATATGCTACGCGACTGTAAAGTGTTTTTTCTTTACCTTGGCAATATTTACTGTCTCGCTTCGCTCGACAGTAAATGTAATTGCTGCGGTAAAGAAAAAACTCACTTCGCAGCCTAGTAACATAATATACTATTTTTTATGTTTTCGAAATTAATAATGTACAAATTATTTATTTTAGCTTGATAATGACCCAAGGAGGGGTTGAAATATTGCTTGAAATAAAATTATTACTAGTATAGTAATAATAATATTGTACTTAGGATCATGAAAATCACATTGTCCACCTTAATTGGCGGGACATAGCTGCACTCCACTGTTTTTTGCCTATTGCCAAGCTTAGCTGACTATATATTCTTAAAAGGCACTAAAAGATTAACTTATACCCAAAATTCTTGCTTGATGTTAGTCAGACAAATTTTTGCACGCTATCTCCTGGACTACTTTCTTCCACAATAAAAAAGAATACTTTTTTATTAGGTATTATTAATTTATTTTAACTTGTCAAAGTTTGTTAGAATAAAGAGAAATGGGTGTGAAGGATGTGAGCTTGGAGTTTGATGATATTCCGGCTGATGGATATAAACCTGGAACAACAGTGTCTGGACGAGTTAAGTTTACTACAAACAAAGCAGTTAGAATGAAAAGTAAGTTTACCTTGTTATTCATTTATTATGAAAAATAAAATAATACATGTGATGTCGCAGGACACCCATTAGGAACCAAGTTCCTTATGCTTTTCATTAAATATAAATGTTTAAATCACACTACTAAATATGCGATGCTAACTACTTATACATGGCAGAGTTATAAAAGAGACAAAATTAAAAGTAACTAACTATTGGTACTTAGCAGAGTTAAGGCAAAATTAAAAGAACATCCTTTTTGACTTTCTCTTATAAAGAGAATGTATTGTGATGGCGTGAAAATTTGATTTTGATGGATTTACACGTTTTGAGGTGGTTAAAAAAAGTGGTTTTTAAAAAATGTCTGTCTGTGCAGACGCCTGGAGCGGAGCCTAAAATACTGGGCCGATTTTGACGAAATTTGGCATACACATTCAGAAAAATCATACCCTGAGGCGAAATCGAGAAACAAATTTTAGCTCCAAATTTGAGGGTGCTACCCCCAAAAAACTCTGAAAAAAAAAAATTTCTCAAAAACGGTTCGGACGATTTTGATTAAAAAATTCTAAAATGTAGCCCATTTATGTAAGAATCTATGCCGTTTTCCTGGGAAAAATCTAGTTCCTGAGAATAAAGCTTAAAACACGGACGGAGAGAGCCTGGGTTCGATTCCCCGCCCAGGAGATGTTATTTTTATGATACATTTTGATAAAATTTTCAATAATAATTAAATGTACATACAAAAACTAATAAATGGAAAACACTGGGCTAAATAATTATGAACTCGTATATGAGAAAGTTTGTCTGAGTTGTCTCGCACCAATTTTTTAACATTGAAGGGAGCGTCTTGCAATAAATATATGTATTGAATAGAGAGAAGAAAAGTTAATCATGATGAGTTGATAGTTAAAGAGGATGTTTGTAGTAGAGTGAGGTAAGAGGACTGTTCCGTAACCCTCGCCCCTACTCCATTTAAAATATTATAAAATATATCTCTTCACTACACAAAAACTTCTGCTTGTATTGGGTTGAAATTTTACATATCTGTTTCAATTGTACTTTAGATAATGTGTGTTAAGTTTTATTAAAATCGTTTTGTTAGAATGTAAGATAACCGGTAATAAAGTTGTTTTCTCTATTTTAAATGTTTATCACTTAAACATTTCTTTAACACTTCACAGCGGTGTCTGAGTTGATTTACTAAAAAAAGTATTTAAAAAAGTTGTTAAAATCCCAATTTTTTTTAAGCTTACGTTTACGCAAGCGTTGCACGAGAACGCTTTGGCGGATAACATTGTCCAACGAAGTCATCCTGGGCATTGGTTTTGGTTGATTCTGGACGATTGGTTTTGTGACTTTTTCCAGAAGCTGGTGCTCTAAGGAACTTTGTATTCCAACAAAAATTTAAATGAAAAATTCTGCAAAATTAGATTTAGCTTGTTTATTGTTGTGTTTATTCAGTTTCTAGACTTCAATAAACTGATTGTTGCTAGAATCTCTACAAGCGTGTAATTATACAGGGTGGGCCAAAAAAATTGCACTTTTTTGAACACTTATAGCTCAGCATCTGTAATAGATAGAGATATGAGGTTACCATATGAAAGAGGGGGGGAGTCCCTCAGTGTTATAACAAACAGATGTGTTAAGCACAATGTTGCCTGAAGTCTGGGCAATTCTCTTGCAAGTATTGAATTGTTAGCAAGGAGTGATGGGACGGGGCACCAGGGCCGTACCGAGGCTGTGACGAAGGTGGCCCTTGCCAAGGGCGCAAAATGGAGAAGAGGAAAAACATTTTTTGATTGGTAAGATTGGTCAAAATTAAAACTTTATACTTAGGTATAATTTCGGTTGTGCGAGCTGTCAATTCGTGTTTTTATGATGAACATTAATCACATTGTGACATTGAGCTTAGCGCGGTGGCGTGTGATTCATGTTTATATTGGCAACGCTAGGGCCTATAGCATTGCCGCGAGGCGCATCCGCCCCACCCCCAGCGGCTAGGGCATTGTTTTTCAACCTTTTTCTAATGGTGGCACCCCAACTTGGTTAATTGTTTCTCGCGGCACCCTTATTTCTTAATACTATGAAGTTTAAACAAGTAGTGTGAAAAAACATGTAAATAATAAACTCAATGCACTCACCCATATCGAAAATTACTCAATTTATTAACACCATCTTAAATTATTTAAACAGTAAGAACACTTATGATACCGAAAATACGAAAGAAATAAAACGTTCAATAGTTTTTACGTATAAAAAATAATCAAATAAAGGGTTCACAACCAACAAGTGTTGAATTTTTTTTTAATAAAATGATTAAAAAGGTATGGAATATTCTTTTTTGAAAATTGTAATTACATTTGTATGTATTCAGTAACAAAATTTATGAATAACAATACAATATAATTATATAAATGCCCTAAAAAAAATGTAATCCTACTTATTATATTTTTAAAGTACTCATTGTGTAAAAAGTATTTTTTACTTAAGAAATAAAACACAAAAAAAAGTAAGAAATAAAACACAAAAAAAAGTAAGAAATAAAACACAATACGTGTTAAATAGTACTTTCTAGTAGCGAAAACTAAAAAATTACTTTACCTTTTAGAGCCAGAATTGCTTAAAAATTTGTTTTACTAACGTTAAAATTCCAAAAATTTTCCGGAGGGGGGCCCCGGGACCCCCCTCTCCCCCGGTGGGGCGCACTTTTACGGGTTTGCCATGTACGCAGGGGGACCTAGGTACGGCCCTGCGGGGCACTAATTTACCATGGTGCTAAAGTCATCAGTCATCAGTCATAGCTGCTGAGCCAGCTATGAATGAAGCTTGAGGTTATGGTTTCACTATTGGTCATGCCACATTCCCTTTGTGGGTACATTGGTATGTGATAGCTAGGCCCAGTGAACATGGGCCCAAATAATAGGCCTAATTGCTAGATTCAAATTAATGGTTTATCGTCCTTGTTCTACCACTAGGACAAATGTACATAAATAAATAAATAATTAGTGACTAGAGTGCCTGAATCAAGTCAGATTGAACTAATTTTCAAATGGGCAGAGCTTCAAACTTGTAATTTACAATTCAATTTTTAAGTTTTTGGTAGTTATCATACTGCGGAAAGTTTAAATTTTAATTTAAATCAAATTATAATTATTATTTACTACAGGAAACAGACAGTGAAAAATACACTCCCGTGCAGGGATTTGAACCACCACCATACAGGAGACCCGTGGTTCAAATCCCGGCGCGGGAGTGTATTTTTCACTGTCTGTTTCCCGCAGTAAATAATAATTATAATTTGATATAAATTAAAATTTAAACTTTCCGTAGTATGAAAACTACCAAAAACTAAAAAATTGAATTTCGAATTGATTGTACAAGGTACAGGTACTACAAAAAAAAAAAAAAAATAATTGAGTACTTTATAATTATAAGCGTTAATTCTTGGTTTAGTTCTAATGTCATAAATATTGACTGTCTAAATGTATATGAATATTGAAAGCTTGGATTCGGGACTAGTTATCGATTACAGCAGTTAAAAATCATTCTCCTGCGTAGCTTAGTTGGCAAGAGCATCTGTACTGGAAATACAGGAGACCCGTGGTTCAAATCCCGGCGGGGGAGTGTATTTTTCACTGTCTGTTTCCCATAGGATATAATAATTATAATTTGATTTAAATTAAAAATTATAATTTACAGTTCATTTACGTTTCAGCTTAGTCCATTTGCTTATGCTGATTCTTCTTATCTATCTGCTTTCTAACGATGACTATTTGATTAAGAAAGTTACTGTGGAGACACAGTTTTCTTGCTTCTTTACCTCAGTCCGGTGTAATTCCACTTATAATTTTTAGGGTCCATAGGATAGGCAAACCCAAGGACCCTTATATTTTCCTGCGTGTGTCTGTCTGTCCGTCTGTACGTCCAGTCGCCTGCTCTCACGGCTACACCTTTAGTCCGATCACTTTGAAATTTGGCATGTATGTGTCTTGTACCTACCCACACATTTTAAAAATATAGCAACTTAAAAAAAAAATTATGGTAAAATAACCAAAGGGTCAATTTTTTTTTTTTTTTTTTTTCAATACTGTGGGGGAATCATACAAAAGGGTACGTCGAGCTGATTTTAAAAATATATAATTTTTGGTTAAAAGCTTAGATAGGGCAAGCGTAGACGAGTTTGAAGTGGGTGTGAAAAGTGTCCCTCCCCTTCTATCTCGCTAATAGGAAGTGCAAAACATCTGAAAAAATTCTTGAACATTCTTCGACCAAAAGTAAAGATACCACTTTTTCGAAATTTCGAAAAAAAAAAAAAATATATTTTTTATTGACAAAATACTTTTTTTTTATAATTATGGTCTTTTCGATGTATTTATATGTTTGTAGTTTGGTTCAGTGGCAAAAAAATACTTTATCAGAAGTTTGTTTAAGTGTTTTGAGAATAATAGACCCAAAGGATAGTCCAAAGTAAGCCTTTTAGCATTTTAAAACCACCATCAATACGTCTTAAACAATACAGTGTGGCCTACGGACCCTCGCTGTGTGCAGACTAGCACACACTTGACCTGTTTATTGAATGTATATCCTTCGTATAATTTAACATGTTTTTTTTTATGTTGGTAGGTGTTACATTAATATTTCAAGGAAAAGCAAAAGTTTCATTTCACACTCATGAAGTTCGATGGTTTAAACATGGTGGAAGAGATGAATCAATATTAGGTTTCGGCAGCGTCTTTGATGTAAATTGGAATGCCATCAGCTTCAGGAGAAGACTTTCTGACCGCAGTTGGTTCAGATCTGAACAACTTTTTGCCGGTTGTTTACATCAACTTGCAGGTATTTTTTTAGACACAATTTTATTTTATTTCAATTTTGTAGTTAGCATATCTATGTATAGAGTTTTTTTTTTTTTTTTTTTTTTTTTTTTTTTTTCTTTTTTTCTTTCAGAGGAATCATGCTTACACATGGGAGTAACTGAATATCCATTCAAATTTCAATTACCTCACGACATACCCCCTACATTTGAGATAAAAAATATTAGGGCCCATGGAGAAATCAGGTACTGTTTTAAATTCTCAGCATTGACATTTAATTACTTTATATTAAGCTCTGTGTACACTATTTATTATACTTCCAAAAAAAGAACATGCCTGATTTTAATATCAATGATGTAACAAACAAGATTTGATACATCTCTCAAAAAAGGACAGAATCAAATTGTTTCTTCGCCATAAGTAGCTTTTTATTTAGCACTACAATAACCAATTTTTAATTTTTATTCCGGAGGGCTTAAAAAAAAAAAAAAAAAAAAAAATGCTACTTTCCGCACTAGACGCTTAATGTACTATTTCTCCAGTGTTAAGTATTATTTTATTTTTTCTGTTACAGGTAGCTTGGCAATAGGCATTTCAAAAAAACAAAATGGTGGAGAGCGGCCATGTCCCTCCACTTATGGTGGACAGTATGATTTACATGATCCTGAGTACAGAATTAGTTAGTAGACCAAAAATCAAGTCGATGTTATTTTCACACTTGATAAGTTAGTTATTCAAATATTACTAAAAATTAACGTGGTCACCTGTCAAGGGACAAACTAACATCAACTTGATTTTCGGTCTACTAACTAATTCTGTACTCAGGATCATGAAAATCACCTTGTCCACCATAATTGGTGAGACATGGCCGCTCTCCACCGGTTTGTTTTTTTCAAATACCTATTGCCAAGCAATGTCCCACTGACGTACTTAGCCGACCACATATTCTTAAAAGGCGCTAAAAGATTGACTTGTATACAAAATTCTAGCTTGATGTTAGTCACGACACTTTTTTGCACCCTATCTCCTGGACTATTATAGATATCATGAAATCTGTCTGGTTTTATTATTCCTCTTGTGTTTTAAGTTCAATAAAAGCTTAGTTTGTCTAATTTGTCTGTTGCAGATATAAAATTAAAGTGAAGTGGAGCCAGAGTGGATTCCTGGCACCTTCAGATACTTATAAAGTTGAACTTCCCGTTGTGATTCCAGAATCGTTGATGTGTTTACAATCAAAAGACCCTAAACTATTGGTAGACTTATTATTATCACAGAAATATTTTAATTTATGCTTTATATTATTAAATTGTAAATTGAGAAAGGAAGGGATGCTCTAGACGACCAAGGTAGAAAGAATTCAAGCAGGCGAGATAGTCGGGGCTGGCAAAAAAGTCCCTTTGGTCTAGACCTCCGTTTCCGAGATACATGGGACAACAATTTTTTTGCTCTCAGAGGAAAAACTGTGAACTGGGATTTTTTTTTTAAAGGGCGTAATACTCCAGGCGCAATATAAGACCACCAACGACGCCCCTATAGAGGTCCCGTACGGTGGCGACGGCTTCTTCTGCGGGACCAAATTTGTTGGTATTTTTTTTGGTGTTTTCGAAATTTTTACCATTATAATAAGGTACATTCAAGCAAAACAGCATTCTATGTGTACTTCATATTGTTTATTTTATGAACCTTAAATTATAAAGTGTGTCATTCAGGTGTATTATAAGTGCTCACGTGGGGCAAAATATGATTTTCCGGTTTTTATTTTGGGGTGCAACTGTCTTAAACTTTTGAATTTTCAAACGAGATTCTCTGGGTACCGTATAAAGTACTACAGGAATCTGTTTGTATTTTTCGACGCCCACAGATGTACTGTAAGGGGAAGCCAAACCTCCGAGATCGGGTAAAAATTACCTGTTTCTTTTCAGCTTCTGGACATTTCACCGTCTTCTCAAGCATCTGCTTTATATAATTACCAGTTCTCAAGCACCTGGTTTATATAATTACCAGGTTCTACAAAAGTACCTGGACTATACGAGTACCAGGTCTTACAAAAGTACCTGGACTATACAAGTACCTGGCCTATAAAAGTACCCGGGCTATATAATCACCAGACCTATACAAGAACCAGCTACTATACAATCACCTGGAATATAAAAGTACCCGGTCTATAAAAGTACCCGGTCTATAAAAGTACCTGGATTATACAAGTACCTGGCATATCCAAGCACCTGCCAAGCCTAGCTGGGGATCGCTGACGAACAAGACCAGCTAGTTTAATTTGATTAATTCAGGAATTGATAAGCTTTAATTTAATTTAATAATAATCCGTATAAAAACCACTAAGTGGTAAAACTTTGTCAAAATAAAAGATGAAAATGTTAAAAAATGTTAAAAAAAACTGTTAACACTTCTAGTTGATAATGATCCAAGGAGGGGTTGGAATGTCGCCCCAAAATATAATGAATGAGAACATAAATGTTTTTATCTACGATTGATACGAAATATAAACATTATATCTTTGTTTAGATGCGTAGAAAGTGATTCTTTACGTACTTGTATTCATTGCGCATGCGCGTCTTATAGTTCTGAATAATTCCTCTTCTTTACCACACTAGTGCGGTAAAGAAGAGGAATTCTTCAGCTTTACGCACGATTAGCGAGTTTGTTTACATTTAACAAAACTAATTTGCTATTCTTTTATTAAAGTAACTGTTTATATCGAGTTTTTAGTGAAAAACAATGAATGAATCAAGTGGCTTTGACGAAACTGTAGAGAATAATACTCCTCCAGAAATTATTAATTCAGCAAAAAATACAACTCAAGATTAATTCCATCTTTATCAAGAGAAGAGATACGAACTTACATATAGCAAGTTTTTTTTTTTCTGTATTTATTATTTAAATCTAACAATCGTAGATAAAGTACGGTACGCAACTCGTGCGAAAACGGCATTTTGCATTGCTCGTGTGGTTTTACTACCCTCGCTGTCGCTCGGGTGCAAACTCCACACTCGCATGCAAAATGATACTTTCCGCACTCGACGCGTAATGTACTATTATTGATATAAGAAATACCCAATAACCAATTTAGAAGATTCATTTTGAAACAAAAATATATAGAGAGGGTAATACACTGCTACATTATTAATCTATTAAATAATTTTAACTTTTAATTGTAAATATATATGTTGTGAAAATGAAAATGAACTAAATTGTTATCAATGTTTATTACAGGAGCCGAGAGTTTATCAGGACATGAGACCGTTTCCAACTCTGTTCTCATCCTCTGATCCTATTAAAATGGATATCAAAGTGCCAAGATCAGTTGTAATCAGTGGGGAGACACTTCAAGTTGATATTAACATTGATAACTCTTCTAAAGTAAAAATTGACACAATCCACGTTAGGTTTATACAGGTAACGATTAATGTTGTAAGCATTATTTAAATGTATTCATGCTAAATATGTAGATAGATTTAATAAAGATTTCTCTCAAAATCTTTTCTTTCTCTCAGAGCTTACCGAAGGTAAGGAAAGCCATTTGATCGTTCCGAAGAACGATAATATTTTATGTCTCCGATTTCAAAAATTTCAAGACAGAAATCCGTTTCAGACATCAGGGAATATTTTTGGTTCTGTGTCTGTCTGTTGGTCTGTCGCTCAATATAAAAAAAATTGGTGAAAATATATTCAGTGAAATACGTTTAAGACGAAAACACTTAAAATGAAAAATCGGTTAACACGAAAAAATATTGCGGTCCCGACAAAATACTAGGTATTTTCATACATTGTACTTCTTTTAACACGAAATAAAAATCGCTTAAGACGAAAAGAATTCTCTTCCTGTAACGAAAAAAAACAACATATTTTAGCCTTATTTAACACCTTATTATTATTATTTTTTTTATCCCTCCTCTACCCGCGGGCAAGGAAGAGGCGTTTTAACTCCTTGGCCTATAAGTGCAACACCTTATATAAACCGGCGATAATGAAGAGGGATCGGAAATAAAAATGAGACACCCAGACGAGAATCTTTTATCTCGGCTTAGAAATACTGACACCGAAGGGGTGAGACGAGATGATAATGTTTTCTAAACAACCCCCTCCTGTGACACAGGAGGGGCCTCTTTATCTCTGTGAATAACACCTACTCTACCTTTTTTGCAATTTGATGCTAAAAAAGACAACGAAAAAAAAAAATATCAGATTATTTTTCAAAAAATTAAAGTTTTTATTACATTTTTTATTTGGTTTATTGTGTTATATATTAAAAAGTAAATATACAATGTATGAATGTAAATTGTATGCATCTTATTAAACAATTTGACATCAAAGGTATTGGTGAGTTTTTTTGTTTTTTTTTATGGAACCTTTAACACGAAATTCTTTTAACACGAAAAAATATGTTGGTCCTCTCAGTTTTGTCTTAAACGATTTTCACTGTATATGTTTATTAATTAATTAATTGGGGTCTCACTGACCCCTGTGTGGAGTTTACGTAAAAAATAAGATGTGTGTCGTTCTAGGGTTAATGAATTTGTTTGTTGTTTGACAGAGGACTGCCTGGTTAGGAAAACATATGATTCATAAGAATGTAATGATTGACGACGTGGTTCTACACGAGGTTCACTATGCTGGGCTTCCTGCCCAATCTTACAAGTCTTGGACTCAACCGATCCCTATAGATGCAAAGCCTGCTGCCAATTTAGAACCCTGCTCTATCATTAAACTATGTCATGTTATCATGGTATGTCGTATTATAATCATAATTAATACTTATTTATTTTGCTTCCAAGCTTACCAAAGGTAGCGGAAGCTATCGTTCTGAAGATCGAAAAATGTTTAGATCTTTGATTTCAAAAAATCCAAGACCAAAATTCGTTTCAGTTATCAGGGAACATTTTTGGTTCCGTGTCTGTCTGTTAGTCTGTTGCTTAATTTTTGTAACATATCTTAAAAACTACTCATCTGAATTCATTGAAATTTGGATCATAGGTCATAATTAGCCTATTGTTGGTCCCTTATAAGTATCAACCTTATGCCTCCATTTGTTTTTCTTCCACATGCAAACAATAGTTATTTATGCACCTAGGGAGTAAAGTAAGCCATTATTCCCTGAGCGAAAAAGTTGGTTCTTGAGGCGAAGCCAAAGGAACCATGGTCCCTAAATCCCGAGGCGAAGCCGAGGGAATTAGAGTTTTTAATTCCTGAGGCACAGCCGAGGGAGATAATTATCAAGAGGGGAATAATGGTACTTTACTCACGAGGTACATACAATATTTTATCTCCAGTAGGGAGAATATACACATTTGCGTCCATTGCACAGTTTTTATTTATTATTTTAATAAATAACAATAATTATTGGCACTTTTAATAGCAGATATAAGAGATTCAATATTAAAAACAAATAAGAATGTGAAATTAACTCAAATAAAACGTTATTTAGATGCAGGTTATAAACAATAAAAAACAAGGTTGAAAAAGCAGTGTTGCCAACCTGATTTCAACAACTTCATTACATTAGCCATTCATTTTCTACTATTGATAAAATAATTAAGTTGGCAATCCTTACTTTTTCGCCCTACTTTACTTTTTTGCCCTACTTTTACTTTTTCTCCCTACTTTTAGAGTTCAGGGAAGAAAAGACTTACTTTAGTCGCTCTAAACTAATCCAAAATCATTACTTTTTCTCCCTACTGGAGGTAAACACATTTATTTACACCTATATCTTCAAAAGTGCAAATACCTAATGCATTGCATATTTAAACATTTATTTTGTTTTAAATTTTAGGTGGAAGTTGTACCTTCAGGCATTCACAGCAGATTGAGCTCGGTTGCTCCTGTTGAAGTATGTTTTGATAGTAAAGAAGAATTGTCCAAGAAAATAGTTTCAGTTTCACCAAGTGCACCAAATGATTCATCTGATGATCAATTTGATTCATCTGAGCCGCCACCTTATCCTGGACCCCCTCCATACTATGCTGTCGCTTCTGGCTCAACAAATAATTGAGCATGACCTTTCTATGGAAAAAAAGAATGTTACAAAATGTATTATTCTAGTTTATAGTGTGACCTTATTTTATTTTATATTATATTTTAATTCAATTTTTTAAGTTTTATGTAGTATTCTTACTACGGAAAGATTAAATTTTTTAATTTAAATCAAATTATAATTATCATTAACTACGGTAGACATAGCACCTGTAACGGATTTATAGGAGGGCCGTGGTTAAAGTCCCGGTGCTGGAGTCTATTTTTCTCTGTATGTCTCCCTTAGTTAATGATAATTATAATTTGATTTAAATTTTTAAAAAAAATCTTTCCGTAGTAAGAATACTACTTAAAAATTTGAATTCTAATTGATTGTACTAGGTATAGGTACTAATTGAGTACTTTATAATTATAAAAAAATTTATATAATTATAAAATTTTAAAAATTCAATTATTTATAGTTTTCTTTATGATAATTTTTAATTTTTTTGATAATTCTGTAAAAGGAATTACAGTAAAACCACATTATCCATCTCACAGTGTTCCCTCACGGATGAACAGTTTTAAAATCATTTTATCAACCTCACTTCCATTTTATCTTCAATAATCATCAGCTGATTAATAATTAAGCTATATAATTTTAACATTATGTAATTCCTTGTAAAAAAGTATTAAACTGTAAAACACTCTTAAGAACAAACGTGTTCTGTTTAGAAGGTTAAGACCACCTGTTGGACTTGGGTTCAATTATTTAAAGAAAGTTTTGAGTAGGCCATGAACACATGTAAAACACAAAATATTTATTTTGCTGTATAACATACATTAATTACATGTAAGGGATTCAATTAATATATTCATACATTTTATAAAAAAAATAAGATTTTTTTTTGTGAAGAACATTTTTTAAGATATAGAAATATCCAAGGAGAGGTCAAGTTTCCAACCTCTAATTAAAAAATTAATTCTATTTTAAAAGTAAGTCTTAATTAAATTCTCTGTATCTCTGTTACATATTTTACCAAAATATTTTATTTTGTGCTATATACCTGTTGAACAATTATATATTTTTTTAAATAAAAGTTTTAATGAAATTTTAAAATGTTATCTATCTTTATTATTAAAAAAGTTTTGTAAACAAACAAGTTCAGTGAGAGTGACATACTTAACTGAGTGTAGAGTGCGTTAGGAGATACCCCTCTAGAAGAGGGATGAGTCCGGCGAGAAAAAGGGGAGCTTAAGAGTGACATAATACATTTTTAGTGACATAATTTCATTTTTATGTTTTAGGTAGTATTCATACCGGAAAGTTTAAATTTTAATTTAAATCAAATTATAATTATTATTAACAAAGGGAGACAGACAGAGATTTCTATCTGATTCAATTTTTCTCTGTCTGTCTCCCTTTGTTAATAATAATTATAATTTGATTTAAATTAAAATTTAAACTTTCCGGTATGAATACTACCTAAAACATAAAAATGAAATTTCTAATTGATTGTACAAGGTACAGGTACTAAATGGGTACTTTATAATTATAAGCAATACTTCTCGGTCTAGTTCTATTGTTTTAATGTTGACTTCTAGACTTGTGGAAAAATGAAAGCTTAATTCGGGACTAGGTATCGTTGTTGAGGAAATTATTCCTTTAATTTTAATTTAACCTTTAATTAAATTATTCCTCTAATTTCCTCCTGACAGAGGAAATTATTCTCCAGTGTAGCTCAGTTGGTAGAGTGCTATATTGGAAATATAGAGGCCCTGTGGTTCAAGTCCCTGCGCTGGAGTCTATTTTTCTCTGTCTGTCTCCCTTTATTAATAATAATTATAATTTGATTTTTCTTTTATTAAATAAATGAATCAAAGTGATAGAAGCTTCACACACTACTTGTACTTTGAGCCTTGCCCATGCTGATGGGGATTTTAGTGGTTTAAAAAGGGTTTATGGAGGTGTAGGGCTGTTGAAAGGTACAATTTGAGGAAATGTGTAGTTAGGTATATAGAATACAGATTATAGAATTCTAGTTAGAATTAATACAGGAAATGCATCTAGTACATTACTGGAATACCAACATGTTGGTCTAATTTTATAAATGTATCAGATTAAAACTCATTAAAAAATAAATTAAATTCAAAATCCAAAATTCCTCACGCCTACATCTTATTTGAAACTTGTTGATTTGTGTTATGTGAGGGTGTGCAAAAAGTATGCAAAAATTAATAATAAGTAAACTAGTGAACTTTTTAATGTTTATTATATATCTGGGAGCACGGCAGTGCCTCCGCCAAGTCGAGCACAGCCGTACCATTCTTTACTGGAACCAACTCACGGCAATTTGGACCCTCCTCTATTATCCTATTGAACATACTTAGATATATATAATTAATTTTAATTTAAAGTTCATGACGTTATGGTTGATGGACCAATTTTAGGTGTAAATAAATAACCTTATGTCATTTTTACTGAGACGTTTCTTGATATTTATTTAGTAGCTTGATATTTTAATTTATTTTATTTCTTGATAACTTAATTCACTTGACTTTCTCTTATGGAGAAGAAGAATTGTTATAGACTTCATGACCAAACAGCTTATTGTAAGTGTAACTGATTAATTTTAAATTGTGTTGTTATTAGTCCTAAATAATTCTATACTCTTTGTTACTTGTAGTAAGACCTTATTTTTCATTAATTGTTGATTATTGTTATTACAGAAATAAAAATTATGACTGAAGATGACCTTAGTAAGAAGGGTCGAAACGTCTCAGTAAAAATGACATAAGGTTATTTATTTACACCTAAAATTGGTCCATCAACCATAACGTCAATAATCAAATTAAAAGGTGTCAATCGCAACTTATTCTTTAAAGTTCATGACAAACTGAACCAGAAATAAAAATGTCACACCTCTACCCACAGTAGTTCATAAGATATATGAGCCTGAAGTTTTGTTATTTTGTCACTCACTCACTCATCATAATTCTAAGGCACTTCTAACAATCCTAGAAACTTGAAATTATGTATATAGCTAGAGTTTATTGTACAAATAAAGGAAAAATTAAAAAATCATAAAACATTTTGTCCCTTTCAAGGTTAATAGAAAAACCGCCTATTCAAAATATTGTAAAAAATTAAAAAAAAAAAACTTGGCAAATACACACCTTAAAGAGGCTAAAATTAAATGCAGTGTCGTATACGAATTTGTATCCTTATGCTGCGACGCTCAAATGAAAAAATAATATTTATTATTTGATTTAAGTCTGTGGTGTGTATTTGCCAAGTCAGAAAATGTTTTTAAATTTAAACGTGTAGAGTGATTTGGGAAAGAGAATAGAGAGAGGGACAGACAAACATCATGTACTTGCACTGGATAAATTAGACCTAGTAGAACTTACTTGGACAGTGGCAGACTTGGCTTATTTTTTGACACTAGTGTTTTTGTTAGAATTATATTTTCATAATATAGTAATACAGTAGAGTCTCGCTAATCTGGGTTTAACGGGACCGAACCCAGTCCGGATTACTGAAAGTCCGGATTAAACGGAATCAGTTTTAATGTGTCTGTAGACCAAGCTTTAGTTGAGTAAAACTATTAAAATCAAGGGTTTTATCGTAAAAATTACTTCTATTAGTCTCCAAAACATGCTTGTACAACGTAGGTCCACTATTTAAGTTAAGAGCTGTTCTGTCACCAGTCATGTCAAATATCAAAAGAATTAAAATAAAATGACAATCTATTTCGCAGGTGGCAGGTATAGAAGGGACTTCCTGAGAAACAGGCTGAGTTCTGATATAAATTCTAGGAGCGATAATCATTTCACAAAAAGTTGAGACATTAGACATTGTTGGCTTGGCAAAATTTCATGGAACTGGGTTGAGCCGCTGCTTCATATTTTTTAAAACCCTTCCCCATCTCAGTCACATATAATTGTACTTCCTGGAATACACTTCCTTTATATCTTCTGCCCTACATTTCTATGGAACCGAAACAGATTTATCGATGTTCTTACTTATTCTTAAATCTGTTAATTTTTAACAAAATACCAGGTATTCCTTGTGTTAGACTGTATCTTAACAATTAATAAATCTTAACAGGCCCTGGTTCCAATTTGTACATAGTTTTTGGCCTGTCCGGATTAAACGGATGTCCGGACTAGCGGGGTCTGGATAAATGAGACTCTACTGTAATCTTTTTTTATAATATAATAATAATCTGATCACATGTTTAAGGTACTTCCTTGATAGAAAATTTAATTCTTGTTAAATTACAATAATGATTGTTTTGGAAAAGAAAAATAATAATAGTTTTCTCATTAAAAATGTAGACATACTTAAAAATATAAGATTCATAAGAAAATTCTGTTTAAGTGAATTTAACATTTTTACAGATTAATATGACACACCTTTTAAAATCCTTTCTTATCTTTTAGACAATATATCAATAAGTACCTACTTGAGTTTTATCAATAATTTATTGAGCCCGTAAATCTGTCATTTGTTGGTTTTAAAACTTGAGTTTATTTTTCTCTCACTGTAAACATTTTCATTATATTTTTTTAGTTGTGAGTTATTATTATTTATGGTTTTATTAATTTGTTAAAATTTCATTATTTATCTTTATAAATATAATAATTATTTGTATTTATACATATGTATGTTTAATTATTGAATATTTTTTGGTCGTCAGATCTTCAAATAATACTAATTATTTATTCTTGTGAGTAGATCTAAAGTATTTTTCCTTTATATTTTACTTATTATGTGCTGGATTGTTGATTTATGCATAATATAAGGTCTTAAATTATAATGGCTTAAAAAAATTATAGGATAGTGTGTTTGTTATCAAGCATTTGACTAGATGTACAAAAATAAATGTTTTCTTCAAAAGATACTACTCATAGGAATAAATTGAAAACTACAAATAACAGAGAAAATAAAAAGACTTAATTTATAATTTAAAAGCTATGTAACTTAACAAAGAAGATACTGTTAAAAACTCAATATTTAATAAAAGCATTCTATTTTGAAGTTATAAGTCTTTTTGTGATAAAAAAAAATAGAAGGGAAATTCATCAAAATAACACTTTTGCAAAGCAGAATCCAGATGCAGTAAAGCACTTATTATACAGATGTTAGTTATACGAACATTCAATTATCCTAACTGGCTTCATGGGGGGAAAAATCAAAAGCCAGCGCTTAATTAATTCTTAAAAAGAGTTTTGTTGTCTGTATAATATTATAATTTTTCACTATTTACCATAGATAAATAAATAAATATGCTTTTTGTACAAAGTTGATTGATTTATTTAAAATTTTTACTTTCTCATAATATAAAGAGAAAGTATTGTGATGGTGCGAAAATTCGATTTTGATGGATTTACATGTTTTGAGGTTCCCTAAGTCCAAAAAAGTGCCTTTAAAAAAATGTCTGTCTGTACCCAATTTAGTGCCTGGAATCTAACCTGCTGAGCTGATTTTTTGATGAAATTTGGCATACATGTTCAGAAAAATCATATTCGGAGGCAAAATCAATAAATGAATGTTAGCTCCAAATTCAGGGGTTCTACTCCAGTAATCATAAAAATAACATCTCCCTCCAGGGAGATGTTATGTTTATGATGAATTTTGATATGTTCAGTAATAATTAAATATACCTACCAAAACTAATAATTGGAAAACACTGGGATATCTAATTATTGACTCCTACATGAGAAAGTTTGTCTGAGTCGTCTCAGACCGATTTTTTCTTCTTTATTTTGGTTAATTTTGATTGTGTGTACTACCCTTCACAACATTAGTTGGGATAATCGACACTTAACTGTAGTTCTCTGATTATGGTTTTTGGTATTTAAATTTAGTTTCCAGTTTATAATGATAGACAAATATTACATAACAAAAAAATGTCTGAGAGCAAATATACTAAAGAATTGAAAGATAATATCACTAAAAATGCTGTTTTCTTTGAGATTACTTATCCAAAAACTTATCTGTACTTCGTCTGGTCCCACTTAATTTGGATGATTAATACTGTAAAGAGAATTATAGAGCCTTGTATCAAAGACGAACGTACGATCATTTTACTACGTTTTTATTAGCTTGCTTTCTTGTTTGTTTGTATGTCTGGTATAAATCTGGCAATCGATTTCTAACTAACTTCCCGAATAGCTAGACATTTGAAACTTTTAGCATAGCTCAGAATACGATGATAATGCATTATTTTAATAATTTTAGCTATCTTTCAGCAGAATTTAATTGGTGTTCAGCAAATTTTGCTGTACGGAAAGTTAGTTCGGAAAAAATCCGCAAGTTATTTGATTTGTTTTGCCATGTCCCATATTTATGAATCTTCATTTTGACGGGTCTCCAATTTGTGATAGATAAACATTGAATGACAGCAAAACAGGAAATATCGATTATATTATTTATCGATTATATTATTTATCGATTGTATTATTTATATTATTTCAAATATATCAATGGCACGCTTTAGATTTGGTGTTGGGGAGATCCGTTGTACAAAGATTTGTCCTTTTATAGGTTTAAGATCAGCTCTCTAGGTGGTTGTCATTTATGTGAAGTTAATAAATTCGGAATTTTTTTTTTTTCACTAACATTATATATTATATAACAATAACAATTATATTATCAACATTACATACGATTCAACAGAAAATTTAAAAACGTAGTATATAAAAAGTTCTTTTTATCTTGAAATTATTTTTATTTTAAGCTATCTATTGTTTCTTATAGATTTTGAGCTTCTACATCAAATTCTGCTATCCATTACCACTAGAAAAGAGGTTTAAAATAAGTACAACTTGACAAGGGTCTTGCTTTAAAAGAAGACATAACTTATAAGTACCAATCAGGATGCTGCATTTATCTATATTGCTCCTATGATGCTAAAATCCAGAGTAGCTACAATTTAGTTTCAAATTGGGCAGCTAAAATTTTTAACTTAATTTTGCAACTACAATATCAAATGAATTCATGTTTATGGAATGTTTAACTAGTTTAGAATCAATTAAGAAGGTATAGAAAAAATGTCATAGCTCTAGCACGTATAGAATTTGAGCTACAGCTTTTTGGTTCTCCTGTAAAATTTTATAATGTGTTTATGTCCATGTTTGACACTGAGCTCCTCGATTGCTTTATGTACGGAGATCTCACTGTGATTTGCTTTATATGTATACATTTATTTTTCTTTTAAATAGTGAGGAATGGGTGTAACGGATGTTAAATTGGTGTTTGATATTGTTCCGGCTAATGGATTTGAACCGGGCTCCACTTTGTCTGGTAAAGTCATGTTTACATCGGACAAACCAGTTAGATTGAAGAGTGAGTTCATTTATTATTACAAAATGTCTATTAGTTATGAAATGTTAGTTGTTTTATAATTATTTTGTTTTCAATATTATTTTATATTATTCGTATGTAATAAGAGAAGGAATTAGTATTGTTAAATGCTTTTGAGAAGCTAGTGAAAAATAGTTGGCCACTTTGTATAACACATAGCTTCATCGGAAGCTTTGAGATCATTCTCAAGAACAAAAATATTTTGTCTTCGATTTCAAAAATTCCAAGACAGAAATCCATTTCAAACATTAGAGGTCATTTTTGGTTGTTAGTTGTATGTCTGACGGTCTGTCGCTCAATTTTTGTAAACCAACATATCTAAAAAATTACTCGTCCGATGTTATTGAAATTTGTATGTTAGGTCATAATTAGCCCATAGTTGGTCCCATATAAGTTTCACCCTTATGACCTAAAACCAGAAACCAGTGTGAACCAGTAACCCTTAACCCAGGGGTTCCCAACGTTTTTTTTACCAAGCCCCCCCACAGCCAAGAATAAATCTTCCCACGCCCCCCCCCCCCCCCCCCCTTACACAATTTTATGAGATAAGGAAAAATAAACCATTATTACACTGAATAACCATTCATTTATTTATAATACTATTTTTTCTATAACATTACAAGATGATCTTATAAGATCTCATGAGACGGATGAGCTTGTATTTTTTTTTACAAGATTCCCTATTGTTGGATGAGTACTAGAAAGTGCACTACGAAAATCACAGCAACATCAAATTTGCCACGATACTTAGTTTTTATTGAATACAATCGAAGTGCTTGCTGTGATATACTGGAATACTGGGGTACACTTTGTAATACTTAACCCAAAAAGATGATTTGTCCATTTTATCAAAATTGGCAGCAGAACCTTTTTTTTCTAAAGCTTGTTCTTGAAGTGTTTCGGGCAGGGAATCTATTTTGACACTGAAATAGGGATCCATTGTTAATTTATAAATGTTGTCATCACATGTGTTAGGAAAGTATCTGTTGAATTCGTCAGTGAGGTTCTCAAACTGGTTTGATTTTTATATAATCGAATCGCATTAAGACGTTCTGACGGGAAGGCTATCTCGATCTCGAGGTCCCACGCCCCCCTTGGGGGGCGCGCCCCCCACTTTGGGAACCAATGCCTTAACCAAATCCTTATTCCTCATTCCAATTCCGTCCGCTACCTGGGTCTACACTTAGATTGTCGTTTAACATGGGCACACCACACTAAACATAAACGTCAAACATGCAATACACGCTATAAACTTTTACACAGAGTCTTACACAGCACATCTAAACTCAACATGCAAAACAAAGTACTCATCTACAACACAATAATAAAACCAATTTGGACATAAGGCATTGAACTCTGGGGTTGCACCAAACCTTCCAATTCCTGTCGCTTCCAATCCCTCCAATCCAACATCCTAAGAAAAATAGCTGACGCCCCCTTCTATGTTTCTAATTTCTTCCTTCATAATGACCTCAAAGTACCTTTTGTCCGTGAACTAGCCATTTCCAGATATAAATCCTTCCATGACTCCCTTTCCGACCATTCCAATCCACTAGTCCACAGTCTGCTTTCCCGGACCATTCCTGACAATCCTCGCAGACGCCTGAAGAGGCAGTGGCCACGGGACCTCTTAGACAACTAAACTATGTTTATTTCAATTTCATGATTTTATTTATGTTTAATATTCACACACATATCTGTCTCAAATCAGTGAGTGCTATCACTGGATAGTTCCTTACAACCTTTTTTTTCCAAGTTACTAATTCTCACATCTGTATTGCTTATAACAATAGTGTATTGTAGTTGCAGTAATCTAATAAAAATTAAAAAAAAAAAAAAAAAAATGACCTAAAAATTAAATAAATAAAAAATAATAATTTATTGTATATATTTAATGTTTTAAAATGTAATAATTCTGTTTATTTGTTTATGTTGTTAGATATTAGTTTGTTTCTTCAAGGAAAAGCTAAAGTTAGATTCCACACACGTGAAATTCAGTGGTTAAAATATGTTCAAAATAATTGGAGGGACGACTCTATACTGGGCTTTGACAGCGTGTTCAGTGTCGACTGGAGTGACTTCTGTTTCCACAAGGATCTCAACCAACGCAAGTGGTTCAAATCTCAACAAACTATTTTAGGTGTTGAACATCAGGTAGCAGGTTTGTTCATTCTAGTTATTTATTTTTAGATGTGATCACTTTGGGACTCAGACAAAGTAATAACTAATACAGTAGAGTCTTGCTTATCCGGACCCCGCTAGTCCGGACATCCGTTTAATCCGGACGGGCTAAAAACTATGTACCAATTGGAACCAGGGCCTGTTCAGATTTATGAATAATTAAGATAATTGGAGTTTCTACTTTTATTGTCTATTAAAAATGTATAAAATTGTTCCTGGTATAGTTTACAGGTGTATATTCCAACGTTCTAACACGAGGAATACCCGGTATTTTTGTTAAAAATAAACAGATTTTGAATAATTAGGAATAAGTAAGAACATCGATAAATCTGTTTCGGTTCCATAGAAATGTAAGGGGCGGAAGATATAAAGGTATTGTATTCCAATAAATACAATTTTATGTGGCTGAGATGGGGAGAGGTTTTGGAACATATAGTAGCGGCTCAACGCAGTTCCAAGAAATTTTGCCAAGCCGCCAATGTCTAATGTCTCAACTTTTTGTGAAATGAATATCGTTCCTCGAATTTCATATCGGAACACAGGAAGTTCTTCTCAGGAAGTCCCTTCTATACCTGCCACCTGCGTAATAGATTGTCGTTTTATTTTAATTCATTTAATATTTGGACTGGTGACAGAACAGCTCTTAACTTAAATAGTGGACCTACGTTGTACAAGCATGTTTTGGAGACTAATAAAAGTAATTTTTACGATAAAAACATCGATTTTAATATTTTTACCCTACTAAAACTTGTTTTACAGACATTTTAAAGATAGTTCCGTTTAATCCGGACTTTCGGTAATCCGGACTGGGTCCGGTCCCGTCAAACCCGGATTAGCGAGACTCTACTGTAACATTAACCAACTGATAATGATAAGCAAAAGGTACCACTAGAGAAAGTAAAACTAAAAAAAATAAAAACAAAATTATAAACAATACTGTGTTTATTACGTACACTGAATGATGTGATGACATATTAAGACAGGGATACACTTGAGCATTCACCCTGAATAAGCATGCGTTCCCATTCGGCATGAGGAAATAAGGGCACACGCTGTATGAGCAATAAGCCACTGTGTTCGGGTCTCAAAACACTCAGCAAGGTAATAATTAGTTAAATAATAACAATAAGAAATGTTCCTAAATAATATAAATGAATATGTCAGATAGAAGAGGGGGTATTTGGCTCATATTTTTCCCGTTAACCCCGTCTAAACTGAACACAAACTAAGCTCGTGGTCACTTTAATGTGCCGACAACCCCCAGACTGAGAAATTCGGGATGAATACTCAAGTGTGTCCTCACCCTTAGAAATTAAAAATAAATAATTTGAATTACAATGAATATAATTTTTCATATATTTTTTTTTTTTTTTTATGAACAATAAAAAATACATTTGGTGGGAAAACTAATACATTCATACCTATAAGCAGTGCTCGATGCGGAACGGCGTTCCGGGACCTCTCTCTCTGATAAATAAAAAATAACATTTAGGCACTAAGATTTTTAAATCCTTTATATTAACTTCACTTTTGTGCCTGGGAACTGGGGGCCTGGGTGCCTGGGTGCCTGACGTCAAAATCTTTGGAAGGCTAGTTAAACCCACTTCCGATTATCCAATCGAGCTGAAATTTGGCACATAGACTCTTTACCAAGACAAAAACATTTTAACATATTAATTAATTAATTAAATTTAATTAATAAATTAATTTTTCAATTTAATTAATTATCTTTTTAAAAATGAATGGATTAATTAATATTTAAAAATTAAGTAATAAAAATAAAATACA
Source organism: Gerris lacustris (assembly GCA_951217055.1). Taxonomy (NCBI): domain Eukaryota; kingdom Metazoa; phylum Arthropoda; class Insecta; order Hemiptera; family Gerridae; genus Gerris; species Gerris lacustris. Next base: position 2,322,852 of record OX578281.1, on the reverse strand, counting down.
AATTTAATTAATTAATTAATTAATTAGTAGGTATATAAAATCTTTGACTAGTTAACCCTCTTCCAGTCGTCTAATCGAGCTGTAACTTGGCACACAGACCTTCTACCAATACAAAAACATTTTAACAAATTAATTTATTAATTATTTAATTAATTCTTTAATTAAAATAATTATCTTTTTAAAAATGAATGGATTAATTAAATTTAAAAAAATAAGTAATAAAGATAAAATAAAATTTAATTAATTAATTAATTTGGAGGTATATAAAATATTTGGGGGGCGAGTTAACCCTCTTCCAGTCATCCAATCGAGATTAAACTTGGTACATAGACTCTCTACCAATACAAAAATATTTTAACATATTAATTAATTAATTTTTAAATTTAGTTAATTTCTTGTTGAAAATGAATGGAATAATGAAATTTAAAAAAGTAATAAAAATAAAATTTAATAAATTAATTTGTGGGTATACAAAATCTTTGGAGGGCGAGTTAACTCTCTTCCATCGAGCATCCATCGTTATCCAAGCGAGCAGAAACTTGGCATAGTGACTCACTACCAATACAAAAACATTCTAACAAATTAATTAATTAATTCATTTTAATAATTATTTAATTTTTAAAATTAAAATTAATTATTACCAATACTTCCCCCTCACAACCAAAATGCAAAAATATAAAGGATTTATAATAAAAACTTGGTTTTTATGGGCTGGTATTATTTTAAATCCATAGTTAAAATGTTGTTTATCAGTGAGTGACTACAAATTTGATTAAGGACATCATGTATTAAACTGACAGCATAGTATTTCCCTAGACTAGCTCGCTAATAAAGAATATAAATGAAGCTGGATGCTAACTCTAAGTGCCTGTCGTTCTTAAGCTGCGTCTAAGGAAGCATCTAAGCTTTTGTCCGGCCCATGACCCTGGGACAAATATTTTTTTTTTCCAAATACTAAAAATATCTCTTTTGTTGAGATTATACTACTAAATTATGATAACCTGAAACAACAAAGGTTTTTTTTTGGCAGGGGTTGTATTTTTATTAACTCCTATAATTTTACAAGTATTCATCCGATTTTTAAGAATTTTAGATGGTTAGTCAAACGAAGCTCTCAAATGGTCTCACAATCATTTCTCCACACATTAAATATTTATAAATTGATAATTTTATTTATGTATAAGACCTAAAAATAATTGTGACAAATTTTTTTAAAAAAATCGGTCCGAGACAACTCAGACAAACTTTCTCATATAAAAGTTCATAATTACTTAGCCCAGTTTATTCTATTTATTAGTTTTCTTACGTACATTTAATTATTACTGAACATTTCATCAAAATAACTTCTCCCGAGCGGGGAATCGAACCCGGGCTCTCTAAGTCCTTGTTTTAAGCTATTTTCTCAGGAACTAGATTTTTCCCGGGAAAACGGCGTATATCGTTGGATTCGTATTTAAATGGACTACATTATAGAATTTTTTCATCAAAATCGTCAGAACCGTTTTCGAGAAATGATTTTTTTTCACGGTTTTTTCAGAGTTTTTGGGGGGTAGCGCCCCCAAATTTAGAGCTAAAATTCATTTCTCGATTTCGCCTCGGGGTATGATTTTTCTGAACATGTATGCCAAATTTCGTCAAAATCGGCCTAGTAGTTTAGGCTCCAGGCGTCTGCACAGATGACAGACGACAGACAGACATTTTTTAAAAACCACTTTTTTGGACTCAGGGGACCTCAAAACGTGTAAATCCATCAAAATCTCAAAATCGAATTTTCGCGCCATCACAATACTTTCTCTTTATATGGGAAAGTAAAAAGGTGGAAAAAATTAAATAAATTAGACAATAATAGATCTTAAAAGGAAAACATGATTAATGTGTGTGATATAATACTAGGAAGCTCTGAGCTACAAGTCCACTAATTAGCAAACTATTTATATACAAGTTAGATATTTATACATTTTGTATCTATGGTTTATTTATATATTATATAAGTATTTCTATTGCTTTTTCAGGAGAATCATGTTTGCACTTAGGATTTACTGAGTATCCATTCTCTTTTCCATTACCTCACAAACTACCACCTACGTTTAACAGTAGCCATGGAGAAATCAGGTACTATTAACACTTACATTTTTCAACTTCTTTCTTAAAATTTCTCAACTGTCTCTGCTCAGACTACAGTATGCACGTTACAAGTTGTGACTTTTGACACTCAGATTGGCCAACCTAAATGAGGAAAAAATAAATAAATAAATAAAGCCACTAGGCCTGTGGGAGGGGTGGGACCAGTGACATTTTTGTTTGTCTAGTTGGCCCGACCTTCTAGAATTCAAAATCCTGACTTCTGATTGGCTCCCCACCCTAATTTTTCAGAATTTTCCGTGCTGTCAAGTCACATTCAGAAATGCATTTTTTTAAAAAACAGTTTCATACAAAAGTTTCAGGATTTTTGTCAACTTTGTTATTTTAAATGGGAACCCCCATTTTTTATTGGGGATTTTAAAAGAGCAGGAAATTTTTATGTAAAATATGACCTTGACCATGTCTTTGAGAATGACCTTTAAAGTCAATCCAAGGTCGAAATTGGTTTTCCAATGAGAACCTTCAATTTGTATTGCGGATTGCAAAATAACCAAATTTTTCCCTTCGACAGCAGCCTACACCACGTCCTTGACCATGACCTTCAAGGTCATTTCAACCCTTCCCCCTTTTTTTTATTAATTTATTTGTTTAAGTACTTTTATTCATTCTTCCTCTTGTCTTTAAAGGTCATGGTCAAGGGCGTGGTCGACCTTCAAGAAAAAGAAATTAATAAAAGTACTTAAAGAAGTAAATTAATAAAAAAAGGGGGGAGGGAGGGTTGAAATGATTTTGAAGTTCATGGTCAAGGACGTGGTGTAGGCCGTGGTCAAGGCTGCTGTTGAAGGGAAAAATTTGGTTATTTCGCAATCCTCAATACAAATTGAAGGTTCTCATTGGAAAAAATTTGACCTTGAAATGACCTTGAAGGTCATGCTCAAGGACATGGTCAAGGTCAAATTTCCTACTCTTTTCAAATCCGCAATAAAAAATGGGGGGTTCCCATTTAAAATAACAAAGTTGACCTTCAAATGACCTAGAAGGGCAAGGTTAAGGTCAAATCTAAGGTCACTATTGAATAGCTAAGGAAATAGCCTGAAAATTTTTCAAAAAAATTCATTTGTGACGAGTTATTCAGGGGTTTCCAATCTTTTGTGACACCCTGTATATCATTAAATCCGTCTGGTTTAATTCCTCTACAGTCTTCGCACAACTAGAATCGACGCATTGACAGCGCGGGAAATTGAGTGACACACAGATTGGCCAACCTCTCTGGGGGAAAAAATAAAGCCACTACGAAGCCTTCTTATACTGTTATCCAGAGGGCCTCTCCTCTCCACTAGAGACATTTATCTTTGCCTAGTTGGCCCGACCTTTTGTCCGGGAAAATCTCAAGCTCTCATTGGCTCGTCCCCCCTTTTGCTAGTTTTTCCCGCGCTGTCAACGCGTCGATTCTAGTTGTGCGAAGACTGTAGTGTTTTAAGTTTAACACTAGCTCTGTTTGGTTTTTCTGTTGCAGATATAAAATTAAAGTTAAGTGGAGTCAGAGTGGTTTCCTTGCTCCCTCAGATACTTACAAAGTAGAACTTCCTATTGTCAATCCAGAATCATTAGGATCTTTGCAATCAAAGAGTCCTCAACTTTTGGTAACATATTTTAATTTATATACAGTGTGTCCCTGCATCGACGCATAAACTGATGAAAAAACTAAGATTTTTTAAATTGAAATTTCATTATCTGGGGTTCAGCTCTGCTTGAATGAAAATTAATCTATGTCCTAGGGGCCTGGGTGGCTCGGAGGCTAGAGTGCTCGCCTTGCGATAAGGGAAGTTAAGCAGCCTTAACGAGCAGGGTCAGAAGATGGATGGGGTTCGATTCCCGGACTGGGCCCCTCTCAATGTCCACCCAGAATTGTTTAATCAAATGGGAAGCTCCTCGAAAGAGTGGCGCCCCCAGGTTTCGGCCTGGAAACCATGATGATGACACTCTTGGTTGTAATGACCAAGAGAGGAGTCATGGTTAACGACCATATCTTCACAAGAGTGTTTGGAGATTTCGGTCCCTAACTCGGGCTTGTTCTATGGGCCCACCTAAGTGGCCTGAGTCTTTGGGTGTTAAAGCCCCCGGAATTAAAAAAAAAAAAATCTATGTCCTAATTTTAGTTTTGATAAATCATTTATGTCTCGGAAATTTACAAAATAGTATATTATGTTACTAGGCTGTGAAGTGAGTTTTTTCTTTACCGTTGCAATTACATTTACTGTCTCGCTTCGCTCGACAGTAAATATTGCCGCGGTAAAGAAAAAACACTTCACAGTCGCGTAGCATATGCTATTTCTTCCGAGGTAGCAGACAATGAAAAAACATTAAATATTAATCACTAATCAATATATAATAATAACAAATATTAGTACATACTTAAGACTTAAAAAAAGAAACCTTAAAAAGAGGTTACACTATAAGAAAACATAAATAAAACGCATTGACATCTAGCGGATTTGAATCGTACTAGAAGCATTTCTACAAAGACTGCAGCGGTACTAACGGAAGTTTTGACAACTACCCGCCGGAAAATAAAAATCTTTTAGTTCCTAGGACGTAAAAGATTTTTTCTTTACAGCTAGGAGTAATGAAAAGATTTTTTAAGTCCATGTAATGAAAAAATGGATTTTAGCTATGTTTTTTAGGCTCTAAAGTTACTATTTCACAGCCTATCACGGAAAAATGTTATTTTTCTCACTAGTAAAGTGCTTTTTCTCTAGATACGACGAAATTTTATTAAAATAAGTTGTCCGGAAAGAAAAATTAAGTTAGGAATACAACATTTTAATCCTCCTATTTTTATTTATCGCATTATTTAACAGTTTTTTTTTTATAATTGTTGAAGATATTATAACGAAGATACTAGGGTGACTTAGGTTTTCCATTTTTTATCTACTCTGGAGTAGTTGGGTCTATTAAGGAATTAAGAATGCTCACTTTTGCAATATTTTGACACCTTCTTGGATCATTCTCAAGCTGGAATCAAAATTTATTTAAATATTAGATTGATACTTTGTAAAATGAGATACTTTGTAAAATCTAAATTTAAATAAATTTTGATTTCAGCTTGAGAATGACCCAAGGAGGGATCGAAATATTGCAAAAATAAGCTTTTTAAGTAATTCCCTAATAGACCCAACTACTCCAAGGAATACTACAAGGAGCACTTTCTAATTTACTATATTAATTATCTAGAATCCAGGATAACAATTATATCTAGGAACTACCTAATAATGGTTTTGATTTGTATGTTGTTTGTTTTTAGGAACCAAGAGTTTATCAGAATGTGAGACCATTTTCAGGTCTCTTTTCCACGACTGATCCTTTTAAAATGGAAATGAAGTTACCAAAATCAGCTGTAGTCAGCGGTGAAACTATTAACGCTGTAATTCAAATAGACAACTCAACTAAAACCAACATTAACACCATCTCAGTCAAGTTTATACAGGTACTAATACTGCCTTTCATTTGTTGGATAATATTTAAGAAGGAAATCCTTGGTTGAAGTTTTAGTACTTCCAGTGGGGATTGTGGCTTTTAGTTGACTTTCATGATTTTTATCTCCATAGAATATGGGACAGGGTTTCAGGAATGTGATAATCTAGAAATTATGGTGGGGGATCCATCTCAGCATTTTACTAGATTACTGCTTTTACTAGAAAAATTTAAGAGGAAACACACTTCATCTAATAGCTTTTTTCTTATTAACTAAATTATTATGTATTTTGATAAATTGTGCGGGTAATTTAGTTAAAGCTGGGTTTGTGAGATCTTACTGCTTTGGGCAAAATGGAATAAACCTAGGCTAGAAACTTTTCAGGCACCCTGAGTTAATTGTAATTCTTAAATTTGTTTAAACAGAGGACTGCCTGGTTGGGGAAATACTGGACTCACAAGAATTTAAAGACTGAAGATGTAATTCTACAAGAAGCTCACTACAGCGGAGTTCCTGCTCAAACTACCAAATCCTGGACTCAAGCCATTGATATAATAGCCAAGCCTATCACCAATATAGAGCCCTGCTCCATCATCAAATTCTTTCATCTTATCATGGTATCACACCGAGTTATAATTATCATTTCTGTGTAAACATTCCTCGATTATTGTCCCCCTTTAGTGCGAAGCAAATAAGCTATAAAGCTAAATAAGTTGATCAATAATTATTCTCATTTAAGTATAATTTAGAAAATAGCTATTTTTTTAAAAATCCATTCCTTTTAACATGTACTACTCTGTCCCATAAATAAGTATAAAATAATTATAGAGACTTATGAAGGAAGTAAGGAGACTAGATAGTGAGCTCCCCCCCTCCCCCCCCCCCCCCCAACAAGCAAAGCAAGCCTGAGCTAGGTGGAGGGCACCGCAGGTGTCGTCACTCATTCTCTACAGACTGTTGATCCAACCCCTTTCTTAGAAAACAAAAACGTGGTGTCATGTCGGCATGGAAAACAAAAAAAGAACAATGAAAAACACACAGCGTTGGTTGTGCATGAGTTTTTGGTGGGTAGCTCCATTATCGTCTCTGACCACCCCCCATATTCACCCGATTTGACACCAAATTACTTTTTTTTTGTTTCCAAAGTCCAAAAACAAAAATTGTTAGCCCTTTGAACCGATCTGCACAAAATTTGGCACGGTCATAATGACCAACCACAGGAAGGTATAAATGGTCCAAAATAATATTAGTAGTAGTCCTCTTCCAGTTTAGTATTGGTAAATCAATTTTTCCCTGAGCTTACCTGAGTAGCACATGGTCATTTACATTTACCCCAATCCTAAGGTGTTATTGTGAATTCAAGGGGTAATTGTGAATAGGCTGCCACCAGTTAATAATCACTACTATAGACACCAAATTCCCTTATTATCACACTGCAGTAGCGGTGAAATCAGCAAGATGACACAGAATGTATCCTTTAATTTATCAAACTAGGGAAACCCAAGTTATGGTAAAAACTTTAAAATTTGTTCACAATTACCCCAACTGACCCTAATTTAGAAAATAACTATTTTTATAAAAATCCATTCCTTTTAACATTTGATTGCTAACTTATGTAAGTGGTTTTAATAATGCAAGAAAATGCTTGCAATCGTTAATGGTTATTTTAGAGCTGTAAGCACCAACTCAGGCACCCATTGGTTCCTTCTTTCATGCAGTAAAATCAATACTCTTTTAAATTATGATTTTTTTTTAAAGATTGGTTGTAGAAGCTTTTTCCACCAAGAAAGTTGAAATTTCACTTTCAATTTGAAATTATCTTAATATCTCAAAAATATATGAGACAATCCTGAATAAAAAGAATACTTAGATTCTCTCATTAATAAGTGTAAAATATAATAGTATTCTATTTTTGTCGTTAGGTAGAAGTTGTACCAGCAGGCGTTTACAATAAGTTGCGTTTGGTGGCACCTGTTGAAGTTTGCTTCGATAGTGAAATAAAATTCTCAAAACTACCAAGTGCACCTTCTCTTTCGGACCTTCGTGAATTTGATTCTTCTGAACCACCACCTCCTTACAGCGCTGTCGCCTCTTTGTCGGAAATCAATTGAACTAGAAGGGTAATCCCAAAAGTAAGGTCTCTGTAGCACTCGAGCCTCAGGGAAATATTTTGGCATGTATTTAGTAACATAGTCTTGTCAGTCGTTTCCTCTGATTTAAAGCAAAGGGTCGCACAGTTCACAGTGACTATTTGTCTTTGTTTGGCAGCGGTTTGTAATGGAGTTTCTGATTGTTGCTCCTGCCAAATGTGGAGTTTGCAGAGTGATACGTTTTTTAAATGTAAATGGAGTGACGCCAACAGATGTAAGATAAGCAATTGATCCAAGTTTATGGGATGATAGGGGGGGTTATGAATGTCAAAAACGTCTAGAAGTGGTATATAGACAATTAACAGCCAGCCGTATGGAAATCCACGATAAAAAAAAGAAGCAGAAAGCTGTAGATTTCAGACAAAATTGCCACAAAGATTGAAGCAGATCGATTCAAAAAGATCATTGATTGTCGATTGTTTGATCTCTGAAGATTCTGTATCCTTTATTCACAAATTATTGACGGAAACGTGCAAATATTGGAAGGTGAGAACAAAGAGGGTTCCGTGAAGGCAGGGCCGTCCTAAGATATTGGGCGCACCTGGGCTACTACAAAAAAATGCGCCCCTCTCCATAAGAAAATACACGGAATAGCTGGAGGGAGCGGGGCATAATTACAAAAGAAGTAGAAAACGTTATTACCATTATAGACTAAAAACAAAAAACATGATTTATACAAGATTAATAAAAAAAAAATAAACCCTGTATAAACAAGAACAAAATAAATAGGAAAAGTAACATATTTATTTTCCTAGTTTTTTCTTTTGCAAATTGATTAATAATATCACACGAATTTAAGTTAAAAAATAAGTCATTTTGTATGGATAAAATACTTAAATAATTTAATTTGCTCTGTCCCAAAGAAGACTGTAAATAATTTTTGTTCTTTTCAATGCTAAACAAGATTTTTTGCCGCTGCAATCTGTAGAGGCATAAAATGCGCAGAGCTGTGGCCACGTTAGGAAATTTAGACTCGATTTTCAAGTCGATTATTATCTTTAAACTAAGTTCCACGGTAGATATATTTTCTTTAGTTTCCAATAAATGTATGAGTTAAAAATATTGTCACTCCACAATCAAATTATTTCCTACATCGTCCTTATACGTTTCGCACAAATTTGCAGCATTCTTTCTGTGTCTTCATTTAAATTTTTTAAATTGACCAGAAACCCAAATATTGAGTAAATGTCATCATAGGCACACCTTCTCTTTCCTCCTTCTTCTAGAAGTTTATCAATAATTTAACTCATTTAACAACCCCTCAGCTTCAACTTTTGTTGCCAGCTATTGAAAATTCTCTTCGTATATTTTCTTCAAACCATCTTTAAATTTTCATAACCGGAAACCTAATATAACACCAATAAAAATTGGCGCCCCTAAAGGCTTGCGCCCCAGGGCTATAGCCCATTTAGCCCTAAGGTTAGGGTGGCCCTGCCTGAAGGACGATATCCAGATGAAAAGGGCGAAGTCTTGTATACCAATGTTACAGGTGATGAAACTGGGGATTATCTCTTAACACTTGAGACCAAAGAATACTCGCCTGAAAGGAAACATTCAACTTCGCTCTAGCCACAAAAATTCAAACAAACATGCAGACACGTGGGGGCGAGTTTTTTATGACACATGCATACAAGAACTGATGCAGTCTATAGAAATATGCATCCATCCAAATGTTCAATAATGTAAAAAAAAAAAAAAAAAAAAAATAGAGGAATGTTTAAGCTTTAAAATTATCTAAAAAGTTTTCAAAAAATATGTTTCTTTCTATTTTTAAAAACAAAGGATACTTTACTTTTGGGATAACTCTCATAAGTCTAATTTAATATAAAAAGGGAATTTAACTTTGACATCATTTAGACGATTTGTTATAATTTACAAAGTTTGATGTGATTTTCAATTTTAATTAGATAAGATCTAAAAATGTCAAGGAAATCAAGAAAGCTGTGAATATGTTAGAATTATTTAAATATATATGAATACCATTCAGTACTCTAAAAATTACAACTTAGTCAAAACCTGTCTTCTTTTTATACTTGTGATAATTTTTTTACAATAATATACTGTTTTATTTTACAAGTGTTAATTAATTCATCATTAAACCTAATATTCTAATAAAAATATTATAGCTATTAGAGTATTCTGTCTTTTTACTTTTTCTCAACTGTGGTAGGAAAAGTATTGTTTTCACTCAAAAAAATTTTGTTGAATGTAAAAATTTTGTGAAATGTGCTGAGTGGTTTTCAGCATGACGTTAGTATGTAAGTGTGTTATCATCATAGCGCTTAGGGTATTTAACCTAAAGAGTTAAAACTTGTAAAAAAATCAGTCCTTACTTCTAGTAATGAAATTCAGAAAAAAATATCGAATGTCCATCTTTGATACTTGGCTCCTCATATATAGACAGTGCCACCATGGCAAAACTTTATTGGGCTGCTAGAAGCCGAATGGCCTTGTTGCCAACAGCATAGGCGTTATTTAAAAAAAAAAAAAAAAATATATATATATATGAATCCGAGGAAGGGGGTGAGGGACACCTCCTATGGGGGACTCTTCCCCCACGCTTTGACACAAACTTATATAACTTACTAATGACCACACCATACTCGCTTCGGAGGTACAATGTACAAATGTATATGATATGTGAAGTAGCTGCAACTCTCCACCCTGGGTCGTAAAAAGGGCCTAAAAGATGGCCTAATTGTAAGGTTCAAACAAGTGGTTCGTCCTACCCGTTCAAGTAGGAAGTACTAAACTACTACTACTATTATCATTTGGGTAAAAAAACAAACAAAAAAATCCTAGTTATTCAAACAAATAAAAATTAATATTAGCTAGGGTAATAATATTATTTTTATATAGTGATAGAACACAGTATATTACAATAACAAAATAAGTATAATAGAACAATAAATAATAATCCATATGAAGGTTCACAATATTTCTAACATATTATGTACCTATATCAAATAATAACTTTGTTTTATCTGGTCACTATTGCAAAAATAATTTCCTTCTTTTTGATCAAATTTCGGTGGTCAATGATCACAACAGGCAGATGGTCTAAAAGATTCTATTGAAAATGTACAATTTCCCCTAGCACCATAGAAAAGTGATAAACTTGTCCTGGTGGCCATCTTATACATGGGGTTAAATTAGCAGGTTTTACTGTATATTTGGTCATGCGTGAATTATATATGTATTTTGTTTTTACTTTTTTTTATCCACATTCAAATTGAATTGATAACTGGTGACAAAACTGATAAGATTTGAATGTATATGTAAAAAACTCAAGTACTTTACTGAGAGAGGGAAACACACTTCTACGTTAATTAGTCATAGATAAAAATATTCATTTTGAGATATTGATTATCATAATTACTTTATTTTATCAAAGAATATAAGGCGTGTTCTTCCACTTTTGCTGAATAAATTCAACGTTAACCTAAGTTTTATTAGGATTAACTAATTAATGTAAGTGAATAATGGAATTATGTTTCCTGATTAAGGAAAAACTAAAAAAAAAAATTGTTTATCTAAACATAATTTTTAATAATATAAATATTTTATGTATTTTTTAAAAAAAATAGAAGTTATTATAATTTAAATTTTAGTATATATAGTGATTTTGATTTTTTTTGTGTCAAGAAAATATGTAGAATAAAGTGAAATTATAATATTTTGTTGAGCATCTACAAAAAAGAGGAATATTTTACAAATAATAGGTAAGTTTTATTTTTTAATTGTTTATTTTTATAACATATCATCAAAATAAATAAAAACTATCCAATGGGAAAATTACAACTTTTCAGGAAAAAAAAAAAAAATAAAATAAAAAAAATAAATTGTCTATGTTCAATCAGTGTATATACAATTACATATAATATTTTTATAAATACTTTTATGATTCTTTGAAGGTCATTACTCTGGTTTTTAAAGGTTAATTAATTAATTGTCTCAGTTTGAACAATCCTACATACTGGCCCAATGACCTCCAATAATAAAAGAAGAATTATAAATAATGATTTGTTAAAATATGTATTGATAAATTGATGTTTTTACTTGGTGATATTTGTTACAGTTTGGATAATTGCTGTAAGAAATGGGGTTTAAGAATATTGGTATAGCTCTAGATAACATGCCCTCTAGTGGGTATCAACCGGGCTCCACTATTAACGGCAGAGTAATTATCTCTGCAAATCAAAGCATTCACATAAGAAGTAAGTTTTTTTGTTTAATTTGATCCTATATATGTATCAGTGTTTCCCAAACTTTTTAAGCCCCCTGCACACTATAAAAAAAATAGCTGCTGCTCACCTACACTTTATGCAGGGCCGCCAAGATCCATCCTGGACCCCACATTGATAGGTCTACTAGTAGTACTCCCCCATTTACCAGGGGGGTCAAGGGGCCCTCCCCCTGAAATTATTTGAAAATTACTTGTCTGGAAATAACTTTTTACGAAATTTGGCTTTTACCATCATAAACAGTTACCATGATTTTTATGAAAGCACATATTAAAATAAAAAGTAATTCAATTTTTAAGTTTTTGGTAGTTTTCATACTACGGAAAGTTTAAATTTTAATTTAAATCATATTATAATTATTATTAACTACGGGAAACAGACAGAGTAAAATAAACTCCAGCGCCGGGATTCGGACTAAAGCTTGGATTCATTAGGACTAGTTATCGATTACGGCAGAGTAAAATCATTCTCCTGCGTAGCTTAGTTGGTAAGAGCATCTGTACTGGAAATACAGGAGACCAGTGGTTCAAATCCCGGCGCTGGAGTGTATTGTTCTCTGTCTGTTTCCCGTAGTTAATAATAATTATAATTTGATTTAAATTAAAAAATAAAAAGTAAATACTGAATACTAGACACTTATTATTTAACTTAGACGCTGTTTATTTCAATACTTTTTCTGAACCTTCATCAGGCCAAACATGAATAAATAACATTTTTAGTTTGAGTGAACAATTATGACTAGAAAGGTTAATAAAAGTAACACTACAATATTGTCACCACAATTTTATATATTTAAACAGACGCGTTTCGACATTATGTCATCTTCAGTGTGTTAACATAGTAAGTGAAATACTACTACTAAGTGTACAATTTTTGTAACTTTTCTGTTTATTTTTTAACTTAAATTACTAGAAATTGGAGACAGACCAGGGTTGGTGTTATGGGAGGGCGTGCTTTAGAGATATAACGCTTGTAATTATAAAGTACCCAATTAGTACCTGTACCTAGTACAATCAATTAGAAATTAAATTTTTAAGTTTTTGGTAGTATTCATACTACAGAACATTTCAATTTTAATTTAAATTATAATGACTATTTACAACAGGAGACAGACCGAGAAAAATAGACTTCAACACCGGGATTCGAACCATGGGCCTCCTCTATTTCCAGTAAAGACACACTAGCCAACTAAGCTATACTGAAGAATAATTTCCTCTGTCGATAACAATACCTAGTCCCGAATTAATCTTTCAATTTTCCACAAGTCTAGAAGTCAACATTAACGACATTAGAACTAGACCGAGAAATTACGCTTGTAATTGTAAAGTACCCAATTATTAAGGAGGATGGTGTAGCCGAGGGGTTAGCACACTCGACTCTGAAACCAAGGTCTCAACCCCTGATGTGAGTTCGAATCCCAGCGGGGTGAGACATGTTTCACACTGATGATCTCATCGATTAGATGAGTAAAGTGGCCGGATAACCCCCGTCCTGTAATAACCTAATAAGCTGTTGGACGGGACTAAAACTACAAAGAAAAAAATAAAATAAAATAAAGGAGGATGTAATTATAAAGGAGGCCCGTGGTTCAAATCACGGCGCTGGAGTCTAATTTTCTCTGTCTGTCTCCCACTGTAAATAGTAATTATAATTTGATTTAAATTAATAGTTTTATTTTTTTATCTACGATTGATACGAAATATAAACATTCTATCTCTGTTTAGATGCGTAGAAAGTGATTATTTACGTACTTGTATTCATTGCGCATGCGCGTCTCATAGTTCTGAAGAATTCCTCTTCTTTACCATGCTAGCGCGGTAAAGAAGAGGAATTCTTCAGCTTTACGCACGATTAGCTAGTTTGTTTACATTTAACAAAACTAATTTGCTGTTCTTTTATTAAAGTAACTGTTTATATAGAGATTTTAGTGAAAAACAATGAGTGAATCAAGTGACTTTAACGAAAATGTGGAGAATAATACTCCTCCAGAAATAATTAATTTGGCAAAAAATACAACTCAAGAATTAATGCCATCTTTATCAAGAGAGAGATACGAACTTACATACAGCAAGTTTATTTTTTTCTGTATTATTATTTAAATCTAACAATCGTAGATAAAGTACGGTACGCAACTCTTGCGAAAACGGCATTTTGCATTGCTCGTGTGGTTTTACTACCCTCGCTGTCGCTCGGGTGCAAACTCCACACTCGCATGCAAAATGCTACTTTCCGCACTCGACGCATAATGTACTATTAAATCTTTATTTTTGATAACAGGTTTGATGATAAAAGTGTACGGAGAAGCCAAAGTGAGTTTTACCGATACAGTAAGAAGAACTAATATTAGAACGTACAATAGCTCTGATAATATTGGGAGACGAACATCTGTTTCAGAAGAAAGCTCTCTTGAAACATTCTCAGCCTACGAGAGATACATATCTACTTCATACAGGGTACTAGGTAACCATCCTCCAACTTCTCATCTAGTTCATATAAAAAAAATTATCTACTTAAGATAAATAAAAGGGTAGTCAAATTAGTTCAAAAAGAAATGCTCATTTTTAGGGTTTCGTTGGTAAAACAAAACAAAAAAAAAAACCTTATAGTTTCGTTCCTGTGTCTGTCTGTCTGTCACTCTGTACGGTTCCTATAACTTTTGAATCAAAAGAGATAAAAACATGAAACTTTCCAGTATTAAAGATCATTTTGATGCGCTCACAGGAAAAATATAGTGAACTCAAAATTATCAGCTGTTCAGATTCAAAATGGCGGATAATTCACGTCACACAAAAAAAATATTTTTTTTTAAATTTTGAGTGGGGTATCAAATGAAAGGTATTGAAGGAAAAATATAGTGAACTCAAAATTATCAGCTGTTCAAATTCAAAATAGCGGATAATTCATGTCACTCAAAAAAAAAAATTACATTTTGAGTGGGATATCAAATGAAAGGTATTGAAGCGTAGATTACAAAAATATATAAGGCCACCCTACACGATCAATCTGATTGTCAATCTGATTGAATCAATCAGATTGAAGTAGATTGACAATCCTGCCTTCAATCACAAGGGACCCTACACGTTCAATCAGATTGACAATCATTTTATAATATGTTTTGGCTAAAGTGAATTGTACGGTGTCATTGCCATTGAATTTTATACTTCGATTTGGACATCTAGCTGGTCTATATGCAGCAGGGTTATTTTTCTTCAGAAAATGAGTGGAGCATAGCGAAGCGGCCGTTTAAAATTCTAGGGCAAAAAAAATAATTTCGTATTTTAATTCTGTAAACAACACCGTACAATTCACTTTTACCTATTTTTTTTAATGTTTTAATATTCAATTGCTTATAAATATGTACCTGAATAGAATTTATTAAATTCTTTTATACCTGCTTTGTGATTAATTTTATTTTTATACACTGATAATGTATAATTTGCTTTTTAAAATTATCTTTCTCTAATCACTATCTTCTATCTTTACTAAATAAATTTCAAGTAAAAACATTTTTAAAAACAAGCTTTTATTCGTATTCTTCGTAGCAAACCCTTTCATTTGATACCCATATCATGGGCGTGCTTAAAAAAGGAGAGATGGCACGCAACGCACTGGACTGAAGAAAAGATTGATGAAGCCACTACACGGTCAGTCAGATTGACAGAATCCCCCGCCACTCACAGAATCCCCCACCACCTCGCATGATTGAAGCTCGGATTTCAGAATATCTGGAAATCCGTCAATCACATTCATCAATCCATCAATCTTGCCCCTACACGTTCAATCAGATTGTCAATCCTACGTCAGATTGACAATCAGATTGATCGTGTAGGGTGGCCTTAACGCTTGTGGATAGTGTTTAATTTTCTACGCCATTTTGTCAAAAAAAAATCATAATTTTGCGTGCCCCCCCCCCCCCCCCCCTCTTATACTAATTTTATGTTCACGATACCAACGAAACCCTTTTTACGTGAGACTTCATGCCCAACCAATTTATTTTAGTAGTTTATTAAAAAATAAAAAAAAAAAAAATGTAATAGTTTATTGTACGATGTGGGAAGTGGCTGGAACTCTCCACCACGGGTTTAGTAATATGGGCCCAGTGTGGTCTGATTGCTAGGACCACACAAATGGACAAATGGATACAAATGGTTTGTCCTTCCCGTCTAAACACCACCACTACTACTACTACTACAAGTAGTTGTTTATTACCCTCTACATGTATATTAGTAAAACTGAGAATTTCTCCTTATCCTGGACTGTTGGTTAGATCACAATTTTAGCTCAAATATTAAATGAAATAAGTGAATGGTGTGTAAAAAAAAATTTAACTAGATTAGTGTAGTGATAAAGTTATGTAATGCCTGGAATCAATGAAAAATATGTAAAAAGCTTGAAAATGATCCAAAGGGGTTGAAATACAGCAAATTGGTCAATATGTTTAGTTTTTAATATTTAGCAAAAACAACAAAACATTTGAGTATACGACATTCAATAACTTTTCATTTATGACGATCAGCGTAAAACACTGTCTGACATATTCATCTCTTCCATTTTATATCGTTACAACAATAATTATTAAATTATTTTCAATACATTTAGACTAATCCTTTCTATCATTACTTTATTGAGTTAATACTGTTGTATTTTATTTCTAGGTGAAACTTATATACAGCCTGGGGAACAGGAGTTTGTTTTCAGTGTAATTTTGTCTTCAATACTTCCCTCCACTTTCACTGGTCGTCATGGCTCCATCAGGTTTGTCTTGTATAATTGTTTAATTTGAAAAGAGAATAGAACTATAGTTTGAATTCTGGGCTGCCTGAATGAAATCTAAATGCCCTATAGGGTAACTGGCTGTTCTTACAATCAGACGCAGTTTGAACATGTCTCACTTAAAATGGGTATGTCTTTGAGCTGGGGGACTGTCGACTGTCATATATTGATTTGTTGATCTTTATTTAGTTATTTAAATATCATTAATTACAGTGTTGTATTTAATTATTTTATAATATTGTCACCATAGAGACATAAATAAATAATCCATTTTCCGTGGTAGGCTGTGAAATAGTAACTTTAGAGCCTAAAAATCATAGCTAAAATCCATTTTTTCGTTGCGTGGACTTAAAATTTAAACATTTTATCTCTGTTTAGATGCGTAGAAAGTGATTATTTTCGTAGCTGTATTCATTGCGCATACGAGTTTCCTTAGCGCTGCAATCTTTGCAGACAAGCTTCTTAGTACGAGTAAAATTCACTAGATGTCAATGCATTTTTATTTATCTTTTTTTTTATAGTTTAACCTCTATAAGGTTT
Organism: Gerris lacustris; assembly: GCA_951217055.1. Classification (NCBI taxonomy): domain Eukaryota; kingdom Metazoa; phylum Arthropoda; class Insecta; order Hemiptera; family Gerridae; genus Gerris; species Gerris lacustris. The sequence continues at coordinate 2,305,588 of OX578281.1, read as the reverse complement.
CTTTTTCTCAAAATCTTTGGTATTTACCAATATTTGTTATAATTACATTGATTAATATTTAATGTATTTTCATTGTCTGCTACCTCGGAAAAAATAGCATATGCTACACGACTGTGAAGTGTATTTTCTTTATAATTGCCGTGGTAAAGAAAAAACTCACTTCACAGTAGTAACATAATATACTATTCTTTTCGGTCTCTTCAACATGATTGAGTTTTATATAATTTAAGTTATAATTAATAATATAGAACAGTTTTGTTATCAGTAGTTCATTTATTTATTTTTTTTTAAGAGAATGAAAAGAATGGTTTATTTTTATTTATTTATGTCTCTATGGTGACAACATTATTAAGTAATTAAATACAAAACTGTAATAAATAATATTTAAAACACTAAATAAAGATCAACAAATCAATACATGACAGACAGGAAGAGAAGAAATTTCCATCATGCGAAAATGTGGCACTCTTAAATATAGTACCAGGAAGTTAGGATCTAATAGGAGGTAGCTCAATGTTTCACTTTTTAGTACAATATATTTCTTCATGGGAGCGCTGAATTAAATATTTTCTAAATTTTATATAAAATGATATCAGAGCTCCTAGTGGACCAAAACAGAATCTCTTATATTCCTGAAAACTATTTCCTTTCTCTGCAGGGCAGTAGTCTTCAGAGGGGGAGGTGTAAAGGTTGGCCAAACTGGATTCAATGCCCAAAAACATATTCATATAGTGGAGACATTTTTTTTTTATTTGGTTCTTCACAGATTTGTTTGTTTCCCTTTACACAAGAAAATGTATGCTGGAATAATTTTATATTTTCTAGAGAACTATTATATGATGCTACTATATGATGCTTAGCCATTTTAAGTGATAATCTTAGTGTTAAGAATTTATTTTTTAGATACTGGATCATAGTTAAGATGGACAAAGCTTGGAATTTCGACCAAGTTGTAAAAACCGAGTTCATTGTGTGCGCTCCCAAAGATTTAAGAAATGAGTCTTCAAATCTGGCAGTTAGTCACTTTTATTTTTGCAATTTTATATTGTTCTTGAATTTTTTACTCTTTGAGGCTTCTATTTGCTAAACTATTTGCTTTTTGAATTTTTTTACGGTAATAAGTGAATCATGTATTATTCATTAATATGTACCATTATGGTAGATGTGATTTAATTCATTCTTACAAAGAACTTTTGAGTATGTGCAGTGCAGTCAAGTGGACTCTATTTGTATATGTTAGTATGACGTCTCTTAGTTCATTTCATAAAAGTATTATATAAATGGTACCATAAACTCAGCTTTAAATTGATTTTGTTTTTTAAATTTATGAGGGGGAGATGTGACAAAATTTTTTAAAAAAATTATATATATAAACGACAACAACTTTTCACTTTATTCTTTTATTTCATTATGAAAAAACTGACTAAAAATAAGTGTGGATACATTTAAGAAACAATAATTAATATAAAAATACCATTTTTAAAAATTGATCTTATTTTCATCATTTCTTTGTTTTTTGTATTCTTCATCTAAATTGTTTCCATGAGCAAAATTTGGGGAAGATTGAAAAACAGGAAGTGGTTCAAAATTGGGGAAATAGGTGTGCGATGAAACTTACAAAGCAAAGTAATATAAGACCAGTAAATAAAGGTTATAAAGCATTCTTAAAATTAACTCCACTAGCTTTTTCCAACTAAGAGTGAAAAACTCCATTAATTATTTTTTGAATTTTTAATAATAATTCAATTTTAACTTTTAAGTATATTACATTAATGATATGAGATTTTCTTTGTATTAATCACTTATACTCATGCCATTATACTTTGTTATTCTGACAGCGCGGGAAAAATGAAAAAAAAGGGGAGGGGAGCCAATGAGAGCTCAAGATTTTGGTAGGTAGTAGGTTGAGCCAACTAGGCAAACAAAAATATCACTGGATAACCTTAAGATTACTACTTAGTAGTTTTATTTTTTCTCTCACATAGGTTGGCCAATCTGAGCTGTTAGATTTACAAAGTATAATGGCATGAGTATAGTCAGGAGCAAACATTTTGATGGTAATAAAATAAACTATTTATAATATACATATTTTCTGAAATAATTGTATTTTTTGAAATGATCATTTTCGTGCAGGAAGTTTGGAATACAAGTATTAGGTTCTTATTGGTAAGTAGGGTCTAAAGGAAAAAATTAGAAGCTCACTTTTGCGATATTTCGACCCCTCTTTGGGTCATCTTCAGGCTGACTAGGATTACTATTTCATCCTTTAGTTTTTTTAAAGTTAAATTTTCTCTAACCTAGGTGGCTATTTTCAATTGTTTTGATAAGTTTCCTTAAAATTCCATAGATATCCTATGATTGTCAGTACAAATATTTGTTACAAGTCAACACTTATTATTAAAAATACTAATTTAAAATTCCTAATTTAAACAACGAATTTAAACGTAGACGAGCTAGCTAACACTGCAGTGATCCAGGGTAGCAAAATCAACACTTTAGTAACTTCCAAATACATACACGCTGTGGTGTCCTCTATATCAAGTCCGTTGGGTAGCTCAAAATAATTAAAATTAAATTAAGCGTCTATTACGATATTTAATACTTCTACTACAATTATAATCCCGATAATCATTACCTTGAATAGCAAAACTTTTATTTTTATTAACGGGTCGATACTGTTCATAATTTTTAAACTTTAACTTGAACATTGGACTAATAACCTAATAAAACCTATCAGAAAAAATTACGTTTGTTAATTAATTAACATATAATGTTTAAAAAAAATTGTATCATTTTCTGTTGTATTCACAATAAAGTTCTATATTAAAATCAAATTACTACATTTGTAGATAATTAATATTCTCACAAGTCATCTATATTAAAATCAGTACATAATTATTTAGTATCTCAGAGCTTATAATCTGGGATACTGCAACGCATATATTTCTACTTGTATAAAGCAGGGCCGTCCCTAGGGGGGGGTCAACCGGGTCAAGCTGACCCAGGCGCCACGTCTAGGGGGCGCCGCCAGGCCCCCTTCTTAACTATTAGCTGAATTTGGCAATAAGGGGGGGGGGGGGGGGCGCCAAAGATGCCTTTGACCCGGGCGCCTATACCCCTAGGCACGGCCCTGGTATAAAGCAAACCTGGCAGACTAATTGGACAGAGAGTAATGCAAAATTAAAGCACATTAAACCCATTATAGAAGACTGGACAACAAGCTACAGATCTGACAGAAATGAGGAGACTGTACTTTGTAGACTTAGAATAGGCCACACCAGACTAACGCACAGTTATTTGTTTACTAGAGAAAGAGTCCTCCCTATATGTAGATATTGTAACGACATACTGACTGTTCCACACCTACTTATAGACTGCCCACAGCTAGAACTTTTACCAAAACACCACAATTTACCAGAGACTATGATACAGTTATTAGGAAATGAAAGCAACACAGTATTAAAAGTTTTACTATACCTTAAAAACACGGATTATTACAACGAAATATAAATTTTTAAGTAAGACGGGCTAGTAGGACGTTTTAATGTTATCAACATTTCTATATAGTTAGGTTGAGGGAACAATTAGTTCCCTAACATGATCAGGGTGTTAATAACCTAAGCCGTCAAACACCCATTAATAAAACAATAACAATAACCATAACAATTCCTTATTTTTCACCAAATACCTAAGTATTAGGAGTTCTAGAAATAGAAAGGAAACCGCCCCTTTTTCTATTTGCTGATATTTCTGTGATGATTTTCCAGGTGCCAAAAGTGTATCGAGACTTCAAACACTTTAACTTCCTCTGCTGCAGTTCAGGACCCCTGACTCTCGCTGTGGACTTACCTAAGTCAGGAGTCGTGCCAGGGGAAACTTTACCTTACAATTGAGCTAGACAATTCTACAAATGTTCTTATCACAAGTGTTAAAATCTTACTTAAACAGGTATAACAAAATATCTCTTCATCGTAACTTTTCTTTATTTATTTTTTGTTCCATTGGAATGACCAATTAGGTCATATAACTTTGTCAAATACATTAGATAAAAAGGGAAAAAGCTAATTATTAAAGTGATCATAAAATTCATTTTAGGTATATATGGTGCAAGTGACGTCAGTATTTGTTTTAAATCACTTTTAAGAGATTTATTATTGAGTTATGTACAGTATAGTCTCTATAGTCTGAGCTCCAATAACACTGTTCTGCAAAATTTAACAAAATTTCAGGCCCCAAGAAAATTGTATCTGAACTTTATGTTTTCGAGGTTGCTGAATCCGAATCTGAAGTTAAAATTTCTCCTATATGTACAGTTTTCCCAGAAAATGTGTCTAATGTTCAGAAAAATTGTGTTTTTGGGGGTTTTCAACTCAATTTTTCACCATAAAAAAAATAAATATTGGGCATTTTAATATCTTCAAACTATGAAGAACACAAATCTAAAGTAAAAAAAAAATCTGGTGACCTTACTTTTTTAAGACAATTGAAAAATAAGAAATTATAAAATCAATTTTTTCTTATATATTGAGTCTTATTTCTATTTCTTTTTCAGCTATATAAGAAATGTGTTGTGACTTTTTTTCTGACATTATTTTAGAGAATTACAATATATGTGACCGAGGGGGGCACACAATAAACATTTGGGGGGGGTGGGGGGGATATTGTATTTTAGCATATCATATTATTTTATTGATAAAAGTAAATAAAAGTGGTGGTTCTAAATAATTTGTTTCTTTGTTTTATCAGTTTTGGGGGTAGCGCGTCTAAATTTAGAGCTTAAATTCCTTTCTCGATTTTGCCTCAGGGCATGATATTTCTTAACATGTATGCCAAATTTCATATAAATCAGCCCAGTGGTTTAGGCTCCACGAGTTTAACAGACGACAGACAGACATTTTGTAAAAACCACTTTTTTGGACTCAGGGGGCCTCAAAACACATCCATAAAAAAAAAATCCATCAAAATCTCAAAATCGAATTTTTGCACCATCGCACCACTTTCTCTTTATATGAGGAAATAAGAATCCCATGATATTATCTTAATTCTACAAACTCTCCGTCAAGACTACTAATGAATTAAAAATATGCTTATTAACTTAACATGTGTATTATTATTGACCATATTAATTGATTGTAGGAAATAAAATGGATAGCAAATAGTCCATCATCAAATAGTACAACGACAAATAATACTCTACTAACAGTTCACTGCCCCGGAGTTGGTAAACGTGACAGCATATCATGGCGTCAACCTATTACCATACCTGATATTACTTCAATCAATATAGATGAGTGCTCTATTATCAAACAAAAACACTATATTGTGGTGAGAAATCTATCTTAATTATATTAATGTTAAACACTGAAATTATCGTCTATTTTCTTCTGTTGATCCCTTATGATTATATAAAATGATCAATACCTCCTTCAAAGAGTTATATAACATTTATTTTGTTTCTTTATATCCTATTAAAACAGTGGTTCCCAAAGTATTTTTTACCACGCCCCCTACAGTCAAGAATTAAACTCCCCCCCCCCCTTACACAATTTTATATGGTAATTAAAAAAATTAAATAAACAAGTATTACATTGAATAACCATACATTTATTTTTATTACAATTTTTTATAACATTACAAGTTGCAATTTAAACTGAACAAGTATATAGACAAAATAAATCAGTGAGATGGATAAGCTTGCATTTTTTTTACAAGATTCCCTAGTCTTGGATGAGCATTAGAAAGTGCACAACAAAAATCATTAGCAAAATCAAGTTTGTCCCGATACTTTGTGCTTATTGCAACAAGTGCTGAAAAAGATTTTTTACATTAGACGTTCGGCCGGCAAAGCTATCTCAATCTCGAGGTCCCACGCCCCCCTTGACTTGTCTTTTTTGGCGCCTCCCTTAGGGGGCGTGCCCCCCAATTTGGGAACCAATGCATTAAAATAATATTATATAATTTAAGCTTGGTCCACACCAATATAAAATTTGTGTGTTTGTTGAATTTTCTGGGAGCTAAAAATATTTACTACGCAAAATTACTGCACAAAGTCAATACATATTTTTGCTGTGCATTTTTTGTAATAAATAATTGCGCTGTATGACCCTGACCCTGCTCCTTCTGTGAGGGAATATCTTGAAACTAAAACAATATATTTTAACTCAACAAGAAAAATACACTATTTGCACGTCTACACTCAAATCCTGTCCATCACAAATGCCTTCGATGTTCGTGACAAAACTGACATCATATGGTTCGTGTGATTACTCAGCGACAAAAATATTTGTGTGTGACCTTGTGTGTTATAGTCTATACACTGCTACTTATGCGTACAACATTTAACCCACACAGGACGCCAACTCAAATTTTAATTGGTGTGGACACGGCTTAAGGGGTCAGACCTTTTACACATCCACTAGATGTGACCATTTGTGTAAAACATATGAGGAGCTTAGTATTAAAGACGGACTAGAGCACATTTCAAAATTTTACAGGAGAGCCGAAAAACTGTAGCTCAAATTCTACAGGTGCTAGAGCAATGATTTTTTTTCTGTAGATTCTTAATAGACTCAAAACTAGTTAAAAAGTGGAGTGGTCGCTTTTGAAATAAAAACAAGGTTTTGTCCATTTTAGAAGCAAAATGACGTTGAAAATAATGGTTAGAATAATAATATTGGAGAAATAATTTTTTTTCACGTTTTTCAGAGTTCTTAGGGAGTAGTGCCCCCAAATTTAGAGCTAAAATTGATTTCTCGATTTCCCCTCGGGGTATCATTTTTCTAAACATGAATGACAAAATGGTAGGAGTAGGTATTCAGATGCTAAAGCCCGCAGTACATCATAGGAACGAGTTAGTAAAATGCAGCCTCCTGATTGGCTGTTTCGGTTATGTCCACTTTTGAAGCAAAACGTGTGTTGACTTGTCTGTATTTGAAACAAAACTACAAATATTATTGCATTTTTACCCCTTTTCTGGTCGTTTTTGATGCAAATGGATAGCAGAATCTGATGCAGCAGGCAAAAATCTATGAGAAACAATCGATAAGTGAAATTCGGAAAAAATGTCGAATGTCTGTCTTTGATACTAGGCTCCTCATATCTTCTCTGTCAGGAAATCAACTTTGTATCTGTTAATAATTGTATGCAGCCGAATAAAAGTCAATTATGGTTTTGTTGACAGGTGGAAGCTGTTCCAGAAGGAATGCACTTGAATTTAGTTGTAACAGCAAACATTGTAATTGGTACGATACCGATTGGAAGGGAATATGAGACTCAAAGAACGTACGACCCTCCTTACTTTCCACCTCAACAGCCAGGTTTAGGAATTGTTCAGCCCCAACCATCTGGTGTCGGCTTTGTTCAGCCTCAGCCACCAGGTGTCGGCTTTGTTCAACCTTCGACTGTTGGATTTAATCAGCCCCAACCTCCTGGAGTCGGATTTGCCGATCCTAGAAATGCAATGCCAACACACCCTCAACCATCGGCACCACTCACTCCTGAGTTTGTCCAGCCTGAACCACCTCCTCCTTATCCAACAACACCTGATTCATATCAAGCACCTCAACTACATAAGAAACGCTTTTAATATATATCTCAAGGTTTTTTGGGAATACAATTTTTTTTTGTTTTTTTCAAACACTATTTTTTTTTTTTTTTTTTTTTTTTTTTACTCCCGAGCTTACCGAAGGTAACGGAAGCTATGTGATCGTTTTGAAGAACAAAAAAATTTTAGGTCTCCGATTTCAAAAATTCCTGGACAGAAATCCGTTTCAGACATCAGGGAACATTTTTGGTCCCGTGTCTGTCTGTCGGTCTTCAATTTTTGCTAACCAACATATCTTAAAAACTACTCGTCCAATTTTAATGAATTTTAGGTGGTAGGTCATAATTAGCCCATTGTTGGTCCCATATAAGTTTCAACCTTCTGCGCCTATTTGTTTTTCATACATACATACATACATTTATTTACACCTATAGCTTCAAAAGTACTTATCTGATTAGAATGAAACTTTTATAGTTTATCGAATGTAACCCGCAGATAGCCCCAGATTAATTTGAACCTTCTGCGCTCTTTAACGTTTGCTAAATTGATACTTTAATTCGTGTAATAAATCAAAACAATTTTGACAGATTAAAAAAAAAAAACGGGGGAAACAATTAAACCAATTAAATAATAATGGCTTGTAAAAGCATAAAATCAATAAAGTACGTGGATAGGATGCGAGGAAGCTATGTGCCACACCAATTGGCAGTCTATTTTTTTTTAATCTACAAGTGTTCTTCATTCACTAAAAAAACATTATAAGCAAGTTAAATTTTAACTGTCAAGTTAAAATCAGGCAGCCAAAGATGCAGCAGCAGACCAGCCTAGTGAATCTGATTTACCACCAGCAAGAATGTAGCATGCAGTGACTCAAATAAAATATAAGATAAGGAATGTTTGAAATGAGCAAAGCTAAACTGAGATTTGGTCTTACGAAGATATCGCCCGAATCACCAAAGAGATGTGTTGTCCTTCTCATGAAGGGAGTCAGTCAAATTGATGCGTTCGGCAATAGGTCATACAAGACTGACCCATAGCCATCTTCTGTTGGGCCATTGTTCTCCAGTCTGCCCACAATGCAAATACGACAATCTAAATGCTAAACATAATATGTTGTCTTGCCCAGTACTAAAACCTTTCCCTGATAAGTACAATATGGTATCATTCGAGACTCTGTTTGCTATCGGGTCAGGGTGTGGTAATGATATACTGAATTTTGTGAAGGATGTGAGATTATTTTATGAACTGTAAAGCATGAAGGACAAGCTAGGTTTTTATTATTTTCTTAAAATCAAGTATAAAGATAAATAGATAAGAATGGAAAACTTTGATATTCCTGCTAATAACCATAGCTGCTGAAGCAGAGGTTAAAAAAAACAACTGTCAAGTGAATAAAGACAGCTATCGTTCCAGGAGGAATCCCTCGTGCGCCCCTACCCTCCCCCCCCCAACTACAATTTCTGTTCTACTGCTCCGATTTGCACCAGACAAACACCACAACCCTTAGAATTTTATTCCTAATAAACTTACATACATAAAATGTACCTTTTACATTATTATTTTTTTTTTAACCTATAATTTTTTTCATTTATTATAAAAATATGGGTGAAGAAGCTAAAAGACTACTTCTTAACCCTCGGGTGCGCGCAGTCTAATACAGACACAAGGAGGCGCAGACCCCTGATAGGACTTAATCTGTTTTATATGCCCTCACAACAGGTAAAATAAATATAAACTTTAAATTATTTCAGCAAAATATTATAAAACACATTTAAATTGGTTTTATTGTTTTATTATTTTTTTAATTTATAAAATACCGTTGTTTAGTTTCATATTTTATAAGCACAAAATTAGTCAGTCACAATTATAATTTTCAACTTTTTATTTTTTCTGAATATTTTTAAATTCAGGTACCATATTAATTTATTTTGTATTTATTATATGTATAAATTTCACTAAAATTTGCGAAATACTAGAATTTAGTTGAAAGTGGCGCGGGTCCCCTATCAGGACAATATGGGCACAAAATTGAAGTATAATCAGGTACGATGTCAAACATTGACTGATTCTCTTGATAAAAGCAAAAAATGTAGCTAGAAAAACCCCTAGCTTCTAATCGCACCCGCATCTATCTCAATTTCACAGTTATATCTTAAATTTAGTCCTCACAGGACCGTGCATTCCCGAGGGTTAATAAACTGGAAAAGAAGAAAAGTAATTTCTTTCTTCGTGCACTACATTACATATGTTTGATTTAATTCCTAATTTACAAACACAAGAATCTGCACCCTCAAAATTTTTTTTGAAATGTTTATGTCTTTACTATGGCACATAAACTCCAAAAGCATTATCAAAAAACGACACTAAAAAGCGTTACACAAGTGTTGCCAAAAATCGACACTAAAAAATGACAGCAAAAAGCATTACATGAAAATGTCTCACTGTCTTGCAGACTCGTATGCAAGACGTTTTTCTGTATAAACATAAAATTTAAGTGTTTTTAAGTATTTCATACTGTTTTCCCACGCTATTTCTTGATTCTAAGTCCTAATAAGACATAACAGAATCAATTCAAGCAGAATCGATTCCAGAAAGTGGAGACTCGCCAGCACTACTAACATCTAGGGGCTGGAAGAAGGACTTGAAGCTTGCCCCAATTGCTGACCTGTATTAAAAGCGAGCTATTGTATAAAATAACCAATTTTGCTTTTTGAGTTTTCATGACTTTGATTATGGTTATAGTATGCATCACATGGCTGTATCATTGAAGCGAGTGTAATGCAATAAATATTTGATAGTTAATCATGATGAGTTGATATTTAAACAATATGATTGTAATAGAGAGCTGTGTAGTTTGTAGTGGGAGAAATTTAGATAGAAAGACCCCAAAAAACAAAAAAATCTGAGTAGAGTAAGGGGTCCCTGGATCGATCCTCCAGGGGGTCAAAATGTTTTTCATCAGTTATAATGAAAAGGTAAAATTATAGCCGGAAAATTTTCATCAGCCTATCATAAGGTATTAGTATGAATTATTTCATAATTTCAATTTTTTTTTTTTTAATTTTGACCTCTTCTGCCAGCTCAACTTCATTCGGAGGGAACTTTCACGCCATGCGTGACCAAGTTGGGTCCCAAAGAACATATTTTTCGTGATATAGCTCATTAATTTTTATCACCTCCTCTTCGACCACTCAGCTTCACTCAACATACTTTCTATATTCTATAAACGACTCAAAAATATCTCGCACTGACGGGAAGAGATTGATGGAGCAGAACGTGTGATGGTGTCGTACAGCAATAACGGCATGGGGGAAGGGGAATGTTATAAATATCTGAGAAAAGTAATAAAAAAGTGTTGCTAAAGGCCCCGAGACTCGACAGAGCCAAATCCAAGTGAGCCATTTTAGAATCAGACCAGGCCACAGCCACGGCGGGGTGGATTGTAGACTTCCAGCCTGGTTTGCTGAGTCTCACCGGTCCATCTGAGTTTCCCCACACACAGTTTTGAAGCGGCGCGGGGCCGTTTGGCCTGGTGGATGGGTCGTGTTTGGCCTTCAACATTTGCTACCCACTTGTTGTGGATAACAAAAATCTTGTTGATGACGATAACATGTATTTTTGTTGCTAACAAAAATTGTTGGTAACAAATTCAGAAGAATTTTCCAAAATGTTACTAACAATTGTTAGCAACATAAGTCAATAACTTTTGTGTAAACCCGGGTTTATCTTGTTAGCAACAAAATTGTTGGTAACATTTGTTACTAACTCTGGTGTGAACCTGGCTTTAGAAGCTTGTTTAAGCTCGCTTCAATAATGTGCAACACTCTGATGTAAATGAACAATGAAAAATCTTTAAATCAAATTACAATTATTAATAACTACGGGAGACATACAGAGAAAAATAGACCCCCGCACCGGGACTCGAAACGGGTCCTCCAATTAATCTGTTACAGGTGCTCTTGCCAACTGAGCTATACAGGAGAATGATTTTTCTCTGTCATTACCGATACAAATTCCCCCAATCCAAGCTTTCAATCTTATTCTACAAATCTAGCAAGCCAAATATTCACGGCAACAGAACTACACCGAGAATTATCGCTTATAATTGTAAAGTACTTAATTAGTACCTGTACCTAGTACAATCTATTAGAAATTAAAATTTTTAAGTTTTGGTAGTTTTCATTCTACGGAAAGATTAAATTTTACTTTAAATCAAATTACAATTATTAATAACTACGGGAGACATACAGAGAAAAATAAACCCCCGCACTGGGACTCGAAACAGGTCCAATCCGTTACAGTTGGGTTAATCCGTTACAGGTGCTCTTGCCAACTGCAAGAGCACGGAGAAAGCGCGGAGCTCTCTGCATACGGGAGAATGATTTTTCTCTGTCGTTACCGACACAAATTCCCCGAATCCAAGCTTTCAACTTTTCTGCTTGCGGGGGTCTAGTTTTCTCTGTATGTCTCCCGTAGTTATTAATAATTGAAATTTGATTTAAAGTAAAATTTAATCTTTCTGTAGTATAAAAACTACCAAAACTTAAAAATTTGAATGAAAAATCTCCAAAACTTTATTAAATTAGGGTTACCATGTTACAAGTATTTAGAAAACCCGACATCCTTATAAGCAATAAATAAATAATTCAAGTCATTGTAAGCTTTTAGGCAATAGGGGCGTTGTTCCGCTGAAGGAGTGATATATACAATGGAAAATATAGGAAAGGTTTTTAAACAAATAAAATAACGATGATAGAATTTTTACAAATATTTATTTATTTTGTTATAATTATTTATTATACAAAAGAAAACAAAAAGAAAAAAATATAATAATAAGAAAATTATATAAACAATTTAGTTTTAGGATTAAACAGGTTTAGTGGACATTGACAAGAAATTAAAATGTCTCCTAAAAAATAAAAATTATAAAAAAACTAAATAATTTAATTTCTGAAAGGATTACTCTTAAATTAAAAATAAATATGATTTTAAAAAAAAAAAAAAGTTGTACTTTGATAACATATTATTTCTGTTTAAGTGATAAAGAAAAGTAATAAATAAACTTAAACTTTTTTAAGTCCAAATTAGGATTGATGAGGTAGAAAGTGATTGAATCAAGTCTGAATACGACTTAGCTAAGTTAGTTGTCAAGTTTGTAATAACAATCTCAGAAGCTTATTTGGTACTCAGAGTTATAAAATTTAATAATTTTAAAGTTATTTCATTCTAGTTTTCAAACTTTCTCCTTCTAACTTCTTAAGGTCAAAGTTAGTTTATTTATTTATAATGATTAACTAATTGGTCATTTATTCGTAGTCGGAATTATTATTTTCTTACAATATTTAGGAAGTCTTACTAATAATAGCAAGTAGGACCTTAGGAATATCTTACATTATTCCCTAGGTGCATAAATAACTATTATAACATTACAGTAAACCTCAAAACAACATGGTGCGTCATGGTGACAAATAACGTTGTTTTTTTTATGTTTGCGTCATAATGTTCTTTTTATGTTTATAAATAATAAACATTAAAACCGATTCTGATGCAATTTTATAAATATCTGAGTCCAGACTAACATAAGTCAACGGGGAAAAACATTTATAGCCAGGAAGAACTTTTTTCTCTCTTCTATTTCGCAGTCAAAGGGTTAATGCCTATTGGATTGTAGCTATTAAACCTAAAATAAGCTTTAGAATACTCTACCACCCCACAGACAGACATCTATACAACCTGTGAAAACAAATAACTCAAAATCACTTAACTCCTTTCTACCTTCGCCATTTACATTTTATTTCTTCCTATATAGAAACTAAATATAATAAGTTATCTTGATTAGTTTATATGTATGATCAGGTGCATAGCCAGACTCTTAGGTGCTGTGCACACTGAAGAAACAAGTTTCATGAAACGTGAAACTTTAGTATCATGACACACTTGATTTAAAACACATACAGAAAGGAACACACTGAGTTTCTTAAAACTTTAGTTTCATTTGGTTTCATGGAACATGTTTCACGCAAATAAAAAATCAGGTTTCGTTAAAACCAAGTTGCACGTGATTTAATGTTTATTGTTTTGCTTATAATATCAGTTTTGATTACAGTAGAGTCTCGCTAATCCGGGTTTAACGGGACCGGACCTTGTCCGGATTACCGAAAGTCCGGATTAAACGGAATCAGTTTTAAAATGTCTGTAAAACAAGTTTTAGTTAGGTAAAACTATTAAAATTTAAAATCGATGATTTTATCGTAAAAATTACTTGTATTTTAGTTTTTTTTTTTTAAAAAAAAACACTATTTAAGGACTGTTCTGTCATCAGTCCTAATATCAAATAAATTATTATTATTATTATTATTATTTCAAATGAATTAAATAAAGGCAATCTATTACGCAGGTGCAAGTATAGAAGGAACAGGGAAACAAGCTGTGTTCTGAAATGAAATTCGAGCAACGGCTAATCATTTCACCAAAAGTTAAGACACTGTACACTGGCGGCTTGGGGAAATTTCACGGAACTGCGTTAGACCACCGCTACGTGTTTCTTAAAACCCTCTCCCCATCTCAGTCTTATATAATTGTATTTCCTGGAATATTCTACCTTTATATCTTCCGCCCTACATTTCTATGGAATCGAAACAGATTTATCAATGTTCTTATTCATTCTTAATTATTCCAAATCTGATTATTTTTAACCGAAATACCAGGTATTCCTCGTCTCGGAACGTTCGAATGTACACCTGTAAACTATACTAGGAACAATTTTATAAATGTTAGTAGACAATAAAAGCAGAAACCTCGTTAATCTTAACAATTCATAAATCTGAACAGGCCCTTGTTCTAAATTGTACATAGTTTTTGCCCCGTCCGGATTATACGGATGTCCGGACAAGCGGGGTCCGGATTAGCGAGACTCTACTGTATTGCGTTTTATTGATTTTGGTGTTCAGTTGTTTGTGTAGTTTATTTAAAATGAGTGCAACTGAACAACAAACAAAACGCAATAATCAAAACTGAAATTATAAGCAAAACAATAAACATTAAATCACGTGCAACTTGGTTTCAACGAAACCTGACTTTTTGGTTGCGTGAAACATGTTTCATGAAACTATAATTTCAAGAAACGTATTGTGCTCCTTTCTGTATGTTTTAAATCAAGTGTTTTCATGATGCTAAAGTTTCAAGTTTCATGAAACTTGCTTCTTCAGTGTGCACAGCGCCTTAGGGACCTATAGGGACCTAGAGGAAGATAGATCAAGTGTGTGAGATAATCTACCTCCAGTATAGGGTCTCCTATCCCACCCTCGCTACCCTAGCCTAGCCACACCTCTGAGCGCAATAATAAAAATGTAATACAAACATGTGTAATGGTTAATAAGGTAAAATCACAAAAACAATTTTATTATAACAAACCATATCTAGTTATTGTGATTAAACCAAGCCTTTTTTTATGTTATTTTATTTTTTACAATGAACCAATCAAGTTTGTTATTTAAATTTCATTCAATATACAAATAGATTCTTATGATTAAATCAAATATAACAGCAAATTTGACCAGCTTTTAGAAAAAAAAACGAAACACAATTATGAATATTTAGGTACAGACTCACTCAAATTAGTCATTATCAGAGAAATTATTATCAGTTTTATGATAAATGATAAAGACCAAATAACAAGGTTGAATCAAATCTGTATTCAAAATTTATGCTGTTGTGTTTATTTTATTTTTTTATCAATTAACTGTTAAGGGTACTTCTTTAGATTGTTACTCCCCTATGTTTTTTTTAAGAATATAAATGACTTTGACTAAATAACTATTAAGACAAAGTGAAGTTTAGTCCAATGTACTTTGGGACAAAGGAATATCACACTTCTTGTTTTTATAAGGGGAGTAACAGTCTAAAGAAGAACATTCCATACACCTTCTTTAGATTGTTACTCCCCTGTTTTTTTTTATAAGTGGAGTAACAATCTAAAGAAGTGCCCTGCTAAGAGTTATTTTAATTTTTTTTTATACAAAATAAGAAAGTTTTACAAATTCTCAAGGGGAAAACAGCTAAATTAAAAGTACATTAGTTATAAACACCATTCAGGCGTTACAATAGAACTATTTTACAGTTTTACATAATAAAAAAGAAATTTTCTAAATCTATTAATGCATTTCAAATACACGTATATTTTTATTTTATTTTATTTTTACATTTTATTGAATAGATACTTTATACACATTGAAAAATAGATAATATACATTTTTTTTTATTTTATTTTTTATTTTTTTTATTACTGTTTGTTATTATAATTTTAAAAAACCCAATAATTAACTTTAATTAATTAATTATACGTAAATAGTATAGATCTTTCAGAAATTCGATTATGTCTATTTGTAGATTATGTAAATTAGCTTGATGATATATATTTAAAAAAAAAAAATTAATAAATTAGATATTATAAAGGAAATAATCACATCTGTACATTTATTTTTCCAATTATTAAAAAGAAAGCATTACGAAAATGAAAAAAAAAAAAAAAAAAATACTGAAATTCATAGCTACTAGAAATTCCAGTTTTGAAAATTTTATTAATATATTCAAAATTATTAACTTGTCAATTATTCTAAAAAAAGCTTAAAAGTCCCTAGCTGTTAATTCATTTTATTAGTGAAACAGAAAACTTCATATTTTAAACTTAATCATAAGCAGCACTCTTTCGAGAAAATTGAAGACAAAATTAAAATAATATATATATATATATATATATATATATATATATATAAAGAAAAAAGATGATCACTTGTTGTCCACTGAGCCCTTAAATAAAAAAAGAAAAGAAAACAAGGAAGGTTAAGTTACAACATTACTTATTTATTATTATTTTTCAATAATTAGATTGCGTTAATGTATAAACTTATAATTAATTAATTAATTATTTATAATATATTTAATTTTATTTTTGTACAAACATTTGAATTTTTATATATTGATTTTGAAAATAAAAACAAATAAAGAAAAAAAAAGGGGAAGAACAGTCTTGTGATAAAACACTGGAGGAGGATGGGACCAACAAACCTCTAGATCTACATTTAGTTCATTTTTTTTTTATTACATTGAAAAGCACTGCTTGTAGAGAAAAAGTTCAGTTTTAACAAAATTATTAAGTTTATTAGGTGATGATCCCTTTAAATGGATTTTTAATCAATTTAAGTGGAAATAGGTAAAGATTTTGTTGACCATCAAATAGATTGTCAAATCAAATCTATGTGTAACTCAAAATATTTTTTAAATTCTTGACACTTTGTGGAAAAATTGGGGTTGGGAGCCAATGAGAGGTCAGGATTTTTAACTTTAGAAACTCAGACCAACCAGGCAAACAAAAATATCACCAGCCCCACCACTCCCACAGGCCTAGTGGCTTTATTTTTTTACCTCATTAAAGTTGTCAACCTGAGTGTCAAAATTCACAACTCATAACCACGCATATGCATACTGTAGACAACTCAAGGCATTCTTCTGTCAAGGAACTAGCCGTAACATTATAATTTATAACTCAGAATTAAATTGTTCTTCTGTTATTATAAAAATATACTACGTTTCCATGTGTTAAAAAAAGGATTGAATCCTGATCTGGGATTTAAAAAGTTAGGAGTTTCCAAGAGTGGTATCAAATCCGTATTCAATATGAAATAAAAAAGAAAAAAAAAACTTTTTCTTGGTTACTTTTGTTAAAGGTTATAAATAATTTTGTAACCTTCACCTTTTATAACCATGTTTTTTTTATTTTTATTACGTATTTTGACAGATTTGACTACAGTTTCTTCAGAAATACGCTAGGTGCGCTCACACCCATGCTCTGCGCATGTCAGGATTGAGTTCAGGTGTTTCCACAAAACTTCATCCAGATACGATCCCAGAATTTAGTGTATCGTATTTAATCCGTTATGAATCTAGGTTTCCATGGACACTTTGGATCCAAAAACTGTATTTTACCTGTAATTCAATCTGTATTTCAAAATTACGGAAACGTAGTATTAGTCTACTTCGCAGCAAATTATTGATTGTTTCAATTTCACAAAAAAAGCATTATCAATTATAGTTGTTTATGATATATATTTAACTAAGTTTCAGAATAGCCAACATAATATTGTACGGGACAAATTGTTACACTGATATTAAACAATGGCACAAATTATAAGTGATCCGGATATTTATACATAAAACAATTCTTTTCAAGTGAATTGTAAAAATCATTTTGATAATTGGATTGAAATTTGGCTATTTAGAAATTAATCAAAAAAGTTATGGATCCATCAAATACAATCAAGTACATAATCAAGTATTGTATTATTGTTTAAATTTGAGATCTTTATCAGATACTATATAATATATATATAATTTATTAAAAAAAAAAAAATGATAAAATAATAATAAATAAAGAAAAAGACACATCTTTTCCCATAAACTTTTAATTAATATCTATATTAAAATATATTAATTAATTATTAACATGTAACTCTTATAAATAACTCCCTTGGGGTTTTATATTTATATATATTTTTTTGTTATTTTCAAAAAAAAAAAAAAAAAAAAAAATAGATAACATATAAGGTCGGGGATACACTTGAGCATTCGCCTCGAATGAGCATGCCTTTCCGTTCAGCTCGACCTCTCCATATCTAAGTAAAACGGGGCAAATTATATGCTCATTCGGGGTAAATGCTCTTGTGTATCCCCACCTTAACATAGTCTTGTTAATCCATGTTAGTAAGTCATTTATTTTATTTTATTTTTTTTAATTTACAATAAAGAAATATAGTTCTTGTTTCATACATATATATGTACATAAAAATAATAAACAGAACTCTTTTTATTTATATGTTTTACGTTTCACCCTAAAAATTGATTTTTTAAAATTTCAAGTGGTAGTAACAAACAAAAAACCACAAGAAAGTTTGTAATTTGTACAAATTAAAAAAAAAAAAAAAAATCATAATTGTTTAAAATAATATGAGAAACCTTCTTCATGAAAAGCACACACTTTGCTTATGGAAATATTATTTAGATTATATTGTTAAAAAAAAAAAGAGGGGAAAAACTAGATAAAAATGTAGCTATTGTAGGAATTCAAACTACAGATGTATTTCCCAACTGGTGTGCCGCCCAATTTATGGAAAGCCTTGTTAACTATGATTAAAAGTTGTAAAAAGTCCCGTTATACAATCATATTTCTATATAAGTTAGTGTGTTCCTAGTGGGATTTCAATTATTTAGAAGTTGGCTTAATTAAGGAAATCAAAGCTTCACTTTTGTAATATTTCAATCCTTTCTTGGATAATTCTCAAGCTAAAATCACAATTTATTATAATATTAACAATTGGACAAAAAGAAAACAAGAATTGTAAAGTTTAACCATCACGATGTAATCGTCTAGAAAATCAGTTTAGTGAGGTTTCAAATTTCTAAATATTGTATCAAGATAATTAAAAGAAATTAAGTTAATGTTATGTAAAGTAATTTTAATTATGTATCCGATTGTTAATATTAGAAGAAATTGTGATTTTAGCTTGATAATGATCCAAGGAGGGATCCAAATATTGCAAAAGTGAGGCTTTTATTCCTTAATTGACCCAACTTCTAAATAATCATGTTTCTGTTTCTCCACAACAATCAAATATAATACAGTAAAGCGTCAATTATCCAAAATAATGTTTTTTGGGGTGGTTTGGATAATAAAAAAATCGGTCCGAGACAACTCAGACAAACTTTCTCATATACGAGTTCATAATTATTTAGCCCAGTGTTTTCCATTTATTAGTTTTCGTATGTAAATTTAATTATTATTGTGCATTTCATTAAAATTTATCATAAAAATAACTTCTACCGGGCGGGGAATCGAACCCGGGCTCTCTCGGTCCGCGTTTTAAGCTTTTTTCTCAGGAACTAGATTTTTCCCGGGAAAACAGCTTATACCGTTGGATTCGTATTTAAATGGACTATATTTTAGAATTTTTTAATCAAAATCGTCGGAACCGTTTTCGAGAAATAATTTTTTTTCACGTTTTTTCAGAGTTTTTGGGGGCTGGCGCCCCTAAATTTGGAGCTAAAATTCATTTCTCGATTTCGCCTCGGGGTATGATTTTTCTGAACATGTATGCCAAATTTCGTCAAAATCTGCCCAGTAGTTTAGGCTCCAGGCGTCTGCACAGACGACAGACGACAGACAGACAGACATTTTTTAAAAACCACTTTTTTGGATTCAGGGGACCTCAAAACGTGTAAATCCATCAAAATCTCAAAATCGAATTTTCGCGCCATCACAATACTTTCTCTTTATATGAGAAAGTAAAAATATGGATAATCAAAATTCCCCCCAAAAAAATTAAAAGGGAAGATGTAAAAGTAATCAACCACGTATTTACAAAAAGCATCTTCGTTTTATTTATGTAGGACATAGTGAAAAAATGTAAGTTGTATCACCTAAGATTAATCAGGCATAAAGAAAGTTGTATAAACCCAAGTGACTGCAGCACTTTCCAACCATTTGGATTTCGGTTTTTTCATAGTTTCACAATATAAACTGCCTCCTCACTGTCAAGATTAAGTGCATACCTAGTGATTAAATCACCATTATTTTTTATTCCCGTAATCGTTGATTTACCAACACCGAACTTGATAGCTAATGTCTGACCCCTTTCACCTTTCTTCATCTGCGTAATAATTCCCATTTTATCTTTTAATGAAAGCACTAATAATTTCCTTTATATTTAAGTTTTACTTAAAATATCTGACCACTAACTAATTCAATGTATGATGTATACCTCACAATGTGATTTGACACTGAGAGCATTGACATAACTGAATAACAGAATGGAAAAGTATTAAGTGGAAAAATGCTGCAAATGATTCCACAAATTACATAAACAAACAAAATTTAGTTTTTAGTAAACAAATTTTAATGTCTGCCCCATCAAGCTGAATTCATCGAAATCTAATATCCCTTTATACAGCTAACACCACTCTTTCTAGCAATTAATTAGGCGGTGGCTTATGATTTTTTTTCCATGAAGCCAGTTCGGATATTGAACGTTCGGATAATCGAAGCTCTACTGTACTTGTATTAAATTAAAATATAATTTTAAATGATTTTTCCTACCCTTAAAAAACATGATTTTCAGCTATTCACTATTAATTTACACATATAAAATTACGATGGTATTAATATGATAAAAGCCTAATATTTGTCAATAGAGTGCCGTGAGGTCATAAAGGTAAGGAAACACCGCTCTAGATCCTAGGTTTTTGTTTACAACAGTCATTAATGACTGACGTAGGTGGACCCATTAAGTAAACCCAGAACACATTCTGTTGGACGAGGAGGAAATCAACCACTTTACATATTCACTTGATATCATCATGAGTGTGTAACGAGTCTTACCTTCCTGCCATTCCAACTATGGCCAGGTTACAGGGACAAACAACTCAGCTCTGGTCCCTAGATCCTAGGTTAATTCCTAATTGTCCTACCCCCTAGGCTCTAGAGGAAGGAATATTTTACCAGTCCAAATAGATATATAATCCCAATTAATATAGTATATTTTGTAATTTAAAGTAAAAAAAAATAAGCCAAGATGCCACATTTTTAATTATTAGGTTTAGTCTTAAATATTACAATTCCACCAATAGCTCAAATACAAAATTGGTTGAGGTGAATTTAATTAAGCCAGAGTGAACTACCATCACATAATATTATTGAAGAGGTTTAACTAAATGTGGGAGCGCTTAAGAACCATTCTGAGATTACAGTAACAGACTCAGTGTGATCTAGAATGAAATTTTCAAAAGAATTGGGCGCTTCTTTCAAAAAGTCAATGAAATCCTCCTGGGAATAGCCCACTCTAGCTCAAAACATCTTAATTATAGCTTTCCGTTAATTCAATTTTCTACAATAGAAATTTATGCATCAGTAAATTCCTGAACAGCTTCATATCCTCAATGTTATGATAACTATAACTACGTTCACTCATAGTTTTAGAAGCAATCCGCTAGTTCAAAATGCTGTGTGATTGGAGAACAAAAGATTGTATTGGTTTAATCCCACTCCACCAAAAATACGTGATCAGAACAGGGGGATTGTATTCATAATGCCCGTACAAAACAGGTTGAGAAGGGGATCAAGACATCAGGTTATTTTACACTTTCCAACTTTTTTAGTTGATTGGTTTTCGTGAACATCCGTTTCTTTTGTTTGTTAGTTTTTTCTTTTTAACTGCAAAAACGTTTTGAAACAAAAGTTAATACTATAAAGAACCTGTAAACATTTTTTAATAAACTTGTAAATAAGAAATGGTAAAAATTCGCTGACATATTAGGTAACATTAAAGAAGGTTTTACTGTCGACATCATCGTAATGAGATACAAAAAAAAAAAAATTCTGATCACCTGTATTTTTTGTTGTGTGAAGACGAATAGTTTTAAAAAGAAATGGGATCCAAAAGGCTTCCATAACGATACATGAACATTGTACATGTATTGGAATTGCATGGGTAAAATATAAAAGAGTTCTTAAAGCTACATGTTTTGTTGGAGAAATTAATTTTTCCCTTTAACATGTAACTTAAATCTTCGCCGAAGATTTGTTCAATATATTTTTTCTCTTAAATTTTTGTTAAAAAAGGTATTGTTTTAAACTTTTTACATTAATATATTTTAAACATTCTATAATGCATGTTTAAATCAATTTTTTTTTTTTGTAACATAATGTTCTGAATTAAAAAAAAGCTCTACTAAACTAATAATTTTATTTATACATATTGTTACACGTAGAAAAAAAAAAAAAAAAATTGTTCATTCGAGCTATTAATAATTTCCATTACTTGCTCACACCCCCTTAACAGAGGTGTCGTACAAAAATACCAATTTAACAATTAAAAAATTCTTGCCGAAAAAAGAATGAGGGAAAAAAAAAAATAATAGAAACATTATTAACATTATATTAGTTAAATCAATGACCTCACTAAAAACAGTTCATATACATTTAAAAAATATATATTTCTAAGACAAAAATTATGACTTTTTATTTCTTAGTTAAACTGGGTAAAGTACTAGTAACAAATTCTTACATCCTGTAAAAAAGGTAAAAAAGGGTATTTTATTTACGGTACCATGGTTTCAGTGATTTAAAATACAAAAGTCAACTTCATTTTTTCTTGTGTAAATGAGTAATGAAGTCACTTGATCAGGAATAAATAAAAAATCAACAAATATAATAAAAGAAAATAATATAATTGGAAAAAATAGATATTAACAATATGAATGATGAGAATTGAAGAAAATAAAAATAATAATAATGAGAAAATCCTGAAAAAAAAAAAAAAAATGGAGATATGAATATATATATATAAATATATTTTTTAAAAAAAGAAATAATTTTTATTTTTAGCTGAGTATAGAATTTCACTGTAGATAAGATTTTTCTGTATTACCTTAAAAAACATAAAAACCTTCAAAGTAAACAATTCTCAGTATCACAATAAAAAAAAGTCGGCCAAATATCCTACTTAGTATTTCTCATTCTGAAAAATATTTCAAAAATAAATATAAATTATCCACTCTGAAATTTAAATTAAAAAAAAAAAAAGTATTTAATATATTAATATTTACAAGAGGATATAAAAAAAAAATAATAAAATGAAAAAATAAACATTTTATTCTGTTTGTTTTTATGTTTTAATCAAACATTAGGTCATTACAGTTTAGAGGAATCAAAACTAAATTTGATTAGTATGAAAATGTAATCTTTCTGGGAATTAAACCACCAAATCTGTTAGTGTGATAAGATAGTGCTCTTAGTTTTGCTAAAAAACAATTTCTAACAGATTAAAATAGCTGTTTTACAAGTTACTATTAATAAATACTAACCAGCAAATGCTGATTCTTAACAAATAATTAATTAATTAAATGATTGACTCAAATAAATATAATGAAATAGATAATTGAAATGTTCTAAATTAAATACTTATAACATTTTTATTGCTCCTGTAACGATATTAACATGATTAAGATCAACTCTATTTTAAACCTCTGAACCCACGGCACCTTAACAAAAAATGTTAAATCATATTATAATCTGCAGTCAGATGAAAGAAACATAAATTTCCATTTTCTTTTTATTATTGTGAAAATAAGTTATTTACGGTGTCATTTATTCGTCGGTAAAATTTAAAAAATTAGCATAGCATGATATCTTCGGTAGGAGCGTGGTTCAAAAGATATACAAGGTGGCAGTTTATGATATGTCCAATAATTTTAAATTTAATCTGCTAATCGTAATAACAAAATCATAAACAGGAAATATTCCGTTTATGCCATCTGACCACACAATCCTATCTAATAAAACAAACATCTTAAATAACATAGATTATTTTTTTTTTACATTAAGATAATAGACTTTCGAATATTTTTAGATATTGGTTTTTATAACAAAAAAAAAAAAAAAATTCTTGTCAATCTTCTATATTACACACTTCTATATTTTAATTTTATTCTTCTATTTATAATTATAACAAAAAAAAAAAATTATAAATATTTAAGCATTATTGTATTAGAAAATAATAAATAAAATATAAATAATAATAATAAAACTAAATATAAAGAGAATTTTTATTTGACATCCATTTATAAATGAAATAAAAATTCACAAAAAAAAAAAAAAAAAAAATATTTGTTTTGGATCTCAGAAATCAAATGGTGAATTTAAAATAAAGTTCATAAATATATATATATTTTTTTTTAGTTAATTATTATTTTATGAAATATAGAGAGAGGGGGAAAACACTTGGGTTTATTTTAGGAATGAGAGGGATAATTTTGTAATATAAGTAAGCGTCATAATCATATGAAGGCATTGCATTGTAAGAGCGCCGCTCCTTGCTCGGTCCCATCCCCTCACAGTTTAATTTAACACAATTTTTCTACCGTTTGTTCCTTTTTTTTTTGTATTTTATTTTTATTTTTCAAACATTTTTTTTTATTTTAATTATTATACATATACATCGAAATAGGGATTTTATTTTTGTTTTCGATTGCGCATGCGCGATTAATATAATTTATATATATAATATATTTATTTATTTGTATAAAAAAGATAAAGAAAACAATGGGTAGATAGGGAAGGGGTCGGGGAGTTCGGAAGGAAGGATTTAACTCGGTGTGGCCGACAGACACAGACGTAGTGTGTTTGTGTGGTTTTAGCGCCTGTGGAAGTTCTGTCTTTGTGGGAGGGCGGAGGAGGGGGGTTGGGGCCCCGGAGGCGGTCTCGGAGGGCCCCTAGGTGGACCGCCGCCCCCCAGAGAACCTCTTCCACCACCTCCGGATCTTCCGCCTCCACGTCCTCCAGGGGGCCCACCTCCGCCGCTACCCTTTGTCTTCTTCTCCTCCACATTCAGTTTAGTCCTCAACTCATCCGGATAAATAATAGGCTGTGAAAAAATAGCATTGCAAAAATAATTCATCATTTCAAATTATTAGCACAATTATTTAACGAAAAGGAAATAAAGTCTTTAGAAGAGGGTTTTTTTCCCCCTACAATATCAATTTTGCATTGATCTATTCTGAGTTTTGCTTAAATGAACATAAATATTATTTAATTTATATTTTATCTCCAGTAGGGAGAAAAAGTTATGATTTTGAATTAGTTTAGAGGGTCTAAACTAAGTCTTTTTATCCCTGAACTCAAAAAGTATGGAGAAAAAGTAAAGATTGCAACTTAATTATTTTATAAATGGCAGAAAATGAATGGCTAATGTAAAGAAGTTGTTGAAATCAGGTTGGCGACACTGCTTTTTCGACCATGTTTATCTTTGCTTATAACCTGCATCTAAATAACCTTCTATTTGAGTTTAATTCCAATTCTTATTTGTTTTTAATATTGATATAATATATTAACTAACTATTAATAACTATTAACTATTAACTAACTAATTAAACTTAACTTAACTAACTATTAATATTAACTGCTATTAAAAGTGCTAATAATTATTGTTATTTATTAAAATAATAAATAAAAACTGCGCAATGGACGAAAATGTGTATTTTCTTCCTACTGGAGATAAAATATTGTATGTATCTCGTGAGTAAAGTGTCATTATTCCCCTCGTGATAATTATCTCCCTCGACTGCACCTCGGGAATTAAAGAGTCTAATTCCCTCAGCTTCACCTCGGGATTTAGGGACCATGGTTCCTTTGGCTTCGCCTCAAGAACCAACTTTTTAGCTCAGGGAATAATGGCTTTCTTTACTCCCTCCTTTACTCTTTGGAGAGCGGTCTAGTTCCAACAATTATGGTGGACACTGTGATTTTCATAACCCTAAGTACAAAATAAGTTAGCAGACCGAAAATCAAGTTGATGTTAGTATGTCACTTGATAGGTTAATTATTCAAATATTACTCCTAAACAAAGTGGTCACTTATCAAGTGATAAACTAACATCAATTGATTTTCTCTCAACTAACTAATTTTGTATTCAGGAACATGAAAATTACAGTGTCCCCCATAATTGGTGGAACATAGCCGCTCTCCACAGGTTTGTTTTTGACATTTTTTAAAATGCTTATTGCCAAGCTATGTCCCACAGCGAACGTAGTCGACCACATATTCTTGAAACGCACTAAAATATAAACTTGCACACAAAGTTAGTCAAAAACTCATTAAGTTCGTTGTTTTGACTGAGATTTTGTGGAAATCAAACATAATGAATGGTTTGTATCACTTGTTAAAAGAAATATTAACACTGTACTATTATAAAATATAAGTTTATTTGTCTTGACCACAATATTTAAATTTAATTCTAAATCAGACCGGTTTCAGCCTCTAAAATACTAAAATATAACAGGTATGTAGAGTATGACGGCTATCTTCAGTGCCTTATATTTATAGACTGACCAAAAACTTATTGGCATGCTATCTCCAGGACCATAATTTTTTTTTTTTTTTTAAAAAACCGGGGAGAACTTAACCCCGAAGACATAGACCCTTAAGTGGGTCCTTTGAACAAACCCGGATTGCAGAAGGTGCTCCCTCTACTCCTTCAACAGTCTGATGCCTTGACAGAATGCCAACACCTTGTTGATGGATATCTCTTATAGTTTTTCCTTATCGTTTTTCTTATCGTTTCCTTATCAGAATGGTTGCCTCCCCGAAGGTAAGCCATCTGTGATTTAGGTTCTAACCACCCAGCCCGGGGCAGCAGCTAATTAGATGTAAGGGAGTTTGTTCATCCTTCCCGCACAGTCTACAGATTGATTCATTTGCCAGTCCAAGTAGCTGTAGGTGCCTGCTTAGTCTGCAGTGACCTGTTAAGAAGCCCGTCACTGTGTGGCATCATTTCTTGTTTAGACTCAGTATGCTACTCGTGAGTCTTGAAGAGGGTCCTGTTATAAATAGTTTGGATTGTCTCATTCTGGGTGTGGACCATAATAATAATATATAAAGAGATAATTCATTTAAAATTGTTATTATTTTGAAGAAAAGTTCAATTTTATGTTACATATTAGCAAGTAGAAAATAGCTCTCTTGTAATTGCAAACATTTGCCTCACTACATCTTTACCTCTGAGCTGAGATAAAGATGTAGAGTATGTTAACCATGAAACAATGGTTAAGTGCCATGTAATTAAACATCCTCCTCGGTCTGAGAACCTTAAGTTTCACATTGACTAACAAAAACCAAATCCCCAAATAATGTCTTTAAGTCAAGAATAACTCAAGAGAAAAGAAATAAATACCTTGGCATTGAGTACGGCTTGCACAGAGGCTGGGTTCTCAAAGATAATAAAGCCGTAGTTCGGGGGAGCTCTGCTTCCGGGCTTACTACCTGGTTTACTCAGAACACGCATTTCAACAATGTTGCCGAATTTTCCAAAGATTTCCTAAATAAAGTCAAATTCAACCACAAACATATTATTAATTAGCCATAAAATAAAATTGAATAAAAATAATATAGGGTAGGTGGGGGGCAAAGTTCCGCATGGGGTAAATGTCCGCGTTGTTTTAAAAATGGGAGGGAAAGTACTTTTTGAAGTGGGACTGGCAACACTGATTCCTTACGTTGAGGCTTTGCTCCTGTAAGGTTATCTTGATTTAGTTTGTACTGTTGCCAAGAAACATGAGCTAAGTTTATTTTATAAGGTTTCAATCTAATTTTTTAGAATTTTGGCAGTTTATTATTAATTATTATAAATCAATATTCGTATTTTTGATTAAGTTGTACCAAAACGGTGCTCAAGTATATTCATATGTAGTTAACTTCGAAAGGTTACAATATTTTTATGAATTGATAAAATGGGGCAAAGATTCTCGCACTAGGGGGGCAAATGCCCAGGGGCCCGGCTCAGGCCAAAAACTCAGGTCACCGTAACAAAGTATTGCAAGTAAGAGAAGTGACTCTATGTAGACAAGGAAGTTTCTTATATTGATTCATGGAAGAAATAATTAGTTAAAGAAACAAATTTAGTTCCATAATTGAAGAAGCTAAACTTGTAGCCAACACGTTGGCCAGCCAAATGCCAACAAAAACAGAGTTTTCTGAGAAGAGGAAGACGACAAGAAAACGTTTTCACAAACAGACTTCTGATAAAGAATATGACCCTCAGAACAGTAGCTCAGAGTCAAAACAAGAGCGATTTAATAATTCTTAAAATAAATTATTATTTAATATTTATACGTTTTTTGCAATTCTGAACCACTTTTATGAATAATATTTTTCGATACCATCAAGAATAAGGGTTGTTTGCTCTTGGTCATATTTTAAAGTTTTTTAAAAAAACAAACATCCTGTACAAAAAATCAAGAAAAATTTGTCATTATTAGAGGTTTAAGAATAAGCAGGAGTTTTTATAAAGAATGACTTTTTATCGAAAACCCAAAAATAAGAAAATTTTTCCTTTCGGATACTCTATCTTGGGACACACTGTATATGTTTAATTTAAATTAATTATTTAAGTAAAAAAAAACACTCAAAAGAAGGTGATATGGTTAAGGCAAACACTCATATTGGGGATTGACCGGGGGGGGGGGGGGGGGGGGGGATTGTTGAGACCGACAGGGGCCCTCACAAAATATTTACCTAGGGGCCCGGAATTCATTTGGGCGGGCCTGCATCATGGATAATGGCAAAAGGTGGCCCTTCAGGGTTTGTATCATGTTTGGTTTAATAGGATCCAGTGAGAAGCAAGTTTTGCCCTTAGTCTTAGATCAGTTGATTTGCAGTCATGAACGCCAGAGCACTTTGTGGATTTGTTGGTGAATCCAATTTACCCTGCAAATTTTTTTCCCCCTTCTTGGTATTTTCTCTTACCAAATTAAAAAATTAATTGGATATTTTTTTTTCCTATTTATAGTTGAGGTCTCTAAAAAGATTACAAGTCCAGAACCTAATAAAACAATATTGGGATTAAAAGAATCAAAATATTTGTTCTAAATAGGTCACCTTAAGTTCAGATTCAGTAGCGCAGTGAGGAAGATTACCCATGAACAGCTGTTGACTATCACTGTAGTGTTGCTTCCTACCTCGATCCATATCAAAATTACCGGGCTCTGAAAAGTAATCAAACAAAATAACATGTCACTTGAATTTTTAATAGAACACACAGTATTATATCAATACCGTAAATTATAAAACACTTATTTTTGCCTAATTGAAGCAGTACAACACCAAACATAGTTTAAAACAAGAAAATAACAAAAGATAGTTTAATATTGTAGCTAACTAACCAGTGTTAATATTTTCATCACTTCTGACAAAGACACGGGATTCCCTCGGAGGTTTTGATCGGTCAACTCGGCCAAGTCCGCTTGTCTAGAAAAATATTCATGAACATTCCTATCATTAACAAAAAACTATTTCTCAACTATTTTAATTTGATTAGGGAATTGTCACATTGATGCATGGACAAGACTCTGATTTGGAACAACTCTAAATACATATTTAACAAAATACCAATGTTATAGTGTTGGGACAAGCTGAGAGAACAATTATACAGAACAAAAAATCGGTCCGAGACAACTCAGACAAACTTTCTCATATACGAGTTTATAATTACTTAACCCAGTATTTTCCATTTATTAGTTTTCAAATGTACATTTAAATATTATTGAACATTTCATCAAAATTTATCGTAAAAATAACTTCTCCTGGGCGGGGAATCGAACCCGGGCTCTCTCCATCCGCGTTTTAAGCTAATTTCTCAGGAACTAGATTTTTCCCGGGAAAACGGCTTATATCGTTGGATTCGTATTCAAATGGACTACATTTTAGAATTTTTTAATCAAAATCGTCGGAACCGTTTTCGAGAAATAATTTTTTTTATGTTTTTTCAGAGTTTTTGGGGGGTAGCGCCCCCAAATTTAGAGCTAAAATTCATTTCTAGATTTCGCCTCGGGGTATGATTTTTCTGAACATGTATGCCAAATTTCGTCAAAATCGGCCCAGTAGTTTAGGCTCCAGGCGTCTGCACAGACGACAGACAGACATTTTTTAAAAACCACTTTTTTGGACTCAGGGGACCTCAAAACGTGTAAATCCATCAAAATCTCAAAATCGAATTTTTGCGCCATCACAATACTTTCTCTTTATATGAGAAAGTAAAAAGTCTGAGAATGGTTGAAAGTAATACTTAATGTCAGCTGAAGGGTCCAAATTAAAGAATTATCAGGAACTGAGGTTTTCTGTGCAGAACCACAATATGAGCTTAGGCAAATATGCCACTGTATTCCAGGCAAAGATATAGTCTATTTTGGCCTGTTCTCAAATTTCCTGAGTAAGAAAATCTCTTAACAGACAAATCAGACTCTACTCTGACAGCCAGGCAGCGATCAAAGCACTGGTTGCACCAAGGTATACATCTAAGCTGGTTGCTGAGAAAAAAATCTATCTCAACACTCTTGGACAACTTAACAAGGTACAGCTTATATGGGTTCCAGGACATTGTGCCATTGAGGAAAATGAGACTTTTAAACAGTTAGCTAAAACGGGTTCTACATCTGCTTGGCCTAGCAGATGTGCAGATGGTAGCAGGCCAGTGTGCAGGCTGTGGGAGGAAGAGGATGAAAACCCTTCTCATCTTATTAGCAGCTGTCCTGCATTAACCCTGTCTGAGGTGGAAAATCTTTGGCTTTGCCATCCTGCCTACTGAACAACTAAAGTTACTTACCCTAAGCAAGGTGCTCACTTTCTCTGGGTCTGTCGGCTTGCTTAGAGGATACAGCAATCTAAGGTTGATTATTAAACCGGGTTGCACCTTGGATCCTCATATGAGGTCTAACGGTTTCGGACTTTATTCTAAAAGTCCCCTGAAAAAAATAATACCAGCGGAATTGCAAGGACCAAGGCACTGTGCATAATTCTACAACGTACACAAGCTTTCTTTGATTATTATTTATATAAGCTAGACTAACTTAAAAGCTTATAAAAAAAACTCTCACTGGCTTCCCTAAATCTCCACCCAGATTTTCTCTATTCTTAAAAAATCTGAATTTTCTAAATATGTAGATTTCTAGTGGAGATATCTCAACGAGACTAGTAAGAGATACTTACAGGTGAGACAGGTTGAGGAGGGGGGTTGTAGTACGTAGAACTCGTAGTGCCAGATGATCCCTTTACAAGGTTAGCGTATGTCTTCACTTCCACCACTCCACTGTCTCCTAAAACACATCAACATGTACATTATTCCCAAACAGAGCCCAGTAATTAATTACAAATAGGACAAAGAGGTCACTCGTTGGATTAAAGTTGTAACATCACAGTTTCCTTCAAGACAAGACTGGGACCCTGGAGATGATCCTCAAATGCCATCAGGAACAGACATGTGGTTCACCGACGGGTCCCAAATCAAAGAATTATCAGGGGCTGGGGTTTTCTGTGCAGAATCCCAATATGAGCTTAGTGTGAGCTTAGGCAAATAAATATGTCACTGTATTTCAGGCAGAGATATATGCAATTTTGGCTTGTTCTCAAATTATCCTGAATAAAAAAATTCTTAACAGACAAATCAGAATCTACTCTGACAGCCAGGCAGCGATCAAAGCACTGGCTGCACCAAGGTATACATCTAAGCTGGTTGCTGAGTGCGAAAGCTATTTTAACACTCTTGGACAACTTAACAAGGTACAACTGATATGGGTTCATGGACATTGTGGGGAATGAGATTGCTGACCAGTTAGCTAAAACGGGTTCCAATTCGACCCCAATTACACCAGAACCAGTTGTTGGCGTGCCACGTTGTGTTCCATAACGACATTCATGAGGCTAGATATGAAAAGAATATGGGACACTGCTTCAGGTATGCGACAATCTAAAATGATGAAACCATCTCTGAAATGGAACCATCTCAGCATCTTACCAGATCGCTGCTCTCGCTCAAAAAACAATCCTGTCATCTTTTGACAGGATTTCTTACTGGACGGACACTGTAGACTAAAGCCCAGTATGCAGGCTGTGCAGGGAAGAGGATGAAACACCTTCTCATCTTATTAGAAGCTGTCCTGCATTAACCCTGTCTGAGGTGGAAAATCTTTGGCTTTGCCATCCTGCCTACTGAACAACTAAGGTTAGTTGCCCTAAGCAAGGTGCTTACTTTCTCTGGGTCTGTCAGCTTGCTAAGAGGATAGGGTAATATAGAATGGATTATTAAACCGGGTTTGCACCTTGGATCCACTCATGAGGTCTTATTGCTTCAGACTTTTTTTTTTATATAAAAAAAAGTCCCCCCCCCCCAAAAAAAAAAAAAAAAGACAGTTTCAACATGCTGAAGTGAAATGATGGTTTTATTAGGAAGTGGTAAGGTAATTGTCTAACCAGGTGTTTCCTGAGGTGGTGAGGGTGGAGGAGGTTCCTGTGGTTCGACCGGGGTGTAAACAGTTTCTTCCTGCTCGATCTAGAACACATTAAATACAAATATAAAAACCTTAAATACCAAACCAAACTTTAAACTAAAATATATTTTAATTTGTTGCTTTTTTCCGCTACAATTTTATAATGTATTATTATGTAATCCTATCTTGGATTTTTTTTGACATTTTCATGTCTAGACAATGACACATGAACTCGAAAAGCGTTACTAAAAAAAAGCGTCACATGGAGGTGTGCAATGAAACCCAGCCCGCTCTAGGTAGGGTCCCCCACTACCATGCTCGGTTGGGCCTACACACTCCTCCCCTCCCGATCGGCTACCTGCCCCACATCCCACTTTCTTCGCTTCTCGCTACCGTTCCAGGAGTCCAGAGCAGCCCCCAGCCCCCAAAAACAAGCATTACCAAAAAGCGTTACATGAAAATGTCTCACTGTCTTGCAGACCAGTATGCAAGAAGTTTTTTCAGATATTTTTACCTCTACCATTGTCAGATTAATCTAGTTTAAATTGTTTTTTTTTAAAAGGAGAATAATAAATTAGAAAAATTATCCACATTGAGTTGCTGCTCCCTTTAATTTTCAATGTTTCCTTATTATTGTGTCTCGACTCATGTCTCCGGTCGATTTGTCATATTTTCTAATTTATATTATGGACATTCCAATATGATGATATTAAGAAGTTATAAGTTCACTTGTTAAGTTTTTTTGTTTTTTTTTCTCGAGGGGGCTTTTACACCTGAAGACGCAAGCCACTTAGGTGGGCCCATAGAACAAACCCGGGTTAGAGACTGAAATCTTCACACACTCATGTAAAGATATGGTTGTTAACCATGACTCCTCTCCTAGTTGTATTACAACCAGGAGTGTAATCAAAATGGTTTCCAGGCCGAAACCTGGTAGCGCCACCCTTTCGAGGAGCTTCCCATTTGTTTAAACAATGCTGGGTGGGCATTGAGCGAGGGGCCTAATCCGGGAATCGAACCCAGAGCTGCGGTCACTTTCTGACCCTGCTCGAAGCTGCTTAACTCGCCTTATCGCAAGGCGAGTACTCTAGCCTCAGAGCCACCCAGGCCCCCGTTAAGTTAAGTGTTCTAAACTAGTACGAGAAAATAATTTTAAAAAAAGTCATTACCATGGGAGGGATGTGGTGGAGAGACGTAGGGGAGGGTACTTCCTGAGGCTGTGGAGGTTCGGGTCTGACCTGACTGAGGTTGTTGAGCTGAGGAGGGAGCTGTGGGGGGAGTACAGGAGGAACGGGACTCGGCTGGACCATGGGAGGAGTACTAGGAGCAAGTATCTGGGCGGCCTGGGCAAGGGGTTGAGCCAGGGGTTGGATTACAGGTTGGACCGGAGACGGAGGCAGCACTGGTTGAGGTGTAGGCATCGGTTGGCTCACAGGTTGAGTCGGAGGTGGGATGTCGGCAGGCATGGGTTCATGGTGGTGAGAGTCGGACGTTCCGTTAACCATCGGCTGAGCAGACCAGTCATCTCTATCCTCTTCAACAACCTACATAACAACAAGTACATTTTTATAGCTAAAGCCATATTTGTGTCCTCTTCTGTTTAGATAAAAATGAGAGGAGTATATACTCAAATACGTTGCATTGAAGTTTATCATGATGGAATTTATTTTTAAATCACTTCAATTTAAAAATCTACATAATCCTGGATTACGAGCAGATGATTCTTGTTGGGGGTCTAGATCTCTGGATGATTTGATTCATTGAAAATAAACTTTGTCATTCTCTCAAAAAACTTTACTTCATTTTAATTTCTACTCACCTATGTAACTAATTTTACAAAGATAGTAATTTTAATTATTATTTTCAACATAGAATTTATATAAAAGAAATCGGTCTGAGAAAACTCAGACAAACTTTCTCATATAGGAGTTCATAATTACTTGGCCCAGTATTTTCCATTTATTAGTTTTCATAGGTACATTTAATTATTATTGAACATTTGGGACTTTTTTACTTTAGCACCCCCCTTGGTTCTAAACAATAGTCTGCCCTACTAAAGTCACAAAGGTTTATGTGTTTGTCTCCCCAAGACATTGGAACTCTTGGGGAGGTTTTATATTTAATATTCCTTTATCTTAATAGTTGATTAGACTAAGGGATACGATCACAATTATATACACAAGTGTGATATTCCTTTGTCCCAAGGTACAAAGGAATAAATTTTCCTTCTTCTTAATAGCAATTGGACTAAGGAATATATGCTACTCTGTATAATGTTCCTTTGTCTAAAAAATTTAACACAAAGGGATATAGGGGGGTGCTAAAGTAAAAAAGTACCGAACATTTCATCAAAATTTATCATAAAAATAATTTCTGCTCGGTGGGAAATCGAACCCAGCCCTCTCTGTCTGCATTTAAACCTATTTTCTCAATAACTAGATTTTTCCCAGGAAAACGGCTTACATCATTAGATTTGTATTTAAATGGACTACTTTTTAGAATTTTTTAATCAAAATCGCTTTCGAGAAATAATTTTTTTTTCACGTTTTTTTTCAGAGTTTTTGGGGGCAGCGTCCCCAAATTTGGAGCTAAAATTCATTTCTCGATTTCACCTCGGGTATGAATTTTCTGAACATGTATGCCAAATTTTGTCAAAATCGGCCCAGTAGTTTAGGCTCCAGGCGTCTGCACAGGCGACAGGCAGACAATTTTTAAAAACCACTTTTATGAACTCAGGGGATCTCATGAAGTGTAAATCCCAATACTTTCTCTTTTTGTGAGAAATTAAAAACAAAAAACCATTAACAATGAGCCGCAGCATACATGAGTCAGAGCAGGCAGTCTAATGGACTTAGAACCTCTAAATCAATGGTTTCAACAAACCATGAGCAGATGGTTCTTCTTGGGGGTCTGGAGTCTAGTTTATTTGTTAGATTAAGAATAAACTTTGTTATTCTCATAAAAAAACAACTTAATTTTAATTTACTACTCACCTATGTCACTTATTTTCACAAAGATATTTTTTAAAAAATTATTAATTTTAAAATAGAATTTATATGTAAAAAAGCTATGATACTAACTGAGCGACTAATCAATTAAGCCGGGTTTACATAGGTAGAGTAAACAGGAGAGTAAATCTACTCGTAGAAACCCCAAAAAACACTCTGTAGAGTAGAGGGGCGAGTAGAGTAGCTAGTAGCTGGTAGAGTAGAGTTCTATACAGCATGCAGTAAAGTGGACTCTACTCTACTTCCCCCTCCACAGCTCCCACTCTACTCGTGTAAACGTTTTCAATAGCAAGTAGAGTTCAGTTTCAGTTTATACATTGTTGTGCAATCATTTCTGCTTTTTTTACTATACTTACTACTAGCTTATGTGTAAACTCTCCAAAATCAAAATTGGTTGAGTAGGAAGTAAAGTACACGCTACTCTACTCTCCTGTTTACTCTACCCATGTAAACTCCGCTTTAGGCTAGAATATTAAATTTACAGAAATGTAGTAAAACGTTGTAAGTTAATGGTTTTACCGGAGAAGTTTTGTTGTGCAGAGTGTTCTGATGTTGTATAACCTCATCTTCATCTATATCATTCCTTGACATTTCCTCGTAGTCCTCTTCAGTCAGCATGTCCTAAAACAAAATATTTGTCAAAATAATATTTAAAAAAACTAATAGTTTGTTTTCAAAAAACTGTTTGAGACAAGCATTAGTCTGTAACTGATTAGTAATGCCACAAAATTCACTTTTATGCAGGAGCCATACTTGGATACACTACTTAATAATCTAATGACCGATTTCACGTAACAGGATTTGTCATATTTAATACAGAATGGGAAGGGAATAGTCATTAGTCACATCTACTTGTATGATAATCAGAGGCAACCATTTATAGTCTCCCTGTGATTGAACCATGTCTAGCTTCATTGTGATTGAACCATGTCTAGCTTCATTGTGATTGAACCATGTCTAGCTTCATTGTGATTGAACCATGTCTAGCTTCATTGTGATTGAACCATGTCTAGCCTCCCTGTGATTGAACCATGTTTAGTCTCGCTGTGATTAAACCATGTCTAGCTTCATTATGATTGAACCATGTCTGCCTCCCTGTGATTGAACCATGTCTAGCCTCCCTGTGATTGAATCATGTCTAGCTTCATTGTGATTAAACCATGTCTAGCTTCATTGTGATTGAACCATGTCTAGCCTCCTTGTGATTGAACCATGTCTAGCCTCCCTGTGATTGAATCATGTCTAGTCTCGCTGTGATTGAACCATGTCTAGCCTCCTTGTGATTGAACCATGTCTAGCCTCCCTGTGATTGAACCATGTTTAGTCTCGCTGTGATGGAACCATGTCTAGCCTCCCTGTGATTGAACCATGTTTAGTCTCGCTGTGATTGAACCATGTCTAGCTTCCCTGTGATTGAACCATGACTAGCTTCCCTGTGATTGAACCATGTCTAGCTTCCCTGTGATTGAACCATGACTAGCTTCCCTGTGATTGAACCATGTCTAGCCTCCCTGTGATTGAACCATGTCTAGCTTCCCTGTGATTGAACCATGACTAGCTTCCCTGTGATTGAACCATGACTAGCTTCCCTGTGATTGAACCATGACTAGCTTCCCTGTGATGGAACCATGTCTAGCCTCCCTGTGATTGAACCATGACTAGCTTCCCTGTGATTGAACCATGACTAGCTTCCCTGTGATTGAACCATGACTAGCTTCCCTGTGATTGAACCATGACTAGCTTCCCTGTGATTGAACCATGACTAGCTTCCCTGTGATTGAACCATGACTAGCTTCCCTGTGATTGAACCATGACTAGCTTCCCTGTGATTGAACCATGACTAGCTTCCCTGTGATTGAACCATGACTAGCTTCCCTGTGATTGAACCATGACTAGCTTCCCTGTGATTGAACCATGACTAGCTTCCCTGTGATTGAACCATGACTAGCTTCCCTGTGATTGAACCATGACTAGCTTCCCTGTGATTGAACCATGACTAGCCTGCATGGGCTAGTTAAATCAATCCCTAATGAATTATAGAGTAATTGCGAACTCACTAAGGCCACCA
Organism: Gerris lacustris; assembly: GCA_951217055.1. Classification (NCBI taxonomy): domain Eukaryota; kingdom Metazoa; phylum Arthropoda; class Insecta; order Hemiptera; family Gerridae; genus Gerris; species Gerris lacustris. The sequence goes on along the minus strand of OX578281.1, from coordinate 2,268,108 downwards.
ACAGTTGTAGAAGTAGTTAGCTCAAATTAATTTCATAACAATTTTTTTTTTTAATTTTAAAATGAATACAAAATGAGGAATTTGTCATGAATATCCATTCTGTAAATATCTCAGATAATTATTACATTTCTCATTCACTAGAGTGTCTATTTATAACTGCAGAATGAACTTCTAAAACTTTTAAGTGATGATTAGTTTAGTTATAAAAAACTATTAGTAGTTAAAAAGGTTTATTTTTAAAATCGTTCCTAAATAAGAAAACAATAAAGTTTAAAACAAAGACTGTGAACTGGACTTGGTGAAATATGTGTACTCAGGAAAATAAAAATAATTCTATTGTTCAAAACAATAACAAAAAAAACGTAACTACCTTCACCTTATCAATCCCCTTTTTCAATACCTAAGACAATAATATCTTTTGATAGTATACACAACATGTGCGTAAAATAATAACAAAAATAAATGATAAATACATATCCTTTATAGATATATATGATACATGAAAATTGAAAATATAATAAATGATTCCTTTAAAAAAAATTATTTAAGGACATCTGAGTTCATGTTTTATTCAAAATGACCTAGACTGGTCAAAGAGTTACAATTTGTGTCACTTTTTAAATCCTAAAGACTGTTTTAATATAACAACGGGTAATATACCTGATATCTAAAGATGTCATTGTGAACATAGTACTTCTTAGGAGCTTGGAAAGCCAGGACAAAGGTTTGGGTGAACCTTCTCATTGGCTGACCTCCGTTAGACAATTCCCCCGTCACCTGCAAATTTTAAATAAAATCCTCTTCAATTAGTTTAATAAAAATAATAATAATTATAAGCCCGGTTAATAATTTTTTACTTTGCTATTTGTTTTCTTGCTTTCCTAATAATTTGGCCCTTTTCTGGGCATAGACCTCCTTCTACCATAGTTCTCTATCTTGAGCTACTCTTAATCCAGTTTATGGCTACTTCATCAACTATTTCATCTCTCCATCTAGCTTTTGGTCTTCCTCTTTCCCTTGTTTTATCACAAGGATAGAATTCATTGATTATCTTGGAAACCTACCTATTATCTTCAAGTCTTGCAATATGGCCAGCCCATTCCCACTTTCTTTCTTTTACTATCACTACAGCATCTTTTACATTGTTTTTTTTCCCTTATCTCTGTGATTCTTATTTTTTGTTTCTTCTTTATTCCTAGCATGCTTCTTTCCATTGCTCTTTGCGTAACTCTTAAGCCTTGTCCACACTAGTAGACATGTTGCGCGATTTTGGTCTCTGAGACAATGTCTAGCGATTTGTCTAAAGACATCAGCTAGACAAACGGCGTCTACGGTCTCGTTGCTAGACCAAAAATCGCATGTCTATGGTTTTCCATTCTAAATGGTAGACATGGTGCAACGTTAGGCATGTTGCGCAACGTGTCTACAAGTGTGGACGCTAGACCTAGACAATAGACGGTCTCAGCAGACATCTATAGACAAGTTGCGCAACATATCTATAGACTGTCTATGAGACCGTCTATAAACATGTTGAGCAACGTGTCTACTGGTGTGGACTTTTTTTTAGCCCATTGGTTGAACTGTTGGTTAGGAACCATGTTTGAGGACCGAAATATAAGCAGGGTATTATGCAGGTATCAAAGAATTTTTGCTTCAAACTTATTGTCATTTTACAAATTATTTTGATAATGTAATTTAAATTCACTAAAGCAATGTACATTCAGTATTACTACACACTGTGTCAATAAAGTTTTATGTACAAAAAATTAACACGCACATACAGTAATATATTAAAGTACAGTAGAGCCTGCTATAGCAGACCCTTCTATAGCGGATGTCTCTTATAGCAGACATAAAATACAAGTTTCTTTTAAAAATAAAATTTCACGATTTTCCGCCTGACCCAAGACCCTACAATTAATTCTGATTTATTAGTATTCGTTGAAATTTCTTATTAAACCTATGTTTAAGGCAATCTTTTATTTGCTGGGTTAAAAATACTTGTTACAGCTAACTACTGCACTTTTATTCTGCTGTCATACGTTAAAAGGCCCTATCTCCAAAGAACAAAATATTACAGGAAATAACGAAAACATATTTCTTCACCTGCATCGAAGTTTTGATATTTTTAAAGGCTTTTAGTATGTATATTTTGTTTTTTTAATGTACACAACTATGTGTTAATGTTAATATAATTGATTTTTAATTATTTTATAGAAAAAATGGATTTAGGGCTTTTGTTAAAAAAAGTTTGCTGCCGTAAACTAATTCCTATAAGGGAGTTGGGGCTTTTTATCTTCATAATGATCACTAATAGCATTGCATACAACAAATCTTTGTGGATTTAGGGTGTTTTTAGAATTTATTTGTTACATAGGGCTTTCTTTTATCGAAAACAACCTCTAACTGGAGTTAGGGCCAATATAAATTTCACTATAACTCATCAGTGTATTGGTTTTAGGGCTTTTTAATAACATAAATATGTGTATTTTTTTTAGACCGATTCGGAAAAGCTAAAAAAAAATGCAGTTAGAAAAAGAGTTGGAGTTAGGGCCTTTTAACTTATGACGGCAGTATTGATGTTCCCTCTTCTGCATTAGTATTTGAAATAATTATTTAATATATAACGGACTTTCATAATAGAGGACAAGCTCAGGCCCTGTTAGTCCGTCATAGTGAGGTTCTAGTGTATTTGAAATTAAGTTCAAAAGAGTTACATACACACCTTTTCTTCTCTATATGAAATTGAAACTAAAATAATAGTTATTTATGCACCTAGGGAGTAAAGTAAGCCATTATTCCCTGAGCGAAAAAGTTGGTTCTTGAGGCGAAGCCGAAGGAACCATGGTCCCTAAATCCCGAGGCGAAGCCGCGGGAATTAGAATTTTTAATTCCCGAGGCGCAGCCGAGGGAGATAATTATTGCGAGAGGAATAATGGCACTTTACTCACGAGGTACATACAATATTTTATCTCCAGTAGAAAAAAGATTCACATTTTCGTCCATTGCACAGTTTTTATTTATTTTAATAAATAACAATAATTATTAGCACTTTTAATAGCAGATATAAGAGATTCAATATTAAAAACAAATAAGAATTGGAATTAAACTCAAATAGAAGGTAATTTAGATGCAGGTTATAAACAAAGATAAACATGGTCAAAAAAGCGCAGTGCCGCCAACCTGATTTCGACAACTTCGATTTATGAAATAATTAAGTAGCAATCTTTACTTTTTTTGCCCTACTTTACTTTTTTCGCCCTACTTTTACTTTTTCTCCCTACTTTTTGAGTCAGGGATGAAAAGACCTGTTTTAGTCCCTCTAAACTAATTCAAAATCATAACTTTTATTCCCTACTGGAGATAAAATAATATTTACCTGAACAACGACTCCGTTTCCAAGAGTTGCTTGAGAATCGACCTGAGATATCTTGGCATGACAGTCCCTGAAGTTGAGTTGCTGGATCTTCTGGTGTATTTGTTTCTGGCCCACGACGGGGGTCGTCTCCCGGTTAGGGGGGTCCAGCCCCCCGTGGATAAACGATGAGCTGTTGTTGTAAAACCTGAAACCCATCGAAAAAAACTTTCACTTAATTTGATAAATATATTGTTTTTTATTTTTTAATATTTGGCCTGAATTTACTTATCATTGTATAGTCACTATAGCTAACATAACATATCTTCTTTTAATTGTTTTAAATGTTCAGTGTAAATTTTCAAAACAAATATATGTTCACCCATCCTATAGTGTACATTTGTAACAGTTCGCTGAAATAAATTCTTGTCACATATTTTGTTTTTGATGGAATTCTTAGGTGTTGATTGAATAAATACTCAAAACTTGTTAGTTTTCACGTATTTTTTCATTATAAAACGTTTCGACCCTTCTTTGTTTTTTAAGGTCATTTTCAATCAGTTTTTCCCTAAAAAATGAAATACAATAATTTTTATTAGTCAACTCCTAATTATTATCTTACAATTTAAAACCTTAACTATTATTTCAATTTAGACTTTATGAAAACCTTAATAATATAACAATTAATTCTAAAATTAACTTACATTTACAGGTACAAATTTGATGTCATATTAAAATTCCTCTAAGAGAGTTCGTCATTATAATTAAATTTAGAATTTTAAAATAAAAATACACTACAGTCAATGCGTAACATTTAAACACCATCAAATAAATACAATATAGCTATATAAACTATAATATATTAAATTAAAACATGGTACAAGACATTGAATAAAGACTTATTACTACTATTCATATTGAAATTTAATCAGATTTTTCATCGAGAACATTGTCAATTTTGTGGCTTAATTATTATAAAGATATCTTATATTTATTAATATTTTTTCTAAAATATGTATGTGTAACTATTGTGTATATTATATAATTTATTATTTAATTATTAATAGTGGACATTATAATTTAATCTTCATTTTATTATTAGAAAAATAGTAAGACTCTGTGTAAGGGATTAGTGGCGCTGCCTGGGAGAGAAATCGTAAAACTTCTAGTGTGCTTGAGCTCAGTGGCGCTGCCTGGGAGAGACCTTCTTAAAGTATTAAAACTCTATGGCATTATTCTATTTTATATTACGTGTATTTTTGATATTTGATTATTTGTTAATTTGTTCTGTTTTTTAATCTAAACTTTAAATTCTTGTCATTACTGTTAATCTGGAGCTATAATATCAAACATAAAACACCAAAATACTGTTTCTAATAAAGTGGATTCATCCAACAGCACAGAAAATTCTATTTTGCAATTCACAAATTAAGGATTTTTATAGTATCTCTTCTGTCATTTCATGTCAGAAGACGTTGTATGGAGTAATTACTGTGCGGTATACATTTTAAAACTGGTTCAGGGTTCATTTTCATAACAGTTCTTCTACCTCTTTCAGGGTGGCCACTAATATAGCTTGAAAAAATTCCCTGACTTTTCCCTGACATTTCCCTGACCTACTTCAGGTTTTCCCTGACCATCATCGATATTTAGTTTACAAGATTTACCTTTAAAAAGTTAAAGATCATCAAGCTAAAATAGAATACACAAGTTACAAGTTGATAATTACTTAGCCCAATGTTTTTCATATATTAGTTTTCATGTTTTTGTAGAAAAAATTAATTATTATTGAACATTTCATCAAAATTTGTCATAAAAATAACTTCGCCTCGGCGGGGAATCGAACCCGGGCTCTCTCCGTCCGCGTTTAAAGCTTTTTGTTCAGGAATTAGATTTTTCCCATGTAAACGGCTTAAATTGTTAGATTTGTATTTATTAAATGGACTACATTTTTTTTTTTTTTTTTTTTTTTTTTCCTTAATTCTAAACGATTTCAAGAAATAATTCTTTTTCACGTTTTTTCAGAGTTTTTTGGGGGGTAGCGCCCCCAAATTTCAAGCTAAAATTCATTTCTCGACTTCGCCGTGGGGTATGATTTTTCTTATGTCTAGTATTTTGACGGGTCCACACCGATTTTTCCTGTTAAGCGTTTTCCTGTTCAACGCTAAAAAGTATAATCAAATCGTAACCTTTCCTTATTATCCTAGAAAGTAACAATTCACGTATTTTTACTTTCTTATGTAAAAGAGAAAGTATTGTGATGGCGCAAAAATTCGATTTTGATTTTTGAGGTCCCCTGAGTTCAAAAAAGTGGTTTTTAAAAAATGTCTGTCTGTGCAGACGCCTGGCTTAGGCTCCAGGCGTCTGCTGGGCCGTTTTTGACGAAATTTGGCATAACATGTTTAGAAAAATCATACCCCGAGGTGAAATCGAGAAATGAATTTTAGCTCTAAATTTGGGGGCGCTACCCCCCAAAACTCTGAAAAAACGTGAAAAAAAAATTATTTCTCGAAAACGGTTCCGACGATTTTGATAAAAAAAAAATTAAAATGTAGTCCATTTAAATACGTATCTAACGATATAAGGCGTTTTCCTGAAAAAAATCTAGTTCCTGAAAAAAAAGCTTAAAACTCGGACGGAGATAGCCTGGGTTCGATTCCCTGAACAGGAGAAGTTATTTTTATGATAAATGTTGATGAAATGATCAATAATAATTAAATGCACATACGAAAACTATTAAATGGAAAAAAACCGGGCTAAGTAATTATGAACTCGTTTATAAGAAAGTTTGTCTGAGTTGTCTCAGACCCATTTTTATCGTTTCGAGGTCGCCCTAGAAACCCTTATGCTTTTGGTAGTTCGTCCGTCCGTCGCATCTTGGAGTATATCTCCCTACCTATTGAAGCTGTAGACTTGAAATCTGGTATAAAAATTAAACTTTTTTGCCCAAAAACAGAAAAACTATTGCGGACTTAAACGCTCCAAATTTCTACGATCTGCGATCAATTGCGAGTAGATCGCAATACATATTTTATATTTTTTTGTAATTTTCAAGTTGGGTATCATTTCAAAGGTATTGAAATGTAGATTAGAAATATATATCGCGTTTCCAAAATGGCGGCCATTATACCCCCCAAATAATTAAGACAAACCCAAAATGTACCCCCCCCCCCCCTGCTCTACCCCATTAGGATAGGTCCAAAAAAGAGCAAAAACACATAAATATATATCTCTGTGGTCCAATGAAATTTCCGGAAGTTGGTCTAAAAAAGTTAAATTTTAGAAATTTTAGGGGGCCGTAACTCGGGAGCCCCAAAATGTTTGTCATTTGAAAATTCGAAGTTGGGTATCATTTTAAAGGTATTGAAATTTCGTTCACAAAGATATATCGTATTTCCAAAATGGCAGCTATTTTACCCCCCCCCCCCCCCCCCCAAAAAAAAATTAAAACAAAACGCAAAAAAATGCCCCCCCCGCTACCCCATTAGGACAAGAGCTAAAAATAAGGCAAAAATACAAAAATATGCATCTCTGTAGTGTCCAATGATATTTACGGGAGTTGATATAAAAAAGTAAAATTTTAAAAATTTTAGGGGGCCGTAACTCGGGAGCCCCAAAATTTTCGTTATTTGAAAATTCGAAGTTGGGTATCATTTTAAAGGTATTAATTGGTATCATTTTAAGGTATCATTTCATTAGTTTTAAGGTATCATTTTAAAGGTATTCGGTAGTATTTGGCTCACAAAAATATATAGTTTTTTTTAAAATGGCCGACATTTTACCCCTAAAATAACTAAATTAGTGCATACTACCGAAGATATAGTAATGGATAATATGCACTCCTCGTTTCTTAAAAGTGAATTTTTATACATAGTTTTGATGAATGTTTCGATGAAGGATAATTTAGGTGTAAGAAAAGCAACATATTACATATTTTTGTTAAAAAAAAATAAAAATAAATAATAATAATGTACTTATGAATTCTTATGACCGAAGCCCTTTTAGTAACTTGCTGGTAAGTACTTGACGTTATTTTTTGATATAATTTCTAAGTATAGAGGCCGTTAATCCTTCTGCCTGTGTTCCAAATACAGCATTTTTTTTTTTTTTTATTAGAAATTTCGAGAAAGTTAAGGTTTCTGTGCTTTAAAATTATGAAATAAGGATTTTAATTGCCGGTAGATTTTCCCTGACCTATGACAAAATTCCCTGACTTTTCCCTGACTATTCCCTGTCGGCCGAAATTCCCTGACTTTTCCCGGTATTCCCGGTTTTCCCGGTCTGTGGCCACCCTGTGTCTTTTATTGCTAAATATTGTAAGAGGCTTCTAATCCACCAATATCATTTACAGAAGTCGATGGCTTAAGAAATGGTACGCAAAATGTTTCTTTTAGATTCTTGAAATAATCCAGATTCAGACCTTTTAAATTTATCTACGACCCCCAATAGACCCCTGGAATACTATAGACACCTTTTAAATTTCCAAGGGGTCACCCTGGACCCAGTTAGGAACCCCTGGTTTAAATGAGAGCATGCAAGAGAACTTAAACTATTGTATCACTGCATTACTTAAAAAAAACAATAAAGATTATTATAATTACAGTAAAACCTCGATAAGAAGTGTCTCAAAGGAAAAAGAAGGGAAATAAAGGATTAGGAAAATAAAGGGGATTAGGAAAACAGTCTTGTTTTCTTGAGTTCTTCTTTTTGTTGAGTCGTGTTATCAAGGTTATTTTGACTATCAGTCTTGGTATTGAGGTTCTCAAGTCTAGACTTGCTCAAGGTCGACCCATTCCAGTATATAGTCGTGTTATAGAGGTTGACTTCTCAAAACGACTTGTTATAGAGGCAATTAGAAAAAATTTGAGTTATAGAGGTTGTTTGGATAATAATAGTCGCATTATAGAGGTTAATTTAACAGATGTGAGGGAGTTAGTGAGGTACAGTCTAAAGAAAAAACTTGTTTACCAACTAGTTTCGTAAAATATATTTTTCCGTGGTAGGCTGTGAAATAGTAACTTTAGAGCCTAAAAAACATAGCTAAAATCCATTTTTTCATTACGTGAACTTAAAAAATCTTTTCATTACTCCTAGCTGTAAAGAAAAAATCTTTTACGTCCTAGGAACTAAAAGATTTTTTATGTCCGGCGGGTAGTTGTCAAAACTTCCGTTAGTACCGCTGCAGTCTTTGTAGAAATGCTTCTAGTACGATTAAAATCCTCTAGATGTCAATGCGTTTTATTTATCTTTTCTTATAGTGTAACCTCTTTTTAAGGTTTCTTTTTTTAAGTCTTAAGTATGTACTAATATTTGTTATTATTATATATTGATTAGTGATTAATATTTAATGTTTTTTCATTGTCTGCTACCTCGGAAAAAATAGCATATGCTACGCGACTGTGAAGTGTTTTTTCTTTACCTTGGCAATATTTACTGTCTCGCTTCGCTCGACAGTAAATGTAATTGCCGCGGTAAAGAAAAACTCACTTCACAGCCTAGTAACATAATATACTATTACATCATCAGGGTAACATTTATGAACACAATACAAGACTATAAAGAAAGTTCTATGGTAAAGTTTGGAATGTGAATAAGTGAGATTGGAGAAAACAGAGTTTAAGGATTGGATTAGTTAGAGGTTATTTCACTTATTCACATTCCAAACTTTACCATAGAACTTTCTTTATAGTCTTGTATTGTGTTCATAAATGTTACCCTGATGATGTAAATATATTTTACGAAACTAGTCGGTAAACAAGTTTTTTCTTTAGACTGTACCTCACTAACTCTCTCACATCTATACTTTATGGTTGCTAACTTCATCTTAGTTAATTTAACATTATGTGTTATGGCAATCTCAAGGGGATTTGAAAATTGCACTTGTAATTGAGGTTGTCGTGTTATTGAGGGTCGTCTAAGCGAGCGAGGTTCTACTGTATTTATTATTAGTAGTAGGGAATACTAAAGGGGATAATATGATTACCTGTGTAGATGTGCAGGTGCCTGGTTGAGAAGAGTGTAATACTGTCGTACAAACTCTCGTCCGACACACTGTGGGCTCGGAGTTTCCATCACCATGTCTGTCTAGATGTCTCTTACCTTCCCCCCTCGGCACGACTCTGATTCAAACCTATAGCTCCTCTTAGCAGGGCCGCCTGATCTTCTATCACCCTCCAGCCTTTGCTTTACCAACACATTGAATCTGAAATAACACACACAACATCCGTCAATCTAATGCTAGAATCACAAAATCTATCTAAAGATATTTTTTTTTTAAAAAAAAGGAAGCGGACAACACACAATGCTATTAAATGACTCAAATTGTCATCTTAAAAAATCAAGGAATTAAAGGAAGAGAAGACCCTAGATGTCTTATCTGCATATTAGTCGGTAGGTCACAGATAATTTGCATGTTAACTACTTAACAAGGGCTTGAAATGCTGCTTTACTTTGTATCATAACTGTTTCAACCTTTAATAAACAGCTTGGTTTTCTGGTGAAATCCGCGACACGAAGGGTTTTAAGTCCGATGTTTCGCTTCCACTACTGGAAGCATCTTCAGGGTTGTGGAGCATCGTGATGTTGACTCAAAGCAAACACAAGATATACGGAGGCCTGGGTGGCTCGGAGGCTAGACCGCTTGCCTTGCGATAAGGCATGTTAACCCTGGAATGCTAATGGTAGTCGAATCCACGACCACAGTTTGTACCTTAACCTTTTACGCTGGTATGCGATGGTGATGGGTACCCTATCCTTCTGCAGTGCTTGCACTGGTTAGTAACACACCTGCTAGTGTAGCGGTAGTACTCCTTTTGAGCATGCACTCGTTTTCTGTCAAATTCCCGTCAAAGCTACTTCGTCAATTCAACTAACGTTTAGTAATAAACATAGGGAATTAATTGGTCGTCGAATGAGCCTATAGCCTGGGAAAAATGGGCCTGGGGTAAGGGCCAATAGTCCTAGAGGTAAGGGGCAATGGGCCTAGGGTAATTGGCATTGGGTCAAAGACCAATGGCCGATAATCTGGGGCCTGGAGCACTTAGCAAAGGGCCTAGGGATTTTGGCCTGGGGCATGGGACCTGGTGCATTAATGTTCACTCAATTTCAGATTCTTCTGATGTTTCTACTAAGTTATTTGTCATCAATTGCTTGTATATCTTACTAAAAGATTTAATAATGAGTTCTTAATATTTTTCTCTTTATAAAAGTGTAGTTTCAACCCAAAAAATGTATTTTCTGCATATGTTAGTCGAATCGACGAAGGTTTAGTAATACCAGCCATCCAACTACCATTAGCATTTAAGGGTTAAGTAGCCTCGAGCAGGGTCAGAAGATGGATGGGTGACCGCTTCTGACCACAGCTCTGGGTTCGATTCCCGGACCGGGCCCCCCGCTCATTGTCCACCCAGCATTGTTTAAACAAATGGGAAGCTCCTCGAAAGAGTGGCGCCACCAGGTTTCGGCCTGGAAACCATGAAGATGACACTCTTGGTTGTAATACAACCAGGAGGGGAGTCATGGTTCACATGAGTGTGAAGATTTCGGTCCCTAACCCTGGTTTGTTTAATGGACCCACCTAAGAGGTCTGCGTCTTCAGGTGTAAAAGCCCCCCGAAAAAAAAAAAAAATATATATATTACACTAATAAAAATATTCATAGCTGACTAAAAATATACAAATTAACACACTGCTCACTTTGTCAACATGTTTAAATTTACTTTAAATTGGTTTTCTTCTTGCTTTTATTGCTGAAAACTTGTCTATTTGGTCGTCAACAGCCGTCTTCGCAGAGGCTGCTGCCGCCCCTAGGCACGTGCCTATAGTGCCTAGTGGGAAATCCGGTTCTGGCTTCGAGTCCACATCACGATGCACCACAACCCTTAAGATGCTTCCAGCAGTAGAAGGGAAACATCGGACTTCAAACCCTTTCTGACGTGGATTTCACCGGAAAAGCAAGCTGTTTATAATGTTTCAACCTTTTTATAGATATTTTTAAGATAAAAAAAAATTAAAAATAACAGAGCAATTTTTCTTGTATAAAGAATAAACCTTTCTTTCATTATAGGGTATCAAAACGAAATCTGATTTCCAAATGATTTATGAAACATAATCATTTAAACATCTTAGCATCACCTATAAGGCGCCTCCACACTCTCACAAAGTTGCCCGAGGTTGCTCGTGGTTCAGCGATTTGCTGTTTCAATCATCTTCAATCATTGCAATTTTTTTTTCTATAACGTATGTTTTCTTCAGAGGGACTAACAAATGATTGTTCATAATTATTGTTGAACGAACGTTAAACACTAGGTTTGTTCCAACCCCCCTGTTTGTACCGTCCTTTGTATCGTCCTGCGGATCGTTCGGGAATCGTTTAGCAGTTTTATACGCATGCGCTAACATTGTACTGTAATAAAATCATGTCAGGTTGGAACAGGTTTATAATTCGCACTGTATTAAAAACATTTAAGGAAACCTAACAGTTAGGGAACCTTCCTGTTGATATTTGTGACAATTGACATAACTGCGCATGTCATACAAACCAGTACATGGTATTGTCAGAGGATCGTTGGGACCGTACAGTGAACGGTTGGACAGGTTGGAACAGTTTCGTGGACGGTACGAAACACTGTCACAAGTCAGCTTGGAACGGCTTTTATCCATTGCGCATGCCCATGACGATCCCGCGGACGGTACAATGCTTGGTTGCAACAAACCTATTGGCTACCATTTTGCTTGGGCATCTACGATTTGTTGATTTCTAGCAAGTTGGATGTTTTTCTTTGTACTCACATCATTATAGTGGAAGGTTGTTTTTAACAGAATGAGTTTGAAGTTGAGTAGATGTAAAAGATTAAAACTTAAATGGTTTTGATTGAGGAGATGCAAGACGACAAAATACTTCTCCATACTATTTACATAAGACTCTGTAAGACAATATCTCATTGTGCCCTCGACTCAGTGTAGTGTGAATCATCCATAAACAGATAAACTGTACTATTTACGTTTACACACATGTTGTTTATAATAATAGTATAATTGTAAACATTAATTAGTCACTATTTTATGTAAGTTCCACAAACAAAATCTTGCAAAAAACAAATAAATTTGCAACATTTTTCAATTTCAATTAACCTTTATAGAAAATGTATATGATTGTTTAACAATTCCACCGTACATTGCAACAACAACCTTTACATTTTTGTCTCAAGCATAATTATTTAAAGTATTATTTGCCAATCCTGTTAAAAACAAGATTAAGCAAAGATAAGACTATATAAATATACCTATATTATTTTTTTATGCAATAATACACCTAATAATTGAAATATTTCTAGAGAAAGAAGGTTACATTTCAACAGGTTATACAATATAACAAAAGTGTTACACTTATTATTACACATTTTATATCAATTTAGCCAAGAACTGAATATTTTATTTTGAATTATTTGATTAAAGGACGTCGATATTTAATATTATTAAATAATATCCATCAAATTCTTAAAAATAAAATAAAAATAACTAATATGGGGGAAAAAAGGTAAATTGTCAATGGTCAAAATTGTTTAAAGGAAGTGTTAAAGCAAATTCAATCTATTGATTTTATATCGGTAGCCAGTTTTATCAACTTATATTCTTTGAGTTTAGTAAAAAATAAATATATAAACATTGATTCACGGTCTTGAACAGTGAAATTCACTGTTTCAATAAGACATAAATAATCGATTTTAAAATTCCATTTAGATAAATAGCCCTTCTTCAAGTCTGACCCCAGTTCTCCTCATACTTATTCCCAATAAATTTTAAATTGGGTGGAGCAGTCCAATAAACAAAATAAATACATTAAGCATTTATTGGCACTTTTTTACTTTAGCACCCCTCTTGGTTCTAAACATTTTGTTGCATTTGTCTGCCCAAGACATTGAGACTGCTGGAGCAGTTTTATTACGCTATTATAAGGTTGATTCTTATTATGTGTAAGACTAAATCTTTTACAGAAAACTAAAGGACAATACGTTCTACAGTTTTTTTTAGCATATAGTTAATATTCCTTTGTCTTTAGAGTTAACTAGCTGGATACCCGTGCTTCGCTACGGAGTGTTATTTAAATTTGATAAGTTTATAAACTACCATCAAGAAGCATTTAAATGATTTTACTATGCCAAAATATCTAGATTATATCCCTCCCACTTATACCCCATCCTCTTTGATAAGATAATTTGAAAATATCCAAAATTTCCTAAATTAAAATAGAGCAAAACTATACATAACAACAATTACTGTACTCTTAAAGAGCTTTTCAACGAAGTGCATCATGAAGGGTATTCATTACTTGTACCCTGTACCCCCATGTACCAAAATTTAAATTTCGAAAATTCATGTTGACCGTGATTTTCCCCTCGCTTTGAAGATCAAGTGTGCAAATTTTCATCGAGGTCTGACTAAAACTGTAGATTTGAAAAAAAAACATACACACATACGTTGACTTTTATATATATATGGCCGCCACCTTGAATCGAAATGCCCGATTGGTTAACCATTTACCAAAAGTTACTAAAGTCATAAAAATAAGCTAACTTCTAAATTTCAAGGTTCTAGTGCAATTGGTTCCGGAGATATTATCGTCCTGTCGAATTTTGTATATAAATGGCCGCCATCTTGATTCAAGTTGGTGGATTTTAAAAATATTTTTAGCGAGCATCTAGGAGGTAAGAGGAACACACCTAAAAAATTTCATGGTCAGGTCCAGTGGTTTCAGAGATATCGTGATATGTCAGTCAGTGAGTGGTATTTGGATTTTATATATATAGATTAGACTAAGGGATATTATCATATTTATATACATAAGCAGTGCTTGATTTCTAGAATTTGAGGTGTCGGAACTACAACCTACCCCCCCCCCCCCCCCCATAGAAGGGGGGTCCAGGGGTCCTCCCCCGGGAAAAATTTGAAAAAAAAAAACGTTCAAAAACAGCATTTTAAGCAGTTTTTTACATAAATCCACACTCTTAGTGCAAATCTTAGTGCCGATAATTTTTTTTTTTTTTAAATTTATTTATCAGAGAGAGAGGTCCCGGAACGCCGTTCCGCCTCAAATCGAGCCCTGTACATAAGTGTGATATTTCTTTTCCCCAAGGTACATTGGACTAAATATTCCATTGTCTTAATAGTAATTTAGACAACATATTATACTCCTCTGTACATCTACCCTTTGTCTAAATAACTGTTTAGAGAAAGGGATATAGGGGGGATGCTTAAGTAAAAAAGTACCCATTTATTTACAAAATAATATTTTATACACGATGTTAATCAAAATCATATAAATCTTGGTAGAAAACAACTAAAATAAAATGAATAAGCACAGGTTGTGTCAACTCAGTTTATAAACTAAAACCATGTGAAGTTTATATAACTGAGTGTCCAGTCAACTTTTCTATAAACATCATACTCAAAGTAATTACAACTAAATATGCTCCGTGTCTGTCTGTGTGTGTGTGTCTGTAACGTACGATAATTTGAGTAAAAGTTGACAGATTTTGATGAAATTTGGTTATACATGTTCATTATACTAATGTTCAGGACGAGTTTGTTGGACAACCTTGTCTGTCCAAGCGTTCGCCGGGCAACGCTCGCATAAACACGGGCTTCAAAATTAAAATTGGAATTTTAGGACGGGAAAAAATTCAAACTTTATCTATTCGATGAGACGAACATTTTTTTTTTCAAATAACATTTTGTATTAAAACCGACAGCGACACCGCTATAAATTAATTAAGAAGACAGGGAAGGTTACCATAAGATTGAAAATAGTTTAGTAGTTTTTTTATATTTTTTTGTGGTTTTCATAATGTTGTGATGTTTTTAAATTTTAACTTAACATTAATTGTTATTCAATTTTAAGTTTTTGGTAGTTTTCATACTACGGAAAGTTTAAATTTTAATTTAAATAAAATTATAATTATTATTTACTACGGGAAACAGACAGTGAAAAATACACTCCCGGCGCGGGAGTGTTCACTGTCTGTTTAAACGATTTTAATAAAACCTAATATACATTGTCTAAAGTACAATTGAAACAGGCATGCAACATTTCAATTTGATACAAGCAGAAGTTTTTCCGTAGTGAAGTCATACATTTTATAATAATTGAAAAGGAGATGTGTGGTTAGTGATAGAATAGTAAGAATGCGGGGTGGTTCCCTTACTATTAGCTGCTGTACTACTATCATACCCTTTGTCTATCAACTCATAATGATTAATGATTATCTATTTTTTTCAATATTCAATACATATTTATCACTGTACACTCGCTTCAATGATAGAGCCATGCAATGCCTAGTTTTTAAAAAAAAATACAACAAAAACGTAGAATAAGCTAATTAGATAAGGCATAAAGAAATACGTCTCTACCCTAAAAGTGATTTGATTACACAAAGCCAGTTTTCAACGACTGGTTGTCACTTTGAATGCCAGTCGGGCGAGTCAAAATTTGCAAGAGAAAGAGCCATTGTTAGAATTGTAGAAAATTCAGATTCAAACCTCTGTCAACCTCCAACAACCTTCCTCATTTCTTCTTGTCCAACTAGCACTAAAGATGACCTATAGAGGTTAAAAACTGACTACGTACAATAAAGACACTTTTAGCAAGGAGATTCCATTCTTTACTCCAAATAAAGTAACTCCACTGCTCATCAGCTTATCTAAATAGATAACACATAAGAGGTCTAAAAAAAGATATTCAGAATTTATTAACAATAGCAAATCAAATACACTCGGGGCTTCCATACGACGAAATTAATGATTCCAGAAAAGAAAATTTGCTATATAGAAATTTTATTTGCTATATAGCTTTCTTTTTTTAAGAGAAAAAAATCGGTTTGAGACAACTCAGACAAACTTTCTCATACACGAGTTTATAGTTACTAAGCCCAGTGTTTTCCATTTATTAGTTTTCGTATGTACATTTAAATATTATTGAACATTTCATCAAAATTTATCATAAAAATAACTTCTCCTGGGCAGGGAATCGAACCCGCCCGGGTTCGATTCCTCCGCGTTTTAAGCTAATTTCTTAGGAACTAGATTTTTCCCGGGAAAACAGCTTATATAGTTGGTTTGTTTACAATTGTGTCCTAGGTATAGGTTTAACTTTTCTGCATCTGTACTTCTTTACTTGTAGTACACATTTTTCATCTTCTTCTCTTACTGTCCCTACACGAGGGCATATCGATGGCCACGGTTTAGATTAGGTGTTGGTGAGATCCGTTGTACAAAGATTTGTCCTTTTATAGGTTTAAGATCAGCTCTCTATATGGTTGTCATTTATGTGAATTAAATAATTTCGGAAATATGTATTTTTTTTTTCACTAACATTATATTACAACAATGACGACAATTATATTATCAACATTACATATGATTCAACAGAAATTTTAAAAACGTAGTATATAAAAAGTTCTTTTTATCTTGTAATTTATTATAAATCTACATTTGTTTTCTGTAGTTTAACACAATATTGAATCCCGGTATTTCAAAATTGTAGACACTGAACTTGGAGGAATTTCATATTTACAGGATACTTCTTCATTCTAGAATAGATTTGGTAATTTTCCTGAAAGTGATGATTTTCTTAAGACATTTTGTACGGTGAGTAAACTAAGCCATAAAAAGTCAAGAGCTTTCTAAATGTCCGAAACAAATTCTAAACTGAGACTAAGAGATTTGTCTACACTGAGCAAAGATGATTCTGAATCAATTTAAACTAATGGAGGTAGAATACACAAAACTGTAACGAGTCCTAGAACAAGAAATTTCTAAAAATGCTTCTAAGAAAATAAAGCAATCAAAAGTACTGTCAATTAATTCACGACAAGTTTGTTGGTCCAATCTTAATCCTTATTTGAGTCGTTTAGTTTCAAAACCGGCTATCTGCAAGAAATGAAATTTTTCAGGAGGGGAAAAAAACTGATTTCACCATGAAGCAATCAAAATTTTTATAATACAAAAATATTCTTGAAAAGTACGCAGGTATTAATTAAAAATCAATGTAAAAATTAATTGAATTAAATGTTTCATGTCCATGTAATTAATTAATTAAAATTTCATATAGCCAGTTTTAAAACTCATATTGTAAGATAGCTTGGTTTTGAAACTAATTACTGTGATAAATATGGAAGAATCACATGTATCAATACTACATATTAATATTAATATGTAGTAGTATTGATTTCATAACTTTTTGTGCATTTAAAATAATTAAAAAAAAAAAAACATTAAAAAAGTTTTTATAATTTTTTTTTTAAACATACAAAAAAGTGAAGAACATCATTGGAATGGATTTTGAACTTCAGAAATTTCAATATTCAAAATGAAATTAAACCAAAAAAGACAGAAAGACAAGATAAAAGTTTGCAGACAGATTATGAATAACAAGCTGTGTTTTACAAAGAACCCCTAGCGGTATTTCTATTTTTCTGTAAACTACAATTCTCCCACCACACTGAGCAGATAGCTGGTTTTGAAACTAACCCTAAACTTTTATTTCAAATTACTTATGGAAGAAGGCCTCTTTTGAAACTAATATTGAGGCAACAGGTAGATCTTTTCATGTAGAACACATTAAAACAAAAAAACAATATTTACATTTTTTGTCAGATGGCCAGTTTTGAAACTAGACGACTCATTTCAAAGAATTTTGTTCGCTGTAGAGAAACTATTTTTATTTTATAGAAACACATTGTTATGGAGAATTTGAGGGGACATAAAAAATGTCAGTTATATAGAGATTTTGTTGTACAGAAGTTTGTTATAAGTAGGTCTGGCTGTATTTTGAAGTATCTTAGGTGACAGCTTTCTATACTCCACTAAAATAATTTTGCCGTACGGCCAAAACCGTATAGTGTGAAACAGCCCTTAGTGCCATATTTAAGTGCTAGGTATTTAGGAGTGCACTTTAGCTCCAAAGTTTAAAGCATATTCAGGGGAATACATGAAGCACTGTTCTTGTTCGGGATCTGAGGTTATGCTTGTTGTTTATTGCATCATCTGATAGTGGTCTAGAAGTTTAGAGGCACAAATCTTATTTAGATGTACGGTGATCTTTGACTTTATTTGCATTTTCAATGTTATAGATAGCTTAAATCCATCTTCCACGTTGAAATGGAAATTTTTGTGCTACATTTCTATCTGTATTCCCTCTCAGATGATTCTATCCGGGTAACCAGGTAGGCACAGGTGTCCTTGAATTTAATGAGGTACTCTGTTTGTCAGAGCTAACATCCATTTACTACGTTCACACATCGTTTTGAAAACGATCCACTAGTTCAAAACGCTGCACAAACGGAGATCAACGGATCGTATGGGGTTAAATCCGCTCCACCAAAAATATGTGATCAGAACGGGGGATCGAAATTCAAAACACTCGAATGAACAGGTCGTGGAAGGGATCGAGATATCAGGTTATTTTACTCTTTTCCAATTTTCAAGTTCTTTGTTTTCGTGAGCTTCCGTTTCTTTTTTTTTAAACTCCAAAAACGTTTTTAAACAAAAGTTAATACTATAAAGAACCTTTAAAAACTTTTAATAACTTGTAAATAAAATGTAAAAATTTGCGGACATATTAGTTAACAAGAAAGAAGGTTTTCCTCGTGACGTCACCGTTATGAAATATCAAAAACAAAATATTTTGATTACCTGTATTTTTTGCAGTGTGAACATGAATCATTTTTAAAACAAATTGGATCCGAAACGCTTTTAACCCATTCAATGCGGGTGGATCCACTGTGGATCCATGCCGCGCTAACGCGCCTGACGGGTGGATCCAAGCCCTCCATTTCAGCCCTCTCTAGCTCTATTCTCCGTGCCTCGAGTAGAACCATCTTGCAAGGCTCCGTCAGGCCCGCATACGTTTGTATCCACAGTGGATCCAAACTTTTTTTTTTATTTATTTTTAAATTAACTTTTAAAATCGTTTAGATATATACGGTAACTAAGGTAGGTTCATGAATTGGATTACGCATTGAATGGGTTAAAACAATGTGTGAACGTAGTATTAGATTGTTATTGTTTTAGACAACCCTGATATGTTGATGAAGACTGATAAACGGCTATCCATAAAAGCAGAAAATCTTTTATAACTCCATTGGTTTTAAGACGAGACTATCTTTAACTGAACTCAAAAATTTGTGTGTGTTGATTACCCTTGTATATTGGGCTTTCTTATGATCCTTGAGGTATTATTTTTATCCACCAACCTAGGGAATACACATCTTCCATTCGGGACAATGAGTCAGTATGGGTTGCTTCATGGGCTCTGGCGTTATAAGCAGATGGTTTTACTGATAGCTGTAGTTTGACCACCATCCAAAAGAAAGATGTATCTCAGAACCAGTAGTCCTAATACTACTATTTTAAACAGTTAGGTTATTATCAGTTAACTAAATAATTTACAATTATGGTTTGACCATAAACTTATCAATTATGTTTAATAAATGAGATTTTAATCCTTAAAGTTCCAGAAAAAAAATCAAGATGTTTGAAAATCACCACATAGTATTTGTATCAAACTCGTATTTTGGCACCTTTTAACTTGGTTACTCACCCCAACTACTTCAATGTGAAAATATACCCTTGTCATAATAGTTGATTAGACTAAGTGATATTATCATCTTTACATAGAGAAGTGTAAAGTTCCTCTGCTTATATATAAGTTCTTTGAATTAAATATTCCTTTGTCTTAATTACTATTAAGACAAAGGAATATTTAATTCCATATACAGTAGGTGCTCTTTAATACGGCATGTTTAGGACCATGGGTGAGCCAGATTATTGAACGTCAATAGTTTGAACAGGAAATTACTAGGTAAATAATAAAATAGACTGCCAATTAGTGTGGGCACATAGCTTCCTCGCATCCTATCATGTACTTTTTTATATTATTTTATATTATATTAAAATTATTGTTATATTGTTAATTGTGTAAAAACTATTAATAGTTTTAGCGATCTTTAACATTCATAGCGGTGTCGCTGTTGGTTTTAATAAAAAATTGTATTTGAAAAAAAATGTTTGTCTCATTGAATAGATGAAGTTAGATTTTTTTCCCGACCTAAAATTCCAATTTTAAATTTGAAGTTCACGTTTACGCGAGCGTTGCTCGTGAACGCTTGGACGGATAACGTTGTCCAACAAACTCGTCCTGGGCATTGGTAAAACGAACATGTATACCAAATTTCATCAAAATCGGTCGACATTTACTCAAGTTATCGACGCACGTTTCATAATTCGCGGACACACAGACCGACAGACAGACAGACAGACACGAGACCAAAAATGTTCCCTGACGTCTGAAACGGATTTCTGTCTTGGAATTTTTAAAATCGGAGGCATAAAAGTTTTTCGTTCTCAAAAGTGAACACAATGCTTCCGTTACCTTCGGTAAGCTCGGAAGCAAAATGTAAATAATTAAAACATGAATTTAATGATCCTGTGCAGATGATATAAATATCCAACAAATTTCATAAAAATTTTGTGTTTCTGGCAAATGTGCCGGTCAAAGTCAATAAATCGACTAAAAATGAATGCGGCAGCATGATTGGTGCCGGATAACAGAATGTGCCAAACCGTAGAATTCCAGATTAAAGAGAGTGCAAAGTAAATGGTTAACAAATATAAAGTGAACCGGAAGACCTAGAACTTCATTATAAATATAAAGTGGTCAACCAGGTAAGTAAATGAGTACCCATACTTCAACATTCTTGGTTTTCTGATGATACTTCCATCTGCGGAATCAAAACATTGCGATTTCCATTAGATTTTAATTTATCGTTTAACTTCTTATTTAGACATTGAATCATATAAGAAGTGTATCATAGGTGATTCTCATTACTTAAAAAATACAAAGAAATGTTAGTTCCCTTAGTTAAATGTTGCAAAAATATAGCATCTTTTATAGATAAAACCTTCAACTCAAGAATTGTTTATCATGAGGTTTAATTTATAAAAATGATCTATAAGACAGAGTACAAATAATAATACGGTCAAAAGTGGTTTAGGGTAATCAATTGAAAAAAAAGTGTATATCAGGTTATTACAGGCAGTTAATGAACTAACTATAAAAATATTTTAGAACAGTCAAGCATTCATGCCCTTCATATGTATTCACAATACTACTCTTATCTCCGTTGTGAAGTAAGTGCCACTAATTAAGATAAACTAAATGAATACAATAAATATACAACTGTAGATAGACCTGAGATAACACGATGTAAACACAGAACGGATGAAATAGTTGATTGACAATTCGTGCATCACATTATGACTTAGAATTAAATAATGATAAAAAATTAACATTTTGTAGTCTACTGACAACGACAACAAATGTAAAACAACATTTGCGTACATTAAATACTTATGTGTAACCGAGATTCATTCGACATTGCCATCACACATTGTTAACACAGGATTTCATTGATTTTTGTTTTATAAAACCTTTTTTTATTCTGTAAAGCTAAATTGTGAATCGATTTTTGTATAAACGGTTCAAAACTCTGTCCATCGGTTAAGACAGAATTTCCTCAGTACGTAAGTGAAGAGAATTTCTTAGCTTGGCATTAGCAAATAGCATAATACATATTCGGAGGTATTTCTCTACTGTACTGCGATTTAGATATGAGTTTTCACAAGGTAGTGAAAAAAAGGAAAGAAGAATCATTTAACAATAAATAAGATTTGAAAAAACTTGTAAACAAGCAAAATGTGTCATTCATGTTTATAAAATTTAGTGATAATAGTTGACTCTTGTGTTATTCAGTGTGAAACACTTATCAACGTCTTAGAAGAAACAACCAATGTAGATGTTAAAGTTAATCAACGAATAGTCTATAAACAAATGAAGTTATATTTTGATAAGCGACTATCTGAGATAATTAAGGTTTATGAAAACAATCTCTAACCTTCACACCTCGGTCTCCAAGTGAATTTTATTCCAAACAGATAAATTTCTTCATTTAATTTTGACAGTAGACATCAAATAGCAAAACCTTTAAATAAAATCACTGAAAGACTGGCTAAATTTCCCGGATTCTCATTCTCACCGTCTCCCTCATAACGGTTCAAAGATATAAATAAGAAAATTAAAATATGACACATACACCACTAAGTAAATATATTTGAATCGAAATTTCAAAATATAAAAAAAATGCAAGAAACAAAATATACCAACTACAAAAAAGCAAATCTTAATTTCAAGGATGACGAACTCGCTTCGTCACTTAAAATTGTTCGTGCACGTTATCGGTTCGGATACCGATGTATTTATACGAACATAAGTTATTATCGTAAAAGCGAAGGTATCGTTTCACAAGAGGGGATGTTAAGGCACCATTTAAGGCATGAAATCATTCGTACGCCCAAATGATTCACCAGAAAGTACATCTACATCCAGGCGAAATAACCTTACAGATAATGGTTGTTAGCCGTAAATATTCCGAGACTAGAAATCTGTAAAAATACACGTATTTCAAACTGTTTCTCTGTTTAATTCATTCATTTTAAACATATCAAATGCTCAAATAGCAAAATAAAATTAAAAAAACAAAGAGAAAATTAAATTTATCGAACGTTCAACACAGATCGGAAGACAAAACATCGGAGGGACGAGCATGGTCATTCCTTAGTTACAACTTGATTTAAACGGTTTCAAGGTTTTATTTCGAGTTTTAATCGATTCGAAACGAAAAATAAGTCGTTCCACAAGCCGAAATCCTAGCGATAATACTTTATTTTCATAATATTAGAACATGCGGTGCGAGTTTTAATCGAAACCTAACAATAAACTTACCTGGAAAAATTTTTAGTAGACGTTTCTTCCTTTATTTAACGAAAATGTAACGAGTTATATCGGACGTAGGTTTATACTGAAGTTAAAAATAAGTTACCGGATTAGTTATAAAATAAAAAAGAGTACAAATTAATTGAACGGTTTGAGAAATGCACGGAAAAAAATTAAGCGTATGAGAAGTTTAAAAAAAAAAGTACGACACTGAAACTGAAGGTACACAGTAGGTTGGAACCCCCTTCTCTACACCAACACAGCGGGGGGATCAGCCTGGGATGCGCAAAAAAATGCGCAATAGACCGCGCAAATCACGTGAGTTATAACCTTCTTTTTACCTTTCTCAAATATCATACTCAAATTAATTCTCTATTATGTTTATTGCTATTCCAATTATTTAAATAAAACAAAATAACTAAGGAAAAGTAAAAGCATTCTTATTTATTTTGTAGCTAAGATTATTTCATAATAGAAAATAACCAACAATCTTTTCTTCAGGCTAATTTTGCAACACTGATCTGTAATGCGGGTTTACCAGTTCATTACAATTGCAGGGTCAATCTATAGTTGTACATAACATATTATTATTATGTCATAAAACAGTGGCGGATTTACGGGGGGGGCTTCCGGGCTGAAGCCCCCCCCAAAATACTGGAAATTGAAAAGTTTATCTGGCTGAATCCTAGTAAATAAGCATCTACATATCGGGCTAAAATTATGACTCTGTGATTAAATTTAAATTTTAAGTATATTTTCTTACTATCTTAACGCCAACAGCGAAGATAAAAGGGACACGGGAGTGCTGTGCAAATAAATATTAAAACGATTGGCCTAGGCTGGAGGGACAGGGAAGTGTGTGATATTGGATAAAGTCGTATTAGGGAAATTAGTGCTAACTCCTTTAACTAAATACAAACATTCTTTAGAAGTATTTAAAGATCATGTTTCTAAAGGAAACCACCAGTTATCTTGTATGAAAGCTACAGAGTGACGGAAACTTGGACTACATGACATACAACGAAATGAAAGAAAATTCAGAGCCCTGCTAAGATTTCGTGTAGACGCAGGTGATAAGATATTACCACCACCTTAAATCAGCTCCTAAAAATGAAACTTTTATAAGCAAGACAACCCAAAACGCCATAGTTGCGGTTCGTTAATTATGGATGAAATCGTCAAAGAAGTTAGACATTCAAACTATTATTCCTTAATTGCTGAAGAAACAAGAGACACCAGTTCTGTTGAACAACTCACAATATGCAAGATTTCTTGACTTGGAGTCTTGCAAAAAATAAAAGAGGTATTTATTGGCATTGTAGAGGCCACAGAAAGAACTTGAAGAACTAATTCTTTAAAAATATTGAAAAACTAGACATAGATTTAAATTTTTTGAGATGCCAGGCTTGTGAAGGAGGTTCTAATATGGAAGGAAAATTATTTAAAAGAGTTCAGGCTCGCATTCTAGAATTAAACCTTTTTAGCCATATATATAAATATATATATGTTCATTGTTCTTCACATCAATTAAATCTTGCTCTTACACATGCAAGTAATGAGCCTATGATCAGAAATGATTGCTAAAGATTCTTCAAAAAGAGTAGGTACTTCTTTTGAAAAACATCATTAAAGAGCATGACCCGGATGTGATGAGACAAAAACTGATAACCCTTTGTGAAATTCGCTTCATTGAAAGGCATGATGCTTTAACATTTTTTTATATGTGTTTGGGGCTGCTGTAGTTTTCTTCGAAACTATCGAAGAAGTTCCTCTAACCATCCACAAAATCTGCGGGCATTTTATTTGCTATGCTTCAGTTTGAATTTGTTTTAACTTTTCACATCTTAGGAACAGTCCTTGATTTGCCTGCTGCTTTATCAAGAGACGTCCAGAGACCTTAGTGTTGATCTTAATCTCTGCTACAATATGGCAAACAATTTATGAGAATGCTCTTAAAGTAGCCTCAGAACATAGATTGAAGTTATATGTCCCCGCATAGCAGGTGAACAAGTTCATCTATCAAACATTGGCGATTCAAACCCAAAAGAATACTACAGAAAGAGTGTTTTCATATTATTTATTGACAGACAAATTAGTGAACTATCAGACTAATTAGTGAATGTGATGCACTCCAGCTCAAGGCGATTTAATGCTTTTGGCTGGAATCAAACTGAACATAATTCCAGCCAAATCTCTCAATCATAACGGTGATCTGGAAAGCATTGTCATTGCCGCTGAGAAGTACGCTGGAGACTGGAGAAAAACTCAGATATGAGATTGAATTGTGGATTTTGGCGAGAACACTACGGAGAGAGCAAAAGGATCGACCTTTTTCAGCAGTTGAGCGTTCAGCGGCCCAATCAGAAGGTGTTATCCTAACATCAAAAACTTCTTCATTTCATCTCAATTGTATCCTGCCAGTGACAGCATGTACTGTACTGGAGGAAGAAGCTTTTTAACATTGGAATTAATCATGTCATACCTGAGGTCACAATGGTAGAAGACCCGTCTGAATGGATTAGCCCTTATGAACATTCACAAAAATAGCAACGTGATGAACCCGTCAAATGTTATTGACAAGTTTGCAAGTGTTCTGCCCAGACGAATGAGATTAAATTAATATGTTTTGTTGGTATTTTAGAGTAACTAGGCTAATAAATCTTGACATATCATGACTTTTAATAAAACTTAAAATATTTGTGTTTAGTTTTTTCAGCAATTAGACTAATAAATCTAATTTATTTTATATCATGTACATAGATTGATATTGGTAAAATAAATTTATTTCTTAATTAAGTGAGAACATAATTTAATTCCTTTTAAACATCAAGTGAAAGGGATCAACACTATAAATATTTTGTAATATCATTATGGTCAATACAATCTAAAAACTAGTTCTTTTTATCTTAACCATGTTTGTTTCTGACTTAAGAGTTAGTTATTAAAAATGCTAAAAATTCATAGATTTGCAATTAAAAAACCAAAAATTTTCCGGGGGAGGGCCCCCGGACCCCCCTTCCTACGGGGAAAATCCTTACCCCCAGAAGCCCCCCCCAAAATATTATCCTAGATCCGCCACTGTCATAAAAATCACTAGTTTTGGGCTGTATGAAATCAAGTTAAAGAATTACGGCGATGAAATGACTGAATGTGACATACTTTTATCGAAAGATCTGAAAATCTTTTTTAATGGTAGCTCTACCTAAGTTTAATATAATATTTCTTGTCTATCTTTAAAAGACGTAAAGGGACACATTTTAAACCAAATTCTTACATAAATAAATGAGAATGAGGCAAAGAAACACAATCAATAATAAATATGTAGGTCTAAGAGAAAGTTCGTCTAAATAATTCTCAGTTTTTACTTTCTTATTTGCGTAGTATTTTCTTACTAAAGAAAAATGTGTTGTGATGATGCAAAAATTAATTTGTGATGGATTTAGGAACACGTTTAAAGATCCCCCAGAGTTTACAAAAGTATTTTAAGAATCGGTCCGACAAATTCAAATAAAACTTTCTCATCTAATATATTATATATTATCATACATATATATAGTGATACTAAAACCCATAATATTTAAATAAATTAATTTAGTGTTAACTATGTGTAAAAAATGTTCAACAGGTGATTGTTTACATCTCGTTTTTGATTTTCAACAAAATCAAATATTTTCATCAATATCTCGTAAACTTGATTTTTCCCGGGAAAACTATAAATAATTAATTCGTATTTAAATCATCTAAAGTCTAGAACTGTTAAATTGATATCGTTGAACCATTTTTGAGAAATAAATTTATCTTTTACAAATGTTTTAGACTCAATAAGGGGGGGGGCAGCCTGCCCCCCGGGGAAGAGGGCCGGGTTAGAAGGGGCTCCAAAGTAGCCAAAATGTTCAATTATAATTAAACGTTTGCTAAAAAACACGAAAACTAATAAATAGAAAACACTGGGATGAGTAATTATGAACTCGTATATGAGAAATTTTGTCTCGGACTTATTTTTCCGTTTAAAGACATAATTTTATTATAAAGGTCAACGATTTTGTATAAGGCACAGAACCAAAAAAGACATATTTTCATCTAAACCGATAGTCAGGCAGCAATCAAATCACTGACTTCACCCAAATGTACATCCAAGCTAGTTTCAGAATGTAGGCAAACATCGGTGGCTCTTTCTGAAATAAATTGGGGACAATTTGCTTTGGGTTCTGTCACACAAAGGCATTGAGGGAAATGAATGCGCAGATAATCTTGTAATAAAGACAAAGATTACTTTAAATCAAATTATAATTATCATTATCAATAACTACGTTAGACATACAGAGAAAAATAGACCCCCCCACCGGGACTTGAACCACGGGTCCTCCTATTAATCAGTTACAGACGCTCTTACCAACTGAGCTATACGGGAGAATGATATTTCTCTGTCGTTACTGATACAAATTCCCCGAATCCAAGCTTTCAATCTTTTCTACAAATCTAGCGAGCCAAATATTCTCCCGGCAGTAGAACTAGTAGCCCAGTACAAATAAGCAAAAAAGGGGGGAAAAAATAAATACTAAACTTTCTTTACACCATCGTTTAGAAGGTGTTTAGGGAAGCATTTTCCATATTATCATATTGAGTGCCACCGCTTGCTTCCCCCACCACCCCCTATTGAAGACCCAAATTTGGCCTATTCACTGTAATGCCAATATCTCCGGAACAAAGAGCGATAACGATGTGCGGTGTTTTTTAAAGTCTTCTGTACACTGTCCTCTTTAATTTGATACCCATATCAATATGCTTTTTGCAGTCAAAGTGTACCAAAAGTTATAAAATATGGTAAAAAATCGACATTTCTTTTTTCTACTCTGAACAATTTTGATAATAACTTTTTTCCACGGGGTCGGCACTAAAAATGTGGTGAAGTAAAACGTGTAGATTATTTTATCACCTTTAATTCGATGTATAATATGTCATAGCAACTCTAATGCAAGAGGGGTAAAAAAGCGGAAATAGTGGATGCGTGTAGTAAGTAAAGCTGCTAATAGTGTTGACTGTGAACTCTATTTAGTCCAGGAAAATAAGAAATAATAGGGGAAATAATTTATAAAGTATTGAATCTTTGTGGAAAAACTCTTAAGGGTGTAGTAGAAAGAAACAGCAAAGTTCCCTCCTTTTTATTGGGGGGGGGGGGGGGGGGGGAGTGGCCCCCTCCCTCCTCCTTAAAGTCTAAAATGTTCCTTTTTTTAACTTTTCTCGTAAAACAGTTTATTTTTTTGAAGAGAAATGTTTTTGTCAAAAATATTTTTCCCATAATTCTGCACAAAAAAGGTCCTATGCATTTTTAAAGTGAGACAAACCGTTTTCGAGATATTGTAGTTGGAAAAAGATAAAAAATCCAAAACCGCATTTTTGCGAACCAACATAACTTAAAAACTACTCTTCCGATTTTAATGAAATTTAAATGGTAGCCACCATTAGGCAATTGTTGGTCCAAAATAAGTTTCAACCTTATTTACACCTATATCTTCAAAAGTACTAAAATTATTATAAAATTTGGATGGTTTGTCGAAAATAGCCCGCAGATAGCCCCAAATTAATTTCAACCGTCTGCGCTCGTTAAATTTTGGAGGGCCCCCTTCTCCCTCGACGAATCATTTTCAAGATATTGTAGCTTGAAATGGATTAAGATTCTATTTATGAACGATTTTGGAAATATTTCTGGCTTATGAAAACAAAAAGAATAAGTATAATAGCTTCTACTGTGTTTTCTGGAATGAGTAAGTCACTTCCCCCCTCCAGAAATTGCCTCTTCTGGTTCCACTTTTCACACTTGTAAAAGGTGTGCTCTGCATGGTCTGGGGTGCCCGTGCAATAAATGAGGCTGGTAGTTGGGCTAAGGGGGTGGGGTACAGTAGAAGCAATATGGGTAAAACTGAAAAACAAGAGCCTGCTTGTCGAAAAGTGCGTGGGGCCTTTCTCCCACCTATTTTGCTTCCGAGCTTACCAAAGGTAACGGAAGCTTTGTGTTCGTTCTGAAGAACGAACAATTTTTAGGTCTCCTATTTCAAAAATTCCGTTCAGACATTTGGGATCATTTTTGGTTCCGTGTCTGTCTGTCGGTCTGTTAAGCTCGGAAGCAAATACGTGGGAGAAAGGCCCCACCCACTTTTCTACAAGGTGAAGTGCCCACTTTTCCATAAGGTAAAGTGCAGCAAACATCTTAAAAAATCTAAGACAAAAATCCGTCTCAGACATCATGAAACAGTTTTGGTTCCCTGACAGTCTGTCGATCAATATTTAGGGTCCGTAGGCAAAACCAAGGACCCTTATATTTTCCTGCGTGTGTCTGTCCGTCCGTCCTCTCGCGGGCTCTCACGGCTACACCTTTCGTCCGATCACTTTGAAATTTGGCATGTATGTGTCTTGTACCTGCCCACATATTTTAAAAATATAGCGACTTAAAAAAAATATTTTTCAAAAAAATTAGGGTAAAAAAACTTAAGGGTTAAATTTTTTTTTTTTTTTCGACACCGTGAGGGGTATCATATGAAAGGGTACGTCGAGCTGATTACAAAAATATATAATTCTTTGGATATAACTTTGATAGGGCGAGCGTAGGCAAGTTTGAAGCGGGTGTGAAACGTGTCCCCCCCCCTCTATCTCGCTTATGTGAAGTGCAAAAAATCTGAAAAAATTCCTGAACATTCTTCGACCAAAAGTAAAGATACAACTTTTTGGAAATTTCAAAAAAAATATTATTTTATTTTTTATTGTCAAAATACGTTTTTTTTATAATTATGGTATTTTCGATGTATTTATATGGTTGTAGTCCGGTTCAGTGGCAAAAAAATACTTTATCAGAGTGTGTTTTGAGAATATCAGACCCTTAGAATGGTTCAAAGTAAGCTTTTTAGCATTTAAAAAAAACACTGTTTATACACTTTACAGTTAAACACTATACAGTATGGCCTACGGACCCTCGCTGTGTGCTGACTAGCACACACTTGACCTGTTTATTTTTTCAGCCAATCATGGTCTAAAAAAGTATCAATTTAGCAAAATTTAACGAGCGCAGACGGTTGAAATTAATTTGGGGCTATCTGCGGGCTATTTTCGACAAACCATCCAAATTTTATAATAATTTTAGTACTTTTGAAGATATAGGTGTAAATAAGGTTGAAACTTATTTTGGACCAACAATTGCCTAATGGTGGCTACCATTTAAATTTCATTAAAATCGGAAGAGTAGTTTTTAAGTTATGTTGGTTCGCAAAAATGCGGTTTTGGATTTTTTATCTTTTTCCAACTACAATATCTCGAAAACGGTTTGTCTCACTTTAAACATGCATAGGACCTTTTTTGTGCAGAATTATGGGAAAAATATTTTTGACAAAAACATTTCTCTTCAAAAAAATAAACTGTTTTACGAGAAAAGTTAAAAAAAGGAACATTTTAGACTTTAAGGAGGAGGGAGGGGGCCACTCCCCCCCCCCCCCAATAAAAAGGAGGGAACTTTGCTGTTTCTTTCTACTACACCCTTAAGAGTTTTTCCACAAAGATTCAATACTTTATAAATTATTTCCCCTATTATTTCTTATTTTCCTGGACTAAATAGAGTTCACAGTCAACACTATTAGCAGCTTTACTTACTACACGCATCCACTATTTCCGCTTTTTTACCCCTCTTGCATTAGAGTTGCTATGACATATTATACATCGAATTAAAGGTGATAAAATAATCTACACGTTTTACTGGAAGCAAGCGGTGGCACTCGATACGATAATATGGAAAATGCTTCCCTAAACACCTTCTAAACGATGGTGTAAAGAAAGTTTAGTATTTAATTTTTCCCCCCTTTAGGCCCTTTTTCTGTCTATTTGTACTGGCCTATAGATCGAGAATTAACGCTTATAATTATAAAGTACTCAATTAGTACCTGTACCTAGTACAATCTATTAGAAATTCAAATTTTTAAGTTTTTGGTAGTATTTAAACTACGGAAAAATTAAATATTACTTTAAATCAAATTATAATTAGCAATAACAACGGGAGACATTGGATTCGGGGAATTTGTATCGGTAACGACAGAGAAAAATCATTCTCCCGTATAGCTCAGTTGGTAAGAGCACCTTTAACGGATTAATAGGAGGACCCGTGGTTCAAGTCCCGGTGCGGGGGTCTATTTTTCTCTGTATGTCTCCCGTAGTTATTGATAATTATAATTTGATTTAAAGTAAAATTTAATCTTTCCGTAGTATGAATATACATACTACCTAAAACTTAAAAATGCGAAGACAAAGTTTTGACACAATTCTCTCGGCACCAGAGCCTATACGCCGGGGAAGTGTGACGTCACTTACGAAAAAAGTGTGTGGTGTTAGGTCAGCTGGCTCATAACATTGGATATACGACTGAGTTTTATCAGTGCTATTTTATTTTATTATTATTTTTTAATCAATTATTTGTTTTATCATCTATAATGTATACATTTATTGGCTTATTAATAATTTTACTGATACATGATAAGGTTAAAAACAGTTAAAAAAGCTTTTAATAGAGTAAAAAGAGCACATCTGCAAGTAAGTTATTTTACATCTTATTTGAGTTATTTGTGAGAATTATTTGTTTTATCACCTATAATGTATACATTTGTTGGCTTATTAATGATGTTACTGATATATGATAAGGTTAAAAACGGTTAAAAAAGCTTTTAATAGAATGAAAAGAGGAAAAAACTATAAAATGCTCACAGAACTACAGTAAACAATGGTTTGTTATGAGCCATAAAAGATAACCTGACGAAAAATCGTGGAGGGCGCACAAGGATCTTATATAAAGCGGATGTAATGTTAAGAAGGGGTTTAAAGGCAAAAAAGTGACCCCATGAAGGTAAGAGAAATTGGAGAAAAAAGCATACTGCGCATGCTCCACGACCTTTGAACTGGGACAAATTACATTTTTAACAGGTTATAACCTGACACTATAAACAAATTCTTGGTAACCTATAACCAAGAGGAAGGTAATTTGTCCCATTGGAGCTAATATTTTACATATCTTCATGGGGTCACTTTTTTGCCTCAACCCTCTATCCCCTTTATATAAGATCCTTGAGGGCGCATGACGTCACAGCAACCTTTGTCACTTTTACGTAACCTCTCTGACGCGACGTATTGTGGGCATCTTACGTTGTGTTGTTAAAACAACTTAACAAGTTCCTCTACAGAGAATTTCAGGAAATCTGAGAAAAATCTCCCGGGATGAAACAATCCAAATTACATACTTATAAAAGGAACCACTCTTGGAATTACTTAATGTATGTTAAGTCTAAATAAGTAATCATGCCAGACACTATGGTTTTTAACAGGTCCACTGCCGTCTATACAGGCGCCAACATTAAATTGGATTGATGAAGAAATTGGTTGGAAGCTGTGTGGTGAGGATGCGGAAACTCTTCTACATCTGATAAGTCAGTGCCATGGGCTGCTCATAAGAGATAGCTGATCTTTGGCGAGCCCCTGTTCCATCAAGGCAACAAAAAACAACGCCCATAAACAAGCTGATAACATTTTGTCAGGGGAGTAGGAGATGAACAGATATAATACAAACACAGCATCTTCTATAATCCGGGTTTGCTCAAACCACCCACATTGTGGTATAAGCCATATATTCCTGTACAACAAAAAATAAGAATAGCAATTTGATTTGATTAAAAAAAAAAAAAATCGCGTGACATGAATTATCCGCCATTTTGGATTACCAGAAAATGGCGGATAATTCATGTTACACCATTTTTTATCTTTTGATATTTTAAGTTGGTTATCAATTATCAAATTAAAGAAGCACTTTTCAATTAAGTTTATCTACGATTAACCCTTAATAACCTAGCGTTGCCATATGGCAACAGTAAAACCCCCT
Source organism: Gerris lacustris (assembly GCA_951217055.1). Taxonomy (NCBI): domain Eukaryota; kingdom Metazoa; phylum Arthropoda; class Insecta; order Hemiptera; family Gerridae; genus Gerris; species Gerris lacustris. The sequence goes on along the minus strand of OX578281.1, from coordinate 2,235,022 downwards.
CCCTTTATTATTGTCTGGAGAGGTCCGAGTTAATATTGAACTTTTAAATGTTAATATTATGTCAAAAGAAGGACTAAATTGATTTTTCATCATTAGATTTATTTGTTTGGTGCAACACGTATGCGACAAGACATGCTTAAAAAATGGGTTATTCCAAATTTGTGACTCGGAAAGAATTTTAATTTATTTAATGAATTAATGAATTAAATAATTTTATTATTGGTAATGAAACTACTAGAATAAAGAGTGATTAAAAATATAAAATTATTGCAGTTTCACAAAATTTAATTTTTTTGCCCTAAATTGAGCGTCAATTTGAATGTTGCCATATGGCAACGCTAGGACATTAGCCTTACAATTTTTTTTCTAAGTCGTAATTTTATTAAGTCATATTTATATACAAAGTTTTGATGTTTTTTTGCCTAATGCTCATTTTTTATTAATTATTTTCTAAATATTTCTCAATTAGTCTCTAAATCTTGTAATTATTTTTGTTGAACAAGTATAATTAGTAACAAATATTATTGGGCTATTCTTTTAAAAATAATATGTATATAATAATATCTATATTTTTTTATTGCAATTGAATAATACATATATATTTTTAAAGGTAATAACAAAAACACATGCATAAAACAAAAAATAAAGAAATAATTACCTAATTTTACAGATAAACAACATGATACATAATGCAAAAAAAAAAAGAAGAAAAAAATTACATTTACTTTTTTGTTCTTTTAAATCAATTTAGTATTTTGTTAGTATTATTTGTTCATTTTTAAAATAAAATTTATATTACATAAATTTTTTAAAAGAAATTATTAAAACATTTACTGAGAAAAAAAACTGTAGGGCTAATGTCCTAGCGTTGCCATATGGCAACAGCCCAAATTTGGGGTAAGGAATTTTTCCCAATTTTTTTAAACATTTTTTACATATTAAGGGACCTCTTAACAGACAAAGTCCCCAGAAAAAAACCAAACAATGCCCAAAAAAAATAATTCGGGCAGTTAAGGGTTAATACAAAATGTAAACATTGTATCTCTGCTTAGAAAATGATTCTTTTCGTACTTGATTCATTGCGCATATGCGTCTCATAATTCTTTATAATTTCTCTTTATTATGTTCTCATATACAAGTTCTTTTTTTTGTGAAAATCAATGCGTGATTTAAGTGATTATTACGAATATGAGGAGAACAATACGCCTCCCGAAATAATTAATTCACCACAAAATACAACTAATGAATTAATGTCATCTTTATCAAAAGAGAAATACGAACTTACATACAGGAAGTTTATTTCTTTTCTGAAATTATTATTAAAATCTAACAATCGTAGATAAAGTACGGTACGCAATTCGTGCAAAATGGCATTTTGCATTACTCGTGTGGTTTTACTACCCTCGCTGTCACTCGGGTGCCAACTCCACACTCGCATGCAAAATGCTAGACGCGTAATGTACTATTACAGTTTCTAAAGGTTCACTTTTCATGGAGGCCCTACGAATTTTTTTTTTTAAATTTTTACGTTCATTGTGGATTTGTTTTCTTTTTTTTTTATCGGCAGTTGCTCTGATGATAAATAATTTCATGTTGACAAAACCAAAGTACCAGAGTAAGTAGTAGAAACCCTTTTTACGTGAGACTTGACTCAACCACTTAATTGACTTGTGTTCTAGTATTATTACTTAAGAAAGTACTTATTATTACTAGAAATGTTAAGTCGTTTCTAAGTATGTATATGTTCAGTTAATTGGTAAGATTTGAATTCTATTAAGTGTTTTGAAGTAACAGGCGCTGGACTATAATTGAATTATTATTCAATAAAAACTAATTAATTACCTGCTGAGCAGAAGTCATGTGATGATGATAAGCATCCACGGGAGCAAAAGATGACGTTTTCCAATATGCTGTTGGTAGATTCTGATTTCAATATTTACTATCTATATTGTACAGGGTGGCGCAGATGGATCGGGTGGTTTTAAAATACTTGTCAAACTGTCAATTTTAAAGGTATTGGATTGAAATAAAGTGCAAAACATGTAGTTACAATGGAAGTTTATTAACAAAAAATTAGTGAAGTTAGTTTTTAAAAATTACATCCATCAAATGCTCTCCTTCTCGAGCGATGCATTTTCTTGGAGTCGGTCCTTAACGTTCCGCATTGCCCTATGGGCCTTATGGGGCTATTTAAAAGCAAGGGTGTACATGAACAAACCCCGGACCATTAAGGAGTTGAAGGCAGCAATTCACAACGAAATCACATTAATTCCTGGTGATGTGCTTGAGCGGGCAATGCGGAACGTTAAGGACCGACTCCAAGAATGCGTCGCTCGAGAAGGAGGGCATTTGATGGATGTAATTTTTAAAAACTAACTTAACTATTTTTTGTTAATAAACTTCCATTATAACTACATGTTTTGCACTTTATTTCAATCCAATACCTTTAAAATTGACAGTTTGACAAGTATTTTAAAACCACCCGATCCATCTGCGCCACCCACTATCTATTAATGGGCCTTCATCATAGGGGTAAAAAAATGTATTAAAATTTTGTGCGGGGAAAAAATTGTTTTTCGTATGAATTTCATAATTATTTTAATCATATGAACAATATTTAATGTTTTAACATACATTAAAAGGTACTACAGGTTATGTGTATCATAATTTTTTTTTTTAAACTACCATAATAATGAATATTTTGTAATTTTAGCTCCTAACCCCTAACTTTGTGCGAATACATGAAAAAATGATTTTTTAAAGTTTCAGGTCAATCGGAAAATTTTAAATGGTGCCGCCTTTTATTTGAAAATTGGTAGGTATATAAAAAAAATCAATAAAATAGCTATATTTTCTAGAAAATTTCAAAATATCACGTTTATAATGCAATATTGTCCGTGTTTGTTTTTATAATGGAACCTAGCAGATGATGGGATATGTATTTGGCTCCACCTGGAGGCTGCCCTGCCATCTAGTGGTAGGGTAGCCTAATCTTTACTTCGAGAAAGACCCGAAGCGCAGGTGTAGGACTGGCGTCTTCGGGTTGAGAATGTCTCATCCTGTGCAGTGTTGGATAAACCCACCAGCTGTCTTACATAATATGTGTTCTTGTGCCAGTGGCGTATCCAGTGGTTGGTCTGGGGGGGGGGAGATTCTAAGTCAGTTTAGATAAGGGGGGAGGGGGGGGGGGGGGTATTCGTAGTGGTATCAAGAATAAGGAACTACACGTTCAACAAAGAAGCTGCCCCCCCCCCCCCCCAAAAAAAGTATAACTAATAAACAAAAAAAAATCTCCGAGCCCAAGTAACAACAACTGTTTTAGAACGTATTGGTTAGAAAATGTTATGCTGATGCTTACTGCAGTAAAATATCTTACTGTAAGTCATGGGCGTCGTCTGCTGTTAATTATTGGGAGGGATTTATGGCTGGGGTTCGGAGGGCCCTCCCCTGGATAATTTTGAAAATATGACCTTTAAACAGCGCTTTTATGCATTTCTGAGGCAAAACTCTTTATGAGGTGAATGTAAGAAATATGTATTTAAAAAAAATACGTCGACATTTTTTTTTTCTCTATTGGGTCTGAAAGGGGGGGGGGGGGGGGGGGCACGGTCCCCTGTGCCCCCCTGGATACGCCACTGTCTCTTAGTGTCTTATTAAGATTCTCTTATTGTGTAGTTGTCACAGCAAATATTTAAGGAACAATTGCATTGTATATAGAGAAAGGTAAAAATTAAGCTGTTAGACATTTTTTTCTTTTCTAAAAAATCAATTTTTATATTTTTACTATAGCTAATAAAATGTAAATACATTCTTCATGCAAGAACTAAAACAATGTTTAAATTAATTAATATATTATATTAGTTATCAACTTAATTATAAACTAACTAAAATTTTATATCATAAACATTTTAAACATAAACAAAAAATGTAACAAAACAAGAACTATTATTACTTATCACTTCATTACTTATAGCTCAGTCAAGTTATACACAATCAAGTCACGTTCGGCAGAAAATTATACCGGGGTTTTGAAAACTGGCACAATTGTTCCTTGGTACCCTGAAAAGTCCTGGTTGGAGGGGGAGGGGGTCTTTAAAAGTGACTTTTAGTTTTTCCCTCATATCTCTGAAGCTATCATTTGTAGCGAAAAATTGTATGAATAAAAATTAAATCTGACAAAATTTCCGACAAAAATGTTCCTTTGTATATTTTACTATTGGAACAGCGAAATCTTTGACCATTATAAATAACCGTTATAAAATTATATAAACTTTAAACGGAAAAATCGGTCGGAGACAACTCAGACAAACTTTCTCGTATTACGAGTTTATACTTACTTAGCCCAGAGTTTTCCATTTATTAGTTTTCGTCCATTTATTATGTTTTCGTAGGTACATTGAATTATTATTGAAAATTTCATCAAAATGTATCATAAAAATAACTTCTCCTTGGCGGGGAAACGAACCCGCGACCTCCCTCCGTACGCGTTTAAAGCTATTTCTAGGCTCGTATTTAAATGGACTTCATTTTAGAATTTTTTATTTAAAATCGTAGGAATCATTTTGGAGAATTTTTTTTTGTTCCAGGTTATTTTGGGGGTTTTAGAGGGTTGTTTGAGGGGGTAGCTCCTTCAAATTTGGAACTAAAATTCATTTCTCGATTTCACATCGGGGTATGATTTTTCTTATCATGTGTGCCAAATTTCGTCAAAATTGTCCCAGTAGTTTATGCTCAACGTGTCTGCACAGACGACAGAAAGACATTTTTAAAAACACTTTTTTAAACCAGGGGACCTCAAAACGTGTTAATTCATAAAAATCTCAAAAATTCTTATATTCTTCTTTTTCAGTTTCTTTACCATAACAACAACAGTAACAGTAGTGAGTAGTGAAGTGTTATAACATAACATAAATTTAAAGGAAAATTGTTGTAGGAAATTTTGTCAGCTCCACAGTGTACGAGTGACAGTCAATGGAGATAATTATGAATAAAATAAGTCACCTTTAAAGACCCCCCTCTTTCTAGCTCACCCCCCCCCCCCCCTCCACCAGGACTTTTTTATTTTCTTAATACTAAGGTATCATATCAAAGAACAACTGTGCTAATTTTCAAAACTCTGGGATTTGTTTCCTAGATTTATCTATTTTGACTTGGATAACTTGTTAATTTATATTAATACTATTAAACCACATAATACATGTAAGAGAATTTTATTTATATAAATATTAAATTAGAGAGATTAAATATTAAATGTCATTCGACAAAAGTATTTCTTGTATAAGCCTGCAAATGATACAATACTTCAACTTTTGTTGAATGTGCGATGTTCTTCATTTCTTATCATGAGATTTCATCCTTATCAATTAACTAATTCATAATATATGTATATTTATAATATATAGCACATAATTATATGCAGCATAAGTAGCATAGGTTTACCACTCATTGAATAGCACATAATTATTTTATACAGTATGTTTCAAACTTAGGGTGATCTAACTGTAACCATAGCTTCTAGCTTTTTAGTAGTAGGTTGAAAAATTTAGTTCTAGAAAAATTCTAAATTTAACTTCGCACAATTTAGTTCTTTTTCTAAAATGCAAATAAGTGTTTAGTCTTAATACAAATGCCTACTTTATATTTTTAATAACTAAATTTTAAATTTAAAAGAAAAAAAAAATTGAATTCTAATTTTCTACAACAAATATTTAACAATTATAATTTTATCTCTATTATTTCGTTTAGCAAATTTTATGCACTATAAATTACATTAATAATTAATTTTAAATAATTGATATATATAACAGTCAATATAATAAATTGTTCCCACTAAATATATTAAAATTACAGAAATACATTCTCTATGTTTCAAATAGCGTTATGTACTTTATCTAAAATTAGCTACATTATTATGAAAATATTTTAATTTTTTTGTATTTATAATTAAATATTTAAATTATACTTGATCTCAAGTCACTATAGAGTGAAGTCATTTTAAAGTAAATTTATTACATGCATAGTTGGTGAGATTTTGCCCTAAATAAATATTTCTATAGATATCTTACTTCAATAAATATGTCTCATCAGATCTATAAATATATTTTATCTACGATTGATACGAAATATAAACATTGTATCTCTGTTTAGATGCGTAGAAAGTGATTCTTTACGTACTTGTATTCATTGCGCATGCGCGTCTCATAGTTCTGAAGAATTCCTCTTCTTTACCACCCTAGGGCGGTAAAGAAGAAGAATTCTTCAGCTTTGCGCATAGCAATGAACTAATTGCAAGTCAATTAGTGTGGCACATAGCTTCCTCGTGTCTAATTTCGTAAACTTTAACGATTTTATGCTTTTTCAACCTATTAATGTCAAATTTATTTAATTTTCCCCTTGTTTTTGAAAACTGTCAAAATTGTTAAGGGCAAAATTTAAAGAGCGCAGATGGACTACTTTTGACAAACCATCCGAATTTTTATAATAATTTCAAGATAAAAAGAACTTTTTATATACTACTTTTTTAAATTTTCTGTTGAATCGTATGTAATGTTGATAGTATAATTGTTATTGTTATATAATATATAATGTTAGTGAAAAAAAAAATAGTTCCGAATTTATTTACTTCACATAAATTACAACCATCCAGAGAGCTGATCTTAAACCTATAAAAGGACAAATCTTTGTACAACGGATCTCCCCAACACCAAATCTAAACCGTGCCATCGATATATTTGAAATAATATAATCGATATTTTCTGTTTTGCTGTCATTCAATGTTTATCTATAACAAATTTGAGACCCGTCAAAATGAAGATTGCGTAAATATTGGATATGGCAAAAAAAAAAAAAAAAAAATAAATAAATAACTTGCGGATTTTTTCCGAACTAACTTTCCGCGCAGCAAAATTTGCTGAAAACTAATTAAATTCTGCTGAAAGATGGCTAAAAGTACTAAAATAATGCATTGTCATCGTGTTCTGAGCTATGCTAAAAGTTTCAAATGTCTAGCTATTCGGGAAGTTAGTTAGAAATCGATTGCCAGATTTGTACCGGACAAACAAACAAACAAGAATGCAACCTAATAAAAACGTAGTAATAAAAATCAGATGAGTACTTTTGAAGGTATAGGTGTAAATAAATGTATGTTTTTTAGCAGGTGGAAGAGAAACAAATGAGCGCTTTAGATTGAAACTTGTTTGGAGTTATAAATTAGAAATAGTTGAAAATAATTAGAGTTAATTTACAGTATAAATATTAGAATCGAGTTAAATATGATCAATAATCTAGGTTTTCCGACTATGAAAAGTTTTTGGAGGAAGTAATGTTCCTTTTTACTATTTTACTACTGCTGCATCTTGTTCAATTTCTTTTGTCGTCGCTACAAGTTAATATTACAATTGAGTAGCCGAATTCCAAAAGCAGTTATATTAAAAAAAAATTAAAAAATGAGAGATTGGTACCCCTGGATTTGTTTTTTTTAAAGCTCTACAAGGTTCTGCAGTCAAACAGTTCCAAAAAAAAATATAAACCTATTGAATTCTAGATTGAAATATGAGTGTGGTTACAAAGAGTTACTCCGAGTAAGGCTGCAAATTCATCTATATCCTTCTTTACACATTTCTATCTTCTTTTAAACAGAAAAAATCCGATAGAAGAGAAGAAAGTAAACAAAAAATATTAGTTGGATATAACTGCTTTTGCTGCAGCACACCAATCCAACATGACGGTGGATTTGGTTACAAAAGTAGCAATAAACAAAAACTGTGACAAAACCAGCTATGTGATTATTTCTTTTGTTTATTAAAAAGAAAATAATAGCCTCAGATTATAGGGCTTTTGTCCACTAAATGAATTATTAGTTATTGATATTTTTTTTTTAAAAATTCAAGTGGATACAGCTGCTTTTGGAATTCAGCTACTCAATTTACGATGCTCAACACACCTGAAGAATGTGCAAGTATTGGTGAAACGACGGAATTCATATTCTAAATTTTAAAAAAATATATATATTGATAACGCTCAAACCTCAACTACTAACCTGTCGAAGGTATTTGATAAAGTTAAAGATTGTGGTTGTTAATTTAAAGGTTTTACTTTGTTTATTGAAGTAAAACAAGCGATAAGATGGATGAATATAGGTAAGTATACGCGATGACGGTACACTCAGGCAACGATACAGGATTCGTAGGTTGGTATCATGTACTTAATGTTGATGAAAGCATCTTCGCCGCCGTACCGTTCTAATATTTCTAGGGTTTCCTGGACCAGATCCCCTACGTTCTCTCTCTTCTGCTGCCTGTAGTCGATCTCGTCTCCACAGTTCACTAAATCATAACAAAGACAACATTTAATTCTATGTTAAATTATCATTTCAATGTTTAATCAAGGATGATATAAGTTAGACCGTGCCGGGTACGGACCGGGCACCACACGGCACCCGGACAACAATTATCAAATATATTGATGAGTGATTATAGGTAGGGTTAATTTATGAAGAATGAAGGCCAGATCCGGACAAGGACTCGATGGGGGGGGGGGGGGGGGGCAATTCCAAAACAATAAAATAAATAAACCAATCCCTAAATAATTTATTTAATAAATAATTTGAAATAAGTTACAAATATATAATTACGTTATTTATATATAGATATAACATTTGTTTTATATATTAGTATCATTTTTAAGTTTTAGGTAGTATTCATACTACGGAGAGTTTAAATTTTAATTTAAATCAAATTATAATTATTATTAACAAAGGGAGACAGACAGAGAAAAATATAGACTGTAGCGCCGGGACTTGAACCATATATAGATATATAGAGGCCCGTGGTTCAAGTTCCGGCGCTGGAGTCTATTTTTCTCTGCCTGTCTCCCTTTGATAATAATAATTATAATTTGATTTAAACTAGGCATCGCGTGGCTCTATCATTGAAGCGAGCGTATTGCAATGAAATACTGAATATTGAAATTTATTAATCATGATGAATGTCGTAGTTGAAGATAAGTGGAAGAGGGTTAGTGTAGGGAAGAGTGGGGGTACTCGGTACAAAGCTTTACTTCCTAAACAAACCTATACGACTATAACAATCTTCACCACCCGCGGTAGCTTTTAAACAATTATTATAAATGTATCTCGTCGCTACGCAAAGAATTTTGCTTGTATCAAGTTGAAATTTTGCATACCTGTTTCAATTGTGCATTAGATGGTGTATATGAAGTTTTATTAAAATCGATACGTTAGAACGTAAGATATCGGTAAAAAGGTTGTTTTCTCTATTATAAACGTTTAGGTCCGCTTTAATAGTTTTAGCGATCTTTATTAGGTCATAGCGGTGTCGCTGTTGGTTTTAGTAAAAAATGTTATTTGAAAATAATGTTCGTCTCATCGAATAGATGATGATAGAATCTTTTCCCGTCCTGAAATTCCAATTTAATTTTTGTACCTCTCGTTTACGCGAGCGTTGCGCGCGAACTCTTGGACGGATCACGCTGTCCAACGAACTTAGCCTGAGTATTAGTAAGAGGAACATGTATACCAGATTTCAACTAAATCGGTCAACTTTTACTCAAGTTATCGTCACACGCGTGAACGTTACTGACAGACAGACAGACAGACAGACAGACAGACAGACAGACAGACAGACAGACAGACACGGAACATATTTCGTTGAATGTAGGAAGCTCGCTACGCTCGCTTCAATTAATATATTAATATCGTATTCAACTTTTGCTGTCTCTGCTGGGTCCAGGGATACGGTTCTTCATTAGTTCTTGCTTCATACTTTTCAGATGAACTTATTTTCCTTAGAAAAGGCTTGTAGTCATTTTTAATTTTGACGTGAAATTCTGAGCATGTCATAATAGAATTTTCTTTAAAATTAAGAAGCTCTTTTATACAACTGACAGAGATAATCTACCTTTATAGGCTTCCAAATTGAACCCCATCATCGCTTTTGCCTCGTTTTCCGTTCATCTTAGTAAAATCCGAACATTTCTCAAATCCGGACGCAAAACCGGACAGATGTTTCAAATCCGGACTGTCCGGACGAAATCTGGACGTATGGTAACCCTAATTATAGGGTGCTGTTTACCGAATCGAAGTACAAAATTAATTTTTTTGCCTAGAATTTTCAACGGCCGCTACTCACCGCTTCGCGGTGCTCCACTCATTTTCTAAAGAAAAACAACTCTGCTGCATTTTGACTAGGTCCAGGTAGAGGTCCAAACCGAAGTGCAAAATTCGATGTCACCGTATAATTCACTTTAGCCAATATGTCTAACATGGGAGGGTTTAAAATACTCAGGGCACTACTATAAACGCTCGGGGCGCGCCCGAACGTTGGACGGGGCGGAGCCTCAACGTATCGGAACGTGCTCCGTACGGGGCGCGGATCCGATACGTTCAGGCTCCGCCCCGTCCAAAGCTTATCAACGAGAGAAACACGTCAACTGAACGAGGCTGTTCAGGTTTATAGCTGTTTCTATTCTAGCCAGCAGAAATTCTGAAAAAGCTTTTTGACATTTTCATGTCTTGGCTATGGCACATAACCTCGGAAAGCGTTGCCAAAAACTAGCGTTACACGAGTAGGGAAGATATAGGAACAGGGAGTTTGGAAGATATAGGAGGTGTTCAATCGAGTCTGCCCGCTCTCAGTAGGTAAAAATAAAAATCGACAACAAAAAGCGTTACATGAAAATGTCTCACTGTCTTGCAGACTTGTATGCAAGAAGTTTTTTTACTTTCTCATATAAAGAGAAAGTATTGTGATGGCGCAAAAATTAGATTTTGATATTTTGATGGATTTACACGTTTTGAGTCCCCTGAGTCCAAAAAAGTGGTTTTTAAAAAATGTCTGTCTGTCATCTGTGCAGACGCCTGGAGAATAAACTACTGGGCCGATTTTGACGAAATTTTGCATACATGTTCAGAAAAATCATACTAAATCATAATTTTAGCTCCAAATTTGGGGGGCGCTACCCCCAAAAACTCTGTGAAAAAAACGTGAAAACAAATTATTTCTCGAAAACGGTTCCGACGATTTTGATTAAAAAATTCTAAAATGTAGCCCATTTAAATAAGAATCTAACGATATAAGCCGTTTTCCCGAGAAAAATCTAGTTCCTGAGAAAAAAGCTTAAAACGCGAACGGGTTCGATTCCCCGCCCAGGAGATGTTATTTTTATGATAAATTTTCAAACAGAATTAAATGTACATACGAAAACTAATATATGGAAAACACTGGGTTAAGTAATTATGAACTCGTATATGAGAAAGTTTTGTCGGAGTTGTCTCGGACCGATTTTTTTACAAGTTTTTATCAGACTTTTTACCATGTATTTCAGACTTGTGCCATTGGTTCAACCGAATATGGATTTAAAAACTCGGACTTTTTCCAAAAATATTTTTTGTTTTTTGTCGTTGTGCCTTAAAAATCAAATTTCATTTCCCCCTTTCCCCATATGAAAGACAATTTATTCTAACTATCCCCGTACGTAGCCCGGTATAGCATTAACACTCTACCCTGACAGCTCACGTCCCCGGCCCGTCCCCAGCCCGTCCCCGGCCCGTTCTAACATAAATAAACCATTATTTAAAAATAAAATAATCATAGAGTTAAATTTATAAGGAATTGAATTATAGAGCTCACCATTAATATTCTTGTAGTAGTTTAGAGGTGGTAATATCTGTCTGTAGTAGGGCACCATAGCTTCTCCTACCATGTCAGCTGATTTCACCAAACTCTGCAGCGCCTTCAGTGTGCACGTAACTACTTCCGTATGTCGAGTGTTTAAAGCGTCTAGAAAATAATCAAAACGCATTTCAAACTATGACATTCAATTCTTAATTCCCTGATCGTCTATATAAACTCAAAGAAGAATTCTGAAAAGCTTACTTTTTATAGGAATGATAAGCTGAGGAATGACTTGTAATATTTTATTCTTGCCGTGGTGAAGCATGTCGTATATTCCCTGTTCTGCGAAGAACTTGTACGGATGTTTTGTTTCACAAAGTCCGTCGAAGAACAGAGGCAGGTAGTGATGGTAGTCTAGTGTCGTGATGTCTGCCTGCAACACGAATCATACAAATGTTGCTGCGTTATAATATGATTAGTAGTAGTAGTACTAGTAGTAGTAGTAGTAGTACTACTAGTAGTAGTAGTAGTACTAGTAGTAGTAGTAGTAGTAGTAGTAGTAGTACTAGTAGTAGTAGTACTAGTAGTAGTAGTGGTAGTAGTAGTAGTAGTAGTAGTAGTATTAGTAGTAGTAGTAGTAGTAGTACTTAGTAGTGTGCTAGTACTAGATGGGTAGGACGAACCACTTGTTCGAACCATCTTATTCGGCCATCTTAAGACTCATTTTACAAGCCCATGGTAGAGACTTTAGCATTAAAGGAAGGTTTTTTCTCAACGATGGAATTAATTACCCTCTTAATGACCCTCTCCAGAACATTAAATTAAATAATACATAAGGGACAAATAAAAGAAACTACGCAATACAATAGCAGAACGTTTCTTAATTATTTATTGAAACTTGATTAAATAATAAACGCTAGGGTAAGAAACTAAATAAAACCACCGCAAGGAAATTGCCTTCGTGTTTATTACTTTCTCATTATATAAAGAGAAAGTATCGTGGTGGCGCGAAAATTTGATTTTGAGATTTTGATGGATTTACACGTTTTGGGGTACCCTGAGTTCAAGAAAGTGGTTTTTAAAAAATGTCTGTCTGTCGTCTGTGCAGACGCCTGGAGCCTATACTACTTGGCCGATTTTGACGAAATTCGGTATAAATGTTCAGAAAAATCATACCCCGAGGCAAAATCGAGAGATAAATTTTACCACTAAATTTGGGGGTGCTACCCCCAAAAATTGAAAAAAAGTTTTAAAAAATTATTTCTCCAAACGGTTCCGACGATTTTATTTAAAAGTCCATTTAAATAAGAATCAACGATATAAGCCGTTTTTCTGGGAAAAATCTAGTTCCTGAAGAAAAAGCTGTAAACGTGGACGGAGAGAGGCAAGGTTCGATTCCCCGTCGAGGAGAAGTTATTTTTAAAGTGAAATTTTGATGAAATGTTCAAAAATACTTAATGTACCTACGAAAACACAAAAACTATTAAAATGGAAAACACTGGGCTGAGTAATTATGAACTCGTAGTATATGAGAAAGTTTGTCTGAGTTGTCTCGGACTTCGGACCGATTCTTGTTAATCTTATAGAAAGGTATAATTGGTGCGAGTTTCAGCTCAATCAGTGAAATAGTTTCAAAATTAAGTATTTAGATAAAAGTTTCAAAGTTAACGAGTCGATATTTTATTAGAAGCAGATATCATAACGAAATTCGATGGAAATGCGTTTGTTTTATAATGAGGTATAATTGTTGCAACTTTCAGCGCAATCGGAAAATGTTTCGATTATTTTCGGAATTTTTAACAAATCACCCTTATTACTGAATATTTTCGATTTCGAGTCAAGCTATTTATCAAATACTAATCAGCAGAGAGGTCGAAGATAAAGAAGGAAGAAGAAGGAGAAGAGGAAAAAGTTTTAATCAGAAATTTTGATAAATTATGAATAGTTTTGGTTTAAGATGAAAACTTTTCATTAAACATATGTCACCAGATAGATATATAAAGTTTGATTTTAGAGCATCTACCAGGAAGCTATGGTAGATGCTCTAAAATAAATCTTTATGCTATAAATTGTTTTTCTAGCAACATTAATGAAACTTATTTTGTCAAGTCCAAAGATAAATAATTTTCTAGTTCAAATCAAAAGCCGTCTTTAATGTACTTTGTTAAGATCAGAGTCAAAAAATAAAGTTTTTTTTAGAACGATGGTTTTATATGTCCAATAATTGAAGTCCATCAGGAGATAGTTTACAAAAAAATGTCTTACTAACATCAAGCTAGAATTTTGTGTATAAGTTAATCTATTGATGCCATTTGAGAATATGTGGTCGACTAAGTTCGTCAGCGGGATATAGCTTGGCAATAGACATTTGAAAAAAACCAAAAAAAAAAACCGATGGATTTTGAGATAATGTGGTAGGCTAAGTTGGTCTGCGGGACATAGCTTGGCAATAGACGTTTGAAGAAAAATAAAAACGATAGAGATTAGCCATGTCTCGCCCATTTTGGTAGACAATGTAATTTCTACGATCGTGAGTATAGAATTAGTTATTAGACTAAAAATCAAGTTGATGTTAGGTTATCACTTGATAAGTTAGTTATTCAAATATTACTCTAAATCAAAGTTGGAACAAATATCAACTGACAAACTAAAATCAACTTGATTATTGGTTTACTTACTAATTCTGTAGTCAGGATCATGAAAATCACATTGTCCGCAAAATGGACGGGACATGGCTACTCTCCACCGGTTTACTGCCAAGCTATGTCCCGCAGACGAACTTAACCGACCACATATTGTTAAAAGGCACCGAAAGTTTAACTTGTACACAAAATTCTAGTTTGATGTTAGTCCGACAATTTTTTGCACGCTATCCCCTGGTTTATTACTTTTACTTATAACTTTGATTCTTAGATCTTTGTTTAGGATAAAGATTTATATGAAATATAGAACAATTTTCTTACCTTCCAGGCAATCCTGTATCCAAAAGAGTCGAATTCAATAGCTATAGGGAAGTCACCTCTTTCGTAGTACTTCTTAAAGGTTGTTTTTCCCACGGGATGCGCCTTTGTCAGATCTTTTCTCTTGAGCGGTACAACCACTGAATTTTTCTGTCTCGACGCCTGCGAGAACGGTTCAACCTGCCTTATTCTAGACTCACGCTTCTTTATGAACTCTTTAATTCTAATTTCTTCCGCTGTCTCTCTAGTCGCCATTATCACTGTACAATCTGAGCATTAACATGTATATTAATTATTATAAGTAATATCAATTATTAATTATTTATACGCGTATATTAAGTAACTTTTAAATCAATTAGGAGAAACCATGATTAATTATATAATCTGATACCAAAGACACTTCATCACAAATCACTTTCATAACATTAGATTCTATAAAATTAAAAATAATTTGCTATTATGTTTAAATAGGATTTTAAAACTTTGATTTAATTGTTATTTTTTAAAAACGAAATTCTCAACACTTTATATTTTTTTTTGGTTTTTAAACAATTAAAAAAATGATCACTATGACGATGTTAAATTTAAAAACGATATTATTAATAATGCAGTAAATTATTTGTTGTATCTCATTTATTTTTGATCTTATACGATTCTAAACTAGTAAATTATTTAATAAGTGAATTACAACTCGCTATATTTGAATACGGGGCGGATATTGCTCGGATATTAGGCGGATATGGGCCGCAAGCAAAGCGGATCCGAACTATTTGAAACTCTAGGAAGGAATCCGAGACACGTTAATGCCACCGGAGAGGTGAAGAAACTAGAATAGCGTTACTGTGGTTACAAATAAACTTGGGATGTTTAAATATTGATCTTTAAGTCTCCCAGTTCCGTAGCCAACAAATTATTCCCCCCCCCCCCCCCCTTTAAACTTGTCTCCATAATCACTAGAGCTACATTTAGACATTAATAAAACAAACAGGGGAATCGGCCATTTCTAACTTGCACAACTTAGATGTCACGAACCAATACTTTTCACGCAACCTTCACTACTTTTAATTTTTTTTTTCATTACATTTTCTTTTCTTTTTTTTAAAATAATAAAATACATAAACACAAAACATTTTATTTGGGAAAATATAATAATTTTAAATTCCATGGAATAACGTATAAACATTTTTGTGTTTATAGATATTATAATTATTAAATTTACCAAGCTAATACTATAACTACTATTAACCTGAAATAATACTAGCCCATAAAAACCAAGTTTTGATTATAAATCCTTTACATTTTTGCATTTTAGTTGTGAGGGGAAATATTGGTATTAATTCATTTTAATTTTAAATAATTATTTAAAAATTGATTAATTATTAAAATTTAATTAATTAATTAATTTGTTAAAATGTTCTTGTATTGGTAGAGAGTCTATGTGCCAAGTTTCAGCTCGATTGGATAACTGGAAGAGGATTAGCTAGCCCTCCAAAGATTTTATATACATACAAATAAATAAATAAATAAATTAATTAATTTGTTAAAATGTTTTTGTATTGGTAGAGAGTCTATGTGCCAAGTTTCAGCTCGATTGGATAACTGGAAGAGGATTAGCTAGCCCTCCAAAGATTTTATATACATACAAATAAATAAATTAATTAATTAATTTGTTAAAATGTTTTTGTATTGGTAGAGAGTCTATGTGCCAAGTTTCAGCTCGATTAATAACTGGAAGAGGATTAGCTAGCCCTCCAAAGATTTTATATACATACAAATAAATAAATAAATAAATTAATTAATTTGTTAAAATGTTTTTGTATTGGTAGAGAGTCTATGTGCCAAGTTTCAGCTCGATTGGATAACTGGAAGAGGATTAGCTAGCCCTCCAAAGATTTTATATACATACAAATAAATAAATAAATAAATAAATAAATTAATTAATTTGTTAAAATGTTTTTGTATTGGTAGAGAGTCTATTTGCCAAGTTTCAGCTCGATTGGATAACTGGAAGAGGGTTAACCAGCCACAAAAGTGAAGTTAATATTAAAGGATTTACAAAATACGTGGGGTTTCGCGATAAACCCGGTAGGAAAGAAGTTCCTTACGCTTTTCATCAAATTTAAATGATAAAATCACACTGCTAATCAAGTATACGCGATGCTAACTACTTATACATGGCGGAGTTAGAAATAAGACAAAAGAAATACTTAATACACACGTTAATTACATACTACTTAATATTATATAAGTTAATTAATACACATATGTAATAATTAAATGTAAGTAACTATTTATACTTAGCAGAGTTATGGCAAAATTAAAAGAAAAGCTTTTTTTTTATAATTGAAGCGAGCGTCGAGCGTCTTGCAATAAATGTCTATTGGATATTGGGAAAAAAAATCATAATGAGTTGATAGTTAAAGAGGGTGGTTGTAGCAAAGTTAGTGAACAGGAATATTCCCTCACCCTCACTTACTGCTCCATTTAAAATACTCTAAAATATATCACTTCACTACTCAAAAACTTCTGCTTGTATCAGGTTGAAATTTTACATGCCTGTTTCAATTGTACTTTAGACGACGCGACGTGTATAAAGTTTTATTAAAATCATTACGTTAGAACGTAAGATATCGGTAAAAACGTTTACTCTATTTTAAATGTTTAGGTCCGCTTTAATAAATTTAGCGATCTTTAACACTTCATAGTGGGGTCGGTGTTGGTTTTACTAAAAAAAAAATATTTTCAAAAGTTGTTTGGGCTCATTGAATAGATGAAGTTAGAATTATTTACCGTCCTAAAATTCCAATTTTACATTTGAAGTTTACGTTCACGCGAGCATTGCACGCGAACGCTTGGGGGATAACGTTGTCCAACGAACTCGACCTGGACATTGGTCAAATGAACATGTGTACTAAATTTTAACTAAATCAGTCATCATTTACTCAAGTTATCGTCATGGGTGGATTTCGTGACGGTCAGTTATATGTGACGGTGGTTTTCTTCGGATTTTCTCCCGGGCTCCAGACGATGTAACGTGCCATAAGCAACTTCGTTCCAATTAGTAGAGGACTTTGAAGTGAAGGTTTAATTCAGGTTTTAAAGTGGCTCCGCAAAAAAGTTGGTTTGGAATCAACTTTTTGCGTATCCGCTGTAAGAAGGCCATAGATTAATCCGTACGCGCCGACGTCCGCTAGCTGTGAACCCACCTTGACGCGCACTGACATGTGAACCTTAATAAATAGGCGCGTCTTTATAATTTCATCTTGTAATAAACGAAACTTCAGTAAATTTCATTTTATTAATGATGAAGAATTATTTAGAAAAATGAAATCGAAAAAATAATGGCTACTCAAGTTAAACCCAAGAAAAACGCAGGGACTAAATCGTAAGTAATATTAATATTGTAATCAGACTTTTCTTATTGGTTCCAAATGGAATAATTATGAATCAGCAATACATTTCGCAATAAAAAAAAGTCTATAATAGTTTAATGTAATAATTATGTACTTGACATGACACTCGTAATAATATTCGTAGCTGTCAAAAAAAAAAAAATATATATATTTAATTGTCACTGCCAAAATCACTTGAAATCAATGTCAAAATTAATAAATATGTCGTAACATTCGATTATGAAATATTTGGTGGAGTGAATCACAATAAAATATTAAAATATTGGGTAGAAAATAACAAATATTTTACAAGCTTTTTATTTAACTTGCAATGTATGTCCGGTTAAAATCTTGCAACTGATTTTTAAAGCAGATATCCTCTACCGGTTGAATTGAAATTTTGCATACAGGTTTAGTTTGGATGACAATGAATGATTGGCTAAGTGACGTCATTCTAAATCCAATATGGCGGACAGCCCAAGGCCCAAGATAAAAGCTTGTTTTTAAAAATGTTTTTTTACATTATTTTGCTTCCGAGCTAACCAAAGATATCGGAAGCTATGTGATCGTTTAATCGACGATGAAATTAAAATTAAACAATTTTACTGATCTGCAAGAAGTTTAATTTGGAAATTCAGCATATTTAGAAAGTAAGAAGTATTTAAAGAAGTTTATTATTACAAGAGATGTATGTTGTTAAACGAATTTATCATTAAAACGATTTTAAGCCCTCTGGCTCTACTGTAAGTTGATAAAATGTTGTACATATCTCTTTGAAAAACTTTATAAAAAATAAATTCATATCTCTATTGAAAATAGGAACAGGATTAAAGAACAAAAGTTTAAAAACAGAATTAAGTACTGCCAAGATACGTTTCTAAAAAAGTACTTTTACTTAAGCCCCCCCCCCCCCCCCCCCCCCCCCTCATATACCTTTGTCTTGATCGTTATTTAGGCAAAGGAACAGGTACAGAGTATAGTATATATTTCTTAATCTAAATTACTATTATCACAAAGAACTCATTGACAAGGAAACATTGGATAATCTAATACCAATGTGGCAAAAGACACTTTATCACTAAGCAAACTGCCCTAATCAATTAATATTATAGAGCTTATTGTCCTAAAGCAGTGGCGTAGCTAGGGCCAAACACTCTTTGGGGGCCCCTCACCAAACAAAATTGATGAGAAAAAAAAAAAAAAAAAAACCCTTTAGTGTTTAGAACTGGAGGCTCCCTCAACGTTGATTTGGTGCGGGCCCCCTGGCACTGGGGGCCCGCCCGCAATGCAGGCCCATAGTTACGCCACTGTCCTACAGTTTTCTGTGTAAGATTTAGACTTACACATGATAAGACTCTTATCTTAAAACAGCGTAATAAAACTGCCCCAGGAGTCTCAATGTATTAGGGAGACAAACACACAAACCTTTTAGTCGAGGAGATAGCGTGCAAAAAAATGTTATACTAACATCAAGCTGGAATTTTGTGTTTAAGTAAATCTTTTGGTGCTTTTCAAGAATATGTGGTCAGCTAAGTTCGTCTGCGGGGCATAGCTTGGAAATAGGTGACCTCTTTGATTTCGATTAATATTTGACTAACTCATTAAGTGAATAACTACCATCAATTTGATTTTTGGTCTACAAACTAATTTCGTACTCAGGATCATGAAAATCACATTGTCCACCATTGTAGGACATGGCCGCACTCCACCGGTTTGTTTTCTTCAAATGCCTACTGCCAAGCTATGTCCCGCAGACGAACTTAGCCGACCATATAATCTTAGAAGGCTCCAAAAGATTAACTTATGGCCAGAATTCTAGCTTGATGTGTCATACACTTTTTTGCTCGCTATCTCCTACTACTACACTACTATTTGACACTTTTTTATGGCAGAATATTGTTTAGAACCAAGGGGGGTTGCAAATAAGTGTAAGTAAGTGCCTATAAAACTTTAGTTATTTAAAAAAAAACCATTCTACAAGGAATTAAATTTAAAAATAAAATAAAAAAATTGTTTTGTTTTGACAGATCTCACCCGGAGATTGAAGGGAAGAAAGCGGCGAGCTCCAAGAACCCAGAAAGATTTTCCAAGGGTCGTTAGTTTCTTTCAATTTAAATATTAATCAAATTTAATTAACCTACAATTTACTATTCACAATTAACTAATGATTAAAACTACTAATGAGATTTATTTATAAGTTATTTCTTCAATACTGCTACTTGTTGATTGTTTATAAAAATAGTTATTTCATTTTAATACAGGGTTATTATTAATGATGCTCATGATTTCAAGCGTACCTACATAATTGTAGATTTATTTATCATACAAAGAAATAAAATGGTTATATTTTAAGGTTTTTTTCAAAAAGTTTCAACCCAGGTACTTTGCTGTATTTAACAGTAGATTTGTGTGAACTACGCGTAAAACTTTCCCTAACCTGTTCTACAATTTCATTGCTCACTGGCAATATTTATGTTGATTTCTTTTTACAAATGCAGCCATCTTTTTTTTTTCTTTTTTTTTTTTATTATTCAAATAAACAAAGTATAATACTACAATAAAGTGATACATGAGTTTTCTGAATTACTCCTCCAAAAAAGCTGGAAGCTTGAGCTTGGAGGAGGAGTTCATCAGTATCTACAGAAACTTATAATAGTTAATACGCTAAGTAAGAACAAAGAATATATTAGAATACAATAATATAATATGCATAACCAATAAAAAATAATAATATAACAACATATTTATTCCTGCAACTACATAGTTTCAAATCCAGTTCAATTTCTATCTAATCATATTACTATTTTAATATTTAAATTTTATTTTTATGTTACTATTTTGTTGTTAGTGTGAAAAGTTGTTTAAGTTTATATCATGTTACTATTTATTAATTTATATTTATATTTTTCTGTTTCATATGTTGTTTGTCAGAAGATTGTCATTTATTTATTCCCCTTGAATCATTTTATAGTACATAGATTTAAGGGATTTTTTAAATTCATGGAAATTATCGATTATTCTTAATTCAAGTTTCAGCGAGTTCATTATTTCAGTGCCCCAATAAATGAATGATATTTGTCCGAATTATGTACATGCTTTAGGGATAGGATATTTTTTATCAACAACTGATCTTGTTTTATAGGTGGAAGAAGGGGGTTGTTTTATAGGGATCTCTCTAAAAATTCAAGTTCCACTTGCAATGAGAGGATGATTTCCAGTCATGGAAATGAGAGGAGTGCGCTAGTGTCGTCATGTACAGTCAGTTTTTGATATAATAGACCACGGTCAAAAAACACAGTGTTGTTCTTCTGTTATTAATAATTTTATTTTTGATAACTTCTATATTTTTGCAACAGGCAACACTGTACCTGATAAGAAATCACTAATAATATACGATAATATCTTTATATTATTATATATTGATTATTCATAATAAATATTCTTTAAATCTAAATCGATATTCTTTTTCCTTAATCTATTTTTTTTTCTTCCTCTTTATTTCTGTGTTTGATTTGGATTTAGAACAGTTGTGACTATAGTTCGTGCTGTATAAAAACCAACAAAACTGGAAACCTAACAGATTGGAAACCTTCCTGTTGTTATTCGTGAGATTTGACATAACTGGGCATGTCATACAAACTAGGAATGGTTATTGTCTTAGCACCAGACTGTACAGACTTCGGCACTACTCGGAAGTTCCGATTTTAAATGAAGTTAAGCTTTCCGTTTCTCCCGTGTTCATACTTCTTGGTCGACCTCTAGGAGGATCTTCATTAAATCTGGTTCTAAAGTGACGTTGCACACTAATAACTGATTGGTTAATGTGATAATCCAACACACAAAAAGCTTTCCTGTCTTCAAATTCAGCCATTACACAACACTGACAACAATCTTAACAGCTGATACGTACCCAAACCACTGTAAACAAAACTTTATGTTCACTGGGGGTTCTAGGCCTTGCGGGGCCCTGGGCGGTAAGATATGGCGGGCCCCCTTCGCGGGGGGTTCGGGCGTCCTCCCCCGGGAAATTATTTTGAAAATTACATGCTTTAAAATCACGTTTTACGCTATTTCAGCTGATACCAAGCCTACACTGTTATTGTTTTTTTGTTTTTTTTTTATGAAATACTTTCTTTATCATGCCACATTAAAAATTTTGTGTATAAGTTAGTCTTTTGGTGTCTTTTAAGAATATGTGGTCGGCTATGCTCGTCTGCGGAACATAGCTTGGCAATAGGCATTTAAAAAAAAAAACGGGTTGAGAGCGAGAGCGGCCATGTCCCGGCAATCAACTTAATTTTTGCCATGGCCGCTCTCCACCACATTGCCAAGCCATTAACTTGTACACAAGATTCTTTGCTTGATGCTAGTGACACTTTTTTGCACGCTATCTCCTGGACTGTTAGATTTGTTGAGAAAATTATAATTTATTTCAGAGGTTCGCTTATCAGTAGAAGATAAGAAAAGAAAATCTTCTGTGTCAATTAAGTCAAGAAAATCAAGTGTAGCAGAGAGGAAGAGTGAAGTCACAGAGAGGAAGAGTGGAGAAGCTGAGAGGAAGAGTGAAGTACCAGAGAGGAAGAGTGGAGTAGCTGAGAGGAAGGGTGAAGTACCAGAGAGGAAGAGTGCAGTCACAGAAAGGAAGAGTGTATTAGCTGAGAGGAAGAGTGGAGTAACAGAGAGGAAGAGTGGAGTAACAGAGAGGAAGAGTGTACGACTAAGTCAAGATGTGTCCAAAGCTAAAGCGCAAGAATCTGCTACAGAAGTGGAAGATGGTGGCCCTTTAGACCCAGAGAAAAGCAAAGAAAAGGCCAAAGTAATAATTTACTATTTACTATATTAGTCATTGTTTTGCCTAAGCTTACTTGAGAACAAGGATCTTATATAAAGGGGATGGAGGGTTGTGGCAAAAATGTGACCCCATGAAGATATGTAAAATATTAGCTCCAATGGGACAAATTACCTTCCTCTTGGTTATAGGTTACCAAGAATTTGTTTATAATTTCAGTTTATAACCTGTTAAAGAAGGTAATTTGTCCCAGTTCAAAGGTCGTGGAGCATGCGCAGTATGATTTTTCTCTCCAATTTCTCTTACCTCCATGGGGTCACTTTTTTGCCTTAAACCCCTTCTTAACATTACATCCGCTTTATATAAGATCCTTGGTTGAGACATGTAACCTTTGAAATTGTTTTGTTATTAGCAAAAAAAGAAATACAAAACACTTTTATTTCCGCTTATACACTTAAAGCCCCGTTTACATGGTGATAGTTGACGTAATAGTTACGGTCATGATAGCAACTATCACCATGAAGACTACGTGATAGATTCTGTCACAATAGAACTATCAACCATCACACTATCTCGTCTGTAGAGATAGTTGAGTATTCTATCTCAGCAGTCAGATTACTCACGCGGCAGATTCAAGAACTATCACGCCGGATTTTAGATGCTGATTGGTTGTTTGTACTTTTATATCACGTGATAACAGATCTAGGAGGTAACAAATGTAATAGCTTCCTTCATATTTAATATCAGATTTTGTTGTTTTTGACAAAATAGATATTCTGTTTGCTATGTGTGTTATAATATATTTAATGCTCCGATTCTGCATCAAAGTCAGATATGTTGGATATGAATATCACTACAAGTTCAAGACAGCAAGTTTTGACTTATGTCATGTTCACTCTCACCGTGTAGACTGTAGACTGTACACCTCCGCGATAGTTCTATGACGTTTACTAACATGAAAGTTCTATCGTGATATAAATGATATATTCTATCTAACGATATAAGCCGTTTTCCCGGGAAAAATCTAGTTTCGGAGAAAATAGCTTAAAACGCAGACGAAGAGTGAAGAGAGCCCGATTCCCCGCCCTGGAGAAGTTATTTTTATGATAAATCTTGATGAAATGTTCAATAATAATTAAATTTACATACGAAAACTAATAAATGGAAAACACTGGGCTAAGTAATTATGAACTCGTATATGAGAAAGTTTGTCTGAGTTGTCTCGGACCGATTTTTTCTATATACATTACTACTAGTGTGAGAAAGTAAAACTGTCTGTATAGATTAATCTGCTAAATAAATTAAAAAAATAATATAAAGATAATGTTAAGGCCATAGAGTCGAATATTCTGAGACATTGATGATAAATTCAAGTTACCGTTGAACAATTTATTTACAGAAACAACGTCCTGAATTTAAAGAGAGAACAATTTAATTTACAATTTAATACACAATTTAAACAGAGGCCCTTATCTCTCTTATCATATTTTATTTCATCGAAGCTTTGTGTCCGTAAAAGATCCAGGAAATCAGTATAGATGTCCTGGAAATAATTTTAGATATCCTGGAAATTATTTTAGATATCCTGGAAATTATTATAGATATCCTGGAAATAATTTTAGGTATCCTGGAAATCATTATAAATATTTTGGAAATCAATATAGATATCCAGAAAATCATTTTAGAGATCGATCAATACAAAAAAACCGGGTTTGGTTTTAGGACGTTCAAAAACTTATATTTTACAAGCTTTTATTTAACTTGCAATGTTGGTATGTATGTATGTATGTTGGGGTCAAATCTTGCAACTGAATTTTGAAGCAGTTAACCTCAACCGATTGAATTGAAATTTTGCATACACTTTTAGTTTGGATGACAATGCATAGTTAGCTAAGTGAAGACATTCTAAATCTAAGATGGCGGACTAGTTATTTTTTAAGCAAGCCCATGATATGGGTATCAAATGAAATGGTTTGCTGAGAAGAATAAGAATAAAATAAAAAATTGTTTTCTAAAATAATTTATTTTATAATCGACTTATTTTGGTATTAATGATTATTTTTTAATCGAATCATGTATTAATTGTATTAATTTATATTAAGGTGCTGAAGAGCTTCTTAGAAAACAAATACAAGGTAGAATTTCCTCGGGTGGAAGGCGATTTGGAGAAAAGCGACACAGACCGCCCCCCGACGGAGAAGGAGATTTTAGCAAGGAACGGAGTAGACATGGACTTAACCAAGGAGGAGCAAATGCACCTTATTCAGCTCTACGAGAAACTAGAGGACGGGCTCGCACAAGCTGAGGTGAGTCGTCTGTACAGTAAAACCTTTTTACTTTCTCATATACCAAGTATGTATAAAAATAAAGTTAAGTGATAGCGTGAAAATTCCATATTGATGGATTTAGACGTTTTGAGGTCCAAAAAAGTATTTTTTTTAATTGTCTTTTGGTTGTCTGTGACGACGTAAGGAGCCTAAACTACTGAGCCAATTTTAAAGTAGTAGAACTAGTAGTAGTAGTAGTCTACTAGTACTTCCTACTAGAACGGGTAGGACGAACAACTTGTTCGAACCTTGCAATTAGGCCATCTTTTAAGTCCATTATACGCCCCGTGGTGTAGAGTTCCAGCTACTTCACACATCATATACTACGTTCACACATCGTTTTGAAAGCGTTTCGGATCCAATTCGTTTTCAAAAGGATTCTAGTTCATACAACAAAAAATATACAGGTGATCGAAATGTTTGTTTTCGATATTTCATAACGGTGACATCACGAATGAAACCTTCTTTCTCGTTAACTAATATGTCCGCGAATTTTTACATTTCATTAACAAGTTATTAAAAGTTTTTACAGGTTCTTTATAGTATTAACTTTCTTTAAAAACTTTTTTGCAGTTTAAAAAAAAGAAACGGAAGCTCACGAAAACAAAGAACTTAAAAAGTGGAAAAGAGTCAAATAACCTGACATCTCGATCCCCTCCACGACCTGTTCATACGAGCGTTTTAAATTCGATCCCCCGTTCCGATCACGTATTTTTGGTGGAGCGGATCTAACCCGATAAGATCCGTCGATCTCCGTTCATACAGCGTTTTGAACTATCGGATCGTTTTCAAAACTGTTTCCAAAACGATGTGTGAACGTAGTAATACATTTGTAGATTGTACCGCCGAAGCGAGTATGGTGTGATCATTAGTAAGCGTGGGGGAAGAGTTATTGATAACAGTTCCGACTTTAGAATTTAACCATATAAATCTGTTTTTCTGAGACAAATCTGGTTTCCGAGATATCGGATATGAAAATATTTTTTTTTTTTTTTTTTTTTTTTTTTTTTTTAAATCAAAACTAATAAGTAAACAACCACCTGTTGAAGTCTTTTTAAATGTTTATTTAAAAAGATCTATTAAATGAGGTATTATTTATTGTCCGAGTGGTCTTGGAACCGAGTGGTCAGTGAACATAATAGAACAAAATAGATTAGAATTGTAGATAGTGGTATTCAATAATTATTGTATTAATAATAATATAACGTATTATTAAATATTAATTAGTTGAATTAATTAATTATTAAATTTACCTAATGGGGTCAGTACTGACTGAGAAAAATTAAAGGTACCTGTAGTGATTGAGATCATACTTTAACGGGGACTGGAACATGAGCAGGAACATTCATTCTCCAGCTTCAGCAATGTCTCCTGGTGAAGATTTAGGATTATAAAAAACTTTTGCGATGTTTGCTGTTTCATTGGCATACCGCTGGAAACATTGTACTATGGTTTGGTATATATTTTCTGCAATCCACATGGACGACACGACCTTTCAGTCCTCGGATCAAATCATCATGTCTTAAAAAAATCATGTCTTTAATCTCTTCGTGTAAGACTAGCACTTATTAACGTTTTCATCCCTCACTTAGCTTGCACCTTCTTCAGCTGTTTCATTACAAATTAAACACTTTTCACTCATTTTGAACGACCTGTTATTGTAATAAAAATGTTGAACTCGATCATAACTTGGCGCAAACGCGTGAGAGACTGTTTACATAGCGTTACAGACATTGGTAACAAAACATGAGTCACAAGCAGCATTTTACTAGTAAAATGTTGAAAAGTGCCCCTACATTTCAAAACGCTCTAGCTATTTACCGGGTGAAGATAAATTAGCATAACTAGATTCATTTTTTAAGGAAATTTTTCGCTCTACAACTTTCTTTCTCACGAGTTTTCGATAAAATGGAAGGGCAAAGAGTTAGAAGAGAAAGATTGACCAGATACCTGAACCACTGCCACTTTTTTTAATTTTTTTTTTTCATATTCAACGACTCATATCTCAAATACGGTAACACTTAGGTTCAAATAAGATATATCATTTGAAAGAAAATTTTATCAGCTTTAATGTTGAAAAGAATAACATTTTCTGTGCGACGTACCGTTTTCGAGATAAACGCCAAAAACTGAAAAATGTGACCTTTTGCCCCCCCTCCCCCCACCCGCGGCGCCTGAAATCGATGGGACTTTATTAAGCGTTGTTTAGGGGACCACCCCGAACACATTCCTGAAAAAATTGGAACTACATGATTTAATGCAAGATGAAAACCTAATTTGACTGGACTAGGTTTGATTACAATATTTATATGTATTCTCATGCCATTATACTTTGTTATTCCGTTAGCTCGAGAAAATCGAAAAAAAGGGAGGGGAACCGATGAGAGCTCAAGATTTTGGCGGGTAGTAGAGTATTAGGTCAGGCCAACTAGGCAAACAAAAATAACACTGGATAACCTTAAGATAACCACCTAGTGGTTTTATTTTTTCCCTCTCATAGGTTGGCTAATCTGAGCTGTCAGATTTACAAAGTATAATGGTA
This sequence comes from Gerris lacustris, assembly GCA_951217055.1. Classification (NCBI taxonomy): domain Eukaryota; kingdom Metazoa; phylum Arthropoda; class Insecta; order Hemiptera; family Gerridae; genus Gerris; species Gerris lacustris. Next base: position 2,207,379 of record OX578281.1, on the reverse strand, counting down.
TGAGTATCATTGCATGAGCCATTGGCCGGGCTAAGTCCTCTCCAGGCTATTGAGTATCGCATAATTATTATAAAAGTTTGCTTGTTGTCGATCGATTAAAGGTCGATTGTTGTCATTATTTAAAAATTACATATTATTTTAATTTTTTAACGGCTAAACTTGTTAATATGTTGTTTGTCTTTTTTAAAATCAGGAATTTTTTCGGAGCATTGGAATAGAATGGAGTTCCGAACACCAGATGTTTAAAGTGAAACCTAAAAAGTAATTATTTTTATAATTTTTTTCTTTTTACTCAATAACATCTTATGATGTTAACTATTTAATTTATTAAAGTCAAAGAGCTGTCCAAGACACAAATACAGCATGTTTTAATGAAAGATTAACTTTAATAACTCTGCTCTTGAAAAATCTAAAAAAAAAATAATGTATATTAGTTTTAACCCTTTTAGGATCAGGCAAGAAAAAAAAAAAAAAAAAAATGTTACAGTGGATTGGTGGTTTTCGCGGTTTACCACCTGACCATCTCTACACGTGTGTTTTGGATGACATGTCTCCAGTTTTTATTTTATTGTGGCTTATAGAAGCAATTTCTAAGAGCGAATTTTTGTCAAAATACTTATTATTTATTATATTACCAGTTTTGATTTAATATTGAGTTTTTAAAGAAATAATTAGCGCTCTCGAGTTATTTGCAGATTTTTAGCTTGAGTTGTGAAAATTTAATAAATTACGTTGTCTTAGAGGTTTGGTGGTTCATTCCGTTAACCACCTACTTTAGGTTGGTTAAGGATGTAAACCACCAAACCTTACAAGCAATATAATTTTTGTCAATGTCATCAAAAGTACAAATCCCAAATTGATTGGAGGCATCTCCTAGAGACCACCTAAAAACATTGATTTTTTTTTTTTATGGGAGGGGGGGCTAGAATTTTTTCAAAAATAATTTTCTGGGGCCATTCTTGATCCCACAGATAAGATTTGCAACTCTAATTTTAGAAATTAGAAAAAAACAGTAGTGCGCCATTCGGAGCAAAAGAGGGTGGTTTTCCAGGCAAACCACCAATCCTTAAAGGGTTGGCACAATTTCAGTTATAGTAATATAAGGAATTTATTGTTCAGCTTTAAGCAGTTGAGAAAAAATTGTTATACCTGACCTAATCCTTCTCACCCAGCCCTAGTTTACCCCTATCTTGTACTGTTCAACAATTTTCTAATCTATTTCTATTGGTTTAACAAGTTGCTGTACTTTGATGAATAGGTTCATGCCCGCAATGACAATGATTGCCTTTGGACCTGACTATGATGATGTGATTGTATGTAAGGACGATGAAGAGACAGGTGAAACTCAAGCCTGCGTCTTGTCCAAGGAAAACAAAGACTGTCCCAAGGTATCATCATCAAATCCAATGTTTTATTCTTAATTCAAATATTTTGGTGTTTCTTTTGCGCCCTGATTAATGGCATATTATGTAATTACAAGATGCGTGGGATTTGTCTCTTATTGGCCCCTAAATCATCAATTAGATGTGATCATCAGCGCTTTGGTTTCCACCAATGACAAAGCAATCCATGATCCATGTGAAAATCCAAGTCAATCAAGGTTTTTCGGATGCAATATCACATTGCACATTATGATGCAACTATATAATAACTAAAACTCGATTTTTAGGGGTTTGTAGATTCTTCTCAAAACCCTTATGCCGAGGATGATGTGTCCGTCTGTCCGTCGCTCTTTGGTACATAGGGCCCGAACCATTTAAGCTAAAGAGCTGAAATTTAAAATACTGGTGCAACTTTTTGACCCAATCACAGGAAAAATATACAGAAGTTCAAAATTAAATATGCGCATGCGCAATTCGCAAAAATGTTGTAAACTCAAAAATTTTTTTTTTTTTCGTGTGGGGTATCAAATGAAAGCTGCTGAAGAGTAGGACGCAAATATATATAAGCTTTTGTAAATTTTGCATTCCTTATTGGGTAAAAAAATCAAAATATACCCAAAAAATATTCCCCCCCCCCAACCACTATATAACGGCTGGTTCTAAAATTTCGAAATAATTCATGCTAATGCCTTATTGTGGGGCAATGAAAATTCCGGGAGTGCATCCCAAATTTTAAAAAATTGCCAATTTTGGGCCCGAAAATTTGAAGTGCGCCAAAAATTTTATTTTTTTTAAATTTTGAGTTGGGTATCAAATGAAAGCTGCTGAAGAGTAGGACGCAAAAATATATATACTTTTTTAAATTTTGCATTCCTTATTGGGTAAAAAAATCAAAATATACCCCAAAAAAAAGTCCCCCACCAACCACTATACTTCGGCTGGTCCTAAAATTTCGAAATAATTCATGCTAATGCCTTATTGTGGGGCGATGAAAATTCCGGGAGTTCATCCCAAATTTTAAAAAATTGCCAATTTTGGGCGCGAAAATTTGAAGTGCGCCAAAAATTTTATTTTTTTAAAATTTTGAGTTGGGTATCAAATGAAAGCTGCTGAAGAGTAGGATTCAAATATATATTTGCTTTTTTTAAATTTTTCATTCTTTATTAATTTTATAAGTCAAAATATACCCCAACAAATTTCCCCCCTCCCCAACCACTATATAACGGGTGGTCCTAAAATTTCGAAATAATTCATGGTTATACCTTATGGTGAAGCGATGGAAATGGTCTGAAAAAATGAATTTTTCTAGTCGTTATTACCGATGAAAAACATTGTGACCCCCCGGGGGATTGAACCTGGACTCTTGAGATCGAAGAATAAAATTATAATTACATAACGGGCATGCTTAATCTTCTACAAAACCCTAAATAGTACTTGGACGCAAGTACTTCCCTTTGATTTTACTTTTAAACTTAATCTTAAAATATTAGATACGTCTACTAAAATACCCTCGAATTTACATCTATAATCAATGCTTACCACTTTTTGCCACGGATGGTTTCGAAAGTTTCTATAGTATCGGTGAAATTAGTACATTTACTAAGACTAGCACTTAGTACAACCCTAAATTAAAAGAACTATTATTATTTAAGTATGGAATTATTCTAAACTCTTTAATTCGATAAATTTCATATGTTTTCAAGGATGTAACATCTGTGAACCTAAACGTGTATAAAGACGGATTCCAAGCTGAGGAAGACGAATTCTACGCCTACTCAAGTGATTCTATACGGGATTTCTTCCAGAAAAACATTGGAAGTTATATTATAATGAAACCTAACGACGCTATGCCGCAGACTGTACTTATCAGAGTTGGTATAACATATCATCTCTAATCTGAATAAATATCAATGTAAAAAATTGGACTGAGACAACTCAGACTACTTTTCTCATATAAGCTCGGTCCCAGATCCCAGAAACTTTTTGCATTCGATTTTTTTTAAAAAAAAGATTTTATTTTCATCAATATCTCGCAGGTCAATATCAGGCCTCGGCCCCTTACATCAGGCTCATTATTGCCTAGGCGTATGCTCCAAGCACCAATTTACCGGCTATTGGCCCAAGGCTCCCTGCAGCATACTCCTTTGCTTTTCTTCCCGCCTTCTCACACCCCCGGCTCAACAACCTGTCTCGCTTGCTCAGATTTTGCTGGGTTGGTCATCGCAAAACCATATTCTAGGCTTAAACAATTTTTAGGGTCCGTAGGCAAAACCAAGGACCCTTATATTTTCCTGCGTGTGTCTGTCCGTCCGTCCTGTCACCTGCTCTCACGGCTACACCTTTCGTCCGATCACTTTGAAATTTGGCATGTATGTGTCTTGTATCTACTAAAATTCCTGAACATTCTTCGACCAAAAGTAAAGATACCACTTTTTGGAAATTTCGAAAAAAATATATTATTTTATTTATTGACAAAATACGTTTTTTTTAAACTATGGTCTTTTCGATGTATTTATATGGTTGTAGTCCGGTTCAGTGGCAAAAAAATACTTTATCAGAAGTTTGTTTATGTGTTTTGAGAATATCAGACCCATAGGATAGTTCAAAGTAAGCTTTTTAGCTTTTTAAAATACACCATCACTAGGGTACTACTTAAACTAAACAGGGTAGCCTACGGACCCTCGCTGTGTGCTGACTAGCACACACTTGACTACGGACCCTCGCTGTGTGCTGACCAGCACACACTTGACTACGGACCCTCGCTGTGTGCTGACTAGCACACACTTGACTACGGACCCTCGCTGTGTGCTGACTAGCACACACTTGACTACGGACCCTCGCTGTGTGCTGACTAGCACGCACTTGACTACGGACTCTCGCTGTGTGCTGACTAGCACACACTTGACCTGTTTATTATATTTATTATCATGTTGCTAAGTGGCAAATAATATAAGAGGAAGCTTTAGGCTTCTCTACCAGACATGCTACCACGACCTATAACAGTGTCTTGCTATGCCAAAGGTGTTGCATTAATAACCAATTAGGGTCCATCATCGACAATAATGTGAGAGAAAAGTTAAAAAGCTTTCCATCACAACTTGTTTCATATAACTGTGATTAAAGGTGATCGACGAAAGATCGAGGAGTTTCGACGAAGTACAGAAAGAAAGGGCACAAGGTATTCCAAAACAGAAAAACAAAGCGAAGAAGAAGAAATGCAAAGCCAAAGAACAGCCGAGGAAGTCTGGTAACATTGAAACTCAATCTGCTGCATCTGAGGACGAGGAAACGGAATCCAAACCAAAATACTACTCGCAACCCAACAATAAAACTACCACAGAAACCGTAGAAATCTTCGAGAGACACAAAATTATCAAAAGGTAATTTCTCAGCTTCCATTTATCTACTACAAGTCTGAATTAGGAAGAACACGAATTCGAGGTGTCCATGTGAAAAGGTCATAATCATAAAGTACAGATTAAATTCCAATTGAATTAAGTTTTCTCTTAATTTGAACTATAATATGAGCACCCCAATCATATAATTCCCAACTCTCCCCTCCTCCACTCATCAGAAAATAAATGGATCCCTAAACATAAAGAATAGTTATTTATGCACCTAGGGAGTAAAGTAAGCCATTATTCCTTGAGCGAAAAAGTTGGTTCTTGAGGCGAAGCCGAAGGAACCATGGTCCATAAATCCCGAGGCGAAGCCGAGGGAATAACTTTTTTATTCTTATTTTTATCGCTTTCTTTCTTTTTTATCGCGAGGGGAATAATGGCACTTAACTCACGAGGTACGTACAATATTTTATCTTCAGTAGGAAGAAAATACACATTTTCGTTCATAGCACAGTTTTTATTTATTATTTTAATAAATAACAATAATTATTAGCACTTTTAATAGCAAATATAAGAGATTCAATATTAAAAGAACAAATAAGAATTGGAATTAAACTCAAATAGAAGGTTATTTAGATGCAGGTTATAAACAAAGATAAACATGGTCGAAAAAGTCAGTGTCGCCAACCTGATTTCAACAACTTCATTACATTAGCCATTTATTTTCTACTATTTATAAAAAAAAATTAAGTTGCAATCTTTACTTTTTCTCCCTATTTTTTTAACTCAGGGATGAAAAGACTTACTTTAGTCCCTCTAAACTAATTCAAAATCATAACTTTTTCTCCCTACTGGAGATAAAATGATTTTTTAATCACTCAACTCTGGAGGCTTATTTCTTCACTTTGAGGGAGTTGGATCTTAAAAAGTTCAGAGTAGGGTACACCCTTACACCTTGATTTGGGTCACATCTTGATCAACGATTAACCTGGGCTCACCACACAAAACTCATAAGACAAGGAGCTAACCGTCGTTATAAACTTTTACACCGGCTCTTACAATACAAATCAGAACTCAGTTATTCAAACTTCTCATATATAACACCATATAGTAAAACCCATATGGACATATGGGTTTTATCGAATTATGGGGTTGCACCTAAGCGCTCTAACTTCTACCGCATCCATTCTCTTCACTCTAAGATCTTCAGAAGAATAACTAATGCTCCCTATTTACTACGTTTTTATTAGCTTACAATCTTGTTTGTTTGTTTGTCCGGTACAAATCTGGCAATCGATTTCTAACTAACTTCCCGAATAGCTAGACATTTGAAACTTTTAGCATAGCTCAGAACACGATGACAATGCATTATTTTAATACTTTTAGCCACCTTTCAGCAGAATTTAATTAGTTTTCAGCAAATTTTGCTGTGCGGAAAGTTAGTTCGGAAGAAATCCGCAAGTTATTTTATTTGTTTTGCCACATCCAATATTTACGCAATCTTCATTTTGACGGGTCTCAAATTTGTGATAGACAAACATTGAATGACAGCAAAACAGGAAATATCGATTATATTATTTATCGATTATATTATTTCATATTTATCGATGGCATGCTTTAGATTTGGTGGTGGGGAGATCCGTTGTACAAAGATTTATCCTTTTATAGGTTTAAGATCAGCTCTCTGGATGGTTGTCATTTATGTGAAGTAAATAAATTCGGTACTATTTTTGTTTTCACTAACATTATATATTATATAACAATAACAATTATATTATCAACATTACATACGATTCAACAGAAAATTTAAAAACGTAGTATATAAAAAGTTCTTTTTATCTTGTAATTATTTGTTTTCAACCTCATCCTTCATAACCACCTAAAAGAACCCTTTCCTTCTGACCTAGCCACCTCCAGGTATCAATCCTTTCACGATTGTATCCCATCATCCTAGTCCTTTAGTCCAAAACCTCTCTCCTAATTCCATTCCTGGAAATCCTCCCCGATAACTGAAAAGGCAGTGGCCACATGATTTATTAAATTAAACTAAATATTAGCTAGCATATTGTACGCATGTCATTTATTGTAAGTGCGGTCACTGGGCAGTTTCTCACGTCATGATTACCATGCCATTATATCAAGAATATCATTATTACTTATAACAATGTACTATTGTAGGTGTAATATACAATTAAAGCGAAAAAAAAAAATCAGTTAGTGTAAACATTTCATATGAACACAAAAATGGATTAGGGTGAATTAACAGCATCAAACTAGCACTCTAGTCTCATAGTGCGATAATGAAAATCTAACATTATTATTACGGCTTAATTTGTAAGGTCTGCTCAATTCATATTAAGTATTTCTGAAAATAAGTGTATCCTATATAATTTATACATACAAATGATGCTTTGGGCAGATTAGAAGACATGCCGATTGAAGAGGATGGTATGGGCCCTTCATCGTGGTGTTGGAAGAACCAGCGCAATCCTTTATCTAGTGAATATGTTGTGCCGCCTAATATAACAACCACCACGTTCGATACGGATGAAGTAATTGAACAAGAGCACAAACCAGCATCCACTAGTCCGGCTAGACAATCTCAGAGAGATGTTCCTCCAGTCCAAGGTTTGAGTCTAACAGACAATCTATGTTACTTTATAGCAGTAGCGTAGCTAGGGCATTGGGGGCCCCCCGCAAGAACTTTTTGGGGCCCCTCGCCAAACAAAATTGATGAGCAAAAAAAAAATCTTCTATTTAGAACTGGGCCCCCCCGCATTGCGGGCCCGTGCGGGCCCATAGTTACGCCACTGCTTTATAGTTAACTTTGGGAATTTCCTTATGGATTTCTCTACTACTTATGTAGTCCGTGTTTACATGACAAATATATAAATATTAGTTTTTTTTTAATTATTGTCTTTTCATATGGTAAATAATTATTTCATTATTACTTTTGTTAATGAATGGATTAGGTGTAATAATATTAACAATTATTTTCTTTCTTTTATGAGACGTTTCGACCCTTTGTACGTTTTGGCCTTCTTCTGTCATAGCTTTTATTCAAAAATTACACAATAGTATTAAATTAACATTTTACAAGCTGTTTTATGTTAAGAAGCGATTTATTTAAGAATTTAAAAAAAAAACAACTAAAAATGTATTTTTAAAATGTTTTTTGCGAATATCTCGTTAACGAAGCCATTCAGGAACTTCATTATTACAGGAACTTTTTTGTTCAGCGTCAAATTTCCTATAAGAACCTGAAGTGTTGTGGTTTCGTTCGGGGACACTATTTTATTATTTGTACAAGAATTGGTTGTCCGGTCCGAATAATTTCAGGCCGGGTAACATTTAATCCATCATAATTCAAAAACTAGTCCGTTGATCTTAAACTTTAATTATGTACCATTCAAAAGCTTATGAAAAGCAGAAATTTTCGTGAAACACTCTGAAAACAGAAATAAATCGATATCTCGAAAACCATTGAGAAATGGGCATATGCTTATACTCGGCATTTTTTGTTGCATTTGATCCATAGAATCAACCAGTTTCTTAATGAGATTTTATCACGGGTCAGTTTAAATAATTTAATTAATGTTTTTTAAATAATATAGATTACAAATTTATTTTTTAATATATTATTTTCGCTGTTTAAATAAATACGTATAATAGCAGCAAATCAAGGTTTTTAAGTTATCGTGTCAATAAGTTAGGATGGACGAAAATACAAAAATTGTTTCCAGGGTTGCCACTGTTGCCGGAAACGTTTAAATTTATAAAAGCTCTCATTTTTAAGATTTTTTCTATTTTCGTGATTTTTTTTTGTTTAAATAAACAAGCAAAATATAAATAACATAATATTGAAAGCAATTCTACGATAAGTTAAGCGAATATTTTCACCTCAAAATAAATGTTTAATTTCTGTATAACCAAATTTTAGTTTCAGCACCAGTTATACTTAGAGAAGAGAAAGGTACGTCAGTTACTGATTCGTTTTTGAATGCAGCTACAAACAGAATGTCAAAAGATGAAAAACCATCGCAGTCAGTAGCGGTTCCTCCTCCCAATCAAACAAATGCGGCAACGCGTCCGGCAACTACCAACGACAACCTGGTTCCTGTTGCAGATCAAGCGCTCCAACGGCATCAAAGTGAAACAAATATCAACGTTAGTTGTTATTGTGTATCTACTTCGTTATAAAATGTGACCATGAATATGACCACATATTCTTAAAAGGCACTAAAAGATTTACTTATACACAAAATTCTAGCTTGATGTTAGTCAGACACTTTTTTGCAGGCTGTCCCCTGGATTATAACGTCTCTCTCGCAAACAAAGATTGATAAAACTTGTGACATTTTTTAGATAGGTCGTTGGTTCTAACATGGATATTAAGCTATTTGATGAACCGATTCTTCCATATAATATTGTTGTTTTCAGAAAATCAATATTTTCCACGGACCAGTCACAGTAATCAATCTTGGAGAGACATCAGACGACTCGGTGAGGATATCCCCACGACCGGATAACAAACTGAAGGTATCGATGAGAAGACAAGCCAAGAACAAGCCAGAAGCAATGATAAGGGAAGAGGAAAGTCAAACCAGTCATGATTGGAACAACTTTGTCAAGAACGAAGAACGTCAAGTTGAGGAAGTGAGGGACTATCCTCCAGTCAGACTAGACGTCTTAGAGCCTCCCTGGGGGAACTCGGAATGTAATCTGCTTTTATATATTTAACTAAAACTAGCTCCGTGGCGTGACAGACTGTGGAGTGACTTAGGGTAGTGAAACACTTCGCCACCCGGGTAGCGCCACCCAGGTGGCGCCACCTGGTTGATGCCACTTGCTTCCGCCACCTGTCTTACGCCACCTGTCTTACCCCACCTGTCTTACGCCACCTGTCTTACGCCACCTGTCTTACGCCACCTGAGTTTTTACTTTTATTGGGCCAGTCGAGAAACGGACCCGGAGGAGATAGCTGTACTTGCTTATCATTATGTTCGTGAAAGAAGGAAAAAAGGCGTTTTTGGATTCATCCAATAATTTCAGACAAAAAGAATACTAGTTTGTTTCATACATTGCACCCCCATATCAAAGAGGACATTAACAATTTTACAATTTTTAAAAAACACATTTTCAATTTTTTGCGGAATGTCGCTTGGAACTTGCAACGAATTGCTTAGAATATTGAACAACAGTTTGACCAGTAAAGACACTTATATAAGGGATGCAGTCAGCCCCTGATTTGATTTCCCCTATATTTGATTGAAGGAGTGGGGGCTGAGTGGCAGGGACTTGGGTGGCAACGTCTGACAGGCTCAATTGAAAACAATAGGCTATAGGCTGAGCGGGTGGCGCCACCTGTAGGTGGTGGTTAGACCGTGGGACGGTCGACCGGATAGTACCACCTGGCGGGTGGCGCCACCTCGTGTGGCAGGTTGCATTCAATTCTCATTGCTGACCGGGTAGCGCCACCCGGGTAGCGCCACCCAGGTAGCGCCACCCGGGTAGCGCTACCCGGGTGGCGAAGTGTGTCACTAGCCTAAGCCTCTCAAAGGGCTTATATAAACATGTATGTAATAGATGACACGGGGTTAGTGCATCACTCCATTAGCTTTACAAACATTACAATTGGCAAACCAGTTAGTTACCACTTCACATAAACATCTACCATTTATATTGTGGATGCCCGTCACCGGAACACACAGCGGGGAGACCCGGTATCGAACCCAGATCTCTGTTCATCCATCCAAGTTGTGACCCAGCCAGATGCTTGGACAGCTTTTTTAAAAATCATCGTACATTTTGAATTAAAATGTTCTTTCGGTTGATCAGGGCTGCTGAGAGGATTTCTGGGCCCCTGGGCAAGTTAGCAATCTGGGCGCCTTTGAACAAATAACAGCGGGGGATCCGGGGGCCCTCCCCGGAGAATGTTTGTGCAAAAAGATGAGTTTTAAGGATTCATGAGGGCAAGTTTGTCCTTGTAGGAAAAGAAGTTTGGTGGGGACAAATTTTGAAATTTAACTAAGATTGGCTAAAAAACACAAATAATTGAGTTGTTTTGTAGCTGGTAAGTTTCATTAAAAAACCATCTTTTTACTCTTTGTATGTGAATAATATAAAATAAAACATATTATAAATTGTTTGCTAAATTAGTAAAATTAAGAGTATAAGCAAATGAAACTAGGAAAGCTACACATTTTATTTACAAAAGTTGCGTTACAAGTAAAAATGCAAAAGTTATTAATCTCAGTTAGTTAATGTGATTTATCTGTCAGTTTCTCCGAGAGGACGGCCTCTCTATCTGAGGGGACGGCCTCTCTATCCGAGGGGTCGTCCATTTAGTTTAGCTAAAAACGTAATCAACTGTCAAAAATTATTAAAAATTCGAACAGATGTAATAAGATTAGAGAAAATATAAATATTGAAAACAATAAGGGTCATGTACTTGGAATCTTTAACTTAAACACTACTGTCAGATTATCTAAAGTTTTGACTTTTGACAGCGCGGGAAAATCTGTGGGGAGCCAATGAGAAGTCAGGATTTTGAATTCTAGAAGGTCGGGCCAACTAGGCAAACAAAAATGTCACCGGCCCCACCCCTTCTACAGGCCTAGTGACTTTATTTTCTTCATCATTTAGGTTGGCCAATCTGTGTGTCAAAAGTCAAAACTTTAGATAATCTGACTGTAGAAGTAGATTTTCACAATTAAAAATACATAATATTATATTTAGCTCAATAAATATTTTTCTATAATCCTGCATTTTGCTAAAAAGAAATCGTACGATTTCTATAATAAAGTTTTTAAAAAAAAGGTAAGCAACACGCAATCTCAACTTTCTGAGTTTAGTTACATTTATAATCAACATAAGTTTGTATTACGAGAACTTTAAACCTTAAAATAAAAATAAGCTGAATACTAGGTCACGTGACGTGCCAATCAGATTAAGCTACTCTGTGATTGGTACGTAACGTCATCTAGTATTCAGCTCATTTTCATTTTAGGGTTTAAAAAAATACCTATAGTCATAATACAGAGCTGAGTCCATAATAAAAATCGAACGAACTGTTTAAATAATTTTTTTACATTTTTGTTAATTACTTGGCCTTCGTAATAGTAGGAAACATCCACTGATGTCTAGTTATATATATGAATATATATAAGAGAGAAGGAGATTAGTTGGAATAAAAGTCCGGTAGGTGTAGTTTACGTTTTTATTGTCAGAGCTTTCGCTCAGGGAGCCTGAGCTTCATCAGTGATCAAATAAGGTGTAACAATTAATTAAACTCAAAAATTAACAGCATAATTGTAGAGCACGTTATTATAACATTTTTAAAAATAAAATGATTTAACATATTTAACAAAAACCATAAAAATACTCTTTTTGTTAAATATATTAAATCATTTTATTTTTATAAAATTTATAATAACGTGCTCTACAATTATGCTGTCAATTTTTGAGTTTAATTAATTTTTACACCTTATTTGATCACTGATGAAGCTCAGGCTCCCTGAGCGAAAGCTCTGACAGTAAAAACGTAAAATACACCTACCGGACTTTTATTCCAACTAATCCTCAACTCCTCTCTTATATATATTCTACAAGTCCACATAATACCTTCTATTAGTATACGACTAGTGATGCGGTGCATAATGAACTCGCGTAGAATGGTGCTTTTATATCAGCCATACTATGTTCTCAATAATGATATCAGGATAATATTTCAGTAAAACCTGACATTCTTATTTAACCTGAAAAGATCATTAAAATGATTTTGGCCATTATCTTTATTTAATAATATTAACGCAGGCTCGCTACGCTCGCCTCTTGATTCAGCATTTCTAGTAAATATGTATTAAATAAAGTTATTGCAGGCTCGCTGCGCACACCTGTTAATTTAGCTTACCATTTGTAGTAAATATGTATTAAATAAAGATATTGTAGGCTCGCTACGCTCGCCTGTTTACACAGTAAATATAGTAATTATTTTATAAAATTAAAGAAGGCTCGCTACGCTCGCCTGTTTGATTCAGAATTTGTAGTAATTATTTATTAAATAAAGTTGTTGTAGGCTCGCTACGCTCGCTTTTTATACAGTAAATATACTAATTATTTAATCAAATAAATTAAAGAATGCTCGCTACGCTCGTCTGTTTATACAGTAAATATAGTAATTATTTAATCAAATTAAAGATGGCTCGCTACGCTCGCCGGTTTGATTCAGAATTTGTAGTAAATATTAATTAAATAAAGTTATTGTATGCTCGCTACGCTCGCCTGTTTATAAAGTATTTGTACGTAATCATTATTTAATATAACTAATTCAGGCTCGCTGCGCTCGCAAGTTTATACGGCATAACATTATCCAGAAATACTAAATAAATTGGTGAGCGCAGCGAACCTTCAATATACCCAGTTAAATGAAAACTAATTTTAAATGCTGTCTATACAGGGCGAGCGCAGCGAGCCAACAATAACATTATTACTACTCCTGTATGAACGTGCGATCATAGGGAGCCTGCAATACCTCTATTAAATAACGCTTAACTAAATTTCCAGTGTAAACTGCTTAGTATGCAATAATTATACTAAATAATAATTATCTACAATTGGTTGAAAATATATAGAGTGAATTTTTAATAGTTTTTTACTCTTTTCTTACTTCTAAACCCTTTAAAACGATGTATAAAATTCCATACTGACGAAAAACATTTTGTCATTCGCCTTATTGGCCGCCATCTTGAAAATATAAATGATGAAATTTGAAAAGTTATTGACTCTATTCCTACTTTTATAGACCTTTAGATTAATGTATTACATGCCAAGCAATTTTTTTTATAATAGTCCGCCATATTGAAAATATTATTTGTGACATTTTTAATACTTAGATATTCCTGTCCTAAACTTCAAGACCTTTAAATTGATGTATAACATGTCATACTGACTAAAAACTTATTGTTTAGTCGTCCGCCATATTGGCCGCCATCTTAAAAGTGTGAAGTATTAAATTTTATCAGTTAAATATTATTTTCCTCCTTTTAAAGGCCTTTAAAACGATGTATAACACATTAAGCTGACAAACTTTTTTTTAGTCGTCCGCCATATTGGCAGCCATCTTGAAAATATTAACTGTGATATTTTATTAGTTAAATTTTCTTTTCCTTCTCTTAAAGACCTTTAAAACGATGTATAACACATTATGCTGACTAAAACTTTTTATTTTAGTCGTCCACCATATTGGCCGCCATCTTGAAAATATGAAGTGTGAAATTTGATTAGTTACATATTCTTTTCCTTCTCTTAAAGACCTTCAAAACGATGTATAACACATTATGCTGGCTTAAAACTTTTTTTTTAGTCGTCCGCCATATTGGCCGCCATCTTGAAAATATGAAGTGTGAAATTTGATTAGTTACATATTCTTTTCCTTCTCTTAAAGACCTTCAAAACGATGTATAACACATTATGCTGGCTTAAAACTTTTTTTTTAGTCGTCCGCCATATTGGCCGCCATCTTGGAAATGTTAAGTGAGGAATTTTCAAAAACTATACAGTTCTCAAAAATGCTGAGATGCATCTACGTGCCAAATTTCGCTGAAATTGATCAATTTTTACTCCAGTTATCGTTAGACAAACAAACAAACAAACAAACAAACTTTTCAAATCCCAAGTCTCTGAAATGAAGAACTCACTACGCTCGTTCAAATATAGTTCAATTTTATTTATTTCTCTTGGCTTATCCGCATATCTTGTTATAGAAACGTTGTTTACTTTGAACTAACCTATTCTTGTAAAATGTAATTATTTATTCAAACTTGGTTATTATTACTTTATTAAAAAGTATTTATCTTGCAAAAATGGATTTACTCTTACATGAAATAACCAGTGAATGTTATAGACAAGTATAGATATCTTTGATAACAAGTTATCATAGGTTATTTTAATAATTTATAGAAGTATTAATTTATTCAAACAAATTGAGTCTGAAAATGAATGCCCTTAATATTATTATTAAATGTTACTTGAGTAGTGTATCCGATGAAGTTCGAAACGGAGTATGATTCAGCGTATAATCAAGGTGCCACTAGATGGGCGGAGTTCTTCGATGATTCCGCTAGGAGAAAGTCTGTGAGAAAATCAGTTGCTGGTCAAGACGAGATTAACGCTACGTTCCAGCACATCTCATTGTTTGGACAACCTCCTCCACCACCGTAACTCGTTTTCTTTCATTTCCCTTTTATTTATCTAAAACTTGCTTGCAGTAATAATTAAATATTATTAATTTTATCTTGTCAAATGTACAAACGTAGGAGCATAGTATCGACGTTAGTACCCATCTGAAATTAGGCTGTTCATCCAATGAAAGCTACTACGAACTACTCACAATGACGTGCTATAAACAGTTCGAGCTACGAGCTACTTCAGCCGTTTGTTCCCATCTGAAATTAGGCTGTTCATCCAATAAAAGCCACTACTCACTACTCACTACTCACAATGACGTGCTATAAACAGTTCGAGCTACTCCATCCGTAAGTACCCATCTGAAATTTGGCTGTACATCCAATGAAAGCCACTACAAACTACTCACAATAACGTGCTATAAACAGTTCGAGCTACTCCAGCCATTAGTACCCATCTAAAATTAGGATGTTCATCCAATGAAAGCCACTACTCACAATGACAATGACGTGCTATAAACAGTTCGAGCTACTCCAGCCGTTTGTACCCATCTGAAATTAGGCTGTTCATCCAATAAAAGCCACTACTCACTACTCACAATGACGTGCTATAAACAGTTCAAGCTACTCCATCCGTAAGTACCCATCTGAAATTTGGCTGTACATCCAAGGAAAGCCACTACGAACTACTCACAATGACGTGCTATAAACAGTTCGAGCTACTCCAGCCGACTTAGGGTGGAATTTCCCCTAAAATCACCTCACCTAAAGCTTATTCCACACCCGGACTAAAAGTTGTGCGTTATTGTTGCGGGGCTGAAATGTTGCAATTCAGTCCCGCAACAAAGACGTGCAACATTGACTCCCGGTGGACTAAGCTTTAAGGTGACTTACACGCTATTCAGTTTGCCACTTTACTTCCTAGAAGTGTGTTAGTGATCTCCATCACTGTTTAGGGTACGGTTGGTAAAACCAAAAAAAGATACCCTTATAGTTTCGGTCCTGTGTCTGTCTGTTTGTCTGTCACTCTGCATGGTTCCAATACCTTAATCAAAAGAGATAAAAACATGAAACTTACAGAATTAAAGATCATTTTGACTCGCACACAGAAAAAATATAGCGAACTCAAAATAATCAGCTGTTCAAATCCAAAATGGTGGATAATTCACGTCACGGGATTTTTTTCTTTTTTAAACTTGAGTGGGGTATCAAATGAAAGGTATTGAAAAGTAAACCCTTGTTTAAAGTGCTTAATTTTTCATGCCATTATGCCAAAAAAAAAAAAAAAAAATCAAACTTTTTGCCCCCCCCCCCCCCCCCTCTCCCCTCCATATACTAATTTTATGTTCTCAATGCCAACGAAACCCTTCTTACGTAAGACTTCACGCACAACCAATGTTGCGTATATTCTTTGACTTTCCTCCGCCGTGGCTTACACATGACAGCCTGCATGCGCATGATGAGAAGTGTCATTTCTGCTGCAGCAGTGGTTTCACTGTTTAGCGTCACTTTTAATTCAGCTTTAGTATGGATTCGGCTCCTGCTGGAGAAAAAAGCAGATGATGAGATGTTTGAATTATTATCAACTAATAGCCCGATCAATGCTATTTATAGAGTCCTTGAAGAAGAGAAGTTCAATTGGGTTTTAATTATGAAGCATTTTTTGGATAACGAGACAAAGTTTTGTGAGTTCAGGCTTATCGAACGCGTGTTAGTCTCTATTATTGGCCTATTTTTTCACCTCTCCCTCCCCCCTCCTCTTCGTTTATCCCTTGAGTTACAGGCCCCTAAGCAGCCACCTATGTAGCCTATCCCAGTGCCTAAACCAGGCTTTGGCTATATAGCAATTTAAAGAACAGTAAAAATGCACATTTGGGATCTTTTCTGTTACCCCCCCCCCCCACTCCTTCCGGGTGCTTTTTCGCATATACAAGGTTGCACCCTTTAACTTTTATGGGGCATTTCAATTTTCCACAACTGTCTAGTACACAGAAATTTAAAAAACAATGTGCTAGATAGATCTTCTTATTTCTTATTGGCATACATACATAAATAAACACATTTTCCAAGTAAGTAAAAAGTTAAAAAAAACACAACTTACGGCTTGAAACTCATATTTTTTATTGGAAAGACAGTTCATAGTTCATAAAGTTGTGAGACAGTGAAAATGCCATGTCATGGCCAGATGGACATAGACGAGTCAGGTGTAATACACCCCCGCCTTAGTAAATAATATTGGACTCGCAACTCTCGACGCTAAGAAGCGTCTATTACACTAATACGTATTAGACTGAAAGGTTTTCTCTAACTATAATGAGATAACAGCAATATCTACACTTCATTGTTTTGGTGACAAAGGTCAAAAACAGTGTTTCATATGTTTCATTCAATAAATAATAAGGATATTTGATCAGTATTGTATTGTTTTGGACAGAGGTCGGAAATAGTAGTTATATATGTATACCGATAAATAATAAGGTGCTCAACCTAGTGAGTGGTTTTTTGCCTTCTTGTACACTAGACAGTTGTGGAAAATTGAAATGTCCCATAAAAGTTAAAGGGTGCAACCCTGTATATGCGAAAAAGCGCCCGGAAGGTGTGGGGGATTAAGAGAAAAGACCCCATATTTGCATTAAGAATGAGTGATTTTTGCTTTCCTGATATGAACAAAAACAAAACCGCAAGACATCTATACTTTGGAAATGAAACCACACCTGATGATGTGACTTGCGTACAGCACGGCCGACGGGAGTGCATTCCCAACCCTTGTTTTGTTGGGCCAGTCTCAAGTTTAACTTACGCAAGATTCTCGTCGAACGCGAATGCCAACCAGAGAAAAGTCACGTTAGATGAAAACATACCTTAAAAAAGACGTATACTTTATGAAAACACTCACCTGATGATGCGTTAAATGCAAACTATTTTTCTTCGTCATTTCTTTATAAAATCTCTAGCAATAAATAAAACTACCCTTAACATTAATTGCCCCCCCCCCCCCCAAACATAACTTGTTGTGCTCCGAAAGACGTGGGGAATAAAAGGTACATTTTATTTGAAAACGACCCAGTTGAATAATCCAGTAATACTATAGTAGGCATATTTTATGCAATTAGAACATATTTACCAATTTGATCACCTTAACTGTCCATTTCTGTGCAATTTTTGTCCACTTTTTCCGCTGAATATCGTAAGAATTGTACCGCTTGTCGTTTATGTCGCACAACGGTCTTTTACAGTGATACGTCCGTGCTTAATAAATTAAGTTACCTACTTATTTAATTAAGTAAATAAGTATTTAGTTTCATATTCCAGTGAACTTCTAGCCTCACTATTATAGATTCTATTAATAATTAGATTATTCTGAACTTATAAGTACTTGCATACAACTTATAAATATTTAAATACAACTTATAAGTACTTATATACAACTTATAAGTACTTATATACAACTTGTAAGTACTTCTATACAACTTATAAGTACTTATATTTGTAAGTACTCTTAGAGGTGGTTAGAGTCACCACCTCTAACCACCTCTAACCATCTCTAACCATCTCTAACCATCTCTAACCACCTCTAACCACCTCTTTTAATCTTGGTATTATTAATTTATTTACAGACCAGAGAAGAAGATATCGGTGCTGTTAGACTTGGGTGGTCAAACTGGAAAACGAGAGGTGTGTTATATAAATTAAATCAACATAATATAAAAATATTATACAACGTTTTTATATTCGCACAAGTAAACAATAATTTCTACATAACAGTGATACTAATATGTGTGCCACTGGCTTATCATTTTTACACGCGAGTTTGATAAAGCTTAATAAGGCGCCAGCTGATATCTTTAAAGGTTTAAGCTTTAACAGAATTAAACGTAAGTGAATATTAATTCTTTGCTGTAGTATGTAATTCTTGGTAGATTATTTAAATATATGTTAAAATTGTTTTGAATTTTTTCATGAATTAAAATATCAATGTAGCAAAATTTAATGTGCCCCGACGATTGAAATTAATGTGGGACCAAATGTGGGCTAATTTTGTACCTGGTATGAAAGAAAAACCGGCACTTCTTTAGATTGTCTTTAGATCCCTTATAAAAGAAACAGAGGGGAATAACAATCTTAAGAAGATGTACGAAATGTTCTTCTTTAGACTGTTACTCCCCTTTTAAAAACACATCAAATTACTTTTAAACCTCATTCCCACGGCCTGTGGCTTGGCGAGCCTACTCACAGACTTGTGGTCTATTATGGTTTGTATTATTCCAAACTCAGTCCTTCATATGGCGCTGAAAGGCTCGTGGCTCGGCGAGTCTCGAACTGCCACAAGTCGAGAGATTAAGAGACAAGCTACAGTGTAGTACACTGTTTGACATCAGAACACTGTACTTACTAGCTTGTAGATGTGTTATAAGTATGTGTGTCTATACTGTTTAGATAACAAAGCACAACATATCGTGGAAACGGGTTCTCGAGCCTTACTGAGACTTGACATTCATCGAGCCCCAAGCTTTTGGGCTCGACTCCGCACGGGGAATGCCGAGCTACCCCGACTCACCCCAAATAATAACGATAACCTTGTCTAACAAACTTCAGACAAGGCTCGCCAAGCCACAAATCGTAGGAACAAGGCTTTTTAGTGCGTTTAAAGCACGGGAAAGTCGAAAAAATGGGATCCCCATCCTAGCCAATAAGAGCTTCGGATTTTCGTATCCCAAACTCTTATTGATTCCCCACTTTTTTTTTTTACTTTCCCACGCTGTCACTGCCCTACAACTCATTTGGCACAGACTGTATATTTTACATTATTTTTTTTATTTTTTTAGACTGTTGAAGGAATAGAACTGAACAAAAAGACGTCTGACGCACAAATAACTGTTGCTTTGAGAGACAATAATAATGGTTTGTAAACTATTCTACTTTCTTATTATATTAAAGCCGTCTACTAGCTGGATACCCGTGCTTCGCTACGGTGTGTTATTTTAATTTGATAAGTTTATAATCTACCATCAAGAAACATTTGAATTATTTTACCATGCGAGAATATCTAGATTCTATCCTTCCCACTTATTTCTATACCCCCTCCCATTATTTTTATCTCCCTTCTGAAGATAAAATCTTGTGCTTATCTCGGGAGTAAAAATCAATTGTACTCGAGCGTTAATTAACTCCAGAGGCGGAGTTTAATTGCAATTCTTAATAGTTTTTAATATTGAATCTCTTATATCTGCTATTAAAAGTACTATCAATTACTGTTATTTATTAAAATAATAAATAAAAATTGTGCAATGGACGAAAATGTGTATTTTCTTCCTACTGGAGATAAAATATTGTATGTACCTCGTGAGTAAAGTGCCATTATTCCCCTCGCGATAATTATCTCCCTCGGCTGCGCCTCGGGAGCTAATTAGAGTTATTCCCTCGGCTGCGCCTCTGGAATTAAAGAGTCGAAATTCCCTCGGCTTCGCCTCGGGATTTAGGGACCATGGTTTCTTCGGCTTTGCCTCAAGAACCAACTTTTTCGCTTAGGGAATAATGGCTTACTTTACTCCCTAGGTGCATAAATAACTATTATGCACCTAGGGAGTAAAGTAAGCCATATTTCCTTAGCGAATAAGTTGGTTCTTGAGGCGAATCCGAAGGAATCTTGGTCCCTAAATCCCGAGGCGCTAATTAGCGTTATTCCCTCGGCTTCGACAAATTGATCTCCTAAAATCAAAATCAACGAACGTAACTGGTTTGTGCTTTTCTAAAAGTCTTTTTTTAAATAAATTAACAAATTACCTGATTATTACTTGTTTCTTTAAAGGAAAGAAATACTTAGTCAATATTTATCCGGAGGAGCAGTTGAAAAAAATCTGGTCCATACTTAAACTGAACAAAATTGATATTCAAAACGTAACACCGGAACTAGTTCTCGGTGATTCCGAATGGCATGGGAACAAAGCAAATAATTTACCACCAACTGAAGCAACTAAAGAAACAGGAAAAGTAAATCTTAAAGATCAAAAATCTCCTCTACTGCCGTTGACGGTAGAAAAAGATACAATATCGAAGACGAGCGCACTTACCGGTATCTCTCAAGAAAAAGATGCAATATCAAAGACAAGCGGCATCACCGGTACCTCTCAAGAAAAAGATAACGCATCAGGATCTGATAAAAGTGATGAAGTCAGCGTTGATGCTGGAAACCCTCCTTCTATCCAATCTGATGATTCCTAAATCAATAATTCACCGCTATTCGTATTCCCTGCAATTATGAAAATAAAGTAGCTTTTTTAAATCTATTTGTATATTATTTGTTGTTCTAGTTTTATGTTTTCAGTGGGACACAAAACGTGATTGCTTTAATTTAAATACAACGCTAAAATAATTTACTGTTTTAACTATTTCAGACATTTTACTACGTTTATATTAGCTTGCATTCTTGTTTGTTTGTTTGTTTGTTTGTCCGGTACAAATCTGGCAATCGATTTCTAACTAACTTCCCGAATAGCTAGACATTTGAAACTTTTAGCATAGCTCAGAACACGATGACAATGCATAATTTTAATACTTTTAGCCATCTTTCAGCAGAATTTAATTAGTTTTCAGCAAATTTTGCTGAAAACTAAGTTCGGAAAAAATCCGCAAGTTATTTTAATTGTTTTGCCATATCCAATATTTACGCAATCTTCATTTTGACGGGGTCTCAAATTTGTGATAGATAAACATTGAATGACAGCAAAACAGAAAATATCGATTATATTATTTCAAATATATCGATGGCACGGTTTAGATTTGGTGTTGGGGAGATCCGTTGTACAAAGATTTGTCCATTTAAAGGTTTAAGATCAGCTCTCTGGATGGTTGTCATTTATGTGAAGTAAATAAATTCGGAACATTTTTTTTTTCACTAACATTATATATTATATAACAATAAAAATTATATTATCAACATTACATACGATGCAACAGAAAATTTAAAAACGTAGTATATAAAAAGTTCTTTTTAATTTAAGATAGACGTCATATAGCGTAGCAACCAATTTAATTTAATAATAAAATTGCTTTAATTTAATGATAATTACTTGAGTAATAGTTTACCTCCTCGTGTATTTTTATAGATTATATCTAACAAGACTATTGAGCGTTGTTCCCGCGGTGTTCTGTTAGGTTCTGTGATGTTATTTAGGTTTCCAAGTCATCCTAAAAACCATTATGCTTTTGGTAGTTTGTCCGTCCTTACGATCTTGGATCATATCTTCTGACCTATTACAATATTACTAAAAACCTTACAATATTACTAAAAACACAAATATTACTAAAAATCAACATGGTCACCTGTCAAGGGACAAACTAACATCAACTTGATTTTCGGTCTACTAACTAATTCTGTACTCAGGATCATGAAAATCACATTGTCCACCATAATTGGTGAGACATGGCCGCTCTCCACCGGTTTGTATTTTTCAAAAGCCTATTGCGTAAGCTATGTTCCGCAGACGAACATAACATAGCCGACCACATATTCTTAAAAGGCGCTAAAAGATTGACATATACACAAATAAAATTCTAGCTTGATGTTAGTCAGACACTTTTTTACACGCTATCTCCTGGACTATTAATGTTGTTGATTTTAATACAAACAAAATTGAGTAATTTACTTTTGAACAGTTTTAATTCCAACGTAAAAACGTACTAAGATACAGGATAATAGAACAAAAATATGCCTACAAGAATGTTTTCTAGATGTCTTTGACATTTACAAATATATTTTTAATTACACCCCCCGGCGAAATCAAGAAATTAATTTTAGCTCCAAATTTGGGGCCGCTTCGCCCCAATAACTCTGTTTCTCAATAATTATATAATTATTTCTCGAAAACGGTTCCGACGATTTTGATTTAAAAATACTAAAATGTAGTCCATTTCAATACAAATCCAACGATATAAGGCGTTTTCCCGTGAAAAATCTAGTTCCTGAGAAAATAATATTAAATTATGGGACCGGTATGGCCGAGGGGTTGGCGCACTTGACTCTGAAACCAAGGTCTAAACCCCGGCTGTGAGTTCAAATCCCAGCGGGGTAAGACATGTTTCACACTGATGATTTCATCGATTAGATGAGTAAAGTGGCCGGATAACCCCGTTGATCGGGACTAAAACCCAAAAGAAAAAAAACATTAAATTTGGAAGGAGAGAAGCCAGGCTCGATTCCCCGCCGAGGAGATGTTATTTCTATTATAAATTTTGATAATTTGTTCAATAATAATTAAATGTACATACGAAAACCAATAAATGGAAAACACTGGGCTAAGTAATTATGAACTCGTATATGAGAAAGTTACCGATTTTTGTTTCATAAAACTTCAAATTTAAATCAGAAGTTTTGAAATTTCAAAGTTATCTCTATAATTTGTTTTTATTATCATTAAAAATAATAAAAGCATATTTTGTTATAATTATTAAAAATTGTATTTTTTAAAATTATAATTCCATTTTAATTCGTTAATTGCCTTCTACTGAATTTCGCCTAATGTTTAAAGATAATGAAAATATTTCAAATTGAGAGTGTCCGTAAGGTGGTGCTATCTGTCGAGTAAATAAAAGAACTAGTTTGCCAGTAGCTCCAATATCCGAGGTTGATATCAGCTGATTACCACTTCCTCCTCTTAGTTCCCCCTCTACTCCTGATATCAGTAGTTTAGATAACCGATAATGTAACCTACCCTACACTTAGAGACTGGGGTCGAGGTTATGATACGACACGGGAGTTTCATTCAGTACTAGAACTGACTTGTTCAAGTTAAAGTCGTAGAGAGCTTAGTTTGCTCGCGAGCAGGGTTCGCCTTCACGCTACGAAACAACCGATCAACTGTAAACATGGATTCGCTTGAATTACTACAGAAAGACGACACACTTAAACTTCGCAAACGACATCTAGGGTAAACCAAAACAATAATTTATAGAATTTGACAAAATTCAAAATTAGTTTTTAGAATTTTTGTAAAATATTTTTCGTATTAAACAAGTTTTAGCATTATCGACCTTTCGGGTGTCCTTCTTCAAGGTAGTTTACAATCCTACATTCACTATAATTAAATGACAAATTCTAATATTATTTTATATTGAAAAAGGAAATACATTTTTCCGAAACGTGGGTAAATCTAACATTTACTGATTTTGAATTAGATTTTTTACTATTGACTGATTTTCACTAATTCTCAAATATTTTATCTCATACACAGTCGCTATCCTCGTATTTCATAGTTATCATAATAATTATATGCTATGTACATTTTTTATAACAACTCTTTACTTTAAAAAATACTCTGACAACTCCTATTTCGTAAAATTAAATGATTTTAAAACCTATGATTATCCTATATTATTAAAACCTATAAAATTAAAACCCATATTATTTATTTCATTTTTCCCTCGTTTTTTAAATCGGTTAAAATTGTTTTGATTTGCTTCCGAGCTTACCGAAGGTAACGGAAGCTATATGCGATCGTTTCGAAGGACGAAAAAAAATTGTCTCCGATTTCAAAAATTCCAAGACAGAAATCTGTTTCGGACATCAGGGATCATTTTTGGTTCCGGTTCCGAGTCTGTCTGCCAGTCTGTCGGTCTGTCGGTCTGTCGGTCTGTCGGTCTGTCGCTCGAACCAACATATCTTAAAAACTACTCATCTAATTTTAATGAAATTTGGATGGTAGGTCATAATTAGCCCATTGTTGGTCCCATATAATTTTCAATCTTCTGCGCCTATTTGTTTCTCTTCCCATGCGTACAAACATACATTTATTTACACCTTTAAGTTCAAAAGTACTAACCTGTTTTTCATGAAATTTAAATATTTTGTCAAGCGTATAGCCCGTAGATAGCTGTAGGTTAGAGGTGGTTAGCCAAATTTCGTCAAAAACGGCTTAATAGTTGAGGCTCCAGGTGTCTTCACAGACAAATGATAGACGAAAGATATTTTTTAAAAACTAAAAACTACTTTTTTGGACCTCACAATGTGTAAATCCATCAAAATCTTAAAATCGAATTTTCGCGCCATCACAAAAAATGTTAAAAGTTATCATTTTATAATTGTTATCAATAAAAAGTATTAAAACAAATTAATAAAAATGCATGAACCAAACTCTATACAAGACAAAATAAATTATTTTTAATAATAAATCGTTCTTCAGAATTATTGATATCACAATGCTTACGTTATGTTAGTAAAATGGTATGGAATATATTTCCCTGACAGTTTATATTACTTTCCTGCCTGTTTTTAATAATTTAATAACAAATTAGCGAAATTGTACTTTCCAGGTTAAAAAAAGTTAAGTAATGCTTAATTTTGCTGCAGTGAGTAGATAATAGTTATTTATGCACCTAGGGAGTAAAGTAAGCCATTATTCCCTGAGCGAAAAAGTTGGTTCTTGAGGCGAAGCCGAAGGAACCATGGTCCCTAAATCCCGAGGCGAAGCCGAGGCAATAACTCTAATTAGCTCCCGAGGCGCAGCCGAGGGAGATAATTATCGCGAGGGGAATAATGGCACTTTATTCACGAGATACATACAATATTTTATCTCCAGTAGGAAGAAAATACATATTTTCGTTCAAATGCACAGTTTTTATTTATTTTTTTAATAAATAACAATAATTATTAGCACTTTTAATAGCAGATATTAGATATTCAATATTAAAAACAAATACAAATTGGAATTAAACTCAAATAGAAGGTTATTTAGATGCAGGTTATAAAAAAAGATAAACATGGTCGAAAAAGCAGTGCCACCAACCTGATTTCAACAACTTCATTACATTAGCCATTCATTTTCTACTATTTATAAAATAATTAAGTTGAAATCTTTACTTTTTCGCCCTACTTTTACTTTTTCTCCCTACTTTTACTTTTTCTCCCTACTTTTACTTTTTCTCCCTACTTTTACTTTTTCTCCCTACTTTTACTTTTTCTCCCTACTTTTACTTTTTCTCCCTACTTTTACTTTTTCTCTCTACTTTTTGAGCTTAGGGATGAAAAGACTTACTTTAGTCCCTCTAAACTAATTCAAAATCATAACTTTTTCTCCCTACAGGAGATAAAATATATTATATTTTCTTTTATTTAAGTTTTCTATTAGTTTATTTATGCTTGTTTTTATTTGACGTTTAAGATTTCATTGTTAGGAACTCAAGATGAGCTCTAGTGGGTAAAACCCGGCATGGTTAGTTATTATAGTTTGGCGAGATGTTCTTCTTTATTTCTATTTAAGTAACTTAGCTCTTCATAGTACATAATATATATTCAATAATGTAGTCGTAACTTTGAACATTGTCACGTTCAATAGTTGAAACTCTTTATGCAACATTAACTATTTAATAAAAATGTTAGTTTAATGTTCAAGCAGAAGTAACATTACCGATGTTGTACGGACATATCCGATAAAGTATAGTGATTGTGCGAAAATTTTATTTTTAGATCTTAATGGATATACACGTTTTGAGTTCCCCTGAGTCCAAAAAAAGTGGTTTTTAAAAATAATTCTGTGTGTCATTTGTCTATGCAGACGCCTGGAGCCTAAACTATTAGGTCGATTTTTACGAAATTTGGTATACATGTTCAGAAAAATCATAACACCGAGGTAAAATCGAGAAGAGAATTTTAGATCCAAATTTGGGGGTGCTTCCCCAAAAACCTTGTGAAAAAAAAATTATTTCTCGTAAACGGGTTCGAGGATTTTGATTAAAAAAATCTAAAATGTAGCCCAATTTAAATACAAATCTAACGATATAAACCGTTTTCCCGGGGAAAATTTTAGTTCCTGAGAAAATAGCTTTAAACGTGGACTGAGTTCGATTCCCCGCCGAGAAGTTATTTCTATGAAAATTATTAAAAATGAAAATCCATGGGCTAAGCAATAAAATTATGAACTCGTATTTAAGAATGTTTGTCTAAGTTGCCTCGAACCGATTTTTTTGCGCAGTGAAAGACAAATGTATGACGACAGGCATTATGACACCGTGTTGACCGGAGTACTTTGATTGTTACACGATGGTTATTATTATGGCTATTCACCTCCACCCGCCAGATTTGTGGTTTAAATATTAAAATCATCATGAGCTATATAAATATGCTGTATTTTATGTCCCTTTTTAATAGACAAGTAGTTTATTAAAAAGGGAGTATAACAACAATTGTGAGTTATCAGTGTAAATTTTGGTAATATTATTGTTATAATTAGGCAGATTTGAGAAATGTGTAGTTTTTTCCACATTCTATTACCAACTTATATTATTCTATATTTAGTCAATATATTTAATGTTTATATTATTTATATGCAATAGATTTTATATTGTTCAGTGAATGATTGAATTATAGCAGTGTTGCCTTCCAGATTAAATAAACTTATCGAATAGTGCCTCCACTCAAATTGTTAATATATTTATAAATATTTCACGTTATCTAATTTAAAATTTTGTCACGGCTAATGTGTCAGTTTTCACATTTTTCGGTTGGCCAATAAAAAACAATGTGGCGGATTTCATGTAACATAGTGAACATTGCCATTGATTTCTTATTCAACAATAAAATAAACAGGTCAAGTGTGTGCTAGTCTGCACACAGCGAGGGTCCGTAGGCAACCCTGTATAGTTTAAGTAGTACCCTATTGATGGTGTTTTATAAAATGCTAAAAAGCTTACTTTGAACTATCCTATGGGTCTGATATTCTCAAAACACATAATCAAACTTATGATAAAGTATTTTTTTTGCAACTGAACCGGACTACAAACATATAAATACATCGAAAAGACCATAGTTACAAAAAACGTATTATGTCAATAATTTTTTTTTTCTTCGAAATTTCCAAAAAGTGGTATCTTTACTTTTGGTCGAAGAAGGTTAAGGAATTTATCAGATTTTTGCACTTCACATAAGCGAGATAGAGGGGGAGGGGACACTTCAAACTCGTCTACGCTAGCCCTATCCAAGCTTATAACCAAAAATTATATACTTTTGTAATCAGCACGACGTACCCATTCATATGATACCCCCCACGGTGTCGAAAAAAAAATTAAACACCTTAAGTTTTTTTGCCCTAACTTTTTTGAAATTTTTTTTTTAAGTCGCTATATTTTTAAAATGTGTGGGTAGGTACTAGACACATACATGCCGAATTTCAAAGTGATCGGACGAAAGGTGTAGTCGTGAGAGCAGTTGACAGACTGTCGGAAGGACAGACAGACACACTCAGGAAAATATAAGGGTCCTTGGTTTTGCCTACGGACCCTAAAAACATCAGGACTGATTTCATTTTCATGTATAACATAGTTAACATTAGGGTTAATTTCTTATTTAACATTGCAGATCATTACACTGGATTTCATGTTTAACTCGATGTAAATGAACGATTACATTGTAACTTGTTATAATGATGCAGATTTTGACAATTTGGCAACTACGTCTAACATACAATATTATATTATTATTTACAACTTCAAATGCTTCCATTTTGTTTGATTTATGGTTAAACAAAGTTAAACTTAGCTTTGTTATTCTCGGTGGGATTTCACCGCCGAGATAGGTCTCAACTTCCAAAATGAAGGTCTAGCTAATCGATTTCTGGAATCTTGGCACCAATTCAAAGTCTAAAACACTCTTTAACATGATTCGACCTTCCTTGCTATTTACCAAATTACCCGGCTTGACACATTGTAATTGTAATCCTATTAAATGTATGCCTTAATCGAATAAATAACATGAAATTACATGAAACAATTACAATCGAAATGTATGACTTGAATCGTAAAACGTTTCAATCTCAGAAAAATTATCTAGATATGAATAAAAATGATTCTCTAAGTTCTCTATGAAATCATCGATGTATTCCTAATCACTCTCTTTTTTTCCACAAAAAATAATAATAATAAAAAAAATCACAAATTTACGCAGTTCTAAACTAATCTACCCGAAGATAAATAAAACTAAAATAATATTATTTAGATTAAACTCCTATCCAGTTTTATTCAAAATATTTGTTTTCCAATTTTGTGCCATGCAATAACGATTAAAAGTTATTTGTTATCTGTATATTTTTTTTTTCATAAAAATATATATAAACTGTTATTCATGGTGATAAAAAAAATAATAATTTGACCGGTTTAGAACTGTTTCATATAAGAAATAAGTGGTAAGTAGCTTTAATTGTTTGGTCATTAACAGTTTATTGAAAGACAGGTCGAAACCGGTAAGTGATAGAAAACTACAACCATTGTATTACCGGTAAGTATACAATACTACAGTGACAAAATTACAAATGATTTTTTTCGGCTCGTGTTTTTTTTTTCTTTCTCATATAAAGAGAAAGTATTGTGATGGTGCGGATATTTGATTTTAAGATTTTAATGGATTTACACTCAAAGAGTCCAAAAAAGTGATTTTTATAAGATTTCTGTCTTTCGTCTGTCGTTTGTGCAGACGCGTTAAGGTTAACTACTGGACCGATTTTGACGCAATTTGGCATACATGTTTAGAAAATCATACCGATACGAAATCGAGAAATAAATTTTAATGAAGTTAGTAGTATTGATTGAGATTTTATGGTATTTACTCATAGTGAAGGTTGATAAGAAAAGAAAACACTTTTACTTGTTCAATAATTTTATTGTCAAACCATAAATATATTTTGACTTACATACCGGTTTCGACTTATTCAGATAAGATTACATTGAGATTAAATTCAGATAAGATTACAGATAGATTAAATTGATTACACTGACGATGACTGAATAAGTCGAAACCGGTATGTAAGTCAAAATATATTTATGGTTTGACAATAAAATTATTGAACAAGTAAAAGTGTTTTCTTTTCTTATCAACCTTCACTATAAATAAATTTTAGCTCAAAATTTTTGCGTTACCCCTCAAAATCTCTGAAAAAAACGCGATAAATATCTCTCGAAAACGGTTCAGACGATTTTGATTATAAAATTCTAAAATGGGATCCATTTAAATACGAATATAACATTAAGAGCCGTTTCCCGGGACAAATCTAATTCCTGAAAAAATAGCTTTAAACGCGGATGGAGAGAGGCCGGGTTCGATTCCCCGCCGAGGAGAAGTTATTTCTATGATACATTTTGATAAAATGTTCAATAATAATTAAATTTACCTAAGAAAACAAAGAAATGGAAAACACTAGGCTAAGTAATTATGAACTCGTATATATGGATGGGGAAAGTCAAAGATCGTAACGAAAAATCAAAAGCGAAAGGGTTTCTAGGATGACCTTCAATTGCCATTTTTAGGGTCTGTAGGCAAAACCAAGGACCCTTATATTTTCCTGCGTGTGTCTGTCCGTCCATCCTCTCGCGTGCTCTCACGTCTACACCTTTCGTCCGATCACTTTGAAATTTGGCATGTATGTGTCTTGTACCTGCCCACATATTTTAAAAATATAGCGACTAAAAAAAATATATTTTAAAAAAATTAGGGTAAAAAAACTTAAGGGTTAACATTTTTTTATTTTTTTTCGACACCGTGATGGGTATCATATGAAAGAGTACGTCGAGCTGATTACAAAAATATATAATTCTATGGATATAACTTTGATAGGGCGAGCGTAGGCAAGTTTGAAGTGGGTGTGAAACGTCCCCCCCCCTTCTATCTCGCTTATGTTTAGTGCAAAAAACCTGAAAAAAAATCCTGAACATTCTTCGACCAAAATTAAAGATACCACTTTTTTTGAAATTTCGAAAAAAATATTATTTTATTTTTTATTGACAAAATTCGTTTTTTTATAATTATGTCTTTTCGATGTATTTATATGGTTGTAGTCCGGTTCAGTGGCAAAAAATACTTTATCAGAGTGTGTTTTGAGAATATCAGACCCTTAGAATGGTTCAAAGTAAGCTTTTTAGCATTTTTAAAAAACACTGTTTATACACTTTCCAGTTAAACACAATATAGCGTGGCCTACGGACCCTCGCTGTGTCCTGACCAGCACACACTTGACCTATTTATTAAAAGCCGTTATCAGTAATTAAGACGAGATGAGCTATTTAGCCATTTCATAGGATATTTAGCGCACCATCCTTAGTATTGTGCGAGAGTTGACTACATCAGCCAACTAACATCCATAGTGCATTTCATACGAAATTTAACATAACCATTTATATTTAATTTAACCTCTCAGGCTTAGAAAAACTCAGTCAAGCAGAAGTATTACAATATTGGTTTTTGGTACACTTTGCTATCGTACCGTTTTGCAGTGTTTGGCGCAAAAAACATTAGGCAGTCTATTTAGAATTCATGAGGCATTTTTCTGAACTCGCTAGTTTTTATGTTTGAACTTTATTATAATTTTACCTTTTGATTTTCATTCACTCTGATATCTTCTACAAATTATCGATATGAACAACTTAATTATCTTTTTTAGGGTATCGTAGATGCTTCTCGAAACCCTTATGTGTCCGTCTGTCCGTCGCTCTTTGGTTCATAGCGCCCGAACCGTTTAAGCTAAAGAGCTGAAATTTCAAACACTGGCGTAACTTTTTTATCCAACCAAAGGAAAAATATGCAGAAGTTAAAAATTGAATATATAAGCATGCGCAATGCGCAATTTGTAAAAATGTGGTACACTCAAAAATTTTAAAATATACCAAAAAAAACCCAAACACTATATAACGGCTGGTCTTAAAATTTTGAAATAATTCATACTAATATTAAATGATGGGACGATGAAAATTTCCTGAAAAAATGTAATTCATCCTGTCATTATTACTGATAAAACTCATTGTGACCCCTCGGGGGATCGAACTAGGGACCTCTGAGGTTGAAAAAAAATCATAATTCTATAACGGGTATGCTTAATCATCTAAGAAACCCTCAAAATTACTTGGACGCAAGGATTTGTTTGGATTTTTTCTTCTTTATTTTGTAGTGGGATTTATTTTAAAATAGTTTAGTTAGATATTACACCGAATTGTTCCCTCATGTCTGAAACGTATTTTTCTTTAAGAATTTTAAATTTGAAAACACAAAAACAATTTCGTATACTTCAGGATGATCACAATGCTGCCAACCTTACCGAAGGTAACTAGGTAAATATTTAAATCTTTACCGTTATTTTAGTTATATTATAACTCCAAAAAAAACCTGATATTGTAATGACTTTTTTTAAAATAAACCTTTTCTCTGTTAGTTACATTTAAATCTATATAAAGATTTGTAAAAATAGTTGAAGAACGTATTAAGAAATTCAATGAGCGTAGCATCATGCGTTGTCGTTTTAATTACAAATAAATTCTTATTAATAGAATGAAGCCCAACGCACGTGTCAATGTCAATGTAAGGAATTCAATTAACAGAATAAAAATGCTGAAGTATTCTAAAAACAATTAAATGTTAAAGTCAACACTGATAATATAATTAGACATTAAACTCAAACAAGTTTGTGATTTTTTTTTTCCCCGTCGTATGCATGCAGTTGCAGTTTCAAGCCAACAATGAGCGTGATTCTGTCGACAAATAAGTACAATGGTTAAAGAAACTAAACTCAAACGTCTGGTTCAATTTACTTATTAAGGTGCGCCCCAGCCAACTGACTTTTTATTGGCATTTCTGCTTTCTGCTAAAATGTTTTTCTTTTTTTTTTTCTTTGATCTTCATTGGACTTTAACTATCCGACAATCTAAAGCAAGGGATATTTACTTTCTCACATATTACATAAAGAGAAAGTATTGTGATTGTCTGAGTTGTCTCGATCCGATTTTTAGGGTCCGTAGGCAAAACCAAGGACCCTTATATTCCTGCGTGTGTCTGTCCGTCCGTCCTCTCGCGTGCTCTCACGGCTACACCTTTCGTCCGATCACTTTGAAATTTGGCATGTATGTGTCTTGTACCTGCCCACATATTTTAAAAATATAGCGACTTAAAAAAAATATTTTTCAAAAAAAGTAGGGTAAAAAAACTTAAGGGTTAAAATTTTTTTATTTTTTTTCGACACCGTGAGGGGTATCATATGAAAGGGCACGTCGAGCTGATAACAAAAATATATAATTCTTTGGTTATAACTTTGATAGGGCGAGCGTAGGCGAGTTTGAAGCGGGTTTCAAACGTGCCCCCCCCCCCCCCCCCCCCTCTATCTCGCTTATGTGAAGTGCAAAAAATCTGAAAAAATTCCTGAAAACATTCTTCGACCAAAAGTAAAGATACCACTTTTTGGAAATTTCGAAAAAAATATTATTTTATTTTTTATTGACAAAATACCTTCTTTTAAAATTATGGTCTTTTCGATGTATTTGTATGGTTGTTGTCCGGTTCAGTGGCAAAAAAATACTTTATCAGAGTGTGTTTTGAGAAAATCAGACCCTTAGAATGGTTCAAAGTAAGCTTTTTAGCATTTTTAAAAAACACTGTTTATACACTTTACAGTTAAACACTATATAGTGTGGCCTACGGACCCTCGCTGTGTGCTGACTATATAGCACACACTTGACCTGTTTATTTTTAAAGAGTATTTAAGTATTAAATATTAAATCCAAAATACCATTTGAAATTAAGCTCTTTTTCTTTTTGCTTCCGAGCTTACCAAAGGCAACGTGAATGGTGTGTGATCGTTCTCAAGACCGAACATATTTTATGTTTCCGATTTCAAAAATTCGAAGACAGATTATCCGTTTCAGATATCAGGGAACATTTTTGGTTCCGTGTCTGTCTGTCGGTCTGTCACTCAATTTTTGCAAACCAACATAATATCTTAAAAGCTACACGTCCGATTTTAATGAAATTTCTATGGTAGATCATAATTAGCCCATTGTTGGTCCCATATAAGTTTCAAACTTATCCGCACATTTGATCTCTTTAACATCCGCACAAATATTCATTTCTGTATCTTCAAAAGTACTCATCTGATTTTTATGATATTTTGATGGTTTGACGAATGTAGCCCGCAGATAGCACCTAATTAATTTTATAAACCTTTGCGCTCTTTAACTTTTGCATAATTGGCATAATGTACTTTAATTTATGTAAAAATAAAAACAATTTTGACATATTGAATAAACGGGAGAAATGATTAAAATAAATTTGACAATTACTACGTTCACACATCGTTTTGAAAGCGTTTCGGATCCAATTCGTTTTCAAAACGATTCGCGTTCATACAACAAAAATTACAGGGGATCGAAATATTTGTTTTCGATATTTCATAACGGTGACGTCACGAGTAAAAGTGATAGAATACGAGGATGCTATGTGCCACACTAATTGGCAGTCTATTTTATCCCACCATTAGCCGCAGCTGAAATGTGGGAGCTGGATGTGCCGCAGCTGGATGTGTGTTGCACTGACAGCTTGGGCCATTAGCGCTAACTTTGACCAATGTGTTATAATTTTTCTTCGGTTAGGCAGGCGACGCAGTGCAGTGTATCGCAGGGCACAGTGTAACCTGTACACTGTATACTGTATACCTATGGTTTCGTACGGCGGCGGTCTCCTAACTTTTTGGCTGAAGGGCCGGATATGGATAGGATGGTCTATATCGAGCTGGATGAAGTAAGCAAAACAAGACATTAAACTTATCTGGATAAGTACTATCCATTTCAGTAACAAAAAAAACTACAATAAGGATCGCAATGGTCTTTTTTGGTGATTGAAATGCTATTTGAAGGTGGAAAATGTATAACTCTCAATTATATAGGTTCATTAGTCTACTTCACCTGCGGCGCGGCAAGCCGAATGAAAACGTCTTACAAGCTGTACTTTGGAGACCCCAAATTGTTTTATTACATTGCTATATAAGATATGAGTTGGCATTGATTTAACCAATTTGGCTAAATTATTATTAATAAGGTGTTGCTATTGTGTTTGTGTTACAGGGAGAGCTGCAAGCTGTTCTTCAGGTCGGATCCTATTAAGATAGTTCGAGGAGAGGGGCAGTACATGTACGATGAGAAGGACAGACGATATTTGGACTGCATCAACAACGTAGCCCACGGTAAACCTAATTTAATTTAATTTTAAAAATTCAAATTTTTAAATTTTTGGTAGATTTCATTCTACGGAAAGATTAAATTTTACTTTAAATAAAATTAAAATTATTAATAACTAAGCGAGACATACAGAGAAAAATACACCCCCGCTCCGGGACTCGAACCACGGGTCCTCCTATTAATCCGTTACAGGTGCTCTTACCAACTGAGCTATACAGGAGAATGATTTTTCTCTGTCGTTACCGATACATATTCCCAATTATAATTTGATTTAAAGTTTAATATTTAATTTAATTTTTTAAATTAATAATTTTGCTTTAGCTGCTACCACCGTTTTACTGTCGAAGTTTTGATATTGTAATATAAATAAAACTAATTTAATTGAAGAAAGCAACGAGTTTTTATCCATTTAATGTTTGTTTTAATAATTATACAGGGAGGATTCGTTTTTAATTTTTTAATGTAATTATGTTTAGAAATACAAGTATGGAAATACAGTTTGTGTGAAAAAATTGACGAAGTTTTTGTTTATCCATTTAATTTTTTTAAAACAAAAATTAAATGAATATAAACTTTTTTTTCTTAATTCAACAATGAATGTAACAGGCCTGAAGAAGCTGTAAGTAAGGACAAAATATAGCTTTCTTGAAAAAAAGAGAAAGGAGGAGGAATCAAATTATTTATTTTTTACCATAAAAAGACCAAATGAAAATATATATTAGTATAGTTTTCTATACAATAAATAATTAAATAAGGGTCCACCACCAGGAAAAGAATTATTATTTATATATATATATATATATATATATATAAAAGAGAGAGAGAGATAACTATTATGATAATTACGCAAACAATTTGGTAAAATCAATTATTTTAATTCGATGCAATTTTATATAATTGTATAGATGGAATGTAACGATATATAAAGGATAACGATATATTGTGTCTGAAGGTGATTAGATTTATCTATGGAAAAATCTACGGTGCTCTTATATAGGACCTGATTGATGACATAGGGGAGAGTGTTGATAGATAGTTGCGTTTATTGATAAGACAATGGAATAATGACGAACTCAGTATCTCATATCAGCTGACTTGTTCTAAATATTATTTACTCAATTTAGAACATGTTCAAGTAAAGTAAAGGTCGTTTCTTCTCAGATTATAACAGATCGTTAATCTAATATTTCTTGACTTCTTTGGTCTTTTATAATCGTGGATAACAATATCAACATTTCGACACCAAAATGGTAGTAGCAGCTTAAAGCAAAATTACTAGGCATCGCGTGGCTCCATCATTGAAGAGAGCGTATAGTAATAAATATGTATTGAATATTAAGAAATTAGACAATCATGATGAGTTGATAGTTAAAGAGTATGATTGTAATAGAGAGTCTAGTAGTGGAGGAGACACCCTGTATTCAATTCCTCAAAATATGGGCGTTTCCTTTTCTCTTATTTTACATGTATCACTTCACCACAGGAAAACTTCTGCTTGAATCAAGTTGAAATTTTACATGCCTGTTTCAATTGTACTTTTGACGATGCATGAGAAGTTTTATTAAAATCTTTACGTTAGGTCGTGAGGTATCGGTAAAAATGTTATTGTCTATATTTTAAACGTTTAGGTCTACTTTGATCATTTTTATCTACGATTGTTACGAAATATAAACATTGTATCTCTGTTTAGATGCGTAGAAAGTGATTCTTTACGTACTTGTATTCATTGCACATGCGCGTCTCATAATTCTGAAGAATTCTTCACCTTTACGCACGATTAGTTTGTTACATTTAACAAAACTAATTTGCTGTTTGTTTAATAAAAGCAACTGTTTATATCGAGTTGCGTGATCCGTTTAAGAGTTCGCGTGCAACGCTCGCGTAAACGAGAGGTTCAAATATTAAATTTGAATTTCAGGACGGGAAAAGATTCTATCATCATCTTTTCGATGAGACGAATATTTTCTCAATTAACACTTTTCAGTAAAACCAACAGCGACACCGCTATCAATTAATAAAGATCGCTAAAACTATTAAAGCGGACCTAAACGTTTATAATAGAGAAAACAACCTTTTTACCGATATCTTACGTTCTAACGTAACGATTATAATAAAACTTCATATACACCATCTAATGCAGAATTGAAACAGGTATGCAAAATTTCAATTTGATACATGCAGTAGTTTTTTTGTAGCAAAGAGATACATTTTATAATAATTGAAAAGGAGATGTGTGGTTAGAGGAATAGTAAGAATGTGGGGTGGTTCCCTTACTACTAGATACCGCTGTACTATTACTATACCCATTATCTATCAACTCATCATGATTCATGATTATCTATTTTTTCAATATTTAATACATATTTATTACTATACGCTCGCTTCAATGTTAGAGCCATGCGATGCCTAGTTTAAATCTAACAATCGTAGATAAAGTACGGTACGCAACTTGTACGAAAACGGCATTTTGCATTGCTCGTGTGGTTTTACTACCCTCGCTGTCGCTCGGGTGCAAACTCTACACTCGCATGCAAAATGCTACTTTCCGCACTCGACGCGTAATGTACTATAACGATCTTTATTACTTCATGTTTTGCTAAAAAATTGTATTTGAAAAAAATGTTTGTCTCATCGAATAGGTGATAATAGAATCTTTTCCCGTCCTGAAATTCCAATTTTACATTTGAAGCTTACGTTTACGCGAGCGTTGCACGCAAACTCTTAGACGAATAACGCTGTCCAACAAACTTAGCCTGAGAATCAGTAAAAGGAACATGTATACCAAATTTTAACTAAATCGGTCAACTTTTACTCAAGTTATCGTCGGACACGTTAACGTTACCTACTGACAGATAGACAGGATGCTTATTATGTTGAATGTAAAAAGCTC
Source organism: Gerris lacustris (assembly GCA_951217055.1). Lineage (NCBI taxonomy): Eukaryota > Metazoa > Arthropoda > Insecta > Hemiptera > Gerridae > Gerris > Gerris lacustris. Next base: position 2,169,608 of record OX578281.1, on the reverse strand, counting down.
GCTTAATCTCGGTTCAAATAATCGTTGTTGATATTAGTAACTGTTAAACTACAATTTGTCTTATCCTGGAGATGGTTTGTGTTTTTGTTTGTTTTTACGATATCAGAAGATAATGAATACATATTTAGATATTTACCGATTCGGTTCATCAATGCATGAGTTTGATTAGCAAGGTTATCTTTATATCGACCAGCTCGGATATGGAAGTTAGAATTATTTACAGTAATTTAAATCAAAATATCCAGCATTAGTTAGAAATACATAGTCCAGGAGATAGAGTGCAAAAAGTGTCTCACTAATGTCTAGCTAGAATTTTGTGTATACGTAGATCTTTCGGTGCCTTTTAACAATATGTAATCGGCAAAGTTTGTCTGTGGGACATAGCTTGGCAATAGGCCTTTGAAAAAAAACAGAGGAGAGCGGCCATGTCCCATTGTGCATGACTGGACTTTTTTCAAATTCCTATTGCCAAGCTATGTCCCGTAAACTAACTTAGCCGATCACATATTCACATATTCTAAAATAAAAGGCACAGGCAGATTATCTTGTAAACAAAATTCTATCTTGTGTCTCCTGGACTAAAGGCCTGGCCACACAGAAAGCTACGCGACGTATGTTTTGGCACACCAACAATATGTTTTTTTTTTTTGTAAAACCATCGCCACCGACACCGCTATTAAGTGTTAGAGATCGCTGAAACTATTAAAGCGGACCTAAATGTTTAAAATAGAGAAAACAACGTTTTTACCGATATCTTACGTTTTAAGTTTTTGTGAGAGAAGTGATGTAAATTTTATAATATTTCAAATGGACTAGCCTGCGCCGGGGCGTGACCTCACTACTCTACTCTTTACTACAATCATCCTCTTTATTTAACTATCAACTTATCATGATTAACTATTTTCTCAATATTCAATATATACTTATTGCAAGACGCTCGCTTTAATGATAAACAACGTTTTTTTTTTTTTAATTTTGCCTTAGTACAAAACTAACTAGAATCTAGTTAACTAGAAATCTAGAAATCATGAAAGCTATTATTGGATCGTGTAATAGTATATTACGCGTCGAGTGCTGAAAGTAGCATTTTGCATGCGAGTGTGGAGTTTGCACCCGAGCGACATCGAGGGTAGTAAAACCACACGAGCAATGCAAAATGCAGTTTTCGCACGAGTTGCGTACCGTACTTTATCTACGATTGTGGATTTTAATAATAAATACAGGAAAAAAATTAATAAACTTTCTGTATGTAAGTTTGTATTTCTCTTTTGATAAAGATGACATTAATTCATTAGTTGTATTTTGTGCCAAATTAATTATTTCGGGGGCATATTATTCTTCTCATATTCATCATAATCATTTAAATCACTCATTGATTTTCACAAAAAAAAACTCGATATAAACAGTTACTTTTATTAAACAAACAGCAAATTAGTTTTGTCAAATGTAAACAAACTCGCTAATCGTGCGTAAAGTTGAAGAATTCCTCTTCTTTACCACCCTAGGGCGGTAAAGAAGAGGAATTCTTCAGACTTGAGAGGTTGATAAAAGACTTTATCTACGATTGATACGAAATATAAACATTGTATCTCTGTTTAGATGCGTAGAAAGTGATTCTTTACGTACTTGTATTCATTGCGCATGCGCGTCTCATAGTTCTGAAGAATTCCTCTTCTTTACCACCCTAGGGCGGTAATGAAGAGGAATTCTTCAGCTTTACGCACGATTAGCAGTTTGTTTACATTTAACAAAACTAATTTGCTGATCATTTATTAAAGTAACTGTTTATATCGAGTTTTTAGTGAAAAACAATGAGTGAATCAAGTGACTTTGACGAAAATGTGGAGAATAATACTCCTCCAGAAATAATAAAACACAAGAATTAATGCCATCTTTATCAAGAGAGAGATACGAACTTACAAACAGCAAGTTTATTTGTTTCTGTATTTATTATTTAAATCTAACAATCGTAGATAAAGTACGGTACGCAACTCGTGCGAAGATGGCATTTTGCATTGCTCGTGTGGTTTTACTACCCTCGCTATCGCTCGGGTGCAAACTCCACACTCGTATGCAAAACGCTACTTTCCGCACTCGACGCGTAATGTACTATTAAAAGCCAATTCGTTTAAATCAAATTGCTCGGGATTGCGAAGCCATGTTTCCTCGTTAGACGTTTCTCGACTTCTGCTGTTAATTGTCAAGCTATTATTTTACGATTTTGATTTTTGTGTATCACATTCTACTAAGCTTTCCTGCAAAATCATATTAAACAAGTCATAAAAAAATGGTTTTTTTTTAATTCCTGATAATGTTTAAATGAATATAATTCACCAGAATTTAAAAACAAAGTTTCAAAATACATACTTTTTTTAAAAAATGTTTTAAATAATTTTATATTACAAACTTTGTATGCTCGCAAGGTATATTAAATTATACTGGACTGTAATTTCATGCTTAAATGCTTTTACCTACATATTTCTTATCACCTTCCTTTTATCTTTACTACGAGTATAATTTCAATTTCAATCAAAATTATATCACCACTTTTTTCTTAAAGATAAATACCCATTTGTCTTTAAAATTTGTGAACACCTGTTTTTCCCCACGATATCTAACACTGTAAATATAAACTTTCTGGTTTTTATTTGAAAAAAAAAGAAACAACCTTGTTTATTCTCATTGTTATCTCTTCAGTGTTTACTGTTTTATACAATTATTTTTAAAATTTAAACAAAAAAAAACTAAAACAAAAAAAAATGAAATGATGCAAACACATTTTAAATTCTAAAATGATAAGATAACGTTCAAGGATCAGATAACTTACTCAAATTAATTACTAAATTTTTCTTTTTTTGTAAGTAGGCTCTACATTACAATAGGTATACGAGTATTCAAGTACCTCCTCTGATTACCTTGATTGGGAAGATTATATTCTTCTTTGTTTATATAATTTCATTAATATGAAAACATTGTTTATATTAAAATGCTGAATGCAGTACTTATTATTATATGATTAACTAAAAAAAATAAAAAAATCACGTGGTCAAACAATACAATTTAATTGTTTTTCTGGTTTGATAAGAACATAAGTGCTTGAGATAAGAGGAAATTAATATAGGAAGTAAACTAGGACTTGAAGCCTTAACACACCACCTTGTCATATTTGACTTTATATCATATATGTGCCATAATTTGACTTATATATCATACTAGCCGAATTGGCACGCTTCGCGTGCCTTATTCGTCTAGAAGTTGGCGCTAGGTGTAAAAAATAATTAAAACAATATAAGTAATATATCTTTTTTATTAAATAATTTTGTATTTTAGTGCAATTAGTTTATATTATTTTTTATTGCTTATTTTTAAACATTTTATCTCAATTAAATATATGACCTGCTTTTTTTTATATGAAATATATTTTTCATTATAAATGAATTTAACCATAAGTTTTTATATTTCCTACATATTTACTTGGCACTAACTATGTGGATAATGTATTTTGTTTAACAGTGTAATTTTTTTTTATTTAATAATATTATTGCATCAGAAATGAAATCTTAACTCATAAAACTGTTGTTGGTAAAAGTTTTGTATGTCTTAGTTTGTTAGTTCACCGCTAGAATGCGTTTGAAGTTTAGTTTCTAAATGAAGTTCCTTAGGGCATGGCACAAACAATATTTTAATGCTTTTAGTAATTTTTCAGCAGAATTTAATTAGTTTTCAGCAAATTTGCTTCATGGAAAGTCTGTTCGGAAAAAATCCGCAAGTTATTTTATTTGTTTTGTCATATCCCAAATATTTACAATCCTTCATTTTGACAGATTTCAAATTTAAGATGTTTTATTAAGAGGTAAACAGTGAATGACAGCGAAAAAGAATAAGTAAACCAATTAAACAAAGAAGATAAATAATTGAATATGAAGATAAATTAATTGAATTAAAAAACGTAGTATATATAAAGTTCTTTTTATCTTGTAATTTTATACATATATCTATATTTGATTAATTTATATTTTTATTTTTCTATACACTTTATTCTTTTATTGCCGCGCCGTATCAAAAACTGTCAAAATGTGTCAAAAATAAACAAAACAATGCACCCCCACTACAAAGACAAACCCAAGCCTTTCTCAAAGTCTTCTCTCATTGGTTGGTCATATTATGTCAAATTAAACACCAGAAAAGTGATGTAGAAAGCTCGTCGCCAAGAGTAACGGCTACAATTAGACTAACTCAACCAACAATTCACGGAACTAAAAAAAAAATCAAAACAAATCAAATGCGCAGCAGTCTATCGAATAAAAAATCCTTACTCTGCTGAGCAGCAGCAGTGGTTTATTCATTCATCGAATATTATCAAAATTGGTATTGTTGTAAAGGTCTCGATAAGAGCAGTAAAAAATTATTAATTAGTTTTCCATTTAAATTATAATCTAAAAAACCAATTCGGAAAAACAGATAAATTAACGGTTTTTTATGCTTTACACCCCTTAAAATGTAAAATTTTGAAAAAGTGTACATAACAACAATGAAAGTACTTTTCAAGCACTGTAAAATTATATATAATATGATATATTTCGAGCATTTCGATCATTGTACCCATGTACCTCATATAGGTACCAACATTATATTAAAACAAATTAAATTCACTGAATGGTATAAAGCTTACTAAATAAACTCATTACTAATAACACATTGTTTCACAACATAAAATCTCAAGTTAAAATAACACAAGGTACCGTATGTACCAAAAGTACACATGTGTACAAATATGTTCAAGTATTAATTTTTTTCCGAGTTCCTAATATTAAATAAGGCATGCATACAAATTTTGAATCAAATCGAATCAATATTTCTCATATTTTAAATTTTTTATTAATTTCCCTATTTTTGGGCCCAGATTTTGAGCCGGAAAATTTGGGCAAAAAAAGTTGTCGACAACCCCATACAAACTATACGTTTTTTTAAAGCCCCCATCGAGTAGATTACGAATATGCCGTCAGTTTACCATTTAGCACTTTTGAAGCCCAAAAAATGGCCAATCGAAAACCCCAAAAATTGCCAAATATGAACTTTGAGTGGCTTTTTCTCGGAAACTAAGAGTCTTGGAAAAAAAAGTCCAAGAGCACTTTCGTCTTGTATTTTTCATTTTTATAAGCGTGACAAATTTCATGAAGATAGTACAAACTTTATTTTTTACCAAAAAATCGTCAAGCCACACCCCTGTGATTTTTTTACCCGAAAAAGTCAAAATGAAGATAACAAAATAAATGAGGTATATTCGTAAACGTCTCGAAAAGGAGAGTAAAAAATAATAACAATGTTTTAAATTTCAACCAAAACCTAAGGAACCATTGTCAAAAAACAGCTATATAAGGACTTTTTTTCAATTTTACCCCCCTAAAAAGTAAAAATATCACAAAACACTACATAACTACATTAAAAGGCCTATTCAAGAGTTTTTCAACGATATACATGAAAGTAGGTTTTGTGTTTAAAAGCATATTTGTACCCGTGTACCCACAGGTACCAAAAATATATTTAATAATCAAACCATGTATAAGATCATTATTTAGGCTAATGAATTCTAATAAATGTAAAAATAAAATTTAAAAAAATTATTTCACCTTCTTAACCTGAACCAAAAGTACAAATCGGTACAAATGTACCCGTACAAAAAATGTTAAAAATAAATAAATACCACAACATTAAAGTATTAATCAAGGCCTTTAAAACGATATACGACACATAAAAATATACACGTGTTTTAAAAATCCAATACGGCGGCTATAATTCAATATGGCGGCTATATATCGAAATCAAAACACCCGCACTTTTCTAGTATTGGTACACTCTTCCTATGTACCAAATTTCAAATCTCTAGGTCAATGGGAAGTAGGAGAATTACTGATGAAAAAATCCAAGATGGCGGCTATAATTCAAAATGGCGGCTATATATCGAAATCAAAACACCCGCACTTTTCTAGTATTGGTACACTCTTCCTATGTACCAAATTTCAAATCTCTAGGTCAATGGGAAGTAGGAGAATTACTGATGAAAAAATCCAAGATGGCGGCTATAATTCAAAATGGCGGCTATATATCGAAATCAAAACACCTGAACTTTTCTATTTATGGTACACTCTACCTATGTACCAAATTTCAAATCTCTAGGTCAATGGGAAGTAGGAGAATTACTGATGAAAAAATCCAAGATGGCGGCTATAATTCAATATGGTGGACACATATCGAAATCAAAATGGCCGCACTTTCCTATTTATGGTACACTCTATCTATGTACCAAATTTCAAATCTCTAGGTCAATGGGAAGTAGGAGAATTTTTGATGATCAGTCACTGTCACTCTTAGTTTTATTTATATAGATTATGTGGTCAGTATAATTATGCCAAATGAATTATATTTTGTGGATAATTATTATACTTTAAGATATATTTTACTTAATATAGAATCTGCTTAGGTAATTAAACATTGTAACGTCCAAAACAACCCTTTACGTCTTTAAAGAACGATATAATTATACATTATTATTTTGTGTAAACATGTCAGGCATACATCTGTCAAAATATCGCCAAAATTCAAATAATTAAATAAAATATATAAATATAATGTATACAATTGTTTTGAAAAAAGAACAATTACATTATTTTAGTAACATTATAGTTATTTATGTAACTAGGCAGCAAAATGGAATTTTACTGACGAGTGATTAGATTAGCCTCCGAGCCGAAGGCGAGGACAGGCTATGATAATTAACTGCCGAAGCGAAGCCGAGGCAGGTAATTTACCTATTTTACTGCCTCGGCAGGCAATGAATAAATGAGGCAGAAATGTTTCCTCTGCTGCCTTGTTGTATACAATATTTTATCTACTTGCGGCAGAAAAATGAAGCTGCCAAAATGTTATCTTTATTAATATAACATAGTTAATAACTACGTGTCATATTAATTATTAATAAAGATAATAACATATGTATTAACTAAAATGAATGTTCAAATAAGGAACTTGGGAATAATAACAATAAGTGAAAAGCAAACTCAATCTATAACAATAAAATACAAAACACACCTTTATAACACACATAACTTCTGAATGAATAATGCACGCAATATAAAATATTTATTTATATTTTTACTAACAAATTACTAAAAGTATTAAAGATATCTTATATTTTATATTGCTTAAAAGAAAAGAAGTAACTAGGATAAATCAAGAAAAGTAGCTAGTCTATTCTAGAATGACTTCAATAATAAAAATAATATGGATGTTCAATGTTTACATGACGCTACAGTATAGTCAGTGACTCTACTGTTTTTTTTAATTAAAGATCTACTAATCATTGAACTTATTTAACAGAATTAACAAATATAAACAAATTATTTTATTATTAAAACGTTTATTTATTATTAAATATTACTTATTTAACTATAATATATAATGTTATAAGATAGAGATAATAGTATAAACTGTTCTGGGTTTACACGCAGTGGTAAACCCTGTTACTTTCTCTGCCTAGGCAGAGAAAGTATTTTCCTGGCTGTTTTAACTACTTTCCTGCCTGTTTTTAATATTTTAATGACAAATCAGGGAAATAGTACTTTCCAGCCTAAAAACAGTTAAGTAATGTTTAATTTTGCTGCCGCGAGTAGATAAAATAAATAGTTGATCAATAATATGATTTTTATTAATTTGATGAACTCGACTAATGGAGTATTTTACATGAGGGTCGATAGCCTCTTTAAATTCTTGATGCTGTCATCTCTTATCAGTGGGAGAGCAAAATTATCTTAGAGGATGAAAACAAGGTAATAATGATTGATTGCTTTTTTGTAATCTGAATAAATCTGTTCATCATATTTCTATACATTTTATAAAACAAACTACAGCCAAAAAACCTACTCAGCAGAGTGTGAAGCCGGGTTTACTCTATGTATCGAGCATACGGTATGCTATTGATAGGGTGACCAACCATCCCGTAAAAACGGGATTGTCCCGTTTTTTCACGAATATTCCCGGTGTCCCGAAAAAGTCTGTCGGGACGCCTAAATGTCCCGTATTTACGTTGAGTACTAAAAACCCTTTCTGTTTGAGCATAATTTTTAAGATTTTTTAAAGACATGCCAATATGTGTTTGCAACCCCTGCCCATAATGGAAATACTGAAAGAATATTTCCGCTCATGAACAATCAGTGGACGTGGACAGACGAACTAAACAGGATGGGAGTGGAGACCCTCTCTGCAATTCTTTAAGTACTATACACTTTCAAAATGGACTGTTGTAACTTTTACAAGTTTGTACTAGAAAAAAAGTAAGTTTTAAAGATGGGGCAACAACTAAGTACTCTAAAACCTCACAATATCGGACAAAATAAGAAGAGGTTTTATGTGAAATGCCGCCCAACCCAGGACCCCGCATCCGGTTCTGTTTTGGTAGAAATTGTCAAAAATCGCTTATTAAACTTTGTTCAAAGCTATCTTTTATTTTATGGTATATTCAAACACTTTTAATGGCTAACGAATGTAATTTTTATGTACACGTACGCCTTTTTGTAATATTATTATTTAAAATGATTATTTCTAATATAACGGACTTATATAATAGCGTAATAGCGGACAACCCTCAGCTCATATTTGCCCGTCGCCGAAACCATCCCCCCCCCCCCCCGGGGTATTCCATACTCACCGGATTGGATATTGGGTCCCGAACGTGAGGTGTCCCGTTTTTTCCAGTTGACAATTTGGTCACCCTAAGCATACCTATGTAATTTTTAGGGTTTCGAGGTGGTCCTAGAAACACTTATGCTTTTGGTGGTTCGTCCGTCCGTCGCATCTTGGTGTACCTATATCTCCTGACCTACGGTAGCTAGAGATTTGTAATTTTGGAAAAATATTGCGAACTTACACTCAAATATTTTCGATCAGCGAGCAATTGCGAACTTTTGAGTAGGGTATAATTTCGAAGGTATTAAAATGTAGATCACAAATACAGTATGTCCACGGATGGAGTTGCCTATACGTGTAAATTACAAAAAATTTAAATTTTAGAAAAAAAGTCACTCTTCATAAAATCTCCTGCTTGTTCTTAAATGAAGGTTTATAGTATTACTTTTTGTTCAAAATGTACTCTGTACCCAGAGAGTACAATTTTCTAAAATTGCGTACAAGAGGAAACCGGTCCAAATTTCGACTATTCAAGAAAAAAGTATTCTTTATAATTTCTTTTAAATACTATACCAAATTTATTTTTCGCATAAAAAGGTCGATAGTAAAATGTTAAAAATCCCCCCCCCCCCCGCCACTTATAAAAAGTTAAATATGTCTGATTCAAATACATGAGGGGTCGATTTAAAGGTTTCATGGAGTGCATTAAAAGTTGTGGTATTGCTTTTTTTTATAAAAACAATATGAAAACATTTATAGAGAAAATCGTATTTATTATTTTAATATACATATTATTTATTTTCCTAACTAATTTCCCCTTTAATAGCTTCCATGTTGTTTTTATAAAAAAAATCGATACCACAACTTTAAGTGCACTTTTTATAAGTGGCAGGTGGGGGGGGGGGGGATTTTTAAAATGTTACTATCGACATTTTTATGCGAAAAATAAATTTGGTATAATATTTAAAAGAAGTTATAAAGAATACTTTTTGCTTGAATAGTCGAAATTTGGACCGGTTCTGGGTACATTTTGAACAAAAAGTAATACTATAAATCTTCATTTAAGTACAAGCAGGAGATTTTATGAAGAGTGACTTTTCTTCGAAAATTGAAATTTTTCGTAATTTACACGTATAGGAAACTCCATCCGTGGACATACTGTATATATCGGGTTTCCAAAATGGCGGCCATTTTACCCCCAAAATTATCAAAACAAAACGTAATAAATCCCCCCCCCCCCGCTACACCATAAGGACAGGTCCTACAAATACATACACATACACCTCTATGGTACAATGATATTTCCGGGAGTTAATGTAAAAAAGTCAAATTTTAGGTGCCCGTAACTATGGTGACCCATAGTTACGGCCCATACTTAAAAAGTTTTATTTTTTTGTCATTTTTAAGTGGGGTATCATTTTAAAAGTATTAAAATGTAGATCTAAAATATATATATTTATCACGTTTCCAAAAATGGCGGCCATTACCCCTAAAAGAACCAAATAAGTGTGTACCTAAGATGCTAAAGGATAATATATATAGGACACATTGCTTCTCCAATGTGCTACTTTTTATACATATATTTTAGTAAAAAAAAAAACAAAAACAAATAAAAAAATATAAAGTAGGATATACGAATTTGTATGTCCAAAGAAACCCTTTTAGTAGCTTGCTGGCAAGTACTTGACGGGATTTTTGTTTTATATCATTGCTATGTACAGCAGTTGCACAATTTTCTTTTGATCATTATCGACCTCAGATGCTGATGCTACATAGGATCTAAATTCTGCTCTGTAGCATTTCCCTATTGCACGTGTTCGTACATGTAGCATTTACTCTATAACTTTGCTATGTAGGAGAATTTGCTATACGTAGTGAACTCAGGACTGTTAACTTACTTTCAACTACAAAATTGCTTTAAATCTTTCCTAGTGATGGCATATTACCAAGAGATCTATACTAACTACAATATGCATTTATTGCTAGGCATCGCGTGGCTCTATCATTAAAGCGAGCGTATTGCAATATACTGAATATTGGAATTTGTTAATCATGATGAATGTCATAGTGGAAGATAAGTGGAAGAGGGTAGTGAGGAGTAGAGTGGGGGTACTTGGTACAAAGCTTTACTTCCTAAACAAACCTACACACAACACGACTATTATAAGAATCTTAACCACCCGCAATAGCTTTTAAACTATTATTGTAAATGTATCACTTCACAACTCAAAAACTACTGCTTGTATCAAGTTGAAATGTTTCATGCCTGTTTCAATTGTACTTTAGACGATGTATGTGAAGTTTGATTAAAATCGTTTCGTTAGAACGTAAGATATCGGTAAAAACGTTGTTTCTTCTACTTCAAACGTTTAGATCAGCTTTAATAATTTTAACGATCTTTATTAAATCATAGCGGTGTCGCTGTTGGTTTTACTAAAAAATGTTCGTCTCATCGAATAGGTGATAATAGAATCTTTTCCCGTTCTGAAATTCCAATTTTACATTTAAACCTCTCGTTTACGCGAGCGTTGCGCGCGAACTCTTAGACGGATTACGCTGTCCAACGAAATTAGCCTGAGTATTAGTAAAAGGAACATGTATACCAAATTTCAACTAAATCGGTCAAGTTTTACTCAAGTTATCGTCGGACACGTAAACGTTACTGACAGACAGACAGACAGACAGACAGACAGACAAGATGCATAGTTTGTTGAATGTAAGAAGCTCGCTTCAATTATTAATATTTTATTTGGTTTTTAAATTTTAACAAAATATTCTGAGAGAGCAGTGGCCGCCTCTTCAGTTTTGCCGCCGCAGGCGGCATTTGACTAATTTGAACTGCTATAATTACAAAACGTTTAGGTATTACAGTCTATAAGATTAGAGTTGGCACAATCGAAGGCGGGAAACAACAAACGTGGAGGTAGTTTTGGGGTTATAAAAAGGGAAAATCAGTGTTGCCATGTTATATTTTTTTTGTGGAACAGGGGTAGAGTAGGGCATTTTTTTTCTAAAGTTGCATTCAAGATGGCGGACCAATAGAATCGTTTCCCTCTCAAATTTTCCCGCCTTCGATTATGCCAACTCTAATCTTATAGACTGTAGTATAGTTGTAATGTTATTTCTATTAATATTTTTATAGCAAAATTGTATGAAGCAGTAAAGTAACTGTAGCTTGTAACCCGATCTCAGCCTTACAGGATAAACACTGGAATAAGCCAGTCTGTGTAACTGTAAACCAATCTAAAACCTCCATGTTTAGCTTGGAGACAGTTAGTCAATGTACCACCAAGCTCGGGGTAATATGGGATAATAACCTCAACATCTATAGAATCATCTCACATCTGAAACAGCCCTTAATATACTCATTTATTGCTTTGTAGATCTTTGTTTAGTTATTTAAATATATTTTTTTTACAGTGTTGTTTTTAATTACTTTATAATTTAAATCAAATTATAATTATTATTAACTACGGGAAACAGACAGAGAAAAATATACTCCAGGGCGGGGATTTGAACCACCGGCCTCTATATTTCCAGTATAGCGCTCTAACCAACTAAGCTACGCAGGAGAATGAATTTCTCTGACGTTAATGATACCTTGACCCGAATTTAAAGCTTTCAATTTTTCCACAAGTCTGAGAAGTCAACATTAATGACAAAGAACTAGACCGAGAAATCAATTAGAAATTCATATTTTACGATTTTGGTAGTATTCGTACTACGGAACGATTAAATTTTAATTTAAATCAAATTATAATTATTATTGACTAAGGGAAACAGACAGAGAAAAATAGACTCCTGCGCGGGGATTTGAACCACCGGATTATATTAAAATATAATCGTTCCGTAGTATGAATACTACCAAAATCGTAAAATATTACTTTATAATGTTACCATATATAGAGACGTCAATAAGCAATCCATTTTTTTTGTTCTCTTTGAAATAATTGAGTTTTATTATGATTAAAGTTATAATTAACGATGTAGAATAGCGTTTATTTAGGAACGCAGCAGCGTTCCGCCCCGCCAAGTCAAAAAGTTAAAATTTCACAAAAGCTGCCTGTGAATTTATACTGTAGGTGACAAACTAGGGTCTTTGAGGGTCTGCAGCATGAAATACGTACAAGCTACCTAAATAATGTTTTAATATCTTTGAAGGCCGTGTCTGTGTAGATTAAAATAAAAAAAATCGAAATTGGTCAAATAGAAGTAGAGAAAAATAGGTTTAAAAATGGTTGTTTTGATGACTTATTATTCTTATTCTTCCTTCATTTTACGTTGACGCACCTACAGTCCTACAGCCTAAACTACTGAACCGATTTTAATAAATGAGGGCTTTTTGGATTCGGCTAGGGCCCTTGTGCATTCCTAGATCAAACTAATTTAGATAACTCATTCCTACGCTGAACGCGGAGCGAGAAACCAAGCTAGCGAACAGTCACTTTAACGTTGACGCACCTACAGCCTAAACTACTGAACCGATTTTAATAAATGAGGGCTTTTTGGATTCGGCTAGGGCCCTTGTGCATTCCTAGATCAAACAAATTTAGATAACTCATTCCTACGCTGAACGCGGAGCGAGAAACCAAGCTAGCGAACAGTCACTTTAACGTTGACGCACCTACAGCCTAAACTACTGAACCGATTTTAATAAATGAGGGCTTTTTGGATTCGGCTAGGGCCCTTGTGCATTCCTAGATCAAACAAATTTAGATAACTCATTCCTACGCTGAACGCGGAGCGAGAAACCAAGCTAGCGAACAGTCACTTTAACGTTGACGCACCTACAGCCTAAACTACTGAACCAATTTTAATAAATGAGGGCTTTTTGGATTCGTCTAGGGCCCTAGTGCATTCCTAGATCAAAAAAAATATAACTCATTCCTACGCTGAACGCGGAGCGAGAAACCAAGCTAGCGAACAGTCTAAAATGGGTCAATTTAGTCTATTATGGGTCTATTATTTAGTCTAAAATGGGTCAACAATGGGGGGGGGGGGGGGGGGTTCAATGTTATAGGTCTCGTAGTTCTCCAATCTCCATAGATCTTGTCAAGCTCTTAACTTCACTTCTATTTGACTCTAATGTGTGGGAATAATCAGTTTAGAGAATCCTTCCTTAGGAACCGTACAAAAAGTCATGAAATCTGACCAAAAACCACTTGTGTGGTAAAAAAAAACACCCCGCCAAGTCTGTGGTCCAAAAAAGTTGTGAAATCAACTTTCTGTCCCGCCAAGTGATGTCACTTTCTCCTGACCCAACACTGTCAACTTAGATACTTATCAGCTTCTTCTCCTTGGCGGTGTGCCTGCAGTACTACCAAAAGTTAACTGGTTGTATTCCACGCATCCTCTGCAAAGAAAGTAGTAGTTGCATGGGGTCATTCCTTGATAGCTTAACTTGTATATTACTTATTTCTATTTTAATTGCTTTCTGATAATTGGAAAGATTTACAGCAATGATCATTGTGGCATCGAGAAGAGCCTTCAACAACACTGTTAAAAGGCTTTCCTCTCCAATGTGCGCCTGCATATATTAGTACTAGTTGTCTAGAACTAATACTATGAGCTGAACAACTATCTTTCCACACAAACCTCATGTGGCAAACGTGAAGGTGAAACAAGAAATTGTAGTAATGTTTTAAGAATATTGAAATTCCAGTTTCAGGAAATGGCAAGGCACAACGCCAAGGAGAAGAAGCTGATAAATATCTAAGTTGACAGTGTTGCCAAATATCTAAGTTGGCACTTTCTCCTGACCCAACACTGTCAACTTAGATATTTATCAGCTTCTTCTCCTTGGCGGTGTGAGGAAAGCCTTTTAACAGTGTTGTTGAAGGCTCTTCTCTATGCCACAATGATCATTGCTGTAAATCTTTCCCATTATCAAAAAAAAATAAATAAAATAGAAATAAGTAATATACAAATTAAGCTTTCAAGGAATGACCCCATGCAACTACTACTTTCTTTGCAGAGGATGCGTGGAATACAACCAGTTAACTTTGAGTAGTACTGCAGGCACACCGCCAAGGAGGAGAAGCTGATAAATATCTAAGTTGACAGTGTTGGGTCAGGAGAAAGTGCCAACATCACTTGGCGGGACAGAAAGTTGATTTCACAACTTTTTTGGACCACAGACTTGGCGGGGTGTTTTTTTACCACACAAGTGGTTTTTGGTCAGATTAGTATATGTATTAAAAATATGACCTCACTTTTTCCTACTGATAAAAAGAAAATAATTACCTTCTGTTGCTTGTGGTTCGTTTAAGGGTAATTTAATAAATTCACAACTGCTCAGATTTAGTCATGGCTATATTTCGCCCCCCTCCGGGGCATATTCATTAACACCATAAATCACATTAACTTTTTCTCTGATATATCACATATTTTTATACATTAATGCCTTAAATTGCTCCATGTATATTCAATCACTTAAAGCACCAAATATTAGAAAATAATTACTTCCATGAGAACTGTGCATAAATTAGAGAATGAATATATCAGTTTGTGATTTCATTTTGTTATTACTAGTTTTTCTATTAGAAATCTATCGCATTGATAACAATTCTTGCAATTAATGATATCACCTGAATTGTTGTAAATAAATTTGAAGAATTATAACTTTATATCTATACATGATAATAATACCAAGTTGATAAAAAACCATTTTCCAAAGAATGATACACAAAGAAAAATCAAAACCATGAAGTTGAGGAAAATAGTTGTTTCGATAGCGAAGAAAATTTTTTAAAGTTTTTTTTGCTTCCGAGCTTACCGAAGGTAACGGAAGCTATGTGATCGTTCTGAAGAACGAAAAAGTTTAGGTCTCCGATTTCAAAAATTCCAAGACTGAAATCCGTTTCAGACATCAGGGAACATTTTTGGTTCCGTGTCTGTTTGTCGGTCTATCGTTCTGTATGCTATTTCTATACCTAAATAGTTAATTGTATGCTATTTTTTGTACCTAAATTGTTGTTTCTATGCTATTTCTATACCTAAATGGTTGTTTCTATGCTATTTCTATACCTAAATGGTTGTTTCTATGCTATTTCTATACCTAAATGGTTGTTTCTATGCTATTTCTATACCTAAATGGATGTTTATATGCTATTTCTATAACTAAATGGTTGTTAATATGCTATTTCTATACCTAAATGGTTGTTTATATGTTACTTCTATACCTAAATGGTTGATTCTATGCTATTTCTATGCCTAAATGGTTGTTTCTATGCTATTTCTATACCTTAATAGTTGTTTATATGGTGTTTTAGTTGGTCATTGTGAGAAGCGAGTGGTGGAAGCTGTGCACGAACAGATGAAGCTGCTCAATACCAACAACCGATTCCTTCACGATAAGATAGTTCTCTGTGCTCAGAAGATATCCCAAACCTTCCCTGAAAAACTGTCCGTCTGCTTCTTCGTCAACTCCGGCTCAGAAGGCAACGATCTGGCCTTAAGACTGGCTAAAGCTCATACAGGCAACTCTGATATCATCTGTCTTCAGGGGTGAGTTATCCATCATAACTTTATATAATATATCCTATGACCTATCCTATGTGTACCCTTTTATATGTATTTTATTTATTTTTATATATTTTATTTACTTTTATATGTTCTTCAGACCCGATGAGACAAGTCCAAATACCTAATAAAATACTCTGCCAATTAGTGTGGCACATAGCTTCTTCGTGCCCTATTTCGTATACTTAAATTATTGCACATATTTAGTTTAGCACTCCCCTTGGTTCTAAACAGTAGTCTGCCCAATAAAAGTCTTAAAGGATCCGTTTTGCGGGTGTTTTTATGTCCTCTTGAGTGGTTTTCAGCATGACGTCTTTATGTGTGTTATCATCGTAGCGCCCAAGGTACAGGGTGGGGCGAAACAACCAGTGCAGTTTTGAAGGGCTATTAAAAATAAAAACGGCGCAACTTAGAAAAATGCAGTTTGTTGTATTTGGTTCGGTAGTACACCCCATTTGTTAACTCAATTTTTAAAGATCACATCAGCAAGATGATGGCCTCCAGCAGTGATGCATTGATGAAGGCGATTCCTGAAGCTTTCAGCCGCCTTCTGGCATATATCGACGAGAATCGCGGCGATTTCCTCTCTAATTCGGGTCTTCAGTTCTTCCAAAGTATGAGGACGATGTTTGAACACCTTTTCCTTGAGGTAGCCCCACAGGAAAAAATCGCTCAAATCCGGTGATCTCACAGGCCACCCCAGGTCACCCCTCAGACAGATAAGGCGCGCAAGAACGGCCGTTTTCGAAAAACGAGCGGACGGCGAAGCCTCGATGTCCAAACCATGGTAACGACTGAAAATGGGGTGAGTGGGCAGATCCAATGAGACCCCTCCCAGACTCCCAGGTTCCTATCCCTACCACAAGGGATCTAGTTACCCTTCCAAACTGCACTGTTTATTTTGCCCCACCCTGAATTTAACATAGAGAGTTGAAGCTTGGCAGAAAAATCAGTCCTTACATCTAGTTGTGCCGACCGAAAAATCAACATTTTCCTCAATCTTGAACCAAGTTTTCAAGGTTAGCAAAAATTTTAAAAAATCGCAAACAAATTGAAAAGTGGTCCGATCGAGTTGAATTGTGGCAAGAATGTACCTCTCTGTATGACAAACAAGTCCACCAAATTTAATTTTGATATTGGCCGCAATTTTGAAGTTATCGATTTTAGAATTTTGAAACTTTGACGGTTAAAATAATACCCTAAGTATAAATATAATAGGTTTTTGACATAAAGCATATCGTTGGAACCGGTAAAAAAATAAGAAACAAATATAAAAAAAAACCGATGAAATTCCATTAATTAGAAATTCACTTTTTTAGTTTTTGGTATTATTTATACTACGGAAAGTTTAAATTTTTATTTAAATCAAATTATAATTATTATTAACAACGGGAGACATATAGAGAAAAAAAGACTCCAGCGCCGGGATTCCGAAAGGTCCTCCAGATACGGCCCGAACGAGAATCTAGAAACGGTCACCCATCCAAGTACTGACCACACCCAATGCTGCTTCTTTAGAGGCCACTTTGTGAGGAAAAGTTCCGAGGAACCCCGTACCGATTTTTTTTTTAAAAAGACCAATTGAATTTATTTCTTTTCGAGTTATTAATTAATAAGTATACTCTCTAGAATGTTCTCTTTTTGCATTTTCTTTTTCCAGTCATAATGGAGTTCGTTGATATTTTAAGTTTTAAAATTTTCCATTGATCTTTTACCTCGATTCGTGTAAAAGCTGATAGTTTTCTTTTTCTAATGACTACAGGGAACTGAGTCCAAGGTTACCATCGACTACCAAACTATTAACTTCCTCAAAGGTTATTGAATTATTGTGAATAATTTTCCATTTTTGGCCTCCTTCCAATTTAATTTCTGCTTTAAATTTTATCACTTGTTTCCATTCATTCGAAACGTTCGTTCGAAACGTTCGTTCGAATAAAATGCTTCTTAAATTCAATCAATCAATCAACCTTTTATTGCTTATACTGTTTACAATAATAAATAAAAACAATTCTAAATACAATGGTATCACATGCATATCAGCATTATGCTGAGGTACCTTTAAAAGGTATTTTTAAAGGGGGTTGCGTTAACATAAAACATATCAGTACAGTAACAATATTTAGAATAACAATTATATATATGTATATATATATATATATTTTTTTTTTTACTAATTATTTTTGTCTACTTAATTTATTTTCATTATTTAATATAAAGTGTTTTTTTCTCTTTCTTTTAATTTGCTTTCTATGTGGGATGTAGCCAGACGTCACGGAATACTTGAGACATTCTTTTCCACATGATTCTATCTTTTGCTACTCTCATCCAAGAAGCTCCTCCACATATTTTTTTAAAATCATCTTATGTTTTGGACATTTTTATGTTTTGGCTGTGATACATACCTCGAAAAGCGTTATGTTACACGAATGGGGAAGATATAGGATCAAGGTTTCAGGAAGGTATAGGAGGTGTTGAGTCTGCCCACTCTTGGTAGGGATAGTTTCTCCCACTACCGCGCTTGGTACCGCTGTCGCTAGGGCGCTCCCTCCTCAAGCGAGTCTAAAACGCTGTACACTGTACTAGGAGAATAGAAAAAGTAGGAGCTAACTGCACTCGTTTACATCGCCGCTTAGAGGTTGGCTGACTTATGTTTATGAATGATTGGTTCGTTCATGGACACCCTCTCCTCCATCCCTATCAAACTCCGTCCCAAGATGTGTAGAATATATACTTATTGCCCCTCAAATACAACTTCTGTTCGACTGCTCTGATTTGCTTCGGACAAACGCCGTAACTCTTAGAATTTTATTCCTAATAAACTAATTAATTTTTTAAAATTTATTCGTAAAATTTATTTTTTGCTTTATTATATTTTATTTTTATTATAGGTACTATCATTTTTTGCATTTATTATAAAAATATGTGTGACGAAGCTAAATGATTACTCCTTAATAAACTGGAAAAGAAGAAAAGTACTTTCTTTCATCGTGCACAACATATGTTCCATTAAATTCGTAATTTACAAACGCAAAAATCTGCACGGTCAATTTTTTTTTAAATTTCCATGTCTATACTTTGGCAT
Organism: Gerris lacustris; assembly: GCA_951217055.1. Lineage (NCBI taxonomy): Eukaryota > Metazoa > Arthropoda > Insecta > Hemiptera > Gerridae > Gerris > Gerris lacustris. Next base: position 2,150,323 of record OX578281.1, on the reverse strand, counting down.
ATAAACTCGATAAGCTTTACCAAAAAACGACACGAAAAAGCGTTAGACAAGCATTACCAAAAAACGACATCAAAAAGCGTTACATAAAAATGTCTCACTGTCTTGCAGACTCGTATGCAAGCAATTTTTAATGTCTTGGACTCCATTCGATTATCTTCTTGGTCCATCGACCGTCTTCTGTTCGCGCTATGTATCCTGCCCACCTCCATTTCCTTTCTGTTATCACTTTGGCTATATCTTTCATTTTTACTTTAAATTACATTGTTACTTACTTTCACGTTTGTTTTCTACTTCACGTTGTTTTATTATGTACTTTTACATTTGTTATTACTTCTTAAATTACATTGTTTTTTTTTTAAATCATACGTCGCTGGAAATTTAAATAAATATCTCCTTGTTAGTACAGCGGTTATTAAATTAAAGAAAAATAAACCCCACTCTGTCTGGTAAAGACATCTTATATCAACGTTCTATCATAATATTCAAATTTAAAATTGTCGAAAAATTATTAATTTACTAGTATTTACCAATGACCCAATTTTAAATTAAATTTCAGTATTTTACAAGATTTGAATAAACATAATAATTAGAAAAAAATTGTAATGTCTAGTCATTGTAGTAATTTAAAATAACATTACAAAAATTGTAATTACATTGACAATTTGTTTTTACTATATCTTGATAAGGTTATCTTGTTATTTAACAATAGTTTTACCTTCTACTCAGTTATATAAGAAAGAATAAATAAATATTAGTAAACAAATATACGGGAGTCTTATTTATCTCAACAATTGTTTATCTGAGTGATTCAACAAAGCCTAATCAAATACGTTATTTACTAAATAATTAAAATTACATTTTTATTATCATTTAATTACTTTGATAAGGAAGGTTGTTTAATGTCATTTAAATTCGTTATGAATGTATATATATATATATATATATATATATATATATATATATATATATATATATATATATATATATATGTATATGTATATATTATATATATGAATGTATATATATGTATATACATATATATATATATATATATATATATATATATATATATATATATATATGTGCATACGTGTGTGTGTGTGTGTACAGTTTTAATTGTATATTTTTCTCTCTTTTAATAAAACATATTTGTGTAAAAGGCAGGACGAAATGGAAAACGAATGCAAATAAAGGTTTTAATTATACAATGTAGGTATATGTTCACACGAGGCAAAAACAATTTTTAATGCGTAGAATTGCTAAATGTGACCTTTGAAGATACAAAGTTGAGATTCATAATGAAATCCGGCTGTTTAATTATAAAATTTAAGTATGTATGTAGATTTAACTATTCTACACTATGGTTCCGAGGGTGAAGCTGAATTAATCTATTACTACGTTTTTAGGGTCCGTAGGCAAAACCAAGGACCCTTATATTTTCCTGCTTGTGTCTGTCCGTCCGTCCTGTCGCATAATCTCATGGCTACACTTTTCGTCCGATCACTTTGAAATTTGGCATGTATGTGTCTTGTACCTGCCCACATATTTTAAAAATATTGCGACTTAAAAAAAATATTTTTCAAAAAAATTAGGTTAAAAAAACTTAAGGGTGAGAGGTATCATATGAAAGGGTACGTCGAGCTGATTACAAAAATATATAATTCTTTGGTTATAACTTTGATAGGGCGAGCGTAGGCAAGTTTGAAGTGGGTGTGAAACGTGTCCCCTATTTCTCTTATGTGAAGTGCAAAAAATCTGAAAAAATTCCTGAACATTCTTCGACCAAAAGTAAAGATACCACTTTTTGGAAATTTCGAAAAAAATATTATTTTATTTTTTATTGACAAAATACGTTTTTTTATAATTATGGTCTTTTCGATATATTTTTATGGTTCTAGTCCGGTTCAGTGGCAAAAAAATACTTTATCCGAGTGTGTTTTGAGAATATCAGACCCTTAGAATGGTTCAAAGTAAGCTTTTTAGCATTTTAAAAAAACACTGTTTATACACTTTACAGTTAAACACTATATAGTGTGGCCTACGGACCCTCACTGTGTGCTGACTAGCACACACTTGACCTGTTTATTTTATTTTTTTAAATTCTAACAACTATTCAAGAAACATTTCATATTTTATTGAATCAATGTATTCCTTCTGCTTGCAACTTTACCGAATGTTATAAAAGCTATATTTCGCTCTGAAGAACTAGCATTTATTATGTCTCCGATTTAAAAACTTCCGACAAAAATCCGTTTTAGAGATCAGAGAATATTGTTGGTTCCGTGTCTGTCTGTCTGTCTGCCTTCAATTTTTGCGAGCCCACATATCTTATGAACTCTCAACTCTCGTCTGATTTTAATGAGATTTGGATGATAGGACATGATTAGCCCAGTGTTGGTTTCATATATGTTTCAACCATCTGCGCCCTTTAGTTTGTCTTCCACATGCTTACAAACATACTCGTACATTTAATTACACCTATATCTTCAAAATTATTCACCTGATTTTTAAGAAATTTAAATAGTTTGTCGAAAATAGCCCAGAGATAATAGCCCCAGGTAAATTTCAAACGACTGCATACATTTAATATTGCTAAATTGTTACTCTAAGGCTAGGCACACACTGGGGGCAAAGCAGTCTGCAGACTGTCTGCGGGCTGTCTTCCCCGTACCAAAAGATTGTCGCAATCCAAACATTTTTGAACAGGGAGACAGCCACCGCAGACAGCCCACAGACAGCCTGCAGACTGTTTTGCCCCCAGTGTGCGCCTTGCCTAATTCACGTATTAAATCAAAACAATTTTTGACAGATATAAAATAAAAGGAGGGAAAAATTTAAATAAATTAGTCAATTATGGCTTGTAAAAGCATACATCATTAAAGTACGTCAATAAGTAAGGAATGCGAGGAAGCTATGTGCCACACTTATTCGCAAACCATTTTAAATAAGAATTGTGGACAATATACGCAACTTAAATAGAAAAGGTGATATATATTTATAAATATATATATCACTATAAAGCCAGTCCTATAACGTTTATTTCATTGAAATAAATAATATATTTTTCTGTTTGATATTGCAGAGCTTACCATGGCCACCTCACTTCATTGTTGGAAATATCGCCCTACAAGTTTAATAAAGATAAATTCCCTAAACCTGATTACGTACATGTGGTGAGTTTTCTTTTTTTCTATTATTTCATATTTTTAATTTTAAGTTATAGGAGGTGTATAAGAAAAAATCTTCCTTGTACATGTTGTATATTAAGCAATTACAATTGCTTGAGGGCACTAATATCGGAGGTGTTATTACATTTTTTGTCTTCTAGTAGGGGGCCTAAATTTGTATTTTTTTTTTTTTTTTTTTTTTTACTGATATTTTGTGATACCACTTCATAATTATGACTAGAGAGGTTATTAGAAAGTAACACAACAATATTGCACAAAAATAAAAATGTTATACCAGAACCATACCATTACTAGGCCTTGGATCTCAACTACATATCCCTTACCTGGTTCCTTCTACCCACACAGCCCTAGTCTACCCCCACCTTGTACTGTTAGTTCGTCATAATACAGAATTTGCTTAGTACAGAATTCACTCTTACTAAGTTAACAGTTAACACGCACAGGAAACACACGCACTGAAGATGACATTAATTGTCGAAACGCGTTTGTGAGTTTTAATATAAACTTGTGGTGACGTTTCGTTTGTCGACTTCGTTGGACGTTTCGCGTCCTATGATAAAACATCTTCGAGGGGGACTCTAAACCTTTAAAGGCACCATCATCAATCGAAGGCTAAGAAATGAATGATTATTGTGGTAGTATACAATGATGAGTGGAGGATATGACTGACAACATAATCTGATCACAAACATTCGCCCACATCTGACTGAACTGATATATCTCAGCGATGATATTATACCATTTCCATGGATATGATATGCGTCACGTTACTGATCATATTTAGTACCTACAAGTGTTAAGTGTCTAATCTCTCTATCCTGAAAATTACCTAATGCAGTGTTGATCATGACATTGAAAAGAAATAAGAACTAAAATAGCAAACTTTTCTATCCTTCAAGAAATCTAGATCTTGGTTTTGAGAATGGTCTATTTCTTACTTAATGCAATTATAACAAAACAAAACTATAAAACAATAACAATAACTAAAACTACAACCAAAAAAATAAAATAAAATAAAATAAAATAAATAAAAAAATAACAATTAATAATTTCTATTTTGGTTGTCCCTTTTAATTTATAGTCATTTTCAGTTTTTCTTAGAGTCATGAATCAGATCCCTTTGTGTGAAGTGACCCACCCCCCTTGCATATTTTATTTCATTTAATATGGTTTAGAGTTTCATTGGTGCGACTAATTACTTCAGAAGTAATATTTTTTATTTTCTCTCATCATTTTATCAAATCTCATGTGACTTTATGCAGAACTCCTGCATTTTTATTTATTCTTTAACTATTTTTATCCAAAAGGTTTGAAAATGTCCCAAAAAGGAGGGACGAAATATAACCATATTTTACAGTTAAAACATAAATGAATTAGTTCATTCTTTTCATATTTAAAAAAAACAAAAAACTTTTTGACAAAATATAGACTAAGATAAAATCTAAATTTTATGTAGTGTACAAACTAAAACACTATATCTTTGCTTCCGAGCTTACGGAAGGTGAGCAACATTTTTTTTACGTGTCCGATTTCAGAATTTTTTAGCACAAATATCCGTTTCAGACATTTTGGTTCAGTGATTGTCTGTCAGTCTGTAGTTCAGCATTTTTGCGATCCAACAAATCTTAAAAGCTACTTGTTAAATGTTATTGAAATTTAGGTGGTAGGTCATTAAAATTCCATTGTTAGTCCCATTTAAATTTCAACCTTCTGCGCCCATTAGTTTCTCTTCCACATTTATTTACCCTATATCTTCAAAAAAGAAATTTGGATGGTTCGTCGAAAGTAGCCCGCAGAACCCCAGATTAATTTCAAACGTCTGCGCTCTTTAAGTTTTTGCTAAATTGTTACTTTAATCTTTGTATATATAAAACTAAGAGTGACAGTGACTGACTGATCACTAATTCTCCTACTTCCCATTGACCATAGAGATTTGAAATTTGGCACATAGATAGAGTGTACCATAATAGAAAAGTGCGGCCATTTTGATTTCGATATATGACCACCATATTGAATTATAGTCACCATCTTGCGGATGTATTCACATTCTATTATCTCAGCTTCAAGTGGACCTAGAGATCTAAAATTTGGTACATAAACCTATAGTACCTGAAGAAGAAAATTAGAGGTACTATCACTTAACATATGACCGCCATCTTGGATTCAATCACATACTATTATCTTAGCTTCCAGTGGATTTAAGAATCTTAAATTTGGTACATAGACTCATTGTAACTAAAATTGAAAATTGAAGGTAGTATAAAATAGAATAATTAAAAATGCATAAACAAATAATATAATCTACTTTTACTAAAATACGAAATTATGTAACATTAATGATATATGAATTATATTGTTTTAATTATTATTTACACACAGCGCCAACTTCTGGACGGATAAATAATAAATAATAAATCAACACAATTTTGAAAGATATAATATAAAAGGAGGGGAAAAATTTAATAAATAAGACAATAATTTTCTAATTTCAATTTGTTTATTGTGCTTTTAAAGGCCCCACTGCCGGACTCTTACAGAGGAAAGTATAGAACTGATGAAGAAGGAAATGAAGACGTGGTAGGAGAGAAATATGCTGATGAAGTGAAGCAGATCATCAACCAGGCGAGGGAATCAGGCAGGGGAGTCGCTGCTTTCATTGCTGAGTCAGCTCCCAGCTGTGCAGGACAAATGCTTTTACCTAATAACTACCTCAGAAACGTATATAAGTAAGCTTAAATTAACTTAAATTATAAGTAAGCTTAAATTAAAACTTATTCAAGTAACTTAGTGTGGTTGAAGTATGATATTATCGAACACACTGGAGAAAAAATAATATAATTTCCCTACTAAAATAAACAAATATCATTTCTTGTTATTGTTTGATATCATACTTTATATAAGTATGATAACTCTGTTCACAAAATAAGCTTCAGAATGAAAATGACATTTTTTAATGTATTTTTGTGTGCTGAATCCAAATCTGAAGTCAAAATTTCTTCTATTCGTACAGTTTTCTCGGAAATTGCGTCTAAAGTTCGGGAAAATTGTTTTTTATGGGGGTTTCGACCTAATTTTTCGCCCCCACCCCCCAAAAAAGTGTGGTGTCGCGGGACACCCGGTAGGAACGAAGTTCCTTACATTTTTCATTAAATATAAATTTTAAAATCACACTGCTAAGTACGTATACATTGCTAACTACATGGCGGAGTTAGAAAAGAGACAAAATTAAAAGTAATGAACTGTTTGTACCTAGCAGAGTTAAGGCAAAATTTAAAGAAAATCATTATTTGTATCATTAAAGCAAGCGTGTTACTATAAATATATATTGAATATACGAAAAAAGTTGATCATGATGAGTTTATAGTTAAAGAGTATGTTTGTTAAAGGAGTTTGGATTGAAATAGGACTGTTTTCTACCTAGCCGGCCTATTAATTTAAAATATTATAAAATATATCTCTTCCCTACTCTACAGCTTCTGCTTGTATCAGGGTGAAATTTTGCATGATTATATTTTATTTATTTACAAAACAAAGTGACATTTTTGACATATATAACAAAAATAATCAAAACAAGTCAAGTAACAGGCTTCTTTAATAACACTTTTTCCCGTCTTTTAAAGCTTACGTTTACGCGAGCGTTGCACGTGAACGCTTGGGCGGATAACGTTTTCCGACGAACTCAGCCTGGGCATTGGTAAAATGAACATGTGTACCAAATTTCATCTAATTCGGTGAGCTTTTACTCAAGTTATCGTCATCTGTAGATTTCGTGACGGATTTTGCGTGACAGAGATTTTGTGATGGTAATTTTGTGACGGTGATTCTGGTCGTTTTTTCGGATTCAGTCCGGGGCTTCAGAACGTGCCATAAGGAACTTCGTTCCAAAAATTATTCGGCGTTTTAATATTTTCAAACCACGAAGAACGCGAATTTTAAGTAAAAAAATTCTCCTGATCTAATTGTTTCAAGAAAATTGAAATAAGAAATTAAAGAAAATCGATTTTTTCTCATATTGAGTCTTTGTATTTCTATTGCTTTTTCAGCTATATAAGAAATGTTTTGTGACTTTTTTCTGACATTATTCTAGAGAATTACAATATATGTAACCGAGGGGAGGTAAAAGAAACGGGGGGGGGGGGGAGGGGATAATAAAAAAATTGGACAAAACCTCAACTTTTATTTACTTTTTTCAATCAAATATGATATGCTAAAATACAACATTCCTGTAGTGTTTATTGTGTGGCCCCCCTCGGTCACATAAATAAATACTACTTTAATATGATATGTAAACAATTAAACACCTTTGAAATTGCAGTATATAAAATTGTGCATCATTAGTAAACAATTCAAAACACAATATATAAAGGAAATCTTCCTTTTTAGTGCATTTTTATACCTGCCCTTTATATTTTGCAAAAAATGAAATAAAATAACTTAATAAAAAGAAGATAAAATAAGACCTAGACTTAGGAGCAGAATAGATGGCCACAAGAGGTTTTTCAGTGCCAACATGCAGTGCTTGCAATGCTAACATGCAGTGCTTATATATAGTGTTTGCAGGGCTAACATGCAGTGTTTGCTGTGCTAACATGCAGTGTTTGCTGTGCTAACATGCAGTGTTTGCTGTGCTAACATGCAGTGCTTATATGTAGTGTTTGCAGTGCTTATATGTAGTGTTTGCAGTGCTAACAGGATGTGTTTGCAGTGCCCATGCAATGTTTGCAATGCTAACATGCAGTGCTTATGTGTAGTGTTTGCAGTGCTTATATGTAGTGTTTGCAGTGCTTATATGTAGTGTTTGCAGTGCTAACATGCAGTGTTTGCTGTGCTAACATGCAGTGCTTATATGTAGTGTTTCCAGTGCTAACATGGTGTGTTTGCAGTGCTAACATGCAGTGTTTGCTGTGCTAACATGCAGTGCTTATATGTAGTGTTTGCAGTGCTAACATGGTGTGTTTGCAGTGCCAACATGCAGTGTTTGTAATGGCAACATGCAGGGTCAAGATGCAGTTAGTTATAGTTTTAAGACGGATTATACTATCATATATATGACTATCATTGAAAATCTATTATATCAGCTGTTATGAGATTAAGAATGCACAGACATAATAACATTAAATATAATTACCATTATCCATTATATATATCAAAGTTAATGATATCAGCTCTAATGTGTTTATCCTTGACCTGGTCATATTTAATTATAATTATTGATAACATTTGACTTTGGCTATTAATTATATTGCACATAAATCACATTTAATATTTTCGTAGATGCAACATTTCATATTGCGTTGCATTCTGTTACAAACTGTTCTCTGATAACAGCTAGGTGCACGTTTCTTTTAAAACAAAGTAAAGTACACCTTTCAAAGAAAAATGTGATATTTATTTAGTAACTTTTATTGGTTTTTGTTCCTAGGGAAAAAGAAAATACGAGTATAATTAAAAATAATGCCAATTAGTGTGGCACAGAGCTTCTTGTATACTTATTATTCACTTTGTATACTTTAATTATTTTATGCTATTGCAATATATTATTGTCAAATTTAATTAATTCCCCCCCCCCCTTTTTAAATCTGTCAAAATTGTTTTGAGTTTCAATGAAGCAACATTAAAAGAACGCAGACGATTGAAATTAATCTAGAGCTATCTGCGGGTTATTTTTATAAAACATTTTTATAAAACAAATTTTTGTTGAATGTGGCTAGTTAGATTTGGTAACTCTAAGAGTCTTTAACTAACTAGCCTTAAGTTATGTTGCCAATGGTCATTCTGCTTGTTTGTGTCTTTTTAATTGTTTAATAGTAAATATCTATAATTAATATAATTTCCTTTGTGTTTGTGTGGAAGAGTGGTTTTAGTTGTCTATATTAATAAAATTTGACAAATTTGTCTTAAAATGCTTCAAACTATTTTTAATTTTTAATGTAGTAACTACACTAGCAGTTAACAGGCCTGAAGATGGTCCTTAAGGACTGAAATATAGCCAAATTCATGAATTAGTTCTTCACTTTTATTTTTCACCCTTCACTGACCCAACACATTCAATATAATTACTTACAGGGGACCACTACCTAATAATTTTAAATATGAACTAAATTTTTAAAATCATAGAATGCATGTTCTCAATATACGACTGTAGCGCTTGAAGGAAACAAAATTATTGTATCATTTTTTTCAAAGCAGTTCTCACCATTCAAGAGGCCAATATGTTTTAGAGTTTCAAAATCATACTTTTCCTTTTTTAATATTGCTTGAATTTTTACCTATTACGTTTGTTGGTTTATTAAAATACTAAGTTAACTTAGCTCCTGATATCGAATATATAGTCAAATGACGAAGCTAATTAAAATGTTGATGACCTTGATAATTATTATAACGACTAACACAAACTACATAATTGATTGACAAAAAAAGAGCTATTAATTTCACCCAAAATATATTTCTAAACGTAAAATAATAATACGTTTAGTCGCAATTACTACTGGTCAAGTTCAGCTTCTAAAAAATTAAAAAAAAATTGCTAACAACCGGCCCCTTCTTCGAATTTTAAATGATCTGTTATTAGGATATAAAAAATAAAATAATAAAAAAATAAAGGAGAAAATATATAAGCGAGCAAACATCTATTTAATTGAGTTCAAAGTCCTTTTGAATATTTTCAAGGATACTTTCACCTAAAGTATTCATTAATTTCAAATTCCTCAAAAAAGTTGCAAATACTATAAAAACTTAATATTTGGTTCCGAGCTTACCGAAGGTAGCGGAAGCTATGTGATCGTTCAAAAGAACAAAAATATTTTATATCTCCGATTTTAAAAATTCCAAGACAGAAATCCGTATCAGACATCAGGGAACATTTTTGGTTCCATGTCTGTCTGTCGGTCAGTCGTTCAATTTATGCGAACCAACTTAAAACTACTCGTCCGATTTTAATGAAATTTGCATAGTAGGACATAATTAGCCCATTGTTGGTCCCATAATATAAGTTTCAACCTCCTGCGCCTATTTGTTTCTCTTCCATTCATCTGATTTTTATGAAATTGTGATGGTTCGTCGAAAGTAGAGTGCAGATGGCCCTAGATTAATTTCAACCGTCAGGGCTCCTTAAATTTTGCTGAATTGGTACTTTAATTAATAAAAAGAAAATCAAAACAATTTTGACCGTTTTAATAAACGGGGGGAAATTAAACAATATTGACAATAATAGCTTTTATAATTACAAGATAAAAAGAACTATTTATAAGCTACGTTTTTAAATTTTCTGTTGAATCATATGTAATGTTGATAATATAATTGTCATTGTTATAATATAATGTTAGTGAAAAAACTAAATGCATAGTTCAGAATTTATTTACTTCACATAAATGACAACCATCTAGAGAGCTGATCTTAAACCTATAAAAGGACAAATCTTTGTACAACGGGTCTCTCCAACACCGAATCTAAACCGTGCCATTGATATGCCCCTGTGTAGGGACAGTAAGAGAAGAAAAAGAAAAATGTGTACAAGTAAAGAAGTACAGATGCAGAAAAATTAAACCGATACCTAGGACACAAGTGTAAACAAACCGGGTTGTCACACGTCAATTAATTTATTTCTGTGTTTACTTTTCCTTTTTCGCTATCATTCAATGTTTATCTTTATTATAAAAAATCACAAATTTGAAACCCGTCAAAATGAAGATTGTAAATATGGGAAATGTCAAAACAAATAAAATAACTTTTATTTGATCGCAGATTTTTTCCAAACAGCAAAATTTGCTGAAAACGAATTAAATTCTGCTGAAAGATGACTAAAAATATTAAAATATTGCATTGTCATCGTGTTCTGAGCTATTCTAAAAGTTTCAAATGTCTAGCTACTCGGGAAGTTAGTTAAAAATCGATTGCAAGATTTGTACTGGACAAAAAAACAAACAAACAAAGAAGAAAGCAAGCTAATAAAAACGTAGTAATAAGAAGTATAAAATCATTAAAGTATACAAAATAGAAAGCGAGGAATCTATGTGCCACACTAATTGGCAGAGTATTTTTTTAATTGTCAATAATATATTTAATTAAAATTTATTTATGTGCTAATTCTGAACATCAATAAAATTGTATTTCTATATTTACTAGTTTACGGTAATGAAAACATGACATTGTACTTGATTATTTGCTGGAAAGATCAACCACTGACATGAAACGATGTGGTTATTTTGTGTAAAATATATGTAATGTTTCTGGGAATAGAACACGGAATCTTTGATATGATTAATAATGTTTACTTTGTTTTTGTGTGAAGGCACGTAAGGGAGGCTGGAGGTGTGTGCATCGCTGATGAGGTCCAGATAGGATTCGGTAGAACTGGTAAACACTGGTGGGGCTTCCAGCTGCAAGGTGATGATGTCGTCCCTGACATCGTAACCATCGGTAAATTACTATTATTTATAATTAAAACTAATATGATATCAATTAAAGTTATACATTCAATTACGCTTCTAATTTCTTTTTAGAATGTTTGCAACCTCATTAGCTTCTCTTTATTTTCGACTAGCTGGATACCCGTGCTTCACTAAGGAGTGTTATTTAAATTTGATAAGATTATAAACTACCATGAAGAAACATTTAAATTATTTTACTATACGAGAATATCTAGATTTTATTCCTCTTACTTATTTCTATACCCCCTCTACTTAGATAAGATAATTTGCAAATATCCCAAATTTACCCCCTAAATGAAAATATGACAAAACTGTACATAACATCAATTACTGTACTCTTAAAGAGCTTTTCAACGATATGCATCATGAAGGGTATTCATTAATTTTACCCCGTATTCATTACTTGTACTTGTACCCCATAACCCTGTGCACCAAAATTTAAATTTCGAAAATTCATGTAGACCTTGATTTTCTCCTTGCTTTGAAGGTCAAGTGTGCAAATTTTCATCGAGATCGGACTAAAACTATAGATTTGTATAAAGAACATACAGACATACGTTGACTTTTATAAACATAATATACATTGTGTCCCAAGATAGAGTATCCGAGAGGAAAAATTTTCTTATTTTTGGGTTTTCGAAAAAAAGTCATTCTTCATAAAAACTCCTGCTTGTTCTTAAAACTCTAAAATTGATAAAATTGTCTTGATTTTGTGTACAGGATGTTCTGTTTTTTGAAAACTTTAAAATATAACTAAGAATAAACTACCCTTATTTTTGATGGTATATCGAAAAAAAATTATTTTGAAAAGTTGTTCAAAATTGCAAAAAACTTATAAATATTAAATATTCATTCATTTGATGAATTATTAAATTTTAGTTAATTTTCAGAAATATTAAATTTTAGTTTATTTTCTAAAAATAAGCAATAAGCTTACTACAACAAATTGTTCTCTTTGGATTTTTATAATAAACAAGTGTGATAAGAAACAAGTGGATAATAGCTTGGAAGAGTAAAAGGAATGCATTAAACAGGCCGCTGCCAACATTCCCCTTGAGCAAGTTCACAAGGCTTATAAAGAATTGATCAGCTTTAAGAAATGATCATTCTAATGTATTGCCACTTACTTCTGCGCATTTTTCGATTATACTTTGAATTTTAGGAATGAGACCCGTTTGTTCCTAATATCTCCTACCTTATATCCTTGTTATATTTTACCTAATTACTAGGTGGCATATTTTTGGATCTTTTTTTTTTTTTTTTTTTACAAAGTTAATCTAATGTTAGTTTGAAGGAAATGAAATTATGCTGATCGCTTTTCTTAAGCCTTGGAAAAATATAATTCCCGAGATATTGATGAAAATAAATCTGATTTCATTGATAATCAAAATATTATCAACCAACTGTTGAACACTTTTAAATATGTTTAAATGAAATGTCTCTGAATTTTTCCTCACCAACATATACCTATAAATAACAACAGATTTTTTTAATATGTGAATTATAATTTTGTTTGTCCGTTATAATGAGGTCATTTATAGTGAGGTCCGTTATAGTAAAATATAAACAAACGTTCCTATACAGAAATCTAAAGTCGATATTTTCAAAATGGCGGCAGATATCAATAAGAAATTCAGTGGAAATGCTTTTCTTATAAAGGGATATAAGAAGAAAAGTTTTGTACAATTAATTTTACCGGATTTCTAAGATTGCTTTTACTTATTTATTTTTTATTTTTAAATCCTTTATATTCCACTTTGGTGGATCCTTTATTCTTTATCCACTTTGGTGGATGTCTGGGTGGCCGCCAGTGGTCTAAATCTTTGGAAGGCTAGTTAACCCTCTTCCAGTCATCCAATCGAGCTGAAACTTATGGCAAATAGACTCTCTACCAAAAATTAATTAAATAAATTTAATTAATTATCTTTTTAAACATGACTGGTTTAATTAAATTTAAAAAAATAAGTATTTAAAATAAAATAACAATTTAATTATTAATTGGTAGGTATATAAAATCTTTGAAGGGTGAGTTAACCCTCTTCCAGTCATCCAATAGAGCTGTAACTTGGCATATCGACTCTCTGCCAATATAAAAACATTCTAACAAATTATTAATGAATTAAATGTTACAAATTAATTATTTTTTTATTAATTATTTAAATGATAAATGAATTAATACTAATATTTACCCTCACACAACCAAAATGCAAAATTATAAAGGACTTAAAATAAAAATAACTTGGTTTTTATGGGCTAGTACTTTTTTGTTTCATTTTAATACATAATACATATATTTAAATCTTAAAATATAGAATCGTCAATCGAGCGGATGCCGAGTTGAATTGCACGAGCTTCTCTGAAGTAAAACAAGATCTAGATCAACCTAGATCAGATCTTACCAATCAGAATGTGACGATCCCTTTTGGGATCATCGTTACGTAGTTTCCTTATCATTTGGTTACTAGCCCAAGTGTAGATTAGGCTGACCAAGAGATTTAGAGCTTAAATCTTCAAATTTTATCATTGTACTTTTCTATATGCTTTAAATTAACGAGAAAAAATTAGTATTATCCATATTCGTATTATTTATCTCATAGTAAATAAAATATTGAAGCAGATTTACAACAATAGGAACAAGAGTGAACATAAAAGAAAATAAAAAACATAAAACTCCGGAATAAATATATTTATTAATAAATTAAATTATTAATTAATATGATATTGAATTACTGTGTTGAAATATTCCTAGTCTTTTTCTTTTAAAAATAAAAATCATTATTAAGATTTTTACTCAAAGATGGTGTTATGCATTCAGTTTCTTATGATTATCGGTGGAATGTAGCGTTGTACCATGTCAACTGATTTAGTTCTTCTTGGGTACTGAGTAAGTTCCGCTGAACAGGATTCCGGTCTGTTTGTTCCTGATCATGTACATGAAGGGACGAGTAGCCTCGAATTCTTCGGTGTAGCTCCCGGAAGACAGCATACCGTTGTGCACCACTGATAAACATATGAAGCATCAGATCAGAAAAGCGGAAGCATTTTGTCAATTAAGAATTAAGAAGCTGGTGCTTTTGGATGGGAGGGAATGGGAATGCATCGATTTTTACTTCACACTTCGTTTTGTCTTGGACTCCAAGATTTTGGTCATTGGATAATCTCGGACATTAAAGACAAATATAACATACTTCAAGATATAATTACAAACACCATGATCAATGTTTGTTAATCTAATTGAAAGGGTGCACCTAATTTGTTATATCTTGGGGTATAAAGGTATTAGGGAGTAAATATTACGTTACGTAAAGATTTATAAATAGTTTTGAACTAAGAAACTCTTACCATTGAATAGGTAAAATATTAATAATAATTACAGAAGTTCCCCAAGCAACTTTTATATAAATAAAACTACTTAAATCAACTTATGTATTCGATTGTTGAATTGTCATTTGAGGCCATTAACTTTGACCATCTTAAAGAACTAAGTTTATAGTAGTTCATATAATATAGAATAAACTGTAATAGAATAATTATTATAGACTTCTTCTTCTAGAATCTGATGTAAAATAGACCGTCCACTATAAAGACATTCTATTGACATTAATCCATTATTGATACCTACTGTTAACCATTCCTTTAGATTTTTTGGAACGAAGTTCCTTATGGCACGTTCTGGAGCCCGGGAGTGAATCCGAAAAAAACGATCAAAATCATCGTCACAAAATAACCGTCACAAAATCACCGTCACGAAATCTACCGATGGCGATAACTTGTGTAAAAGTTGGCCGGCTTGGTTGAAATTTGGTACACATGTTCATTTTGCTAATATCAGGGACAAGTTCGTTGGACAACGTTATCCGCCCAAGCGTTCACGTAAACGTAAGCTTCGAATTTAAAATTGGAATTTTAGGACGGGAAAAAGACTTCGCTAATAAAAAAAGTTTATTACTTTTAATTTTGTCTCTTTTCTAACTCCACCATGTATACGCAGTTATTACTTCATATATTTAATGATACAAACAACTTTTTTTAATATTTTTTTTTTAGTAAAACGAACACCCACTACTATGAAGTGATAAAGATCGCTAAATTTATTAAAGCGGACCAAACCGATTAAAATAAAGAAAACAACGTTTTTACCGATATCTTACGTTCTAACGTAAAGATTTAAATGAAACTTTGTATACATTACCTACAGTACAATTGAAACAAGCATGTAACATTTCAACCTGATACAAGGAGAAGTTTTTGTGAGTTAATGACTTATATTTTTTATTTTAATATTTAATTGGAGTAATATGCCGACGGGGCCTGGGAGGACAGTTCTTTTTCGATCTACAACCATCTGCTTTAACTATAAATTTATCATTACCTTTTTTTCTCAATATACAATACATTATTTATTGAAAGACGCTCGCTTCAAAGATAATAAAAAGATTTTCATTTAATTTTGCCTTAACTCCGCTAGTACAAATAGTTAGTTACTTTTAATTTTGTCTCTTTTCTAACTCCACCATGTATACGTAGTTATTACAGCGATTTTATAATTTATATTTAATGAAAAGCGTAAGGAACTTCGTTCCTACCGGGTGTCCCACGACACCACACGTATTTTTTTTTGTTTGGTTGGTAATATCTTACTTGTAGCTGCTGCTGCAACAGTCCCATCTTCATCACAAGTGATTTTAGCCTTGTGGATTACGCTGTCAATTGTAGGTCCTTGCCTGACGTACATTCCAGACAAATCAGAGTTTGTAGAGAACAAGGAAGCCATTCCCATCTACAAATCAGACAATCATTGTTAACTTTTATGATTTAAGAAAGTGTTTAATATTTAGGAGATTGAACGCACAAAGAGTCATTAAAATAAAAATAAATAAATAAAAATATAAAAAATAAAAAAAATTGATTTCGTTGTTACTTACACTTGAAAGAACATTCTTCATTTCTTGATCGAATTCAATTTCGAATTTGGGAATCACTACGTCAACTTTGACGGTCTTTTTGCCTTCGATGAAGTCAACGATGTCATCTACATTGAGGTTTGACATAAGAGTCATCAAATCGCTGCTTTCGTCTGGCAGAACAACCACCATTGAGTATTGCTCGTTCTAAAAACAAAAGGATTATCATATGACTACTTTGTAACTTTGTGAACATTATTGATCTTGTCCATCTGATACTTTGGAGGCTAGGTCACTCAAACTCAGAAAGTAACTCAACTACAGCGAAGTTATAAAAAATTTCTTTGGAATAAGCACTAAAACTTACTCCGTGGTGCAATAGCCCGTGGAGGGCTTAAGCCCCAAAGGGTTTACAAAATGGGGTTAGTGTGCCGTTCCATCAGCTCTATGCCGGAGTTGGGAATTGAACCCAGACCTCCTGTTTAAAAAGCGAATGCGATAGCAATGAACTACCGGTGGTAGTTCATTGCTACTAACTACCTGGGTAGCCAGTAGGCGAGAGCGGTTGTGTTTCAATCAGTCAAATTAAGCAGCATCGGGCGTGGTCAGTAGTTGGATGGGTGTATAATCAGGTGATCATACAGCTCTGAGTTTAATTCCCGGATCGAGCCCCCAGCTAAATGTTCATCCAGCATTGTTTAAACAAATGGTTAGCTGCGCGAAAGATTAGCGCCACCTGGTTTCGAGCTGGAAAGCATGATCGCCATTCTTCATTCGATATAAAATTGAGATGTGAGACATGGTTAACGACAACGATTTCACTATAATGTGAAGACTTTGATTTCTAACCCGGGTTTTCTCAA
This sequence comes from Gerris lacustris, assembly GCA_951217055.1. NCBI lineage: Eukaryota > Metazoa > Arthropoda > Insecta > Hemiptera > Gerridae > Gerris > Gerris lacustris. Next base: position 2,132,939 of record OX578281.1, on the reverse strand, counting down.
TGGACCTACCTAAGTGGTCTTTGACTTCGGGTGTAAAAGCTCCCGGTAAAAAGGGAAGGGGGGAGAATGAGCTGCCAAGAGCCCCTGGAATATATAGTGCATCTCTAAAAATAAGACTTATAATATTACACCCAACCTCTAGATTATCGATTGAATTTGCCATTGGGTTATCCTTTGTTACCTTGTAAGGGAGCTCGATAACCTCAGCCTTCATTCCATAATGGTATCCGTACTTGAAGAACGCCTCGTTGAACATCATCTCGGTTGAAGTGCACTGGTTGGCCTCAGTGAAGAAACAGTCGCTACGGGTCTTGTTCTTGTTGAACCCATGTTTCCATTCACCCTTGAAGTAGACGGCGTTGAGAATGATCGTCTTAGTGTTGGGTCCGACGGAACCTGTTATCCGAAAACATATTCTTAATTACCCTTAAAACATAACCTTAGATGACAATAATTCGACCTCTTACATGATAAAGAGATTAATAATAGTCCAGGAAATAACGTGCATAAAAGTGTCTGACTAACATCAAGCTAGAATTTTGTGTTTAACTTAATCTTTTAGTGCCTTTTAAGAATATGTGGTTAGCTAAGTTCGTCTGCGGGACATACCTTGGCAATACACATTTGAAAAAAGCAAGCCAGTGGAGAGCAGCCATGTTCCATTGTTCAAGCACCATTGAACACTAGTCCAACAATACAGGCTAGTTCATAGGTTTTAGTCTGCAAGCTTCTGAAGGGGCCCCCTAGTTCTTCAATTAGAAGCTTACTATTGGCAAACCTGCTGTCATGGGGCTTTCCCACCAATTTGTGGCAACTCAAAAGAGAGGCAAGTGTGAGTTTAGCCCTGTTCAGGTGTAGTGGCCATTTTGGATGCCTTAAGCATTTACTTTAGGATATAGTGTGTAAATTCAGATTCACCTATCCTTGGATCTTAGGATCACCTTTTCTTCACTGGCAGTCAGGAAAATGCATATCATTTTAACTCCTAGACTACAGACTCTGCCACCACCAACAGGAAACACCAACATATAAGCCACCACACTTCACCTCACCTCCACACACTCTATCAGCTAACCATATTTAAATTTATCTCTATCTATATACTAATCTGTTCAATTCATTTACTTCAAATACACAATCTACAGTCCGCTTAATCATTTACATATTGTTTTTTATTTATTATCATTATTATTATTACTATTACCTTTACCAGTCCGTGGCCAGGTCAAGCCAAGAGCTCCCTGGCGCGAACATAATGGTCCTTTGCGCCATAGATGGGTTTAGCGCCTTATATTAAGTTAAGTTGGCCAAATCAATAGAATCAATTAAAATTTAATCCAATTTTAAATCATTACAATTTTGTATATTCATACTTATGATTTCTGATAGTCAAGTCTGGTCAACTGGCCAAAAGTAATTTATTTGTCAAAATAATATTGACCAGGAGTGTTAGGTGAATTAATTATAGCCAAGTCTATAAATACATTTTATATAAATTGTATAATTTAAACTTAAATTATATGATAGGTTTTCATACATTAAAAGTACATTAATTTACTTTAAAGAGTACATATTGTATCAAATTAATAAACATTAAACTCAATACATTAATGTACTAATATTAAAATCAAATTACTTTTATTTAGTTATTTATTTATTAAAAAATATAACAGATATTAATATTTATTTGTACCACAGTACTACTGTTCTACATAAAGTTAATTCTTTAAGTTTATCTTGGCAAATTATCTTAATTTTGAATTATAATTAACTCTAGCTGTATTAACTAATCAATTTAGCACATAAAATACCTTTATTTTAATTTTAAATCTCTGTATTTCTGAAGTTTAATTTAATCCATGCGCATTGAAGCCATCAATTTTTGCTTTCTGCCACTGATTTGTTTAGTCCCAGAGAATCCTATTAATATCAAAGCTTTATTAACTATTATTAATTATTATTCTATTAATTGTTTATGATTTACACCTTTTTTTATATGTTTAATTATTCACTTTCTAAACATAAAAATACTCTGTGAGAGAAACCACACTTTTCAGGATTGACCCTTGGTACTCTTGAAACCCTGATTGAACCCAGATTCATTGTCTCGAATGACAGAATTAAATTATTTTCTACATTGACAAGTTGTGTGGGTTAAGATTCTCTGATTGCAATTTTTTTTATGAGGTCTAATTATATGTTGCTGAATTGTCATTAATGTTAAGTCAATATTGTCTTTAAAATCGTTAGTTATTATAGATCAATTTATTATTTGTCTTTGTAGAATGTTAATCTTTGTCACAGCTACTTAATAGAGTATTTATTTTTGTTAACTTATTTATAGAGAAATATTTATTGATAGAATTAATTGTTATTTAATTATCTTTTAAAATTTATTTATTATTTCACACTTGTTACAATTACTTCTTAGATCACATTAGCTAGGCTATCTATTCTCTATACTTTAACAATACTAATGAATCTCTATAATTTATTTATTATTAATTATTTATATACCTATCATTATTAATGCTAATAATTTAATAATTAAATTATTAATCAAATTTATTTATTTACATTTTTATTGTAATATTCTGTCTTCTTTTATTTATTTTTCTAGCACTGGGCATTTATTATTTTGTGTTTCATAATTTATATTGTTAAATTGTTATTGCTTACATATCAAATTCATTTATTCTTTGACATTAATTTAATTTTGTCGATATGAATTTAATTTAATTAATTTAACATTAATTAATCAACTTATTTAACTAAATTAATTTATTTAAGGTATACTTCTTATTTATTTTTAATTTCTTTTGATCTTTAACCTTCAAACATGTCAGTTGAAGGTGATGAGCAAGTTCCTAGCCGGGAAAACCCTGCTTTAGCAGGAATTACTTTCAGAAGAGGAGTCGATGCTTCACAACAAGTAGAAGCTGAAGTTCGCCACGAGGTTGAGGATCCTATATTAATCGGTATTAGGAAGAAGCTTCGTCTTATAGTCGAGGACTTGGAAGAAATTTACATAGCTGGTTTATCAGCCTGTGAGGATGCTAACCAAATAAATATTTTTAGAGGAATGCAGTGTAGTGCTCAAGGGCACTTTGAACGCTTTATGTCTTTATTTGAAGACTTAACCGACAACACGGGCACAGGTGAACCTGGGGTCAGTGATAGGCAACTGCGAGCAGCTGCTAAGCGGTACTACTATGGGTCATGCACTCATGCTGAAACGCTTAATTCTAATGTACCACCCCGGAGGTCTTCTGATAACACCTTTAACACGTCGGGTTCATCTTCTCGCCCTCGCGCTAAATTACCAATTATTAAGCTTCCAGATTTTGATGGCCTCACCACTTCATGGCAACGGTTTAAGGAAACATTCGAATCCTTAGTGATTAATGACGGGGACCTTACACCCATTGACAAATTTCACTATCTTGTCGCCTCATTAAAGGATTCTGCTATGACTGTGATTGCGGATATTCCCATTACTGAGGCAAACTTCACCATAGCATGGCAGGCTCTACTTGATTCATATAACAATCCGCGGCTTATCGCCACGGCTTACTTAGATCAACTATTAAACATCACTCCGCTATCAGTAAAGCCGAATAATGATAAATTAAAACAGTTGATCAACTCGGTGGTAGAAACCATCTCCGCCTTCAAACAAATTGAGGTGGACGATAGAGCAGATTTCCTTCTTTTTTATCTTGCTCGGCGCTGCTTTGACAAACACACCCGTGAAGCGTTTGAGCAGCTCCACGACCAGAGTAAATTCCCGTCTTATGAAGGGTTCATAACATTCTTACGAAGTAGGTGCCTGGCCAGTGAGTTAGCTACGGGTACAGCCATCCCTACCACTGCAGCCCAAATTAAATCACCGGTATATAACAAATTTTCTAAACCGGCTGAAACCCGAGTCAAGGCTTTAGTTGCCTCAACCTCATCTTCAGTCAAGTCGCCTGGTAGTCATCAAAGGTCGCGATACCAGTCCTCTTCTAGATACAGTGGGAATAGAAACAAACCACCTCAACCAGTTTCTCGTTGTCCGGCGTGCAATGAGACACATTCTCTTGTTAATTGCCCTAACTTTTTAAATATGGGTTTGGATGAAAGACAAGCCTGCCTCAGTAAATGGAATGGGTGTAGATGTTGTCTTTATTCTTCCCACCAAACTTGGAGGTGTCCATCATCCATCAAGTGTTTTTTCTGCCAGAAATCACATAACACTCTTCTTCACATGGACAACTCGTCCGAGAGACCCTTTCGAGATTCCCCTAGGAATCAATACCGGAGAACTGGGAGTTATAAGAAAAGTTCACCGCAACCGTCTCCATCAAAACCGATACAGGACAACTCAACTTCAGGCAAGACATTGAGTGCTACTAACCCCCAATCGTCTCAAATTATTTTGGGGACAGCTTTATGCTACATTTTAGACAGAGAGGGTAAGCCACACACCATGCGCTTAGCCATGGACTCCGGGAGCCAATTTTCCTTTTTATCCCGTAGTATGGCTAACAAACTAGGTTTGAATGTCAAGACCTGTAATATTAATATACTGGGTATTGGTCAAACACCGTTTCAAGGATCTACAGGTAAGACGGAGTGTCGACTTATATCTCACCACGAATCGGTGGAGGTATCTACTCATGCGCTAGTAGTTGACACCATCACATCAGACCTTCCTAACTCACCTCTGTCTCAGTCATCACGTATCCCTTATGAGAAGTACACCTTAGCAGATCCAGAGTTCTGGGATCCTCGCCCTATTGACTTCCTATTAGGTAGTGATCTCTTCGCAGACATTTTAACGGGGGACATAATTACAATTAGACAAGGCCAGCCAAAATTAATTGGCACCATATTTGGCTACGTCATTATGGGACGTATGCTAGACCTGTCCCAAGTGAAGGAATTTAGAGCTTTATGTGCTATTGCTAAGACGGAACCCAAAAATGATCTGCTTCAAGACCTTCAAAAACTGTGGGAGTTGGAAGAGCCTCCATCTGCTCAACCTGCTAACCCTGCCGATCTGGAATGCGAACAGCATTTTCAGAAAACCCATTACCGTTTGCCAACTGGAAGGTATGTCGTAAGGCTTCCTTTTAAAGGGCCAACCCCTGACTTCCCTTCTACAAGGTGGATGGCTATTAAACGCCTAAGTAACATAGAAGGAAGACTTCATCGGGATTCAGAGCTTAGAGGAATGTACCAAGATTTCATGACCCAATATGAGAAACTTGGCCACATGAGCTTGGCTAAACAACCAGGAAAATATATTATTCCCCATCATGGAGTGATTAAGGCAGACGGAGACAGCCGCAAAATTAGAGTGGTGTTCGATGCTTCGGCGCGTACCCCCATTGGTTCCCTCAATGAATATCTCCACAGCGGTCCTAAGTTGCAGAACAGTATAGTGGTTATCCTGCTTAACTTTCGTATCCATGCAGTTTGTTTTACTGCTGACTTAGTGAAGATGTTTCGACAAATCTCTGTAGATCCTCGAGACAGAGTGTATCAGCATGTCCTCTGGCGAGACGATCCGTCTAATGCTGTTGAAGAATTCGAGTTATGCACGGTCACCTATGGACAAGCTCCGGCACCATACCTCGCTCAACGCTGTGTCAGACAGCTAACTCAGGATGAAGGACATGCTTTTCCTAACGCTGCCTCTGCTATCGTGGAGGATATGTATGTGGATGACATCGCCACAGGTGCAGACACTCTCGAGGAAGCTCTAAATTTGCAAAGACAAATTATTGGACTGATGAGGAAGGGAGAGTTCACTCTAAGCAAATGGATGAGTAACCACAGTAGACTTCTAACTGAGATTAAGCAAGAGGACAAGGATGACAGTAATTTGCCCAAAAGAATCCAAGATTCAGAAGACATTACCCAAGTCAAAATATTAGGATTGCAATGGGACCCGAAGTTGGACATTTTCTCATTTGAGGTCTCCACACCCAACGCAATATATACCAAAAGAGCGATCTTAGCAGCGGTTGCTCGGATTTATGATCCTCTAGGATTCTTGGGACCCATCGTGATCATCGCCAAATCCCTTATACAGTTAGCCTGGAAATCCGGCTTAGACTGGGATACTCCTTTTACTGAACCCTTGCAAGCAAGGTGGAAGGAGTTTGTTCGACAACTACAATTTATTTCAAAAATACGAATTCCCAGATGGGTTTTAACTAAGGGATCGCTCAACTTTGACGTTTTAATTTTTGGCGATGCTTCTGAAATAGCTTACTGTGCGGCGGCTTACCTCCGTATCAACAACTGCTCTGAAGTCAAGGTAAACCTACTACTATCCAAGACTAAACTGGCACCTGTAAAACCAGTAACTATTCCACGTTTGGAGTTATGTGCTGCTCTGCTAGCAATTAAACTCCTTGAAAGTTTGAATAAGTTTATTGGTAGACTTCCTAATCCAACCAATATTCATCTGTTTTCTGATTCAACGGTCGTTTTAGGCTGGCTCCAAACACCACCCCATCAGCTCAAAACTTTTGTCGCCAACAGGGTTGTTCGGATCCTTAAATCTTCCCAGCTAACCCAATGGTCTCATGTGAGGTCTGAAGATAATCCCAGTGACCTGGGATCTAGAGGAGTTTCAGCAGAAAATTTAATTAAAAATGAACTTTGGTTTCATGGTCCCGATTGGGCTGCTCTCGAGCCCTCGGAATGGCCATCCCATACTGAATCACCTTTAAACAATGTCGATTTAGAGTCTCTACCAGAAAAGAAGGATACCTCATGTTTAGTTGTCAACAAAGGAGACAAGTTATATGATTCATTTATTTCTAAATTTATACATAAATTTTCTACTTACATGGCTCTTATCCGTACCTTCTCCTGGGTTCTTCGCTTCACAAACAACTGTCGGACTTCGTCTACAACTCGCTTACGGGATAGCCTTTCAGCCACTGAAACCCAGCAAGCCCTAGTTCGTTTGATAAAGTTCACACAGGAGTTAGAGTTTAACAGTGGCAAACCAATAACATCCAAGGACATTCCTAAAAATTTGCAGTCGCTGAGTCCATTCTTAGATTCAGATGGAGTTCTGAGGGTAGGCGGGAGGTTGTCCAATGCGAGTTTACCATTTGTCACCCGACATCCTTACATCCTCCCAGCTAAGGTTCACTTGACCGTCCTTTTAATTGACTACTATCATCGAAGTTTAATGCATCCAGGTCCATCACTCTTACTGTCAACTCTACGGAGAAAATATTGGATAGTAAATGCTCGTAATCAGGTTAGGTCATATACCGTCAAATGTGTCACATGTCGACGTCTACGTTCTACACCATGTCAACCACGTATGGCCGATTTACCCGTGGAGCGACTTCAAGAAGGCCGAGCCTTCAGCAGAGTAGGAGTAGACTTTGCTGGACCTTTTTGGATCAGAGATTCGCTCAGAAGAAAGGCTGGTACCTCAAAGAGCTACTTAGCTGTGTTTATTTGTCTCTGCTCTAGAGCCATCCACCTGGAAGCAGTGTCAAGTATTAGCACATCTGCCTTCTGTGCAGCATTAGACCGTTTCGTTAGTCGTCGTGGCATTCCAGACCTGATTATGTCGGACAATGGGACCAACTTTGTCGGTGCTGCCAACCAATTTAAGGAGTTAGCTGAATGGTATCGCCAAGCTAATACAAGAAGGGAGATAACTGATTATGCCACTAAGCACCAAATCACTTGGAGATTCATACCTCCGCATGCTCCGCACTGGGGAGGATGTTGGGAGGCTGGAGTTCGCTCGGCAAAGAAGCTATTGCGCTCGGCATATGGTGAAGGGGCCTTCACATTTGAAGAATTGTCAACTCTGTTTGCCAGAGTAGAAGCAATTCTAAACTCTCGCCCCATATGCCCTCTCTCAGATGATCCTGACGATTTGGATGCCTTAACACCTGGTCATCTGCTTATTGGAACCCCCTTAATAGCTCTCCCAGAGTATCCACTAGTGGATATAAAGGAAGGAAGGTTGGATAGATGGCAGCTTATCCAACAAAGGACACAGATGTTCTGGAAGCGTTGGAAGGCAGAATGCATGCATCAGCTTCAGGTCCGAACTAAGTGGTGCAAGTCTCAGCGGAATCTTGAAATAAATGACCTAGTCCTGATAAAAGGTGAAGACACTGATCGGCAAAGATGGCCCCTTGGACGCATAATTAATGTGTTCCCTGGAACGGATGGTGTGGTTCGCGTTGCAGAGGTTCGTACTGCCAAAAGTACTTTTAAAAGACCTGCAACAAAACTGATATTAATTCTTCCCCAAGAAGAAAATACACCTACCGATGACAGCATTACTTAAAACCTTTTTTGTTTTGATTATTTATTTATTCTTTTAACTTTAATTATTCATTCACACATTATTATGCATGTATTGTTATTTAAAATTTGTTAATTGTTTGCCCAGTTGCTCCTTATATTTATTTTTGTGAAGTTACTTTGTTCCCACTAACAATTATTTATTTATTTATTTTTTTTTTTTTTTCACAATTTTCTTTACTAACCCCTATTACTAACCCAATAATTGTCTTGATTAAGACTTATTTATTACTAACACGTATTGATTACTAACCTATTTACCCATTATATTCTAGTTAGGCTTATTATATTATTAAATCTCTCAATTTGTTATTTAGTTTTTAAGTAGGTAAAACTTTGCGTATGGCATAATTATTTATTTATTTATTCAAAGAATTATTAATTTGTTTGCACTTACCTTTGAGTTTGAATTTCGTTATTATTTTTATATTCGTCTCATTGTTCTTAAATTAACTTTTAATATTTATAACTAACTTAATGTAAAACTTAAACTATTATAACTTACATAACTATTACTAACTTAAACTTAACTTATATATTATAAAATCAATTTAAAAGTAAAGGAAAATTACATCTAGAGCACGAGACATTCTTACAATGAACATGAACTATGATTTCTTCAGTTACTAATCGAATAATAAAACAGTAAATAAACAACGACAACGCAAGAGCTCGAAGTCCGATGCTACCCAGGTTGAATCGTTGACTGGATCTTCTGTGTTGCGGGCTCGCAGTTCACCGTCTCACCACATTTTACTACATTTTCTGAGATTCTTCTGCTTTAAATGCTACAGCTTTAAACGTACGTTTAGGTAGGCGGTATGTTCAAGCACCATTGAACACTAGTCCAACAATACAGGCTAGTTCATAGGTTTTAGTCTGCAAGCTTCTGAAGGGGCCCCCTAGTTCTTCAATTAGAAGCTTACTATTGGCAAACCTGCTGTCATGGGGCTTTCCCACCAATTTGTGGCAACTCAAAAGAGAGGCAAGTGTGAGTTTAGCCCTGTTCAGGTGTAGTGGCCATTTTGGATGCCTTAAGCATTTACTTTAGGATATAGTGTGTAAATTCAGATTCACCTATCCTTGGATCTTAGGATCACCTTTTCTTCACTGGCAGTCAGGAAAATGCATATCATTTTAACTCCTAGACTACAGACTCTGCCACCACCAACAGGAAACACCAACATATAAGCCACCACACTTCACCTCACCTCCACACACTCTATCAGCTAACCATATTTAAATTTATCTCTATCTATATACTAATCTGTTCAATTCATTTACTTCAAATACACAATCTACAGTCCGCTTAATCATTTACATATTGTTTTTTATTTATTATCATTATTATTATTACTATTACCTTTACCAGTCCGTGGCCAGGTCAAGCCAAGAGCTCCCTGGCGCGAACATCCATCCTTTTTGGTGGACTATGCGAATTTCATGATCCTGAGAACTACCTTAGTTAGTAGACCAAAACTCAAGTTGATAGTAGTCTGTCACTTAGTAGGTGACCTCTTTGATTTGAAGTAATATTTGACTAACTAACCTATTAAGTGACGAACTATCATCAACTTGATTTTTGGTTTACTAACTAATTTTGTACTCAGCATCATGAACATATCCCATTGTCCACCAAAAAGGGTGGGACATGGCTGCTCTCGTTTTGTTTTTACTTTCTCATATAAAGAGAAAGTATTGTGATGGCGCGAAAATTCGATTTTGAGATTTTGATGGATTTACACGTTTTGAGGTCCCCAGAGTCCAAAAAAGTGGTTTTTAAAAAATGTCTGTCTGTCGTTTGTCTGTCGTCTGTCGTCTGTGCAGACGCCTGGAGCCTAAACTACTGGGCCGATTTTGACGAAATTTGGCATACATGTTCAGAAAAATCATACCCCGAGGCGAAATCGAGAAATGAATTTTAGCTCCAAATTTAGGGGCGCTGCTCCCCAAAAACTCTGAAAAAACGTGAAAAAAAATTATTTCTCGAAAACCGTTCCGACGATTTTGATTAAAAAATTCTAAAATATAGTCCATTTAAATACGAATCCAACGATATAAGCCGTTTGCCCGGGAAAAATCTAGTTCCTGAGAAAAAAGTTTAAAACGCGGACCGAGAGAGCCCGGGTTCGATTCCCCGCTCGGGAGAAGTTATTTTTATGATAAATTTTAATGAAATGCACAATAATAGTTAAATTTACATACGAAAACTAATAAATGGAAAACACTGGGCTAAATAATTATGAACTCGTATATGAGAAAGTTTGTCTGAGTTGTCTCGGACCGATTTTTTTGAAATGCCAATAGACTTAGCTTGGCAATAGCCAAGCTATGTCCCGCTGACGAACTTAGCCAACCACATATTCTTAAAAGGCACCATAACATTTACTTATACACAAAATTCTAGCTTGATGTTAGTCAGACACTTTTTTGCACGCTATCTCCAGGACTATAAGTGATATACTGAATGAAGTGATTAGTAATGTCTATGAGATGATAAAAACGTACGAGAATAATAAAACGTATGAGATGATAAAAAAAACGTACTTGGTTCAACGAGCTTCTTGATGACTTGGTGAGTCTTATCAGCCACCCAGGCGTTAACATCATTAGCTGTCTTTGTGGGATCACTGAAATCGTAATTACCGACTTCGACTCCAGGGAAATCTTTCTTCACTTCAGACAAGTAAGATTGTTTAAGAGGGTAATCAGGAGATGACATGATCCTGTCAGCAGATTGCCATTCGGCTCCTGGAGCTGGTACTTCCTATAACAACATCATCTCGTTTGTTAAGCTACTCACTTTACTGAAAATCATCAGCAAATGTCATCATCAGTAGTTAGTTTCACTTACGTTTAAGAGTTGCTGTTTTTCGGCGAAAATTTGTTTGGCTTGAGCTGGATTGTAGCCTAAAGTGGTGAATAAATCCTCCATTGTTTTGCCTTTAGCACCAAATCCTACAGCTCCAAGAGCAGTTTCCATGCTAACGGGAGAGAATACAACGTTCTTTCCTTTCGTAGCCAGCGACTTCATTAGAAAAAAAAAATAAAATAAACAATTAGATGATAATTTAGATAATCATAAGAAGTCTTAAGAAAAATGTAAATGACGATATTTGTGCTGGTGTATATTGAAGGTGTGAGTAAGAATAAATTTTCGATATATTGTTAAGAAACGTTTCGACTCTCTTTAAATTCATCTTCGCAGTTTCTGTTTGATATAACAAACTAAACATTTTTTTTTCAAATTATCAATTAACATTTCCCATTATTACAACTTTATTATGCTTTAGTTTAATCATGATACTTCTATAATATCTATAGTTAATTTTTGTCTGTTAATAACAATAATATAATGCTAAAAGCTAGAAAAATTAACTATTTCCTACAATATCCATATCAACACAAAAATCGTCATAACATATTAGAAGGTGTTGATAAACTTAATGTTTATATTTATTTTTAAAAAATCATTGTAAACTAACCTTCATGAGATTGGTGGTAAATTTCTCATTAAGTTGGGCCGGCTTTCCCCACACTCCTAAAAAATGAAACAAAATATTGAAAATTTTATAGTTCCATGCAATATTTGCATTTTTAATGCAAAGTGTTGATTTCTTTGACGAGCAAATGACTCTGCTAATTAAAACAAAAAATTACAAACTAGTCCTAAATTGATTAGTTTAATAGACTTTGGTTGACTTAAAATTAAATATATCATTTTTAAAATTAATTTCAAAACTAATCTCCAAAATATCAAATAGTGCTAGCCGAATTTCCTTTTTTACTTTCTCATATAAAGAGAAAGTATTGTGATGGCGCGAAAATTCGATTTTGAGATTTTGATGGATTTACACGTTTTAAGGTCCCCTGAGTCCAAAAAAGTGGTTTTTAAATGTCTGTCTGTCTGTCGTCTGTCTGTCGTCTGTCTGTCGTCTGTCTGTCGTCTGTCTGTCGTCTGTCGTCTGTGCAGACGCCTGGAGCCTAAACTACTGGGCCGATTTTGAAGAAATTTGGCATACATGTTCAGAAAAATCATACCCCGAGGCGAAATCGAGAAATGAATTTTAGCTCTAAATTTAGGGGCACAACCCCCCAAAAACTCTGAAAAAACGTGAAAAAAAATTATTTCTCGAAAACGGTTCCGACGATTTTGATTAAAAAATTCTAAAATGTAGTCCATTTGAATACGAATCCAACGATATAAGCCGTTTTCCCGGGAAAAATCTAGTTCCTGAGAAATTAGCTTAAAACGCGGATGGAGAGATCCCGGGTTCGATTCCCCGCCGAGGAGAAGTTATTTTTATGATAAATTTTGATGAAATGTTCAATAATATTTAAAACTAATAAATGGAAACACTGGGCTAAGTAATTATAAACTCGTATATGAGAAAGTTTGTCTGAGTTGTCTCGGACCGATTTTTATATTTTAATGATATTGAGGAGTTATTGGTAAGTTAAAAGTATTAAACAAACAATTATTAAAGTTTCTAAGCACATTGAAAAGGTACTTCTTTAGATTGTTACTCCCCTATATTTTTTTTACTTTCTCATATAAAGAGAAAGTATTGTGATGGCGCGAAAATTCGATTTTGAGATATTGACGGATTTACACGTTTTAAGGTCCCCTGAGTCCAAAAATGTGGTTTTTAAAAAATGTCTGTCTGTCGTCTGTCGTCTGTGCAGACGCCTGGAGGCTAAACTACTGGGCCGATTTTGACGAAATTTGGCATACATGTTTAGAAAAATCATACCCCGAGGCGAAATCAAGAAATGAATTATAGCTCCAAATTTAGGGGCGTTACCCCCCAAAAACTCTGAAAAAACATGAAAAAAAATTATTTCTCGAAAACGGTTCCGACGATTTTGATTAAAAAAATCTAAAATGTAGTCCATTCAAATACAAATCTAACAGTATAAGCCAATTTTCCGGGAAAAATCTAGTTCCTGAGAAATAAGCTTAAAACTCGGACGGAGAGAGCCCGGGTTCGATTCCCCGCCCAGGAGATGTTATTTTTATGATAAATTTTGATGAAATGTTCAATAATAATTAAATTTACATACGAAAACTAATAAATGGAAAACACTGGGCCAAATAATTATGACCTCGTATATGAGAAAGTTTGTCTGAGTTGTCTCGGACCGATTTTTTAGAATATAAATGACATTGACTAAATAACTAACAAAAGGGATGTTTAGAGTCCAATGTAGCTTTGAGGCAAAAGAATATCGCACTTCTGTTTTTATAAGGGGAGTAACAGTCTAAAGAATAACATTCTGTACAACTTCTTTAGATTGTTACTCCCCACTGATTTTTTAATCTAAAGTAGTGCCATTGAAAATAACTAAATAAAACATGTGAGGGAAATTGCTCAGGTCGATAACTCCGGTTTTAAATAAAATAACGCAGCACTCTAAAATATTTATGTAAAAATTTAAGATAAGTTATTTTAATCATGTGTTTTCTCAGAAAACAACAAATCAAAATCATTATATACAATTTCAAACAGGTTAAGATAGGTTATATTTTGCAATATTTATGGTGTAATTTTAAAAAAATGTTAGAATTACGTTTGATAAAAGAAAGGAAAAGCGGACCTCACACGGTCAATATATTGACTCAATATTTGATTTATGTCAATATATTGACCGTGTGAGGGGTTTATTGAAGAAATATTTGTCGTTGTCAATATATTGAAGGACCTTCAATAAAAATCAAAATTATTTGATTTTTATTGAAGCTCCGTCAATATTTGGTCGTATTGTAGCGTTGTCAGGGGCAACTCGTGAAAACTTTTTCCAAAACAAACCTTTAAGCGGACCTCACACGGTCAATATAATTTCCTCAATATATTGAGTCAATATATTGAGGAAATTATATTGACCGTGTGAGGTCCGCTTAATGTTTATTCCTTTATTTGTAAAGTATGCATATAGGTACTTAGTAATCATTATTACTTTTTTTTTCAAAAAAAGTGTAAATACTGAATTAGCTTAGCATGCTAGGTATCTGTATAGGTACTTCATAGAAACTTAATTTAATTATTTGTCACCATTGAAATTTACTTTCTTTAGTGTACCAGATTAAAATGGTGTTTTATTATCATACCTGTTGCGACGAGGAGGCAGAAGAGAGGTAGTAGAAATCGTGCCATTGTTTATGATAATAATTCTGCTGTAAGTGGCTCGATCTGGCAGTTCCTTGAGGTATCTGAACGCTTCGGCGTTTCTAGGAATACAGCGAAGATCGTTCAGATCTTTACAGCTTATATAGTCGTTTAAATTGCCATCAAGGGCACAGTGTTAAGCATGGTACAAGTGGGTACTTGTCTACAAAAAGAAATGTACATATATTCCATTAAAACCCATTTTTTTTTAGATGTCTACGCTAATATTGAGTATGGTCTGATGATATACAATGGATCAGAACTCTTGAGCCAATACTACTTGTCTATAAGAGGCTAATTTAAACCGTACTTGAAGACTAATTATATTACGGCTGCAATTAGCGTAATTACAATTAAGATAAGACACTCACTAATTCGTATTGTTTAAAATAATTTAAAAATTAAAAGTTCAATTTTCTTTTAATGTATACACATTAATTTATACATAATAGTATAATTAATTTATTCTTTAACATTTACTAATTTGGGCATTACAATATTTTTATTTTTTTACTTTGTGATCGTAACTAGACAATTTACTTTTACCATATATATTTGTGAGAATATTATCAAAAAGAAACTTATGCAGCAAGTATTTAGTTTCTCTTTTAAAATCTTGCAAATCTGAAGGGATAAATAATTATATAAATAACTTTATTAATAATACATACATACAGTCTATAAGATTAGAGTTGGCACAATCGAAGGCGGGAAAATTTTGGGAGGGAAACGATTCTATTGGTCCGTCATCTTAAATGCAACTTTAGAAAAAAATGCCCTACTCTACCCCTGTTCCACAAAAAAAATATAACATGGCAACACTGATTTTTCCTTTTTATAACCCCAAAACTACCTCCACGTTTGTTGTTTCCCGCCTTCGATTGTGCCAACTCTAATCTTATAGACTGTACATACAAACATTGCAAGTTAATTAAAAGCTTGTAAAATACAGTACCTACCCGCATAAAATAGTACATAACGCGTCTAGTGCGGAAAGTAGCATTTTGCATGCGAGTGTAGAGTTTGCACCCGAGCGACAGCGAGGGTAGTAAAACCACACAAGCAAAGCAGCAATAAATTCAGAAAAAACACTTCCTGCATATAAGTACGTATTTCTTCTTTGATAAAGATGACATTAATTCATTAGTTGTAATTGTGCCAAATTAATTATTTCGGGAGCCGTATTATTCTTTTCATTTTATTAATAGTCTAGTCACTTAAGTCACTCATTGATTTTCACTAAAAACTCGATATAAACAGTTACTTTAATTAAACAAACAGCAAAGTAGTTTTGTTAAATGTAAACAAACTCGCTAATCGTGTGTTAAGGTGACTTCTTCGCCTCATTATGAACGCGCATGCGCAGTGAATACAGCTACGAAAAGAATCACCTAAACAGAAATATAATGTTAATATTTCGTATCAATCGTATAGATAAAGAGATATTAATATCATCGTTTCCCATGTATTTGTTTATCATTCCTCTTTTCTTCCCTACATTTAATATTTCAATTTTTTGTTAATTTTCCGCTTCATATCTTCCCTTATCATCATACTGCCATAATTTCTCTTTTATTTTACCATAATATTTCCATAATTTCAATATATTTTCCTGAGCTGTTTCTACGGTTATTTTTCTTCCATTACATTTTCATATACATATCTTTGAGCGTCACTGAATTGGAATTAGTTCTGTATAAACCTTCAATTACATAAGCATTCTACTAAAATAGGGCAGTATTAGTAATGCAGTTTATGGATATTTTTTTAAAGACAAATTACCAATTTTCAAGGTGCATTTTTCATCCCTAATAGTCCAGTCGCCATTAGAAAAATTGGACCTTTAGAAAAATTCTGATTTTAACGAAACTTTGGGATGTGGTTAGTGGGTGTCCAGTAGTGCTACACCCAATATTTCGAACAAAAAAAACCATGTGCTAACTTAGGAAGAGGTTAAAAACCATAAAATGTTTGCACTTTTTTAAGATTTTTTGAAAGGGGTTTTTGTTAAAAAAAATTGGGTGTAGCACTACTGGACACCCACTAACAACATCCCATAGTTTCATTAAATTCGTAATTTTTAAGTAAATTTAATCTTTAAGTAATTTTTAAGTAATTAATTCAGGTACCCCCCGATTTAAGTCTATGCTGACTGGACTATAAAGACTATCAATAAGAAAAAGGAAATCAAACAAAAAACTGACTTTATGAAATTATTCATAAGTCGGATATTTTCAAATGCCTATTGACAAGCCATGTCCCACAGACGAACTTAGCCGACCACATAAAATTAAAAGGCACCAAAACATTTACTTATACACAAAATTCTAGCTTGATGTTAGTCAGACACTTTTTTTCACGCTATCTCCTGGACTATTTGTGTGTACTGAAAACACACACTTTAATTCATAAATGTTTAACACCTGTGAGAAACATTTTTCTCTCTTTATATATTCTAAAATAGTTATTTATGTAACTTGGCAGCAAAATGGAATTTTACTGACGAGTGATTAGATTAGCCTCCGAGCCGAAGGCGAGGACAGGCTATGAATAAACGAGGCAGAAATGTTTCCTTTGCTGCCTTGTTGCATACAATATTTTTTCCGTGGTAGGCTGTGAAATAGTAACTTTAGAGCCTAAAAAACATAGCTAAAATCCATTTTTTCATTACGTGGACTTAAAAAATCTTTTCATTACTCCTAGCTGTAAAGAAAAACTCTTTCACGTCCTAGGCACTAAAAATTTTTTTTTTTTACGGCGGGTAGTTGTCAAAACTTCCGTTAGTAGTGCTGCAGTCTTTGTAGAAATGCTTCTAGTACGATAAAAATCCGCTAGATGTCAATGCGTTTTGTTTATCTTTACTTATAGTGTAACCTCATTTTAAGGTTTGTTTTTTAAGTCTTAAGTATGTACTAATATTTGTTATTATTATATATTGATTAGTGATTAATATTTAATGTTTTTTCATTGTCTGCTACCTCGGAAAAAATAGCATATGCTACGCGACTTTGAAGTGTTTTTTCTTTACCTTGGCAATATTTACTGTCTCGCTTCGCTCGACAGTAAATGTAATTGCCGCGGTAAAGAAAAAACTCACTTCACAGCCTTGTAACATAATATACTATTATCTACTTGCGGCAGAAAAATGAAGCTGCTAAAATGTTATCTTTATAAATATTTATAACATAGTTAATAACTATGTGTCATATTAATAAAGATAATAACATATGTATTACCTAAAATTAATGTTCAAATAAGAAACTTGGGAATAATAACAATAAGCGAAAAGCAAACTCAATCTATAACAACAAAATACAAAACACACATAACTTCTGAATGAATAATGCACGCAATATAAAATATTTATTTATATTTTTACTAAAAAAATAATAAAAGTGTTAAAGAATAGAAGTAACTAGGATACATCAAGAAAAGAAGCTAGTCTAATCTAGAATGACTTCAATAATAATAATAATATAGATGTTCAATGTTTACATGACGCTACAGTATAGTCAGTGACTACTATTTTTTTTAATTAAAGATCTACTAATCATTGAACTTATTTAACAGAATTAACAAATATAAACAAATTATTTTATTATTAAAACGTTTATTTATTAAATATTACTTATTTAACTATAATATATAATGTTATAAGATAGAGATAATAGTATAAACTTGTTCTTGCCAAAATAAGAGGTTATGACAGGCAGTGGTAAACACTGTTACTTTCTCTGCCTAGGCAGAGAAAGTATTTTCCTGACTGTTTTAACTACTTTCCAGCCTGTTTTTAATATTTTAATGACAAATCAGGGAAATAGTACTTTCCAGCCTAAAAACAGTTAAGTAATGTTTAATTTTGCTGCCGCAAGTAGATAAATGTATTTTTTAAACGTATTGCTTTAAATGTAAACTTTTTGCTTACTAATATTGTACAACTTTTTGTTTCAGGGAAATCAATGGGGAACGGATTCCCCGTGGCTGCCGTGGTAACCACTCGTGAAGTGGCTAAGAGTTTGGCTGACACTGGCATGGAATATTTTAACACGGTAATCTTCAATTAACAATTATTCATTTCTTTTAATTTGCTTCAACTAAGTAAATTTACCTTGACTTTTGTCCGTATTTCTATGTTCATCAAACATATTATGTATTCATGAAAGACTATGGGGTTGGATTAGGAAAGTCTTTCGAGTGACGAACACTCGAAGAAACCCTCCAGCCTACATAATAAGTTACGTTTTTTGATATTTTCATGTTTAGGCTATGGAACATAAGTCAAAAACTTTACGTTACTTTTAGCTTAAAAACTCAGAACAGTATAACAGGGAGTTAGAAAGGTATAGGAGGTCTGTAATCCAGTCTCCAGCTGTAGTGCCTTCCCCTACCGCGCTTCGTAGGGCCGAAGAAAGTCGAAAAGATGTATACGTGTGACAGGGAGTTAGGAAAGTACAGGAGGTTGTCATCAACTCTCACCCTTCTCGGCCTACCTAGTATAAAGGCATATTAACAATTCGTAGAAGGCGGGCCGGCGCCTTTGAATTCAGTCGTTTGTAATCAAGACGCCCCAGTGCCGGTGTGGAGATAAGAATAAGAATTATCTTCTATCTACTTTTATCAATTACTTGAATAAATTACCGATTATATTTCATTTTATGTCGGTAGTTTACGCAGAGCGAAAACATGAAAATGTCTCACTGTCTTACGGACTCGTATGCAAGAAGTATTTACCTAGCTAATGGGTTTTTGTGTAATAACGATACAATATTGTTGTTCTTTCTAACTTCCAGTACGGAGGTAACGCTGCATCCTGCTCGGCTGCTCTCGCCGTGATGGAAGTAGTTGAAGAGGAAGGACTCCGCGAGCACGCATCTGAAGTTGGACAACATTTACTGCGACATTTGAAGAAACTACAAGAAAAGTATTCTGTGATCGGGGACGTACGGGGTGCTGGGCTGTTTATCGGTGTTGAATTGGTCACAGACAGGAAAACTAGATCCCCCGCTACTGCCTTAGCACAGCACATCGTTACTAGGTATCTTAATCAGTTATATCATCCATAAATTAAAGTTTTATTTTCACTTCATCGTAATATATGACTGTTCAGTTCTAATTACAGTTATTTTTAAAAATTGATAAACGAAAAGTTTAAGAACACCCTGTCATAATATGATGAGTTGAGTAGTGATAGACTTTTTTAGGTGTGAATAAAAATAACAGTTTATTATATGTTATTTTAGTAGTAAATAATTTTTATATGTGCAATTTAGCCAATTTTATTTTAATTTTCAAATATAATGATTGTCTAGATAAGAATTTTTAATATTGACGCACTCTTTACGAGGATTTTTTTTTTATCTACTCACGACAGCAAAATTAAGCATTGTTGTACTGTTTTAAATCTGCAAATTGTGTTTTTTCTTGATTCTTTTGTAACATGTAAAAAAAACACGCAGCAAAATAAAAAAGTGGCAGCAAAATATCAAAGTGTTAGCAAAAGTTCAAAGTGTCAGCAAAATAAAAAACAGGCTGTAACATTTTAAGAAAATTTAACTACAAATAGGTTACTACATCGCAGGTTATAAACACTCCCACATTGTTCATTTTTATATATTTAGCGTAATATTATGCTTAATATTAATTTTATCTTTTCTGAAAATAACTTAAATAATTATAGTAGTAAAACAAATTTGGTTATTTTACAGTTAATTGTTTTAAAAAATCGCTAAAAATTGAAATAAAAAAACAGCTGTTAAAAGTGGCAACACTACTCAAACTTTCGTTTTTTTAGAACTTTAATTTCTTTAAATCTTTTATATAGGCAGTGGCGTAACTATGGGCCCGCGCGGGCCCGCATTGCGGGGGGGGGGGGCCCAGTGCCCCCACTTTACTACTTTTTTTACTTTTGTACCAACGACGAGGGGGGCCCCCAATCCTAAAAGCAAGAGGTTTTTTTTTGTTTTTGTTTTTTTTGCTCATCAATTTTCTTTGCGAGGGGCCCCCAAACATTTCTTGCGGGGGGCCCCCAATGGTCTAGTTACGCCACTGTATATAGGTATATTAAAAAGGGAATATAATTTTTTTTTAATCTTTAAAAAAAAAATATATATAATAATAATTAGTGTAATTTTTCTGCCGTTAGTAGATAAAATATTGTATGTAACTATGCAGCAAAGGAAACATTCCTGACTCGTTTAAAGATTACCTGCTTCGGTTACACCTTAACAGGTAATTACCATTTTCCTGCCTCGGCTTCGCCTCTACAGTAAATTTATTTAGCCTATCCTCGCCTTCGGCTGGGAACTAAAACTTAAAAAACTTGTCAGCAAAATTCCATTTTGCTACTAGTAACATAAATAACTATTTTTTCCGTGGTAGGCTGTGAAATAGTAACTTTAGAGCCTAAAAAACATAGCTAAAATCCATTTTTTCATTACGTGGACTTAAAAAATCTTTTTATTACTCCTAGCTGTAAAGAAAAACTCTTTTACGTCCTAGGCACTAAAAAATCTTTTCTTTCCGGCGGGTAGTTGTCAAAACTTCCGTTAGTAGTGCTGCAGTCTTTGTAGAAATGCTTCTAGTACGATAAAAATCCGCTAGATGTCAATGCGTTTTATTTATCTTTTCTTATAGTGTAACCTCATTTTAAGGTTTCTGTTTTTAAGTCTTAAGTATGTACTAATATTTGTTATTATTATATATTGATTAGTGATTAATATTTAATGTTTTTTCATTGTCTGCTACCTCGGAAAAAATAGCATATGCTACGCGACTGTGAAGTGTTTTTTCTTTACCTTGGCAATATTTACTGTCTCGCTTCGCTCGACAGTAAATGTAATTGCCGCGGTAAAGAAAAAACTCACTTCACAGCCTTGTAACATAATATACTATTCTATACTTATCAGATTTTTTACTCTATAAAAAAATATGAAGCCCGAAATTTCTCTCTAACTACTTGTTAATAGGTGTTGTTTTGTTATAGTGATGTACGGTAATAACCTTTGTCTACGATTGATACGAAATATAAACATTTTGTCTCTGCGTTTATAGATACGTAGAAAGCGATTCTTTTCGTAGCTGTATTCATTGTGCATGCGCGTTTCATAACTACCGCACTAGTGCGGAAATAAAGAAGAATTCTTCACCTTATCGCACGATTAGCGTGTTTGTTTACATTTAACAAAACCAATTTGCTGTTTGTTTGATTAAAGTAACTGTTTTTTTTCTGTATGTATTATTAAAAACCAACAATCGTACGTTATGTAACTCGTGCGAGTACTGCGCGTATTTTGCTTTGCTAGTGTTTTGCTTGTGCAGTGTTGTGTATTTTGCTTTTTGTGGTTTTACTACCCTCGCTGTCGCTCGCTGCCACTCGCATTCAAAATGCTACTTTCCGCACTAGACGCGTAATGTAATATTTTTTGTTAATGTTATATTATTACACATTAAACTTTTTTTAATAGAAATAAAAAAAGTTTTTAATTATAACAATATAATTTTGTTTTTCGTGTGTCTTTAACTAAAATTAACTTACGGTAAAGGGTTACAACCCGGACCGTACAACCGTTTGGGAGACGTTTTGGATTTAAAATTTTGAGAAGGTTTTGCTTTAACAGATCCTTCCTATCCTAAAATTTGTGTTAAATAGATTTAACTTATGTTGGTATTTTTGTAAAAATAAGTTATTGCTCATACTCATGACTCAGTATAGCTTCAATCAATTATTTGTGGAATGTTTCCTTTATAAAACACGAACTTAAAATATGTCTTATAGATTTTTGCCTAATTAATTAATTGATTGGCTACTTTGCCGATAGAATGAGAGAAGAGATGGTTCTGATCAGCAATGACGGTCCAGATAGGAACGTTCTCAAGTTCAAGCCACCAATGGTTTTCAACATGGAGAATGCCCATGAACTTCTCACCAAACTGGAAAGAGTTCTTGACGAAATCAAAGAAGCTCTTCCAAATGGAAACGCCGAGAAACACCTACAAGATCCTATTCTAAGTGCAACCAACTATAACAATAGGTAAAGTTACCAACTTCACTTTATTCTATATCTATATGTATATTTAATTTAGTAATATATATGTATTATAATATATTTATATAAGCAATTAATTGCATTAATTACAGGCCTAATAGATGTCGATAAATTAAAACACTAATTAGCATGTACTCCTCTTAATGATTTTTAGGGTCCGTAGGCAAAACCAAGGACCCATATATTTTCCTGCGTGTGCCTGTCCGTCCGTCCTATCGCCTGCTCTCACGGCTACACCTTTCGTCCGATTACTTTGAAATTTGGCATGTATGTGTCTTGTACCTGCCCACATATTTTAAAAATATAGCGACCTAAAAAAAATATTTTTCAAAAAAATTAGGGTAAAAAAACTTAAGGGTTAATTTTTTTTTTTTTTTCCGATCGGGTATCATATGAAAGGGTACGTCGAGCTGATTACAAAAATATATAATTCTTGGGTTATAACTTTAATAGGCCGAGCGTAGGCAAGTTTGAAGTGGGTGTGAAACGTGTCCCCCCCCCCCCCCCCCCTATCTCGCTTATGTGAAGTGCAAAAAATCTGAAAAAATTCCTGAACATTCTTCGACCAAAAGTAAAGATACCACTTTTTTGAAATTTCGAAAAATATATTATTTAATTTTTTATTGACAAAATACGTTTTTTATAACTTTGGTCTTTTCGATGTATTTATATGGTTGTAGTCCGGTTCTGTGGCAAAAAAATATTTGATCAGAAGTTTGTTTATGTGTTTTGAGAATATCAGACCCATAGGATAGTTCAAAGTAAGCTTTTTAGCATTTTTAAAAACACCATCAACAGGGTACTACTTAAACTATACAGGGTTGTCTACGGACCCTCGCTGTGAGTTGACCAGCACACTTGACATGTTTATTATATTATTAAGACTATATCAGCTTGTTGAGGTTCAACTTTCCAATCTTTCATCCCTAAAAAAATGAATAACGATGTTTATCACTAATCACTTTATGAATTGGTGATTATAAAACTGACAATCAAATAGCCGTCGATGCGAGCGAATAGCAATAGCCAAAATGAAAATCATCTTGCAATAGAAACTTTTCACTGTGTGACTACATCAAGCCTTATTTACGATATCCTTAGACCATTTTCTAATGCATTTGTAACCCACTTGCCGACTATATGGAAACCTGGAACCTTTAACAGATTATGTATTATCGATAATAATGCAAGTAAATAAATAGTTATTTATGCACCTAGGGAGTAAAGTAAGCCATTATTCCCTGAGCGAAAAAAGTTGGTTCTTGAGGCGAAGCCGAAGGAACCATGGTCCCTAAATCCCGAGGCGAAGCCGAGGGGCTTAGACTTTTTAATTCCCGAGGCGCAGCCGAGGGAATAACTCTAATTAGCTCCCGAGGCGCAGCCGAGGGAGATAATTATTACGAGGGGAATAATGGCACTTTACTCACGAGGTACATACAATATTTTATCTCCAGTAGGAAGAAAATACACATTTTCGTCCATAGCACAGTTTTTATTTATTATTTTAATAAATAACAATAATTATTAGAACTTTTAATAGCAGATATAAGAGATTCAATATTAAAAACAAATAAGAATTGGAATTAAACTTAAATAGAAGGTTATTTAGATGCAGGTTATAATGTTGTAAACAAAGATAAACATGGTCAAAAAAGCGCAGTGCCGCCAACCTGATTTCAACAACTTCATTACATTAGCCAAACATTTTTTACTATTTATGAAATAATTAAGTTGCAATCTTTACTTTTTTGCCCTACTTTACTTTTTCTCCCTACTTTTTGAGTCAGGGAAGAAAAGACCTGTTTTAGTCCCTCTAAACTAATTCAAAATCATAACTTTTTACCCTACTGGAGATAAAATAAAAAACACGGAAATCTAAGTAAAAAAAAGTTTTAAAAAGTATTAGTTCAATGAAAAGATTTAAATCGTGTTAGTAGCTAAAAAAAGCCGGCGCAAAACGCAGGATTAAGGATTACCCCCCCCCCCCATGACGTCACTCAAGGTCACCCCCCCCCCCCGAAAGTCGACAGACCCCCCCCCCCCCCCCAAAGTCGACAGACGGCCGACCCCCCCCCCCCCCCCCCCCCCCCCCGAAAATTTTAGGGGGGTTTTTGTCTGTCGAACATTCCCCCCCCCCCCCAAAAAAAAATTTTAGGGGTTTTTTTGTCGGTCGAACATTTGACCCCCCCCCCCCCCCCCTAAAAATTTTAGGGGGGTTTTTGTCTGTCGAACCCCCCCCCCCCCCCCCCAAATTTTTTTGACTGCGGGGGCTGATTTGATTGCGGGGCCGAATTTGGAGCGGGGCCGGGGCGATTACGTACTTATAAATAAAGGTAATGTACCTGTAGTTTTACAGTTAGTGGTATCCAACGCATGTGTATTAGTCCCTTATATAAAAAGACAAAAAATATCTTACAAATTGAAAAATTAGAGGCGTTATATGAATCGATTTATTGGTTCGAAAAAAGAGCTGTTAAACAATATAGATTTTGAATTTTTCTATGGAAAGCAAGATGTAATGTTTTGTAATTAAATATCAATAGATACAAGTTAATAAATAAAATTAAGAGGTTTGGCTATTGGCTGCTGACGGCATATGTGGAAAACAACAACCGAATAACAGATATCGGTAACATAAATTGTACAAATGAAGAACAACAGATAACCAATGGTAAATTATTTAATTATTTACTATTATTGTTAAAAAGGAGATATCTGCAACAGTTATACGCAATAAAAATTCATGAATCCGACAGCCATTCTGTATAATATACATTGCACCATTCTACTCTGAGTCCCTCCCTAAAATGAAATAAACAAATGCTACCTTTAGATAACAAGCTCTCTACTAAATAGCTGCTGTGTTATGTTTAACACTCTTTTACAATACGTTTATCGAAGTGTACGAAATCTATCTAATGGACTCGGACATAACCCGGTACATATGTACCTTAGAACAATTCTACAAAATGGTAGTAAAGAATACATTTTAAGCATAAACCGATAACAAGATTTTTTCCCCTAAAAACTGCAAGAGGTGGTTTGGTCGTAGTTTAAAGAAGTTGACTAAAATAGAGAATAACATGGCTTATATGAGTCAGATAGACAAAAGAAAAGGAGACTTTTTCCATTTTACATAGGTTGCCAGGACGAAAACTAGTGGCACTGCCTAAAAGCTACAAGAGCTGGTGTGGCGGGAGTCCAGAGAAGTTGATCAAAATAGAGAATAGCAAGGCTTGTTTGAGTGTGATAGACAAAGCCAACGTAATAACAAGGTTTCTATTAGAAGCTACAGGCAGGAGGTGGTGTGAATCCCGAGAAGTTTAACAACATAGAGAATAGCTTATACGAGTCAGATAGACAAAGGAGAAGGATATATTTCCATCCTACATAGGTTGCCAGGACGAGACTACCAGCAACGACTACACTCCCTCCTCCTAGACGTAACTGCAACCATCCTAAATAAGCCCGCTATGCCAGGACTCTGACCTACCACATATTACGCACATACACCAAGCATAGCATGGATAAATAAAATACCAAACTCCGCCAGAAATATTGTAAAAGCTGACCTATCTTATCTCTTGCAGAGCGAGACTAGGATGTCATACAAAGTGGAATTGACGGATTTTGAGCGTGACTTTATTGCAAGGAATTGTCTAACATATTAATGTATATACAAGTGCGCAAATTCTACCCTATAGACTTAGATCTAACCCAAAATTTGGTTGGAGTATAATTTTAGCAAGAGAGAAATGTGCGAGTAGTTAACCAGCAAGTGTGTTCAACAGGGAGAGTACGAGAGTTAACCCATATAGGTAATGTAAAAGAAACGTAAAAGTACTACAATAATGAGGGTGAGACCTTCTTCTCGAAATCTGCAACTTTGATTTCTACACTACCGAAACAAGTAAGTCTCGAGACTGGCGGAGAGTAAAGTGAATCTAAAAAAAATACTACTATTTACAACGATAACACTGTAAGTATCGACTGTTTAACATGGATGACTAATGGTGCAAAGAGTTAAGATTTACAACCAGTTTATATGCATGGTTTATGAGACCCGGACTCAATAAACAGATCAGATAAACAATCATGCTATAGACTTTATAAACTGCCCAGATTCGATGTTTAAACAGGCTTTTCTTGTTTTTTCTGTCTAAGGAGCATGGAATTATGCGACTGGAGGCTGTAGTATAAAAGGACGGTTCTCCCTCAAACGCTAATGGGCAATGTCTGAATAATCCCAGCGCGACACTGTACCAAATACCTCAAGGTCATCCTCAGAGCCGGTGCCCCCCTCCTCACAAGTACTGCAATAATGAGGACGCTTGTGGGCTATGTCTGCCTTAACTTAAATTCGACCCTAAATAGGTAACCTTGACGTGTTTTTGGCCGGTCCGGGGGTGGCGGGGCCCTGCCACGAGAGAGAGTGAGAGAGTCGTTGTCATTTTATATAAGGTAGGAGCTCCCTCAAACGCTTGTGGGCTATGTCTGCCTTAACCTAAATTTGACCCTATAAATGACCGCATGTAATCCATAAAGGTACGGCAAGAGTAATGCAAAAGCACTACATTAAGGGGGCGAGACCTTCTTTTCGACATCTGTAACCTTATTTACTACATTGCCCAAAGACGAAAGTCTCGCAACATATAAAACCAATGGTTTTGCTACATAACATAAATATTACGCAGATGTGCGGAAAACTACACACATGAGTGCAGACTATCATATTTCTTTGGTTTGTTTGGAGTTTCCGGCCGCGGAGAGCGCATGATCAAATGCCAAGGTCAGCAGTAAAATAAAGTCTAGGAGCAGGTAAATAAGGGGGGAGCTGGCTGGTTGACTCTTAGTTTGTGCGTGTAGTCGAAACCATCAACATGTCCTCCTGCCAAAAGTACAATGTTTCCGAGCTCGTGGGTAGCAGGATCAAGCCGACAAACGAACGATTTGGACTGTGGTTGCTCTTGGAGAACTTGGACAATAACAATCTAATTACCGATATAGGTGACATAAATTATGTACAAGGAGAAGTGTTGCTCTCCAGAGTTGACTTAAAGCCGCTTACACCGCTAACAGACCAGTTTTGCGACAATATAATGTTAGTAAAAATTACCAATATTGCAGACTGCGAAGGAGATGTCAAGAGAATTGTTAAAAAAGATATTTGTGGTTCCTTTAATAGTTATCTCCGGGGGAAATTCTCTGCATTTGTCTCCGCCAGACATGGGGTAAAAGCCAAACTACCTTTTCTCTTACAAAGCGAGACTAAGATGGCAGAGAGAATCCGAAACATTATTGGAAGAGACGGAATGGAAAATATGTATAAGAAGTATAAAATTCCCGTAGCCATCCCGTATAAAGTGGAGTTGGCGGATGTCAAGTTGGAGAAGTTATTACAAGAATTACCCGCTATATTAATGGATCTACAAGAGCATGACTTCTATCTAATGGACTTAGATATAACCCAAGATTTTGTTGGAGTTTTTAACAAGAGAGAAATGTGCGAGTATTTAACCAGCAATTGTAACTTTCGTTACCAAGGCGAAGAGTACGACGAAATTAAAAGTACAATAGTTAAAAACGATAACACTGTAGGTATCGACTGTTTAACATGGATAACACCAAATGGCGCAAGAGTCAAGATCTACAACAAATTTGTATGCCAGGTTACGAGTCCAGGAGTCAATAAACAATTAGGCAACCATATTGTAGACTTTGTAAACTGCCCCGACACGAGGTTAAAACAGACTTTTTTGACTCCTCTGGCTAAGGAGCATGGTATTACGAGACTGGAGGCAACACTATACAACAACTACTACAATAACCAACCTCTAAGTGATTGTGTAAGTCTTTTAGCGGAAAACAAGTTATATTTGCAAGATGCTCCATTTTACTCCACCTCCATCCCTAAAATGTGGGCAAAATTAACCGATAAACTCCAAAACAGCTGTTGCCTTGTATTTAATAATCTTTTACAGTACGTGTACTGGGGAAACAGGAATACGAGAAAGTTGACAGGTGTACAAGTTACATTACCGAACAACACCGACCATCGACAGAAGTTAATTAATTACACCTTATCTGCGTTCAGTTTTAACTTTTTACCGGTTAATTATATAGAGATTGTAGAAGATGCAACCGATAATGGTATTGTAAAAGTAATGCATAAGTGCTACATTAAGGACGGTGGTGAGACCTTCTTCTCGAAATCAGCGACCCTGTTTTCTACACTACCCAAAGACGTAAGTCTTGAAAACTGTGGATTGGTTCCCACGAAAAATATAATACCCCAGGTATTACGAAAACGAACTAAAATAACCAACAAATCGTTACCTTGCACAGTTAAAGAGATTGAACCCTTGTCTACCGCCTACCTAGCATGTGCGAAGAAACGTAAATTAGAGCTGGAGGAAGTGGATTTAAAAAGAAGAAAGTTGGAGTTCTTGGAAAATACAACTTCTATAAAGGAAAAATACAAAGAGCTGCAGGAGAAGGAGAAGATGATTAAAGAAACAAAGGACCGGTTAACTAATTACTTTAGAAAGTTATGGAAGAATTTGGACACAACAGGAGTGTATAATATTTCTGCATTTACTGTCAACAATAAAAGATCTTTTACATACGTTGGAGTGCTAGCAGAGAAAGATGGAGATAAAAGCGTTTACTTCTTAAAAGGATACTATAAAAATACATTTATAAATGTTTACAGTAATCGAGAAAAACTTACAAAAGAAGGCTACATTTATACTCCATTTAACGGGTTGGATATAATAAGTTTAGCAAACGAAGAACCTTTTTTAACATTTAAAACAAACGGGGTTACTACATTTAATGATCACTCATTCCCTAAGGTAGAGGAACTTAAATATCACACGGATGTGTGGAAAACTACAGACATCACATTGTCTTATAACCAGGAAGACGTAGAACAAGTTAACAACATTACTATGCAAGAAATTAAAGGTAACATTAAAGTAAAACATTGCCATCGGCTGGAAGAACTGCAAGAAGGAACACAACTAGTTGTTAGTGGGATTAAACAAATACATTTCCGAAAGAGAGACCGCTTTATTTTGCAGTTTGAAAACCTGGATAAATTATATATATCTAATTACTGGTTCGAAAAAGAAATACAAGATACTAATGTAGACTTAAATTATAAGTTAAAAATTAGATTGGATAAAATTAAAACCACTGTGTGTAAAAGTAAAGAAAGAGTTGTATTCTGTGTATAAAATATACACTTATAAAATAAAAATAAAAATAATAAAAGAGTCCTTTTTTTTATTATTACCTAAAAAAAAAAAAAAAAAAAATTACCTCTACAGGAGCTGGGAACCTGAGCTGGCCCAGGAAACCGATTGGAACGGACAAATATACTCAGCAGCTTGAGTTTTCGGCCCGCAATCACCTCTACTGGCGCTGGGAACCTGAGCTGGCCCAGGAAACCGACTGGAACGGACAAATACACACACAGCAACTTGACCCTAAAATCGTTTCGAGGTCAACCCCCCACTCAAATTTTCACCGGGCAATAACGCAAAACGTTATCAAGTACGCCCCAAATTTTCGCCCCGACCACGAGACTGTCGGTGTAAACGCTCCCTTATTTGCCCCGACTATGCGTCGATAGCTCAAACTCTCCAGTTTTTACCCTGACGACCAATCGTTTATGCAATCGCCGGAGATATAAACAAGTGCGTTTACACCAACAACCCGTGGTCGAGGCAAAAATGTTCCCTTTTGTGCCCCTGACGACCCGCCAGACCGTCACGTGGTTCGAAGCATAAACGGGTGCGTTTACACCAACTCCATGTAGTCGAACTACCATTTGTGCCCTGACCGTAAGCATTGAAAGCATAAACGGGTGCGTTTACACCAACACCATGTAGTTGTGCTCCCTTTTGTGACCCGACCATGCGTCGATAGCGTAATATCTCCAGTTTGGATGCATAAACGGGTGCGTTTACACCAACACCATGTAGTGGTGCTCCCTTTTGTGACCCGACCATGCGTCGATAGCGTAATATCTCCAGTTTGGATGCATAAACGGGTGCGTTTACACCAACACCATGTAGTTGTGCTCCCTTTTGTGACCCGACCATGCGTCGATAGCGTTTTGCATTGCTGTGATAAACATACATAAACACACCCGTTTATGCCTCTAACCGCATGGCGCATGAAAACACTCCCGTTTACGCCCAAGTTTTCGTCCCCGAACACGTGACCGTTGGCAGGCGAGACGTTGGGTGTCCTTGCGTTTCTGGGTTATCGCTAAGTAGGTCCTGTGTTATCGCTTGCGGAATTGACACCGGGACATTCCGATGGCCTGTGTTAACGGCGGCGGGCATGGAGGCGGTTGTCCGTCTCGGCCATGTGACTCTTAACACACGGGGGTGAACCGCTTTCACGCCCGTCGGCGTTAACACGGGTAACTGGAGTTTACCAACGTCACGCCCGATGGCGTTAACGCGGGTAACCGGAGTTGTCTGCCTTCATGCCAGTCGGCGTTAATGCTCGTCACCGGGGTTTTCCGGAGTCATGGCCGTCTGCGTAAACCCAGGTCACGCCCGTCGTCTTAATGCGGGTATCACCGGCGAATCTCGCTTTTACGCCTTCCGGCGTTAACAAAGGCTATAGGGTCTCGCGTTGGCGGTATATCAGGTCACCGGAGTTTCCCGCTGTCAGGCTGCCGGCGTGACAGCGGGAGACTCCTAGCGGTTAATACATGTCACCGGAGTTTCCTTCCGTCATGCCCGTTGTCTTAATAAGGGTACCACCGGCGTTTCTCACTTTCACGCCTTCTGGTATAACACAGATACCAGGATCTCTAGCCGACGTAAACAAAGGACACCTGAGTGTCTCGTGATTAAGACAGACAACTAGGGCGTGGTTGTTATCGGTCACTTGGTCGATGCAATAGTGGGAGCGATTACGCCAACGGTCATGTGGTGATGAGACGAAAAATGCGTCTAAACGGGTGTGTTGACAGCAGCGCTAAGTGATTGGGGATAAAAACTGGAGATATTACGCTATCGACGCATGGTCGGGTCACAAAAGGGAGCACCACTACATGATGTTGGTGTAAACGCACCCGTTTATGCATCCAAACTGGAGATATTACGCTATCGACGCATGGTCGGGTCACAAAAGGGAGCACAACTACATGGTGTTGGTGTAAACGCACCCGTTTATGCATCCAAACTGGAGATATTACGCTATCGACGCATGGTCGGGTCACAAAAGGGAGCACCACTACATGGTGTTGGTGTAAACGCACCCGTTTATGCATCCAAACTGGAGATATTACGCTATCGACGCATGGTCGGGTCACAAAAGGGAGCACAACTACATGGTGTTGGTGTAAACGCACCCGTTTATGCTTTCAATGCTTACGGTCAGGGCACAAATGGTAGTTCGACTACATGGAGTTGGTGTAAACGCACCCGTTTATGCTTCGAACCACGTGACGGTCTGGCGGGTCGTCAGGAGCACAAAAGGGAACATTTTTGCCTCGACCACGGGTTGTTGGTGTAAACGCACTTGTTTATATCTCCGGCGATTGCATAAACGATTGGTCGTCAGGGTAAAAACTGGAGAGTTTGAGCTATCGACGCATAGTCGGGGCAAATAAGGGAGCGTTTACACCGACAGTCTCGTGGTCGGGGCGAAAATTTGGGGCGTACTTGATAACGTTTTGCGTTATTGCCCGGTGAAAATTTGAGTGGGGGGTTGACCTCGAAACGATTTTAGGGTCAAGTTGCTGTGTGTGTATTTGTCCGTTCCAGTCGGTTTCCTGGGCCAGCTCAGGTTCCCAGCGCCAGTAGAGGTGATTGCGGGCCGAAAACTCAAGCTGCTGAGTATATTTGTCCGTTCCAATCGGTTTCCTGGGCCAGCTCAGGTTCCCAGCTCCTGTAGAGGTAATTTTTTTTTTTTTTTTTTTTTTTAGGTAATAATAAAAAAAAGGACTCTTTTATTATTTTTATTTTTATTTTATAAGTGTATATTTTATACACAGAATACAACTCTTTCTTTACTTTTACACACAGTGGTTTTAATTTTATCCAATCTAATTTTTAACTTATAATTTAAGTCTACATTAGTATCTTGTATTTCTTTTTCGAACCAGTAATTAGATATATATAATTTATCCAGGTTTTCAAACTGCAAAATAAAGCGGTCTCTCTTTCGGAAATGTATTTGTTTAATCCCACTAACAACTAGTTGTGTTCCTTCTTGCAGTTCTTCCAGCCGATGGCAATGTTTTACTTTAATGTTACCTTTAATTTCTTGCATAGTAATGTTGTTAACTTGTTCTACGTCTTCCTGGTTATAAGACAATGTGATGTCTGTAGTTTTCCACACATCCGTGTGATATTTAAGTTCCTCTACCTTAGGGAATGAGTGATCATTAAATGTAGTAACCCCGTTTGTTTTAAATGTTAAAAAAGGTTCTTCGTTTGCTAAACTTATTATATCCAACCCGTTAAATGGAGTATAAATGTAGCCTTCTTTTGTAAGTTTTTCTCGATTACTGTAAACATTTATAAATGTATTTTTATAGTATCCTTTTAAGAAGTAAACGCTTTTATCTCCATCTTTCTCTGCTAGCACTCCAACGTATGTAAAAGATCTTTTATTGTTGACAGTAAATGCAGAAATATTATACACTCCTGTTGTGTCCAAATTCTTCCATAACTTTCTAAAGTAATTAGTTAACCGGTCCTTTGTTTCTTTAATCATCTTCTCCTTCTCCTGCAGCTCTTTGTATTTTTCCTTTATAGAAGTTGTATTTTCCAAGAACTCCAACTTTCTTCTTTTTAAATCCACTTCCTCCAGCTCTAATTTACGTTTCTTCGCACATGCTAGGTAGGCGGTAGACAAGGGTTCAATCTCTTTAACTGTGCAAGGTAACGATTTGTTGGTTATTTTAGTTCGTTTTCGTAATACCTGGGGTATTATATTTTTCGTGGGAACCAATCCACAGTTTTCAAGACTTACGTCTTTGGGTAGTGTAGAAAACAGGGTCGCTGATTTCGAGAAGAAGGTCTCACCACCGTCCTTAATGTAGCACTTATGCATTACTTTTACAATACCATTATCGGTTGCATCTTCTACAATCTCTATATAATTAACCGGTAAAAAGTTAAAACTGAACGCAGATAAGGTGTAATTAATTAACTTCTGTCGATGGTCGGTGTTGTTCGGTAATGTAACTTGTACACCTGTCAACTTTCTCGTATTCCTGTTTCCCCAGTACACGTACTGTAAAAGATTATTAAATACAAGGCAACAGCTGTTTTGGAGTTTATCGGTTAATTTTGCCCACATTTTAGGGATGGAGGTGGAGTAAAATGGAGCATCTTGCAAATATAACTTGTTTTCCGCTAAAAGACTTACACAATCACTTAGAGGTTGGTTATTGTAGTAGTTGTTGTATAGTGTTGCCTCCAGTCTCGTAATACCATGCTCCTTAGCCAGAGGAGTCAAAAAAGTCTGTTTTAACCTCGTGTCGGGGCAGTTTACAAAGTCTACAATATGGTTGCCTAATTGTTTATTGACTCCTGGACTCGTAACCTGGCATACAAATTTGTTGTAGATCTTGACTCTTGCGCCATTTGGTGTTATCCATGTTAAACAGTCGATACCTACAGTGTTATCGTTTTTAACTATTGTACTTTTAATTTCGTCGTACTCTTCGCCTTGGTAACGAAAGTTACAATTGCTGGTTAAATACTCGCACATTTCTCTCTTGTTAAAAACTCCAACAAAATCTTGGGTTATATCTAAGTCCATTAGATAGAAGTCATGCTCTTGTAGATCCATTAATATAGCGGGTAATTCTTGTAATAACTTCTCCAACTTGACATCCGCCAACTCCACTTTATACGGGATGGCTACGGGAATTTTATACTTCTTATACATATTTTCCATTCCGTCTCTTCCAATAATGTTTCGGATTCTCTCTGCCATCTTAGTCTCGCTTTGTAAGAGAAAAGGTAGTTTGGCTTTTACCCCATGTCTGGCGGAGACAAATGCAGAGAATTTCCCCCGGAGATAACTATTAAAGGAACCACAAATATCTTTTTTAACAATTCTCTTGACATCTCCTTCGCAGTCTGCAATATTGGTAATTTTTACTAACATTATATTGTCGCAAAACTGGTCTGTTAGCGGTGTAAGCGGCTTTAAGTCAACTCTGGAGAGCAACACTTCTCCTTGTACATAATTTATGTCACCTATATCGGTAATTAGATTGTTATTGTCCAAGTTCTCCAAGAGCAACCACAGTCCAAATCGTTCGTTTGTCGGCTTGATCCTGCTACCCACGAGCTCGGAAACATTGTACTTTTGGCAGGAGGACATGTTGATGGTTTCGACTACACGCACAAACTAAGAGTCAACCAGCCAGCTCCCCCCTTATTTACCTGCTCCTAGACTTTATTTTACTGCTGACCTTGGCATTTGATCATGCGCTCTCCGCGGCCGGAAACTCCAAACAAACCAAAGAAATATGATAGTCTGCACTCCTGTGTGTAGTTTTCCGCACATCTGCGTAATATTTATGTTATGTAGCAAAACCATTGGTTTTATATGTTGCGAGACTTTCGTCTTTGGGCAATGTAGTAAATAAGGTTACAGATGTCGAAAAGAAGGTCTCGCCCCCTTAATGTAGTGCTTTTGCATTACTCTTGCCGTACCTTTATGGATTACATGCGGTCATTTATAGGGTCAAATTTAGGTTAAGGCAGACATAGCCCACAAGCGTTTGAGGGAGCTCCTACCTTATATAAAATGACAACGACTCTCTCACTCTCTCTCGTGGCAGGGCCCCGCCACCCCCGGACCGGCCAAAAACACGTCAAGGTTACCTATTTAGGGTCGAATTTAAGTTAAGGCAGACATAGCCCACAAGCGTCCTCATTATTGCAGTACTTGTGAGGAGGGGGGCACCGGCTCTGAGGATGACCTTGAGGTATTTGGTACAGTGTCGCGCTGGGATTATTCAGACATTGCCCATTAGCGTTTGAGGGAGAACCGTCCTTTTATACTACAGCCTCCAGTCGCATAATTCCATGCTCCTTAGACAGAAAAAACAAGAAAAGCCTGTTTAAACATCGAATCTGGGCAGTTTATAAAGTCTATAGCATGATTGTTTATCTGATCTGTTTATTGAGTCCGGGTCTCATAAACCATGCATATAAACTGGTTGTAAATCTTAACTCTTTGCACCATTAGTCATCCATGTTAAACAGTCGATACTTACAGTGTTATCGTTGTAAATAGTAGTATTTTTTTTAGATTCACTTTACTCTCCGCCAGTCTCGAGACTTACTTGTTTCGGTAGTGTAGAAATCAAAGTTGCAGATTTCGAGAAGAAGGTCTCACCCTCATTATTGTAGTACTTTTACGTTTCTTTTACATTACCTATATGGGTTAACTCTCGTACTCTCCCTGTTGAACACACTTGCTGGTTAACTACTCGCACATTTCTCTCTTGCTAAAATTATACTCCAACCAAATTTTGGGTTAGATCTAAGTCTATAGGGTAGAATTTGCGCACTTGTATATACATTAATATGTTAGACAATTCCTTGCAATAAAGTCACGCTCAAAATCCGTCAATTCCACTTTGTATGACATCCTAGTCTCGCTCTGCAAGAGATAAGATAGGTCAGCTTTTACAATATTTCTGGCGGAGTTTGGTATTTTATTTATCCATGCTATGCTTGGTGTATGTGCGTAATATGTGGTAGGTCAGAGTCCTGGCATAGCGGGCTTATTTAGGATGGTTGCAGTTACGTCTAGGAGGAGGGAGTGTAGTCGTTGCTGGTAGTCTCGTCCTGGCAACCTATGTAGGATGGAAATATATCCTTCTCCTTTGTCTATCTGACTCGTATAAGCTATTCTCTATGTTGTTAAACTTCTCGGGATTCACACCACCTCCTGCCTGTAGCTTCTAATAGAAACCTTGTTATTACGTTGGCTTTGTCTATCACACTCAAACAAGCCTTGCTATTCTCTATTTTGATCAACTTCTCTGGACTCCCGCCACACCAGCTCTTGTAGCTTTTAGGCAGTGCCACTAGTTTTCGTCCTGGCAACCTATGTAAAATGGAAAAAGTCTCCTTTTCTTTTGTCTATCTGACTCATATAAGCCATGTTATTCTCTATTTTAGTCAACTTCTTTAAACTACGACCAAACCACCTCTTGCAGTTTTTAGGGGAAAAAATCTTGTTATCGGTTTATGCTTAAAATGTATTCTTTACTACCATTTTGTAGAATTGTTCTAAGGTACATATGTACCGGGTTATGTCCGAGTCCATTAGATAGATTTCGTACACTTCGATAAACGTATTGTAAAAGAGTGTTAAACATAACACAGCAGCTATTTAGTAGAGAGCTTGTTATCTAAAGGTAGCATTTGTTTATTTCATTTTAGGGAGGGACTCAGAGTAGAATGGTGCAATGTATATTATACAGAATGGCTGTCGGATTCATGAATTTTTATTGCGTATAACTGTTGCAGATATCTCCTTTTTAACAATAATAGTAAATAATTAAATAATTTACCATTGGTTATCTGTTGTTCTTCATTTGTACAATTTATGTTACCGATATCTGTTATTCGGTTGTTGTTTTCCACATATGCCGTCAGCAGCCAATAGCCAAACCTCTTAATTTTATTTATTAACTTGTATCTATTGATATTTAATTACAAAACATTACATCTTGCTTTCCATAGAAAAATTCAAAATCTATATTGTTTAACAGCTCTTTTTTCGAACCAATAAATCGATTCATATAACGCCTCTAATTTTTCAATTTGTAAGATATTTTTTGTCTTTTTATATAAGGGACTAATACACATGCGTTGGATACCACTAACTGTAAAACTACAGGTACATTACCTTTATTTATAAGTACGTAATCGCCCCGGCCCCGCTCCAAATTCGGCCCCGCAATCAAATCAGCCCCCGCAGTCAAAAAAATTTCGGGGGGGGGGGGGGGGGGGGGGGGGGTTCGACAGACAAAAACCCCCCTAAAATTTTCGGGGGGGGGGGGGGGGTCGGCCGTCTGTCGACTTTGGGGGGGGGGGGGGGTCTGTCGACTTTCGGGGGGGGGGTGACCTTGAGTGACGTCATGGGGGGGGGGGGTAATCCTTAATCCTGCGTTTTGCGCCGGCTTTTTTTAGCTACTCGTGTTTTTAGTTTTTAAGGGTTTCGTTGGTATGGTAAAACCAAAAAAAAGAAACCCTTATAGCTCCGTGTCTGTCTGTCTGTCTGTCACTCTGTACGGGTTCAATAGCTTTTAAATCAAAAGGGATAAAAACATATGAAACTTTCCAGTAAAAGATCGTTTTGACACGCACACAGGGAAACAGGAGAAATATAGTGA
This sequence comes from Gerris lacustris, assembly GCA_951217055.1. Classification (NCBI taxonomy): domain Eukaryota; kingdom Metazoa; phylum Arthropoda; class Insecta; order Hemiptera; family Gerridae; genus Gerris; species Gerris lacustris. The sequence continues at coordinate 2,094,981 of OX578281.1, read as the reverse complement.
ACTCAAAATTATCAGCTGTTCAAATTCAAAATGGTGGATAATTCATGTTCACGCGAAAAAATATATATATTTTTAAATTTTTAGTCGGGCATAAAATAAAAGGTATTCAAGATTAGATTACAAAAATATGTTACACTTGTGTAAATTGTTTAATTTTCCACGTCATTTTGTCATAAATTTTGCGTGTCCCCCCTTATTCTAACTAAGTTCACTATACCAACGAAACCCTTTTTATGTGAGATTTCATGCACAACCATTTAATATATCGATAAGCAGCCATAATAAAAATGTTCATGTCTTTTGTATAATTGTATTGAAATTTTGTTTTTTTTACTGTTCATGGATTTACAAACAAGTGAGTAATTTGAATATTATATTGCTTTGTAAACAATGTAGGTATTTAATTAAATTTACTTTAATTAGTAAAAATAATTAGTAAATTTTATTTAAATTAACGAATAATTTCTTTATTTCAGGACGGCCAAAGTCTAAGGAAAGAGTTTGAATAATATTAGGCTCTAAGTGCAACCTTGTGGAACACTTTAATGTAAAAAGTCTTCATATGATAATAATGTGCAATAGCAATAGAAACTGTGATTAAAATATTTAATATAAAAATAAAGCCTTAATAATTAAAATAATAATATTTACGTGATGGCAATAAGATGCATTTTTTTTGACATTTTAAATATGAAATTTATGTTTTAATTTTAATGGTTTTTCTATTTTAGTAGTATTAGTATTTGTATCAATATTAATCTAAAATGCCTTATTATTATAGTAATGGACTAAATATCAACTAAACAGCTGGACTGTGTTAAAGTTTTGAAATTTTGAAAAAATGTTACATTGATTTTTTTATTTATATTAATTGGTAATTTGTTGTTATTAAAAAAAAGTTAATTGTTATATCAACGTAGTTATTGAAATTTGAAAATTTCATTGATTTTTTCCCCCCTAAAGTACATTGGAAGATTCTTCAAATCTGAGAGAAGAACATATTGAGCTGTATAGCGGCCTATACACGTGGGAACTTGGTTCGCCCAACTCGGTTCGGCGAACCAAGTTCGTGGGGTCCGCTCTCTACACACAGTAGAGAGGGACACAAACAACGGTTCGTCCTAATCGCCAGTTTCCCTCTGAACTGAGCTGAAAAAAAAGCGTTAAAAAACACTAAAATACAACGTAAAAAACACTGAGTTAAAAAGAGAGTTAAAAGAGACAGCTTTAGAAAAACACAGGGGAAAAAAAAAGAAAAAAAGAAAACAGCGTTAAAAAAAACAAAAAAGTGTTAAAATCACAGTTTTAAAATAGAGTTAAAAGAACAGATTTAGAAAAACACAGGAAAACAAAAAAAAAAGAAGAAAACAGCGTTAAAAAAACACAAAAAAAAGTTAAAAACACAGTTTTAAAATAGAGTTAAAAGAAACAGCTTTAGACAAAACAGCTTTAGACAAGAAACAGCTTTAGACAAAAAACAGCGATAAAAAACAGCGATAAAAAACAGCGATAAAAAACAGCGTTCAAAAAAATAGTGTTAAAAAGAAGTAAAAAGAAACAAATGAGTCGGAAACCCTGGAAACCCTTATACCGATGATGTGTCTGTCTGTCCGTCGTACTTTGGTTCATATCCCCTGAATCGTTCTCGCTTGAGAGTTGAAATTTGTAATACTGGTGTAACTTTTTGACCTACACATTAAAAAATAGAATGCCAATTGGTGTGGCACATAGCTTCCTAGCCACCTATTCACGTTTTATGCTTTTAACAAACCATTAAAAAAACTACAAAAAAAAAAAAATAAAAATATTGACTTATTTTTTTTTCAATTTTACCTCCTCTAAACTAAAAACAACACAAAATAGTACGTAACAAAAATTAATCTACTATTAAAGAGCTTTTCAACGATATACATCTTATTATAAAAGATTAACTTTGACATTTGTACCCCTGTACTTTGAGGTACCAAAATTATATTTTTAAAAAACAAACAATACAAAAGGGCAATTATTAAACTAATAAATAAATATAAATAAAAACCTAATAACAAAAATTATTTAAACCCTTTAACCTACAACAAAATTAAAAATCGGTAGAAAAGTGCGTGTACAAATTTTTTAAAAAATAAACCAATAAAATAGCGTTAATGTACACATCAAGGCCTTTTAAATGAAATACGACACAATACCTTGGTTTACATCTGGACCGTCGCTTGACCTGGGCACACCACACAAAACTTAAACGACAAGACTGCAACAGACGCTACAGAATTTTACACAGACTTCTACACCAGACATCTAAACTCAGCACACATAACAAATTACTCATTTATAACACAATTATTAAGCCCATATGGTTATACGGTATTGAACTCTGGGGTTGCACAAAGCGTTCCAACTCCTATCGAATCCAGTCCCCACAGTCCAAAATCCTAAGAAGAATAGTCCACGCTCCTTTCTACGTTTCTAACTTTACCCTTCACAACGACCTTAAAGTACCCTTCGTCCATGACCTAGCCAAATCTCGTTACAAATCCTTCCATGACTCCATATCCCAACACCCTAATCCATTAATCCACAACCTATCATTACCATTCATTCCCGGAAATCCTCCTCGACGTCTAAAGAGGCAGTGGCTCCGTGATTTATTAAGCGATGTCTAACTTCTAAATATATGTAATAATTCAAGCTGGTATCTGTGAGTACTGTTAATGGACAGTTCCTCACTTCAAGTCAACATCATGACATTCTAAAAACATACATCATTATTGCTTATAACATGAAATTATGTAGTTGCAATATTCTAATAAAAATTAAAAAAAATATATATATATATATATTTTTCCCCAAACAGGGGGGCAAAGATAGCAAAATAACCCTTGGAAATAGAAAAACTGTTACAAGTAAAAGTTTATTATTTTTCACTGTAGAATTCAAATATGCTATCAAAAATATACCCTCCAATTTGAAATTTTGAAGTTGGGTGGCCTGACGGCAAAATGGGTGGTTGTCCTTAGTGGGTGATTGCATGAAAACCATCTTCCCTTTGCATGGTAGAGATCCCCCAAGTTTCATTAATTTATCTCAAACCGTTCAAAAGTTAAGAGGGGGGTGGGGGGGGGGGGGGAGAGACTTTTGGACCACCCTGTATATAATATAATATATTCAATAACTTGTTATAAAAATAGAATTTTCTTATTAATAAAATTAAATAAAATGGTTTATGTGTTCGACACTTTATATTAATATTATAAAAAACAATATTGCTTTTATGAGTTCGTATTGTATTGTTATAACTAGTGATGCGGTGCATAAAGAACTCGCGTAGAATGGTGCATTTATATCAGCTATGCTCTCAATAATGATATCAGAATAATATTTCAGTAAAACCTGACATTCTTATTCAACGTGAAACGAGCATTAAAATTATTTTGTCCAGTATCTTGATTTAATAATATTACCGCAGGCTCGCTACGCTCGCCTCTTTATTCAGAATTTGTAGTAAATATTTATTAATTAAAGTTATTGCAGGCTCGCTGCGCTCGCCTGTTTATATAGTAAATACAGTTATTATTTAATGAAATTAAAGAAGGCTCGCTGCGCTCGCCTGTTTGATTCAAAATTTGTTGTAAATATTTATTAAATAAATTTATTGCAGGCTCGCTACGCTCGCCTGTTTATACAGTAAATATAGTAATTATTTAATCAAATTAAAAAAGGCTCGCTACGCTCGCCTGTTTGATTCAGAATTTGTAGTAAATATTTATTAAAGAAATTTATTGCAGGCTCGCTGCGCTCGCCTGTGATTCAGAATTTGAAGTAAATATTTATTAAATATAAGTTATTGTAGGCTCGCTACGCTCGCCTGTTTATACAGTAAATATAGTAATTATTTAATGAAATTAAAGAAGGCTCGCTGCGCTCGCCTGTTTGATTCAAAATTTGTTGTAAATATTTATTAAATAAATTTATTGCAGGCTCGCTACGCTCGCCTGTTTATACAGTAAATATAGTAATTATTTAATCAAATTAAAAAAGGCTCGCTACGCTCGCCTGTTTGATTCAGAATTTGTAGTAAATATTTATTAAAGAAATTTATTGCAGGCTCGCTGCGCTCGCCTGTGATTCAGAATTTGAAGTAAATATTTATTAAATATAAGTTATTGTAGGCTCGCTACGCTCGCCTGTTTATACAGTAAATATAGTCATTATTTAATAAAATTAAAGAAGGCTCGCTACGCTCGCCTGTTTGATTCAGAATTTGTAGTAAATATTTATAAAATAAATTTATTGCAGGCTCGCTGCGCTCGCCTGTTGATTCAGAATTTGAAGTAAATATTTATTAAATATAAGTTATTGTAGGCTCGCTACGCTCGCCTATTTATACAGTATTTGAACTCTTTTCCTACTTTTATTGACCTTTACTTTTACTTATAACATGCAATGCAGATTAATATTTTTTAATAGTCCGCCACATTGAAAATATTCTGTGTGAAATTTTTAATACTAAGATATTCCTTTCCTATACTTCAAGACCTTTAAATTGATGTATAACATGTCATACTGACTAAAAACTTTTTGTTTAGTCATCCACCATATTGGCCGCCATCTTAAAAATATGAAGTGTGAAATTTTATTAGTTATACATTCTTTTCCTTCTCTTAAAGACCTTTAAAACGATGTATAACACATTATTCTGGCTGAAACTTTTTATTTTAGTCGTCCGCCATTTTGGCCGCCATCTTGAAAATATGAAGTGTGAAATTTTATTAGTTACACATTCTTTTCCTTCTCTTAAAGACCTTTAAAATGATGTATAACACATTATTCTGACTGCAACTTTTTATTTTAGTCGTCTGCCATTTTGGCCGCCATCTTGAAAATCGGAAGTGTACAATTTTATTAGTTACATATTCTTTTCCTTCTCTTAAAGACCTTCAAAACGATGTATAACACATTATACTGGCTAAAACTATTTTTTTTAGTCGTCCGCCATATTGGCCGCCATCTTGGAAATGTTTAGTGTGGAATTTCCAAAAACTATACAGTTCTCACAAATGGTGAGATGCACTATGTGCCAAATTTCGTTGAAATTGATCAATTTTTACGCCAGTTATCGTTGGACAAACAAACAAACACACAAACACACAAACTTTTCAAATCCCAAGTCTCAGAAATGAAGAACTCACTACGCTCGTTCAATTAAGATATAAATAATTTTCAAACACTTGTGTTTCATTTTATTTTTTCCGTGGATTTATTTTAATTTTTAATTCCCGTTATTTTTTTTAAATAAATATACTATTATTTTTATAATTTATTCGAACGAGCGTAGTGAGTTCTTCATTTCAGAAACTTGTGCTTTGAAAAGTTTGTGTTTGTCTAACAATAAGTGACGTAAAAATTGATGGATTTGAACGAAATTTGGCACACAGGCGCATCTTATACTTTGTGACAACTTTACAGTTTTTGAAATTTCACACTTAATATTTTCAAGATGATGGCCAATATGGGGGACGACTGATAATTTAATAACTTTATTACATTAAGATCATTGACAATTGCTGTATAAACAGGAGAACGTAGGGAGCCTCTAATATCTCTATTCAGTAAGTATTACGTACAAATGCAAGGAAAATGTTTTTTCTATCCCGAACTTGCGACTTTGAAAGAAATTCTGGTTACTGCATTTCAATATATATTTGACAACTTTAAATTTAAGATTGCGGCCAATATTGCAGATGAAAGAACAAGTTATTTGCCAGCATGAGATGCCATACAACATTTTTAAGGTCTTGAAAAATAGGAAAAGAATATGTAACTTTTTATTTTTAAATTTTGGCAACAAATATGGTCTACATGAGAGTATGACATGTTATTACCGAAAAATTATCCTGTTAGCCACATTGAAACTTAGTATGGCCAATATATGAGCACAGTTCTACGCGAGCTCTTTATGCACCGCATCAATAGTATATTGTATTCGGTGGAGTGGTGGAGTACATGAGGTGAGGCGTTCTTTTCTATAATTCCACTTTTAATTGTAAGTTATATGTTTATAAGAAAGGAATTTCTTGTACATGTTGCATATCAAGCAATTACAATTGCTCGAGGGTGCTAATAACGTCTTTATAACATTTCTTGTCTTCTAGTATGAACAATGGAAAAAGTGCTGGCAGCGGTTTATCGATGTAACAAGGTTTTATTTAAAAGAATATTGACTCATTGTAGATGTATATTTAATCATTTTATTTTATGAATTCAGTCCCCATACTTAATGAACATACAAAATAGATCGGTCCAAAGAGACAAAAAAAAAAATCGGGCCGAGACAACTCAAACTTTCTCATATAAGAGTTCATAATTACTTAGCCCAGTGTTTTCCATTTATTAGTTTTCGTATGTACATTATTTAATTATTATTGAACATTCTATCAAAATTTATCATAAAAAATAACTTCTCCTTGACGGGGAATCGAACTCGGCCAGTCACCGTCCACGTTTAAAACTATTTTCTCAGGAACTAGAGTTTTCCCGGGAAAACAGCTTATATCATCAGATTCGTATTTAAATGGACTACATTTTAGAATTTTTTAATCAAAATCGTCGGAAACGTTTTCGAGAAATACTTTTTATTCGCGTTATTTTTTTAGAGTTTTTGGGAGGTAGCGCTCCCTAATTTGGGGCTAAAAGACAAACATTTTTTTAAAAACTTTTTTGGACTCAAGGTATCTCCAAACGTGTAAATCCATCAACATATCAAAATCGAATTTTCGCACCATCACAATGCTTTCTCTTTATATGAGAAATTAATAACAGTTGGCTACATTAACGTTAGTTTTTCCTAATATTTATATAGAAATTCTTTCTTTAGGTCTTTGTGGGTAGTGTTTAGTTAAAAAAATTATTACTTCTTCATTTTTTCAAAATCACCTGCTATATTTCAACCCCACCTTGGGTCATATATAATAATATTATCATATAATAAGTCATAATAATAATATAATAATAACATAATAATAATAATAGTCATATAATAATATTATAAGAGTGATAATATTTTATTATCAGTAGACACATTTTCTTATAGAAAATGAATTATATTTTATTAGTTTGTGTGTTTAAAAATTGTTTTTTTGATAGATTGGCAAGGCTGTGAAGACAGCTGATAATTTAAAAAATGTTGTGGAGATTGAAAGTTAAATTTTAATACAGAAAACACAAATTTTAGACTAGGATTCAAATTGAATTCGAAAACAGCTTGAAAATGACCCAAGGTGGGGTTGAAATATAGCAGGTGATTTTGAAAAAATGAAGAAGTAATAATTTTTTTAACTAAACACTACCCACAAAGACCTAAAGAAAGAATTTCTATATAAATATTAATAATTATAGTGGGTAATCAGAATTCAAAAATTAGTTTTTCCTCGTATTTGACCACGCCGCGTCGTTCAGAGCTGCTTAAACACGACTCGGCAATCTCATTCAAGGACATTTCCGTAACTCACCAGCTGATATTTTTTTTTTTTAATTGTCTAAACCAAGAAGTTTTACCCATAACTTAAATTTATATACTTCTGTCATAAAACTGAGAGTAAATCACTTCGAATACTTACTCCAAAATAATAATAGCCCCTATACACACTCTTAAATTAAAATAAATGTTTTAACACTAGAAAAATGGTAAATAATAGCGATAGACACTGTAAATACGGCCACGGTCATACTTTGATGACTTTATCTTAGAGACTAATTCAACCTTACAACTGTCTCGGGTTTTAACAACAACTATTACCCAACTGTGAGAAATTAAATGAGGGCAGTAGATCGAGAATACAGATACGTATTAGAAAATAATTAGTCAATTAGTGTGGCACATAGCTTCCTCGAATCCTATCACGTACATTATTGATGTTATGCTATTCGAACCCATTATTGTCAAATTTAATTAATTGTATCCCCTTTTTTAGGGTTTCGTTGGTAAACCAAAAACAAGAAACCCTTATACTATAGTTTCAAAGGAATAACAAAAATCGTCTCTACTAGACTACTAGACTACATGTCGATTGTCGATCTCATGTCAATCTCCGACATGGTATAGGCTCACCTTTCGATAATCATTTTCTAACTTTTCCATGTAACTCTTTTTTTTCTCAATCGGCACTGATGATGGCCTTATGGAGGCTGAAAGCTGCTTTGTTAAATAAACAATAAACCTGTTTAAATTTACGTGGAGAGACGATTTTTGTTATTCCTTTAAGATGAACTCCATAGATGCTCCTATATCTAACCTTATAGTTTCGTTCCTGTGTCTGTCTGTCACTCTGTACGGTTCAAATAGCTTTTGAATAAAAATAGATAAAACATGAGACTTTCCAGTATTACAGATGGTTTTGACGCGCATATAGGAAAGATATAGCGAACTTAACATTTTTATTGACGAGTAGATTACAAAAATATATATCACTTGTGAAAGTGTTTAATTTTTCATGCCATTTGGTCAAATAATATCAACTTTTGCGTGCCTTAACTTTTAATTACATTAAAATCGGACGAGTAGTTTTGACATTTTCATGTTTTGGCTGTGGCTACGTAACTCGAAAAGTGTTACTAAAAATCTACCCCAAAAACGTTATCCGGTGTAACAAGGAGTTAAAAAGATATAGGAGGTGTGCACAGTCTGTCTCTAGCTGTAGGCTCTTCCTCTACTGAGCTTCGTAGGGCCGAAGAAGGTCGAAAAGAGTTAATACGTGTTATAGGGAGTTAGAAGATTATAGGAGGTGTGCAATCAACTCTCTGCCCTAGTAGCCTCTACCGCGCTTCTCAGTCGAATCTCACTCGGGGATCATCGGGTCCGCTCTACTATACAGTCTACTTCTACCACTACATGTACTCCTCTACATCTTTAAACACGCACTCTTTTAACCCCCTTTACCTTTACTCTACCTTTTATTTGTACATTTTGTTCAACACGATAATAGGTTAAACGATTTCTTGTAAAGTGGACGTGGAACAATAATTTGTAAATTGCATTGTCTTTACTATCTAGTCCTCTTTAATTATTATGAACCAACATAAAGACTTATCTTAAATAACTAAATTATCTTTTACGAAATTAATAATAATTAGATCGCTTTTATTAGATATTTTAAAGCATATTCCATTTTATGCACTACATTATTATTAACCCTTAAATGCTAAAGGTAGTCGAATCGACAAGCACAGTTTGAACCTTAACCTTTTACGCTCGTATGCGATGGTGATGGGTACCCAATCCTTCTGCAGTGCTTGCACTGGTTAGTAACACACCTGCTAGTGTAGCGGTAGCAGTCCTTTTGAGCATACACTCGTTTTCTGGCAAATTTCCGTCAAAGCTACTTCGTCGATTCGACTAATGTTTAGTAATAGACGTAGGGAATTAATTGGTCGTCGAATGAGCCTATAGCCTGGGAAAATGGGCCTGGGGTAAGGGGCAATAGGCCTAGGGGTAAGGGGCAATGGGCCTAGGGTAATTGGCCTTTGGCCAGAGACAAAAGGCTGATAATCTGGGGCCTGGAGCACTTAGCAAAGTGCCTCGGGCTTTTGGCCTGGGGCATGGGACCTGCGGTGCATTAATGTTCACTCAATTTCAGATTCTTCTGATGTTCCTAATAAGTTATTTGTCATCAAATGTTTGTATATCTCACTAAAAGATTTAATAATGAGTTCTTAATTGTTTTATCTTTATAAAAGTGTAGTTTCAACCCAAAAATGTATTTTCTGCATATGTTAGTCGAATCGACGAAGGTTTAGTAATACCAGCCATCCAATTACCATTAGTATTTAATTACCATTAGCATTTAGATTAGCATTTAAGGGTTAATACATATTTGATATTGACAATTACTAATATAATGTTTATAAATATGATAAATAATAAACTGAATACCATACATCTTTAACATATTATTTATTATTTAATTTAAAAAAATAGTTATGTTGCAAAAATCAAACCAACCACCTTCAATTAAAATAATACTCAGATTATGTTCTAGATTTTAAAATTTGTTTGGCGAAAATATATTACAGTGATGACTGGACTGATAGATAGATAATCCTATAACACCGCGAAGCGAACCTGGCGACATTTCATGTCGCTAGCTTACGCAGAGCGAAGACATGAAAATGTCTCACTGTCTTGCGGACTCGTATGCAAGAAGTTTTTTTATCTCCACGAGGGAAAAAAAGTTATGATTTTGAATTAGTTTAGAGGGACAAAAACAGGTCTTTTCATCCCTGAACTCAAAAAGTAGGGAGAAAAAGTAAAAGTAGGGCGAAAAAGTAAAGTAGGGCAAAAAAGTAAAGATTGCAACTTAATTATTTTATAAATAGTAGAAAATGTATGGCTAATGTAATGAAGTTGTTGAAATCAGGTTGGCGGCACTGCGCTTTTTTGACCATGTTTATCTTTGTTTACAACATTATAACCTGCATCTAAATAACCTTCTATTTGAGTTTAATTTTAATTCCAATTCTTATATTTTTAATATTGAATCTCTTATATCTGCTATTAAAAGTTCTAATAATTATTGTTATTTATTAAAATAATAAATAAAAACTGTGCTATGGACGAAAATGTGTATTTTCTTCCTACTGGAGATAAAATATTGTATGTACCTCGTAAGTAAAGTGCCATTATTCCCCTCGCGATAATTATCTCCCTCGGCTGCGCCTCGGGAGCTAATTAGAGTTATTCCCTCGGCTGCGCCTCGGGAATTAAAAAGTCAAATTCCCTAGGCTTCGCCTCGGGATTTATGGACCATGGTTCCTTCGGCTTCGCCTCAAGAACCAACGTTTTTGCTTAGGGAATAATGGCTTACTTTACTCCCTAGGTGCATAAATAACTATTTTGCCCACAAAACTGAAATATAGAGAGACACAGGACCCATAAGAAAGTCTTAAATTCGTCTTTGTGAAACCTGAGACATATATGTAATATCAAATGTTCCGTTCTTCAGAACTATCAAATTAGCTTCCGTTCTTTTTTTTTTTTTTTTTTTTTTTTTTTTTTTTTTTTTTTTTGTGAATGGCGGGAAAAGACACAACGGCGCCTGCAGGGCAAAAGTTTTATGCCCCAGGGTGTATGAAGCTAAGCTAAGCCACCCTGGAGCCTCGCTATCCTACTCTCGATAGCGAGACCTATCGCAGGAACCCGGGATCCCTGAGTGTGGGGATTGAGCTACTTCCCGACTGCTCAGCCGACACCGAGACAGACGCTGGTAGCCCCTACCCCACTAAAATCCCTGCCGGTGAAAAACCCTCCATTTTGGGTACCATACTCTTGAAGGAGCATATGGTACCTCACGCGACTATAATTATAATTATCACTTACTACCAAGAACTACAACGTCATCATCGTTTCATATGATGATCGTGTGCTCCTGGTTTCCTAGACTTACCCTTCCTCTATGCTTCCTGCTCCAGTCAGGAAGAAGAGGCTGAGGATTCATCGATGTCAGTTACTTCTCTGTACGACGATGACGGTAAGAAGAAAGCGCCCCCGAGCACTCAGCGGCCACCAGCACCCCGAGCCAGAGAGATACCCCGAGGGGGATCCGCCCCCACAGTGGACCCACCAACCCACCGAGCCACCCAGAGCTTCCGGCCCCTCTCCCTCCGATAGAAGAAGAACCCTCTCCCCGGGCCCCCCAACGACCGATAGATCCAGCGGAGGCCGCGACACCCCCCGACGCAGCCCCAAAGCCGCAGCACCAGAGGACCCCTTCACACCCAGAGACGCTTCAGATGATGGTGAGTAGAGTACAGAAGAAGTTGATGAATCCTGCAGGGTAAGGTCACAACACAACTAGGTCCAACAAAGTTTCCGACTGCGTCTCTTGGCGGCGAAAAGGCCGCTTCAGAACGGAATCGACTCCGGGGAAACATATAACCGGGACGAGACCTGACGCAGCCGGCCTGCCTAACGCAGCCTAATGTCTCACTAGCCTAATGACAAAACAACTAAAGCCTAATATCACATGAAAATTCGGCCACCGCCTCTCCGAGAGAGAGACTCAGCCACCGCGGTTTGAACAAATAGCCGGGGTGGTGATAACGGTGGTCGATCCTAATCTAAACACTGACTAAACCTAATAATAAATACTTAACCCTAGTTAAAAACATATTTACATGACCTAGCCTAATATCACAGGATGTCGATGATAAGCCAATCAGCTAGGTTGAAACTTCGCTAGAATTGGTATCATCGACCTACACTAACTAAACTAAATATCACAGATTAGGGTGAGAGCCTCCTCCAGCTATGCTGTGGGAGCACATCCGGTTTGGGAATGGTACCCAGATGTGTTTAACTCTCACCCCCTAACTAAGCCTAGCTTAAAAAACTAATATCACAGGGTTACTTAAATAAATAAATAAATAAACCTTAATTACACTATCTAAACCTAATTAAAAACAAACCGACTGCCGTATCCTCTCGGCCAGCGAGAGGAGCCTACCCACCACCGGTTTGAACAAATGGCCGGGGTGAGCAGTTACGACAGCCGATGACCTAAACTAACCTATTTTAAACTTAATCTAACCTGACTTTGTTGAACCTAAATCTCCTCATAAAATCCTGCTCTACGCAGGAAGTCGAGGACAGAATCTCGGTGAGAATCCTCGTTGAGGGCGACTGCCACACTCGCCGGTACGCCACAAGTCGTCCTCAGCTCCGCCAGTGAGTTACACTCTTCAAACATGTGACTCACTGTCAGCGTTGCTCTATTGCAGTGTCGGCATCGAGCGTCAACTGCGTCTGTCCCAATCTCAGACGCGTGAGTACGACACTGTCTCTTCTTGACGAGGACAGTGCCATAATCTGCTCCTTTACATTCCTCTTTAATCTTCTAAGTTGGGTGAAGGAACGGTCCCACGTGGCTTGCCACGTCCGCCAGACTGCATTGACTGAAGCAGTCTTGGCGTCGTCCAGTCTTATAGAACCATCCTCCACCATCCTTGCTGCGGACGCACGCTTGGCAGCTTGATCAGCTGCTTCATTGCCTGCAATGCCGACATGCCCCGGCACCCATACTAGGACCACGTGTCTCGAGATTGAACGAAGTTCTTTCTGTAACCTCAAAAAGAAAAATTAATATAGAATAGAACTTAAAATTAAAACATTATTACTGAAATTTAAAAAAGGAGAAAATTAAAATAAATAATATTTCTATTAATTATAATTTTGTTTTAAACAAATTAATTATAATTTGCATTAATTTATTTAATTTTAAAATTCACATACAGACATTTCATTTTAATATAAAGTGCAAATCGAACAACATTTATTAATAAATAATTAAATTCATTGTAATAAAACATTTATAATGATATTAAAATTGTCAACAATTAAATATAACTAAAAAAATGAAGTTTTATCAAATTTGAAAAAAAAACTATTTTGCGCTTACAATTATTTTTGTGTCAATTATTAAAAGAAAATTTAATTAATAAAGAAAAAAAATATATATAATAATATTACATGATATTAAAATATACGTTTATATTACAATTTAATAAACGCCGAAAAAAATTAACATTGACACTTGCTTTTACAATAAATAAACAGTTTTGTGTATTGAAATTAAATAATTATATGAACTTCATTATTGTTTTGGATAGTAATAAAATTACAAATTATTACAATCTAGAGTCTAGATTAATAGAACAAATATTAAATTGTTCATAACATTACAATTCACAGTTTTATAGATGTCAATAAAATTTAATTAATTATAAAAAAAAATGTACATTTAATGCGAATTAAAATAAAATTAGTTTTACATATTATTACAATTCACATTACTGATTACAAATATGAATTAAACTACTACAGTTATAATATTGAAACCTAAAAAATAAACAACAACAATATTTTAAAATTATATGAATTATTATAATTCATAGTGATATTAATTGTACTAAAATGGCACAAAATATTACAATTCACAGGTATTTGTGAATTATATTAATTAAACAGACATGAATTTTATTATATATATATATATATATATATATATATATATATATATATATATATATATATATATATATATATATATATATATATATATATATAACGTATAAAATGTAAATATTAATGTGTCATGAGAATTGTAAAAATATTGAGTTATAAATTATCAATAAATAAGAAGTGCTATGGATATTTTTTTAAATTTGATATTTCTATTTTCATTTCTAGAGCACCATGAATCCGCAATACGACGAAACTAACGATGTACTAAGGAGTGTTATGAAGGATTTAAGAATTTGGTTTTTTTGGAGATAATTTGAATTGTTTAAGAAGAAATTCTAAGGCAGTAATTATAGTTTCTATTTTTAAGTTAATTTTAATTAAAAAAAAATTGAAATTAACAATAATAAAGTAAAATATATTATATAAAACAACAGAAACGAAAAAGGTAAATTACATGTATAAGGATGGAACTGGGTTCAAATACCAGAAATGAAACCTTTTTTTTATGTTATTTCTACAATAGAAAACCAGATGACAAAATTATATTTAGGGATAAACACTCACTCGATCTATAATTCATCTAATATTACATTTATTTTACGCAAACTGAATTCTTCTACTTTGCAAATTTATTCTGCAGCGTTTGTATTTTTATATTATTCTTTTTTTAAAGCAATCCTAACACCAATTATATTACTGTATACGTAGGATTTTTATGTATCTAACACACTATATTTTATAAATGTATATATTTTTTTTTTAAATCCCTCTATTTGTTCACATGTATTTATCACCTTATAAAAATTACAACAAAATACTAATTCACTAGATTATTACATAAAGACACACACACACACACACACACACATATATATATATATATATATATATATATATATATATATATATATATATATATATATATATATATATATATATATATATATATATATCTAACATTTTTACATACAAATAAAAAAAACAGACATTATCTAATGTCATACACTCACCTAATATATAAAAAAAAACATGCAGACACACAAATATGTATATAAATATATATATTTTTTTAAATAATACTTCAAGCCGTATTTTGGACCAGCAAAATATTGGCTATTATTAAGCTTTTTTGTACAAGAAATTTACTTGAATGAAACTTAAATTTAATTATAACTATAAAATGAATCATTGTGATACTGTCGATCTCCTACTTATAAATTTATTATTATTATTTTGAAAAGGCTGTTATATTCTTCTTTTTCGTGCGGACTCCTTTTTTGATTTTTATAATTTGTAGATATACATTATATAAGTATCCAAACAATTGAAAAAATCTACAAAAATAATACTACGTTAAACAATAATATACACTTATTTTTTATTTATGAATAAATATTTTATAATAATTCAATATCTAGCAGATAAAAATTATTTATAATGTAAAGATATCAATAAAATTTACGTTTAGTATTTATAATTTAAGTTGTCTAAAACATGAATATATGTGCGTACATATATTATTGGCAAATATAAATATATTAATAATAACTGTGAGCTATTAATAATTGGTAATTAATAGTTGTTCTTAATAATAAATACATAAACTCAATGATGAGCTTTTGGAAAAAGATAGTTGTGTTTTCTCCAAAATAGTCTTGTTTTTTTACAGAACGGATTTAACCTCCTCAATATATAATCGTAGTTTTCACGCCTCCAGAACGAATTTTCTAGGACCTTAAGTGCCTGTTCTATATCTTTCCAACAATAGTTCAAGCAATTATCCAACTTCCAGATCCAATTCTAGGACCTTTAGTGACTGTTCTTTACCTTTCCAACTATTTTTCAGACCTTTAGTAGCAATTAAACAACTTCCAGATCCAATTCTAGGACCTTTAGTGACTGTTCTTTACCTTTCCAACTATTTTTCAGACCTTTAGTAGCAATTAAACAACTTCCAGATCCAATTCTAGGACCTTTAGTGACTGTTCTTTACCTTTCCAACTATTTTTCAGACCTTTAGTAGCAATTAAACAACTTCCAGATCCAATTCTAGGACCTTTAGTGACTGTTCTTTACCTTTCCAACTATTTTTCAGACCTTTAGTAGCAATTATACAACTTCCAGATCCAATTCTAGGACCTTTAGTGACTGTTCAATACCTTTCCAACTATTTTTCAGACCTTTAGTAGCAATTAAACATCTTCCAGATCCAATTCTAGGACCTTTAGTGACTGTTCTATACCTTTCCAACTATTTTTCAGACCTTTAGTAGCAATTATACAACTTCCAGATCCAATTCTAGGACCTTTAGTGACTGTTCAATACCTTTCCAACTATTTTTCAGACCTTTAGTAGCAATTATACAACTTCCAGATCCAATTCTAGGACCTTTAGTGACTGTTCTATACCTTTCCAACTATTTTTCAGCCCTTTAGTAGCAATTATAAAAAATCCAGATCCAATTCTGGGACCTCTAGTGCCTGTTCTTAACCTTTCTAACTATTGTTCAAGACCTCTAGTTTCTAAATAAGCAATTAACCAACTTCCAGGTCCAATTCTAGGACCTTTAGTGACTGTTCTATATCTTTCCCACTATTGTTCAAGACCTTTAGTTTCTAAATAAGCAATTATCCAACTTCCAGATTCAATTCTAGGACCTTTAGAGCCTGCTCTATACATTTCCAACCTTTATCCAAGATCTTTAGGGCTCCTCCACTCTCCACTTAGCAACAGTTACCCTATTCCATCCAATGTTCCACGTGACACGATCTGACCAGTCTTCATCCTGTAGGTTGCGGGCTCTCGTTTAGCCCCGGCCACAACTCCTCTCCAGGTTGCTTTAGGACGCCCTCGTTTTCTTCGACCAGGCGGCGACCAGGGCAATATTCGGTGAGGCCATCTTCTCCCATTCTCCAACATGTTACAACGTATTTATACCACCGAAGAGAACGCTTCTCATTCCTTTCAGAAACTGATTGCTCAGCCTCCATCAGGTGCCTGATGTCATCATTTCTTAGACGCTGTAGCCTCGAAACTCTCAGACTCCTCCTTAACCCATCCATTACAACAGCTTGCACTCTTCCTTTCTGCTTTTCTTAAAGTGTCCAGACCTCTGCGCCTTACGTAAGGATACTTTCTACTATGCATCTAAGTATAACTTTCTTTGACAATTATCAAACTTCAGAGCCAATTCTAGGACCTTTAGTGCCGTTTCTAAACCTTTAGTGCCTGTTGTATACCTTTTCAACTCTTGTTCAAGACCATTAAGCCAGGTATACACGATCCAATATACTTGGTCCAAGTGTTTGTGGAACTTTGAAGTAAGGCTTACATGATCAAAGTATACTTGGTCCAAGTAGTGGAACTTTGATAGTAGTTTATAAAGTAGAGGTTAAGATGAATTGTGTGAAATATTTTTCCCTCTAGAACTTTCCAGTTAAATTGTACTAATTAAGAGTGGTGATATATATCACCTTCTTGTAAACAAAACCCAGCACAACCTCACATTTTTGTCATTTTTTGACAACTCGTTCTCATAATTTGTCAGATGGGCGCCATTTTTGATTTCATCGAAGTCTACTTTGATCAAAAAAAAGTTGGAGGCCATCCAACTCAACTTGGATACCCTGTTTACACGATCTAAGTAACGTCAAAGTAGAGTCAAAGCTGACTTAATCCAAGTATACTTACATCATGTAAACGGGGGTTTAGCTTCTGACCAGGCAGTCATCCTCCACAACTGATGATCTTCATCTTTTGTTCTTTATAATCACAGTCATCGTCTTTCAATCAGCATATGATCTTAAGATCTTCTATTTCTCTTTTTTGGT
This sequence comes from Gerris lacustris, assembly GCA_951217055.1. Taxonomy (NCBI): domain Eukaryota; kingdom Metazoa; phylum Arthropoda; class Insecta; order Hemiptera; family Gerridae; genus Gerris; species Gerris lacustris. The sequence goes on along the minus strand of OX578281.1, from coordinate 2,077,140 downwards.
CTTCATCTGCTCCTTCTGTCCATAATCGGTGATTACTCGAAAGGAAGCTTGTAGTTTGCTCAACTAATACGGAACACTGTAGAGTATCACAAAGTACAAAGAAGTTTGGGAAAACCTCGATCGGCAGAAAATATCGACATTGTTTTTACTAATCTATTCACTCTACATATCTTTAAAAGTGAATCAAAGTTCGCTGCTCATTGTTCCATCTGAGAGATAGACTAATGAATCTAGAACAAATTAATTACCATAATTTAGATATTCATAATTTATAAGCCTTGTATTTCTTCTTACAACGAACGAAATACTCTAAAATACATTTCCCTTGATTTTCAAAATAATAATTTGAAAATACATCACTTCTCTCATTCCTCAATATAATGCTCATAGTTATATATTTTTATACATTATATTATAATCATCATAAAGATAATTATTATTGAAAATTTGAAACATGAAATTTTAAATAAGTTTTTTTTTCGGAAAAGCTTTTGTTCTATTTATTTAATATGTTTTTAAATATTATTTTATTATAATATGTAAACACTACTCCACAAAACATATTTTACAAAATAATTATTTATTTTATTAAATAATTAACTATAAGTACACAATATTTATTTTTTTTACACGACCTAACACTCTATAATTATTTTATTTATTTATTTGTTTATTAACTGGGGCAAACGACGACGAACTTTATTTTATTTTGTAAAACACACATAATTTTACCAATTTAAATTTGCTAAATATATTTTTTTCCTGTATAAACAGTACAAAAGTTTATTTATATTTCTCATATTTATAAATTTATTTATTTATTTTATACACATATAATCTTTCAGTAAAATACATCTACTAATAATAAATTCAGAGTTCAGATTTCTGCACAGCATAAATCTAGTACAATAGAGCAAAGTTTTGTGCTTCGAATTAAGCACATAATATTGATAATACATTTATTAGCACTTAAATAAATTTTTCTAATATATAATTACATTTTTTTTTTTTTTTTTTTTTTAATTTATAAAAAATTATATGTTTATTTGCACAAATATATTTTTATTATTTATTTCATTAATTACGAAGAAACCTGACACAGACAAATCTAAGACATTCAGATTATTTTAATAAGTTGCTTAGGCATAGTGATAACAGCCCAAACATTTCCTATCAATACTTTTGATAACAAAATATACGACGATTAATTAAAATAAATATTTAATTATTAAAGTTAATATCATGGATTTTTAAATGTACAAGAGAAGTCAATACAATAAATTTATTTATTAACCCAAATTTGAATATAGTTATAGGTCAAGTTTATTTATATTTGTGTTTTAGTCTTTTGACAACAAACTATGGCATAATAATGACTTCAATGTTACAAGGTAATTAAATTGAATTTAATTGGTAATTTCTGCTTTTTTAGCAAAGGAAAAAAAAATCTGGACGATTATATATATTTTTTGTTAAATTTGGTACGCAGTCTTTAAATTATTTTTAAAAAAAATTAAATTAATTTTTAGACTGAATACATTTTTACAAGAGACTATAAATCCAAATTTTTATAAATACATCTAAAGTAATAAATAATAATAATTATTAAAAAATAAACTTAATTACCTCACTTACTAAGAACTATTACCTAATACTATTACGTTAACACCTACTACATAATCATGCTAATTTTCACATCTCACAGAATATTTTGTATAATTTAAAAACTTTACTAAAATTTCATATGAATAAAATACAACCACGGCTGAATGTCTTAAGTGAATTTATTTCATTTTTTTTTTAATTTTTGGCAGTCATATTAAGTCATTATGATATTAAAGTTACATGGTATATAGCGAAACTTTATTCTTCTTTGTAATAATTAAGTCTATAGTATGACTGCATGTTCTATTAATTATCCTTTAGGCCGAAGTTTTAAGTAAAGGATCCGGCTCAAAGGACCAAATTAAATGAAAAAACATACTTCCTATAGCATGATTAAAAAAAAAAAATTAATATTATGTTAACAACAATAGTTAATAAACAAAATACATATTAAAAACACTGGTTTGAAAAGAATAAAAATTTAATGAATAATTTACCAAACAAAATTAGACATTCAGCTCGCTATAAATCATTTGGAGTGTAAGGATTCTGTGAACTACACATTACAGTCTGTGCCAAATGAGTCTTAGTGCGTTGACAGCGCGGGAAAGTATAAAAAAAGGGGTGGGGAGCCAATCAGAGAACTCAGGATTTTAAAATCCTCTGCTGTGAGCCAATGAGAGCTCAGAATTTTAAAATCCTGTGCTGTGAGCCAATGAGAGCTCAGGATTTTAATATTCTAAGCTCTTATTGGCTCTCCACCTCAGTTTTTTGACTTTCCCGTTCTGTCAACAAATTGAGATTTATTTCGCACAGATTGTAGACTAATTATACTTTGATAAGTAATATTCTAAACTAAACAATTATCTAAATCTATGTATGTATATATATATATATATATATATATATATATATATATATATATATATATATATATATATATATATATATATATATATATATATATATATATATAAATATATTATAATATAAATGCCATTCTAACATATATATATATATATATATATATATATAAATATATATATATATATATATATATATATATATATATATATATATATATATATATATATATGTTAGAATGGCATTTGATTTAAACTATCAATTCTTTCACCATGTAGAAGATGTATGTTGTAGAGAAAATGTCCAAAAACCAAAGAAAAATTATAATAATATTAAGAAAGTAAAAAGTGATCTAATAATGATGAGAATTAAAAAATGCATATCTAGAATGTCAAACTACAGGTTGCACAAAATTGTAATATTAAAACAAAATTAAACATATTAAAGTGTAATAAATAATATTATAATAATTTTGTTTTAGATAAACATAACATAAAATGCAATTTATTTAAATACGATGTTCAATAATTATTCACATTTTTATAGAAACCAAAATTGTAGTATTAAAAAAAAAAAAAAAAAAAAAAAAAAAATAATATATATATATATATATATATATATATATATATATATATATATATATATATATATATATATATATCTAAATGGTAATAAAAGATATAGGAAGTTAATAAAAGTACTAAGGATTTTATTCCTTATTTAAATTGAAATGAATACTTTGATATTATGCTTATAAAAGTTGAATAGTAGAATGAATTATTAGTCTTTGTGAATATATTTACTCTCCTATACTAGTAAAAGAGAATAAAATTATAATGTTTCCTTTTACAGAAAGATAATAATATTGTTATGCTATATAAATTCAAACATTACGAGTTAATGAATATGCTTATAAAACAAAGATTTTGGAAAAGTTCTGTCATCAAAGGATTGTAATTATAATAACAGTACTTTAATAATAAATATATAATAAATAATTAGTTGTTTTAACTGAGATTTTGCGGTAGCACTTCATAATTATGACTATAGAGAGCACCATTTCACCACATCACACCAACACCATTTCTATGTTTTTAAAAAAACCATCTAATTAATAAATTATATTTTCTGTTTGTTTTAAAGCACTGAGATTACAATTACTCTGTTATCTGTATAAAGAGATTAGTATTCAAAATAAAGAGATTTTAATTAGAACAAATGATTACAACTGTTTTGTCTTGAAAGCATAGAGATTACAAATAATGTGTGTATAAAGCATTCATTATACAATAATTGTATTACTTTGAAAGTAAAAAATATTGCAAATACATTGCATCCAAAGCAAAAAATAGAATATAGTTATCAGTACTTTTAATGCATCAAAATTTTAATCACGTTTTGAAAGTATAGAGATTTCTACTGCAATGCTTCTAAAGTGTCAAAATTACAATTGTCAAGCTTTTAAAGTACATTGTGCAGAGGTACTTAACAGATCAATTTTATAAAAATGTATGCATAACATTTTTATTTTATTTGAACAGTTTATTTTTATCCGACTGTGATACAACACAATAAGACTTCACATTAATTACACTTCTTAAAATAATCAGTAATCTATTGCCAGATCGTTATTAGGATGTTATATTTATAGATTACCGGTTAATAATAAGTAGTATAGATCAATGATTTAAAAATAAACATGATAATAGTAGATTATAAAAATAAATTATAGCAAAATTAATAAATAGATTTGTTTTATAAATAAACAAATAATTGTTATATTTAATAAAATATTAAATAAATAACAATCATTTTCTAAGATAAAATTAATAAGCTAATAAATCCAGTTGTGTATAAAGTCAGTATTTAGTTTTTAGCTGTTAACTAATATTAATTTCTATTTTTTTAAATGTATTTATTTAAAGATAAAATTTATTGTAAAATAAGTAAAAATTAATAAATTATTTTTATACTATTATAAATTAAATATGATCTAAGTACTGCAGTAACTAATTAATTAAAATATAATTATATGATTTTTATCTTAAATTTTATCAACATAAAACTTACATTTTAATAAGCAAATTGAATTTATAGTTTATAATTTTTAACATTAGGTATGTTTACTTAATAAACAGTCTAATTAATTGTATAAACAGCAAGGATCTTACTTGGGGCTTCTTTGAGTTTTCATATCTCAATAAAAAAAAAGATTAAACAAAAATATATTACAAATAAAAAAAGGGTAGAAGATAGTAGCTTGTGCGGTGAAATAGCTAAAATAAAAAAGAAGCAACTGTTTTCTCAACTATCTTTAATTAAATTTATTTTAAATTATTATTTAATGAACTCTAATGCTGAAAAAATATAAATAAATAAATAAAATAAAATATAATAATAATTCAAAATTTGAAAACGTTAATGACCACCTATGTTTAACAATATAAAGTTTTACAATGCTTAACACAAGAGAAGAACTTGGCTTAAGTAAGTAAGGACTTAAACATAGCTAAATTAGATGGTTTTTAAGCAAAGTTAGAAAACGTAGCTGAAAATTCACTCTTTTTCTTAGTTAAAACAAAGCAAATAGGTGTAGATGTGGGTCGTGAAGGGTAATAAAAAGATGTGGTTTAAAATTTAGGAATGGCTATATTTCGCCCCACTCCGGGGCATAGTAAAAATAGGCATTTCTAAAATAAGTTTTCTTATGTATAGTTTATTTTTCCCCTAATCAAAACTGTATATATATATTAAGTTAAAATTATGTTTCAGACACGTCTATGCCCCGGAGTGGGGCGAAATATTGCCATTCCTAAATTTTAAACCACATCTTTTTATTACCCTTCACAACCCACATCTACACCTTTAGTTATTATAAAAGGGACAATATAGGAAAAAAAACTACGTAAAGCAAATAGAGATAATAACCAAGTAAAAACTAAGTCTATAACATTGTTAATGAATTTTCATTCGAATCAGTGGTTAGAACTAAAATACTCACCCTAGGACTAGTTTGCATAACAAAAAATTGATTTTATTGTAGTTAACACAAAGCAAATTCCTAACTATGTAATTTAGTAGACTAAAAACTAACAGGTCTAATTTTAGTTTATACAAAACATTTACTCTTATAACTTATAATTGGCTAATCTTTGTTTACAAAGAAAGTAAATTGTTCTTATAATAGTTTGCCTAGGCAAGAACTCTATCAATGTCAAAATACACTCTTTTTTATTTTAATTATTTTATATTTTAACTCAACAACATTTGACTTAATCTATTTTTCATATTTTTTTTTTATATATATTTTATGTGTATCAATAATAATTTATTTGAACGCACGCCTTTTATTTTAAGTTTGATTTATTAAATGGACACCTGAATGAAAATTTGAAGTTTATACTTGGATTTTCTTTTTTTAAGTTGTTAATTTTTTACAAAAATATGAAAAATGTATTGAATTCATGATGTTAAGGTATAATATTAGTTTGTGTTACTATTATATTATTGTTTTGATCGTGATAATAAATTAAGTTATCATTAATTAGAGTGATATGATGATTTCAAGATATACTTCATGACAATAAAATCTTTGGTATAAACTAGACTATGAGATCATATAATGTATAATTATATAATTAAATAATTGGTTGTTTTGACTGAGATTTTGTGGTAGCACTTCATAATTATGACTAGAGAGGTTAAAAAAGAAACATAACAATATTGTCACCACAATTTTTATTACACATAAACTCACAAACGCGTTTCGACAAATAACATCATCTTCAGTGTGTGTTAACTTAGTAAGGGTACAGAAATTTCAGTACAGAATTAACCCTTACTAAGTTAACACACACACTGAAGATGATGTTATTTGTCGAAACGCGTTTGTGAGTTTATGTGTAATAAAAATTGTGGTGACAATATTGTTGTGTAACTTTCTACCAACCTCTCTAGTCATAATTATATAATTAAACATTGGGTAATAGCTGTTAAAACAAAATACTACTTCCTTTTTAATAAAAAATGAAATGAATTTTAGTTTATACAATCTTTATCTATTTTGCGAATGATAATTTTTCTAATAATTATAGAATCCCTTCCAAATATATTTCACATTTCTGCTGAACATAAACAGTTTCTTGATATTCCTCTTTAAATTTGATCGATCCTAAATAATCTGTGATAAAGTCCAGCTGATGTTAAATATACAATTTGATTTATTAACCCTTTTGCAGCTGTTAAGTTGTTATCTGTTTTTGTCAAGCCTTTTGTTAAGGCTTTCATAGAAAAACAGATGACAACTTAACAGCTGCAAAAGGGTTAATAAATCAAATTGTATATTTAACATCAGCTAGACTTTACGAAACTCTTTAATTTTGATATGACAATAACAAAAGTTGTCATATCAAAATTAAAGAGTTTCATAAACTGTAAAAGAAATATCATTAGAAATCATATTATAGTTTGTGCTAAATGAGTTTTAGTTCTTTGACAGCTCAGAAAAGTAAAAGAATAGGTTGGAGAGCCAATGAATGTTCAGCATTTTAAAATCCCGTACTCTCATTGGCTCCCTCCACCCATTTTTTTTTTACTTTCCTGTGGTGTCAAAGCACTAAAATTCATTTGGCAGAAACTGTAATATGATTCATAATGAGATTGCTTTTATAGCTTACGAAACATTTTAGTTTTGATATGAGTCCTTTTGTCTTATCTCTTCTCTTTTTAACTAGTACTTGTGTAATATTAAGTATCCCTTTATCCTTTTCAAAACGATGATGAGTGAATATCACACATTGGAGAAGCAAATCCGTTGATAAATAAAATATTTACTAATAGATTTGAAATGTATCCAATTCAATAAGAATGAGACAAAATTTTAATTTTACCAGACCATCTAGAAAATTGTCTATTTGTCCAAAAAATAGGGCGCCTTCAATAGCTTAAAATAACAGAACTGCCCTTGTCAAAACAGTACGTATGGTCACCCTAATTAACCCTTAAATACTAATGGTAATTGGATGGCTGGTATTACTAAACCTTCTTTGATTCAACTAACATATGCAGAAAATACATTTTTGGATTGAAACTACACTTTTATAAAGAGAAAACTATTAAGAACTCATTACTAAATCATTTAGTGAGATATACAACCATTTGATCACAAATAACTTATTAGGAACATCAGAAGAATCTGAAATTGAGTGAACATTAATGCACCAGGTCCCATGCCCCAGGCCAAAAGCCCTAGGCCCTTTGCTAAGTGCTCCAGGCCCCATATTATCGGCCATTGGTCTCTGACCCAAGGTCAATTACCCTTGGCCCCTTACCCCTAGGCCTATTGCCCCTTACCCCAGGCCATTTTCCCAGGCTATAACCTCATTCGATGATCAATTAATTCCCTACGTTTATTACTAAACGTTAGTCGAATGTAACGAAGTAGCTTTGACAGGAATTTGCCAGAACACGAGTGTATGCTCAAAAGGACTACTACCACTACACTAGCAGGTGTGTTACTAACCAGTGCAAGCACTGCAGAAGGATAGGGTACATCACCATCGCATATGAGCGTAAAAGGTTAAGGTTCAAACTGTGCTCGTTGATTCGACTACCATTAGCATTCCAGGGTTAATAATCTAAATGTTGCTAAATGTCCGAAACTAGATTACTAAAATATCTGCCGATACCACTGTAAGAGAACGTTTATGGTTGTAGCCTGAGTACACTCTCAGTGGGCATCCATAAATGTCCATTAAAGAGAAAGGGTGTCTGCTCCACAGCTATTTGAGCGGTAACTCCACGGCATTATCATCAGTATCGTCGACAACTGTTGGTAACATCTGCTGGTATTCCACTTTTGGTTAGGTTTCTTTCTGTGATAGTAATCTTTACTGATATTCTATCACCAAACCTGCAATTTTTACCATTATTCCAGTACTCAAGTGGTAATTTTACTACGTTTTTATTAGCTTGCATTCTTGTTTGTTTGTTTGTCCGGTACAAACCTGGCAATCAATTTCTAACTAACTTCCCGAATAGCTTGACATTTGAAACTTTTAGCATAGCTCAGAATACGATGACAATGCATTATTTTAATACTTTTAGCCATCTTTCAGCAGAATTTAATTAGTTTTCAGCCAATTTTGCTGTGCGGAAAGTTAGTTCGGAAAAAATCCACAAGTTATTTTATTTGTTTTGCCATATCCAATATTTTCGCAATCTTCATTTTGACGGGTCTCACATTTGTGATAGATAAACATTGAATGACAGCAAAACAGGAAATATCGATTATATTATTTATCGATTATATTATTTCAAATATATCGATGGCCCGCTTAGATTTGGTGTTGGGGAGATCCGTTGTACAAAGATTTATCCTTTTATAGGTTTAAGATCAGCTCTCTGGATGGTTGTCATTTATGTGAAGTAAATAAATTCCGAACTATTATATATATATAATATCATATTATATATATATTAAACATTATATATTATATAACAATAACAATTATATTATCAACATTACATACGATTCAACAGAAAATTTAAAAATGTAGTATATAAAAAGTTCTTTTTATCTTGAAATTATTTACCACTAACCCTGCACTTCTTTTTGTTTTGTAAAGATGCAGTTGGAGATAAATATTATTTACATTAGTTAATAGTTATATCAAGTCAAGCATGAGTCTAATATTAAAGGATAATGTAATAAAAGCCTTTAACCATAGCAAAAAAAAAAAAAAAAATAGGGTGACTAAAAAAATAACAATGTCCCGAGCTCAGAGTAAAAATAATTTTCAGAGCAGAGGGTTAAATTAAACACTTCCTTTTAAATAAAAATTCTGTTGAATCATCTGAACAATATTAATACTAACCCAATTCTTGAAAATTCAAATACCATAAAAATCTCCAGACGGCAGTTTCACCAAATCTTTATAATGGTAAATCAAAGCCGCCGATAATCTTGTAATAAAGATTTATATTGTTGAATCAGATGCTGCTCCATATCCTGAATGGCTATTATACAAAACCTTTTCCTGGCTCAGTCAAACGTTGCTAAATATCTATCATAGCAAACACTGCTGCAGTTCATTACAGTGGCGTATCCAGTGGCTAGGTCTGGAGGGGGCACATTCTAAGTCAGTTTAGATAAGGGGGGGGGGGGGATTCATAGAGGTAACAAGAAATGGGAACTACTTATTCAACAAAGCAGCTGCGCCCCCCCCCCAAAAAAATCTCCGCACGCCAAGTAACAATAACTGTTGTAGAACGTATTCGTTAGAAAATGTTATGCTGATGCTTACTGCAGTAAAATATCTTACTGTAAGTCATGGGCGTCGTCTGCAGTTAATTATTGGGGGGAATCCATGGGGGGGGGATCCGGGGGAGCCCTTGAGAAAATTTTGAAAATATCACCTCTCAAAACAGCGCTTTTATGCATTTCTGAGGTGAATGTAAAAATATGTATTAACAAAAAATACGGCGTACTTGGGTCTGGGCCCGTCTGGGGGGGGGGGGGGGCACGTGCCCCCTGGTCCCCCCTGGATACGCCACTGGTTCATTAAAATATTGCTAAATTATTATAATACACCTTCTATATTAAACTTTCCTAAATGATCTTAACATCTTTCGTATCAAATCCTGCAATAGTTCCATCAAAGGATGTTAAGTAAACTGAAAAACTCAAACTCTTCAATTGTTTCATTAATTAATGCTTCAAATTGATTTCAACAATCTTAAATGACATTAACAGGTTTTCATAAAATAGATAAAGATTCTATAAATAATATTACATTCAATATAATATTTTGAATAATTCTACAATCACTTTAAATAATAAATCCTACTATTACTTATTAACCTAATTTATATATTTTATGTTTAATAGTATAATCGAACTACTTAAGTCTAGAAGTATATTATGTACATTGAATATTTAATATCAGGGATCACTGATATCATTTGAATTAATCTCTGTAATTGATTAGCTTTGATAAGATCTTAATAAAGAATACAAACAAGTAAACTTCAGAAAAGCAACTTTTTCCATACTGAAATTGTCTTTCTTTCTAAATGAATTATTATTGTTTAACTGATTTAGTTGGTAACTTTACAATGTGTTATTAAATTTAATTGGTTCCTCTTAAAACTTGTGCAGATTGTAGGCACTGCTAGTTTAGTAGTAGTAGTAGGGGCGGGAAGGCCAGGCCTGGCAATTAGACCACATTCCGGTTCTTTTTGCCCACCCCTATACTCACACCAATCAAACCACCCCCAGAATTAGCCTCGAATTTCCTAGTTTGGGTTAAAAAGGAGAAAATGTCATGCCACTTTAGAAATGTCTAGTGACCAGCTCCTCTTCCTTGATATCCCCTGCTCCTGATACATGAAAACGCAGTCTGCCATATCCTTCACAAGCTCCCACAAAGTGGTAACTACTAGTTTACCTCTACAGTGTAGAATTATATTTATTCTAGATTAGGCCCGTTTCACACGAGGCGATTTTAATTGATTGAACTAGTTGCCTGTTTACTCTCAACTAGTTGACTGCCCGTGTGAAGACTTTTTCAGGCCTCTTTCACACCTGGCAACTGGTGGAATCAACTACTCTTCCCAACGGGAGGAAATCAGAGGTGGAAGGTGGTAATATAATAATAATTATTATTATTATTACTTAAAAACTTGAGCTTTGCACATTTTTACACATTACGCAAACGCATATTAAATGTTTAACTTCTCTATATTTTTCCAATATGTGGGTCAAAAAGTTACGCCAGTTTTTTAAAATTCACATCTCTATCGTGAACGGTTCTGGGGATATTAACTTAAGTACGACAGACAGACAGACACATCACCCTCGGCTTAAGGGTTTCAAGGATGATCTACGAATCCCTAAAATGGAGGAAATCTAGTTGAAGAATGTAAGTTCATCGGGAAATGGGCGCTTTCTCACAATTATATCAGAAACTACTAAGCCACGAGGATAAATTCTTCAATTTAATTGGAAGAGAAAGTATAGAATCCATATGGAACAAGTGTGCCAGTTGACTCAACTAAGTTGACTCATGTGAAGGGCCTAATGCCTAGTAGTGTCTTTTTAGTTGAATCAACTAGTTAGGATGAGAACGTGAGCGGCACATGTGCCTGGACTCCTAGTCACCTAGGCGGATGATTTGACTGCATTTGAAGGGTTTCGGGCGATTCCTTAACATTTGATAACAGGCTACACTCCTTTTCAACCACCAGTCAACTAGTTGAATCAACTAAGTTGCCTCGTGTGAAACGGGCCTAAGAGTAGTTCATGACCAATGACCACATTAAGTAGGTAAGTAAACTATTCAAAAGATTACCCCTAAACTATTAAGAGATTTACCCTCTTTTCCTACAGTAATCACATATTATGTTATTAATTTCTCAAAAGTACGTATCGATTTTATCCACTATAAAGCCAAAAATCAACTATATAAACTCTTACCCTACTTTCTTAAATGAATCCCCCCCCCCTTAACAAATGTAAACAACTGAGTTAACATTGTAATCCCTGATAAATATTATTTTGAATATCAGTTCATATTTGTCTCAAACACATTATCTGTAAATAAACTAAAATAATGTTGATTTTACATGCATTTTGCTTATACATGTTCATACGCTTAATTAATTTATACATTTATAATGTGAAGAAATAATTTTTTTTTAAGATATCAATAAATACAATATTAAATCACAATTCAATATTTACGCTTATAAATTAAGTATTTTATTATTAATTAATATTTATTAATTTAAGATTGTGATTATTAATTTAAAGAAAATTTAATATTCGATAGAAGATATATTAATAGAAAATACAGCGAGAATATTCTAATAGTTCAAAGATACAAAGTGTACAGTTTCGTGACGATAGATATAGATTATTTTTTTTAACTATAAATTACTTATAATTTTTTGTTTAAAAATTTGTGTGGACCAGAAACACTGTGCGGGCCTCACTGCAAAGCGTGAGAAGATATAAAGCTAAGAAGAGAAACATAGATAAAGTTTAATGCAAAAATAATCTTACTATCTATAGTAGTTGATAATAATTATAGTTATACAGATTAAAAAATAAATCTATAGATTATACATTATTATAATATTCATATATAAAAAAATAAATACGTTGTGCTTTTTAAATACCTAGATGACTTCTTAAATTCTAAGATCTACAAAGCTTTTCAGCTTGAGCATAAATCTATATATTTTAGTAATCATTTTGTAGATATTAATTATTTATTTTAAGACTAACCTTATAATTAATCATTTAAGTAAAAGGATGATTACTTAAATAATATTAATATTAAATACATTAATATTTGAAATAAATAAATAAAAAATATACATACATATTAAAAAAAAATGTAATCCATGTACAAAAATTGGTGAATCCAAAAATTTAATGCATTAGCATCAGTAGCGTAGCTAGAGCATTGGGGGCTCCACCACAAGAACTTTTTGGGCCCCTCGCCAAAGAAAAAAGTCCAGTCATGCACCATGACTTAATGAGCGAATTTTCAAAGAAATCTGCGTATTATTGGCTTATGGTAATATAGGAAAATTTTGGTTTAGAATTTGCATGGGTGAAAAAAAAAAATTGGTTCACAGGGGTAAGGGGTACAAAAGATAGTATTTACCCTTCAAGATGCATGTCGTTTGAAAGCTCTTTAAGAGTACAGTAATTGTTTTTATGTACACTTTTATCATATTTTCATGTAAAAAGGGGGTAAAATGGAAAAACCACGTTTTTATGCTATTTTTGACCCTAAATAATAAAAATTGGACCCCTAAATGAACTCAAAAATTCTGGCTAACGAACTCATCCTTTCTTTTGATATTATTGACATTTTAAAATTTGTTTGAAATTTTTAAGTGCATCCTAAGGGGAGATATCGTCTGGAGTGACACATATTTACATACATATATAAAAAAAAAGTGTTACGAATGGTGTTGTTAAGAATGGTCTAAAACGGATTCCATTACAAAAATTTTGAAGCCATTGAAGCCAATAGCGTAATTTTCTTTGAAAATTCGCTGATTGATGAGAGAGAGAGAGAAAAAAATTGCGTTCAGAATACACAGGGCCCTCTGACAATGGTACAGAAGTAATGTTCATTTTTTTGTTTTAGATTTGGGGGCCCCCTGGTGCCAGGGGCAATTATGCCCATAGTTATGCTACTGATTAGCATTAACACTAGATTTTAACGTGAATTCAATCACCAATAATAATAATTGGTGAAATACCAAATTTTTAATATAATAGCATAAAAACTTATCTTGCAATAAGTGTTTATTAAAACAAATAAGTAAATCATATAACTGACTAACAAACCATACTTTATATTTTGGACCAAAAAATAATAATCAATTATGAATGAAATGGAATGACTGAATTAATGGTTTAAAAAAGTTAAATATGAACATTTTATAATTAAAATTATTCACTTAAGAAATTTATTCATTACAAAAGCAAATTTACTACATATTTTTTTTAATTAAATAGGTAACAAATTTAACTTTAATTACCTATTTTTAGATCTTTTCTGATATTTATGTTTGATGTTAATGAAGTAAAAATAAGACTGAATGGTCCAAAATAATAAAAATATGAATGAATACAACAAAATAAATTTAAAATGTATTTAATAAACAAATTATTAACAAATAAACGATTGGGATAATAAACAAATAAAATCAGAGCAAAATGTACAGCATATAAGTGTCGAAAATTAAATTAATTGTCTACAAAAATTAAATATTTACTTTTGCTTATTTTTAATTTATTCTATGTGATAACTATCAATAGTATATTTTCGCTTAATATATTTTGTACAGCTATAAATTAACCTTATATTTAATAATGTAAATATTAATAATTTGAATAAATGCTTACTGTCGACTGTAGATCACTGGAGCAATGGAATCCTACATATAGGCAGTGTTTCTTGTGGATATAACTGTATTAGGACTCTCTTTCCAACAATTAGAGGGAAAGATAACATGTTAGACAGATTAAGCTAGGAGGTTTATGCTCCATTTTTACATATCTGACAGGAATAAGGCCCAAATATAGTAGCTTTTAATGGGACCCTATCTAAAACCAGGTTTGGACCTAATTTTCCCCATATTAATACCAAGGTTTCCACAGGATTTCAAAAGAAAAATTCCAGGACAAAATCATGATTTTACAAGACACTCCCAGCATTTGAACCGAAGGCTTTGAGAAAGATGTCTGGTCTTCAAAGATGTTTCACTTAAAAATTCGAATGAAATGTGATGCCAGTCCTCTTGTTTGGCAGCAGAATGTAGAAAGTAATAAGAAAAATCTTTAATATGGTTCCTTTTGACAATTCTGCCCAGCGCCAGAACAACAACTTTTGGCAGCCACAGGCAAGATAAAACCTCCCAGAAAGTCTGGAAAGGGAGAGTCAGACCTTAACCTCCCTTGTTGTAAGAAAAGGAGAAAATAAGCAAAGCCTAGGTAGGCTATGCTTAAAAGATTTCAAATATAAAAATACTAAAACCAAACTGCACAAGACATTAAAAGCTGTGAAAAAGAAAAATTCTATAACCCATTAACTGAGTAATTATGAATAGGAAGTGGATCTGGATTGAACTCACTTTAAGATTATCGCAGAATGGCATGATCAAGATAAGGTTGGATTGGAAACTCCCAGGGAAATTTAATCAGAGAAAGATCCAAGTAGACCTTGAGGCCAAAAGGATTGGGAAAACCTGTAAGGGGATAAAGAAGGTGGTGCTGATACTAGTGCAGTGGAGGCAGACTGTACAGGCCAAAGTAAAATTAAGCATAATATGAAGATTTTGTAACTTACACACACACAACACTTAACAACATTTAAACTCTTTTAAGTGTGAGTTCTATACTCTACTGCCGATTAAGTTCTGCCAAAACCATTCCAGTGATCTTTAGATTCAGCCAAAGTTGAAAATAAGCATTTCTTTAATGAGCATTCTTAAACACTTCTATTAAGTAAGAATGTATTTATTTACATTATAATTTATTACTTAATATTATTATAATATTAACATATTTTTTGTAGATTTATTATACTATTGCTAATACACGCGTGCAAACTGACTAACAGCGCATGACTGACTACAAATGAGCAACACATACATATAAAAATATATAATATAACATTAAAAATAATTATTTATTTAATATAATTGCTTCATTTAATAAAGAAAAAAATAATCATCAAACATGTGCTAGACGAATTTACTGCTTCAGGATTTGACGACTTCTCAAAAGAAAGCTTTTTCTTGAAAATATATATATATATATATATATATATATATATATATATATATATATATATATATATATTGTAAAGTAATTCTTCTCTAAAAAATAAATTTATAAGATAAAAATGCAGGAGCTTCTATTAAGTTACAAATTTTCAAATCACTTGCTACTCTGGAGGTTTAACTCAGATTTTTTTTTTTAATTCTCTTTCAAAATAAATTATTGCTTTAATTTATAAAACATGGCTTTCTAAACATCAATTAATAGCATCAATTGATTAATTAATCATTAATAGCAATAGAACAATTTTTTTTTTCATGCTTCAAATAAAAATTCAGACAGCAGTTTCAATTTGTATGTTACCCCACTTGGCAATTTTGATTTCCCATTGTATTTTGTAGTAGAATTGTTTTAATCAGACTAATCTGCCAAATTAAAATTCACTAATTGTTTAATCAAAGTTAATTCTAGTAATTAAAAAATTAGTTTATCTATTTACTACCATCTAGTTAATCTGTTAACTACCAACTTACTTGAACAATATCCTCTGTTATAAACAGCTTGGGTTTCCGTTGAAATCTGCATCACAAAGGGGTTGAAGTCCTTGGTTTTGCTTCCATTACTGGAAGCATCTTCAGGCGTGTGCTGCATCGTGATGTTTATTTAAGCAATAAACGTATGTCTTATTGTTGCTTCAAGTAAACATCACGATGCAACACACTCCTGAAGATACTTCCAGTAGTGGAAGCGAAACCAAGGACTTCAACCCCTTCATGATGTGGATTTCACCGGAAAACCAAGCCATTTATTATGTATGAGTCTACCCGCAGAATTCTATGCATCAAGTTAATAAAAAAACAAGTTCCACTTCTCAGGGCATTGAGCTAGACTAAAATGAATCCATTTTAGGATCTTGTACACGTATGTTAGCTTATGTTACTGCATGTAAGATTATGTTAGCTCTATAATATCTTTTTTCTTTTTGCTGTCCCCTTTGGTTCAGATTTTGATTTAAAAAGGAACAGCATGAACTCTAAATAAGGTTTTGAGAATGTCCCAATATAGGGATGAAATATCAACCGATGTTTTAAAAAACTAAAACAGTTTTTTTATTTTACCCCTCTAGACACCTCATCAAATTTTTAAATTAATATCTTTTTTGCTCACAGGGAAGACATAACCGCACAAATTCTTAATATTCATAAATAATGTCTCTTGTCTATTTGATAATACCTAATTTAGTTCATTTTTGCTCTCAAACAAAAAAATATATATATTTTTTTAATTAACCAATATAAATAAATAAATTATATATTTTGTGAACACTAAACACATTTACTCCTAGTAAAAATTGTATTAGGATTTTAAAAAAATTAGGTGCAAAAATAACAGAAATATGCATATTTTTCGGTGCAATAGAAATAATAACATTGAAAAGGTGCGGAGTAGCAAGCATTGAAAATTTTATTTTTCTTACCTTGCTGCTCTCTTTGTAATGTTATTTCCTTTTAGATCAAACTGTTGATTATAACCTTGAGATTTTGAAACCTCCTAGTTATCAACTGTTATTTCATTATTAACTCACTTGATTATCGACAACCTTGGAAAGCTTTCTCTTGAGGTCAAAATGCAGTAAAGTACGCTCAAATTACACCCTCTTGTCATAATTATGTAAATATAATTGAACAGAGTATTTATGAAAAATATCAATTATTTTATAATAATTTGAAAAAAAATGTTGAGGAAATTTTTATAAAAGAAAGAAAAAAAGGAGCAAATAAATTAAAGAAAGCCTGTTTCAATTTAAGTATTTTGAATATACTAAATGGATGTAAAATTTATAAATTATTAGATACAAAATTATAAAAACTTAGGTTATCTTTAGTAACGTTATTAGTATAACAGAGGCAAGTAGTAAGGAAGATTTTGATATTTTAGTAGCAGCCGAGGCTGCTACTAAAATATCAAAAAAATGTCATAATGTCTTATTAAGGGCTGTACCCTTAATAAGACATGACCCTTTTGGTAGGGCTTATGATTTAAAGAACAATTAAGATGTTTTAATGGTAATAAAGCCCCCCCCCCCCCCCCCCCCCCAGGGAGCTTTATACTCTTTTTACAATTAGTATTAACTATTGACAGCACGAGAACATACAAAAATGTGGAGGGGAGCCAATGAGAGAGCTGGATTTTGAATTCTAGACAGTTGGGCCAACTAGGGAAATAAAAATATCACTGTACCCACCTCTCCTACAGGACTAGGGGCATTATTTTTTTTCCTCATATATATTGGCCAATCTGAGTGTCAAAAGGTAATACTAATTGTAAAACAACTATAGATGAGGAGCTTAGTATCAAAGACGGACAAGAGCACATTTCAAAATTTTACAGGAGAGCCGAAAAACTTTAGCTCAAATTCTACAGGTGCTAGAGCAATGATTTTTTTCTGTAGATTCTTAATAGACTCAAAACTAGTTAGAAGGACTGAAAACGTGAATTTCTTAGATATTTTAGCTGCTAAATGGAGTTAAAAAGTGGAGTTGTCCGCTTTTGAAACAAAAACAAGGTTTTGTCTGTTTTTGAAGCAAAATGACGTTGAAAATAATGGTTAGAATAATAATATTGGAGAAATAATTTTTTTTTTTTTTTACGTTTTTCAGAGATCTTAGAGGGTAGTGCCCCAAAATTTAGAGCTAAAATTAATTTCTCGATTTCCCCTCGGGGTATCATTTTTCTAAATATGATAGAGTAGGTATTCAGATGCTAAAGCCTGCATTGCATCATAGGAAAGAGTTAGTAAAATACAGCCTCCTGATTGGCTGTTTCGGTTATGTCCACTTTTAAAGCAAAACGTGTGTTGACTTGTCCGTATTTGAAACAAAACTACAAATATTATTGCATTTTTACCCCTTTTCTGGTCGTTTTTGATGCAAATGGATAGCAGAATCTAATACTGCAGCCAAAAATCTATAAGAATCAATTGATAACTGAAATTCGGAAAAAATGTTGAATGTCCGTCTTTGATACTAGGCTCCTCAGATGTTTTAGTAGTAGTCAAGAATAACCTCTAAAAATACAAAGCTGAAGAAAGTCAGTATGACTCAAAGAAAGTGGTATCAAAGGACAACCTCCTGGGAAGCGTTATATTGGTAACATAGACTAACCATTTAGAAACACTTCAAATATTTCCTGTAGAAAATGATTAATAATGGGATTTCCAATTAGTGACTGAATCCTAGAAAATGTTAGATCTTTTATTAGTGGTCATTACCAATTGCTAGGAAAACCTAAGCCTTAAGTAAGCCGTGAGTGATATAAAGACAAGGCCCTTTAGGAATATCTCTCATAATAACATTATAGAGTATATTCGACTCGGCACCTTTTGGCAAATAAATATTACGTTTGTAAATGTTATAAAAATTCAAATCCAAATCTTTATTTAGTTACACTTACTGTATTTTTTTAATATTTAGTTTACTTATGTTGGCTAACCTGTGATTAACCGGGTCTCAGTCTCAGAGTTCCTCATGGCCGTTAGGGTTGGCTTGACCAAATAACTTTATTTCATTATGTACTTGTTGACTAACACTATATTTCTTCACTTTTTAAGTATTCAGTCTGTGATTATTACCATGCCCTAACAAGCCCCAACAGCAAATAAAAAAAATAGACTGCCAATTGGTGTGGCACATAGCTTCCTCGCATCCTATCCACGTACTTTATTGATTTCATGCTTTTACAAGCCATTATTGTCTAATTGGTTTAATTGTTTCCCCCGTTTTTTTTTTTTAATCTGTCAAAATTGTTTTGATTTTTTAAACGAATTAAAGTATCAATTTAGCAAAAGTTAAAGAGCGCAGACGGTTCATATTAATCTGGGGCTATCTGCGGGTTACTTTCAATAAACTATAAAGGTTTCATTCAAATCGAATAAGTACTTTTGAAGCTATAGGTGTAAATAAATGTATGTTTGTGCACAAGTGGAAGAGAAACAAATAGGCGCAGAAGGTTGAAACTTATATGGGACCAACAATGAGCTAATTATGACCTACCACCCAAATTTTATTAAAATTGGACTAGTAGTTTTTAAGATATGTTGGTTCACAAAAATTGAACGACAGACCGACTGACAGACAGACACGAAACTGAAAATGATCCCTGATGTCTGAAACGGATTTCTGTCTTGGAATTTTTGAAATCGGAGACTTAAAAATTTTTCATTTTTCAGAACGATCACATAGCTTCCGTTACCTTCGGTAAGCTCGGAAGCAAATTTGTGCATTATTCGTCCGCACTCTTCAAATGTTGATGACCGAATTCTAGGATTAAGTAAAATTGGAAATAGTGAGTTGTAGATAAGATAGTTATCGATTACGGCAGTTAAAAATCATTCTCCTGGGTAGCTTAGTTGGCAAGAGCATCTGTACTAGAAATACAGGAGACCCGTGGTTCAAATCCCGGCGCGGGAGTATATTTTTCACTGTCTGTTTCCCGTAGTAAATAATCATTTAAATTAAAATTTAAACTTTCCGTAGTAGGAAAACTACCAAAAACTTAAAATTGATATTTTTAAGTAAATCTAAATAAAATTAGATCCATAGGTTCATTAAAATACGATTAAATCAGATTTTTTGATTTGTTATAGAAATATGCAATAAACTAACTTTTGATGGATGAAAACCTTTTTTCACTCATTTATCAAACTAACATTGTTCATAATTTTTATTATTGTACCTAATTCTTCATTTATATAATTCCAACACTCATAAATATAAATCAAATTTTGATCTTATTTATCAAAATACATAAATAAAAGCAGGCTTTTCTAAAAATAAATAAATAAATAATAATAACAAAAATATTTAGTCTACTAAATAAATTATAAATAGTCATTTCTTTTGTTAAATTCAAAGTTTTTTTGTTGTTTTTTTTTAACATAATAATAAATTAAAATCAGTCTATGATAATCTTTATATATTTTTTTTTTTTCGATATATTTTTTTTTTAACTTATTTATTCTCATTTTAAAGATACACAATACATTTTATTGATACAAATATATTTTTTTTTAGTTTGGAACATTTAAAATATATATTTTTAAGGACGATTGAACACTTAATGATATGTGATGATATATATATTTTTTTTTAAATTTTATCAAAAAAGATGATATTTTTGATATACCTATCATAAAAGGATCTTTAAAAATACAATAATTATATGATTTTTTTTTTTTTTTTTTTTTAATTACTTATGGATACGATAAACTAAATTTTAATGCTAATTAATATTTTGAACTATACTAGAAAAAAGCTATACATAAATTTGTTTTATCTTACAAACTAACTTATTCTAATGATATGGTTTTTTTGATATGTATCGTTCTTGGTCGGACAAGATGGAATTTGTTCCAACTGTCGATCAAATTTTGATATGTTTAATATTAAAATTAAAAAATATAATTTTTTTTTTAAATAATAAATTTATATATCTATATTATATAAATTAAATAATATATATATATATATATATATATATATATATATATATATATATATATATATATATATATATATATATATATATATATATATATATATATATATATATATATTAAATATATAATATTATAATCCTGACACAGGTATATATTATATACTTGTAAATCTAGTCATAGATAAAATATGACATAATTGTATTAAAATAAAAGGTCCTATCATCAATATATCATATAACTATTATGTTATATGAAGTCATATAATTGTACACAGTATGCTGAGTACAATAATAACATAATCTTGATATAGATTATGTTATATGATATAGATAATATATGATAATCTTGATATAAATTATGTTATATGAATTCTAAAATAAAATAATCATATAAGTTATCTGGTTTATCTACTAATATACATAATAATTTTAAATGCAAATTAAAAGGAAAATAAATTAACTTAATTAAAAGGAACAGTAATTAACCTTAATGATAAAAAATGTTAATGATGTAATCATTAGCAAGAACTACATCTTACTCATCTAGGTATAAGCATTGATAATATTATACAGGGTGACTCAAACTTGGTGGGGTAGTTAAGTAAGAATTTTTAATTTTAAGAAAAAGCACTTTAAAAAAAAAAAAAAAAAAAAATCATCTTAGGAACCTGTGCCTTTTGTTATAAGGGTTAAGCAAACAAATATTTTAAAAAAAAAACCTTTTCATTAGAAACAGTCCAAATTAAACTAGTATTTTTAAAAAGAAAATATAATATGTTAATAATTTTATTAAAAAAAAACTTTTTAAAAACAAGCTTTAATTTGTATTCTTCTCCAAAATTGACCAAAAAAATTAAAAAGGGTTGTAATTTGAAACTGGTTTAGAATCAGCCACATGGTTTTACCACAATTTTTGTTCCTTACGAGCCAAAAAACAATTTTCCTGGGAAAATTGACACAATAAGTTAGGGTGACCCTGTAAAGTATTATATAATTAGATATTATGGTTGGAATTGATTGGTGTTTAAGGCACATTCTGTTGCAAACTTAAGTTCAAACATTTCTTTACTATTTAAATAATAGGATGTAAAACATTCCAGATAACTTCCTATCTTGATTATATATTCATAAATTATATTTAAAACACAATATAATAATTAAGTAACAAAACTTAATAATAACAGGAACAAAATAAAATATCACGAACACATGAAAATAATCAGTACAATATGACAACAATTAAAATCATACGTAAAGCAATTTAGGAAATATCTTTTACTTCAAGTAGATAACAAGTTTAAACAGAATTTATATGATATGTATTTAACTTATCTACTCAAGTAAAAAATTATTTAACCTACATATAAATAAGATAACAATATTTGTATTAAATTTATAAACAAAATTATAAGTTCATAAATTGTAACAATAACATCAAAATTAAAATGTTGCATAATTATAATTTTTAAGTAATGATAAAAAAAAAAATAATGATGAATTTTAAAATTCATAAATAACAATACAAGTAAACTTAATGGTCTAACTTCATAGACATAACACTTAAATAAATAAGTGTGAACAAATTAATAATGAATAATAAAAATAACCGAAAACGTATATTGGCATAACTTAATAAGGTGTAAAATAAAAGTCCACTATCAAGTCAATCTAAGAAAACCTTCAAGTGTAAAATAAAAATATAAAAATCTAATAAAAAGATTTAAACACAAACAAATAAATAATAAACTTTTAAATGTAGACAAAATTAATAACAATTAACAATAAACTTATGGGCAAAAGTTTTAGGTTTCAACAAAAATTAAATAATATCAAAAACACCTTCTTTTAGATAAAACGTTAAGATTACAAAATAAATAACAAGTTCAATAAATATTTATAGAATATTAACATTTAAATTAATTATTCTTTTATAAATATATATATTATATTTTTTAAATAAACAATTTCCTCTCTCAGTATGATAAAAGCTAGTAACATTTTTTTTTAAATATTTAGAGAGACTAAGATCACAAAACAGACTAATTTACAATATGACTAGACACACAGACAGACTAATCTAAAATATGACTAGAAATACAGACAGACTAATCTAAAATATGACTAGATATATGAGATCCTAATTGTGCTGATCCTTTTTTTTTAATTAAAAAGCTTAAACAATAAAAAATTAATAAATAAAATAATAAAAAAATATCTCTTCTTCAAGTGAAAGTTAAAAAATAAATAACTGGATGGTTGTCCTATTTTGAGATGAAAATTACAATTTTGAATTATTTTACTGAAGATTATCTATTAACTGGTCTTTATTTAAGGAATAATTAAAAACTGTCTTTCCACATTAAATCGAACTTTTTATTTGTCAAAGCAGTTTTAATAAAGCCACCATCAGTGCCCAGGTTTTGAACTAAGTCCAGCGTACAGTTAAAGTTGCTAACTAAGTCCAACGTGCAGTTAAAGTTAATTTTTTTTATTTCTTTAAGATAACTTCCGTAGAAACTCCCATATCTAACATGGTCTTTATTATGCTTGTTTGGCAAACAGATGGATGTTTGAAATAAGAAAAACATTCAAGAACAAAATTTAAAATCCACCAATAAAAATAAGACAACCTACCAAACTAAAAACAAAAATGCTTCTGAAAAAAATATTTATATTCAAAGCTTTTGGTGATACGCAGGAAAATTCAAGGAGGGTCGTAATAATAATAATAAAAAAAAAAAAAAAATCATTATATCAACGAAAAATAATCAAAATATATCAACCTCCAAGATTTACTTTAATTTAGCTAAAATATATTACAAGCAACAGTTCTAAGTTTGCATTTTGCAATATTATAAGAAATTATCATTGGAATTATTATTATTTTTTTTTTTTAAATAAAATAAATGTGATTTTAATTTAAATTTATAGTTAAAGCCAAATCACAAAGTAAATAAATAAAATTATGAAAAAAAAAAAATATATATATATATATTTATTCATCATTCCTGTAATATACAGAAGTAAATTACTTCTGGAATTACCAAAAGTATAAACAATAATATTTTTATAAATAATTACTTCTCATAATTATGTAATTGAACTAAACAAATATAAGAGAGGAGAAAAAAGTATATAATTTAAAACAAAAAAATTATAAAAACAAACTCTCTGTCAATAAGTATTGACAAGTGTAGTAGTATTCCTTCCATAATTTTTGACCTTGTTCTGTACTGAAACCAAGAAAATTTAAAAACAAAATAGATAATAGGAAAGCTTATTAAATGTAGAAGTTTTTATAAAGTTTGGCATCTTTATAAATGTGGCAAACAACTAAAGTTCGTAATTTTTATTTTTCTAAAAAATATCTATTTTCCATAACCTACCTAGATGATGCAATTGGTTTGAGAGAGAGTAATCAATTATTTAATTTTAGTTGTGCGTGTTTATATTTCATTAATAATATTGAATAGATTTATCAAACAAGGGGATAATTAAAATAAAATAGATAATTGTTTTATTATGTTTTCTTTTTTAAGGAAAAAATAATAACAAATTGGATTTATTTTTCAATCCAACGTTGAAAGAATAGTTTGAGAAAGTTCACTATTCTCTCATTCGCTCCTCACCTCATTTTTCCAACTTTCCTGAGCTGTCAGCAGACTAAAACATATTTCTCACAGACTATAAATCTCATCCTGGGGCTGAGAAAAGGTTGAAGTTCTGAATATGGTGAAAGTTCGTCTTCTCTATACAGTGGTACTACACTGACTTGAGAGTACTTCTTTAGATTGTTACTCCCCTGTGGTTTTTAGAATATAAATAACTTTGACTAAATAACCATCAGGACAAAGGGATGTTTAGTCCAATGTACTTTGGCACAAAGGAATATCACATTCTGTTTTTATAAGGGGCGTAACAGTCTAAGGAAGAACATTCTGTACATCTTCTTTAGATTGTTACTCCCCTCTGATTTTATAAGAAGTGCTGACTTGAGGATGTTTTAGGCTCAGTACCACCTCCTGGTCTTAAAGAGTTACCCTTAACACATATTTAGTGTCAAAGTCAAAGGAGATTCACTTAATCTTAGGTCTCTAACGCTAGGACCTTACAAAACTCCAAAAATACTAAGGGACTAAGCTTAAGGCTCTACTGCCCTTTGAAGTTAGAAAAATCATTAAAATGAAAATGTTATTGGTTCTAAGCAAGATATCAAAAATCTAAGTACAGTCTTCATTCCTAATTTTAATTCTGCACAATTTGAGCCCTATTTCAACTTCCTACTACAATATATACCACAACTATTTCAATACGAGTTTTATGGTTGTATTGAAATGGCGCCTGTACTATTTATCATAGGAAGTTGAAATAGGGCTCAAATTGTGCAGAATTATAATTGGGAATGAAGCCTGTACTTAGATTTTTTATATCTTGCTTAGAACCAATAACCATTTTAATTTTACTGCTTTTTCTAACGTGTAAGGGCGGTAGAGCCTTAATAATAAAATAAAGGTAATAACGGGATAGTCAGGGTGTGTGGTCTACAGTCTACGGCACTGCAGTACCATTGTAAATTGATATTTTTTCATGATCTTAAGGGGAAGGATCCCCCTCCCCTTGTATCCGCACCCCCTACTGCCTGGGTGTCTATGATAGTCATGACTGTTCAGGCAGCTGGCTTTCAGACAGACAGTTCAGCAGGCCCGTTTTAGACGTTCATTGCGCCCTGGGCACCCCGTCACGATGTGCCCCCTCCCCCTTGCAAAGTTTAGCCGTCCCTCCTCTAACCTTTTGAGATGCGCCCCAAACCTCTTGCGCCCCTGGGCACATGCCCATTGTGCCCCTATAGTTAAATCAGCCCCGCAGTTCAGTCTAGACTGACAGGCTTGCTGGATCATGTGTGCCTGGCTAAATATACCTTGAGCCACTCATTTTCTATTTTACATTTAAACTTAAATTCAATACATTTTAATACTCAAAAACTTTCAAATAATTAAATAATTTTGAGAAGTAATTACCCATTTAAAAAGTATCACAAATTTTTAACAACTAAAAATAATCAAATAAAGTAAATGAAGAAGAGCATTAAAAAAAAAAAAAAAAATTATAATTAAAATTTTACAACATTCAACAATATATTATATTAAAATACCTAAAATTGCTGCAAATAATATTGCAAGCAATAAAGTTTTTTTTTAATTACCAAACAAAATTAATAAACTTATTTTTAACATCAATAATTTCGTTTTTTTAAAGAATTTATAAAATAATAATAGAAACAAAATGGTAACATTATAATTAAAGCTTAGTGTTTGTTTTTTTCTAAGTGTAAATAATTAATTTTTTTACAAGGATTTTGGATAATTAATCCTTATGATATGTATGTAAAATGAGATTAAACACATGTCAAGCCATGTATCGGTATCGGTGTGGAAAAATAAAATAATACCGATCAGTATCTAAGAATATTAATCATTTTTAATTAAAAAAGAATATACTCGATGTATTACTATATTAAAAGATGCTGTTATTTTGTCATATTTGATGTTATAATGATTTTTTTTTCAATAAATGTCAGATATTGACAAATTAATTAATTCATATTTTAATATAGTTATCTGTCAAGTATATTCTTTTAAATAACACTCTATATAAATAGATGGATTAAATCAGAATTTTAGTACAAATATTAATCAAATAAGAAATTCATTTATTAATTAATCAAAATTAAATTTTATCTGTTAATATGTGCTATATTATAAAGTTTTTAAATTAAAAACATATTTGATCTGATAATGACTGTATATGTTAAAGGCCATGTACGAATGCCAGAAGAAAATAGAAAGGAAACATATTTCTAGCGGTGTGAGAATTTGAGAGCTTGTCACAATAGATTACCTCTTTTTGTTGTTAACACGTTCACGGCTGACCAGAACTTGTGCTGGTAGGGTCAATGGGGCTGAAAACGTTCCTGGAACGTGCTCTCCCTACACTTCTACCTTATTTCTAATACCTAGCCTCGCGGTTCAGATTCTTTTAACCCGCTAGCCCTCTAGAGCACATTTCTACGGTTCTACCCCACTTTTTCGCTCTCGCCTAGCTTTTTCCGTTCTTTAATAATTGATACCTATATATATATACCTCACAGGCACCGCCCTGAGGCAGAGCCACACAATTAGTCGCACGCCGTGAACGTGTTAATGGCATTTTTGATGTTACGTAAAATTCTCATGTTTCAGACTCTCTACTTTAAAAATCTTTATTCTTTATTCTTATCTTATGAACAAGATGCGGCTATAATCAGTAAGAATAATTGTTATCAGTCGATCAATGAACATAAAATTGAAGGCACATAAGTATAAGCACATAATTCTTTTGAGCTTTTTAGGACTTTTGTACTTGGTATATTGATAATAGCAATATTCTGTTAAAAGCTATGTTTAATAAAATAAATGGTTAATTTTTGTTGCAACAAAAGATAATAATAAAATAATAGAAAAATTAAAAATAAATATTAGACAATAACTTTTTTAGGAATGTCAATAAAGACCATCTTCTATTTAAAACTCTACCGCTCTTTGAGGTTAGAAAAATCATTAAATTGAAAATTTTATGGGTTCTAAGCAAGATATCAAAATTGTGATCACAGGCTTCAATCCTAATTTTAATTCTGCACAATTTGAGCCCTATTTCAACTTCCTATGATAAATAGTACACGCGCCATTTCAATACAACGATAAAACTCGTATTAAAATGGCTCCTGTACTATTTATCATAGGAAGTTGAAATAGGGCTCAAATTGTGCAGAATTAAAATTAGGAATGAAGCCTGTGATTAGATTTTTGATATCTTGCTTAGAACCAGTATAATTTTAATTTTACTGTTTTTCCTAACCTCAAAGGGCGGTAGAGCCTTAACGAAGCAAATTCCAAGCCTTACCTGGCCTTATCACCAGTAGCATCTATGAACAAACAATAAGTTAAAAACTAAATAAAAACAGTAAAAAACCTACACAATAACTAACTGATAAAAAGATAATACAATGTATTGTCTTGATTATTATTGTATTTTTTTTATCGGTTATTGTGAAGGTTTCTTAGTATTTTTATTAATTTTGTAACTTTATTGTTTATTCTTCAGCACTGATGATGGTTTCATAAAGGTTAAAAGTTGCTTTGCTAAAAAAACAAGTATGATTTTTTTTCTTTGAAAATGTATGTGAATAACTTATTGTTTTAAATTTCTGATTTAATCCACCAATTATCGATACAAAACTAAAATAAATTAAAACTTTGTCGATGCCTGAATTCAAAATTCCTGTTGCCTTCGAATGACATATATTCATTTGTTAATTTTCTTCGATGAATTTTCTTAACTTTGTCGAATTTCCTTGACGAGAAGTTGTTGGATCATGTGAAGGCTCTCTTCGATGGCTCCTGACATCCTCGAGGATCCTGTTTGAGCTGAAGAGTAGAACGAAGCGATGCAGAATAACACGGAGTTATCAGCGAGGTTGTACGAAACACCGTACCCATCAGGAACAACCGCTCCATATCCCATAAAACCCCATTTGGTGGTCACCTGCCAACAAAAATAATTATTTTAAGAAAGATTTTGAAGGTAAAAATAAGTCACATCGTTGGTAAAAAAAAGCAACAATTCTTCTAAATATTTGTATTTACACATGATCCATTCTATAAAAATTTGTATTAGCAAATTTATAATTTTTTTATAGTCCAGGAGATAGCGTGCGTCTGATTAACATCAGCTAGAATTTTGGGTATAAGTTAATCTTGTAGTGCTTTTTAAGAATATGTGGTCGGCTAAGTTAGTCTGCAGGACATAGCTTGGCAGTAGACTACATACCTTTTGTAGACCAAATGCCTATTGCCAAGCTATGTCCCGCAGACGAACTTAGACAACCACATAATCTTAAAAGGCACCAAAAGATTAAATTACACAAAAAAACTCTAGCTTGATGTTGGGCAGATTATTTTTTGTATGCTGTCTCCTGGACTCTGGACTATTAGGAATAGGTACTTATCTCATACTTGTTGTGGCAAATTTCTAATTGTGTTGTTCCATTCAGCATTAAATAGTATGTTACTGAGCATGCGTGAATTTTAAGTTTTGTCTATTTTGCTTAAAAAATTAATCCGTTTGTTCTATAGGAGAATATGCTACTCACTACATTACAGGGAGAACATCCTATGATGAAGTGCCACATCAAGGGTAATCCTTATTACAGGGAAAGTATTTGCTCTCAAAATTAATTTAGTTGATAACACATTCAGACACTAAATTGCAATTTTTACAAAAAAAAAAAAAAAAAATTAAATTGTCATTATTATCACAAAGCTTTAAAAAGTCAGAAAAGCTATAATGTCTAAAAGGCTATTTACCTGGCTGGTAGAAAGACCGAAATAATTAGCAATCTGATAAGCCTGGCTGTTAAATAAATCCAGAGGTAATTCCATGATCTTAGCTTGCTCCCTCAGGCCTAAGAGATGAACGTCGATACCTTGACCTCGAATATTCTGAGTCATTACTTCAGTCTGTTTGGCTACAGCATTTCTAAACAGTCTCATCTTCTCCTCGTCCTAAAGAAATTAAATATCAAACTTAAATCAGACAAGTCGTTTATTAAGGATTAATATAAATAAATAAAGTCAAAACATCCTCGACTGTGTTTTTCTCCAGTGTGTGATAGCGACTCAACATAGAAGAGATGTAGTTCAATAACCAAACAACATCTTCACACAAAAAATTGTAATTGAAACAATTGACTGGTTTCGGAGCTTCTTCAGATAATCGAGACCAGCGTGTCTCAACCTTTTTGACCCACGACCCAATACATTTGTTTGAAATCATTCTGCGGCCCAATGCTTACCCAAGTATGTTTTGTGGGTTTAGTATAACCTTACGTTTTCTGTAAAAATATGTTTTCTCAGTCACATTTACCTAGGTTCTGTAATAAATTAAATTACAGCGAAGCGCAATAAGCAATATAAATATGAGTCCTAATCAAAAGTACTCATTACTAAATACAAAATATGATTATGATATTTAACATTTACACAATCAAAGTTAAAGTAAAAATTAAACACTTAGGCAAAACACTACACAAATAACAAACACACACCAAAACACTTAAAAGAAAGGTTCAAATAGTTACAAACCAAATCTATGAGTATTTAATCTGTGAATTTCTGGATATGGGGTTAAATAAACACACACACGCATAAATTAGAGGGAACCCCTCCATCGCCAAGACATAAACTATGGCCCACTATTATCATTTTATCAGCCGTTTTACTAATGTCACTATTTCCCCACCGAATACAACTTCTTGGCAAGTCGTTTTCAGTGTCAATACAGACAGACACCGCAGTCACAGTGTCGCTGTACTCGATGAATTCTAAACAACCGAAAGAACTCGATACTGATACTGCCTACCATCTTGCCTCTAGACTGCCGCACTATTTTATCTTCCGCTCAAATTCTTGCTAATTTTTACTCTTTCGATTATCATACAACTACAGACTAATGAAAAATAATTAATGTTTAAGATTTTTTCTTATATTTATTTTTTACCTGTTTATGCATGGATTTTATTTATTTTTATTTTAGGAATACTCATTCGCGACCCAAAAAAAATGTACCACGACCCATTTTTGTGTCGCGACCCGAGTGTACTGGATCGACTTCAAAAGTACAAATGATACAGTTAGCTCTAGATTATCTGAAGTAGGCTGCTTTAAAACAGCTCAAACCGGTCAATTGCTTCAATTAAAATTTTTTGTGTGAAGAGATTGTTAAATTCCAAACGTAAAAATTTTCATTAACCATTCTAAATTATAGATTATTTTAACTAAGTCGGATAATTAAAAATTAAATTTGACTTGAAGATAAAAACCTAATACTTTTTAATGTATTCAACATTAAAAATGTTTTTACGAGATAATTTTAAATAAAATAATAAGTTTTTCTTTATATTCTGACTAGTTAATACACTTTAATTTTAATTTTCACAAACTTTCCGTTTAAGTTTTGAATTAATTTATGGCTAAGATTATTTAGACTTTAAAATATTAAGAAAACCTCTTAAATAATTTTTCTTTTCATAACATCCTAAGAAATTATAATAAATGAAGTAAATTTAAATTTCTTTTAGTCCATAATCCTTTTTGAACATTTAATAATAATTAAACTTTGAAAGAGAGTAAATTTAAAAAAGAATCAACTAATAATTCAAATTTTTTCATTTCTTCTTCTTTCTTAACTTTTTGTTGTCTATATATATTTAAAAAAAATCAATATTTCAAACTAGAATTGTATGGAAACAGTTGAAGGTGTTGGAGAACTTCTTGTTTTACAAGGTCTACGTTTTCTTGGCTTCGTAGAGTTGCTAATGTTAACTTCACTGACCAAATTAATAGCAATTCAAGAATTACATCAAACAACATAAAATAGTATTAGATATCTAAGGTTTCTGGCACTTCTTTAGATTATTACTCCCCTTATAAAAAAACACAGGGGAGTCACAATCAAAAGAAGATGCTCGAAATGTTCTTCTTTAGACTGTTACTCCCCTTATAAAAAAACACAGGGGAGTAACAATCTAAAAAAGATTCTCAAAATTTCTTTAGACTGTTACTCCCCTTATAAAAAAAACACAGGGGAGTAACAATCTAAAGAAGATGCTCGAAATGTTCTTCTTTAGACTGTTACTCCCCTTATAAAAAAAACACAGGGGAGTAACAATCTAAAGAAGATGCTCGAAATGTTCTTCTTTAGACTGTTACTCCCCTTATAAAATAAAACACAAGGGAGTAACAATATAAAGAAGATGCTCGAAATGTTCTTCATTAGACTGTTACTCCCCTTATAAAAACAGAAGTTTAATATTCCTTTTTCCCAAAGTACATCGGACTAAATATCACTTTGTCTTAATAGTTTACAAGGTTCCCTTAAGGGGGTGTTATTATGATTTTTACCCTATTAAAACATATTATTGTCAAATTTAGTAAATGTTTCCATGTTTTTTTAAACTGTCAAATTGTTTTGATTATTTACATTAATAAAAGTATCAATTTAGCAAAATTTAATGAGAGCAGATGATAAAAAATAATCTGAGGCCATCTGCAGGCTACTTTCGTCAAACCATCCAAATTTCATAAAAGTCAGATAAGTTCTTTTAATGATATAGGTGTAAAAAAATTATGTTTGTGTGTTTGTGGAAGATAATAAACAAATTGGTGAAGAAGATTGGCTATATGTGCCAACAATTATGACCTACCATCCCAATTTCATTAATATCAGACAAGAAGTTTTTAAGATATGTTGGCTTGCAAAAATTGAGTGACAGACAGACAGACAAACACGGAACCAAGAATATTCCCTGGTGTCTGAAACAGATTTCTGTCTTGGAATTTTTTGAAATCTGAGACCTAAAACATTTTGAAATTAAATCAAATTATAATGATTATTAACAATGGGAAATAGACAGAGAAAAATAGACTCCAGCACCGAGACTCGAATCACGGGCCTCTACATTTCCGCTACAGTGCTCTGACCAACTAAGCTATACTGGAGAACAATTTTCCTCTGTCTATAACAATATCTAGTCCCGAATTAAGCTTTCAATTTTCTCGTTATAGACAGAGGAAAATGGTTCTCCAGTATAGCTTAGTTGGTCAGAGCACTGTAACGGAAATATAGAGGCCCGTGATTCGAGTAATAATAATAATTTATTTATTTGTCTATAATGTTTCAAATAACTTTATACAAAGAGGCTGCCAGTAAGAAAAATAATTACAATAGTGGTGTTAACATCTGCTTAGCAAATTAAAAGTATTAAAATAATTATATAAAAAAAAAGAAACAGGGAGTCGCCATTAAGGCTTTGTAACGTTAACATCGTGCTCAGTGTTTTTTCAAAAAAACCATTAGTTAAAGTGATATTTTCCTCTGAAAAGTGTAATAGAACTCTGCACAATCATTTCAGGATTAATATTCTCCTATTTATTTGGATCACTTTTAAAAGGTATTAGTAAAAAATTATATTTTAAAGCCGTGATTCGAGTACCGGAGCTGGAGTCTATTTTTCTCTATCTATTTCCTATTGTTAATTATAATAATAATTATAATTTGATTTAATTAAAATTTAAACTTTCTGTAGTATGAATACTACCAAAAACTTAAAAAACATTTTTGTTATTCAGAATGATCTGAAAGCTTCCTTTACTTTTGGTAAGCTCAGAAGCAAAATGCATTCTATTCAAAAGATAAAAAATGAATGGTCGACCAAATCTTACGGATTTCAAGCTGAAGGATACTTTTCTTCCTTCAGCAGACGATGGTTCTACCATGGCGGAGACCCACTCAAGTGCCTCCCACGTAGCTGATCTGATACAGTCCACTCTACCCAGCTGGAAACGTCTTGTTCCCGCACTTTCATACGTTGCTACCAGCTTCCCATGCAGTCTACAATAAAAACATCATTAGCAAGTATAAAGAGTTTTCAATATAGGGGAAGTGGGGGCAAAGGTCCGCATGGGGTAAATGTCCACACTGTTTTAAAACTGGGAGGGAAAGTACTTTTTGAAGTGAGACTGGCAACACTGATTCCTTACATTGAGGCTTTGCTCCTGTAAGCTTATCTTGATTTCTTTTGTACTGTTGCCAAGAAACATGAGCTAAGTTTATTTTTTTTACGTATCAATCTAACTTTTATAGTATTTTGGCAGTTTATTATTAATTATTATAATTCAATATTCGTATTTTTGATAGAATTGTACTAAAATGGTGCTAAAGTAGTGTAGAAATAGACACTTGTTTTACCTTCATATGTAGTTACCTTTGATAGGTTACTACATTTATATGATTTGATAAAATGGAGCAAAGATCCACAGACTGAATGGGGCAAAGATCCACAGACTGAATGGGGAAAATGTCCTAATGTGGACTCTTTTCCCATTTAAAAAGTTTAATCAAAAGATTAATTTATTTTAGTTACTTCTAGTACAAGAACTAGTTTTTAATTTTCAGAGTGTACAAGAGAAAGAAAGATTGTTTGCTTTAGTTTAACCCAGCAGATCCTGGATGAAGCAAATGGATTAATTAGAAGGGGATTTCTCCATCTACGATACTTTATATTGTACCTAATACTTTTTCTTTATCGTTCAATACATGTTCTTTTATGAAGTATTCCACTTTCTAGAATTATTTATTAATTAATACCAAATGGGATAAAGGTCCGAGGTGCGTAAATCATAATTTTGGTAAAATGGTTAAATGCTAATGTTAGTCGAATCGACGAGCACAGTTTGAACCTTAACCTTTTACGCTCGTATGCGATGGTGATGGGTACCCCATCCTTCTGCAGTGCTTGCACTGGTTAGTAACACACCTGGTAGTATAGTGGTGGTAGTCCTTTTGAGCATACACTCGTTTTCTGGCAAATTCACAAATTTTCTGCAAACGTTTAGTAATAGACATAGGGAATTAATTGGTCGTCGAATGAGCCTATAGCCTGGGAAAATGGGCCTGGGGTAAGGGGCGATAGGCCTAGGGGTAAGGGGCAATGGGCCTAGGGTAATTGGCCTTGGGCCAGAGACAAAAGGCTGATAATCTGGGGCCTGGAGCACTTAACAAAGGGCCTAGGGCTTTTGGCCTGGGGCATGGGACCTGGTGCATTAATGTTCACTCAATTTCAGATTCTTCTAATGTTCCTACTAAGTCATTTGTCATCAAAAGTTTATATATCTCAGTAAAAGATTTAATAATGAGTTCCTAATAGTTTTCTCTTTATAAAAGTGTAGTTTCAACCCAAAAAATGTATTTTCTGCATATGTTAGTCGAATCGACGAATAAGGTTTAGTAATACCAGCCATCCAATTACCATTAGCATTTAAGGGTTAACAAGGAGATAGTAGGTTATCAACGCTCACCTGTAATATGCTAGTTGAAGAGCAAGCTGGATGTAGACGTCAGGACTTACATTACAAGATTTGATGTAATTCTTTCCATAGACTTGGAACCTCAAAACTCGGAAATCAACATCTTCAATTAAGCTAGAAAAAAAACCAATAAATTAAACACAGCGGAAAACAGACATATATGTTAAAAAATATACTAAAGTTTAAGTTATAACAAAAAGACATATTTGACACTATTAAAATTTCAACTTATATGATAAGTGATAAGTAATTAGAAATACAGGAACATAGGGGTTGTAACTCATTACATTTAGGATTTTCTTGAGGCTCAAAATATATAATTTTCAGATAGATTTCTTTGATTTTAGGTCCCCTGCATTCAAAAAGATTTTTTTTTAAAAAATGTTATCTCTGGTCTGTGGTTTTATTATCTGTGCAGTGTGAGCCTAAACTGCAGATAATGATTTCAATCAAATTTGGTATAAAATTCAAAAGCTTAGTACAGCAAGGTTTAATTGAGTAACAAATCCAACTCAAATTTTAGGAGGTGTGTAAGAGGAAGGTATTGAATCTAGTTGTATTTGGCGCCAGACTGACGTATGTAATATTGAGAGTCAGTAGTATCGATATGTAGTGTTGGTAATTGTAACAGAGTTATAGGTTGAGTAGATGGGAGATCATTGATGTTAATAAACTTATTTCTTTGAAGTTCATATGTTTTATTTAATATTCAAGTATAGAATATAACAAGGTGGCTGCCTAAAAAGTAGAAAACATTTTTGACAACTTTGTTAAAGTTAGTTCATTAAAATACGAAAAAAATAATATAAGTATCATCCTCAGAAAAGATAGTTATATATTTAAATCAAATTATAATTATCATTAACTACAGGAGACATACAGAGAAAAATAGACCCCAGCACTGGGACTTGAACCACAGGCCTCCTTTACATCCGTTGCAGGCGCTCTGACCAACTGAGCTATACTGGAGAATGATTTTCTCTGTCGTTACCGATACAAAGTCCCGAATCCAAGCTTTCAATCTTTTCAACAAGTCTAGCAAGCCAAATATTCACGGCAATAGAACTAGACCGAGAATTAACGCTTATAAAGTACTCAATTAGTACCTGAACCTAGTACAGTCAATTAGAAATTCAAATTTTTAAGTTTTAGGTAGTATTCTTACTACGGAAAAATTAAATTTTAATTTAAATCAAATTATAATTATCATTAACTACGGGAGACATACAGAGAAAAATAGACCCCAGCTGTACTAGGTACAGGTACTAATTGAGTACGTTTTACAATTTCAAAAAAAAGTCTAACACTAATGCAAGAATGATAAAAACAATTACTTGTCAATTGATCTCGCAGCTTCATTTATAATTTTGCCCAGTCCTGGTGGTTCTACCCACTGTAACTGCTGGATGTTAGTAGAGCAAGGGTCTAGTGGATCATCGTCAAGTAGTTTGAGATCAGAGCAAGATTCCAACATCTTCTCCAGCACAGCGATCACAGCGATGCCTTCACTCGGTGAATGTTCGTAGCACAGTCCGCTGGCTCCATCAGAACTGATAATAATCTGATACACAACATCCAATATATTAGTTACATTAACACTGTTAAAACTTAGTACATAGTTAGATCAAAGCAGGATATCTCTTTTCAAATAAAATTTTCTTCTTAGCCATCATCGACATAATACAAAATGAACAAAAAAATTCAAATGCTATCACTGATAATTAAAGAAATTTATGAATTACAGTACTAAGGAGAATCTTTAAGATCTTTGGCCTGAAATAATTACAAAGAAAGAGCTATGAAAGAGATGAGAAGATACCCCAAAAAGTTAAATTCATTTTTTTCTGGCAATTTTTATCGCCCCACCATAGATATAATATAAATTATTTCATAATTTTAGAACTAGCCATTATAGGGTGGTGGGGGGGCCTCTTTTTTTAGGTCAAATTTTGATGCTAAAAACAATATTATTAGTAAAAAGCACAAAAGTCATAAAATTTTATATATATGTTTGTAATCTACAACAGTGGTTGTCAACCAGGGGGCCCTCGAAAGGTATATATATTATATTTGGAGATTTTAAAGGGGCCGTGGTTACCGAAGGGTTAAGAACCACTGATCTACAACAGCTTTCATTTGATACCCATCTCGAAAATTAAAAAAATTAAACTTCACACATTACTCAAGAGCATACTAAATGTTTAACCACTCAATATTTACTTATGTGTGGGTCAAAAAATGATGCCAGCATTTCAAATTTCACATCTCTAGCGTGAATGGTTCAGGGAATATGAACCAAAGTATGGTGGACGGACAGACACATCACCATCAGCATAAGGGTTTTGAGGATGATTAAAAAAACCCTAAAAACCATTGATTGGATCCAGTCAGAAGTTTGAGTTTTTACAATCAATGCTAGCAACTCTTCAGTTTCCTCCAAGTATCAGTCAGTTTACCACTTATAATGGTAATATACACACATGTCAACAATACAATAGAGAATTAATTAAGATTTTCTTAAAGAAAAGAAATAGATAGTTTATTAAGCTTACTATCAGAGCTTAATGACAATCAACCATTTTTTTTTCAGAAAAATCATGCTGATCTGTAAACTAAAAGGTGGGTAACATTTAACAACACTTAGAGATACATAATTATATAGCGATTGCAAAGAGACACACAGGTATTATTCAAATGACTCTTTATTTCCACTCGCTTCATTCCTAATGAAATGTGTGTTATGCCATAAAGTTTCATTTAATCCAGCACTATCCAAAGCATAAAATACAGTCAAAGAGGTATAAGGTTCACTTATCTCTTGACAGCTGCAGTAATTTCAGATTCTCTCGACAGTTATAAACCAGTCTACTTCTCGTAAATAAACAGAATGAAAGGGAAAAAAACAAAACCCATGAACATTTGAAATGGCACCATTACAGTAGATAAAGGCTTTTCAGGGAGAGAAAGGTGAAATTGATTTAATGATACTTCATCTTCAACAAATTGTTGATTTCATCTCACCCTTTACTCTGTGTCTTTACATAGTATCTGAATAAGAATAACATTAACTTAAAGTAGA
The DNA here is from genome assembly GCA_951217055.1 of Gerris lacustris. NCBI lineage: Eukaryota > Metazoa > Arthropoda > Insecta > Hemiptera > Gerridae > Gerris > Gerris lacustris. The sequence goes on along the minus strand of OX578281.1, from coordinate 2,038,829 downwards.
TTCAAATTAAATTAATACTTAATTAATATTCTTAGAAATTAGATGTCCCTATTTATTTAATAATTATTTTTAGGTAGGTCAATTAGGGTAAAAGTAAGTAAGAGTTAACAACTCATAGTAGTTAGAAACTGGCTATATTTTGTCCCCCTCCGAGACATAATCATGCCTAAAACATCATTACATATAATTAACAATTTTGTTTTTAAATAGGATTTTTATAAAAAAAGAAGAACACTTAACTTATTTAAACATTGAAAATTAAAATTAACATTGAGATCATTACCTTATCATTACTTTTACCCTAATTGACCTACCTAAAAATACTTAATAAATATTATTATTGAAATATCTTAGAACAAACAAAATGTAAAGATGTCTTTTGATATTTTACAGTAAAATTACGATGATGATGATTTTACAACATTAAAATGAGTATAAGATTTGTATTCTAGGCAATATTGGGTTGAGGTAGCGTATCTGGGGCATCATGTATAGAAATGAAAATAACTGGCACATATAATTAAAGTCTTTTCTGTATATTGATAAAAAAAATGCACCAATTATGGATTCTTCTTCATTTCATAAGTTTTCTCTTAATACATTTTCCATCTTCAGTCCTCTATTTTGAGACACACCTATATACAGGTCAATTTTGCGAATCTTGGGCGTATGTATCTGTCGTAGATTTACTGGGCTTCGATGTAGCGTATCTGGTTTTTTGAGAGAGTTTGAAATGAAAAAGTATCCATAAATAATACAATTTTTATCAATATACAGAAACACTTTAATTATATGTGCCTTATATTTGTCATTTTTTCCATTTCTATGCGTGATGCCCCAGATACGCTACCTCAAACCAATATTGTAAAACTCTCTTTTTATATTGACTGCTTGGGAATTGAAAGAAATTTTTGATTCTGAGTAGGGGGACACTTATTTAAATTCAATATTAAAAGTGCACAAACAGTTAAAATTAGTATTGGACCACCTTGGGCAATTTTTGATGAACAATATAAATTTCTTAAAATCCAGATGAGAATTTTTAAAGATACAGTAGAGTCTCGCTAATCCGGACCCCACTAGTCCGGACATCCGTATAATCCGGACGGGCCAAAAACTATGTAGGTACAATTTGGAACTAGGGTTATTCAGATTTATGAATTGTTGAGATTATCGGGGTTTCTGCTCTTATTGTCTATTAACATTTATAAAATTGTTCCTAGTACAGTTTACAGGTGTATATTCCAACTCCAACGTTCGACACGAGGAATACCCGGTATATCTGTTAAAAATAAACAGATTTAGAATAATTATGAATAAGTAAGAACATAAGTAAGTAAATCTGTTTCGGTTCCATAAAAATATAGGGCGGAAGATATAAAGGTAGAGTATTCCAGAAAATAAAATTATATATGAGATGAGGAGAGGAATTTAAGAAACACGTAGCGGCGCGGCAGTTCAACAGATTTCCGTGAAATTTAGCCAAGCCGGCAGTGTACAATGTCTTAACTTTTTATGAAATGATTAGGCGTTGCTCGAATTTTATTTCGGAACACAGCTTATTTCCCTAGAAGTCTCTTCTATACCTGCACCTGTGTAATAGATTGCCATTTTAATTTAATTTATTTGATATTCGGACTGGTGACAGAACACCAGTCTAATTTGAGACAAATAGAAGTATTTTTTTACGATAAAAATCTCGATTTAAATAATATTTTTACCCATCTAAAACTTATTTTATAGACATTTTAAAACTGATTCCGTTTTATCCGGACTTTCGGTAATCCGGACAGGGTTCGGTCCCGTCAAACCCGGATTAGCGAGACTCTACTGTATAGGTGTTATGTAAGTGGGAGAGGAAGTAATAGACAGAAGGTTGCAATTAATATGGGACCGAAAGTGAAGCTGAAATCAGTTTAAGTTAGGGTGGTTCACAAAAAAAATGTTTGGAATACAAAAAACAAGATTGTAAAAATAGAGTCACATGACGAGTAAACAAATTCTTCAAACTGTACCGATAGATTACAGTTTTGTTGGCTGGTAATGAGGCTCATTAACAATCATGAAGTTGTCTTAACAAACAAAATTTTAGGTAATGGTCTGAACAGAATCCACATGAACTGAAGAACCACTTAATTGTAACAGTCGGTGTGCAGTTGCCACTTTTGGCAGTGTGGGTCCATTCTTTTTCTTTTTAGTTGCACTTACTGTAAATTCTGAACATTACTCAGTCATTGACCTTACTTGTCACAAAGTGATTTATTTTTTGCATGGATATATCAAGTCAAAGACTTTCCTCAATCGGCCCCAAACTCTTGAGAAACAGAGGGAAAAAATTCAAAAGGAAATCGCCGCTATTCCTTCGGCTAAGACCCAGAGAGTAACAAGACCCTTCAGCAATGCATAGATTAGAATGGCCACAACGTATAACATATTGTGTTTAAAATGTAGTGGTAAAAACTGTGTCTAATGAACTTTCATATAGTATATTGGATTTTTTTTTAAATATTTAAAAATAAAATGTATGTTTTTTTATAATATCGTGCAATTATCACTGAATAAATAAATAATAAACACAAGTCTAAGCATTAATCAGAATATTGTATGACCACAAGAATATACACAATATCAGACAATATAATGATTAATCCTTACAGTATGTGTGATACAAGTTGTAACTTTTGACACTCAGATTAGCCAATATAAATTAGAAAAAAATAAAGCCACTAGGCTTGTGGGAGGGGTGGGGCCAGTGACATTTTTTGTTGTCTAGTTGGCCTAATCTTCCAAAATTCAAAATCCTGACCTCTAATTGGCTCCCCACCCTAATTTTTTGTATTTTTCACACTCATAACACGCAAACTGAAGATGTGTGTTTATTATTTATTTATTCAGTAGTAATGCCTTAATATTATCTAAATACCATAAAATCTCTGTCAAAACTATTAGTCAGGGTGCCCATAGGCAAAAAAGTCAATTATACATACTCTTTCCAAACCTCTTTGTATGGCTTGTCACACCGTTCCTCAAAAGTCTGACACCGTTTTCCTCTGTGATTTAATTTGGTTTTGGGGCGTTTTTCAATATTGGAACCCTATATTTTTGACATATCGGACTGGAAAATCGGAAAAAGTTCTGTATCAGACAATATTAAAATGTTGACTTATAGGGTTCAAATAGAGAAAATCAGCTGGATATTAATAATTAATTAATAGTAATTAATATCCAGCTGATTTTCTCAAGATACATTATTTGAACCCTATAAGTTAACAATTTAATATTGTCTAACACAGAACTTTTTCCGATTTTTCAGTCTGGCACGTCAAAGTTATAGGGTTCAAATAATGAAAAACGCCCCAAAACCAAATAAAATCACAGAGGAAAACGGTGTCAGACTTGGCCAAAACAAGCCATACAAAGAGGTTTGGAAAGAGTATGTATAATTTACTTTTTTGCCTATGGGCACCCTGACTATATTAATAAATTATTGTTTATTCAACTTAAAAGTCCAACCATGCTTTTTTGGTTACCTGAATTATTTATTCTTTGCTATCAATTTAATTTCAACTACCCTATGTATCTGTGTTAAGTACTTGATAAAAGTAACTCAATTCAAACAAAACTTTCTTTAACAAATAACATTCTATTTAACTAATAAAGAAATTAGAAGTTGCAGTGAATGGGATAATCACCTGTATAGTTTTATCGAACCAACGGTTGGCAGTGTTAAGATGAGATCCACCACCGTGAAGCATCTGATGCATCAAGGACACATCATCACGCTGTGCCGCTGAACCTTCAGGTGGACTAAGATCTAGACAGACCACCATCATGCACTTCTCTAACCAGTCCAGGCATTCCGCATTCGTCTCGTCTACAAACAAAAATGTTCACCACAAATAAAAAAACAAAAACAATCTTCTTTAGAAGTTGGCTCAATTAAGGAAATAAAAGCCTCACTTTTCCAATATTTCTATATTTTATACTTCTATCCTTCCTTGGATGATTCTCAAGCTGACTGTCTAGATCAGCGATTCTCAACCTTTGGGTTGTGACCCATTTTTGGGTCGCGATAAATTTGTTTTGGGTCGCAAAGGAATTGGTAAAATAAAAATAAATAAAATGCATGCATAAACAGGTAAAAAAAAATATATATAAGATAAGATCTTAAACATTAACTGTTTTTCATTAATCTGCAATAGTATGACAATCGAAAGAGTAAAAATTAGCAAGAATTTGAGCAGAAGATAAAATAGCGCGGCAGTCTAGAGATAGGCAGTATCAGTATCGAGTTCGAGTTCTTTTGGTTTTTTACAATTCATCAAGTACAGCGACACTGCGACTGCGGTGTCTGTCTGTATTGACACTGAAAACAACTTGTCAAGAAGTTGTATTCGGTGGGGAGATAGTGAGAGACATTAGAAAAAAGGCTGGTAAAATTATATTGGTGGGCCATAGTTTATGTCTATGAGGTGGAGTGTTTAACCCCATATCCAGAAATTCATAGATTTAATACTCATAGATTTGGTTTGTAACTATTAGAACCTTTCTTTTAAGTGTTTTGATGTGTATTTTTTATTTGTCTAGAGTTTTGCCTGAGTGTTTAATTTTTACTTTAACTTTGATTGTGTAAATGTTAAATATCATAATCGTATTTTGTATTTAGTAATGAGTACTTATGATAAGGACTCATACTTGTATTGCTTATTGCACTTGGCTGTAATTTCATTTATTACAGAACCTAGGTGAATGTGACTCAGAAAACTTATTTTTACAAAAAACGTAAGGTTATACTAAACCCACAAAACATACTTGGGTAGCATTTGGCCGCGGAATGATTTCAAACAAATTTATTGGGTTGTGGGTCAAAAAGGTTGAGAAATGCTGGTTTAGATGATTACATTGTGATGGCTATTATTACAAATTTTTGTTTGAACGTTAAAAAATGTTTTGTTTGAATCATTGTAATTCTCGTTATTTTCTTAATACAGGTTCTATTTATTGAACTATGTATTAGTTTTAAATAAATAAATTATTGAAAGGTCGCATTTCTAATTAGAACTTCCACTCTTTTACCATTTGAACTTAATCAATACAACTCCTTTAGGTTGTCATCACAATGATTCAAACAAAACAATTTTTAACATCCAAACTAAATTTTTTAATAATAACCATCATGATGTTAATACTGTCGAGACAGTAAGCTTGACAATGATCCGAGGAGGGAAATTTTAAGTTTTAAAATATTTTAATAATTTTAACTACCAGTTTCTGTTTAAGATCGACACACCACACAAGTAAATAATAAAACTAAACTAATGATTAGAAACAAAATAGGAAATAACTGGTCTCTGAACTTACAATCATGTTAACCTATAAACAACAAATTGACAAAGTATTGATTTTAGGATAAATAAATAAATTGTTAATGTAAAAACTATTATATAAACAGTCGAATGAATATCTTATTTCAATTGTAAAAATCCTTTGAAATAATTATACATTATACATGACTGCTTTTCAAAATAATTTTTGTACCAACTTGTTTTTATTTATTTAATTAAACTAGAAAAATATTTAACATTTGACATTTTTATAAATTCCCAATTTTAGGGAATATTCCCGAAAAATCATCGGGAATATTCCCAGGAATATTCCCATTTTTAAATTCCCTTCCCACTAGGAATATTCCCGACTCACATCACTAGTTCAGGAAGACGCTATATCATAGTATAATACAAAACTAATATAAAAATACACAAATAATAAATAAATTAACTGAATTAAGAGGTGCTTAGTTGTGCTGTTTTAAATAAATCATCTAACAGCCCCTCAGTAATGATTTTAGTAGAATTCAGGCACTCGGAGCCATGTATATAGCCATGTATACCTGCAATCTTTAGGGTATGCAATATGCAATACACTATATTCAAGGTAGGGTTGCAAAAATTTGAATGAGAAATTTATAGGGTTGCAACATCAAAAAGGTTGGAAAACGCTGGTCTAATCATATATATGTGAATTTAAATCAAATTATAATTATTATTAACAAAGGGAGACAGAAAGAGAAAAATAGACTCCAGCGCCAGGGCTTGAACCACGGGCCTCTATATTTCTAGTATAGTGCTCTACCACTGGTACTGAGCTACACTGAAGAATAATTTCCTCTGTCAGTAACGATACCTAGTCCCGAATTAAGCTTTCAATTTTCGACAAGTCTAGAACTCAACATTAACGACAATAGAACTAGACCGAGAAGTATCGCTTATAATTATAAAGTACCCATTTAGTACCTGTACCTTGTACAATCAATTAGAAATTTCATTTTTAAGTTTTAGGTAGTATTCATACTACGGAAAGTTTAAATTTTAATTTAAATCAAATTATAATTATTATTAACAATGGGAGACAGACAGAGAAAAATAGACTCCAGCACTGGGATTTGAACCATGGGCCTCCTGTATTTCCAGTGCAGATGCTTTAACCAACTAAGCTATACTGGAGAATAATTTCCTCTCTTGTTATACCAAGTCCCGAATTTATTATTACAGAGACAATTATTCTCTAGTATAGCTAAAAATTCGTTGCTTAGAGCATCTTCAATGGAAATACAGAAGGCCTGTGGTTTGAATCCCAGGGCTGGAGTCTATTTTTCTCTGTTTGTCTTCCATTGTTAATAATAATTATAATTTGATTTAAATTAAAATTTAAACTTTCCGTAGTATGAATACTACCAAAAACTTAAAAATTGAATTCCTTTAGGTATATCTCTTTTCTTTAAATGACAAAGGGTCATTAGCCACCCAACATAAATTCAGGAAGACACTATATTATAGTATAGTAAAAATCTGATATAAAAATTAACAAATAAGAAATGCTATTAACCAAATTAAGAAGTGCTTAGTAATAAATCATCCAACAGTCCCTCAGTAACGATTTTAGTAAAATTCAGGCACTTGGAGCCATGTATATACCTTCAATCCTTAGGGTATGCAGTATGCAATACACTACATTCATGGTAGGGTTGTGAAAATTTAAATGAGAAATTTATAGGGTCGCAACATCAAAAGGTTGGGAAACTCTGATCTAATCTAATATGTGAAGTTAATGTAGAAGAGGGAATGGAACTTACACTGAAGAAGGAACTGTCTGTGTTCAGCCCATAAATCTCTTCTCTGTGACGTGAGGAGACCTACAGGAGGAGGTGGCTGGTTTACAGGGGCCCCAGACTGTAGCACATGTAGGACGTGGCTAGCTATGTCTTCTTCACTTAGATCCACTGAACATTTCCTTACATCAAGTCTGTAAAACTAAAACAAAAAACAAATAAATTAATAATAAATAGCATATAGCTAAAAGTTTAAAGAAGCTAATGTGTAAAGCATCCATGGTTACATCTCTAAAATCACTTCTATAGTAAATTGAACTTGAAAGGTTCAACTCAGCAGGCCAAAAAACCTGGTGAAAACTCGGAAGCAAAACTAGAAAAGGAGACTAGACAAATTAGAAAATCTTAGGAGTGTAAACTCAAAATCCTGGATAAGGATCAGATGAGTGACGGATTCTCCTGAATGCCCGATGCCAGTGATGGCAAACCTATTGAGCTCGGTGCGTCAAAATTCCTAAAAAAAAAAATCCTAGATTAATTCGGGTGTTGTGTTAAGGTTAAGAAATCTGAGACCTAAACATTTTTTGTTCTTCAGAACGATCACATAGCTTCCGTTACCTTGGTCAGCTCGAAAACAAAAAAGAGTGAAAACAAATGATTCTTTACATTAGAGACTTAATTGTTGCTGAATTTCGTTTTCTAAATGTTCAATTGAAGGTTGGTATTTTGTAAACGTCAAGCCCAATCAAGAGCTAAATTATTGAAGCGAGCTTCCTACATTCAACGAAATATGCATCTTGTCTGTCAGTAACGTTTACGCGTGTGACGATAACTTAAGTAAAAGTTGACCGATTTAGTTGAAATTTGGTATACATGATCCTCTTACTAATACTCAGGCTTGGACAGCGTGGTCTGTCCAAGAGTTCGCACGCAATGCTCGCGTAAACGTGAGCTTCAAATTTTAAAAAGGAGTGGTGCACAGCGAGGCGGTGTGGAGCGGCTATTGAAAATTCAAGTGTACACAAAATTAAGGATTTTAATTTAATATGCGGGATTTTATCACCTAACCTCAAAGTGGTGGCACATACAATCCGGGTAAAACTGCAGTTATCCAGCCACCTAAGAGAAGAGGTTAGAAAATTGTGGGGACCTCGCTCGAATGTACTGTATAGACAAAGGGATATCATCTCTAAAATGTAATAACTCTATATAGATATAATTTTTCACAAGTATAAATCTTAAAAATTAACTGTTTTGACAAAGGGATATGATCTCTTAAATGTATAAATCAAGCGACATTGTGCCGCCAAGCGATTCTCGACTGTATGGATAACTGCAGATTAGCCACAATCCGAATTTACCTAACTACAGTTTTACCGTGAGTTGATATCTCTTAGTCAAAAAAATACGTTGGAAATACCCCGCACATTGTTCAGTTTTACACGTTTAAAGTTTATAATCAGAACCTGTTTGTTGCTAAAAAACAAAAAAAGATGTACGTGCAATACTTACCATTTAAACACCTGATAATAATAATTTAAACTATAAAAGCTAAAAAAACATTCTATCCAACAATGGTTAAAAAAAGACAGCAACGCATTTATCATTAGGGTAAATCATAAGTTAATGCAAGGCTTTAGGGCAGAGCTATATAATTAATCTAATTAAACTACTTAACAGTCAAATAATTCAGTAATTAAATTAGTTTGTCTTGACAATTTACGAAGTTTTCTGTTTTCGTTTTTTATTTCTCAAACTTGAACGTGCAAACACAAACAAATTCAGATGATGAGAGAGACTTTTAAACAGTTTATCGCATCAAACCACGGCTTCAAATAACCTTCTTCAATTAATTAAATTTTACATATATTTTTTGATACAAATAAATATTTTTCTGATTTTTAAAGAATGTATTTAAATTTAAAAGCCAGATGGTAATTTCAGTCATTTAAAGTAACTTTGGAAACGAATCGTAAAAGATAAGATTCGTTTTTTTTTCACGGAAGCTACCTATTCTCTTTCATGGATTAAAATTCAAATGTAAGTTTTAGGTCGGATTATTTCTATTAAATTGATCGGAACTGGATGCAAGATTTTAGAATATTCATTTTCTGATTAAAAATGTAATTAATTTAGAAAGAGAATGTATTAACAGTATAGCAAGAGCAAGTTTTACTAAAACAGCTTAAAAAATTAAAAACAAATATGTACATAAAAGAATAAGACAATTTTTCTTTTATATCTATATCTAGATCTATTTATCTTTGATATTTATCTGTGGCTTGAACAAAAATTCTGTGTTTTCTTGAGTAGTGACTACTGGCTACACTGAACCATAACCTCATTATTTATTATTTTTATTTCTATTTCAGTTTCAGGTTTCAGTTGTAGCGGTAGTGAACGCGGGAAGATGATATATGAAGTTTGAGGTTGATTTAGTTGTTTAAATTTATATTCACATTTTAACCCAATTTACTATGATTTAAGTTATAAAATTGTTTTATGTGGTTATAAATTTCTGGAATATTTCGAAGTTTTTGTATTTTTATTTCAAGAAAAAGTTATTTAGATTATTCGCGTATTTTTTTTTCAAAACTTGTTCGTGTCCAGGTTATAACAATTTCTTTATTGTGCGTTTGAATTTTTCTGGTTTTTGTTTTATTTGTTTTAAATTTATGAAGTTATTTATACAAATAATAATAGAGCACAAGTTCTACATTATATTATAATACTGGTTAAAATGTATTTTCGTTGTTTCTTAAAAAAAAATCAGCTATAATATAATATGTCGTTTAGGAATACAAATCTATATTTTGTAGAAACTGTTCGAGTTCGAGTGATTACTAAATTTAATCAAATTGAAATGATTAATTGGTTATTGTTATTGGTAAATGTTCAATATGTGTTTGTGTTAACAAGTTACAGTTTATTGCTTACACTGCGATTGTCTATAATGGCTAAATACTAAATTTTAAAACTGTTTGTTTCACGTAGGAATTAAATAGTTTTTGTTATTTGTTAACATTTAACTTGGTAAATTGATAAAAATATAACATTGGACAATGAACTTTCACTTCCACTGGATTTGATTTGATCTCTTCGCATCTTTTTGGAATGGTAAGCTATCATTGGTTAATTCTTTTAATGAACCTTAATGTTGTATATTTCCTAAATAACTAGGTTTGCAATGCAGTGTCTGCTTGCAATATTGAGCTGAGCCTGCATTTTAATCTTAAACAATAGACATTTTTATTTATAAACAGCTGAAATCGGATCAAAAATAGAATTATTTCTAATCTCTCCCCCCCCCCCCCGGTTTTTCAATTTTACCCCCCTCTTAATTGAAAATATGACAAAAGTGAACTTCCAACAATAACTATACTCTTAAAGAGCTTTCCAACGACACGCATTATGAAGGACATAATACTATTTTAACTTTCGTACCCCGTACCTCGGTGTACCAATTTGGACCCTTTCAAATTAATACCAACCTTTGGTTGGTCCAATTGACCATGCCAAATTTTGGGCAGATCGATTCAGACGTTCAGGAGGAAACTTTTGTACCCCATACCCCTATGTACCAAATTGGACCATTTCAGATTTATACCTTCCTTTGGTTGGTCACTATGACCGTGCCAAATTTTGTGCGGATCAGTTCAGTCGTTCAGGAGGAGTATGCGTCTGAACAAATGCAAAGTGCAGTATAAGAGCTTATTCGCTTCGCTCAGCTCAATTATACCTATTTACTTAAGTTGAGTGCAATATTCAGAATGGGATTACGATAACTCTAGGTTGCCTTACTATTTTCAGAATAATTGGGTAACATTATACAAACCTGAAGTAAACTTGATGTTAAGTAGTTCAGTTGTCAACTTATTTACATTATATTAAGTGTGGTTGATGATTTAGGATAATTGAATGCTGGCTCATCTGTACTTCACAGCATAGACTCTAATTGCTAAGGACTATTTGCTTTAAAATTAATTTGAGGAGTGATGTACCGAGTTTGGGATGGAGTTGACTAAAATCCTTATTGCAAATAATTTAAATCTTAAAGTGATTTTGTTGGAATTCAAACAATCCGCTGGAAAAATGTGTTTCAATCAATAGTAGGATCTTAAAACAGAAAAAGGGCATGTTAATTATCAAATTATAATATTATGAATGTTAATTTACGAGATAGGATGCTAGGAAGTCATGTGCCACACCAATTGGCAGTCTATTTTAATAATTCATCTTCTTATTCAAAACTTGTACCCGCAGAGAAGTGAGGTGTATAGTCTAAAGAGGAGCTATTATACACTCTTGGCTTTATACTACAGTCAATTAAGAATTGTTAAAAACTAAATTGAAGGCAAGAGCAAGTTATTAAAAAAATAACTAAAATTTCTCAATTGCATCTTCTTTGTTTTTACTTTTCCTCGCCTTTTTCCGCCTTCTCCTCGCCTTCTCCGTGGGGCTAAGCCCCACCAACTTATTGAGAGAAAAAAAAATTAAAGAATATATTTTTATTTATTTAGAAAAGAAAAACTATTTAGTTGTCAACACAAATAAATACATACATTAGATATATATAGTTTTAGTGTTCATAGAGTACAATCGTATGTAGTATGTAGATCCAGATCGTTTAAAATAAGCAGCAGAAAAGCATAGCATATAGCGAGAAATCTCACAGGGGTAGGAGGTAGGAGGCCAAGGTTATTAGCGCGGCAAGCCGGTCAAAACATTAATACCTAAGATTATGCCTGAGTGGTGGGCCTAGGGGTAGGGCATGATGAGTGCGGAACATCCCCTACTACTATAATAGGCTAGAATCACAGAAATATGAAGGGGTTTTGGGCTAAGCCCGAACCCTCACGCCGAGCAAGATGGTAGAATAGAGAGGTTTTACTGGGCTTGAAAACTAGTTTATATTCTCTCTACTAGATAGCAGTGGTAGGATAGATAAAATATATTACTAGACGTTAGGGAGCACAAAAAAAAGTCGCCGAAAAAAGCCGAAGCAAAGGGAGTCGAGTACGATCGGGTCTAGCCCCGCCCTCCACTAGTGTCTATACTGTGCAGTGCATTCAACCCTATCTTCTCTTTACGAGACGCAACTAAAATATTTTAGATAAAAATGCTATAAGAACCCCCTCCAAGAAGTCAATCTATTTTTTTTACAAGAAAGTATAATGTAGAACTGATTAGGAGAGAGGTTCTTCTTTGGTGTGACACCACGTATTCTAAGAGTTCCCAGCAGTTTAAAATATAAACATAACATATAACATTATTATTAGATATTAATAAAAACCCTTTTCTTTTAACATTCTTAATAAATATTATAATATCATAACATGATCCACCGGTGGTCATATTAACCATTTCTTACTAATCGATTTTAATTAAAAAAAAGTATTATGTTAATATATTTACGTAGAATATTATAAAATCTAGAACATAATCTGAGTATTATTTTAATTTAAAAAGGTTGGTTTGATTTTTGCAACATAACTATTTTTTTAAATTAAATATTTAAATAATAAATAATATGCTAAATATGTAAGATATTCAGTTTATTATTTATCATATTAATAAACATTATATTAATAATTGGCAGTATGAAATATGTATTAATAATAATGTAATGCATAAAATGGAATATGCATTAAAATATCTAATAAAAGCGACCTAATTATTATCAATTTTGTAAAAGATTAATTATTTTATTTAAGATGTCTTTATTTTGGTTTATAATAATTAAAGAGGATTAGTAGTTCCACGTAATTAGCATTCTTTTAATCTATGATCTCGTTAAACATTATATTATGTATAAGTAAAGGGAAGAGTTAAGAAAGAGTGTGTGTTTAAAGTTCTAGAGGAGTAAGCGTAAGGGGGTTGAGGTAGGCTGTGGAGCGTACCCGATCATTCCCGAGTACTTCCAAGTGACTGTCTTCGGCGACTTTTTTTTGTGCTCCCTAACGTCTAGTAAATTCCCCCCCCCCCCCCCCCCAGGTTGGGCTTGTCTAGCCCACCCAATTATATAGGTCACGCGCCGCTACTGCATACAGAATATTGTTGGAACCGGTAAAGAATAAGGAACAAATAAAAAAAACCCTGATGAAATTCTATTAATTAGTTTAAAAGTTATAAGCAAACATAATTATTAATTAGTGCGATACTTCCGTTAAACTTCAAAGTTTGTTTACATCTGTCAAAATTCAAATAATTAAATATATGAAATAAAATAAATAAAAATAATGTATACATTTTTTTTTGAAAAATGATTATAAAAAAATCAGTTAGTTCAAAATGGTCACCCATCTAAGTACTGACCATGCCCACTGCTGCAGCTTCGCTGCAGGAGAGGCCACTTTAGTGGCTTCTGGGGTGAGGAAAAGTTCCAAGGTACCCCGTACCCGATTTATTATGTTTTCATGAAGTTTTTATTGGTATTAATGTGTTACCTTATTCCTGCAGGCTAGGATGACATAACGATGGTCAGTTATGGGGATGGCTTCAGGTTCACTACTGATGAGAGTGTCTTGTTGAAAGCCCGGCATTCTGTAGGAAGTGAAGAGCCTGTAGTACTGGCTCATACACAGCGCCTCTGCTTTATCCTTCTTACCCACCATCTCCTGTTCTAGCTCGCCACTAACCACACAACAATCATTAGTATTATTATAAAGTAATAGTTATTTACGCACCAAGGGAGGAAACAAAGTCATTACATCCTGAGCGTTTTAGTTGATTCTTGAGGCTTAGCCCAGGGAACCATGAAGTTTAATCCCGAAGCATAACTGCGAGGGAGTTAATTATAGCGAGGGTACTATGACTTTTTGCTCCCGTGGTACGTACAAGATTTTTCCTCTAGAAGGGAGAAAAACAACACAAATAAAACCTAATATTTCTATTTATCTATTATTTAGGTATTAATAACTAAATTTACTCATTTTTATTCCTTTAATTTTAACAAAAACTTTGAAAAAACAAAAACATAAAAAGGTTTTATTACATCTTATAGTAAAAAAATATCTTTGTTTATTCCTTATCAAATAATTAGTTAATTTGACTGAGACTTTGAGGTAACACTTCATAAATATGACTAGAGAGATTGGTAGAATGTAACACAACCGATTGTCACCACAACTTTTTTTTTATTAAAACTCACAAACGCGTTTTGACGTATAATATCATCTTTAGTGTACGTGTTAACTTAAATAAACATAATGGCTGATTCCTGCTCTATAATATCATTATGTTGTTATGAACTGTAGTAAGCGTAGAACAAACTAAAAGCTTCAATTTTATAAAAACTCCTTGTTACCTTAAGAAATTAATTATTTTTATTATTGCTACAAAATTAACATTAAAATAGATACTTTTGAAACTATACTCTTTTTACAATTAATATTAACTTTTGACACCCACATTGGCCAACCTATATGAGGAAAAAAATAAAGCCACTAGGCCTGTGGGAGATGTGAGGCCAGTGATATTATTATTTGTCTAGTTGGCCCGACCTTCTCAAATCCAAAACCCAGGGTCCTCATTGGTTCCTCTCCAAATTTTGTTGACTTCCCTGTGCTGTCAAAAGTTAATTCTAATTGTAATAAAGTGCTCTGCAATGCCTGTACTTATTTTTCTACTGTAGAAAAATAAGTACAGGCATTGCAGAGCACTATAAATCTTGGCAGAAAATATCGAATGATAGACATCAAAAACATGTAAACGCATCTAGTTTTGCCAATCATGTTCTAGAAACCGACCATACATTTGATATTAATAATTATGAACTTTTTTACATTCGTGCCGAAAAAAATAGGAAATTGGAAATTCAAAGAGCTATCCAAGATACAAATGTAGAATGTTTTAATGAAAAATCTAATCTTAATAACTCTGCTCTTGTAAAACCAATAACCATTTTTTTAAAAAAAATAATGTCTATTAGTTGTAAGGAATTTTAGTTATAGTAATATAAGGATTCATTGTTAAGTTTTAAGAAGTTGAAAAACCAAATGTTTACCTGAATAACACCTTTATTGGGTTCCGACTTTGATCTCAACCCCATACCCCTTACCTTTTTCCTTCCGTAATCCTTCTACCCACACAACCCTAGTCTAACCCCCTTTGCACTGTTAGTTTAACATAAATTTTGTAAAATAGTTAGCTTAGTACAGCATTCACTCTTACTAAGTTAACACGCATACTGAAGATAACATTGTAAGCTGAAACGCGTCTTATTAATTATAAAAAAATTGTGGTGACAATATTGTTGTTTCTTTTTTTAACCTCTAGTAATAATTATGAAGTGTTCACTAGTTCACTGTGTTTCTTTTTGGATAAATAAGCTATAATTTTCTCCAAATTTGAATAATTTTTCGAAAGTAGATTTGAATTTAAGATAAATACAAATACATATTTAAAAAATTAACACTATTATTTGAAAATTGCAAGGTGAACTTTACCCCCTAGTCCTAGTACGTACATAGTTATATCTGTGAGCCTAGGGTCTGTACAGTGGCGCTACTCTGGTGGAGTAAAGTGTAACTACTTTGTTAGCTTGCCTCCAAATCCTATTAGCTGATATTGTGGTCTTATGGTTAAAGCCTCTATCTTAATTAAATAGTAATCCAGGTAATGTCTTAGTCTTGTTCATTTAGGTCCTTACATAATTAATCCAACCTTTGTTATACTTAAGGTCGTCTTTCAGGCTCTGCCTCAGAGAGTTTATTGCCTCGTACTAGCGCCTCTGCTTTTTATCATAGAGCTTTTACTGTAAGGTTTTTGACTAAAGAGGTTCATTTTTTTGGTTAAAATATTTTAAATTTTATTTTATTTAATACTCTATAATATTAGATAACAATATTATGGATTTTATTTTGTATTTTTAATAGGGTTACTATACTTAAGTTTATTTATGGAATGTTACAAAAACAAAATCAGTATGATAAAATTTGATTAATATGAAATGAATGTAGCCTAAACATTGTGATATTTGTATTTTTGATTTAAAGATAAGTAAAATTATTACGAAAATTGCTTGCATACGAGTCTGCAAGACAGTGAGATATTTTCATGTACCGCTTTTTAGTGTCGTTTTTCGGTAACGCTTTTCGAGTTGCCAAAGTAAAGACATGGAAATAAATATTTGAGCGTGCAGATTCTTGCGTTTGTAAATTAGGAATTTAATCGAACATATGTTGTGCACGAAGAAAGAAAGTACTTCTCTTCTTTTCCAGTTTATTAAGAAGTAACCTTTTAGCTCCTTCACCCGTATTTTTATAATAAATGTAAAAAATTATAGTTTAACAAAAATAAAAAATAATTATGTAAAAAAATAAATTTTATGTATGTAAGTTTATTAGGAATAAAATTCTAAGCGTTATGGCGTTTGTCCGATGCAAAAAAATAGGTGCAGTAGAACAGAAGGGGTAGTTAGGGGGGGGGGGGGGGGGGCGCTGGGGATCGTGATCGACTACTGGAGTGGTAGCGAGAAGTGAAGAGAGTGAGACGTGGTTGGTAGCCGATCGGGAGGGCAGAGGTGGGTAGGCCCTACCAAGCGCGGTAGTGTGAGACACTATACCTAGAGCGGGCAGACTCGATTGAGTACATCCTACATCTTCCTAACTCCCTGTTTCTATATCTTCCTTACTCGTGGAACGCTAGTTTTTGGCCATAGCCAAGATATGAAAATTTCAAACACTTAAAATAATACATCTCAAACTTATGATAAAAGTTCGGGCCAACAAGGCAAACAAAAATGTCATAGGTCCCACCCCTCGTACAGACCTAGTGGCTTTATTTTTTTCCTCATTTAGGTTGGCCAATCTGAGTGTCAAAAGTGACAAGTGATAATGCTCATACTGTAATGTGATTAGCCAGCATTGTCAGTTTACACAGCAGTGCCTTGGCAGTCAATGTGTTAATTAATTACAATTTTTATGTTAAACCTATTTATTGTGAATATACATATATATTATATATTTTTTCATAACATTACTCGTAATATTGCTCTGTTATCATTAGGTTTGTTCCAACAGCCAATTCGAGGACGGTTCTAGAACCAGTTCAGGATTTTTTAATGCGCATGCGTCTATGAGGACTGGTTCAGAACTGATTCAAAAAGAGGAGCCTGTTGGAACGATTTTAGAACTTTTTCAGAACTGCAACCTTCATGTTACCTCTCTTTATCTTGTTTTTATTTACCTCTTCGTATCTCTCCACTTGTTTTGTTTATGTTCACTCAGAAATGGATTACTTACGTGAACATATTCTATTGTTAAACTCAACAAAGTTTATAAGAATGCACATTATAGGGCAAATTGTTTTTAAAGTTACAAATTTATCACACTGTCATTTCTGAATGATTATATTTCGGTCTCACATTTGGGAGGCTCGTAACAATCCTGTCTTTTAGTTTCAGTTGCCTATTAAAAATTTGTTTGTATAAATTGAAATTTTTTTAAACATTAATTGTTAAATCATATAAAAAGTACCGGTGTGGAAATCCCACACATGACTTCCATGAAGTCATGTGGATGGAGTCAATACGCGATCAAGAGAGAACTCAGTATTTACACCCATTTTCATGGAAGTAAAAACATTAAAATGCCCATATCTCCAAAACCGCTTGTGCCCAAAAGGTATAGGTACAATCAACCAAATAGGACACATAATATATACCCCAAACAAAATAGAAATCAAATAATGTCTACTGAAGTTATCGTCGACAGACCTATTTCGTGCTTAAGTGACTACAGCTCCGAAATGTCGTGAGCTACGATGTTTGGGTTTGTCGCCATCAGTTTTTCCGACAAAAGTTGAAAAAAATGCCGCAGACCGCATCTCAATACGATATTTCTTGAAGCGATATGTTATTAAAGGTTTAGTTACATACGAACGTACATACACAGACGTATATGAAACGGATTTTAATGATATCCCCGGGTTCGTAAGACCCCTCCTTCACAGAGATCTCGGAATCAAGTTTTGGATGATAAAATGTGAATTTTATCTTGGCTTATAAAAAAATAAACCCTCATATAAGAAAAGGTCAACCACACATTAAGAAATATTTACAAATAAAGGGTTCAAAACTACAAAAAAGAAAATTATATGGACAATTTATCTAGTTTTTTTTTTTGTCTGTAAATCATCGGCGTATGAACAGACAAAAAGATCGGAGGTAATTCGTATACAAAGGACTCAAAGTCGCTATGAGAAATTTTAATTATCAAGAGGAATAAATAAATATAAAATATAAATTATATTTTATTATTCCAATATACTATCATGATAAAAAATAATACGTAAAGAAGAAAGAAGTAGTATAAATATTAACTGTGGAGAGAGAAACAAAACACGCTAGGAAACAGAGAGATATCAAGAAAAGAAACGAAAAAAAAAATGTTAGGTTATAGTTGAACAGTAGTAGTAGTGTAACCTACACGCCTCCGTATATTAGTATTAGGAGTTCTGGTCGAGTTCCTGCTTCAGTCCGGGAACTGTTTTCACGGTTCTAGGACTGTCCCAGAACCGTTCGTCTTTCTGTTGGAACACGGGACTAAAAGTTCCAGAACCGTCCGAGAAGCGTGTAGGAACGGTCTTTCGATACTGCGCATGCTCCCGGCAGTTCTAGAACCGTCCGAGGCTCTGTTGGAACAAACCTATTGTCAGTTTTTATGCTATTTTTTAACTGAACTGTTAATTTTATCTATTTTTTTCCCCCAAGCTTTAATTTTTTTTAAAAAAAATAGTAAAAACCAAACAATAAAACATGTAGAGTAGGAAATGTTGCAATTTTTTTATTGAGCTAACTGCTGTAAAAAGTTGCAAAAAGGGGGAAAAAAAACCAGTTTCTAACTTTAACTCCATTCTTTTATTATACCTCGTTGGTACGCAGTAAAACTCCATGCAGTAAATAGAAAAAAACTTTTTTATTTCATATCTTTCCCTTTGCAAAAACTACAATATTGAAGGGAACAAAAAAAATATGCAAAATTCACGACTTAAAAATAGAAGGAAAAAAAAGAGGATTTTCCGTAAGCGGAATAATATTGAGTTATTGTCTTGGACTTAAGCCGGCTTTGAAAACTTTACAATTTAATAAAGCTCCGTTTCCATATAAAATTCCTCCAAGTCAAGTCTTAAAGCAAGTCCCTGCCAGCCCCCCCCCCCCCCCTGGAGAGAGATTAGGGTGGTCATGGGTGGGGTAAAACAATTTATAAACATAAGCTGTTCCAAAGGCCTCTTAAAATATATTTCATTTTAAGAGGGAATATTCAATGAATTGCTTCCTCTCTAAAGCCAGTTTTCTTTTTTAATTTGTATCTGATAAATATACAATTATTCTTATTTTTTACTTTTTATAGTTAAGTTAAATTTATTGATGAATTTATAATTTACGATTTGACCTGTACATAGTTTGTCTATGAATGAATTATAATTTTATTGTATCAACAATTGTATGAATTTATATTTTACGATTGGACAAGATACAATAGTTATTCAATTTGCTTAAAATTGCTTACTCTTTACGACCACAAAGTTGGATACTATTTTTGTTCTCTTTATTATTTCTTTACACTGCGATTTTTTATTGCCGCTGTTTATAATAATGTTCGAAATTGTTCAATTAATAGTTTGTCTCAACTTTTGGAAATTATAACATTTCTGATGTTTAGATTTAATTTCATGGTAGTTTTTTCTTTTCCTCTTTTGTGGGAAAAGTTATGTTTTCACTCAAACAAGTTTTTTTCGAGATTTTAACTGAATTATCCGTTTTGGGTGTTTTTAATACCTCCTGAGTGATTTTCAGCATGACGTCTATATTATGTGTGTATGTATGTGAGTTATCATTGTAGCGCCCAGGGTATTTTATCTAGAGAGTTGAAACTTGCAGAAAAATCAGTCCTTACTTCCAGTTGTGCCGCCCGGAAAATCAACATTTCCCGCCACCTTTAACCCATTTTGCTGAGTCAGCAAAAATTAAAAAAAAAAAAAATCGAAAAGCTGTTTGACCGAGTTGAAATTTGGAACGAATATACCTCTCTGTATGACAAACAAATTCGCAAAATTTAATTTTGATATCAGCCGCCATTATGAAGTTATCGAGTTTTGAAACTTTGACGGTTAATAAACCGAAAGCATAAATACGTTTTTGACAAATAGCATGTCGTTAGAACCGGGAAAAATAAGAAACAAATATAAAAAAACCTTATGAAATTCCATTAATTAGTTTAAATATTAAAAACGAACATAATTATTAATCAGTGCGATACTTTTGATAAACGTCAAAGTTTGTTTACATCTGTCAAAATACCACCAAAATTTAAAAAAATAAATAAATTAAATTAAATACATAAAAATAATGTATAATTTAAAAAAAAAAAAAAAAAAACTGACCACTCCTTGTACTGACCACTTTAGTGGCCTCCGAAGTAAGTTCCGAGGTACCCCGTACCGGTTTTTTTTGCAACAATATAGTTGTGTTATTATGAACTTTATTTTTGCTTAATTTTTTTTGTAACTTGTCCAGAGTGAATGTTAATGCTATATTATGAAAGGCTAAGGATAATTACCGGTCGAGCACATCCTTGTACTTGCAGGCTGATGTTATGAGCCGAGCTGCATACCGGGCTATGTCCGAGAAACCTCGGAATTGACGTAATGGAAAAACCATACCTATCATAAACACACAAACAATATAAATACATCATAAGTCTACATAAAAACCTATGATTGGCTTAAGCTTTTAAAATATATAATTATGTACTCGTATTAAAGTGTCCATCAGTTAAAAAATGTATCAACTTAGATATTTATATACATATAATTTTAAGGTTTTAGGATTAAAATTTGTGTGAATATTTTATAAGCTCTTACTGTTGTTGATGATTTTTTTTTTTTCACAAGGCAGTGGCGTATAGGAATTAATTTTTGATGGGGGGGGGGGGCTCGATTTCTAGAAATTAAGGTGCCAGACAACAACCTACCCTCTCTCAACCCCCCGTTATAGGAGGAGGGTCCTCCCCCGGGAAAATTTTGGAAAATAAACGTTCAAAAACAGCATTTTAAGCAGTTTTAGACATAAACCCATGTACTAATTTTTATTTTATTTGTAATTTTATAGCTTCTTCAAATCTGACGGGGGGGGGGGGGGGGGGGCTCAAGCCTGATAGCCCCCCGTTCCTACGCCACTATCACAGGGTAGCAATAAAACTTCTATTTTATCAGTAGAGAACTGTCGCTGTTATCATTTGACTTACTAAAGATTTTTAATAGGGAGTAAGACAAATTTTTAATTAGTTGATATAATAATCAGTAGATAAAGAAGACATCATCATCTTTTGCTTTTTTACGATAGTATATTATCAACAAAAAATAATGTTGAAGCGAGGAGAAGTCGTTTTAATAGTTTACATTACTGATTCCTCGGACAAAATGTAATACTTCTACATCTTCCACAGATACATTTAACATTCAAAATCAAATTAAAAAAAACAAAAAAACAGTTTACACGCGTCTATTTTTTTTTTTTTTTTTTGGTTACTCCTTTAATATATTTTTTTTTTTTTAGCTATTACCATTATTTTGAAAACGGTTTTAGTATCCAACCCCTATGGAAACAGTGATTCAAAACGTTTTGAGTTCAAGGTCACACTTTAAAGTTTAGTTATGTATTGAAACTGTTCTGTAGTTGTGCTTTGAAAATAAATAGCATGGAAACAGGTATTGCATTGAAAACAGAATTGAGACATGCGCAGTAGGTATGATGAGCAGAAATATGATAACCTGACTTGACTAAAACAAGTCTGGGAGTTAAGAGTTGTGAAAACTGTTTCGGGTTGATAAAGCAAAACAGTTTTCAAAACGGTTTTGAAAACTCATGGAAACTTAGTATTTGATTTGATTATTATGTTTTTTACCTGGATTGATATTGATGGGAAGACAAAGAGGTTGTGATAGATACATGTCGGTGAGCCACCATTCGTAAGCCTGCAACAAAATATTCACATTACTGTCAGATCAGTTGTCAGCAAACATTATAGCAATTATTTATTAAAGACTATTAATATTGAGTACTATTCTAGAACTCGGGCGACACCAAACATCCGTCCCTCTCTATTTTATCATTGTTCTGATGTTTACAGTATAAGAAACAATTTATTAAAACATGGTTAACGGTTGTGAGAATCTCTCAAATGGCGCAATAAGGTCTATCGTGGAATAATAACGTAACCGTTCGTAATAATTTCAAATCTTATTTGTATGGCGCGGTATTATTGCGGACAGGGACACAGTTTTCAAGATTCTCGTTCCGATAAAAAACGTAGTTAATCAACCTGCTCCGCAGATAAGGGGTAAGTTGAAGCTGAGCAATGTCCAGAATAGGTTCTATAGTTCTATGTATAGTAAATTGCATAAATCTATGATAAAAAATACAGTTGATAATGATAAAGTTATATTTTAAGTTCCATCACTAATGTGCTGTGTACGGGGAAACAAAAAATTAAAAGCAAACGTAACCGTCACATAAATACAGGGACGGATGGAGCCACCGGGAAGACGGGAAATTACCAGAAGCGCCGCTAAGCCAAATATAAAAGAGAAAAATTGGTCCGACAATTCGGAAAAAAACTCTCATATGAATATGGTATTTTATCAGAGCGGTGCCAGTGATAAAATAGCTCAATTTGCACTTCAAACAAAATGTGTAAGCGATGTTTCAGACAACAATAGATGGGTTAGATAGACAAAACGTACTAAGTGTCTTTATGCTGTAATTGGTGCTATATTTTCTGCTCCTACTGTATCAGTGAGGCGCCGGAGCGCCTGTATCAATATGAAATAATAATATGGCTGGACACTGGACACACAGGTGGCTATGACTATTCGTCAGCAGAAAAAAAATGCGATTTTCTGGATCAATTTTGATTATTTTCCTCCTTTAACTTTTTTTTACTGAAAAAATATGTACAAGTATCATATCTCAACGATTTCATATTTCTTTATATCATTGGAATCGACATACAATTTTATTTATCTCCAGTAGGCGGAAAAAGTTATGATTTTGAATTAGTTTAGAGGGACTAAAACAGGTATTTTCATCCCTGAACTCAAATAGTAGGGAGAAAAAGTAAAAGTAGGGCGAAAAAGTAAAGATTGCAAATTAATTATTTTATAAATAGTAGAAAATGAATGCCAAATTTAATGAAGTTGTCGAAATCAGGTTGGCGGCACTGCGCTTTTTTGACCATGTTTGTCATTGATTCATTGTTTATAACCTGCATCTAAATAACCTTCTATTTGAGTTTAATTCCAATTCTTATTTGTTTTTAATATTGAATCTCTTATATCTGCTAATAAAAGTGCTAATAATTATTGTTATTTATTAAAATAATAAATAAAAACTGTGCAATGGACGAAAATGTGTATTTCTTCCTACTGGAGATAAAATATTGTATGTACCTCGTGAGTAAAGTGCCATTATTCCCCTCGTGATAATTAAAGAAGAGAATTAAAGAGTCTAATTCCCTCGGTTTCGCCTCGGGATTTAGGAACTATGGTTCCTTCGGCTTCGCCTCAAGAACCAACTTTTTCGCTTAGGGAATAATGGCTTACTTTACTCCCTAGGTGCATAAATAACTATTTATCACACATTTACCACTGTTTTATTGTAGCTTTAGTTATCGCATGATAGAATATAATATGAAACAAATTGTGATATTTTTACCATCACTTTACTAAAATTTGAACATATGTACTTATAATATAGAACATTTGTATTTAAAGGATAAGTTTACAGGGAGGGGGGAACCCTGGATTGCGGGGGAGAAGGGTACTTATTGGTTAATATCATGGCGCCGCTGGTATGTTTTCCCGAGTCGGATGATACTTTCCCATTCGCCCCTGCATAAATATAAGAATAATAATTATCGACTTTTCTTTACTTTTTAGGCACTAACTAAATAACCAAAGTGTGAGTGCACCTTATTGTCGTATAAGTAAAAGTTGCGTGTGTGGCAACTTAAAGGTCACGCGATGCGTTCCTCTCCCTCGTTCCCCTCTTCCCGCCGTTTAAAATGTTCTCTTTTAGATATAGTAGTTTTTAAGATATTTAAAATTGCCCCTACACTCAACTAGCCCAGCAGTACCCTACCTAATTTTCTTAAGACGTTAGAGCTTTGCATGACGTAAGGTTAGAGATAAGAAAGTCTAACCAGTATGTGAACAACTGCACTACATTACAGACATCGGGTCGATAAGACTTAGATAACATATATCGGCTGTAATGCAAGATTTATTATCAAGTATCAGTTATAAATAAAGTTAAGAAGAATAATTTCAAGATAAAAAGAACTTTTTATATATTACGTTGTTAAATTTTCTGTTGAATCGTATGTAATGTGTTGATAATATAATTGTTATTGTTATATAATAATGTTAGTGAAAAAAAAAATAGTTCCGAATTTATTTACTTCACATAAATGACAACCATCTAGAAAGCTGATCTTAAACCTATAAAAGGACAAATCTTTGTACAACGGATCTCTCCAACACCAAATTTAAACCGTGTCATCGATATATTTGAAATAATATAAATAATATAATCGAAAAATAATATAATCGATATATTTCCTGTTTTGCTGTCATTCAATGTTTATCTCTTATTTATAAAAATCACAAATTTGAAACCCGTCAAAATGAAGATTGCGTAAATATGGGACATGGCAAAACAAATAAATTAACGTGCGGATTTTTTTCCGAACTAACTTTCCATATAGCAAAATTTGCTAAAAACCAATTAAATTCTGCTGAAAGATGGCTAAAAGTATTAATATAATGCATTGTCATCGTGTTCTGAGCTATGCTAAAAGTTTCAAATGTCTAGCTATTCGGGAAGTTAGTTAGAAATCGATTGCCAGATTTGTACCGGACAAACAAGAAAGCAAGTTAATAAAAAAGTAGTAAAAAGATTCCGAAAAGGTTAAATTTTGAAACAAAACAAAGAAAATCTAATTATTTTCGAAAACTTTATTTCACGAGATATGAGCCCCACAAATAAAATGAATAACAATCACAGAGATATGAGCACAACCATAAAACATTTTTCATTTAATTGTGATAATTCCTATTTCATTTTCATTTTAAACCAGATAAGCTGGGGAAGTTTAAAACTCGGTACAACCGGAAAAAACCATTTATTAGTGCCGCAGCTTTGTTTTCCTTCGAGCCCGATACACAATAATTCCATGAAAATAAAACAACGTAAAAATTGTTTTGTTTTTTTATCTGTTCTCACATATTCTCTCTCCCTTTAGGCAATTATTAAGGAAAAAATGTAACTCTACAAAAAAAATAATATGAAGAGAAAAATAAAGTTCAAATATGAAAGAAATATATATAAAAAACAAAGTATACATTACAATAAAATATATATATATATAAATGTATATTTGCACATAAAGATGATAAAGAAAGGAAGTGGATAAAATTGTATTTATTTTATACATATATTTATATATTTAGTACAGATATATAAAAAGCAGGTCATATTTATGTGTATATAAGGGTTTTAAAAGAATGATTTATGTGTATAAAGAAGAATATATATTTGAAGGGTGTGAGTGTGTTTAACAGGGGGGTTGATTTGACGGGAGTGGTGTGGTGGGTGGTAGGGGGTGAGAATGGAGCTTTCCGATTGGTACACAGGCTCCCTAGGGTGAGGACCAATGAAAAGTAAAGGTTTTAGGGAGGTTTTACTCCCTCTACTGGTGAAAATATCCTTAGGGAAAAACATATCGTTGAAATTTTATCTGCACTATCAGAAGAGGGCAGCCTCTCAAATTCAAATCAAAAAGGGCGCTCATACATTTTACATTTGTTTTTAGTAAAGCGTAAAATTCATTCACAAAGTTGACTTCCATTCATAATATATGAGTAACGATTACCTTTCTAGCCTTTTATTTTCTAAATATTTTTTTTCTTTGTGAATAATATCATAATATTATGTATTAAGTTACGCTAATGTTACGAACGATTCGATTTCATGTTGGGTCAGCAGAGAGGGAAAGATATAATTATTTTCAAAAATTTGGTATCCCTTTGCTGTACTTGTTTACTTTAGCACCCCCCTATATCCCTTTGTGTTACAATAGTTATTTAGACAAAGGAACATTATACAGAGTAGCATGTATTCCTTAGTCTAAATTACCATTAAGACGAAGGGATATTTATTCTAATGTACCTTGGGACAAAGGAATATTACACTTGTGTTTATAATTGTGATCATATCCCTTATCTAATCAACTATTAAGATAAAGAAATATTAAATATAAAACTGCCCCAGGAGTCTCAATGTCTTGGGGAGACAAACACACAAACCTTTGAGACTTTTGTAGGGCAGACTATTGCTTAGAACCAAGAAGGGGGGGGGGGGGAGTGCTAAAGTAAAAAAGTGCCAAAATGGCTTTATCTAGAAATAATTGAAGTTACTTAAATGCATTTTAAGTTTCGTTTTACAGTAATATTTTTGATTTTATAGTTGTTATTTTTTTTTTTTTTTTTTTTTTTTGGAAAAGATAGATGGATATTTTGAAAACTCTAAAATTAATTATTATAAGACTTGTTTCAGCCTACACCCGGAACATGGGTATTTTTCACCGATGTTCTATCACTAAACCCGTATTTATTACCGATATTCTATCACTAAACCCGTAATTTTTACCGATGTTCTATCACTAAACCCGTAATTTTTACATACGTTCTACCACTAAACCCGTAATTTTTACATACGTTCTATCACTAAACCTTCAATTTTTACCGATGATCTATCACTAAACCCGTAATTTTTACATACGTTCTATCCAGTGGCGTACCGAAGGGGGGGCGGAGGGGGCGGTCCGCCCCAGGCCCCGCATTGATCAGAGGCCCCGCTTTGAGCGTAGGCCCTAATTTTATTTAAAAAATCATAACCCGAGACGAAATCGAGCAATGAATTTCGCTCCGAATTGGGGGCCAAGCCCCAAAAAACTCGACCTTTTAGGGGCCAACTCAAAAAAAAATATTTCTCCTAAAACTACTTCGCTGATTTCAATGAAATTGATTAATTACGAGTACATGTTGAGAAAGGTCATACCGAGGCGGAATAGAAAATAAAATTACTAGGGCTTTATATTCCAAAAACTTTAAGACGGTTTTAAAAAATTATTTCTCGAAAGCGGTTCCGACGATTTTGATTAAAAATATCTAAAATCTAGTCCAGTTAAATTTTCCCGGGGAAAATTTAGTTTCCGAGATATTGATGAATATAAATCGGATTTTGTTGAACATCGAAAACTAATAGTTTCTGGGATTTGAAACCATGATTATTTGAGAAAGTTAGTTTGAGTTGTCTCGGACCGATTATTTCTATTTGTTGTGATGATATATGCTTAAATTGAGTTTCCAAAAAATAATCTGCTCCATTTTAAAAATATTTAATTACTCAAAAACTGGATAATAGCGATATACGCACCATTTTAAGGTAGTCATTTTCTTTAGGAAAAAATATGGTTGTAATTAACAGATTTTGTCTTGATTTGAAAATGTTGGAAATACTTCATCCTGTTATAATCATATCTCAAAAACCAAAATAGTGGCATTATTAAGTAAAAATGTACTTCCTAATCTAAAACAATATCAGTTACTATAACACTATCAACACCCGTTACTATTACATTTCTCGATATTATGTCCTCTAAGAATAAAAAATATAATCATAGACAATTTTTAGGGTCCCCGAAAAAAAATTAATTTGTTAGTCTTCTATGGTGTGGGTCGTGTATACAATTTGCTTTTTACATTACATATAGTCAGTCTTCTTATTTACATATAAAAGAATTGACATGCCTTGTAAGTTGGTCAATTATAAAAAAAAAATTTCCACCATTTTATGGTAGTCAGATAAATAAAAACGACGATACTATAAAATGGTGGAAAAATTCTTTTTATAATTGACTAACTTACAAGGTGTGCCAATTCTTCTATATGAAAATAAGAAGACTATATATGTAATGTAAAAAACAAAATGTATATCATAATTTTATTGTAAAGCAAATATGTAATATGTACTTTTAAATTAACGATGTTTTAGGCATGAATATGACCAGGAGGTGGTCGAAATATTGCCCCATGAAAACAATTTAGTTGTTTTAAAAAAATTGATTACCCTACACGACCCATACCATAGAAGACTTATACATTGAGAAAATAGAGGGACAAACATTTTTTAAAATTCTTTAAAAATTAATTAATATGACTATATTTAAATATCATAATTATTTCCTCAGTGGACGCATTAATTGACATACCCCAAAATTCAGTAATATAAGGCCCTATTCCAGCTGCGTTTTAGACCTACATTTTTTATTTCGATAAAAAGAAAAAATTTAATGCTTTGAATTGGCACATTCTCTTTATCTATTTTTAGGGTCCTAGGCAAAACCGAGGACCCTTAATTTTCTGCATTTGTCTGTCTGGAGACCATGGCTGAAGGAATTAATTACTCACGTACATTTGCTCTAACTTTACGTCAGTACTGGTATACTGGTACTCGAATCAAACTTATTGTAAAAATGTGAAGATAAATTCATAATATATAAATGTGAATCTTAAATAAAACATTTATTCCATAGTAAACATTTTATTCAGGGTTTACAAAAATATTATGCATTAGGCCGCTTACTATCGTAGATTTGTAACAATGGAATAAACTGTGAATACTGTAGGCCCCCAAATTGAATAGCGCCCCAGGCCCCCATCAGTGTTGGTACGCCACTGGTTCTATCACTAAACCCGTAATTTTTACATACGCTCTATTACTAAACCCGTAATTTTTACCGATGTTCCATCACTTTAATGCTAATTTTTACTTTTATTTCAATTCAAAAGATCGTTAATTATGTTTTCTACTGAGCATGTGTCTTATACTGAATGTCAAATGAAATAATAACCTAAAAATGTAGAAAAAAAATGGTAGTGGTAAAAAATAGGGATGTTACGAAACTTGGGGGTGCAAATCATGTTCCGCGCAGAGGGTTATATTGTTTGAGAAGTTTTATATTCGTTATGTTTTTTTAACTAAAATACAAGAAACTATGCCATAATTTAAATATGCAAACTCAAGGAATCATTTATTTATCCCCACAACTTTTAGAGACGTTATACTTACAAAATCAATCATTTTCACAAAATCGCCTCCATTAGATTGTTTGTGACTCAATAATCACTGCATGTCACTCATGTAAGCTATATTGATTTAGACTTAAATAAGACATGAATGTTGATCAAACAGCTGAATTAGGATTTAGAAACGATAAACAGTCGTTTAACGAGTGCTTCCTTATACATATTTTATAATATGATTCTTAATGTGAGAATAGTTAAATAGCGAATTCACTACTTGCTCGGTCAAAACATGTGATTCGAATCCCCCGAGGAGATGATTCAGATAGCCATCATTCAATTAAGTCACACAATATTAATCACATAATCTGCAATCTTTAGACTCGATAAACAGGTCAAGTGTGTGCTAGTCAGCACACAGCGAGGGTCCGTAGGCAACACTGTATTGTTTTACACCTATTGATGTTGCTTTTTAGAATGCTAAAAAGCCTACTTTGAACTATCCTATGGTAGTCCAGGAGATAACGTGAAAAAAAGTGTCTGACTAACATCAAGCTAGAATTTTGTGTATAAGTAAATGTTTTGGTGCCTTTTAAGATTATGTGCGGTAGGCTAAGTTCGTTTGTGGGGCATAGCTTGGTTATGGGTATTTGAAAAACACAAACTGATGGAGAGCAGCCATGTTCTGCCCTTTTTGGTGGACATTGTGATTTTCATGATCCTGAGAACGAAATTAGTAAGTAGACAAAAAAATCAAGTTGATGATAGTTGGTCACTTAATAGGTTAATTAGTCAAATATTACTACAAATCAAAGAGCCTCCTATTGAGCGACGGACAACTATCAACTTGATTTTTGGTCTACTGACTAAGTACTCAGGGTCATGAAAATCACATTGTCCACCAAAAAGGGCGGGACTCTCCACCAGTGTGTTTTTTTCAAATGCGTATTGCCAAGCTCTGTCCCGCAGACGAACTTAGCCGACCACATATTCTTAGAAGGTACCAAAACATTTACTTATACACAAAATTCTAGCTTGATGTTAGTCAGACACTTTTTTGCACGCTATCTCCTGCAGTATGGGGTCTGATATTCTCAAAACACATAAACTTCTGATAAAATTATGTTTTGCCACTGAACCGGACTATAAACATATAAATACATCGAAAAGAGTATATTATATAATTATAAAAAAAAACCTATTTTGTCCATAAAAAAATAAAAAATTAAAATCGAATTTTCCAAAAAGTGGTACCTTCACTTTTGGTCAAAGAATAGAAGAAGAAGAGGTTTAGGAAGTTTTTCAGATTTATTGCACTTTACATAAGCGAGATAGAGGGGGGGGGGGGGACACTTTTCACACCAACTTCAAACTCACCTACGCCCTATCAAAGCTTATAACCAAAAAATTATATATTTTTCTAATCAGCTCGACATACACTTTCATATGATACCTCACACGGTCTCCAAAAAAAAATGTTTAACCCTTAAGTCTTTTACCCTTTTTTTAAGTCACTACATTTTTAGAATGTGTGAATTGGTACTATACACATACATTTCTAATTATTTGATAAAAGTTATAGCCGTGAGAACAGACGACAGACAGACGGACAGATACACTGAGAAAAAAAAGAGGCGATTTTTGGGTAGCCGCTGACCAAAAATATTGTTGCGGCCGGGACCACCAGAAGTTCGTTGCGATAACAAGTCGAGTTTAGTAGACCGTTAACAATAGACTTTTAGTAGCTGTAATTGTAATTTGTATTGTAGCGGTAACCAAGAAAGTTTGTAACTGTTATTAAATGAAAAAAATCTGTATTTGCTGCAACAATGTTTTTAGTTGCCGTCAACAGTCTGTATAGTCACGGCAATTATTTTTATAGTTACTGCGACTACACTTTTTTTGCCAGAACATAAATAATAGTTGCTGTAACTACAAAATTTGTTAGCGCTGCTGTGTAATTAATGACCCCAACAATATATATTTTACGCTAGCTACATTAATTAGTTTGCTCAACTATAACAATAGTTGCTGTGCCTATTTAACAGTTGCTGTAACTCCAAAATTTGTTCCCGCTGCTGTATAACATAATGACTCCAACAATGAATGTAATTCCCCCAATTATGTATATAGTCACACCAAACATAACGTTTGTCATCCTCAACAATAATTATATTCCCCTCTACTACTCTTTTGGCTCCTGCATAATTGCAGGAACCAAAAGAGTAGTTAAGGGAACTATCCATGGTGGGACCTGTAGTAGTACGCCCTCTCCGATTACAAAATATATTATTGTTTATACAGTTAAGTATTTTAGGCCAAGCAATTTATTGATTTATACAGTTAAGTATTTTAGGCCAAGCAATTTATTGAGAGCAAAATAATTTAGAATTTATTGGAAGCATTTTAGATTGCTTCCAATAATAATCTTTTTTTAAATTTATAACTTTGTTTGCTTTTAATAAATTCCATTACCTGAGACACTCAACAGTATAATCAATCATCTATTTTGCAATCGGAGGGTGCATACTACTATAGGTCCCACCATGGATAGCTACCATGACATTTACAACTATACTACTACTAGTACCCTGAATTCATACTTACTCATTGAATGTGACTTTTTATTTCATTGCTTTACTGACTAAGTATTCAAAGCATAAAGCATGACATCGAACTTACTTAAAAGTTACAACTTTTGTATTGAAACAAGTCAGTAAAGTAAAGAAAATTTATAAAACGTTGCAATAAAAGACAAATGATGCAAAATAATTAAGGATAGAATAATTTAGCCTGGACACCGTTTTAGTGTATAACATGTTTATTATAAAATATATACAAGAAAAATATACATTATACTTTATTACAATATAAAAGTAATTACTATATTTATTATTTTAAAAGTATTACTTTAAAATTATTAATTAAAATTATTAAAAAAATAGTAATTAGTACTTTAAAAGTAATTACTGTATAAAATAACTAAATAAAATTATTACTAAATAATATATAATGACTACATTAAAATTACTGTATATTTTTTATATATGCATAAAAGAAAAAAAACAAACAATATAATTACTTATTAATATTTGTTATTTCAGCAAGGTATTTTTTTTTTTTTTAAATTTATTTATCTTTAATAGTTTTAGAATATGCTACAAATTAATGATGCTAAATGTTTTAGGATAAAACAATTTAGCCTGGACACAGTTTTATAATACAAATTGTTTAAGCTTATTTATTAAAAATATATAAAAGAAAAATAAACATTTAACTACTACAAAAAGTAATTACAATATAATTTTAAAAGTATTACTTAAAATTATTATAAAAATAAACGTATTGAAAAATTAAAATCATTAAGAAATTATTCATTATTACTTTAAATTAATTACTGTATAAAATTACTGAATCAAATTATAATTAAATAATACATGGTGACTGCATTAAAATTACTACATAATTTTTATACTCGTTTATAAAAGAAAAAAATAACATTATAATTAGATAACATAATAAATAATAATTAAATTAACACAATAATTAATTACATATAATTCAAACTAACATTATTTCAGTACCTAGGTACTTGTAACAAGTAATATGGAGTACCTGTACTCCATATTACTACTGGTACGGTAGTACTGTGTACTAGATAAACTAGAAACAACCCACCCCTAGTTCACTGTACGGAGGTAGGCAAGGAACTGACAACTGACTGACAATAATTCTAGTTGTCTCTGGCCAGCATGGTGTCGTAAAATGAAACTGCGCATGCTCGGAAGTGGTTCATGTAGTTACGGGTATCGTTTTTACATTTACGGAAACTAAACTTAGGTATGGTGACTAGAACATTAGCTCCTCCGACTATCTTTATAGTTACAACACATAAATGACTGCAAATTTAGTTCCCGTTACTAAAATCACTTACGGTTACTATAAACTTTGTTAAAACACTATCCATAACTAAGTTTTTTTTTAATCGTTCGTCCTAACCAATAATATAAAAAGGGTACCTAGTTGCTTAGTTGCAGTTAATACATTTATAGTAAAGCGGATATGACTCACAAAAATACTGGAAAATAGACTGCCAACTGTAGTTTTACATCAAATTTGAGCTACTCAATTTCACTTTCCAAGCTTTTCAGTGACGAATTCGTATGTTAGAAGCCATGAATAAATGAAATACTGCAAAACCGAGGCCTCTGACAACCGAGTTCTTTAGTAGGGGCCCTGGAAACCTTAAACTGTGTATCTGAATAGCGAATAAATGTTATCCTCATGAAAATCAATGTTAAACACTTAATAGCAAAATTAAATCATTTAAAAAAAAAAACAAAAAAAAAACAAGGGCGAATGAAGCGAACTAGAATTTCAGAACTTTATCAGACAGGGTGGTCCTGGTTCTAGGGAAAAATTCCAACAAACGCCCCTAAAAACCTTAAAAAGATCTTAGGCCCAATCGCTCTACGGTTCTTTGATCCAAACCAAACCCCCAATGTAAGTTCAGCTGAGGGAACAGGCATACTTTTTTTGGAGGAGTTGGTTGGAAACTTGAAGGCGGGTAAAAAATTATGTCAATTTAAATTTCTACCTTTTAAAATTTAAGCTTTCAACAAGAATTTAAGATTTTTTTTAAAAAACTATATCTGAATAGCTAGTAAATGTTATCATCATGAAAGTCAATATTAAACAAATAGCTACATTAAATCATTTAAGCTACAAAAAAAACTTCAAGGCCGAGTGGAGCGAACTAGAATTTTAGAACTTTATTATACAGGGTGGTCCTAAAGTTTCCCCCCTTTAAATTTTGAACCATTTGACATAAATGAATGAAACCTGGCGTACTTTTCTTGTGAAAAGGGGTAAAACAGAGTAAGTCCTTTTTTGTGTGATTAACTTCATTTTGGTGGTATTGTTCACTTCGGGTCTCGGGTGTTCCATCTAATATGAGCTATCGCAAAAATGAAAAAAAAAAAGTTAATAGTAAGACATATTTGTAATGAACGTTTTGCATTCTAGGAATAAATGTAAGACATTTTACTTCTTTGAAGGTTTTTCTACAACCATAATTTTGTCGCCGATAAGCGCCCAAAGCTTCAAAGTAGGAATGTTTGAAGTTGAATTTCCGCTAAAATATTGACCCTACAAATAAATTGCCAAGAGTAAAAATGTCTCATTTTTATCTAGAGAATACAAACCTTAAATTTGTTACAAACATTAAATTCTCTAAATTTGGCAATTTTTCTTATTTTTTTATGGTATCTAGCAGCAATAGTGATCCCAAAAAAAATCTTAAATCCATAGAAGAATTCACAAAACACATTCTACATTGGAATACTAAGTCCAATCACATGGAATACTTAATCCCTTATACTCTTTAGTTTAAATTAAAATATCTACATTTAATACGAGACATGGAAATACCCTAATCCTAGAACCAGATTAACAAAGTAAAAAAAAGAAGCTCTATTCCTTCGAGTAGCTCTTAACTGACGACTGAAATCTACACTAATATGTTATCTTAAACGCATCTTATTACACATTATACATTTATTTTTTATGGGTCTTTTAGTCTTTTGTTCAACATCTATCGATTAATGATTAGGTCAAAATTACATTATAAAACATACATATTAATTTGAAAATGTTAATTTTTGTTAAACGTTAAATTGATTCGATTTTAATCATTAATCAAATCAAAGTTTGATTCCAACCGATGATGATAATCTAATGATTAGATTTAATTCTATTAGGAATAATCGATTACAAATTCTTCTCTGCACCCCCTATCGGCGCGGCCCGGTATGCTTGCACAAAAAGATAAAGATAAGAGACATAAAAAATTGGGGTAATACTAATAATAATAAAATATTTTAATTTTATTATTAAAAATTTAAAATACATATAAATATTTTCTGTAGATCTAAAGTAAAAAATGAATTTTATTCTAATAATATGTAATCATCTTTTATTTTAAAAGTCATGCGTTGTCAACTTAGTTTATGTAAAATCCAAATATATAGTTGGGGCAACTGTAATCACCAAAGTTAGTCTCAGATACTTCAGCCCTCAACTAATTCATTAGATGCGGTTACAACGTTAAGATTTTCAAGATTCACTTATTTACCGCAACTACAAATAAAACAAAAAATAGTAACAACAATTATAAATAAGTATCCACAACTAATTTATAATTGGGGATACTAAACCGGCGTAACTAAACCCTACTTATTGCAGTAACCACAAAAACAAATGAAAAATAATTGGCGCAAACCAAATGCAGTTGCTTCAATTGCATTTGACTTTGCCGTGACCAAATCTGCATTGACTATATTTAGTTTTTGCATTTTCATCACACTTTTTTCTCAGTGTAGACAGACACATGCAGGAAAATAAAAGGGTCCTTAGTTTTGCCTGTACGGACCCTAATAAAATAATTTGTGTACATTTCATTCCATTGCAAACATCAAAACTGTATTCCGTTGTTAACGTATATGGTATTATGGACTTATTATAAACAATTATAAATTTTAATGAAATGTCGAAAGAGCGATAATGTTAAACAAAAATTCGCACAATTTAGCGGCAGCCGACACAAACTATAAATATTTATACACAATTGTTCTTTTATATTTTTACTCAAACCCATTTTAAATATTAATAAAAGTGGTTTAAATAATTAATTTTACACGTTAATTATGCAGTGTGCATCCCTTGCGAGCTATCGTCAAGGTTGTTTTTTTTGGAACGCAGTTCCTTTTGGCACGTTTTGGAGCCCGGGAATGAATCCGAAAAATACCACCAAAATCACCGTCACGCAAAATCCGTCACGAAATCTACAGATGACGATAACTTGAGTAAAAGCTCACCGAGTTAGATGACATTTGGTACACATGTTCAATATTCATTTTACCAATGCCCAGGCTAAGTTCGTCGGAAAACGTTATCCACCCAAGCGTTCACACGCAACGCTCGAGTAAACGTAAGCTTTAAAAGACGGGAAAAAGTGTTATTAAGGAAGCCTGTTACTTGACTTGTTTTGATTATTTTTGTTATATATGCCAAAAATGTCACTTAAATAAATATAATCATGTGTAAAATTTCACCCTGATACAAGCAGAAGCTGTAGAGTAGGGAAGAGATATATTTATAATATTTTAAATTAATTGGCCGGGCAGATAGAAAACAGTCCTATCTCAATCCAAACTCCTTTAACAAACATACTCTTTCACTATAAACTCATCATGATCAACTTTTTTCTTATATTTAATATATATTTATAGTAAGACGCTTGCTTTAATTATACAAATAATGATTTTCTTTTAATGCTGCCTTAACTCTGCTAGGTACAAACAGTTGGTTACTTTTAATTTTGTCTCTTTTTTAACTCCGCCATGTATAAGTAGTTAGCAATGTATACGTACTTTGCAGTGTGATTTTATATTTAATGAAAAATGTAAGGAACTTCGTTCCTACCGGGGGTCCCGCGACACCACACGTATTTTTTTCTAATTTGAAGGATCCTATTGAGCCTTAAAGCGGTCTGTTGAGATTAGAGTTGCACTGACCCAAGTTAACATCGTTCGTTAAAATGATTTAATTACCATTTCCCTCAGGGGGGGGGGGGGGGGGGTTAAAGGTGGAATTTAAGAAAAAAAACTTGACTAAGGGTCACAGGGTCTAGACGTCTAATTTCCTTTCAGTGAAAGGTCAAATCTTTTTTTTTCTCCTCGTCTCAGATATACTCGTTTTAAAAAAGAACTTGGCATGTGATTATATTTGCAATCTCTCTTTTTTCACTGACCCCTCTATACACAAAAAGGGTCGAGATTTAAAAATTTAAAAATGCAGTATTATGCACAAACAGAACCCTTAAAGTGAAATATACATGAGACACAAAATGGAAGTTTTCGCTTTAAATATGAACGTACATTCTCTTGCACGTACATTCTCACACTGGAGCTTTACACGTACAAAGACACGTGATAACTTATTTAAAGGGTTCCTCAAGCCTCTTAAGTTATACAATTCTATTCTGTACATTTTTAAAAAGAGACCGTGAACTTGGTGAATTGTTAATGTTGGTGAAATTAAGCAGAGATGCGGACCATCCAACTTGAATTTGGATGAATTAAAGTTTAGTCTTGGCTTAAGATCGATACTTAAAACATGAAATTCACATTATCCTCTTTTATAATATTAAAAAATATCAATTACCAAATGATATTGGGTAAAGTCGTCACATTCTGACTCTTTATTAATGTCACGTAAAAGTAACTGATACATCACATTGGTAATATGTCGAGGAGATAGCGTGCAAAAAAGTGTCTGACTAACATCAAGCTAGAATTTTGTATACAAGTCAATCTTTTAGCGCCTTTTAAGAATATGTGGTCGGCTAAGTTTGTCTTCGGGATATAGCTTGGCAATAGGCTTTCGAAAAAAACAAACCGGTGGAGAGCGGCCATGTCTCACCAATTATGGCGGACAATGTGATTTTCATGAGCCTGAGTACAGAATTAGTTAGTAGACCAAAAATCAAGTCGATGTTATTTTCACACTTGATAGGTTTGTTATTCAAATATTACTAAAAATCAACGTGGTCGCCTGTCAAGGGACAAACTAACATCAACTTGATTTTCGGTCTATCATGAAAATCACATTGTCCACCATAATTGGTGAGACATGGCCGCTCTCCACCGGTTTGTTTTTTTCAAATGCCTATTGCCAAGCTATGTCCCGCAGACGAACTTAGCCGACCACATATTCTTAAAAGGCGTTTAAAGATTGACTTGTACACAAAATTCTAGCTTAATGTTAGTCAGACACTTTTTTGCACGCAATCTCCTCGACTCTTGACTATAAACTTTTTAAAGTATTATATGCAGCGATCATAGAATCCTTAAACCGAGAGATTTCCAACTCCCTCTTTATCTACCTGTGTTAGACTACTACCGCTGGTCGAGCTATTTGGCGGTTGAAATTGTAAATAAATCTTTTACACCATTCAAAAGATTTCGAGCTTCTTAATTCAAAGATATAAATTAAATTGTCAGTTTGCTAGATTCGAACCCCGAGATCTCTTGCACTTGAAGCAATTGCGCATGTCTTACAGCCACCGAGGCTTGTATTTTTTCTTTTCTTTATTTACAAAATAGTCAAAATGTCTGACAACCAGTATTTGTTTATATCTTAGAATTAGAGGAAT
The DNA here is from genome assembly GCA_951217055.1 of Gerris lacustris. NCBI lineage: Eukaryota > Metazoa > Arthropoda > Insecta > Hemiptera > Gerridae > Gerris > Gerris lacustris. The sequence continues at coordinate 2,000,358 of OX578281.1, read as the reverse complement.
GTCAAAAAATCATTAAAATGTCGATATGTGGATTCAATGCCCAACAACATAATGTGTGATCCAATTTTTTTTATATATAGATGGAGAAAAATTAGTATTGTTTTAACTTTGATTTGCGATTGGTTTAGCGGGATGCTGATAGTTCATAGATGAGAGAAGTACATAGTTGTATTAGGCGGTAAAATGCCGCCATAGTTAAACCCACCCAGAAAATACAACTTTACTTCTTTTAAATCCCTTTAATTATTATGTTCAGTGTAATGCTCCTGATCATTCTTCATTACTATTTTAACTACAAACAAATTATCCGTGGAAAAATTATTGGATAATTATCATTAGCCATGTACTCCAGAAGATAGCGTGCAATAAAGTGTCTAACTACCATCAAGCTAGAATTTTGTGAACCAGTTAATCTTTTAGCGCCTTTTAAGAATATATTGTTGGCTAAGTTCTTCTTCAGGACATAGTTTGACAATAGGCGTTGGAAAAAACAAACCGGTAGAGACTAACAATGCCCCGTCCTTTATGATGGACAATGTGATTTTCATGATCCTGAAAACAAAATTAGTAGAGCAAAAATCAGCTTCACGGTGGTTTTTCACTTAATAGGTTATGTATTAAAATATTAATACAAATAAAAGTGATCATCTATTAAGTGGCAAAGTACCACCAACTTGGTTTTCGGGTTACTAATTGGCAAGATATAGCCGCTCTCCACCGGTTTGTTTTTTTTCAAATGCCTATTACCCATCTATGTCCTGCGGACGAACTTAGCCAACCACATATTCTTAAATAGCACCAAAAGAACTAGTACACAAAATTCTAGCTTGATGTTAGTCAGACACTTTTTTGCACGCTGTCTCCTGGATTAATGTGCTTGATACATTTAAAATTATTGGGGAGATTTAAATTATAGATATTTATCTATTATAATTATTCAGGGATGGCTGCAACACCAGCATATCACCCCTTTCACCCTTTGCTTGGCTCGTGGGCTTTAGATACGAGACATTTTTTTGTAATTCTATTTGTTAAGGGGGTGTATTTGTAATTCTTATGAGGCAGAGTAATTGAAGTAATTGACTAATGAGACGAGGGTGCATAATGTGATTGCCACCAACCCCAGAGGGGGGTGCGTCTAGGTCTCTGACAAGCTACTCAGTAGGCACACGTTAGGGTTAGTTAGGGTCGGCATACCAATCTCATCCAGGCTTAGGGTTAGACCCTAATTCAACTGATAAGGCAAAGGGACCCTTTCCTTATCAATACATCTACATATAGCTTTGTGTCCCCGAAAATTTATAGTTTTTAGATTTCCCCATTTGGAAATAACATCAGAGTTATCGTCATATTAAACTCGAGTTATGAATACCTCAATTATACGCTGCATTATGTTATGATAAAGACGGTCATTGCTTTCGCCATGGGGTTCACTTAAATATGATTTATGGAGTGATTGGAGAAACATGAAAATCCTCACTAATTTTTAGACAAATTTTACAAAGGTTCAAAATAGCCGGCAGTTCCTATCGACTTAATAGAGTATTTTATGTTACTCTGATCCAGGCACGCGAAAATATACCAACCGGCGTCATATTATCAAATGAGCACCCCCCTCCCCCCAAAATCAGGGATCTTCTCCCCCAAAATTCATAATTTGTACAAATTTCCTTGTCACCTATATAATATACAAGTGGTCCAATGTTAGTAAAACATCACAATATGTCGTCTGTGCAGACGCCTGGAGTCTAAACTACTGGGCCGATTTTGACGAAATTTGGTATACATGTTCAGAAAAATCATACCCCGAAGCGAAATCGAGAAATGAATTTTAGCTCTAAATTTGGGGGCGCTACCCCCCAAAAACTCTGAAAAAACATGAAAAAAAATTATTTCTCGAAAACGGTTCCGACGATTTTGATTAAAAAATTCTAAAATGTAGCCAATTTAAATAAAAATCTAACCATATAAGCCGTTTTCCCGGGAAAAATCTAGTTCCTGAGAAAAAAAAGCTTAAAAAGCGGACGGAGAGAGCCCGGGTTCGGTTCCCCGCCCAGGAAATGTCATTTTTATGATACATTTTGATGAAATGTTCAATAATAATTAAATGTACATACGGAAACTAATAAATGGAAAACACTGGGCTAAATAATTATGAACTCGTTTATGAGAAAGTTAGTCTGAGTTGTCTCGGACCGATTTTTTGTCTTTTTATCCCATCTATTGCTGTCTGAAACGTCGCTTACACTTTTTTTAAGTAGTGAAAATTATGGTATTGTATCAGTGGCGCCACGCTGATACAATACCATATTGACATGAAAAAGTTTTGTTCGATTTGTCTGACAAAGTTTTTTATAATCGGCATGGCAGCGCTTCGGGTATTCCCCGTATTCCCGGTGCCCGATCCTCCCTGCTTTGATCGACGGAGATCTGAGAGCTAATTAATCTACTGATTAATTAGCTGACTATGTTTTAATTAATTTAACTATTCATTATACTTTTATAGTCACATATATGTTTTAACATGGCTAGAACTTGTTTTAGGGAACGTGTCTAATTCTGTAGCCGTACCAGCATATCTATACTCTTGTAGTGGTGATAACTGAAGTTTAACTTCCCGTCTTTGACAAAAGAAGTAAAGCTTTATTTAAGGGTCCATATGTCTGATCAAACTTTTCCCTAGAAGTACTTGAGAAGTTTTTCAAGTGCACTAGAGTGCCAAGTGAAGCGATGCCTCAACTCTCTAAAATATTGTTGTATTTCCTCCAATTAAAGAATCCCTTTAGGCTTTGAAGTGTTCTAGGACGAAGGGTGAGGGAATATGAAGCATTAAAGTATAATTGGGGCGCCTCGCTAGGAGTGGGGGAAGTTGCCAAGTTATTCGACTGCATATTATAATTGGACGGAAGGGGTTTTAAGGACCCGGTCCTTTGCATGGAACCTACAATTACATTGTAAGTGTCAGGCAAAGTAGGAGTTTTACAGGACGTTTTTATAAATATTTGAAGGTCAAATCATCGAGGTTTTCACGGTCATCCAGCTATGGATTGTATTAGTACAGCCTGAGTGGAGCTAACATGCTTTCAGGTAGAATTTGAGAGGCCCGGAGTGTTCTCCATGAAACTGAAGTCGAAACACCAAACATTTTTGGGGCTTAATTCCTTTAACTTAAACTTTTTGTCTTGAGAGGTTGGTAGAAAGTAACACAACAATATTGTCACCACAATTGTTTTTACTACGTTTTTATTAGGTTGCTTTCTTGTTTGTTTGTCCAGTACAAATCTTGCAATCGATTTTTAACTAACTTCCCGAGTAGCTAGACATTTGAAACTTTTAGTATAGCTCAGAACACGATGACAATGCATTATTTTAATACTTTTAGCCATATTTCAGCAGAATTTAATTAGTTTTCAGCAAATTTTGCTGTATGGAAAGTTAGTTCGGAAACTATTCGCAAGTTATTTTATTTGTTTTGTCATATCCCATAGTATTTACAATCTTCATTTTGACGGGTTTCAAATTTGTGATTTTTTATTAAGAGGTAAACATTGAATGACAGCGAAAAGTAAACAAAGAAATAAATTAATTGACGTGTGACACCCAGGTTTGTTTACACTTGTGTCCTAGGTATAGGTTAAATTTTTCTGCATCTGTAATTCTTTACTTGTACACATTACTTCTCTTACTGTACTCTGTGTGTGTATACCCAAACCTTCTAAACCTTGTCACCTTCCTTCCTCCTATAGACCAATTAGCCTGCTCCCAGTAATGGGTAAAATCCTAGAAAAACTCCTTCTTCGCAGACTTATTCCTATCCTCACAACTTTCCTTCCAGATCATCAATTTGGTTTCCGTTCACAACATTCCACTATCCAACAATGCCATCGCATTGGCGATGTCATTGCATCCTTCCTTGAGAATAAAAAGTACTGTGCAGCTGTCTTCTTAGACGAGTCACAAGAAGTTTTTTGCCACATTTATCAGAATTGCTTACTTTTTCGTAATAAATGCTTTTTACTCCTGTATTTATCGATGATATTATTTTCTAGGTAAATAATTGTGTGTTGAGTCATTGAAAAAAGAGTAAGATTGTTAAATAATTGGAAAATTGTTAACAAAAGACAATTAATTGACAGAAAAAAATTTGAGCTCATAATTGAATCTTAACAGCTAAGAATTAACGCTATAGCGTTTGGGCCAAACACCATTCACATTGCTAGAGTTAGGGGCTTGAATTAACTTATAACGAGGTAAAGGTAATTATCTAAAACAGGATCTAACGATGGAAAGGAGATACATGACAATTATATCAATAGCTGCTCTCTTTACTCTTATTTCGATTGTAGAAAACTACGTATTATTACTCTTTAGATAAATATTATCGTTGGAAGCTAAATTTATAGGTTTACAATGCATAAAACAAATGTTACCTGTTTGTGTATTTATATTAGAAAAGCCTGACAGTCGAGTGCTAAGCTCTAACAGTTAAAGCTGGGATTAGGTAATATTTGTCTTGTTATAACATTACTAAACATTGCAGTCTCCACCGAGGGAAGGGCTGTGTTCATTTACACAGTGTCCTCGAGTGTTAATCCTCCCTATAGCTCTGGTGACCCTTTGTGACTCAGATTCCGAGCCCTTTGGAAACAAAGGGAGTATTGGATATAAACGAGGGGTAGAGCGGTGTAGGGTAGAGTAGTGCACGGGACGGTGTCAAGTGTGGCCTTCTACTTGAAACACAAGCACTACCCCCACCTCTTAGGTTAAGTGGAACCGGGTTCCAATCCTTGTAAGGGTCGATTCATTTTATTATTCCTCTCAACTTATAATATCATATTATTTATTTTTCAATATCATTCTCATATAATACATGTATGAAATTGAATTGAGAGATACGAATAGTAGAAATGTTTTGAGCCATGTCCTTTATTTTAAGTGCAACCGTTTTCCCAAGGTCTTTTATATTGATATTTTTCTTCAACTTTAATTCCATTTTATTAATATGACGATATCAAACTATATTACGATATTACGTTTACTAGGTAATAACTATTTGTTACTCTACAGTTTGCGCGTTATGAACGTGACTTTACACGCGCGGGAAAATCCGATAAATTGAGTTGGGGAGCCAACGAGATGTCAGGATTTTGAATTCTAAAAGATCGGGCCAACTAGGCAAACAAAAATATTACTGGCCCCACCCCTCCCACAGGCCTAGTGACTTTATTTTTTTCCTTATTTAGGTTGGCCAATCTGAGTGTCAAAAATCACAACTCGTAACGCGTATAATGTAAGAAACCATTTTTGATGGTCCATTTATTTTAAATTCATGATAAGTAACAGGATATTATTTTTGAGGATCTTGAGAACTATTTGGAATAGAAACATTAAATTTGAGAGTAAATTCTGGCCATAAAATTTATCTTTAAGGAGAAGGCGCTTTTTCACTTTAGCAGCTCCCCCCCCCCCTCCTTGGTTCTAAACAATAGTCTGCCCTACAAAAGTCTCAAATGTTTGTGTGTTTGTCTCCCCAAGACATCGAGACTCCTGGGACAGTGTTATATTTAATATTCCTTTATCTTAATACTTGATTAGACTAAGGGATATGATCACAATTTATACACAAGTGTGATATTCCTTTGTCCCAAGGTACATTGGACTAATTATCCCTTTGTCTTAACAGTAATTTAGACTAAGGAATACAATATGCTACTCGGTATATGTTCCTTTGTCTAAATAACTATTTACACAAAGGGATATAGGGGGGTGCTAAAGTAAAAAAGTTTTTCAACACATTAGATACTACTACATTATATTTTCTATAACTCAACACTAAAGTACCAAAACACATTCAGCTTGTGTGCAATATAAATTCAAATTATCATTCCAGAAAGAGAATTCAATAAATCTGAACTTATAAAATTAAATATTTAAAATGTCTCTGGAACATTTAAATTCAGAAATTCGTATGCTACAATGTCATTTTGAGAGAAGGTGGCTATTTTATTATTAAATTTCGTTTCAAGTTGAAAGGAATTCAAATAGAATTAAATTAATACAATACTCATGGTTTGTGTCCGGAACACGGTGGACTGTACCGGAAACTCACCCAGGTGTCGTGTTTCGTTGTTATGCTTTTGTTGTCACTTTTATAATAATGTCACAATCCAAGTTAATTATTTCTGTGTCGAGTTTAATAGTTTTATCGTTTTTAGGAAATATTTTTTGGTCTTGACCTTACTCTGGTAATTATCCTAATTTGATATTTGCAAAAACGTGGACACAATTACAACGTTCTGATGGGGTTTTAAAACAGTTTTGAGTTTTAAAGTCACAAGAGTTTTTGGTTTTATATTGAAACTATTTTAAAATAAAATAGCATGAATACGGGGGTATTGAATTTAAAACAGAATTGAGACATGCGCAGAAGGTAAAATGAGCAGATATGATAACCTGACTTATCTATAACTAGTTTATAATTTTCAAAATTGTTGTGAAAACTGTTTTGCAACAGTTTAGTTTATGGAAACACTTTAGGTTTCAAACCAAACTCGTTTTAAAAACTATTTTGAAAACGGTTTTGTATTCAAAACCCTATGGAAACGATGATTTCAAAACGTATCGACTTCAAGGTCATAACAGAAAATTTTTAGTTATTATTGAAACTGTTTTGAAAAAATAGCATGGAAACGGGTATTGAATTTAAAACAGACTTGATACATCCGCAGTAGGTATGATAAACAGAGATATGTATTATAACTATAACCTTAACTATAACTGGTCTAGGAGTTAATTGTTTTCAAAATTGTGAAAATTGTTTTGAAAACTACTCATGGTAACACTTTCGGTTTGACACAAAAACGGTTTTGAAAACTCATGGAAAGGTATTAATTTCCTTATCTCGACAAATATTGTTCACAGTGATGAGTCAGTGATTAAAGTGATGTCTATTTTACTACGTTTTTATTTGCTTGATTTCTTGTTTGTTTGTTTGTCCAGTACAAATCTTGCAATCTATTTTTAACTAACTTCCCGAGTAGTAACAATTAGAATAGCTCAGAACACGATGACAATGCATTATTTTAATACTTTTAGCCATCTTTTAGCAGAATTTAATTCGTTTTCAGCAAATTTTGGTGTACGAAAGTTAGTTCGGAAAAAATCCGTTAATTACAAGTTATTTTATTTGTTTTGACATATCCCATGTTTACGATTTTCGTTTTAACGGGTTTCAAATTTATGATTTATGACAAAAAATTTAAAAACGTAATATATAAAAAGTTCTTTTTATCTTGTAATAATTTAAATTTTCTTTTATTGAAAGTTAGTGATGTGATACAAATAATTTCTTGGTGAGTTCACTACAGTGATTTATACATTAAAAGTTATTTATTTGTAAAAGCTTTAAACTGAAACCACTGATCCAGTTTTATTAGTTACGGCTTTGGTAAAATCCTTGTGAGATACAATTCTTTGTGGATGGATAATTTATCTCGCTTATTTGACATTTTAAATTTTTCTATATCCACCATTGAATATTTTTTTGTCTTCAAATTAACATTTCCCTAAACCACCAGAGATTATTTTTTAGTCTTGAATGTTTGTCCGTCAATATTATTCGCTTATGCCTAAAATATTTTTGTCCAATTTTTATTGTTTATACAGTTGATAAGTTAGATCAAAGGTGGTCTCAGTCTCATGTTTGTTTAAATATTCTTCGTACGCTGGTTCTTCTTATGCGTGTGTTCACCCTATGTTTCAGTAACACTCGTATCATGAAATTTATCTCATTAGGTTTTCAACTTTGTTTCTCTGCAATGTTAATCGTTGTTTTCCAAACAACTTATTCACTTCACACAAAATAATAGTATTTCAAACTGTTCTAATGCAGCCTTCTGCTTATCTGAAGAAAGGCTGCTTTAGAACAGCCGAAACCGGTCAAACTGTTTGAAATACTTATTTTTAGTAGGGATGTGTGATGGACCACTTTAGGTGTGAAAAAATATACAATTACATAATTATCAATGAGACGTTTCGACCCTTCATTTTAAGGTCATCCTCAGTCATAGTTTATTTATTAAACTGTTTTGTACTGTAATTCTATTATAATTCTTCTTCTCAATAAAAGAAAGTCATAATTTAAAATTGTATAAATAACAATTAGGTCAAGAATTTAAATTTTTGAATCAGCGTCAAATTTAAATTTAAGGATGTAGTGATGAGTTTGGATTTCATGTAGATTTATATATTTTTTATACTGTCTGACCAATGTTAAGTGTTAATTGTTATCTTTTGAATGTTAAAAATTTTAAATTATTTTTGTTATGTGTGTTTTGTGAGCTTAAAAATGTTAGTTTTTTAAATTTAAATTCTTGACCTAATTGTTATTTAAACAATTTTAAATTATGACTTTCTCTTGTTGAGAAGAAGAATATAATAGAATTACAAAACAGTTTAATAAATAAACTATGACTGAGGATGACCTTAAAATGAAGGGTCGAAACGTCTCATTGAAAATGATGTAATTGTATATTTTTTCACACCTAAAGTGGTCCTTCCCACATCCCTACTAATATTAATCAAAACGGTGTCGATTCCAACATATCCTACTAATATTTTGTGTTTCTAAACAACACCTCTCTCAGTAGGTTTGCTTGATTTTGTATTAATTTGACTATTTCTCAATTAATATAGGACGGGGATTTGTTTTGTGCTCATGTGACTTTTTATTCATAATACATATATTAATTCATTATTTTTAAACATTTGTAATGTGTCAACGATGTTCAGTGAGCCTTTGAGAGGTTATTTGATGACATAATCAGATTAGAAATATAATTGACTGTTTTGAAGTTAATCTAGAGTAGTCACGCCATATCTCAATAAAGATTTATGTAATCGATATATTAACAATATAAGAGGGCAGTTGTGATGGTGTGTCACATAAACTATGATAATATTGGTGAAGGAAATGTTATGCAATTTTTTTATGAAATACTACATATTTTAATAAAATATTCATTAAATTGAATTATAAATTCATGATAATCTTGAGATCTTAATCTTAATTACAAGATCTTTTTATTATCTTGTAATTATTTTAGATTTATGTAAAATCTAATCTTTCGCTCTGAAGCTAGAGCAATTATGGAATTTGGGAAAGAAGAGAAATAGGTTCTCTTTAGAACAAAGGGGCCCACTTAAGATTGGATTTTTTCCGAAATTTGACCCGAAAGGAAATTAAATATTGAAGCTGATCTGCTTAAAAGAACGATCAAGCCCTGTCCCTGACCCCGTGTTTCTAAAGGGTTAATAAGTACTTTGTTAATTAATTTTAAAATTTTAGGATCTATAGAACTAAAACATTTACAAAGAATGGAAGTTTTTAACTTTGACCTCTTAAAACAGGATGAAAAATCGGACGTAGGACGCAGGACGTCTCGGACGATTTCCTTTCCGAATCTTTCCAATACGGCATCAGATATTAAGTTCAAATACGGAGGACTTGTTTATCTTATAGACAGGTGTAATTGGTACAAATTTCAGCTCCATCGGCAAAACAGTTCCGCAATTATTCAGCGTTTAATTTTCAAAGTTCAAGAATCTATATTTTCAAAATGGTGGCAGATATTAAAACAAAATTCAGGGGAAATGTTTGTCTTATACTTACTTACTTATTCCTCTTGCCTCTTCTACCATGCGGTGTAGAGGCTGAACAAAGTTTTCGCCACCGAACTCTGTCTGCGGCCATTGTTTTGGCGCTTCTTGGTTCTACTACCATCTTCTGGAATGCGGGGATCAAGGTGTCGGTCCATTTTGTTCGTGGTCTGCCTCTTGGTCGTCTTCCCTCAGTTCTTGCTTTCAACATCTGTTTTGGGACCCTATGCTCCTGCATTCTGACCACATGGCCGAACCACCTCAGCTTGTTTCTGTCAATTCTTTCGGCTAGTGGTTCGACCTGTAGAGTTGTCCGGATAGTCTGATTCCTGACATGATCTCTTCGGGTCTTGCCAGCTGCCCGTCTCAGGTATCGCATCTCTGTCGCCTGCACTCTGCTGTTCCTGCTGGCTGTGAGGGTCCAGGACTCACGCCCATAGGTAAGTCCCGTTGACCGCCATCTTAGTTCTGGTTGAGATTTCTCTCTTTCCCAGAAAGGCTCTGCTTAAAGCGGAGTATACAACCTACCAGTTGCTGCGATCCTTGTATTGAGATCCTTGTCCGGTTTAGCATCTTCACTCAGCACTCCTTCAAGGTATTTGAACTCCTCTACTTGCTTTAGTGCGACATCCCCAATCCTTATAGAGCGTTGTACATGTTCTTTGCTAATGACCATTGTCTCTGTTTTCGCTGTATTGATGTGTAGTCCTCTTTTCTTCAGTCCAGCATTCCAAACATTTATGTTGTGCTGCAGTCTCTCCTCTGAGTTTGCAATAAGGACTACATAATCAGCATAAGACAAAACTGACTTCTGTACTGGGTTCATACGCCAGTTCCTTACCTTAAGCGGACGTAAAGCTGGTTTGCATTCTTTAATCATGTCGTCCTGAAGCACAATAAAAAGGTAAGGGCTTATTATGTCCCCTTTTCTTACCCCAGAAGTGGTGAGAAACTCATCAGAAGAGTTTCTCACTGACGTAGTTTCTACAACATTTTTAGAAACTTTGAATCCTCTTCAAAATTGGTTCTTCGACTCCACACTTTTTGAGAACCTTCCACTATTCTGGCCACTGTACACTGTCAAAAGCTTTTTCCAGGTCTACGAAGCGAACATGTATTGCCTTTCCATATTCCAGTGCTTTTCAGATAGTTGTCGCATCGAAAAAGTAAGATCTTGGGTCCCACGATTTACTCTGAAGCCACATTGCTCTTCCTCTAATAAATGCTCGACCTGTGCAGTTAAGTGTCCGGTTAAGATCCTTGAGTATATTTTTCCGGGTATACTCAGTAAAGCTACTCCTCGGTGGTTTTGAGAGCCTCGGTTATCGCCCTTTTTAAAGATCGGGATTATGACTGCGACTTCCCAGTCTTTTGGTATTTTAGTTTGCCTCCATGCCAAATTGATTACATGTAGCAGTAGGTTTATGCCAGCTTCTTCCATGTATTTCAACATTTCTGGTGCCACTGCATCATGTCCGACTGCCTTTCCCATCTTCATTTTCCTGAGTGCTGTCCGTATTTCGTTCGCCGTTATTTCCCCTGCGTTTTCCTTTATCTCAGTCTCCTCGGTCTCTATTAGTAGCGTCGTATCTGTATTATTTACTACGTACACACTTCGTTTTGGAAACGGTTTTGAAAACGATCCGCTAGTTCAAAACGCTCTTATGAACAGGTTGTGGAGGGGATCGAGGTATCAGGTTGTTTTACTCTTTTCCACTTTTTAAGTTCTTGAAGCTTTAAAGTTTTCGTGAGCTTCCGTTTCTTTTTTTTAAACTGCAAAAACGTTTTTAAACAAAAGTTAATACTATAAAGAACCTGTAAAAACTTTTAATAACTTGTAAATAAAATGTAAAAATTCGCGGACATATTGGGTAACAAGAAAGAAAGTTTTACTCGTGACGTCACCGTTACGAGATTTCGAAAACATATATTTCGATCACCTGTTTTTTTTGTTGTGTGAACGGGAATCGTTTTGAAAACGAATTGGATCCGAAACGCTTTCAAAAGGATGTGTGAACGTATTAATTCATCGGCTCTACGTTTAGTAATTCAGAGAAATACTCTGGCCAGCGTGCCATTATATCTTTCTCCCATCTTAACACTTCTCCTTTTTTACTAAGAACGAATTTTATTGGATCTTCCTTCTGTTTTCTCATCTTCTTTAAAACTTTATAAAAAAGTGAGAGAAAAGGTTTGTCTTATAAAGAGCTTTATAATACAATCAGATTTTTTTTCTTGATTATTTGACATTTTTGCTTACTGCAAAATATGTTAATGACGTTATAAATGGATGATTTTCCGGGCAGACAAAATGTAACTACTGATTTTTGCACCAAGCACTAATTCTCTTGCTGAAAAACTGTTGGAGTTCTGAGTGACATACAGACATCCAGCTAAAAATCGCTCTAATCATCGGAAAAACACTCAAAACGGATAATTTCGTTGAAATCTCGGTTTCTTTTAATCTCGGATTTTTTTAGTGAAAACATAACTTTTCAATTAGGCGCGGAAAAGAAAAAGGAAGCTCCTGGTACCTAAACATTTTTGGGGAGACTTTATCAAGTACTTACACAACTAATGAGATATTTATTAAAATTCGATGAGTCAAAGACGTTGATATGACGCATTGCTGAGCATTATAAATCATGGTAGAAAATAACGAAAGACAGTTTCTAAAAACATGTAAATGTACCCAGCTTTGCCAACCACGTACTAGAAACTGATCATACATTTGATGCTAATAATTACCAACTACCACACACATGTCAAAAAAATAAGAAATTCAACTTTTTAGAAAACTTTGAAATTCAATGAGCTGTCCAAGACACAAATATAGCATGTTTCAATGAACCTAATCTTAACCACTCTACCCTAGTAAAACCTATTAAAAAATAATTTTGTTAAATAACGTATATTAGTTTTAAGGTGCATATAGTTTAGGTATAGTAAAATAAGAATATTATTGTTAAGCTTTAAGCAGTTGAAAAATAATGTTATACCTGACTTAGCCTCTACATCCCTTATCTTTGGTTCTTCATTCTATCATAGTCTACCCCCACTTTGTACAGTTACTTTGTCATAAAGCATGTAAAGTAAATATGTAGCATAGTAGTCTGTCACTCACTATGCTAACACTTACACTGAAGATGATATAAATGTCGAAACGCGTGTGTTAGAGGTGGTTAAAGGTGGTTAGAGGTAAGCTTAAAGGTAGTTAGAGGTGGTTAGAGGTAGTTAGAGGTGGTTAAAGGTGGTTAGAGTTAGATAAAATTGTGGTGACAATATTTTTGTATTCCTTTTTATTAACCTCTCTAGTCATAATTTAATTACGTTGATACGAAATGTAAGGTTTTCAGCAGCGGTCAGACGTAGAAGCTTTACATATTTTTTTAAATAAAATACGTATTGTTAATTTATTCCTAAAGCTAGAAGGTATATAAATATAGACTTAACACTAACTATTAACTATGTACTATTAACTAGGTTACTTTATGTTTGCAATTTCATTCAATATATGCTGCCTTTTTTAAAAATGTAGAAAATTAAGTTATTTTAATCGATTCACTGTATGAGATTATGCTTACTAACGAACTCGCTGATGAGAAGAGCATCTGTGCAAGATTTAAATTTAATTATAGTCCTTTTAAATTCGACTCACTATGGGAAACCTGCGCAGCAGAGTGATGCTCGCGTAATTCACAGATATTTATAATTCTCGAGGAGTAAAGGTCCCAGTTGTAGATATTTATTATAACAAAACTTTCGCTTAGGAACCCAAAATTATTTGATTTATAAAATAGTTTACTCGTGAATCTAATAGCATTTATTTTTCTCTCCCCCAAGTCATATTTATATTTTTATATTTTACGAAGAATAGTTTGTTTTGCTGCGAGCCTGCGCTTTGAAACGTCATATTCACGACACAATGATTCTTCGTCACGCGATAATTCTTTAAAGGTCATAATATGTTCTTGGACTTTGTTTTCTTACATTTATACAAATCTTCTAAAAAGAATATTCTCTATTGCCACCGTCCAAATCGTTATTAATAGAGACAAAAGCTAAAGCTGTTAAAACAATTGCTTCTTTCTTAAATCAATAACGGAGAAAAGGTAGTGGGAGTTATATGAATATAGGATCGATGAAATGGGTTAGTCTTACGATTTTGCCCGAGATTAACGCATCTGATGCGTGGTCTTCCGTGCTAGAATCATCTTTACGGATCAAGTTTACTACGATACGACACAACTCAACTTATTCAAATTATCAACGCTCGTTATACAAATGTACAACCGCTTTTAAGTCCACTCCAATCTTGATATCTTTGCGAAGTTAAAGTGGTATGAAAATCAAAACGTGTCTAGATGACTTTTTTTTTTTTTTTTTTTTTTTTTGTGGGCGCTCACAAACTAAAACTTGTGCACAAAACAACACACGTGATATCTTTTTAGTTTTCAAGGGAAACCGTGTTCCTAAGAATGTGATCACTTAGGCCATAGACCATTATCATTTCTGAAGTTACTTCTATTGATAAGCATTCAAGCACCTTCAACATTGTTGACAATAGTTTTACGATCTCGAAGAAACAACAAACTAATCTGTTGTGTTATTTTTTAAGAAACAACAAAACTGAACAGTTTATTAATTCATTTCTGTAACTATAAATATTTATATTAATCAAAGAAAAGAATCAAAAACCGTTAGTCGCATCGTCGCTTACTTTAATTTGATGCGGACTAACATCATGCTCCTTTCTTTCTCTCATTTGATTCTAACTATTCTAGAAACTCATCATTCTAGCATTTTAATTCTTAACCACCTGTAACCACCTCTATAACCACCTCTATAACCACCTCTATAACCACCTCTAATCATCTTTAATCATCTCTAACCACATCTAACCATCTCAAAGCACATCTGACCACCTTTAACCATCACAAACCACCTTTAACCATCTCTAACCACCACAAACCACCTTTAACCACCTCTAATTACCTTTAACCACATCTAACCACCTTTTACCCTCACTAACCACCTCTGACAACCTTTAACCACCTCTAACCACCTTTAACCACATCTAACCACCTTTAAAAATCTTTAAACACCTCTAATCACCTCTAACCACCTTTAACCACCTCTAACTACCTTTAACCACTTCCAACCACCCTTAACCAGCTCTAACTACCTTTAACCACATCTAACCATCTCTAACCACCTTTAACTACATCTAACCACCTTTATCTATTTCTAACCATCTCTGACCACCTTTAACCACCTCTAACCACCTTTAACGACCTCAAAACACCTCTTGTTCACACAAATCTAATTTTAACATGGATATGTTTTGGCTCTGGGAGACAAAAGAAATTTCCTTGAAGCAAAAAACGACATGAAAAATGTGACGCTTTTAAATATCGTGCCAGGAAGAGAGGATTTAACAGGAGGTCGATAGGTTTTCATTTATAGTTCAATATTTTGGTGGTACATGTAAAATATGATTCTTAAATATCGTGACAGCAAATTTGAATATAATAGGAGATAGATTGGTTTTCTCCTGTATTCATTAGTACTATATTGGTTAGTACTATATTCACCGATAGAAGTTAAGAAGTTCTATGTACTTTCTAAATTTTATATCAAATGATATTAGAGCTCCTATTGGACCAAATGTTAATCAAAATTGTTTCCTAATTTCACTCCTTAAGATAGTGATTTTGAGATTATTAGAATATTTGCATTTAAGATTGGGATTTCTTGAGAATGTGACCTCTGAGAACAGGTTAATTTTCTTATTCACTTTATAAAATTACTTAGCACTAGAATAGTTTATTATCAACTCTTTTCGATCTCTTCATTATTCAAGTCTAAGGCTATTGTTGGCGCCTGGGAGCTCTTGACCTGGTCACGCCTGGGAGCTCTTGGCTTGACCTGGCCGTGTCTGGGAGCTCTTGGCTTGACCTGGCCGCACCTGGGAGCTCTTGGCTTGACCTGGCCTTGCCTGGGAGCTTTTGACCTGGCCGCACCTGGGAGCTTTTGGCTTGACCTGGGAGCTCTTGGTTTGACCTGGCCACGCCTGGGAGCTCTTGGCTTGATCTGACCGCGCCTGGGAGCTCTTGGTTTTGTAATCCTGCTACTCAATTGTATAAAAATTATAGTGTTTAGTTCCTCCTGTGATTACCAATGCAATATTATTTGTATTATTCTTATAATACTTAAATAAATTATCGTTTTCAGGCTTGATGATGACCGGATAGGTAGAAACGTCGCCACCGTAAGTAACTCTATTCGAAATTATTTACTTTTAAGAGGATCCACCTATATCTATGCAATAAAATAAGAAAGATAATAATATAGCGGACTGTAGGTTAAAATGCGTATAATTAAACTTGAATAAGGCAAATAGCTGTACGAGTATACAATTACTCTAAGATGCTGGGAGACTTTAGTTGATGAATTAACCTGGACACTTGTATGGCGGGCCAGGTGTTCAATGGTGCTTCAATAACTATGTTTAATTAGTTTAGAACATGTTTCTATTGATATTCAAGCGTTATTTTGTTTAACTAATTAAACAAAGAGTAAAACTTGATTTTATTAATTATTAAATCACAGTTGCAAATGTTTGACAACTTATAATTAATTATTATTAAACCAATAATATTGAATTTGTAAACACATATAAATATCTCTATTTAAGTTACATAGTCAAATACATTTTATTTTTATACGATTAATAAATCAAAATAATGACTAATTTTTTGAATGGCAAATGTAAATTATTTGAAGCTTCCATTTTTTGATTAGGGTCAGAAATGTTTAACTTTTTAAAATAAGTAAATACTGTCACGACAGAAGTAAACGTTTTTTGGTAAAAAACTTAATATAATAAAATAATAATACTTTTTTTTTAAGAGTGCTTCTCTTTATATACAAGTATCACAATCGATATCTATATAAATAAAGTGATAAATCGAGATATCAATATGAAGAGGATGGGTTCAATGTTTTGTATTGGTTTGCTCTTGAAGTTGTCTAATCGATTGTGCTCTAAGTGAGGTAATGATTCGAGATATAATTTCGATATGAAGTGTTGTCGACACGGAATTCAGCCACCTCCGGGTAGAAGCTCACGCGACCTCTCTCAGTACTAATAGCTTTGATATTGATCTCGCCACGTCGTAGTTTATTTATTACTGAACGAGCCAGGATGTTGGAGTACCTAGTAAATGACACTTACCTGTAATGCAGCTCTCTTCCTATAATATTATTTTGCTTCCGAGCTTACCGAAGGTAACGGAAGCTATGTGATCGTTCTGAAGAACGAAAAAATTTTAGGTCTCCGATTTCAAAAATTCCAAGACAGAAATCCGTTTCAGACATCAGGGAACATTTTTGGTTCCGTGTCTGTCTGTCGGTCTGTCGGTCTGTCGGTCTGTCGTTCAATTTTTGCGAACCACCATATCTTAAAAACTACACGTACAATTTTAATGAAATTTGGATGGTAGGTCATAATTAGCCCATTGTTGGTCCCATATAAGTTTCAACCTTCTGCGCTTATTTGTTTGTCATCCACATGCTCACAAACATACATTTATTTACAGCCATATCTTTAAGAGTAATCATCTGATTTTGATGAAATTTTTATGGTTTGTCGAAAGTAGCCTGCAGATAACACCTGCCTAATTTCAACCTTCTGCGCACTTTAAATCGTAATAAATTAATATGTCTTATATTATAAAGCCGCATGGCTAACTGACTCACTAACTGATATTAATGTTTACCCACTTCCAGAAGAGCTAGAGACTTGTGGTTTGCGCCATTCGACGCGCAACGTCCATATTGTGGACCAAAATAATTATACAAAGTTCACTTTTCCCCCTCCTTCCACCCTTAAAAAAATAAAAATAGGTGACTTGATTTTTAAGCTGGTTTGGGGGCTTATTGCGGCTAAACGGTAAGTCGTATTAGAAAATGGATAGCACAAGTGCTGACTGATTTTAAAAGATTTACAACTTTAGTCCTATGAGTTTTTATCGTATCATCATCGGTTGTACCCTAGATGGTGATAATTTTGTTATTTTTTGGTTTTCTTTTTTTCCATTTTTGTCTTTGAATGGCCATAGTTTCTATAATAGTTGGCCGATTTTATTTCTGATTGCAGCGATTGAATCTCACACTAATGCTCTTTAAATTGAGTATATTTTATTTCATTAGTTCATCTTACTTGCTGAGAACATGAGAGTAAACTTTTTCCCGTGCGCCGTGTCATGTGACCACTTTTTTTTGTTTTTAATATTGTGTCGTATATCATTTTAAAGGCCTTGATATTTACATTAAAGCTATTTTATTTGTTGATTTTTTAAAAATGTTGTACGTATACTTTTGTACCGATTTATAATTTTGTTGTAGGTTAAAGGGTTTAAATACTTTTTTGATATTAGGTTTTTTATTTATATGCATTTATTAGTTAAATGAATGCCCTTTTGTATTGTTTGTTTTTTAAAAATTTAACTTTGGTACCTCAGAGTACAGGGGTACAAATGTTAAAATTAATCTTTTATAATATGATGTATATCGTATAATAGCTCTTGCATAGTAGATTAATTTTTGTTATATTCTATTTTGTGTTATTTTTAGTTTTGAGGGGGGTAAAATAAAAAAAACGGTTTATACAGCGGTTTCTACGATTTGGTTGCTGTTTTATATTTGTTTATAAAATTAATTATATGTGCGCTAACTTTTGGTGCTTGTTGGAGGCTTTTTTTCTCCAACAAATGTTTAAATTTTTTAAGCTTATTAAATATTTACTGGAACAGTGCCGCACCGTTCCAACTTTTTGATTATTTTTATCGAGGTATTTTTCTAAATTTGGTCTTTTATTTGCGAGGAAGCTATGTGCCACATTAATTGGCAGAGTATTTTAACTTGATTTATATTTAGATCAAAGATATTATCGTGAATAACTTTTAAGAATAATTTTGTAGCTCGGAAGTAAATGGGCAATTTCCAAATTTTATGATTTAATGATATGTCCACCAATGTGCACATTGTTTTTTTACATTTGTTTTTTACTTCATATTATTTTACCACATTGGCCCCTTTTAATAAACTCTTACTTAGGGGGTGAAGGGGGGGGATTGTTTTGGTATATATTAATTGCACCATTTCTTTTTTTTGTTTTGTTTTTTTGCACCACTTTTTTTTGTAAATTGCACCACTACTTCTCAAAACGAGGTACGGAAAATAGTGT
The DNA here is from genome assembly GCA_951217055.1 of Gerris lacustris. Lineage (NCBI taxonomy): Eukaryota > Metazoa > Arthropoda > Insecta > Hemiptera > Gerridae > Gerris > Gerris lacustris. The sequence goes on along the minus strand of OX578281.1, from coordinate 1,981,451 downwards.
AAATTGCTCCACTGCCTTCCAGAACGAGGTAGGTCAAACTATGTAAATGGCACTAATTTCTTTCAATATTGGGACAAAGGAATATCACACTTCTGTAATTGAAAGTGACAAAATCCAAGTCCAATCATTAAATTAGACAAAGAGACATTTTTATAGTGGTGCAATTTACACTATTTTACGTACTTCGTTTCAAGAGGTAGTGGTGCAATTTACATGGTTTGACTTACTTCGTTTTTAATTGGAGTGGTGCAATTTACAGTTCCCCGATTGTTTCTACTGTTGGAACTGATGGGGATTTTAATTTTTAATTTTTTTTTCCGAGGGGCTTATACACCCGAAGTCTCAGGCCACTTAGGTGGGCCCATCAAACAAACCCGGGTTAGGGACCGAAATCTTCATACTTTTTGTGAAGATGTGGTCGGTAACCATGAGCCCTTCTGGTTGTGTTACAACCAGGATTGTCATCGTCATGGTTTCCAGGCCGTAACCTGGTGGCGCCACTCTTTCGAGGAGCTTCCCATTTATTTAAACAATGCTGGGTTGACATTGAGCGGGGGGCCCGGTCCGGGAATCGAACCCAGAGCTGTGGTCAGAAGCGTTCACCCATTCATTTATTGACCCTGCTCGAGGCTGCTTAACTTGCGTTATCATACGGCAAGCGCGCTAGCCTCTGAGCCACCCAGGCCCCCTGATGGGGATTAGAAAACAATGGTGGAAATATCATCAAATCGTAATTTGGACATTGGCCCTTTCACTTCCAAGGTACAAAATTTATTTTAAAATATTCTAATAATGTTTGTTACCCAATTTTCAGTGAGGTCTCTTCGAACAAGTAGTTCGTCTTGGATCTTGGGTCCCGGTCCCGATAGTTCGACGAACTGTCGGACCATGGCTTGAGTTTCTTCGTACATATTCTTAGATACAATCGGCTTGAGGTTGTCCAGATATCTGCTCATAGTCTGTTCCAATTCCGGCACCGGCAATTTCGGCAACTAAGCACAAACAAATAGAAAATAATCATTAATAAAGATAATGTATTGTTTTGTATGATACATTTATAAAAAATAAGTGGGGTGTCGAGGACACCCGCTAGAAACGAAGTTCCTTACGCTTTTTATTAAGTATAAATTTGAAAATCACACTGCTAAGTATACTAACTACTAATACAAGGTGGAGTTAGAAAAGAGACAAAATTAAAAGTAACTGACTATTTGTACTTAGCGGAGTTAAAGCACAATTAAATGGAAGGCATTTTTTTTATCATTGAAGCGAGCTTCTTTCAATAAATATGTATTGAATATTGAGAAAAAAGTTAATCATAATGAGTTGATAGTTAAAAAGGATGGTTGTAGTAGAGTGAGCCCCTAACACATTTACGTCCCAGCCTACTCCATTTAAATATATATTATTTAAATATAAATATATATTATAATATATATCACTTCGTTACTCAAAAACTTCTGCTTGTATCAGGTTGAAATTTTACATTACTTTTTCAATTTTACTTTAGACGAAGGGTATTAAATTTTATTAAAATCGTTACGTTAGAACGTAAGGTATCGGAAAAATCGTTGTTTTCTCTATTTTTAACGTTTAGGTCCGCTTTAATAATTTTTGCGATCTTTAACACTTTATAGTGGTGTCGGTGTTGATTTTACTAAAAAAAAAAATGTTTAAAAAAGATTTATTGTTTGTCTCTCTCATTAAATAGATGAAGTTAGAATTTTTTCCCGTCCTAAAATTCCAATTTTAAATTTGAAGCTTACGTTTATGTGAGTGTTGCGCGCAAACACTATGACGGATAAGGTTGTCCAACGAATACGTTCTGGAAATTGGTAAAATGAACATGTGTACCAAATTTCAACTAAATCGGTCATCATTTACTCAAGTTATCGTCATCGGTTGATTTCGTGACGGTTAGTTTTGTGGTATTTTTCGTATTACTCCCGGGCTCCAGACGCTGTTGCCATAAGGAACTTCGTTCCAAAAGTCCAAAGAGTTCAGTTCATAAGATTTTATACAGTCCATCCCCATTGGTTATCTTCTAAATTGATAACGCTATTTCTTAAAGTACAGAATAACATATTATCCATTATCTCTTGAATAGATTTATTTGCTGGGATTCCCCGAAGAATACATAATATATCTTTAGCTATCCCAAATCTAGGTCGACTTCTGCGAAAGATTTCTATATCACATAATAAAAATTATTTAATCATAACATTCCTTATTATGCTTAGAGAGTGTTGAATTTTCTCGTTTACTTGGCTTGTTCTAAAATCTCTTGTGGGCCGATTCGAGTGGAGCCTTTATAAAAAGATTAATAATTTATACAAGCAACTCTCTAATTCTAAAGATTAAAAAATTCTAAAGGTCGTAAAAATACTTAACCCAGACTTTTGTGTTGAGGAAATTGTATTTATTAACAGTTTAATCTATAAGGAAATTATTTATTTTTCTCTCGTTTAATTGTAATTTGATTAATTTCAGGGAGAGATCTGAAAATTGTTGTCACAAAGATTGAGTTTCGCGGTGAAGTTAGTACTTGGAAGGATTTTTGAGGGGGGGGGGGGGCAGGTAAACGGCCCTTTAACGTCGTTCGTCGGACGAGTACACCCTTTTATTACAAGAAATCAGGGCGTTTTCACGCAGCCTGAAAATTCAGGGCCTCTAACAGAATGAGCGAGAGGTATTTAGTCGTTTTTGTAAGGTGTTTGAATGGTTTTTAGGAGGCCCACGAGGCCCCTTTTACTAATCAGGGCCTTAGTAAGGTCTCTCCCGTGAGTTAATGTGATTAGTACTGGGAAGTTCCCTCAGGGTAGGCTAGAATTTTCCAGACAGACTAGGGTTGGAATGGTTAAAAAAGGGGGCCCTGATTGAATGAACCTGGAAAAAAAGAGAGGTATAAACTTAGTTTTTATTCCTTTTTACCTTAGTTTGTTTTATGTTATCGTCTTTAGTTGTAAATGTTTAACCGAAACTTAAAATGTAAATTCTATAATCTTGGGTTTTGATCAAAACGTTTTATAATGTGGTTATTGACTATATTCAGCTCCAATGTTGACAAGGTTGCATAAAATACTAATTTCTTGAACCAATATAAAAACTTTTTTAAACCCTTTTTTAAAAAATGCTCCAGGTTTTTTCGTCTGTGTAGAAACGTAATTTACTTTTCAGTATGCCTTATATAAACACTTTATTTACAAAATATAAACAAGTGAGGCTGGCCTTATATTAAGGTTTGCTTTCACACACAGCGTACTTATCAATCTAATGACAACATTTTAAATTAATAATAGCTAAATTATAAATCATAAAGTTTGAAGTAAAGTCTAAGGTAATACACTAATAGTACATACAGAATAGCACTGTAAAAATAATACAAGTTTGTCAAGGATATTATAATGAACTAACAAGTAATTCACTAACTCATATAATACAGAAACTAAATAATATAAACATAACAATTAAGAATATATATGGTGGTTAAGGATACCTAATGAGTCCAAAATTATATTTTCTGACAGTAGTCTTAAAAAATTCTGGTCCGTACCGATCTCGTCCAAGATGTTTTTAGTGCTAGCTGGTATAGTCCCTCTTGTTCCAAACCACAATCCATACACTTTATAGTCCCTATCACCATGAGAAGCTCGAAACCTATCTTTATAAAACTCGATGCATTTCTCATAGATGATCTTCTTCTCCTCGTGTACTTTGTTGGCTTGGTCTATGTCGTTAGTTTCATATCTGACGGTGGGGTCCATAATAAGGGCAGTCTTGTTGTCCGGGTGGAATGCTATAATATCGGAAAATCTAGAGGAACCTTCCGACTCAATAGCATAAACCTCGTCATAACAAATATAATTTTTCTCCTTGAGGACTTCCGAGATCTTGCGCTTAACGTTATGGTGGCGTCTAGTCACAAGAAGCATGTTATGTGGGCATTTTCCAAGCACATGTGCTGGAGTTTCATTCTCTCTGCCACATTTGCGACAGAGGGTCCCAACAACTCCTGTTGACTGATTGCCAGGTACAGCTCTTAAAGGGGCGTAATTAACGTTAAGTTTTATTGAGTTGGTCCATTCGGATCCCGTTAGTACTTTCCGGTCCCAAATGTATTTGTTACAATTTGGATATTCCTTAAAATGCTTGACACCAACACCCTGCCACTTACATTTTGTCCACTCATCAAAACTTTTCTCACGCAGGTTTTGGCGAAGCTTTTTGACATTGATGTTTTCATGAGACTCATTCTGTAGGCTTAATCTTTTCAAACACTCCGTAACTTCCTCCTCAAAGTTGAAGGTATCTTGAAATAAGGTATCTTGAACTGCGCTTAACTTCTGAGCAATACTAAGATGTTGTAAAGGAGCTTCCCAGGTGCATCTTAAGATACCAAGCCCCCGAAAACGGCGAGGCGAGTATAGCATTGCAGATGTGGTGCTAGCTGGGAGTCCTACTATTGCTTTCATGCTTCTCCTTATGATGACGTCGATTCCTTCTAACAGTGGTTGTGGTAATTTAGTGAGAGGTGCAGTTTGTAATGGGTATGTCAATGCAGGAAAGATGTACTGGTTTAGTATATTTAGCTTCTGGTCAGGTTTCAATAAATCCGACGTTGTTAATTTATTAAGATTTTCATGAAGCTTGCGAATTGAGTCCTCATTACAAACTAGCTCTCCCGAGAAGGTGCAACCGAGGTACTTGATTGTTTCACCCTCACTTACTGACTCGATTTCACTTCCATACTCTAGTCTTAATATACGTTCCTCAAGTATCCCGTCTATAACAATAAAAGCAGTACTTTTCTGTGGGTTAACGCTCAGTCCAATTTCACTTAACCTTCTCTGTATACCGTCGATTAACCTTTCAGCAGCTTCCATATCACACGCCGTTATAGCCTGATCGTCGGCGAACCCTGTTAACACTATGCGATCTTTACCTTCAGTGAGTTCATATCCTAAACTATTGGCTATTTGCGGGTCACAGAATTCTTTGAAAAGATGGTCAATGGCAATGTTAAAAAGAGTACTCGATATTGGTCCACCCTGAGGTACTCCTCTGCAAACAGATATAGGAGCTTTTTCATTCAGACCTAAAGAAACTTTGATGGTATTGTTGCATAGTAAAGCTTCTATGCTATTTATTAAGTCCGAAGAAACGCCATCAGATTTAAGGGTTTTTATTACATGACTGTGGCCAACATTATCGAAGGCTCCGGTGACGTCAAGGAAAACAACTACAGCCGTCTTCTTTTTCTTCTTAGCATCTTGAAGGACAGCATTCATAAGCCTGGCATTCACATGGCATCCTGGAAGACCCTTTATAAAACCCCTTTGACTTGGATGGAAGGATACTTGTCTTCTTAATTCTGCGTCTAAAACCTTCTCAATAATTCGTCTGAGTATTGAATACATAGTAATAGGTCTCCAAGATGACATATTGTTTACATCTCCTTTTCCTTTATAAATTAGAACAGTACGTCCTCTCCTGAGAGGTTCAGGAACGTATGAGAATTTCAAGATTAAGTCAATAATGGTCTTAATAATATGATAAATATTTAAGGTCTTAATAGTTCTAATCAAAACACCGTCGGGACCAGGAGATGTATCAAGTGATGTTGACTTAACAGCCCTATGAATGTCACTCATTTCTTCTGATATTATATTTGGATTCGTAACCTTGTTCTGATAGTACTCTCTTTCAGTATTATTGTGCTCTTCGAAGACTGATTTATAGTGATCTTCTACTCTACCGATATCTACAGGACATTGTTTAGGCTGATCTGAGTTCATAACATTGTTAACTACTTTCTTTCTCCTGTTGTAATAGTTATATTGTGCCACTTCATATTGATACTGTTGTTTGCGTTTTTCTCTAGAGGCTTTATTGGCTCGTTGTGGATTAGATGATTTACTAGATCCCTTCGTACTTTTGTTACCTTTATTCTTCTTACACATCTTGTAGTAACGAGCGGCAGGATGTTTCGGACCTGGTAAATCATTGTTAGCCTGTCTAAGGAATTTTAGAAAGTCATTAACAGTTTTGTCAATTTCATGACGTTTAAAATTATCGGAATCTAGTGAAAGAAATTCTTTAAACTTATCTGCCCAGACATCGATTTGATCATTTTTATCTGATTTGTTGTCAATCCTTTCTTTATTTACAAGTAAGCTGTTAAGTTTTAATAAGTTGGCTTCTATTGGATGTTTTTTAGCAATATGTGTGTTCAAGCCTCTTTGATTTTTAAATGACAAACTGCATAGAGAACAAACTGTTCTATTTTCTGTAAACTTATTTGTACTATTATTCGCACTAGTGCAGAGTTTAGATGTTGTATTTGGTGCAAAGCGACTAGTACTCAGCTGAGAATTCGAGTCTGGTTCACCATTTAGCTTAGATATATTATCGACTTGTCCGTTAATTGTTTCTATAGTTGTATTAATAGGTTCCGTGTTAGAGAAAGAAATTTTGCTAACATCGACAGTTTTACCTTTAATACAACCGTCATTCTCTACCCATTCAACGTTAACAATAATATTATTATTTTGTTGAATGGGGTCATTATTTGTCGGTACTATCTCCGTCACTACGGCTTGTTGCTTTTGGCCTGGATTTCTTGATACTGTTACATTTTGTCCGATAAAAGGTAAAGTAGGGTTGTTAAATACCTTAGATTGATTCTGCATATCCACTCCAGCCAACAGCGCGTTACTCTTCTCTTCTTCCTCGTCATTATTTTCCGTTAATACTTCCGTTGGATTGAAGTTTAGTGTCTCCTCTTCCTCATACTCAGGTATTAAACCGTCATTATCTCTTCTCAATGGAAACATTTGTCATTTTTCTTGTATTTTTTTTAAAAAAAACTATTAAAATTTGAGATTTGAAAGAAAATAAAGGTAAAATTATAAATGAAATGAAACCGAAAAGAAAAGAAAGACATAGCAAAAAGAACTTATTTATGCACCTAGGGAGTAAAGTAAGCCATTATTCCCTGAGCGAAAAAGTTGGTTCTTGAGGCGAAGCCAAAGGAACCATGGTCCCTAAATCCCGAGGCGAAGCCGAGGGAATTAGAAACTTTAATTCCCGAGGCGCAGCCGAGGGAATAACTCTAATTAGCTCCCGAGGCGCAGCCGAGGGAGATAATTATCGCGAGGGAAATAATGGCACTTTACTCACGAGGTACATACAATATTTTATCTCCAGTAGAAAAAAGATACACATTTTCGTCCATTGCACAGTTTTTATTTAATATTTTAATAAATAACAATAATTATTAGCACTTTTAATAGCAGATATAAGAGATTCAATTTAAAAACAAATTAGAATTGGAATTAAACTCAAATAGAAGGTTATTTAGATGCAGGTTATAATGTTGTAAACAAAGATAAACATGGTCAAAAAAGCGCAGCGCCGCCAACCTGATTTCTACAACTTTACATTAGCCATACATTTTCTACTATTTATAAAATAATTAAGTTGCAATCTTTACTTTTTTGCCCTACTTTACTTTTTCGCCCTACTTTTACTTTTTCTCCCTACTTTTTGAGTTCAGGGATGAAAAGACCTGTTTTAGTCCCTCTAAAGTAATTCAAAATTATAACTTTTTTTCCCTACCGGAGATAAAAATAATTTAATACAAATAATTGATTGATTATTGTTTCTTTCTCGAAAACCGTCTCGAGCGATTTCAGAATTTGCTGGAATATATGGATTGTATTTTAAATACAACTTAAACTTACCTGAAAAATAATCTGAATCCGAGACAATGATCGACAATGATCGGCTCAAGATGCGGGCGCACGTTTGAGTAAATCGATTTTGTATTTCATGCAAAAGTCAAGCACTTTTTTGTGAAAGTGCCCGGACATGCTTTAAAGTTTGTATTAAGCCTCGGGTGCGCGCGGTCTAATACAGACACGAGGAGGCGCGGACCCCTGATAGGACTTAATCTGTTGTATATGCCCACATATTAGGTAAAATAAATATCAACTTGAAATCATTTTAGCAAAATAATATAAAACGTATTTTTCCGTGGTAGGCTGTGAAATAGTAACTTTAGAGCCTAAAAAACATAACTAAAATCCGTTTTTTTAATTACGTGGACTTAAAAAATCTTTTTATTACTCCTAGCTGTAAAGAAAAAAAATTTTCTTTCCTGCTTGTAGTTATCAAAACTTCCGTTTTTAGCGCTGCAATCTTTGTAGAAATGCTTCTTAGTATGATTTAAATCCGCTAGATGTCAATGCGTTATTTATATTTTTGCTATAGTGTAACCTCTTTTTAAGGTTTCTTTTTTTTAAATCGTTCTAATATTTATTATTATTATATTGATTATTGATTAATATTTAATGTTTCTTTATTGTCTGCTACCTAGGAAAAAATACCATATGCTGCACGACTGTGAAGTGTCTTTTCTTTACCGCGGCAATTACATTTACTGTCGAGCGAAGCGTAAAGAAAAAACTCACTTTACAGCCTAGTAACATAATATACTATTAAATTGGTTATATTATTTCTTTAATTTATAAAATACCGTTGTTTAGTCGCATAGTATATAAGCACAAAATTAGTCAGTCTCAATTATAATTTTCAAATTTCTAACTTTTTCTATATATTTTTATTATTTTATTTTTAAATTCAGGAACCATATCAATTTATTTTGAATTATATGCATAAATTTACACTAAAATTAGCGTAGTACTAAAATTTAAGTGAAAGTGGTGCGGGTCCCCCGTCAGGACAATATGGGCACAGAATTGAAGTATAATCAGGTACGATGTCAAACAGTGACTGATTCTCTTGATAAAAGCAAGAAATGTAGCTAGAAAAATCCCTATCTTCCAATCGCACCCACATCTATCTCAATTTCACAGTTATATCTCAAATTTAGTCCTCACAGGACTGCACGTTCCCGAGGGTAAAATGTTCACATTGATTTGATGAAAAGGTCGTTTCTTTTATACACAGGGATGTTGGCAGCACTGTCTCTGTCTCTTTTATACACAGGGATGTTGGCAGCACTGTCCCTGTTTCTTTTATACACAGGGATGTTGGCAGCACTGTCCCTGTTTCTTTTTGGCGGGAATGTATTAATTGGATGAGTGTATTCTAGCCCCCCTTAGAGACATCTATAGTTGGTTTGTTTACATAGACACAGCCCAGTAAACATTGGCTAACAATACGCATTACTTTGTGCCCCTCTTGCTCACAGTCTTGTACAAACAGACAAATGTTTGTTTAGCGTAAACAAAACTAAACAAAGGTGGAAAACTTCCCTGTCATTCCTTCACTCGGGGGCTTCTGAAATTAATTGTTTAAGGAATCGATAAGATAAGGCTCCATAACTTATATTATTTAGGTCTTTCTGACGTATTCATTGACGATAATGCTGTTAAGGGTACAGCGTAGTAGTGAGCATTACCCTTCCAGATGTCTTTCTTTTTTGGAACTACGAATTGTCATCAGTCATCACATACATATATATGAGTTATATTCGTAGTACTGATATATATCCATAGACATCACATGTACCCAGAGTAATCATCCTAGGTGTTAAGCCCTTGGGATATAATTACCTCTTACTCCGCTAATCTTAGGTGTAATGGACGACAATTTTTTCTACTACGTTTTTATTAGCTTGCTTTCTTGTTTGTTTGTTTGTTTGTCCGGTACAAATCTGGCAATCGATTTCTAACTAACTTCCCGAATAGCCGAGGAGAAGTTTTTTTTATGAGAAATGTTGATATAGTGTTCAATAATAATTAAATGTATCTACAAAAACTCGAAAACTTATATAAATGGAAAACACTGGGCTAAGTAATTATAAACTCGTATATGAGAAAGTTGTCTGAGTAGTCTCGGATCGATTTTTTTTTTATATACATTAATTATAAAATGAAATGGTTACATAGTTTATCACGTATATCTTTCCTTTATGAATGAAATCAAGATTAAAACTGAAACTTGCGTCAAAATACTGAAACTTAATTGCGTGAATTCTGATTTTTTTTTTTTTTAATGCCCTTATTTCATCACAGAAACAGAAAAAAAAATAAATTAATTAATTAATAGAATTGAATAGCAATTCATTGAACATGTTTCCTGAATATTTGGGCATGAACATATTATATGGTTTAATTGGGTTGTGATTTAGGGCAGGTTGAGTGTGATGATCGCAATGTCGCGTCATGAGTTAATTCAGAATTTTATAAACTGTAAGTAATAATAATGTAATAAAATGTAAAATTCAAGGGTTTTTTACTGTAACTATTTTATTTTCACAAAATCCTCTTCACAAATTAATTGTAACACAAGAAAGCAAGATAATAAAAACGTAGTAAAATTGTTAATCTGTGAAATTTATAAATTTAACGCTTTAGAGTGAGAAATTAGGGAAATATTTAAACGATGTAATTTTTATTTTAGTGTGTCGTAAATAAAGTGTTATTACGTTGTAATCAAGTGAAAATGTTGTGCAATATTTTCCGGTAAATAGAAGAAACAATATTATATTTATAACTGCTGTAAAACGGGAGGATAGAGCTGGTTTTATAGTGGTATTTTTTTTAAATACTTAAATTCGGTGTACCGCAGGGATCTGTGTATGGCCCGTTTATATTTTTCCTTGAGTTTGGTGTGCGGTATGTTTTTAGGAAAAGTTAGTAGTATGAGGTCGAGGGGGAGAGGTTGGAGAGAGGAGCCCCCAGGTAAAAATCAATATGGTGCCCTCTCCCTCTGCAAGAGCTGGGGGGGGGGGTTGAAAGGTCGCTCGAACCGGGTCAGCTCTACATCTACCGCTCCTAGCGGCCGCAACCGGAAGCAAAGCTTTCAACTCAGTAGTATTGATACTGACATTGAAATCAATGTAAGCCAAATTAGAATGAAAATCGGGTCAAGTATAAATTTAAATTTTTCAAGAAAATTAGTTAATGAAGATGGAAAACAATAAGGAAATTGGTAAGGATACTGATAAAATGTTATCCGCAGTCTGAGGAACACAAATTAATGCATTGCTTTGAGTGTAAACGTAAATTACAAAAAAACTACTAGCTTTTAATTTAATCTAATGAAGGTTTACATTATAATAAACATTATCAATTAATATTATTGTTAAAAAAAAATAATAAAACACGCATTAAAGCATAAAAATGCTTGAGTTTATTGATGATTACCATGTCAAGTCAATGCCTGACATACAAATCTAAATCTTTGGGATAAAAACCCAAAATATAAAAATTATATGATTATCTGTAGCAACCTGTTCTATCCAAATTTATTACTTATCTCACCTAAAACAACTAAATCTTAGTTTTATTACACATCATTTCCAAGTCATTCATTCATAAGTCCTTCTTCATTCATATTTCCTTCTTTACGGTATATATGACAAATACCAGATAATTATCTATAATTTTTATTTTTATTAAGCTTACCGAAGGTAACGAAAGCATTATGATTATTCTTAAGATTTATTTTTGAATATCTACGAACTGACAAATTCCATTTACATATAAGGTAACATTTTTGGTCTGTTGTCAGTGTGTCATTCATATATTTCGAACCACCATGATTTAAATACATACCTACACTATTTCTACGATTTTGATGAATGTTGGACTGTTGGATGGTTTGTCGAAAGTATCTGACAGATCGTCGCTTATTAATTTCAACCCTCTGCGCGATTGTAATATTGTTTATCTACGATTGATACGAAATATAAACATTGTATCTCTGCTTAGATGCGTATATAAAGTGATTCTTTACGTATTTGTATTCATTGCGCATGCGCGTCTCATAGTTCTGAAGAATTTCTCTTCTTTACCACCCTAGGGCGGTAAAGAAGAGGAATTCTTCAGCTTTACGCACGATTAGCGAGTTTGTTTACATTTAACAAAACTAATTTGCTGTTCTTTCATTAAAGTAACTGTTAATATCGAGATTTTAGTGAAAAACAATGAATGAATCAAGTGGCTTTGACGAAAATGTAGAGAATAATACTCCTCCAGAAATAATTAATTCGGCAAAAAATACAACTCAAGAATTAATGCCATCTTTATCAAGAGAGAGAAACGAACTTACATACAGCAAGTTTATTTTTTTCTGTATTTATTATTTAAATCTAACAATCGTAGATCAAGTACGGTACGCAACTCGTGCGAAAACGGCATTTTGCATTGCTCGTGTGGTTTTACTACCCTCGCTGTCGCTCGGGTGCAAACTCCACACTCGCATGCAAAATGCTACTTTCTGCACTCGACGCGTAATGTACTATTATCTACGATTTATTCGAAATATAAACATTGTATCTCTGTTTTGTAAAAGAGAAGTTTTAAGGTACAGAATAGGTGTTTTGCCGCCCTAGGCGAGAATTTTAAAATACCCCCCCCCCCCCCCCATTTTTCTGGCACGAAAAATGAATGCATTAAATATTAAAGAACTGTATTTAGCAGTGAACAATACAACAACTCAAACATTAAAAAGCTCTGTTCATAATTGTTCTACTACATCTTTAAATTCCTCACTTTTAATAATCATGAAATGCGATTTCTTTTTTTTTTAAATAGGGTATCAAATTAATAAAAGAGCAATTTTTTAGGGTTTCGTTGATACTTGACCCGTTGTTGTGGTTGACCGGTTGTTGATATATGACGAGCCTTATCCCCCCCCCCCTCCAAAAACTATATAACGGCTGGTCCAAAAATTTTGAAATAATGAGTTTCATGCTCTTATTATGTTGTGGGGCAATGAAAATTCCGGGAGGGAATTTCCAATTTTTAAAAAATTGCCAAATTTAGCGCGCAAATGTGAAGTGCGCCCAACATTTTTTTTTTTTTAAATTTTGAGTGGGATATCAAATAAAGCAGCTGAAGAGTGCTTTTTTGGTTTTCCCTACCAACCACTATATCCTAAAATTTTGAAATAATTCATGGTAATATCTCATGGTGGGACGATAAAACTTTCCTGAGTGAAATACCACCAAAAACCTTTTTATGCAAGACTTCACGCACAACCATTTTATTATATTAACTCTTTAAAAATAATTGTTTTGATATTTTACATGAATAAAAGTATCAATTTAAACAATATAATAAACAGATACGGTTGAAAGTGACCTGGGGCTATTTGCGGGCTACTTTCGACACACCATACAAATTTGAATAGAAAATCACATGACAATGGCGTAGCAAGGGCATTGGGGGCGGCCCTCTCAAATACTTTTTGAGGGCCCCTAACCAAAGAATATTGATGAGCAATTTATTTGATTAGGAGGTAAAAATTCAATAATTAAGGGAAGGGTAGAAAAGATAACAGCTATAAATAAAGGGAGGAGAAATTGGCAAGAAAAGAAAAGAGTTTAGAGAATTAATAAAAATACGGTATGACGGGGGAGAGGAAAAGGTAATATAAGGAGGGAGGGGGGTTGTTAGGAGAGAAAGAGAAATATGTACATATATAGACAGAGATAGATGTAGGTATGACTAGTTAAGTTTAAGTAACACATTTCCTTATCTAGTAAAGCTAATTCATACACACATCAGATTAGATAAGATAATAGAAAAAAAAAAAATATTTTCACCTTAGTCATCCTAGGTGTTATATTATTATTTCTACTCAAATAATAATTTTATTTAATCCATCCATCCATTTCTTTTTTTTTCTTTTATCTATCTACAATTATACATGAAAAAAAAAAATCATTATTTACTTTTCATAATACCTAACATTTTCTTTTCTTTTTTTCTCCTACTATTTAAAATGTTTTCGCCGTTTAATCTCTAATTATTTTTTGCCGCCCCCTACAATTTGCCGCCCTAGGCGGCCGCCTAGTCTTGCCTAATGGTAGAAACGGCCCTGCAGAATCGACCCTCTTATATGTATTACGTAACTCAGAATTTACCTAAGTCGGGGTATTACTGTATTTGAGTAGCCGAATTCCAAAATCAGCTGTATCCAAAAAAATAAAAAAATGAGATATTGGTACCCCTGGATTTTTTTTAATGCTCTACAAGTTTCTGCAGTCAAACAGTTCCAAAAAATTATAAATCTATTAAAATCTAGATTGAAATAGGAGTGCGGTTACCAGTGGCGATCCTGGGTTGAAAGTTCTGGGGGGGCTAAAGCCCCCATGTTTTGCGGGTTTAGTATACATTTTAATATACCTGGAAGAACTCATTTGAATATGTTATATGTTGTTGCAGTCCTTCCCAGAGGCAATTAATTCTATGCAATTTTTTTCATGAGACTAAATATTTTTTCATAAGGCTTCTATTGTAAGTATAGTTGGAGGCTTATTTAAAAAGTCTCCTATGATACTTACCATATACCATATCATCACAGAAGAAAGTATTGGTCTTTAAATAATAATAATTTTAACATGAGGATAACAAAAGGATTGGTTTAAAAACTGTATAGGTTTTAAAAATGTATAAATTGTCAGAAACAATATAATATTTATAGATAACAAAAATGTTAAAATTAACATGGACATCGACAGCAGTACATTATTGGAAGGAAAATTGATAAAATATGACCTCTCAAAACAGCGTTTTTTGGATGTCGCTGTGGGAACAGCGATGTTTGTTTTTAGTTAATTTATGTTTTGTATTTTGTTACCAAACTGTCATTTGAATTGTTTTGTATTGATATATTTATGATTTGTGAAAAGTATCTTTAAGAAAGCCAATGTACATTTTGTAAGTTAAGTAAAAGTACTACTTATCAGTGAGCATAGCGTTGGTTTTTCTTTATAGTTAAGAGTTTTCACGGCCTGCCGGTATCAAAGCTGCGATTCCGGCAGCGACATCGGACATCATAGGTAAAACTGCAACTGCACTATTTGGCCCTCCAATTTCGTACTGTCCGATTTACTTAATTTTTTTTAAATGTTCCATTTTACAGAATTTGTCTTTTTTACAGTATCTCTGTACAAAAACGATTCCGGTTCTGCATCTTGATAAAATCAGAATTATATATATATATTTTTTTTTTTTATATACGCAAAGTGTCACGTTTAATGTGGCAATGATAGAAGGTCAAAAAATTCTAACCTTAACCTAAACTAACCATAACCTTCCATAATTTTCCCTAAAATAAATAAAAAATTAAGTTAAAATATCACGGGGAAGTACTTGCGTCCAAGTACTTTTTTGGGTTTTGTAGATGATAAGCATACCCGTTATATAATTAATTTTTACCGTAATATATTTTTTTCTCTGACCTCAAGGGGTCCCTGGTTCAATCCCCCGGGGGGTCACAATGTTTTTTATCGGTAATAACGACAAGATAAATTACATTTTTTCGGAAATTTTCATCGCCCCACCATAAGGTATAACCATGAATTATTTCGAAATTTTAGGACCAGGCGTTATGGGGCGTTATTGTTGGGGGGATATCTTTGGGTATATTTTGATTTATTTAACCAATAAGCAATGCAAAATTTAAAAAAGCAAATATATATTTGTAACTTGATTCAGCAGCTTTCATTTGATACCTACTCAAAACTTTTAAAAAAATATAAATTTCTGAGTTTACCAACTTTTGCGACTTGCACATGGGCATATTTTTTTTGTGTTTGGGTCAAGAAGTTGCATCAGTGTTTTAAATTTCAGCACTTTAGCTAAAACGGTTTGAGCCCTATTAACCATAAAGCGACGGACGGACGGATACATCACCCTCGGCATTAGGGTTTGAAGAAGTATCTACAAAACCCTAGGCAACAAAATTTTTATTGTTATAATGTTGGCAATAATAGTTTATACTATCATCTCTATCTTATAATATTGTATTATAGTTGAATAAGTAAAATTTAATATATAAACGTTTTACTATTTAAATGATTTGTTAAAATTTGTTAATTCTGTTGAATAATTTCAATGAATAGTAGATCTTTAATTAAAACAAAATAACGGAGTCACTGGCCACACTGCAGCTTCATGTAAACATCCAACATCCATAATATTATTGTTGAAGTCATTCTAGATTAGACTAGCTACTTTTCTTGATTTATCCTACTTACTTCTTTTCTTTTAAGCAGAAGAATATATCTTTAATACTTTTAGTAATTTTGTTAGTAAAAATATAAATAAATATTTTATATTGCGTGCATTATTCATTCAGTAGTTATGTATGTTATGAACGTGTGTTTTGTATTTTGTTGTTATAGCTTCAGTTTGTTATTCACAATTGTTATTATACCCAAGCTTCATATTTGATTTTTTTATTAACATTAATTTTAGCTAATACTTATGTTATCTTATTAATATGACTCATAGTAATTAACTATGTTATATTAATTAAGATAGTATTTTAGCAGTTTCAATTTTCTGCCGCCCGTAGACAAAATATTGTATGCAACAGCAACAAGGCAGCAAAGGAAACATCGGCTCGGAGGCTAATCAGTACTTCGGAAAAAAATAATAATAATAAAAATAAAAAAATTAAAGTTGGGCTAATTTTATTTCGTGAGCTAATTTTCTTTCGGGGGCTCATTTTCTTCCAGGGGGGGCTAATTTTCTCCCAGGGGGGGCTATAGCCCCCCCTGCCCCCCCCTAGGATCGCCACTGGCGGTTACAAAAGCAGCTATATCCCCACTATACTGGCATTCAAAAGGAGCTATATCCCCACTATACTGGCATTCAAAAGGAGCTATATCCTATGTACACATTATAGAGTTACTCTGAGTAAGGCTGCAAAATCATCTACATCCTTCTTTACACATTTCTATCTTCTTTTAAACAGAAAAAAATATGATAGAAGAGAAAAAAGTATACAAAAATTATTATAGTGGCTACACTGAATAAATAATAGTTTAAATCGTTAAAATAATAGTTTATATAACTGCATAATTTATTGGATATACTGCAGCACACCAATCCAACATGGCGGTGGGTTTGGTTGCAAAATTAGCTATAAAACAAAAACTGTGACAAAACCAGCTATGCGATTATTATTTCTTTTGTTTATTAAAAAGGAAATAATAGCCTGAAATTATAGGGCTTTTGTCCACTAAATTAATTATTAGTTATTGATTTTTTTTTTTAAATTAACCTGATAACACAATTCAGTGAATTGCTAGACGTTTTTCGTGCTTTACCAAAAAAAAAATTCAAGTGGATAAAGCTGCTTTTGGAATTCAGCTACTCATTTTGAAGTTTAACTTTTACTTTACATTGAGCAAATTATGTCGCGTTAGAAGCAGCCTCAATATGTGTTTGTTTCGTTTGTTCCGTAGCATTATAAGGCCAAGCACGATTTTTACACGATAGAAAACCATTCTAAAAGACAATTAAGAAGGTAGTTAAGGTTCGTATTTGGTTTTAGTTTGTCTGGTGTGGACTTGACGTTTGGTTGTGCTGCCGAGTGCATGGATTCAACGCCGCAGGGTTTCCATGCTGAAGGCAAACTAAGTTTAAACGCTTTGTACGCAGCTTTATTTCCCTCGGGAAACGTTAAACGTTCCGGTGTGCTGGTTTCTATGAGACGGCAACGTCCCCTTCAGTCCTGAGGGACTACGATGCCAGGTCGCACCTCCTCATTTTGCTCCCTAACGCCCAGCCAAATAACGTTTGCTTTTTCCCTACCTAATCTATAATATTTCGTTATAACATTCTTCTAAGCATGCGTCTAGAATCTGGAATCGTTAAGCTTTTAGAAGATTTCTTAAGAATATTTCAAATCCTTTTATTACCTTTGTGATTGTAGGACGTACTTTGTTTGGAGGGAAAAAAGCTTCCTCGCATCCTATCACGTACTTCATTGATTTTATGCTTTTACAAGCTATTATTGTTTACTTTGTTTAATTGTTTCCCTGTCTTTTTAATCTGTAAACATTTTTTTGATTTTACTACGTTTTTATTAGCTTGCAATCTTATTTGTTTGTTTGTTTGTTTGTCCGGTACAAATCTGGCAATCGATTTCTAACTAACTTCCCGAATAGCTAGACATCTGAAACTTTTAGCATAGCTCAGAACACGATGACAATGCATTATTTTAATACTTTTAGCCATCTTTCAGCAGAATTTAATTAGTTTTCAGCAAATTTTGCTGTGCGGAAAGTTAGTTCGGAAAAAATCCGCAAGTTATTTTATTTGTTTTGCCATATCCAATATTTACGCAATCTTCATTTTGACGGGTCTCAAATTTGTGATGGATAAACATTGAATGACAGCAAAACAGGAAATGGCATGGTTTAAATTTGGTGTTGGGGAGATCCGTTGTACAAAGATTTATCCTTTTATAGGTTTAAGATCAGCTCTCTGGATGGTTGTCATTTATGTGAAGTAAATAAAGTCGGAACTATTTTTTTTTCACTAACATTATATATTATATAACAATAACAATTATATTATCAACATTACATACGATTCAACATAAAATTTAAAAACGTAGTATATAAAAAGTTCTTTTTATCTTGAAATTATTTTACATTAAAGTATCAATTTAGCAAAAGTTAAAGAGCGCAGACAGTGCAAATTAATCTGGGGCTATCTGCGGGCTACTTTCGATAAACTATAAAAGTTTCATACAAATCAGATAAGTTTTGAAGCTAGGTGTAAATAAATGTTTGCTTGTGCGCATGAGGAAGATAGACAAATGAGCGCAGAAGGTTGAAACTTATATGGGACCAACAATGGGCAAATTATGACTGACCATACACAGTTCATTAAAATCAGACGAGTCGTGTATTAAGATATATTGGTTCATATTTGTTTTATTTTGTTTTGGTTCACAAAAATTGACCAACAGACAGACAGACACGGAACCAAAAATGTTGCCTTATAGTCTTGGAATTTTTGAAATCGGAGACATAATACATTTTCGGTGTTCTGAACGATCACATAGCTTCTGTTACCTCCGGTAAATTCGGAAGCAAAACAAAATTTAAACCAAACATCTTTGGGTCTCGTTTCTGTCGGTCTTTTTGATATCTACATGTCTAATTTTGAGGAATTTGGATGTATGACAATGTTAGCTTACTGTTGTCCTTAACAAAAAATAGTTTAACCTTCAACGCACCCTCCTTTCTAACTCTCATTATGCTTTATTTAATACGCATGTAACTATTTGTCCACGTTAGGACGCGAGGAAGCTATGTGCCACATAGATATAAGAGCTTAAGTGAGTTTTGCATTTCGGAGATTTGGGGTTTAAAAGCTTGTTTCATTGTTTGTGAGTTTATCTTACGATAACTGGCGTAAAAATTAAGCGATGTTGACAAAATTCCACACACAGATGCATCTAAGAATTTTTTCACAACTATGTAGTTTTGTTCATGGAAAATTCACGCATAATATTTTCGACTAAAAAAGTTTTTAGGAAGTATGAAATTTTATAAAAAGTTTTAAATGTCTTTAAGAGTAGAAAAGAAGGATTCTGTATCAGCTGAGTTTGCATATGATCAATTTGTCACTTCCAATTGGGTTTTTACTAAATGGGTTGCATGGGCAGTCGAATTACATAACTTCAAAAGCATTACATTTTGTCTAGGTTTTGACACATTGTCCCTAGGTTTGTCTGCTTTACGAACGCCAGGATCATACGAATTAGAGGGCTTTCTTAGTAAACTAGCAATTGAAGCTGCTTCTTCTAACCATTCTGAAAAATTTAACAAAGTAGGCAATGTTATTCCTTTACGTCTCACATTATTGGCCCATTCATACTTAAAGTAAACCGGTACTTTTGACATGAGTTCTTTCAAAAGGGTTGGATTGGTTGGAAACAAGATTAATCTAGTCATTTAATAGGCTTCAGATGAGGTTTTGTTTCGAATCTTATAGGATTTTCGACTTCGAATTTTTATAGAACCAAGAGAATCAATCATGGTTTTCCCAGCCAAAACTTCCACATTTGTTTAAGCTATGTTGGGTAAACATTGAATTGGGCCCGGTCCAGGAATCTGTTTGTTCACCCATCCAAGTAAGTGACCAATCTCGATAGTGCTAAACCTGGTTGATAGACTCTTCCCTACTAGCTAGCTACCTACACCTACTACCTAGGCTCCCTTGGTTTCCCTTTGCTAAAGAACAAATTATTTTCTTGTTTGAACTATAAAACTGCTCGTTGCATTTCCTGTACACTGCATTAACGCGACGTATATATAATTACTTTTAATCATTTTAATAGACGAGTGAAGTCTGGTCCAAGGGGGGGGGGGGGGGGGCATAATATATTTACAAAAAAACATACACGAGGCTGCTCATTTATAATGACTTGCTAAATACACAGCTTACTAAATCAATCTTTTAGAGTAAATAAACTTTACTTTCTCTCTTTCGACCCTTTACTTCCTAATTCCATAGTGCTTAAAGGGCTTAAATAGCATGTAGGTACCGGTACCTGGACTCTATCCAGGCAGCCTGACCTTCCCGATCCTCAATCTACGTTCTACTGCGTCGTAGATATTTAGGTCCTTTTCCTGGGTAATTTTTAAGGTCCACTTATTTTGCATATACAGAGGTCACATGAAATTCTCGATCCTTAAGTTTTTTTTAAATTTAAATCACTACCTTTTTGTTAGCTCGTTCCAGTTGCAGACTTTCAAATTACATTGCTGATAGCAGCGACACAAGAACTCCCTGACATGCGCACTAAATATAGTTGTAGAATCTCTTTGGCAGACCCAAATCTGATGGTAAAAGAAGTGTTTTTAGAATGCCACCAACACCAGACTCAGAGTTGGTTTGCAGTTTAAGCTAGGGAACCCCTTCCTAATGGCATCCGACTCAGCCCCACTAGCCATTCCCCTTGTTGTAGTTAATAATTAATGTTATTGATTCCCGTGCCCTGTATCCTAGTGCAATTGGAATTATCTTACCGAACTTTAATTATTTCCGACATGGGCCGAGTTAAATCAACTAATTTCCTGGGTTACGACGTTGTCTGTATAGAACCCTTTAAGGTTTTTCCACAAATGAGTTCCTTTGGGCAGATCAAAGTTTGCCTTAATTGTTATTGAAGAAGAAAGATGATAGACAAATAAAAAAAACACCCGCCGATAAAATTCGAATCAGGGTTCTATGGTTATTCTTTCTTCTTAGTATAAAATTAAATTAGTTTTAAAAAGAACAGATTTTTGATCTATTGGTACTGAACAGAATCCAGCCAACACAAAATTATTTACTGATGGGGTGAAAGAGTATTACAGTTTGTGCCAAATGTTTGTTTGTGCGTTGACAGCGCGGGAAAGTCAAGAAATTGGTGCGTGGGGAGCCAATGAGATTTCAGGATTTTAAAATCCTAAATCCTCATTGGCTCCTCCCTAGTCCGAGAGTTTTGGTTTTTCCATACATTAATTTTGATTTTACTCCTATAGATCCCAGATAACATAATCATATTTATGATAAATGTGTAAATATTCTCGTCTACCCTGCAATATTCTCCTTATTTCTAAGAATTATACAAGTTTCTCACAAGTATAGTTTTATATTTTATTGCCACAAAGCGCTATCAACCAAATAATAGGTTGTCATCGATAATCAAAGTCTTTAGCAAGCAAAGGAAAAAAATACTCTTTAACTACATGAAAACACAGATTGGATTACCTAATAATAGATTAAAATAGCTTTGCTAAAATTGAACTATTTTTTAAAAAACCCTTACTACTAGCCTAAAGTTTCTTCAGTTTCATAATACATACTGGTTTAGATTCGGACACAAAGAAAAAAAAAATTGTATTGCTATAGTATTTAGTACGGCAGTCCCAAACTTTAGCATTTTTACATATTAAAGTAATATTTTAAACGCCTAAAGGGGGGTAGTCACTTCACTATCACCTTTCCATACTCCACAAGCCAAATAAACTTAGAATAATACTATATATAGAAGGAGGATCACTGATAACATTGAAGCCAACTTTGGTTGTGTCCCTTAATCCGCGTTCTAAAAATTCATTTTTGTAATTTGTGACGTCATAACTCTAAAATTATTTGCCTTCGGTTTTTAAATTTAATTTTTTATTAAATTATAATTATTGATAGTCAGTTTAGTTTATTGTAATTTTTTTTTTTAGTTTTATCTTATTTTAGCTTGAAATATGCTAAAAAATAATGTTTATTATATCATGCTGGGCGAGTTGTAAAAAATGACGTCAGAGTGAAACGTAAACAATAGCCAATGGCAGGGTTTTGTCTTCTTGATGTTTGTCAGCGGGCTTGAATAGTTACTGAAGCATGGCCAACCTTCTCCTGTTTAAATGAAAAAAATGAGTGTTGTAATGTTGGCAGCCTGGTCTTAAGGACACAACCTCTCGGCAAAAGTTGGCTTCAGTCTCTTATCAGTAATTGCTTAGGATTCCGATTCTATGCTCCTTCTATATATAGTATTATTCTAAGCAAATAAACAATGATAACATTATCACCTATAATATTTAAATTGTAGTTAGGTCATACAATAATTTAAGGGTACTTGGTACCTTAGAACTTTTCCTCACTTCGGAGGCCACTAAAGTCGCCTCTCCTGCTCATTATCATTTTTCAAAAAAAAAAAAAAAAAAAAAAATCATTTTTTATTTTATTTCATTTATTTAATTATTTTAATTTTGGCGGTATTTTGACAGATGTAAACCAACTTAAATGTCGCACAAATATTTTCGCTTATAACTTTTAAACTAATTAATGGAATTTCATCTTTTTTTTTTTGTTATATCCTTATTTTTTACCGGTTCTAACGATATACTATATTATGTCAAAAATGTACTTATACTTTTGGTATTATTAACCGTCAAAGTTTCAAAATTCAAAAATCGATAACTTCAAAATGGCGGGCAATATCAAAATGAAATTTGGTGGGTTTGTTTGCCACAGAGAGAAGTACATTCGTGCCAAATTTCAACTCGATTGGACCACTTTTCGATTTTTTAAATTTTTGCTGACTCAGCAAAAAGGTGAGGAAAAGTAAAATACAATATTTTATTCCTACCGTATTTTGTAACCAGCCCTTATTGGTTTTTGATAGTTAGTAAGTTTTGTTTGTTAGTACGTTTTGTTCGTTAGAAAGTTTTGTCGATTAATAAGTTTTGTTAGTTAGTAAGCAAGTTTTGTTAGTAAATTAGTTTTGTTAGTTAGTAAGTTTTGTAGATTAGTAAGTTTTGTTAGTTAGTAAGCAAGTGTTGTTAGTTAGTGAATTTTATTAGTTAGTAAGTTTTGTTAGTTAGTAAGTTTTGTTAGTTAGTAAGTTTTATTAGTTAGTAAGTTTTGTTAGTTAGTTAGTAAGTTTTGTTAGTTAGTAAGTTTTATTAGTTAGTAAGTTTTGTTAGTTAGTTAGTAAGTTTTGTTATTTAGTAAGTTTTGTTATTTAGTAAGTTTTATTAGTTAGTAAGTTTTGTTATTGGCAAATCTGGTTGTTTATAAAACAGTGATTTTATATTTGTGTTGAAAGCTGATATCGACGGTAGAAGATTAAAAATGGTTTCTACCAATTATTAATAATATGAGGTGAACACGGTAAATTAATAATTTGTTTTGAGTCGAGAGTAGAATTTCAGTGTAATCCGAGTGTTTGGCAGTAGAAGAAATTAAACCACCCCCCTGAACCACCTTCATCAAACTCTAACCCTCGAGGAAGCGGCTTTATCAATCTCCTGTACCTCGAATTTGAAACGCCCCTCTCCCCTTCCCCCTCTCTTCTCTACTTGATCAGGTTTCCTTCATTTGCAGATCAAGTAATCAAGGTATTAATACGGTAACACTGTGTCACCCCAAATAAATTATTTCTGCTCCAATCAATGCCTTGAAGTTGAGTTAAGTTTTGATGAGTTAAGTTAAAATGGCTTGAGGTTAGGTTTTATAACTTTATCTATTATCAATTTGTATCTTTCATATCATAGTCTAGCTTTTACATAAAACCGAGTCTTCTTAGTAACTTAAATATTATTTCCCTACAGAACATTTTTTATATAAAGGGTTTTTACAATTTTGAATCAGATCATACAATCTGTATGTATATAAAACTAGGCATCGCGTGGCTCTATCATTGAAGCGAGCGTATTGCAATAAAATACTGAATATTGAAATTTATTAATCATGATGAATGTCATAGTTGAAGATAAGTGGAAGAGGGTAGTGTGAGGTAGAGTGGGGGTACTCGGTACAAAGCTTTACTTCCTAAACAAACCTACACACTATAAGAATCTTAATTACCCGTAATAGCTTTTATATTATTATTATAAATGTATCACTTCATTACTCAAATACTAATGCTTGTATCACGTTGAAATGTTACATACTTGTTTCAATTGTACTTTAGACGATGTACATGAAGTTTTATTAAAATCGTTACGTTAGAACGTAAGATATCGGTAAAAAGTTTGTTTTCTCTACTTTAAACGTTTAGGTCCGCTTTAATAGTTTTAGCGATCTTTATTAATTCATAGCAGTGTCGTTGTTGGTTTTACTAAAAAATGTTATTTGACAAAAATGTTCGTCTCATCGAATAGGTGATGGTAGTATTTTTTCCCGTCCTGAAATTCCAATTTTAAATTTAAAGCTCACGTTTACGCGAGCATTGCGCGCGAACTCTTGGACGGATCACGCTGTCCAACGAACTTAGCCTGAGAATTAGTAAAAGGAAGATGTATACCAAATTTCAACTAAATCGGTCAACTTTTACTCAAGTTATCGTCGGACATGTAAACGTTACACACAGACAGACAGACAGACAGACAGACAAGATGCATATTTCGTTGAATGTAAGAAGCTCGCTTACGCTCGCTTCAATTAAAGTTTTGTGCATTACCTTTCGAAGCCTAAATGCATCTGCATCACCAAAACAAGTAAGGCTTGCTTCACGAAAGTACGAGAGGCGAGATGCACCTGCCTGCCGAATTTCATATTCCTAGCTTTAGTAGTTTATGAATTGAAACAAGCAACGGACAACGGACAGACACGTTGTTGTATCTCAGACGTTGAAGTTTAGATTATAAATTTCTTTTGCTTTTTTTTTTATCATTCAACTTTTATCAAATATACTTGATTACATGAAACCGTGTCACTCTCGCACTTTCCTCTACCACTATGTTAGTTCCTTTTTCCATACTTTTAGACTAAACCTTTTAAATTCTTGAGTAATATCCACGATTTAAGTTTATACTAACCCTAAAAAGTTTTAAAGGTTTTGATACTTTATAAGTTTTAGTTTGCGGGCTTTTAGCTACTTGATGTGTTTATTATGATTTTAGTTTTGGGCACTAAGGGTCGGTTTGTATAGTTTGAGTAGATGCGATGAAGCTCTCGTAGTAACTTGTCTAATTTGTCTTTTCTACTCAAGTTTAATATTAAAGACTCGATGAATTATTTAGTTAAGGAGGCAGAGAGAAGCTAAACTAAGACATTTTATAGAGTTCAGTAAAGTCCCTAGACCACTCTGACATTTCAACACCACTTCATGAGTTCACTCTTTCGTAAAATCGATATTTTCCCATCTTTGTTCAATTAGATCGATTCGATAAAATACAGGCTCATTGAAAGGTAGCACTGGATTTGAATCGCCCACCATTTTCGTTGGAAATGGTTGCAGTGCCGGATTTAATCATTTTTAATCATTTCTTAAATATTAATGGTAATTGGATGGCTGGTATTACATAACCTCCGCCGATTCGACTAACATATGCAGAAAATACATTTTTCGGTTGAAACTACACTTTTATAGAGAGAAAACTATTAAGAACTCATTACTAAATCTTTTAGTGAGATATATAATCATATGATGACAAATAACTTAGTAGGAACATCAGAAGAATCTGAAATTGAGTGAACATTAATGCACCAGGCCAAAAGCCCTTGGCCCTTTGCTAAGTGCTCCTGGCCCCAGATTATCGGCCATTGCGGTCTCTGGCCCAAGGCCAAATACCCTAGGCCCATTGCCCCTTACCCCAGGCCCACTTTCCCAGGCTATAGGCTCATTCGACGACCAATTAATTTTCTACGTTTATAACTAAACGTTAGTCGATTCGACGAAGTAGCTTTGACGGGAATTTGCCAGAAAACGAGTGTATGCTCAAAATGAATACTACCGCTACACTAGCAGGTGTGTTACTAACCAGTGCAAGCACTGCCGAAGGATGGGGTACCCATCACCATCGCATACGAGCGTAAATTGATTTCCCATCTTAGCCCCGCGGCAGTTGCTGCCCCCTGGTGCTGCCGCCCCTAGGCACGTGCCTATAGTGCCTAATGGGAAATCCGACACTGGTTGGTTGGTAGACCTGATATTATCTTTTTTTATCAACTACATATCTTGCGATAAGAGATTTCTGCATTATTTATTAATGTCTACTTATGCTTTGCCTTGGAGCGGTACACGATCGCACAACTAGTTACAGTTATGAAAACCGATTATAAACATGGAGAATATTTCGCAGAAAATGTTGGCAGATTTCACGCAATGTTTCGACAGCAAGCACTTTGTGAATCGACAGTTCTGCGATTAATGAAAAAGTTCAAAGAGTCGGGTACCGTTGGAAATGCGAAAATATGAGGGTGACCTCATTCTGGCCGGTCCGAGCTGAACACGGAAATTGTGCAGGTCATTAAATAACGCAACGCCTGTTAAATGAATTAGGTGTGCTCATTTGCCGGACATCATTTCTTGCATTCTTAAATTGAAAGAAATGCGTTTTTTTATTTAATCCATTGTTTTTAAAAAGATATTAATATTTTAATTACTTTTGACTTTTGAATGACTATATTTATCTTTGACTTATTAACTAGAACTCGATATTATAGTCGATAATTTCCACTCGATTAAATAGAACGATATTATAGTCGATAATTTCCACTCGATTAAATAGAACTCGATATTATAGTCGATAATTTCCACTCGATTAAATAGAACTCGATATTTTAGTCGATAATTTCTACTCAATTAAATAGAACTCGATTTTATAGTCGATAATTTCTACTCAATTAAATAGAACTCGATATTGTAGTCGATAATTTCCACTCGATTTACTTTTATTTGAATTCAATGTCGATGGATAGTCTAAATATCCAACTACTTATAATTCATTGTGCCTGAATCATTATAATTTTATTCTTATTATAATTATCGATTGAAATGTATTGGTCCTTTAATAGTAGTCCTTTTACTCCGTGACTTCAATTAATTAATATTTATTACCACAATTGTGCATGGTTTAATACTTAGTTGTTTATTGGACTTTTCGTTTATAATATTCTGGAGGTTAGATTACAAATAAATATATGAATTATATAGGACAACATTTATTTTTACCTTTCGCTTAAGGAATATTTTATACACTTAATGTATATTACTTATACATTATCAGTAAAGGTGGCCACAGACGTCGATCTTTTTTGGCAGCTTTTAACCGTATGCGAGTAAAACTGTTGGTGTGTGGCTAAAAATCGTCCTTCTTGCCGGCGTTCAAAAATATCTGCTGCAGCTTGATTTTAACCGTTTTGAACGTGTTTAAGTCGGCTCGTATGTGGGACGACGCAGTCAAAAAGAACTGGTTTTATCAGTGTCGACTTTGTCCTCGATTAACCGCAACCGATTCAGTTTGAATAAGTTTGTTCCTGATTTCACAATGACCGACCTTAGGATTAATAATTGATTTTATTCAATTGTATAGAAGCTCTCCGTGTCTTTGGAAAGTAGTGTGGATATGGTCGTTGTTCGTGTTTACCCGTACAGTTTTACCCGTGCAGTTAAAACTGCCAAAAAAGAACGACGTCTGTGACTACCTTAAAGTGTACATTACAAGGTAGATCTATGTATGCAGTGTGTTAAGTCCGCGCTTCTAAGTAGATTAGTAAGCATATATGCTCAGTGGCAAAGCTAGAGCATTGGGGGCCCCCCTCGCAAGAACTTTTTGGGGCCCCTCGCCAAACAAAATTGATGAGCAAAAAAAAAAAACTCTTGCGTTTAGAACAGGGGGCCCCCGTCGTCGTTTATTTGGGGGGCTACATGACTGCGGGGCCCGTGCGGGCCCATAGTTACGCCACTGTATACGCTATTACTATATTATGAAATAACATTATTTTATTTACCCATTCTCCTCTTTAAGAAAAAAAATAAAAATAAAATAAATGACAACTTTAGGTGGAAGACCCTAAAATATTAAATAATTATTTATTATCAAAAATACTCTGCCAAGTAATGTGGCACATAGCTTCCTCGCAAAGAAAAGACCAAATTTAGAAAAATACCTCGATAAACATAATCAAAAAGTTGGAACGGCGCGGCGTGGCACTGTTACAGTAAATATTTAATAAAGTTGAAGAAATTTAAACATTTGTTGGATAAAAAAAGCCTCCAACAAGCACCAAAAGTTAGCGCACATATAATTAATTTAATAAACAAATATAAAACAGCAACCAAATCGTAGAAACCGCTGTATAAACCGTTTTTTTTTTTATTTTACCCCCCTCAAAACTAAAAATAACACAAAATAGAATATAACAAAAATTAATCTACTATGCAAGAGCTTTTATACGATATACATCATATTATAAAAGATTAACTTTAACATTTGTACCCCTGTACTCTGAGGTACCAAAGTTAAATTTTTAAAAAAAAAAAAACAATACAAAAAATATGTATTTAACTAATAAATACATATAAATAAAAAACCTAGTATCAAAAAAGTATTTAAACCCTTGATCCTACAACAAAATTATAAATCGGTACAAAAATATACGTATAAAATTTTTAAAAAATCAACAAATAAAAAAGCTTTAATGTACATATCAAGGCCTTTAAAATGATATACGACACAATATTAAAAACAAAAAAAAGTGGTCACGTGACACGGCGCACGGGAAAAAGTTTACTCTCATGTTCTCAGCAAGCAAGATGAACTAATGAAATAAAATATACTCAATTTAAAGAGCATTAGTGTGAGATTCAATCGCTGCAATCAGAAATAAAATCGGCCAACTATTATAGAAACTATGGCCATTCAAAGACAAAAATGGAAAAGAATAAAACCAAAAAATAACAAAATTATCACCATCTAGGGTACAACCGATGATGATACGACAAAAACTCATAGGACTAAAGTTGTAGATCTTTTAAAATCAGTCACCACTTGTGCTATCCATTTTCTAATACGACTTACCGTTTAGCCGCAATAAGCCCCCAAACCAGCTTAAAAATCAAGTCACCCATTTTTATTTTTTTAAGGGTGGAAGGAGGGGGAAAAGTGAACTTTGTATAATTATTTTCGTTCACAATATGGACGTTGCGCGTCGAATGGCGCAAACCACAAGTCTCTAGCTCTTCTGGAAGTGGGTAAACATTAATGCCAGTCAGTGAGTCAGTTAGCCATGCGGCTTTATAATATAAGACATATCAATTTAGCACGATTTAAAGTGCGCAGAAGGTTGAAATTAGGCAGGTGCTATCTGCAGACTACTTTCGACAAACCATAAAAATTTCATAAAAATCGGATGATTCCTCTTAAAGATATGGCTGTAAATAAATGTATGTTTGTGAGCAAGTGGATGACAAACAAATAAGCGCAGAAGGTTGAAACTTATATGGGACCAACAATGGGCTAATTATGACCTACCATCTAAATTTCATTAAAATTGGACGTGTAGTTTTTAAGATATGGTGGTTCGCAAAAATTGAACGACAGACCGACAGACAGACACGGAACCAAAAATGTTCCCTGATGTCTGAAACGGATTTCTGTCTTGGAATTTTTGAAATCGGAGACCTAAAATATATTCGTTCTTCAGAACGATCACATAGCTTCCGTTACCTTCGGTAAGCTCGGAAGCAATAAATGAATAAAATAAAATAAATCTATTCAGTGATTCGTCTAAATCTCGCGGAATGAGTTAAAAAATTAGGTCAAGTGCCACATCGAACTAATATCAAAAATCATTTTCACTCCAGCTGCTCAAAATGGCAATCAATCATTAATACTAATATAATGATAAAAATAAATAAAAATAATAATAAATAATAATCCTGCAAAAGTTTGTAAAATTCGTGAGTTACAGAATAAAAGACTTTGGTTTTCTAAAATATCTAGATAGGTATTTCATTTAATTTGTTTTTAGCTGTGTAGTTTATGCCTTCACCTCTAGTAGTATTTAAGATTTTTGGCCTTAAAATTCTTCGCTGAAAATAATTATTATAACTCCTCATATTTTTTGTTTATTTTTTATTATAATCATTCTTTTTAAAATTAAATAAAAAATAAAAAAAATAAAAATTAATTTTTCAACTCATTAATAATTCTGAATAGGTAGGGTAGCGATGGTCGTATTATATATACATTGATCGCTTTAACATCGGCGCCGTGGCTTAGTTGGTTAAAGCGCCTGTCTAGTAAACAGGAGATCCCGAGTTCGAATCTCGGCGGTGCCTCGCCCATTTTTACAAGTTCTCTAGTTACTCTTAAATTCATTTAAGATTTATTCGTGACGGATATCTGTTTCATAATATCAATATCATTGAAGCTAAAGTTCGATGAGGAACTGAGGGCAATCTAATAATCCATTGACTTAATGGCCTGAAAGTTTGGGGTAGTATGCGTCAAATCCGGTAGTTCTGACTTTTTTGCAGACTTGTTTATTATGTTGGCCTAATGAATAATCCAAGTTTGTGACCTCGAGCGCTGAACGGCGTTATTTTGGCGATAATAACCCTAAAGGACTAGTTTTTGAAAAGAACTTTTTTAGGACGTTTTTGAAGTAGACTAAATTTGCTACAATATGATACTAGAACGGTCTCTGTAGACTCAATAGTTTCTGAGATTAAGCCTTTCAAAGTTTATCTTCTTTTTTTTCGAACTTCGCAATTTTTTGCAATATTTTAGATACACGTTTTTAACCTTCTCTAAGTTTTTTTTTTCTTTCAGTTGTTGACTGGCCTGCTGTCCATAACGTGAGTGCCGTTTGAACTCAAAATCTACAGATTGTCTGATCCCAGTCCCAGCGTGGGTTTGTGTTTATGTGAGGAGACTTTAAGTGAAGGTCAAGTGTGCCTAGTCAAGGAAAGAGGTGCAAAAACCCTTCTTGCGTCGAGTATTTCCCTTAAGAACATAGAAAATCAGCGTTTCTTGAAGGGTGTAAATGAGATATATGTGCACAGTGCTTGTCAGATAAAATACAGCAATCCGAAGTTGATCCGCTTCTGTTGTTACTTTGTGTCGTGCATAACATTTAGTTTTTAATAAGATAGACACATATCAAATTCAAATTTAGTGGATTTATTATTTTGATAGGTAAACAAGTAAAAACTCATTGTTATACTTTTGGTTTTAATGAATTTATTGCTTCCGAGCTTACCTTAGGTAACGGATGCTATGTGATCATACTGGAGAACGAAACATTTTTATGTCTCCGATTTTAAAAATTTGAAGTCAGAAATCCGTTTCGGTCATCAGGGAACATTTTTGGTTCCGTGTCAGTCTGTCGTTCAATTGTTGCTAACCAGCATGTCTTAAAAACTACTCATCCAAGTTAAATGAAATTTGTATGGTAGGTCATAACTAGCTCATTGTTGGTCTCATATATGTTTCACATAAAAGATTATTTGTTTCTCTTCCACGTGCGCACAAACATACATTTATTTACACCTGTATCTTCAAAAGGACTCATTTGATTTTAATGAAACTTTTATAGTTTATCGTTATTAGTCCTGTACTTTTCTCCTAAATGAAACTTTTGTAGTTTATCGTTATTGGCCCTGTACTTTTCTTCTAAATGAAGCTTTTATATTTAAATCAAATTATAATTATCATTAACTACAGGGGACATACAGAGAAAAATAGACCCCCTCTCCGGGACTTGAACCACGGGCCTCCTATATATCCGTTACAGGCGTTCTTGGCTTGCTAGACTTGTAGAAAAGATTGAAATCTTGGATTCGGGGAATTTGTATCGGTAACGATAGAAAAATCATTCTCTCATTAGCTCAGTTGGTAAGAGCGCCTGTAACGGATATATAGGAGGCCCTTGGTTCAAGTCCCGGTGCGGGGATCTATTTTTCTCTGTCTGACTCCCGAAGTTAATGATAATTATAATTTGATTTAAAATAAAATTTTATCTTTCCGTGGTATGAATAGTGAATACTACCTAAAACTTAAAAATTTGAAATTTTTATAGTTTATCGTTATTATTTATATATATTGTTATGACGATTATACTATAAGAAGTTGACAGTGGTGCATTATAAATAAAGTTAACGTTGAATGATTCTGAAATTAATTTTTAAGCAAACAAGAGTTTGTAGCTGGGACCCTCCTGTGCTTGTGTACACTGTGCTAACTCTAGATCAAACAGTGCCCCCCCCCCCCCCCCCCCCGTTGAATGTCCCTTGAGACCCTGGTCTTCAGTCCAAGGGGACATCTAGTCCCTTCCTACTCTGTCCCCGTCCCCGTCCCACCCTAGTAATCGAGTTAATGCAACCAAATTGGATAACCGGTACTTCTCTCCCTTTTCCGAATATTTTGATGGGGAGCTACCAATTAAATTATGCAAACTTCAATGAATCTCTTTAAAAAAAGAAACAAACAAAAATCTCATCACAAAACAAAATTTCAATAAAAATAAACATTTGTATAATGTATTTGTTACTAATTATATTATTATCACATAATTAAATAGTCTCCCAAGTAGTGTGATAAGTAGCTTCTTTGCATTATATAATCTACTTAAATGGTTTTATTGTTACTTTTACAAACCATTCTTGCCTTTTTTATTTCATTTTTTTCCCTCCTTTTAGTATAAAAAAATTGTTATTTTGCTTCCGAGCTTACCGAAGGTAACGGAAACCATATGATCGTTCAGAAGAACGAAAATATTTTATTCCTCTGATTTCAAAAAGTCCAAGACAGAAATCCTTTTCAGACATCAGGCAACATTTTTCGTTCCGCTAATGTTTGTCGGTCTGGCTCTAAATTTTTGCGAACCAACATATCTTAAAAACTACGTCCAATTTAAATTAAATTTGTATGGTAGGTGATAATTTGCTCATTGTTGGCTCCATTTAAGTTTCAACCTTCTCCGCTCATTTGTTTCTCTTCCACACGCGCATAAACATACATATATTTACACGTATAGCTTCAAAAGTACTTAGCTGATTTCTATGAAACTTTTATAGTTTATCTAAAGTAACCTGCAGATAGAACCCCAGATAAATTTCAACCGCCTGTGCTCTTTAAAGTCTGCTAAATTGTTACTTTAATAAATGTAAAATAGACTGCCAATTGATGTGGCACATAGCTTCCTCGCATGCAATTACGAACTTTTTGATTTTATGCTTTTACAAGCCATTATTGTCTAATTTATTTAATCCTTTCCCCCGAATTTTTAATGTGTCAAAATTGTTTTGATTTTTTACTTGAATTAAAGTACCACTTAAGCAAAAGTTAAAGAGCGCAGACGGTTCAAAGTAATCTGGGGCTATCTGCGGGTTACTTTCTAACCCGCATAAACTATAAAAGTTTCATACAAATCAGATAAGTACTTTTGAAGCTATAGATGTAAATTAATGTATGTTTGTGCGCATGTGGAAGAGAAACAAATAAGCGCTGAATGTTGAAACTTATATGGGACCATCGATGGGCTACTCATGGCCTACCACCAAAGTTTCATTATAATTGAACGTGTAGTTTTTAAGATATGTTGGTTCGCAAAAATTGAACGACAGACCCGCAGACAGACACAAAACCAAAAATGATCCCGGATGTTTGAAACGGATTTCTGTCTTGGAAATTTGAAAACGGTGACCTAAAAATTTTTCGTTCTTCAGAACGATCACATAGCTTTCGTTACCTTCGGTAAGCTCGGAAGAAAAATTAAAACAATTTTGACAGAGTTAAAAAACGGGGGAAATAATTAAATACATAATTTGACAATAATGGCTTGTAAAAGCATAAAATCAATAAGAATGCTAGGAAGCTATGTGCCACACTAGTATCAAATTAAAAAAATTTAAAAAGTGCAGATTGTTGAAATGAATATGAGGCCGTCTGTGGACTTACGTTCCACAAATCATCCCAAATTCTTAAAAATCAAATAAGTACATTTAAGGTTATTGGTGTAAATAAATGCATGTTTGTGCGCATGTGGAAGAGTAACAAATGGGCGTAGAAGATTGAAACTTATATTGGACCAACAATAGGCTATTATGAACAACCGTTCAAATTTAATAAAAAAGGGACGAGTTGTTCTTATGGTTGTTTATTGGTTCGAATAAATTGAAAGACACGGACTCAGACAGACAAGGAACCAAATATATGTTCTCTGATGTTTGAAACGGATTTCTGTTTTGGAATTTTTGAAATCGGGGACATAAAAATTCGTTCTTCAGACACATTATACAGCTTCAGTTCGGTAAGCTCGGAAGGAAAATATAGTCTCAAAATGCAGAGAGTGAATAAAAACAATTTTCCAGCTGTAGATTCAGCCTTATTCCCAAAGCTAGGAGAAGAGTGGATAGTATTGCTTTCTCGAGGTTATTCTGGTATTTCCGAGCCAGGATCTCATTTTATTAAATCCTCTATTCTCGGCAACTTTTTCATGCATTGTCACATACATGCAATGAGGAAATCTAAGAGAACGAAACTATTTCCATGCTTTTATTTCTATAAAAATTTAAATTCTCCAGAGCAGGCTTGCAGACTCGTCGTAAATTTGATCCCTTTTGCATTTTATTCTACTTCTGTTTATTTTTTGCCTTTTCCTCTTTTTACTGTGCCAAATACGTATAGTGAAGGTATAAATAAAGATAAAGTATTGTAATAAAATAAAAATCGATTTTGAGATCTTAATGGATTTAAACGTTTTGAGGTCCCCAAAGTTCAATTAGTGATTTTTAAAAAATGTTTGTCTGTCGTTTGTTCAGATGCGTGGAGCCTAAACTACTGAACCGATTTTGATAAAAATTAGCACACGCAGCTTCAAAAACATAATACCTCGAGAAATGAATTTTTGCTCTAAATTTAGGAGCGCTACCCCCATATAATCTGAAAAACGTGTAAAACAAAAATTTCTCAAAATGGTTCCGACGATTTTGATTTTAAAAAATCTCGTTTCCGAGATCATGATGAATATCAATATTATATTTTTGAATATCGTAAAACATCTGTTTTAACACTTTTTGAATATGTTTAAAAATAGTTTGTCAATTAGTGTGGCACATAGCTTCCTCGCATCTATTTCGTATACTTAGTGATTTTATGCTTTTACCAACTAATTATTGTCAATTATGTCCTGTGTTTTTCAAATAATAAATGTTTCAAACTTTTTTTTAATATTTTACATGAATTAAAGTATCAATTTTGCAAGATATAAAGAGCGCAGGCGGTTGAAATTAGTCTAGGGCTATTTGTTGGCTGTATTGACAAACCATTCAAATTTAAAAAAAAAACAAATAAGTACTTTTGAAGATATAGGTGTAAATTAATGTATATTTGTGCCCATGTGGAAGAGAAAAATATGGGTGCAGAAGCAACAATGGGCTAATTATGATAT
Source organism: Gerris lacustris (assembly GCA_951217055.1). Classification (NCBI taxonomy): domain Eukaryota; kingdom Metazoa; phylum Arthropoda; class Insecta; order Hemiptera; family Gerridae; genus Gerris; species Gerris lacustris. The sequence goes on along the minus strand of OX578281.1, from coordinate 1,945,998 downwards.
GACTTAACATCCAAATATCATTAAAATCGGACCAATTGATTTTAAGATATATTAATTCGTTAAATTTGAGCGATAGACAGACACGGAACCAAGAATGTTTATCTACGATTGATACGAAATATAAACATTATATCTCTGTTTAGATGCGTAGAAAGTGGTTATTTACGTACTTGTATTCATTGCGCATGCGCGTCTCATAGTTCTGAAGAATTCCTCTTCTTTACCACGCTAGCACGGTAAAGAAGAGGAATTCTTCAGCTTTACGCACAATTAGCGAGTTTGTTTACATTTAACAAAACTAATTTGCTATTCTTTTTTTAAAGTAACTGTTTATATCGAGTTTTTAGTAAAAAACAATGAATGAATCAAGTGGCTTTGACGAAAATGTGGAGAATAATACTCCTCCAGAAATAATTAATTCGGCAAAAAATACAACTCAAGAATTAATGCCATCTTTATCAAGAGAAGAGATACGAACTTGAATACATCAAGTTTATTTTTTTCTGTATTTATTATTTAAATCTAACAATCGTAGATAAAGTACGGTACGCAACTCGTGCAAAAACGGCATTTTGCATTGCTCGTGTGGTTTTACTACCCTCGCTATCGCTCGGGTGCAAACTCCACACTCGCATGCAAAATGCTACTTTCCGCACTCGACGCGTAATGTACTATTCCTAGTATGTGAAACAGATTTCTGTCTTGGAATTTTTGAATTCGGACATTAAAATAGTTGGTTGTTCAAAACGTTTGTAGTTCATATCTAGCTTGCTTTATCTTCTGCAAGCTCGAAATCGGAAGCAATCAATCAATTAAATTATATACTATGAGATTTTACTTTAATAGAAAGTTTTGTTTCATTAATCAGACCAATTTTTTCACTTTAAATGGGGGGTGATAATTTAAATTATGGATGATAATGTGAAGATAAGATCCGGTATAGGAAATATATACCCTCATCTGTTATTTAATGATAATAAAGAATATATGATAGAGAATGTATAGATTGATACATCGCAAATAGGTTGCCTAGCTAAATCACGTACCGATGATGTTAAATAATAAAATGTTTACTTAACTTCCCCTTACTTCAACTTCCCCGATGTGTTATTTATGAAAATCGAACATTAGCAGAGAGAATTCACCCCAAGGAATTCAAAAAGTATAAGGGTTGCTTACTTTCCCCTCTGACCAACTATGGAGTTGCCAGGTATAAACAGGTGAGTAAACGAAATTAATATACCCTCATCAGCTATTACATCGAATTATATATATAATGAAAGGTAATTTTATTCCCAATCCAACCATATTAGGTTGCCTTAAATTCTAAATTAAATCTCAATTTTAGATTTAAAATCTAGGCAACCATAGATTCAACCAACTTTTTGATAAGGCAACCTAATACTATTGGATTGGGTATAAAATTACCTTTCATTTGATATATAATTCGATGTAATAACAGATGAGGGTATATATTTCCTATACCGGATCTTAGACTATGTATTTTTAGTAAAGATTATCAAGTAAAGGAATCCTATGTTTCTACTCCATTATAGATCGAGGTGTAAAACACAGGTATTAAGTATGCTTTAACTGCTTTGTTGTCATTTAATGCGTCTTTAGCCTTATTGTCAATTATGGTGCTCAAGTTTTTGAGTTTGGTCCGTTTCAAAATAAAAATAGCATTAAAAGATCAAAAAATGTTATTGTAGCCAATAAAATTATACAGACTTACTCTATTTTTCCAAGAAGTCACCATTTACTACTTCGCATTTTTTTATGTCAGTTAGAAATGGTTTTTTCTTCTCTAATACCGTAAAGGTCTTCTGCTTTGAGACATGATCCCGTCAGTGACGCTGGTTGTTAAGTCGACACCATTTTTCGTACTGTTGCGCTACAAGCCAAGAATACGAGGTTTGAAGTTATATGGCGGCTACATAAATTTCCCAACTTAATCGTTTCAACAACTGAAATGTTCGAGCTGTTTGGTAAAGTCTACCGTTTTTCTACGAAAGAACGATCCCATTCGATATCAAGCATTGTATTTTGTTTTGAATGCCACGCCTAAGATTTTTCGGTATTTGGGGTGGTTAGAGGTTGTTAGAGGTGGTTGGAGAAGGATAGAGGTAGTTAGAGGAGGTTAGAGATGGCTAGAGGTGGTTAGAGATGGTTAGAGGTGGTTAAAGGAGGTTAAAGGAAGTTAGAGGTGGTTTGAGAAGGTTAGAGGGCGTTAGAGATGGTTAGAGGAGGTCAGAGATGGTTAGAGGTTGTTAGAGGTGGTTGGAGGTGGTTAGAGGAGGTTAGAGGTTGTTAGAGATGGTTGGAGAAGGTTAGAGGTGGTTGGAGGAGGTTAGAGGTGGTTAAAGGAGGTTAGAGAAGGTTAGAGGTTGTTAGAGATGATTAGAGGAGGTTAGAGGTGGTTAGAGATGGTTAGAGGTGGTTAGAGATTTCTAACAACCTCTAACTTTTAGGGAGGGCTCCTAATTAACAAGTATCGATCTGTCCAGCCTTTTCTTGCTTTTGAAAATCATTTAGAAATACTCCTTTATTATCACAGAAAACAGTGGATATCCATAAATCATCGTTATTGGACGACCAATATGATCTTCGTCATTGATATTCGTATGACCTCCTCTAAACAAACGACACCACTTTCCAATTTTACTAATCACTATTTTACAATCACTTTAATCATTTTACCCATAAATCTTCAAAAGTTAATAATGAATTGCTGCAGAGCTATAGTTTTTTATTTTGCAGACATTAAAAGTATCACTGCACGAACTTCATAGGAGACGGAATTATCTACCAAATAACTCATTATTATTTGTCACGAATCCGATATCAACTGAACGACCTACATCAGGCTATTACATGTTAATTGAATCACGGTGCATGCGCGCTATCGATACATAGTTATAGTCGGGGGTAATTTCAAAATAGACCTTACATATATTTTGACTTGCTACATTGTCTACATTTGTTTTTATGTTTACCACTATAAGGTTTCTCTACTTATTTTGGCACATTGCTATAATCGTCGGCTATGTCTACCCTCTGCATGTTACTGTCACAAATATTTACATTTAACTGTTGACGCTAAAATGTTGTTGTAGAGAAGTAGAATACGGTTACCTCCCGTTTACATTGTAATCGTGCCTTCTTTAAATGTACTGATTACAAATGTTTACTTGTGGAATGCAATATAGTTGATTGTTAAGAAAAAAAATTATATTTCCTATAGTTTTATAAAAACAACTATGATAGAATTTAGTCCATCTGGTATCCTGATACGCTCCATTATTTACACCTATATCTTCCAAAGTATAATAATAATAATAATAATAATAATAATGGCTTTATTTATTCATACATAATTGTGACATAAATATACTGGAACAAAAAAGCCTCTACTTCAGGGCTTCTAAAGCTGTCAGAAGGAGGGTTACATTCATTTATCTAAGTACTCTATTGATTGGTTGTTCAGTTAATTGATTTATTTATTTTATTATTATGTCAATGATTTTTTTTTTTTTTTTTTTTTTTTTTTTTTTTTTCTTTTAGTCGTAGTTAAATTGCTTGGTGAGCATTGCCCTGTACCCACATATTTCTCTCAAATTGAAAGCGAATTGTGAGCACTCCTCCACAGTGTTGCACCTCAAGCCTTTGGAGATATTCCTCTTTGGAAAAGTGTCCCTTGCCATAGAAGGACACTCGATACTCAGCGAGTACAGGACGGACAGCGACAAAGTGCAAGTTATCTTCAACTGCATTTAAATTACAAAGAGAGCATCTGTAATCTTCTCGTCCATGACAAAAATTTACTTTTAGAAGCTGGCCCCTGACTTTAAACATCCAACCTGCTATAAACCTATCCTCTATTTTGCTAAGATACTTGGGGGGTGGTTTGTTGTCGACTAGTTCAATATATAAGGGATGGAATTGTGAGTTTGTTGCGTTTTGAAAAGCTTTAAGTCTGTCTGTCACTTCTACCCTAGCTACAATTTTCATTAGTTGGCCTCTGAGTTCCTCCACTCTGAGGTCATTTAAATCCACATTCTTCCAAAGTATTCATCTGATTCTTATGAAATTTGGATGGCTTGTCAAAAGTAGTCCGCAGATAGCCCCAGCTTAGTTGCAACCTTCTACGCTCTTTAACTTTTGCTAAATTGATACTTTAATTCATGAGAAAAGAAAAATTAATGACATTAAAAATGGGGGAAACAATGAAATAAATTAGGCAATAATTGTTTGTAAAAGCATAAAATGAATAAGGTACGTGATAGTATGTGAGGAAGCTATGTGCCACACTAATTGGCAGTCTATTTTGTATATATCGCGTATCTCTTTACATTTTAAAATTTGAATGACTCTTGACATCCATTAATTTTGGGGGAACAAATTTAAATTAATCAATCTCCTGCTTCTAGTCGTAATTTCATTTAAAAAATTTAGGAATGAAAATTGTCTTCGTTTAAGTAACAATTCTTTAGCACATTTTGAACGTTTTCTTTTTAATAATTTTAATTTTATATTTTATAGCTCCTGCGGCCGCAACTACAAACGTTGTCGTAGATCCATCACAGCAGATGACTGATTGCAGTTCTAAAGAAACATAGACCGTAAGTGCAAATTTTTGTAAATTTGAATTTGACACATTGTTCTATCCATAATGCTACAACATCCGTTTTGAAATTGCTACTTTTAACTGATAAAGAGCAAAAAAGTCGTTGCGGACCTGCCAGGTTTTTAGAGGTAACAACGTCGCAATGGTTCAGTTTCGTGTTTGCTTTAAAGAAAGTACTGCCCATTTTACTGCAAAAGTGACGCATTTGTACTATACGTCACGTGCTTAGCTATTTTTTATTTAATTACAACGGCATAATTGCACTTTAAGTCATTATTAACTCAAAAATTCTTCAATTATTAAAGACGCAAATGTAACACTTAATTAATATAGACTAAATTTATGACCTAAGTGAGGTCATAAATTTAGGAAGAGCGGAAATTAATTGCCAACTTAAAATTAAAGCAATTAATTCGGAAGAGCAACAATGACGTTTTAACAAAATTCGGGGGTAAATTGGGGAAAATATTTTAGTAAATACTACTGCTTAAGGGCCTTGGGTAAACGGTATATTCCCTTGCGTTTTCATATTGATTAAATAAATATCCTTCTATTTATGAAAAATTGAAGAAATCTTAGTTTGTTTTTCTGTTCTGCTAAAAAATTACTACTTTTGCTCTTACGTCCCTATTTCTCTAGAACGGCGAAATGATGATGATTTCTTAAAAACTGAATTAAACTACGCCTAGTGTGTGGATATGGTCGTTGTTCGTGTTTACCCTTACAGTTTTACCCGTGCGGTTAAAGATGATAAAAAATAACGTCGTCTGTGGCTACCTTTTTAAGGCGCGTCCACACTATGCCAAGCGGCAAAGGAATGGCAAGGCCAAATGGCATTGCCAAGTGTATGGACGTCTCCCTTAGCATTTGCTATTTTGCCAAGTTTGGCACAAAACGTGGCACTTGACATGCCAAGCCGAACCTGACGATTGTCGGTCCGGATCAAAGAAAGCCAGATGGCAAGAAGTCGTATGGCAAGGTGTGGACGTGCCGCCCGGCAACATTGCTCTTGGCATCCAGCGTCGAGCCCCTTCTCACACCACTACTAACTTTTTTGTGTCTATAATTTGTTAAAATTATTATCACTCCGTTCTTCTTATCTTTTGTGACACCAATTTTTATTTTTATTTTGCTTCCGAGCTTACCGAAGGTAACGGAAGCTATGTGATCATTTCGAAGAACGAAAATATTTTAGGTCTCCGATTTCAAAAATTCCAAGACAGAAATCCGTTTCAGACATCAAAGAACATTTTTGGTTCCGTGTCTGTCTGTCGGTCTGTCGTTCGATTTTTGCGAACCAACATATCTTAAAAACTACACGTCCGATTTTAATGAAATTTAGATGGTATGTCATAATTAGCTTATTGTTGGTCCCATATAAGTTTGAACGTTCTGCGCTTATTTGTTTCTCTTCCACATGCGCACAAACATACATCTATTTACACCTATAGCTTCAAAAGTACTTATCTGATTTGTATGAAACTTTTACAGTTTATCGAAAGAAACCCGCAGATATCCCTAGATTAATTTGAACCGTCTGCGCTCTTTAATTTTGGCTAAATTGATAGTTTAATTCATGTAAAAAATTAAAACAATTTTGACTGATTAAAAAACGGGGAAACAATTAAACAAATTAGACAATAATAGCTGGTAAAAATAGTATAAAAACCGATGCAGTACGTGGACAGGATGCGAGGAAGCTATGTGCCACACCAATTGGCAGTCTATTTTCGTCATACATCTCAATCTCGACTGGCTTTGCCAGTTGCAGTGTGGACGGATGAATTTTTTCGTGGTGCCATCTGACTTTGCCGCTTGGCCTTGCCAACTGGCATTGCGGGCATAGTATGGACGCGCCTTTAGACGGTAGTGTTTTTCAGTATTAGTTATTGTTGAGAGACGAGAGCTCAAGATGAAAAGAGCTAAAGAAGAAGAAGATAAAAAGGAAGAAATTGTCTGGTTAAATGGTTGTCTTGTTATAAAGATAGTAGTGCAACCTTAAGATTCAAACCCAGATAAAGAACCTCGCTGGTAAAACCCTGAACAAACCCAGAGAGAAAATATTTGTTAGGCTCAGGAGAACGAGGGTGTTAGAAGCCTTGGTTAGGGGTAGCTGGTGGCAAACAGACCCTAAACCCTTAACATCTCACTCTAACACTTTACAAGGACACAGCCCACCCTAAAACCAGAACAAAATACCTAACAAACCCTCCTTGCTATTCTCTCCCTCTCCTGTACCCTCTTTCATTTGTTCTCACCTACTGTCTCTTTTCTTTTTCTGTCCATTGTATCTTTTCTACTGTTCAACTTTGTTACTTCTTGTCCCATTCTTTTTTTCTCCCAATCGCATCCTATAAAATTAATTAGAAAGTAGTTTAATTGTTTGAGTGGATGTTTTAATTGATTTAAGAATATTTGTATTTAAATATTATTTTGCTTCCGAACTTACCGAATAAGGTAACGGAAGCTATGTGTTCCTTCTGAAAAACGAAGATATTTTATGTCTCCGATTTCAAAAATTCTAAGAAAGAAATTAGTTTCAGACATCAGGGAACATTTTTGGTTCCTGTCGCTCAATTTTTGTGAACCAACATATCTTAAAAACTACACGTCCGATTTTATTGAAATTTGGATGGTAGGTAATAATTAGCTTATTGTTGGTCCCATATAAGTTTCAACCTTCTGTGCCTATTTGTTTCTCTTTCACATGCGCACAAACATACATGTATTTACACCTATAGCTTCAAAAGTACTTATCTGATTATTATAAACCTTTTTTAGTTTATCGAACGTAACTTGCGCAGAGCTTTGAAGCCATTGTTTTTGATTCCCAAATGAACTCTCAAGGGGGATACGTCCCCCTACGCTACTGCGCAACTAATAATCGAAACTTTGTTGTTAAAGTGATTTCGAGATATTCTAAGCAAACTGGTAAAATAATGATATTTTTATCCCTCCATATATCCGTAATCGTCAACTTAAGCACAAAAATGTATATATATAGGATCATTTTTGTTTAACTTTTTATAAATTAATTTTGTATATATCAAAGTTTGCGCTAGACCTAATTTTTTTCGAAATATTTGCAAAAAAAAAAAAAAAACATACCATTTTACCTTCTTTTTACTCCCATCCCTCCCAAACTCGACGCTCTGGGTCGCGACTTTGTACTACTTACAGCAAAGAGGGTATCAGTTTAGCGCGGGGTAGACTTTTTTTTGATGTTTGGGTTTGAGCCTAATTTTACTGTACTAAAAGGAAATGTTTATTCCAATGTACTTTGGGACAAAGAAATTTCATACTTGTGTTTGTATAAGGGGAGTAACAGTCTAAAGAAGAACATTGCGTACACCTTCTTTAGATTGCTACTCCCTTCTGGTTTACAACTGGATTAGCAGGTTAAAAATATATCATGATGACACTACACAAAATATAACTGAAGATGCCATGCCGTGGCCTCATCAACTATAATCATATTTGCTGCATATTTTTTGCTTCCACACTTTCCGGAGGAAACGGAAGTGATCGTTCTGAAGAACGAACATTTTTTTATATCTCCGATTTCATACGAGTACACCTAGGACCTAGGCATTTGTTAGGTACAGTGTCTGTCTGTCGCTCAATTCTAACCAGCCAACAATCTTTGAAACTGATTACCCGATTATAATGAAATTTGCATAGTAATAATTTGACAATAATAAATTGTAACAAGTAAGGCGCGCTTCACCGGCGATAATCGCCGGTATCTGTACATTAAAGTTAAAATTATTATGATTAGTCACCCACCATATTGGCCGCCATCTTGAAAATTTTAATTGTTGCATATTCTTTTTCTTCATTTCAAGACCTTTAAATTGATATATAACATGTCATGGTGACTAAAAACTTTTTTTTTAGTCACCCGCCATTTTGGCCGCCATCTTGAAAATATTAAGTGTGAAAAATCCAAAATGTGTCCAGTTGTCTTAAATGCCGAGATGATCCTGTCTGCCGAATTTCATGTTCCTAACAATAGTAGTTTATGAATTGAAACAAGCAACGGACAGACAGACAGACAGAGCCGTTATATAAGGTTTCTTTTTGTACTTTGTACAGAAACCTAAAAGTATAAAATCATTTATGTACACGTAATAGGACGCAAGGAAGCTATGTGCCTCACTAATTAACAGACTTTTTTACAAGTGTTTTTTTGTTATTCCATGAATAAATCTAGTATTCTGAACTTCTTTAGATTGTTACTCCCCTTGTAAATGACAGAGGTGAGTAACAATCTAAAGATGATGTACGGAATGTTCTTTAGGCTCTTGTTACCCTCCTTATAAAACAGAATTGTGATATTCCTTTGTTCCAAAGTACATTGGACCAAACATCCCATTGTCTCAATAGTTATTTAGTCAGTCGTTTATATTCTAAAAAAACATAGGGGAGTAACAATCTCAAGAAGTATCTAGTATTCTAATATAAGATATTATTTAAAGCAGAGCACAATTTCTTATAAATTGTTTGATTATTTGTTTGCTTTCTCATATTGCTTCTCATATATACTCGCATGAATAGCGATATTTTAGATTTGAAGGATTTTTCCCCATTTTAAATTAAGTCCTCTTAAGGCCCCCATCACGATCAAACTTACTTGACAAACTTAACTTGTCGTGCCAGCTTGACAAGTAAGTTGTACCGTGTGTGGGCGAAGTTTGAGAGTTTGATGGCTTCATGAAGAGTTTGACACTTTTTTTGATTTTGTCAGAAAAGTAGTTTGATGACTGAAGACTTGTCAAGTAAGTTTGATGGTTGTGTGGTGGTTAGAGGTGGTTAGAGGTGGTTAGAGGTGGTTAGAGGTTAGTTTGATGGTTGTGTGGTTCTAGCAAGCCAAACAGACAAACTTTTAGTTCATTTTCCATCCGTCAGAGCAGTTTAGTCAATGATAACAGATAACCACTGATACTACTTATCATTTTTTCTCATCCATCCTCATAAAATTATGGCAGTATTGAGGCTCACACCTTATTTCCTTTAAAAGATTGACGTGTCAATACTGTGCTCTTTTCAGTAACCATTGCTTGAACCATTTTGATCGATTCCTTTTTCTTCTAATAAAGGTTCGTTTCTTGTAAGCCAAATACGAACTCTTCAAAATCCACGATCATCAGTACACTCGTCTACAAACACTACTAAAACTTGCCGACACTTGTAAGTTTGACAAGCTTGCTTGTATGGTGTGTGGGGCTCGCAGGGCCTCAAATTTGTTTGACAAACTTGCTTGTATGGTGTGTGGGGCTCGCAGAGCCTCAAATTTGTTTGACAAACTTTTGATCAAATTTGGCTTGACAAGCAAGTTGACCGTGTATGGGGGCCTTTAAACAAATGAAGTGTAGAGTTCAATGGATTTTTCTGTCAATCCTGTAGCAGTAGCTTACTGGAAAAATCATTTTAGTTTCAAAATATGTAAAACCATGTATATATTTCCTTAAAACCACTAAAACCAGTTAAAATATAATGCATGTATTTCATTTAGATTCAAAAAATCATAAAAGTATTTTTTCCGAGAAGTCAAACGAATTAATAAAATATTTCTTTGGGGTTTTATCATTGTATTTGTGTGGGTCTGATTTTGCTCTTTGTTTATTGAGTAATTGAATTATAAAAAAGACATTTTTTTAAAAAAAAATTATTTTATTTTTTTAAAAAATTAAATTGGAATATTAATTATTTGCCGTTTCTATTTTTCATTGAAACGAAATTTAACAGTTATTACGACTAAGGGATTCTAAGGGCAAAAGGACATTGAGGTTGAAACAGTCAAAGGGTCAAATCAATAGCAGAATTCTGATATATTTGATTCAGGGGAAAATTAGGAAATCATTGAAACATTACAAACTTTTCTCAAGATATTTACTTTTATTCCTGTTGCTATTAAAACATTATGTTATGAAATTGTATACAGAATGTTCTAATTTTTTTTTTTTTTGGAAATGTTTAATATTGGATAATAATCAAAACCGATATAATAATTTTTTGTGATGGGTCTTGAGGGGTGAATTAAACAATTACATCATTTCTTAAAAATGGCTATATTTCGTCTCATTAGAGACATCATCAGGCCTGTAACAAGGTATTTCAACATTATTATCCTTAAAAATTCACAATTATGTTAAATAACATTTCCTTATCCAACTATTTCTTAATCTTAATTTCTATAAAATCTAACTTATTTATAGATACTTCTATGTATATTTTAATATTTATTTCCAAAATAGTACAAAAATTGATATAATTAACAAGAGAAAAGAGAACTATTACCCGTTATATGTGTTAAGTGGTGGAGTCAAAAATTAAAAAAAAATTATAAAAATACAAAAAATTGTCATAATATTAATCTATCACCATCCACTACTAATTTGACATATAACATACTAAAATTTTAATAAATAACAATAAAAACAAATTTAAAAACCATGTGCTAAGTGCTACATACATTCATTTTTTTGTAGGTAACTGTTGGAGAAATAATTTAAATGTCCAGGTTAATTTATATTTTGCCTAAGGAGTATTGCTGGTTTTCTTATTTGCACAAAATTTACCTAATCTATATGAGTTAGAGTTGACTTACTTAACATTTAGTGCTGACTAAAATATTACCTATTTAAACTATAATATATTACTTTGTGATTCAGATATAAAAAGACTTTTCCTCCAGAAGGGAGAAAACATTAACTTTCCACCCTACTTATAGGGAGGAAAGGATCCCATTACAGCCTAGTTGTAAAAATCGTGGCGGAAAGTAGAAATCGTGGCGGAAAGTAGAAATCGTGGTGGAAAGTAACAGTAGAGCCAACTTATTATTGTTTAAAAATCAGTGTTGCCTGTTTTGTAACTAGTAGCAGTTTCTTTTTAATTGAATGACTCGACTGCTTAACAGTTTTTTTTAAACATTATATAGTTATAACACGTACTTTTGATTGCCGTGATGCTTTAATTTTTATCGTAATTTTAAAATATCGTATGACTTCATAATTGAGTTTAAACAAGACGTATACAAAAGAAGTAGGTTACGTCTAATCAGGTTATATTTATGTTTTTGATTTCTCGTATTTTAGAGTTAAACACAAATAAATTAAATATTATACAGTTTACCATTTTGCAGTGTTATTAAACATTTTAATTATTATTATAGTTACATAGTTATAGAAAGTCATTACAAAAATCAAATAAAACATAGTTGGAATTGATGAATTGCACATTTAATTTATATTATTTTTTTTACTACAAGATGTTTTAGACAACTTTTTCTTTTGTTTTTAAAAGTCATTTTTAAAATTAAAGGTACAAACATTTGTAAATTTAGTTATTAATACCTAAATAAATAGATAAATCGAAATCTTAGGTTTTATTTGTGTTGATTTTCTCCCTTCTAGAGGAAAACTCTTGTACGTACCACGGGAGCAAAAAGTCATAGTACCCTCGCTATAATTAACTCCCTTGGCTACGCCTCGGGATTTAGACAGTATGGTTCCCTCGGCTACGCCTCAGGAACCAACCAAAACGCTCAGGGTGAAATGACTTTGTTTCCTCCCTTGGTGCGTAAATAACAATTTGTTTAACAATTATTATAACGAAAATTAACAATATTTAACTATACAAAACTTATAACAATTAATTTTTTAACTATGACTAGACAAACTAAATAACTATTGTATTTTATTTATTTATTTATTATGATTATCTTATCTCAATTATTTCAAATCAGTGTTGATTGAAAAAAATATTTTTGCTCTTTCAATATCAATGAAAATATAGGGAAGTCGATTTTGTGTGTCAAGATAATAACGACATAATAAAAATATTGTCTATCACATTAAAAATATGAATATGTGGATGTTTGTATTAGAGCTTTCTTGGACCGATTTTTCTTATTACTAGTAATTAATCCCAGGTATGACAATTTTGATTTATATATTTTAGTAGAAGATTAAATTGTCATTTATCTGATTTTATTTGAACGATTAATTCATAATAGTACATTACGCGTCGAGTGCGGAAAGTAGCATTTTGCATGCGAGTGTGGAGTTTGCACCCGAGTGATAGCGAGGGTAGTAAAACCACACGAGCAATGTAAAATGCCGTTTTCCCACGAGTTGCGTACCGTACTTTATCTACGATTGTTAGATTTAAATAATAAATACAGAAACAAATAAACTTGCTGTATGTAAGTTCGTATCTCTTCTCTTGATAAAGATGGCATTAATCTTGAGTTGTATTTTTTGCCGAATTAATTATTTCTGGAGGAGTATTATTCTCTACATTTTCGTCAAAGCCACTTGATTCATTCATTGTTTTTCACTAAAATCTCGATATAAACAGTTACTTTAATAAAAGAATAGCAAATTAGTTTTTTTAAATGTAAACAAACTCGCTAATCGTGCGTAAAGCTGAAGAATTCCTCTTCTTTACCGCGCTAGCGTGGTAAAGAAGAGGAATTCTTCAGAACCATGAGACGCGCATGCGCAATGAATACAACTACGTAAATAATCACTTTCTACGCATCTAAACAGAGATATAATGTTTATATTTCGTATCAATCATAGATAAAATTAATTGCAATATCTGGGGAATTTCTGTTATAAAAAATTCGAAAGGAGATTTATAACTTTATTTATCAGAATTAAAATTGGTCTCAGAAAGGCAGGGATTCTGGTTATTTCATTTTAGTGATTATTAGATTTAGCTGGGAATGGTTTTACTTTTGTCTTTAGCGAGTGGAAGTAGAGCAAAGGTTTCCATCTTGAACTCATCGAGGATCGAGGATAAGTATTAAACATTACGTAGTATCCTGAATGGCGCCAATGTGTAAGCTAAGCATAGAAAACCTCAAATCCTACTCCCTCCCTTTTTCTTTTTGGCGCGCATTTTGTCTCTTCTCAGTACTTTCCCCCTCTCTCATTAAAACTAGTACTGCGGATCACGCCGGAGTCCCCTGGTTTAAAGGATTTCGATCATCTTTAAACTAGCATTTTTATCAGAATTATATTTAGTCGAACTTATATTAGACATTATAATTTGATTATATTATGTCTTATATTTATATAAAGTTGATTTTAGAAAGGTTTTTTTGGTAAGTTTGGTTTTTGTAATACTAAAGGTCATATACCTGTGAGGGAAGGTGGCTGAGTGAGAACCTAGGGGTGGTTTGTGCAAAGAGGAAGGGCACCCTGGGTAGGGCACCCTGGAAAGGGCAACGCCGGATCAATACGGTGCCCTCATGACGTCACAGCTAAACCTCCAGCACTCTACACACCACTACTAGTAACCACCCGGCCAGAGTAAAACCCCCACCAGGCTACTCCAATTTTCCATACTTGAAAAATTCTCTCTCGAAATAATTTGCTCTTATTACGATTTTCAAAATTTAATGATTAGCAGCTGGATATTGATATCGATTGAGTTAAACGAACTGAGCGCTAATACTCACCAATTATTTGTTATCGAAAATTCTTAAAATTCTACGTGATATAAAACAAGTGAGGCGCGCTTCACGTAAGTATGTGAGGTGATAATCACTAGTTTCAGTATGCTTACGTTAAAGCTATTAAGTGTAAAATTTTAATAGTTATTCATTCATTAGCATATTCTTTTTCTACACTTCAAAACCTTTAAATTGATGTATAACATGTCATGGTGTAAAAACTAATTTTTTAGTCGTCACCAGCTATATTGGCCGCCATCTTGCAAATATTAAGTGTGAAAACTCCAAAATGTGGTCAGTTGTCACATATACCGAGATGCACCTGTGTGTCGAATTTCATGTTGCTAGCTATATTAGTTTATAAATTGAAACATACCAACGGACAGACAGACAGAGCTGTTATATAAGCTTTCTTCTCGTACAAAAGCAAAATAAACAGGTCGTTATTGTATGGCTTAGAGGTCGCACGTCGGTATAGACTACCTAATCAAATCGTAGATGATATGGCAAAATAATGTGGGACTAATGAAGAACTCGCAGTTATACAGGATGGTCCAAAAGTCTCTCCCCCCCCCCCCCTCTCTCTTAACTTTTGAATTGTTTCAGATAAATTAATGAAACTTGGGGGATCTCTACCATGCAAAGGGAAGTTTGTTTTCATACAATCGCAGGGTGTCCAGCAGCCTTGAATTTTTTGAACTCCTGGAATTATGCTTGAATTTTTAGGATGCTTGAAAAAACCTTGAAATATGCTTGAATTTTGAAAAAATAACAGAAAAACTTAAAATAAGTTTGAATTTTTAAAAAATCGGGAATTTAAAAGACCCTAGGTTGTCTAGAAGTACCAATACATTTTGAATTTTTTATTATCCGAACCACCCTAAACAACATTAGTTCGGATAATCGATGCACTACTGTATAATATACAGTAGTGCATATTATTGTATTATACAATATTATTGTATTTCACTTCTCTGGGGTACTACTGCTGTAATTAGGTTGAATGAATACTATTAATATTATAGTAAGCTGGAGGGTTTATTTGGAATGAGAGTCCTTCGAGTGATATTTATATTTATTTCATCAGAGCTTAGTGACCACTGAAGAAGCTCAGGTTCTCATGGTGAAAGCTTTAATGAAATAAAAATTTATTGTCGAAGGAATTTCATTCCAAATAAACCCTCCAGCCTACTATAATATTCTACAAGTCCAAAAAATAAAATCTCTTCTATTATAAAAGTAATTTATATTATTTTGCTGAACTCATACTATTTTTCTCATATTTTTTTTCTATAATTCTAAGAAATTGTGAATAAATCACTTTTTTAATTACTAATGTTATTAAACCCAGTCTTGAATTTTATAAAATTGAGCCTTGAAAACCTTTAAATATGCTTGAATTTTACATTTTAATATTGCTAGACACCCTGAATCGCCCACTAGGGGCAACCACCCATTTTTCCCCCAGGCCACCCAACTTCAAAATTTCAAATTGGAATGTATATTTTTGATAGCATATTTGGATTCTCCGGTGAAAAATAATAAACTTTTACTTAAAACTATTTTTATTATTTCCAATATTATCCCAATATAAAATAGGGTCTGCCTTCATGTTTGCGAATGCCCATGTTTATAAATTTGGATGGTAAGTCAAGTTTGCATACAGATTCAGTCTCATTAGTATTAACAAGTGCACAGTGCACAGTCTAAGCATGTACAATGTGATCTCAATATGATAGGAGGGCTAAACACCCTTCCTCTCTTCCCGTGGGTGCTCCATATAAAATGAAATGAACAAAACAACGAGATTTGAGATAACGAACGTTACACAGGAAATATCTTATGTTTGTTTTTTATATGTCTCCTGTCTCCATACAATAATAAAAATAAAAAATAAAGAAAGTCAAGTAAAAGGTTTCGAGCTTGTATTTTTCTCTAAGGGACAGATGGAGGTTTAAGGAGCCCCCCTGGAATCCAAGCCCCCCCCCCCCGGGTTCTCTAGGGAGTCACAAATAAAGTAATTTTCAGAATTGCCCCCTCACCGCTTGCCTGACGTTACTGCGGAGCAACACTCAAGCATTTTATAACACAGAAATATCTTGAAGGGGATGAAGCTAAAGGGAAAAGAAAATTCGCTTAGACCTGCTTCCGACGTGGCCGGGAAACCACCAGAAAATAAGGAAAAATCACTACATTTTTTTTTTTTCTTTTTTCCTTCCTCTTCGATTTCATATTTTTTTTACTAAACAACTTCAGGGAAAAGACGATTTTTAGTTAAAGTTACCTTAAATATATATAAGATTTTAACGGGTTAGCATTCGGAGGTTCTTCTGAATCTTAAGGGTTTGCAGCTCAACCGATTTTCTATAGCTTTTTTTTTTTATAATTCATCAGAAATTCACTTCTAAATTCCACACTGCAAATTATTAAGTTATCAATAATATAAGAAATTTGAATAGTCCTTAATGAATCCACAATTCTAATGTAATTCTTAATCTTTCGTCTGCTATAGCGCTTTGTAATGATCCGTGGAGACCAACTCTGTTATAAACCTAGAATATTATGAGTATGAGTATGTGATAGCTTAAAAATATGATGAATCAAATAATAAATATACCTAACACTGGGAATGGCAAGTTCATAAGAAATATCGATGAAAAACGCTTACACTATATACTTGACAATAACTTATGTGAAAATTGAAATTTGATTTTTTTGTAAGCGTCTCAATTTTCCTTTTTTTCGTGCTAAAAAGGAACCATTGCGTCTTTTCATTCGCGTTGCGCCGGGAAATCAAGTTTTTTAAATCGCAGTTGGTTTGTATTAGTAACAACTTAATATAAATGGTTTTAACAACTAAACCAAAACCTTATGTTTTAATCACGTGACTATAACAAAAGTTGAATGGATCTGATTCTGGAACAACTTTTATTTTTATTGTTCTATTGAAGCAATGGACGCCGTCCTCAAATCACATTGCGTGTTGAGAACGACATCATTATTGTTAAAAACTTAATCCACTTATTTTTTTTCTAAATTTAAAAAAAAAATGTTTCAGAGAAAAGCAGAACTTTGTGTAAATTCAAAAAAGCCTGACAATATTTCATCTTAGGTAATAATCTGGCTACTTTGTTCTTCCTAAACTAATTAAGTCGATTATGGTTTAAAATCGATTACCAGAGCTTTCCCAGATTCATTTTCTTCTTAAATTATATTTTCTCGTTATTATTTTTCCTTCTTTTGTATAAAAAATATTTCTTTATATTTTTAAAATAAAAAACTGGTAAAGTTTAA
Source organism: Gerris lacustris (assembly GCA_951217055.1). Lineage (NCBI taxonomy): Eukaryota > Metazoa > Arthropoda > Insecta > Hemiptera > Gerridae > Gerris > Gerris lacustris. The sequence continues at coordinate 1,928,614 of OX578281.1, read as the reverse complement.
TTAAGTTGATTATGATGTTGGAAATAAAACCGGTTTAAGATGAGATGTCGGATATTTACTTGTTATTTCTACCTTTGTATCTTTCCCTCTTGAAAACATTCTCTAATCTAATTTCTCATCTTTGTCGAGTTTTCCATCTTGTTCGATGTCTCCCTTCATTACGACGTTCCCTTTAAGATTACTTTATTATAAATTTCATCTTCTTTTGCTCACCCGTACCCCCCCCCCCCCTACACTTTCTTACATAGAAAATTAGGCTTTTTTTTAACCAAAAATTGAAATGATTAGTTAAATTTAATACTTCATTGTTGTCTAAAGCAGCGGTTCTCAACCTTTTTTAACCCACGTACCCCTTTTTGAGTACCATTAACTGTGAGTACCCCTTAACAACAATACCTTATTTTTTTTTATTAATATTAGTTATTTTAAATAAAGTGTTATCATTAACAACTACGGGAAACAGACAGAGAAAAATACACTCCAGCGCTGGGATTTGAACCACAGGCCTCTATATATTAACGTCAAAGAAATTCATTCTCCTGCGTAGCTTAGTTGGTATACTGGAAATATAGAGGCCTGTGGTTCAAATCCCAGCGCTGGTGTGTATTTTGCTCTGTCTGTTTCCCGTAGTTGTTAATAATTATAATTTGATTTAAATTAAAATTTAATCTTTCCGTAGTATGAATACTACCAAAATCGTAAAATATGAATTTCTAATTGATTGTACTAAGTACAGGTACTAATTGGGTACTTTATAATTATAAGCGTTATTTCTCGATCTAGTTCTTTGACATTAATGTTGACTTCTCAGATTTGTGGAAAATTGAAAGCTTAAATTCGGGACAAGGTATCATTAACGTCAAAGAAATTCATTCTCCTGCGTAGCTTAGTTGGTAGAGCGCTATACTGGAAATATAGAGGCCTGTGGTTCAAATCCCAGCGCTGGAGTGTATTTTTCTCTGTCTGTTTCCCGTAGTTGTTAATAATTATAATTTGATTTAAATTAAAATTTAATCTTTCCGCAGTATGAATACTACCAAAATCGTAAAATATGAATAAAGTTTTATTTAACTACTGCTAATTTGCTATATTATACTATGAATAGGTCATTTTAATTCCAAACAAGAATTTTTAATTGTAAAATGTCAATTAACAAAATTAGACAGAAAAGTAAAGAAATTCTCATGAATCATTAATGGCTACATTGAGCTTGTTTTAGTTTGCAAAGGTCAGCATTGTTTGGCTCCAGCTTGGTCAAATACAGACGTAAATCATCCTTAACATTAACGTCTGTTTCTTATTTGTTCTTCAGGTAAGTTAAACTTGAAAACCCTTTAAGTATGTTGACGTAAACCCCAGTAGGTACTTCACAGCTATGCCTGATAGTTCCTTATGTTCTTTTCCAACACTGATCAAAAAGTTAATTAACAAAATATTGCAATACTTCTATTTTGATGTTGGATCACAATATATTTCGTTATCCACGCACAAAGTATTCACTGACTATTGTTCCAGTCTAACTCCAGCCACAAATAGGTACAGGGTACAGTAGTAATAAGCGCCGTGTATCTTTGCAGCTTTTCCTTACGCAAAAACTGTTGTCACAATTAAATTCTAGCAAATTTACCAATATAATTTTTGTGGGATTTTGCTAGTTACCCCTTACAGATTTTCGCGTACCCCCAAGGGGTACGCGTACCACAGGCTGAGAACCGCTGGTCTAAAGTAAAGAGAAGAACATTAATATTCACAGAAAATTTGACTTTTAGTCAAATTTTTACCATGTTCTTTTATTTTTTAGGGTTTTGTAGATTCTTCTCAAAACCCTTATGCCGAGGGTGATGTGTCCGTCTGTCCGTCGCTCTTTGGTTCATAGGGCCCGAACCGTTTAAGCGAAAGTGCTGAAATTTGAAACACTGGTGCAACTTTTTGACCCAACCACGGGAAAAATATACAGAAGTTTAAAATTAAATATGCGCATGCGCAATTCGCAAAAATGTTGTAAACTCAAAAATTTATATTTTTTTTAATTTTCGAGTGGGGTATCAAATGAAAGCTGCTGAAGAGTAGGACGCAAAGATATATATACATTTTCAAATTTTGCATTCCTTATTGGGTAAACAAATCAAAATATACCCAAAAAAAAAATTCCCCCCCCCCAACCACTATACTTCGGCTGGTCCTAAAATTTCGAAAAAATCCATGCTAATGCCTTATTGTGGGGCGATGAAAATTCCGGGAGTTCATCCTAAATTTTAAAAAATTGCCAATTTTGGGCGCGAAAATTTGAAGTGCGCCAAAAATTTTATTTTTGTAAAATTTTGAGTTGGGTATCATATGAAAGCTGGTGAAGAGTAGGATTCAAATATATATTTTCTTTTTTAAATTTTTCATTCTTTATTAATTTTATAAGTCAAAATATAGCCCCAAAAATTTCCCCCCTCCCCAACCTCTATATAACGGGTAGTCCTAAAATTTCTAAATAATTCATGGTTATACCTTATGGTGAAGCGATGGAAATGGTCTGAAAAAATGAATTTTTCTAGTCGTAATTACCGATGAAAAACATTGTGACCCCCCGGGGGATCGAACCCGGACCCTTGAGATCGATGAATAAAATCATAATTACATAACGGGCATGCTTAATCTTCTACAAAACCCTAAAAAGTACTTGGACGCAAGTACTTCCCTGTGATTTTTATTTTATCTGTTTTCGTCCTAGTTTGTAATGTTTTAACTTTTATGGTTGTCGATGAATTGTATGACGAAGAAATGACGGAACCACTATGTGGTCAAACAATTGTTCTCCTTTTTAAAAATTTTGTCAAAATTGTTTTCTAACGTTTTAAGATTAGACATGAATATGCCTCGGAGAGGGGCGAAATATAGACAAAATGAATTATTCACCTTGGTTGAATTTCTTAAACAAATTACCCTTAATAGACCCACAAACAACGAAGATTAATATTCACATTCGCAGTAAAGAGTACCATATTAAGACTCCCAACCGTGAAAAAAGGGCCAGTTCCAGACCCCCTACCAAAACAAGTCAGCCTATCAAAGTATGATGATGTGTGAGTAAGTCAATAGCAAAAATTTAAACGTTGAAACTCTTTTGTTTTGAAAAGGCTTAAATATTAAGGGCTGATTTTTGTACAGTCACAAGCTACTTGTATAAGTTTAATCTATGTTTCAAATTTCAAAAGCCCATGTTATGAGGAAGCAGAGATAAGAGAGTGAGGAAAACCGGATGAATTGGTTCAGGCAAAGATACACTGCATGCTTGCTGGAACTTGGCTTTGGGCACTGCCATGCGCTATGGCAGTGCCATGCGCTATGGTCTACGATTGCACCTATGATAGCACCATGCATGACTTAATCGATGCCTGACAATGTCAGAGATCTCCAAATTAATCTCGTCAATGTCCGAATAAACGTATGTTTATCATTCTCAAATATTTCAATCATTTTTTTCACACTTTTTATCATCTTCTTACTCGATGAAACCTGATGCAACTGTCAGTCGTATTAACTTAGCCTGTACAGGGTTATTACAAATGATGTTCTTGAATTCGATTGAAAATATTACTGGGTTAATATGGTTTAAGACCACTTCAATTGGTACCGCTGGAAAGAAAAACTCATAAAGTTTTGTTTACATTGGTTTAGGTATGTATCAGCTGTTTGTTAAGTCAATTGTTGTCAGTGTTGTGTAATGGCTGAATTTGAAGACAGAGAAGCATTTTGTGTGTTGGATTATCACATTAAGCAATCAGTTATTAGTGTGCAACGTCACTTTAGAACCAGATTTAATGAAGATCCTCCTAGCAATCACTCTATTCGCAAGTGGAACTTGAATTTTAAGAGAAATGGCTTCATTTGTAAAAACAAATCAACTGGAAGGCTGTCATTGAGCAATAAAGTTGCTGAGCAGGCGGGTTCCCATATCGAACATTTATAACTCCGAGTACCGGTGATGAAACTTTTTGAGTTTTCCTTAAAATGTTACCATTTTATTTCTTTGTATGATAAATGAAACTACATTTATGTACGCTTGAAATCATGAACATCATTTATAATAGTAAAAACCCTGTAAATTATTGACACCCTTAACCACGGACTTTGGCTAATTTCAATATTTACTTATCTTTGCTATTGCTATAATAAGTATTGTTTTTAGGCAGGTTATCTAACCATGGAGCTACACTGTATGATGTCAGTGGAAATATTATTTCGAAATTGACTTCTGTTTTCTTGTTTAATAATTTGATTGTCAAATGAGTTAGTCGTAGGACTAAATCTGTTGTAATTACTAGAGTTTGTAAGTACAAGAGAGCTGCAGTTTTTAGCTGAAAGTTAATTCTTTGTTAGTTACAAAAGAGAATTCTCTAGTTTGTTATTAAGACTTTACTTTCAGGTCTGGTTACTTAGTTACACCCTCTTGCGGAGGCCGCCGGCACTTCATTTCTTTCTCTTCCCCGGAACCACCCGCAACTACATCCCTACTTCCTTTCTAACGGCGTAAAATTTCCTCTTCATTATTGCCTCATGAATCACAAAAGGTGAGGAAGAGGTCTCTCTCTCTCCCTTCATCGTGCTGTTCCCCTCCCAGCGTTGTCCTTTAAGCCCTAAGGGGTTAGGTTTGGGCTTTACCCTGATAATCCGGTGTGGAACGCGGACCCTCCCTCTGCCTTCGACATGCTCATAATTGGAGTTACACAGTTAACCCCAGCTACACCCCAACATTCTATTGTGTCCTTTGAATTGCACCCCCCCCCCCCCCTCCCCTCCCCTCTCCTTCTTTTCGTCATGCTCAATGTAAATATAGAACATCCACTGTAATAATTTCTATATTATCCGCATTTTTTTCTTTCTATACATAATAAATATCGAGACAAAGCAATTGCCTGGGGGGGGGGGGGGGGGTAAATTTGTAATATAATTGAGTTATTTACCTGTGCTTCTGGTCTACGGTGGTTTAGTGAGGCCGCCTGCGTGGCCGCTCCGGCAAACAACTTCCTTTGAAGATTTAAACCCGTTTCTCGCCATCCTGAAACTGTTAAAAAACAAATAATCATAATTTTGCAATATATTTTTTCTAAAGTTTTGAGTTTATTTTGTAGCAGTGCTCAAAAATATTTTTGTCGGGTAAATAAAAATTATTGAGTTAATCGATAACAGATACTAAGATAAAATTCAGGGATGCCTTAAACGTGTAAATCTATTAAAAATAAATTAGCGTCCAATTTTATATCGAGTAAAATTTACAATTTACTTTTCAAACCATATATTGCTTAATACCGTTTATTTGTTATTTTATTATCTGTAATCAGTGAACTAATACTTAAAAACTAAAGTCTTATTGTTCTGTTATATGGAAATTTTATAATTTTTAAGTTATAGGTAGTATTCATACTTCGGAAAGTTTTAATTTTAATTTAAATCAAATTATAATTATTATTAACAAAGGGAGACAGACAGAGAAAACTATAGACTCCAGCGCCGGGACTTGAACCACGGGCCTCTATATTTTCAGTATAGCGCTCTACCAACTGAGCTCACTGGAGAATAATTTCCTGTCAGTAACAATACTTAGTCCCGAGTTAAGCTTTCAATTTTCCACAAGTCAACATTAACGACAATAGAACTAGACCGAGAAGTATCGCTTATAATTATAAAGTACCCATTTAGTACCTGTACCTTGTACAATCAATTAGACATTTCATTTTTAAGTTTTAGGTAGTATTCATACTACGGAAAGTTTAAATTTTAATTTAAATCAAATTATAATTATTATTAACAAAGGGAGACAGACAGAGCAAAATATAGACTCCAACGCAGGGACTTGAACCACGGGCCTCTATATATAGAGGACCGTGGTTCAAGTCCCGGCGTTAATAATAATTTTAATTTTATTTTGTTAATAATAATTATAATTTGATTTAAATTAAAATTTTATAAGGCGAACAAGGTCCTATGTGCCAGCGGTATCTATCTATATTTTAAAAAAAGTTAAATTTTTAAGTAAGATTACAGATTAAACTTGTGGGCTGGAAAAATGTATTTTAGTTTCGAAGGGAGTGTTATTTATACTATATCTTGAGTTGTAAGAGATTAAGGCATTCTTCAGTAGAGAATACAGCGTCTACACACAGGTACATACCTCAAATACATCATTATATGAGAGAGTATACATAAAATTCACAATTATTCAAGTCTCCCATTTAATGTATCCTGCATATTACTAAACAATTGAATAACGAACTACAGAAATGAATATTTATTTATGTGTCAAATTGTGGTGCAGTGGTACTTATCAGTGTGCAAAGGAACTTTGTTAACTCGCCCTTATTTACCCTCCGTTCCACCAGGAGACGTCAAATAAAACCATATGCGGAAGTATAATAAAATGCTCTACGGAACAATGAGCGGAACTAGCGAGAAGAAAGGGAAGAATTATTTATAAGCTTTAGTTCAATATTAGGGTGGTTTGACTGTCACGCCTCGCTGTAAAGTACAATGCAGATAGCATGTTCTAACCATGCCCCCCTCCGTTAAGAGCCACGCGGTGGGAAGTACGCTGTTTCTCTCGATACCAACCTCCACTATGCTAGAACCAGTAATGAGAACCCACGTTCTAATTTGATTTCATACTTAAACAATATCTCTCCCTTGCTATAAAACCGGTTTCTATACAGAGCACACTTCAGTAGAGAATTAAAAAAAACCAACGTTATCCTTTATTAAAATACAATGCCTTTGTGGTTATATTTGCTCCCCACAGAATCACTGATGAACCAATCTTGTCATTTAATAAATCATCTTTTTATTCAATCATCGCCGCACCATTCCATTAAAAGAATATCTCTTTTAATGTGTGTGTTTTATTAAAATTGGAAAAAAATATTTGTATTGTTCAATGCATTAATAAAAATATACAAAGTTTGCAAAGTTTATTTAACATAAGCATGAATAGTATCACCCCCTCCCCCTCCTCACTCAACCCATGCAGGTGTTCGAATGTTTTCCATTGGAAGTATAGTTCTCAAATCATTTAATTAGTTTTTGGTTGTAGACATTTTTTACTTTCTCATATAAAGAGAAAGTATTGTGATGGCGCGAAAATTCGATTATGAGATTAACACGTTTTGAGGTCCCCTGAGTCCAAAAAGTAGTTTTAAAAAAATGTCTGTCCGTCGTCTGTCGTCTGTCGTCAGTCTGTGCAGACGTCTGAAGTCTAAACTACTGGGACGATTTTGACGAAATTTGGCATAGATGTTCAGAAAAAATCATACCCCGAGGCAAAATCGAGAAATGAATTTTAGCTCTAAATTTGGGGGCGCTACCCCCCTCCCCCCCCCCCCCCCAAAAAAAACTAAAAAAACGTGAAAAAAAATTATTTTTCGAAAACGGTTTCGACGATTTTGATTAAAAAATTCTAAAATATAGCCTATTTAAATACGAATCTAACGATATAATGCGTTTTCCCGGGAAAAATGTAGTTCCTGAGAAAATAGCTTAAAACGCGGATGGAGAGAGCCCGGGGTTCGATTCCCCGCCCAGGAGAAGTTATTTTTATGATAAATTTTGATGAAATGCTCTATAATAATTAAATTTACATACAAAAACTAATAAATGGAAAACACTGGGCTAAGTAATTATGAACTCGTATGTGAGAAAGTTTGTCTGAGTTGTCTCGGACCGATTTTTTGAAACAGTAACCTTGTATGCATATATTAAATAATTGTAATATAAATATTAATATTTAATGTCTTTTAGTTAGTAATGCAATGGAGTTATGAAAAGGTACGATGCAATTTTTGAAGAAATGTTAGACAATTTGTCAAGTAGATTATTCAGATTTCATTACTTCCGAGCTTACCGAAGGTAACAGCTATGTGATTTGAAAAGCTAAAAATTGTTATGTCTCCGATTTCACAAATTCCAAGACAGAAGGAAATCTACTTCAGACATTAGTGTACATTTTTGTTTCCTTGTCTGTCTGTCACTCAATTTTTGCGAACTAACATCTCTGAAAATATTGAGAAAAAAAAGTGCTATTTCTCAAAAAATAAATGAGTTGAAAATGAAATTGTGATAATAAACAATTTTAAAGAAGATAAAAAAAACCTTTCTGAGTCACTTATTAGTTTTTCAAATAACAACTGTTAACCACCTTTTTAGTCCTTTTATAATTTGAGATTGTTATACTTTCAAATTTGATTCCAAATTTTCGTAGCCTACTTCTCTTAGTTAAAGAAAGCTAGGCATTCGGAGATTATAGGAAAAACTTCTCCATAAGCTTTTGAATGGTATATATTAAAAAAGTTAAATATCAACGGACTAGTTTTCGAGGTATCACTAATTAAATAGTACTCACCATGTTTCTAGGTGGGGAAAAATACAATAAAAAAATTAAAGATTATACTGGTTAATTAAAATAAATATCACTCATTGAGGTAACACATAATTGGGGAAGGGGGGGGGGATACTTAAACTAATAAATCCAAATTGCTAACACATTTAGAACATGTGAAATTACATTTTTCAATTATTAAGGAACGTTAAAGTGTATGCAATTGGCATGACTAACTTTGAAGAGAAATAAAAATAATTGTTACTAATGATTAAAAAAAGTGTTTTATAAGATTTAGTTAATTAAGACAATTAGAGATTTAAACGAAATAATAAACAGTTAATAAATAACAACAACAAAAAAAATAAAATAATAATAACATCATACATTATTATTACTTATTATATTAAAAAATAATTGGTTGTATTGTCTGAGATTTGTGGTATCACTTCATAATTAAGACTAGAGAGTTAATATAGAAAGTAACACAACAATATTGTTGCCACAATTTTATATAATTAAACATATGCGTCTTGACGTTTATATGATCTTCAGAGTAAGTGTTAGCATAGTGAGTGACAGACTACTACGCTACATATTTACTTTACAAGCTTTATGACTTAAAGTAACAGTACAAAGTGGGGGTAGACTATGGCTATAGAAGGATTAAGCAACCAAAGTTAAGGGATACAGGTGAAGTCAGGTATAACTTTATTTTTCAGCTGCTTAAAGCTAAACAATAATATCCTTTTACTATACTTAAATTATAGTATGTACCTTAAAACTAATATATTTATTTTATCAAATAAATTGTAAAACCTTTAACAAATAATTTAGTAATATAATTTAGGTATAGTAAAATACGGATATCATTGTTTAGCTTTAAGCAGTTGAAAAATAATGATTTACCTGACTGCCTCCATATCACTTACCTTTGGGTTTTGATAAGGTAATTTTGGGGGTGAAATGGCGTTCATTTCGGAAACGTGATATATATTTGTGATCTTAATTTCAATACCATTGAATATATAATGCCCCACTCAAAGATTACAAAAAATAAAAATATTGTGATCAGTTCACAATTGCTCACTGATCTAAGAAAGTTTGAGTGTTAAAGTTCGCAATATTTTACTACGTTTTTATTAGCTTGCTTTCTTGTTTGTTTGTTTGTCCAGTACAAATCTTGCAATCGATTTTTAACTAACTTCCCGAGTAGCTAGACATTTGAAACTTTTAGAATATCTCAGAACACAATGACAATGCAATATTTTAATACATTTAGCCATATTTCAGCAGAATTTAATTAGTTTTCCGCAACTTTTGCTGTATGGAAAGTTAGTTTGGAAAATATCCGCAAGTTATATTATTTGTTTTGACATGTCCCATGTTTACAATCTTCATTTTGACGGGTTTCAAATTTGTGATTATTTATAAGAGATTAACATTGAATGACAGCGAAAAAGGAAAAGTAAACAAAGAAATAAATTAATTTATCTACGATTGATACGAAATATAAACATTATATATTTATTTAGAAGCGTAGAAAGTGGTTATTTACGTATTTGTATTCATTGTGCGTGCGCGTCTCATATTTCTGAATAATTCCTCATCTTTACCACGCTAGCGCGGTATAGAAGAGGAATTCTTCAGCTTTACGCACGATTAGCGAGTTTGTTTACATTTAACAAAACTAATTTGCAGTTCTTTTATTAAAATAACTGTTTATATCGAGTTTTTAGTGATAAACAATGAGTGAATCAAGTGACTTTGACGAAAATGTGGAGAATAATACTCCTCCAGAAATAATTAATTCGGCAAAAAATACAACTCAAGAATAAATGCCATCTTTATCAAGAGAGAGAGATACGAACTTACATACAGCAAGATTATTTTTTTCTGTATTTATTATTTAAATCTAACATTCGTAGATAAAGTACGGTACGCAACTCGTGCGAAAACGGCATTTTGCATTGCTCGTGTGGTTTTAATACCCTCGCTGTCGCTCGGGTGCAAACTCCACACTCGCATGCAAAATGCTTACTTTCCTCACTCGACGCGTAATGTACTATTACGTGTGACAACCAGGTTTGTTTACACTTGTGTCCTAGGTATTGGTTTAATTTTTCTACATCTGTACTTCTTTACTTGTACTCATTTTTCTTCTATTACCGTCCCCTACACGGGGGCATATCAATGGCACGGTTTAGATTCGGTGTTGCCGAGATTCGTTGAACAAAGATTTGTCCTTTTATAGCTTTAAGATCAGCTAGCTTTCTATATGGTTGTCATTTATGTGATGTAAATAAATTCGGAACTATTTTTTTTTTTTTTTCACTAACATTATATTATAACAATGACAATTATATTATCAACATTACATATGATTCAACAGAAAATTTGAAAACTTAGTATATAAAAAGTTCTTTTTATCTTGTAATTATTTCGTGTTTTGTGGGCAAACATTTTTAACATTTCAACTGTGTGTTGGGAGATATACTCCAAGATGCGACAGACGAACTACCAAAAGCATAAGGGTTTCTAAGACGACCTCGAAACCCTAGAAATGAGTAAACAAATTATGTTGAAGAATAATAACCTGGGTATTACAATAATCACAAGCAATTTAGGTTTGTCTCTGAAAGAATTCAAAACTTAAAATTTTTACAAGAACTTAAATTATTGCATTGGCTCTAACCACGGAATCCTTCGTTTTAAATTAAACATAAAATTTGAACAATCAACACATTTTAATTATTTAATTTTTCTCACAATTTTAATGAAAATTAATCTTCTCATCGCAATTAACGATTTATCATCTTTTTTAATCCTCAAATTTGTTCTCTAAAGTAGAGATAATGATAAATGGAATTGCGACTTATCATGTAAAGCATTTCTTTAACATTGGAAACACGTATCTCTATCGACTATCTATTGGAATTACAAAGTTAAGCCTTTTAAAGTTTGCAAAAAATCATGTTTTTTATATGATGTATGGAGGTATATAAGGGCGGAGCATGGTACTGCATGAATAATGGGCTTGACCCGGCCACAACCTAAAAACCACATTCTACCTGTCTCTCTATTTCAACCTATCTTTCCCCAAACCCGTCATTTCTACACTTTTCATTTATATATATATATATATATATATATATATATATATATATATATATATATATATATGTGTGTGTGTGTATTAAAAATGTATTTCTTTTTACCGAAAGTAAAATTTTTGTTTTCTCTCTTTTTGTGAAGTACTTTACGGGTTTTTCTCTCAATTTGGTTTTCAAATAATGCTGGCTATACCTTTACCATCTATACATATACGACTTATCTTTCATTTTTATATAATTTATTGAGAAAATTTACGAAGTTCGATTAGGCTTCAAAGACTTTTTTTTATTTTTATTAAAGCATAATTTTCATATTTTTGTTTTGAATGAGCCGAATTTATTTTTTATTAATGTCGTACTTAAAATTGTTTTTTTTTTATCTTTTATCTTTTGTAATTTTTAATTTTAATTACAATTTATGTGGAATTTTCCTTATTTCAGACTTCACTTTCTTAAAAATTGGAAATCATCTAAAAACTTACATAGGTTCGACGAGACCAGATTTACTGTCTGTCCCAACAGTCTTTGCTTTGACAGCGCGGGAAAAACTAGCCAATGAGAGCTCGAGATTTTCCCGGACAAAAGGTCGGGCAAACTAGGCAAAGATAAATGTTTTTTCCCTCAGAGAGATTGGCCAATCTGTGTGTCTCCGTTATGTCAACGCACTAACTCTTGTTTGGGACAGACTATAGTTGTGAAACTTTTTTCTTTTTGGATTTTTTACCCAATCCATATTTTACGTGCTTCTTTCTTCCCCTAGGGTCGCGCCTCGGTAATGTAGAAAACCGCCATTTTGTTTTTATTGTTATTCAAAGTTAACAAAACATTGTTCCACATCTAATAGTCTAATAATGGTAATAACCGTTGTCTATTATAATTAAGGATCTTTCATTATATTATAACATGTCTTAGAGTCAACATCTATTTAATTTTTATGTTATAATTTGTGTATTTGCTCTGATGATGCTAATAAATTTAGCGAAACGTTAGCATAAACCTTAAACAGTGTTTTATTTGACAGCATCTCGCTAACCCTACCTTCTTGTTGTCTATTATTTCACACATCAAGAGAATATAATGCATGAATACACTCTTTAAGTCTATAAATTAGATTTTCTTAGAATGGAATGGAAGTACATCAACCACATTAAGTGTCTGAGTTTCAAAGCTGCAGCTCTTGTTTCAGCATTTTCACCTGAGTTTCAGATGTTGATGCATTAGCATTAAAACTAAAGTCTCTAGTGATCAAATTTAAATCTGATGAAATTTGTCGAGGGTTAAACTAAATAAGCTCTTGTTGGAAAGTCGTGAAAATCTATGAACTAGAGTTAGAAATTGGTAGTCATAGTAGATTTTAACACTATCAAGCCTACTTATATGCATTTATAAAGTAGTAAAAAAACGGGTGATGTTTAATTTGATACATTTTCTAATTGTAGCTCTCCTAATCTTCTTCTTCTTTTATATTGCCCTGCAATCCGGGGTGGGCTTTTACCTGCTGTACCGCGTCTCTCCAACAATTCCTGTCTGATGTCCTAGAGCGCCAACCTGGGTCTAATTCTGGGACACCCTTTTCTTCTCCTCGTCGCAACAGCCTTTCGTGTAGCATATTATCGCCTTTCATCCTCTCCATATAGAGGTTCATATCCAAACCTTATGAACCTCTCTATATTTTTACTATTTTTATTAGCTTGCTTTCTTGTTTGTTTGATTGTCCAGTACAAATCTTGCAATCGATTTATAACTAACTTCCCGAGTAGCTAGACTTTTAAAACTTTTAGAATAGCTCAGAACACGATGACTATTCATTATTTTAATACTTTTAGCCATCTTTCAGCAGAATTTAATTCCTTTTCAGCAAATTTTGCTGTATGGAAAGTTATTTTATTTGTTTTGACATGTCCCATATTTATACAATCTTAATTTTGACGGGTTTTAAATTTGTAATTTTATTATTAAGAGATAACCATTGAATGACAGCGAAACAGGAAAAGTAAACAAAGAAATAAATTAATTGACGTGTGACAACCAGGTTTGTTTACACTTGTGTCCTAGATATCGGTTTAATTTTTCTGCATCTGCACTTCTTTACTTGTACTCATTTTTATTCTCTTACCGTCCCCTACATGCACAGGGGCATATCGATGGCACGGTTTAGATTCGGTGTTGGTGAGATCCGTTGTACAAAGATTTGTCCTTTCATAGATTTAAGATCAGCTCTCAAGATGGTTGTCATTTATGTGAAGTAAATAAATTCGGAACTATTTTTTTTCACTAACATTATATTATAACAATGACAATTATATTATCAACATTACATATGATTCAACAGAAAATTTAAAAACGTAGTATATAAAAAGTTCTTTTTATCTTGTAATTATTTCTTTTTGGCACTCTTTCTTGTATGCACTTTCTTAATCTGATAACGCTAGTGATAGCGTGCACGCTATCACTATAGGCCGAGGTATGTTAATTGCCTTGGAACTCTTAAGTGGTTCTTTGGTTGACATCAGCAATTACTTTGTTTTGCAATGGTTCACTCTCAGTCCAACTTTGATTGTTTCTCTCTTGATGGCTTCATAGATTTGGTACATAGAAGATAGTCCTGTTGTCATGATAACTATATCATCTGGATACACACAGATCTGGCTTGAATTATTGAAAATTGTACTATTTTGGTTAATAGGCATTATTCCCTTATGAAGTCTCTCCTATATCGACTATTGTTAATAACATTGATGCATTCTAGGATCCACTTTTATTGTAGCTTTAATTGATCTAGATTCCAGATGTGTCATTAAATATTTTGATAACATTTCATCAGCAATTGCCCGTGAATAATCCGCTGTTATTGTCGCGAATGTCTGTATAACACTTGAAACCTCACGTTTTCACACCTAATCCTCCTAATAGTACCCAATGAATCTTTCTTTATGGTTTTGTCAGCTTTACTCAATCGTAAAGGGGATTGGCCATAAGTATTATGCCTTTTAAAAAATAAGATCACGCGTCATAAATTACCATCTGGTGCATTTTCCTTACACTCAATTATAGCTGTGGATGCGGAGGGTTACGGTTCCGTTTCGGATCCCCTTCTCCCCCGTAAAGTAGGTTTTACTTCAATGTTTTTCGCTCCCCAATGTACAGCCACAGTATCGGGATGGAACAAGGGTAGAGCCGAACCCCTAAGTTGGATTCCTCACCCTTCTTAGAAGAAGGAAACCGGCAAAAAGTCTTTTATGGTAAAGCCTTGTGGAATCATTAAAGGATTTCCTTTTATCAAAGGTTCTTTCCTATCATTACCAGGAAGATACTCAAAGCCTTTTACACTTTTTTCTCCTCGCGAAGAAATTACATTTTCGTTTCTTTTGCCTGTTTTTGATTTGATTTTTTTTGTTTGTTTCTTTAGTCTGTTCTTATTTTAGTGGGATCAAAGTGCTCGAAGCAGTGTCAGGTCCATAAACATAGTTTTCTCAAGTCCAGTAAAGAATCTTTGGAAGTATGTTAAGAGTTCGTAACGTTAGTTTTTCTTTTACAGAATTTCAGATGTGAAACTCCGCCTGGAATAATATATCAAAGGAAGTGAAATTCTTTCATGACCTTTACATCTTAGCTCACTCTTACCATTTTATGATAAAACCATGATTATATTTATAGGTACTGTGTATCTTTTTCTTTTTAAGATGTATCCAATTTAATTTTTTTCGTTGAATAACATGCAGTTTAGATATTAATATTATAAAAATCTGTTTCTATAAAGACCACCTGTGTAAAGGCATCATACTATGTCCAATTTGTCTTTATATATTTTGTCTACATCCTCTTCGTTTCCTTCTACTCTCAACCTTATACTCTCTTAAATATAAATTTGTTTATAAGTTAATCTTTTAGTGCCTTTTCAGAATATATGGTCAATAGGCATTTAAAAATAAACCAAACCGTTGGAGAGCGGTCATTCAAATAGTACTCTATATCAAAGTGGTCACCTATCAAGTGACAAACTAACATCAACTTGATTTTCGGTCTACTAACTAATTTTCTACTCAGAATCATGAAAATCACATTGTCCACTTTAATTGGCGGGACATGGCCGCTCTCCTCCGGTTTCTTTTTCAAATACCTATAGCCAAGCTATGTCCCGCAGACGTACTAAGCCGATCACATATTCTTTAAAGGCACTAAATATTAACTTGTGCACAAAATTCTAGCTGGATATTACACGCTTGATGTAGTCACACACTTTTTTGCACGCTATTTCCTGGACTATTTAACCCTAGAACACTACCTTTGACGCATAGGTGTGACAGTGACAGTGACGTATTGAATTGATAAAAATGGCTGCCAGTCGCCCCCACTACGTCTAATAGTTCCCGACGTCTCCGTATGCCTACTCTGTTTAGTAGTTTTTATATAAATAATTTTTTTAACGCTTAGTTGTAATAAGAAATTTGACTGTAACAGATGCAATCACAACCGTGAATGGATGTTACCTGGTAGTAAAATTGTGTTCTTCTACTTATTAACATACAAATTGTACTTACTTTTTTGAAAAAAATGTTCATGAATCGCCAATTTATTTATTTTGAACCAAACTTATACTGACTTTTTAAGCAACTTACTATATTTAGAGACTAAAAAATAGTTTAATTTAAAACAGATCCAATGATAGTCACAGTTTACCTATCCGTAGTAACAACAAACTAATACCTAATGGTAGTATTCTAGGGTTAATTAGTTGCTGTAACCGGTCTATAATGAAATATTTGCTTAAGAAGTGGGATTATTTTGTTAGTTCTATGATAAATCTAACCTTGCCTTTCTTTACATTATGAATTAAGTTGTTACTAGTTTGTTAATTAGGAGGGTAATGGGACAAAATATAAGCTTCGAAGTGTTCTATTAAAAATGTTTTCATGCCTTCTTTTAATTAAATTTTGAATTATTAAGTTTCTTTGTTAATTGAAATATTTAATTACAATACCATACTAACATTTACACCGTATTGTGTAAATGTTTCTCATAAAGGTGCCAATATTATCACTTATATCTTAAAATATCAAAAACAATTTTTTTGTCCCTCCTCCCCCACAAATTTAAAACTTAAAACCTCTTATGAATAAGTAATGAATTGAAAACAGGGAAACTGTACAGTTGGATTTAATTAGGAGATGAATTGGCCCCGACTATCTTGTCTTTATTTTGTCAGTAAAATTGGGAATGCAAAGAGCGTCAAAGTACGATGGCCAGAACCTTTGCGAACACCCAGGTTTTAATTAATTAGCCCGCAAGATGTCGGTTGTATCGCAGGGTGTGCTCGAGGGCACTCGTTCAACTCCTCTTCTCTTTATACTGTTACAAAGCTTCACCCTGAGGCAACTCTACCCTGCCTACTCTCTACCTCGACTTGACTAAACCTTGAGCAAAACACAAAACTTTAAATTAAACCAAAGCCTTAGTTCCTTTTTTTCCATCAGAATAATTAAATGAGAAAACACTTTAGAATATATAATTCAAATTACAATGTCTATCATGACTTTAACTTTCTATAAAGTATGACACCCTTAAAACCTGCGATTGCTCCTGGCCCCCAGTTTTTCTAAGTTATTGCGATTATTCTGTTACCTACATACACTTGTACGTCATAAAAAATAGTGTAAATATATATAGAGTAGCCCAGCGTGGATGGCCACATTTTAAATGGTCACCATGTGCTAAATACTAGAGGTAGGAGATTGATATAAAGCAAATTTTCAAGAAAATATGTGGAAGTTTACTGGACATAAGTCAAATTTTTATGTGTGAAAGATAATGTCCGATAAATGACGCCTCGTTGATTTATACATTTTTTGAGGCGCTCGGCGAAGTTGCGCATCACATTCTCTAACATCTCGTTAGGAAATCCGATTTTTCATCTCCTATTCAAAAGATAACGAAATGAGGATACTGTCCACATATGGTTCTAACAAGATGGCGCCACTGCACAAACAAGTATTCATGGATCGCGTGCGTCAAATTTTACTCGGTCATGTGAATAATGTGAATGTGGAAATCGACAAGAACGTCATTTATCGGATATTATCATCCACACTTAAATAATTGACTTATTTCAAGTAAACTTCTACATTTTTGCTTGAAAATTTGCTTTATTTCAATCTCCTGGCTCTAGTATTAAGCACATGGTAACATTTTAAAATGTGGTCCTCCGCGCTGCTCCACCCTATAATATAAAAGTTGTTGTTTTGTGGTGGCTGCAATGACACTGAAACTCTAATATAATGTTATTATCTTGGCTTCGTGAGTAGTTGTTAAACAATCATGTCACGTTTCATTGATATCTGATAGGTGAGTACGTACACCCAAGCAATTCTTGTCGGCCGATAAGTAAGTGCGAACTCCCCAGCGATTCTAGTCGGCCGATAAGTAAGTGCGTACTCCCCAGCGATTCTATTCGGCTGATAAGTGAGTTTACGCAAACAATTCTAGTCGAGCGATAAACCGACCGAAAGATTTCTAAGTTTTCTAGGAGGTCCAATTTCCTATTATTTTGGGACGAGTGTAAAAGTTCATAATTATTAATATCAAATGTATGATCGGTTTCTAGAACATGATTGGCAAAACTAAATACGTTTGCACTAAAATATCATTGGATATTTTAGTGCTCTGCAATGCGTTTAGGGGAGTCCGGAGACGGTTGAAACAACCCAATTAATGGGTGGAAAAATTAGCGATATTTGGGAACAACCAAGGAAAAGGGACGCGGCTTCCGTGGCGCAATCTCAACTTTTGGGTTTGGTGTCGTTTCGAGTTTATCATAAGTTTCTGAGAGGGGGTATTGTGTTTTCGCGTCCAAAAGTAAGAGTTTTCGTTGCTACTCTTTTGCTTTTTTATCCAAAACTAAAATAGTTGTGGTTATGATAGTTTTTAACGTAAGAACTTTGGTTATGGAAGTTCAACAGGTGTAATTCTTTTTTATCTAAATTGTTTATTTCGGAGGTTATGACGACAACTTTTTTAATACATGTTCTGGGTACGGTTGTAACAATGTTTACAATTAAGTTACCAGCTGGCTATACAGTATGAAATTTTCAAATACACTTTAACGCTTCATTTAAATAATTTAAATTAAATATTTTTTTTTTTACTTCCGTCAAATTTTATTAGTTTTAATGTTAATTAACCTTGAACTACAAAATATATGATACAAATTACATTTAGAATATTTATTATTGTTTCATTTATCTTAAACACCTATTATTCTGCGTATGACCAATTATTCAATTATTTTGCTTCATGTTCTGTGATTTTGACTCGATAAATAAGTATTTCTAACATAATTCTCTTTATTCTGTTAGTGTAACAACTAACCCCAATAACTGTTACAACCGCCCCTGGTGTGGGGTCGGTTGAAACATTTTTCCTGAATTTTTAAAATGCCTATTAATATTTTTGAATGCAGATAATCTTTCTATAACCTCATCAATTTCTAGTCTGATAACTAAAGTTCAATTAAGGCCCACTGTCAAATACATTGAGGTTAAAATGTTTTTGCAGGAAGCGATTTTGTAAAATGTTTCAACCGTCCCCGGTCTCCCCTACTTATTTTCCTACGTATACACCTTTACAGGTCACTCATATTTTTATTATAACATTTTATATTTTTACAACACAAAAATCCGAATAGAATTTTTTAGACTTATCACTGTTTTATTCGTTGTATCTTGTCCTATAGCCAATTAATCAAGATTAGACGATGATTTGATTTGTAATATCAACTTGACGGCAGTATTTAGGGAGTGATCTGTATCAGCTGTGCAAAATCATAAGATTAAGAGTTTGTCAGTTATTGGTGATTAAAGCTTGGAACTGTGAGTAATCCAGTTTCATGAGATTACTTCTTCTGGAGCTTTGTTTTTTTCCCTATCGCTTATGTTTTTATTGTGACCGCTTGTCAAGGGATTGTTGGGATTGCGTTAACAAGATTCAGTGTTGAGCCCCCCTAGGATTGGTTACGGTATCCTCCTATACATTGAGAAAATAAGCATCAGAAGGGCAAGGTAGACTGAGGATTATCTGGAATTTCACAGGGATTTGGGCACCCCCTTGGTTATCTAGGGGCGGGGAGTTTCCTGTAAGGGTGCACCAATTCAAGGGAGGGAAAGCTACGAGTCAGTTGTGAGGTTTCATCAGCGTTGCAGGAGAAAGAAAAGAAGAAAAGGCCAAACTTCGTATTCGAGGGTGGGTTAGAAAGAAATTAATATAAAATCCCATAGGATGAAGCGACTGTGTCGTGTTCTATCATCTCTTAAGCTAGTGGGATTTCTTTGCCACGTGGTGTCGATGTCTTCAAACGCTTTATTCCTATCCGTGACTCATACATCTGTCTTGTTAAGCCACATCTTTTCACAGTCCCGATTATATATATATATATATATATATATATATATATATATATATATATATATATATATATATATATATATGTGTGTATATATGTATATATATATATATATATATATATATATATATATATATATATATATATATATATATATATATATATATATATATATATTTGAATCATAGCCTGGGCCTCAAATTTATGGGTGTAAAACTTTTACGCTTCGTACTAAATAGTGATGTTGTATATGATGAGTTTGTGCTGCCAACTTGTACTTAAGTCGAGAAATCTACACTTAATGGTAGAGATTTTGAAGTAGTCCACCTAATTAAGTCCGAGTGGAGAAACCTTTTAAGCTTGAAACTAAATTGTAGAAGTTTCGCACCGTGATATATTGGCAACTAATCTTTTCCTTAAGATACAATTAATGTTAGGAATTATGAAGCTATTCTGCAACTCAGTAGCGCTAGATAATTTCTTAAAGCTTAACGAAGTAATGTGTGAGATTCTCACTCATTAGAAATGAAACTTAAGTCCAAGAAACAGTTGATTTTATGCATTTCTCTTTTCCATTTTACGCATTTGTTGACCATTTAATTATTTTAGTCGAGGAGATAGCGTGCAAAAAAAGTGTCTGACTAACATCAAGCTAGAATTTTGTATACAAGTCAATCTTTTGGCGCCTTTTAAGATTTTGTGGTCGGCTAAGTTCGTATGCGGGACATAGCTTGGCAATAGGCGTTTGAAAAAAACAAACCGGTGGAGAGCGGCCATGTCTCAACAATTATGGTGGACAATGTGATTTTCATGATCCTGAGTGCAGAATTAATTAGTAGACCGAAAATCAAGTTGATGTTAGTTTGTCCCTTGACAGGTCACTACGTTGATTTTTAGTAATATTTGAATAACTAACCTATCAAGTGTGAAAATAACATCGACTTGATTTTTTGAGTACTAACTAATTCTGTACTCAGGATCGTGAAAATCACATTGTCCACCATAACTGGTGAGACATGGTCGCTCTCCACAGGTTTGTTTTTTTCAAACGCCTATTGCCAAGCTATGTCCCGCAGATGAACTTAGCCGACCATATATTCTTAAAAGGCACTAAAAGATTGACTTGTATACAAAATTCTAGCTTGATGTTAGTCAGACACTTTTTTTGCACGCTATCTCCTCGACTATTTCAGGATTAAGAAATGATTATGGGGAATTTAATTAAAAAATAAAATATTTTCAAAAATTTTTAGCGAATAATAAAGAAACAACATGAAAACAACACTTATATAATATTATATTATTATAATGTATATAATATTACGCTTATATACCAATTCTTTGTATTGAAAGATCTTGTGCCTCCGTGGTGCAATGGTTAGCACACTTGCCTGCTGATTCAGACCTCGGTGTTTCGAGACTCGTCCAAGTTAAAGATTTTTTTCAGGTAAATCAATGCCGACTTAAGCCGACAACAGACGAGTCTCGAAACACAAACTTGGTTTCATCCAAACCAATTGACTCCGCGTCTAAAGAAGTTTCACTTCAAAAAGTTTCTTGTCAGATAAAGCAGATAATTGATTAAGGTATCGTTGTTAGGGCATCAGCTGTAGAACCTGGGGCCACTACTATAGAAAGGGGACACACCTTTATATACCTGACACACTATATGCACACTCTGTATAAACCTATAAAAATAAATACCTTTTTTCATTTTTTAACCCTTAAATACTAATTTTAATTGAATGGCTGGTATTACTAAACCTTCGTTGATTCGACATATGCAGAAGATACATTTTTTGGGTTGAAACTACACTTTTCTAGAAAGAAAACTATTATGAACTCATTATTAAATCTTTTAGTGAGATATACAAACATTTGATGACAAATAACTTAGTGGGAACATCAGAAGAATCTGAAATTGAGTGAACATTAATGCACCAGGTCCCATGCCCCAGGCCAAAAGCCCTAGGCCCTTTTCTAAAAACTCCAGGCCCCAGATTATCGGAAATTGGTCTCTGGTCCAAGGCCAATTCCCCTTGGCCCATTGTCACTTACCCCTAGGCCTATTGCCCCTTACCCCAGGCCCATTTTCCCAGGCTATAGGCTCATTCGACGACCAATTAATTCCCTACGTTTATTACTAAACGTTAGTCGAATCGACGAAGTAGCTTTGACGAGAATTTGCCAAAAAACGAGTGTATGCTCAAAAGGACTACTACCGCTATACTAGTAGGTATGTTACTAACCAGTGCAAGCACTGCAGAAGGATGGGGTATATAGGACCCATCACCATCGCATACGAGCGTAAAAGGTTAAGGTTCAAACTGTGCTCGTCGATTCGACTTCCATTAGCATTCCAGGGTTAAGAGGACTGTATAATGTTTTCAACCAGATGCTTGTAGGATGTAAACTAGACCCGTAATATATTACTTTTGTGCGGGTTGTCATTTTCCAATTTTTTTTTTAATACAAGGCGACGATAATAACTTAGTTAAAAATTACTTTAGACTGCATTTTAAACTTTAATTTGGAGTGAAAATAACTGACTTATCTTGCTTTTAACTTTTAGTAAAACACTAACTCACAATAAAAATAACTAACTATACTTGATCTGTATAAGTATAGGTAAAACTTTAACTTACAGCAGAAATTACTTACTTAGCTTCCTCCTAAGTTTGAGTAATGTTGTATCATTAATAACAAAATAAATTACACAATTAGATCTATCTTAATCCTGAGTAAAACTCTTAATAGAAATAACCCAACTTATTCAGTGTTGAAATAAAAACACAAAAATGTTCATTAATTTTTCTTAACGTCATTTATTTTCATAATTTTATTTACAATTATTATAATCTTTAATTTTTTTTTTTTTTTTTACTTTTTCAAGATTTATTTTACTATTTCCTTCACTTTTGTTTAATTTTAATTATAATAAACATAATAATAATTTCGCTTCAATTTAATTTATGCATTTTTCAGAAAAAAACAATAAGATGCTTAGGTTTACTCAGCGAAACTTATATTTTCACAAAAATATATAAACGATACATTTTTTTACACCTATTGCATTTTTAAAAATTGCTATCTACATTATTTTACTAGATTTCTTTAATTAAAAATTTTAATGTTCTTTCTCCATTTTTCTTTATTATTATTATTTTTTCTTTCAAGAAAAATAAAATTATTCTTTAAATATTTTTCTTATCTAAATTAGGTTACAAAAAAAACATTCTTTGTATGTTTATTTCGTTTTTATTTTTACTTTTTTCTCTTACATACTATTTTATTCTTTTAAATTACATTATTCATTTCACTTCCTTTTTGTTTTCTAAATTATTTTATTTATTCATTTTACATAAACACAAATTGGATCATTTCTGTAAGTAAGAAAGTTAAATATTCTATTCAGTACAGATTTTTAATGTATAATACAGATGCCGTTAAAATGTAATGTAAAAGAATAAGAAATATATACTAATCAAATATTTATAAATATATTTATTAATTATTTAAATCAGTAGTTCTCAAACTTGTTTATTCGTAATGCGGCAAATGACGTAAAACAACGGAGCCTTAAAAAGAAGAAGGAAAAACAAAATCGTCTGCCAAATATCATGTCACTATTTCGTAGACAAATGGACCTACACAAACCACCTATATTTTTTTTTTAATAAATCTTCACTAAACAATAATTATTCTTTAATCAAGTTAGTATTTTACAGGCCTGTTTAAGTTGGACATCAGAAGCTTTATTTGAAGTTTTGCTAACATTTATAAAGTAAAACGTAAAGGATTGTAAAAAAAAAACATTTTCTCTTAAATATTTTTTCTTAAATATTCTCTTAATATATCAGATTTTGGAATAAGCGAACTTAATTACTGTTTAATAGCGTCATAGATGTGCCACTATCACTGTTCATATACATTCACTGTTATGTTACTAGCTGTTCATATACCACTGTTATGTCATTATCACTGTTCATATCCATTCACTGTTATGTGACTACCACTGTTCATATGCATTCACTGTTATGTGACTACCACTGTTCATATACATTCACTGTTATGTGACTACCACTGTTCATATACATTCACTGTTATGTGACTACCACTGTTCATATACATTCACTGTTATGATACTAGCTGTTCATATACATTCACTGTTATGATACTAGCTGTTCATATACATTCACTGTTATGGTACTAGCTGTTCATATACCACTGTTATGTCATTATCACTGATCATATACATTCACTGTTATGATACTAGCTGTTCATATACCACTGTTATGTCATTATCACTGATCATATACATTCACTGTTATGTCATTATCACTGATCATATACATTCACTGTTATATCGTCGTTTGATTATAACGTCATTTCCCTCTGTCATAGTGGTGTCGTTAGTTTCAATGAAACAAAAAATCAAAACTAATGTTTGTCCTGTTATATAGAAAATTTCAAGTTTACCTTTGTGCATCTGTGAATGACGATTATTAATAGAGAACAATAATTTTGACATTTAAATTTCATTCAAATTTGACGAATAGTTTTTAAGATATGGAGGGGAACGAACCCAATACTACAACATATGCGGGAGCGTCTACGGAGGCCGTCGTGAGTCTCACGTCGATCTCCGACATGAGGTAGACTCTCTAAATCTTTTTATTAATGTAACTTTTTTCTTCCCCAATAGGCGCTAATGATGGCCTTTTAAAGGCTGAAAGTTGCTTTAGCAATAAAGTTTGTTCAATTTATGTGGTGAGATAGTTTTGGGGTTTCCTTTCTGAACCCAATAATGTTTCCTATAATGGAAACTCACTTTGGTCTAGAACATTTTAAATTTGGTGATTTCGGTACTTTTTTACTTCAGCACCCCCCTATATCCCATTGTGTTAATAGTTATTTAGACAAAGGAACATAATATACAGAGTAGCATATATTCCTTAGTCTGAATTACTATTAAGACGAAGGGATATTTATTCCAATGTATCTTGGGACAAAGGAATATCACACTTGTGTATATAATTGTGATAATATCCCTTAGTCTAATCAACAATTAAGATACAGGAATATTAAATATAAAACTGGCCGAGGAGTCCCAATGTCTTGGGGAGACAAACACACAAACCTTTGAGACTTTTGTAGGGCAGACTATTGTTTAGAACTATGGGGGGTGCTAAAGTAAACAAATGCCACCTAAATAAATGTTGTTTTTCATCATCCAGACAACAATACTAGCGTTACCTTCAGTCGGCTTAGAACCAAAAGACACTGGAAATATGTCACAAAATTATATCCATGTTATACCTTTAAATAATAATGCAATGAACAAATGTAGTTTGAAAAAATAAATACTTTTCATAAAAAGGACGTGTGAACTTAAGTAGAATGTTACATAATTTTACAACGACATAATATTAAAATTGATGATTAAAATTTGGATTTATAACGAAATAAAAGAACAATAACTTTTACAGAATAAGCGAGTCAAATCAAGGCTCTCTGCTATAATTACTTTGAATTCAGCTTTCATTATATAATCGGAATAAAAAAATAAAACAATTTCCAAAATCGACAATTAAAACTGAGATTATGCTGAACCCTTTTTATCTGTGTGTCATTAAATTCAATGAAGAGGGAGGGGGTAAGTGTAAACAAGTAAGGCGCGCTTCACGTAAGTTCGTGAGGCGATAATCGCCGGTTTCTGTGCGATTAAGTGTAAAATTTTAATAGTTGCATATTTTTGCTTCCGAGCTTACCGAAGGTAACGGAAGCTATGTGATCGATCTGAAGAACGAAACATTTTTAGGTCTCCGATTTCAAAAATTCCAAGACAGAAATCCGTTTCAGACATCAGGGATCATTTTTGGTTCCGTATCTGTCTGTCGTTCAATTTTTGCGAACCAACGCATCTTAAATACTACACGTCCAATTTTAATGAAATTTAGGTTATAGGTTATGAGTAGCCAATTGTTGGTCCCATATAAGTTTCAACTTTCTACGCTCATTTGTTTCTCTTCCACATGCACACAAACATACATTAATTTACACCTATAGCTTCAAAAGTACTTATCTGATTTGTATGAAACTTTTATAGTTTATCGGAAGTAGCCCGCAGATAGCCCCAGATTACTTTGAACCGTCTGCGCTCTTTAACTTTTGCTTAATTGATACTTTTATTCAAGTAAAAAATCAAAACAAGTTTTACAAATAAAAAAACAGGGGAAACAAACAAATTAGACAATAAAGGCGGAAATACACATGCCTGTAGCTAGAACAAAAACATGACAGGTACTTGCACTTGCAAGCTACTTGCACAAGGATATGTTAAATGGCATGCCTGTAGCTGGTAAGCAAGCAGATAAAAACTTAATAAAAATCCTTGGTATGCCAGTTACTGGAAAATACCCTCTTTTGGCATGCAAGCTACTTCCCCAATTTGACGGCATGTGTATCTACGTCTTAATGGCTTGTAAAAGCATAAAATCAAAAAGTACGTGATAGCATGCGAGGAAGCTATGTGCCACAACAATTGGCAGTCTATTTTTTATACACTTCAAGACCTTTAAATTGATGTATAACATGTCATGGTGACTAAAAACGTTTTTTTAGTTGCCCACCATATTGGCTGCCATCTTGGAAATATTAAGTTAAAATTCCAAATAGTGTAGAGTTGTCACAAATGCTGAGAAGCACCTGTGTGCTGAATTTCATGTTCCTAGCTATAGTAGTTTATGAATTGAAACATGCCAACGGACTGACAGACAGACAGAGCCGTTATATAAGGTTTCTTTTCGTTCAGAAACCTAAAAAGCAGATGATTCTAAAAATGAAATCTCGCAATTGATAGTGCTAGAGTTACCAGAGTTATCAGCAATTCATCAAAAAGTCAATATGAAAATTGGGTCACAGAAAAACTAAAAATAAAATAGCTGCCATTTTAAATTTCCGCTTTGTAAAATTCAATAAATTTATCTCTAAGTTAATTAATTTTTATAACGTTTCAAATTTTTAATAATAGTTAAAACATTCAAAATGGCCGCAATCCTAGATTGTCTTGAACTTTTGCCTAGATAAAATAAATTTACATTGACATTGTATTTGATCTCCGTAGCAAGATCCCTCAATACAATATTCTACTAGTTTTCAATCATTTAAAAAAGATAATAAAAATTCTATTTCTCTAATTTCCCAGAAAATCTGGCTCTGTTAGAACTTTCCTACGCCCATAATTATGATTATGCCAAGTTTTAACTTTTTAAGTTCAGAACGGGCTTCTGGGGACCTTGGAAAGACAAACACTCTTTTGTTATTTATCTATTTAGATTTATAATTAGAGAATTTTATTTATTTAAAATCATTTTTTAATATAAATACTCGTTGAAAAATTGTTCCTTTATAACCTTAATAGTATAATTCTTCATAGAAGAAATTATAAATATTTATTTACCAATCATAATGTAACACATTAGATAATAATATTGTGTTATGTTAAATTAAATATAATCTTAATAGAATAATAAATAATATTCAGTATTATTTTTAAAAATAAAATACGTCGTGTATTGAGTATTGATGTGTATCAAAACGTTATAATATTAAGTAGGCATTACCCAATACATAAATGCATCGCGGGTTTTACCTATAAAGTTTGTTTTATTTAATTAAATGTTATTAATTATTAAAATTAAATGTTAATTATTTAATAGAATCAATAATGTTATTGAATGTTGAATGAAGTTGTTAATGAATACAATAATACGATAAAGTCAAGGTTTAAGTATAATCAAGTGCAAACGTGGCTTTATAAGTTCGGGTAACTTTAATATCATATTAATCTGTAACCATCGAGATGTAATCAGGACTTGGAGAAATAGATCTTTAGAATTTTTTAATCTTATTCTTCTAACTTATCCCATTTTTAATCTTCATTACCTTTATAAATAATCCTACCGTGGGGTTCCGCAAGCCGAGCGGATTTCCATTGGAAATTTGTAGTTCAATGTTGTGCAGTTTAAACTTCCTTCATAACTACTACCATTGTGTGTGTTATTTTAAGTTACGATAATTTAAAAGAATTATTTTAGATGGATTAGAGTTTTTAGAATATTGCTTAGTTAAACATAATCGTAGTAGTTTAAAAGAATTTAAACTGCACAACATTGAACTACAAATTTCCAATGGAAATTCGCTCGGCTTGCGGAAACACTCGGTAGGATTATTTTTAATCTTTGCTGACTCTTCGAGGGGTTAATGAAGTCATAAATATCCCATTTTCAATAGGGATCCTCATCTCAACGAGCTTGATTTTTTGGTCATTTTCAAGTTTCATTTTGATACGTCAATTCGTTCGAGTTATCGTGCTTACAAGAAATCCGCAAGAAATTCTTATTATTACTGTTATTATTATTACTAAATTATTATTCGAATCGCTTTTCCTTGTTACTAAGTACAACTAAATACTTGTAGGAAGGTTAAAAGGTCAACCATTTGTAGAGAAATGGACTACGCTGTGTCTACTACCCAAGTTAATGATTGAGCATATTTATAAATCAAGTATTAATCAATTTACAAATTTAACTCTTTATTAATTCATCTTTACTTATGGAGGACTTTGTTTTTCGATTTTTCTAGAAAATTTACTTCATAAACTTGGTCCTTACGAGTATAAAACTCTAAATTTATTAGCACAACGATACGTAATGTTTTATATTTGTTTATAATATTCTTTATAGTAAATATAATAATATTTCTATATTTATGAAGGACTTTGTTTTTCTATTTTTCTTGAAAATTTATTGAGCTGAGCAAAGCGAGGCTCTTCACCTACACTTAGCATTTTGTTGGACACGTTCTTCTCCTAAACGGCTGAACCGATCGGCACAAAATTCGGCACGGTCATAGTGACCAACCACAGGAAGGTATACATCTGAAATGGTCCAGATTGCTACACTGGGGTACGGGGTACGGAGTACAAAAGTTAAAATAGTATATACCCTTCATGATGCATGTCCCTGGAAAGCTCTTTAAGAGTACAGTTATTGTTGTTATGTTCACTTTTGTCATACTTTCATTTAAGAGAAGGGTACAATAGAAAAACAGGAAATAAAATGTTTTTTAATTAAAAATTAGAAATATTACTATTTTTGATCCGATTTCAGCTGTTTATAAATAAAAATGTTTATTTCTAACTATCAGCTGTTTAATGGCTCATTGACTGTCAATTATGCAGGCTCAGCTCAATATTGCAAGCAGACAACTGCATTGCACACCTATAGTTTCTTAAACTTGGACCTTACGAGTATTTTACTCTATTAAGAAAATAGTTTTTTGTTTGCCCAACGATACGTAATTTGTTTTGTAATGTTGCAACCTCCAGTATAATTAATTTAAAGAAGCAAATTACTGCATAAGTACGTTACTGTATCTTTATTTAGAAGCCCTTGTTTTATTCGGATGCAATAATTATAAAATCCGGAAGTCCGGAGTTAGATATAGAACTGCAATTGAGCCTATATAGTCTGGTGAAGCTGCAAATGTTACCATAACACTTGGCTGAAGTACAAGATAACCCTTAAGCCTCTATATACTTTCCAAAACCAAATAGTTATAATTTAAGTTTTATGAAATTAACTAATATAGATTATAGATTACCTTCACGCTCATTTTTGTCAGGTTTTCATGTTTTAAGTTGTTACCAGATGAAGATTAAGAGTGCAAGTGGCGTAGATGTCGATAGAATAATGAAAAACTGGAAAGCTTCTCCACAGAAGGGTGTTAATTTCACAAAACTAGTTTTTCCCCCTACGTTTACATTTGCTCATTTTTTATTTTTTTTTATTTTTTTTTAACTTTTTGGAATTTTTATTGTACATAATTGCTTGTTTTTACACAGTACTTATGTAGCCATATTTAATTTTTATTGTAGGCACTGATGATGGCCGAGAGGCCGAAAGCTATAGCTTTGTGAAATAAACACTCTTCTGTGTAGAGGCTTTCCAGTTTTTCATTATTCTATTGTTACCAGGTCTTTTATTTGCCTGGGATGATAGAACCTTTATTTTCCATTTTCACCGTAAGCCTTAGCGAAACTAACCATTTTCAAATTCTTAGGAGATATAAACTTTTAGGGGTTAAGGAGTTATAAGTTGTTCTTAATTTTTCATCAATTTCACTCATCATTCACTTCCTATGGGGTAAACATCTTTTTCAACTTTATATTTTCTGCGTAACATAACCGGTATTTTTACTTAACCAATAAGTAACTAATGCGCAAGTACCCTCGTCTCTGAAATACGTAACCATAACCAAAAGAATTTCACCACTGATTTTGTTTTAAGGAATAAACCCTCTTGCAATTCTTTTTACGTTGTAACGTCCATTAATCCATTGAACTAACGTATTTCTGTAAGATTATATCTACGTTTGACGTATTTCTGTAAGGTAATATCTACGTTTGTCGTATTTCTGGAAGGTAATATCTACGTTTTACCTAAAAAAAAACAGAAACCTACTTTGCGATGAGACCATTACAAATATGCCTTTAACCGCACTGACAATTTCTAACGGTAGAATTCTCTTGTTCGTTACAACGAATAGTAACCATTCTGTTGGCAGATTTAACTGCCGATCTGCCATATTTCGGTTGGTTGATGTTTTAGAACCATATTTGGCAACAACTAAAATAACCTAGAAATTAACAGAAGAATCTCTTCCACCACTAACGAACCCCTTCATGCGACGAAACACTTACATGTACGGATTCTCCTCCTCACAATTAATTATTATTACATTTCTTATAAAAATATCAACTCAGGATGTAAAGAAATAAAAGAAGAAAAAAATTCAAATAAAGGCCTTGGATTTACTTTTTTCTTAAACAAAACAAAAATATAATAAGTCAAAAATAAATTGTGAATAATATAAGAAATTTACATTCTCAGACATTACAAAGAATACCTAGTTCGTTCAATTTTATTTACTTATCCTAAATACCTATTACAATCTAATCGTCTACAATTTTTTTATTAATACGATTTTAATATAATTTTTTTTTTTTCATTTCTTTTTTGTTCTATTTATGTATTAAATTTACAACTATGATACATACACATTTGATTTTTTTTTATTGCTTTTACATATAATTATAAGGGAAGGTAAAAATAAAAATAAAATTTCATCAACTTGTGACAATTTGATGATTAATCGTGTTTCTTAGTATACAGTATCTTAGTTATATTTTCTTATCATAATTTCATCCTTATAGTGGTTATTCTATATTTTATTTCAATTTTATATTTTTATTTAATTATTATACATTTTTTTAAAATTTCATTTAAAGTTTAATATAAGTAATAACTAAACGCTTTTTATATTTTATAATTGATTTAGTTATTTTATTTAATTTAGCTTATACCTTTATTTTTTACTTTTATTTATTGATTTATTTTTGTGTATAAAAAAATGATACAATCGATGACTGATAAACACATGAGTAACTTTTTTTTTTCTAAAATAAATTTATTTTCATATTTAGTAGTTGCTTTTTTTGTTTTTAGATGATATGATACAAAATACATTCTTTAAATTATATCTTGTGAATTGAATTTAAATTTATTAGTATGGTAACGCTTTTAAAGGCCAGGATGAAATATTTTCCAAAAGAAAACGTTTCATATTCATGTATGTATTTATTTTCAAATTTTATATTCTGTGTTTAATGTATTCAATATTTACACATAGTCTAATTATATATTCCATTTGTCAGGATGGAATTTTTGAATTTCAATTAATTTTACATAAATTTCTCATAGTTATTTTGATTCATTAAGTTCAAAATACATTTGAGAAAAATTTGCTTAAATAATAAATTTTAATTACTTTGAGAAGAACGAAAATTCTATGCAAAAAGATAAATCAGCAAATCAGCGCTATTTGGTTTTAAGTAGTGCTGTTTTTTATTGAAAGAACAGAGTTAAAGAGGGGGGACGCGCATGCGTTATTCCCTAGTAATAAACTGCGCATAATTCCCGCTCATCAGATAACTGTAAATGGAGCTCAACGGGGAAAATAAGTATGTATATACTATAATATGCCTCATTATTAGCATATTATTATTATGCATTCATTAGCATACAATGTCTCTGTAACTATTCTAAAATTTAGAAATTTTTAATATGACACCGCACTTACCTAATATTTAATTTAAAAAATGTTAATAAATAAATTAATAATATAACACAGATTTCTAGATCTCCTTTATTCACAGACATATTGCGAGACGGCGGTAACGTTAATACATTTTAAATTTGCTGACATTTTGACATATTTATCGTCATAAGAAGGAATTGGTTTTTACGCACATTATACAGTCTTATTTTTAAATATTTTAGTGTAGTCTTCGACTCCTTTTTTCCTGGATGATGATAATTGAATTGAAAACTGTAAACTAAATTACTAATATTAATTAATCTGAGTTATAATGGTAATCACTTTTATTTTTATCCTGGCTAATGAAAACATTTGTTTTTTTGTTTTTGTAAAAAGCAAGTTAAAATTATTATTATTTTTATATATTTTATTACCTACTAGATTTTTATTTTTATTTATTCATTTATAATATACAAAAGTTAATGTGTTCTCAACATATTATTTAATATTTCCGTGAAAACAATTCTTGTTATCAACTTTTATTGTTAATTTAAAATAAAACATTTTCATTATCAGTATTAATTTATTGATAATTATTATCATCTGTATTAACAATTCAAAAATAAATTGTGAAACATTTGTTTTCCTTACTAAATAATATAAGAATATAATCAACATTTGCAAATAGCAATGCCTGTATGTGTATATTTAATTTTACAATATTATTTCTAAAAATGAAAAGAAGTAATAATTATCTACTAACTATTAGAAATAATAAAATAATAATTAGACATTTATGGAAGAAGAACAAAGTAATAATACTTGCTGAATCTGAATAGTACTGGTTATCACTTCATTATCAGCAAAATTGCAGAGAACTCGAGGAAATTAATTTAATTATGAGGGAATTTATTACAAGGTATGTGGTTTCTACAGGTCATAGACGTCGATTTCTGTAGTAACATCGTACATCGACTAATTAAACAGATTTTTTATGTAGACTTCTTTTAGTAATATTGTACATCGACCAATTAAACAAATTTTTGACATCAACTGTATTACTTGGACATTGATCAATTGACAAATCTTTGACGTCGACTTCTGTAGTAACATTGTAGATCGATTAATTCAACAGATTTTTTGACGTCGATTTCTGTAGTAACATTGTACATCGACTAATTGAACGGATTTTTTGACGTCGATTTCTGTAGTAACATTGCACATCGACCAATTGAAAATATTTTTGACGTCAGCTTTTGTAGTAACATTGTACATTGATGAATTAAACTGATTTTTTATGTAGACTTCTTTAGTAATATTGTACATAGACCAATTAAACAGATTTTTGACATCAACTTCTGTATTACTTGGACATTGATCAATTGAACAAATCTTTGACGTCGACTTCTGTAGTAACATTGTACATTTATTAATTGAACAGATTTTTTGACGTCGAGTTCTGTAGTAACATTGCAGATCGATTAATTGAACAGATTTTTTGACGTCGAGTTCTGTAGTAACATTGTAGATCGATTAATTGAACAGATTTTTTGACGACAACTTCTGCAGTAATATTGTAGGTCGATTAATTTAACAGATTATTTGACGTCGAGTTCTGTAGTAACATTGCAGGTCGATTAATTCAACAGATTTTTTGACGTCAAGTTCTGTAGTAACGTTGTAGATCGATTAATTGAGCAGATTTTTTGACGACAACTTCTGCAGTAATGTTGTAGATCGATTAATTGAACAGATTTTTTGACGTCAAGTTCTGTAGTAACATTGTAGATCGATTAATTGAGCAGATTTTTTGACGACAACTTCTGCAGTAATGTTGTAGATCGATTAATTGAACAGATTTTTTGACGTCAAGTTCTGTAGTAACATTGTAGATCGATTAATTGAGCAGATTTTTTGACGACAACTTCTGCAGTAATGTTGTAGATCGATTAATTGAACAGATTTTTTTACGTCGACTTCTGTAGTAACATTATAGATCGATTAATTGAAGAGAATTTTTTGACGTCGACCTCTATAGTAACATTGTATACAAAGATCAGTTAAACATATCTTCGTTATAAGTTTCATGAGTTCTCGAGGTAGATAATCTGCTTTATAGAAAAGTCAACACTTCATTAGTATAAACTTCTCTAGGATCAAAATCTACTTTATATCACATGATCAAATTCACAATCACATGACTGTTGTTTAGTGGATATTATTCAAATTGAAAAGCCTACTGTCAGAACAATTCTGCAGCTCTTTTATATTAATTCCTTGAAGACATCAAGGTTCGAGATTTCATTAATCAAAAAATTATACCGTTATTTCAGAAGTTAGATTCAGAAGTTATTTTAGAAGTTCTTGTTAAATCGTCTACTTTATACAAAAACTTTGCAGTTATTTAATATTTAGCATCGTAAAGACGATGCTAGAACATGACTAAAACTATGATCTACTTCGACTTATTTCCTTCTATAAGCAATATTTTAGTGTTTAGACACATATTATACCTTCGAGTAACTTACCTATCGTTATCTATAGAAAATTCTGTTTTTGTGATAAAGGTTGTCTTGGGATAACATTAGTTACAAGAAATTCTTTTTCAAATGGACCTTTTGTAGAACGTCGCTCTTCCATCATTTTTGTTTTTTAAGTTAGGTCAAACAAATTGTTTACACCACTTTCTATTGGGTATTTATGTTTTGAGTTGTGTGCAATTTTGTTGATAATGATATTAAAACTTTCTCAGTAACTTTAACATCTTTGCTGCAATATCACTGATGACTTCTTCCTTTTTTTCACATAAATTTCAAAAATCCTTATAGTGGACTTTAGTAGCTATTTTGCTTATTCCATTTTACAAGAAAATATATCTGATTAAAAAATAAATTACCTGATTACATTATAGTTTTTTTTTTTTTAATTTATTATTTATCTAAATATATTATGTATATATATATATATATTTTATCATGATCTATTTATTAAATAATATGCACATATTGATATGTATTCGTTCCTCTTGGTTGGCCAAAAATAGCTTTAAAATTTAGTTTAAAATAAAAATTTAAAATAATAAAAATTAAAAGTGAGAAGAATTATTCTATTTTACAAAGAAGATTTTATGTGGAAAGTGGCTGCTATTCAAGATCGAGTCTTAAAGAAAATAAATAACTTACTACTTTTAGGAGAACAAATGTGTCAGTTTGTAAAATCTATCACTACATGCGGTAAATTAGATTTGTCCATATCATAACTGCAAATTTAATGCTAAATCGTTGTGAATTATTGGCAGTAATACCTTCAAATGGTAATATGATTTAAAGTAAATTCAAATGAACATAAATAAAATTAAAGTTCAGTTTAAATAATTGGCTGAACTTTTTGTACTAATGTAACTTTTTTGGATCAATTTATAAGTTCTATGAAAAGTAGCCAAATTATTTCAAATGAACAATTAACGTTCCTAACGCTATTAGTTATAGAATTTACTACGTTTTTATTAGCTTGATTTCTTGTTTGTTTGTTTGTTTGTCCGGTAAAAATCTGGCAATCGATTTCCAACTAACTTCCCGAATAGCTAGACATTTGAGACTTTTAGCATAGCTCAGAACACGATGACAATGCATTATTTTAATACTTTTAGCCATCTTTCAGCAGAATTTAATTGGTTTTCAGCAAATTTTACTGTACGGAAAGTTAGTTCGGAAAAAATCAGCAAGTTATTTTATTTGTTTTGCCATGCCCAATATTTACGCAATCTTCATTTTGACGGGTCTCAAATTTGTGATAGATAAACATTGAATGACAGCAAAACAGGAAATATCGATTATATTATTTATCGATTATATTATTTATATTATTTAAAATACATCGATGGCACGGTTTAGACTTGGTGTTGGGGAGATCTGTTGTACAAAGATTTGTCCTTTTATAGGTTTCAGATCATCTCTAGATGGTTGTCATTTATGTGAAGTAAATACATTCGGAACTTTTTTTTTTTTTCATTAACATTATTTATTATATAACAATAACAATTATATTATCAAAATTACATACGATTCAACTGAAAATTTAAAAATGTAGGATATAAAAAGTTCTTTTTATCTTGAAATTATTTATTTATTAGTTATACTCTGTATTTTCAACTTAAAAGTTTTAAAAATTATTAGTTTTAGCTTTTTAAATTGTGTGTCGGTCTAAATAATTGACTGTCTTCTCAGGATATAATAAGATGGTTCAACATATTTAGACAACTTTTTTTTTACAGAGATAACCGTTCGTGGTCTGTGATTGGTCCGAGATAACCGTGATTGGTCGATGTTACATTTGTTGGGCTAACTTTGTCCGGCAAATTTGGATTCAAACATATTGCACATTAGGGTCGACAAATATAAAGAATTTATACATTTTTGGATTTTAACATTTTTATTTTTATTATTTATTAATAGGTGAGATATTGATTCATTTCGGGATGAACCCATTAGGGGTGAATAATACAAACAAATTAAGTTATTTGAATTGATCCTTTTCAACCCTTTGTTGTGTAAAACAAAATGTAGTTTATCTACGATTAATACGAAATATAAACATTATATCTCTGTTTAGATGCGTAGAAAGTGATTATTTTCGTAGTTGTATTCAATGCGCATGAGCGTTTCATAATTCTTCACCTTATCGCACGATTAGCGTGTTTCTTTTCATTTAAAAAAACTAATTTGCTGTTTGTTTAATTTAAGTAACTGTTTTTTTCTGTATTTATTATTAAAATTCAACAATTGTAGATAAAGTACGGTACGCAACAAAGTGGGAAAACTGCATTTTGCTTTGCTCATGTGGTTTTACTACCCTCGCTGTCGCTCGGGTGCAAACTCCACACTCACATGCAAAATTCTACTTTCCGCACTAGACGCGTAATGTAGTATTTTATCATTACCCAGCATTAATTTGTTGTCTAATTAAATTAATAAAAAGATTTATTCAGAATCGGTTCTTGAATCAGCCACTTTCTATATAAATCGATTTTATATGACTACATGTATATAAAATAAATAACATTTTCATATATATTTCAAAGAGAAACGCTAGATTCTTCTTTAAAATATATATTCATAAACAAATTAATTTATAATAAAGCCTTACCAAAATTGTGTATCGAGTGCTCGAAATCAAATATTTACAATATCAACAAATAATTTATTAATAATTAAAATTTTGTACGCAATAATACAAGAGCACATTTTTAACAATACAACAAATTTACAAAAAAAAAAACCTTTTAGTTTAAAATGTTTTACTTAAAGACATAACAGCTGACATATTTCTTTAACAATATTTAATAAAAATCTTTTAAAATAATAAAATGTATAATTATAAATAACAATTATTTATTTATTTTTGTTTATAGGATTTATTTTGCTCATTTTATTTTGTATCCTTAACATTTATTTTTAAAAAATAATCACAGTGATCACGATGAAAAAATAAATAAAATTTAATTATTGGAATTTTTTTTTTTTTTTTTAACAATTCTTAGATATGTAAACAATAACACATTATTAAAAATTTTGAAAAAATTAATGTTTGATATAATTTTCAACATTTATTTTTCTTTGAGACACGAACAAAAGTTTTTTTCTTAGTTAAATAAATCAATGAAGGTAACTTAAATTATGCAGTAAGAGTAAGTAACTTAAACTTTTAAATTAATACTTAGACTTGAAATTATATTTTATATGTTAAATACGCTAATATAACCAAAGATACATAATATGTTTGAAATCTTTTCCAAGCTCAATAATTATTCTGAATGGCGACTATTGGTTTATTTAGAAAATCTTTCATATCTATCAGATTTATATAAGAAACAAATTTGAGCTTTTCAAATAAAATTATTAACATAGTTTATGTATTTCTTAAATTTACTCACAATTATATTATGATGAATCGTTATTTGGTGATAACTAACGTAATGTCATTCTAGTAAATGGTATCGTCCTAAACTAATGAGTGGGAACAAGTCGAGGGTTGGTGTAACGATGGAAAAGGCAACTGGAGATATGAAGTTTCTTTTATTTTTAGAACGATGAAATTAATTATATAACTTATAAACAATTCCTACTTTTTGGAAGCCTCTTACCAGATTAGAATCCCGACCTAAACGGGTTTCTATCTGAGTCGGATTGCTCCGGTTTTCTAAAAGGATTCGAAGGTTCTGCAGCGGGCTGTGGCTGTCTTTGGTAAGTCGGTTCCGGTCGTTGAGGTGGTTGATATGCCTCTTGTCTGGATTGTTGCTGTTGGTAACTAGTGTTTTGTTGGTAACCAGGTTGCTGCTGTTGATAACCAGGTTGCTGCTGTTGGTAACCAGGTTGCTGCTGTTGGTAACTAGGTTGCTGCTGTTGGTAACCAGGTTGCTGCTGTTGGTATCCAGGTTGCTGCTGTTGGTATCCTGGTTGCTGCTGCTGTTGGTAACCCTGTTGCTGATAATTCTGCTGTTGGAAACCCTGAAGGTTATAATTGTCTGGTTGGGTCGTGTCGGTACCTAGACTGGTCTCTTCAACTTGTCCTTCGTATTCTTTACCGTACTCAAGGTGGTTCTTGTAGCCGTCGGCTACTGGTTTCTGATCTTGCATAGTATAGGTTTGATATTGCTTCTCGGGAGGATCAGCCATCAGAATGTTAGCTTCGTTTTCAAACGGTTTAAAATCATAAATATTTCGCAGATAATAAAGAATCGGTACGTAAAGAAGATTGGAGAACGCGATTCCGAAATTTAACGCTGTAAAGCCGATGGCCTCTACTACACCTCCGGCGATAATAGGTCCTACGGCGTAAGCTAACGAGTAAGATATGTCTGCTATGGCATAGATGCTACCATAGACAGATACATAGCGCACGTCGACCAAGTAGCCTAGTGTTGGAAGAAGCGCCGTATCGATCAAAGCAATACCAAAACAGATGCCGCAAATAGGGATCATTAACATTTTGTAGGATGTTGAAAACGGTATGATGAAGCAGCATAAACCTTCGAGAGCTAAGCCGCCCGCTGCCATAAGCCACTGATACTGAGGATAAAGTCTGGCCATTTTTACAGTTAAAACGACTCCAAATACATGAGGGAAAAATGCCGGCAACCAGATCATCCCTATTTGCCATTCTTCTTTTGTGATGTTGTCTTCCATCCAAAGAGATATTGTCGGCTCTAAGAATGCCAGAGCAACGTTAGACATCATAAGAGCGCCAGCACAGCACGCTATGTATGGATCGATAAACAATCTCCAGATAGGTGTCGAATGTACAGGAACCGATTCTTTTACTAATCGTATACTTTCTTTAAAAGGTTTCATTACCAGAAGTAGCATAAAGCCGTCGGCTAGAGATATAAAGGCGAGAATCAAGAAAGGCACTTCTTTGCCTGCAAATTGATACAACGCTCCTCCAAAGGGCGGTGCAACTAAACACCCGAAACTGATGAATGCCAGTGCTATTCCCAGAGCTTTGGATCTTTCAGACTCTTCGGTGAATCGATCGGCTATCATGGCCAGACCTGAAGTGTCGGCGAAAGCCGAACCGACTCCTTGTAAACTTCTCGCGAAGAATAAAACACCGTAACTTCGACCGCAAGCGAATACCGCTGTCGAAAGGAACATGATGCAAAGGCCGATCATCATAGGAAGATCGTATCCTATCCTGTCTATAAGAGCACCGGAGAAAGGGTTTATCATGAGCTGGACAATCGCTTTGGACGCGAAAAGAATTCCTGTCGCTTGATCCTGACCGTGATGATCTCTCGGACCCGTTATAGTCTCGTTATAATAGTCTGGGTCGTCACCCCAAGCTCCGACGTACCTGAGGTAATCTGGAATAATAGGCACTATCACCATGTACAACATGTTGTCGAGGAGTAAAGCGATGGATACGATAACCAGGATGAGTTTTCTTTGAGCTTTGGGCTCTTGTAGTTTCGACCATACTATTTCTTTGATCTCTCCTATTTCCAAGTTGACGATGGGAACTTTCACTCCTCCTACCGTTTCCCAACAGGCTTTCAGGGGATTCAGTATGGCCGCCATCGCTGTTTATATCCTCAACTTGACGAGAACTCAACGATAAGTTATTCCTAATTTCCTGTACTAGGAGTCCATAGCGTCCGCACTGTTTACTAGGGCCGCAGCAGTCCTAATCTCTACCGAATCTAAAATTATATAACGGCCTAGAACGGTACTTAAAGTTATCAGTGAGGTTTCGAACTATTTTCATCGTCTCTGACGACGGTGGTGTTGGACGTGTTGCTCCTTGGCGTGGTCGGGGTCGGTGCGACACAAACTTGTCTCGCCTCGTCCCTCAGACACTGTCGCCCATGATCACAAACCTTGAAAAGATACAAACAAAACCCCGAGATTAATCCTTCTCTATTATCAACGCGACAAAAACAGTTTAATGTATCTTTTTTAACGTTTCTTTACATGAAAACAACAATCAGAAGAAAAAACTTTAACTTTTTCTTACACCCGATTTGTATCCAATCAAAGGTGTGAGATCATGTGTATGTGAGGGATTTTCATCCGGAATCGTTTGTTTTATTAGTGAATGCGTCAACTGAAAATCTACGTTTCGTACTCTCCGATCCATACATTGTCACATCCTTACCTCCTCATTAAAACAAAATGAATCAAAAGGTTCGGATGCAAGTTAACATGTTATGAGCGAGGAATCGGTAAAAATGGTATTTGGATGGACCGCGTGAAACCGGGACGAGAATCCATCACACACGCTGACAACCTCTACTGACAACAAACAACTTGAAAATAAGCATCCATATAAAGAAACATTAAAAATCAACAATGCGACCATATTTGAACATCCAATTTCATTTACTTACAACAAAAGCTTTCCTTTCAGCAATATTATTCAAAATCTTTATCAAATGCTAGATGATCAAATATTGTCTGACAATCATACTATAATAAAACAAATAATTCACACATCATACATGATTTGAAGAAAAGAAAAAAAAATGTACTCAAAAATAATTAAATAGCACGTCAATATAAGTGTTTCAATTTTTGTTCAATTGTAACAGGACTCGTTTTCTGATAACTAAATCGGTCCCACCCTTCTAATAAAATAACCTTTTATATTATGTTAGTTATATATTTTAAATAATCAGCTACTAAGTATTGCATGGACAAACTTTTTAAATTATTTACTAAATCCTTAACCCAAAATATATAACATATCTCTGTCCACGCTCGTGTAACTTACCTCTTTATTTAATACCCCCAGGCTGCCTTAACTAACTCAACCCACAAATTTATTTCTTACTTCTAACCTCTTAATTATTATTTTGTTGTAAATTCAAGTTAACTGAAGGTGTCTTTACGGTCTATCCCTTTCAGTATTTGTTATTAATTTATATAGCATAAAATATTAAATAAATATAATATTTTTTACATATACAGCCAGGCAAACAAATTTTGTGCGATAAATTATTTTATAACTATTAATTTTAATATACCACTTATTATTAATAACTTTGGCACATTGGTTTTATATTTCTGTACGAAGTACGAGAAGAAACCTTATAATATAACGGCTCTGTCTGTCTGTCTGTCCGTTGGCTTCTTTCAATTCATAAACTACTATAGATAGGAACATGAAATTCGGCACACAGGTGCATCTCGGCATTTGTGACAACTGTACAATTTTTGGAGTTTTCACTCTTCATATTGCCAATATGGCGGGTGAAGTGTTTAGTCACCATGACATGTTATACATCAATTTAAAGGTCTTGAAATGTAGAAAATGAATATGCAACTATTAAAATTTTAACTTAATCGTACAGAAACAGGCGATTATCGTCTCACATACTTATGTGAAGCAAGCCTTACTTGTTTAGATTTTGTTTCATTAAATACTTCTCATACACCAATTAATAAAAAAAAATCAATCTGAACAAGAGTATTTGCTGAGTTTTCCACTCAAGGTTTTCTACCTGGCTTCCTAAGTAAATCTCATTTTGAGTTCGGCGTTAATTTCAAGGTTGAGGTAGCGTATCTGGGGCATCATGTATAAAAATGAAAATAACTGGCACATATAATTAAAGTCTTTTCTGTATATTGATAAAACATAACCATAAACTAATTATGGATTCTTCTTTATTTAACAAGTTTTCTCTTAATACATTTTCCATATTCAGTCCTCTATTTTCAGATACACCTTTATACAGGTCGATTTTGTGAATCTTGGGTGTATGTATCTGTCGTAGATTAACTGGGCCTCGATGTAGCGTATCTGGTTTTTCGAGAGAGTATGAAATGAAAAAGAATACATATATAATGCAATTTTTATCAGTATACAGGAAACACTTTAATGATGTATGCATTATATATGTTAGTTTTTTTCATTTCTATACATGATGCCCCAGATACGCTACCTCAGCCATTTTAATATCATTCTTAAATTGACAAGGTCTCCAGCGAAGCACTAATGCATTAACTTTTTGAGGTATTGCCCAATTTCTCTTGTATTCCACTGCAATCTATAATTAACATTTCTTGCCCTGAGGAGGGGGGGGGGGGACTAGTATAGTTTCTTTCCATCTCTACTTTGCGTTTCTGTATACTTCTTGCTCCTTGTAAAGGTTTTTAATGAATTGTGTTTGATTTGCGTCAAAAATATTTTAATTTATATAGTTATGTCTAAGCACGTGAATGATTGTTTTTAATCAAACTTAATTAATTTAACTTTATTTAATTAAAGTTCACGGTCAAATCGAATAGTCCATATAACTTTAGCCCAATTATTTTTTTTCCTCTTGGAAATAGGGAAACATATTAAATAAATATTTCTTTTTTTAGCCCTGCTAATACCGCAGAAGGCATAATTCACTAAAAATTGATATGAAGGAATAAGTCGTGAGTTTTAAGCACGGCTTTACTCTAAGAACCATTGTTGATAATGAACTTTCCCCTCGCTGCTTGGAACAGAAGGGCGTAGTAGGGGAAGCTATGTTGGATCACGCCACCTAGCGTGACTTACCTCAACTAAGAAACTCCCCCCTCTACTCGGATGCAAAGCTCTGTCACGAGACCTTCCACTCGGTTTCCTTCCCCTACCTTAATGCTACACTACACCGACCGATATTTCTCTTTTATTATAAGAGTAAAGTATTATCTTTTCTTTATTCTGGCAAAATTGTTGGTACTTTGAAAGTTTATTTTTTTGAGTGTTTGTACTTATATAATATTATGACTTGACTTATAGTACATTTTATATTCTTTATATTAATAGCTTAGTAACCTATATGACTAAAAATAATTCAATATTACATAGAAGAAGAAATCGATAAAGATTAGTAAAATTAGAAATCCCCCTCTAGTTAAAACTGAGAATAACTCGAAGCATTTAGAGAGTTAAACTGCGTTAAGTGATATTTTAATGATAACTAGTTGTATTTCGACTGTGAATGATATTGAATTTAAGGTTAGTGAGGATCAGTTAAAAAGAAAAAAAGTCTTATATTTACCCACATTACGGATAATATAACTTCCTTCTTCAAGGTTATAGTCCAGGAGATAGCGTCCAAAAAAAGCTAGAATTTTGTATACAAGTAAATCTTTTAGCGCCTTTTAAGAATATGTGGTCGGCTAAGTTCGTCTGCGGGACATAGTTTGGCAATAGGCGTTTGAAAAATAAAAACCGGTGGAGAGTGGCCATGTCTCACCAATTATGGTGGACAATGTGATTTTCATGATCCTGAGTACAGAATTAGTTAGTAGACTTAAAATAAAGTCGATGTTATTTTCACACTTAATAGGTTAGTTATTCAAATATTACTAAAAATCAACGTAGTGACCTGTCAAGGGACAAACTAACATCGACTTGATTTTTGGTCTACTAACTAATTCTGTACTCAGGACCATGAAAATCACATTGTCCACCATAATTGGTGAGACATGGCCGCTCTCCACCTCTCTTGTTTTTATCTTCTCATCTCTCCACTTGTTTTGTTTATGTTTCACTCAGTATATATCAAGTAGTTTATTAGGTACTTAGAGTTCACTCTGATACACTGAACCTATATGCTAATCCTTACAGAATGGCTAATCAAAAGTTGTTTTTAATCGAAAAAACATTTTCTCTTTCTATTTCGTTCTAGAAAAAGTTAGATTGGATAAGATTAAAGAGAAGGACGGGAATTTAAAGAGACGTGAGAGAGGAAGGGGATGATAATGGTTCTACTTTTCAGCGCCAGAGGGTGCTATTAGCTTCCCCTCAGTGTATCCTGACATGATGTACCAGCAGGGGAGATTGCCATCACAAACACACACACTATTAGCTCAAGGCATCACCTC
The DNA here is from genome assembly GCA_951217055.1 of Gerris lacustris. Lineage (NCBI taxonomy): Eukaryota > Metazoa > Arthropoda > Insecta > Hemiptera > Gerridae > Gerris > Gerris lacustris. The sequence goes on along the minus strand of OX578281.1, from coordinate 1,884,229 downwards.
CTCCCACAGAATATTCACAATTGCAATTTACGGCAACTTTTAACCAGAATTTCCTGGCAATATCATCTAAAAATTGTTTATAATTTTCATAATAGTTATTTATCAACCTAGGGAGTAAAGTAAACCATTATTCCCTGAGCGAAAAAGTTGGTTCTTGAGGCGAAGCCGAAGGAACCATGGTCCCTAAATCCCGAGGCGAAGCCGAGGGAATAACTCTAATTAGCTCCCGAGGCGCAGCCGAGGGAGATAATTATCGCGAGGGGAATAATGGCACTTTACTCACGAGGTACATACAATATTTTATCTCCAGTAGGAAGAAAATTCACATTTTCGTCCATTGCACAGTTTTTATTTATTATTTTAATAAATAACAATAATTATTAGCACTTTTAATAGCAGATATAAGAGATTCAATATTAAATACAAATAAGAATTGGAATTAAACTCAAATAGAGGGTTATTTAGATGCAGGTTATAAACAATGAATCAATGATAAACATAGTCAAAAAAGCGCAGTGCCGCCAACCTGATTTTAACAACTTCATTACATTTGCCATTCATTTTCTACTATTTATAAAATATTTAAGTTGCAATCTTTACTTTTTTGCCCTACTTTACTTTTTCGCCCTACTTTTACTTTTTCTCCCTCCTTTTTGAGTACAGAGATGAAAAGACCTGTTTTAGTCCCTCTAAACTAATTCAAAATCATAACTTTTTCTCCTTACTGGAGATAAAATTAGTTTATTGCCTTACTTTAAGTTGAAAACGCTATTTGTTAATTTAGCTAATATACGAGGTGAGCGTGGAAAACCTATTGAAATCCAGTTAAATTGAAAAATTAGTACAAAACAATGGTGTTTGTTGTCAAATTGTACAAATTTGTGAGGGAGATGAGTGTGTATTGTATTATGCTCCTGCTGGAACTGGAAGCTCCAAACTGTAATTATTATTCTATAATTCATTCCTAGAGATAAGAAACAAGAGAATGCTCTATTCACTTGAGTCATCCATATGCATTGCTTCCGAGCTCACTGAATATGACAGAATCTATGTTTTATTTATACAATGCTGATGATGACTTCTTGCGATTAATATTCGGTTTTGCGTATATAAAGCTTTTGAAGATTCAAATTATTTTAGTCTACTTTACATCAGCCTTGAGTGTCCCAACAAGTCTCAACTTTACGGTGATCGAGCTTAAATAATTTTTAGAGTTTGGGATTCTGTTCCAGAAAAGGTATTTCAACATTTAAGCCGAACTCTGATCTCGCATATGTTTTAAGTATTTATACTATTTTTAGGGTCCGTAGGCAAAACCAAGGACCCTTATGTTTTCCTGCGTGTGTCTGTCCGTCCGTCATCTCGCCTGCTCTCACAGCTACACCTTTCGTCCGATCACTTTGAAATGTGGCATGTATGTGTCTTGTACCTACCCACATATTTTAAAAATATAGCGACTTAAAAAAAATATTTTTCAAAAAAATTAGGGTAAAAAAACTTAAGGGTTAAAAACTTTTTATTTTTTTTTTTTCGACACCGTGAGGGGTATTATATGAAAGGGTACGCTGATTACAAAAATATATAATTCTTTGGTTATAACTTTGACAGGACGAGCGTAGGCAAGTTTGAAGTGGGTGTGAAACGTGTCCCCCCCTTCTATCTCGCTTATGTGAAGTGCAAAAAATCTGAAAAAATTCCTCAACATTCTTCGACCAAAAGTAAAGATACCACTTTTTGGAAATTTCGAAAAAAATATTATTTTTATCTTTATTGACAAAATACGTTTTTTTATAACTATGGCCTTTTCGATGTATTTATATGGTTGTAGTCCGGTTCAGTGGCAAAAGAATACTTTATCAGAAGTGTGTTTATGTGTTTTGAAAAAAAAAATATCAGACCCATAGGATAGTTCAAAGTAAACTTTTTAGCATTTTAAAAACACCATCAATAGGGTACTACTTAAACTATACAGAGTTGCCTACGGACCCTCGCTGTGTGCTGCCTAGCACACACTTGACCTGTTTATTGATATTATCACCACAGGTTTTTCAGCTTCTTGTACACTAGACAGTTGTGGAAAATTAGAATGCCCCATAAAAGTTGAAGGGTGCAACCCTGTATATACGAAAAAGCGCCCGGAAAACGTGGGGGGGGGGGATTAACAGAAAAGATCCAACATTGTTGAAAATAAGACCAGTTTTTTAAAATGGTATTTTTATATTAATTATTATGATTATCATTTGTATTTTAAAAGTTTGTTTATTGTCTCATTTTGTCTATTGTGTGTATTTTTATTGGTTGCTATTGATGACAGGGAAATGAATAGTGCATCATTGTTTTAGCGAAAGAATGGTTAGCGAGTGCGAGGGAGAGGTTCATTGTGTCGAGGGTAGCTGCTAGGGACGCTTGTCCGGGGTCTTTGTGCCACTGACAGCAGAATAAACAACAAAATAAAAAGGTTGTTTCTACTGCGGCTCTTTTCCCGTGTCATCTTTTATTCAAGTTGTTTGGTTTTAATGTTGTTGTTTTGTAACCTTACTTTGTGATGAGATGAAGTTGTTTTAAATGTTGTTTATTTTTTATTCCGAGCTTATTGAAGGTAACAAAAGCATTGTGGTCATTCTGAAATACCTTAGTATTTTGTAAGGTAAACAACTTTATTGATCGAGTCTTACAGAAAGATTTGATCTTTCTGATACAGTAGCAGCGGCTGAAGGAGCCCCATCTTGGCTTGTGACCCATCTATTGCTGTGTGAAACCTCGCTCGCACTATTTGTAAGAACATAAAATTGTCATCATGTTTTGGCACAGCACTAATACAGTAGCATAATATTTTTTTTATATTTTAATAATGCTTTTATATTTTTTTTATCTTGGTTTTTTTTACTTAAATCTCGTAACCTCTCACCTGATTGGGAGGTTTTTAATTTTTGTTACTTTTTTAGGCGTAATTATAGTATGTTTGTTATGTAATAGAGTGCCTCACTTGTGGCTTCAGCTGTTGAGGACTCTTAAAATATGTTTAATAAATAAATAAATAAATAAATAATGATAATACAATTTTTAAGAATTATAACTTTTTTCTTTTGGAACGAAGTTCCTTATGGCACGTCCTAGAGCCCGGGAGGGAATCCGAAAACAACGACCAAAATCACCTTCACAAAGCCAAGCGTCACAAAATCTACCGATGACGATAACTTGAGTAAAAGATGACCGAGTTAGTTGAAATTTGGAACACATGTTTATTTCACCAATGCCCAGGCTGAGGTTGTTGGACAACGTTATCCGACCAAGCGTTCACGCGTAACGCTCGTGTAAACTGTAAACGTAAGCTTCAAATTTAAAATTGGAATTTTAGGACGGGAAAAAATTCTAACTTCATCCATTTCATGAGACAAAAAACTTTTTTAAATAATTATTTTTAGTAAAACGAACACCGACACTGCTTGAAGTGATAAAGATCGCTAAATTTTATTAAAGTGGACTTAAACGTTCAAAATAAAGAAAACGTTTATACCAATATCTTACGTTCTAAGTAACGATTTTAATAAAACTTCTTACACATCGCCTAAAGTACAATTGAAACAGGCATGTAAAAGTTCAACCTAATACAAGCAGACGCTTTTTAGTATTAAAGAGATATATTTTAAATTAGTAGGCCGGGTAGGTAGAAAACAGTCCTATTTCCTAACAAACATACTCTTTAACTATAAAGTTATCATGATAACTTATTTCTCAATATTCAAAACATTATTGCAAGACGCTTGCTTTAATGATACAAATAATGATTTTCTTTTAATTTTGCCTTAACTCTGCTAGGTATACAAACAGTTGGTTACTTCTAAATTTGTCTCTTTTCTAACTCCGCCATGTATAAGTAGTTAGCAACGGTATATACGTACTTAGCAATGTGATTCTATTATTTATATTTAATGAAAAATATAAGGAACCTTGTTCCTACCGGGTGTCCCGCGACACCTATTTTTTATAATAGTTTTGGCGGCGCTTTGGAAAATTCCCCGTCTTCCTGGTGCTCCCATCCGTCCCCATATATATATATATATATATATATATATATATATATATATATATATATATATATATATATATATATATATATATATATATATATATATATATATATATATATATATATATATATATATATATATATATATATATATATATATATATATATATATATACTACTATATATAAACAAGCACTATAGTGGGTTAATCATATTTACACACTCGAAAATAACTGTCTTCTTAGGATATGTTTTGAACGTCTAAAAGCTTTGGATGCAGCACCAAGTAATTCACTCAAGTTCAATTGGTTTAGCCAATTAAAAAGTTTACTAAAACAAATTAAAATAGAACCAGACGAAATTTCAAAACCCATCAGTAAAACAGTATTAAATAAAATAGTTTGCCAGTACCAAGAAAGCTTAGTAGAACAAGACCTTAAGAGGATTAAGGAATCAACATTTAATGGCTTTTACAAATTCTCCGATTTTGCTCAAAAAACAAATACAAAATATTTATACTTAAACTTAGCATTCACGACCCAGAAACTTATAGCTCAAATCCGAACATCAGGCTTCAACTTTTTAAAAATTACGAGTAAAGGCATTTTTTATAAGATTCGCACAGATCACTTCTGTACCCTATGCAGTATGAATGTCGAGGAAGATTTATTTCATATTATATTTGAGTGCCCAACCTACAATTCCCAAAGAGAACAATTCTTGCAGCCAGAGTTAATTACAACTATAACCAACTCTTCTGATATGTCTGATAAGTCTAACAGAATTGCTACTTTTTTAGATATAAAACAAAAAACTACTGGCAAAAAGCTGTTCTGCTTTTTCCTTAGTACTCTGAAACTAAGGTCATTTTTGTTAAATGAGTAACGTTTTTCTTTTAATTTATGTTAATTATTTTAATTTAAAAACAAATTTCTTTTTACCTTTATCTCTTAATAACACATTTTAAAGGCGGGAAAGATAAAATGAACAACTTACTAAATTAAAAAAAAAAAATAAATAAATAAAAAAAATAAAAAATAAATTAATTAATTAAGATTCTTGTATGGATCACATCAAAACATTTTTATTGGAAGAACCTTTGTACGTTTAAACCAAATAGGTTGGTATTGTAACCAGAGAAGCTTTCATTTTCATTTGCTTTTTGTTTTTAGGTTTGAAGCCCAACCTTTTATCTTGTAACACACTTTTGTTTTGTATAAAAGAACTAGAGGTTTTATTTTCTTTTCGTTTTTATATAAAATAATGTGGTAACCATAGTAAAAGCAGTATTATTTTTGACTTAATGTTATTGAGCCATATTGTAAAAATTATATTATTATTATTGTAACTCTTTTGTAAAAAAGCATCATTCAGCTTTAAACAAATATACACATATTCATATTCATATACTACTATATATTTATTTATATATATATATATATATATATATATATATATATATATATATATATATATATATATATATATATATATATATATATATATATATATATATATACATGTAATATACCTCTGAGTACATATTATATTATTAAATAAAAACAACCGAAAAAAATAAAATATCATTACATTAATGACGTTTACATTTCATTTTGATAGATTACACCTTAAAGTCTTGAAGATTTATTTGTTATATGTACCTTACAGGTTTTATTATGTAGCTATATCACGTCCTAATGTCCTCTCACTTTTTGTAGGACCCTCGCTGTAAAAAGTAAAAATAAGTCCGTAAAAGCAAGTTTTAATTAATCTCGTAATGTTAACGAGGACGTCACCTTAAGGACACACAATATACAGACTGGAACGAGTCCTAGTGGAGCCTCCGCAAAGCATTATACGGGTCCTTTAGTCTTTATTATCCTTAAGGAAGTTTTAAGTTTAGATATTATAAAGCGTGCTTTAAACTACTAAGGATTGCTTGTAGTATTATTGTAAATGATGATGTGAGGAAGAGGTGGGGGTGATGGAGGGGGAAATGAACGTAACAAAGATATCCTGTAAGGACGAAGGATACGTTTTGGTTTCCTCTTCATGTAATGTCAAATAGAGTGGAAACTTAGGTCTACTCCTTCTGTTTCCTGTAGCTCTAGTCAGGCAAACAAAACGTTCCAACCCCGGGGGGGGGGGGGACCCTAACTGTATCCTTGGCGTCGAGTTGATAGGGCTCCTTATCACCCTTCTATTTATAACCTTTCTCTTCGTACTTCTCTCTTCTCGTAACGCATTGACGAAATTATTCCGTAACTTTTATATCTATCAGATCTACAAATCGGTGTTTTTTTTTAACTAATGAAGGCAAACTAATTTATTAGAAATTATTTTATAAGTATGATAAGAGACAGAGAAATATTGATTGCTTTAAATTCTAATAATTATCTGTAGTTTAAACTTTGGAACATTTATCGATAACTTTTAAATTGTAATCCATATTTTGAAATAGTTATAGTTATATACAACTTTTTATTAAGTTTGAACGTGTTAATGCTTTTGGTCCAGGAGATAGCGTGCAAAAATGTATCCTGAAAAACAATAAGCTAGAAAAATAAAACTGAGTAGAGCGGCTTTGTCCCATCCATTTTGGTGGACTGGTGGTGATTTTAATGATCCTGAGTAAAAACTTAGTTAGAAAAAAATAAAGTTATTGTTAAATTGTCACATGATTGGTTAGTTATTCAAGTATTATTCGAATTCAATGTGGTCACCTATCAAGTGACGAACCATCATCAACATTAATTTATCGTGATAAAGTTACTACTTCACAGCCTACCACGGAAAAAATAATGTTCTAGACCCCAACCCAAAAACGTCAGCTTATTAGAGTAGTGATGCCTATAAGTCTATTTTCTGCTTCATTCAGAAACTGGCCGAGTGTTAAGCAATAAAAATATGCAGCAATTTTACTCATGGAAGTAGGAGAGAAGTGGGTTATGGTCTAAGAAATACCAGACTTGTCCATAATGAATAGATCTCACTAGTTATGATAGGCTGATTATTTTGGGATCGGGTCTAGAACTTGGTCCTTTTTTCTTCGCGGTCAGGTTTTGCTGAGAATTTATGTTATTTCTACGAAAAAAAAATATAAATACACTCAACAGGTTTTATTTACTGATATAAAATACATTTAAGCGGGTTAATATAGTATTTTAGACAAATTCCCACATTTAATGTTTTCACATTAAAACGTTTAGGGTTTTCTTTTATATCTTTGAGAACTAAGATGACTCTATTTTTCTTTTATATTCTGATTTAAATAGATTCAACGCTTTATATCATAATAATGTATAGAATAAGAATATTTTATTCTCGCATTATGCAACAGTTTAACTATAAATACTAAGCATGCATTAACTGTAAATTATGTTGTTTTGGGTTTATATGATACATTTAGAACGTCAAACATATATATATATTTTTTTTTATAGATATCTTACTCTACTCGCTATTTTCTTGAGAGCAAGTTTACGGTACAGAGCTTCACCTATGGTGAACTTGAGTGCATTCTGGTTAGACGAGTTGAAATGCGTGAAAATAAATTTGCAGAAGTTTGACAGTGGTTTCAATTCGAGTGAGATTAACACTGAAAATGACTACATTAGTGGTTGAAAACCGGGTTTGTACATTAAATATATCAATTGAATTCATTACTCGTTTCTAAACTTGATTTTCTAATTCATTCATGTGTATAATGTTTGGAATGAAATGTTATATTTTAAAGTAGATTTTTAATATTAACTCTATTTATTTATTAATTAGCCTCGTTGACACGGTGGCACAGCGAAGCAATATAATAGATTATGTAAGGTTTGTTCCAGCCGAGCATTGTACCGTCCGCGGGATCGTCACGGGCATGCGCAATGGATAAAAGCCGTTCCAAGCTGACTTGGGACAGTGTTTCGTACCGTACACGAAACTGTTCCAACCCCGGTAGGGATCGTTTGTGAACTGTTCACTGTACAGTCCCAACGATCCTCTGAAAATACCATGTACTGGTTTGTATGACATGCGCAGTTATGTCAATAGTCACAAATATCAACAGGAAGGTTCCCTAACTGTTAGGTTTCCTTGAATGTTTTTAATACAGTGCGAATTATAGTCCTAAACTCGTTCCAACCTGACATGATTATATTACAGTACAATGTTAGCGCATGAGTATAAAACCTGTCCTAAACGATTCCCGAACGATCCGCGGGACGATACAAAGGACGGTGCAAATAGGGGGTTGGAACAAACCTATTATGTAAATAATCATATTTTTCATATTAATATAGATAGTAAATAATAGTAGGTTTGTTCCAACCGAGCATTGTACCGTCCGCGAGATCGTCACCAGCATGCGCAGTAGATAAAAGCCGTTCCAAGCTGACTTGGGACAGTGTTTCGTACCGTACACGAAACTGTTCCAACCCCGGCAGGGATCGTTTGCGAACCGTTCACTGTACGGTCCCAACGATCCTCTGACAATACCATGTACTGGTTTGTATGACATGCGCAGTTATGTCAATAATTACAAATATCAACAAGAAGGTTTCCTAACTGTTAGGTTTCCTTAATGTTTTTAATACAGTGCGAATAATAGTCCTAAACCCGTTCCAACCTGATATGATTTTATTACAGTACAATGTTAGCGCATGCGTATAAAACCTGTCCTAAACGATTCTCGAACGATCCGCGGGACGATACAAAGGACGGTGCAAATAGGGGGGTTGGAACAAACCTATTATGTAAATAATCATATTTTGCATATTAATATAGATTAGTAAATAATAATAATAAGGTCTTTCTGCGAATCAATTGACAGTCCCGTGACATCTAGAGTGTCCAAAATATCGAAAAGTTTTGATGTTCGACATTTGATGTTACGGCATTAGTAGTGTTTGTTATTAGTAGTGCCATGACATTTACTGTTCAAATACCGATACCATGTCACACTAGTGTCGTGACATTAGGGCCACTGTATGAACGAGGCTTAACAAAGGTATAAACACACTCGATCAAAAAAATATCTCCTCCTGTCATAACAAGTCGTTTCAGTTGACACCACAAGCAGTAATTGCAGCCGAAAACTCCTGTCGGTAAAGCCGACTCGATCCACGTATACTTGGACCAAGTCAGTATTGACTCTACTTTGACGCTACTTGGATCGTGTAAACAGTGTATCAAAGTCAACTTGGACATCCAAGTCTAGTTGGATGGGTTCCATCCAACTCAACTCAACGGGGGTTTTGATAAAAACAATAATGGTGCCCACCTGACAAATTATGAGAACGAGTAGTCAAAAAATGACAGATGTGAGGTTGAGCTGGGTTTTGTTAACCAGAAGGTGATATATCACCACTGATTTAAAACTTAATAAGCACAATTGAACTGGAAAGTTCTAGAGGGAACAACATTTCACACAATCTATCTTAACCTCTACTTTATAGTGTATCAAAGTTTCACCACTTTGGGCAAGTATACTTTGATCGTGTAAACCTTACTTCAAAGTTCAAACACTTGGACCAAGTATAATTCTTGTATCGTGCAATCCAGGCATTGATGCATTGAAAATACTTGTGAAATATTTAAATAGACTGCCAATTGGTGTGGCACATAGCTTCCTCGCATCCTATCCACGTACTGTATTGATTTTATGCTTTTACAAGCCATAATTGTCTAATTGTTTCCCCCGTTTATTTTTAATCTGTCAAAATTGTTTTGATTTTTTACAAGAATTAAAGTAATAATTAAGTTAACTAAATTTTATTAAGTTAATTTAGCAAAAGTTAAAGAGCGCAGATGGTTCAAATTAATCGGGGACTATCTGCGGGTTACTTTCGACACACTATGAAAGTTTCATACAAATCAGATAAGTACTTTTGAAGCTATAGGTGTAAATAAATGTATGTTTGTGCGCATGTAGAAGAGAAACAAATAAGCGCAGAAGGTTGAAATTTACATGGGACCAACAATGGGCTAATTATGGCCTACCACCCAAATTCATTAAAATTGGACGTGTAGTTTTTAAGATATGTTGGTTTAAGACAGACCGACAGACAGACACGGAACCAATAATGTTCCCTGATGTCTGAAACGGATTTGTGTCTTGGAATTTTTAAAATCGGAGACCTAAATATTTTTCGTTCTTCAGAACGATCACATAGCTTCCGTTACCTTCGGTAAGCTCGGAAGCAAAATCTTTCTCTTTTTTGACACTTGACCTTTTACATTATTTTTAGAATAAGTTAAATATTTTGTTTTTTAAGGATGTAGAATTTTATTTTGTTTTGGTCTATGGTGGATTCTAGCATGTTGTGTAAATGTATTTCTCTTGTTTGGTGGCCGAGTTGGGTTTTCTCAGTTTGAGGAACCCTTGTGCGTGGCTCAGCCATGAATTTTTTAAAACCCAGGAGACTACCGGTCCCGTCCGTAGAATGGAATAGGGCTTGATGCCGTCGTCTGTACCCCCCTCGTAACTCCATGGCAAAATACTCATGAATATTTGAGTGCAATCCCAGAATAGGGTCGGGGAACCCTTCCTTCGTCTCCCACCCTGATAACTCTTTCCTTCAATCTAGATCCATATAATCATCGTATTCCGTTTTTCTCTTTTCTTTTTTTTTTATTTATGTGTACTTATTCCGTCTGTCAACGCTATATATATTTACAAAATAATATATAATAGTAAAAAAGACAATATATCTGCAAGGATTTATCTCTGTTACACACGTCACAGATACATATTGTCGGCAGTATGCTTCCTATTTTATTATTATTTCTATTGAAACATCGAAATTGTGTTTCGATCCAGATTGATTCAAATTAACTTATACCACAGAAAACTTCAAACAATAAATATTATTAGTTTGTTTTTATTACCCTAAAATATATATTATTTAGGAAACTGTGTGATCGTTTTGAAGAACAAAAAATATTTATGTCTCCGATTTTAAAAATTCCAAGACAGAAATCCGTTTCAGTTATCAGGAAACATTTTTGGTTCCGTGTTTGTCTGTCAGTCTGTCACTCAATATTTGCGAACCAACATATTTTAAAAACTACTCGTCCAATTTTATTGAAATTTGAATGGTAAGTCATAATTAGCCCATTGTCGGTCCCATTTTAAGTTTCAATCTTCTACACCCATTTGTTTCTCTTCCACATGCGCACAAACGTACATTTATTTACACCTATAGCTTCTAAATTACTTAAATTTAGATGGTTTTTCGAGTAGCCCGCAGATAGCCCCAGATTATAATCAATCGTTTGCGCTTTTTAACTTTTGCTAAATTGATACTTTAATACATTTAAAAAAATCAAAATAATTTTGACAGATTGAAATAGACTGCCAATTAGTGTGGCACATAGCTTCCTCGCATCCTATCCACGTACTTTATTGATTTTATGCTTTTTTACAAGCCATTATTATTTAATTCGTTTAATTGCTTCCTATGTTTTTTTTTAATCTGTCAAAATTGTTTTGATTTATTACACTATTGATTTAAAGTATCAATTTAGCCTAAGTTAAAGAGCGCAGATGGTTCAAACTAATCTGGGGCTATCTGCGGGTTACATTTGATAAACTATGAAAGTTTCATTCTAATCAGATAAGTACTTTTGAAGCTATAGGTGTAAAATGTATGTTTGTGTGCATGTGGATGAGAATCAAATAGGCGCAGAAGGTTGAAACTTATATGGGACCAACAATGGGCTAATTATGACCTTTCACCTAAAATTCATTAAAATTGGACGCGTAGTTTTTAAGATATATTGGTTCGCAAAAATTGAACGACAGACCGACTGGCCGACTAACAGACACAGAACCAAAAATTTTCCCTGATGTCTGAAACGGATTTCTGTCTTGGAATTTTTTTTTGAATTTTTTCTTCAGAACGATCACATAGCTTCCGTTACCTTCGGTAAGCTTGCAAGCAAAAATGAAACAAATTTGATAGTAGTAGATTTTAAATTTATAAAATCATTAAATTTTACGAAATAAGACGAGACGAAGCTATGTGCCACACTAATTGGCAGATTATTCTTCTAATATATTTGTTTCCATTACTTCCCTATTACTGCGCATAATATGTAAATGAAATATTAGTAAATTGAGAAATAGTTTGAACTGCAATCAATGTTGCATTGGTCTTTTCAATGAATCTCTCTTTACGGAACGGATATTGGTTGGGTAAGTAGTGAGTCCCCCTTCACCCTGTCACTTGACATCTGTCACTGTATGGAGTGATGTCACAGCTGAAGAGAGAGGGCAGGACAAAGTACCAGAGTGTTTAAGTACCCTCTTCAACTTACCCCCCTCGTATCAATATGAGATCCAAACTAAACAATGAACAAGCCTCTAGTAGCCAGGACACGATCAGGCATTTCCTAATTGTTATCTTGTTCCGTCGATATTAGATCAGCTGATAGAGCAGGTATCCAAACGTCTTTTATTACCCGCGTCCATTCTCCGTCTTCCTCACGGTGAGAATAGTTTACAAAATAACCCTACACCAGAAAAATCAATAACTAATCACTTAAAAATAATTACAAGAAAAAAAAACTTTTATATACTACGTTTTTAAATTTTCTGTTGAATCATATGTAATGTTGATAATATAATTTTCATTGTTATAATATCATGTTAGAGAAAAAAAATAGTTCCAACTTTATTTGCATCACATAAATGATAACCATCTAGAGAGCTGATCTTAAACCTATAAAAGGACAAATCTTTGTACAACGGATCTCGCCAACACCAAATCTAAACCGTGCCATTGATATGCCCCCGTGTAGGGACAGTAAGAGAAGAAAAAGTTAAATATGTATACCAATAAAGAAGTACAGATGCAGAAAAATTAAACCGATACCTGGGACACAAGTGTAAACACACTTCAATTAATTTATTTCTTTGTTTACTTTTCCTTTGTCGTTGTCATTCAATTTTATTCTCATAATAAAAAATCACAAACTTGAAACCCGTCAAAATGAAGATTGTAAATAAAGGATATGTCAAAACAAATAAAATAACTTGCGGATGTTTTCCGAACTAACTTTCCATACAGCAAGATTTGCTGAAAACTAATTATATTCTGCTGACAGATGGGTAAAGTATTAAAATTAGGCATTGTCATCGTGTTCTGAGCTATTCTAAAAGTTTCAATTGTTAGCTACTCGGGAAGTTAGTTAAAAATCGATTGCAAGATTTTTACTGGACACACAAACAAACAAACAAGAAAGCAAGCTAATAAAACGTAGTAAAATACTGTCCTTAGAAAATATTCATACTCTGGAGTCATCATGTAAAAAACTAATAATGCAGCGCATAAAGGACTCGCGATGAACCCCCCCCCCCCCCCCCTTAAGACCCATACCTAATCTACCTGATAAGATCTTAAAAATTATCGGTATATGCCATAGTAAACCTTTCTTCAAGGCCCTTATTTCGGCCATATTTGTTTTCAAAATGCCGGCAAAAATTTAAAATTTTAAAAATATTTAAATATTTCCTACTCTTCAATACTATCAAAACCACGCATAACATTCCATGCTACTTGAAAAATTTGTTTAGTCATCCGCCGTTTTAAAAATATTACGTGTGAAATGTCCAATAACTTTACTATTATCACAAATGCTAAGATAAACCTCTGTGCATAATTCCGTTAAAATCGGTCAATTTTTACAAACAGAAAAACCTTTGAAATCGTAAGTCTCTAAAATGATGAACTCACCGCGCTCGTTTAGTAATAATAGGTTGTGCAAAAGCCTTTAAATTGGTTGAGTCTGCCAAATTTAAAAAAAACAATAAAAACATTATATTCCAGGAGCGAGTAAAAAGTGACTGATTAATATCAAGCTAGAATTTTGTGTATAACTCGTTCTTTTGGTGCCTTTTAAGAATATCTACGGTCTGCTAAGTTCGTCTGCCGGACATACCTTGTCCATAGGCTGATAAAAAAATACAGATGACGTTGGAGAACGGCCTTATGGAATCTATTTTTGGCGGACAATTTGGCTTTCATGATCTAGCAGACAACAAAAACACACAAACACTCGATTAAAATCAATTAGATGTTAATTTGTCTCTTGATAGATGATTGCTTTGATTTGAAGAAATATTTGAATACATAACTAACCTATCGAGCGAAAAACTTAATTTTTGGTCTACGGTCTACTAATTTTGTACTTGAACATGAAAATCACATTGTCCACAATATTGGACGTGGTATGACAGCTATTCTCCGGTCTGTTTTTTTAACAGCTTATATTATGGCTAAGCTATGTCTTCACACCTCCAACCTCCTCTAACCACCTCCAACCACCTCTAACCACCTCCAACCACCTCTAACTACCTCTAACCACCTCCAACCACCTCTAACTACCTCTAACCACCTCTAACTACCTCTAACCTGCTCTAACTATCTCTAACCACCTCTAACTACCTCTAACCACCTCTAACCACCTCTAATTACCTCTAACCACCTCTAACTACCTCTAACCACCTCTAACCACCTCCAACCACCTCTAACCACCACATATTCTTAGAGGGCACCAAAAGATTAACTTAAACAAAATAGTTTGATGTTAGTCAGTCGTTTTTATGCACGCTATCATATATTCAAACATTATTTTTAATTTGAAATATTCTTTTTTTAAAAAAAGAAAGGTAAATCAAATTATTTTGCAATAGGAAGAACCCTATCTAGCTATTAAGAAAAGGTTGATTTTGTGTGTGTGTGTGTGTGTGTGTACTATGTTATCTAACACATCTACAGATACGTTATGTACACTAACGGAGTGAACATGTAAACCTATGATGTAGACCCACCCATACAGACTCGTTAGTAGGGTCTATTCAATTATAAACGGTTGGATTGACTGAGGGGGAGGGTGTGGTATAAGGGGTGAGACATGGTGCTATGGGGTTGCAAGGTCTAATTTGAGGCCCCCTCAGAACTAAACTAGGGGGGGGGGGGGCTCAGAACTTGAGCAATGTTATTCTATCTCAGAGTAACATCCACCCCCCCTCTCTGGAGCTAATGAAGGAAAATTTCTGTAACCTTCCTAAGTTAAAACTTCATCCCCTCTCTCCTCAGCTGATTAATCAGGTGAACCTTTGGCTTGAATCAGTTCGTAAGGACGATGTCAAGCAACACCACCCTCTCCTTTCGGTTTAAATTGAACTGATTAAAAAACTGGATTAGGGTTGAATCGATTCTCCCTCTCGCAGCTAATCAGCTCGTAGCTGATCAATCATTATAATTTGATTTAGTTTTACTCTGATTAATCTTCAGATTTTAGATGTTTGAAAATTAATCTGTCTGCTAAACAAGTTTATAATTTATTTAATATTTGTTAAAAGCTTTTATGTTTTTGTTTCTTGGAGTAGATTTTCCAAACTTTTCTTTAACTTAGACGTTTTAAATATCTCTTCATTAATTATAATTAATTGAGCAAAGTTTTTGAAGTATCTTTTTTACTAAGTTGTGCCGATAGAACTCAGTTATTAAAATTAAAAAGGTTCACTGATACACTCGAATAAAACTATATTCAAAGTGCGGTTTTCCTCAAATCAATATCTCAAACTAAACCTAAAATATAAATTTGATCAGCCGCTGAAAATCTTAAAATATAATAATAAAATTGCCATAAATGCATTTCAATATCTTTCTCTTGATTGATAATTGATAATACAAACGTTGAATGTGTATATTATGGGCTATAAAATGAAAGCTTTTTGTTGTTTAATAATTTATCAATTTATTTTATGATCCATATTTCTATACGGTATCTTTTTTACTTTCTAATACAAAGAGAAAGTATTGTGACAGCGAGGAAATTCGATATGGAAATTTTTATGGATTTTTCCAAAAAATTAGTTTTTAAAAAATGCCTGCTTTCCTCTGTTGTCTGTTGTCTGTGCAGACGGGTGAAGCCTAAAGTACTGGGCCGATTCTAACGAATTCAGCATACATGTTCAGAAAAAATATACCCCGAGGCGAAATCAAGAAATATATTCTAGCTCCAAATTTGGGGGGGGCACTACCCCCCAAAAACCCTGACGAAACATGAAAAAGAATTATTTCTCGATAGTTCGGACGATTTTGATTAAAAAATTATAAAATGCAGTCCATTTTAATACGAATCTAACGATATAAGTTATTTCCCCGGGAAAAATCTAGTCACTGAGAAAATAGCTTTAAACGTGGACGGACGGAGGCCGGGCTCGATTCCCCGCCGAGGAGAAGTTACTTTTATGATAGATTTTCATGAAATGTTCATTAACAATTAAATGTACCTAGGAAAACTAATAAATGGAAAACACTGGGCCAAGTAATTATGAACTCGTATATGAGAAAGTTTGTCTTAATTGTCTCGGACCGATTTTTTTTATTTATTTATTTAAGCTGCCTGTTTTAAGACCTAATGATTTGTTTAATATTCTTTTTTTTTCTGTTTGTAGGCATATTAATTTTTACAAAATGAAAACAATAGGTTTAATATTTAATATCAAAATCAGGGTTGGTAGAAGTGGTGTTACATTACAGGAAGGGTTCTCTACCCCCTCTTCAAAATACCTTCACAGCTTAACCTCTCTGGTAGCGCGGGAAAATGAAACCGAGAACACGTGCTGTATTTCCCAGAACAGACCTCTGTAACTCACAGAGTCACCCTCTAACCTCTTTAGGGACGATGGTCTTGAATGTTTTTAAAGCCTTAGTCTCCCCTTTATCAAAACTCCTAAGCAAAGATACTATAACAACATCAATATATAAACAACCAATATAAAAATATTTTTTGAAAATTATAAAGGCTCTGCTCTACCCTTCGTTATTCTTTTACTCATTCCACAACTGTTTAATTCATTTTACAATTATTTCTTTCATCCTCCTCTTCTATCATGTTTTCTGTGTGTATACCTTCAGACTGTGAACTTAAAACAAAATCCACACTCATAAACGTTAGAGTTAAAAAGGGTGGAAGGTAAAATTTATATGGGTTTCTGGACATTGTGGCATTGAGGCTAATGATATTGCTGACCATTTAGGTAAAACGGGTTCCAGTTCGACCGCAATTACACCAGAACCAGTTGTTGGCGTGCCACGTTGTGGAGTGAAAAATTCCATAAGGACATTCATGAGGATAGATATCAGCAGAATATGGAACAGTGCTTCAGGTATGCGACAATCTAAAATGATGATCCGGGAACCATCTCAGCATCTTACCAGATCACTGCTCTCGCTACAAAAACAATCCTGTCATCTTTTGACAGGCATTCTTAATGGACTAAATCGACATCTACATCTGCTTGGCCTAGCAGAAAGCCCAGTGTGCAGGCTGTGCGAGGAAGAGGATGAAACTCCTTCTCATCTTATTAGCAGCTGTCCTGCTTAACACACCTGAGGTGGAGAATCTTTGGCTTGGCCATCCTGCCTACTGAACAACTAAGGTTACTTCCCCTAAGCAAGGTGCTCACTTTCTGTGAGCTTGCTGTCAGCTTGCTAAGAGGATAGAGTAATATAAGATGGATTATTAAACCGGGTTGAACCGTGGATCCGCATATGAGGTCTTACTGCTTCGGACTTTAATTTAAAAGTCCCCCGGGAAAAAAGTTGTAAAGATTTAGAGAATAATCAAGCCTAGGGACAATTTGAAAAGAAAATTGTATTAAATTATTGTCCGTAGGAGACAACTCAGACGAAATTTCTCATATTCCAACTTATTTTTTCTGTGATAGTCCCCATTCAGCAGTCTTCCCTATGGACATATTGTTTTGTCGTTATCTGTAATCTATATTACTTATAGAAATAAATAGATACTTATATCTTCCCTTCTAACGTAGTGTTTATTATTATTTTATTTTTATAATTATTATTTTGTTCTGGTCAACAGGATAAATTATTATTATAGGACGAGGTATCCAACCACTTTACTCATCTTTTCAATGAGGTGATCAGTATGAAACATGTCCCACCTCGCTGGGTTTCGAACTCACCCCACGGGTTTAGAACTAGGATTCAGAGAAGTGTGCTATCCGCTCGGCTACTCCGGTCTAATGTTTGTCATTATAAATAATAATATATAATTATTAAAAAATCTTCCGAGTTAAGTAATTAAAGGGTTTAGAATATGAGGGAAATAAAATATTTAGCTCAATCCCTTTTTTTCGTATAAAAATTGATAAAAAAACGTTCTGAAGGAAGTGTTAGTGGAGCAGGTATGTTTAAAGCACTATTGCAGCCTTTCATCTAATGGTCGAAGGGTAGGCTGTTTCACGGCGTAGAGATGATCAAAAGAATTTATAGAGTACGCTCCATTAGGTCTAACCCTCAGGGGATAGAACGTGCATTGGGGTCCCTCAGGGCACGACCTGCGGCCCTTCTCCATAATAAATATACGGTTAGACGTAGTAATATACTTCAAACCTTCCACGATAACTTCTGTGAGCCAGTTTCTTAACCGTCTTCCATTTAGTAAATGGATGGTTAATTTTGAATAAGCGTGTTAGTATGGATAATGTGAGTGGATGAAACTTTCAGTTGTGATTCGGAAAGTTTGCAAGAATACAATGGTACTAGTTAGCAATAACATCAAATAACTGAAAACCAGTTAAGTTTTTTAGTAAATTATTACCTCGAACAACTTTGAAAGCTTGAGAAATGATGTATAATTCAACTCTGTTCTACGTTTAGGCGGGTTGCTCTTTCACTAATATCAATTGTAGATTATTAGTTAGTACTCTAAGAGTAAACGTTGTTAGTTCCTCACGCTAGACACATCTCTTTGATGTATTTCCCCCAATGAAAATTTCTTTTCTTAGCTTCTTTTTGTTAGTTTCAGTTGTGTGGAAAATCATCACTAACAAAGATTCCACATCTATCTTTGGGAAAAGGATGTCCTTGTGTGAACTTTCCCTCAATTTCCTTATTTGTAATGACGTTCTAAATCTGAGTTCGTTTTATATTTTAATAAGATTCTGATCCTGGCAGGTAATGCAAACTGTACCTAGTAGTAATGCAAATTGTACCTAGTAGTAATGCAAACTGTACCTAGTAGTAATGCAAACTGTACCTAGTAGTAATGCAAACTGTACCTAGTAGTAATGCAAACTGTACCTAGTAGTAATGCAAACTGTACCAAGTAGTAATGCAAACTGTACCTAGTAGTAATGCAAACTGTACCTAGTAGTAATGCAAACTGTACCTAGTAGTAATGCAAACTGTACCTAGTAGTAATGCAAACTGTACCTAGTAGTAATGCAAACTGTACCTAGTAGTAATGCAAACTGTACCTAGTAGTAATGCAAACTGTACCTAGTAGTAATGCAAACTGTACCTAGTAGTAATGCAAACTGTACCTAGTAGTAATGCAAACTGTACCTAGTAGTAATGCAAACTGTACCTAGTAGTAATGCAAACTGTACCTAGTAGTAATGCAAACTGTACCTAGTAGTAATGCAAACTGTACCTAGTAGTAATGCAAACTGTACCTAGTAGTAATGCAAACTGTACCTAGTAGTAATGCAAACTGTACCTAGTAGTAATGCAAACTGTACCTAGTAGTAATGCAAACTGTACCTAGTCTTCGTGCACAACATATGTTCGATTTAAATCCTAATATACAAACGCAAAAATCTGCACGCACAAATGTTTTGACATTTTCATGTCTATACTTAGGCACATAAACTCGAAAAGCGTTACCAAAAAACGACAACAAAAAGCGTTGTATGAAAATGTCTCACTGTCTTGCAGACTCGTATGCAACAAATTATTTATTATAGTCATAATTACGAAAACTTATTCTGTCTCTTATAAAACCTTCTTACGTCTGCTCATAAAACTATGTTAATAATCCAACTGAAATTCATTCCTGTGATTTACTTGTTTCTTTTAGAACGTAGTTACTCGCTTCCCCGTCAGCTTGTTATGTTGTTCAGACTCGCACCGGCAGTTAACTTAGTTTGGTCTGCTGAGTCACTCAAGCCGTTTTGTTTCCACAGTTCTCGGTTAAAGTTCTTAACGACCCGTTAACTCCCCCTTGTATTTCCAAGCCCCCCCCCCCAAGCTAACCGTGGAAGCCCAATTACAGGCTGTACGAGGACACCCCCCACCTTCCAGGACCTAGCTCCCTCGTACTACCCTGTATTTCTTCCTTTGTGTTCAAGCTCCTCAGGCTTGGGAATTGTCGGCAGCGTTGCCTCAGCCCAATATTAACCAAACTCAGCTTTAACAAGCCTGAGCTTCTACCCTGTTTTCTTTCTAAACTCTCAATATAAAAGCGCATAAACGAGATATTTTCTTTTTATATTTTTGAAACTTCATTATTTCGTTAAATTAACCTTTCATTATTTTCCTTATAACTTAAAAAAAGCAGAATACGAGTCGATAGTAATTATTCTAATAGAATTTTCTTAATTATAGTTTGGGCATTTCTCTGTCATAAAGGGGTCTTTAGCAGGTCTGACGAGTTAATTCATGTAATTATAAATCTATTTAGTTACAATTTATTTCATTTTGATAAAAGAAAGTAATTTTGGACAAATAAATAATGATTATTGATTATGCTGTTAGTCATTATTAATATATATATATATATATATATATATATATATATATATATATATATATATATATATATATATATATATATATATATATATATATATATATATATATATATATATATATTTATCTTTGACCTATTTTGTCTTAAATTTGGTTGGCTCAACTTGTTAATTAAGTATTGTCTATGTAAAAAGCAAGTTTGTGCCGTCATACCTAACTATCAAATTAGGAGAGAACCAAGAAAACTAAATTGAATTTGTGAATGTATGACTAAATGTGTTACTAACTAACTCTGAGGCTCAACAGTTCGTTGAGACCCAGGTCTGCACACCGGCTAGACTCGGGGTTAGGGTGACGCTCAATCAGCTTTATAAACCTTACTATTGACATGCGCAATGAGTTAGTCACCACTTCTCATAAAAAATTATCTATTTATATGATAATGACAACACCATGGATTCCAGGCCGAAACCTGGTCGGCGCCGACTCTTTCGAGCTATTTCTCATTTGTTTAAGCAATGCAGGGTAAACATTGAGTGGGAGGTCCAGTCCGCGAATTAAACTCACATCTATGGTGACCCATCCAAGTTGTGTCCACGCTTGATACTGCTTAACTTTAGAGAAAGGAGAGCCAGCTGCTCTACCGAGGCCTCAAATGAGTTAACACCCCAAGAAATGCGGGTGGGGTAGATTCATACTTCTTTCTACTTCTATTTTACTAAGTTTTTATTAGCTTGCTTTCTTGTTTGTTTGTCCGGTACAAATCTGGCAATCGATTTCTAACTAACTTCCCGAATAGCTAGACATTTGAAACTTTTAGCATAGCTCAGAACACTATGACAATGCATTATTTTAATACTTTTAGCAGAATTTAATTGGTTTTCAGCAAATTTTGCTGTATGGAAAGTTAGTTCGGAAAAAATCCTCAAGTTATTTTATTTGTTTTGACATATCCCATATTTACAATCTTCATTTTAACGGGTTTCAAATTTGTGATTTTTATAAATAAGAGAGACATTGAATGACAGCAAAACAGGAAATATATCGATTATATTATTTATCGATTATATTATTTAAAATTTATCGATGACACGGTTTAGATTTGGTGTTGGGGAGATCCGTTGTACAAAGATTTGTCCTTTTATAGGTTTAAGATCAGCTCTCTAGATAGTTTTCATTTATGTGAAGTAAATAAATTCGGAACTATATATTTTCTTTTTTTTTCACTAACATTATATTATATTGTATAACAATAACAATTATTTTATCAACCTTACATACGATTCAACAGAAAATTTAAAAACGTAGTACATTAAAAGTTCTTTTTATCTTGAAATTATTTATCGACAGGACAAATGACAAATTGTCCTTATATTGGGAAATGATTCTGAGAAACTCACTTATGTGTTTACATTTCGAGGCTGACAATGACATGGAAGAGAAATTATATACTACAATAAAATTGCAATTATAACAATTTCTACTCAAAGTAATATTGTAATGGATTCATAGACACTGTCTCTTCACGTCACATTGGTCTGAAACACAATGCAGACTCACCTTCTTCATATTACTGTATTAGCTCTATAATATAACTAGACATCGTGTGACTCTATCACTGAAGCGAACTATAGATAATCATGATGAGTTGATAGTAAAAGAGTATGATTGTAGTAGAGAATCTAACAGTGAGGAAGCCACCCTGCATTCTTACTATTCCACTAACCACACATCTTCTTTTTATATATTATAAAATGCATCACTTTACTACACAAAAACTTCTGCTTGTATCAAGTTAAAATTTTACATGCCTGTTTCAATTGTACTTTTGAATATGTATATAAAGTTTTTTTAAAATTGTTACATTAGAACGTAAGTTATCGGTAAAAACGTTGTTTTCTCTATTTTTAACTTTTAGGACCGCTTTAATAGTTGTAACCATCTTTATTACTTTATAGCGGTGTCCCTGTTGGTTTTACTAAAAAAAACAAAAAAATATATCTAATTTTAAAAAAATGTCTTCCAATTTTATATTTGAAGATCACCTTTGCGCGCGAACTTTTAGACGGATAAAGCTGTCCAATGAACTTAGCCTGAGCATTAGTGGAAGGTACACGAATACCAAATTTCAACTAAATCGGTCAACTTTTACTCAAGTTATCGCTAGACACGTACACGTTACTTAAAGACAGAAAGACAGACAGATATACAGACAATCAGACAGACAGACAGACAGGATGCATATTTAGTAGTAAGTAAGAAGCTCGCTTCAATTAAAATATCTCTTGTTATTCTATAATCGACACTTTACGATGGCCTTATAATGACTGAAAGCTGCTTTAAGTATTGAACAAGTTTTATTTCACTCGGAGAGTCAATTTCTTCTCCTATTGCTCATCATAATTATCTAAATATATTTAGAATATGTGAGTTACATTTTTTTTTGCAGATGAGCGTACAAGCATTATGTTTATTTTCAAATAATTAAAACGATTAATCGACTGATAGTAAGTTTAGTGTTACTTTTTTTGATAAATAACACTTTTAAATCATTTCATTTATAACTTAAGGATAATCAATATTACTATAGGTAGTAGGTACTACTAAATGAATTATTACGTTACAAAAATTTTAATTTAAATAAACAGGTCATGTGTGCTGGTCAGCACACAGCGAGGGTCCGTAGGCCACCACATTGTAGTTTAAGTAGTACCCTATTGATGGTGTTTTTTAAAATTCTAAAAAGCTTCTTTCAACTATCCTATGGGTCTGATATTCTCAAAACACACAAACAAACTTCCGATAAAGTATTTTTTGCCACTGAACCGAACTGCAACCATATAAATACATCGAAAAGACCATAATTATAAAAAAAACGTATTTTGTCACTAAAAAATAAAATAATATTTTATTCGAAATTTCCAAAAAGTGGTATCTTTACTTTTGGTCGAAGAATGTTCAGGAATTTTTTCAGATTTTTTGCACTTTACATAAGCGAGATAAAGGGGGGGGGGACACGTTTCACACCCGCTTCAAACTCGCCTACGCTCGCCCTATCAAAGTTATAACCAAAGACTTACATATTTTTGTAATCAGCTCGACGTACCCTTTCATATGATACCCCTCACCGTGTCGAAAAAAATAATAAAACAAATTGAACCCTTAAGTTTTTTTACCCTATTTTTTTTTTTTTTTTAAGTCACTATATTTTTAAAATATGTGGGCAGGTACAAGACACATACATGCCAAATTTCAAAGTGGTCGAACGAAAAGTGTAGCCGTGAGAGCAGGCGAGAGGACGGACGGACAGACACACGCAGGAAAATATAAGGGTTCTTGGTTTTGCCTACGGACCCTAAAAATGAAAGAATTTTTATTTCACTCTGAGAGACAATTTCTTCTCCTTTCTTCTCACATTGCTGAAGTAAAATCATCATATTTATCTAAATATATTTAGAATATTTGAGTAACATTTTTTTTTTTTTTTTTATTGCAGATAAGCGTACAAGCATTATGTTTATTTTCAAATATATAAAACGATTAATCGACTGATAGTAAGTTTAGTGTTCAAAACACGCAATGTTTCGTGCTTTTTTTTTTTTTTGATAATTAACACTTTTAAATCATTTCATTTATAACTTAAGACTAATCAATATTACTATAGGCAGTACTACTAAATGAATTATTACGTTTCAAAAATTTTAATTTAAAAAATGTTAATTTATTTTTTGTAAATTTAATGCAATATGCCGCAGATGAACCTGGCCGATCACATATTCTTTTAAGTCACTAAAAGATTAATTTGTACAAAATATTCAAGTTTGATATTATAGTCAGACATTTGTTTACACGCGGTATCTCCTGAACTATAAATTTGTTGTAAAGATTTTGCTGGAAAATTTTTCAAAAGAACTTAATAAAGTTAAAACGTGAATGATAAAACATCGTACAAGACTCATAATTTACTTGTATGCCGAGGTGAGAGGTGATCTTTTACCTCAAATATGCAAATAATTAATATTTTGGGTCCTGGACATAATATTTTATTAATTTAATTATTGAATGTGAACAAATGTAGTTTTTTTATTAAATAAGTATTATGTAGGAATAATTTAAATTTTGTTTTTTTTAATAAAAGAATACTATATATGTAACGCAGTCAGTAAATAACTTATTAACCTGGGTTTTGACAAGATATGATTAATTTATTACCAAACATTTATTACTGTGATAGAAATAGACTGTGATAACAGACTGGTTTTTTCTCGTTTTTATTGTTATTTAAGTTAATTTATGTGTTCTGTTATCCTTTTTTAATTGTTTATATTTATGGAATGAGAAAACTAAAATGTTTTAATTAATAATTTAATCCATTTCAAACTTTTTTAATGACAAGTTACCAAGTAGGTAATGAATTGTAACTGGAAGTTGGGAGTTGTATTAGTTTTAATTGTTATTTATCTTGAAATGGAAGTATTGATAGGATTTACTCAGGAACCGTATAAGGTAAATAGAACTTTAATATTGTTAAAAATGGAAATAAGAACCCTGTTCAGCTGTATAAGAGATTAGTAAATACCTTGTATTCAATTATGTTATAGGCTTGAAGATGACCTAAGGAGAAGGTCGAAATATAGCCAGGATGTATTGAAGCAGTTGTAATAATTTATTATCCCTGTTGACCTATTTTTTAAAAAAACTACATTTGTTCACATTAATAAAAAAGGGATCACTATAGTCAGAATAGTTAATTATTGAAGATCGCATTACGAATGCAATCATAATGCTGTTCGACGCCTCCGCGGGTATACCGTATTATTTTTTATAGAATAATTTATAAATTAAATTAAATAAATATCCGTGACCTTTTGACCTCACGGGGTCAAAGTCACCCCAATACAACTATAACCAGACCTTAATTAATAATTTTTAATCGATTATATTTTCTCACGTCTAAATAATAATATAGCAAAACGTTTAGATTAACACCCTTTGTATTTTAAATATTATTTTAAAAATAAATTTTATAAATACTTTTGTTTTTATTACACCTAAAGCATCCATCAACTTTATTAAAAAAAAAAATATCTAAATAATATATTAATTGAAATATATATTTTAGAGGTTTGATTAGAAATATTAAAATTATGTTATGACTATTTTATGTTATTGCCGAATGACATAAGCGATGGACTTATAGAAGTGTGTTTATCAGCTGTTTTCCCTCGAAATAAACGTGATTTTTCAAACAGGCACGTATATATTTTGTGTATTCAAGTAGCGTAGAATTCTTATAAGTTTCTTTTTTATATATAAGTTGATGATTTATTTTTTTATATATTATATTTTTTATTATTAAACTAGCTAATTTTTTAATTTATGTTTTTTCCCCCGTCAAAAATTTAATAATTTAAAAATAATGACGAAAATACGAGATAAGATTCCAATGTTATATTATATGAATATTTAGTATGAAGGACTTTTAAAGGTCATGCATTTTAACTTTCTTGTATAAAGAGAAAGTATTGTGATGACGAGTAAATTCAATTTTGAGATTTTGATGGTTTTGCACGTTTTGAGGTCCCCTGAGTCCTAGAAAGTAGTTTTTAATAAATGTCTGACTGACGTCTGTGGAGACGTTTGGAGCATAAATTACTGGGCCGACTTTGACGAAATTTGGTGAACACGTTCAGAGAAATCATTCCCCGAGGAGATATTGAGAAAGTAATTTTAGCTCCAAATTTTGGGGGCTCTACGGCCCAAAAACTCTGAAAAACTATGGCCAAAATATTTCTCGAAAACGGTTCCTACGATTTTGATTAACAAATTCTAAAATGTAGTCCATTTAAATACGAATCTAACGATATAATCAGTTTTCCCGGGAAATATCCAGTGCCTGAGAAAATAGCTTTGAACGCGGATGGAGAGGAGAAGTTATTTTTATGATAAATTTTGATAAAATATTCAATAATAATTAAATGTACCTATATAAGAAAACTATAATAAATGGAAAACACTGGGCTAAGTAATTATAAACTCCTATATGAGAATGTTTGTTTGAGTTATCTCGACCCGATTTTTCTACATTAGAAAACGCGCAGCAAATTTACATTAATGTGTATAGTAAGTTTACATTAATGTGTATAGTAAGTTTACATTAATGTGTTATATTCTTCTTATTTATAGTTTTGGGTATACGTTTTATACTTTTTCCCCGAATATAGACCAATAATGGCAGCAACTCAAAGCCAATTCTTGGCTAATTTCTCTACTCACACTGTCGCTTCAGTGTTTAGTACATTAACACACGGCTGAGAATTTACTGATTGTCGAGGTTGCTAGTCCACTTCCTGTGGACTAGCGCCTGCACTCATATGCGGCTATGTGGCTGGTTGCGATGATAAATGGTCGAGGCTTGCCCTCTTTATTTGGCTCTCGCGCCAAATATCATGTAATGTAGCAACTCTCCCTACGATATCGCCTGTGTGTCACTCCATTAATTTTTTTTTTTCTAATAAATATTGATGAGGACCTCTAACTTTATTACCAGAGTTAGTGTATGATCATTTTGCTTCCGAGCTTACCGAAGGTAACGGAAGCATTGTGGTCACATTTGAGAACGAAAAACTTTTATGTCTCCGATTTTAAAAATTCCAAGACAGAAATCCGTTTCAGACATCAGGGAACATTTTTGGCCTCGTGTCTGTCTGTCTGTCGGTTGGTCTGTGTGTCCGCGAATTATGAAACGTGCGACGATAACTTGAGTAAATGTCGACCGATTTTGATAAAATCTGGTAGACATGTTCATTTTACCAATGCCCAGGAAGAGTTCGTTGGACAACGTTATCCATCCAAGCGTTCGCGAGCAACTCTCGCGTAAACGTGAACTTCAAATTTAAAATTGAAATTTTTGGTCAGAAAAAAATCTAACCTAATCTATTCAATGAGAAAAACATTTTTTTCTAATACAATTTTTTAGTAAAACCAACAGCAACACCGTTATGAAGTGTTAAATATCGCTAAACTATTAATAATTTTTACACAATAAACAATAAAACAATAATTTTAATGTTAATATAACAATAAAGTACATGATAGGATGCGAGGAAGCTATGTGCCACACTAATTGGCAGTATGTTTATCCTTATTTAATATAAACGTTGTTTAAGAATTGCTGGTTATTATTTATGACAAGTTAACCACAGTTGTTCATTTTCGATGATATTAATTTTGTTAAGAGCCCAAAGGCATATTTTTGATAAGATGACTCAGTTTATTTAGAGACCACTATCATTCATCGTAACACAGTTAACTAAGATTAATTTTACTTTCTTAGAACCCGCAATATATCCATGTATCACTGATTTAATCTATCATCACCTACTTTTACCTTAATATATAGACTTAAATGTATAGACTTTTTGTTAACATCATTTTTGACTTTTTAAATGACAGAAAGTATTATTATTATTGTTATTATTATTAATATTATTATTATCACCAAATATAATTTTTTTTTTTTAACACAATTTATACTTTGATCATTATCACTACAGTTATCCTATAATTATAGTAAAATCTTATATGAGTTAGAAAAAAAAATTATCAAGGAGAGTTTAAAAATTGTCTGCCAATTGGTGTGGCACATAGCTTCCTCGCATTCAATTACGTATTTTATTGACTTTATGCTTTTACAAGTCATTATTGTCTAATTTGTTTAATTTTTCCCCCCGTTTTTTTAATAAATCAAAATTGTTTTGATATTTCACTTGAATTAAAGTATCAATTAAGCAAAAGTTGAAGAGCGCAGACGGTTCACATTAATCTAGGGCTATCTGCGGGTTACTTTCGATAAACTATAAAAGTTTCATACAAATCAGATAAGTACTTTTGAAGACATGGGTGTAAATAAATGTATGTTTGTGCCCATGTGGAAGAGAAACAAATGAGCGCAGAATGTTGAAACTTATATGGGACCAACAATGAGCAAATTATGACCTACCATACAAATTTAATTAAAATTGGACGTCGTTTTTAAGATATGTGTTTGTTCGCAAAAATTGAACGACAGACGGACAGACACGGAACCAAAAATGTTCACTGATCTCTGAAACGGATTTCTGTCTTGAAATTGAAGACCTAAACATTTTTCGTTCTTGAGAACGATCACATAGCTTCCGTTACCTTTGGTAAGCTCGGAAGCAAAATAATATATTAAAAAATATTAACTGCCATAATCTTTCTCATAATTACTTTGTCTAGTTGCTTTCCATTTGTTAGTGGTTAAGTTTAAATTGTCAAAGATAATTTTATCATAAAGTTACGGTAAAAATAATCCCACCCGTTGGGGATTCGATCTCCGACATCTCGACATTTACTTATTACATTATTACTCACAAAAAATAGACTTTTTTTCTCTGGAAAACAATGTATGTGGGTAAATTAGTATTAAAAATGCCTAACATTTTATTTCATTATATTAGAAGCTATATATTTTATATTAAAACATTTTTTTTTTTCGTGGTATTTGGAATGGATTGCTGCCCCCATATTTAGAGGTAATATATTATATTGATTTCCTATTCATATATGATTTTTTTGACCGTATAACTCAAATTTAGTCAATATCAATTATTTAGTATAGATAAACCAACGCCTCAGAGCAGACCTCAGTCGACAGATTATAGAAAAAAATAATTAAAAAAAAAAAAAAAAATACAAATAACCTAAAACCTTTAAATTCATTACTATACTTCCACTTTATGTACTATTTATTACCTATGTAATATTAGAAAGAAAGACGAAAAAGAAATTAGTATAAAAAAATAATTTTATTAATAAAAAAAAAAAATAGAATTTTTAATTCTGTAATTTATCCTGTTTTGTATAAATAAATTTTATTTTTTAATTATGAGCCCAATTTTTATAGTAACATAGTTATTACATTTAGAGTACGTATTATTATTTTATTGTTTTCAGTATTATTAATATAATCAAGTAATATTTAAAAAAAAAAAAAAAAATTGTTGTAGTTCATTAGCTAAATTAAAATATATTACATAAATAACATATTAACTATACTTGTTAATTTTATTATTTATTCAAAAATAAAATAGTAAGAATTATATAGAAGTGATTTAATTTTATACTTTCTGAATATTTTAGTAGGGCGATGGAATAAATTCTATGTCACTCAAAGGACTTTCATTCCAAATAAACGGTCCAGACTATTGCAATAATTATATAAATAACATCATATTCACATTGTCTTTGTTATTGCTTCCGAGCCTACCCAAGATAACGGAACAATTGTGATCTTTCTCTAGAACAATTATTCTTAATGTTTCCGAATTCAATAATTCCCGGACGCAAATCCGTCTCAGGCATCAAAAAGCATTTTTGCAAACCATCATATTTTAAAAAACCATTTTTAATTGAATTTGTATAGTATCGTTATATTAGCCTATGTTAGTCAAGTATTAATATCAAAATTCTGCGAAAATTTAATATTATTACTTAAAAATAAGTGTCACCCCACTGAGAATTGAACCATCAACTTGGTTTTATTAACATCTATCTATCTTTAAAAGTATATGGATCCAATTTTTGAGAAATTTAGATGGTTTGTCAAAAGTAGCCCGTAGATGGTCCTTTATTAATGTTTACCCTCTGTGCAAATTCAATATTGTATAAAAATAAGTCTGACCCTCCTGGGATTCGAACCAAATCAAATCTCGAGTGACCGATCGTCCAAAAATAAGACAAGAGGAAGTTATTTGTCACACAAATTGGCAGGTTGATATTGATTTTCTAGCTGTTATAGTTAGAATTTTATATTCTGGATCGATGCATTTTTTAACTTGATTTAATTACAATTAATTGAATTAATTACATTTATTATGTTGCTACAAAGTACTGAATGAATAATCTAATGTTTTATTTGTTGGTTTGGTTGTATTACAGCGAAATAATTAAGTTTTATTTTTGATTTTTTTTTTTCTTTTTCCACAAAAAGGAAAATTCAAAATTGTAAATTTATTTTATTTAATTCATACTAATGACGATTTTATTGATGTACACCATTTATAAAATCGATTTTCAAAATTTATTTATAAATTAAATTTATCAATAAATATGAATTTTTTGAGTGTTTTATTGATTCATACTACTAATATACAGTAATTTTTTTATTTTTTTTTATTTTTTATATTTTTTTTTGTTATAAAATAATTATTGATTATTTAAATTTATTAATAATCATGATTATTTATTGTTTTTTATTCATTCATACAATTAATATATAATTATTTTAATATTTATTCATTAATTAATTATTAATCATTCATTATATTAATAAGTAAATTTAAATTTACTTATTTTGTCTGATTTTTCTTTGATTTCTATAATACTGACCTAATTTAAATATCGATTTAATATTTTTTAAGAAAGAGAAATCGATTTAAATAAAAAAATCGATTTAAAATTGATTCATTCATTAAATTGTTATACGTTTTTGTGTTTCATTCATTCGTATTACTGACCTACTTTTTAATAATGATTTTTTTTTTATATATAAATCGATTTTATTTGAAAACATAATATTTTTTAATAATTAAACGAAATTTAATTAAAGATTAATTAAATTACCTGTAGTGTTTTGGATGCGGTTGGCCAAATATCCCCTGATGTTAGTTGCGAGGGGTTGGAGGTGTATTAAAGCGGCCTGGAGGCGGCCCCTAAGCCCGCCCTGCGTGTCCGTCGTGTCTAACTGCCTGGACTTAGCTAACCAAGCTTCGGGGCGCACACAAGGGGGTGCCGCCCTAGTTCAAGCTCCGCCCTCTGGGGGCGCAAGCCGCGCATACACCCTAAGAAAAACAGGGGGGGGGGGGGGTACTACCCTCCAACTCATCCCTAGCTGTAATTAAACAATATCTTTTATTTTATGACATATAAAAGTCTACTAGTGTCATACTTTATAAATATATATATATATATATATATATATATATATATATATATATATATATATATATATATATATATATATATATATATATATATATATATATATATATATATATATATATATATATATATATATATATACATATATTTGTTAACACCTGTATATAACATTTATTTAAATTTTATTACACTATTAAGAAGATTAAATGAATGTACTTAGAACTGTATTAAGTAATTTCTGCTAAATAAATTGAATTATTAAATTGAAATATTGCGTATAAGCCAAAATGAACTTTTATCATTTTTTTTTACACTACAATAACTAAAAATGTAATGGATACAAATTTGTTTCTATATATATTATTTATAGATGAATTTTCGAGGTGTTTGACTGAATAAATTCACAGTTTTTAATTTTCTTTTTTCATTTTATTATTCTGCGAGATGTTTCGACCCTAAGTTTTTAAGGTCATCCTCACATATAATAAATTTGAATTTGTTTTTTGAAACAATCAATTTTTCTCATACTTACTACATAAAACATATATAATATTTAATGTGCACATAAATTACTCACGTCAAAAGTTCATCTATAAATAATATATATATATATTCGAATTATAAGAAGGTGTATACGTTTAACAACGTTATTAAAATAAGCAAATTTGTTTCTATTTACTTATAAAATGAAATAACTTTTATTATAACATAATATTATGTAGAAAAGCCTACACTAACTTTTAAAATCATATTAGGACCGCCACCAACTCCTTCATTGTCCTTATAAAGTAATCAAAATCAACTTAATTATTTTCAACTTTAAAGATTCCAGAATTTTTAATAAAAAACTTTAAATCAATTATATTAAACAAATTTCTTCCTTTAAATTCTTATAAAGTTCTTTTTAAAATAAAAAAATAGAGTGCACTTGAATTAGAACCCTCAACCTTGCTGCCTTGCACTGCGTCGCCGATTAGTGTTGACTAAGAATTTAAATTGACCTACGTTTGTAGTCCGAGAGACACTGACTTTAAACAGACAAACTTAATATTCTTCCTTTGACAAGTTTTAATTCTCATATAAGGCAAAGAGGAAGAAGAAAAAACATAATGTAATAATAAGAAATTTCTATATATCATGGGGTTAATTAAATTTTTGTATCATGCTTGTGAAAATTTAATTTATTAATTTCCAAAATACAATTCCCCACTTGTTTATACCACTTGTTATTTTTTTCTCTGATTACATTTTTACTTTTCCTCACTACTAATAGTAGGAAAAGTATTGTTTTCACAATTTTTTTTTTTTTCGAGATTTCAACGAAATTATACGTTTTAGGTGTTTTTAATACCTCCTGAGTGGTTTTCAGCATGACGTATGTATGTGTGTATGTGTGTTATCATCGTAGCGCCCAAGGTATTTAACCTAGAGAGTTGAAACTTGGCAGAAAAATCAGTCCTAACCTGTAGTTTTGCCGCCCGGAAAATCAACTTTTTCCGCCATCTTGAACCCAGTTTGCTGAGTCAGCAAACATTTTAAAAAATCTTAATAAATCGAAAATGGTCCTGATCGAGTTGAAATTTGGCTCGAATGTACCTCTCTGTATGACAAACAAGCCTACTAAATTTCATTTTGATTTTGCCCGCCATTTTCAAGTTATAAATTTTTGAATTTTTAAACTTTGACGGTTAATAATACTGAAAGTATAAATAGGTTTTTGACATATAGCATATCGTTGGAACCGGAAAAAATTAAGGAACAAATATAAAAAAAACCGATGAAATTCCATTAATTAGTTTAAAAGTTATAAGCGAATATAATTATTTATTAGTGCAATAATTTTGATGACGTCAAAGTTTGTTTACATCTGTCAAAATACCGCCAAACTTCAAATAATTAAATAAAATATAGGTATTAAAAATAAGGTTTTTTTTAAAGAATGATAATAAATCAGTTAGTTCAGAACGGTCACCCATCCAAGTACTGACCACGTCCAATGCTGCTTCCACTTTAGTGGCCTCTGAAGTGAGGAAAAGTTCCGAGATACCCCGTACCCGATTTTTTTTTTTTAATTATCATAATATAAAAACTTTTTTAATTTTGAAAATGAATACAATCACAAAGTTAAGTAGAATAAAAAAATATAATAAAATATAAATTATCATAAATAAATAAAAACCAAGTGTAATTTGTCTACAGTAGTAAAAAAAAATACGGAGAAATTTACTCGAATAATAAAATTCTTCAGAAGTTATATATATATATATATATATATATATATATTTTTTTTTTTTCCAGAATAGAAGCTGTGTTGCCTAAGGAATTATTAAATCTGCTATTCTCTGTTTTATTTGTCTTCTATGATAAGACATTTTGTTTCTCTTGGTTTTATTATATAGTATTATCTTTTATTATAATGGAAGATAGAATAATGTCATTGATAAAGCTAAATTAAAATGAAATAAAATCCATTATGTATGTTAAAAGCGTTGTTTTTATATCATCTTTATTTTCTTTTATAGAAATGATGAAAGCTATTTAGTTGAAGGACTTGAAAGTGGAATAAAGAAAGAGTTATTTGTCTTTATATAATAATGCTTTATATTCTGTTTTATACTTCTTTTTATTATGCTAATTTTCAAAGGTAGTTATTGTTTATGGTTATCCTTCAAGTGTATAAATTGCATATTTTTATTGTTTTTAATAATTATAATTGTAATTGAGGGGGTTATTTGGAGGTGAGAGGTTATTGCTTGTGTCTAGCCTAGAACCAGTCAAATTGGGTCAGAGTTGGAACACAGAGTGAACTATGTCTCTCACTCATCATCACGTCTATAATAGTACATTACACCGTCTAGTGCGGAAAGTAGAATTTTGCATGCGTGTGTGGAGTTTGCACCCGAGCGACAGCGAGAGTAGTAAAACCACACGAGCAAAGTAAAATGCAGTTTTCCCACGAGTTGCGTACCGTACTTTATCTACGATTATTGCATTTTAATAATAAATACAGAAAAAAATAGACTGCCAATTAGTGTGGCACATAGCTTCCTCGCATCCTATCATCTATTTTATTGTTATAATGTTTATATTGTGTAAAAATTATTAATAGTTTCAGCGATCTTTAATACTTCATAGCGGTGTCGCTGTTGGTTTTACTGAAAAATTGTATTTATAAAAAATGCTTGTCTCATTGAATAGATGAAGTTAGATTTTTTTCACGACCTAAAATTCCAATTTTAAATTTGAAGATCACGTTTACGCAAGCGTTGCTCGTGAACGCTTGGACGGATAATGTTGTCCAACGAACTCGTTCTGAACATTGGTAAAATGAACATGTCTACCAAATTTCATCAAAATCTGTTGACATTTACTCAAGTTATCGTCGCACGTTTCAAAATTCGCGGACACACAGACCGACAGACAGACAGACAGACAGACAGACAGACAGACAGACAGACACGAGACCAAAAATGTTCCCTGATGTCT
The DNA here is from genome assembly GCA_951217055.1 of Gerris lacustris. NCBI lineage: Eukaryota > Metazoa > Arthropoda > Insecta > Hemiptera > Gerridae > Gerris > Gerris lacustris. Next base: position 1,849,189 of record OX578281.1, on the reverse strand, counting down.
GAAACGGATTTCTGTCTTGGAATTTTTAAAATCGGAGGCATAAAAGTTTTTCGTTCTCAAAAGTGAACACAATGCTTCCGTTACCTTCGGTAAGGTCGGAAGCAATATTTAACTCCCTATGTGTAAGTTTGTATTTCTCTTTTTTGATAAAGATGTCATTAATTCATTAGTTGTATTTTGTTCCGAATTAATTATTTCGGGAGGCGTATTATTCTCCTCATTTTCGTCATAATGACATAAATCAATCATTGTTTTTCACTAAAAACTTGATATAAACAGTTGCTTTAATTAAACAAACAGCAAATTAGTTTTGTTAAATGTAAACAAACTCGCTAATCGTGCGTTAAGGTGAAGAATTCTTGTTTTTTACCGCACTAGGGCGGAAAAAAGAGGAATTATGAAACGCCCTAAGCAATGAATACAAGTATGTAAAGAATCACTTTCTACGCATCTAAACAGAGATACAATGTTTATATTTCGTATCAATCGTAGATAAAGATGCTTACAGTGACCGATTCGTTGCAAATGAATTTAAAGAATTTTTCCGTGTGAGGCTACCTAAAATGGATACATAGATACAGTACTATGACAGGACCAGACACTAGACCAGGTGTTCTGCATTCTTATGGACATGCATTGACGGACACAAGTATAAAATTATGTGTTGACACTGGTGCAAATAACTTTATACTGTTATTGTGATCCAGCCCAGAGGTGCACTCGCAAATTTTTCAGTTCCGGAAAACCGGAGGGTCTGAGGGCAGCGTGGAGACCGGAAAATTTTAGATGATATAACTTCTAAAAACGAAGTTTTATGCAGTCTGGAGATAAAATTTACTGCAGGGTTTGTTACTTCATCACCTGATTAGTGATGAAGTAACAAAACTAAATCGAATGTAGGGGAAAAATCCCGTTTATTGACTCCATATTTTACTACCTACTGCTGGAAAATTTTTCATGACAAGTACAATTTGTGAATATTAACGGGCGTTGTGGCGCGTTACAACTCCAGTACACCCCTGATCCAGCCAATATAGTGCGGGACTTTTTGTCCACACTGTAGTTTATAATGTGGAAATACTAATCACAGGGATTGCTGCATCCAAGGAGCTCATGTATGTATCTTGGAACCGACGTCCCAGCACAATTGTGTTCCACTCCTGGTGAGTTAGGACACATTCCACTTACATATAATATATTCTCAGTTCTTATAAATTTAACAAGCTTTCGGAGACTAAGAAAATTTTGCCTAAACAGTAGAGGTAGCTAAATCCGAATCTAAAGTCCAAATTTCTTCTTTACCTATAGTTTTCCCGTAAAATGCGCCTACATTTAGGAATAATTGTGATTTTGTGGTTTTTCGGCCCAATTTTAAAAAATTACATAAAACTGAGATTTTATAGGTCCACCCTTTATGTTTAGTGTTGGCTCGGGTACAGTGAACACCATGTCACTCTAAAGGCCCATCCACACTCTCGTGGAGTATTCTCGCCGATTATACTCGGCGAGAATACCCGAGGCGAAGTAGTCGCATCCACACTTTCGCCCTTCGTGGTGAGCACCTCATTGCCATGACTTAATGTTCCTCGCGTCCTCTTTGACTCGGGTCAAAAAGCCGCCTCTGAAGCAAAGTCGGGCGAGGTGAGGCAAGGACCCCCGAGCAACCACGAGCAACCTCTCCACATTCTCCTTCCTCGCCCGACTTCGGGCAACATCGCGAGAGTCTGGAGGGGCCTTAACAGCAGCGATCCTCGCGCAAGAATGGTTGGTTATCACTTTGTGCTTCTTGCCTACCGGAGATTCCTTAGCTTAGAGTAAATGTTTGCGCCGTAATGATGCAGCCTTGTCAGCACTGCACGTATCCCCGTGTATCATCCTTTAATGTGTCGGCCAATTCTAACCACCTCTAACCTTTAGTATTAGTGTTTACCTGCTAATTACGCAGTTCTTCTTATAATTCCTTATCATACAGTAGGAAGAGCGCCAGTGGCGTATATGGGGGACCACAGGGGGCACGCCCCCCCCCCCGATCCAATATATATTTTTAATTAAAAAAAATAAATAAATACCGCCATATTTCTTTTTTTAATACATATTTTGCTTCCGAGCTTACCGAAGGTAACGGAAGCTATGTGATCGTTCCGAAGAATGAAAATATTTTAATTCTCCGATTTAAAAAATTCCAAGACAGAAATCCGTTTCAGACATCAGGCAACATTTTTGGTTCCGTGTCTGTCTGTCGGTCTGCTGCTCAATTTTTTGTGAACCAACATATCTTAAAAACTACACGTCCGATTTAAATGAAAGTTGTATGGTAGGTCATAATTAGCTCATTGTTCGTCTTATATAAGTTTCAACATTCTTCAACATAAATATATTTACACCTATAGCTTTAAATGTACTTATGTGATTTTTATGAAACTATTATAGTTTATCTAAAGTAACCCGCTGAAAGCACCAGATTAATTTCAACCGTCTGCGCTCTTTAACGGTTGCTAAATTGATACTTTAATTCATGTAAAAAATGAAAACAACTTTGACAGATTACAAAAATGGGGGGCACAAATTAAAAAAATTAAAGAATAATTGCTTTTAAAAGCCAAGATGCGAGGAAGCTATGTGCCTATTTTCTATTTTTAATCTATATATATAAAAGTCAACGTGTGTGTGTGTGTGTGTGTGTGTGTGTGTTTGTTCTTTATACAAATCTACAGTTTTAGTCCGATCTCGATGAAAATTTGCAATCTTGACCTTCAAAGCAAGGAAAAAATCAAGGTCTACATGAATTTTCGAAATTTCAATTTTGGTACACAGGGGTACGGGGTACAAATAATAAATACGGGGTCAAAGTAATGAATACCCTTCGTGATGCATATCGTTGAAAAGCTCTTTAAGAGTACAGTAATTGATGCTATGTACAGTTTTGTCATATTTTCATTTAAAAGGGGGGTAAAATGGAAAAATAGAGCTACAAATTATTTGTTCTTTATACAAATCTATAGTTTTAGTCCGATCTCGATGAAAATTTGCACACTTGACCTTCAAAGCAAATGAAAAATCAAGGTCTACATAAAGTTTTGAATTTTAATTATGGTACACAGGGGTACGGGGTACAAGTAATGAATACGGGGTCACAGTAATGAATTCCCTTCGTGATGCATATCGTTGAAAAGCTCTTTAAGAGTACAGTTATTAATGTTATGTACAGTTTTGTCATATTTTCATTTGAAAGGGGGACCTTTATATATATATATATATAAAGGTCAACGTATATGTGTATGTTCTTTAAACAAATCTACAGTTTTCGTCCGATCTTAATGAAAATTTGCACACTTGACCTTCAAAGCAAATAAAAAATCAAGGTCTACATGAATTTTCTAAATTTAAATTTTGGTACACACGGGTACGGGGTAAGAGTAATGAATACGGGGTCAAAGTAATGAATACCCTTTATGATGCATATCGTTGAAAAGCTCTTTAAAAGTACAGTAATAGTTGTTATATTCAGATTTGTCATATTTTCATTTAGGAGGGGGGTAAAATGGAAAAATATACAGAGATATCTTATTAAAAAGAAGTGTCTGTATAACAGGGTATGTCTTTTATATAGAAATCTACGGTTTTATCACATTTTGATGAATATTTACACACTTTTTCTTCAAACTAAGGTGAAAGTTACTGCCTTCATGAGATTACGAAATTAAAATTTTAGTACACAGGGGTACGGGGTACAAATGTCAAAGTAATGGATACCCTTCACGATGCATATCGTTAAAAAGCTCTTTAAGAGAAAAGTAATGGTTGTTATGTACATTTTTGTCATATTTTCATTTAGGAGGAGGATAACAGTCAACTCATGTGTGTGTGTATGTTCCTTATTCAAATCTACAGTTTTAGTCTGATCTTGATAAAAATTTACACACTTGATCTTCAAAGCAAGGGGGAAATCACTGCCTACACGAACTTACGAAATTTAAATTTGGTACACTGGGGTACGGTACAAGTAATGAATACGGGGTCAATGTAATGAGTACCCTTCATGATGCAAAAGCTCTTTAAGAGTACAGTAATTGTTTTTACGTAGTTTTGTCATATTTTCATTTTTGGGGGGGGGGGATATAGGATATTTGAAAATTAGGTTATCAAAGAGGAGGGGGTATGGAAATAAGTGGGAGGGATAGAATCTAGATATTCTCGCATAGTAAAATGATTTATGTTTCTTTATGGTTTTTTATAAACTTATAAAATTATAATATCACTCCGTAGCGAAGCACGGGTACCCAGCTAGTTATAAAATACATAATTGAGTTCTTTGTAGATAATATTTTTTTTCAACCAATTTAAAAATTAATTAAATGCTAATACATTTTATTTTATCCAATTTACAAATTAATTATGAGTTAATACATTTTTAATTAAATTAACTTCCAAGTTTTTTTCCTCAGTCATAAATTAATTAACTTTTTCTTTAAATTGAACTCTTTTTTGTATTTTTGTATTATTAAATTTTAATTTTGCTTTTTTGTTTTTTAATTTAGAAATTTCCACTTTGTTAGCTCTACGTTTAATTATTATTAATGTAATTATTTTGATGTATATAATATTTGCGTTTTATAATATTTGCCCCTTTTTTATTTTTGAAGTAAATTTTGCTTGAGTTTTATTGAATGTTATGATTTAATTTGAGACATTATAAATTTTAGTATGTGGCGCAAGATAAAACATAGACTGACGTACATCATGTAGACCAATTTTAGTCAATATTCGAAAAAGCTCTATCCATTTCTTCCAAATAAAACCTCAGTCAGACTCGTGCTGGCCTTTTTAGCGAATTTTCGAAGAAAATTAAGCTATTGCAATGCCTTTAAAATATCGTGTAATGTGAATTTTTGAAATTTTCGTCATTAAAATCCGTTTTAGACCATTCTTAATCGATTCCTAAAAGTTAACACTTTTATTATGTATGTCACTCCAGACGATTTCTCGCTCTAGGATGCACTTAAAAAATCCAAACAAATTTTAAAATATCAATTATATCAAAAAAATATCAAAAGGATGAGTTCGTTGGCCAAATTTTTGGAGACCATTTAGGGGTCAAATTGTGACAATTAAGGGTCAAAAATAGCATAAAAATTTGAATTATAAGCGATACTTTTAGGTCTAAATTTGGACGAGCGATACTACTAGGTGGAAAATTGAAAGCTTAATTCGGGACTAGGTATCGTTACTGACAGAGGAAATTATTCTCCAGTGTAGCTCAGTTGGTAGAGCGCTATACTGGAAATATAGAGGCCCGTGGTTCAAGTCCCGGCACTGGAGTCTATTTTTCTCTCTCTGTCTCCCTTTGTTAATAATAATTATAATTTGATTTAAATTAAAATTTAAACTTTCCGTAGTTTGAATACTACCTAAAACTTAAAAATGAAAAAACATAAAAATGTGTTTTTTCATTTTACTCCACTCTTAATAATGAAAATATGAAAAAAAGTGTACATTACATCAATTAGTGTACTCATAAAGAGCTTTCCAACGACATGCATCTTGGAAGCGACATACTATTTTGACTTTTGTACCCCGTACTCCTGTGAACCAAATTTTTTTTTTTCACCCATCTAAATTTTAAAGCATAATTTTACTATATTATCATAAGCCAATAATACGCAAATTTCTTTGAAAATTCGCTAATTAAGTCATGGTGCATGACCATTTTGATATTTTAAATGGCATTTGATTAGATCTTGTTGGACAACTTGTAACTTTGCATTGTTTAGGTTTATTTGTAAGACCCCTGATGTAGACATGTAATCCGCTCTATCTCATATCTAAGTATTTTAAGTATGCTAAGCATTTTCACGAAGTAACTGAGTGAGATATTCTATGAACACCTCTTTCCTTTCTGAGATCTACAATGTCTCTGACGCATTTGATTCTAGACGCCGAAGTCTATACGAAATAAATAGTTCTGCAATATCTTAAACTTCTTGCCAACTTCATCAAACTGGTGATTAGCATCGTGATGCAGTTTATTGACGTTTCTCTAGCATTTAAAACATCTTAATGTAATTTCACTTGACCGACCGTCACGAGAGCGACCGATGACGATAACTTAAGTAAAAGATGAACAATTTAGTTGAAATTTGGTACACATGTTCATTTTACCAATGCCCAGGACGAGTTTGTTGGATAACGTTATCCACCCAACTGTTCGCGCGCAACGCTCACGTAAACGTAAGTTGAAATTAGTGGCGTAGCTGATTGGTGTTGTGGCTCTGCTCCTACGCCACTGGAACTAACTTTTCATTTGCTCTTTAAACATTTTTAGGTTTAGTTAATTTAAACATGGTGATGTTTTTAAAGATGGAATGTTTCACGATTTTAACTCTCTTTACCCTAGAATACTAACCATTTGTAAAAAAAAAATACAATAGAAATTGCTTGCATACGAATCTGCAAGACAGTGAGACATTTTTATTTAACGCTTTTTGGTGTCGTTTTTCGAGTTTATGTGCGTAAGTAAAGTAAATGACCTATTTACAGCTGTTTCTACGATGTTGCAATATTAGCAGTAGTGTAACAACACTTCATCTAATGTAAATAGTATTTGTAAAAATAAGGGGTTGTTTTTAGAGGATACCCACAGTTAATTACACAAAAAGGGGTACGTAGGTTGAGAACTGCTGCTCTAGACTAGACTTTACTAAGTGTAGTAGAGTAGAAGAGCGCTGGGCTACAGGCTATAGAGTGGGGGAGAACCGAAGGCAGCCGAACCTACACGTCCCGTCCTCGGTTGCATTCGAGTCCGCGGTAGGGGAAGGTCCTACAGCTGTAGACTGGATTGCAAACCTCCTATAGGTTTCTGAATCCCTGTCACACTTTTCTGAGTTTTTAGGTAACATAACGCTTTTTGAGGTAGTTCCATACCCAAAACATAAAAATGTCAATTACGACGATCGTCTATTATGAGTGGGCTATTTTGATTCTGTAAAACACAGATTCCCCACTCTTCACCAGTGCTTTATCTACATTCTGTTCATGCCTACTAGCTTGCTTTAGTTGCGCCTAAAAATTCTTAGTGTTATCTTTACGAACTTTGAGCTACAACCTATTGCTCTGTTTGCGACGTCCCTACTTGTGGAGAACATTCTAAAAAAATTATTTAAATTATTAACAAACATTTCTTTCAATATTATCTATATATATAAAATCCAAATACCACTCACTCACTGACACATCACGATATCTCTGAAACCACTTTACCTATGACAATGAAATTTTGTAGGTGTGTTCCTTTTACCTCCTACGTGCTCGCTAAGAAATATTTTTAAAATCCACTATCTTGATTCAAGATGGCGGCCATTTATATAAAAAATATGACGATATCTCCGGAACCAATTGCACTAGAACCTTGAAATTTAGAAGTTAGCTTACTTTTATGAAAGTAGAAACTTTTGATAAATGGTTTACCAATCGGGCGTTTTGATTCAAGATGGCGGCCATATATATATATAAATATGTGTATGTTCTTTATGCAGATCTACAGTTTTAGTCCGATCTCGATGAAAATTTGCATACTTAACCTTCAAAGCAAGGGAAAAATCACTGTCTACAAGAATTTTTAAAATTTAAATATTGGTACACAGGGGTGCGGGGTACAAATAATGAATACGGGTTCAAAGTAATTATTACCCTTTACGATGCATATCGTTGAAAAGCTCTTTAAGAGTATAGTAATTGTTGTTATGTACAGCTTTATCATATTTTCACTTAGAAGGGGGGGGGGGGGGGGGGGGGTAAAATGGAAAAATATAGCTATATCTTATAAAAAAAGAAGAGTATCCGTATAAGAGTATATCTTTTATACAAATTTACAGTTTTATCCCAATTTGATGATTTGATAATACGGGGTCAAAGTAATGAATACCCTTCATGAAGCAATTTTGTTGAAAAGCTCTTTAAGAGTACAGTAATTGTTGTTATGTATAGTTTTGTAATATTTTCATTTAGGAGGGGGGTAAATTTAGGATATTTGCAAATTATCTTATCAAAGAGAAGGGGGTATAGAAATAAGTGGGAGGGAGAGAAACTAGATAATAATTAGTAAAATAATTTAAATGTTTCTTGATGGTAGTTTATAAACTTATCAAATTAATATAACACTCAACAAGCGAAGCACGGGTATTCAGCTAGTATTGTATAAAAATAAAAATACCAATTTCAAATATATTACTTAAATTAATAAATCTAACAATACTCGAATGTTGTTTTTAAATTCTTACACTTCATTGAAACTCAAACTATACTAGTAAACTTTGTATTCTTCACTTTAAGTGATACAATTTTTACGGAATAATGCTATGCTATCATTAATACATAAATAATAATACATAAATAAAACATATTAAAATTAAAACTTAAGACAGTTAAAAAAGTAGTAACAAAACGTTCTAATACAATCCTCGTAAAAATTACGAAGGTTATTGTTACGAGCCAACAAAGTATGGTTAGTATTCTAGGCTTACAATATTTTTATAGCTGCATAGTATCATGATTGTATGATTTCATGATATGTAAATTGTATTATACAATCCAAAGTTATTAAATAAATAAATAAATACCTTCAAGGATATCATTTCTAATGCTCCATCAAAATTATTATTTATATTTCATTATTTTAATTTGTTTTTACATGTTTCAGATACCTGTTGTTGAAGGTTAGTTAATATGAATTTGCAATTAAAGTGGAAAAACTTCTCTCTTGTCTTAACTAAGATAATGTAGGGATGTGGTTTCATCTGCTCTTCGGAGATCATCGTGAAATGAAATTGTAGTAATGCCAACTTCCCAACTATCTATTTATAAGGTAATTTTGACCTTTACTCTTATCTTAAGGCAGAACAATTTACACAAATATTTTGCATCCGAGATTATCAAAGGTAACGAAAGCTATGTGATCGTTTTGAGGAACGACGCATTTTCTTAGGTTCCCGATTCAAAAATTCCAAGACAAAAATTCGTTTCAGACATTAGGGAACATTTTTGGTTCCGTGTCTGTCTGTCAGACGGTCTGTCGCTCTATTTTTGTGTTCCAACACAGCTTAAAAACTACAGAAGCTATGTTATCGTTCTGAAGAACGAAAATATTTTATATCTCCTACTTAAAAAATTCCAAGACAGAAATCTGTTTCAGACATCAGGCAACATTATTTGTTCCGTTTTCTGTCTGTCGCTCAATTTTTGCGAACCAACATATCTTAAAAACTACTCATCTGATTTTAATGAAATTTGAATGATAGATCATGATTAGCCCATTGTTGGTCTCATATAAGTTTCAACATTCTGCGCTAATTTCTTTCTCTTCCACATGCGCACAAACATACATTTATTTAAACCTATTTTTTTATAAGTACTCATCTGATTTGTATGAAATTTTTATAGTTTATCGAAAGTAACCCGCAGATAGCCCCTGATTAATTTGAACCGTCTGTGCTCTTCAACTTTTGCTAAATTGATACATCAAGTCATTCTTAAAAAATCAAAACAATTTTGACTGATTAAAAAAAACGGGGGAAACAAACAAATTAGATAATAATGGCTTGTAAAATCATACAATCCATAATGTACGTGATGGGATGCGAGGAAGCTATGTGCTTCCAATTGGCAGTCTATTTTCAAGTCTTCAATTGGCAGTCTATTTTCAAGCCTTCAATTGGCAGTCTATTTATTTTGCTTCCGAGCTTGCCGAAGGTAACGGAAGCATTGTGTTCACTTTTGTGAATAAACAACTTTTATGGCTCAAATTTCAAAAATTCCAAGACAGAAATCCGTTTCAGACATCAGAGAACATTTTTGGTCTCGTGTCAGTCTGTCTGTCTCTCCGCGAATTATGAAATGTGTGACGATAACTTGAGTAAATGTTGACCGATTTTGATGAAATTCGATAGACATGTTTATTTTACCAATGCCCAGGACGAGTTGGTTATCCAACGTTATCCGTCCAAGCGTTCACAAGCAACGCTCGCGTGAACTTCAAAAATATAATAGGTATTTTAGGTCGGGAAAAAATTCTAACTTCATCTATTCAATGAGACAAACATTTTTTTCAAATATATTTTTTTTAGTAAAACCAACAGTGACACCGCTATGAAGTGTTGAAGATAGCTAAAACTAACAATAGTTTTTACACAATAAACAATATGACAATAAAGTACATGATAGGATGCGAGGAAGCTATGTGCCACACTAATTGGCAGTCTATTTTTTTTTTTTTTTTTTTTTATTTAATTTTTAATTTAATTTTTTTGAAGACCTAGACCAAGAAGTGGGTGGTTTGAACAGAACAAGCCCCGAGTAGCCTCGTATCAGTGTAATACTGGACTGATAACAGACAACCAAACCCTACACACACAGGTGAAGTGTTGGTTAGTAAACCATGTCTACACGCCTCTGTGCTTATGTTTGATATTATATTTTTTATCCTCTAACCACCTCTAACCACCACCATGAAAGTGTTTTTGCTGGACGAAACTTGGTGGCGCTAAGTCTTTCCATCAGCTTCCCATTTGTTTAAACAACAGTCCGGGATTTGAACCTAGAGCTGTGGTTATAGAGATGGCAGTCACCCATCCAACTACTGACCACGCCCAATGCTGCTTAAATTCTATGAGTGAATGCTAACTGCCCTCATACTCGAGCTACTGGAGCCGCCTAAGGTTTTAACCATATCTTAAAAAACTATTAGTCCAATTTTAATTAAATTTAAATGGTAGGTCATAATTAGCCCATTGATGGTCCCATATAAGTTTCAACCTTCTGCGCTCATTTGTTTCTCTTCCACATGCTCACAAATATACATTTATTTACACAAACATCTTCAAAAGTTCTTTCTGATTTGTATGAAATTTTGATGGTTTGTCGAAAGTAGCCCGCAGATAACACCAAATTAATTTCAACCGTCTGCGCTGTTTAAATGTTGCTAAATTTATTCTTTATTTACACATACTTTTATTTATACCTATATCTTCAAAAGTATTTACTAATATGATTTTTAAGAAATTTTGATGGGTTGTCGAAAGTGCCCCAGATTAATTTTAACCACAAGCGCTCTTTAAATTTGGTTGATACATCAAACTTGTTAAATCAATTTATTTTACAGATTTAAGAATTTTATATAAATATCCTATATTTTGCGGTAATTCATAAAACATTCAAAAATTATAATTCGAAAAAGTTCATTTTTTTGGGGTATAATTACAAATCAGGAATACGTTCTAAAATACAGCTATCTTAATTTATTCTCTAATTCAAACATACTTTGATTTACATTATCAGAAACTTGAAAAAGTTTAATCTCAATTCGTAATTTCATACCTACTTTTTTTAATTTTAATTTTGTGTTGGAGGTGTGTTCTATTTGGATTCCATTTGAACCTTTGACCTTTGTAGAAAGGTTTCAAACTCTCGAAATGAAGGGACAGAATCAATTTACTCTGCTTGCCCTGGTAAATTGTATACATCGGTAGATTATCCGATTCCGTAAGTTTGTTTGTTTGGTCTAAAGCCGCTGTCGCTTGGTTGATAACCCGTGTCTACTTTGTTTCAAATTAAATTACCTTTACCCACCGTTTAAATGTACAGTACGGTTAACCTCTCCTATTGCTTTTACCTTTATAATATTATTTGCAAAACCGATTATTGTATTCTCTTTGTGTAAAATTGCTAAATACACTTATAATTAAATAGTTCATCTTTAAAATGTTTTGTTTTGAATAAAATTCTACAGCTTAAGACCAAAATAAGAAGTAGGTAAATTGACTCTTCCTCACATACATAGTGGTTTCGTTGTGCCCAAATCTTACGCAGAAAAACCTTAAAGTAATTTCAAATTGTTGTTATAATTATTTATATTTTAGTGCGTAGGCTGCCCCAGGTTGGGTCTTAATACAAAACTTTTCCGGTAAAATCCGCGTCACGAAAGGGTTAAAGTTCTTGGTTTCGCTTCCACTACTGGAAGCATCTTCAGGGGTGTGATGCATCGTGATGTTGACTCGAAGCGAACACAAAATTTACTAACGACTAGAGAGAAGAACGGCCTATTTATATCGGTTTTCTATACCGTAGATTGTACCTGGATATCTGGGGGTTCCTTTATTCGGGGTAATCCTTTGTCGAGATGATGCAATCAGGCAGGAGCTGCCTTCCTTATTAATATTTGGTCTATTTACATAATTATATTTATATAATTATTGTTAATTTGTATTTTGTAATAAAAATGCAACGTATTTTATCAGTAGGGTTTGCGCTTTCTGATTTAATTTAAATGAAGGTGAAATGTGAATACACTGCTGTGTGGGTGCTCGCTATGGTTTCCTACTACTCTCATCACTCAGGAGTGTGCGTTGTTGTTTTGACATTGATTATACGTGAGTATTGAGTTCGTTATTAGAGCTCTTATATTTTTGCCTTCACCTTTTACCTTATTACTTATTTTACCTTTTACCTGAATTACTTATTATTTTATTTTTATTGAAGCGAGCGTAGCGGGCTTCGTACATTCAACGAAATATGCGCCGTGTCTTTCTGTGTGTCGGAAACATGACGATAACTTGAGTAAATATTTACTACCACTTTACTAATGCCTAGGACGAGTTCGTTGGACAACGTTATCCGTCCAAGCCACTAACCGCAACGCTCCCACGAAAATGCTCCCGCGAACATTTTAAATTGGAATTATAAGACGAGCAAAATATCAATCTTCATCTATTCGATGTGACAAACATTTTTTTCAAATAGATATTTTTAGTAAAACCAACAGCGACACCAGTGTGAAGTGTTAAATATTGCTAAAACTATTAAATGGACCGAAACTTTTATAATTGAGAAAACAACATTTTTAATCAATATCTAAATTTGACAATATTTCATCCCTAAAATTGAGGCATTTTCAGGCATTGTTACTGCATTTCATACCTTTGTTAACTGCGAAACTTAACTGAATCGTCGTATTGTCTTAGCATATTTATCACTTTAAGATAATTTTTTTATGAAAAACTTTAAGTTAACAATCAAATGCTTCGTAAGAAAGAGGTGTAGTTCAATAACCAAAAAGGTGTAGTTCTGTACACAAAATAATTATAATAATCCATTGACTGGTTTCAACTGTTCTAAAGCAGACTTCTTCAGATAATCTACAAACGAAGTAACACACTTAAACTTGAGCTATAAAATAAGGTAATATTAGATTGCATAACAATAATTTAAAAAAAGTGAAATGAATGGAATACAAAATACCAGAAGAAATACCAGAAGAGAATATTCAGTTAATTCTTAATTGCCGCTGTAATTAATAATTGTTAATACACCTAATATAATAATTTAATTGCTTTGTTTCGACGTAATTACATTAGCCAGTTATTCTTAGAATTACTAAGTAAAGTATGGTTGTGGGGGGGGGGGGGGGGTTGATAAAAATAACTTCGAAACATATTTCAAACTTAAACTGTTGTAATCAATATTAACATTATCTTAATAATACATTATATAATGGGGGGGATATTTCGAAAGTTTTCTGTAGTTTTTTCGCTTTCTTGAGTTTATTTACAATTCTAGAAGTATTTTTTTTTTTAATTGTTGGAAATAGAGTTTATTCTAAGGTTATAAATGTTAGGAAGGAACTCTAGGAGCGAGAGAGTTAGACATGGTCGGAGCTGGTTCTCAGCTCAATAATTTATTCATGTGAGGTGGTTAGCCCCCCCCCCCCCTTCATGGTCTCACCATGGGGGGGGGGAGGTGGAATATCGACCAACCTTGCACCCCTTTCCCTACGGTTTTTCATCCATTGTATACAATTTTAAGTTTTTTGGATTTTTTTTTTTTTTTTTTACTTTTTGCTGTAAAAAGAACTACAAAAAAGAACAACAACAAAAAAACTTTTCCTTCAAATTTCCATCGTTTGTTAGAAAATTGTCCTTGAAGACTAAAAATAAGAAATGTAAAATACTAAAGAAAATTTAAGTCAACTTATTTGAATAGAAAAAAGACAAGGTCAGATGTGATATAGCAACATCTGTATATTTATAATTCAATACTATAATTAAATGATTCTTATTTTTCCATTTAAAATAATGTTATAGGAAGAGTTCGTTTTTTTAAAGTCTAAAAATAATTTAAAAGGTAATAGGTATAACCATTTTTCTTTGTTTTTTAAACGAGAAAGAAAACCGCTGTGGATTATATAGCTTTAGAATTATCTTGTTCTTTTACTACCTTGTTACTCCTACAAAATAACTCAAAATATGCTGTTTTCTAGAGGAGTACGGTATCTATAGGATGTAATCTAACATTTTTCACCGATAATATTATTTTGTTTTGATTTCGAGAGAGTTATAACTTGTTTTTACCTAAAGAACAGAGTGACTAAGTTTCTGGAGCGGCATCACTTGGGCCAGTAATGACCGATCTATTAAAGATCAAAAGATATAAACAAAGAAAGGGAAATGTTGCACGTGACAACTTCGAATCATAATAACTTATAATAACACTAAAATTAGATAGAATGTTTTTATATTGGCGCAGAGTCTGTTTGCCAAGTTTCTGCTAGATTTCTGCTCGGATGTCTGGAAGAGAATTTAATTAACGACAAATATTGAACATTCGACATCAGAATCTTATTCTAATTTCTAATATAAATTATTTCTTCATCAAAATTCCAAATCTTAGTAACTTGTGCTTTAGCAAGTTAGGTAATTATTTTTCTTTAGTTTCAAATACGAGTACTTTATGTGATTGGTATATTCTGGAAAAAGTCGGTCCGAGACAACTTAAATAATCTTTTTCATAATTACTTAGCCCAGTGTTTTCCATTTATTAGTTTTCGTGTTTTCGTAGGTATATGTTTAATTATTATTGAACATTTCATCAAAATTTATTAAAAAAATAACTTCTCCTCGGCGGGGAATCGAACCAGGCCTCTCTCCCTCCACGTTTAAAGCAATTTTCTCAGGACCTAGATTTTCCCGGGAAAACAGGTATATCGAAAAAATTTATCAAAATCGCCGGATCAGTTTTCGAGCAATAAATTTTTCAGTGTTTTTGGGGGAAGTGGAACCCAATTTGGACCTTATTTATTGATTATAAATTTATTGATTTCACCTCGGGTATGATTTTTCTAAACATGTATGCCAATTTTTGTTAAAATCTGCCCAGAAGTTTAGGCTCCAGGCATCTGCACAGACAGACGACAGTCATTAAAAAAAAAAAAAAATTTTGAACTCAGGGGACCTCAAAACGTGTAAATTTGTCAAAAATCGAATTTTCGCGCCATGGCAATACTTTTTCTTTACACAAGAAAGTAAAAAATAGGCTAGAGATAGCAGCATCGTGTTTTGGGATGCCTGAAACCATCTTTTCTAGAAGGAAAATAAAAAAGAATCTCAAAATAGAATTTTTGCGACATCAAAATACTTTTTCTTTATATTATGAGAAAGTAAAAAATGATTACTCGCTTTTATAGATTGTGTAGTTTTATAAAACTAATGACTGATTGTTTTAATGTCATGGGAATTCATAATATATGTGCAAGTTTCAAGTTTCTTGGGAGTCTGGAAGTATCTCAAATTTACCTTACATGATTTTAAGACAAAATTCAAAATATTTTAAATAAATGCGTTTTAAAAGTATCCAGGAACCAAATAATACAAATTAGCGTCTTAATACCGACAAAATGATTTCTATTACATCCTACTTTAATACACTCAACTACAAATTTAATAGTGCAGGAGATAGCATGCAAAAAAGTGACTGACAAACATCAAGCTAGAATTTTGTATACAAGTCAATCTTTTAGCGCCTTTTAAGAATGTGTGGTCGGCTAAGTTCGTCTGCGGGACAAAGGACTATTGCTTGGCAATATAGGCATTTGAAAAAAAAAAACCAAGGGAGATCGGCCATGTCCCGAACTTTTTGGTGGACAATGTGATTTTCATGATCCTGAGTACGAACTTAGTCAGTAGAAAAAATATCAAGTAGACGTAGTCCGTCACTTAATAGGAGACCTCTTTGATTTGGAGTAATATTTGACTAACTTATCAACTTGATTTTTTATCTACTAACTAATTTCGTACTCAGGATCATGAAAATCACATTGTCCATCAAAAGGCGAGACGTGGCCACCCTCCACCGGTTTTTTTTTTGTTTTTGTTTTTTCAAATACCTATTGCCAAGCTATGTCCCGCAAACGAACTTAGCCGACCACATATTCTTAAAAGACACCAAAAGATTAACTTGTAAACAAATTTCTAGCTTGATGTTAGTCAGACACTTTTTTGCACGCTATCTCCTCGACTAAAATAAAGAATTTAGAGTTTCTAAAATAGATCGTAGATAAATTAGATTTATAAAGCAACTACTTAAAACCTCCGGGTCATCATTGTTTTACAACAGTGGAACCTTGTGGGAATTTAAATAGCGGTATGAAAGCCTCATGAAACACGCAGGTAACGATTACATAGTGAGGAAGTAAACAGACTTAGTCTGTACATCCATATGTAGGTCTGTGCTACCACTCTGTGAGAAAACACTTATATCTATTCTTTATTTTAAAAAAAATCAGATTGTGTATAATACGTATCCAAAAACAGTAGAAGGCAGGCTGATTGTGTTGTAATACACTCTTGTACGTACGTTACCAGATTTGTATTTTTGTGGGAGTTAAAGCCGAGCTCAGTCTTTTGTGTGTTCCAACGACTCAAAACAAAAAGGCGAATGTTGTAGGATATTGTTTAGTTCCCGCGGTATCCGCATGGTTTCGCACACTCTTGACTCCTCTTGTTAGTTCGTTGTGTTCTCCCGTTGCTTTGTTGATTACTTAACTATTATTCTGTAGCGTATACAGTAATCAAACTGTGTTTTAACCTGAGATCCTCCTCCTCATTCCCTTGCCTATTTATATATATATATATATAATATTGTTATTATCATATCTTCATTTTGACAGCAGGCTTTGAAAAGCAAAATATATAAAAAAAGTTTTTAAAGAATTTTAATTAACGATGATGTAATATTTTTTTTTACTTTTTTAGATTAAACGTCATGCATTCTTCTTTACCAACGAAAAAAATTCAGATTATAATTTTTTGGTTAAGATGGTTACAAAGTTTTTAATTACAGAATTGCTTACAATAATGTATGTATATATAATAGTTATATAAAATATTTTAAAAAATAAAAAGTGAATATAAAAAATAAAAGAAATATATGTCTTTCATAATATTTTCTATTTACTGCTCTCTTTTAACTTTTAATCAAATTATAATTATCATTAACTACGGGAGACATACAGAGAAAAATAGACCCCAGCACCGTAAAGAGCGCGCCTGTAACGGATATAGTATAGCAGACCCGTGGTTCAAGTCCCAGTGCTGGGGTCTATTTTTCTCTGTATGTCTCCCGTAGTTAATGATAATTATAATTTGATTTAAAGTAAAATTTAATCTTTCCGTTGTATGAATACTACCTAAAATTTAAAAAATACGTGTGGTGTCGCGGGACACCCGGTAGGAACGAATTTCCTTACATTTTTCATTAAATATAAATTATAAAATCACACTGCTAAGTACGTATACATTACTAACTACTTATACATGGCGGAGTTAGAAAAGTGACAAAATTAAAAGTAAAGAACTGTGTGTACCTAGCAGAGTTAAGGCAAAATTAAAAGAAAATCATTATTTGTATAATTAAAGCAAGCGTCTTTCGTCGGATCAGGATGAAATTTTACATGATTATATTTTATTTATTTACAAAACAAAGTGACATTTTTGACATATATAACAAAAATAATCAAAACAAGTCAAGTAACAGGCTTCCTTAATAACACTTTTTCCGTCTTTTGAAGCTTACGTTTACGCGAGCGTTGCGCGTGAACGTTTTGTCGGATAACGTTTTCCGACGAACTCAGCCTGGGAATTGGTAAAATAAACATGTGTACCAAATTTCATCTAACTCGGTGATCTTTTACTCAAGTTATTATCATCTGTAGATTTCGTGACGGATTTTGCGTGACGGTGATTTTGTGACGGTGATTTTGGTAGTTTTTTTCGGATTCACTCCCGGGCTCCAGAACGTGCCATAAGGAACTACGTTCCAAAAATTGTATGCTCTCTTTTAATTAATGTTAACCACTATAACATTTTAACTTCTTAATTTTCATATTATATAAATTTGTGTAGCACCCGAGCTTCATGAAGGTAACAGAACATTTTTTTTGTCTCCGAATTCAAAAATTCCACGACAGAAATCTGTTTCAGACATCATACATGTTTGGTTCCGGTTGGAGAAATCTGTCTGTCTCTCGGTCTGTTTGTCGCTTAAATTTTGCTAACCAACAAATATCTAAAAATCTACTTACGATGTTAATTAAATTTGGATGGTAGGTCATAATTAGCCCATTGTTGGTCCCATATAAGTGTCAACCTTATACGCCCAGCCATATGCACACAAACATACATTTATTTACACCTATATCTTCAAAAGTACTCAACTGATTGTAATGAAATTTAGATGGTTTGTTAAAAGTAGCCCACAGATAGCTCTAGATTAATTTCAACCATCTCCGCTCTTTAAGTATTGCTAAATTGTTACTTTAATTCTTAGAATAATACTATGTATAGAAGGAGCATAGAATCGGAATCCTAAGCAATTACTGATAAGAGACTGAAGCCAACTTTTGCCGAGAGGTTGTGTCCTTAAGACCAGGCTGCCAACATAACAACACTCTAACAACAATTTTTTTCATTATACTGGAGAAGGTTGGACATACTTTTGTAACTATTCAAAGCCCGCTCACAAACAATCAAGAAGACAAACCCTGCCATTGGTTATTGTTTACGTTTCACTCTGACGTCATTTTTTTCACCTCGCACGGCATGATATAATAAACATTATTTTCAGCATATTTCAAGCTAAAAATAAGATAAAACACAATAAAAATATTACAATAAACGAAACTAACTATCAATAATTAAAATTTACTAAAAATTAAATTAAAAAACCGAAGGCAAATAATTTTAGAGTTATGACGTCACAAATTTAAAAAATGAATTTTTAGAACGCGGATTAAGGGACACAACCAAAGTTGGCTTCAATGTTATCAGTGATCCTTCTTCTATATATTGTATTATTCTAAGCTTTAACTTATCTAAAAAAGTCAAAACAATTTTGACAGATTTAAAAAACGTGGGAAAATTAAATATAACGTGTGAAAGAAATAAGTTTTAAAGGAATAAATCATTTAAATATACGAAATAGGACGCGAGGAAGCTATATGCCACACTAATTGGTAGAATGTTTTTACTAACACCTATATCTTTAAAAGCATTTTTCTTGTTCTTAAGAAATGTTGAATGGTTTGTCGAATGTAGCCCACATATGGTCTCATAAACATCTCCGCTTATAAAGTATTGCTAAATTGATACTTTTATTCATGAAAAGTACCGGTGTGGAAATCCCACACATGACTTCCATGAAATGGTGAGGTGTCAATACGTGAGCAAGAGAGAACTCAGTATTTACACCCATTTTCATTTTCATGGAAGTAAAAACATTAAATGCCAATATCTCCCAAACCGCTTGTCCGATTGCGCTCACAAAGTATAGGTACAATCTACCATATAGGACACATATATACCCCAAAAGAAATTGAAATTAAAATAAAGCCTACTGAAGTTATTGTCGACAGACCGATTTCGTGCTTAAGTGACTGTAGCTCCGAAACGTGAGCTACAATGTTCGGGTGACGTACGTACGTTTGTACGTACGTACGTACATTCGACAAACGTGAGCTACAATGGAGCCATCAGTTTGTTCGACAAAAGTTCTAAAAAATGCCGCAAACCTCATCTCAATACGATGTCTTGAAGCGATGTTATAACGGTTTAAAGTTCCGAATGAACGTACGAACGTACGTACGTACGTACAAACGTACATACATACATACGTACGCCACAGACATATATGTATATGAAACGGATTTTAATGATATCCCTGGGTTCGTGAGACCCCTCCTTCAAAGAGATCTCGGAATTACATTATGGACGGTATCACCATACTTCCATTTTCAATAATGGGTTGTAAAAACTTATATTATCATTAAAGTATATGTGATAGGAGCGAGGAAGCTTTTTTGTTTGATTGTATTTATCACTGTAACAAATTGTACTGCTGCCACATTTACAATCTTAAATTATCCATTTTATATATTAAAATATAAATATATGATGTCCCCTTTCTTATAATTATTTATAAAATCTTTGTGTCCAAAGGGGTAAAAAAACTCTTTTATAATTTGTTAGGTAATATTTCACAAGTTAATTGTTGAAAAATAAAATTTTCAGGTTAGAAAATGTTCCAAATGGAGGAACGAAATATTACCTAACAAATTATAAAAGAGTTTTTTTTACCCCTTTGGACACAAAGATTTTATAAATACTTAAATGATCGTTTTAGAGCTGTCGGTAAAACCTAACTGACCTTACTTAGCTATCAGATGAACTTTGAGATAAGAATTGTCTAATTGTTTTTATAATATAATTTCCATCATTGGATAGTTTTCTTCTTATACTTCAATTAACTTCGTTTCCTTCGCAAATAGATTACTACTAATTTAAAATGGATTAATTATTTATAACACAAGTCACGCTGTTTGACCTACTGCAGGTAAACTTTAATGGAGTGTTACGAACTGATGGGTTAATCAAAGGCAGTGTAATTACGTATAGTATTGATCCCAGAGCTTGCTTGACGCTTTGCCTTGATTCGGCACCAAACTTCCGAGTATTCGCGTAGACGGGTTAACGTAGCTAAAATCACTATCATGACAGATAGGACATGATGTACACTTCCTGAAAATTCCTGAAAATTCTTCGGCCAAATGTAAAGATGCCACTTTTTGGAAATTTCGATTTTTTATTTTTTCATATGTATATATATATATATATATATATATATATATATATATATATATATATATATATATATATATATATATATATATATATATATATATATATATTTGCCAACTGGCAAAAGAAACTGCCACGGAAGGATTTTATTTTTGAATTAGGCATCTCCCTAGTCAAACCATGAAGGAAAGGATTAAAAGACAAGAATGCTATGCAGTGATTGCCATGGTGCTATTTGTGATGAGCATCTGTCCTTCAAATGCTTAAAATGCTAAAAGCCTCACTGTAAAAATTTTGTATAATTTTGACACTTTATAGGAAGTTTGTTTATGTGTTTTGAGAATATCAGACCCATAGGATAGTTCAAAGTAAGCTTTTTAGCATTTTAAAAAACACCATTAATAGGTTACTACTTAAACTATACAGGGTTGCCTACGGACCCTCGCTGTGTGCTGACTAGAACACACTTGACCTGTTTATTTGTATTATTTTTATTTTACATTTAGTTTTTTGCTCTGATGATGCTAACTAATAAATTTATTGAAACGTTAGCAACATCCTTTTCAGTGTATTTTATTTGACAGCATCTCGCTAATATACCGTCTCATTACCGAATTGTGTTAGATGGTATAATATCTTTCAAGAGGGAACCCAACACGTTCTGTCCATGTCAGTTACATTTGACTGTACTACAAGAGAAATCCATTTAGAACACTTTACTTCCATCACCATAAATTAACTAAATACCAAGTTGATTTTTTTTCTTTTTAGGGTTTCGTTGGTAAAACCAAAAAAAGAAATCCTTATAGTTTCGTTCATGTGTCTGTCTGTCTGTCTGTCTGTCACTCTGTACGGTTCCAATAACTTTTGAATAAAAAGAGATAGAAACGTAAAACTTTCCAATATTAAAGATCGTTTTGACGCGCACACAGGAAAAATATAGCGAACTCAAAATTATCAGCTGCTCAAATCCAAAATGGCGGATAACTCACGTCATGCGAAAAAAATATTTTTTTTAAATTTTAAGTGGGGTATCAAATGAAAGGTATTAAAGAGTAGATTACAAATATATATATCACTTAGGGAAAGTGTTCAATTTTCGGTGCCATTTTGTCAAAAAACATCGAAATTTTGCGTGTCCCCCCCCCTTAAAATCGTATTTCCGCTCATACTAAAAATATAGAAAAATATGCAAAATGTGTGGTCTGGTGGGCCATAGAAAAAATAAGATTAGCAATTTGATCTGATTTACTGGGAATCCAAGATGGCGGATAATTCATGTCACACAAAAATAAATATTTTTTTTAAATTTTGGGTGGGGTATCAAATTAAAGGTATTGAAGAGTAGATTACAAATATATATATCACTTAGGGAAAGTGTTCAATTTGCGGCGCCATTTTGTCAAAAAACATCGAAATTTTGCGTGTCCCCCCCCCCTTAAAATCGTATTTCCGCTCATACTAAAAATATAGAAAAATATGCAAAATGTGTGGTCTGGTGGGCCATAGAAAAAATAAGATTAGCAATTTGATCTGATTTACTGGGAATCCAAGATGGCGGATAATTCATGTCACACAAAAATAAATATTTTTTTTAAATTTTGGGTGGGGTATCAAATGAAAGGTATTGAAGAGTAGATTACAAATATATATATCACTTAGGGAAAGTGTTCAATTTGCGGCGCCATTTTGTCAAAAAACATCGAAATTTTGCGTGTCCCCCCCCCCCCCTAAAATCGTATTTCCGCTCTTACTAAAAATATAGAAAAATATGCAAAATGTGCAGTCTGATGGGCCAAAGAAAAAATAAGATTAGCAACTTGGTCGGATTAACTGGGAATTCAAGATGGCGGCTAATTGCTGTCACGGGGAAAATAATATTTTTTCAAAATTTTGAGTGGGGTATCAAGTGAAAGGTATTGAAGAGTAGATTACAAAAATATATAACACTTGTGGAAAGCGTTTAATTTTCTACGCCATTTTGTCAAAAACATCCAAATTCCCCCCCCCCCCCCCCCAACTACTAATTTCATGTTTACAACACCAACGAAACCCTTTTTACGTGAGACTTCACGCACTACCAATTTATTTTTTACCCATTTCCTGCTAAAGTCAAATGTACATGTTTGCTATTTCAACGAGATTTTGTACAATTCACTTATTACAAAGCATTCATAGAGCTGTGGTCGGTTCTCTCAATATTTTGAACCAACATTCTGAAAATATCTTGAAACAACAGAGACTAGAGACGCCAAATTGACATTTTAAAAAAAAAATGGTAGTGAGTGAAGTCTCACGTAAAAAAGGTTTCGTTGGTATTGTAAACATGTAATTAGTTAGTAGGCATGCAAAATCTTTATGTTTTTTGACAAAATGGCATGGTAAATTAATCACTTTCGACAAGAGTTATATATTTTTGTAATCTACTCTTCAATACCTTTCATGTGACACCCCGCTAAATATTTTTAAGAAATATTATTTTCTTGTCCTTGAACTATCCGCCATTTTCGATTATCCGCCAACAGCTAATAATTTTGATTTCGCTATATTGTTCCTGTGTGGGCGTCAAAACGATCTTTCATAGTGGAAAGTTTCATGTTTTTATCTCTATTGATTTTTTATTCAAAAGTTATTGAAACCGTACATACAGACAGACACGAAACTATAAAGGTTTTTTTTTACTTTCTCATATAAAGAGAATGTATTGTGATAACGCGAAAATTGGATTTTGAGATTTTGATGGATTTACACGTTTTGAGGTCCCCTGAGTCCAAAAAAGTGGTTTTAAAAATATGTATGTCTTTTTGTCGTCTGTGCACGCGCGTGGAGCCTAAACTACTGGGCCGAGTTTGGCGAAATTTGGCATACCATGTTCAGAAAAATTATACCTTGAGGCGAAATCGAGAAATTAATTTTAGTTCCAAATTTGGGGGCGCTACCCTCCAAAAGCTACGAAAAAATGTGAAATTTTTTTTTTTTTCGAAAACGGTTTCGACGATTTTGATTAAAGAATTATAAAATGTTGTCCATATAATTACGAATCTAACGATATAAGCCATTTTATTTTCCGAGAGAAATCTAGTTCCTGAGAAAATGGCTTTAATCGCGGACGGAGAAAGGCCGGGTTCGATTCCCCGCCGAGGAGAAGTCATTTTTATAATAAATTGTGATAAGGTACATTTCGACTGAAATGTACCTAATAAATGGAAAACGCTAGGTTTAGTAATTATGAACTCGTATATGAGAAAGTTTGTCTGAGTTCTCTTGGACCGATTTTTTGGTTTTACCAACGAAACCCTGAAAACAACTTTTTTGGACTCAAAACGTGTAAATCCGTCAAAATTTCAAAATCGAATATTCGCGCTGACACAATACATTCTCTTTATTTTCTATTTCATATATACACATAAGGGAAAGTAGAAAGGCTGTCTGTTATCTTTAAAATTCCGTATGTGATAAGACAAGGTAATGTAGTTAGTCCATAAAGTAATGTAGAATATGGATGATAATAATTATAATGTGGACAAGGCAATATACCGGCTCTACTCTGCCTCTCTACACGAGGCATTACATTACATTCTACACCATGTTATTTAAATGTAAATTAATTGAAATTACACGTTCAATATGATAAAGGTGTGGTGTAGTGGCTTACTGTGCATTTCATATTCAGCAGGTCTAAATATTAATGTCAGGTAGTTTGTCATAGTAAAAATTAATATTAATCTTTACTGTCACTATTTATCTAGATTACAGACACAAACCATTTTATAAAATAATTGAGAAATAGGAGCGTTGATGGAGGTCATCTTAATAAATACAATGAAACAGTCTCTCCGCGGAACGTCTATTAGGCCGTTCTGTGTATACTGAAGAGCTCGAGGTATAATTTACCGCACATCCGTTCGTATGAATAAAACAATTTGTAGCGATAAAAGCGTAGGCAACAAGTCCTAATAAACTTGCGTTGAACAGATTCAATGCGCTCAGACTTAAGCCCCGTTTACACGGTGATAGTTGACGCGATAGTTGCGGTCACGATAGCAACTATCACCACGACTATCACCGTGTAGACTACGTGATAGATTTTGTCGCGATAGAACTATCTGCCATCACACTATCTCGTCTGACGAGATAGTGTGATGGCAGATAGTTCTATCACAGCTGTCAGAGTACTCACGCGGCAGATATAAAGAACTACCACGCTAGATCCTAGATGCTGATTGGCTTATACTTTTTTATCACGTGATAACAGATTTAAAGGCAACAAATATGATAGCTTGCTTCACATTAGATATCAGATTTTTTTTTTTTTTTCGACAATATGAATATTCCTTTTGCTGTGTGTGAATTATAATTTCACATTATAATATATTTAATGCTTTATTTCCGTATCCAAGTCAAAAATGTATTATATGGATGTAACATTGAGTGCACGACAACAAGTTTTGACGTATTTTAACTCTCACAGTGTAGACTGCACACCTCGGCCATAGTTGTATGACGTAGACTGACATGATAGTTCTATCGTGGAAGAACTATCACCGTGTAAACGGGCCTTTAGTTACACCAAGGTCATTCGATATAGGCACTACATATTCGAGAATAGGACGGACGATGGGTTTGTAGAGAGTGACAAAACATTCCACTGACAATCCACCAGAAATATGGGTAATAAGACCAAGAGAGCGGAGGGCACGGTTGACAATGTTATTAAGGTGCAACTCAAAGGAGAGTTTAGAGTCCAATATTACTCCCAAATCACGTATGGATGACACACGACACAGAGCGGCAATGATATTCCTATATCATATTTCAGGACTCTCATCTATCTGTAATGATGTTCCAATATCATATTATAGGAATCTATCTATCTGTAATGATATTCCTATATCATATCATAGGACTCTATCTATATGTAATGATATTCCAATATCATATTATAAGAATCTATCTATCTGTAATGATATTCCTATATCATATTATTGCAATCTATCTATCTGTAATGATATTCCTATATCATATTATAGGAATCTATCTATCTTTGTTGAATATAAAGGCGCATTGAAGTCCTATGGATCAACAGATGCTGATAATTAATTTTAATTCTTGATTATGAATTAGTTGCTTTAATGTAGATTTAAGATGTTAGATAATTATATTTTACTACGTTTTTATTAGTTTGCTTTCTTGTTTCTTTGTTTCTTTGTCCATTACAAATCTTGCAATCGATTTTTAACTAACTTCTCGAGTAGCTAGACATTTGAAACTTTTAGGATAGCTCAGAACACGATGACAATGCATTATTTTAATACTTTTAGCCATCTTTCAGCAGAATTTAATTCGTTTTCAGCAAATTTTGTTGTATGGAAGTTAATTCGGAAAAAAACTGCAAGTTATTTTATTTGTTTTGACATGACCCATATTTACGATCTTCATTTTGACGGGTTTCAAATTTATGATTTATGACAGAAAATTCAAAAACGTAATATATAAAAAGTTCTTTTTACTGGTCTAATATTACTTTGCTTTGTAAGTTTCATCGCACATTTCCGTTACTCCAATTTTGAACCACTTCCCGTCTTTCGATTTTCCCCATATTGCGCACATGAAAACAATTTAGATGAAGAATACAGAAACCCAAAGGAAGGAAAAAAATGAAGGTCTTATTGTGTGACTATGCTTTGTAAGTTACATCGCACACCAAAACCCCAAGTTTGAACCACTTCCCGTCTTTCAATCTCCCCTAAATTTTGCACATAGAAACAATTGAAAATAAGACCAGTTTTTAAAAATGGTATTTTTAAATTAATTATTATCTTGTAATTATGTATGTTTTAGTTTTGTATGTGAAAACTTATACCTGTCATTGACTAATAGACGAGTTTCTAGATTAGATTTATATAACTGAGTTTAAACCTTAATCCTAGCTGAGTTATCTCAAGTAAAGAGCTGCTCTGTGCATTAACCAAGTTTTGAATCATACTCAGCTGAGTATAATTCAAACGCAACTAAACTTAACTACATACTTATTTAAAATGCAAATAACTCAGCAAAACTGTATTTCCTCTTTATTATTCAATAGGAGAAATTGAAGCAGCTGACTTATCATGTTGCTATCTACTAATAGAAGTGAACTTAGTCATTACTTACTTCTAGTATTACAGATTAGATTTAAGTAGAATTCAGATCTTGGGTATTACATTACGGATGGATACAGTGAAGTCATTGTCACGCTGTAGTTCCGCTATTCTCTTCGCATTTCATTTATTTATTTTGTTTTAAATCTATATTGGCACAGGTTACCTTAAAATCAGGGTAACTGCAACCATTTAATTCTCGTGAAGGCCGATTCTGTGAATTTTGGCGTGTATTAAACTGGAGTAATTGAAAAATACTTACATTCAACAAAATATGCATCCTATCTGTCTGTCTGTGTGTAACGTTTACGTGTCCGACGATAACTTAAGTAAAAGTTGACCGATTTAGTTGAAATTTAGTATACATGTTCCTATTAAAAATACTCAGGCTGTTGAACAGACCCGTTGGACAGCGTAATCCGTTTAAGAGTTCGCGCGCAACGCTCGCGTAAACGTGAGCTTTTGCTTTTTTATTTTATTTATTTATATATTTTTTTTATTTTTAATTTTTTTTTTTTTCTCCCCAAGGCTATTTCCAAATTCCCTCCCACGACACAAGACCATAGGTCTTATAGTGGGAGGACAGTTCCAATGAAAAGTATTTTTCATTTTTATTATTGCATCATTATTTTATATTTTGTATTTTAGTTATACATATATTTGATAAATAAAGGAATATAAAAAAAAAATTAAATTGGAATTTCAGGACGGCCAAAAACTTTATTATCACCTATTCGAAGAGACAAACATTTTTTTTTTGTTTAATTTAAATTCAAATTTCCTATAAATTCTAACATGTATCGGATTTATTTCTGAATAAATTGTGATTAAGTACTTTTCATTGTCGTTTATTTGCATCCAAATGCATATTTTATATTTAAATTTATGGTACCACACTACGAAAAAATACAAGTATGTTTAGCTTGAAATATTTTTAATCAACGTCGTAAAAGCGACTGAATTTTAAAAATAATAAAATGTAGCTTTCCGCAAATAAATGACAATTTACAATGAATTTAGTTTAAAATTTGATGGTGTCTACATTTATTGAGCTGAGCGAAGCCAAGCTCTTATACTACACTTTGCATTTGTTTGGACGCATACTCCTCCTGAACGGCCGAACCGATCTGCACAAAATTCGGCACGGTCAATATGACTAACCACAGGAAGGTATAAATCTGAAATGGTCCAAATTGGTATGCAGGGGTGGCGGGGTACAGGGTACAAAAGTTTTCTCCTGAACTGCTGAACCAATCTGCACAAATTTCGGCACGGTTAGTGTGACTAACCACAGGAAAGTGTACATCTGAAATGGCCCAAATCGGTACACAGGGTTACGAGGTAGGTACGGGGTACCAAAGTTAAAATAGTATACGCCCTTCATGATGCATGTCGTTGGAATGCTCTATAAGAGTACAGTTTATTGTTGTTATATGTTCGCTTTTTGTCATATTTTCTTTTAATTAGGAGGGTAAAATTTAAAAACAGGAAAAAAAATCAGTTTTATTAAAAATTAGAAATATTACTATTTTTGATCCGATATCAGCTGATTGTAAATAAAATTGTTTATTGTTTAAGATTAAAAAGCATGCTCATCTCAATATTGAAAGCAGACAACTGCATTGTACACCTAGTTTATTTTTGTTTTAAAAAAATACAGATTAAATTACCTTCTTTGCTTAAAATTGAAAATATTTTAACTCAGAAATAATTAATTTCATTTTAAGCTTTAAAAAAGACTCTTTGTTTAACCAACTGAATCAATTTTTAATTAATTAAAATTTACGAAAATAACTTATTTTCTTGGGATAAAATAATGTCATACGTTTCATTACAATTACGAGGAAAGGTTTATTTTTAGAATTATTTTATGTGAAGTAATTAATTAATACAAGAGGGGTAGAGGTATAGTTTGCATCAGCTTTATGAAAGTTAATGTATGGGAATTTCACTTGTTCGCTTTTTCTTGTTTATACTTTTGTTTAAAGTAACCACTGCTCAACTTTGAAGACAAAATTATATAAAATTAAAATGGAGGAAAATATTGATTGTGTTAAGTAATCATAATTTCATATACTTTGTTTTTTAACTCTTGTTAAATAAAATGTTATAAATATTAGAATGGTAAAGCTCTAGGCATGGAGCGTCATTATTTAAACTGGTATTTGGGTCCGTAGGCAAAACTAAAGAACCCTTATATTTTCCTGCGTGTGTCTGTCCGTCCGTCCGTCCATCTGTCGCCTGCTCTCACGGCTTTTGTCCGATCACTTTGAAATTTGGCATATATGTGTATAGTACCTTCCCAGACATTTTAAAAATTTTGTCACTTGAAAATATTTTTTAAAAAAATTAAGGGAAAACAAATTTCAGGGTTAAAAACTTTTTTTTTGTTGATTCTGTGTGGGATATCATATGAAAGGATAAGTCGAGCTGATTACAAAAATGTATAATGTTTTAATTATAAGCTCTGATACCTTGATAGGGGTGAGCGTAGGCGAGTTTGAAGATTGTGGGAAAAGTGCCCCCTTCCTCTATCTCGCTTATGTAAAGTGCACATAATCTGACAAATTCCTGAACATTCTTAGACCAAAAGTAAATACCACTTTTTAGAAATTTCGAATTTTTTAATTTATGATTATTGACAAAATACTTTTTTTAAAGTTTTTATTTAACTTGCAATGTATGTATGTTGGGGTCAAATCTTGCAACTGAATTTTAGAGCAGTTATCCTCAACCGATTGAATTGAAATTTTGCATACACGTTTAGTTTGAATGGCAATGCATGGTCAGCTAAGTGACGTCATTCTAAATCCAATATGGCGGGCAGCCCAAGTTGGCTCACTAGTTATTTTTTAAGCACGCCCATGTTATGGGTATCAAATGAAAGAGTTCGCTAAGAAGAATAGGAATAAAAGCTTATTTAATTTTTTTTTTTTTAGTCCAGTTCACTGGCAAGAAATACTTTATCAGAAGTTTGTTTATGTGTTTTGAGAATATCAGACCCGATAGTTCAAAGTAGCCCATTTTAGCATATTAAAAAGCACCATCAATAGGGTACTACTTAAACAATACAATGTTGCCTACGGACCCTCGCTGTGCGCTGACTAGCACACACTTGACTACGGACCCTCGCTGTGCGCTGACTAGCACACAATTGACTACGGACCCTCGCTGTGTGCTCACTAGCACACACTTGACCTGTTCATTTTACTCTTGTAAAATATAGTGCTATAAATAATAGAAGGGTAAATCCCTAGTCATGGATCGTCATTATTTAAACTGTTATAATATATTTATTTTAACTAGATACTATTATTTTTGATAATTTGTAATTTTCTCAGTGCACGATCAATCAGTTGAATAAGAAGTGAATTCGATTCTGATAAGGATTTTATTGAGATTCTTTGGAATTGACTCTGCGTGTGTGCTAGTCAAGGCGGCATATCAAGGCTTGGGAAGCTGAGAGAGGAAATGTAGTCGGGATCTATACGAGTCCCTACGTGTCCGTGTCCAATCCATCCCTCTAGGGAAGGTCCAAATTGATAAATAGCCCTGGATGCTCATCGCTCCCTGGAGATCCGGCGCGTCTATCCCTTGTCCTTCTCTATATCTCCAGCACTTTCTCCCATAAAGCCCTTGCTTGTATTCAGGCCTACCAACCATCATTCCCCCAAACAAGGTTTCCCTGTATCCAGAACTCACTCGTTTACTTCTGTTTCCTCCGCTTCCAATACATATACCCAATTTTCTCTCGACTTTTCAAACCTATTAAAAATGTTATAATTTCCCTACTTCCGGTTCAACTCGTTATACTAGTTATAGTCTAAAATAAACTTTTATACAAGAAGATACCAATATTAGTTCTTATAGAGTAGTAGTAGTATTAAGGATCGTCCAGTCAAAGTTTTATCAAATTCGGCTGAAACCACTAACAGAGAGCTTTTCATGCTAAAATGTGAAATATAAATTTATGTTTCAAATACTCTGCCAATTAGTGTGGCACATGGCTTCCTCGCGTCCTATTTCTTAAAATTTAATGATTTTATGTTTTTAAACCCTATTATTACCCAATTAATTTAATTGTTTCTCCCGTTTTTTAAATCTGTCAAAACTATATTGATTTTGCTTCCGAGCTTACCGAAGGTAACGGAAGCTATGTGATCGTTCTGAAGAACAAAAAAATTTAGGTCTCCGATTTTAAAAATTCCAAAACAGAAATCCGTTTCAGACATCAGGGAACATTTTTGGTTCCGTGTCTGTCTGTCGGCCTGTCGCTCAATTTGTCAACCAAAACATCTTAAAAACTACTTGTTAATATATCTACTAAATCGACTCTTTAATTAATTTAAAAAATCAAAACAATTTACACAAATTAAAAAAACGGGGAAAACAATTAAATAAATTAGACAATAATGGCTTGTAAAAGCATAATATTAATAAAATACGTGATAGGATGCGAGGAAGCTATGTGCCACGCCAATTGCCAGTGTATTTTACATGTATTAAAGTATAAATTAAGCAAAATTTAAAGTGCGCAGACGGTTGAAATTAATCTGGTGCTATCTGCTGGTTACTTTCGATAAACCATAAAAATTTCATACAAATCAGAAAGTTCTTTTATCTACGATTGATACGAAATGTAAACATTATATCTTTGTTTAGATGCGTAGAAAGTGATTATTTACGTACTTGTATTCATTGCGCATGCGCGTCTCATAGTTCTGAAGAATTCCTCTTCTTTACTACTCTAGCGCGGTAAAGAAGAGGAATTCTTCAGCTTTACGCACGATTAGCGAGTTTGTTTACATTTAACAAAACTAATTTGCTGTTCTTTTATTAAAGTAACTGTTTATAGTTTATATCGAGTTTTTAGTGAAAAACAATGAGTGAATCCAGTGACTTTGAAAATGTGGAGAATAATACTTCTCCAGAAATAATTAATTCGGCAAAAATTACAACTCAAGAATTAATGTCATCTTTATCAAGAGGGAGAGATACGAACTTACATACAGCAAGTTTATTTTTTTCTGTATTTATTATTTAAATCTAACAATCGTAGATAAGGTACGGTACGCAACTCGTGCGAAAACGGCATTTTGCATTGCTCGTGTGGTTTTACAACCCTCGCTGTCGCTCGGGTGCAAACTCCACACTCGCATGCAAAATACTACTTTCTGCACTCGACGCGTAATGTACTATTAAAAATCAGAAGATATAGCTGTAAATAAATGTATGTTTGTGCCTATGTGAAAAGAAACAAATGGACGCATAAGGTTGAAACTTATATGGGACCAAAAATGGGCTAATTATGACCTACCAAACAAATTTCAATAAAATCAGATGAGTAGTTTTTAAGAAAATCGAGAGACAGACACGGAACCAAAATTGTTCCTTGATGCCTGAAACAGATTTCTGTCTTAGATTTTTTTTAAAATCGAAGACATAAAATATTTTCGTTCCTCAGAATGTTCACATAGCTTCCGTCACCTTCGTTAAGCTCTGAAGCAAAATGGAAACTTTTGTGATAGAGCTGTACAGAAGAAATGAAGAGGGCACTTAGGAAAGAGGATGGAAGAAGACTTTGTACTTTCCACTAGCAAATTAATTCTTAGCTTCAGGGAACCTGTCCGAACCCTCTGATGCACCACATCTTCGTTTCGGAATGTAATTAGGAATTTTATTTCCAAGCGAATCTTGGGCACATTAGATAAGAGCCAGCCCACTAAAATACCATCAACATATCTTTATCATGACTGAAAAAAATAAAATCTTCCTCAAATTCAAATTGATTAAATAACAATAAGGTAATGTTTATAACAGTAACTAAATTTCTGTACTTTTTCATAAATATATATAATTATAATTGAGGTACAAATATTAACTCTTGTAATATAAGAAGAAAGTATTTTTCGGTTCACTTTAATTCGATTACGGATTAGACACACTTATACGCTTACTTTCAGCTCATGTATTGAAAACCTTTCTAATATATTTTACACGCTGCCACTTTACCATTTTAACGAATCATTAATCAATACTTGTATGGATCAATAATATTTCTCTCTATTTCTGGTATTGCACCGCATTTGATAACTTGTCAATTTCATCATGAACACTTTGCATTCTTGGTTTATATGTTGAAACTTAGTGAAAATCTTACAAATGTGTAAATATTGCTGATTTATTTTTAGTTTATTAACCAACCTATTAAATTTGTTAACAATTCAAAATTTGGGGCGAATTTACTTTTTATTATAGGAAGTACTAAGGTTTTCTTCTACTTTACTTTCTCATGTAAAGAGAAAGTATTGAAATTTAGTTGGAATTACACGTTTTGATATCCCCAAAAAGTGGTTTTTAAAAATTGCCTGTGGTCTGTCTGTGCATACGTTTAACCTAAAATACAGGGATGATTTTGATAAAATTTTGGCCTAAATATTCAGAAAAACCATACCCCCTTGTGAAATCGAGAATGAATTTTAGCTTCAAATTCATGAAAAAAAAAAAATCCCAAAAACTATGAAAAAAACGTGAAAAAAATATTTCTCGAAAACGGTTCCGACGATATGATTAAAAAAATTCTAAAATGTAGTTAATTTAAATACGAATTTAAGGATATCAGCTGTTTCTACCGGGGGAAAATCTAGTTCCTGATAATATAGAGTTTAGCTGATAAGCGGTGATAGGCTGGCTTCGATTCCCCGCCCAGAAGTTATTTTTACAATAAATTTTGATAAAATGTTTTATAATAATTAAATGTACCTACGAAAACTAATAATGAAAAACACTGGACTAAGTAATTTTGAACTTGTATATGAGAAAGTCTGTCTGAGTTTATCTAAGTCTCATTTCATTTTAATCATAAAATATCATAATAATTATTAAAAATATAATAATTCTTAATTGAATAATTTAAAGACATAAAATTCTTAAATAATTATAACTAACATTACGTTTCAATTTAATTTAAAATTGCTGCCCCGACTGAAATATATTTTCGGCAACAGCAGTTCGATTTTTTTTTTTTTTTTTTAGAGGAGTTGCTAATTACCTAGTTTTGTTTTTGGTTTTTGTTTTGTGGCACTGGGTGACATGGAGAGGTTAAGATGTTCTCATTGTTTGCTCTATGGAAATTATGGGACCCGGTTGAGTGTTAAGCAAGTGGGTTAGTCAGTTTGGTAACCAAACAAAGGCTTCCTGCAGGTATCAACACTCTTATTAAATATATTGTATGGTTGGTGATAGCATTTCCAAGATATGTCGAGTCCACTGATGCAATAGTTCCATCTTCAGATATTGTGGCAATCATTGTTCATTGATTCTTAACCACAACAAATATCACTAAAATCTGAAGAGATAGATGATTGTAATATTTAATTATTGGATCTCTGAACTGCAAGTGGTTTAATGAAACTGCCTCTCCACGTACAACAATACTAGTTAGTCGTA
This sequence comes from Gerris lacustris, assembly GCA_951217055.1. Taxonomy (NCBI): domain Eukaryota; kingdom Metazoa; phylum Arthropoda; class Insecta; order Hemiptera; family Gerridae; genus Gerris; species Gerris lacustris. The sequence goes on along the minus strand of OX578281.1, from coordinate 1,814,646 downwards.
CTACATAGTACTATGTAGTACTATGTAGTATTATGTAGTACTATGTAGTACTATGTTAGTATCCGACATCATATGACTCACCAACTTAATATTATTTTATGATGTAACTCTAGTTCTTCAATAATCTGTTGGCTATTTTAATTTATCTATTCTAACTATTTAATTTTAATTAATATTTTTTTATTACTTTTTTACTACGTTTTTATTAGCTTGCTTTCCTATTTGTTTGTTTGTTTGTCCAGTACAAATCTTGCAATCGAATTTTAATAAACATCTCGAGTAGCTAGACATTTGAAACTTTTAGAATAGCTCAGAACACGTTAACAATGCATTATTTTAATACTTTTAGTCATATTTCAGCAGAATTTAATTCGTTTTCAGCACATTTTGCTGTATGAAAAGTTAGTTTATTGTTTTGACATGTCCCATATTTACACTCTTCATTTTGACAAGTTTCATATTGATTTTTAATTAGTCCATAGAAAATTAAAAACGTAAGTTCTTTTCATCTTGTAATTTTTATTATTATTTAATTTATCTCCATGTCTCTCTCTCTTGTATTTATCAATTACTTAATTAATATTTTAACTCTTTCTTTATTTTATTAATTGCTAATTAATTTATTATTTATTTAACTCTTTTATTTATTAATCTTAGTTATTTACATATTAAACCTTTTTATAAGCTTATTATTTAATTGATCTATTATTGTAGATTATTTTGTAAGATTTATTCGTTATTTTTTATTTATATGTTATTAAGTTTTAACGCTTAGTGTTTGTTCATAGGGCTGATAATAAGTTTATAAAAGCCAAACGCTGCTTTGATAAATATAAATAAACTATTTTGGTATTACGTGAAGAAACAGTTTGTTTGTATTGAATAAGATGACCTCCATCAACACCATTATTCCTGGTGTGAGTGATTAAGTCTTTCAATGATAAAGTTGTCTTTTAGATGATAAGATTGTTGAGATATTTAACAGAATGTTACTCAATAAGTTATCTGTTCAGCAGGCAATGTGTCGCTTCTAACTAAATATACTATGTCCGACGATTCACTTCCATCACCAAAAGTATTTTAACATTTTAAGAATATTAATTTAATTTGGTTTCCGAGCTTACCGAAGGTAACGGAAGCTATTTTATCCTTCGGAAGAACGAAAATATTTTATCCTCTCCTACTTTAAAAAATTCCAAGACAGAAATCCGTTTCAGACATCACGAAACATTATTTGTTCCGTTTTCTGTCTGTCGCTCAATTTTTGTGAACCAACATATCTTAAAAACTACTCATCTGATTTTATTGAAATTTGGATAGTAGGTCATAATTTGCCCATTGTTGGTCCCTTATAAGTTTCAACCGTATGCGTTGTTTCTTTTCAACCTTATGCATTTGTTTCTTTTCAACCTTATGCATTTGTTTCTTTTCAACCTTATGCATTTGTTTCTTTTCCACATGGGCACAAACATACATTTATTTACACCTATATCTTCAAAAGTACTTTCTGATTTGTATGAAATTTTGATGTTTTGTCGAAAGTAGTCCGCAGATAGCCCCAGATTAATTTCAACCGTCTGCGCTCTTAAATAGTCTGCCAATTGGTGTGGCACATAGCTTCCTCGCATCCTATCACGTACTTTATTAATATTATGTTTTACAAGCCATTATTGTCTAATTTATTTAATTGTTTTCCCCGTTTTTTTAATCTGTGTAAATTGGCATCCAAATATTCTTAAACTCATCTGATTTTATTGAAATTTGGATAGTAGGCCATAATTAGCCCATTGTTGGCCCAATATAAGTTTCAACCTTCTGCAACTAATTGTGTCTTTTCTACATGGATACAAACATATTTAGATTTATATCTTCAAAAGTACTCATCTTATATTTTTATAAAATTTGGATGGTTTGTCGAAATTAGTCCAGAGATAGCCCCAGATTAATTTCAACCATCTGTGCTCTTTAAATTTTGCTAAATCGATACTTTAATTCAATGAAAAGTTTAAAAACAATTTTGACAGATTTTATAAATGGGGAAAAATTAAATAAATTGGTCAAAAATAGGTTGTAAAAGAATAAAATCATTAAAATATACGAAATAGGATGCGAGGAAGCTATGCGCCACACTAATTAATTAGCAGTTTGGTTAAATATATATATATATATATATATATATATATATATATATATATATATATATATATATATATATATATATATATATATATATATATATATATATATATATTATAAGTATAGAATGAACTACTTTTATAACAAAATCCATTTTATAATTGATGATCTTTAAAATCTCGGTCGAAACAACTAACTTGGTCAGTTGGCTAACTATATGTTATCGATGGAGATTTTTTTCTTTTGATAAAGTCGTTTAATAAAACACTTCACAACTAAATAAGTTTTTTTTAAAAAAAAAAAACTTGATGATTTTGTTACATGAATCTAATCTAATGGAATATGACACTTGACAGCTTTATTATCTGAATAAGATTAAAAGAAGGCAGGTAAGGCTAAACTCTAGATGGATTGTTTAACGATGTAGTCGGCCTTTAGATGAGATGATTGCTCTGATATATAACAAAACCATACTTACAGTAGTTCGTAACTGCGTTCCATATCTCGGCCAGGAAGTTTAGATACGCCATCTTAACGTTGTTTCGGATAAGCTTGGTCGAGCAATCCTTAATGGTTATTATCTGCCGGGCCAGATATCGCTAGATAACCTTCCGTAAGCTTCTAACAGTAAGTAATCCAATATCTCCTTACCAAGTTCGATAACGATAAGAATTACCATCTCTACACTTGTGCCTTAGTGCCGGCACATAACGTTAGCGATGCACGGGTAACACAAGTTTTATCGTCGATTCAAGTTTTTTATGATTACGTCTGAGTCATAGATTTTTTCTCTATACAAGATGAATGAACACTTCTAGTTAGGTAAGTGTTCCAAGATATTTGTCGAAAGCTTTGTCGTCTATTTGTTTCTTTATTGGTGAAACAAATTCTTTATTTTTTATTAGGAAGCTTAAATGGTTTTTTATGGTTTATTGTTTAAGATTTTCATTTCCTATGGGTAATAAATAAAGAGCGGGATTTATTAAAGATCTGTGCCTAATCTACTCTCAACAGAAATCATTTTCAAATATTTAACGACCCGTGTCAGTGGCATTAACTTCTACGAGATAGAATTTATAAATTTAAGATTGCAAGTGACACAGACAATAAAATAATTGATATATTGTCTAGTTATGTGGTGCTTAGAAAGTCTAGACCTGCGAGAACGTACCGCGACCGTGTAATCCATTGATTTATCTAGTTTTTCTGTGTTTGTCTAATATAGGTCGATTGTGATTTTACAAGTGTACTATACAGATATTGTTTTTACTTTTCCTCACCTATAATAGGAAAAGTATTGTTTTCCCAATTTAAAAAAAAAAAATTCGAGATATCAACTGAATTATTCATTTTGGGTGTTTTAAAGAGCTCCTGAGTGGTTTTCAGCACGACGCGACGTCTGTATGTGTGTAAGTGGGTTATCATCGTAGCACCCAGGGCATTTAACCTAGAGAGTTGAATCTTGGCAGAAAAATCAGTCCTTACTTATGTGCCGCCCGGAAAATCAAAATTTTCCGCCATCTTGAACCCACTTTGCTGAGTCAGAACATTTTTTTAAAAATTCGTTTAAAATCAAAAAGTGGACCGATCGAGTTGAAATTTGGCACGAATGTACCTCTCTGTATGACAAAATAATCCCCCAAATTAATTTTGATATCGGCCGCCATTTTAAAGTTATCTATTTTAAATTTTGAAACTTTGGCGGTTATATATATATATATATATATATATATATATATATATATATATATATATATATATATATATATATATATATATATATATATATATATATATATATAGGGCCTCAAGAAAAATTCAAATTAACGAGAGTTTTTAATTACCGAATGTTTTATTTATCGAGAGGAGACAAGGGAAAATTTAAAATTAACGAGAAAACATGCATTGTACTGTATACTTACATACATATACAACATATGTACAGTACAATAAGATATATTTGATACAATTAGATATATTTGAATTAGATATATTACAATTTAGATAAATTAGATTAGATATATTATTACAATTGATATAAGGAGATATTTTCATCCCTTAATTGGGAAATCTTGATTTGGTCAGATGCCTTAGCAATCATGGTCATAGCTGTTAAAATAGTGATGCTCGGCCGCTGCTCCCCATTGCCTATTCTCTCTGATACCAACCGCAAGGACACAACTTCATTCCGGTACGGTCTTGAAATTTTGGATGATTCCCTGATCTAATGGCTGTAACTTCGAGGTTGTGTTTGGTGGGAAAAAGAGCACTTTAACATTGGTGAGAGGGGGAGGGTTGTTATGGACTGTATACTAATGTCCATGAAAACCAAAATGCTGCGTCCTTTCCTTTTCATATCACAATCGCACAAGGTCGCTCAGCCCACTTCCCTTCAAATTAACGGAAGGGCTCACATCTCACCTTTGTAATTTATAGCGTGTTTCCCAGGAAAAGATCTCCGTTCCGACTTCAAATTACCGAGTGTATCTAAATACACAGGTTTTTTTCAATTTACCGAGAGAATCTCAAGGGACCAGAGTATTTCTTCAAATTACCGGAGTTTCAATTTATCGAGTTTTAATTACCGGGAGTAGACTGTATATATATATATATATATATATATATATATATATATATATATATATATATATATATATATATATATATATATATATATATATATATATATATATATACATTTATATATATTTATATATATATATATATATATATATATATATATATATATATATATATATATATATATATAAATATATACAGGGTGCCCCGGGTCAGGACCGACAAACTTTGGGATGTGATAGTACAGTTAATTTGGAGTAAAAAAAGTTCTATAAACCATGGTCCTATTCTCATTTGTTTTCTACCTATCTTATTTTTAATGTTTTTTTGTAAAACGTGCCTTTGACTTAATAGATTGGCAATATCATTAGAACTAATTAAGCTAGAATGATAAATTATATACCACCTGAAAGAGCATGAAAAATGCTTAAAGAAAGAACTCATTTAAGTTATTAAATTTAATTTTTAGTTGCACTTTAATTCGTTAGAACTTAAAAATTATAAAATTTAATTAAAAAAAGAAAATGTTAGAGCTTGTATAACTACTGTATTGTATTAGATAGCTATGGGTGCAAAACTCCTTAAAGTTGGCGCCTTTACTAAGCTTCAAAACCGTACTATTAAATTTAAAATATTGCAACTTAAAGTATCCGAAATAGTGATGAAATTCCAAAAAAACAAGTCCTACTGTAAGCTGAGATAGGGTTGGGGGAATGGGAAGTGCCCTAAAAATGCAAACGTCGGGTGATTTTTTTTTTTTTCTTTTTCTTTTAAGTTGCTCTAGTATAATAAAACGTTAAAGTCAGAGTTCAGTCATAGTACCCGTGTGGTACCAGTCATCGTACCAATGATACTACAGTTATTGTAAAGTCATATCACCAGATGAATCTTATAATTATTAAGGGTGTAATAATTTATTTTTATTACGATAATTAATTATTTTTATAATAATGTTCTTTGTAAAATAACCAAAATTGCACTGAATTAATTTAACTATCTTATTACTTAGTTTAAAAAAAAAAAAAAAAAAAAAACATAAAAATTATTTAAGATTGAAATAGAAATGTGTAATAATAAAATATACGACCATCTTTGTCGACACTATTAAAATTAAAGAACACCTTTTTTCTTCATCACTGTCTTTGCGAGGGAAGCCGAAGGCCGACCGAGCTGTGGTGGGGGGCGGGCGTGCCGTTAAATTTTGCTTCAAATGGGGGAAAAGGGGTAAATTTATTTGCATTTCTTAAGGGTTCACGGGTTCCGTGAAAAAAGTACCGCTACATGTATACCAACTTTTGGTGGATTTTTTAATTTTTTCTTTTATTTTCGTTTAAATTACTAAAAATGAGCTTGACCAAACATCGGTAACGAGGTACTTTTGATTACGCCTTGAGGGTGAAAAGGGGAAGCAAAGGGTAAAATAAGGGTGTTTTAGGATTTTTTATTTGGGATGTGCATTAGATTTTTAATTTGGGTTTTTAGTGTAATGTACTTAGGGTATAGTGTATTTTCAAGGAAAAATTCTTTTGGTGCGTAACTTGAATGGTCAAGTATCGAAAATCGAGTCCAAATTGAACTACGGTCAAAAAATGTGTTTTTTAAGTACTTTTTGTTAAATAGTTTTTTAAAAAGGGTACAATGTATGACATTTTTTTGGCGGCTTTTTTTAAGCTCGCAAAGTTGTACCGAAAAGTATACTTACTTTTTTCCCCCGACTTACCCCCGCGTGGGGGCTTCATTTTTTTTTTTTCACCGATCAGAAAAAGTACAAATGGTACAGAAAAGATATACATGTCGTTTTAAAGCCCTTGGAAAGTTGACAAAAGTGGTGAAAAACTTTTTTTAAATTTTTCATGTTTCAGATCTTTTTTGGGGAAAAAACACTTTTAACGGATTATTTTTTTTCATTTGTTTTCATGGTTGGCGTATCTCCTCCTAGGGTTTTCAAGGTACCGAGTTGGCGATTACATTTCTAGATAGAGAAAATAACCGTGCTTGCCCCGTTTTACTTTTAAATTTCAATTTCCGTGTACTTTTCGAGTCATGGTACCTTAAAGTCCGGGGTACACGAAGGGTACACGGGTGGTTATTTTAGGAGAAAAAAAGTTGACTCTTGTAGTCATTTACACGGGCTAACTGAATCCGGTTTGAGGGGTAAGCGCAAACAAGTGCTTCGTGTACCTTTAGTGAAGCGAAGTTATACGGCACACTGGAAAATGTAGAATTTTCCCGAAAAAATTCGATTTTTCGAAATTTTGAGTTTGGGCGCTCACAGTGTCCACATTTCTTGACCGATTTGAATTTCGATTGGGGCGCTCAAACCGTGCACTAATACCCTTTAGTTTAAGACCTTATTATTTTAAAAAATCGCCCTATTTTCTGAGAAATTGAGAGTAAACTTTTTCCCGACTGCCGTGTCACGTGACCTCATTTTTTGGATTTTATTTCTTTGCCGTATATCATTTAAAAGGCCTTGAAAAGTACTTTAATTTCATGTTGATAATTTATTTTTAAAAAAAGTTGTACGGGTACTTTTGTACCGCTTTGTACTTTTGTTTCAGGTAAAAGGGGTGACATAATTTTTTTATATATTTTTTTATTTTTTATTTTTATTCATTAGCTTAAATAATGGGCTTTTACATTGTTTGTTTTTTTAAATATATTTTTGGTACCTACTGGTACAGGGGTACAAATGTGCTTATTATACAACATCTACTTATATGTATATCGTTGGAAAGCTCTTGATTAGACCTTTTAATGTAGTTATGTAGTGTTTTGTATTATTTTCATTTTTAAAGGGGGTAACATTAAAAAAGGTCCTTATTTAGCTGCAAATAATTACAAAAAAATGAAAATAATCAAATATATATAAATCAAAATACAAGTCCAACATAATACATCTGGCTGACCACTAGACGGACGCAGGCTGGCCGTAGGCCAGCCGAGCCCGGCTAGTTTATAATTAACACTTATGTAATTACTATAATAAATATACAAAATGTTGCCCTCCTTCATTAATACACATCCGACATTTATTAAGTTTTGCTGCATTTAACACTAGCCTAATAGGTGGATTGGAAGAGGATAACCGGTTGCTCGGCCACCGGTCATAAGACATTACACCTTTAGATTTCTGTTTGTGGAGACGGATGAAAGATTTGGTGTATCGACTACCGGTTAACAAATAAGAGGAGCTAATGAACAGGATGCAAGCAGCAGCTCATCAAATAAATTACCATAAAGCGACTCCTATAAAATGCAGCAAATCTGTACTTAAAAAATGTCGGATTTGTATTATTAATGAAGGAGGGCAACATTTTGAACATTTTTTATAGTAATTACAGAAGTGTTAATTATAAATAAAGAAGGTCGGTTTATTTTAACACATTTCTATTTCATTCTTTAATATATATTTTTTTAACTAAGTAATAAGATAATTCAATTAATACAGTACAATTTTGGTTATGTTACAAAGAACATTATTATAAAAATAAATTATTACACCCTTAATAATTATAAGATTCATCTGGTGATATGACTTTACAATAACTGTAGTATCATTGGTACGATGACTGGTACCACACGGGTACTATGACTGAACTCTGACTTTAACGTTTTATTATACTAGAGCAACTTAAAAGAAAAAGAAAAAAAAAAAAATCACCCGACGTTTGCATTTTCAGGGCACTTCCCATTCCCCCAACCCTATCTCAGCTTACAGTAGGACTTGTTTTTTGGAATTTCATCACTATTTCGGATACTTTAAGTTGCAATATTTTAAATTTAATTGTACCGTTTTGAAGCTTAGTAAAGGCGCCAACTTTAAGGAGTTTTGCACCCATAGCTATCTAATACAATACAGTAGTTATACAAGCTCTAACATGTTCATTTTTTAAATACATTTTATTATTTTCAAGTTCAAACGAATTTACGTGCAACTAAAAATGAAATTTAATAACTTAAATGATGCTTCTCTTTAAGCATTTTTCATGCTCTTTCAGGTGGTATATCATTTATCATTCTAGCTTAATTAGTTCTAATGATATTGCCAATTTATTAAGTCAAAGTCACGTTTAACAAAAATAAATTAAAAATAAGATAGCAAGAAAACAAATAAGAATTGGACCATGGTTTATAGAACTTTTTTTACTCCAAATTAACTGTACTATCACATCCCAAAGTTTGTCGGTCCTGACCTGGGACACCCTGTATATATATATATATATATATATATATATATATATATATATATATATATATATATATATATATATATATATATATATATATATATATATATATATATATATTTGGAAAATGAAAATAAAAAAATCAGTTAGTGCAAAACGGTCACCCATCTAGAGATCAGTAGGCCACTCGGTGGCCTACGAAGTCAGGAAAAGTTCCGAGGTACTCCATACCCGATTATTTTTATTTGTATAGGTGAGAAAGCATTATGTTGGCATTATCAAATAGGTTTGACCTTTGAACTGAACGGATATTAAAGCTACCAATTATAGTGATGATAAGTCCCGTACATTGATTGACGGTTTGAGATGATTGATAAAGCGACCTGTGTGTTCATTTCTTCCCCATTGAACATTTTAAGCAAATTAATCTTATTTCTCTTGAGGTTTCAGAGTTTTACAGTTTGACGGTTCGTTTAAAATCAATAATTCAAATATGGACACGGAGTTAAGTTAAAGATAAGCTACCGAGTGTTCGAGGTCACTCAGGTGACCCGGCTATAATGTTGTTATAGGTTAACTCGTGATGTCACGCATCCACAGTGTCAGGTCGATGTTTCATCCTCGGTATTGTCACGAACGTGACATAATCTTAAAAACTACGCCTCGAGTAGAAAGTTGTACGTCTCGCAAAGTCTTCTCCGCTTATTATAATTCGTCACTTCTCGCTTTGACTGTTGAACACGAGAACATCTCGCTGTCTTACGACACTAACTCGGTGAAAGTAATTATACGAAATGTAAACAGTTCTTCCTTAATGATGTACCTTCATTAATTATTGTACGAATCTTATGTGTTCTTGTACACAGAGTTAGTTTGAGAAAAAAGGAATGTTGACTAAAAAAGAGAAAAGTTGAGGATTCATCTTCACAATACACTAAACTAATGCTTACAACATTTATGACTAGTTGCCTAATGATTAGCGTTCCTGTAATTCACCTGAAACATAAAGTCCAAACATTTACAGATCGTTGGTTCGAATCGCAGAAAGGCAAGAGTAACAGATAAATGCATCGAGTGAATGTGGCTTTTCCCCCGTCCTGTAGTAACATTATGTTGTGTCGGTCGCAACTTTAAAAAATCATAAATAAACAACTGCATATATACCAATTATACATACTATCAGAGTATATGCCGTTGTCCGGATTCATTTCATTAAGGCTATAATAGTCTATTGTAAACATTTTATTTAATTAGTTGGTATCTCTGGCTAACCATTCATTGGTTATGAGAGTGCACGTTTCTTTAAGCAACGCTGGGAAATCGACTACCAAGTATACTAAAAGCACTCAGTCCTTTTCTTTACATTTATTATTGCTCAGCCCTTTTCTTAATTTATTATTGCTCAGCACTATTCTTTACATTTATTATTGCTTAGCTCTTATCTTTATACTATTTATTATTGCTCATCTCTTTTCTTTACATTTATTATTGCTCATATCTCTTCTTTACATTTATTATTGCTCAGCTCTTTTCTTTACATTTATTACTGCTCAGCTCTTTTCTTTATATTTATTATTGCTCAGCTCTTTTCTTTATATTTATTACAGCTCAGCTCTTTTCTTTATATTTATTATTGCTCAGCTCTTTTCTTTATATTTATTATTGCTCAGCTCTTTTCTTTACATTTATTACTGCTCAGCTCTTTTCTTTATATTTATTATTGCTCAGCTCTTTTCTTTACATTTATTACTGCTCAGCTCTTTTCTTTATATTTATTATTGCTCAGCTCTTTTCTTTATATTTATTACAGCTCAGCTCTTTTCTTTATATTTATTATTGCTCAGCTCTTTTCTTTATATTTATTACAGCTCAGCTCTTTTCTTTATATTTGTTATTGCTCATTTCTTTTATAAAATACGTGATGGCACTTAATCATTTTCAAAAACAAAATTAAGGTTGTTATTTTAAAAAAATAAAATTATTTTTTTTAATGTATTTATTTTTGTATTAAATTATTCTTTTAAATGTACAAAAAGTAATAAATTCAATACTTACTAATAATTAGTACTGATACATGTGATTCTTCCCTATTTATCACAATAATTAGTTTCAAAACCAGCAATCTTACAATATGAGTTTCAAAACCGGCTGTATGGATTTTAAATTAATTAATTACATGGACATGGAACATTTAATTCAATTAATTTTAATTAATACCTGAGTATATTTCAAGAATATTTTTGTAATATAAAAATTTTGATTGTTTCATGGTGAAATCAGTTTTTTTGCCCCTTCTCAAAAAATTCATTTCTTGCAGATAGCCGGTTTTGAAATTATACGACTCAATTATGAGAAAATTTGTCTGAGTTGCCTCGGACCTATTTTTTATAATTACTATTCTGGTAGGGTTCGTAAAGGGTATTATACTACAAATTACAAAAACTTTTAACATTAGACAAACACTTTAGCTTTATTTGGCCTCACTGCGAAGCATATGAATGCCGGGGATGCGAAGTAGTCATTTACACATTATCAAATTGATAAAAGGCCACAATTCTCCAAAACAATTGAATTTGTCTTTTTTATCAATTGTACATAGTCTCCTTCTACTATCTCTGTATAATTTAACAGCAATTCCATTAACAAAAATAAATAAATAATCAAATAACATTTACGGACGGAAACAACATGGTAACTTTGAGGTCACCTGTTTTGTCACTTTTCGAGATTGGATAAATTGCTCTTTGGTTTGATGTAGAATCTATAGAGAACACTAAACTTGTGAGAACGACTTCGACAAAAATGTGTATTTGTTTCAAGATGCGTTTATTTTCGTTGTGATATTGATTGAGATTGAACGGCATTATTGTTGGGGTGTGAAATAGAAGCTATGAGGCAGACCGGAGCATTGTTTTGGGAAGAGAGAGGAGCAAGACAACAGTAGGAACCCAGGCCGAGTGTTTAGGTAATGTTGTGCCGGGTTTAGAGTTACCACTTGTTTCTTGTGAGGTGAATTCACAGCCTTTGTAACTTATCCTGGGAATATTACCAGATGGCTTCAGATGATGAACCCTTCTCTCTGTTACCACCCTCTGTCGGCTTCTGCTGAAATGTTAACCATGCCTTATCTATTACATCGAACTTGTAACAACCGTAACTCAATCAATATCTCAATGCCAAGAGAAGGGGAACTTAGTTTAAAATTATATTTAGCTACAACTAGAATTTAAATAGGGCTGATAAAGTTATTACAAGATAAATTAGTGAAACAAGCTAATTTATTTATTATAAACCATCGATGTTCTCAAGATATATCGAATCTTAAAACTATTTTGGAACGAAGTTCCTTATGGCACGTTCTGGAGCCCGGGAGTGAATCCGAAAAAACGACCATAATCACCGTCACAAAATCACCATCACATAATCACCGTCACGCACAATCTGTCACGAAATCTACAGATGACGATTTCTTGAGTAAAAGATCACCGTGTTAGATGAAATTTGGTAAACATGTTCATTTTACCAATGCCCAGGGTTCGTCGGAAAACGTTATCCGCCCAAGCGTTCACGCGCAACGCTCGCGTAAACGTAAGCTTCAAAAGACGGGAAAAAGTGTTACTAAGGAAGCCTGTTACTTGACTTGTTTTGATTATTTTTGTTATATATGTCAAAAATTTCACTTTGTTTTGTAAATAAATAAAATATAATCATGTAAAATTTCACCTTGATACAAGCAGAAGCTGTAGAGTAGGGAAGAGATATATTTTACAATATTTTAAATTAATTGGCCGGGTAGGTATAAAACAGTCCTATTTCAATCCAAACTCCTTTAACAAACATACTCTTTCACTATAAACTCATCATGATCAACTTTTTTCTTATATTTAATATATATTTATAGTAAGATGCTTGCTTTAATTATACAAATAATGATTTTCTTTTAATTTTGCCTTAACTCTGCTAGGTACAAACAGTTCGTTACTTTTAATTTTGTCTCTTTTCTAACTCCGCCATGTATAAGTAGTTAGCAATGTATACGTACTTAGCAGTGTGATTTTATAATTTATATTTAATGAAAAATGTATGGAACTTCTTCCCTACCGGGTGTCCCGTGACACCACACGTATTTTTACACATACATAAGTAAATACAATAGATTTTATTTTTATTTTATTTTTTAATTTAATTTTTTTTTTTTTTAAATATTAATGAGGGTTTATTAATTTACATTTGTTTAAATCTATATATTTTCTGGATATTATTATCCCACATTTTATTAGATTATTCTATGCTTCTTTTTCACCCCACTCAAAAGTTTAAAAAAAATATTGGAATCAGTTCGCAATTGTTCCCTGATCGAAGAAATTTTGAGTTGTGAAGTTCGACAATTTCTTTTCTGTTTTTGGACAAGAAAGATTAACTTGTATACTAAATTTAAAATCTTTAGCTACATTAGGTCGAGATATATGAGCCAAGATGTGACGGACGGACGAACTACCAAAAGCATAAGAGTTTCTAGGATCACCTCGTAACCCTGAAAATGGATAAATTAAGCAGTAATTGCTTAAAAATATTGTTTATTTTTAAATTTTGGTTATAGACAGTTATTTAGACAAAATCTCTTTTAAGTGAAAAACAAATATAGGGTGATTAACGCACTAAATGTTTTTGTCACATGGTACCTTCTTTAGTTGGGCACCCAATTTGATAACATCAAAATGCCTTGAGTTTTGTTTGTCAGCGTCCTATTTTTTTGTCAGTATAATGTATTCTTATGTAATGTTGGATAGGTATGTTCGAGTGTTGTATTTGACAGGGTATTTATTGATTTCAGTGGTGTTGGTGGCGGTGGAACGGGTTATTTCAGAACTGTGTTTTTCCCTTCGAGCTACTTGTCTGTTGATTTGATTGATATATAAATATAGGGACGTGTTAAGTCTGGTGTACCTCAGGGTAGTGTTTGATTCATGCTTCTCTTCGTACTCTTTTCTCCCATTTATTTTCATATATATTTTTCTTGTTTTTCCATTTGTCCTCTCTCTTGCGGGGCTTTTTTTCCTCCTTGTCAGAGAATTTCTAGGTTGACACTTGTAACAATGCACACGTTTTTCTGTTTGTAGAAAATAAAGATGGTTACAATCTGTAGCTGTTTCTTCATGGATAATGGATCTCTTTGTCGAGTGTCTTTTTGTGCAATGGATATCTGCAGTCCGTATCTAATTATTGATGCGCTGCAATTCACTTATTTTACTTAGTGTTACTGCTCACTTTATCACGATAATATAGCTAGTTATGTTTGTACAATAGAAAAAATGTCCCTCATAAAATAAATCTACACAAATTTTTTTGGAAAAGGTTAAAAATGAGTTTTGATTAATTGTAATAAACTATATCACTGTACTTCAGATGAATTAATAATTCTTTAAACGTGTTAAATTATTTCTGTAATGTGTAGTTTTGAACCCTTTAGATATAATTTTAATAAAATATTTTCTCTTCTTGAAATTGTTTGGCTTTATATAGGGTTTTTTGAAAAAGGTTTTAATATAATAAATGTAAAACTTTTTTTTTTATAAATATAATTTTCTATATTTCGCCGTCCCACGCTGGGCCTTCTTCAGGCTATAACATTTAAGAAATTTTTTTGGCAAATTAATAGCTTATTAAATATAAATTTTTCACTAAAGATTTCTTAATTTAATATAATATAAGCTATTAATTTGTCAAAAAAATTTCTTAAATGTTATAGCCTGAAGAAGCCCCAACTTGGGAGGGCGAAATATAGCAAATTATATTTATAAAAAAAGAAAAAGCTTTATATTTATTATTAAATCCTCTTTATAAAAACCCTATATACGGCCAAACAATTTCAAGAAGAGAAAATATTGTGTTAAATTATAATTTATGATCAATTTTAAATTTGGTTATTTGTTTGAGTTGTAGGAGTCGAATTTTTTGCTGGCTAATTCTGTTAATCTTAAAAAAAGTTATACATATAATGCTTAACTCGTCTTTTGAAATATTTAAATTCCCCGATATCGTAATTTTTCATAATTCAGAGGCAACTATGGTTTTTTCCTCTATAATTTTTAAATACAATTAAGGAAGGACAGTGGGAATGGGTTGGACCCAGACCGTGCCTCTGTCCGTGATTTAGCCTGTCCGTGACCGTAGGTGTGAATCCACCTTTATTGTCATCTATGCCTTCGTGAGTAAAAGGTCCCCTCATGTGCGAGGAGATTTCACCAAAATATTTATTTTTCTCCAAGGCATTCCCAAAATCTATCTTTTAGAAATGTCTTGAGTAGAGTACTTTTAATAAATTGTTAATTTGTCAGTGAAAGAGAAACCCCGACTTGCGAGTCTGTTGAGACACGTTTCAAAGTCAGTTGTATTGAATAATTAAAGTGACCACATCAGAGCAAGCCTGACTTGAAAGTAGAACAATTTACTTTCAGAACGATGCAACTTGAAGGGATCAATACTGTCACATCTTTCTAGAGAAGGGCTTCCTAATGTGGTCCAGGTGGACCCCTTGGGGGTCTATAGAAATTTAAAAGGGGTCTATTGTATTTCAGAAGTCTATTGGGCGTCGTAATCTAAAAACAAAAATTTGTGTATTGTTCTAAAGTCGATAATTTTTTAAGCTGTTAACGTCTGTAAATATTACTGTGGGATTAGAAGCCTCTTACAATATTTCTTTATATATTGCAAAAGCCGGATATTCACATACCACTGGTGAAACATAATATCGCCCACCAGCAATAAAAGAGGTAATAAAATCTGTTATGAATATGAACCCTGAACAACGTCGTATAGATGAAATTTCTGTCAGAAGATTCTAAAAAAAATCCTTAATTTGTGAATTGCAATACACTAAATTTTCTGTGCAGTTGGGTAAATCGACTTTTAAAATTTGTTTTATCAATATATTTTGATGTTATATGTTCGATATTATAGCTTCATATTAAGAGATATAACACAATGACTAATAAAAATCGAACTATTGTTCATTTACAATATCGATATATCTAAAATCAAGTTTATATCTGTTATCTGATATCTTATATAAATAACTTCTTCCAATTCAGGAGGTCTGCTTTGGCCGCCATTTTGAAAAAAAGGGACAGAAATTCGGTTTTTGGCCAATATCTTCGTTCTCATCGATGATACGACAAAAATAGATATTATCAAATTTGTAGAACTTTAAATTGTCAACAAAAAAGGTTAAATGTCATTATACGCTTAAGTCAATAGTTTCGAAGCTATAGCTCTGCAAAGTACGACATATTTCTGCACCCGCATGAAATGGGAGTTTTTCTACTCCACGACTCGCTCACGGCACCGGTAAAATCGAGTTTCTATATAGATTCAAACCACGGGGTACATTATTTATTATCGAGTTCCAATTTATTTTTCGTCTGAAAATAAAAAAAAATGTCCCACTTCGCAGAGCTACAGCTTCGAAACTATTGACTTGAGCGTATAATGACATTGAACCTTTTTTGTTGACAATTTAAAGTCCTACAAATTTGATTAAACCTATTTTTTTCGTATCATCGATGAGAACGAAGATATTGGCCAAAAACCGAATTTCGGTCTCTTTATTTCAAAATGGCGGCCAAAGCAGACCTCCCTCGAGGGGGGAAAATTAATATGTTTATCAGGGGACCAAAATAAAGCCATAAACCAAAATTCAGCTTTATCGGAATTTTTTCTCGTTCAAAGTCTCTGGCGCTTAGCCTATTAGCACAAATTGTCATTTTTAAGAGCTTATGCTGTATATTAATGGAAAAATGCAAGGGGGTCGATGAAGAGAATAACATTTTTAAAAAAGGGTCGATTAAGGGAAATGGTTGGGTACCCCTGTTCTAGAGTATAATATTCTTCATTAAGAAGAATTGAAGAACGCTCAGAAAGTTGAAATTGCTATGGCACTGTGTGTTGGCACTTTGACTTTGACATAAAATCCAAATTACATCCAAAATTTAAATCGAACAAGCAGTTTTCTAACTATGGCCGTTTACAAAAATTAGAACAGAAACAAGATCAACATTTTTCCCTGGCATCTGTAAGGCAATTCTGTAAACTGTTGTTAAACTTAATGAGATCATAAAATGATGAGTTATTTGAGTTTTCAAAACAAGTCATTAAATGTTAACCAAAGTGTGTTAACATTAACATAACCTTACCACTTTCAGGTTAAGTGGTTGAGGTCATGAAATCGAGTTATTAATTGTGGTAAAGTTTTAACGAGGGAATCGCTTTAGAAAGAAGTTTAAGGCTTACGTTTGGGGACTTACCTCAAAATGAATACTAAGTCGATATATCGACTAAACAATGCCTCCCTCCGCTTTCTTCATACCTTACTATCAATTTTCCTTTTTTTGTATTTTTTTATAGAATTTATTAAAGTAATGGATATTACTGTTATGTGGTGAGTATAATAAGTAGGTACTTACTCTGACATAACGTTTCAAGTTGTCTGGACCATAGGCATGCATTTACATTATTATTATCTATGATACTTATCAATCATTCTAGCTAATAGCTAAGATTAGACTAAGCGCTCTTACTAAAGGCAATGAATATTGATTCACCGTTACTCTATTATTCGTTTAGAAAAATATGTAATATGTTTGAAGGATTTCCGAGTTATTAAGGTTCTCGAAACTCGCATGAAAGCGAACTCTAAACAGACCTGATATTTGGTCGGGTTCGAATACAACTATATAATATATATATATATATATATATATATATATATATATATATATATATATATATATATATATATATATATATATATATGTCATGGAAGGTACGGGGTTAGTGCAACGCTTCGTGACCTGCAGAACATTATAATTGCCGTTGACAACCAATTAGTCGTCACTTAACGTAAATATTAATAACCTAAGTTCGTCTGTTTTTGTGAAGACGCACGTTGTACTATAATTACCTGGTTTCGATGCAATCTATTGAATTTTGACGATTTATTAAGTTGCATTTATTTATGATCATTTAAACCAGTGCCTTCTGAAATCTTATGGTAATCATTATAATGAATTTGATAACCATTAAATAAAAATGAAGGGAATAACACACTTCTGCTTTTATAAGGGGAGTAACAATCTAAAGAGGAACATTCAGTACATCTTCTTTAGATCGTTACTCCCCTCTGTGTTTTTATAAGGAGAGTAACAATCTAAAGAAGTGCCGACTTTTTTTGCTTTTGCAATTTCACAGCTGATATATAAGAACATTTCAGGGTAGTAGCTTTGTTAACTACAAAGCCGTTAAGGGTTTAAAGAAGGTTAAAGAGGGGATTTTTAATTTTAACTAGAATCTCAATGAATGATTGATTTATCAATACCTAAATCATTTTTCGAACAATAAAACTTTTTCGTAAACTGTAAACTATAATGATATTTTTTCGTTACTTACTTATCACTGTGAGAGTTATTATTAAGTGTTATTATTCGTCTTGTTCGGTCCAAAAGAACAAACTATTGAATTGGAATCAACAAAACTCTAGAATTTCGTTCTGGTTGTCATAATGTCATCATTGAATTGTCCAATATAGAGAATATTAGTACCACACATGCTATCACTTGTTACACCTGTATCGAAACTGCATCCGAATCGGTTTGTTTGGGAAAAAAAATAGTTGCGTCGGTGACAGTGTTTCAGAAACTCTCGAGATAGAAGGTACTTTAGAGATGTGATTTGTCCGATTCGTTGTGGAATCTGGAGGGATCTAGGAGGATAGTTAAGGTGATGAAACGATGCTGGATGAAGGGGACACTTGTACGCCCGCTTCGAGACATCCTTTTTGTCTCCGAGACCTTGGTATGACTTCTTGTCTCGCACTACGTGAGGTTCAATGGAAAGATTTGTTGTTTTTTTTTTCATTATTATTTTTTATATCCTTGTTCGCTTTTTTCTATCTCTTTACCACATCAAGCCATGATGTTTCGTCACTTGGTATAATTCGTCTTCCTTCGCTTGTTTCTACGGGATCTCCTCCTTCACATCTCCAAACCATGTTATTCGTTAAAGGAATCCGCTGCGCCATTGATACCCATTCACAACGGACAAGAACAAATATATATAAGGAATTTTCTCTCCTTTTTTTTTACTATCTTTCTAGTCAAATCAATTTTGCCACGGGGGCTCCATGATGCCTCCTATAAATGCACACAATGCGATTTCCCCCCTGTACAAATAAATATAACTATAAAAATGATTAGGTTGCAAGCATTCGTGTCAACAAAAACACGTAGCTAACATCTAAAAATCGAAAGGTTCAATTACCTTAAAAAGAATCACTCACAACACTGTATGTTTTATACAAAAGAACTTATGCAGTAGAACCTCGATAAGAAGTGTCTCAAGGGGATTAGGGAAACAGTTTTGTTATCGAGGTGCTCTTTTTGTTGAGGGTCGTGTTATCAAGGATATTTTGGCTATCAGTCGTGTTATCGAGGTTAATGTTCAAGTCTAGACTTGTTCAAGGTCGACCCATTCCTGTATAGAGTCGCGTTATAGAGGTTGACTTCTCAAAACGACTTGTTATAGAGGTTCTGAGTTACGTTGTGAATTGGAAAAAAATCCGTGTTATTAAGGTTGTTTGGATAATAATCGTCGTGTTATAGAGGTTAATTTAATATAATGTGTTATGGAAATCTCAAAGGGAATTTGAAAATTGCACTTGTAATTGAGGTTGTCGTGTTATTGAGGGTCGTGTAAGCGAGGTTCTACTGTATATGATTATGGCGCAAACAATGTTATAAAAGGAAAATTGTATTGATTCAATAGAATATAAAGTAATATCGTTCTCCTCATGCCATTAATTTACAAACTTTACATTCTGGGTTTATTAGCTATTTAGACTTGTTGGTATATAATCTAAGTTGTGCCACAGCCTCGAATTGTGTCTGCATTGCAGCTGTTTTTGGCTATGGCATATATAATGAATGTGAAATACTGAACTATTTAGTTATGCCAGAAACACGAATGTGGTACATTTATGGTTCTTGCATAAGAGGGACGATGTCGTGTAATTTAAGCCACAATAAATTATATTGATTCGTTTTAGTTTGAACAAGAGCTATGATACCTTCAATTAGTTCAATTGAAGGTATCATAGAAGAATTTTATAAATCTACTTTTATATCATCAATACTTTTCTTTATGGTTAATTAAATTATTTAATTTCTTTTTCTTATATTTTATAATTGACGTAGTCATCAAGAGATTATAGAAGATAAATTAGTTGCTCATTTAACCGATTGAAATTAGCCGAAGCGTTGTACTTGTTCACTTTGTAAAAACTTGGAGCAGTTGAAAACGATTCATTTAATGATAAGGAAAAAGTCTCATTTGTCGGTGGAAACGGATCATCCGGCTGACCTTGAAGAAAAAGGGACCAATGAACTTGTAGGAATAAATAGAGGTTATCCTTCTTCAGACGTAGCTCCTGCCAGGATAAAGAGATAAATGTCCTGGGAAGGGTTTTTCTTTTTCTTAGTGAGTCTGGAGGGGTCCTGATTAGCTTGCTTCCCTGGCCGTCCCTCTAGGGGAACTAAACGACCCGAAACACCCCTCGACGCCCAAATGTGTCCAATTCCATCCAGACAATGGATCTCTCAACCGGTGAAATAGCGCCTACTTTTACGACTTGCAACACTAAAAGGAGGTTGTTCTCTCGCAATAAACTGTAAAGTACACCAACCGGAATCACAAACGGGAGGTTTACACAGAACTACTTGGCCCCTGTAGTTTTGTCTCGCGCATTTGCTATAAAGTAGCAGCAAAATTGATATGAGTAATTTCGCAATTTAAAGGCTAAATCAAATTGTTTGTCTGCATAATGTTTGGCTTCTTAAAAGGTCTTTGTCACATAGTCGGTATATCGATTAAGAGGTCTTTGTCACAGCAACTAAAAAAGTGATTAACGCATTTTTAAAGAGTATGTTCGCAAAGCCAGCCAATGCCTGCTATAATAGTAAAGGAGCCTTTGTAAGTCAATGCTTGTACTTATAATCAATAATATCTGTAATTATAATTATTTGTTAAGAATATAATCTTACATATATTTAATAGAACACACTGAGGACCAGCTCAGGATGAAGGGTTAATTAATTAATGTTTTGACATTGACATACCTTAATCATCATATTTTGTGATATACAGAAGAAACCAAGAAACGGTAAGAAAACGCATTACTTTCTTCCTTTATATTTATAATATAGTACATTAATGGTCTGTCAGCAGGTATATCGTTTACGGGGTCTTTGTCACAGTGGGTATATTGTTTAAGAGGTTTTTCTCACACAGTAGGTATATCGTTTAAGAGGTCTGTCAAAGTAGGTATAGCGTTTAAGAGGTTTTTTTGTCGTAGTAGGTATATCGTTTAAAAGGTCTTTGTCACAGTAGTTATATCGTTTAAGAGGTTTTTGTCACAGTAGGTATATCGTTTAAGAGGTTTTTGTCGCAGTAGGTATATCGTTTAAGAGGTTTTTGTCGCAGTAGGTATATCGTTTAAGAGGGTTTTGTCGCAGTAGGTATATCGTTTAAGAGGTTTTTGTCACAGTAGTTATATCGTTTAAAAGGTCTTTGTCGCAGTAGGTATATCGTTTAAGAGGTTTTTTGTCGCAGTAGGTATATCGTTTAAGAGGTTTTTTTGTCGCAGTAGGTATATCGTTTAAGAGGTTTTTTTTTGTCGCAGTAGGTATATCGTTTAAGAGGTTTTTTTTTGTCGCAGTAGGTATATCGTTTATGCCGCGTAAAAAAAGCAATTAAGGTTGATGGTGTGGACACACAGGTGTTATCGGTTTATCTATTTGTTTTTATTCTTACCATTGTTAGCATTGGTCTGATTCTGTTATTTTGTATTCCACGCATTTCTCTCGGAATTTGAATGAGAGTTCGATTTTCTCTCCTTTTAAATTATTCATGATTTTTCTTGTGCGAATAGGCCTTTTATCCACCCCCCCCCCCCCCCCCCCCTCCCCAGACATGGGGATAAGTCAATCAAGTTAGGAAAAGGGGAAAATGGTCGGTTATCTGTGGAAGCATTGTAGCTCGTTACCTTTACGTTTTCCAAAGAATGTGAGCAATTTCCTTCTAAAAATGTTTTACATTTTTTTTCTGCAAATTAATCTCTTTTTCAGTAGAATTTTTGAATTCACATAAAGAAACTCAATGCTTTAATGGTTTTGTAGAGTGGCTAAACCATCTCTAAGGAAATGTAATAATAAAAAAATGAATATTTATAAAATACAGTATTTGGTAATAAGTACTAAATATATATTCTTTTGAACATATCTCTGGATTAATTATTTTTTACTGAAATCTTTAATAATTTTAATTTTTGAAAATTATATTCTATATTATTTTTAATTAAAATATGTTTGGTCTTGTCATAGATTATCTAATGAGTGGTATTTTTTAATTAAGTATCTATTTGTCTTGTTCAATGAGAATACACAATATCGTCAGACATTACTAGTTAAATGTATAACTGTTGGATTATTTGATTCTATTGATTTGTCAATAATAGAAATAGGAGCAGCAGTGGTTAATATCAATAGCAGGAAAATACATTAAGATGACACTTTTAGTGAGCACTGTCGAATAACAAGTGAACTCTACTGCAGTGAACCATTTAAATAACCACACAGCATTGATCTAACTGTTAAATGTATACGCTAGGCGACCAATATTTTTTGTTTGAATCTCCAAATTGTAGCGTTTACATAAATGTGCAATGAAATCGAAACGATTTGGGTGTTGGTTGGAATCGTTGTTTCCAATTTTAATTTGTTGTTTTTTCACGAGAGGAAATTTTTGCATGAAAAGTTTCTCTGCATCAAAATGTAAATGATTCCATTGATACAGTGGGTTTTGTTCCTTTTGTAAATATCAGCTTCAATTATAGCTAACGACCACTCACTGCTCACCGTTAATAAATTGACTAAATTTTCCTCTTCTTCGTTTATTGGAAATAGGAAACTAGTTTAAATTAATTTACAATTACAATTCTTTTTTTCTCTTATCAATATCCGAAAAAAACTAATCATAATTATAGAGGTAAACATTAATTTAATTTCAGTTAGATTAAGGAGAAAATTATAATTAATGTGGTTTTTGTTGTAAATACTATAAAACATGTATAAATTATGTATTTTCAAAGGATTTACAATTTTATATGGTTTAGATTTTAGATCAGCTATGGAAATTCAGGATAAATTTTTGAAATTGTGATAAATATTTTTTCTTTAAACACATGACAATACTTATGATTTATTGGGAAGTGGTTTTGACAACTTTATTTGCTTATCCCTACGTTCCACGATACTTTTTTATTTTAAAGCTTACCAAATTCACTAACTTTGTACATTAACAGATACTTGGTCTTGAGCTTCAACAGCTCAAAAGTTTTTAAATTATATTAATTTTTAATTTTCAAACGGCATTACAGCGGACTAAATAGAATCTGTGAAATATACTGGAATAGATCTGGTGAACTATATTATTTCCTATTGAGAAAACACTGATCTTTAAAACGGTGCAAACCACAATGCTTCAGCTGCAACAGCTTTAGGTAATGAAATGTTTTTTTATAGACATAATAAACTATTTATTGTGGCGAGCTTCTGAAATTCGACAAAATATGCATTCTGTAAGACGATTTGGGCTCAATAACGTTTACGCGTGTAACAATTACTTGAGTAAAAGTTGACCGATTTAGTTAAAATTTGGTATACACGTACATTTTACAAATATTCAGTCTAAGTTCGTTGGACAGAATTAACCGTCCAAGCGTTCGCTTGTATCGCTCATGTAAAAGTGAGCTTAAAATTTTAAATTTCAATTTTAACACGGGAAAAGATTCTACATTTTGCTATTCGATGGGACAAAAAAATTTCAATTTTTTTATTTACCTATACGGCATCGGTTTACGGCATTGTAAACTCTTGTTTATAAGTATGTATGCTGCGTATTTAATACATGAATTATTTAAATAAGGGTTATTTTGCATCATTATTAGTGGTTTATTGAATTTCTTGCTTCTTCTAGGAACGATTTAAACTCATAAATATAATATATATGACATATTTATATTATTATAAGATAAAATCAACTGTTTCTAGAACTTAAGTTTTACTTCTAATGCGTGAGAGTCTCCCATGATTTGTTTTGAAATGGGGCTAGAGTGTGGCTCCGTCAGCTGAATTTACCTCATAATTGGCATTCACGACCAGTTAATCACCACTTCTCACAAACAGCTACCCGTATAATTGGCGATAATGGACGGACACCAAACGAAGGGGCCCTGTACGGGGATCGAACCTAGATCTGTGGTCACCCATCCAACTGGTGACATCACCTGATGCTGCTTCTTTATTGTCAGAACAGCCCACTTCTGTCCGGTCTACTGAGGCCCTCTACTTTATTCTCTGCTTTTCCTTATTTGTATGTTACTTAATTCATATTTACTTATCTGCTGACTCCGCAAGCAGGTTTTCCTCTGTCAGTTTTCTTCAGTTTTTGTCCCAAGCAGCACAACATTATGTTATTACAGGATGGGAACATTGAGTTATTACAAGATGGTACCCTTGGGTTATTACAGGATGGGACCATTGAGTTATTACAGGATGGGACCATTGAGTTATTACAGGATGGGAACATTATGTTATTACAGGATGGGAACATTGAGTTATTACAGGATGGGACCATTGAGTTATTACAGGATGGGAACATTAGGTATTTACAGGATAGGACCATTGAGTTATTACATGAACTAAGGAAATTTATGATACATTTTTGACATTAAAATAAATAATTTTACTTTAAACACATGACTACCTAAAATTGATTGTGAAGTGGTTTTTGAAAACTTTATTTGCTTATCTCTACGTTCCCCAAAATAACTACTTTTTTATTTTAAAGCATACCAAATGCGCTAACATTGAGTTATTGGAATCGGCCCCTTCCGAATCATTAGAGAATATGATGTCTTAGTTTGAGGTGTGTTCGGAGTATGCTAAGCACTCTGGTACTCACCTCGCTCGTACTCATGTCATTTTCATACTATCAACAAATGATAGCAATTTATTTCGTGCCTATTTTTTTAAGTAAGGAAACTGGTTAGGTTAAGTTAGATGGACGGCTACCTAGTGCCCTAACCTGGCAGATAGTTAGCAGTGAGAGGGAAGTATAATCCTGGAGGGCCCCGAGACACCCCATGCATACCAAGCAGCCCCCCTGAATCTCTGGGGACACTAAACATAGTTATCTTTCCGTCTCTCCGTCTCACCCTTGTTCTCTTTCTCCTTCTAGCCATTGATTGAACTCGACTTGTCTCTCCAACACCCCCCGAGCTCGGTCTCTCTTTTCACTGGAAAATTCTCTCGAGGAAAGTCTCTCCAAGGTGAAATGTTCAAGTCAACATTCACGCCATGCATGTTTTTCTTCTTTAAGAGACTTCTTTTTTTATTTTCCTTCTAGAAAAGAGTGTTAGCACACAAGATGGTTTCAGGCATCCCTAAACACCATGCTGCTATTTCTAACCTACTTTTTACTTTCTCGTGTAAAGAGAAAGTATCGCAAAGGCGCGAAAATACGATTTTGATGAATTATTTACACGTTTGAAGGTCCCCAAATAAGTGGTTTTTTAAAAAAAATGTCTAAATTATAAAAAAAACGTTGAAATATTAACACCTTTTTATTTACATTTGATGATTCTTGATTTTTTAAAGTTGATGGATGTTTAAGGTGTGGTAATGATATAATCACTTAGTTTTTCATTGTGAGACGTTCCGAAACAGTGATTGAAAATTACAAAAATCGCTCCGAGACAACTCAGACAAACTTTCTCATATACGAGATCATAATTACTTAGTCAAGTGTTTTCCATTTATTAGTTTTTGTTTATACATTTAATTATTCCTGAACATTTCATCAAAATTTACCATAAAAATAACTTCTCCTTGGCGGGGAATCGAACCCGGGCTCTCCCTGTCCGCGTTTTAAACTATTTTCTCAGAAACTAGATTTTTCCCGGGAAAACGGGATACATCGTACATTCGTATTTAAATGAACTATATTTTAGAATTTTTTAATCAAAATCGTCGGAACCGTTTTCGAGAAATAACTTTTTTTTAAAGTTTTTCGTTGGTAGCGCCCCCACATTTGGAGTTCAAAATCATTTCTCGATTTCGCCCCGGGGTATGATTTTTCTGAACATGTATGCCAAATTTCGTCAAAATCGGCCCAGTAGTTTAAGCTCCAGGCGTCTGCACAGACGACAGACAGACATTTTTTAAAAACTACTTTTTTGGACTCAGGGGACCTCAAAACGTGTAAATCTATCAAAATCTCAAAATCGAATTTTCGCGCGATCACAATACTTTCTCTTTATATGAGAAAGTTGTTACGGACTCATAGGAGCGGTAGGGCTCTGATATGAGAAACCCAAATAATAAAAGCGAAGTTATTAGTTTAACTTGTAAAGGATGAGTTTTGGACTGTAAATAGTGAATAATAAAATATGTGAGTAGTATAAAGGGTGTACTGTGTAATGTAATGAAGTGAATAGTAACATGCAAATGCAATTGGGGTTAGTACTGATTATAATAAGTGCAAGGATAGTTAATACATAATAATAAGTTAAATGGAATAATTACTACATAATAATAAAATAGGAGTGAATGAAAGGAAGTGTAGAGTGGTGAAGTAAGTGTGAACGGTGAAGTGTGAAGTGGTGTGTGAATCATGCAGGCTATTTGGCATGCAGAACTATTGATGTGATCAGAAGATAAATGATAATTTTACACGAACTGTTTACATATATATATAATTAAAAGTGTTTGATATATTTCAACGAATAATCGTGGTTGCCGGTTGCTCCGGAGGTTACACTCTCGCCGGGTTATGTTGCAGCCTCGGCGAGTTCGTAATAGGGAGCCAGATGTGTATACCCTGGCTTTTAGTCTTGCAGGCCCTGCCTCTGACAGATGGCAGCTCTACGGTGCGATGTAATGAAGAGGGGGGGGGGGGCTTAACTGAATTTAGTTTACAATTAAGAAAGGATAAAGTTAAATGATAATAATAATGATATATAATGATGATAATAATAAATGAGTTGGTGTCTAAACAAAGTAAAAAGGGTCGAAACGTCTCCCAATGAAAAACTAAGTGTTTATATCGTTACCACACCTTAAACATCCATCAACTTTAAAAAATCAAGAATCATAAAAAAAAAACTGTCTAAAATGAACCTAAACTACTGGCCGGATTTAGACGAAATTCGGCATACATGTTCAGAATAATAATATCCCGACATTAAGAAATACATTTTAGCTTCCAATTTGGGGGCGCTACCTCTAAAAACTCTAAAATAAAGTGAAAACAATTATTTCTCAAATACGGTTCCGACGATTTTGATTAAAAATGTAGTCCATTTAAATACGAATGTAACAATATAAGCCGCTTTCCCGGGAAATATCTTAGTTCCTGAAAAAATAGCTTTAAACGCGGACGGAAAAAGGTCGTGTTCGATTTCCCGCGGAGGAAAAATCATTTTTATGATAAATAGTTAATTTTTATGATAGATGTTGATAATATCTTCAATAATAATTAAATTTAACTAAACGAAAACTCAACAAGTAAGGCTTCACGTAAGTACGTGGGGCGATAATCGCCGGTTTATGTACATTAAAGTTAAAATTATTAAGCATAATATAATTACACTAATTTTAATAGAAACATTCTGTTTCTACACTTCAAGACCTTTAAATTGATGTATAACATGTCATAGTTACTAAGAACTTTTTTTAGTCACCCACCATATTGGCCGCCATCTTGAAAATATTACTTGTGCAATTTTAATTGTTGCATATTCTTTTTCTTCATTTCAAGACCTTTAAATTGATATATAACATGTCATGGTGACTAAAAACTTTTTTTAGTCGCCGGCCATATTGGCAGCAATCTTGAAAATATTAAGTGTGAAGAATCCAAAATGTGTCCAGTTGTCTCAAATGCCGAGATGCACCTGTCTGCCGAATTTCATGTTCCTAGCTATAGTAGTTTATGAATTGAAACAAGCAACGTACAGACAGACGGACAGAGCCGTTATATAAGGGTTCTTTTTGTACTTTGTACAGAAACCTAAAAACTAATAAATGTAAAACACTGGGCTAAGTAGTTAGAAACTCGTATATGAGAAAGTTTGTCAGAGTTGCTTCGGACCGATTTTTTTTTACATATTATAATAACATTATGTATATATCAGAGCCTAGCCAGTCTAAGCAATTGCTAAACAGTCTGCTATCATAAAAGTGGATCTGACCAGAAGAGGTTTGGATAGGAAATTTAAAAAAAAAAAATTGTTTGGCTAACTACCACAAAATTTGTCATATTCATATTTTAATAGTCCCAATTTTCCTTTATATTTGTACACATTCAGAGCTGACATTTGGTGCAAGACTTATGGTAGCTAAAGAAGAAAATTAAAGGTACTATCACTTCAACATATTATGGACTCCATCTTTGTTCATTTTTCAGGAGAGAAGTTTGAAGTTTTGTTGTTTGTACCATGCCCTAAGCGAATTCATTTAGTAACAAAACTTCAAACGCATTCTAGTGGTGAACTAACAACTAGCACATACACCACTTTTATGTGTGAAGATTTAATTTCTGGTGCAATAATATTTTTAATTAAAAGAAGTATATTATATTGTTAAACAATAGTTATTTATGCACCTAGGGAGTAAAGTAAGCCATTATTCCCTGAGCGAAAAAGTTGGTTCTTGAGGCGAAGCCGAGGGAATTATACTCTTTAATTCCCCAGGCGCAGCCGAGGGAATAACTCTAATTAGATCCCGAGGCGCAGCCGAGGGAGATAATTATCGCGAGGGGAATAATGGCACTTTACTTACGAGGTACATACAATATTTTATCTCCAGTAGGAAGAAAATACACATTTTCGTCCATTGCACAGTTTTTATTTATTATTTTAATAAATAACAATAATTATTAGCACATTTAATAGCAGATATAAGAGATTCAATATTAAAAACAAATAAGAATTGGAATTTAACTCAAATAGAAGGTTATTTAGATGCAGGTTATAAACAAAGATAAACATGGTCGAAAAACTCAGTGCCGCCAACCTGATTTCAACAACTTCATTACATTAGCCATTCATTTTCTTCTATTTATAAAATAATTAAGTTGCAATCTTTACTTTTTTGCCCTACTTTACTTTTTCTCTCTTCTTTTTGACTTCAGGGATGGAAAGACTTACTTTAGTCCCTCTAAAATTATTCAAAATCATAACTTTTTCTCGCTACTGGAAATAAAATGTATTATCTAAATAATTACTGCAATGCAGATAAATATGAAAATTAATGGTTAAATTCATTTATAATTTAAAAAATTAAAAAAAACAGCTGGTCATATATTTATTTTAGATAAAATGTTTAAAAATAAGCATAAACAAATAATATACCTACTTGTACTAAAATACGAAATTATTTAACAATTGAAGTTTTTCTTTTGTGGACTTGAGGTTTTTTATAAGGACTTTCATTCCAAAAAACAACCAACTACTTATTTAACAATAAATATATATTAATTATTGAAGCGAGCGTAAGCGAGCTTCTTACATTCAACGAAATATGCATCTTGTCTGTCTGTCTGTCAGTCTGTCTGTCTGTCTGTCTGTCTGTCTGTCTGTCTGTCTGTCTGTGTGTAACGTTTACGTGTCCGACGATAACTTGAGTAAAAGTTGACAGATTTAGTTGAAATTTAGTATACATGATCCTCTTACTAATACTCAGGCTAAGTTCGTTGGACAGCGTGATCCGTCCAAAACTTCGCGCGCAATGCTCGCGTAAACCTAAGCTTCAAATTTAAAATTGGAATTTCAGGACGGGAAAAAATTCTATTATCATCTATTCGATGAGACGAACATTTTTTTCAAATAACATTTTTTAGTAAAACCAACAACGACACTGCAATGAATTAATAAAGATCGCTAAAACTATTAAAGCGGACCTAAACGTTTAAAATAGAAAAATCAACCTTTTTACCGATATCTTACATTCTAACGTAACGATTTTAATAAAACTTTATGTACATCGTCTAAAGTGCAATTAAAACAAGTATGTAAAATTTCAACTTGATACAAGCAGCAGTATTTGAGTAATGAAGTGATACATTTATAATATTTGTTTAAAAGCTATGACGGGTGGTTAAGATTCTAATAGTCGTGTTGTGTGAAGGTTTGTTATGAAGTAAACCTTTATACCGAGTACCCCCACTCTACTCCACACTACCCTCTTCCACTTATCTTCAACTATGACATTCATCATGATTAACAAATTGCAATATTCAGTATTTTATTGCAATACGCTTGCTTCAATAATAGAGCCACGCGATGCCTAGTATAGTTTTAATTATTTTCACAGACAGCGCCAACTACTAGACGGATAAGGCGCGCGAAGCACGCCGATCCGGCTAGTTATTCTATATTTATGAGAAATCTTATCTAAGTTTTAACGGACCGGATTGTTAGGCTATCTTATATTTCATCTACTACTGTATCCAGCTACTGAGATATATTTTTAAGAAGTATATTGTAGTAGTGGTAAAGAATGTTTTATTTGTTATGTTGGTATGTTGTGAAGGTTTCTAAGGAGGACGGCATAGTTCCCGTTGTTTCTTCTCTGGTGTTGTTTTATTTTATTTTTGTTTTATTAGGTTGGTCTCTGTTGAGAAAGATGTTTTGCTGTGAAGAAGTGAAGCGGGGTTTTATGACTCTGTTTTAAAGGTTGGTACGTGTGGCTCGGCTGTGTTCTTACTTGCCTCGGGCATTGTGTCCAATATCTGCCGTCTTGTTCATCCAATTTATTTTTTTAAGAAAAAGAAACTTTTTTTTCTTTTACCAAGTATTGCTCAATACTCAAAGCATAGAATCAAAATCACACAAAACTTGAGTAAACAGGAGATATGTGCAACACATTGCTTTAATTTTGTTAGCAAAATATAACATACATCTTCTGTTCCCCCTCCCTCTATATTTTATAATTTTGCAACTAAACAAAATTGATTGTACATTGTCATAAAATCCTTAATAACTGACAACTTTTCTTACCTCATCACGTTACTGATTGTGCCCAACTAATACGATGGTAGCCGTTTTATATTAAAATCTACAGGATGGGTCAGTAGTACTTACACATTGATTTTTTTTTTTTTTTACTTTACCTCAACTATGGTAGAAAAAGTTATTTTTTACCCATTTTTTTTTCTTTTTTTTTTTGTGATTTCAACTGAATTTTCCGTTTTGGGTGTTTTTAAGACGTCTTGAGTGGTTTTCAGCAGTATGTGTGTTATTATCGTAGCGCCCAGGTTATTGTTCCTAGAGAGTTGAAACTTGGCAGAAAAATCAGTCCTTACTTCTAGTTGTGCCACCCAGAAAATCAACATTCTCCGTCATCTAGAACCCAGTTTGCTGAGTCAGCAAAAATGTAAAGAAATCTTAAAAAATCGAATAGTGGTCTGATCGAGACTCTGTATGGCAAACAAATCAACGAAATTTCATTTTGATATTGGCCATCATTTTGATGTTATCGAGTTTTGAAACTTGAATTTTGAAACTTTGACAGTTAATAATACCGAAAGTATAAATACGTTATTTGACATATAGCATATCCATAGAACCGGTAAAAAATAAGGAACAAATATAATAATTCCAAATTTCCAAATATTTAATGAAATTCCATTAATTATTTCAAAAGTTACGAGCGAACATAATTATTAATTAGTGCTATACTTTCGTTAAACGACAAAGTATGTTTACATCTGTCAAAACACCGCCAAAATTCAAATAAAATAAATAAAAATAATGTATAAACATTTTTTTGAAAAGTGATTATAAAAAAATCAGCTAGTTCAAAACGGTCACCCATCCAAGTACTGACAACGTGAGGAAAAGTTCCGAGGTACCCAGTACCCGATTTTTTTTTTTTTTAAATAAAAGCTCAAACAGTAATTGAAATGAAAGAGATAATAACACCATTTATAGACATTTATTCATTCCACAATTAAAGGATTAGTTTATCATTTCAATTACTGTTCGACCTTACTTATGCCTTCTTGCGTAACATGAATACTGTATAGGTATAGGTACACCTAGGTATAGGTGCACATATAGGTATAGGTACACCTATTTTTGAACCACCCTGTATTAGTTTGTTTTCTTTATCACATTCTCCTGTATGCTCTCCCTCTACTATAAACTCTTTTATAATCTTTCTAAAATTAGTATTAACTTTTAACACTCAGATTGGCCAACCTAAAAGAAGAAAAAATAAATCCACTAGGCTTGTGGAAGGGGTGGGACTAGTGACATTTTTATTTGCCTAGTTGGCCCAACCTTCTCAAATTCAAAATCCAGTGCTCTCATTTGCTCCCCTTCACATTTTAGCAACTTTCCCACGCTGTCAAATTTAATACTAATTTTAAAATGAGTATATTTAAATATAATACATTTGTTTTATCCACCAGTCTCTTTTGTGTGTTCTTTACATTACAACAAGCTTCCCTCTTCTATATTTAATCATTAAGTCAGAAATTTTGATTTCATATTTCCTATAGAAGAATGATTAGACGAACCTAGACATTGATTTGGATACATAATAAGCAAACAAGTTAAATCATAAAGTTTCACGTAAAAAGAAACATTGATTTAAACACGTCAATTATAGAAGGCAAAAAGAACTAAGACGAAGACACGAGTTGAAGCATCTCTTGACCTCCCCTTAGAACCACTCACTTAAAAACCCTCAAAAACATACTTAGACATCTCGTCTTTTATTTTTTAACATTCAGCTAGAAAGAATATAAAAATCACACAGCACTAAAGCTTTTTTAAATAACTTTACTAAAAAGATAAAAAGAAAACATTAATCAATATTCTAAAGTTGGAGTAATATTTTAAACTTTTTAATGCCGTCTCTCATCTAGGAAGATTCAAGTTATGAATATTTAATATTATCCTATCACTTATGTAATCAAATAGTCTCTCGACGACACGCCTCGAAATGATTAGTTATTGCTAATCTAAGGCAACCACATTTATTACAATAAAAATAAATGGGTACTTATTTACTTGGGTACATACCATTTATATATTGGAAAATATGGGGAAATTAAATAAAATAAACTTAATTAATGGGGTATTGAAAAGCACTGGGGCTTTGCATGGAGTTAAGATGGGGGAAGAAAGAACAGAAAAAAGGATGTACCCAAGTTAATAAGGTGCAATAGGGGCAGGATTTTAGTTGGGTACATACCCACGACAAGTACCCAAGTAAATAAGGCACAATAGGGGCAGGAGTTTAGTTGGGTACATATCCAGGGCAAGTATTTTTATTTTATTATTTATATATTTATTTTTTTAATATGAATTTAAAAAGTATTGACAGAAATGACAATGACAAGTCAATGAAATCATTTTTATTACATAATTCATTCTTGAATAAAATAAAATCTGAGAAGTGGGAAAAAAGTACAATTACGAAGAAAAAGACATGGAACTCATAGAGAACCTCAGAGGCATTAATATGAAACAAGCCATATTACTGACTGAAAGAAGGACGAAGTGGGAGATGTTTCAATGGTTCCAGCATAAGTAAAATTATAAGGTACCTTTTATATATCTATGTACATATGTTTCAAAAGTTGGAGCAATAAAGAAAGATTTAAAATTTAGAAATGTTGTTCAATGTACATTGGGACAAAGGAATATCACACTTCTGTAATTTAAAGTGACAATATCTGTTAGCCTAACAATCAAATAAGACAAAATCCATTAGTCCAATCATTAAGTTAGACAAAGTGACATTTAGTCAATGTATTTTGGGATCAGCGATTTTCTTTGGAGAAGAAAATTTAAAGAAGACACTTCTTTTAAATCTTTGGAAAGAAATATGTAGGTGGGAAAAGATGAAGATTGACGTACGATATAAATATATTCATAAAGTTTTTTAACATAAAATAACTTGTATTCTATTTTTTCATACAAATATAAAGAAAACCTTGTTCTTTTTAATGAAAAAATGCAAGTATTTTTATGACATAAACCCTTATTTAATCCATCCGAGTTGACCAATACAAGTCAACCCGGATTAAAACCAATTCACCTCATTTTTTGAGGTAAATTGGAGGTATGTACCCAAGCAAACAAGTGCCTTAAGCCGTTGCCGTTGGACAAAGGGCTGGTTATGTATAATTCTAGAGCTGCGAATGAAATAAAGCACGGGCTGTACAAAGTTAGAAGCAAGTATTGAAAATTAAGTATAAATAAAATGTGTATAGAATAATATTGGTAGTCAAGTGGCTGACATGTTTTACATCTAAATACTATTCAATAATAAATAATTTATTATAAGTCTGTTTTTAAACTTTTACATTTTAGGGTTTAGATTCTCAGTTTTTACTTTCCCAAAATCGTAGTAAATGTAAAGAGTAAGTATTAAAAGATAGCGCGTATATTTGATTTTGAGATTTTGTTGGATTTACACGCTTTGAAGTCCCCTGAGTCCAAAAAAGTGTTGTTTTTTTTATAAAATGTCTGTCTCTAGTCTCTAGTTTGTGCAGAGGCGAGGAGCTTAAATTACTGGACCGATTTTGATGAAATTTGACATAATACAGGAGCAGAAAAATCATAGCTAGAGACAAATAGAGAAATGAATTTCAGCTCTAAATTTTAAGGTGCTATAAGATTAAATCGTATAATGGTAATAATAAGAAGAACTTTCATTTTATCCGAGATTAAACTATGAATTGGTAGCAGAGAAATACTTTAGTAATAATTATATGAATAGCCGCCATTTTTAATCAAAATGGTCGATGTAAAAATCCTTTTTTTATCGGAGTACATCATTAAATGAAGATTTGTGGCAAAATTTGTGATTCCTGGTTAAATGCGTCCCGAAATTTAGTGATAGACGCATTTAATGATTATGGGGAAGTTAGCCTTAAAAGTTTTAAGTGGCCTCGGTCTTAAATATGAGTTAGTATTTGGGGATGAAACCATATGCTTGACTTTGAATCAAGTACATTCAAAGTCAAGCATCATGTATTTTTACCATAAGTAGGACAACCACTTTACTTTGTAAGTTATGAAGCATTGCAACTTCAACTTTAAATATTTACCAAACAAGCGAGATTCATCTCAATAAGCAATCTCAATAGAAACAACAAACAAAATAACATTATACAAATCTATACGTGTTACGAATATATTTTGTTTCTTAAGTTTGTTTTTATTGACAACGTTGTACACATTGCAAAAGCAAACAATCAAACACTTCGTGTTCAAATGTGTCAAAACGAAAAAACAAATAAAAGCTTGTTTGATAAATAAAGTCTATCAATATTGACTTTGGACTGTATAATTATTATGACACAAGAAACAAATCTTTACAAATTGATTTTAAAGTTCACTTGTTGAGTATGAATTTAAACATGTTTATCTTAGCTGTAATATTATAAAATCAAGGTCTATATTTCCAATTCTTATTCATGAAATGATAAGATGAGAGATAGATGCAAGCACTAGATTTTAAAAGCTTTGAATTTCATAACAGTTACTGCTTAGTAAATTTACATTACCTATATCTCTATATATAAGGACCAAATGCTGAATTGGTGTAAAAAAAAAATTAAAAAAGTCATTCTTTCGTTCGAAACCTTTCAACTTTCATTTTTCATTTCAACTTTCAAGTCGTCTTCAGTTGTATTGTTTATTCTTTTCTTTTTAAATTGATTAATAAGTCATCATTTTGTCGAATAAAACAAATATAAATCTGGTTCTATATTTATTGATTTGTGAAATTCATGTGTTTAGTAAAACAAAGTTATAAATGCTTATTTATAACACAATCGTGCTTAGTTTATCGTATCAAAATATTAAAATACTTAAATTTAAAAAAAAAATATATATATATATATATTTATATACAGGGTATAGGCCCAAAAAAACCCGTACTTTTTTGAACACTTATATAGCTCAGCTTCTGTAGTAGATAGAGATATGGGGTTTGGGGGGTCTGAAAACTACATTCTTTTATTTTAAATTTCATATCTATAACTTTAAAAACTATTGGATGAAAGCCACGCAGTGTGGTCTTAAAAAAAGTCGTTGTCCGGGTATTATAGTTTTGATAAAATAAATTACCATATGGTGGAAGGGGGGGGGTTCTTTGTAGGTAAGTGGGAGAAGTCACTCAGTCTTATAACAAACATTGAAGATGGGATAAGCACAATTTTGCCTGAAATTAAAGATCAAATGCTATATGCACAAAATCAAAATATACCCAAAAAAAATTGTTGATATGTTTTTATTTTCATATAGAGCAAAGTGGAAAATTAAAAAAAATGGTTTTTCATGATGTAATAACGTATTTGGTTAATAATCTACGAAACTCAAAAAGTATTTGGATATATGTACCTCCCTCTTATTTGTTTTTCAGAAGTTGTTTATTTTCTATGCCGACCAATATCCATTTCGATGTCATAGCAAGTGAACATGCATCATGCATGTAAACTAGGTGAACACAGGTAAGCAATGGTTAGTTTGTTTCACATGCATTACTGTTCACATGTGCCGACTCTTGTACTGATCCGTTCCCTTATCCTCGAATCAATATTAAGAAATTTATTTACTATTTCGATTTTATTTTTTTTTTCACACTGCTTAACTACTTAGCATACAGTATTCTTTGATTTTTACTTAATTAATTCTTTTATAGTCAAACAGCAATTATATACTGTGTAAAATAATCTTACAACAATAAACTTGTGTTTCTTACACGTAGAGAGAAACGCATGTGTGTATTTATTATTACTTTTCTGTTTTGATTATCTTTTGATTATTCTAATTCCCATTGCCTGATTAATTCTATTTATCAAAAAATCAGTTGGTATGAATGGAAATTATAAGTTAAACTTTAACTTAGCAATGAAAATATACTAAAAATTGTTAATAGTTGTTTATCTACAAAAAAAGGCAACCTTTGAGAAAGAAAATATACATACATATATATATATATATATATATATATATATATATATATATATATATATATATATATATGTGAGTGTATAATAATAGTATAGTATTTAATATGTACATATATATATATATATATATATATATATATATACAGAAAACAAACAAAACTCAGGTTTCGGTCACAAAAAAAATCGTCTTTATGTTACAATCCCGACGTTTCGGTTTTTACTTAAAACCTTCTTCAGGGGCCTAAAAAACAAACGAAATACAAAAACCCATGAAACAAACACTCATGACTATCAAAACGGAAAAAACTAAGCAGCTGCTACACAATAAATATCAACCCAAGACCTAAACTCACCGTAAAACATCTAAAAAACGACTGAAAAAATCCTCACGCGTCACACCTATATATACGGAGAAAAACCACAGCCTCCTAGATAAAAACATACTTTTTTTTTTTTTTTTTTTTTTTTTTTTTTTTTTTTTTTTTTTTTTTTTTTTTTTTTTTTTTTTTCCCTCCCCCCAAATATTATAATAATAACAACAGTTACGTAAAAAAAAAAAAAAAAAAAAAAAAAAAAAGTATGTTTTTATCTAGGAGGCTGTGGTTTTTCTCCGTATATATAGGTGTGACGCGTGAGGATTTTTTCAGTCGTTTTTTAGATGTTTTACGGTGAGTTTAGGTCTTGGGTTGATATTTATTGTGTAGCAGCTGCTTAGTTTTTTCCGTTTTGATAGTCATGAGTGTTTGTTTCATGGGTTTTTGTATTTCGTTTGTTTTTTAGGCCCCTGAAGAAGGTTTTAAGTAAAAACCGAAACGTCGGGATTGTAACATAAAGACGATTTTTTTTGTGACCGAAACCTGAGTTTTGTTTGTTTTCTGTTTATATTTACGGTCGAGAATTTATTCATATATATATATATATATATATATATATATTATATATATATATATATATAATAGTAAGTATATATATATAGTTACTATAAGTTGAAGCGATTATTCGAGTATTACATGAATAATTTTGTTTTCATATCTACGAACATAAGAGGTACCTTATCTCATGTGAAACGCACTAGTATAGTTCGCACAATCTTGTGTGTACTAGATACTTTTTAATTTCATTATTCGCATAATGGCAACACTGCATTTGTTCACACACGTGCATACCACCCACAAACCAAAAATTAAAAGTAACTCGCACAGTATACATATTTAAAAAAATTGCATAAATATCTAGTCTTTTGTTAGGGGCGACGGATTGACTATTTTTTTATTACCTCTGCGAAAACGAATAAACATTGTTCGCATCGTATCTAATAATTATAAACAATTGGAAATGAGAGAGAAAATAATAGAAAATTGGTTGTCTTGTAATTATTTCTTTATGACTTTGTAATTATGAATGTACTTACAATTATTTAGTACATTAGCTATGCACACACCCACCGTCCTTCATTGGAATTTCACACTTAACACTACATATTTCGTAATTATTGCTTTGTTCAATTTTTTATTTACTTATTATTAATTTTTTCCCCTATTGAAATTCAACATCAAAATTATTTTACTACATTTTATTAGCTTGCTTTCTTGTTAGTTTGTTTGTTTGTCCAGTACAAATCTAGCAATCGATTTCTAACTCTAACTAACTTCCCGAATAGCTAGACATTTGAAACTTTTAGCATAGCTCAGAACACGATGACAATTCATTATTTTAATAGTTTTAGCCATCTTTCAGCAGAATTTAATTGGTTTTCAGCAAATTTAGCTGTAAGGAAAGTTAGTTCTGAAAAAATTCGCAAGTTATTATATTTGTTTTGCCATGTCCCATACGTACGCAATCTTCATTTTGACGGGTTTCAAATTTGTGATTTTTATAAATAAGAGATAAACATTGAATGACAGCAAAACAGGAAATATATCGATTATATTATTTCAAATTTATCGATGGCACGGTTTAGATTTGGTGTTGGGGAGATCCGTTGTACAAAGATTTGTCCTTTTATAGGGTTAAGATCAGCTCTCTAGATGGTTGTCATTTATGTGAAGTAAATAAATTCGGAACTATTTTTTTTTTTTCACTATACATTGTAACAATTATATTATCAACATTACATACGATTCAACAGAAAATTTAAAAACGTAGTATATAAAAAGTTCTTTTTATCTTAAAATTCTTTGTTATTATTATTGGATAAATTACTTTTTGAGAATTCTGCCAAATTTGCATGGACCAGTTAATTTTACCGTTGCTGGTGTGAAAATATGTATTGAAGTAATAATTTATGCAAATATTTGGATACTATACTTAGTGTATATACTTAGTGGTGGGGGGAGGGGGTATTATATAAAGGCATCGCGTTGCTCATATTGAGCAACGTTTTGAATTATTATTATCATGGATGTATCAATTATTAAGTAAAGAAATAGAGAGCTGAGTTTACAATAAAGATATTTATCTACGATTGATACGAAATATAAACATTTTATCTCTGTTTGGATGCGTAGAAAGTGATTCTTTACGTACTTGTATTCATTGCGCATGCGCGTCTCATAGTTCTGAAGAATTCCTCTTCTTTACCACCCTAGGGCGGTAAAGAAGAAGAATTCTTCAGCTTTACGCACGATTAGCGAGTTTGTTTACATTTAACAAAACTAATTTGCTGTTAGTTTAATAAAAGTAACTGTTTATATCGAGTTTTTTTTTGTAAAAATCAATGAGTGATTTAAATGATTATGACGAATATGAGAAGAATAATACGCCTCCAGAAATAATTAATTCGGCAAAAAATACAACTAATGAATTAATGTTATCTTTATCAAAAGAGAAATACGAACTTACATACAGGAAGTTTATTTTTTTCTGTATTTATTATTTAAATCTATCAATCGTAGATAAAGTACGGTACGCAACTTGTGCGAAAACAGCATTTTGCATTGCTCGTGTGGTTTTACATCCCTCGCTGTCGCTCGGGTGCAAACTCCACACTCGCATGCAAAATGCTACTTTCCGCACTCGACGCGTAATGTACTATTTTATAATTTAGTTTTCTCCTTCATATACTCTTACACAAAACATCTAAACTTAATTGCAGAATAAAAGTACTTTTTTATAACACAATTACTTTTTTATAGACATAGGGGCATCAAACTCTGGGGTTGCTATTAAACCCCATTTCAGACATAAGGAAAATGTTTGGTGTCATATTTCATTATATAGCACGTATACGAGGGCACTTCTTTAGATTGTTACTCCCCTTGCAAAAATAACTGAGGGGAGTAAGAATCTAAAGAAGGTGTATGGAATGTTCTTCTTTAGACTGTTACTCCTCTTATAATAACAGAAGTGTGATATTCCTTTATCCCAAAGTTCATTGGACTAAACATACCTTTGTCTTAATAGTTAGCCACTAGTCAGTAACTTATATTCTAATATCAATAGGGGAGTAACAATCTAAAGAAGTACCTATACGAGGAACACCAAATTGGAACAATAAAATTAAAACCAACAAAGTTAATATTATATTTAAAATTAATATTATCCTCCAAATTATTATCATTAATATTTAATTTATTTTTATTTTCAAATATTTCATCAAGAATTGATCTCTACAAGTTGGCTTTATCTAGAACTTGTGTTGAATTTGCTGAAAAAATCATCAGTGGCCGGAACGACTCTGTGGACGAACTTATCCAAAAATCTTTTTTTTTCTTGCTGATCGTGAGCTAGCTTTTCATTTTCCCAGTGCATTGCTTTCATCAGATTCCTGCAATCAAAATAATCTCTCAGTGTTTACCATCAGACCATCAAATCCCAACAATACTCATTTTCATCTCTCTATAACAACTGAAAAATCTATAAACATCTATAACAATTAAAAGCATATCTATAAAATCGTTTATTTTAATTCTGCATCATAGCGTTTGATCTCGTGAAATTATTTAATTACACATTTTATTGCACTATTAATTATTTAGTATAGCTTATTTACTATTTAATTAATATCCAAACAAAAATGAAATTGTAGAGATTATATAGTCACTCCACAGCCTAAATAAAATTGCTGAAAGATAGAATTAATTGTTTTGATTAATTCACCTCTTTTCTTGCTGCATCTGCTTATCTGTTTCTTGTTGTCGATTCAGCGCTTCTTTATTTGCATTGCTCCATTTAGCATCTTCTAACTGTTTTACTCTCTGACGCTCCTAAAACACAAAACAGTTTCATAGCAATTTAAATTGTGGTTTATTAGGTGATATCAGTAGTAATTTTACTTAAAAATGCAAGATACTCCATTACTTCTTTGCTAAGAAAAAAAGCTTTATTGTATTTATAAGGTAAAATAATCAGGTGCGGGGTACCTCGGAACTTTTCCTCACTTCAGAGGCCACTAAAGTGAAGGAGCATTGGACGTGGTCTGTACTTGGATGGGTGACCGTTCTGAACTAACTGATTTATTATCATTCTTTAAAAAAAAACCTTATTTTTAATACCTATATTTTATTTAATTATTTGAAGTTTGGCGGTATTTTAAAAGATGTAAACAAACTTTGACGTCATCAAAATTATCGCACTAATAAATAATTATATTCGCTTATAACTTTTAAACTAATTAATGGAATTTCATCGGGTTTTTTTTATATTTGTTCCTTAATTTTTTCCGGTTCCAACGATAT
Source organism: Gerris lacustris (assembly GCA_951217055.1). Classification (NCBI taxonomy): domain Eukaryota; kingdom Metazoa; phylum Arthropoda; class Insecta; order Hemiptera; family Gerridae; genus Gerris; species Gerris lacustris. The sequence goes on along the minus strand of OX578281.1, from coordinate 1,772,960 downwards.
GCTATACGTCAAAAACCTATTTATACTTTCAGTATTATTAACCGTCAAAGTTTAAAAATTTATAACTTCAAAATAGCGGCCAAAATCAAAATGAAATTTAGTGGGCTTGTTTGTCATACAGAGAGGTACATTCGAGCCACATTTCAACTCGATCAGGACCATTTTCGATTTATTACGATTTTTTTTTTAATTTTTGCTGACTCAGCAAACTGGGTTTAAGATGGCGGAAAAAGTTGATTTTCCGGGCGGCACAACTACAGGTTAAAACTCAAGTTTCAACTCTCTAGGCAGTGGCGTAACTATGGGCCCGCGCGGGCCCGCATTGCGGGGGGGCCCCCAGAGCCAGGGGGCCCCTAAATGAACGACGAGGGTACCCCAGATCTAAACGGAAGAGGTTTTTTTTTTTTTTTTTTGCTCATCAATTTTGTTTGGCAAGGGGCCCCCAAATAGTTTTTGCGGGGGGGCCCCCAATACCCTAGCTACGCCACTGTCTCTAGGTTAAATACCTTGGGCGTTACGATGATACCACACATACACACATACATACGTCATGCTGAAAACCACTCAGGAGGTCTTAAATACACCTAAAACGGATAATTCCGTTGAAATCTCGAAAATAAATTGTTTTGTGAAACAATACTTTTCCTACTATTAGTAGGAAAAGTAAAAACAAGGTTGGTTGTGGTAAAGTAAGTTTTGGCTTCCGAGCTTACCGAAAGCTATGAGATCGTTCTGAAGAACGGACTTTCTTTGTGTTCCAAAATCCGTTTTAGACATCATGTTTGGTCTGTGTCTGTCACTCAATTTTGGTGAAGCGTCATATTTTAAAAACTACACGCCCAATTTTAATGAAATTTAGATGGTAGGTCATAATTAGCCCATTGTTGGTTCCATATAAGCTTCAACCTTATAAACCCATTTGTTTCTTTTCCACATACGCACAAACATACACTTATTTATACCTATATCTTTAAAATAATTGATGAATTTTGGATGATGTGTTGAAATTAGCCTGCAGATTGTCCAAGATAATTTCAACCGTCTGCGCCCTACCAATTTGCTAACTTGATACTTTAATTCATGTATGAAATTAAAACAGTTGTTACAAAAAAAAAACGAGGGTAAAAATTAAATTTATTCGACAATAATTGATTGTAAAAGCATAAAATCATTAAAGTATGAGCAATAGGGTTCGAGAAAGCTATGTGCCACACTAATTGGCTGACTATTTTAGTCTTTATTGTTCGCTTTATTCTTGTTAAGTTATCGTCAGACACGTAAACGTTACTGATAGATAGACAGACAGGACGCATATTTTGTTGAATTTAAGAGGCTAATTTACTCTCGCGTTAATACTTTTGCATGATAAAAATAAATATAAAATTTTAGCTCCTTACACATAATTATCGACGAGATCATCGGAGTGGAACCCCCTTTAAACGGTTTTAATATCGCGATCAAATCCAAATTATAGTTGGTTTGTTTTGCCATCTCAGATCTTACCCTTTTTCTTTTATAGTGTTACATTCTGGTTGTATTTACATCTAAGGCGATATTGATGAGGTTATAGAGATTCTATTTCTTCTAATAGTGACCATACTTCGGAAAATTTCGATTTTGTTTCGCTTTTAATTACAGAAAACAACTTCAAGTTATAAACAAATGAGTCACTTGCGTATAAACTTAAGTGCTAATTTAATAGAGAAATTCAAATTTTTCAAGAGAAATTCCTCATCTACCATTTATAATGTAGAATTTGGGCAGACATTTAGTAGATCAAAAACATTTTGCTTTAACAATGAATGCATAAAATAATTAACTAGTTATATTCTGGTAAATTTAGTTGTTGCCTTTATTTGTTCGACCCAATAGCTATCGTAAATAGATTAAACAATTAAGTTTACTCGATATATTTCTTGTTTGTTCTTACGCACTGGATGATGGCCTTTTGAAGGCTAAAAGTTGCTTTGGCAATAAAACATTTTTTAATTTATAAAGGGATAGTATTGTGATGACGCGAAAATTCGATTTTAAAATTTTTATGGATTTACACGTTTTGAGGTCCTCTGAGTCCAAAAAACTGGTTTTTAAAAAATATCTGCCTGTCTGTCGTCTGTGCAGGCGCCTAGAGCCTAAACTACAGGGCCGATAATGACGAAATTTGGCATACATGTTCAGAAAAATCATACCCCGAGGCGAAATCGAGAAATGAATTTTAGCTCCAAATTTGGGGGCGCTACCCCCCAAAAACTCTTATTTCTCGAAAACGGTTAATACGCATACGATTTTGATTAAAAAAAAAATCTAAAATGTAGTTCATTTAAATAAAAATCTAACAATATAAGCCGTTTTCCCGAGAAAGATCTAGTTCCTGAGAAAATAGCTTAAAATGCGGACGGAGACTGCCCAGGTTCTATTCCCCGCCAAGGAGAAGTTATTTTTATGATACATTTTTTTCAAATGTACAATAATAATTAAATGTACATACGAAAACTAATTAATGGAAAATACTGGGCTAAGTAATTATGAACTGATATTATAGGTTTGTTCCAACCTGCCTATTTGTACCGTCCTTTGTATCGTCCCGCAGATCGTTCGGGAATCGTTTAGGACAGGTTTTATACGCATGCGCTAACATTGTACTGTAATAAAATCATGTCAGGTTGGAACGGGTTTAGCACTATAATTCGCACTGAATTAAAAACATTCAAGGAAACCTAACAGTTGGGGAACCTTCTTGTTGATATTTGTGACTACGGACATAACTGCGCATGTCATACAAACCAATAAGATTATATAACCAATAAGATTATATAACCTACTTAGCAAGGACATAAAAGATTTAGACTTTATTGATTTTAAAAAAAGGACTAGACATTTGCTATTAAACAATGTTTATTATAGATTGGAGGAATATTACCAAAAAATGTTTTAATGTTGTGCGTTTTGTTATTTTTAATGTTAATTGTGTTTTTCTTAAATGTATTAGATATACCTGTGACTTGTCCTAATGTTATAAATTAACTTAATGGAAATAAATTTATTCTTATTCTTATTCTTATTCTTAATACATGGTATTGTCAGAGGATCGTTGGGACCGTACAGTGAACGGTTCGCAAACGATCCCTGCCGGGGTTGGAACAGTTTCGTGTACGGTACGAAACACTGTCATAAGTCGGCTTGGAACGGCTTTTATCCATTGCGCATGCCCGTGACGATCCCGCGGACGGTACAATGCTTGGTTGGAACAAACTTTATATGAGAAAGTTTGTCTGAGTTGTCTCGGACCGATTTTTCAATTTATGTGGAGAGACTGTTCGTATTATTTCTTTAAGATGAGCTCCATAGACGCTCCCATGTCTAGCACTTCACATCTATTGTGATTGGTTGTTTGGAAAAATGTCTTAACTCTCTGGGAATCGAACTCCGTTAATTGTTATTTGTTTTTGAACTTTGGTAAAAAAAAAATCTCGTTGAAGGAGCACACTGACCTCCTTGAGTTATAGCTTATTAATAGCTGTAGTTCACCTAGTTCCCACTCATAAAGAATAATCGATCTATCTATTACTTAAAAAAACTAGAATAAATTACACGAGTCACAGAATCAATATTAGTTTTAATTTGGGTACCTTATTCTCTTGTATTTGCTGCAGTTGAAACTCATATATCTGTTTGTACTGTTGATCAGATAATCCTTTGTATGTAGTGGTTACGAATTTATTCAGGTCGAGTCCGCTGGGCACAGCAAGAATTTGTTCAGTCATGAAGTCACTCGACAGTGTATTTTTAATTTCTTGTATATTATCATTTTGGTCTTCTTTTTTATCATTTCTCAATTTATGCATCTTTTCCATAGCCTTAAATTGAATTACAACAATATTAAATAATGATATGAAAGGAAAAAATCTACTTACATCTTAAATATAGTATAGTTTTTGTTTTTTTTAGTTTATTTTATTTTAGGCAATGAACAACAAGGTTATATGCGCCTATGCAAGATTTAAATTAAATAGTAGTTAAACAATGTGAATAAATAATAACCAATAAATAACAATTAAATTCAAATATCAGTATAGTATAAATATAGTATATCTTTAATTACAATAGTTATTTATGCACCTAGGGAGTAAAGTAAGCCATTATTCCCTGAGCGAAAAAAGTTGGTTCTTGAGGCAAAGCCGAAGGAACCATATGGTCCCTTTACATAGGGCACTTTACTCACGAGGTACATACAATATTTTATCTCCAGTAGGAATAAAATACACATTTTCGTCCATAGCACAGTTTTTATTTATTATTTTAATAAATAACAATAATTATTAGAACTTTTAATAGCAGATATAAGAGATTCAATATTAAAAACAAATAAGAATTGGAATTAAATTCAAATAGAAGGTTATTTAGATGCAGGTTATAATGTTGTAAACAAAGATAAACATGGTCAAAAAAGCGCAGTGCTGCCAACCTGATTTCAACAACTTCATTACATTAGCCATACATTTTCTACTATTTATAAAATAATTAAGTTGCAATCTTTACTTTTTTGCCCTACTTTTACTTTTTCTCCCTACATTTTAAGTTCAGGGATGAAAAGACCTGTTTTAGTCCCTCTAAACTAATTCAAAATCATTACTTTTTTCCCCTACTGGAGATAAAATTATTTATCTGTGTAAAAATTAGAAATCTGAATACAAAGGAAACATTTAAAAAAAAAAAAAAAAAATTAGCAAATTGTTCCCAATGGAAGTTTGGAAAAACTGTAAAAATACTTAAATACCGTGTTCGGTAAAACTAGCGTATATTTTTCGTAAATTTAATTCTAAATAATAAATTACTAAATAGCTGCGCAACGTCTAGTTTGATTTTACAAGCTTTTATTTAACTTGCAATGTCTGTATGTATGTATGTATGTATGTATGTATGTATGTATGTATGTTCGGGTTAAATCTTGCGACTGAATTTTGAAGCAGTTATTCTCAACCGATTGAATTGGAATTTTGCATTCACGTTTAGTTTGGAAAACAATGCATGGTTAGCTAAGTGACTTCATTCTAAATCTAATATGGCGGGAAGCCCAAGATGGCGGACTAGTTATTTTTTAAGCACGCCCATGATATGGGTATCAAATGAAAGGGCTTGCTGAGAAGAATACCAATAAAAGCTTGTTTTTCTACTTTTTTTTTTCTTTTTACTATTTATTTATTTAAAAACTAATTTATTTATTTCAAACTAAGTTTGAACTGATATCCGTGTATTTTTTAAATGAAAGTTCAAGATTCAGTAATAATGATAGATTTGTCTCATCTTCTTCTTGTGCATCACCAATGAATAGGTTATGTTAATGCGTTAATTCTTGATCAGTTTTAGCTAAATAGAATGTAGTTTAGCTCAGCTAAGATACAATTAATCAGTGATCGTTAAGGACTGAATGAGGAATATTCCTGCTTTATTATTCTCTCAGCTAAAATCAAGTGAATAATTAATAATAACTGTTAGTGAATAGTTAATAATAACCATTAGTGAATAGTTAATAATAACTATTAGTGAATAGTTAATAATAACTATTATTGAATAGTTAATGAATAACTTTTATTAACCGCCACTGCTAGGTGCCTTTTGAAGGTTTTTCCATCAATAAAAAAAATATATATATATATAAAAAAAATAACTATTAGTGAATAGTTAACAATAACTATTAGTGAATAATAAACAGGTTGGTTTTCCGGTGAAATCCTTATAACGGAGGGCTAGAAGTGCTTGGTTTCGCTTCCACTACTGGAAGCATCTTCAGGGGTGTGGTGCATCGTGATTGTTGACTTGAAGCAACAACAAGACATACTGACGAGTAGAGTGAAGGATGATGTATTTATAGTTTCTTTCTGGAACGTAGATTATACCTGGATTCCCCGGGGGTTCCTTGAGTCGGGTTAATCTTAGTATTAATTCATATAGCTATTAAGTGAATTCATTCCTCATTTAGCCGTATATTAATTTTACTAAAATGCCTACTGGTATAGTGTGTAGTTTTGCTCAGAGAACCTGATTTATTAGTGATTGTTAATGACCAACGGAATGAAGAACGTTAAAGCATTACTTAATTATGATTATATAAATTGTTTGTACTTAATCAGTGTGTGCTTGATAAAGCATAAGTTTGTAATTGATAAGGCGAAGATACACATGCCGTCAAATTGGGGAAGTAGCTTGCATGCCAAAAGAGGGTAATTGCCAGTAACTGGCATACTAAGGATTTTTATTAAGTTTTTATCTGCTTGCTTGCCAGCTACAGGCATGCCATTTAACATATCCACGTGCAAGTAGCTGGCATGTTTTTTTCAAGCTACAGGCATGTGTATCTCCGCCCATAAGGTAATTTTATAGTTTGGTCAAACAAGCTTACGATAATTTGATTATATTGCTCCATGGATTTGGCTACGTTTCTCCTGCACTGCTGCTCGAGGAGGCTGATGTCGTTGATTCGTCTGTCCAACGTGACAGTACTCTCTGTCACCAGACTGTCCGCTTTCTTCTTCTCCTCCTTCATCTTCTCTTTCTCTTGGATTTGCTTCTGAAGCCAGACTCTTTGCTGCTTTTTCTGTTCTCTAAGACGCTCTTCCGGCGAGTCGTATTCCGCATCGAATCTCCTACAAATCCAAAAGAAGATGCACTTTATCTGTTATTGGAAATATGATGGTGGCTATGAAGTTATTAATTTTTAATAGCAACTATATAAGGTACCAATTATGGTCTCATAGCTTTTAGTGACTAGAATATTAGTAGGTGATTATACAGAATACTGGGCTTTATACTATTATAATTAAATTACTATTATACTGGGCTATACTTGTAATGGGTATTCCTTGTATATTGACATTACTCATTACTGTTGTGAATGCAGCAAGTTAATATGTATTTATACGACATTGTCATTGTCAATAATATTGTAATTATTATGAATAAAATTCATTCGTGTGTTAGAGGTCCGAGTGATTACAATTAATTATAATATATAGTAATTATATTAAGATCCAGGCCAACAATTACCACGCATTAGAAGTAACATGGGGGATTTATAGTTCCTCGTTTTTGTTGTTGTTGGTACATATTTAGATTGTTACTCCCCTTTTTTAAAAAAAGAGGGGAGTAACAATCTGAAGAAGGTGTACGGAATGTTCTTCTGCAGACTGTTACTCTCCTTATAAAACAGAAGTGTAATATTCCTTTGTCCTAAAGTACATTGGACTAAACATCCCTTTGTCTATAGTTATTTAGTCAGTCATTTTATTTACTAAAAAACATAGGGGAGTAACAATTTATAAAAGTACCCTCTTTTTAGACTAATACTTCTACACTAGTTATGTATTTTCTTGTATGTTTTATCATGTTTAGGAAAATATTAATATCACGTGTAAAAGCTCTGGTTTATTGTCATATTGAATAAAGTTATAGAGAAATAGTTAAATTGACTGATAAGAACCAATTAAAGTTGTTGAAGTCAGCAGTTGTTTTTTTTAAGTCGCCCTTATTGTTTTATTAAATAACGTAATATTATGTCAAAATTGTAATCAGAAATCGCCCACCATTAAAAATTCACAAGTACGAACCAGTTGGTCGAAGCTTTACTGTTTTAAAAATTTCGCTTTTGAAAGGTTGTACCTCAAACATTGTAGTTTACATAACTAAAGGTTGTAAATAACACTGATAAGAGGCAACTATAGTGATTAAAAGTAGGCTTTGTTGAAATATTTGTACTATAGTGATTAAAAGTAGGCTTCAATCTTGAAATATTTGTTGTGGTATTTATATAATGTCAAATAGTCAAAACAATATCTCAACCAACTAAGATGATGAAATTCTTTTCAAAATTTAGTTAACTTCAAACTGACTAGGAATTGAATTCCAAACTTCAAGATAATAAACTTGATTTTTCCACATTTAAATAAACTTCTAACGTAATATTCTCTGATGCTTACGGATGTGTTGTTCCAATAATGGATACCGATTCCAACATGAAGTTATGCTCTCATTTTTGGATACAACTACAGAGTGGGCAAAGCCGGACTTTTTTGAACACTTGTAGCTCAGCTTCTTTAGTAGATAGAGATATGGGGTTTTCAGGGTCTAAAACTACATTCTTCCATTTTAAATTTCATGTCTAGGCAATTCTCTTGCAAGTATTGAATTGTGCAAGGATGGAACGGGGTACCATCTTGCATAAACGTGTAATTTTGCATTTAATTTTCAATTTCAGGCAAAATTGCGCTTAACACATCTTCAATGTTTGTTATATATAAAACACACTCCAGCTAAGTGGGACTCCTCCCACTTACCTATAAAGAACCCCTACTCCACCATATGGTTATTTATGCTATCAAAACTATAATACTAGACAACGATTACTATACTCGAACAAGAACTTTTTTTAAGACCCTAATTCAAAACGTCATTGCATGGCTTCCCCCCCCCCTTTTAGTTTGTTAACGGTTATAGATATGAAATTTAAAGTAGAAGAATGTAGTTTTTGGACCCCGTAAACCCCATATCTCTATCTAGTACCGAAGCTGAGCTATAGGTGCAGTTTTCTTGGCCCACTCTGTATGTTACATACCTCTGAACCGAAGTTAACAGGTAGCGATGATCCTCTTGCGACATATGTTTACTTCCGACTTTGAAAGCGTTCGCTTCCAGATCTGTTGAACGCCTTCTCGGTTTGCGCTGTTGATTAATTTTCCTGAAGTTATCAAGTTCTTTATTCATCTGCATCTTGTCCTGCGTGTATATAATTGCAAATTATTGTGAAATTAATTCAAAATTAATTATGAGAGAAGAATTATGAAATGTGATAATAAATTCAATATATTTCGAGAAAAAAAATTGTATTACACCTTCTATAAAGACTTAAAATGGTTTAGACTTTTAGAACGAAGTTCCTTATGGCAGGTTACAGCCTCTGGAGCCCGGGAGTGAATCCGAAAAAAAACTACCGTCACAGAACCTACCCTTATGAAATCAACAGATGACGATAACGTGAGTAAAAGATGACACATTTAGTTGAAATTTGGTACACATGTTCGTTTTACCAATTCCAAGGATGAGTTTGTTGTAAAAACGTTATCCGCTTAAGCGTTCACGCGCTACGCTAGCGTAAACTTAAGCTTCAAATGTAAAATTGGAATTTTAGAAAGGGAAAAAATTCTAACTTCATCTATTCAAGAAGAAAAAACTTTTTTTAAATATTTTATTTTAATATAACCAACACCGACACCACTATGAAGTGTTAAAGATCTCTAAATTTATTATAGCGGACCTAAACGTTTAAAATAAAGAAAACAACGTTTTTACCGGTATCATTCGTTCTAAGTTAACGATTTCAATAAAACTTTATACAAACCGTTTAAAGTACAATTGAAACAGGCATGTAGAAATTTCAACCTGATACAAGTTGAAGTTTTAGTGCAGTGAAGTAATATATTTTATAATATTTTAAATGGAGTCTGGGGAGCGAGGATTTGGGAACAGTCTTGTTCCCTCACTATCTTTACTACAACCGCCCTGTTTAACTATCAACTCATAATGATTAACTATTTCCTCAATATTCAATACATTTTATTGCAAGACGCTCGCTTCAATGATTAAAAAAAAATTCTTCTCATTTAATTTTGCCTTAACTCCGCCAAGTACAAATAGTTGAAGCGAGCGTAGCGAGCTTCCTACATTCAACGAAATATGCTCCGTGTCTGTCTGTCTGTCTGTCTGTCTGTCTGTCTGTCTGTCAGTAACGTTCACGCGTGTGACGATAACTTGAGTAAAAGTTGACCGATTTAGTTGAAATTAGGTATACATGATCCTCTTACTAATACTCAGGCTAAGTTCGTTGGACAGCGTGATCCGTCCAAGAGTTCGCGCGCAACGCTCGCGTAAACGAGAGGTTCAAAAATTAAATTGGCATTTCAGGACGGGAAAAGATTCTATCATCATCTATTCGATGAGAGGAACATTTTCTTCAAATAACATTTTTTAGTAAAGCCAACAGCGGCACCGCTATCAATTAATGAAGATCGCTAAAACTATTAAAGTGGACCTAAACGTTTATAATAGAGAAAACCACCTCTTTACCAATATCTTACGTTCTAACGTAACGATTTTAATAAAACTTCATGTACACCATCTAATGGAAAATTGAAACAGGCATGCAAAATTTCAATTTGATACATGCAGTAGTTTTTTTGTAGCAAAGAAATACATTTTATAATAATTGAAAAGGAGATGTTTGGTTAGAGGAATAGTAAGAATGCAGGGTGGTTCCCTTACTAATAGCCGCTGTACTACTATCATACCCTATATCTATCAACTCATTATGATTCATGATTATCTATTAATCTATTTTTTCAATTTTCAATACATATTTATTACTATACGCTCGCTTCAATGATAGAGCCACGCGATGCTTAGAATTAATATTATGTAAAATATTAAACATTCTAATATATTATAGAATATTGTGTTGTGCAGCAAAGTGATTTAAGCATTGAAAATTGTATCTAGGCATGAGAAGTTATGTTCTCGGTAAAAGGCAGCATAATTTGCCTAATTTGCTTCTATAAATATCGCGTCGGAGGAACGTTCATCAGGTACTATAAAATGTGCACTTTGATAAAATAGAATGAAAACTTGAAATGAAACTCACCCTGGCTATTTGTTGGTCGATTTGTTTAATTTTAGCTTCGTTTTCTCGTTCCATCCTGTTGTAATATTCATCAAACGATTTCTCTTCTAAACGTTTATTATATTTCTCTTTTATCTGACTTTCTAAACCTTCTAAATCCACCTACATTTCATCACAACAAAAAAATAGATTTCCAATTAGTGTGGCACATAGCTTCCTCAAAATAAAATTAATGTGGGGATCATCTGTGGGTCAGTTACTAACCATATACTAAGTCTGAGCAAATCAGTTCGTTTGACCTTGAGAAATTAATGTTTGGTGGTTTTTAACATTTGTGCATGCGCATTCTTCTTATTTCCTTTAACTCCTACGTGGAGCATAGGGCTTCGACGAACTTCCGCCAGCGGAACCTATTCTTAGCTAACACTCTTATCTCGGACCAGGTTTTTCCTGCTCTCTCGATGCCTTCTGCTTCAACGCTCCTCCTCCAGGTATGTCTTGGCCAAATCCATATTATCCATCCGGTTTCTGTTTCTTTAATAATGGAAATTCAGGTGTGCAGGTTACGAGATTTTCTGTCTAGGTTGTCTCCTATAGCCTTGGGGTAAAAACCCTACCACAAGGCAGCGGGTTTTTGGTTCTTCCGCCTCCTCTGCCGTTGGGACTGTTTGTCCTCTTCCGCCATACTAGCCGTTGACCGGGTTCGCCTGTAACCCTAGGTAGGGACCCCTACTAGGTACTCACAGGCGGGTCACCTGTGCCTAGGTTTTTTTTTTTTTTTACGAGGTTGTTACTCCTCCCCCTCCTCCTTTGTCCGGGCTTGGGACCGGCAACATGAGAATTTTTCTCCCTGCATGCGCATTGGGAACTGTAAATATGATTAAAATGACATTCATATGGGATCATTTAGGGCATAATCTGAACAAACTCTGATAATTTTCATCGAAATGGGATAAAAATTGCGAATGCGCAGTGGTTACTGATCTCATTGTGGTGAAATTCATAAGACATGATTGTATCTTTAATCCTCAAATATGCTTTGAATTTGAGCGAAATCAGACCAATTGGGTCGCGATAAATTGATGTTTGGAGGGATTAATGTTTGCGCCTGCGCAGAGGCTACTATTGATCCACCAGCGATGAATTCATAGGATACCATCTAACCTGCGTAATCCCTCTAAATTAAATTCAAAATTTTGCGTGTGCCCCCCCCCCCCCCAAAAAAAAAACTATATTTCTGCTGTTACTAAAAATATGCATCATGTGCGGCCAAAGGAAAAAATAAGAATAGCACTTAGATCCAAAATGGCGGATAATTCCTGTCATGGAAATTTCTTCTTTTTTTTTTAAATTTTAAGTGAGGTATCAAATGCAAGTATTGAAGAGTAGATTACAAAAATATGTAACACTTGTCGATGGTGTTAAATTTTCCCTTCCATTTTGTCAAAAAATCATCATAATTTTGCCCCCCCCCCCCCCCCTTACACTAATTTCATGTTCACAATACTAACGAAACCCTTTTCTACGCGAGACTTCAAGCAGAACCAATTTATTGGAGTATTATAAATGATTACAATGTGTTATTCTTAGAACGATATGATTTGCCTAGTTAGATATCACGATACTTATGAGAAACTAATATATATTCAAATTGTATTACTTACTCCGATGATTCTTGTTTTATTATTGAAGATGGTTTTCTTTCTCTCTTCTTCTCTCTTGCGTATGTTTGATCTTTTCATTGCCTCCTTCACGTCCGCCGGCACAACTATCTTACGATCACCCATTGTCGCTGCACCAGCTAGTTATACAGCTTTTCAATTTTACTGCATCAAAAAATAAAGGCGTATGAGAAGTTACTTAAAGATTCCTTTTTCTATTATCCCTGAAAGAATTGAAATTAGGGTAAAACTGCAGTTATCAAGCCACATAAGAGAAGAGGTTAGAAAATGGGGGGGGGGGGATGGAATTACTATAAAATGTACTATTTAGACAAAGGAATATCATGTTTAAAATTTATTTATTATATAGATATAATCTTTCAAGTGTATAAATCTTAAAAATTAACTGTGTTAACAAAGGGATATATTCTCTTAAGTGTGTAAATCTAGCGAAATTGTGTCGCCAAGCGATTCTCGACTGTATTGATAACTGCAGATTGGCCGAAATGAGTTAATGAAAATATTAGAAAAAGTTTTTTATGTGGGTCGATCAAGGGTAGTAAATAAGTATTTCAACTAAGGTGAAATCGTTCTTAAACTTGGCTATATTTCGCCCCACTCCGGGGTATATTCATGCCTAAAAACATCGAAAAAACTAAATTACAAATTAATGTTCTTTAAATAACTTGTTACATGATTTAAAATACAAAATGATTACAAAAATAAAGGTAAGGACTAATTTCTTACCTTATCTTAAGAAGTATGGATCGTTATGTTTAAACAATTGAAAATATATTTATTTAATATAGACCACATTGTGGCTTCGTCACACATCATCATCGTCAACACTTTGTAATGTTATATTTATTAAAAATTAACAAAAAGGACGAACACAAATTAAAAATTAACAAATTAACATGTTTTAAATATATGACTAGAGGTAACCCAAGGTAAACCTTCTGTCTTATCAACTTGATCGACCCACATAAAAAACGAAGATTAGAAGAAGGGACAAACCTAATTACTATACAAATTAGAAAAAGTATATAACTCATTTTATGTAAACTTAATCTTCTCAATATGTATTTAGATTCAAATCTTACCTAAGTAGCAATCTTTAAAATTTAAGTACCTTGCAAGTATATACGTGATGTAATCAAAGTTCACGTGATTTAATGTAAAGTGGCAATATGCATAATTAAGTAAGGAATGTAATATGTACCTTATAAAGTATTAACAACAACAATTGATAAAGAATATAATATAATAACAACAGTAACAATACACAAAAATAAAATATGATCAGTGACCACTTCTAAGTTGTCAAAACAACGAGTTTTGAAAACCTTCGAAATAGTTAAATCTAAATTAGATACATCTAGAATTTGTTAATTATAATGTTTAATGTATTAATTAATGAATAAAAATTAACTAGTCAAATCAGTTTACTGATCACCGAGTAAAATTGTCAAAATCAGTCTGTAAACAAAAAACTGACCGATTTTCTTCTTTAAGTTATTAAATATGAAAATATCGGTAGAAATAAATAATTTGTGGTTAGCGTTTACCTTAAAGGAAAGTGGTAACGTTCACAGCTGTTATTTATGACTGGTGCTCTGTTTACTTATATTCACGACAGCGTTGTCGTTACCTTGGTTACGCCGATCAACACCTTCAATAAACACCTACCTTTGTTTGATCAATGTGCATCTACAGCGATTATTTTCAGGATAAACCTATTTAAGGAAAACTTCTTTAGTCGCGGTAGATTGGATGAAACGAAATTGCATGTAACGAAGTTTGTGATTCAAGATTCGTCTGAGGGAAAGATTTATTAAAAGTAAATTAACTGTCGGCTTACGTCGGCAGTTGATTTACCTGTAAAAAATCTTTCACTTTTTATAAGTTTTTGGTTTTTGGACGTTTAAATTTTAATTTAAATCAAATTATAATTACTATTTACAAAGCGAGACAGGCAGAGAAAAATATACTTCAGCGCCGGGACTCGAACCACGGACCTCCCCCTCATTTCCAGTGTACGGGAGCTCTAAACAATTAACCTACACTGAAGAATAATTTCCTCTGACGACATCGATACCTAATCCCGAATTAAGCTTTCAAATTTTTTCTACAAATCTTAAAAGTCAACAAACGACAATACAACTAGACCGAGAAATACGCTTGTAATTATGAAGTACTCAATTAGTACCTGTACTTAGTACAATCAATTAGAAATTCAATTTTTATAAGTTTTTGGTAGTATTCATACTATACGGAACGTTTAAATTTTAATTTAAATCAAATTATAATTACTATTTACAAAGGGAGACAGACAGAGAAAAATAGACTTCAGCGCCGGGACTCGAACCACGGACCTCCCTATCATTTAAATTAAAAATCTTTGACTTGAAAGACTCTCGATCCACCAACCTCTGATTCAGGAGGCGTAAGTGCTAAACATTGCGCCACGGAGGTAGATGATTTTTCAATAATCATAATTGGTATATAAGCGTAATATTATATATACATTATAATAATATAATGAATATAAATGTTTTCATGTTTTTTCTTCATTATTCACTAAAATGTTATGAAAATATTTTATTTTCCTACTAGCGGCAGCAAAATTACGCATTTTTGAACTGTTTTTAGGCATGAAAGTTTAATTTCTCTGAGGTTTCAAGAAAACATTACAATACGCAGCAAAATACGATTTTGCTGAGGATTTTTTCAGGCTAAGCCACGCCCACATTCCCCGATACAAATAAATAAACAATCAACCTTTTCGTTTATATTATCTTTAACCTAAATTATTTGAACAATTTACCTTAAAAATATTACGAATTTATAAAAAAAGGTTTATAAATACTAATCTATATATATAAAAGTCAACGTATGTGTGTGTGTGTGTGTGTGTGTGAGTTTGTTCTTTATACAAATCTACAGTTTTAGCCCGATTTTGATGAAAATTTGCACACTTGACCTTCAAAGCAAGGAAAAAATCAAGGTCTACATGAATTTTCGAAATTTAAATTTTGGTACACAGGGGTACGGGGTACAAGTAATGAATACGGGATCAAAATAATGAATACCCCTCGTGATGCATATCGTTGAAAAGCTCTTTAAGGGTACAGTAATTGTTGTTATGTATAGTTTTGTCATATTTTCATTTAGGAGGGGGGTAAAATGGAAAATATAACTATATCTACATATAGAAAGAAGAGTATCTATATAAGAGAATGTCTTTTATACAAATCTACAGTTTTATCCCAATTTGATGAATATTTACACTCTTTTTCTTCCAAACAAGGTGAAGGTCACTGCCTACATCATTTTCTGAAATTAAAATTTTGGTACACAGAGGTACGGGGTACAAATGTCAAAGTAATGGATACCCTTCATGATGCATATCGTTGAAAAGCTTTTTAAGAGCTTTTACAGTAATTGTTGTTAAGTACGTTTTTGTCATATTTTTATTTAGGAGGGGGGTAAAATGGAAATGTATATCTATATCTATAAAAGTCAACGTATGTGTGAGTGTGTTTATGTTCTTTATACAAATCAACAGTTTTGATTCGATCTCGATGAAAATTTGCTCACTTGACCTTCAAAGCAAGGGGAAGATATCTGTCTACATAAATGTTCGAAATTTAAGTTTTGGTACACAGGGGTACAAATGTCAAAGTTGAAATCCCTTCATGATGCATATACCGTTGAAAAGCTCTTTAAGAGTACAATAATTGTTTTTACGTGCATTTAGGGGGTAAATGGAAAAATATATCTAAAAGTCAATGTATGTGTGTATGTTCTTTATACAAATCCATAGTTTTAGTCCGATCTCGATCAAAAAATGCACACTTGACCTTCAAAGGAAGAAAAAATCAGTGTCTACATGAATTTTCGAAATTTAAATTTTGGTACACAGGAAACAGGGTACAATAATGAATACGGGGTCAAAGGACTGAATACCCTTTATGATGGATATCGTTGAAAAGCTCTTTAAGATTACATTAATTGTTGTTATGTACAGTTTTGCCATATGTGTTTTCAATTTAGGAGGGGGTAAAATGGAAAAATATAGCTATATTTTATATAAAAAGAAGAGTGTCTGTATGAGGGTGTCTTTTATACAAATCTACAGTTTTATCCCAATTTGAATACGGGGTCAATGTAATGAATACCCTTCATGATGCAAAAGCTCTTTAAAAGTACAGTAATAGTTTTTATGTACAGTTTAGTCATATTTTAATTTAGGGGGGGGGGTGAATTTAGGATATTTGTAATTAGCTTATCAAAGAGGAGAGGAGGGGGTATAGAAATAGGTGGGAGAGATAGAATCTAGATATTCTTGCATAGTAAAATAATTTATATGTTTCATTATAGTTGTTTATAAATTTATCTAATTATAATAACACTCCGTAGCGAAGCACGGGTACCCAGCTAGTAGATTATATTTATAAAATAGAATGGAATAAAAAGATAAAAAAAGGAAATAAAATATTACAAAAAATAGTAGGTCTTAAAATAATCATAATTTAATTAGTGGCAACACTGCAGCTCGTCTATTATCATCATTTTGTTTTGTTTTTACGGTATTTCTGTCAATTATTTTTTTATAATTGTAACATTTGATATTGTTGCTTGTTTTTTTTTTTGTTTTTTTTTAATTTTAATAGTTCAATAATAGTATTTGATAAGTAAGTAAGTCTTATAAAATGAATATTATTTAAAGGAAAAATTTTTCTGCCGCCAGTAGGAAGAATATTGTATGCAACAAGGCAGCAAAGGAAACATTTCTGCCTCATATTAATATATATTGCCTGCCTCGGCTTCGCCTCGGCAGTCAATCGAATTAATTACCTGCCTCGGCTTCGCCTCGGCAGTTAATTTCCATAGCCTGACCTCGCCTCCGGATCGGAGGCTAACTTAATCATTCATCAGAAAAGTTCCATTTTGCTGCCTAGTTACATGAATAACTATTTTCAATTAAATTCCACATAACTATTTCTTACTCCTGAAATAATAAAATCTTCAACAAATGCAAAGAGAGCAATGCATGAAATCAACTGTTTCTAGAAACTTAAGTTTCACTTCTAACGCATGAAAGTCTCTCACGTATTTTTATATTACAGAATCGAGAGAATCAATCATGGTTTTCCTGGCCAAAACCTGATTGCACTAACCTATTTCGAGAAGCTCCCCCATTGTTAAAGCTATGTTGATGGTCATTGAATGAAACCCGGTGCGGGAATGAACCCAGATCTATGTGATTACCCATCCAAGTAGTTACCAAGATCGATGATGCTTAACAGTGGCGGCGCGTCCTTAAGGGCAGGTGGGGCTAAGCCCCACCTACTTATTGAGAAAAAAGATAGATATATATTTATTTTAATTTCATTTATTTGGAAAAGAAAAACTATTTAGTTGTCAACACAAATAAATACATACATTAGATATATATAGTTTTAGTGTTCATAGAGTACAATCGTATGTAGTATGTAGATCCAGATCGTTTAAAATAAGCAGTAGAAAAGCATAGCATGTAGCGAGAAATCTCGCGGAGTTAGGAGGCCAAGGTTATTAGCGCGGCAAGCCGGGCAAAACGTTAATACCTAAGATTATGCCCTAGCCGTGGGCCAAGGGGTAGGGCATGTTGAGCGCGGAACATCCCCTAAGCGCGGCTAGAATCGCGGAAATATGAAGGGGTCCTGGGCTAAGCCCGAACCCTCGCGCCGAGCAAGATGGTAGAATGGAGAGGTTTTACTGGGCTTGAAAACTAGTTTATATTCTCTCTACTAGATAGCAGTGGTAGGATAGATAAAATATATTATATACTTTTCCCATTTTTTTTTTGCAATTATAAATTAAATTTATGATCTTTTTATTATAAAATATATTGAGCAAATCACTTCTGATGCTAAATTTAAAACAATTATAAAAAGATAAAACAGTCTAACTGAAGTTTGTGTAACGTAAGTTCTCGATAACATTTTACGCATTTTTTGGGTATATAGTTAAACATTATATTTTTTTATACATTCTCATAGTACTGTTGATTAATTGATCATGTGATCAAATGCAGCATCAATTAGTTGTTTTCCACATGTAAAGAAATCTCGTACCATCATAACTTTGCAGATATTTATGAGGATCTACTATAGCATCACACTCAGTGTCGTAATCGTAGCAAGATTCCCCTGCATGACACCCCCCCCCCCCCCCCCCCCCCTCAGGGTGGGTTCGTCTAGCCCACCCAATTAAATAGATCACGCGCCGCCACTGGTGCTTAACCTGATTGAAAGGAGAGCCAACCGCTCTTCCCTACACGCTACCTAGGCTCACACATTTTTATTCTGAACTTTGTACAGAAGTAGGTATTTAAGTTATTGTTCGATTCCACAATGTAAATTATGTTCCCATTGCTGGACTATTTGTCGCCTCTGTGCCTTGACCTCCTGTCGTTGAAAAGCCTGCCCTTCGCCACCCACACCGTTGCCTTTCTGACAACCAGTACTTTTATGATGTACGTTTAATTGATCAACAAAATATGGCACATACATCTCTCGTTTCTTATCTTCTACCTCCGTACCAACCCGCTATCAAAGTAAATGAATTCAGTAAAACGTTGAGATTAACACCTTTATATTAAAATAATTTATTTTTAATTAATTTAGTTGATGGATGGAATTAGGAGTAATAATAAACAGTTATTCTCCTTCTATGTTTTAGAGACAACTATTAAAACATTCTCAATAATAGTTACAATAAAAAATGTCTACCTATACATCTGGCCACTTATGAGAAAGCCAGAAACAAATGTAACTTTGTTTCTGCACATAAAAATAAGCCCTTTACAAATATACTTGTTGGGTCTCAAATAAGACTATATATATATATATATATATATATATATATATATATATATATATATATATATATATATATATATATATATATATATATATATATATAGATATATATACATATATATATATATATATATATATATATATATATATATATATATGTATTATATATATATATATATATATATATATATATATATATATATATATATATATATATATATATATATATATATATATATATATACATAAATAATAAAATATTTAATTTAAAACCCCAAAAAATCCAATATAAAATGAGATATTGTTTGTGGATTAAGAAGCGATGAGTTGGGAGGTTAGAGGTCGGAGACATTTCTTTCTAACGTTACGTCACAATAAACCCAACTTCACCCTGAATATAAACTAACGCCCCCGGAACAACTACAAGGTGACTCGGAGCTTATCTTAAAGACAGAGGAAGGATTTAACTCATCTTCAACCTGACAGCTTTTAGAAACGCTTCGTTCCTCCTCATAAGTGTTGTGAGAACCAATAATACATTTTGTTTTACACAAATTTATTTTTTCGTGACTACCATTTTATTATTATTTATGTAGAATTGTGTTAAATCGACAGTTAAAAATGTGAAAGTAAGTTAAAATAAAACACAAGCAGTACCATGGTTTACTCTCGCGCTGTTAACCTTCGGGCGGGCGCGTAATATTGGTTAGCAGCAGCGGGCGTGCGGCGGCATTTACACCGCTTTTGTTTCCTTCCACATTTGATGCTTGTAGGTCCTTGTTTTTGTGGAAATTAGTTTTGTCAATAGGTAGTAATAATAAAACATTCATTTCGAATTAAAAAAAGTTTTATTGTACACATTTTTTATAAAAACAAATTACATTTATACACATAAATAAACATTTTTTCAGAATTGTCATAAAAAAAAATAAAAACGCAGCCTTAACACTTTCTCTGCTATCCTGGTATTGTATTAAATATGTATATGTAATTAGAAAACGTAACTCTTTTAAAATGATCAAATTATTTTGCATAAGAATACAGTAAACAACAAAAAAATATCTCTAATATTTTCACCGTACTGACGTTTGTAGTAGAGCTTGTCGATGTTCAAACTAAAGTGAGGGCGACCTGCTCACGTTCTGGGTGTACCGATGGGTTTATTAAACCTAGGAAATAGTAATTGGAGAATACCTAAAAGAGCTGATAAGCTGGAACACTGTAAAATCACAGGGGGCGTGTTTTTCCGAAATGGCGGAGTAAATGCAGCCCGCGCTCCCGCCCGAAGGTTAAGTCTTGTTACACTTAATATAATAACCACATAACTAGAGCTCTGATTTCGCGAATCAATTATTGGAACCGTTTTTAGGTATTCATCGTGATTTCGTCAGGTGTTTCGTTAGACGAGATGTTTCCAGTAAATGTCTTCAATTTTAACCGACAAAGATGTTTGATTCAACATAACATCTCGACTCTAATAGTACATTACGCGTCGAGTGTGGAAAGTAGCATTTTGCATGCGAGTGTGGAGTTTGCACCCGAGCGACAGCGAGGGTAGTAAAACCACACGAGCAATGCAAAATTCCGTTTTCGCACGAGTTGCGTACCGTACTTTATCTACGATTGTTAGATTTAAATAATAAATACAGAAAAAAATAAACTTGCTGTATGTAAGTTCGTATCTCTTCTCTTGATAAAGATGGCATTAATCTTGAGTTGTATTTTTTACCGAATTAATTATTTCTGGAGGAGTATTATTCTCCACATTATCGTCAAAGTCACTTGATTCGCTCATTGTTTTTCACTAAAAACTCGATATAAACAGTTACTTTAATAAAAGAACAGCAAATTAGTTTTGTTAAATGTAAACAAACTCTCTAATCGTGCGTAAAGCTGAAGAATTCCTCTTCTTTACCGCGCTAGCGTGGTAAAGAAGAGGAATTCTTCAGAACTATGAGACGCGCATGCGCAATGAATACAAGTACGTAAATAATCACTTTCTACGCATCTAAACAGAGATATAATGTTTATATTTCGTACCAATCGTAGATAAAATACTTAACGTGGAGCATGCGCTATAGGCAGGCAAGTTAATACCTTCGAGGCACCCAGAGCTTTCAGAAATCAGTTATCAGTTACAGAGAACCAAAGTATAAATACTGCTGAAATACCATTGTTATTTTAAGGTAGGTTTAATTATTAAAAATTTGTAAATTGCTGGAAGCGTTAGCGAAACAATAATAAATCACAGTATCTATTAATTTTACGTAAGATCTACCTTGAGGGGATTTCCTTCAATTTACGATACTCATCTATGAATGGTTTTTTGACAGTGTTATGACGAGTTACATGCGAGCAAACTCTTACAGGATTTCGGCTGTGCCGGAAGGAAAGGGAAAGTTTTCAGATGACCTGCGTTGACCCTGGGGGCATCTTGGAACAAAAACATTCGAAGGTAACACACACTTGGGATCCTCCGATCATCTTCACACAGCGAATCATTTTACATCTTCTAACCCGGAAACAGAAAAACAAAACATTTTTTTTTTTTTTTTTTTTGTTTAAATGACAATTTGTATTAATTTTTCAGGAATTCTTTTATGTTTTTATGTATTTCATTATTATGAGTATTTATTTAATCTTTAATGAGTTAATATGCTTATACATAGTTATTATTTTAGGCGCAGAACTATATGATTAAAAACACCACTACAAAAGTTATATTTAAGTGTTAATCTTTAAAATATAATAATTACAACCACACTGATTACAGTCATTAACAATTGATTAATATAAAAATTATTTATCTCTAGTAGGGAGAAAAAGTTATGATTATAGATTAGTTTAGAGGGATTAAAGTAAGTATTTTCTTCCCTGAACTCAAAAAGTAGGGAGAAAAAGTAAAAGTAGGGTGAAAAAGTAAAGTAGGGAGAAAATGAAGGGTTGCCAACTTAATTATTTTATAAAACGTAGAGAATGAATGGCTAATGTAATGAAGTTGTTGAAATCAGGTTGGCGAAATTGCTTTTTCAGCCTTGTTTATCATTGTTTAACCTTCTATTTGAGTTTAATTCCAATTCTTGTTTGTTTTTAATATTGAATCTCTTATATCTGCTATTAAATGTGCTAACAATTATTGTTATTTATTAAAATAATAAATAAAGTTGTGCAATGGATGAAAATGTGTATATTCTCCCTACTGGAGATAAAATATTGTATGTACCTCGGGAGTAAAGTGCCATTATTTCCCTCGCGATAATTATATCCCTGAGCTGCGCCTCGAGAGCTATTTAGCTTTATTCCATCGGTTGCGCCTGGGGAATTAAAAAGTCTAATTCCCTCGGCTTCGCCTCGGGATTTAGGGACCATGGTTCCTTCGGCTTTACCACAAGAACCGACTTTTTCGCTCAGGGAATAATGGCTTACTTTACTCCCTAGGTGCATAAATAACTATTACACAAATCATATTTCTCATTTCAAGGGGGAAATAGTATATTATGTTACTAGGTTGTGAAGTGAGTTTTTTCTTTACCGCGGCAATTACATTTACTGTCGAGCGAAGCGAGACAGTAAATATTGCCAAGGTAAAGATAAAACACTTCACAGTCGCGTAGCATATGCTATTTTTTCCGAGGTAGCAGACAATGAAAAAACATTAAATATTAATCACTAATCAATATATAATAATAACAAATATTAGTACATACTTAAGACTTAAAAAAAGAAACCTTAAAAAGAGGTTACACTATAAGAAAAGATAAATAAAACGCATTGACATCTAGCGGATTTTAATCGTACTAGAAGCATTTCTACGAAGACTGCAGCGGTACTAACGGAAGTTTTGACAACTACCCGCCGGACATAAAAAAATCTTTTAGTTCCTAGGACGTAAAAGATTTTATTCTTTACAGCTAGGAGTAATGAAAAGATTTTTTTAAGTCCACGTAATGAAAAAATGGATTTTAGCTATGTTTTTTAGGCTCTAAAGTTACTATTTCACAGCCTACCACGGAAAAAATAAGATTTCACTCTAGTTGTCAGCGTCCTGCAGGTAGCGTATCAGTTTAGTTATTGTAGTCTGGTTGTCAGCTAAGTCGATTTAGACGGTGGTAGTCAGCCAGTAAATTGTCTACAGTCTACAATCAAGGTGTCGTCACATAATCTACATCGCGGTGATGACCAGTGTTAGATTTACGATTTAGATTGAAGAGTTTACAATAATACGCACTGTTCTGTTTCGAAAAAATCATTACCATTGAATGTTTATGCAACAAAATTATAGTGGAAATATTCTGTGAGTTAGGAACAATTTGAAGAACTTTAGTAATGAAGAATCATTCCAATTCATCAGTTAAATCCGAGCATCATCATCATTAGTGATTATTAAAGAACAAGTGACTCACTATGTTCAATGAAGAGTCTCAGGTTCCATCAGTGCGAAAGCCCAATTACAGTAAACAATTAGACTGCCATTTAGTGTGGCACATAGCTTCCTCGCATCCTATACTTCCTATACTTTATTGTAATGTCAACATTGAAATTATTGTTATATCACTTTATTGTTACATTGTTTATTGAGTAAAGAATTTTAATAGTGTTAGCGATCTTTAAAACTTCATAGCGGTGTCGCTGTTGGTTTTAATAAAAAATTGTAACAAAATGATAGTCTCATTGAATAGATGAAGTTAGATTTTTTTGAAGTTCACGTTTACGCGACCGTTGCTCGTGAACGCTTGGACGGATAACGTTGTCCAAAAAAACTCGTCCTGGGCATTGGTAAAATTAACATGTCTACCAAATTTCATCAAAATCGGTCGTCATTTACTCAAGTTATCGTCGCACGTTTCATAATTCGCGGACACATAGACCGACAGACACGAGACCAAAAATGTTCCCTGATGTCTGAAACGGATTTCTGTCTTGGAATTTTTAAAATCGGAGGCATAAAAGTTTTTCGTTCTCAAAAGTGAACATAATGCTTCCGTTACATTCGGTAAACTCGGAAGCAAAATAAAGAGGAGGAGGGAGAATGAAATAAATTCGACAATAATAGGTTGAAGTAGCATAAAATCATTAAATAGAACGTAAGGAGGCTATGAGCCTCACACTTTAAAAACTGTCTTAATTTGTTGATAATTTTACATGAATAAAAGTTTATTTTAGCAAAATTTAATGAGCGAGGACGGTTGGAAGTATTATGGAACCATGTTTAAACTACGTTCGACAAACCATCAAGATGACTATACTTTCAAAGAGATAAGTATGATAAAAAAAATGCTTTATAAGGATGAGAAGAAAAACCAATTGATGCAGAAGGTTGAAACAAATATGGCAGCCACAATGGGGTAACTGAGACCTAATATTCAAATTTCATTAAAATCGGACGAGTAGGCAGACAGACAGACACGGCACCAAAAATGCTCCCAGATGTTTGAAACGGATTTGTGTCTAGGAATTCCAAGTCGGAAATCCGTTCCAATAGATGTATACGTTTATTTTTGACTAAGCTCAGACCATGGTCTTCATATTTGCAACGCGATGTGATTAAAACATTCAAAATTGAAAATGGAAACTTGATTCTCCAGATAAGATGGTGTGCTGCAGACCAAAACAATAAGTTCACATCGCGGAACATCACACTTTCACAAATTTTGATGTTTCTTTGACAAAATGGCGATGAAAATGAAACACTATCCAAGTGTTATATATTTTTGTAATCTACTCTTCAATACCTTTCATTTGATACCCCACTCAAAATTTCGAAGAAATATTTTTTCGTTTGACGGGAATTATCCGCCAGTTTGAATTTGAACAGCTGATAGTTTTTCCTGTGTGCACGTCAAAACGATCTTTAATACTGGAAAGTTTCATGTTTTTATCTCTTTTGATTCATATATTATTTGAACCGTACAGAGTGACAGACAGACAGACACAGGAACGAAACTATAAGGGTTTCTTTTTTTGGTTTTACCAACGAAACCCTAATAATATAAATATTGCAATTTATACAAATATAAAATATTGCTATCAGTTCGCAATTGATCGCTGATGGAAGAAATTTAGAGTGTTTAAGTTAGCAATATGTTTCCTGTTTTAG
Source organism: Gerris lacustris (assembly GCA_951217055.1). Lineage (NCBI taxonomy): Eukaryota > Metazoa > Arthropoda > Insecta > Hemiptera > Gerridae > Gerris > Gerris lacustris. The sequence continues at coordinate 1,747,667 of OX578281.1, read as the reverse complement.
GGGAAAAAAGTTTAACTTGTAAACCGAATTTTAAATCTCTAGCTGCAGTAGGTCGGGAGATATACAAGGTACGAAGGACAGGCCAACGTTTCTAGGATGACCTCGAAATCCTAAAAAAGCAAAAAAATCATCTGATGTCTTATTAAGTTACTTGAAAACATAATAGTATTGGTCCGTCCAACGGTACTTCTTTAGATTGTTACTCCCCTATGTTGTTTTAGAATAAAAATTACTTTGACTAAATAACTATTAAGAAAAAGGGATGTTTAGTCCAATGTACTTTGGGACAAAGGAGTATTCCACTTTTGTTTTGATAAGGGGAGTAACAATCTTAAGAAGCGCCCGTCCAACCAAGCTAGGAACATGCGCAATGTTTGAAAACCAATAAATGAACAAAGGGCATTTTATCTATTACGCATGCCCGTGTCAAATTGCGCATGCCCGTGACAAGCCCGTGGACTATTCCATGCTTGGTAGGATCAAAACATTACTATACTTTATGCAATAATCACTGAAATTAGCTTGTAATATTTTTTATTATATTATTTTCTAATGTTTTTCCTTGAGTTAATAGATAAAATATGTCTTAAAATTAATAATAAAAAAAGATATTAGAGTAGTAAAATAGTATTATCATATTTGTTAGTATAATAAGTAAAAATAGTAATTTATTTATGAGATAAAACTAACAAAAATTGTGTAAAATTTCAACTCGAAACTGTTACTAATTTTAAATAAAATATTCTATTGACTACATCTCATATCTTTATTTTCTGTCGTTAAGTTATAATAGTTATTTTATTTATTAGAATATTTATCGTAGTGTTTAAAACCTGTAAAAAGTTGTTAATTAGTTAGTCTTGCAGTAGTCTACAGTAGTCTTAACCACTGTTAGTCCAGTTTATCAGTATTAAATGTAAGTTTACTTTGTTTTAAGTAAATAATTCATTTATTTTATCTATCTATATTTAAATTATGAGTGTGTTTGTTCCTTATAGGCTCTCATTTTTTGAGGTATCTGCTCCAAATTTGGCACAAATTTCTGTTATGTCCCTGGTACTAATACTGGCATAGTTTCATCCCTAAATATTTACTTATTTTCAAGATGGTGGCCATTTATGTGCTACTCCTAAGGCCAAATTCTACCATCGCCCAGTTGAAAAACTACTACAGCACTTGATATTTTAACCAAACCCGATTACGTAAATAAACTTACAAAGTTAATTTCTTGACGTATTGTGGGTTGTACCAGATTTTTTAGTAAAATACAATTTAACTAATTAACTAGTTAACATGTTTTATGACTTTTTCTGACATTATTCTAGAGAATTACAATATAAATATGTGACCGACGGGGTACATGAAACATGGGGGATAATAAAATAATTGGGCTAAACCGCAACTTATATACACTTGTTTCAATAAAATATGATTTGCTAAAATACAATATCCCCCCCCCCCCCAAGTGTTTCTTGCGCGCCCTCCCCCACGGTCATATAAATTTTAATATAGGAAAATGTCAGTAAACATCAGAAATAGTCACAAATTTTATATAGTATAACTGAAAAAGTAATAGAAATACAAAGACTCAATATAAGGAAAAATTGGTTTTTGTATTATTCTTATTTTTTAATTTTCTTAAAAAAGTAAGGCAAACAGATTTTTTTCTTTTACTTCAGATTCGTGTTTTTCATGGTTTGAAGATATTCAAACGCCCATTATATATTTTTTGGGGGCGAAAAATTGGGTCGAAAATCCCAAAACCCCATTGATCCGAACTTTAAGCACATTTTCCTGGAAAACTGAACGTATAGGAAAATTTTTAACTTCAGATTTGGATAAAGTTCAGATAAAATTTCTTGGAGCCCGAAAGTTCGTTAAATTTTGAAGAACAGTGTAATTATCTGCAAATGCTGTAAAGCGAGCTTGCAAAACCTTTTAAATAAAGGACTTTTTATTAAATATCGATTGCCCTCGTTCTAACCGGCCTTTAAAATACTTTTAAACGATTAATAACATAATATGCTGACTAATGCTTTCTCTTTAGTCGTTCATCATGTCCATCGACACCATCTTGAAAATATTAAGTTAAATATTTTAATAGTTAGGACTTCTTTTCTTACACTTAAAGACCTTTTAAACGATGTATAATATGACATGTCGATTAAAACCTTTTTTCAGGGTTTCGAGGTCATCCTAGAAACCCTTATGCTTTTGGTAGTTCGTTCGTCCGTCACATCTTGGAGTATATCTCCCGACCTACTGAAGCTATAGACTTGAAATTTGGTATACAAGTTAAACTTTTTAGCCAAAAAAAAGAAAAACTATTGCGGACTTAAACACTCCAAATTTCTGCGATCTGCGATCAATTGCGAATAGATCGCAATATTTTATATTTTTGTAATTTTCAAGTTGGGTATCATTTAAAAAGTATTGAAATGTAGATTACAAATATATATCGCGTTTCCAAAATGGCGGCCATTTTACCCCCAAAAAATTAAGACAAACCCAAAATGTTTTGTCATTTGAAAATTCGAAGTTGGGTATCATTTTAAAGGTATTAAAATGTGGTTCACAAAAATATATCATTTTTCAAAATGGCAGCCATTTTACCCCTAAAATAACTAAATTAGTGCATACTACCAAAGATCGTAATGGATAATATATGCACTCCTTGTTTCTTAAAAGTGAATTTTTATGAATATTTTTGATGAATATTTCTATTATGGATAATTTAGCTGTAAGAAATGCGACATACATATTTTTGTTAAAAAAAAAAAAAAAAAAATAATAATAATAATAATAATGAACTTATGAATTCTTATGACCGAAGAAACCCTTTTAGTAACTTGCTGGCAAGTAATGGACGGGATTTTTTTAGGTCGTCATTTAATTGGCCACAATCTTGAAAATTTTAATAGTTACATATTCCTTTTTTACACTTAAAGACCTTTAAATTGATGTATAACATATCATACTCATTAAAAACTTTTTGTTTATTCATCCGCCATATTGACCACTATCTTGAAAATATTTAGTGTGAAATTTCCAAAAGCTATACAGTTTTCACAAATGCTGAGATGCATGTGCCAAATTTCGTTGAATTTGATCAATTTTTACTCCAGTTATAGTTATAGTTAGACAAACAGGTACTTCTTTACATAGTTACTCCCCTATGGTTTTTTTTTTTTAGAATATAAATGACTGGCTAAATAAATATAAAGACAAAGGGTTGTTTAGTCCAATGTACTTTGGGACAAAGGAATATCACACTTCTGTTTTTATAAGGGGAGTAACAATCTAAAGAAGAACATTCCGTATACCTTCTTTAAATTGTTACTCCCCTCTGTTTTGTTTATAAGAGGAGTAACAATCTAAAGAAGAACATTCCGTATACATTCTTTAAATTGTTACTCCCCTCTGTTTTGTTTATAAGAGGAGTAACAATCTAAAGAAGAACATTCCGTATACCTTCTTTAAATTGTTACTCCCCTCTGTTTTGTTTATAAGGGGAGTAACCATCTAAAGAAGAACATTCCGTATACCTTCTTTAAATTGTTACTCCCCTCTGTTTTGTTTATAAGGGGAGTAACCATCTAAAGAAGAACATTCCGTATACCTTCTTCAAATTGTTACTCCCCTCTGTTTTGTTTATAAGGGGAGTAACCATCTAAAGAAGAACATTCCGTATACCTTCTTTAAATTGTTACTCCCCTCTGTTTTGTTTATAAGGGGAGTAACCATCTAAAGAAGAACATTCCGTATACCTTCTTTAAATTGTTACTCCCCTCTGTTTTGTTTATAAGGGGAGTAACCATCTAAAGAAGAACATTCCGTATACCTTCTTCAAATTGTTACTCCCCTCTGTTTTGTTTATAAGGGGAGTAACCATCTAAAGAAGAACATTCCGTATACCTTCTTCAAATTGTTACTCCCCTCTGTTTTGTTTATAAGGGGAGTAACCATCTAAAGAAGTGCCGACAAACACAGAAACTTTTTAAATCCCAAGTCTCTGAAATGAAGAACTCTCTACGCTCGTTCAACAAGTTATTTTCATAGACGAAACTGTGTTATATGGTTTGCTTAAAAATTATTTATTTTATTTTACAATTAGTTTATTTGTTTTTTAGATGAGTTTTACATTTAAACTGAAGATTCTGCTAACATTTACATTATTTGTAATATGTACGTCTAAAAAGCAGTCAGGTATCAAAGACGCGACTAAAATCACTTCAACTAATGACCATCCTTCAGCCACTGATAAGCAGAATGATTCATCATCTGATGAAGCCTCCTCATCTGATATTTCGCCGCGGAGCTTAGTCTACTCTGTACCTGATGTGAGTTACTTAATTCATGACGACGCCCCATTCTATAGATCAGAATATATGGTTCCTGAATTGCTCCCCTATATGAGACTGCGACAGTCTGGCAAATTTGAGAAAGCTGATGATTGGGAGCACATGTTGCATATAAAGTACTTATAATAATGGTAATATATTTTGTTTAACTATATCTTACTTATAAGTCATGTACAGGTTCAGGTTACAGTTATATCTTACTTACAAGTCATATTATATAGGTTACAGTTATATCTTACTTACAAGTCATATTATATAGGTTACAGTTATATCTTACTTACAAGTCATATTATATAGGTTACAGTTATATCTTACTTACAAGTCATATTATATAGGTTACAGTTATATCTTACTTACAAGTCATATTATATAGGTTACAGTTATATCTTACATACAAGTCATATTATATAGGTTACAGTTATATCTTACATACAAGTCATATTATATAGGTTACAGTTATATCTTTATCAGGTTACAGTTATTTTTCTTGTTTAGTGTTGTACGTCCTTACATAAATTTGTAACATGTCATATAATATCCACATGTTATTAAAAAAATTGAAATAACTTATATTTGTATTTTTTTTGTTTTTTTTTGGGATGGGTCGTGAGGGGTGCACTTAGCAGGGGTGCACTTAGCTAGGTGTAGCACTTAGCACATGGTTTTTAATATTGTTTTTCTTGTTATTTTTAAAGTTTTATTATGTTGTATGTCAAATTAGTAGTGGTTGGTGAATTATGAATATTATGACAATAATATTCATGACAATTTTTTTTTATAAAAAAAGCTTTACTAATGTTTTATTTTGACTCCACCACTTAACCACATATAACAGGTAATTGTTCTTTTATCTTGATAACTTTATCAATTTTGTACTATTGTAAAAATATCAAAATGAGGAAAGATGGATCTATATTAAATCAGTAGAAGAAATAGTTATTGAATAAGGAATAGTTATTTAACATAATTGTGAATTGTAAATGATAATAATGTTGAATTACCTTGTTACAGGCCTGATGATGTCTCTAATGGGACGAAATATAGCCATTTTTAGGGTTTCGTTGGTAAAACCAAAAAAAGAAACCCTTATAGTTTCGTTCATGTGTCTGTCTGTCTGTCTGGCTGTCACTCTGTACGGTTCCAATAACTTTTGAATAAAAAGAGATAGAAACGTGAAACTTTCCAATATTAAAAATCGTTTTGACGCGCACACAGGAAAAATATAGCGAACTCAAAATTATCAGTTGTTCAAATCCAAAATGGCGGATAACTCACGTCATGCGAAAAAATTATTTTTTTAAAATTTTAAGTGGGGTATCAAATGAAAGGTATTAAAGATTAGATTACAAATATATATATCACTTAGGGAAAGTATTCAATTTTCGGCGCCATTTTGTCAAAAAACATCGAAATTTTGCGTGTCCCCCCCCCCTTAAAATCGTATTTCCGCTCATACTAAAAATATAGAAAAGTATGCAAAATGTGTGGTCTGGTGGGCCATAGAAAAAATAAGTTTAGCAATTTGATCTGATTTACTGGGAATCCAAGATGGCGGATAATTCATGTCACACGAAAATAAATATTTTTTTAACATTTTGGGTGGGGTATCAAATGAAAGGTATTGAAGAGTAGATTACAAAAATATATAACATGTGTGGAAAGCGTTTAATTTTCTACGCCATTTTGTCAAAAACATCCAAATCCTCCCCCCCCCCCCAACTACTAATTTCATGTTTACAACACCAACGAAACCCTTTTTACGTGAGACTTCACGCACTACCAATTTATTAAGAAATGAAGTAATGTTTAATTCACCCCTCACGACCCATCACAAAAAAAATTATAATATATTATAGGGGACCACAACCTTTAAAGAATTAAATATTTGTAGCTCTAGATTGGTTGTGTAAATGGTGGTTATTACCGTCGCACTATTAGTGATACTATGAAACATGTCTAACCACTGATACATCCATTCGGATGTGAAGGTATGAAGACACACAAATACTGCCACCGTCATTGAATAATCATCATTGTGATAATAAAACGGTAATTTTAATTTCGGCTTTGGGGCTTTATGAATTCTCGAAAACAGTCAAACATTTCAAGAGGTAGTTGTCTGGGATGGTTAGTTTATATGGAAAGTTTGATGCTAGGACTTTCCTGAGCAGTACTTCGTAGGTTGGGGGCGATGTTAGTTTGCAACTCGCATACTGCTTCATTATTATGAATATATATCCATATTTACCTTGAATTACTTTCTATGAGAAATTCTTCAATCTGGGTGGTCGAAAAACTGTTTTAACTTTTCCATATACTTCCATAAATTCAGACCATTTTGATTAAAACATTTTTTTATATGAATTACATTTAAAAACGAATGAGTCATTGTCCCCAAGAAAAATCAAGTTTTTGGGGAAAAAAATGTATTTTAGAAGGCGAGAGTATGTTACTAAATGAAAGATTAATTAAGAAAAGAAAATCTTAATTATTGCTATTCCAAACATTCAAATGTAATAAAATTTACACACAACATAAATTAAATTAGTTATTTTTAAAAGTGCCGGGAGACAATTATAAAGACTGACTATATATATATATATACATATATATATATATATATATATATATATATATATATATATATATATATATATATATATATATATATATATATATATATATAAATAAATATATATATATATATATATATATATATATATATATATATATATATATATATATATATATATATATATATATATATATATATATATATATAAATAAATAAATATATATATATATATATATATATATATATATATATATATATATATATATATATATATATATATATGTTACTCTGTATTAATTTTTATTTATTTTTTTAATCTTTATATATGTTTGTCTAATTGTTAATTTAAATGTTTTTCTATTAATTTGATTATTTATTAATTCTCTTTCAAAATTATTTATTGAATTTGTTATCCTTTGCTGTTTCTCTGATGTTATATTATTAAGTAGCTTTTTTCTAGTCATTTATTAGTATTTTTATGTGTATCTTTCGTTGATTCATATATGTATTTTATGTACATATTTATTCAAGAGTCCTCTCCTGTGGCTTTGCTGTCAGAGGACAGCAAAGCCACAGTCTTTTAAAAATGAAAATAAATAAATAAATTACAAAATTTGTGTAAGTGAGAGAGACCACTCTTGTGTCTCTTACTCACACAAACGATGTAACTTATTGCAGTGTGCAAACACGGTGTAATATTGCTACTCTGTATTTGTTTATTTTGTTCCCAAATGTTTACTTTATTTTATTATTTTTTTTTAAATAAATACATTTGCTTTTTTTGTTTAGATGGCTGTAATAATGCTAACGATGGTGCTTATATTTATATCTGTAATAAATTTATCAAGCGAGCTGCTGACTGAGATTCAAATCAGCAAAATGCTACAGGATGCAGCAAATTCTTCTATTTAATCTGTTTTTGTTTTATTGTTGTCCCAAATTTTTACTTTACTTAAAATATTGATGGCTGTATTATAACTGAAGTAGATGCTTATATTTTGTATCTGTTAAAAGTTGATTCAGCGAGCTGCCAAATGAAATTCGTATCAGCATAATTCTGCAGGATTCATCAAATTCTTCGATGAAACAAAAATAATGACGTACTGACACTACTGATTTAAATAATAGTTTTGAAATAAAGGATTATTATGCTTCAAGTAATGAAGTTCCCTCAACGAATGATTCTATTCTCTTCTTCTAGTAATTATGGTGTAAAATACGATATAACATCAAAAAACTATGCATTAAATATGAATTGGTAATAACACTTCTCTTCAAAAAATAAACTTTTTGGCGTAAAAAGTACAAAAATAAGTAAATTTTGGAGTTTCAGGAGGGGGAAGGAAACTTGTTGAGAGGGACACTTTGTTTTTTAGTGCCTTACAAACGCCCTGGGCCTCCAAGACCTATAAAATAGATGAGGCAGGGGATAGGTTTCTTCGCTTAATATACAAGGATTTAATGCAAAAATACAATGTTAAAGCAAAATAATAATAATAAATAAATAAAAAATAGACTGCCAATTAGTGTGGCACATAGCTTCCTCGCATCCTATCATATACTTTATTGTTATACATATTATTGTTATATTGTTTATTGGGTAAAAACTATTTATAGTTTTAGCGATCTTTAACACTTCATAACGGTGTCGCTGTTGGTTTTACTAAAAAATTGTATTTGAAAAAATGTTTGTCTCATTAAATAGATAAAGTTAGATTTTTTCCCCGACCTAAAATTCCAATTTTAAATTTGACGTTCACGTTTACGCGAGAGTTGCTCGTGAACGCTTGGACGGATAACGTTGTCCAACGAACTCGTCCTGGGCATTGGTGAAATGAACGTGTCTACCAAATTTCATTAAAATAGGTCGACATTTACTCAAGTTATCGTCGCACGTTTCATAGTTCGCGGACACACAGACCGACAGACAGACAGACAGAAACGAGACCAAAAATGTTCCCTGATGTCTGAAACGGATTTCTGTCTTGGAATTTTTAAAATCGGAGGCATAAAAGTTTTTCGTTCTCAAAAGTGAACACAATGCTTCCGTTACCTTCGGTAAGCTACAGAAATTTTACAGGTAAGTAACATTTTAGGTTCGAGGGGCCTACAAAACCTTACATTTAAACCTGTTTAGTTTTAGATTATTGTAAAATACTGACGTTGTAAAAGTTGAAGCAGCTCGCGGGCTCGGGAGACCCAACGTGTTTTACTCTCAGGGTTAAGTTGTTTTTGAAAGGATTCAATATTTCAACCTCTTAGACTCTCTTTTATGAAGTCAGATTTTATAATAATTGTTTTCGACATAAGGATGATTTTTGTAAGTATCAATATGAATAATTAATGTAAAATTAATTAATTAATAAAATTAATCTTAAAAACTTGATATAATTAATGGAATAAAGATGGCTTTCTAGTAGTTTGTTGGTAGTAGTTCTACATTATTATGTTTTTAGAAGATTAACAGAGTAAGAAGATAAGTCAGTAAGTTAGTAAGTCAGAAAAGTCCATGTCAATATATCTAGTTTTTGCCTCTCGGCCATCATTAGTGCCTTCAATATAAGATAATTCATGGCTACGTATGTACTATTATATATGAACAAAGAGTATTTGTACAAGTCATCATGACTCATCAAAGAGCAACTCTCTTTAGAGAGATCATTGAAATGATTTCGAAACCAAGGCCTGGTCTGCAGAATTAGCCAGAACACAAAACACTCGACCACATCCATCCCCTGTTAAATAACAATGTTCTGCAAAATTTAACGAACTATCGGTCCCCAAGAAAATATTATCTGAACTTAATGTTTTCGAGGTGGCTGAATCCGTATCTGAAGCCAAAATTTCTTCTATATACGTACAGTTTTCCCGGGAAATGCGCCTAAAGCTAAAGTTCAGAAAAATTGTGTTTTTGGGGTTTTCCAACCCAATTTTTCGCCCAAAAAAAATTTTGTCAAAAAAATTATTGGGCGTTTTAATATCTTCAAACCATGAAGAACACGAATCTAAGTCAAAAAAATCTGCTGACCTTACTTCCTTAAGAAAATTGAAAAATACGAATAAAAAAAAATCTATTATTCCTAATATTCAGTCTTTGAATTACTATCCCTTTTTCAGTTATATAACAAATGTTTCGTGACTTTTTCTGTTTTTTATTGACATTATTCTAGATTTAAATTGATGTGACCGAAGGGAGAGGGGGCATAAGAAACATTTGGGGGGGGGGATATTTTATTTTAGTATATCATTGATCTAATTCATCATCTTAGGATTTTATTGAAGAAAGTACATACTAGAACCCCCCCCCCCCCCATTCACATATATTGTAATTCTCTAGAATAATGTCAGAAAAAGTCACAAAACACTTGTTATATAATTAAAAAAGCAATAGATATACAAAGACTCAATACGAGAAAAAATCGATTTTATTTTTCAATTTTCTTAAAAAAGTAAGATCAGCAGATCAACAGCGTAACAGAAGTTCATTATAACTAGTTTTTGCCTCTCGGCCATCATTAGTGCCTTCAATATGAGACAATTCATGGCTACATAAGTACTATATATGAACAAAGAGTATTTGTACAAGTCATCATGACTCATCATGAGCAACTCTCTTTAGAGAGATCATTGAAATGGCTTCGAAACCAAGGCCTTGTGAACCTCTGTGGTCTTCTACACAGACTAGAGCCAAACCTTAAGCGGAAACCTAGCCTGTAGAATTTGCAAGAACACAAAACTCTCGACCACATCCATCCCCTGTTACTTATTTATTATTTAAATAATTTAAAGATAAAAAGAACTTTTATCTCCAGTAGAGAGAAAAAGTTATGATTTTGGATTAGTTTAGAGAGACTAAAGTAAGTCTTTTCTTCCCTGAACTCAAAAAGTTGGAAGAAAAAGTAAAAATAGGATGAAAGAGTAAAGTAGGGAGAAAAAGAAGGATTGCAACTTAATTATTTTATAAATAGTAGAAAATGAATGGCTAATGTAGTGAGGTTGTAGAAATCAGGCTGGCGACACTCTTTCGACCATGTTTATCTTTGTTTATAACCTGCATCTAAATAACCTTCTATTTGAGTTTAATTCCAATTCTTATCTGTATTTAATATTGAATCTCTTATATCTGCTATTAAAATTGCTAACAATTATTGTTATTTATTAAAATAATACATAAAAACTGTGTGATGGATGGAAATGTGTATTTTCTCCCTACTGGAGATAAAATATTGGTTGTATCTCGGGAGTAAAGTGCCATTATTCCCCTCGCGATAATTATCTCCCTCGGCTGTGCCTCGAGAATTAAAAAGTCTTATCTCCCTCGGCATCGCCTTAAGAACCAACGTTTTGGCTCAGGGAATAATGGCTCACTTTACTCCCTAGGTGCATAAATAACTATTTATACACTACGTTCTTAAATTTTCTGTATTGGATCATATAAACCTGACCTTTCTATGTAGTAATAAATACTTTTTTGTGGGTAAACACAAACATTAGACAAAGGACAAATGAGTAAACCATGGACAGTTACCAGTACTCACACAAAAATGGACTGCTAAAAGAAGTTATCAATAATAGATACCTATATATCAATTAATATACACCGTAATTACACTGTTGACTGAAGTACGTAATAATTCGTGGTACACTGAAACGTACACTAAGCCGCGGGATAACATAATCTAAAATAAATTCCATTATAACCACAATCATAATTATCATAAATTATATATATGATAATAGAAAGATAAAATTTGTTGTGTATGAATAGTTAGTCTGGAAAAAAATCCGCAAGGTGGTTATCATTTATCGTTATTTATATTTATTCTTGCGGATTTTATTCGAACTAATTTTCCAGAGAGCAAAATTGATAGAAAATTCAGCTAAAAATATTTAAATAATACATTGTCATCGTGTTCTGTGCTATTCTAAAAGTTTCAATTGTCTAGCTAGTCGGGAAGTTAGTTAAAAATCGATTGCAAGATTTGTACTGGACAAACAAACAAACAAGAAAGCAAGATAATATAAACGTAATAAAATTAAAAGATAAAAAGAACTTTTTATATACTACGTTTTTCAATTTTCTGTTCAATTATATGTAGTGTTGATAATATAATAGTTATTGTTATAAATAATGTTAGTGAAAATATATAGTTCCGAATTTATTTACTTCATATAAATGACAACCAACTAGACAGCTGATCTAAAACCTATAAAAGGACAAATCTTTGTACAACGGATCTCGCCAACACTGAATTTAAACCGTGCCATCGATATGCCCCCGTGTAGGGGAGGGTAAGAGAAGAAAAATGAGTACAAGTAAAGAAGTACAGATGCAGAAAAATTAAACCGATACCAAGGACACAAGTGTAAACAAACCTGGTTGTCACGCGTCAATTAATTTATTTATTTGTTTACTTTTCCTGTTTCGCTGTCATTCTATGTTTATCTCTTAAAAATACAATTAGTTTTTACATAACAAAAAGGCATAATATAATGCTTCTTGAACATTTTAACAATTTTATTAGCCATACCAGGTAATAAAATAAAAAATCATAAATTTGAAACCCGTGAAAATGAAGATCGTAAATATGGGTCTTGTCAAAACAAACACAATAACTTGCAGATTTTTTCCGAACTAACTTTCCATACAGCAAAATTTGCTGTAAATGAATTAAATTCTGCTTAAAGCTGGCTAAAATAGTTAAAATAATGCATTGTCATCGTGTTGTGAGCTTTTCTATAGGTTTCAAATGTCTAGCTACTCGGGAAGTTAGTTAAAAATCGATTGCAAGATTTGTACTGGACACACAAACAAACAAGAAAGCAAGCTAATAAAAACGTAGTAAACAATGATTACGTATTATGACTAGAGAGGTTAAAACAGAAACACAACAATATTGTCACCACAATTTTTTTAATAATTACTAGACGCGTTTCGACTTACAATGTCATCTTCAGTAAGCGTGTTAACTTAGTAAGAGTGAATGCTGTACTAAGTTAACTATTTTACAAATTTTAAGGTATACTAACAGTGCAAGGGGGGTTAGACTAGGGTGGTGTGGGTAGAGGATTACGGAAGGAAAAAGGTAAGGGGTATGTAGTTGAGATCCAAGTCGGAACCCAATGAAGGTGTATTCAGGTAAACATTTGGTTTTCGACTTCTTAAAACTAAACAATAAATCCTTATATTACTATAACTTAAATTTTCTAACAACTAATAGACATTATTTTAAAAAGATATTTTTTATAGGTTTAACAAGAGCAGAGTTATTAAGATTGGATTTTTCATTAAAGCATTCTACATTTGTATCTTGGATAGGTCTTTGAATTTCTAAGTTTTCTAGGAGGCCCAATTTCCTATTTTTTTGGCACGAGTGTAAAAGTTCATAATTATTAATATCAAAAGTATGATTGGTTTCTAGATCATGGTTGGCAAAACTAGATACGTTTACATGTTTTTGATGTGTCTATCATTCGATATTATCTGCCAAGATTTTTAGTGCTGTGCAATGCGTGTACTTATTTTTCTACCGGATTGTCCTACGTATACATCTTTACAAGTCATGCATATTAGTTTGTAGACTCCACATTTATCTTTAGTTTTGATTGGTTGTTTGACGCTGCCGAGAATGGTGCCTAATTGTGTGTAAGGTTTGTAACTGACTCTATGTTCGTTTTTGTTTTGTAAAATTTTTTCCTACTTGTTCTGACAGCTTTCCCATGTATGGTAAGCTAATCCAGGGTTTTGGGTTTTGTTCTGGCTGTACACCAAGTGCGCCGGGATAGGTCGGGTCACGGTCGAAGTGCGCCGGGTAAATCCTATCTCTTGACCCTGGTAGTCCACCCACCACGGTTACGGATCCTCTAATCTAAAGGACTAATCGTTGTCAATATACGCATATACTCAATGAAAAGCGATTTGAAGTTACTTTGAACAAATTGCTCAGAATGATACGGCCATCATTAGCAAATCTTAGTGCATAGGAGAATCTGTAGAATGTTCTCGTAAGAACAAAATCCAAATTTAGTCAGAAGATACAATTTAATTTGTTAATATTAAAAATTAAAGAAACGTTTCTTACATAAATTACACTCACATATAAGTGAGTGCTAATATTTATTAGAAGGGCTTAGATTAACTTAACATTAAATTTTTTCTTAACATTAAATTTTAGTACTCATGAAAACTAAAATCTTCTGCTTATGTAATATACATTATAATGCAATTGAGTCTATATTCAATAAATATAATACAAAATACACATTGAAATGTGTCATTTATTTATCTACATACTCCTAAATAAATTAAAAATGACTTTTACATTTCAAATCTAGTTTTTTTTATAATTATAAACAACCAACGCTAGGCGGCTTGAATCCCACATTGGTATTGGGAATTCAGCCGTGGACAGATCAATATAGTTATCGGTGATATAGTCCCAAAATCGATCATTGCGATGGCTTATTTAATCTTCAATATAACATTCTTCAACTTCTTCAGGGTCTTTATAGGGTAGTTCGAAGATAAACTTAATTAGTTGGCCATCGTTGGTAGAACATCGGTAGTCCTAAGTAAATTCTAAATCCTGAATTTTTCCGAAGTGCTTGGGAAGACATTTCGAACGGCTTGTTGGATTCCAATTTCGAAGTCTACTACAAAGTTCTTTGGGTTTAGACAGAGTGCAAGAGGTATAACCTGGGCTTACCTGACCCTCACCCTTCAGACTCTTTAGACTAAGAGACTGGCGCACTTCGACTGTAACCTTTTTCTAATCCGAAGGGGGGCTGGCGCACTTCGGTACCAGCCTTTGTTCTATAGGTGTTAAGTTGGTTATAATATTTATTGCTAGTTTTTCTTGTTTTTTATTAATAATTTTGTCTATTGTTGTTGTGTTGTATCCATTGTTGGTAGCTATTGCTTTTATTGTTGAGATTTCGTTCTGTAAGTCTAAATCATCCATGGGAGTGGTATATTGTTGTGTATATTGTTGTGGGAGTGTAATATTGTTCAGTTTCTTTTTTAACCTCTCTAGTCATAATTATGAAGTGGTACCACAAAATCTCAGTCAAAACAACCAACTATTTGATTACGTATTCAAATCATTTACGATTTCTACGTCGACTCACGATTCTTTACACCTCGACTGTAACCTGTAGAATTAGTGAGTACACTAAAAGCTCGACGACATCCATCCCCTGTTACTTATTTATTATTTTAAAAAACGATTTCGGTATTATTTAGGTTGGTTTGTCATTGTACTTTATAAGGTGTAACAATTACTTTCAAATCGAAAAGTTATTGACTAATGACTTTCATCGTCAACTAATAAATTACGTTTTCTTGTCAACTGCAACTTCATGGAACGAAAATATAATTTGATTCACCTCGGCTGTCAACAGAATCATAATTTATGCTTAGCTAAGAGAGAGAGATGTATTAAGAAGTTTAATTACAAACATATTGGACAGGTGAGTTATGCATTATCATAATATTCGGGTAGATTAGTGGCACACACAGAGCCAAATAACACAATCTCAAAATAAACAGAATAACCTCAAAATAACTAATTTTAAATTATCCGCTTCATAACTCATAATTCAACGCTTCTTTTTTAAAACTACAAACATTTCAACATGGAATCGATAAAGGAAATGCAGCAAGTTTAGTTTTCTCTAATGACACTTTATAAATCTTTGTAACATGTGTGAATAAAACTTTACTAATATTAGGACGATATTAATATATAGCAAAATAACAAATTCGATTATTATATTATCAAATAAAATGGTTGAGAGTGAAGAGTTAAATTTTCAGCTTTTCTGTGAAGTCTCGAGTAGAAAGGGTATCGTCGGTATTACCTATATGAAATTATTCATCATATAATGGAGCAACTCCTGGTAAAAAAAAATGCACAATGAACATAGAAACTTAAAAAAAATAGACTGCTAATTGGTGTGGCACATAGCTTCCTCCCGTCCTATCCACGTACTTTATTGATTTGATTTTGTGCTTTTACAAGCCATTATTGTCTAATTGGTTTCCCCCGTTTTTTTTTTATTCTGTCAAAATTGTTTTGATTTTTTACTCGAATTAAAGTATCAATTTAGCAAAAGTTAAAGAGCGCTGACAGTTTAAATTAATCTGGGACTATCTGCGGATTACTTTCGATATATGTATGTACTATAAAAGTTTAATACAAATCAGATAAGTATTTTTGAAGCTACAGGTGAAAATAAATGTATGTTTGTGCACATTTGGAATATAAACAAATAGGCGCACAAGGTTAAAACCTATATGGGACCAACAATGGGCTAATTATGGCCTACCACCCAAATTTCATTAAAATTGGACGGGTAGTTTTTAAGATATGTTGGCTCGCAAAAATTAAACGACAGACAGACAGACAGACACGGAACCAAAAATGTTCCCTGATGTCTGAAACGGATTTCTGTCTTGAAATTTTTGAAATCGGAGACCTAAATATTTTTCGTTCTTCAGAACGATCACATAGCTTCCGTTACCTTCGGTAAGCTCGGAAGCAATATTAGGAATAATTGCTGTAAAATTTACTTGTTACACCATAGTGTGAGTACTTTTACATAAGAATGTGAAAATCTATCTTAACTTAATATTTTATTCTTATTTTAAGTCCAAAATATCGAACATTGCTGAACAGAGGTGTCAGTTACTTTACACATATTAAACCTGATAGGATTGAATAGTACATTACGCGTCGAGTGCGGAAAGTAGCATTTTGCATGCGAGTGTGGAGTTTGCACCCGAGCGACAGCGAGGGTTGTAAAACCACACGAGCAATGCAAAATGCCGTTTTCGCTCGAGTTGCGTACCGTACTTTGTCTACGATTGTTAGATTTAATTATAAATACAGAAAAAAATAAACTTGCTGCATGTAAGTTCGTATCTCTCTCTTGATAAAGATGGCATTAATTCTTGAGTTGTATTTTTTGCCGAATTAATTATTTCTGGAGGAGTATTATTCTCCACATTTTCGTCAAAGTCACTTAATTCACTCATTGTTTTTCACTAAAAACTCGATATAAACAGCTAATTTAATAAAAGAACAGCAAATTAGTTTTGTTAAATGTAAACAAACTAGCTAATCGTGCGTAAAGCTGAAGAATTCCTCTTCTTTACCGCACTAGTGTGGTAAAGAAGAGGAATTCTTCAGAACTATGAGACGCGCATGCGCAATAAATACAAGTACGTAAATAATTACTTTCAACGCATCTAAACAGAGATATAATGTTTATATTTCTTATCAATCGTAGATAAAAAATCTTTCTTTACTCCTTTTGTTTATTTTTCCTTGTTGATTTGACGTCAATATCTTGACCTTAGTAAACCGAGGGGTGGCCACATATATATTTGTGGCTATATATATATTTATGGCAATTCATTGTCTGATAATGGATAATCCAAAAATAAAAACTCGGAAGCAGTCGGTAAATAAAAGTTAGTAAAAAAGAAGTTGGAAAGATGAGAATTATGTCATCATCTAAACAAAAAAAATATAAAAAGAACAAAACCCATATTATTTCAAATTTAAACTATTACATTATAGTAATAATAACCTAAAATTAAGTTTCCTATTCCTGATTTAACCTTTTGTACAGAATAAAGATGGAATTATTGTGAAAAGCTCAAATAATAATAAGTTCTTTAAGAAATAAATAACTATGACCTAATCCTTTCAATTGTAGGGAAATACCGACCAACAAAAAAAAAAAATCTTCTTTAATTTAAAATAATAACACAAATAAATGACTTGATAATTCATCAATCGATCATTATTTTTCATAGATATTTTATTCGTTTTCAATGACCTTTTTATTAAAAAAATACTATATGTTAACAAATAAAAAGTTTGGAATAAAAAAAAAATGAAGAATATTAAACTCGTGATGTAGGCAATATAAAGATATTACAGCCAATGAAAAGCACAAGGCTACAAATATGACAAACATGCCTTCATTATCATTTCAATTATAGCTTTATTGAATATATATATATACACAATTTGTGTTAGTAGTAGTATATATATATATATATATATATATATATATATATATATATATATATATATATATATATAACTATATATTAGTGTGTAGTATATATAACTATATATTAGTGTGTAGTATATATATATATATATATATATATATATATATATATATATATATATATATATATATATATATATATATATATATATATATATAGACAATTTGTGTTAGTGAGAGACACCAAGGGATGTGCCACGCAAGCGTGACACATAGGAACTGTTCCAACATTAGACTATACGTCACAAAGCTGTTGGCTCGGCATTACACCATGTCCCGCATCGTTTCGTCGCGTCCGACTCATCAGGGGCCCGACGATGCCCACCCAACCCTGGACCTATACCAAATCAAGAAGATCAGATATAGGGCTTTACCAGAGACGAGCGTGTCTCTCACTAACACAAATTGTGTACCTTATTGCAGTGTGCAAAAACACGGTATTACATTGCTGATATATATATATATATATATATATATATATATATATATATATATATATATATATATATATATATATATATATATATATATATATATATATATATCTCTAAATATACAAGTTTTAAAAATTGACATACCACTCTGCCTTTAAACCATTCATATGTCATAAAAATAATTTAAAGAAATTATATTTGAGTAGTAATATAATACTATCATAATTGTCGGTATATTAAGTAAAAATAATAAATTATTCATGAGATTTAATTACAGAAGGTTTGACCAATTTCTACGAGAAACTGTTTCTAAATTTAAATAAAATATTCTTTAGACTTTAGACTAAGTCTCATATCTTTATTTTCTCTCGTTACCTACCATAGTTTTTTTTTTTATTGTCATTGATTAGGTAAAAGGTTTTATTAGAATATTTATCATAGTGTATAAAACCTGAAAAAAGTTGTTAATTAGTTAGTCTTACAGTAGTCGACTGTAGTCTTACAGTAGTCTTAAGTAGTTTTACAGTAATCTACAGTAGTCTTGCAGTAGTCTACAGTAATCTTACAGTAGTCTACAGTAGTCTTACAGTAGTTTTACAGTCTACAGTAGTCTTAACTGCTGTTAGTCCAGTTCATCAATATTAAATGTAAGTTAACTTTGCTTTAAGTAAATAATTCATTTATTTCATCTATCTATACATATAAATGTAAGTGTATGTACGTGTGTATGTTCTTTATAGGCTCTCATTATTTAAGGTATCTGAATCAAATTTTACAAACATATTTTTCATCTCCCTGGTAAAAATACTCTGGCATAGTTTCATCCCTCAAATATTTTCTTATTTTCAAGATGGCGGCCATTTACGTGGCCATTACGTGTTCTCATAAGGCCACATGTGGTGTAGTACTGTCCTGCCCTACACTGCGTGTCAAATCGTGTGGTTTCGTGTATGTCTGTGATTGAAAACAACTGTCTGCCTTGCTTTGCGTCAAAGCGTTAAAGTTTCTGCTAACATTTGTAATATGTTTGTCTGATCAGCATTGGTTATCGTTATCACTGACGCATCTGATAAGACTCCAACTAATTGTTCAACCATTGTCGCATCTTCTACAAATGATCATACTTCAAAAACTGATCTAGCTCCAACTGAAAATGATTCTTAACCACAGAAGTTAATTCAATTACAGATTATGCTTTAACCACTAAAGATACTACCGATGACTATGATTTATCCATTGATGATTATGATTCATCAACTGGTGATATCTCCTTAGTTGATCTGCTTTCACAGCTGTTTAACTCCACATCATCAATAAAAACAAATAAGAATTGGAATTAAACTCAAATAGAAGGTTATTTAGATGCAGGTTATAAACAAATAATAAACATGGTCAAAAAAGCGCAGTGCCGCCAACCTGATTTCATTAGTGCCGCCAACAACTTCATTACATTAGCCATTCATTTTCTACAATTTATAAAATAATTAAGTTGCAATCTTTACTTTTTTGCCCTACTTTACTTTTTCGCCCTACTTTTACTTTTTCTCCCTACTTTTTGAGTTCAAGGATGAAAAGACCTGTTTCAGATCCTCTAAACTAATTCTAAATCATAATTTTTTCCCCTACTGGAGATAAATAAAATGTTACAATTAAAATAAGTGGAAAGATTTGGATTTTTTTTACATTGGAATTTTTGATTGTTTTGAACTTTTTGATTGGTCCAATCTTAAACTAACAATACCTGGGGAAGATCTGGATTTAAAAATGTTCAAACAACAGCAATAGACACAACAAATTCTTATTGACATAACAACAAAATCAAAAGAAAATATATTTGTTTTTGAAATGAACATTTAATTGAGCTGAGCGAAGCGAAGCTCTTAAACTACACTTTGCATTTGGTTGGACACATACTCCTCCTGAACGGCTGAACCGATCCGCACAAAATTCGGCACGGTCATAATGACCAACCACAGGAAGGTATATAAATCTGAAATTGTCCAAATCGGCGCACAGGGGTACGGGGTACAAAAGTTAATATATACCCTTCATGATGCATGTCGTTGGAAAGCTCTTTAAGTACAGTTATTGTTGTTATACTCACTTTTGTCATATTTTAATTTGAGATGGGGTAAAATAAAAAACAGGAAAAAATGCTTTTCTCCAGTAGGGACAAAAAGTTATGATTTTGAATTAGTTAAGAGGGACTAAAGCAGGTCTTTTCATCCCTGAACTCAAAACGTAGGGAGAAAAAGTAAAAGTAGGGCGAAAAAGTAAAGTAGGGCAAAAAAGTAAAGATTGCAACTTAATTATTTTATAAACAGTAGAAAATGAATGGCAAATGTAATGAAGTTGTTGAATTCAGGTTGGCGGCACTGCGCTTTTTGGACCATGTTTATTATAGATTCATTGTTTATAACCTGCATCTAAATAACCTTCTATTTGAGTTTAATTCCAATTCTTTTTTGTTTTTAATATTGAATCTCTTATATCTGCTATTAAAAGTGCTAATAATTACTGTTATTTATTACAATAATAAATAAAAAATGTGTGCAATGAACGAAAATGTGTTTTTCTTCCTACTGGAGATAAAATATTGTATGTACCTCGTGAGTAAAGTGCCATTATTCCCCTCGCGATAATTATCTCCCTCGAGAGCTATAATTAGAGTTAATCCCTCGGCTGCGCCTCGGGTATTAAAGAGTCTAATTCCCTCGGCTTCGCCTCGGGGTTTAACCAACTTTTTTGCTCAGGGAATAAAGGCTTACTTTACTTCCTAGGTGCATAAATAACTATTAATTTAAAATTAGAAATATTACTATTTTTGATCCAATGTCAGCTTTTTATAAATAAAAATGTTTATTGTTAACTATCAGCTGTTTAACATGTCCGATTACTACTGACTCTTGAGCTTACTGAAGTCAATCCAGTAAGCTCAAGATTATCTGAAGAAGGCTGCTTTAGAACAGTCGAAACCGCTCAATTGTTCAAATTACAATTTTTGTGTGAAGACGTTGTTTGGTTATTGAACTACACCTCTTTCATGATGTCCGATCAGCTGTTTATAAATAAAATTGTTTTCCGTTAACTATCACCTGTTGAATATAAGTTTATTCATAACAAATGTATGTGTTTGTTATTCTCTTTAAAAATTTATTGAGTGGTTTGTTTACATTTATAATAATTGTTTATTCTTACATAAATGCCACGTTTACACTGAGGAGGCGTACAATTAAGATTAAGATGCAGGCTCAGCTCAATATTGCCAGCAGACAACTGCATTGCACACCTAGCATTTCACAATTATACAATCAGTGGGAAAACCTCCTAAAATATGTTCTCGACTCAAATGCAGTTGAATATACTGATTAAAAAATAAGAGGAAATGAAACCACTCATTATCAAATTTGAATCTAACTTTTTTTTTCTATTAATATTGTTGGTTGGTTTGTTAATATTCTCGATACAAGTTGTTTCTTTCGATTAATTCTATTATAATTGTAGTGGTAGTACTAATTTGATCCTTTTTTTTTTCGATTTTCCCATACTTTACCAGACTTGTTGATTAATAATAATAATAGGGCAAGATCGTATCTGAAATTAAACATAATAACGTATCTCTAAAGTGCATTATTCTAGTGAAGAAAATATTGCTAATAATAAATGATGAATTAGTTTTTTTTTGGAGTTATAGCTTCTTTGTCTATATTAAATACTCGTAATGTTTAAAATGAAAATAACTAATTCTATGAGAACCTTTCTCAGACATTTTATTTTTCGAAAGTTACATCAGTATTGTTTTAACTGCTCTAATAAACAACTTATCGATAATCCAAGTTATGTCTCTATCAATAATCGATTGTTGCACATCTTTTCTTTTCTTTTTTTTAAAAAAAAGAAGTTTTAATCGAAGAAAGCACTTTATTACGCGTACAAAATATATTAACCATATAGTTAAACTACATCCAAGTATTCTAACGCTTTTAAAAAATCTCCTTATTATTATAATAATCTTTGTATTATTTATTTATTTTTTTAAATCAAAGCTGATGTTTTGAAATTAATAATTATTTTTGTTTTAAATCAAATTATAATTACTATTTACAAAGGGAGACAGACAGAGAAAAATAGACTTCAGCGCCGGGACTCGAACCACGGACCTCCCCCTCATTTCAAGTGTGCGGGAGCTCTAACCAATTAAGCTACACTGAAGAATAATTTCCTCTGACGATATCGATACCTAATCCTGAATTAAGCTTTCGAATGTTTCTACAAGTCTTAGAAGTCAACAAACGACAATAGAACTAGACCGAGAAATACGCTTGTAATTATAAAGTACTCAATTAGTACCTGTACTTAGTACAATCAATTAGAAATTCAATTTTTATATGTTTTTGGTAGTATTCATACTTGTAGCGAGTTTGTTTACATTTAACAAAACTAATTTGCTATTATTTAATTAAAGTAACTGTTTATATCGATATTTTAGTGAAAAACAATGAATGAATCAAGTGGCTTTGACGAAAATGTAGGGAATAATACTCCTCCAGAAATAATTAATTCGGCAAAAAATACAACTCATGATTAATGCCATCTTTATCAAGAGAAGAGATAAGAACTTACATACAGCAAGTTCATTTTTTTCTGTATTTATTATTTAAATCTAACAATCGTAGATAAAGTACGGTACGCAACTCGTACGAAAACGGCATTTTGCATTGCTCGTGTGGTTTTACTACCCTCGCTGTCGCTCGGGTGCAAACTCCACACTCGCATGCAAAATGCTACTTTCCGCACTCGACGCGTAATGTACTATTTCATGAAGTCACCACGTAAATATTACGTATGGTTAGTCTTAACTTAGTATAAATATCTACTAATAAACAAACACAAAAATTAATAAATAAACACAAAAAATAATAATTAAACACAAAAACAATAAAAATAAATAAATAATAACAAAATCAAAATAAAATAATAATAATAATACAAATAATAAAAATTCTATTAATACATAACAGTTTGGGGTTGTTACATTTCAATAAAAAGGTAATTAATTAATAAATGAACACGATAAACACGTAAGTAATAAATAAACACCTAAAAAATAGAAATAATAAATAAAAATAGAAATTTTTGCAAAATAGTAACTTAAGCCGCGTCCACACCGCCCGCGCATCGTGTTTGCAAACGTTTGCAAAAAGGGATGCGGTGCCGGTGTGGACGGCACCGCGCGCACGAACGAATGCTTGTTTGTGTTGGCGGGTGCTCCGGGTAGAGTCGGTACATCAAAGGATGTTTGCTGTTTGTGCGCGTTTGGTGTGGACGCTTTTTGAGCAAACTCCTTGAGCATTCGCAAACAGCCTATGTTTGGACATGGAAAGCCAAGAAAGATATTGTTTTTTCTTTCGTATTATTTGTGACTAGTATCAAATAACTATATAATAACTAATAATATATACTAATTAAAGTAATTGAAACTAGAGATGAGTTTATGTAAACCCGCAAGATTAAAAATACCGGATTAAATAGATAAATATATAGATAAGGTGGTGATATATAAGTTAAAAAATGCGTCATACTATTTGTTTAAATAATTTTATATTGCTTCCAAGCTTATTACTATATAGGCACAGGCCTACGGGCACGAGCCTCCTATGGGCTTTATGCCTCCTATGGGGGAATATTTATCTTTTTTTCACCAAAAGAACAGATTTATATTTGTATAAAATTAACTCGGGAAATGTATATTTTTTTTATTCTTATTATTTATGACTATAGCATCAAAAAATAACTATATTATAATTAATAAATAGTGATTGAAACTAGAGATGAGTTTATGTAAATCCAAGATTAAAAATAACCGGATACATAGATGAATATATATATGACTTAAAAGTTCAAAAATGCGTAAAATAATTATATTGCTTCCAAGCTTATTACTTAAGGTACAGGCCTATGGGCCCGAGCCTCCTATGGGCCCTCATAAGACAAAATATTACATTGATATTTATCTTTTTTCCATCAAAAGAACAGATTTCTATTTGTATAAAATTTTTATATGTATTGGAGTTTTATTTTTGTAGAAATAATAATCTAAAATCAGGGATGATCGAGGAGAATTTTTTTTGACATCCAGACTCTTCGTCTTCTTTTACTATTGCCATGTTTTACTAACTCACCAATGATAATAAATAAGCCGGCGTTTATACCGCGTTTTGATAGAACCATATTACAAAGTTAATGCAAGTGCAATATAGTTTTATTTAGTACTTGATGATGTAGTGTACAAGAAAATAATGAAAAATAACTGGGAACAAGGACAAACGTTTGCAAACACCTGTTTGCGAATGCGCGTCCGGTGTGGACGCGGCTTAGATTTGTGATTAGTACTGCGTGTACGTAAAAAATACGTAGATTGGCGTTAAGCGCCGAAAAAAATAAGGTTAGCTTTGCAGGGTTAAACCGTGATATCTCCTTGTTTACGTATATCATTAGGTTTTAAATTATATTATGTATTGTTCATTGTATAACCATTGCAACTAAATTGTGCGTACTCACCTGTAAGAAATTCATTATACTTATATACTGCATGTAAAAATAAAAATAAATCATTAATAAATCAAAAGTTACATTAAAAAGTGCAATGTCTAATTTTATTAGTTTTTTTCTTGTGTCTTAAATAAACTAACAAAAGAAATGTATGTTGATAGCAAAGTGCTCACACTAGATTTCTATCTTTGTTTCCCGAATATATCTATTTCTTTCTTTCTGTCATTTATTCATATTGTTATCTCTTGATTTATTTATCATTAGATCTTAAACCAACTGATATTTTTAATTAATCGTTATCTTACAGTGTGTATCATTTAATTCAGTTTGTTTCTCATACGTATATTATGTATATATATATATATATATATATATATATATATATATATATATATATATATATATATCATATATATATATATATATATATATATATATATATATATATATATATATATATATATATATATATATATATATATATATATATATATATAATATGTATGTTTCGTAGGATTACTAAGTTGCCATGAAACTATGTATATTGTTGTAATGTTGAAATAATTCTTTCTTTGTGTTTAACAATAAACACTTTGAGCATTAAAGATATAGATAATTTATTTACATTAAGTACAATTATTCATTAAGTACAATAGTAAATCTTCAATTGAATAATATTGATAAAACATAAAATTGTCATAGTTGGTAAAACAATTCATCACAAATTTCTATTACTAATCATATTACTGTTTACAGGTAAGTAATTTTAAAATATTTATCTATTAATTTATTTATCTAAACAGTACTAATGAATGATAATAATTATCACTTAAATAATTTAACAGACATATCACAGTTTTATAATTTGGTGTTTTCATAACAATCAGGACAAAAAAATTTAAAATAAAACAAATTTATATATAAATAATTATTTCATAAAATCACTAATTTTTTATGTAAGGGACTAGACAATAATACATTTTTACATTCTTTAACAAAAACATCATAATTGCTCACATTTTTAATATTATCAGGTAACTTGATATAAAAAATTACTTTATCTACGATTGATACGAAATATAAACATTATATCTTTGTTTAGATGCGTAGAAAGTGATTATTTACGTACTTGTATTCATTGCGCATGCGCGTCCCATAGTTCTGAATAATTCCTCTTCTTTACCACACTAGCGCGGTAAAGAAGAGGAATTCTTCAGCTTTACGCACGATTAGCATGTTTGTTTATATTTAACAAAACTAATTTGCTGTTTTTTTTTATTAAAGTAACGGTTTATATCGAGTTTTTAGTGAAAAACAATGAGTGAATCAAGTGACTTTGACGAAAATGTGGAGAATAATACTCCTCCAAAAATAATTAATTCGGCAATAAATACAACTCAAGAATTAATGCCATCTTTATCAAGAGAGAGAGAGATACGAACTTACATACAGCAAGTTTATTTTTTTCTGTATTTATTATTTAAATCTAACAACCGTAGATAAAGTAGGGTACGCAACTCGAGCGAAAAAGGCATTTTGCATTGCTCGTGTGGTTTTACTACCCTCGCTATCGCTCGGTTGCAAACTCCACACTCGCATGCAAAATGCTACTTTCCGCACTCGACGCGTAATGTACTATTATAATGACTGCTTTTTAGGGTTTCGTTTGTAAAACCAAAAAGTGTCGGTGTTGGTTTTACTAAAAAAAATATTTATAAAAGTTGTTTGTCTCATTAAATAGATGAAGTTATATTTTTTCTTGGATTAAATACGCAGTATTATAATAATATAGGTACCTAATATATTGAAATAAGCGTCAGCACAGATCAATTTTACTTTTAACAAGACCGTGATTATATTTTCGATATTTACAAAACCAAGTAACATTTTGGCATATAACAAAAATATACAAGTCAAGTAACAGGCTTCCATAATAACATTTTTCCCCGTCTTTTTGAAGCTTACGTTTACGTGAGCATTCGCGTGAACGCTTAAGCGGATAAAGTTTTCCAACGAACTCAGCCTGGGGATTGGTAAAATGAACATGTGTACCAAATTTTAACTAACTCTGTGATCTTTTACTCAAGTTATCGTCATCGGTAGATTTCGTGACGGTTATTTTGTGACGGTGATTTTGGTCGTTTTTTTTTGGATTCACTCCCGGGCTCCAAAACGTGCCATAAGGAACTTCGTTCCAAAAAAATTGCTTGCATACGAGTCTGCAAGACAGTGAGACATTTTTATGTAACGCTTTTTGATGTCGTTTTTTGGTAATGCTTGTGTAACGCTTTTTCGTGTTGGTTTTTGGTAAAGCTTATCGAGTTTATGTGCCAAAGTATAGACATTGACCGCCAAAATTGACCGTGCAGATTTTTGCGTTTGTAAATTAGGAATTTAATGGAACATATGTTGTGCACGATCACGATGAAAGAAAGTACATACTTTTCTTCTTTTACAGTTTATTAAGGAGTAATCTTTTAGCTTCGTCAACCATATTTTTATAATAAATGCCAAAAATTATAGTACCTATAACAAAAATAAAATATAATAAAGCAAAAAATAAATTTTATGTATAAATTTTAAAAAATGAATTAGTTTATTAGGAATAAAATTTTAAGAGTTACGGCGTTTGTCCGATGAAAATCAGAGCTGTACAGCTGACTTGTGTTGAACAGAAGTTGTAGTCGAGGGGAGGGGGGGGGGGGGGGGGGTAATAGTAGAGTATTGAGTGTTATCATAAGAGTATTAAAGGCTAAGGGCCAGACATAATGATGGACGGAGTCAAGATGTGTAGAATATACTACACTGCAGTATAAGTACATATATTCTACACATCTTGGGACGGAGTGTGATAGGGATGGAGGAGAGGGTGTCCTCTAAGCGGCGATGTAAACGAGTGCAGTTAGCTCCTACTTTTTCTATTCTCCTAGTACAGTGTACAGCGTTTTAGAATCGCTTGGGGAGGGGACGCCCAAGCGACAGCGGTACCAAGCGCGGTAGTGGGAGACACTATCCCTACCAAGAGTGGGCAGACTCAACACCTCCTATACATTCCTAACACCTTGATCCTATATTTTCCCCATTCGTGTAACGTAACGCTTTTCGAGGTATGTATCACAGCCAAAACATAAAAATGTCAAAAACATAGGGGAGTAACAATCTAAATAAGTACCCATTGTTGTACCCACATGAGTTTTAACCTTCATTAGTTTCTCTTCCACACTTCCAAATTTGGATGGTTTATCAAAAATATTCTGCAGATAGTCCCAGATTAATTTGAACCGCCATGTTGATACTTTAAATTCATGTGAATATAGTCCGCTAATAATAGTGTCACATAGCTTTCTCATGTTCAATAACATATTTAAATGATGTTATGCCTTTACTAACCATTATTGTCTACATAATAATAATAATAATTGTTGTAATTATTGTCAAATATATGTAATTATTTCACTCCATTTATTTAAAATTTGTCAACATTTTTACTTTCTACAAAGAAAAAGTATTGTGATAAGATTTGAATTATTTACACATTTTGAGGCCCCTTGAGTCCAAAAAAGCGTCTGTCGTCTGTGCAGACACCTGGAGCCTAAACTACTAGGTACCCGATTTTGACGAAATTTGGCATCTACGTTCAGAAATATCATACCCCGAGGAAAAAATTAGAAAATGAGTTTTAGCGCCAAATTTTGGATAATCCCCCCCCCCCCAACCATAACTCTAAGAAAAGTATAAGTATCTAAGAACCGTTCCTCTGTGGATCCAAGTTTATTAAGACTCTGTGTTTGTTTTGGTCTTCACTATTTATTACCTCTTTAAATATTTTACACCTTTTTTTAACACCCTGTATAGATAAATGTTTCATGCTACTCACTGAAATTATCGATTGAGAATTATTATTATATTATGTACAAAAGTTTTTTCAAGATAATATATGTCTTAAAATTTATCTAAAATACAGTAGTAAAATAGTATTATCTTAATTGTTGGAATAATAAGTGAAAATCTTTCTTTATTTATGAGATTATACGTCAAAAGGTTTTGTACAATTTCAACTCTGAAACTGTTACTAATTTTAAATCTTTTTCTTTAGACAACATCGCGTATCTTTATTTCCAGTCGTTTAACTACAATAAATTGTTTTTTTACTGCCATTAATTAATTATATTAAATATTTATCACAGTGTATAACACCTTAAATAATTTTTTAATGTTAGTCTTACAGCGGTCTTAACTGCTTTTTGTCCATTCTACTAATATTAAATGTACGTTAACTTTGTTTTCAGCATCTATATGCATTAATTTGAGTGTGTGTGTGTGTATGCTCTTTATATAGTAGTTTTATAATTAGAATTGATTCTGACAGGGAAGGAAAATGGAAATAAAAGTGAAGTTGAGAGCCAATGAGAGGTCGAGATTGTGTCACGTGACCTTCTAGTGCTCACAATCTCCAGTTCTCATTGGCTCTTTTTTCGATTTTCCCGCTGTCAGAATCAATTCTAATTTTAAGACTACTGTAGGTTCTTATTTTTGAGGTATCTGAACCAAATTTGGCACATATATTTGGCATCTCCCTGGTAAAAATACTGGCATAGTTACATCCCCAAATATTTATTTATTTTTATGATGCCGGCCATTTATGTGGTACTCCTAATGCCATTTTCCACCTGATCACTTTCTAAATACCAACATCTCAAAAATTGTTAATTCTAGAATCGCGAATTTAGCCGGAAAGTTTGCTTCAAACATGTAGTCAAAATGGCGGCAATTTTTTATTAGTTGCTGTATCTCCCGAATTATTTGGTCTAGAGCAGCGGTTCCCAAACTGGGGTACGCGTACCACTTGTGGTACGCGGGATCATGTCCAGTAGTACGCGCCGCATAAATATTTATGGTTGTTAGGAGTGTATTCATCCCTTATATACCTCAAAACCAATTATAAAAACAGACTGCCCTGCGTTGAGGTTGATTTACGTTTAAAACTCAGCCCCATCATGCCAGGCATTGTTAGTTTTAGCCAATAATTGCAGCACATCCATCCCATTATCCTGGCCTAACCACATTGTTTATTTGGACGTATTCTTTCATGAATGTTTTATTTAAAAATTACAATTTTTATTTAGTCCTTTTTAATTTAACCATCATCCTCAAACATTTTTTTGTTCATCATGATAGGGCACCAAATTACATTATTATTTAAAAAACACTTAATCCACAGGCCACCATAAGAAGTGAGTCGCTGATTGATAAAGTTTTCTTACCTTATGGAATCGCTTATATATGCCGTGTCCACCGATGAATTGGGTTTATGGCAACTGGGCGCTGGGCCATTTCTTTTTTGTTGACATGCCAAACTTGCCCTTCTGCGGGAACATTGAAAAGAGATAGATAAAGTTTTGATTTTCACAGAATTGTTTAATTAAATTATTTAAAATCAGTGGTACACGTGGCCACCGCCCCAAACATATCGCTCTGCGGGATGTTGAAAAGAAAACGGCCCACTCGTATCGGTGGCCACCTTTACCACTGTTTTTGAAACAATTTAATTAAATGATCCTGTGAAAATCAGAACTTTATCTATCTCTTTTCAATGTTCCCGCAGAAGGACAAGTTTGGCATGTCAACAAAAAATAAATGGCCCAGCGCCCAGTTGCCATATACCCAATTCATCGGTGGACACGGCATAAATAAGCGATTCCATATGGTAAGAAAACTTTATCAATCAGCGACTCACTTCTTATGGTGGCCTGGGGACTAACTATTTTTTTCATTTTTTCAACGTTTCAAGTTCAAATTTCCACCACTTCCACTAAACCCTGTTTTGGACGTGTTTTAGTGTCAAATTCGGAATCTCACATTCAAACCGTTCGAAAGTTATCGCGGGAAATGCGTGTGGATTGCTGGTTTGTAACCCTCCTCTAGCTTCCCCGTTCTGCCTCAACCGCACGTTTTTTCGCGTTCTAACTTGAATTTCTCTACCAATTTTTAACGGAATCACGAAGTGGATTATATCGTGGGAAAGCTTATTAAAAGGGGAAGTTTTGGTGAAATTTTCCAGGTAAGGCTGAAGAATTGTTTTTTGCTTCAAACACAAACAACATTTTCCGAATTTTAGAAACTAAATTTTGTTTCCAATTTCAATTGTATTTAAATTATTAGAAATGTATTTAGAAACTTTTAAGGTTTGCATTCTTATTGGAAATTTAATGAGTTTTTCAATGGTTGTTTAAATTTGCTTTAGGAGCAACAGTTTAGGAAATATGACCATTTTTATGAAGAAAACTCGTGTTTTACAGAAACACCATAAAAAACCGAAATAACTCCCTTTTACTTGAGAATCGGACAGGGGTCAAGAGGAAACGTTTTGTTGCTTTGGGGGTGTAGAATCACCTCCCGAAGTTTGTAACATTTATCGTGAAACACCCTGTATAACTGCAAGCTTATAAGATAAACCTATATAACTGCAAGCCTATAAGATAAACCTATATAACTGCAAGCCTATAAGATAAACCTATATAACTGCAAGCTTATAAGATAAACCTATATAACTGCAAGCCTATAAGACACTTTAACTTCCAGAGTTTAACTTCTCCATGAATAGTTGAAAATTTACATACCTGTTTCAATTGTGCTTTAGACAATGTATATGAAGTTTTATTAAAATCGTTACGTTAGGACCAGTGGCGTACCCAGGAGGGGGGGGGGGGGCACCACTTCCACTAACCACCTCTAAATCATTAAACATTATACCGTCCCGATTGTCAGCTGGGCCCGGATTTTTGCCACTAAAATTAAAACATTAAACACTATTTATCTGCTGGGCCCGAATTTTTTTCGATGGAATTAAATTAGGACGCATAATCTAAGTCTTTCCCAATTGCCGGCATGGCACGTAATTAAATTAAATGAGGCCCGAGTCAACTCAGACTTTTGCCGATGAAATTAAATTTATTATATTAAGAGATGCAAACTAGACTGGCTTAAACGGGGAAATGATAGGATAAGGGAGTTGTTTGATTTTATTAGCAAATTTTTGTTTTTAACCAGGATTGTGTGTAGAACACTACGTGGGTCCTCTTGTCTATGGCATTTCCCGGGCTTACCGACTCGGGCCGGACTAGTGTTGGTCAATATTAAGTGTGAAAACAGAGGCAATATAAATAAATCGGTTAGCCATATTGTGACAAAACTTTTACATATTACATAGTAATACTAAATTTAAGTCCTAACACTCAAAAAGCGCTCAGATAACATTTGATGTTAAATGTCCCAATTAATTACCTAGTACATATCTTAACTACTACTCGTTCAATTTTAATGAAATTGGGATGGCAGGTAATTAGCATAATAATTAGGCATTGTTGGTCCCATATAAGTTCCAACCTTATGCACCCATTTATTTCCACCTATGTCTTCAAAAGTACTCATCTGATTTTTATGAAATTTGGCTGATCGAAAGTAAGCTCACAGATGGCCCAGATTAATTTCAACCGTGTGCGCTCTTTAAATTTTGCTAAATTGATACTTTAAATTATGTAAAAAAATCAAACCAATTTTTTTTTTTTATCAAACGAAATAGGACGCGAGGAACCATTATGCACTAATTGAAACACTATTTTACAATAATTAAATAATCAATCCATCAACATTTTAAGTGCGCAGACGTTTGAAATTAATCTAGAATTATCTACTGACTACGTTAAACAAACCATTCAAATGTCACAAAAATCATATGCGTATTTTTTTAAGATATAGGTGTAGATAAATGTATGTGTGAGCGCATTTGGAAGAGAAACGAATAGGTGCAGAATATTGCAACTTATATGAGACCACCAATCCAGCAATGTTATAACCTGGCTAATAATGACATACCATAAAAATTTCATTAAAATCGGACAAATAGCTTTTAAGATATTCTTCTTGACTACTATGGAAAAGATAAAGCATTCCTACAGCATGACTACTTGACTCGATCACATCGGTATAACTCCCTATTGTAAAAAATCTAAATCACAGAACTATCCCAAATATCTTGGTCCGCTCTATTACAATAGACTGCCCATAGAAATGAAACAATTTCAATCATATGCAATATATAAAAATAAATCAAACGCATATTTCAAAACCAAAATATCATAATATACATATATATCATATTATGTTGGAATACATAAACATTTAAATTTTAATCGAATCAATAAATTAATAATAAATAATCATATCATAGTTGATACATCAATACTATGTACCTCTGTTACTCCGACTTCTCTATCAGTATACAGCTGTTTAATTTAACCTTTGAACCCGCACACTTATAAAAAAGACAAATGAACTCAATAACGAATATCAAAATTAAAAAAAAAAAAAAAACCAACATACAAACTATATAGTGTACACATACCTCACATACTATCCCATATTGCACTTTTCATATAATAACCATCCATTACTTATATAAACAATTGTTTAAATCTTGTATATTTATATAGTAACTGTTAATTTTTTACTATCTGTATTCATATGTATCTGTCTTTTTAACTTGCGGTTTTTCGATCTTAAATACACTAAAAAAAAAAAATAAAAAACTAAAGGCAGAGCCCTCGCTCTTAGCATCCATTGCTATTAAGGGCTCTCACTTCAAATCTAAAAAAAAAAACAGGAATATTTATGAAAAATTTGTAATTTATTTTTTGTATATTAATGTGCTTAAAGAACGAAGTGGAAATAAAGATATATTGATTGATTGATTGAGATAAGATATTGAATCGCAAAAATTGAGCGAAAGGGATGCATGGGACGCAAAATGTTCCCCTATGTCTGAAACGGTTTTCTGGCTTAGAATTTTTAAAATCGGAGACATAAAAATCATGACTTGGGAAAATTAAATAAATTTGACAATAATAGGTTTTAAAAGGCATAATAGTACATTACGCGTCGAGTGCGGAAAGTAGCATTTTGCATGCGAGTGTGGAGTTTGCACCCGAGCGACAGCGAGGGTGGTAAAACCACACGAGCAATGCAAAATGCCGTTTTCGCACGAGTTGCGTACCGTACTTTATCTACGATTGTTAGATTTAAATAATAAATACAGAAAGAAATAAACTTCCAGTATACAAGTTCGTATTTCTCTTTTGATAAAGATAACATTAATTCATTAGTTGTATTTTGTGCCGAATTATTTCGGGAGGCGTATTATTCTCCTCATATTCGTCATAATCATTTAAATCACTCATTGATTTTCACAAAAAACTCGATATAAAAGTTACTTTTATTAAACAAACAGCAAATTAGTCTTGTTAAATGTAAACAAACTCTCTAATCGTGCGTAAAGCTGAAGAATTCCTCTTCTTTACCGCACTAGTGTGGTAAAGAAGAGGAATTCTTCAGAACTATGAGACGCGCATGCGCAATGAATACAAGTACGTAAAGAATCACTTTCTACGCATCTAAACAGAGATATAATGTTTATATTTCGTATCAATCGTAGATAAAAATATTAAAGTGTACGAAATAGTACGTGAGGGAGCTAAGTGCCACGTTATCTGGCAGACGATTTACCTATGGTTACATTGTTTTTTATTGATTACAACAAGTAATTTTAAACCTATATTGAGGTCTGATAGCTAGAGTTTTTATAAAGTTGTACAACCTCTTTATAAGTTTTAGAAGTATGACAATTTTTTAGTTGTTATCTAATAGGATTTTAATTTGATTAAATATGAGGTTAGAAATCGAAATTAGATAGTTAAAAGGGGTAGAAATTAAAATTATAATAAATTATGGGGTATGCTAAACTCGCATATAGTCATTCAAGGATAATTCCCCCCCCCCCCCCCCCGAAAAATTTTGCTGTGTACGCTACTGGTTAGGACGTAAGATATCGGTAAAAACGTTGTTTTCTCTATTTTAAACGTTTAGGTCCGCTTTAATAGTTTAACTTTAAATAGGTATAGTTTACTTCAAATTATAATTATCACTAGGCATCGCGTGGCTCTATCATTGAAGCGAGCGTATAGTAATAAATATGTATTGAATATTGAAAAAAAAGATTATTGTGAATCATGATGAGTTGATAGATAATGGGTCTGGTAGTAGTGCAGCGGCTAGTAGTAAGGGAACCACCCCGCATTCTTACTATTCTTCTAACCACACATCTCTATTTCAATATTTATAATTTGTATCTCTTTGCTACAAACAAACTACTGCATGTATCAAATTGAAATTTTGCATGCCTGTTTCAATTGTGCATCAGATGGTGTCTATGAAGTTTTATTAAAATCGTTACGTTAGAACGTAAGATATCGGTAAAAAGGTTGTTTTCTCTATTTTAAACGTTTAGGCCCGCTTTAATAGTTTTAGCGATCTTTATTAATTCATAGCAGTGTCGCTGTTGGTTTTACTAAAAAATGTTATTTGAAAAAAATGTTCGTCTCATCGAATAGATGATGATAGAATCTTTTCCCGTCCTGAAATTCCAATTTAATTTTTGAACCTCTCGTTTACGCGAGCGTTGCGCGCGAACTCTTGGACGGATCACGCTGTCCAACGAACTTAGCCTGAGTATTAGTAAGAGGATCATGTATACCAAATTTCAACTAAATCGGTCAACTTTTACTCAAGTTATCGTCACACGCGTGAACGTTACTGACAGACAGACAGACAGACAGACAGACAGACAGACAGACAGACAGACAGACAGACACGGAGCATATTTCGTTGAATGTAGGAAGCTCGCTACGCTCGCTTCAATTAACTATGGGAGATATACAGAGAAAAATAGACCCCAGCACCGGGACTTGAACCACGGGCCTCCTAATATCCGTTACAGGCGCTCTTACCAACAGAGCGATACTGGAGAATGATTTTCTCTGTCGTTACCGATTCAATGTCCCGAATCCAAGCTTTCAATCTTTTCTACAAATCTAGGAAGCCAAATATTCACGGCAATATAACTAGACCGAGATTAATGATAATTATAATTTGATTTAAAGTAAAATTTAATCTTTCCGTAGTATGAATACTACCTAAAACTTAAAAATTTGAATTTCTAATTGATTGTACAAGGTACAGGTACTAATTGAGTACTTTATAATTATAAGCGTTAATTCTCGGTCTAGTTAGATTAAAATAACGGGGGAAACAAACAAATTCGACAATAATGGCTTGTAAATTCATAAAATCAATACGTACGTGGATAGGATGCGAGGAAGCTAAGTGCCACACCATTTGGCAGTCTATTTTTGTGAATTGTTTTTATTGGTGGAAATAAATATTATTATTATTATTATAAAATTAACTTGGTAAGACTTTCATTTCCAAAATTCTTTTTCATTTTGACCATTTGTTTCTCTAAATTTACAGTATTTCCAAAACCTGAAGAAGTCCAGGTTCCCTGGACGAAAGCTTGTGTGAATAAAATATAATAAAGGACTTTCATTCCAAAAAACAACCAACTACTTATATTATAATTATTATTATTATTACAATATGCTATAATCACTTAAATTATCAAGTGAGAATTTTATTACATTATTTACAATGGGGTTTCCTTGAGTAAGAAGATAAAATTTGTCTTAAAATTAATTCAATAAAATTATATTAGAGTAGTAAAATAGTATTATCATATTTGTTAGTATAATAAGTAAAAAGAATAATTTATTTATGAGATAAAAGTGCCAATGGTTTGTACAATTTCGACTCGGAGCTGTTACTAATTTTAAATAAAATATTCTTTAGAATAAATGTCATATCTTTATTTTTTCTCGTTTCACCACAGTAGTTGTTTTATTGTCATTAATTAAAAGGTTTTACAAGAATATTTATCAACGTGCATAACACCTCATATTGTTTAGTCTTACAGTAGTCTTAACTGCTGTTAGTCCGCTTTGTCAATAATAAATGTAAGTTAACTTTTCTATCATTTTTAATAGTAGCTATATCTCCCGAACTATTTGGTCTTGAACTTTGAAGTTTGGAAAACTAGTGATGCGGTGCATAAACAACTCGCGTAGAAATGTGCTTTTATATCAGCCATAATATCTTCTCAATATTGCTACCAGGATAATGATTTGGTAAAAACCTTATTGAACCTGCCAAAAGAGCTTTAAAATTATTCTACCTAGCACTAACATATAAGCATGAACTTACTTTTTAACACCCTCATTTGTTGAATAACTTTTGTAACAATAGTTACATATTAATTTCCTGCTCATTAAGCCGTAAAAACGATGTATGGCATGTCAAGATGACTAACATCTTGTACTTTAGTCGTCTTTAATATTGGCCGCAATTTTAAATTTAAAGTTGTCAAAAGAACTGAGATGCTGTGAGCCGAGTTTCGTACACAGTCGCAAGTTCTCCGTGACTAAAGCTGTTTTCCTTTCATCCATACATAATCCTCATTTAATAAAGTTATTGCTGGCTCACCACGCTCACCTGGTTTTATAGCATTTGTACATAATTTTTATCTGATAAACTAATTGCAGGCTCGCTATGACATCCATAGTTTATTTTTATGGAATTTATTTTTTATAAAATTTATAAAAAAAATAACAATAAAAATATTGGTTGATTAGTATAATTTTTGTTAGCTACGAAGCTACGAGAAATGAATTTTAGCTTCGAATTCGGAGGTGCTTCCATAATAAACTAGGTGTGCAGTGCAGTTGTCTGCTTGCAATATTGAGCTGAGCCTGCATCTTAATCTTAACCAATAAACATTTGTATTTATAAACAGCTGAAATCGGATCAAAAATAGTAAAATCTCTATTTTTAATTAAAAAGCATTTTTTCCTGTTTTTCTACTTTACCAATCCAACCACCACCATTTTTACTTAAATAAAAATATGACAAAAGTGAACATAACTGTACGTAACAAACAACCCCCCCCCCCTTCCCCGGGGGGGCCCGTACCCCGTACCCTGTGTACCTGTCAGTGACATAACTCTACTCGTAGCGCTTTTCAACGATAAGCACCATGAAGGGCATTTACTACCTATATTTTCACTTTTGTACCCCGTTTCCCGTACCCCTGTGTACCAATTTGGACCATTTTAGATTTATACCTTCCTGTGATTGGTCACTATGACCGTGCCGAATTACGTGCGAATCGGTTCAGCCGTTCAGGAGGAAACTTTTGTACCCCGTACCCCTGTGTAACAATTTGGACCATTTTAGATTTATACCTTCCTGTGATTGGTCACTATTACCGTACCGAATTACTTGCGAATCGGTTCAGCCGTTCAGGAGGAAACTTTTGTACCCCGTACCCCTGTGTACCAATTTCGACCATTTCAGATTTATACCTTCCTGTGGTTAGTCACTATGACCGTGCCAAATTTTATGCAGATCGGTTCAGCCGTTCAGGAGGAGCATGCGTCAGAAAAAATGCAAAGTGTAGTATAAGAGCTTCGCTTCGCCCAGCTAAAAAATGAAAAAACGTAAAAAAAAATAAATCTTAGAAATTGGTTTTGACTATTTTGATTGACGATTTCAACTTATCTCTATAATGTATTTATATATGTATATATTTTAAGGATTTAATTTAGAATGTATATATATTTTTAGATATATTTTTAGATCAACCTCCACCTTATTTTATTTCTTTTGTTTTCCTTTATTTGGCATTGGCTTTACACCATACAACCATAATTGTCTTTCTTGTTAACAATATTAAATATTAATTTTTCTTTTCTTCAAAAATGCAGATAATTCTTCGTATACTCTTAAATTTTTGCTCTTGAGGAGAGATTTGTAGTCTACGGGTCTCACTACGCTATTAGGTATGTTGTCAAGAAGTAGTTTTCTATTATCCTCAAATTTTTTACACTTGATAATAATGTGGTCTCTGCCCTTTTGATCATGTGTAAATACGCGGGACAGATTCCGTGGTTACTCCTCAAACGATTGATTGTGGTTATAAATTCTTTATTACATTAATTGACATACCATGGTTTAGAGCCAATATCACTTTATTGGGATTACAATATTTGTTGCTCTCCAGCACTTTTATGGCACTTTGACTGTCCGTGAATATGACCTGGTGTTGTTGCCATCCTCATTTTTGATCGAATTTAGTGCTTGTAAGATGGCTATAATTTCCGCAGAATATGTCGAGTGTTTGTAGTCAACTTCATAAGCGTACATTTCTTCTCTGCTATAATTAACATAGGAGCAATCTGTTGCTTGTTGTGTCTTTGACCCGTCTGTAAATAAATATTGCGAGTGAGGCCACCGAGCTTTCACCTCGTCCCAAAACATGTAATTTCTGGTTTTCTTTGGATACTTTGAGTAGTCTTCTAATCTATGAGTCTGAATAGGTGTCGTCATTGCCCGGTATGTTTTTTGACTACAGGGAGATTTTCCTACATGTTTTACCTGCTGCAACGAGTTCGAGAAGAGAGGGAGTGCTTCTGTGAAAGGAGGGGATTTCTTTCTTTCCCAATAGGCTGATGTCAAAACCTTGCTGATTGAGTTTAGTAATATTGAGTTAGTTTTGTTGCACGCCGAGTAATTCTTTATTACAAACCTGGCTGCCAGGAACATCTATGTTCAAAAGGAAGCTCTTTAGCTTGGGCATATAATATGGGAATGGGAGTTGACTTGGACCTAGACATTTCCTTAGGTTTGTGGTCGGTTTCTATGATGAATTTATTTCCATACAGGTAAGGTCGGAAATGTTTTACAAAGTCTACTATTGCAAGTAATTCTTTTTCTATTGTTGAGTAATTACGTTCGGCACTGTTTAAGATTCTCGAATGGTATCCTATGGGTCGGTTATTTTGTGAGAGAACGTTTCCTATGGCAATGTTTGACGCGTCAGTTGTTAGGTTAAAAGTTTTGGATAAGTCGGGGTAGGCTAAGATGGGTGAGTTTGTACGAAGATCGTTTTGACGCGGACACAGGAAAAATATAGCGAACTAAAAATTATCAGCTTTTCAAATTCAAAATGGCGGATAATTCACGTCGCGCGAAAAATAGATTTTTTTTTAATTTTGAGTGGGGTATCAAATGAAAGGTATTGAAAAGTAGATTAGAAATATATATACCACTTAGGGATAGTGTTTATTTTCGGCGCCATTTTATCAAATAACATCGACATTTTTCGTGTCCCCCCCCCCCCTAAAATCGTATTTCCGCTGTTACTAAAAATATAGAAAAATATGCAAAATGTGTGGTCTGCCGGGCCATAGAAAAAATAAGATTAGCAATTTGATCTGATTTACTGGAAATCCAAGATGGCGGATAATTCACGTCACTCGAAAAAAAATATTTTTTTAAAATTTTACGTGGGGTATCAAATGAAAGGTATTCAAGAGTAGATTACAAATATGTATAACACTTGTGGTTGACGTTTAATTTTGCGCGCCATTTTGTCAAAAAAACTTTTTTCCCTCCCCCCCTTCTTCTAATTTTGTGTTTACAATACCAACGAAACCCTTTTTACATGAGACTTCACGCCTTACCAATTTATTTGAGAAATTGGTATATAAAAAAATGAATAAACTAGCGATTTTTTCTAGAAAATTTCAAAATATCACGTTTATAAGGCAATATTATCCGTGTTTGTTTTATTATTTACATAAATAATATACTTTTATTAACCAATAGAACTCAAAAGTAAGTCAATAAGTAGAGAGATAAAATATTTAGAGATATACATACATAGCAAAAAGAGAAAATTGGAGAAAAAAAGTAGTTTTTCGTATGAATTTCGAAATTATTTTAATCATATAAACAGTATTTAATGTTTTAACATAAATTAAAAGGTACTACAGGTTATGTGCTTCATATTAATACGTATTAACAATGCATACCTATCATAGTTTTATTTTTTTAAACTAGTAACATACATACTAGTGAAGTAAATAAAGCTATAACATAAGCCACATTTTGAACGAAAAAGACCGTCTTTTTCGTTTAGGTATGCATTGTTAATACGTATGCATTGTTAATATGAAGCACATAACCTGTAGTACCTTTTAATTTATGTTAAAACATTAAATATTGTTTATATGATTAAAATAATTACGAAATTCATACGAAAAACTACTTTTCTCCCCAATTTTCACTATTTTGCTATGTATGTATATCTCTAAATATTTTATCTCTCTACTTATTGACTTACTTTTGAGTTCTATTAGTTAATAAAAGTATATTATTTATGTAAATAATAAAAAAAAACACGGATAATATTGCCTTATAAACGTGATATTTTGAAATTTTCTAGAAAAAATCTCTATTTTATTGATTTTCTTATATACCAATTTTCAAATAAAAAGCGGTACCATTTAAAATTTTCCGATTGACCTGAAACTTTTCAAAAATCTTTTTTTCATGTATTCGCATAAAGTTAAGGGTTGGGAGCTAAAATTAAAAAATGT
The DNA here is from genome assembly GCA_951217055.1 of Gerris lacustris. Classification (NCBI taxonomy): domain Eukaryota; kingdom Metazoa; phylum Arthropoda; class Insecta; order Hemiptera; family Gerridae; genus Gerris; species Gerris lacustris. The sequence continues at coordinate 1,706,275 of OX578281.1, read as the reverse complement.
TCATTATTAAGGCCCACCCTAGTGGCCATAATGTATATATATATCATTTATATTACTCTGTATTACTTTATTTTGTAGTCAAATATTAAATTTATTTTTTTAAATAAAAAATATTTGTTTTTTTTTGTTTAGATGGCTGAAATACCACTAAAGTTGATGGTTATATTTCTATCTGCAATAAGTTTATCCAGTGAGCTGCCGACTAAGATCCATATTAGCATAATTCGACAGAATTCATCAACTTCTTCGAACAACCATAATAATGACGCCGCTAGTGACTCTAGTAATTTAAATAATATTTTGGAAATAACGGATTCTTATGCTTCAAGTAATAAAGTTCCCTTAACGACCAATAATGCATCAAATATTAAGGTATTTTTAACTTCTAATCGGGATTATATTCTGTCCCCTTCCAGAAATTACAGCTTAAAACATGATGACTTTAGCTGTCTGCGTGACCATGATAAAGCATCAAATCATTACCATATAACTATTAATATAACGCGAACAAAAAATTTTAAATCGACTTCAAAAGTAACAATAAATGTCCATTATGGTTCAACCCCTGACGCAACATTAACTAAACATTATGATTCTACTTTATCAACTGACGAAACTTCGACTAAAGATCCTGCTTCCACCACTAAAGTTTTTTCAACAAAAGATTTTGATATATTCACTACATTTACTTCAACTAAAAAGAATCATACCACCATTAACGTTGAATTAGATAAAGATAATCATATAACTTATGACATCAAATATAATAAAAATTCCGCTTATCACGATGGCATGGCCTGGTCCAACAGTTCCCGATATCAAGATAATATGTCATCGCCCAACAGTTCCCGTCATCATCAAGGACATGACGAATATCGGTCCAACCGTTCCATAGTTGATCAAACGCATGACCAAGGCGAATGGTCAAACGACTCTTCCGAAGGTGGAACGAATAACCAAGGCAGGTGGTCAAAAGGCTCTACCTGCGGTGAAGAACATGTTGACAAAGGCGGGCGGTACAACGGCTCAGCCGGCGGTGGCTCTGACGGCCATGGTGGATATGTTTATATTAACCAATTTGGACGGTACAACAGCTCTGACAGAGGTGGACGATATGTTTATATTGACCAATTCGGGCAGTACAACGGCTCAGACGGCGGTGGCTCTAACGGCAATGGTGGATATGTTTATATTGACAAATTCGGACGGTACAATGGCTCTGACAGAGGTGGACGATATGTTTATATTGACCAATTCGGGCAGTACAACGGCTCAGACGGCGGTGGCTCTAACGGCAATGGTGGATATGTTTATATTGACAAATTCGGACGGTACAATGGCTCTGACAGAGGTGGACGATATGTTTATATTGACCAATTCGGGCAGTACAACGGCTCAGACGGCGGTGGCTCTGACGGCGATGGTGGATATGTTTATATTGACAAATTCGGACGGTACAATGGCTCTGACAGAGGTGGACGATATGTTTATATTGACCAATTCGGACAGTACAACGGCTCAGACGGCGGTGGCTCTGACGGCCATGGTGGATATGTTCATATTAACAAATTCGGACAGTACAATGGCTCTGACAGAGGTGGACAATATGTTTATGTTGACCAATTCGGGCAGTACAACGGCTCAGACGGCGGTGGCTCTGACGGCCATGGTGGATATGTTCATATTAACAAATTCGGACAGTACAATGGCTCAGACGGCGGTGGCTCTGACGGCCATGGTGGATATGTTCATATTAACAAATTCGGACAGTACAATGGCTCAGACGGCGGTGGCTCTGACGTCCATGGTGGATATGTTCATATTAACAAATTCGGACACTACAATGGTTCAGACGGCGGTGGCTCTGACGGCCATGGTGGATATGTTCATATTAACAAATTCGGACAGTACAATGGCTCTGACAGAGGTGGACGATATGTTTATATTGACCAATTCGGGCAGTACAACGGCTCAGACGGCGGTGGCTCTGACGGCCATGGTGGATATGTTCATATTAACAAATTCGGACAGTACAATGGCTCTGACAGAGGTGGACAATATGTTTATATTGACCAATTCGGGCAGTACAATGGCTCAGACGGCGGTGGCTCTGACGTCCATGGTGGATATGTTCATATTAACAAATTCGGACAGTACAATGGCTCAGACGGCGGTGGCTCTCACGGCCATGGTGGATATGTTCATATTAACAAATTCGGGCAGTACAATGGCTCAGACGGCGGTGGCTCTGACGGCCATGGTGGATATGTTCATATTAACAAATTCGGACAGTACAATGGCTCAGACGGCGGTGGCTCTGACGGCCATGGTGGATATGTTCATATTAACAAATTCGGACGGTACAATGGCTCTGACAGAGGTGGACAATATGTTCATATTAACAAATTCGGACAGTACAATGGCTCAGACGGCGGTGGCTCTGACGGCCATGGTGGATATGTTCATATTAACAAATTCGGGCAGTACAATGGCTCAGACGGCGGTGGCTCTGACGGCCATGGTGGATATGTTCATATTAACAAATTCGGACAGTACAATGGCTCAGACGGCGGTGGCTCTGACGTCCATGGTGGATATGTTCATATTAACAAATTCGGACAGTACAATGGCTCAGACGGCGGTGGCTCTGACGGCCATGGTGGATATGTTCATATTAACAAATTCGGACAGTACAATGGCTCAGACGGCGGTGGCTCTGACGGCCATGGTGGATATGTTCATATTAACAAATTCGGGCAGTACAATGGCTCAGACGGCGGTGGCTCTGACGGCCATGGTGGATATGTTCATATTAACAAATTCGGGCAGTACAATGGCTCAGACGGCGTTGGCTCTGACGGCCATGGTGGATATGTTCATATTAACAAATTCGGGCAGTACAACAGCTCAGACGGCGGTGGCTCTGACGGCCATGGTGGATATGTTCATATTAACAAATTCGGACAGTACAATGGCTCAGACGGCGGTGGCTCTGACGGCCATGGTGGATATGTTCATATTAACAAATTCGGGCAGTACAATGGCTCAGACGGCGGTGGCTCTGACGGCCATGGTGGATATGTTCATATTAACAAATTCGGGCAGTACAATGGCTCAGACGGCGGTGGCTCTGACGGCCATGGTGGATATGTTCATATTAACAAATTCGGGCAGTACAATGGCTCAGACGGCGGTGGCTCTGACGGCCATGGTGGATATGTTCATATTAACAAATTCGGACAGTACAATGGCTCAGACGGCGGTGGCTCTGACGGCCATGGTGGATATGTTCATATTAACAAATTCGGACAGTACAATGGCTCAGACGGCGGTGGCTCTGACGTCCATGGTGGATATGTTCATATTAACAAATTCGGACGGTACAACGGCTCTGACAGAGGTGGACAATATGTTTATGTTGACCAATTCGGGCAGTACAACGGCTCAGACGGCGGTGGCTCTGACGTCCATGGTGGATATGTTCATATTAACAAATTCGGACACTACAATGGTTCAGACGGCGGTGGCTCTGACGGCCATGGTGGATATGTTCATATTAACAAATTCGGACAGTACAATGGCTCTGACAGAGGTGGACGATATGTTTATATTGACCAATTCGGGCAGTACAACGGCTCAGACGGCGGTGGCTCTGACGGCCATGGTGGATATGTTCATATTAACAAATTCGGACAGTACAATGGCTCTGACAGAGGTGGACAATATGTTTATATTAACCAATTCGGGCAGTACAATGGCTCAGACGGCGGTGGCTCTGACGTCCATGGTGGATATGTTCATATTAACAAATTCGGACAGTACAATGGCTCAGACGGCGGTGGCTCTCACGGCCATGGTGGATATGTTCATATTAACAAATTCGGGCAGTACAATGGCTCAGACGGCGGTGGCTCTGACGGCCATGGTGGATATGTTCATATTAACAAATTCGGACAGTACAATGGCTCAGACGGCGGTGGCTCTGACGGCCATGGTGGATATGTTCATATTAACAAATTCGGACGGTACAATGGCTCTGACAGAGGTGGACAATATGTTCATATTAACAAATTCGGACAGTACAATGGCTCAGACGGCGGTGGCTCTGACGGCCATGGTGGATATGTTCATATTAACAAATTCGGGCAGTACAATGGCTCAGACGGCGGTGGCTCTGACGGCCATGGTGGATATGTTCATATTAACAAATTCGGACAGTACAATGGCTCAGACGGCGGTGGCTCTGACGTCCATGGTGGATATGTTCATATTAACAAATTCGGACAGTACAATGGCTCAGACGGCGGTGGCTCTGACGGCCATGGTGGATATGTTCATATTAACAAATTCGGACAGTACAATGGCTCAGACGGCGGTGGCTCTGACGGCCATGGTGGATATGTTCATATTAACAAATTCGGGCAGTACAATGGCTCAGACGGCGGTGGCTCTGACGGCCATGGTGGATATGTTCATATTAACAAATTCGGGCAGTACAATGGCTCAGACGGCGTTGGCTCTGACTGCCATGGTGGATATGTTCATATTAACAAATTCGGGCAGTACAACAGCTCAGACGGCGGTGGCTCTGACGGCCATGGTGGATATGTTCATATTAACAAATTCGGACAGTACAATGGCTCAGACGGCGGTGGCTCTGACGGCCATGGTGGATATGTTCATATTAACAAATTCGGGCAGTACAATGGCTCAGACGGCGGTGGCTCTGACGGCCATGGTGGATATGTTCATATTAACAAATTCGGGCAGTACAATGGCTCAGACGGCGGTGGCTCTGACGGCCATGGTGGATATGTTCATATTAACAAATTCGGGCAGTACAATGGCTCAGACGGCGGTGGCTCTGACGGCCATGGTGGATATGTTCATATTAACAAATTCGGACAGTACAATGGCTCAGACGGCGGTGGCTCTGACGGCCATGGTGGATATGTTCATATTAACAAATTCGGGCAGTACAACAGCTCAGACGGCGGTGGCTCTGACGGCCATGGTGGATATGTTCATATTAACAAATTCGGACAGTACAATGGCTCTGACAGAGGTGGACGATATGTTTATATTGACCAATTCGGGCAGTACAACGGCTCAGACGGCGGTGGCTCTGACGGCCATGGTGGATATGTTCATATTAACAAATTCGGACAGTACAATGGCTCTGACAGAGGTGGACAATATGTTTATGTTGACCAATTCGGGCAGTACAATGGCTCAGACGGCGGTGGCTCTGACGTCCATGGTGGATATGTTCATATTAACAAATTCGGACAGTACAATGGCTCAGACGGCGGTGGCTCTGACGGCCATGGTGGATATGTTCATATTAACAAATTCGGACAGTACAATGGCTCAGACGGCGGTGGCTCTGACGGCCATGGTGGATATGTTCATATTAACAAATTCGGGCAGTACAATGGCTCAGACGGCGGTGGCTCTGACGGCCATGGTGGATATGTTCATATTAACAAATTCGGACAGTACAATGGCTCAGACGGCGGTGGCTCTGACGGCCATGGTGGATATGTTCATATTAACAAATTCGGGCAGTACAATGGCTCAGACGGCGGTGGCTCTGACGGCCATGGTGGATATGTTCATATTAACAAATTCGGACAGTACAATGGCTCAGACGGCGGTGGCTCTGACGGCCATGGTGGATATGTTCATATTAACAAATTCGGGCAGTACAATGGCTCAGACGGCGGTGGCTCTGACGGCCATGGTGGATATGTTCATATTAACAAATTCGGGCAGTACAATGGCTCAGACGGCGGTGGCTCTGACGGCCATGGTGGATATGTTCATATTAACAAATTCGGACAGTACAATGGCTCAGACGGCGGTGGCTCTGACGTCCATGGTGGATATGTTCATATTAACAAATTCGGACAGTACAATGGCTCAGACGGCGGTGGCTCTGACGGCCATGGTGGATATGTTCATATTAACAAATTCGGACAGTACAATGGCTCAGACGGCGGTGGCTCTGACGGCCATGGTGGATATGTTCATATTAACAAATTCGGGCAGTACAATGGCTCAGACGGCGGTGGCTCTGACGGCCATGGTGGATATGTTCATATTAACAAATTCGGGCAGTACAATGGCTCAGACGGCGGTGGCTCTGACGGCCATGGTGGATATGTTCATATTAACAAATTCGGGCAGTACAACAGCTCAGACGGCGGTGGCTCTGACGGCCATGGTGGATATGTTCATATTAACAAATTCGGACAGTACAATGGCTCAGACGGCGGTGGCTCTGACGGCCATGGTGGATATGTTCATATTAACAAATTCGGGCAGTACAATGGCTCAGACGGCGGTGGCTCTGACGGCCATGGTGGATATGTTCATATTAACAAATTCGGGCAGTACAATGGCTCAGACGGCGGTGGCTCTGACGGCCATGGTGGATATGTTCATATTAACAAATTCGGGCAGTACAATGGCTCAGACGGCGGTGGCTCTGACGGCCATGGTGGATATGTTCATATTAACAAATTCGGACAGTACAATGGCTCAGACGGCGGTGGCTCTGACGGCCATGGTGGATATGTTCATATTAACAAATTCGGGCAGTACAACAGCTCAGACGGCGGTGGCTCTGACGGCCATGGTGGATATGTTCATATTAACAAATTCGGACAGTACAATGGCTCTGACAGAGGTGGACGATATGTTTATATTGACCAATTCGGGCAGTACAACGGCTCAGACGGCGGTGGCTCTGACGGCCATGGTGGATATGTTCATATTAACAAATTCGGACAGTACAATGGCTCTGACAGAGGTGGACAATATGTTTATGTTGACCAATTCGGGCAGTACAATGGCTCAGACGGCGGTGGCTCTGACGTCCATGGTGGATATGTTCATATTAACAAATTCGGACAGTACAATGGCTCAGACGGCGGTGGCTCTGACGGCCATGGTGGATATGTTCATATTAACAAATTCGGACAGTACAATGGCTCAGACGGCGGTGGCTCTGACGGCCATGGTGGATATGTTCATATTAACAAATTCGGACAGTACAATGGCTCAGACGGCGGTGGCTCTGACGGCCATGGTGGATATGTTCATATTAACAAATTCGGGCAGTACAATGGCTCAGACGGCGGTGGCTCTGACGGCCATGGTGGATATGTTCATATTAACAAATTCGGACAGTACAATGGCTCAGACGGCGGTGGCTCTGACGGCCATGGTGGATATGTTCATATTAACAAATTCGGGCAGTACAATGGCTTAGACGGCGGTGGCTCTGACGGCCATGGTGGATATGTTCATATTAACAAATTCGGACAGTACAATGGCTCAGACGGCGGTGGCTCTGACGGCCATGGTGGATATGTTCATATTAACAAATTCGGGCAGTACAATGGCTCAGACGGCGGTGGCTCTGACGGCCATGGTGGATATGTTCATATTAACAAATTCGGGCAGTACAATGGCTCAGACAGCGGTGGCTCTGACGGCCATGGTGGATATGTTCATATTAACAAATTCGGACAGTACAATGGCTCTGACAGAGGTGGACGATATGTTTATATTGACCAATTCGGACAGTACAACGGCTCAGACGGCGGTTGCTCTGACGGCCATGGTGGATATGTTCATATTAACAAATTCGGACAGTACAATGGCTCTGACAGAGGTGGACAATATGTTTATGTTGACCAATTCGGACAGTACAACGGCTCAGACGGCGGTGGCTCTGACGGCCATGGTGGATATGTTCATATTAACAAATTCGGACAGTACAATGGCTCTGACAGAGGTGGACAATATGTTTATATTGACCAATTCGGACAGTACAACGGCTCAGACGGCGGTGGCTCTGACGTCCATGGTGGATATGTTCATATTAACAAATTCGGACAGTACAATGGCTCTGACAGAGGTGGACAATATGTTTATATTGACCAATTCGGACAGTACAACGGCTCAGACGGCGGTGGCTCTGACGGCCATGGTGGATATGTTCATATTAACAAATTCGGACAGTACAATGGCTCTGACAGAGGTGGACAATATGTTTATGTTGACCAATTCGGACAGTACAACGGCTCAGACGGCGGTGGCTCTGACGTCCATGGTGGATATGTTCATATTAACAAATTCGGACAGTACAATGGCTCTGACAGAGGTGGACAATATGTTTATGTTGACCAATTCGGGCAGTACAACGGCTCAGACGGCGGTGGCTCTGACGTCCATGGTGGATATGTTCATATTAACAAATTCGGGCAGTACAATGGCTCAGACGGCGGTGGCTCTGACGGCCATGGTGGATATGTTCATATTAACAAATTCGGGCAGTACAATGGCTCAGACGGCGGTGGCTCTGACGGCCATGGTGGATATGTTCATATTAACAAATTCGGGCAGTACAATGGCTCAGACGGCGGTGGCTCTGACGGCCATGGTGGATATGTTCATATTAACAAATTCGGACAGTACAATGGCTCAGACGGCGGTGGCTCTGACGGCCATGGTGGATATGTTCATATTAACAAATTCGGGCAGTACAACAGCTCAGACGGCGGTGGCTCTGACGGCCATGGTGGATATGTTCATATTAACAAATTCGGACAGTACAATGGCTCTGACAGAGGTGGACGATATGTTTATATTGACCAATTCGGGCAGTACAACGGCTCAGACGGCGGTGGCTCTGACGGCCATGGTGGATATGTTCATATTAACAAATTCGGACAGTACAATGGCTCTGACAGAGGTGGACAATATGTTTATGTTGACCAATTCGGGCAGTACAATGGCTCAGACGGCGGTGGCTCTGACGTCCATGGTGGATATGTTCATATTAACAAATTCGGACAGTACAATGGCTCAGACGGCGGTGGCTCTGACGGCCATGGTGGATATGTTCATATTAACAAATTCGGACAGTACAATGGCTCAGACGGCGGTGGCTCTGACGGCCATGGTGGATATGTTCATATTAACAAATTCGGACAGTACAATGGCTCAGACGGCGGTGGCTCTGACGGCCATGGTGGATATGTTCATATTAACAAATTCGGGCAGTACAATGGCTCAGACGGCGGTGGCTCTGACGGCCATGGTGGATATGTTCATATTAACAAATTCGGACAGTACAATGGCTCAGACGGCGGTGGCTCTGACGGCCATGGTGGATATGTTCATATTAACAAATTCGGGCAGTACAATGGCTTAGACGGCGGTGGCTCTGACGGCCATGGTGGATATGTTCATATTAACAAATTCGGACAGTACAATGGCTCAGACGGCGGTGGCTCTGACGGCCATGGTGGATATGTTCATATTAACAAATTCGGGCAGTACTATGGCTCAGACGGCGGTGGCTCTGACGGCCATGGTGGATATGTTCATATTAACAAATTCGGGCAGTACAATGGCTCAGACGGCGGTGGCTCTGACGGCCATGGTGGATATGTTCATATTAACAAATTCGGACAGTACAATGGCTCTGACAGAGGTGGACGATATGTTTATATTGACCAATTCGGACAGTACAACGGCTCAGACGGCGGATGCTCTGACGGCCATGGTGGATATGTTCATATTAACAAATTCGGACAGTACAATGGCTCTGACAGAGGTGGACAATATGTTTATGTTGACCAATTCGGACAGTACAACGGCTCAGACGGCGGTGGCTCTGACGGCCATGGTGGATATGTTCATATTAACAAATTCGGACAGTACAATGGCTCTGACAGAGGTGGACAATATGTTTATATTGACCAATTCGGACAGTACAACGGCTCAGACGGCGGTGGCTCTGACGTCCATGGTGGATATGTTCATATTAACAAATTCGGACAGTACAATGGCTCTGACAGAGGTGGACAATATGTTTATATTGACCAATTCGGACAGTACAACGGCTCAGACGGCGGTGGCTCTGACGGCCATGGTGGATATGTTCATATTAACAAATTCGGACAGTACAATGGCTCTGACAGAGGTGGACAATATGTTTATGTTGACCAATTCGGACAGTACAACGGCTCAGACGGCGGTGGCTCTGACGTCCATGGTGGATATGTTCATATTAACAAATTCGGACAGTACAATGGCTCTGACAGAGGTGGACAATATGTTTATGTTGACCAATTCGGGCAGTACAACGGCTCAGACGGCGGTGGCTCTGACGTCCATGGTGGATATGTTCATATTAACAAATTCGGACAGTACAATGGCTCAGACGGCGGTGGCTCTGACGGCCATGGTGGATATGTTCATATTAACAAATTCGGACAGTACAATGGCTCTGACAGAGGTGGACAATATGTTTATGTTGACCAATTCGGACAGTACAACGGCTCAGACGGCGGTGTTTCTGACGGCCATGGTGGATATGTTCATATTAACAAATTCGGACAGTACAATGGCTCTGACAGAGGTGGACAATATGTTTATATTGACCAATTCGGACAGTACAACGGCTCAGACGGCGGTGGCTCTGACGGCCATGGTGGATATGTTCATATTAACAAATTCGGACAGTACAATGGCTCAGACAGAGGTGGACAATATGTTTATATTGACCAATTCGGGCAGTACAACGGCTCAGACGGCGTTGGCTCTGACGGCCATGGTGGATATGTTCATATTAACAAATTCGGACAGTACAATGGCTCTGACAGAGGTGGACAATATGTTTATGTTGACCAATTCGGACAGTACAACGGCTCAGACGGCGGTGGCTCTTACGGCCATGGTGGATATGTTCATATTAACAAATTCGGACAGTACAATGGCTCTGACAGAGGTGGACAATATGTTTATATTGACCAATTCGGACGGTACAACGTCTCAGACAGCGGTGGCTCTGACGGCCATGGTGGATATGTTCATATTAACAAATTCGGACAGTACAATGGCTCAGACAGAGGTGGACAATATGTTTATATTGACCAATTCGGACAGTACAACGGCTCAGACGGCGGTGGCTCTGACGGCCATGGTGGATATGTTCATATTAACAAATTCGGACAGTACAATGGCTCTGACAGAGGTGGCTCTGACGGCCATGGTGGATATGTTCATATTAACAAATTCGGGCAGTACAATGGCTCAGACGGCGGTGGCTCTGACGGCCATGGTGGATATGTTCATATTAACAAATTCGGACAGTACAATGGCTCTGACAGAGGTGGACGATATGTTTATATTGACCAATTCGGACAGTACAACGGCTCAGACGGCGGATGCTCTGACGGCCATGGTGGATATGTTCATATTAACAAATTCGGACAGTACAATGGCTCTGACAGAGGTGGACAATATGTTTATGTTGACCAATTCGGACAGTACAACGGCTCAGACGGCGGTGGCTCTGACGGCCATGGTGGATATGTTCATATTAACAAATTCGGACAGTACAATGGCTCTGACAGAGGTGGACAATATGTTTATATTGACCAATTCGGACAGTACAACGGCTCAGACGGCGGTGGCTCTGACGTCCATGGTGGATATGTTCATATTAACAAATTCGGACAGTACAATGGCTCTGACAGAGGTGGACAATATGTTTATATTGACCAATTCGGACAGTACAACGGCTCAGACGGCGGTGGCTCTGACGGCCATGGTGGATATGTTCATATTAACAAATTCGGACAGTACAATGGCTCTGACAGAGGTGGACAATATGTTTATGTTGACCAATTCGGACAGTACAACGGCTCAGACGGCGGTGGCTCTGACGTCCATGGTGGATATGTTCATATTAACAAATTCGGACAGTACAATGGCTCTGACAGAGGTGGACAATATGTTTATGTTGACCAATTCGGGCAGTACAACGGCTCAGACGGCGGTGGCTCTGACGTCCATGGTGGATATGTTCATATTAACAAATTCGGACAGTACAATGGCTCAGACGGCGGTGGCTCTGACGGCCATGGTGGATATGTTCATATTAACAAATTCGGACAGTACAATGGCTCTGACAGAGGTGGACAATATGTTTATGTTGACCAATTCGGACAGTACAACGGCTCAGACGGCGGTGTTTCTGACGGCCATGGTGGATATGTTCATATTAACAAATTCGGACAGTACAATGGCTCTGACAGAGGTGGACAATATGTTTATATTGACCAATTCGGACAGTACAACGGCTCAGACGGCGGTGGCTCTGACGGCCATGGTGGATATGTTCATATTAACAAATTCGGACAGTACAATGGCTCAGACAGAGGTGGACAATATGTTTATATTGACCAATTCGGGCAGTACAACGGCTCAGACGGCGTTGGCTCTGACGGCCATGGTGGATATGTTCATATTAACAAATTCGGACAGTACAATGGCTCTGACAGAGGTGGACAATATGTTTATGTTGACCAATTCGGACAGTACAACGGCTCAGACGGCGGTGGCTCTTACGGCCATGGTGGATATGTTCATATTAACAAATTCGGACAGTACAATGGCTCTGACAGAGGTGGACAATATGTTTATATTGACCAATTCGGACGGTACAACGTCTCAGACAGCGGTGGCTCTGACGGCCATGGTGGATATGTTCATATTAACAAATTCGGACAGTACAATGGCTCAGACAGAGGTGGACAATATGTTTATATTGACCAATTCGGACAGTACAACGGCTCAGACGGCGGTGGCTCTGACGGCCATGGTGGATATGTTCATATTAACAAATTCGGACAGTACAATGGCTCTGACAGAGGTGGACGATATGTTTATATTGACCAATTCGGGCAGTACAATGGCTCAGACGGCGGTGGCTCTGACGGCCATGGTGGATATGTTCATATTAACAAATTCGGACAGTACAATGGCTCAGACAGAGGTGGACAATATGTTTATATTGACCAATTCGGACAGTACAACGGCTCAGACGGCGGTGGCTCTGACGGCAATGGTGGATATGTTTATAGTGACCAATTCGGACGGTACAATGGCTCTGATAGAGGTGGACAATATGTTTATGTTGACCAATTCGGGCAGTACAACGGCTCAGACGGCGTTGGCTCTGACGGCAATGGTGGATATGTTTATATTGACAAATTTGGACTGTACAATGGCTCAGACAGAGGTGGACGATATGTATATATTGACCAATTCGGACGGTACAACGTCTCAGACGGCGCTGGCTCTGACGGCAATGGTGGATATGTTTATAGTGACCAATTCGGACGGTACAACAGCTCAGACGGCGGTGGCTCTGACGGCCATGGTGAATATGTTTATATTGACAAATTCGGACGGTACAACGTCTCAGACGGCGGTGGAGATGGTTCCGGCAAAGCCGGGTGGCAAGTCGACGGCTCTCACGGCCGTGGAGATGGTTCCGGCAAAGGCGGGTGGCACTTCAAAGGCTCTTACAGCGGTGGAGATGATGGTGGCAAAGGCGAGTGGTACTACAACGGCTCTTTCAGCGGTGGAGATGATGGTGGCAAAGGCGGGTGGCACTACAACGGCTCTTACGAGTTTGGAACTGACCATCATCTCTAACACGGGCGGTCCAACAGCTCTGATGTTACTTTAACTAAAGATTTAATTTCATTTATTGATGAGTATAATTTTTTTATTGTTTTTTAAAGTCTTGGTTCTTGATTGGCTTTCACAATTGTTTTTGTCCTCCGTATCTGATAGGGATGTGTATCCTTGTGACTACTCCTGTGATTATTTTTGGGACTATTTCTTTGATGCTGATGATTGTGAGGATGATTACGATGATAATTTTTCATATTGGTGGTGGAGGTAGAAGAAGTTCATGAAATAATGGTTATATTTTTGTTCAAGTATATTTTGCTTTTAAGTCATGTACAGGTTGCTGGTATATCTTACTTACTCGACATATAATGGTTACAGGTGTGTCTACTCGCAATTTAAAATTATAATATTCTTCTTGTTTGAAATTTTGAAGCTATAATTGTGACATAATTGAGTAAGGTATGAAGTCTTACAGAAATACTACACGCTCATTATTTTCCTTCATATAAATATGATAGTGAAATGGAAATTTTAATCTAGGCTTTACGCTTTTCATGTTAACGGTAAAACCATTTAAGGGATAGTTGTCTGGGATGGTTAGTTTATTTAGAAATTTTGATTCCACGACTTTCCTAGGCTTACGTCCTAGGTATAACTGGTGTGTGGTATTTGGTATGGTGGCTATATTATTTTGAAACCCGAAATTTTGCATAAATGTTCAGGAAAATCATACCCCGAGGCGGAATAGAGAAATTCATTCTAGCTCCGAATTTGGGGGCGCTACCCCCAAAAATTAAGAAATAAACATGAAAAAAATTATTTTTTGGAAACGGTTCCGACGATTTTGATTAACGATTTAACTTATCACTATAATGTATTTGCTACGGTTTTACTTAAGCACCCCCATCCATCCCTTTGTCTTAATAGTTATTCGACAAAGGAACGGATGCAGAGTAGTGTATTCCTATTCCTTGATCTAAATTACTATTAAGACAATGGGATATTTAGTCCGATGTTCCAAAAATAGGTCTTCAGAAACTCATATTCAAGTAGAAGGTGAAATAATATAAAAAGTAAGAAAATGAATACATCTAGAAGTTATTATTACCGATGGCAAGGAAGACAGTGAAGAAGTGAGTAGAAGAGTCATCCTAGGATGGAAAGCATAGAATAAGTATAAACATCTATTTAGATCTGAAGTAAGCTTAGAAAACAAGACAGAATGATGGACTATGGGCGTACTTCCGGTCACGACATACCTACGGCTCGAAAACATGGAGTAACAGTAACTCGGTATAACTTGAGAAAATTAAGAATTGCACAAAGAAACATGGAGCCTAGTAACATGGAGCGTAGTAACATGGAGCGTAGTATCATGGAGCGTAGTAACATGGAGCGTAGTCACATGGAGCGTAGTAACAAGGAGCGTAGTATGCTTAGAATAACAAGAAAAGAAACGACTGGATCAGAGACCAAACGGGGCTTCATGATATAGGAGAAGTAATTATAAAAAGAAAATGGAATTGGGGAGGTCAAATCTCCAGGTCGAGAGATGAAAGATTAGTCATCTTTTACTCAAGTCATCGTCACACGTTTCAGGGGACGCGGACACATAGACCGACAGACAGACAGACACGAGACCAAAAATGATCCCTGATGTCAGAAACGGATTTCTGTCTTGGAATTTTTAAAATCAGAGGCATTAAATTTGTTCGTCCTCAAAAGTGAACACAATGTTTCCGTTACCTTCGGTAAACTCGGAAGCAATAAATAAAAAAATAAAAAAAATTGACATATGTTATAAATAAAAAGAGAAAATTAAATGAACTACTTCCCTGAACTTGATTACCTTAAGTACTTAATAAAGTAAAAAGTATTTTTGCAATAGATTATTAATGTTGTTAGTTTTATATATTTATGCATTATATGTATATGGTTAGTGTTAAATGTATTTTAATCTTATATGTTGTTATTTAAAGTTTGTGTTTAAGCACTTTGAGTGCATATGGTTGCATCTGTATGAGTAAGCATGTACATATTCACATATGTATGTACCAGAATTATAGTAGGTGTGCAGTGCAGTTGTCTGCTTGCAATATTGAGCTGAGCGTGCATTTTAATCTTAAACAATAAACATTTACATTTATAAACAACTGAAATCAAAAAACTCAAAAATAGTAATATTTATAATTTTTAATTAAAAAGCATTTTTTCCCTGTTTTTCTATTTACCCCCCTCTTAAATGAAAATATGACAAAAATGAACGTAACAACAATAAATTTTAAGAGCTTTCCAAGGACATGCATCATGAAGGGCATATACTATTTTAACTTTTGTACCCCGTTCCCCGTACCACTGTGTACCAATTTGGACCATTTCAGATTTATACCTTCCTGTGGTTGGTCATTATGACCGTGCCAAATTTTGTGCGGATCGGCTCTGCCGTTCAGGATATTTTCTTATATTTTTTAATTTCGAAAATGTCCTTTCCGAGTCGGCAGAAACAATTGACATATACTTCAATGTAGAGCAGTCTTTAATACTTGATTCTGCGATGTTTTTGGAGCTCCAGGACATCTTTAGCAGCTGAATTCAACGAAGTGCCTTGCACCTCCAATTCATCTATCAGCTTTCGCAATTTAAAAAAATGAGCTCGGATAAAATTTAGGTGCGTCAAAGTTTGAACGTTTTCCAGTGCCTGCTTCGCATTTTTAATTGCCATGTTATCCTGTTCGTCGAATTCTTTTAATAGAACTTTCACTTTTTATTGAAGTAATGTCATATCAACTTGTTGTGTCATTATATTGTCAAACTATGTTAATAAAGTTTAGTTGGTTTTAGGAATCTATACGGTGCTACATGTTTTGTATATTTAAACTAAAGCTTAAACTCAATACTTTTTCCTCATCTTGAGGAAGAGGGTCCCTGGCAGCATCTCCTTGAAGACGGACACTCGACTTGAAGCATTAATACAACAATTTTTACCCGATGAAATTAAGTCAGTAGTAGAAATTAAGTCATTTTCACAGCTGGTCAAAATGTCCTTACTTCCTCAGCTACTCGATAAACAGCATGGGCCAAGCAGGTGGTTATATGGACCATTTTACGGTACAACACTATTAAACATTCCCCCGCTTTCAACATGTATGCAGCGCTGTCAATCACAAAAGCCCGCATTCCATCTTCTACACTAAAGTTTCTTTAAAGTCGATTCACGAGGTATTTCACAACCTGCGTTTTTTCCTAGAAATGCTCGGAAGTGCTCATTGTTGAGTTTGTAAAGAGGGATGTAAGCTTACATCATAGCTCGGCAGAGCAGTTAATCCCTAAACCATTTAATATTACTACGAACGTGCAATTGGTTATCCTCTAAGTACGCTACTTATGCCTCATAAAAGTGTCATTGGCGTTGAACCCGACTTAACACTACTTGCGTCTTACCCCAGATTATTTGCTACACGCAGCTTTAAACTCGTCTTTTTTTTGCCTAAGAATTTCTTTATTATTAATATATTCCATAATATTCTCTAACGTGCAATATATGTGAAAATATTCTATGAACCCAGAAATATGCTTTTTTATGTCCTTATAACTTTTGAGGGGGGGGGGGAGGAGAGAGCCCCCAAAATATGAAAATTAGGAATTTTATTGATATTAAAGCAAAGGAAAAAAAAATGCTTTTTATGTCAATTCCTAACCCTAGTAATAACTGTAACACTCACAACATGTTAATCATTGTAATTGTATTAAATAATAAAGTGAAAAAAAAGAACAAAATTCTCAATGTTTTGAGGAGACAAACACACCCACACCAAGCTTTAAGACTTGTGGGGCAGACTAGTGTTGGGAGGGCTAGAGGTGGTTAGAGGTGGTTAGACTAGTGTTGGGAGGGCTAGAGGTGGTTAGACTAGTGTTAGGAGGGCTAGAGGTGGTTAGAGGTGGTTAGACTAGTGTTGGGAGGGCTAGAGGTGGTCAGAGTTGGTTAGAGGTGGTTAGACTAGTGTTGGGAGGGCTAGAGGTGGTTAGACTAGTGTTAGGAGGGCTAGAGGTGGTTAGAGGTGGTTAGACTAGTGTTGGGAGGGCTAGAGGTGGTTAGAGGTGGTTAGACTAGTGTTGGGAGGGCTAGAGGTGGTTAGACTAGTGTTAGGAGGGCTAGAGGTGGTTAGAGGTGGTTAGACTAGTGTTGGGAGGGCTAGAGGTGGTCAGAGTTGGTTAGAGGTGGTTAGACTAGTGTTGGGAGGGCTAGAGGTGGTTAGACTAGTGTTAGGAGGGCTAGAGGTGGCTAGAGGTGGTTAGAGGTGGTTAGACTAGTGTTGGGGGGCTAAAGTAAATAAGCGCTATGTATTTATAAATATATACAGAAGAAAGATTTGACAGGTGAAATGCAAACAAAAATCATTAAAGGCCCATTCACACTTTGATTAAAATTTCTTGTCAATTTTTGAAATTTGCCCTTTGGTGTTGCCATATCACAATTCTTAAAATTATTATTTTATTTATTTATTATATATATATATATATATATAAATACATAATATAGATTGTTTTGTTGTTCTTTTGATGTGCATTTTTTATTTTTTTTATATTTAATTCTTCTTATGAACTAAAGTTTAGATTTTTTAAAATGAATAAATGTTAGTCTCTCCCTGTGAGTTAAACAAGGAGGATTCATTCACTGATTTTTAATTTATTATATATTATTTAATTTATTGTGACAATCCAAAGTATGGAAATAATGTTTATGTGAGTTTTGTAATAAAGATGTTTGTGATTTTTTAATTGATAAAAATTGTGAATTTATTCTAAATCAGACAATGTCATAGAGAGTATAACAAGGTATTTATTTTTATTTTTACTATGTTACATTATTTATATTTATACCAAAAATAAAATAAAAACTATATTTTAATTCAATTTTTCACCATTGTATTTATAAAAAAAAAAAATGTATACAAAATATGTTTTGAATTTTAATGTTATAGCCTAAAGAAGCCCTTAATTAGGGCGAAATATAGCTGCTTGTTTTTAAAAAATGGAAAAGGAGGAGTAAGCAAATTATTTATTTTAACCCTTAATTGACCAAGAGAAAATATATATTTACAACAATTTAAATAATAAGGTTTACCATCAAGGAGGAAAAAAATTATAAAATCCTGTTAAGTAATTTTTGAGCAAATTTTCAATAAATACTGGCAAACACAAAATTATTTTGGCTCCTGCTATAAAAATGTTGCCCACCATTGGTCTATTTATTTATTTATTTATTTATTTTATATTGGATGACTAGCGACATGGCCATTTACACCCAAACACAGTTAATTTATACAATTATTCAATCAACAAAGAATAAAAAGGAAAAAAAAGGGGGAAACAAACAAATTACAAAAATAAAAAATTACAATTAAAAAAAAAAAAAAAGAGATTAAACAAAGTAGCTGTGGAGAAAAAAAAGAATAAAAAAAAAAAAAGAAAAAAGAATAATGGTAATTTAGTACTAAATATTAAGATAAATTATATAATAAATAATGATAAAAATATGAGGCAAATAAATAAATTGATGAAGATTGGATAGTATTCAGAATATTATACCTTTCTAAGTATAAGATCCATTAAATAAATAGTTGATAAATGATAGTCAATAATAATTTAAGTAATATTGAAATAAGGCCAGAGCCAGATAGAACCATGATTCTGAATTTCCACTAACTTATGATTTAAGTTCATGTAATTGAGCTCTCTTTTTTTTTTTTTTTTTTTCATAGTTCCTGGAAAATTTCCGCTTCTTTTAGATACAGAAAAACTCGTCCGATTATTTTTTCGTCGTCGCATAGTGCCTCCTGTGTTGTTGTTGGAACTTGGTGTTTGTCTCTTAGATCTTGAAGACCTGGGCAGTCACATAGAATATGTGCCACAGTCAGAATTGCATTACATCGTCTACATTTGGGCACTTCTTTGTCTCTCGAAAATAAATAGCTGTGAGTCAGTCGCGTGTGTCCAATTCGAAGGCGGCATAAAATGTTTTCTTCATGTCTGTTTTGTCGGTGCGCAGTCGTCCATTTTGAAATTGTTGTTTTTATTGGCCTCAATTTGTTCTCTCTACACAAGTTCCAGTTCTTTTGCCACACCTCCTTTATAGCTGCGTTGATAGAAGCATATAAATCTTTAGCGTAGACCGCCGTTTGAGTTGGAAGTCCGTCCATTGTTGCGGTTTGTGCCAACCGATCGGCGCTTTCATTCCCTGGAATTCCTGAGTGTCCAGCGACCCAGAAGAACTGAGCATTGATTCCATTGTCATGAAGGCATTGTCGGATTTTGAGGACTGTCTGATTTTCACTGTACAATTTGCCTAAAGCTTGAAGAGAACTCAAGGAGTCAGAGTAGACAACGATACTTCTTATTCCTTCTACTGCCGCAAAATATATTGCTTGATATATTCCTTCTAGTTCAATGGTACATATCGAACTTTGCCTCGTGCATGAAAACTGTCTCATAATGGATTCATGTGTGAATGCACATCCACTTCCTTGCTGGCTCTTTGATCCGTCAGTGTAAAATTTTGCCATATTGTAATGGGTGGAGGATATTGATATATGTTCTTGTGCGTAGACACCTGGTGCAGTTTGAGCTCTGGTGCGATTCCCATTCCGACCCGTCTTTGGTTTTTTACAGCCCATGGAGAGGTATCAGGCTGCCGAAAAATGGAGGGTTGAGGCAACTGTGTTAAGTTATAAAAATTTAGAAGCTTATTAAATCTTAAATAAAATGGCAATGATCTGAAATTTTTTGTTTCATAGAGGAGGGTAAATTTCGTGCTTTTGAGAAGAGGATAGATCATATTGTCCGGGAATTGCAAAATTCGATGTCCATATCGGAGGAGAAGCACGTCACGTCTAGCAGAGAGGGAAGGCTCATTAGCTTCAACAAGGAGACTTTCGATGGGGCTGGTTTTAAAAGCTCCAGTTGCTAAGCGAATACCTGCATTGTGGACAGCATCCAATCTCACCAGGCATGTTGGTTTTGAACTGCCATAAACTATACACCCATAGTCAATCTTTGATCTTATGATTTGACGGTATAAATAAAGAAGTGACGCCCTGTCCGCTCCCCATTTATATGCCTGGATCTGTCGCAATAGATTAAGATCTTTCATGCATTTAATACGGAGATATTCGATATGGGATTTCCAAGAAAGTTTCTTGTCGAAAATTAACCCTAAATACTTAATTTCATCAACCACTGGAATTTTTTTTCCGTATAATGTTAGTTTTAATTTAGATTGAAATTTAGATTTTCTTTGCCTGGAGAAAAGAACACATTTGGTTTTAGATGTGGAAAATGTGAGACCAGTGGAGGAAGCCCAAGCACTTAGTTTGTCAATGCAGTTCTGTAACACTGGTGTTGCTAGCTCTGATGTTTTTGCTCTGAAGACAATGGTTATGTCATCCACAAACAGGAAAGGTTCTACAAACGAGGGAACTGATTGGACTGCTTGTGTTAGCGCCAATATAAACAATGTAACACTTAAGACTGCCCCCTGGGGTACTCCATTTTCTTGGACATGCTTATTAGACAGTGTGCCTCCCACTCGCACACTGAAGGACCTGTCAGAGAGGAAATTTTTTATAAAAAGGGGCAGGTGCCCTCTGAATCCTAGATTGAATAATTGTTTTAGAATTTCATAGCGCCAGAATTTTCAATAAATACTGGCAAACACAAAATTATTTTGGCTCCTGCTATAAAAATGTTGCCCACCATTGGTCTATATAAGTATTTAATTTGATATTTATGCTTATTCATTATTTATTTCAATTGAATAAATAATCTGGCATTGGTGGAAAATATTTAAAAACGATGAATTTTGTATTAACTTGGTGGGTCCTTACTGAGGCCTCCTAGAGCCCGTGCGGGCCCTCGGCAAATGCCGACTTGCCGACCTGGCCAGTCCGACACTGCCTAAGTAAGATCATCTATTTAATAAAATTGGGGGGGGGGGGGATATAGTTCGAGTTTAAAAAAAAATCTTATTCAATTAATAAATTTGTCACTGTCGCTAAAAGATTCGTAATTTACACTGGAGTCAGTAGTGAAGTTGCACGTTTCCGTTACCCCGATTTTGAACCACTTCCTGAATTTCAATCTTCCCCAAATTTTGTACATGGAAAAAATTGAGGTGAATAATACAGAAACCAAAATACGCCAGTCAAAAACTAACAAAGCAAAGTAATATAAGACCAGTAAAAAGAGTAATTTCTTACACTTTGAGTATCCGCCATTTTGGAACGGGAGTAGATAGGAAAATCGGGTTTGCAGAAAATGTTTTCTTTTTTAAAACCTTTCCAAAAATGTATCCCTTTATGGGTGTCCTAATTTAAAATTTCAAAGTTGAATCCAATATGGCGGCAACCAAAATGGCGGAAAAAATTATTACTCACCAAAAAAGTTAGTTTTTAATGAATGATAGAGATATCCGCAAACCGGAACTTAATATCTCAATTATAACAGGAGATATTAAGTCGTTTCCGGCTTTTGGATCACCCTGTATAGGTAAAAAATGGGAGGGGGCCCACGGCTAAATTTTGCCGAGGGCCCAGAAAGCTACCAGTCCGACACTGTACTTAGGTATTTTTTGTTAGCAGAAATCTGTTAGACATCTTATGTAGATAAATCTTCTGTAGAAAATCATTGTTAAAAGAGGAAGCTGAGGTAGGTAAATCAGATCAAATACTTGAAACTAGATGACCTAAAAAATATTGCTCTCAGAAATTAATTTTGAACCACCCATTCTCAATTTAAAAAGGGAGTTATAAAAATCATTTTTTAACATAGTTTTTTGTAGATTTCAAATAAATAAAGAAAAAAATAGACTGCCAATTAGTGTGGCACATATCTTCCTCGCATCCTATCATGTACTTTATTGTTATAATGTTTATTGTGTAAAAACTATTAATAGTTTTAGCGATCTTAAACACTTCATAGCGGTGTCGCTGTTGGTTTTACTGAAAAATTGTGTTTGAAAAAAATGTTTGTCTCATTGAATAGATGAAGTTAGATTTTTTTCCCAACCTAAAATTCCAATTTTAAATTTGAAGTTCACGTTGACGCGAGCGTTGCTCGTGAACGATTGGACGGATAACGTTGTCCAACGAACTCGTCCTGGGGATTGGTAAAATGAACATGTCTACCAAATTTCATCAAAATCGGTTGACATTTACTCAAGTTATCGTCGCACGTTTCATAATTCGCGGACACACAGACCGACAGACAGACAGACACGAGACCAAAAATGTTCCCTGATGTCTGAAACGGATTTCTGTCTTGGAATTTTTAAAATCGGAGGCATAAAAGTTTTTCGTTATCAAAAGTGAACACAATGCTTCCGTTACCTTCGGTAAGCTCGGAAGCAAAATATTAATCATATTTGAAAGAAATAAACATAAATGTTTAAAAGACGATTAAAGTTATCTGAAAAAGCATCTCAAAGCAGATTGCAGTGGCGATCCTATGGGGGGGCAAAGGGGGCTTAAGCCCCCCCAGAAATCAAATTAGCCCCCCCTTAGGAATCAAATTAGCCCCAATTAGTTTGACATTACCCCTAAATAAATATGAGTAGATAAGCAAAAATTTAACAAGTCGTAAATATTATTTTATTTATTAGACTGGATATTTTTTTAAAATCCTTTCCATAAATAATAATTATAATAATAAATAAATGTAACATATAATGACGATTTGGTAGTTTTAAGTATTAATTTTTACGTCGTCGCGGGGGTGAGGAGACGTCCTCCCAATGTTTGATATGTAATAAAGAATTCTACCTTAAAAAAGATTACAACATCTAAACCGTTTTTACTTTTCTGTCCATATTTTATCATTAATACGTGTTCTCAATTGTGTGTCATTTTGATAATCCATGTTGCACTGAACAGTGAATAACAAATTTAGAATCTGAAGATGGATATTAAGTAGCCAAAACCTGTAATTAGTTATTACAAATATTTTGTGTGAAGACCTAATGTTTCATCCCAAAATGATTACGGATATGGTATTTATTGTGTGGGGTAAATCTGCATTATATGCCCGCTTTCGTATTTCAAAACGTCCGATTTAATTCGTTTTTTTACATTACTAAAACGATTTCCGTTGTAGCATCTCAATAAATCCGATCTTTTTTTAACTAAAATTTTTCTATTTTAGGGAAAATTATGGAAGTTTATGGTTAGTTTCGGTTAAGGTTAAATCTTTTTGACTTTCTATTTGCCACATTACACGTGGGACTTTGTGTATTTAAAAAAAAAAAAAAAAAAAAAAAAAAAAATCTAATTTTATTGAAATGCTACAACCGGAATTGTTTTTACAATGTACTGTACAGGGATACTGTAAAAAAGATAAATTCTGTAAAAAGGAACAGTTAAAAAAATGAAGTAAATCGGCTCGTACAAAATAGGTGGGCCAAATAATGCAGTTGATGTCCGAAAACTTCATCTAAAGTCTTTCTTTATCAAATTTAAACTTTATCCAAATTTTTCCTAGGGCCTCCACTTTCGTCTGGGGGCTACAATAGCTCAACAAAAAAAATCTTGAAAAAAATGCTTGATTGCTATAACCTGCTCTATTTAATCAACTATGATTAGGTGCACATCTTATATTATCTTACAATTACTATTTTTAAAGTTGTATTAAAATTCTTTTAAAAATACTTGTCTTCATATTTTTGTGCCAACTAAATACACCATAAGTTTACTTTACTTTATGACAAAGTATTAAAATCAAATTTCACCTCAGATGCGAGAGATGCGCATAAAAACGTTGTTTTGAGAGGTAATATTTTCAAAATTTTCCTTCCAATAATGCACTGCCATCGACGCCCGCATGTTAATTTTAACATTTCTGTTATTTATAAATATTACCTTTTTGACACTTCTTTAAATTGTTACTCCCCTTATAAAGAAAACAGAGGGGAGTAACAATCTAAAGAAGGTGTACCCAATGTTCTCCTTAGACTGTTACTCCCCTTATAAAAAAAACATAAAGGGGATATTCATTTATCCCTAATTACATTGGACTAAAAATCACTTTTTCATTATAGTTATTTAGTTAATGTCATTTATATTCGAAAAACACACAGGGGAGTAAAAATCTAAAGAAGTACCCAAATTTACATGGTATATGTTATACTCTAGTTAAATTATTATTATTTAAAGACCAATACTTTCTTTTGTGATGATATGGTAAGTATCATAGTAAACTGTTTAAATGTGCCTCCAATTATACTTACAATAGAACTGACTTCCCAGTCCCAGTTCAATAACAATTATAACATTATTGTATGAAAGTAATTGTTTAGCCTGAACGAAAAAATTGCATAGAAATGCCTCTGGGAAGGACTGCAATAACTTAAATCATACAAATGAGTTCTTCCTGGTATATTAAAATTTATACTAAACCCACAAAACATGGGGGGCTTTAGCCCCCCCAGAACTTTTGACCTAGGATCGCCAGTGGCAGATTGTTACTTATGTATTAGGAAAAAAAATGCTGATGGAAATTTTCCCGAACAATAAAACCTGTACTAGAAAATTTGAGGGTTGAATTAATTTCATATTTAATAAAGGTATTTACAAAAAAAAAATTGCAATATAACATGGTAGCAGAATGTAATTTTCAAAATATTGTCGGAGAACAAATCAAACTTAGCTTTAAATCGAGAAATAAATCTGTTTTTTCTGAATCAAATTTAAATCGCATTCTAAGTGATCAATTTGATCAGCTGCAAAATGAATTTGATTACACAAATTTATCAGTAAACTATATTGAGTTTCGAATCAATAAATATACCCCATTGAAGGTATCATCATATATTGAATTAACGGAGATTTTAAAAAATAAAAAAGCTATAAGAAATTTTAATGACAACCGATGTATTTTCTACAGTGTGTTGGCAAAATTTGTAAAACATAATCCACAAAATGTTAAGAGTTATAAAAACCTTATACATAAATATAATGTTAGTAGTGTACAGTACCCAGTTACTTTTAAAACTATTTGAAGATTTCAATATGAAAATAGAAAACATCAAGTTACTAAAAATATATTTGGTCTGAGCCAAAATTCAATTGTATTTCCTATCAAAGTAGTTAAATATGAGGGAAAAAACCATACTGATCTACTCTTGTTACAAAATGGTCAAAATAGTTATTTATGCACCTAGGGAGTAAAGTAAGCCATTATTCCCTGAGCGAAAAAGTTGGTTCTCGAGGCGAAGCCGAAGGAATAACTCTAATTAGCTCCCGAGGCGCAGCCGAGGAATAATGGCACTTTACTCACGAGGTACATACAATATTTGGTACTTCTTTAGATTGTTACTCCCCTATGTTTTTTTAGAATATAAATGGCTTTGACTAAATAAATATAAAGACAAAGGGTTGTTTAGTCCAATCTACTTTAGGACAAAGGAATATCACACTTCTGTTTTTATAAGGGGAGTAACAGTCTAAAGAAGAATATTCCTTCACCTTCTTTAGATTGTTACTCCCCTCTGTTTTATTTATTAGGGGAGTAACAATCTAAAGAAGTGCCCAATATTTTATCTCCAGTAGGAAGAAAATACACATTTTCGTCCATTGCACACTTTTTAGGGTCCGTAGGCAAAACCAAGGACCCTTATATTTTCCTGCTTGTGTCTGTCCGTCCGTCCTCTCGCGTGCTCTCACGGCTACACCTTTCGTCCAATCACTTTGAAATTTGGCATATATGTGTCTTGTACCTGCCCACATATTTTAAAAATATAGCGACTTAAAAAAAAAAATTTTCGAAAAAAATTAGGGTAAAAAAACTTAAGGGTAAAATTCATTTTTTTTTTTCGACACCGTGAGGGGTATCATATGAAAGGGTACGTCAAGCTGATTACAAAAATATATAATTCTTTGGATATAACTTTGATAGGGCGAGCGTAGGCAAGTTTGAAGTGGGTGTGAAACGTGTCCTCCCCCCCCCCCCCCCCCCCCCTTCTATCTCGCTTAAGTGAAGTACAACAAATCTGAAAAATTTCCTGAACATTCTTCGACCAAAAGTAAAGATACCACTTTTTGGAAATTTCGAAAAAATATTATTTTATTTTTTATTGACAAAATACGTTTTTTTATTATGGTCTTTCGATGTATTTATATGGTTGTAGTCCGGTTCAGTGGCAAAAAAATACTTTATCAGAGTGTGTTTTGAGAATATCAGACCCTTAGAATGGTTCAAAGTAAGCTTTTTAGAATTTTAAAAAAACACTGTTTATACACTTTACAGTTAAACTCTATATAGTGTGGCCTACGGACCCTCGCTGTGTGCTGACTAGCACACACTTGACCTGTTTATTATTTATTATTTTAATAAATAACAGTAATTATTAGCACTTTTAGTAGCAGATATAAGAGATTCAATATTAAAAAAAAAAATAGAATTGGAATTAAACTCAAATAGAAGGTTATTTAAATGCAGGTTATAAACAATGAATCTATGATAAACATGGTCAAAAAAGCGCAGTGCCGCCAACCTGATTTCAACAACTTCATTACATTAGCCATTCATTTTCTACTGTTTACAAAATAATTAAGTTGCAATCTTTACTTTTTTGCCCTACTTTACTTTTTCGCCCTACTTTTTGAATTCAGGGATGAAAAGACCTATTTTAGTCCCTCTAAACTATTTCAAAATCATAACTTTTTGTCCCTAATGGAGATAAAAGTCATTATTGTTTCATTAGAGATTTAGTTAGACTCATTTATTCTCAAGTCAGTAGAGGGAAAAGGAGACTTCCATTTTTAAATCCTATCTTACACTATTTTATAATAAGGATACATTTTCAAACCATAAGAGTTGTGCCAGAAAAATCAATCGTCTAAAATAATCATGCCTGAAGAAAACAAGGCAAAAATCAAATTTTATCAATATGAAACTATGGCTGAGATGTTGCCAATAGTGTTGCGATACAGAAGCAATATTATCTCCAAGTTTCCAATAATTGATGATAGTGAAAAAACAGATATAAAGATAGAGCGTAAGAACTCATTAAATGAGTTCTTACTGCATTTACATAAAGGCAGCAAAAGAGCTTCAAAATTATAACTACGACGTCGGAACCCTTTTTATACAGAGGCAAAATTTCCGCTCACCATTTTGTGACTCAATTAAGAGTAATAGCAAAAGATATTTGTAAAATATATCGTACAAACATACCTATAAAACCTTTAACCAAAAAAAGAAATAGTTATTTATGTCACTAGGCAGCAAAATGGAATTTTGCTGACAAGTTTTTTAAGTTTTAGTTCCTCGCCTTCGGCTCGGATAGGCTAAACAAATTTACTGCTGAGGAGAAGCCGAGGCAGGAAATTTACTATTTTACTAACGAGGCGAAGCCGAAGCAGGAAAACGTTAATTACCTGCTGAGGTGTAACCGAAGCAGGTAATCTTTAAACGAGTCACGAATGTTTCCTTTGCTGCATAGTTACATACAATATTTTATCTACTAACGGCGGAAAAATTACACTCAAGATTTTATTACTTGATTTAGAGGGCAATAAATTTTCCTTGTATGATGTTGCAATATTTGCATTTGGGTGGCGTGTTATCAAACAAGTCTTCAACGTCTTGCACAACATTATCATCCATATTTTTATTTAAACTTAAAAAACCTAATTAACCAATTTATCAAAATAATAACAGAAAACTACTAAATTATTATCATCTTTTTTTGATAGATAAAAGATTCAAAGCAATGAAAGTTGTAACACCATACTTCCATTCCATCATGGAAGTAAAAATCAAATTGATGACTCGAAAGTTTGAGTAAGTGTAATGACTCGAAAGTTAAAACAAAACAATCAGTGTTGCCACTTTTTTTTATTAACAGCTGTTTCTTATCTCAATTTTTAGCGATTTTTTAAAAATAATCACTGTGAAATAATAATATTAGTTTTATTATTGGAACGAAGTTCCTTATGGCTCGTTCTGGAGCCCGGGAGTGAATTAAAAAAAAACGACCAAAATCACCGTCACGAAATCTACCGATAACGATAACTTGAGTAAAAGATCACCAAGTTAGTTGAAATTTGGTACACATGTTCATTTTACCAATGCCCAGGCTAAGTTCGTTGGAAAT
Source organism: Gerris lacustris (assembly GCA_951217055.1). Classification (NCBI taxonomy): domain Eukaryota; kingdom Metazoa; phylum Arthropoda; class Insecta; order Hemiptera; family Gerridae; genus Gerris; species Gerris lacustris. Next base: position 1,677,624 of record OX578281.1, on the reverse strand, counting down.
CATAACCGCCCAATTGTTCCCGCGCAACGCTCGCGTAAACGTAAGCTTCAAAAAGACGGGAAAAAATGTTATTATGGAAACTTGTTACTTGACTTGTTTAAAAGTAAAATTGATCTGTGCTGACGCTTATTTCAATATATTAGGTATATTATTATAATACTGCGTATTTAATCCAAGAAAAAATTCTAACTTCATCTATTTAATGAGACAAACAACTTTTTAAATATTTTTTTTTAGTAAATCGAACACTGACACTGTAATGAAGTGATAAAGATCGCTAAATTTATTAAAGTGGAAATTATTAAACGTTTAATAATTTCAAGATAAAAAGAACTTTTTATATACTAAGTTTTTAAATTTTCTGTTGAATCATATGTAATGTTGATAATATAATTGTTATTGTTATATATAATATATTATAATGTTAGTGAAAAAAAAAAAAAAATGGTTCCAAATTTATTTACTTCACATAAATTACAACCATCTAGACAGCTGATCTTAAACTTATAAAAGGACAAATCTTTGTACAACGGATCTCCCCAACACCAAATCTAAACCGTGTCATCGATATATTTGAAATAATATAAATAATATAATCGATAAATAATATAATCGATATATTTCCTGTTTTGCTGTCATTCAATGTTTATCCCTTATTTATAAAAATCGAAAATTTGAAACCCGTCAAAATGAAGATTGTAAATATGGGACATGGCAAAACAAATAAAATAACTTGCGGATTTTTTCCTAACTAACTTTCCATACAGCAAAATTTGCTGAAAAAAAAGTATTAAAATAATGTATTGTCATCGTGTTCTGAGCTATGCTAAAAGTTTCAAATGTCTAGCTATTCGGGAAGTTAGTTAAAAATCGATTGCCAGATTTGTACCGGACAAACAAACAAACAAACAAACTAGAAAGCAAGCTAATAAAAACGTAGTAAAAAAAATATAACAATTGTAGAAAATGTTTAATTTTCTGCGCCATTTTGTAAAAAAAAACATCAACATTTTGCATGGCCCCCTCTTAAAACTATATTTCTGCTGTTACTAAAAATGTGCGGTCTGATGGGCCAAAGAAAAAAAAATAAGAATAGCAAATTGATCGGATTTACTGGGAATCCATAATGGCAGCTAATTCTTCCTGTCACTGGGGAATTTTTTTTAAAATTTTGAGTGGGGTATCAAATAAAAGCTATTGAAGAGCAATATTTTTTTTTTTTTTATTCCGGGGGGCTTTTACACCCGAAGACGCAGGCCACTTAGGTGGGCCCATTGAACAAACCCGGGTTAGGGACCGAAATTTTCACACTCGTGTGAAGATATGGTCGTTAACCATGACTCCCCTCTTGGTGGTAACTGGTAATACAACCAGGAGTGTCATCATCATGGTTTCCAGGCCGAAATCTGGTGGCGCCACTCTTTGAGGAGCTTTCCAATTGTTTAAACAATGGTGGGTGGACATTGAGCCCCCCGCTCAATGTTCACCGCCATGGCCCCCCACCTGGTCCGGGAATCGAACCCAGAGCTGCGGTCACCTTCTGACCCTGCTCGATGCTGCTTAACTTGCGTTATTGCACGGCAAGCGCTCTAGCCTCCGAGCCACCCAGGCCTGAAAAGTAGATTATTAAAATGTATAACACTTGTGGAAAGTGTTTAATTTTTCTTGCCAGTTTGTCAAAAACCTAGGGATGGGTCGATAACGTAATTTCTTGAACCTGATCGAACCAGGTACTGATCCTCGGCTAAACCTGGTTCGAGTACCTCGTACTTTTAGTACCAGGTTCTCGTTCTATATCCGATGCTGGAAATCTGGAACAAAAACGGAGCTAGCCATTATTCTATCACTAAACTGAGCTGCTCCGGATTAATCTTGTACTTTTTTTATGTTATGTATTTGCGATTTGTGTTTAATTTCTTTATTTATTTATTTCTTGCACAAAAAAATAAAATCGTTTGGTGTACGACTTGTTTTAATTATAACTAGGGAGCTCTGCCTCCTACTCGCTTCGCTTGTAAACCGCTGCCTTGAACCTTCGCACAATTTGACAATTTGACACGTTTGTTTGTTTACAATCTTTTTACTTTCTCATATAAAGAGAAAATATTGTGATGGGGCAAAAACTCTATTTTGAGATTTTGATGGATTTAAACGTTTTGAGGTCCCCTGAGTCCAAAAAAGTGGTTTGAAAAAATGTCTGTCTGTCTGTGCACGCGCGTGGAGCCTAAACTACTGGGCCGATGTTGACGAAATTTGGCATACAGGATTCTGAATTCTGAGCCCCTCGCACCCGCACTCCGTACCTGATCCAGGATTCTGAATTCTGAGCCCCTCGCACCCGCACTCCGTACCTGATCCAGGATTCTGAATTCTGAGCCCCTCGCACCCGCACTCCGTACCTGATCCAGGATTCTGAATTCTGAGCCCCTCGCACCCGCACTCCGTACCTGATCCAGGATTCTGAATTCTGAGCCCCTCGCACCCGCACTCCGTACCTGATCCAGGATTCTGAATTCTGAGCCCCTCGCACCCGCACTCCGTACCTGATCCAGGATTCTGAATTCTGAGCCCCTCGCACCCGCACTCCGTACCTGATCCAGGATTCTGAATTCTGAGCCCCTCGCACCCGCACTCAGTACCTGATCAAGGATTCTGAATTCTGAGCCCCTCGCACCCGCACTCCGTACCTGATCCAGGATTCTGAATTCTGAGCCCCTCGCACCCGCACTCCGTACCTGATCCAGGATTCTGAATTCTGAGCCCCTCGCACCCGCACTCCGTACCTGATCCAGGATTCTGAATTCTGAGCCCCTCGCACCCGCACTCCGTACCTGATCCAGGATTCTGAATTCTGAGCCCCTCGCACCCGCACTCCGTACCTGATCCAGGATTCTGAATTCTGAGCCCCTCGCACCCGCACTCCGTACCTGATCCAGGATTCTGAATTCTGAGCCCCTCGCACCCGCACTCCGTACCTGATCCAGGATTCTGAATTCTGAGCCCCTCGCACCCGCACTCCGTACCTGATCCAGGAATCTGGTACTGTTACTAGCTGTGTTTTTGGACAGTATCAACTTACCATTAATCTTGTACTTTTTTTATGTTATGTATTTGCGATTTGTGTTTAATTTCTTTATTTATTTATTTCTTGCACAAAAAAATAAAATCGTTTGGTGTACGACTTGTTTTAATTATAACTAGGGAGCTCTGCCTCCTACTCGCTTCGCTTGTAAACCGCTGCCTTGAACCTTCGCACAATTTGACAATTTGACACGTTTGTTTGTTTACAATCTTTTTACTTTCTCATATAAAGAGAAAATATTGTGATGGGGCAAAAACTCTATTTTGAGATTTTGATGGATTTAAACGTTTTGAGGTCCCCTGAGTCCAAAAAAGTGGTTTGAAAAAATGTCTGTCTGTCTGTGCACGCGCGTGGAGCCTAAACTACTGGGCCGATGTTGACGAAATTTGGCATACATGTTCAGAAAAATCATACCCCGAGGCGAAATCGAGAAAGAATTTTAGCTCCAATTTTAGGGGCGCAACCCCCCCCCCCCCCCCCCCTCCAAAAAAAACCCTGTAACAATTATTTATCGAAAACGATTCCGACGATTTTGATTAAAAAATTCTAAAATTTAGTACATTTAAATACAAATCTAACGATATAAGCCGTTTTCCCGGGGAATTTCTAGTTCCTGAGAAAATAGCTTTAAACGCGGACAGAGAGAGGCCAGGTTCGATTCCCCGCCGATGTAAAGTTATTTTTATAATTATTTTGATAAATTGGTACTTTTTTACTTTAGCACCCCCCCCCCCCCCCCCCCCCCTATTCCTTTGTGTGAATAGTTATTTAGACAAAGGAACATATTCAGAGGGGCATACATTCCTTAGTCTAAACTACTATTAAGACGAAGGGATATTTATTCCAATGTACCTTGGGACAAAGGAATATCTCACTTGTGTATATAATTGTGATCATATCCCTTAGTCTAATCAACTATTAAGATAAAGGAATATTAAATATAAAACTGCCCCAGGAGTCTCAATGTCTTGGGGAGACAAACACACAAACCTTTGAGACTTTTGTAGGGCAGACTATAGTTTAGAACCAAGGGGGGTGCTAAAGTAAAAAAGTGCCGATAAATGTTTATGAACTCGTATATGAGAAAGTTTGTTTGAGTTGTCTCGGACCGATATTTTAATTATATAGATGGACTATTATTATACACATTTTAAAATCAATTTTCCAAATTTTATTTTAAACCTAAAATCACGCTTATCGCTGTTTAAAATTGCATTAGAATTGTAATTTATATTCTTCATTTTTCGAAAAATGAAACATTGGAACAACATAAAAATATGTTAATACATATCTATTATAAATTATAAACAAAACATAGTTATTTGAATAGTTATTAGTGGATTCAATATTTAATATTCTTTTTAGATAAGATAAAAAAGGAATAAATACAGAGACTCATGTTTAAAGCTGGAATAAAAGCTCCTTTGTTTGATGTGGCTGCATCTTATCTCCAAGGAGTTGAAATGATAAAAGAGAAAAACGAAGGGAGGGATGAGTAATACGTGTCCATATAACAGTGCGCTAGTAAGACGCTGAGTAGTAAGATTGAGAGTGAGAAATTAGTTAATAGAATAGAATGCGAATGACCTGTTTTTAGGAGTCAAGTGAGTAAGAGGTGGTTAGAGGTGGTTAGAGGTGGTTAGAGGTGGTTAGAGGTGGTTAGAGGTGGTTAGATGACCTGTTTTTAGGAGTAAAGTGAGTAAGAGGTGGTTAGAGGTGGTTAGATGACCTGTTTTAGGAGTAAAGTGAGTAAGAGATATGAATGTCCTTGGGAGGGGGTTGAGCTAGTGCAGTAAAGTGTAGTATAGGGAGGGGTGGGTGAGGAGTGAGGGTAACACGGAACAAAGTCTCTAGCCCTGAGTCCGTATTCGAATCCATATTTATTTACCAACATAAGATATTTAGGAATTGAGTTAGTAGTTGGTGCCCGGTGCCTCCTTCACAATACATAGGTACATTTTTAACCAGGTACTGAAAGTACCTGGCTAATTTCTAAAGTACCCGATACTCGTACCAGATACTTCACAGTACCAGGTTCAAAGTATCAGGTTGATCCTTTTCGATCCATCCCTACATAAAACATTTATATTTGGCGCCCCCCCCCCCCCCCCCATTTATTCGAATTTCATGTTCACAATACCAACAAAACCCTTTTCACGTGAGACTTCACGCACAACCAATTTATTTCATTATGTGGACTTAAAAAATATTTTTATTACTCCTAAACTGTATTGAAAAAAATGTTACGTCCAACGGGTTATGAAAAGTGCTATTTTTAGAGCTGCAATCTTTCCAGGGTTGGACTAGCCTATATGGGGCATCATGTATAGAAATGCAAAAACTAACAAATATAATGCATACATAATTAAAGTGTTTCTTGTATGTATATTGATATAAATTGCATTATTTATGAATTCTTTTTCATTTCATACTCTCTTGAAAAACCAGATACGCTACATCGAAGCCCAGGTAATCTACAACAGATACATACCCCCAAGATTCCCAAAATCGACCTCTACACAGCTGTGTCTCAAAATAGAGGACTGAAGATGGAAATTGTATTAAGAGAAAACTTACAAAATGAAGAAGAATCCATAATTGGTGCATTTTTTTTTTATCAATTTATAGAAAAGACTTTAATTATATGTGCCAGTTGTTTTCATTTCTATACATGATGCCCTGTATAGGCTAGTTCAACCCTTTGCAGATATATGCTTCTTAGTACGATTAAAATCCACTAGATCTAAATGCGTTTTATTTGTTTTTTTGTTTTTTTATAGTGTAACCTCTTTAAGGTTTCTTTTTCTCAAAATCTTAAGTACGTACTAATATTTGTTATAATTATATTGATTAATATTTAATGTTTTTCCATTGTCTGCTACCTCGGAAAAAATAGCATATGCTTCACGACTGTGAAGTTTATTTTCTTTACGTTGGCAATATTTACTGTCTCGGGGTGCCTCAAGGTATTGATAACCTGTATTGGGTCTTTGGCATTTTTGGCCTATATTAACGAGCTATCGTCGTTATCAGGTAAGAATAGTGATGCGTTTGATTAGTGTGGTCTCTTTGCCAATGACTGTGCACTTTATTATAGAGGAAAGAACTGGAGGGTATTATATAATCGGGCTAGTAAAGGAATTTCTATAATAAAATAATGGCTAGATGTTAACTTATTAACATTAAACATAGATAAAATGAAGCATATTGCTTTTTATTTTGATACTAGAGGACAACCAGACAAAGACCTTAATCTTATATAACATGACTGTGACTTGACTCAAAATAACTGTACTTGTACTGCATGCATAGACAAAGTACCATATAAGCACCCCAGGGGTAAACTGTGTTAGGTCACAAAAGCAATTTTTCAGTAGAGACATTTTAAGATTTTTTTTGTAATAAAATAATTACAAACAGACCAAGGATAATTTCTATCTTAATGATAGTAATTTATTTTATTACTTGAAACACTATCCGTGGTCTGTTTGTAATTTTTTTATTACAAAAAAAAATCTTAAAATGTCTCTACTGAAAAATTTGTTTTTTGTGACCTAACACAGTTTACCTCTGGGGTGCTGATATATTAAATATCTCGGCATATTAATAGATCAGAATCTAAACTGGAAGCATCATATACACAGCTTAGTTGCAACAATTAGGAAACTAGTCTATTACTTGGTAGTACTGAGGAAATTTGCCAAACTAAGAACATTAAAACTAGTATACTTTGCACTGATCTACACACAATTACAATCACTTCAAGTGATTACAATCACTTCTCAACTATGGGATATGTGCCTAAAGCTTCGACCAATCTAGAACCCCTACGTGTTATTCAGAAAAAAAATAATAAACATTTGTTTACACAAACAAAGGCGATATAAATCAGAGAAGTGTTTTGGAGATTTTAAAGTTTTGCCTCTTGATACTTTATACAGACGATCGCTATAACTCTACTTTTTTAACGAAGATAAAATTTATGTAAATCATAAATTCAACACAAAAAGAAATGCTCAAAATAAGTTAGTAATACCGAATTGTAAAAGTACTAAGACAGAACACTTTTGCCTGTATTTCGCCCAAACTATTTAACCAGTTACCCCAGAAAATTAGAGAGGAAAAAGATAAAAAATACATTTTAAAAATCGATTAAATGAAATTATAAATAATATAGTATGGCTCGATTGATTCCTAATACTTCAATTCTACTAAACAAAATATTTTCTCCAAAGATAGGTAAACATAAAACATATCTTTTCTATAAAATTTATATCTACAGCAGATTTTTATGTATGTATGTGTGTGTGTACGTGTATATATTTATGCATAAGTTTTTAGAAGTATTATGCTTATGTGTGTGTTGTTATGTGTAATTATCTCGTATTTAAATTCTTTTTTCACATACATTTTTTTTATAGATATCATTAATTAATTTTGAACCTAAATATAATTAATAATTTTTATCTATATTTTAAATGATATTTGAATTATAGTTTTGTACTACATTTAAATTGTCAAAATAAGTGTTACTAAGCCAAAGGCTGGGCCCTCACTCTAGTAATCTTTTACTACCGAGGTTCCACACAGTTAGAGATTTTATATGAAATTGTTATCAAGTTATCAGATACTGTACCGAATATTGTGGAAATATTACAATTATTATTATTATTTATCTAATGTCTTATCATGTGTCTTGAAAACAGAATAGTGTAGGTCTGTACATCTAACTTGGATATTCACGGACATGCGCAATATTTGAAAACCAATTAATGAATTAAGGGCATGTATCCATTACGCATGCCCGTGTCGAACCCGTAGACGATTCCATGCTGGGTAAGGATCGAAACCTTATTATACATAATATAAAATTAATGTAAACAAATGTTGAATATCAATATTGAAATTTTGCTTCCCAGCTTACCCAAGGTTACGGAAGCTGTGATCGTTCTGAAAAACAAAAACATTTTATGTTTCCGATTTCAAAAATTCCAAGACAGAAATCTTATTATATTATTAAAATGTTATTGTATTATTTACAATGGTTTTTCCTTGAGTTAGAAGATAAAATTTGTCTTAAAATTAATTCAATAAAGTTATAATAGAGTAGTAAAATAGTATTATCATATTTGTTGGTATAATCTGAAACAAAAAAGAATAATTTATTTATGAGATAAAACTGCAAATGGTTTGTACAATTTCGACTCGGGGCTGTTACTAATTTTAAATAAAATATTCTTTAGAATAAATGTCATATCTTTATTTTTTCTCGTTTTACCACAGTAGTTGTTTTATTGTCATTAATTAAAAGGTTTTACAAAAATATTTATCAACGTGCATAACACCTCATATTGTTCAGTCTTACAGTAGTCTTAACTGCTGTTAGTCCGCTTTATCAATATTAAATGTAAGTTAACTTTTCTATCATTTTTAATAGTAGCTATATCTCCTGAACTATTTGGTCTAGAACTTTGAAATTTGGAAAACTAGTGATGCGGTGCATAAACAACTCGCGTAGAAATGTGCTTTTATATCAGCCATAATATCTTCTCAATATTGCTACCAGGATAATGATTTGATAAAAACCTTATTGAACCTGCCAAAAGAGCTTTAAAATTATTTTATCTACGATTGATTCTTTACCACGCTAGCGCGGTAAAGAAGAGGAATTCTTCAGCTTTACGCACGATTAGCGAGTTTGTTTACATTTAACAAAACTAATTTGCTATTATTTTATTAAAGTAACTGTTTATATCGAGTTTTTAGTGAAAAACAATGAATAAATCAAGTGGCTTTGACGAAAACGTAGAGAATAATACTCCTCCAGAAATAATTAATTCGGCAAAAAATACAACTCAAGATTAATGCCATCTTTATCAAGAGAAGAGATACGAACTTACATACAGCAAGTTTATTTGTTTCTGTATTTATTATTTACATCTAACAATCGTAGATAAAGTACGGTACGCAACTCGTGCGAAAACGGCATTTTGCATTGCTCGTGTGGTTTTACTACCCTCGCTGTCGCTCGGGTGCAAACTCCACACTCGCATGCAAAATGCTACTTTCCACACTCGACGCGTAATGTACTATTACATAACACTCCATATAAGTATGAACTTACTTTATATGCGTAACTTTTGTAACAATAGTTACATATTCATTTCCTGCTCATTAAACCGTTTAAAAACGATGTATGGCATGTCATGATGACTAACATCTTGTACTTTAGTCGTCTTTAATATTGGCCGCAATTTTAAATTTAAAGTTGTCAAAAGAACTGAGATGCTGTGAGGTGAGCCGAGTTTCGTACACAGTCGCAAGTTCTCCGTGACTAAAGCTGTTTTCCTTTCATCCATACATAATCCTCATTTAATAAAGTTATTGCAGGCTCACCACGCTCACTGTTTTATAGCATACATAATTTGTATCTAATAATATAATTGCAGGCTCGCTGTGCCCGCCTGTTGTAAAACATCCATCATCTTCAATAAATGTCATTAGTAGAATATATTTTGGGCATTCTGGCTCATGGATGTCGATTCGTAAACTGATTGATTTTGTATTGCATGCTTAGTCTAACCACCTCTCGTCTACTTGTACGACCCTCCCGAACCACCTCCAAAAGGGCAAGGTTTTATGTTGACCACTTTGCTCCTAAGATAATTGTAAGACAAGATTGTTCTTTTAAAACCGAATACATTATGATAGTATACAACCCTAGATGGACATTTAATTTAAGTACCTTTAGTACTTTTGGTACAAAAGGTACTTAAAGTCTGAGTACTGTGCAGACTAAATTTTTAATTTAATGTGTTTTGTAAAGGTATCTTTATGTAGGAATTTAGTAGGCCTACTGAGGCCTTATAATGAGGTTGTTCTTAAAAAAAAATGTCTGTACATAAAAGAGTACTTTTGGTACCGGTTTGTCGAAATACGCAAAAATGCTCTACTTTTTATTTGTTTTTGCTTTTCCTAGAATCGGGCTGAAATTCATGTGGAATTTACTACTTTATATTAGTAAAGTGTGTGCTAAAGGAGAACCTTAAATTAATTACTATACCGGGTACATGAACATGAGGGGTACAAAGTTGAGTACCTCTGTTTAAGAAAAGGTAAAAATAGTAGCTGGCCGGCCGTTTTGGTATTGTTAGAATGCCCTTAAAACTTACTTAAGAAACAAAAATGATTATCTAAAAAGAAGACACGTTTCCAACCCTTTTGAACGATAAATAGTTTTTTATGAACCTAAGCCCAAAACCCGACTTTTTATTTTAACGAGCGAGGTCTACTGTTCACAGAACTACTAGTTTAATAAATATTATGGACAATGGCTTTTAAAGAGGCGAGCGCAGCGAGCCTCAATTATTTTATTTGATACCAATTATGTACAAATACTGTATAAAGAGAATTATTAAATAAAAGTTATGTACGCTTAACGAGGCTCCAATAATTTAATTAAATAGAAATAAATCAACGATTACTGTATAAATAGGCGAGCATAGCGAGCCTGCATTAATATTATTTAATGAAGAGAATGGACCAATGCTTTTACAACAAGCGAGCCTGAATCATTTTATTAAATAAAGATTACGAACAAATGCTGCAGAAACAGGCGAGCGCAGCGAGCCTGCATTAATGTCAGTAGTATATATTTTGGGCATTCTGGCTCATAGATATCGATTCGATAACTTATTGATTTTGTATTGTATGTTTAGTCTAACCACCTCTTGTCTACTTGTCCGACTCTCCCGAACCACCTCCAATCTGGATCTCCGCTGGACGCGGGGCGTCACCTGTAGCGGTGGACGAGGTATGTCCAAGAAGCCGACGGCTGTCTGCGAAACGTCGACATGTTTGCAAAACGCCCCTTGTTAAAAAACTGTAATTATAAATAGAAAAAATGAATAAGGTTCCTCTCGTATTCGAACTTATACATAGATATACATTTTCATTTTCCCCCCTCCTAAATGAAAATATGACAGAAATATACATAACAAGAATTACTTTTCTCTGAGAAAGAGCTTTTTAACGATATGCATCATGAAGGGTATCAATTTCTTTGACATTACATTGTACCCCGTACCCTGTGTACCAAAATTTTAATTTCGTAATCTCATGTAGGCACATTCACCTTGTTTTGAAGGAATAGTGTGTAAATATTTATCAAATTGGGATAAAACTGTAGATTTGTATAAAAGTCTTACCCTCAAATAGACACAAATATATATATATATATATATATATATATATATATATATATATATATATATATATATATATATATATATATATATATATATATATATATATATATATATATATATATATATATATATATATATAATTTATATTACTGTACGATCCTCATCTCCCTACTGAAACCTTTCCTTTCCCTAAACGGAACTAGAGGCGCGATCTGGAGAAAGGGCGTGAACTAATATATCCACCTGCCCCCACTCAACGGAAGTGTTATCTCCGGTCGCCTCTGCTCCCCCCGGCCAAGATCCGGTAGGAGTCCCGTGCTAGACCTGGAAGTGACAAGAGCGTCTGTACATTAATTATCGTGAGTGCCAATTGGCTTTTATTTCTTAAACTTTCCTTCTTTACCTTTAACTTGTTCTTTACCTTTCCCCTTACAGGTAATCTCCCTGATACAGTCCATTCTAATCCATTTGGTCATTTGGGCCAGGGTGATCCCACTTGGATTTAACGTTAATTTTGTTAGTGATATATGATGCAGTTTGGGTTGACCTTGACAGCTCTAACTGGCCTTTATCTTTCGCGCGTAAACTGTGCAACGGGACCCGTGGTCTTCTTGCATTGTTTACAAATATCTGGCTGCCTTATTATCTTACCTTATGATCTATCTTAAGAATAACTACCTTATTGTATGGTTAGTCTTAGACTGAGCTGTATATTTACAATATATAAATATGAATTATAACTGACAACTTGTCAGTTGACACAAAGTATGTGTCAGTCCTCCTCCCTTAATTGACGAGGAACTCAGCTGGTCAATATGCTCCGATGTTCTACTTGCGTTCCATCCTCTTTCACCGTGTAGTGGAGTTGTCCGTGTTTGGCCACCACTGTTCCGAACACCCACTTTTTTCCTCCACTCCTATAATTTCGCGCCAGCACTCTCTCTCCCACTACGAACGATCTCCTTGGTGGTCTTGTACCTTCTCTCTTATCATGGTCCTCCTTTATCTCATTCATTAAACTCAATACCGTTCTCACTTTAAAACCTAACATGCCTTCATAAGGTGACTTCCCCGTACTGGCTGGTGTCATCCTCAAGCGGCTCACTAGCTCTAGCAGTTTCTCCTCGTGATTTCCTCTGTCCATCTTCATCGCGTTTATTCCCTTCTTTATCGTTTGGACAAACCGCTCAGCTTGTCCATTCGTGGACGGGTGGAAAGGTGCTGATCTTTTATGAGATATTTTCTGCTTCTGTAAAAACTCTCCGAATTCTCCAGACGTAAACTGTGTACCATTATCTGTTACTACGACTTGAGGTAGCCCAAATGTTGTGAAGAGTTTCCTCAGTGTTAGTATGCACCATTTGGCTGTAGTTGTTTTTGTCTCAACTATTTTTATTTTTGTCTATATTAGAAGTCATGGTATTATCCGTATTCCTAGGTGTTGAATTAGTTATCCTTAATGATTGTATAACGGTTTTTATTTCTATATTGTATTCAATAATTTGTGTACGATAATCTATTTCATTTTCTAGAGCGTCATTGTCAGTTAGTTTGTCAATTTTATCTTGTACGTCTTGGTACTTATTTAACATTTGTTCAAGTGTGTCCAGTCTAGTTGTCACGTCATGTTCTTCGAGGTTAGATTCTGATATTCTGTTTTTATAAAATCTAGTCATTTGTCCTTTAATGACTGTCCGTGCTTTCTTCAAATTTGATAATTGTTCGTCGTTCTGTTCTGTCATGATAGGTGTCCTTTCCAGTTTTCCTCGTCGCCACTGATCTATCTTAAGAATAACTACCTTATTGTATGGTTAGTCTTAGACTGAGCTGTATATTTACAATATATAAATATGAATTATAACTGACAACTTGTCAGTTGACACAAAGTATGTGTCATCTTATTACAATTATTTTAATTTTAAAATACCTTTTATTTACGTTTTCAGTTTATTACATTTATATTTATTTACAAACATAACTGACACATTCTGTCATTCATCTAAACAGCTGAGCTGTGTTTATTTATTTTTTTATGAGCTTTATTTTAAAATTACTTTTATAAATTTATTTATTTATAATTAATATTCCTATATTCTATTATGAGAATAACTTTCTATTTATTAATTACTCTTATAATTAATTTATCTATTCTTTAAAAGAATTATTTTTTTATTTCCAACTACCTACATATAATTAAATATATATTTTATTTCTTTTCTTGAACAAGAATAATTATTTTTTATGATTAATTATCTTTTATTTTTTAATAAGAATTATTTTATAATTAATCTTTTATTCTTAAATTATTTTAATTATTTTATCACCAAGAATTTATTTAATTTTTTAAAGATTTTATTTATAATTTACTCAATCTTATTTTTTATTTTTCTCATTTATTATTTTATAATTTACCCTTAATACCTAGAAGGGGTAAGAACTTTCTTTATTTATTTATTTTTACACTTTTTTCCAACCTTTCTCTTACTACCCTATATTTTCTCCCCCTTGGACTTCACCATGGCTTCTTCTAAGGAAAGTCAACTTAAACTCCTTCAAACTCGGCGTGCGAACTTAATTCAAAAGCTGCAAATAGCATATGATCTTGGAAAGCAATTAGCTAAAGATAAAACTAAGTTAGCCAATTTCAAAATTCGTTTTGCTGACTTAGATGATATTTGTTTAAAATATGAAGAGTATTGCGATCGTATTGCAATACTTGAACTCGAGATTGACCCGAAAGCTGTGGTTGATAGTAAGAAGTTACAAGCGTTTGAAGATATTTTTTATGAGGTCAAAATGATCGCCGCGGAACATTTAAAGCCTGATTTGCCATCTCCCCGTGAGCAGGTTTCTGAAGATTCTTGTGCCAGTAAAGTTAAAGGTTCTCAGCCAAGACTTCCACGTATTGATTTACCCACTTGGGATTCTACGCTGAAAGAATGGGTTACTTTTCACGACAAGTTTAAAGCGTTAGTTCACGACAACCAAAACATAGATCCCGTAGAAAAGTTTCATTATTTAATGACTTCTCTCTCGGGACCTGCACTTACGCTCGTGAAAAGTCTCCCGCTTTCAGCTGCCAACTACCCTATCGTTTGGGACTTGCTTATTAAAAAGTACCAAAATAAGCGAGTACTAGGTTGCGATGTTTTGGACAGAATAACCAACTGCCCGGCCTCAACTATTGAGTCGGCCGCTAATTTAAATTCCTTTATTGGAACTTTTTGTGAAGGTGTTACAGCGCTTCGAGCGATCGAGATTCCGTCACTTGACGATTTTATTTTGCTTCACATTGCCCTTAAAAAACTGCCTTTTAGTACCCGTAAACATTTCGAAAACCAACACGTAGAACATCAGATCCCAACTTTTAAACAACTTACTGATTTCTTAGAAAACTAAGCTAAGATACTTGAAATATCTCAACAACCAGATAACCTCAGATCTTCTTCTGCTAAAATTACTTCCAATTTTAAATCTCCTTCTTATGTAAAACCTACTCAAGTCACTTCTTTTAAATCTAAACCTAATAATTTTACGCCACCCGTGGTGCGTAAAGCTTTTGCTCTTCTTCTAATTCAAGTATTTTTTGTTGTCCGATCTGTCAGTTAAACCATTCCATTTACCGATGTCCAACCTTTTCTCAGTTTAATCCCACTCAACGTAGAGCTCGTATTAGAGCACTCAAGTACTGTTTTAACTGTCTCAAGGGTACACATATGCTTGATAAGTGTACTTCAAAAACTCGATGTCTTACGTGTTCTTCAGACCATCATAGTTTGTTATGTCCTAATGTTACGTCTAACGTAGTGGTGCCTACGTCTTCTTCTAGCAATTCACCTAGTTTAACTCAGACTTCGAACAATTCACCTTCTTCTTCTAAGACGGTTCCAGCCGAGACTAGCTGTCTTATTTCTAATGAATCTCCAAACACTTTTCTACCTTCTTCGTTTCAATATGTTCTGTTAGGTACAGCTATTATTTCAGTCCGTGACTCCTCCGGGAACTTTGTATCCGTCAGAGCTCTTATAGACTCCGGGAGTCAGGTTTCTTTTATTACCTCTTCTTGTGTTCAACGTTTGCGCTTACCAATTCAACGTTGTGATGTTTCAGTAGCGGGTCTCTGTCAGAGATTAGTTTGCGAAACTAAAGGTTCGACGTCAAGCTTTGTCAAACCAATTAACAGTGACCAGCCTACCTTTGTTACTCAGCCTGTTATTTTAAAAGAAATAACATCTAACATGCCTTCTATTAAGTTGCCAGGAAATACCGTTGATCAATTTAGGTCGTTATCTCTTGCTGACCCTAAATTTGATACACCTGGACCGATTGACTTTCTTATAGCCGCAGATATTTTTCCTTTTATTTTCGATGGTAAAACCATATCTTTTTCTTCAGGCCTCACTGCCATGCACAGTGTATTCGGATGGGTGATTACCTACTGGAAAAGTGGACGGTGCGAGTACCACTCCCCTTTCTTCATTTCACACTTCTTGTGATTTTTCTGAGGATGTCCTAAAACGTTTTTGGGAGATCGAAAAACCACCCACTCCTTCGTCAAAGAATCCTGATGAATCTGCGTGTGAAACTATCTTTACCGATTTAACTTCCGGATGGTCGTTTTGTTGTTCCACTTCCTTTTTTAACAGAAAAACGTCCAAGTTTTAATTCATTTTCACTTGCCTATAAGCGCCTCGTTTCCTTAGAACGACGTTTAGATAAATCTCTTGATATGAAACTGAAGTATCAAGAGTTCTTAGACGAATATGAACAGTTAGGTCACATGACTAAAGTCCCACGAAGTATGCCTAGCTCTAATATTTATTTTATACCTCACCACGCGGTGATTAATTCTAAAAGTTCTACCACTAAATTAAGAGAAGTTTTCGATGGTTCGGCGAAGACGGAAGGCTTTTCTTCTCTTAATGAACTTCTCCATATTGGACCAAAACTTCAATCGGATATAGTGTCTGTTGTGATTCGTTTTATGCTCCATAGAATTGTTTTTACAGCTGACATCTGTAAAATGTATCTTCAGATTTTACTTCGACCTGAAGACAGACGTTTTCAACACATACTTTGGAGACGCTCTCCAGATTCTCCTATCGAAGAGTTTGAGCTAAACACAATCACTTACGGGTTATCACCATCTCCATATTTAGCTCAACGGTGTTTACGTCAACTTACAGAAGACGAAAGGATATCGTTCCCTAATGCCGTGCAGGTTCTTTTAAATGACATCTACATTGACGATGTAATTTCCGGTTGTCACACTCAGTCCGAAGCTCAATCCCTCATACAGGAACTTACAGTTCTTCTTCAAACAGCAGGCTTCCAATTGCGAAAGTGGAGTAGCAATTGCCCTGACCTTTTATCCGCTATGCCGACGCATCTTCGTGAAACTCCGATTACTTTCGATTCTGATAATAGGGAAATTATTAAAATTTTAGGAATCCAGTGGGACGCCGCTTGTGATTCTTTTACCTATCGTATCGGAGAAATCAATAGTGTTTGTACCAAGCGATCAATTCTGTCACACATAGCTCGAGTTTACGATCCCTTAGGCTGGCTTAGTCCAGTGACTTTTAGACTAAAATGTTTAATTCAACATTTGTGGCGGCTTGGTATAAGTGGGATGACGCGGTTCCTAATTACATCGAAGAAGAGTGGATCGCTCATTGCCAACAATTTCCCTCTTTATCGAATATTTCTTTACCGAGATATGTTCTTAGTACCAATTATCAAGCACGTAAGCTAGTAGCTTTCTGTGATGCTTCGGAGCGAGGTTATTGTGGTGTAGTCTACCTTTGCGTTGTTCAGGACAATTTTATTAAGCCACATTCAATTATTGCTAAGTCAAAGGTCGCACCCTTGAAAACTTTATCTATCCCACGGCTCGAACTGAGTGCTGCAGTTCTTGGTGCCAAACTTCTAAAATATTCTTTCGACCTTTTAAACAAATCCTTACCAAATATTTAAATTTATGCGTTTAGTGATTCTACCACAGTACTTTCTTGGTTAAGAACTCCTACTTTTCAGTTGAAGACCTTTGTCGCTTCCCGAGTGAACCTGATTTTAGACTTAATTCCTCCTTCTGTTTGGTATCACGTTCCTTCTGAGCAAAATCCAGCCGATTGTGCTTCCCGAGGTCTGCAGCCCAAGCAGCTGACTGATCATCTTTTATGGTGGCAAGGCCCTGAATGGCTATCTTCTCCATTACTTGAATGGCCAATACACCAATCGTTTAGTATCGTGACAGACCTTCCCGAGCTGAAGAGTCAAACTACTGTTAATTCCTTCTTACAGACATCATCATCACTCCGCATGGATTGGACCCCTCTTACTCAGTTTTATTCTTTAACCAAGTTGATTCGTGTCACAGCTTGGTGTCGGCGCTATCTTTCAAATGTAAGGCTTTCTTCTTCTCAACGAAATTTTGGACCTTTATCTTGCAATGAACTTAACGAGTCACATAATCGTATTGTTCGTGAAGTTCAGTGGCAATCCTTCCCTGAGGATATGCGATTATTAAGTAATGGTAACGAGTGTACACCATCTCTCCGGCGATTAAGTCCTGTCCTTGATCCCGCGGGTTGTCTCAGGGTGGGGGGTAGGCTTAAACATGCCCCTTTACCACAACACTCTATTAATCCTTTTCTTTTACCGAAAAAATCGCCCTTTTCAAACTTAGTTATCGACTATTACCATGTAACGTATTTACATGTTGGACCTCGCGCTCTTCAATCCCTGGTTAGTCGAAAATATTGGATATTAGCGGCTCGTAATGCCATCCGTTCACGACTAGCTAAGTGTAATACTTGTTTCAAATTTCAAGCAACTCCATTAACACCGAAGATGGCGGACTTACCTCCATCTAGAGTAACGCCGTGCCGTCCGCTCTTAAACGTCGGGATTGATTTCGGAGGACCGTTTTACATTAAAAAAAGTAGACGGAGAAATGCGAAGATTTCGAAATGCTATCTCTGTCTGTTTGTGTGTATTTCTACGAAAGCTGTACATTTAGAAATCGTTTCAGATTTATCAACGAGTGCGTTTTTGGCGGCCATGGATCGCTTTGTGGCTCGTCTTGGACTTTGTGTAAATGTTTACACCGATTGTGGTACTAACTTTGTAGGAGCTCATCGCTTTTTAAATGAGTTGTACAAAGTTTTAAGTTCTTCTAACTCTTATATTACCGATTCGCTTGCCCAGAAGTCAATTAATTGGTTCTACAACGCCCCGACCGCCAGCCACTGGGGTGGACTTTGGGAAGCGGGAATACGGTCTGCGAAGTACCACTTGCGTAGAATTTTGAAGGACCAAGTTCTGATCTTCGATGAACTCGCTACGCTTTTTATTAAAGTCGAAGCCGTGTTAAATTCTCGTCCGCTGTGTTCTCTGTCTCCAGATCCTGGTGAAATCGATGTTCTCACGCCAGGTCATTTCCTCATAGGAGCTCCCCTAGTTGCTGTGCCCGAGTATGATCTCCGTGAAGAAAAACTCGGTCGTCTCGATCGATGGCAACTTATCCAGCAGTCTACTCAACACTTTTGGGATCGTTGGAGCCGGGAGTATTTACACTCCGATAAACAGTCGCTGACTGTAGGCGATTGATTTGGTCTTAATAGTCCACGACAAGACTAAACCACTTCACTGGAAACTAGGAAGAGTCGACAAATTGCACCCTGGCAGAGATGGAATTTCGAGGGCTACAACTGTCTACACTTCACAAGGGACACTTCTTCGACCTTAAATCAAACATTGTCCCCTTCCTTCCCAGTAACCTTTTATTTTATTTTATTATTTTTTATTTTTTACCAGATATATTTTTTATTTTATCATTACCACTCAATTCAAGTGGCTATGTTAACAACTTATTTTTTATGAGAACTATTTTTTTTTTTATAAACTTATTCTCTTCACTACGAAGCTATTTTTTTAAAGCCAGATATTCGCCTGCTTTTTTCTTCTTTAAGAAATCTCAATGTGATTTCGGTGGGGGGTACGATCCTCATCTCCCTACTGAAACCTTTCCTTTCCCTAAACGGAACTAGAGGCGCGATCTGGAGAAAGGGCGTGAACTAATATATCCACCTGCCCCCACTCAACGGAAGTGTTATCTCCGGTCGCCTCTGCTCTCCCCGGCCAAGATCCGGTAGGAGTCCCGTGCTAGACCTGGAAGTGACAAGGAGCGTCTGTACATTAATTATCGTGAGTGCCAATTGGCTTTTATTTCTTAAACTTTCCTTCTTTACCTTTAACTTGTTCTTTACCTTTCCCCTTACAGGTAATCTCCCTGATAAAGTCCATTCTAATCCAGAGGATCAAACAATTACTCTGTATTACTTTATTTTGTTCCCAAATGTTCAATTTATTTTGTAAATAAAATACTTTTTTCTATTTTTTTTGTTTAGATGGCTGAATTATCACTAAAGTTGATGCTTATATTTCTATGTGTAATAAGTTTATCCAGTGAGCTGCTGACTAAGATCCCTATCAGCATAATTCGACAGGATTCATACACTTCTTCGAACAACCATAATAATGACGTCGCTAGTGACTCTAGTAGTTTAAATAATAGTTTTAAAATAACGGATTCTTATGCTTCAAGTAATAAAGTTCCCTCAACGAATGATTATGCTTCAAATATGAAGGTATTTTCAACTTCTAATCGGGATTATATTCGGTCCCCTTCCAGAAATTACAGCTTAAAACACGATGACTTTAGCTGTCTGCGTGACCATGATAAATCATCAAACCATTACCATATAACTATTAATATAACTATTAATATAACGCTCACAAAAAATTGTAAATCGACTTTAAAAGTAACAATAAATGTCCATTATGGTTCAACCCCTGACGCAACATTAACTAAACATTATGATTCTAAAACTGACATCAATTTAAATAAAGATTCTACTTCATCAACTGACGAAACTTCGACAAATGATCCTGCTTCCACCACTAAAGTTTTTTCAACAATAGATTTGGATATAATCACTACATTTACTGCAAATAAAAATTCTGCTTCATCCACTTGCAAAACTTCAACTAAAATGAACCATACAACATTTGACGTTCATTCAAATAAAGATCAACCTATACCTTCTGACGTCACATTTAATAAAACCACCGACAATTCCGGTTCATCTAATGGTGTGCCTAAAGACATGGCTTTTTCCGACCATCGTGGTTCACCTAAAGACGTGGCTTTTTCCGACCATCGCGGTTCATCTAATGGCGTGCCTTATACCAACTATTCCGGTTCATCTAATGACGTGACTTCTTCCGACCATCCCAGTTCATCTTATGGCGTGACTTCTTCCGACCATCCCGGTTCATCTACCGGCGTGACTTCTTCCGACCATCCCGGTTCATCTAATGGCGTGACTTCTTCCGACCATCCCGGTTCATCTAATGACGTGACTTCTTACGACCATCCCGGTTCATCTAATGGCGTGACTTCTTCCGACCATCCCGGTTCATCTAATGGCGTGACTTCTTCCGACCATCCCGGTTCATCTAATGACGTGACTTCTTCCGACCATCCCGGTTCATCTAATGACGTGACTTCTTCCGACCATCCCGGTTCATCTACCGGCGTGACTTCTTCCGACCATCCCGGTTCATCTAATGGCGTGCCTTCTTCCGATCATCCCGGTTCATCTAATGGCGTGACTTCTTCCGACCATCCCGGTACATCTAATGGCGTGCCTTATACCGAGCATCCCGGTTCATCTAATGGCGTGCCTTATACCGAGCATCCCGGTTCATCTAATGGCGTGCCTTATACCGAGCATCCCGGTACATCTAATGGCGTACCTTATACCGAGCATCCCGGTTCATCTAATGGCGTGCCTTATACCGAGCATCCCGGCTCATCTAATGGCGTGCCTTATACCGAGCATCCCGGCTCATCTAATGGCGTGCCTTATACCGAGCATCCCGGTTCATCTAATGGCGTGACTTCTTCCGACCATCCCGGTTCATCTAATGGCGTGCCTTATACCGAGCATCCCGGTTCATCTAATGGCGTGCCTTATACCGAGCATCCCGGCTCATCTAATGGCGTGCCTTATACCGAGCATCCCGGTACATCTAATGGCGTGCCTTATACCGAGCATCCCGGTTCATCTAATGGCGTGCCTTATACCGAGCATCCCGGTACATCTAATGGCGTGCCTTATACCGAGCATCCCGGTTCATCTAATGGCGTGCCTTGTACCGACCATTTTATTTCATTCATTGATGAGTATAATTATTTATTGTTTTTTAAAGTCTTGGTTCTTGATTGGCTTTCACAATTGTTTTTGTCCTCCGTATCTGATAGGGATGTGTATCCTTGTGACTACTCCTGTGATTATTTTTGGGACTATTTCTTTGATGCTGATGATTGTGAGGATGATTACGAGGATAATTTTTCATATTGGTGGTGGAGGTAGAAGAAGTTCATAAAATAATGGTTATATTTTTGTTCAAGTATATTTTGCTTTTAAGTCATGTACAGGTTGCTGGTATATCTTACTTACTCGACATATAATGGTTACAGGTGTGTCTACTCGCAATTTAAAATTATAATATTCTTCTTGTTTGAAATTTTGAAGCTTTAATTGTGACATAATTGAGTAAGGTATGAAGTCTTACAGAAATACTAGACGCTCATTATTTTCCTTAATATAAATATGATAGTGAAATGGAAATTTTAATCTAGGCTTTACGCTTTCCATGTAAACGGTAAAACCATTCAAGGGATAGTTATCTGGGATGGTTAGTTTATTTAGAAATTTTGATCCCACGTCTTTTCTAAGCTTTACTTCCTAGGTAAAGCTTGTGTGTGGTATAAGGTATGGTGGCTATATTATTTTGAAACCCGAAATTTTGTATAAATGTTCAGGAAATTCATACCCCGAGGCGGAATCGAGAAATTAATTCTAGCTCCAAATTTAGGTGCGCTACCCCCAATATTAAGAAATAATCATGAAAACGACGAAGGTTGAAGAGAAATGGTGATGATAAAATTGAATATACTGAGACATCAAAACTGATTAAAAGAAAACTTAAAGACTGGAATGCCAAGAAAATAACAGAAGAATTGAGAGATACTTTAGAAAATGGAGGAAGCATAAAGAAGTATTGGAGGTCTCAGAGTATAGGGAAGAATAAAATTATTGCAATGACTGGGGACGACGGCAAAGTCGAAACAGATAAAAGAGCAATGTTAACAATCATAAGTGATTATTACCGTAAACTATACCACAGTGAATTGAAATATAAAGAACCAGGCGAAACTGAATTCAATTACGTTGAAATTCAGAAAGCCCCAAACATTGGTAGATCTGAAATTGAATGGGCAATCAAGAAAGGAAGAAATGGGAAAGCAAGTGGAAAGGATGGAATTATATATGAAGAGCTTAAAGCAGGAGGAGAAACCATGATTGATGCTTTAATAACACTTTTTAACCGTTGTTTAGAAGAGAGAAAAGTACCGGAATCTTGGCTAACAGCACAACTTATGCTTCTATTTAAAAAGGGAGACAAATTAAAAATAAAAAACTATAGACCTATCAGCTTGCTATCTGTTATTTACAAAACTCTGGCTACCATTATTACTGCAAGAATTGATAAACATCTAGAAGAAGAACTGACTATATCTCAAACCGGTTTTCGAAGAAATTTCTCTACTCTAGATAACATCCATGTCATAAAACAACTTATCAGATCAGCAAATGAGTATAGCTTTCCCTTGGTGCTAATATTTGTTGATTTTAAAAAGGCTTTTGACTCTATACATACAACGGAGATATTTAAAATGCTATATTCAACAACTATGGACAGAAATTACATTAAAATATTAGAATACATCTATAGTGGAGCGAAACTTGAAATTAATCTTGAGCAAGAAAAGAAAGAAATAGCCATTATGCGAGGAACTCGTCAAGGTGACGTGCCCTCAGCCAGAATCTTTGTTGCAGTCTTAGAAAGAATTTTAAAAACTGTAAATTGGGATGGGAACGGTATAAAAGTGGAAGGGCAGTGGCTTAACATCCTTGAATTCACAGACGACATATGCCTTATTGCAAAAAGTTTAAGAGAAGGAGAAACAATGCTGCAAGAATTAATTGAAGTAACAAGCAAAGTAGGTTTAGAAATAAATGCCAGTAAAACAAAGATAATGAAACTTAACATACCAGAAGGAAATAATCGCCTAGAAGTCCAAGAAAAGGAAAATTACATCCAACATGTAAATAAATACATCTATCTTGGAACATTAATTACCAATGAAAAGGATTGCGAGGAAGGGGAAATAAGGAGGAGGATAGCTTTAGCGTGGCAAAGCTACAACAAATACAGGCACTTATTCCGTTCCGATGTTGAAATGGTTCACAAGGCTAGGCTATGGGACATGTGTGTACTACCTATATTGATATATGGCTGCGAAACGTGGGTCTTGACTCAACAAGTTATTAGTAGGATGAGAGTCACCCAGAGAAGGATGATGAGAAGTATGCTCAAGATAACGAGGAAAGACAAGAGAAGCAACGAGTCGATCTTACAGCAAACCTGCATAGAAGACGTGGTCAGGGTGATAAGCAGAAGGAAATGGCAGTGGATGGGTCATATCGCTAGAACTCAAGATGAGAGGTGGACGAAGAAAATGATATTGTGGTACCCAAGGGATTTGAAGAGGAGAAGAGGGAGACCACGTACATACTGGGATGAAGAAGTACGGAAAATCTGTGGGGAGGAGACCTGGCAGCGTGTCGCTCTCCAAAGGAAGCAATGGAAAAGGATGACAGAGATATTCATCGATGTATGGCTGTGGAAAAATTAAAATAGAGACTCAGTTTTCTAATCTTACCTTTCTTACGATATTATTTTATGGTGGCTTATTATTGTGAACTCATTTTTATTTTATATTCAGTATTTACTTAAACCACTGTCAGGGAGCTAGCGTAGCCGTGTGAGTTAAACCACGTCTGCTCGGCCATCACTGAATCTCGAGTGGAACGAGACGGGGTTCGATTCCTCGCCGTGACACTCTGATTTATATGGCTCACTATTGATCACATCATACTCGCTTTGGCGGTACTATGTACAGAGGTATGATGTGTGAAGTGGCTGGAACTCTCTACCGCGGGGCGTAAAAAAGGGCCTAAGTGATGGCCTAATTGCAAGGTTCGAACAAGTGGTTCGTCCTACCCGTCCTAGTAGAAAGTACTAGACTACTACTAGTACTAAACCACTGTCAATTTCAATTTAAACTCGGAATTTAGTTGTTACGGGAAAAAAACAATAATATATAAAAAAAGAGAAAATAATAATAATAATAATGAAAATAAAATAAAATACTACTGAGTAGTAGTATATTTGCCTCAGCATGAGCTGATTTGGTTTAAAATTTCTAGAAGAACTATAATTAACTCTGTCACAGACCATTTATAAACCAATAAAGGCATTCATTCATTCAATCATGAAAAAAATTATTTTTTGGAAACGGTTCCGACGATTTTGATTAACGATTTAACTTATCACTATAATGTATTTGCTACGGTTTTACTTAAGCACCCCCATCCATCCCTTTGTCTTAGTAGTTATTCGACAAAGGAACGGATGCAGAGTAGTGTATTCCTATTCCTTGATCTAAATTACTATTAAGACAATGGGATATTTAGTCCGATGTTCCAAAAATAGGCCTTCAGAAACTCATATTCAAGTAGAAGGTGAAATAATATAAAAAGTAAGAAAATGAATACATCTAGAAGTTATTATTACCGATGGCAAGGAAGACAGTGAAGAAGTGAGTAGAAGAGTCATCCTAGGATGGAAAGCATAGAATAAGTATAAACATCTATTTAGATCTGAAGTAAGCTTAGAAAACAAGACAAAATGATGGACTATGTGCGTACTTCCGGTCACGACATACCTACGGCTCGAAAACATGGAGTAACAGTAACTCGGTATAACTTGAGAAAATTAAGAATTGCACAAAGAAACATGGAGCCTAGTAACATGGAGCGTAGTAACAAGGAGCGTAATAACAAGGAGCGTAGTAACATGGAGCGTAGTAACAAGGAGCGTAGTAACATGGAGAGTAGTAACATAGAGCGTAGTAACATGGAGCGTAGTATGCTTAGAATAACAAGAAAAGAAACGACTGGATCAGAGACCAAACGGGGCTTCATGATATAGGAGAAGTAATTATAAAAAGAAAATGGAATTGGGGAGGTCAAATCTCCAGGTCGAGAGATAAAAGATTACTAATCTTTTACTCAAGTCATCGTCACACGTTTCAGTGGACGTGGACACATAGACCGACAGACAGACAGACACGAGACCAAAAATGATCCCTGATATCAGAAACGGATTTCTGTCTTGGAATTTTTAAAATCAGAGGCATTAAATTTTATCGTCCTCAAAAGTGAACACAATGTTTCCGTTACCTTCGGTAAACTCGGAAGCAATAAATAAAAAAATTGACATATGTTATAAATAAAAAGAGAAAATTAAATGAACTACTTCCCTGAACTTGATTACCTTAAGTACTTAATAAAGTAAAAAGTATTTTTGCAATAGATTATTAATGTTGTTAGTTTTATCTATTGTTAGTTTTATCTATTGTTAGTTTTATCTATTGTTAGTTTTATATATTGTTAGTTTTATCTATTGTTAGTTTTATCTATTGTTAGTTTTATCTATTGTTAGTTTTATATATTGTTAGTTTTTTCTATTGTTAGTTTTATCTATTGTTAGTTTTATCTATTGTTAGTTTTATCTATTGTTAGTTTTATCTATTGTTAGTTTTATCTATTGTTAGTTTTATATATTGTTAGTTTTATATATTGTTAGTTTTATCTATTGTTAGTTTTATCTATTGTTAGTTTTATCTATTGTTAGTTTTATCTATTGTTAGTTTTATCTATTGTTAGTTTTATATATTTATGCATTATATGTATATGGTTAGTGTTAAATGTATTTTAATCTTATATGTTGTTATTTAAAGTTTGTGTTTAAGCACTTTGAGTGCATATGGTTGCATCTGTATGAGTAAGCATGTACATATTCACATATGTATGTACCAGAATTATAGTAGGTGTGCAGTGCAGTTGTCTGCTTGCAATATTGAGCTGAGCGTGCATTTTAATCTTAAACAATAAACATTTTTATTTATAAACAACTGAAATCAAAAGACTCAAAAATAGTAATATTTATAATTTTTAATTAAAAATCATTTTTCTCCTGTTTTTCTATTCACCCCCTCTTAAATGAAAATATGACAAAAATGAACGTAACAACAATAAATGTACTCTTAAAGAGCTTTCCAAGGACATGCATCATGAAGGGCATATACTATTTTAACTTTTGTACCCCGTTCCCCGTACCACTGTGTACCAATTTGGACCATTTCATATTTATACCTTCCTGTGGTTGGTCATTATGGCCGTGCCGAATTTTGTGCGGATCGGTTTAGCCGTTCAGGAGGAGGATGTGTCCAACAAAATGCAAAGTGTAGTATAACAGCTTGGCTTCGCTCAGCTCAATAAATAAATGAATAAATAAATATAATAATAATAAAATAATAATATGATAATAATAATAATAATAATAAAATAATAATATGATAATAATAATAATAATAATAAAGAGTATCAGTTCTTAAGTTAATGTATGCACTTGTATATTTGTTAAATTAATTATTACTAATTATATATTATACAAAGGGCAACTCCGTTTCCTTTATTAGGATCCACGGCCAAAAGCCGATTTGCCAATAAATGTAAAATAGTAAAATCATATTATTATAAAATTGTACTGCACTGTTGGCAATATAAACGGAAATAAATGAATATCAAATATTTAATTATTTAGTTTATTTTTTTGTTAATTTAATTAATTAGTAATCATTTCACCTCTGCCTACATTTATCATTATTAATTAATTCTCTGTAATCAATCTTCTATGTAATCCTCACGATAAAGTCGGTCGTAATAACTAGGGTTAGCAATTATATGCTCTAAAAAGCCTCAATTTAAGACGCCACGGCAAAAAACAAAAAAATCGGTCCGAGACAACTCAGACAAACTTTCTCATATACGAGTTGATAATTACTTAACCCAGTATTTTCCATTTATTAGTTTTCAAATGTACATTTAAATATTATTGAACATTTCATCAAAATTTATCATAAAAATAACTTCTCCTGGGCGGGGAATCGAACCCGGGCTCTCTCCGTCCGCGTTTTAAGCTAATTTCTCAGGAACTAGATTTTTCCCGGGAAAACGGCTTATATCGTTGGATTCGTATTCAAATGGACTACATTTTAGAATTTTTTAATCAAAATCATTGGAACCGTTTTCGAGAAATAATTTTTTTTTCATGTTTTTTTCAGAGAGCTAAAATTCATTTCTCGATTTCGCCTCGGGGTATGATTTTTCTTAACATGTATGCCAAATTTCGTCAAAATCGGCCCAGTAGTTTAGGCTCCAGGCGTCTGCACAGACGACAGACGACAGACAGACATTTTTTAAAAACCACTTTTTTGGACTCAGGGGACCTCAAAACGTGTAAATCCATCAAAATCTCAAAATCGAATTTTTTCGCCATCACAATACTTTCTCTTTATATGAGAAAGTAAAAATAATTATACCCCGACTCTTGATTTTCGGAAAAATATTGAGTTGGTAATGTCAAAATCGGTTAGGAACCTTAAAAATCGCTTGACCAAACATAGGGTATGGGCAATTTTAAACCACTCCTTAAGGGCGAAATAGGGTGTTTTTTTTTTATTTTTGTACTGATGGGTGTGTTTGTCGTAGAGACATGCAGTTTTCTGGAAATTGTTAAGGTTATAGTGTATTTTTAAGGAAAAATTCTATCTGCCGAGAAATTTTCCGGGAAATGGGGTTATTTCCAATGGGAAATCGTCTACGGTCAAAAAGGGCATTTTTTTAACACGTTTTTTCTTATAACTTTTGAAACAATTGAAAATTTTAATTTTTTTTTCAAGGTTTTTGTAGATCCCGCAGAGTTCCATAGCCGGTAACAAGAACATTATTTTTACGTGAACCCCCGCTTAGGGGCGACATCGGGAAATTTGTTTTTCGCCGATCAGAAAACCGGAGATATTTGGTACGGGGTGTCGTATATCATTGGAAAGCCCTTGAGAAGAGTACAAAATTGATGCAAAAACATTTAAAAATTTTTCACGTTTCAGGCCCTTTAAAGCGAAAAAAAAATTTTTACCACTTTTTCAAACGTTTTTCTACATGGTTCACGTATCTCCTCCTAGGGTATTTATACGACGCTATTGGGCTTTTGAGCCTTAAAAGCCCATGAAATGCTGCTCCTGGCGTTTTGCTTTTAAACTCGATGGTACTTTTACTTTTTGAGATATGGTACTTTAAATTCAGAGGTATAAGATGGTACTTTGGAGGTACGTCACGTGGTACGTATACAGTGAAAAAAAAGTACTCTTCTACTCTGCTTCGTATGCTCTAAATATGTCTTTTTCAAGGGGTAAGTGCAATCCCCCTTTTTTTTAGTACCTTCGAGGGGGGGAAGTCGAGTACCTCGGCGAAATACTCACGAAAAACGAGTTTTTCCGAAATTTCGAATTTGACCTTCTGTACCGTTCGCAAGTTTAATCGGACAGGGTTCAAAAGGGTACCGGACTTTAGGTCATATTGTCCTTGTTTTCCAACGTCATGTATCATGCAGGGTATATACCTACTATTTTTACTCTTGTACCCCATACCCCGTACCCCTGTTGACGAAATTTAAACTATTTTAATTTTCATTTCAAAATCATAAAATCCTTCTCCATCAAAAAATGTATTAAACAAAACAAATAAATTTTTTACCACTTGAACCTGAGTTTAAAACATACATTAGGTACCATTTGGTAAATTTAGTGATATTTCTAATTTTTAATTAAAAAAAAATTATTTTCCTATTTTTCCTTTTTACCCCCCTCTTATGTGAAAATATAACAAAAGTATACATAACAACAATTACTTCACTCTTAAAGAGCTTTCCAACGACATGCAACATGCAGGGCACCGGGGTATATACTATTTTAACTTTTTTACCCCGTACCCTGTAAATCCCTGTGTACATAAAATTTAAATTTTTAAATCATATAATCCTTCTCCTTAAAAAAATACATATATGTGCCAACTTTCATGGTGATCAGTCAAACGTTGTTAAAGTCTATAAATCACAAACAGACATCCATTTTTATAATATAGATAACACATTATACATATTTATATTTTTATATATATATATTATGCCATATGCCTAGCGTATGGTACTGGTCTGGTCACCAAACCTCGGCCCGCGGGCCAATCAAGCCTTTCAAGGCATTTTATCTAACTATATACATTTTTTATTAATAATTCGCGTGAATGAACAGTTTTATTTACTATTCCATCCGCTGTATAATTAAACTTGAAATAACTTAAACTAATGCTAATTATTAGCAAAACGCATAGATACCACCGCAGAGTGACTTGAGGCCTCCTCTGGAGCAAGCAACATATACTTGACCATGCGAAGATCATGGATTTTTTTTAATTAAACAACATTTTTCCGATCCTTTTTCATTTTACCCCCCTCTTGCATGAAAATATGACAATAGTGTACGTAACAACAATTACTGAACTCTTAATGAGCGTTCCAACGAAATGCATCATGAAGGGTATAGGTCTATTTTGACTTTTGTACCCCATACCCTGTACTCCTGTGTACGAAATCTATTTTTTTTTATTTTAAAGTTTGAAATCATAAAATCTTCTCTAAGAAATAATGTGTTGAATAAAATAAATACACTTTTTTACCACTTAAACCAGAGCTTAAAACATACATTGATACCATTTGTACCGAAAAGTACTAAATTTACACCAATTATTTTTTAATAGGCACTTCTTTAGATTGTTACTCCCCTAACAAAGAAAATAGAGGGGAGTAACAATCTAAAGAAGGTGTACGGAATGTTCTTCTTTAGATTGTTACTCCCCATAGAAAAACGGAAGAGAGATATTCCTTTGTCCCAAAGTACATTGAACTAAATATCACTTTGTCTTAATAGTTATTTAGTTAAAGTTTTTTATATTCTAAAAACACATAGGGGAGTAACAATCTAAAGAAGTACCTTTTAATATATATCCTGGCATCAAATAAAGCACGTATACCAATTTTCATTCAAATCTTATTAAATTTAGTAATATTTCTAATTTTTAATTAAAAATAATTCATTTTCTGTTTTTCCATTTTACCCCCTCTTATATGAAAATATGACAAAAGTGTACATAACAGCAATTGCTGTATGTATTTAAACTGGCGGTCGTTTCAGTGGTTGAGACTGGGCAGTTTATTATACGGTCTAAAATATCCGCACCTAATACCCTCTTATTATGATATTTTTTAATAAGAAGATCCCATACAATCGGGTAATTTGCCGCTGTAAGAGGAAGACTTTTAACTAAAGTGAGAGCGGGTCCTGTAAGAGACGTCATAAGGTAATGGAACTTTTCTACGGACCCGATATCTTGATTGTCATGTACTAACGCTCTGAATTTATCGTGGAATGTCACCCAGTCTTTTAATATTGAATTCCAAGTAGGTAAATCTATCCTGGGTAAACGTGGCTTAGCACCCTTATTGTTACCGGAATTATCTAAAATCTGAGTATGGGACGAGGGTAATTCCGGTTGAATGTAGGCCGCGGCAATTATTTTTATTTCATATACAATGTCCTCGAAAGCCTTTAACTGTTGACACACTACGACATAGTCAGGGTTCATCTCGAGTTCAAGTATTGAGATTCGGTCACAATACTCCTCGTACTCAGCTTGAATATCGGACAAATCGGCGAAACGTATTTGAAAACTGGCCAACTTATTCTTATCTTTAGGCAGCTGTTTGCCTATATCATATAATATTTGTACTTTTTCAAATAAATTAGCGCTTCGGCTACTCAACACCCTAAGTTCCTTCTCTTTAGAGGAAGACATCTCCGCACAAACAAAAAAAAAGAAGAGAAAAAAAAAAAAGTTTTTCGATGAGAAATTAAACAAAAATAAAGAGTTTTGAAGCAAGTTTTTTAGTCCCTTGAAAGGAAAAGAATTGAAGGAAATTGAGATAAAAGGGATATATATTAAAGAAAAATATATGTACTCTTAAAGAGCTTTCCAATGACATGCATCATAAAGGGTATATTACTATTTTGGGTTTTGTACCTCATACCCCGTACCCCTAAGCCCTGAGTACAAAATTTAAATTATTTTAATTTAAATTTCGTTTTTTTATTTGGAAATCATAAAAGTCTTCTCCATGACAAAAAGTATTGAACAAAACAAATACATTTTGATATCATCTATAAACCTGAGATTAAAAAATACATAAGGTACCATTTGTACCCAAAAGTACTAAATGTACACAAATTGTTTTATAATGGTTATTCCTGGCATCATATAAAGCACGTATACCAATTTTCATTCAAATCGGATAAAAAATAGCAATATTTCTAATTGTTAATTAAAAATCATTTATTTTCCTGTTTTTCCTTTTTATCCCCCTCTTATGTAAAAATATGACAAAAGTGTACATAACAACAATTACTTTATTCTTAAAGAGCTTTCCAACGACATGCATCATTAAGGGTATATACTATTTTGACTTTTGTACCCCGTACCCTGAACCCCTGTGTACCAAAATTTAAATTTTGAAATCATATGATCCTTCTCCATGAAAAAGTACACGTATGTGCCAAATTTCATGGCGATCGGTCAAACGGTGTCGGAGTCTATAAATCACAAACAGACAAACACACATCCATTATATATATATATATATATATATATATATATATATATATATATATATATATATATATATATATATATATATATATATATATATATATATATATATATATATAGATTGTTTTGTTGTGTATTTTTTTTTTTTTTTAATTTTTATATTTAATTCTTCTTATCAACTAAAGTTTAGATTTTTTAAAATGAATAAATGTTAGTCTCTCCCTGTGAGTTAAACAAGGAGGATTCATTCACTGATTTTTAATTTATTATATATTATTTAATTTATTGTGACAATCCAAAGTATGGAAATAATGTTTATGTGAGTTTTGTAATAACGATGTTTGTGATTTTTTAATTGATAAAAATTGTGAATTTATTCTAAATCAGACAATGTCATAGAGAGTATAACAAGGTATTTATTTTTATGTTTACTATGTTACAGTATTTATATTTATACCAAAAATAAAAAATAAAATATTTTAAATCAATTTTTCACCATTGTATTTATAAAAACAAAAAATGTATACAAAAATATGTTTTGAATTTTAATGTTATAGCCTAAAGAAGCCCTTAATTAGGGCGAAATATAGCTGCTTGTTTTTATAAAATGGAAAAGGAGGAGTAAGCAAATTATTTATTTTAACCCTTAATTGACCAAGAGAAAATATATATTTACAACAATTTAAATAATAAGGTTTACCATCAAGGAGGAAAAAAATATAAAATCCTTAATCCATTTGGACTCCACGAGTAAGTGTTAAGTATTTTTTAAGCAAATTTTCAATAAACAAAAAAAAAAATGGCAATCATTTACTAAACACCCCCCCCC
Source organism: Gerris lacustris (assembly GCA_951217055.1). Lineage (NCBI taxonomy): Eukaryota > Metazoa > Arthropoda > Insecta > Hemiptera > Gerridae > Gerris > Gerris lacustris. Next base: position 1,644,687 of record OX578281.1, on the reverse strand, counting down.
CCCCCCCCTTGCACTCGCCCTTGCACTAATCAAAGTGTAAATGGGCCTTAAGTTTTTCCTTTTTTTTCTATTTTACATTTTAAAAAATCCAATATCATCAGTGCTAGAGCCTCTGAGGCCGATCCTGTAACATTTTTGACATATGTATATAAAAAATTTAACTTATATCGTACTTGGATATTTATCAAATTGTTGTTACATAATGCAGGGAATCTGTAAAGTGATTCCAGCGCTATTTGTGGACGAATATGGAAGTACGCCTGGAAGCGGTGGCTATTTTGTTGTGGTCCCTGTGTTTCTTGATTGCCCTTCCTGTGCTTGCGCTTACCCTTAACTTCCCTTATTTAGTTTTCCTGTCTAGTATTTTGTCCTAAACTTGTGGCCCAAAATATCCGTCACAAAATAACCGTCACAAAATCACCGTCACAAAATAACCGTCACAAAATCTACAGATGACGATAACTTGAGTAAAAGCTCACCGAGTTAGATGAAATTTGGTACACATGTTCATTTTACCAATGCCCAGGCTGAGTTCGTCGGAAAACGTTACCCGCCCAAGCGTTCACGAGCAACGCTCGCGTAAACGTGAACTTCAAATTTAAAATTGAATTTTTAATTCGGGAAAAAATCAAACTTCATCTATTCAATGAGACAAACATTTTTTTCAAATACAATTTTTTAGTAAAACCAACAACGACACCGCTAAAGAGTGTTAAATATCGCTAAAAACTATTATTAGTTTTTACACAATAAACAATATTACAATAAAGTAATATAACGTTAATGGTAATACAAGTAATATAACGTTAATGGTTAATGGTAAAGTACGTGGTAGGATGCGAGGAAGCTATGTGCCACACTAATTGGCAGTCTATTTTTAATTAAAAAAGAAATTATTAAATAAATTTACCTTCTGTTACCTGGATCCTTTTCCTTTCCAGCAACTTTCCTATACCTGGATCCTTTTCCCGCAACTTTCCTATACCTGGATCCTTTTCCCGCAACTTTCCTATACCTGGATCCTTTTCCCGCAACTTTCCTATACCTGGATCCTTTTTCTTTCCCGCAACTTTCCGATACCTGGATCCTTTTCCCGCAACTTTCCTATACCTGGATCCTTTTCCCGCGTTTTTAAATGTCATCTCCTCTCCCTCGTCCTTCTTCGCCACTGCCTCCTATCTCTCTACCCTTTTTCTGCCCTGCCTCTCTCCTGTGCGCGTCGGACCGACGAAGTTCGTCTAAAAGTTACCTAAATGTGCTCTTCCTCTCCGTGGCTGTGGTTATCACTCTTTCTCTAACTCCATCTCCGATATTAACCGTATATCCAAGTGCGCCGTGACGGTTCGTACGTGTAAAGAACGCCGTTTAGCCGTTAACGGGTTGCGACACCATCTAATAAACCAGGCCGCCGAACAACCGATAAAGTCAGGTAACTTCTTTACCTCCTCTTCCTTTCTCAAATAGATATCATTTATTAATTTTGAACCTAATTATAATTTATAATTTTGTTATCTATATTGCTTCCGAGCTTACCGAAGGTAACGGAAGCTATATGATCGTTCCGAAGAACGAAAAAAAATGTATATCTCCGATTTCAAAAATTCCAAGGCAGAAATCTGTTTCAGACATCAGGGAACATTATCGTTTCCGTGTCTCTGTCTGTCGGTCTGTCGTTCAATTTTTGCGAACCAACATATCTTAAAAACTACACGTCCAATTTTAATGAATATTAGGTGGTAGGTCATAATTAGCCCATTGTTGGTCCCATATAAGTTTCAACCCCTCTCCTATTTGTTTCTCATCCGTCTGCGCTCTTTAACTTTTGCTAAATTGATACTTTAATTCATATAAAAATGTTGACACATTAAAATAACGGGGGGGACAAACAAATTAGACAATAATGGCTTGTAAGTGCATGAAATCAATACGTGGATAGGATGCGAGGAAGCTATGTGCCACACCAATACAGTACGTGGATAGGATTCGAGGAAGCTATATGCCACACCAATTGGCAGTCTATTTTTATGCATTATTTTTGTGAATTTTTTCATTGGTGGAAATAAATACTAGGCATCGCGTGGCTCTATCATTGAAGCGAGCGTATAGTAATAAAGATGTATTGAATATTGGAAAAATAGATAATCATGAATCATGATGAGTTGATAGATAACTAATTAGGTATATAGCCTTTTCATTAGATCCACGAGGAGGTCCCCCTAATACGTTAAAGTTTGCTTTAAATTCGTGTAACCCTACTAATAACACTTTGACTAACAGTGCTGACTTTGACATTATTAAACAGGTTGATTCCACCAAGTACCACGGCGTAATCATTGACAGACACTTCAACTGGAACCAACACGTATCGCAACTCTGTAGAAATATCCGCAAAACAATATATTGTTACAAAATCCAAAGTTTCTACACATAAATTCATTGAGAGTGGTTTACTTAGCCCTTACAGAGTCGATACTGAGTTACGGTCTATTATTCTACGGCTCCACTTCCCAAACCAATATTAAAATAAACAGGTCAAGTGTGTGCTAGTCAGCACACAGTGAGGGTCCGTAGGCTACACTATATAGTGTTTAACTGTAAAGTGTATAAACAGTGTTCTTTAAAAATGCTAAAAAGCTTACTTTGAACCATTCTAAGGGTCTGATATTCTCAAAACACACTCTGATAAAGTATTTTTTTGCCACTGAACCGGACTACAACCATATAAATACATCGAAAAGACCATAATTATAAAAAAAACGTATTTTGTCAATAAAAATAAAATAATATTTTTTTCGAAATTTCCAAAAAGTGGTATCTTTACTTTTGGTCGAAGAATGTTCAGGAAATTTTTCAGATTTTTTGCACTTCACATAAGCGAGATAGAGGGGGGGGGGACACGTTTCACTCCCAATTCAAACTTGCCTACGCTCGCCCTATCAAAGTTATTACCAAAGAATTATATATTTTTGTAATCAGCTCGACGTACCCTTTCATATGATACTCCTCACGGTGTCGAAAAAAAAAAAAAAAAAATGTTAAGTTTTTTTACCCTAATTTTTTTGAAAAATATTTTTTTTAAGTCGCTATATTTTTAAAATATGTGGGCAGGTACAAGACACATACATGCCAAATTTCAAAGTGATCGGACGAAAGGTGTAGCCATGAGAGCACGCGAGAGGACGGACGGACAGACACACGCAGGAAAATATAAGGGTCCTTGGTTTTGCCTACGGACCCTAAAAATTAACCACTATTCAAAAATTAATTATCAAAATCTGTCTCCATAAACCATTAACTTATTCATCCACAGCAACTTTCTCAGATTTTTCAGTTCTCCCCTTAAATATCCTGTTCAAGAAAGCGGTCTTTCTAAATTATTTCCATTGTGAAAAATCTAGCCCTCTACACAAATATGCCACCCGATCCAAACAACAGTTACTAGTCAGCATACCTCACTGCAAGTCCACCCGCAAACAAAACTCATTTCAAATCTTAGCACCAAAATTTTACAATGATTTGCCCGCACAAATTAGAAACATCAATACTATTTATTCGTATAAAAAAAGCTATACATAAACATTTAATCACGCAACAGACGTTGTTGTTGAATAATACTAATTAGTCATTGCCTAGTATACGTTTATTTTTATTTTAGGGTAATATTTGATAATGAGTACTTTGACCGTACATTGAAAACAATGAAACCAGGCCTTACAGCATTAAAGTAATGTAATAGTTTTTTATGGTTCTACTTGTTCTGTTTGAGAGATAACGATTATCATCATATATATATATATATATATATATATATATATATATATATATATATATATATATATATATATATATATATATATATATACGTATGCTTTATCTTCTTATTAACTCATGTATTTATTCTTTATTTATTTATTTATTTTTTCTACTCGTATAAAAAAAAAAAAACCAAATATGTATTGTGTGCCAGAGCTAGACAGAGTCTTGGCTCTAGCCTATATTGGTTATTGAAGACTCCCGTTTTCGTTGCTTTATCTGAAAATTAATTGTTACTATGTATAAAACGGAAAAAAAATGGGTATAATAGTAGTAGTACAGCGGCTAGTAGTTAGGGAACCACCCCGCATTCTTACTATTCCTCTAACCACTCATCTCCTTTTCAATTATTATAAAATGTATTTCTTTGCTACAAAATAACTACGGCATGTATCAAATTGAAATTTTGCATGCCTGTTTCTATTGTGCATTAGATGGTGTATATGAAGTTTTATTAAAATCGCTACGTTAGAACGTAAGATATCGGTAAAAACGTTGTTTTCTCTATTCTAAACGTTTAGGTTCGCTTTAATAGTTTTAGCGATCTTTATTAATTCGTCGGGTTCGTTATCAACAGTGAAGGTTATAACATCTCATCACTGATGCTCTGGCTTTTATGTTCATTTTAATAATTCAAGAAGTGGTTATTTTGTTTTATTCTTTTTAAATTTACAAGTAAAAACATTTAAGGGTTGAATGAAGGGTTGAGTGAAGGGTTCGTTATCAACAGTGAAGGTTATAACATCTCATCACTGATGCTCTGGCTTTTATGTTCATTTTAATAATTCAAGAAGTGGTTATTTTGTTTTATTCTTTTTAAATTTACAAGTAAAAACATTTCTTTACATGGTGTGAGTGTTTCCAACAAGTTCTGTGGTTTATATTATTGGAAATTTAGGAGTTTAGTGTTATCACAGCGTGATCGTGCCAAGAAAGGCACAGTTATTATATCAAGTAAGTGAAACAATAATTGTTAATAAGGAACTAATAGAGACAAAAATATATTTTTAATCAATATCTTTAAAAAAAACTTAAAAAACTTAGCCATAATAGTGTATAAATTCAGTGATAACTCGTATTACAATAGTTTGTTAAAGGATACTAAAAACAGCTATGTAATAGTGAAGGTTCAATGTCACTCCTGTAGCTCAATGGACTAAACCACTGGTCGTGTTCTTTTATCGCTACGTAAATAGTAAATACAGTAAATCATAGGTTCGTATCCCCGCCCCGATACTGCATTTATTTTTATTATTTTTGATTTATTCCTATATCCCAAAAACACAAATTGGCAGCTGAATGTTAGAAAACATTATATATTATATTCTTAGTTAATTAATTTTAATTATACATGAATAGTAAAGAAGGGCATACACCTAATATCAAAAATAGTGGAAACAAAAGAAGTAGAAAGAGTTTGTCACCGAATCTAGAGGAAAAAGAAAACGAAAAGAAAAAACTGAACATGGACGGAGGAGGTATTTTAGGAAAAGCGGATTTAACTGCAATCCAGGAATTAATTTCTCAAACAGTTGGGATCCTGCTTGAACAAAAAACATGCAATCTGGCAACAAAAGAAGATATTCAAGGAGTGTGTAAAAGACTTGATGAACTGGAAACTGAGAATAAATATCTAAAAGAAAAGCTGGGAAAGGTAGAACAACAGTATCATGCATTGACACGGAAAATGGAGTTAGAAAATAACCGAACTAGAAGAAATAATCTCGTCTTCACAGGTATCTCTCCCATCGGCAATCAGACCTGTTCAGGCTTAATTGAAGAGTTCTGCAGAGACTATTTAGGAGTTGAGAATATAACGGTAAATAGGGCTTATAGAATTGGAAAAGGAACAGGCAAAGCTATGATAGCTGCCCATATTCCGTCAGACGTTGAAATCGACTTGGTACTACAAAACGCAAAAAAGCTAAAAGGTACAAACTTTTACATACAAAGAGACTACTCTCCACTTTTTCGCGTGAGGAGGGCTAAGCTCTTTGCACTTAAAAAAGAAGTGTTAAAAGTAAATCCAGCTCTCAAGGGAAGAATAATCCAAGACTTTATGCTATTAAATGATGTAAAGTTTGAATGGAACGACAGAGATCAACTTAGTGCTAATGGAAAGGACGGATATCAAATTTTAAATGAGTTGGTCGGACAGACATGGAAGCAATAATGACAGAGAAGCACCCGGACCGGAGGCAGGATAAGCAGTTCAACAGTGGATCAAAGATGGAGAGAGGTGCAGCCGAGACGTCGAAACCGAAACTACAGGACGGATGACTACATGATACATCAGACAGGCCGGCAACAAATATACCATTAAAAATATTATCATATAACGTTTGTGGATTAAATAAAAAAATAAAAAATAAGAGGTTTTTAAACGCAATAAATAGAGCAGATATATTTGTTCTAATTGAAACTTTCGTTGAGGAAGGGGGAGAAAGAGATGCCTTAAAATATTTTAATAACTATAAACTACATTGGAAATATGCTATAAGGAGAAAAAAATTGGGTAGGCCCAGTGGGGGGATTTTATTAGGAATAAATATGGCATTAGAAAAAAAGCTAAGAGTAAGTTTTGAAAAACTGGCGGATGTAATGTGCATTAAAGTTCATACGTGTAATGTAGAGCTGTATGTATGTCCAGTATATTTAAATTGTAATTCCTGGGAAGATGATTTCTCTGAAATTAATTCATTACTAACCAATGAGTCTGATAAACAGCTTTTATTGATAGGAGACTTGAACGTGAGAGTTGGGAAGGAACAGGATATTGCTCCAGAAATATTAAATGGCATAACGACTGGGCTGAAGGAATTAAGAACATCGAAGGATTTTGTATTGGATAAGAGAGGGCGAAAATTTGTAGAATTTTGTGATGATCAGGGACTTGTAATTTTAAACGGGAGGACCCAGGATGACGAAGAAGGGGAATGGACGTACTTAGGCCCAAGGGGGAATTCTGTGATTGACTTAGCGTGTTTAAGCGCGGGAAGTTTATCATTGATGGATACTTTTTTGGTTGGCCGAGAAATGTTCTCTGATCACATGCCCATCTATGTAAACTTAAATTTGAACTACGAAGAGTTAAAATCTAATGTCTTCCCTATATTGCCTAAATTGGTGTGGGGAAGAATGGATGCAGAAACATATGAAAAGAAAGTTCAGCTAAAGGTGAAAGATAGTTTGAAAGAGAAAAACATTGATATAAATGATTTGTGTGAGATAATAGTAGAGGTCACCAGCAGAGATAGAGCGAAGGAAAGAGGAAGTAAATTTGTTGAGAAGCAAAAGCACCTTGATAAAGATTGGTATGACAGAGAATGTGATAAAATGAGAAAAAAGGTATTTGCACTTCTCGATATCGTGCGTAAGAGAAATACTGCGCTCACTTGGAGGTTATATACAGAAGCTAGAAGACAATATGGAGATCTAAGGCAGAGGAAAAAAATAGAGTTTTACCGTAAAGCCGCGCATGATATGAATGAATTAAAATCTTCAAAAGAATTCTGGGAAAAAGCTAGAAATTTCGGGCTTAAAAAGAAAGGTTTCATATGCGGTGACATAAACGTTGGACAGTGGGTGGAGCACTTTAATAACCTTCTTAACTCACAGCAAGTTGAATTTCCCCTGGCGTATGCCGAGCCGTTTAACAAAAATAATAAGCTTGATGATCTTTTTTGTAGAGGAGAACTAGAACTTGTCCTTCAAAATGCCAAACCTAAGAAAGCACCAGGAATTGATAGAATTCCAGTAGAATTCTTTAAATACGCACCATGTGATTTTAAGGAAAAACTCTTAAGTTGTTTTAATAAAATATTCGAATATCAATATACCCCCAGAAGCTTCTCTACAGCTATAATATTTCCTATTCATAAAAAGGGAGATAAAAATGAGCCTGGAAATTATAGAGGAATATCTTTTATTAATGCTGTAGCTAAAATTTTTTCAGGTCTCTTACTCAGTAGAATGGTAGAATGGGTAGAAGAACATAAAATACTAAAGGAGGAACAAGCAGGATTCAGGAAAACATATTCTACAATAGATAACATTTTTAACCTAACATCTATCATAGACATATCTTTGAAAAGAGGTAAAAAGAGAGTTTTTGCACTATTCGTAGATTTTAGCGCAGCTTTTGACACTATTGATAGGAAAGCGCTGTTCTATAAGTTAAGTGGAATGGGGATGTCTACTAAAATTTTAAATGTAATAAGATCACTTTATGAGCGGACAGATGCTAGCGTGTGGACAAAAGACGGACTCTCTGAAACCTTCGAGGTTAAAGTAGGACTCAGACAAGGATGTTTGTTAAGTCCTTTATTATTTAGTTTGTTTATAAATGACATCATAGACTATGTAGGAGGGGGCATAAAAATGAATGAACGAGTAATTAACGCACTAATGTATGCGGATGATATAGTTTTTGTGGCAGATAACCCAGAAACTCTAGCAAAAATGATCAGAAAATTAGAAATCTACTGTGGGTTATGGAACCTAAAAGTTAATATGGCGAAATCCAAAATTATGTGTTTCCGAAAAAGAGGAAAAATGAAGGCTTATAACTGGAAGTTCAACGGTGAGCCATTGGAAAAAGTAAAGGACTATAAATACTTAGGGGTGACTCTTACTTCCAGCTTGTCATATAAAACTCACGTAAACGGGAGGTGCAGAACGGGGAAGTCAGGTTTATGCATTACTTGGGCTAAATTATTTGGCAACCCTGATATTGCACTGTCGGCTAAACTAAGGATATTCCAAGCAGTCACGCAAGCAATTATTACTTACGGTTGTGAGATATGGGGCCTCTATAAGTTTGATGATTTGGAGAGATACCAGAGATTTTTTATTAAAAAGCTATTGGCAGTGCCTCTGCAAACTGCAACGTTCTTTTTAGAACTTGAAACTGGCATGGATCCGTTGTATCTCACGACGCTTAGAATACACTACAAATATATACTTAAAACTGTGAAAATGGAAGAAGGCCGATTACCTCGTTTTTTAGCGATGGAAACGATAAGAAGCAATTCAGGTTGGTACCAGGAATGGAGGAAGCTTTTCATGGAGCATAAAGCTAATTTTAGTCAGGGATGGGAAAATGCGTCGAAGTGGGAAAAAGAATGGGATGCTCTTATCAAGTCCATTAAAGAGGAACGAGAGCTTCAGCAGCTGGAGGCAGCAGGGAGTTCAACGTACTGCGAACATTATAAGGAGTTAGTGCCAGAACTAAGAAGACAAAAGGGAGCAGGATATTTCGGAGACGACTTTTCGCTGATAGAAATGCGGTGGATATTCAAGATCAGAAGTGGAGTGTTAGGGCTTAATAACAAAGCATGGAAACTCGCTGTTTGCCCAATATGCAACCAAGCCGCAAAGGATGATGTGTACCATTTTATAGCACAATGTCCTGTGCTGGGGTACATAAGAAAAAGAAAACTCGGAGAAAATGAGTTAAACTATGGCAAATTCATAGAGCTACTGAGAAAGCGGGAAAATTGGACTTGTTTGGTATCTTTTAGTAAAGAAGCCTGGCACTACAGGACACTAATAGAAACTGAATTCAAGTAAAACCAGCCAAATCAGCCTTATTACCTCCACTACTAATAGTTAAACAAAACAAAAAAAAAATTATAGATTTGTGTATGTATGGGTTTATTTGTAAGTGTATGTATGTATGGGTGTGTATGTGTATGTACGTTTACATGAAAATTCAAATAAACTAATGTTAAAAAATAAAATGAAATAATGCTTAAAATCTCGATATAAATTGATTAATAACTTGCTGATGTATAAATTAAATAATATAATATATAGAATAGAATAACTAAAGGATGTATCAAATCTGATTTTTGTAAGTAGAGCAGTGTAAAAGAAGTTAAATGTAAACGAGCTCACCCCCCGAAGCTGTACAGCAGTGGGGTACTGACATTTGCATGAAAAAAAACCAGCAATAACCTTGTAAATATTTATTATCAATAAATGTCTTTTCTTTCTTTCTTTCTTTCTTCTTTATTAATTCATAGCAATAACATTTTTACAAAATTTTATTTGAAAAGATGATGTTAGAATCTTTTCCCGTCCTGAAATTCCAATTTAATTTTTGAACCTCCCGTTTACGCGAGCGTTGCGCGCGAACTCTTAGACGGATCACGCTGTCCATCGAACTTAGCCTGAGTATTAGTAAGAGGATCATGAATACCAAATTTCAACTAAATCGGTCAACTTTTACTCAAGTTATCGTCACACGCGTAAACGTTACTGACAGACAGACACGATGCATAGTTTGTTGAATGTAAGAAGCTCGCTTCAATTATTATTATTACAATATGCTATAATCACTTAAATTATCAAGTGAGAATTTTATTTCATTATTTACAATGGGTTTTCCTTGAGTAAGAAGATAGAATTTGTCTTAAAATTAATTCAATAAAATTATATTAGAGTAGTAAAATAGTATTATCATATTTGTTAGTATAATAAGTAAAAAGAATAATTTATTTATGAGATAAAACTGCAAATGGTTTGTACAATTTCGACTCGGAGCTGTTACTAATTTTAAATAAAATATTCTTTAGAATAAATCTCATATCTTTATTTTTTCTCGTTTTACCACAGTAGTTGTTTTATTGTCATTAATTAAAAGGTTTTACAAAAATATTTATCAACGTGCATAACACCTCATATTGTTCAGTCTTACAGCAGTCTTAACTGTTGTTAGTCCGCTTTGTCAATATTAAATGTAAGTTAACTTTTCTATCATTTTTAATAGTAGCTATATCTCCCGAACTATTTGGTCTAGAACAGGGTGCCCAACCTACGGCCCGCGAGCCGATTTTATGTGGCCCGCCGTGATGCCATAAAAACAAAGAATTTACAAGCATTCAGAGAATCTAAAATATATTAATTTCCTAATGCCGAACAGCCCAGCTGATTTTGCCCAGCAACATTGGAGAAAACGGAGATCTGTTGCCATTCAACAGCGCCTTGCCCAATGAAGATTTCTAAAACTTAAAAATGTTTGCTCGTACCATGTTCTCAGTGTTTGGCTCGACCTATGTTTGCGAACAAACATTTTCAAAAATGAATTACATTAAATAAAAATTCTGGTCTTCCCTCACAGATGAACACTTTAAATCGTTATTAATGATTGGCATGTTTGAGCCTAAGTGGAAAGACATTTTAAGTACAAGTGCAAAGCAGTTTCAACCATCTCACTGAAGCTAAGTTACAAACAAACTTGATATTTTTATTAATAACTTTGTAAAATGAAAGACTAAATTTTTTGTAATTCATACTTACTGATATTATTGTATTTTTATACTTGTGGTTAATTACAATCATCGGTAAAAACCTTATTGAACCTGCCAAAAGAGCTTTAAAACTAGGCATCGCGTGGCTCTATCATTGAAGCGAGCGTATGGTAATAAATATGTATTGAATATTGAAAAAATAGATAATCATGAATCATGATGAGTTGATAGATATAGGGTATAGTAAGTAGTAGTACAGCGGCTAGTAGTAAGGGAACCACCCCGCATTCTTACTATTCCTCTAACCACACATCTCCCTCCCTGCTTTATTAATACTTTTAGCCATCTTTATTAATTCATAGCGGTGTCGCTGTTAGTTTTACTGAAAAATTTTATTTGAAAAAATTATTCGTCTCATCGAATAGATAATGTTAGATTTTTTCCCCGTTTAAAAATTCCAATTTTAATTTTAAAGCGCTCGTTTACGCGAGCGTTGCAGCGGATATTTTGAGTAGTCTTCTAATCTATGAGTCTGAATAGGTGTCGTCATTGCCCGGTATGTTTTTTGACTACAGTGAGATTTTCCTACATGTTTTACCTGCTGCAACAAGTTCGAGAAGAGAGGGAGTGCTTCTGTGAAAGGAGGGGATTTCTTTCTTTCCCAATAGGCTGATATCAAAACCTGCTGATTGAGTTTAGTAATATTGAGTTAGTTGTGTTGCACGCCGCGTAATTCTTTATTACAAACCTGGCTGCCAGGAACATCTATGTTCAAAAGGAAGCTCTTTAGCTTGGGCATATAATATGGGAATGGGAGTTGACTTTAACATACCTAGACATTTCCTTAGAGCTTCATTTTGTACGTTTGTAATACGTTATAGTTTATTTTCAGAGGCTTGGCCGTAGAATACGGAACCGAATTCGATTATGAACCTTATTATTGATTTGTAGAGCGTCGGCTACGACGTTTTCTTTCCCTTTCTTATGTTGGATGTCGAAGTCAAACTCTTCAAGTTTATTTTCCATCTAATTAGTCTGGATTTTGGTTCTTTTAAACTAAAGGTTTGTGGTCGGTTTCTATGATGAATCGTTGAAGGCCGTATTAACTCTGGACTGAATCGACATTAGAGTTGGTGCCGTGGTCGTGGGTCTAGTGTTTTGGTACACACCGGAAGTGGGTTTTAAGAAGGGTCTTGAATAATTCGGCGGCCGGAAAGGCTTAGTCGGTAGCTGGGGAAATGTCTGTTGGTTGGATGTATTTGGGTTTTAGGGTTGGTACTGAATAGCTCGAGGTTGAAATGGTTGGTTCAATGTTGGCCAAGGTGGTTGAAAGCCATATTGGTTATCTGTCGGGTTTGGAGGAATTGACTTGTTGTAGGCTTTTGAGTTGTTTTGGGTTCTCCTTAAGAATTCCGAATAACCCCACTCACATTGGCGGTTATCAAGGAGGTGACACTTGCTTACACACTCTTCTAGAGTATTGCGTTCAAAGTGACTCAAATAGGAACGATAGTGCTCTAATAGACCATTCTGGAATAATTTTGATGACAATTTGGTATATTCGTATTTCTTAAAGGCTAGATAATTTTGTTCGGTAATATTTAACGTAATATTTTGCATAAGATTATTAAAATTCTTTAGAAGTCTTGCATAATAATCAGAGACCTTCAAATGCCTTTTTGCCATGGCGCCATACTAAAATGCCACATTTTGCCTACTTTTTGCTAAAAAGCCACATTTTACCGATTTTCGGTAAAATGCCACACTTTGTGCCACATTTTGCCTTATTTGGGCCAAGTTCCGAGAAAAAAATATAAATATTCTAATATTCTAAGGGGTTCTGCAATAACCCATAAGACCAGGTAAGATTAAGATACGCCCTTGCAGGGCAGGATTCCACGGTGCTGAGGATTCCCGAAGTGACGTAAGGGATTCCTATCTTAGGGTAGTGACTTCGTCATCCAAGCTACCAATGGGAATAGAATGCAACCTGCCACACGAGGTGGGGCCACCCACCGGGTAGCACTACTTGGTCGACCGTCCCACGGTCTAGCTGCCACCTGCAGGTGGCGCCACCCGGTCAGCCCAATGTTTTCAAGTAAACCCTTCAGATGTTGCCACTGCCACTCAGCCCCCACTCCTTCAATCAAATCTAGAGGAAATCAAATCAGGGGCTAACTGCATCCCTCATGTAAGTGTCTTTACTGGTCAAACTGTTCTTCAATATTCTAAGCAATTCGTTGAAAGTTCCACACGACATTCGGCAAAAATTGTTTTTGTCCTCTTTGATATGGGGTACACTGTATGAAACAAACTAGTATTCTTTTTGTCTGAAATTATTCAATGAACCCAAAAACGCCTTTTTTCCTTCTTCTTTCACGAACATAGTGATATGCATGCACAGCTCCATTTCTCGACTGCCCGAAAAAAGTAAAAACTCGGGTGGCACAAGATAGGTGTCGGAAGCACGTGGCATCAACAAGGTGGTGCCAGTGCCACCCGGGTGGCGAAGTGTGTCACTACCCTAAGGATTAAGAGCCATTAGCTCTAGCTCATCCCTGGTCAATGTGGGTCATTGTAGGGTATTGAAGATACCTGTAAATGGTATTAAAGTAGTTAATATGACTCAAGTTGCACGATTTAATATCCCTTTTACAATGGAAGGGGGGGGGGGGGGGAGTTGAAAAATAAATGCCACATTTGGCCAAAATAAGTGCCATATTGCCACACTTTTTAGTGCCTCATTTCGTAAAAATAAATGCTACATTTTGAAGGTCTCTGATAATAATCCATAACAGATTCGTTTTACATTTGTACGCACTGTTTTAAATTATTTGCCGACTCTTTTAAGGACTCTTTTATCTAATACAATTTTCATTAAATATATGGCTCATTTTCATTATTGTATAATATTATGTATTAATGGCAAACATTTGTATGACTCCTCCTCTACGCTCGGGAAACCCTGTAGAGGAGAATATCAGCAAACTTATTTCATATAAAATTATCTACTTATATTTATGTATAATATTGTAAATAATTATTAAATAATAAAAAATGTTGTTTAAAAAAAAAAAAAAAAAAAAAAAAAAAAAAAAAAAAAAAGCAAGTAAACTTCATGTTGATCCAAGCTGTGTTAAACTTGAAAAAAAAAAAAAAGAAAGATATCCTCCGATCTTTGGTCTCCGAACCTTTGGAGTAATCCCTTTCTAATGTCAACCTAGTTATTGGCGTCTTGGTAGCTTAAAAAGTCTCGGGCTTCCCCATTTATTTTTGCCCGGATATTACTATGGAGTATGTATTCTAGTTCGGGTGTAAGTCGTCCAGTTAAGTGTTGAACTAATATCTACCTACTTCGGTTATGAAGATGGATAGGTTTTGTCCCGGGGAATATAATTTTATTAGGAGTTGGAGTTGGGTTTTACCAGGATTAGTCGGAGGGACTAACGCAGCTGTGGGAGTTTCAGATTGGCGGGCTGGTGTAGTCATATTGTCTGGGTTAATGTTAAGTCTAGCAGGTTGGATTACGGGTCTGCTTATGTTAGCTACTCCCTGCGTAAGCAAGTTTGGATCACAAGCTGTTAACTCGACCTCTGGCCTACTACTCATAATATTTTAAATACACTCGTACAATTTTGTTCTTTACTACTTATTTAAAACGAGATATTTAAATGTAGCCAGATTAGTATTATTTATTTAATCTAAAGGTTATTTACTTCTGTGAGATTATTTATTTGTTTCTTTAGTTAGTTCTTTTTACTGGTCTTATATTACTTTGCTTTGTAAGTTTCATAGCACATTTCGATTTCCCCAATTTTGAACCCCTTCCCGTGATTCAATCTTCCCCAAATTTTGCACATAGATACTTAACTTAGGTGAAGAATACAGAAACCGAAAAAACAAAAAAAAAAAAAGTTTGAAAATAAGACCAGTTTTGAAAAATGGCATTTTTATATTAATTATTATTTATTATTTCTGTAGAAATTGTTTTAATTTATTTATAATTTTTCTAATATTTTTAAATTATTTACTGATTTTATTTATTAATTACATTACTAATGTTAATTTACTTTAGTTATTCTGATTGTTTTATTTTATTTTATTTATTCTTATTTGTAAACTTATGTATTGGTTTAATTGATTACTTATAATAATTAAAGTTAGGAAAATAAAGGGACTTACAGGAGATGTATGTAATTCATCACGATTACTTCTGAAGAAGATATCTGGAGTCTACGTGGTGAGATGTGGTCTTGAGTTTTCGGTTGAATCGCCGGAAAATTCCTCCAATGGATCACAACACAGTAAAACTACGTAATTACTAGACGACTTAGCGAACTAAAATACATACTCCATAGTAATATCCGTAATTTCCATATTTTTTGTTAAAGAAAATAAATAATATTTAAATAATATATACGAATTTCTCTATAAATGATTTCATATTGTTATTTTAAAAATATAAATAACACAACTTTGAATGCACTCAATGAGACCTTTAAATCGACCCCCCATGCATTAGAATCAGACAAATTTGACGTTTTATAAATGTCAGGGGGGGGGGGGGGGGTTATAAATGTCAGGGTCAGGTTTGATTATCAACATTTTTATGGGGAAAACAATTTGGTATAGTATCTAAAAGAAATTATAAAGAATACTTTTTTCTTGAATACTCGAAATTTGGACCGGTTTCCTCTTGTACAATTTTAGAAAATTGTACTATCAGGGTACAGGGTACTTTATGAACATAAAGTAATACAATAAATCTTCATTTAAGAACAAGCTGGAGATTTTATGAAGAGTGAATTTTCTTCGAAAATTGTTTCTTTTGGGATTTACACGTATAGGCAACTCTATCCGTGGACATACTGTGTATATATATAATTTATATTACTCTATATTACTTTATTTTGTTCCAAATATTCAATTTATTTTTTTAAATAAAATACATTTGTTTTTTATTGTTTAGATGGCTGAATTATCACTAAAGTTGATGGTTATATTTCTATCTGTAATAAGTTTATCCAGTGAGCTGCCGACTAAGATCTCTATCAGCATAATTCGACAGGATTCATCAACTTCTTCGAACAACCATAATAATGACGTCGCTAGTGACTCTAGTAGATTAAATAATAGTTTTAAAATAACGGATTCTTATGCTTCAAGTAATAAAGTTCCCTCAACGAATGATTATGCTTCAAATATGAAGGTTTTTTCAACTTCTAATCGGAATTATATACTGTCCCCTTCCAGAAATTACAGCTTAAAACATGATGACTTTAAAACTGACGTCAATTTAAATAAAGATTCTACTTCATCAACTGACGAAACTTCGACAAAAGATCCTGCTTCCACCAATAAAGTTTTTTCAACAAAATATTTTGATATAATCACTATATTTACTTCTACTAAAAAGAACCATACCACCATTGACGTTGATTCAGATGGAGATTATTATATATCTGATGACGTCAAATATAACAAAACTTCCGCTTATCACAAAAGCAAGACCTGGTCCAAAAGTTCCCGTCTTATTGGTTCCGATGATGGCTCCCAGTCCGACAGTTCCCGTCTTATTGGTTCCGATTATGACTCCCAGTCCAACAGTTCCCGTCTTATTAGTTCCTATGATGGCTCCCAGTCCAACAGTTCCCGTCTTATTGGTTCCGATGATGACTCCCAGTCCAACAGTTCCCGTCTTATTAGTTCCGATTATGACTCCCATTCCAAAAGATGCTATCTTCTTGATCTTATTTTTGATTCTAGCTCCGAGTCCAACAGTCCCAGTTTTATTAGAGGCAATTATGAAATTTACAATTCGTACGACAGTTACAGTGATGACAATGTGTACGACAGTTACAGTTATGACTATGTGTCCGACAGTAACAGTGTTATTGGTTCCGATGACGGCTCCAAGTACGACAGATCCAGTGATATTGCTTCCGATTATGGCTCACAGACGGTCAGTTCCGCTCATATTAGTTCCAATGATGGTTCACAGTCCACCACTTCCATAAATCAAGTTGATTTGTGCAACATAATTAAAGGTTCTACTTCTTTCAGAGATATGAATTCTGTAATATCAATATTAGAAGCCTGGATAGAGCACATTGATAATATTTTAAACATGAATAACGAAACCCCCTTCGATCCTTGTTACAACCTATCTAGTGCCGTGACTTCTTCCGACTATCCAAGTTCATTTAATGACGTGACTTCTTCCGACTATCCAAGTTCATTTAATGACGTGACTTCTTCCGACTATCCAAGTTCATTTAATGACGTGACTTCTTCCGACTATCCAAGTTCATTTAATGACGTGACTTCTTCCGACTATCCAAGTTCATTTAATGACGTGACTTCTTCCGACTATCCAAGTTCATTTAATGACGTGACTTCTTCCGACTATCCAAGTTCATTTAATGACGTGACTTCTTCCGACTATCCAAGTTCATTTAATGACGTGACTTCTTCCGACTATCCAAGTTCATTTAATGACGTGCCTTCTTCCGACTATCCAAGATCATTTAATGACGTGACTTCTTCCGACTATCCAAGTTCATTTAATGACGTGACTTCTTCCGACTATCCAAGTTCATTTAATGACGTGACTTCTTCAGACTATCCAAATTCATTTAATGACGTGACTTCTTCCGACTATCCAAGTTCATTTAATGACGTGACTTCTTCCGACTATCCAAGTTCATTTAATGACGTGACGTCTTCCGACTATCCAAGTTCATTTAATGACGTGACTTCTTCCGACTATCCAAGTTCATTTAATGACGTGACTTCTTCCGATCATCCCGGTTCATCTAATGACGTGACTTCTTCCGACTATCCAAGTTCATTTAATGACGTGACTTCTTCCGACCATCCCGGTTCATCCAATGACGTGACTTCTTCCGATCATCCCGGTTCATCTAATGACGTGACTTCTTCCGACTATCCAAGTTCATTTAATGACGTGACTTCTTCCGACCATCACGGTTCATCCAATGACGTGACTTCTTCCGATCATCCCGGTTCATCTAATGACGTGACTTCTTCCGATCATCCCGGTTCATCTAATGACGTGACTTCTTCCGACTATCCAAGTTCATTTAATGACGTGACTTCTTCCGACCATCCCGGTTCATCTAATGATATGCCTTCTTCCGACCATCCGGGTTCATCTAATGACGTAAGTTCTTCTAACCATCCCGGTTTATCTAATGATATGACTTCTTCCGACCATCCGGGTTCATCTAATGACGTGACTTCTTCCGACCATCCCGGTTCATCTAATGACATGACTTCTTCCGACCATCCCGGTTCATCTAATAACATGACTTCTTCCTACCATCCAGGTTCATCTAATGACGTGACTTCTTCTGATCATCCCGGTTCATCAAATGACATGACTTATTCCGACCATCCCGGTTCATCTAATGACATGACTTCTTCCGACCATCCCGGTTCATCTAATGACGTGACTTCTTCCTACCATCCCGGTTCATCTAATGACGTGACTTCTTCTGATCATCCCGGTTCATCAAATGACATGACTTCTTCCGACCATCCAGGTTCATCTAATGATATGACTTCTTCCGACTATCCCGGTTCATCTATTGACGTAACTTCTTCCAAACATCCCGGTTCATCTATTGACGTAACTTCTTCCGACAATCCCGGTACATCTATTGACGTGACTTCTTCCGACCATACGGGTTCATCTAATGACGTGATTTCTTCCAACCATCCCGGATCATCTAATGGTATGACTTCTTCCGACCATCCTAATTCATCTAATGACGTGACTTTTTCCGATCATGCCGGCTCAACTGATGAGATGACTTCTTCCGATCATCCTGGTTCTTCTAATGACGTGACTTTTTCCGATCATGCCGGCTCAACTGATGAGATGACTTCTTCCGACCATCCTGGTTCATCTAATGACGTGACTTTTTCCGATTTTGCCGGCTCAACTGATGAGATGACTTCATCCGTTTATCCTGGTTCATCGAATGACGTGACTTCTTCCGACCATCTCGGTTCATCTAAGGTCATGACTTCTTTCGACTATCCCGGTTCATCTAATGACATGACTTCATCCGACCATCCCGGTTCATCTAATGACGTGACTTCTTCCGACCATCCTGGTTTATCTAATGGCATGACTTCTTCCGACCATCCCAGTTCATCTAATGACGGAACTTCTTCCGACCATCCTGGTTCGTCTTACGGCGTGACTTCTTCCGACCATCCCGGTTCATCAAATGACGTGAGTTTTTCTGATCATCAAGGTTCAACTTATGAGATGACTTCTTCTGTTTATCCCGGTTCATCTAACGACGTGACTTCTTCCGACCATCTCGGTTCATCTTATGACGTGACTTTTTCCGTTTATCCCAGTTCATCTAATGACGTGACTTCTTCCGATCATCCCGGTTCATCTAATGACGTGACTTCTTCCGATCATCCCGGTTCATCTAATGACGTGACTTCTTCCGACTATCCAAGTTCATCTAATGACGTGACTTCTTCCGACTATCCAAGTTCATTTAATGACGTGACTTCTTCCGACCATCCCGGTTCATCCAATGACGTGACTTCTTCCGATCATCCCGGTTCATCTAATGACGTGACTTCTTCCGACTATCCAAGTTCATTTAATGACGTGACTTCTTCCGATCATCCCGGTTCATCTAATGACGTGACTTCTTCCGACTATCCAAGTTCATTTAATGACGTGACTTCTTCCGACCATCCCGGTTCATCTAATGATATGACTTCTTCCGACCATCCGGGTTCCTCTAATGACGTAATTTCTTCTAACCATCCCGGTTTATCTAATGATATGACTTCTTCCGACCATCCGGGTTCCTCTAATGACGTAATTTCTTCTAACCATCCCGGTTTATCTAATGGTATGACTTCTTCCGACCATCCGGGTTCATCTAATGACGTGACTTCTTCCGACCATCCCGGTTCATCTAATGACATGACTTCTTCCGACCATCCCGGTTTATCTAATGACGTGACTTCTTCCGACCATCCCGGTTCATCTAATAACATGACTTCTTCCGACCATCCAGGTTCATCTAATGACGTGACTTCTTCTGATCATCCCGGTTCATCAAATGACATGACTTCTTCCGACCATCCCGGTTCATCTAATGACATGACTTCTTCCGACCATCCCGGTTCATCTAATGACGTGACTTCTTCCGACCATCCCGGTTCATCTAATGACGTGACTTCTTCTGATCATCCCAGTTCATCAAATGACATGACTTCTTCCGACCATCCAGGTTCATCTAATGATATGACTTCTTCCGACTATCCCGGTTCATCTATTGACGTAACTTCTTCCGAACATCCCGGTTCATCTAATGACGTGACTTTTTCCGTTTATCCCGGTTCATCTAATGACTTGACTTCTTCCGACCATCCCGGTTACTCTAATGACGTGACTTCTTCCGACCATCCCGGTTCATCTAATGGCGTGACTTCTTCCGAACATCCCGGTTCATCTAATGACGTGACTTCTTCCTACCATCCCGGTTCATCTAATGGCGTGACTTCTTCCGACCTTCCCGGTTCATCTAATGACATGACTTCATCCGACCATGCCGGTTCATCAAATGTCGTGAGTTTTTCCGATCATCCCGGTTCAACTTATGAGATGACTTCTTCCGTTTATCCCGGTTCATCTAATGACGTGACTTCTTCCGACCATCCGGGTTCATCTAATGACGTGACTTTTTCCGATCATCCCAGTTCAACTTATGAGATGACTTCTTCCGATCATCCTGGTTTATCTAATGACGTGACTTCTTCCGACCATCCCGGTTCATCTAATGACGTGACTTTTTCCGATCACTCCGGTTCAACTTATGAGATGATTTATTCCGTTTATCCCGGTTCATCTAATGACGTGACTTCTTCCGACCATCCGGGTTTATCTAATGACCTGACATTTTCCGATCATCCTGGTTCAACTTATGAGATGACTTCTTCTGTTTATCCCAGTTCATCTAATGACGTGACTTCTTCCGACCATCCCGGTTCAACTTATGTGATGACTTCTTCCGTTTATCCTGGTTCATCTAATGACGTGACTTCTTCCTACCATCCCGGTTCATCTAATAACGTGACTTCTTCCTACCATCCCGGTTCATCTAATGACGTGACATTTTCCGATCAACCCGGTCCAACTTATGAGATGACTTCTTCCGTTTATCCTGGTTCATCTAATGAGGTGTCTTCTTCCGACCATCCTGGTTCATCTAATGACGTGACTTCTTCCGACCATCCCGGTTCATCTAATGACTTGACTTCTTCCGACCATCCCGGTTACTCTAAAGACGTGACTTCTTCCGACCATCCCGGTTCATCTAATGACTTGACTTTTTCGTATCATCCCGGTTCAACTTATGAGATGACTTCTTCCGTTTATCCCGGTTCATCTAATGACGTGACTTCTTCCGACCATCCCGGTTCATCTAATGACTTGACTTCTTCCGACCATCCCGGTTACTCTAATGACGTGACTTCTTCCGACCATCCCGGTTACTCTAATGACGTGACTTCTTCCGACCATCCCGGTTACTCTAATGACGTGACTTCTTCCGGCCATCCCGGTTACTCTAATGACGTGACTTCCACCGACCATCCCGGTTCATCTAATGACTTGACTTTTTCCGACCATCCCGGTTTTTCTAATGACGTGACTTCGTCCGACCATCCCGGTTCATCTAATGACTTGACTTTTTCGTATCATCCCGGTTCAACTTATGAGATGACTTCTTCCGTTTATCCCGGTTCATCTAATGACGTGACTTCTTCCGACCATCCCGGTTCATCTAATGACTTGACTTCTTCCGACCATCCCGGTTACTCTAATGACGTGACTTCGTCCGACCATCCCGGTTCATCTAATGACTTGACTTTTTCGTATCATCCCGGTTCAACTTATGAGATGACTTCTTCCGTTTATCCCGGTTCATCTAATGACGTGAGTTCTTCCAACCACCCCGGTTCATCTAATGACGTGACTTTTTCCGATCATCCTGGTTCAACTTATGAGATGACTTCTTCCGTTTATCCCGGTTTATCTAATGACGTGACTTCTTCCGACCATCCGGGTTCATCTAATGACGTGACATTTTCCGATCATCCCAGTTCAACTTATGAGATGACTTCTTCCGATCATCCTGGTTCATCTAATGACGTGACTTCTTCCGACCATCCCGGTTCATCTAATGACTTGACTTCTTCCGACCATCCCGGTTACTCTAATGACGTAACTTCTTCCGACCATCCCGGTTCATCTAATGGCGTGACTTCTTCCGACCATTCCGGTTCATCTAATGACTTGACTTTTTCGTATCATCCCGGTTCGACTTATGAGATGACTTCTTCCGTTTATCCCGGTTCATCTAATGACGTGACTTCCTCCAACCACCCCGGTTCATCTAATGACGTGACTTTTTCCGATCATCCTGGTTCAACTTATAAGATTACTTCTTCCGACCATCCCGGTTCATCAAATGACGTGAGTTTTTCCGATCATCCCGGTTCAACTTATGAGATGACTTTTTCCGTTTATCCCGGTTTATCTAATGACGTGACTTCTTCCGACCATCCCGGTTCATCTAATGACGTGACTTCTTCCGACCATCCCGGTTCATCTAATGACGTGACTTCTTCTGACCATTCCGGTTCATCTAATGACGTGACTTCTTCCGACCATCCCGGTTCATCTAATGACGTGACTTCTTCCTACCATCCCGGTTCATCTAATGGCGTGACTTCTTCCGACCTTCCCGGTTCATCTAATGACATGACTTCATCCGACCATCCCGGTTCATCAAATGTCGTGAGTTTTTCCGATCATCCCGGTTCAACTTATGAGATGACTTCTTCCGTTTATCCTGGTTCATCTAATGAGGTGTCTTCTTCCGACCATCCTGGTTCATCTAATGACGTGACTTCTTCCGACCATCCCGGTTCATCTAATGACTTGACTTCTTCCGACCATCCCGGTTACTCTAAAGACGTGACTTCTTCCGACCATCCCGGTTCATCTAATGACTTGACTTTTTCGTATCATCCCGGTTCAACTTATGAGATGACTTCTTCCGTTTATCCTTGTTCATCTAATGACGTGACTTCTTCCGACCATCCCGGTTCATCTAATGACTTGACTTCTTCCGACCATCCCGGTTACTCTAATGACGTGACTTCTTCCGACCATCCCGGTTACTCTAATGACGTGACTTCTTCCGACCATCCCGGTTACTCTAATGACGTGACTTCTTCCGACCATCCCGGTTACTCTAATGACGTGACTTCCACTGACCATCCCGGTTCATCTAATGACTTGACTTTTTCCGACCATCCCGGTTTTTCTAATGACGTGACTTCGTCCGACCATCCCGGTTCATCTAATGACTTGACTTTTTCGTATCATCCCGGTTCAACTTATGAGATGACTTCTTCCGTTTATCCCGGTTCATCTAATGACGTGACTTCTTCCGACCATCCCGGTTCATCTAATGACTTGACTTTTTCGTATCATCCCGGTTCAACTTATGAGATGACTTCTTCCGTTTATCCCGGTTCATCTAATGACGTGAGTTCTTCCAACCACCCCGGTTCATCTAATGACGTGACTTTTTCCGATCATCCTGGTTCAACTTATGAGATGACTTCTTCCGTTTATCCCGGTTTATCTAATGACGTGACTTCTTCCGACCATCCGGGTTCATCTAATGACGTGACATTTTCCGATCATCCCAGTTCAACTTATGAGATGACTTCTTCCGATCATCCTGGTTCATCTAATGACGTGACTTCTTCCGACCATCCCGGTTCATCTAATGACTTGACTTCTTCCGACCATCCCGGTTACTCTAATGACGTAACTTCTTCCGACCATCCCGGTTCATCTAATGGCGTGACTTCTTCCGACCATTCCGGTTCATCTAATGACTTGACTTTTTCGTATCATCCCGGTTCGACTTATGAGATGACTTCTTCCGTTTATCCCGGTTCATCTAATGACGTGACTTCCTCCAACCACCCCGGTTCATCTAATGACGTGACTTTTTCCGATCATCCTGGTTCAACTTATAAGATTACTTCTTCCGACCATCCCGGTTCATCAAATGACGTGAGTTTTTCCGATCATCCCGGTTCAACTTATGAGATGACTTTTTCCGTTTATCCCGGTTTATCTAATGACGTGACTTCTTCCGACCATCCCGGTTCATCTAATGACGTGACTTCTTCCGACCATCCCGGTTCATCTAATGACGTGACTTCTTCTGACCATTCCGGTTCATCTAATGACGTGACTTCTTCCGACCATCCCGGTTCATCTAATGACGTGACTACTTCTGACCATCCTGGTTCATCTAATGGCGTGCCTTCTTGCGGCAATTCTATTTCATTCATTGATGAGTATAATTATTTATTGTTTTTTAAAGTCTTGGTTCTTGATTGGCTTTCACAATTGTTTTTGTCCTCCGTATCTGATAGGGATGTGTATCCTTGTGACTACTCCTGTGATTATTTTTGGGACTATTTCTTTGATGCTGATGATTGTGAGGATGATTACGAGGATAATTTTTCATATTGGTGGTGGAGTTAGAAGAAGTTCATAAAATAATGGTTATATTTTTGTTTAAGTATATTTTGCTTTTAAGTCATGTACAGGTTGCTGGTATATCTTACTTACTCGACATATAATAGTTACAGGTGTGTCTACTCGCAATTTAAAATTATAATATTCTTCTTGTTTGTATTTTTTAAGCCATAATTTCGACATAATTGAGTAAGGTATGAAGTCTTACAGAAATAGTACACGCTCATAATTTTCCTTTATATAAAAATGATAGTGAAATGGTAATTTTAATCTTGGCCTTAGGCTTTTTAAATTTATGTAAACGGTGAAACTATTTAAGGGATAGTTGTCTGGGATGGTTAGTTTATATAGAAATTTTGATCCCACGTCTTTTCTAAGCTTTACTTCCTAGGTAAAGCTGGTGTGTGGTATTTGGTATGGTGGCTATATTATTTTGAAATCCAAAATTTTGCATAAATGTTCAGGAAAATCATACCCCTAGGCGGAAACGAGAGATGAATTCTAGCTCCAAAATTGGGGGGCGCAACCCCCAAAAGTGAAGAAATAAACATGAAAAAAAGTATTTTGTGGAAACGGTTCTGACGATTTAGATTAACGATTTAACTTATCACTATAATGTATTTGCTACGGTTTTACTTAAGCACCCCCAACCATTCCTTTGTCTTAATAGTTATTCGACAAAGGAACGGATGCAGAGTAGTGTATTCCTATTCCTTGATATAAATTACTATTAAGACAATGGGATATTTAGTCCGATGTTCCAAACATAGGCCTTCAGAAACTCATATTGAAGTACAAGGTGAAATAATATAAAAAGTAAGAAAATTAATACATCTACAAGTTATTATTACCGATGGCAAGGAAGACAGTGAAGAAGTGAGTAGAAGAGTCATCATAGGATGGAAAGCATAGAATAAGTATAAACATCTATTTAGATCTGAAGTAAGCTTAGAAAACAAGACGAAATGATGGACTATGTGCGTACTTCCGGTCACGACATACCTACGGCTCGAAAACATGGAGTAACAGTAACTTGGTATAACTTGAGAAAATGGAATTGGGGAGGTCAAATCTCCAGGTCGAGAGGTGAAAGATTAGTCATCTTATACTCAAGTCATCGTCACACGTTTCAGTGGACGTGGACACATAGACCGACAGACAGACAGACACGAGTCCAAAAATGATCCCTGATGTCAGAAACAGATTTCTGTCTTGGAATTTTTAAAATCGGTGGCATTAATTTATTTCGTCCATAAAAGTGAACACAATGTTTCCGTTACCTTCGGTAAACTCGAAAGCAATAAATAAAAAAAATTGACATATATTATAAATAAAAAGATAAAATTAAATGAACTACTTCCCTGGACTTGATTACCTTAAGTACTTAATACAGTAAAAAGTATTTTCGCAATAGATGATTAATGTTGTTAGTTTTATCTATTGTTAGTTTTATCTATTGTTAGTTTTATATATTTATGCATTATATGTATATGGTTAGTGTTAAATGTATTTTAATCTTGTATGTTGTTATTTAAAGTTTGTGTTTAAGCACTTTGAGTGCATATGGTTGCATCTGTATGAGTAAGCATGTACATATTCACATATGTATGTACCAGAATTATAGTAGGTGTGCAGTGCAGTTGTCTGCTTGCAATATTGAGCTGAGCGTGCATTTTAATCTTAAACAATAAACAATTTTATTTATAAACAACTGAAATCGGATCAAAAATAGTAATATTTATAACTTTTAATTAAAAAGCATTTTTCTCCTGTTTTTCTATTTACAGGAGAAAAATGAAAATATGACAAAAATGGACGTAACAACAATAAATGTACTTTAAAGAGCTTTCCAAGGACACGCATCATGAAGGGCATATACTATTTTAACTTTTGTACCCCGTTCCCCGTACCACTGTGTACCAATTTGGACCATTTCAGATTTATACCTTCCTGTGGTTGGTCATTATGACCGTGCCGAATTTTGTGCGGATCGGTTCAGCCGTTCAGGTGGAGTATGTGTCTAACAAAATGCTGTGTAGTATAACAGCTTTGCTTCGCTCAGCTCAATAAATAAATGAAAAAATAAATAAATATAATAATAATAAAATAATAATATGATAATAATAACAATAAAGAGTATCAGTTCCTAAGTTAAATGTATGCACTTGTATATTTGTTAAATTGAATATTACTAATTATATATTATACAAAGGGAAACTCCGTTGTTGCAACTTGTTGTGTTGCAACAAAGAAATATCAAATATTTAATTATTTAGTTTATTTTTTTGTTAATTTAATTAATTAGTAATCATTTCACCTCTGCCTACATTTATCATTATTAATTAATTCTCTGTAATCGATCTTCTATGTAATCCTCACGATAAAGTCGGTCGTAATAACTAATAACTGTAACACTCATAACATGTTAATTATTGTAATTGTATTAAACAATAATGTAAAAAAATAAATAAAAATAAATAAGACCAAATTTCTTAATGTTTTGAGGAGACAAATACACCCACACCAAACTTTAAAACTTTTGTGGAGCAGACTAGTGTTGGGAGGGCTAAAGTAAATAAGCGCCACGTATCTATAGATATAAAATTAAAGTTTTCTCTGTACATGGTCAAAATTGATTTTTTTTCATTTTATACATTCCAAAAACCGAATCCGGCCTTAACTTTTTTCGTGTATATATGTGGGTATGTATGTGTGTCTGTCACCCCAGTCAGACTTTATAGGCGCAAAACTGGCTAAATGAAATCGATTAATTTTTTTAGGGGTGAGCGCAAACATGTTGTGCAATTTGTAGGCTTGGCTTCGTCTAAAAATATTGAGTAGAACCAAAGTTATTTACAATTTTATAAAAAAAAAAAATAGTATATAAAACATAACCTAAAAAAAAAATTAGGTTGACCCACCGTAAACAAACCCCACAGACTCGCTAATCAAAATGTTTGGGTACTTCTAGACCACCTAGAGACTCTCGGTTTTTTGCGTTTGGTCGGAAATTGGCCAAAACCGACTGGAAAAATCCGAAAAGTAAAAAAATATATTTTTACCCCTCTTAAATAAATAAAGATGGCGGACGCTATTTACAATTTTTTGGAGGCTTATTCTGGCTAAACGGTAAGCTGTATTCAGTTCGGCCGTGATAACGGAAGTGTAAACATCTACCTCTATCTATCAGTTATAGTTTCTTTAATAGAAAATAGAGTTCAAAGATTAGAGTTCATTTGTAATTCTAATTATTATATAATTTATTTTAAACTATAAATTATATTTAATATTCAAACTATTAAAATTAAATTATATTAGTAAAACCAAAAATAATTTTAATATAAATTAAAATAAATATTTATAACTAAATTATTTTAGTATTAAAAATAAAGTAAAATGCGGTGCGATTTATGTGATGATGATTTTGATGATACTTACTTTCTGACATGTTCAAAGTGTAAATCTGCTAATCATTTTGAATGCAACGGATTAACTGCTGAAAACTACGCTAAGTTAAGTCAGGATACTAGAAAAAAAATGGAAATGCTGGATGTGCAAAAATTTTACTCAATCTGACTGGGCAAAGATGAAACAAGAAATAAAGCGATTAGTGAAGAATCAAGTAGAATCAATCATGCCAAAAAATCCTCAAGTTCAGGTTGATAATGCTATATCTGATAAGGCTATCGCACAAAACTTGAAACTTCTATGGAGTTTATTTCTAATCAGTATGATACAATCATGAAAAAAATTTGATGATATTATGGAAGCTATCAATGCAAAAGAATTAAAACATATAAACAAACAAATTACGGAGTTACAGAAAAATAGAGAAGAAGATTTGCAGTACAGCAAAAGAGATAATCTTATATTGTATGGAATACCTGAAGATAAAGGAGAAAATCTCCTAAATGATGTTTTAGAAAAGCTAGGAAAATCTATAGGAGTGACATAAATATGATGAAAGAGATATATGTACAGCACATCGGTTACCCCCGTCAAGAAACTCTAACGCTTTATATCGACCTATAGTGGTCAATTTTGTCAGGCGGGTCACCAAGGAAAATCGGTTAAATAAGTTTAAATCTCTAGCTAAAGCGGATAAAGAAGGATTCGGAGCAAATTCGAATATTCTACACTCCGGAATTGAAGAAATAAATGCATCGGAATCATCTAATTTTCAAAGGCTGATTATGAACTTACAAGGAAGAATCAACATAGTCGAACACCTTACAGAAAACAATCGTTCTTATTAAAACGTGCTTAAGAAGTTGCCGAGGAGAAAAAATATGAATTTGTCCGGGTCAAAAATTGTAACATCTATATGAGGAAAGCTGAAAATCACCGTTCCTTTAAAGGTAACGGCCGAGTTATTAGATTAAATAGAAAATTTTAAGCAGTAAGACAAATTTATAAATCTTTTTCTAGCTACTTTTTAAATTTTTAATTTATGAATAATATTTATCAACTAATTAATGATAATGAAATCACTAGTCTAGTACAAGATAAGCAATTATATGCTGAAGATTTAAGAAATAATATAAACAATAATAAAAATATATTAAATCTAAACATTCTAAACATGAACATAACAAGTATTAGAAAAAATTTCAATAGCTTACTAGTTTTATTACAACAGTTAGATCATACCAAAATTGACATAATAGTATTAACAGAAGCACACTTAATAGTACATTACGCGTCGAGTGCGGAAAGTAGCATTTTGCATGCGAGTGTGGAGTTTGCACCCGAGCGACAGCGAGGGTGGTAAAACCACACGACCAATGCAAAATGCCGTTTTCGCACGAGTTGCGTACCGTACTTTATCTACGATTGTTAGATTTAAATAATAAATACAGAAACAAATAAACTTGCTGTATATAAGTTCGTATCTCTCTCTTGATAAAGATGGCATTAATTCATTAGTTGTATTTTTTGCCGAATTAATTATTTCTGGAGGATTATTATTCTCCACATTTTCGTCAAAGTCACTTGATTCATAAATTGTTTTTCACTAAAAACTCGATATAAACAATTACTTTAATAAAAGAACATCAAATTAGTTTTGTTACATGTAAACAAACTCACTAATCGTGCGTAAAGCTGAAGAATTCCTCTTCTTTACCGCACTAGTGCGGTAAAGAAGAGGAATTCTTCAGAACTATGGGACGCGCATGCGCAATGAATACAAGTACGTAAATAATCACTTTCTACGCATCTAAACAAAGATATAATGTTTATATTTCGTATCAATCGTAGATAAATATATTTACAGACGACTTAAATATTCCTGGTTATACTGCCATCCCCTCTACTGCAATACAAAATAAATGTGACGGACTAATAATATGCAGAAAAAATCCCATCAGAATAATTAATATTAATTAAAATCCTATTCGACATTGTAACAGCCTTGAGTTAAAAATTAATATAAAAAATAATTACTTTAATATAATAGCCGTTTATAGATCGGGACTTGGATGTCAATCTATTTAAACATTCATTAAATGATTACTTAAACTTAAATATGAAAAATAAAAATCAGATATTAACAGGAGATATGAATCTCAACATAGCTGAGAATACAAAAACAACAGACTTATCTCATGAATACAGAAACATATTAGCTTCTTATGGATTTATATCGTATATTAATGGATACACAAGAGTAGAAAATAACTCGAAATCCTGTTTTAATCCTTTTAACTTTTAATTTGTAATTAATCTTTATCTATCTTTATATATTAATCTTTATCTATATATATCTCTTTATCTATATATATCTATCTATCTATCTATCTATCTATCTATATATATATCTATATATTTTATCTATATATATCTCTTTATATATTAATCTTTATCTATCTTTATATATTAATCTTTTTTATTAATCGGTTTAATCTTTTAATCCTTCAGACGTCCTTTTTACGATCAAACATCTTCCTCCCAAAAAAGCTCCTGGATACGACCTAATCACATCCAATATTCTAAAACAACTTCCTAAAAAAGGCATTCTTTATTTAACATACATATATAACTCTGTCCTTTGGACAACCCACTTCCCAACCCTCTGGAAATTCGCAAAAATAGTCATGATCCCAAAACCAAATAAACCTCCTCACCTACTCACATCCTATCGCCCTATCAACCTCCTCCCAGTTATGGGAAAAGTACTTGAAAAGCTTCTACTGCGCCGTTTACTCCCAGTTATAAATTCCTTGAACCTTATTCCTAACCATCAATTAGGTTTTAGATCCCTACATTCCACCATCCAACAGTGCCATAGAATTGTAGATGAAATATCCACCACCCTTGAGAAGAAGAAGTACTGTTCGGCTGTCTTCCTGGACGAGGCACAAGCTTTTGATCGGGTTTGGCACGCCGGCTTGCTTTGGAAGCTCAAGGGAATCCTTCCCTTCACTTATTATCTTATCCTTAAATCCTTCCTCGAAAACCGCTATTACCAAGTATCCCATAACTTATCCACATCCACTATTTTTCCTATTAAAGCAGGTGTACCCCAAGGTAGTATCTTAGGTCCTTTTTTGTACACTCTTTATACCTCTGATATCCCCGAATATCCTTTTACAAACCTAGCTTCCTTTGCTGTTGATAAGTGCATCCTTTCATCACACAAAAATCGCCTTACAGCTTCAGAAAACGTCCAGAACCATCTTTCCCTCCTAGAAACCTGGTTGAGAAAATGGAGAATTAAAATAAATGAGAACAAAAGCGTTCATGTTACTTTTTCATTAAATCATGGTAATTGCGAACCAGTATTTCTCAACCAGGTTTTACTCCCTCATTCCAGCTCAGTCCGCTACCTTGGGTTACACCTTGACAGACGATTAACATGGTCACATCACACAAAAATAAAAAGGCAAGATACAAACAGACGCTATAACCTTCTTAAACGCTTACTCAACACACACTCCAAAATCACACTATACAACAAATTACTCATCTACAACACCATAATAAAACCCTCGTGGGCATACGGCATAGACGCCGGTGCTGGGGCTGCACCAAGCGTTCCAATTCCTACCGCATACAATCCCTTCAGTCTAAGATCCTAAGAAAAATTGCTAACGCTCCCTTTTACGTGAATAACCATATCCTCCACACTGATTTCCAAGTTCCTTATGTTCGCGATTTCGCAGTTTCCCGATAAAAAACCTTCCATAGTTCCTTTACCACTCATCCTAATCCTTTAGTCCAGAATCTATCCTCTCACCACATCCCGGGCAATCCCCCACGACGCCTTAAGCGGCAGTGGCCAAGAGACTTGTTAACAGTGTAGTAAAATTTGATACTTATATCTATATTTATATCAATTAATTAATTGTTTATTATTTACTTATCTTCGAGATTATCTATGTTTACTATCTGATTTATCACGCCAGTAAGTGCTGTCTCTGGACAGAATCTTACATCTAGTCAATTCATGCTACTACTTCCCAATCATTAACCACCTGTATTGCTCGTATTGTATATTATATAATGTTGCAATAAACAATAAAAAAGGAAAAAAAAAAAAAAAAAAAAAGAAATCCTGTTTGGACCATATTTGGTACAAACAGACAAATGATAACTTTAAAATGAAATCGTTTACAATAATAAATAAAATTACTGATCATTATCCTGTTATGTTAAACATAGAAACAAATAAAAAAATAAATAAACATGAACAACCTAACTCTACAGACAAAACCAAACAATTGGAAAATAAACAAACTAAAACTAACGAACAAATAAATTATAAAATAAATACAGAAAATGTTATTAAACATATATCTAACATAAACTGGGACCAACTATACAATATTACTGACGTAGACCAGGCTGTTGATTACTTTAATACTGAAATACAAAAATCCATCGAATCAAGTAAAACAGAAATTAAACATAAAAAACAAAAAAATAAACTGAAACCATGGATAACAGGTGCCTTAGTAACTAGCATGGATAAAAGAGACAAACTAAACGCTTAACTACTTAAAGATCCAACCGATAAAGACTTACAGAAAATATATAAAAGATATAGAAATAAAATAAATATTCTTGTCAGAATAACTAAAAATAATTATTTTAAAGAACAAATACAAAATGCAAATAACGATTCTAAGAAGATTTGGAAAACAATTAATAACTGTCTATCTAGAAAGAAAAAGAATATTGAAATTACTGAAATTAAGTATAGAGATGGTACTGTCATTACTGATAATAAAGAAATTGCAAATGTTTTTAAAAAATATTTTTCTAATGTCGGAAAAAATTTAGCAGACATTTGTAAACAAAAATGTAACTGTAGTAAAAATTCAACGTCATATCTAATTAAAACTATAGACAAATCTGTTGTTTCTGGCCCACTCATGAAAAAGAACTTTTAAATCTTATAAGTGAACTTAAAAATAATGCATCCCCAGGCCCAGATCAGATAAGTTCACAAATTATTAAATCTTCTAAAACCTACATCGTTAAACCCTTAGTTTACATATTTAATCTCTCAATAAATTCCGGAAAATTTCCAAAACAGTTTAAAACAGCGTTAATTACACCTCTATATAAAGCTCAAGATAAAATAGAACCCTCCAATTACAGACCAATAAGCTTAACATCAAATATTGCCAAATTATTAGAAAAAATTATTAAGTTAAGAATGGTTGAATATTTTTCTAAAAATAGTGTAATCAGTAAACACCAGTTTGGTTTAAAAAAAAACATTAGTACCCAAGACGGACTTTACGAACTGACAAAACAGATCACTAGTAGTTTAGATAAAGGTAGGAAATGCCTTGCTGTTTTCCTTGATCTCAGTAAGGCGTTTGATACTGTGGATCATGTCAAACTACATAAGTACGGAATTAGAGGAACTCCACTACACCTTTTAACAACTTACTTAGAAAACAGACAACAACAGAAACAATTAAACAAAAAACTAAGTGACAAACAAATTATAAATAACTATCCACTACCCCAAGGAACAGTTACGTCCCCTGGACTTTTTCAAATTTATATTAATGATTTATTTAATATTTTAGACGGTATCGGCATAGTTTTTGGTTTTTGTGATGATACAGTCTTGTTTTTCGAAGGCGACTCATGGGACGAGGTGTATGAAAAAAGCCACGAAAGGACTTAATCTAGTAAATAAATGGCTTCACACTAATTTACTATACCTGAACGAAAACAAAACTTTTTACATTCCCTTTTCAAAAACTAAAGTCAACCAACCTCGTAATTACCTCCTTATTATACATAGTTGTACATGTGACTATTTTGCTTTAAACATTCCTTGTCAATGCAATATAAAAATTAATCAAGTAGAGAAAACAAAGTATCTAGGAGTAATGTTAGATTATAGACTTAACTGCAAACCCCACATTACATTTCTATCTGACAAATTAAGAAAATTTATTTACTATTTTAAAATACTTAGAGATATTTGTGACATTAAAATTCTTACGACAATTTATTATGCCTTGGTACAATCGTTACTACAGTACGGGATCCTTGTTTGGGGAGGTGCCTGTACTACGACGCTGCAACCTATCCGGATCATACAGAAATCCATTATGAAAATAATATTGAAAAAACCTAAAGACTTCTCAACAGAAGCACTTTTCACAGAATTCCCTGTTTTAAACCTAAACCAACTTTACACAAAATCAGTATTAATAAATCACTTTAAACAACCGAAAACCATCATTAACCACTCTTATGGAACCAGAAAGAAAACTAGACCTACGAACAAACAGACCTAAGTCAGAGATAGCACGACCACACTCATCTTACACTGCCATTAAACTATACAATTCACTTCCACAAAAAATTAGGCACATAAATGATTTTTACAAATTTAGAAAAGAAATAGTTGTCTGGATTAAAAACACTTTATAACTGAGACTAAAACGCACTATTATTATTATTCTAATCACTAAAATAAACCTTGTACCATTGATAATAATAATAATTATATTTACGTTCTTTACTCAATTTACAAAAAAATACCAATTAAATGCATTGATATAATTTTGATACAAAATAAATAACTATATATATTTTTTCTTTTCTTTGGTTATCTTTTACTAGTTGATATTTACTAAAATTCACTAATTTAAAAATAAAACATACTTAAATTAATATCAATTGTTGTCATAATGTTTATTTCTTACCAATGTTATAATTTAATTTATTTTGTTTTTGTTGAAAAGATTATTATTTATTTATTTATTTTATTTAAATTTTGTTGATTAAAAAGAGGTAGATTAAATATTAGTTAAAATGCATGGCTAAAATTAGCGGCCGCCCCCAGGTTCAAGCATCTGCTTTTTTGGGGGCGCTCACCCACTCTGTGTGAAAAAAAAAAATATATATTATAACTAGATATGTATCAAAGTGTAAAATAATATTTTGTACATACTTCTATTATTGTGAGGAATAAATTATTATTTATTTAAAGTATCGACAAGCTGATTGCGCCAGCGTTTTAAAATTTAAAATTTTTAACTGATTTTAAAAGATCTACAACTTTGGCCCTATGACATTTTGTCGTGCCTTCATCGGTTCTACCTTAAATAGAGCTAAATTGTATTTTGTAAAAAAGAAATTTCACTTGAGTGCTTATGGCGTCCGCAATTGTTGACCGATTTAATTTCTGATTGGAGTGCTTAAACCTCACACTAATGCTCTTAATATCAAGTATTTATTATTTTACTTATTTTTCCTAGAATTTTAGTTATTAATATTTACTGGTGCAACTGCCGTATTGAGAGAAGAGGCTGGTAATTAAATGCACCATCGTGGTTGATGATTGTTCAATGACTTCCCGGTCTAATTCGATTGGTGTACGTTTATTTTCTTATTTATTTACCTTTTTTTAGCATTGTTAGTTATTACTATTGGCTTTTTTTAAAATATAGAATTGGAGATTATTATATTCTTAGTAATGGAATTAATGATGTGTAATATAGTCCTGATTTTATTGCTAGAAAACTATTTAGGAATGTAATTTAATTGCTAGGCCTACATGATTATTGGAAACATAGCCACTAATACCTAGCATGAGCCCCGCGCGGAGCGTGGAGTGAAAGCTAGTTTATAATTTTTTTTTTTTTTTTTTTTTTTTTTTTTTTTTTTTTTTTTTTTTTTTTTTTATTAAATCGACAATAAAAAAAATGTGTTACAAAAATATAAAAATAAAAATCATACATGTCTACTTCCCCAAAAAAGCAGAGCTGGAGCTTGGGGAAGGAGTTAAAACAAAAAATAAAAATGAATATAGAAATTAAAAAAAAAAATTTAAGAATAATACAAACTCCTTTATAAACATGAACATAAAACGATAAATATTTTTTCTAACTATTATAAATAAGATGGAGAAAATTAGATTATTTAAGATTTAACCCGAACTCATTGATAAGGATTAATAATATATATTTACTGTGTGTTTAAATGACAGCCAATACAATTTAGGTTCAAAGTGTAAAAGAACATTAACATACATTTATTTTTTATTCTGACAGCTTTTTATAGAAATATCGTTTCAGGTTATATTTAAATTTAGGCGTTTCTTTGATTATTCTGATCTCAGAAGGAAGAGAATTAATAGCATTTGTACCTCTAAATAATACTGATTTTTGAGCAAATGATGTGGAAAAAATTGGTGTAGGATATTTAAGAACATTAACAGCTCTAGTACTTGTAAATAACGTTTTCTGAACTGGCAGCTGGATTAAAATTTTTAAAGACAAACATTATAGCTTTTTGGGAAGCTATTGTAGTAAGGGGTAAAACATTTAGTTCAATATTATGATAATTTGGATGAATAAAGTATAATCTTACCAAGAATTATTTTAATAATTTTCTTTTTGGTTCTTATTAAAGGAGTAAGAGTAAAGGTACTAGAGCCTCCCCAACCAACTATACCATACTGGAATTTGGAGTCAACCAGGGCAAAATATAATCACCTTAATATTTGTATGTTTAAACATTTTCTGACATTGTAAAAAATATAATAAAATTTCCTTAAATTGGAAACACAGTTATTTATGTGGTGATTCCACCTCATGCACTGGTCTAAGGTGATTCCACCTCATGCACTGGTCTATGGTGATTCCACCTCATGCACTGGTCTATGGTGATTCCACCTCATGCACTGGTCTATGGTGATTCCACCTCATGCACTGGTCTATGGTGATTCCACCTCATGCACTGGTCTATGGTGATTCCACCTCATGCACTGGTCTATGGTGATTCCACCTCATGCACTGGTCTATGGTGATTCCACCTCATGCACTGGTCTATGGTGATTCCACCTCATGCACTGGTCTATGGTGATTCCATCTCATGCACTGGTCTATGGTGATTCCACCTCATGCACTGGTCTATGGTGATTCCACCTCATGCACTGGTCTATGGTGATTCCACCTCATGCACTGGTCTATGGTGATTCCACCTCATGCACTGGTCTATGGTGATTCCACCTCATGCACTGGTCTATGGTGATTCCTAAGTACGATGCCATATCTCTTCTTGCCATATTCTCACAATTTTGACATTGATGATTTTCATATGTGTTGTGAAATTTAATATTAATTTGTTGGAGAGAAGGAAGCAAGGATTCTTTAATGGAAAAAGCGATATAATAAGACTTTTTTTTTTTTTGTTAATTGTTAATTTAAAATGATTTAGCCAGTTGTGGATTTGAAATAGATTTTTATTAGCCTTTTAAGAGACCTCAGTCCAACTGCTTCCTGATAGAACCAGAGCCATATCATCAGCATAAGATATGATTTGACATCCTTTATATTTTAATAAATTATTCACATAAACTAAAAACAAAAGCGGACCAATCACTGTCCCTTGAGGTACTCCGTACTTAAAGGTACGGGACTCACTGAGATTATTTTTTATTTTAACAAATTGCTGTCTACTGTCGAGATAAGACAGAAACCACGATAAAGTTTCACGGCAGAAACCTAGATTGACTAATGTGTTTAAAAGCATTTCGTGAGATATACTGTCGAAAGCCTTAGTCAAATCGAGAAATATAACTAAACATTTTTTTTGATCGATCAAGTTCACGATAAATGGTTTGGGTGAGCTGTGCTATGGCGTCCTCCGTTCCCAGACCCTCTCGAAATCCAAATTGATTTCTTGAAATTAATTTGTTATTTTCTAAATATGTGACCAGCTGTCTTTTTACTGTTGCTTCCGAGCTTACCGAAGGTAACGGAAGCATTGTGTTCACTTTTGAGAAAGAAAAACTTCGTTTCACCAAGTTATAACCAAAGAATTATATATTTTTGTAATCAACTCGACGTACCCTTTCATATGATACCCCTGACGGTGTCGAAAAAAATTAAATAAATGTTAACCCTTAAGTTTTTTTATCCTAATATTTTTAAAAAATAATTTTTTTAAGTTGCTATATTTTTAAAATATGTGGATAGGTACAAGACACATACATGCCAAATTTCAGAGTGATCGGACGAAAGGTGTAGCCGTGAGAGCAGGCGACAAGACGGACGGACAGACACGCAGGAAAATATAAGGGTCCTTGGTTTTGCATACGGACCCTAAAAAGAAACAAATAAATGGAAATAAAATGAACTCATCTGGAGGGGTGTGTAAAGTTGGAGTTTAAGATGATAGTACTTGTTTCTAGACTAAAATATTAAAGTTTTGATGTTGAACTAGTTATGAAGTGACTGTGGCTGGCTAGCTGGTGGTTCATCATCAAGTTCCGGTAAATTCTTCATTTGATCCAGGGCTCGGAGTTGTTCTGTGGTTTTTGATGTTGAACTAGTTATGAAGTGACTGTGGCTGGCTAGCTGGTGGTTCATCATTAAGTTCCGGTAAATTCTTCATTTGATCCAGGGCTCGGAGTTGTTCTATGGTTTTGATGTTGAACTAGTTATGAAGTGACTGTGGCTGGCTAGCTGGTGGTTCATCATCAAGTTCCGGTCGATTCTTCATTTGATCCAGGGCTCGGAGTTGTTCTATGGTTTTGATGTTGAACTAGTTATGAAGTGACTGTGGCTGGCTAGCTGGTGGTTCATCATCAAGTTCCGGTCGATTCTTCATTTGATCCAGGGCTCGGAGTTGTTCTGTGGTTTTGATGTTGAACTAGTTATGAAGTGACTGTGGCTGGCTAGCTGGTGGTTCATCATTAAGTTCCGGTAAATTCATCATTTGTTCCAGGGCTCGGAGTTGTTCTGTGGTTATGATGTTGAACTTGTTATGAAGTGACTGTGGCTGGCTAGCTGGTGGTTCATCATCAAGTTCCGGTCGATTCTTCATTTGATCCAGGGCTCGGAGTTGTTCTGTGGTTTTGATGTTGAACTAGTTATGAAGTGACTGTGGCTGGCTAGCTGGTGGTTCATCATCAAGTTCCGGTAAATTCATCATTTGATCCAGGGCTCGGAGTTGTTCTATGGTTTTGATGTTGAACTAGTTATGAAGTGACTGTGGCTGGCTAGCTGGTGGTTCATCATCAAGTTCCGGTAAATTCTTCATTTGATCCAGGGCTCGGAGTTGTTCTGTGGTTTTTGATGTTGAACTAGTTATGAAGTGACTGTGGCTGGCTAGCTGGTGGTTCATCATTAAGTTCCGGTAAATTCTTCATTTGATCCAGGGCTCGGAGTTGTTCTATGGTTTTGATGTTGAACTAGTTATGAAGTGACTGTGGCTGGCTAGCTGGTGGTTCATCATCAAGTTCCGGTCGATTCTTCATTTGATCCAGGGCTCGGAGTTGTTCTGTGGTTTTGATGTTGAACTAGTTATGAAGTGACTGTGGCTGGCTAGCTGGTGGTTCATCATCAAGTTCCGGTAAATTCATCATTTGATCCAGGGCTCGGAGTTGTTCTATGGTTTTGATGTTGAACTAGTTATGAAGTGACTGTGGCTGGCTAGCTGGTGGTTCATCATCAAGTTCCGGTAAATTCTTCATTTGATCCAGGGCTCGGAGTTGTTCTATGGTTTTGATGTTGAACTAGTTATGAAGTGACTGTGGCTGGCTAGCTGGTGGTTCATCATCAAGTTCCGGTAAATTCTTCATTTGATCCAGGGCTCGAAGTTGTTCTATGGTTTATATGTTGAACTAGTTATGAAGTGACTGTGGCTGGCTAGCTGGTGGTTCATCATCAAGTTCCGGTAAATTCTTCATTTGATCCAGGGCTCGGAGTTGTTCAATGGTTTTGATGTTGAACTTGTTAGTGACTGTGCCTGGCTAGCTGGTGGTTCATCATCAAGTTCCGGTAAATTCTTCATTTGATCCAGGGCTCGGAGTTGTTCTGTGGTTTTGATGTTGAACTAGTTATGAAGTGACTGTGGCTGGCTAGCTGGTGGTTCATCATCAAGTTCCGGTCGATTCTTCATTTGATCCAGGGCTCGGAGTTGTTCTATGGTTTTGATGTTGAACTAGTTATGAAGTGACTGTGGCTGGCTAGCTGGTGGTTCATCATCAAGTTCCGGTAAATTCTTCATTTGATCCAGGGCTCGGAGTTGTTCTATGGTTTTGATGTTGAACTAGTTATGAAGTGACTGTGGCTGGCTAGCTGGTGGTTCATCATCAAGTTCCGGTAAATTCTTCATTTGATCCAGGGCTCGAAGTTGTTCTATGGTTTTGATGTTGAACTAGTTATGAAGTGACTGTGGCTGGCTAGCTGGTGGTTTATCATCAAGTTCCGGTAAATTCTTCATTTGATCCAGGGCTCGGAGTTGTTCTATGGTTTTGATGTTGAACTAGTTATGAAGTGACTGTGGCTGGCTAGCTGGTGGTTTATCATCAAGTTCCGGTAAATTCTTCATTTGATCCAGGGCTCGGAGTTGTTCTATGGTTTTGATGTTGAACTAGTTATGAAGTGACTGTGGCTGGCTAGCTGGTGGTTTATCATCAAGTTCCGGTAAATTCTTCATTTGATCCAGGGCTCGAAGTTGTTCTATGGTTTTGATGTTGAACTAGTTATGAAGTGACTGTGGCTGGCTAGCTGGTGGTTTATCATCAAGTTCCGGTAAATTCTTCATTTGATCCAGGGCTCGAAGTTGTTCTATGGTTTTGATGTTGAACTAGTTATGAAGTGACTGTGGCTGGCTAGCTGGTGGTTCATCATCAAGTTCCGGTAAATTCTTCATTTGATCCAGGGCTCGGAGTTGTTCTATGGTTTTGATGTTGAACTAGTTATGAAGTGACTGTGGCTGGCTAGCTGGTGGTTCATCATCAAGTTCCGGTAAATTCTTCATTTGATCCAGGGCTCGGAGTTGTTCTATGGTTTTGATGTTGAACTAGTTATGAAGTGACTGTGGCTGGCTAGCTGGTGGTTCATCATCAAGTTCCGGTAAATTCTTCATTTGATCCAGGGCTCGGAGTTGTTCAATGGTTTTGATGTTGAACTTGTTAGTGACTGTGCCTGGCTAGCTGGTGGTTCATCATCAAGTTCCGGTAAATTCTTCATTTGATCCAGGGCTCGGAGTTGTTCTGTGGTTATGATGTTGAACTTGTTATGAAGTGACTGTGGCTGGCTAGCTGGTGGTTCATCATCAAGTTCCGGTAAATTCTTCATTTGATCCAGGGCTCGGAGTTGTTCTGTGGTTATGATGTTGAACTTGTTATGAAGTGACTGTGGCTGGCTAGCTGGTGGTTCATCATCAAGTCCCGGTAAATTCTTCATTTGATCCAGGGCTCGGAGTTGTTCTATGGTTTTGATGTTGAACTAGTTATGAAGTGACTGTGGCTGGCTAGCTGGTGGTTCATCATCAAGTTCCGGTCAATTCTTCATTTGATCCAGGGCTCGGAGTTGTTCTATGGTTTTGATGTTGAACTAGTTATGAAGTGACTGTGGCTGGCTAGCTGGTGGTTCATCATCAAGTTCCGGTAAATTCTTCATTTGATCCAGGGCTCGGAGTTGTTCTATGGTTTGATGTTGAACTAGTTATGAAGTGACTGTGGCTGGCTAGCTGGTGGTTTTTCATCAAGTTCCGGTAAATTCTTCATTTGTTCCAGGGCTCGGAGTTGTTCTATAGTTTTGATGTTGAACTAGTTATGAAGTGACTGTGGCTGGCTAGCTGGTGGTTCATCATCAAGTTCCGGTAAATTCTTCATTTGATCCAGGGCTCGAAGTTGTTCTATGGTTTTGATGTTGAACTAGTTATGAAGTTACTGTGGCTGGCTAGCTGGTGGTTCATCATCAAGTTCCGGTAAATTCTTCATTTGATCCAGGGCTCGGAGTTGTTCTGTGGTTATGATGTTAAACTTGTTATGAAGTGACTGTGGCTGGCTAGCTGGTGGTTCATTATCAAGTTCCGGTAAATTTTTCATTTGATCCAGGGCTCGGAGTTGTTCTATGGTTTTGATGTTGAACTAGTTATGAAGTGACTGTGCCTGGCTAGCTGGTGGTTCATCATCAAGTTCCGGTAAATTCTTCATTTGATCCAGGGCTCGGAGTTGTTCTGTGGTTATGATGTTGAACTTGTTATGAAGTGACTGTGGCTGGCTAGCTAGTGGTTCATCATCAAGTTCCGGTAAATTTTTCATTTGATCCAGGGCTCGGAGTTGTTCTATGGTTTTGATGTTGAACTAGTTATGAAGTGACTGTGGCTGGCTAGCTGGTGGTTCATCATCAAGTTCCGGTAAATTCTTCATTTGATCCAGGGCTCGGAGTTGTTCTATGGTTTTGATGTTGAACTAGTTATGAAGTGACTGTGGCTGGCTAGCTGGTGGTTCATCATCAAGTTCCGGTAAATTCTTCATTTGATCCAGGGCTCGGAGTTGTTCAATGGTTTTGATGTTGAACTTGTTAGTGACTGTGCCTGGCTAGCTGGTGGTTCATCATCAAGTTCCGGTAAATTCTTCATTTGATCCAGGGCTCGGAGTTGTTCTGTGGTTTTGATGTTGAACTAGTTATGAAGTGACTGTGGCTGGCTAGCTGGTGGTTCATCATCAAGTTCCGGTCGATTCTTCATTTGATCCAGGGCTCGGAGTTGTTCTATGGTTTTGATGTTGAACTAGTTATGAAGTGACTGTGGCTGGCTAGCTGGTGGTTCATCATCAAGTTCCGGTAAATTCTTCATTTGATCCAGGGCTCGGAGTTGTTCTATGGTTTTGATGTTGAACTAGTTATGAAGTGACTGTGGCTGGCTAGCTGGTGGTTCATCATCAAGTTCCGGTAAATTCTTCATTTGATCCAGGGCTCGAAGTTGTTCTATGGTTTATATGTTGAACTAGTTATGAAGTGACTGTGGCTGGCTAGCTGGTGGTTCATCATCAAGTTCCGGTAAATTCTTCATTTGATCCAGGGCTCGGAGTTGTTCAATGGTTTTGATGTTGAACTTGTTAGTGACTGTGCCTGGCTAGCTGGTGGTTCATCATCAAGTTCCGGTAAATTCTTCATTTGATCCAGGGCTCGGAGTTGTTCTGTGGTTATGATGTTGAACTTGTTATGAAGTGACTGTGGCTGGCTAGCTGGTGGTTCATCATCAAGTTCCGGTAAATTCTTCATTTGATCCAGGGCTCGGAGTTGTTCTGTGGTTATGATGTTGAACTTGTTATGAAGTGACTGTGGCTGGCTAGCTGGTGGTTCATCATCAAGTCCCGGTAAATTCTTCATTTGATCCAGGGCTCGGAGTTGTTCTATGGTTTTGATGTTGAACTAGTTATGAAGTGACTGTGGCTGGCTAGCTGGTGGTTCATCATCAAGTTCCGGTCAATTCTTCATTTGATCCAGGGCTCGGAGTTGTTCTATGGTTTTGATGTTGAACTAGTTATGAAGTGACTGTGGCTGGCTAGCTGGTGGTTCATCATCAAGTTCCGGTAAATTCTTCATTTGATCCAGGGCTCGGAGTTGTTCTATGGTTTGATGTTGAACTAGTTATGAAGTGACTGTGGCTGGCTAGCTGGTGGTTTTTCATCAAGTTCCGGTAAATTCTTCATTTGTTCCAGGGCTCGGAGTTGTTCTATGGTTTTGATGTTGAACTAGTTATGAAGTGACTGTGGCTGGCTAGCTGGTGGTTCATCATCAAGTTCCGGTAAATTCTTCATTTGATCCAGGGCTCGGAGTTGTTCTATGGTTTTGATGTTGAACTAGTTATGAAGTGACTGTGGCTGGCTAGCTGGTGGTTCATCATCAAGTTCCGGTCAATTCTTCATTTGATCCAGGGCTCGGAGTTGTTCTATGGTTTTGATGTTGAACTAGTTATGAAGTGACTGTGGCTGGCTAGCTGGTGGTTCATCATCAAGTTCCGGTCAATTCTTAATTTGATCCCGGGCTCGTAGTTGTTCTATGGTTTTGATGTTGAACTAGTTATGAAGTGACTGTGGCTGGCTAGCTGGTGGTTTATCATCAAGTTCCGGTAAATTCTTCATTTGATCCAGGGCTCGGAGTTGTTCTATGGTTTTGATGTTGAACTAGTTATGAAGTGACTGTGGCTGGCTAGCTGGTGGTTCATCATCAAGTTCCGGTAAATTCTTCATTTGATCCAGGGCTCGGAGTTGTTCTATGGTTTT
This sequence comes from Gerris lacustris, assembly GCA_951217055.1. Classification (NCBI taxonomy): domain Eukaryota; kingdom Metazoa; phylum Arthropoda; class Insecta; order Hemiptera; family Gerridae; genus Gerris; species Gerris lacustris. The sequence continues at coordinate 1,600,481 of OX578281.1, read as the reverse complement.
GATGTTGAACTAGTTATGAAGTGACTGTGGCTGGCTAGCTGGTGGTTCATCATCAAGTTCCGGTAAATTCTTCATTTGATCCAGGGCTCGGAGTTGTTCTATGGTTTTGATGTTGAACTAGTTATGAAGTGACTGTGGCTGGCTAGCTGGTGGTTCATCATCAAGTTCCGGTCAATTCTTAATTTGATCCAGGGCTCGTAGTTGTTCTATGGTTTTGATGTTGAACTAGTTATGAAGTGACTGTGGCTGGCTAGCTGGTGGTTTATCATCAAGTTCCGGTAAATTCTTCATTTGATCCAGGGCTCGGAGTTGTTCTATGGTTTTGATGTTGAACTAGTTATGAAGTGACTGTGGCTGGCTAGCTGGTGGTTCATCATCAAGTTCCGGTCGATTCTTCATTTGATCCAGGGCTCGGAGTTGTTCTATGGTTTTGATGTTGAACTAGTTATGAAGTGACTGTGCCTGGCTAGCTGGTGGTTCATCATCAAGTTCCGGTAAATTCTTCATTTGTTCCAGGGCTCGGAGTTGTTCTATAGTTTTGATGTTGAACTAGTTATGAAGTGACTGTGGCTGGCTAGCTGGTGGTTCATCATCAAGTTCCGGTAAATTCTTCATTTGATCCAGGGCTCGGAGTTGTTCTGTGGTTATGATGTTGAACTAGTTATGAAGTGACTGTGGCTGGCTAGCTGGTGGTTCATCATCAAGTCCCGGTAAATTCTTCATTTGATCCAGGGCTCGGAGTTGTTCTGTGGTTATGATGTTGAACTAGTTATGAAGTGACTGTGGCTGGCTAGCTGGTGGTTCATCATCAAGTTCCGGTAAATTCTTCATTTGATCCAGGGCTCGGAGTTGTTCTGTGGTTATGATGTTGAACTAGTTATGAAGTGACTGTGGCTGGCTAGCTGGTGGTTCATCATCAAGTCCCGGTAAATTCTTCATTTGATCCAGGGCTCGGAGTTGTTCTGTGGTTATGATGTTGAACTTGTTATGAAGTGACTGTGGCTGGCTAGCTGGTGGTTCATCATCAAGTTCCGGTAAATTCTTCATTTGATCCAGGGCTCGGAGTTGTTCTGTGGTTATGATGTTGAACTAGTTATGAAGTGACTGTGCCTGGCTAGCTGGTGGTTTATCATCAAGTTCCGGTAAATTCTTCATTTGATCCAGGGCTCGGAGTTGTTCTGTGGTTATGATGTTGAACTAGTTATGAAGTGACTGTGGCTGGCTAGCTGGTGGTTCATCATCAAGTCCCGGTAAATTCTTCATTTGATCCAGGGCTCGGAGTTGTTCTGTGGTTATGATGTTGAACTAGTTATGAAGTGACTGTGGCTGGCTAGCTGGTGGTTCATCATCAAGTTCCGGTCAATTCTTCATTTGATCCAGGGCTCGGAGTTGTTCTGTGGTTTTGATGTTTATGGTTTGGCTATTAATATCTGATTTCTTTAAAAATATTTTTCCATCTTTTATCCAAATAAATCTATAAGAATACACTTGTGAAAATGTTCTTGCGAGCCAGTGTAATCTCTTATTTTCTACAGTAAGATGTTCGTTAATGTAAATTCTAGATCCTGTACAGTTTCCATGGATTTGACTGGCGTCTAATTTTAAATCTTTTGACTTTTTTATCCACAAGTTTTTATAGTTTCTGTTTTTTAAAAGTACAATTATAGGTTTAGGTTTGTTTTTGGCCATTGTACGAAGCCTATGAGCCACATCTATGTGGTTCTCCGCAGTGGCGTAACTATGGGCCCGCGAGGGCCCGCATTGAGGGGGGCCCCAGTGTCAGGGGGGCCCTTAAATCTTGAAAAAACTGGAATTACTATCATTTTACCAACGTCGGGGGGCCCCCAATCCTGAACGCATGAGGTTTTTTTTTTTGCTCATCGTTTCTTTTGGCGAGGAGGGGCCCCCAAAAAATTCTCGAGTGGGGCCCCCAATGGTCTAGCTACGCCACTGGTTCTCCGGCGCATCTATTCCAAGTAAAGTACCGATTTTCATCACTACCGAGATGCAGTTCTCATTGTTCGATTCTAGTACTCCATTTATTTCTATATTTTTAATTCGACTTCTTTGTTCAATAGCTCGCACAGACATTTTTAGACTGATTATTTCTTCTCTAAGATTTTCATTTACTAAGTTGATTTTTTCATTATTACTTTCAATGATATTGGTTTTCTCGTCTAATTTTGTCAAGGAGGTTCTGGTTTCTTCGATTGTTTTTTCACAATTAGCAATAGACTGCTTTAAATCATTTATTTTTTTGTTTATTTTTATAATAGGTTTTATAATTCTTAATATATTTAATTTGATGGATGATTAAGGTGTGCTAATGATATAAAACTTTGTTTTTCATTGTGAGACTTTTCCACCCTTATTTAAGGTCATTATCAATCATGTTAATTTTATTAATCTAAAATAAAAATAAAATACAATAAATATATAATAATAATAAAAATTGAAATTTTATGTTTACTTATTTATTCGATTTTTCAAATGTTATATTTATTAATTTGTTTTGTATTATTATATAAAATATTTTATATATATATTTGAAAATTTGATAAATTAAATGTATTACTTGAAATATTCATCAAATTATAAAACATTTATACTAGATTTTATGTTTACTTATTTATTTGATTTTTTAAATGTTATATTTATTTATTTGTTTTGTATTTGTAAATAAAATATTTTATACATATATATATATTTGAAAATTAGATTTATTTAATTTATTACTTGAAATGTTCATCAAATTATAAAGCATTTATAACAAAACTATTTGTATGTAATAAGAAAATATTTTCATGTAAATTAAGAACTTATAAAAGTAATGATGACTCAATAGCCGCGCTCAAGCTAAAGCTTTTGAGGCTATTAAAAAAAAATATATATTTTTAAGTTAGAAATAAAAAAGCTAAACATATTGTAATTATTTAAAATATTGTGTAACTTCCCTGGAATACTATTGCTAACTAGTGAGCGCCTATTACTAAACCTTCGTAATTTTTACGAGCATTCATTTTATACTATCTTTTTGGGTTATACATGAATAAATAACAACTTTTTGTAAATAATATATATTTTAATTATTATAAACATATTTTTCTCAACGATACTAATCAATATCAACAGCTTAATATCAAAATTTAGGTAAAATGAGCCTAGTGAACTTAGCAAATAAAATTTGGAAAAAGAATCACAAATATATGTAAATTTTTTTTAAATAGGACATACCACGAACTAAACATTCTATACAATGAGGGTAAAATTGCACATAGCACATTGCTAATTTAAATTTAGAATATTCACAATACTTTCTTTTAAATAAATATCTTTAGTAAGACTCACAATACTAATTAAGTAATTAAGTATTATAATTACATAATATGTAATTTAAATTGTAAATTGGTAGTAAAATTTTGGATTATTTGGGATATTTTGGATAAAATCACTATATTTTTTTCGCATTTATATCTGAACTTTTTTTAAGATCCTCTACTTCAAAATCATCATCTAGATCTGAGTCTTCGTCTGAACTTAACTCGTTCTCATAATTCCTATTCAACCTACAGGGTCGCTAAACAATTTTTGCTGTGCCATTGTCTTGTTTTAATAATAAAATATACAATAAATAATGTAAAATATAAAAAATAATCGAGTATTATATAACACGATATTACTAATGCTCGTAATTATGACGAGCAAAAATTTACTCTTATTACTAAACCATCGTAAAAATTACGATGTATGTTTTAAAATACTGCAACTAGCGATGACACGAGTGACAGTGCAGGTTCTATATCGACGAAATCTCAAGGACAACTTAACAGTTGAAGCACTCCTGGCAGCATACGTCCCTGCAGTCCCGTTAGATGTAACCACAGACAAAAAACTAACGTATAGTCGTAAAAAAGTCGAACATTAGTATTCCAGGGTTAAATGAAAATGTAATATTCTTGTAATTGTTTAAATAATAATATAATTATATATAATAAATAATTATATATATATATATATATATATATATATATATATATATATATATATATATATATATATATATATATATATATATATATATATATATATATATATATAAAAATGAGTTAATTAATAATAAATAACAATTCCATGTTTTAAAAAATATCAGAATACAAACAAATAAATAATTAACAACAATTTTAATTTTGTTATTTCTTTTATTTGTGTTATGATTTCTGATATGTGTTAAAAGGAGTTTATTAAAACCATTAATTAACTTGTGCTCTTCTTTCTGAAGGTTTGATGTTGTCAGTCTTGGTTAATTAATGGTTTTAATAAACTCCTTTTAACACATATCAAAAATCATAACACAAATAAAAGAAATAACAAAATTAAAATTGTTGTTAATTATTTATTTGTTTGTATTCTGATATTTTTTAAAACATGGAATTGTTATTTATTATTAATTAACTTATAATTATTGTATTTTATTTTATTTTAGATTAATAAAATTAACATGATTGATAATGACCTTAACCCTTAACTAGTCGCGTCGGGTCATAATGACCCGACCTCTATCTAATGTTAAGATAACATCCCACTTGGCCTTGAACAGGTGCTGCCATCTTATCTAGTTTCCTACTTTCTTTCAACTTATCTATCAGTGTGTCATTAGCAGTCGTTGCATAAACATATTTTGTGAAATCACCATTCTGACCCGACGCGACTTTCAGTGTCTTGACTATTTTATGTACAGTGACCCAACGTGAATTTTATTGTTCAGTGTTTTCTTACATTTTTATTAGAAGTTAAATTTATTTTACAGTGTCCTGATAAGACTCACAACTTATTCTATTGTTTTTTTATTCTTTTTATTGAAATGAAGCGTCTGTACAGGATGTCAGGATGACAAATAACTTGTTTAAATTGTCATCTTGACATTAATGTAATAATATTTAAAAGAATTATTATTAGATGTTTAAAAATATTAATATAATCTTGTTCAAAGAAAAGAGTTCGGATGTTTATAGAATATTAAACTTATAACAGGTTATGGGAAACCGAATCCTTTTTATTTGAACATATTCAAGATATCTAAAATGAATCACAACATTTACAGTATTGAGAAGTTAAATGGAAGTAACTACGATACTTGGAAGCTACAGATGCAGATGATTCTAATTCATCAAGACCTCTGGGATTATGTGGATGAAACTAAGAAGCCTACATCAAATGACCAACTTCCAGACTGGTTAGCTAAAGACAAAAAGTCTCTTGCAACAATCATATTGAGTATCAAAAGTACAGAATTAACTCCTATAAAAAACTGTAAAACTGCTGCTCAAGCATGGAAAAAGTTACAAGAAATATATTCTCCAAGAGCTGCGAGCAGAAAAGTGACATTAGTAAGACAACTCTTAAAATTAAAAAAACAATACAATCAAACAATGGCAGAACACGTCAACAACTTCACGGATATAATCGAAAAATTAAACGAAATTGATTTTAATATTCCTGAAGAATTTCTTTCCGTTTTATTATTGTGTAGTCTTCCAGACGATTTTGAGAATTTCAGATGCGCAATGGAAACGCGTGACGAACTTCCTAAATTAGAGAGCCTAAAAATAAAACTTAAAGAGGAAGAATCTCGTAGAGAAGAAATTTCAAAAAATGAAAACGAAGGAAACTCGCAAGATGTTTTATTATCTCAAAAAAGGAATATCAGAAACAGAAATCATAAAAATAATCAAACATTTAAGAATACAGACTTCAGATCAAGAGATGGACTCGCTGATAGCAAGCAAAGAAATACCAACTTTAGAAATACCAACATGAAAAACAAAATCAATCAGTCAAGTTCTACTCTAAACGTAACTGAAAATAATTCTAATACTAGTAAAAATGTCTTCTGCCTCGATTCAGGTGCTACATCACATATGTGTCGAGACAGAAAATGTTTTTATAAATTTAAACCCCTAAAAGATAGCCACGTATTCTTAGCAGATAAGAGCAAGTCAACCATTGAAGGTGTGGGTGATGTCAACGTCTACATAAACGATAGATTGTATGACATAAAAAACGTACTGTACATTCCAACCCTTCAAACTAATTTGCTATCCATTAGTAAACTCACGAATAACAATAAAATCGTAAATTTTTATAATAAGGAAGCAAAAGTAAAAATGGCTGACGGTACACTTTTATTTAAAGCAAAATTAATTGATAACTTATACAAAATTCAATACAAAATTAAAAATGATAACATTAAAATAAACTAGGCATCGCGTGGCTCTATCATTGAAGCGAGCGTATTGCAATAAAATACTGAATATTGAAATTTGTTAATCATGATGAATGTCATAGTTGAAGATAAGTGGAAGAGGGTAGTAAGGGGTAGAGTGGGGGTACTCGGTACAAAGCTTTACTTCATAACAAACCTACACACAAAACGACTATAAGAATCTTAACCACCCGGAATAGCTTTTAAACTAATATTATAAATGTATCACTTCACTACTCAAATACTACTGCATATATCAAGTTGAAATTTTACATACTCGTTTCAATTGTACTTTAGACGATGTACATATAGTTATATTAAGATCGTTACGTTAGAACGTAAGATATCGGTAAAAAGGTTGTTTTCTCTATTTTAAACGTTTAGGTCCGCTTTAATAGTTTTAACGATCTTTATTAAATCATAGTAGTGTCGTTGTTGGTTTTACTGAAAAATGTTATTTGAAAAAAATGTTCGTCTCATCGAGTAGGTGATGATAGAATTTTTTCCCGTCCTGAAATTCCAATTTTAAATTTGAAGCTCACGTTTACGCGAGCATTGCGCGCGAACTCTTGGACGGATCACGCTGTCCAACGAACTTAGCCTGAGTATTAGTAAGAAGGTCATGTATACCAAATTTCAACTAAATCGGTCAACTTTTACTCAAGTTATCGTCACACGCGTAAACGTTACTGACACAGACAGACAGACAGACAGACAGACAGACAGACAGACAAGATGCATATTTCGTTGAATGTAAGAAGCTCGCTTACGCTCGCTTCAAAAATGAATCGGTAAATCAAACTAATTCAATAGATAATACCCAACTTTGGCATGAACGCTACGGTCATTTAAATTTTACAGACTTATCAAAACTACAGAATAACAACATGGTGCACGGTCTAAAATTTAACAAATTTATTAAACCTGATAAATTTTGTGAAATTTGCATCAAAGGGAAATTAGCAAGAAAGCCTTTTCCTAAACACTCAGAAAATAGAGCTGAGGATGTGCTGGATTTAGTTCACAGCGACATAGCTAATCTTTTGTCACGTTCATAGATGACAAAAGCAGAAAAATTTGGTTATATTTTCTAAAATCAAAATCTGATGTATTTAAAACTTTTAAAATTTTCAAAAATGAAGCCGAAAATCAAACCGGTAGAAAGATAAAAATTTTGAGAACTGATAATGCCAAAGAATACCTAAGCAGCGAATTTTCTGAATATCTATCTAATTCTGGTATTAAAAGACAATTAACTGTAGCATACAGCCCTCAACAATATGGTGTTGCTGAACGGGCAAACCGGACTCTTGTTGAGATGGCAAGATGTCTGCTTCTATCTAAAAACTTACCGTTAAATTTGTGGGCTGAACTGATACTAACTGCTAGTTATATTAGGAATAGGTGTCCTACCTCTAGCTTAGACGGATTAACGCCTGAAGAAGCGTGGTCAGGACGCAAACCCACTGTATCTCACCTAAGAGTTATAGGTAGAGTTTTAGCGTTAGATTTAAATAGAAAAACTGGGAAATTTGGCAACAAAACAAAAGAATATATACTCGTAGGGTACTCTGAAGAGAGTAAAGCATATCGTTTGTGGGAAAAAGGTTCAAAAACTACTATTAAAAGTAGAGATATTAAAATAATAGAAGAACCTTACGGTAAATTTAATAATTTTGAATTAGACCTTAAATGCTCCCATGCAAACAACGATAATAATTTTGTAGATTTTTTCGTTCTAGATAAGAATGATGAGACTTCAAATAAAACCACTGAACAAAAATTACTTACTAAACCTAATGTAAACTCGGAATCAGATGGAGAGTACCATTCTGAAAATGAGTTCTTAGAATCAGAATTATATAATTCAGGGGAAGGTTCTAGTTCTGTTAACAATACGGAACAAAACAACCTTCATGTTCAAAATAACCGCCTCAATATTAAAAAAGGTAAAACTAGAGGACCAGGCAGACCTAAATTACTCAAAACAGGCAAACCAGGTCGTCCTAAAAAAGTATATCAAATACAAAAGGCTAAGGGGAAGTCTTGTCCAGATCCAACGACTGTAAAGCAAGCCATGTCTTCTAACCATTCTAAGGATTGGGCAAAAGCTATGCAGTCAGAGTATGATTCTCTTATAGACAATGGGACTTGGGAATTGGTGGATTTACCCCAGGGCCGTAAACCTATATCATGTAAATGGGTTTTTAAAACTAAATTAAATTCAAAAGGCGAAGTAGACCGGTATAAAGCACGTTTAGTAGCTAAAGGATACACTCAAAAATATGGGGTAGACTACGACGAAACTTTTGCCCCAGTAGTACGTCATAGTTCACTTAGAATTCTATTAGCTCTTGCTGCTGAATATGGCTACCATCTGGAACAGATGGATGTCACAACGGCATTTCTAAACGGTGACTTAAATGAACAAATATATATGAATCAGCCAGAAATGTTTTCGTCCAATGACGGTAAAGTTTGTAAATTAAAAAAGGCTATTTACGGTCTTAAACAAGCTAGTAGACAGTGGCATCATAAATTAAATGAAGGATTGTATTCATTAAATTTTAAAAAATTAGAAAGTGAAAATTGTATTTACATTCAAAAAATTAAGGGTAAAACAGTTTTGATAGCCACCTACGTTGATGATATCATCATAGCTTGTACCGATACTAACATAATTAAAACTGTAAAATCACAAATTGCCAGTTTATTTAAAATTAAAGACTTAGGAAAATTAAACTATATATTAGGTATTGAAGTCCAAAACACAAATGACAATATTTTTAACACAAAAAATGTACATACAAAGTTTGTTAGAAAAATACAACATGCAAAATTGTAATCCCGTAGCTACACCATTAGAACAGGACTTAAAATTAACACTTGACCCTGAACGTACAGAAGAAGGGGAAGACGTTGACTCAACCACATATCAAGGGTTGATTGGTTCTCTTCTTTACTTAGCTACGTGTACACGTCCCGACTTAGCCTTCACTGTCAGCATACTGAGTCAATTTAATACCAGGCCCAAAGAACAACATTGAAAGGCAGCTAAGAGAGTTCTACGCTACCTAGCTAACACCAAGGACTTGGGACTGTTGTATAAAAAGACCGGAAAGCAACTCCAAGGAATGGTTGATGCTGACTGGGCAGGCCAAGTTGTTGATCGAAAGTCATATGGTGGATATGTATTCACGTTAGCAGGTGCTGCAGTGTCTTGGGAGTCACGAAAGCAATCTATCGTTGCACTCTCAAGCACTGAGGCTGAGTACATCTCTTTAACCAATGCAGCTAGGGAAGCAATCTATCTTCGACAGCTACTGAAAGAACTGAATGCTGAATCTTTCATAAATGAATCTACTACACTCCACACTGATAGTCCAAGTGCTCAACACCTTGTTCAAAATGAAGGTCACCATCCCAGAACTAAACACATAGATGTTCGAAACCACTTTATTAGGGAGGCTTGCCGAAAAGGGGAAGTTAAGTTGTCCTACTTGAAGACTGACGAAATGCCAGCAGACTTCTTAACCAAAGCACTGGGAAAAGTGAAGGTTGAAAGATTTAGAAGAATGATGGGACTATCACCAACTCCTCCTCAAGAGGAAGGAAATCAGTATTTGCCACCTGATCTATCCTGTAAGGGGAAGTATTGAAATGAAGCCTCTGTACAGGATGTCAGGATGACAAATAACTTGTTTAAATTGTCATCTTGACATTAATGTAATAATATTTAAAAGAATTATTATTAGATGTTTAAAAATATTAATATAATCTTGTTCAAAGAAAAGAGTTCGGATGTTTATAGAATATTAAACTTATAACACTTTTTGTCTCCCGGAAGAGTTATTGTATTTGAATTTGTTCGAGTTTTGACTTTGCAATGTCTAAATTATTTTATACAGACGAAGATATACTGGCGGAATTCCGCCGACAAGAAGAGGAAGAGACTATAGAAGATAGTGAATCTTCTGAAATAGAAACTGATTATATTTACGTGTTTTTATTATTATTATAACCTTTATAACATGTTTATGGCGTATGATTGAGCATATAATAATGTTGGGTCCAAATGACCCGACGCGACCATATGTGCATTTATGTGGTTGCGACTAGTTAAGGGTTAAAATAAGGGTCGAAACGTCTCATAATGAAAAACTAAGTATTTATATCATTACCACACCTTAATCATCCATCAAATTAAATATATTTAGCATTATCAAATAAAAAAGGTGTTAATTTTTCAACGGTTTTAATAGGTTTTATTTGTTTTAATATTTTTTTAAGACTCTTCTCAATTGCAAGGCATTTGTCGTTCTCACCTGTGGTTTCTTCTAATTCTGTATCACTGCCAGTTTCAATATCTTCCTCCGAATCTTCTTTCTTGTCTGGCACCTGTTTGGGGTTTAAAATCATTGCACTTATTATTTCTTTGTTTTCTCTACATTCTTTGCACTGCCATTTGCTTCTTTTTTCTAACGTCATCCTTCTATAAGCTTCATTATTTGGTAATCCCGCACACAAAGGATGAAAGGTTTTGCTACACTTATTGCACTTCGGATTTTTTGTAGGCGACGCGTTCTGAGTACATTTTTCGCAATTTATCGTTTTTTATTAATTTGCAATATTTTTTGTATTTAATATAATGTTAAGTATTATATTGATAGTAAGAGTAAGTATACCCGGCACGGCCTATTTTCTGTAAACGACTGATAGTCTTGAATTCTTTGCATGTACTTTGCTTTATCACACCACGTTTTTACACACCTTCCATGTAGTTTTTACATTTTATACATTATATATACATAAATAGTAAAAACAACACGTATTTAATATCTACTTATTAACTGATTGAATAACTTTTACTAGTTTGTTATTACTATTTAACTGTTTACTAGTTTGCAGTAACTCTCATACCTTTCGTAAGTTTTTGATGATAACTATAGAACTAATATAGTTTATAATCTTTAAAATATGCGAGCTATAATTATTCTAAGTAAGAAAAAAGTCGGTATCTAGGAGATAGGTGTAATTCACAGAGTTAAACAGAAACCGGTTTCACAAGAAGGGGGTTTGTTTAGATAAACATTGTCGTCTCGTCTCACTCTCTCTGCCTTCTCACCCTTATTTCAAAGCCAACTAAATGGGCTCTTGCCTGAGCGTCTCATTTTTAGGGTTTCGAGGTCTTCCTAGAAACCCTATGCTTTTGGTAGTTCATCCGTCCGTCCGTCGTATTTTGAAGTCCCCCAAGATTCCGACATTCTGAAGCTACAGATTTGAAAGTCAAACTTTTTTTGTCCAAAAACAGAAATAAAAGTTAAACACTTAAAATTTCTGCGATCGGCTATCAATTTGAATTGATCGCAATAATTTATATTTTTTGTAATTTTTAAGTTAGGTATCATTTCAAAAGAAATTAAAATTTAGATTACAAATATATATCGCGTTTCCAAAATGGTGGCCTTTTTACCCTCCAAAAAATTAAAACAAAACGCAAAAAAATTCCTCACTACCCCATTAGAAGCTGTCCTAAAAGTAAGGCAAAAATATTCATCACTTTGGTCTAATGATATTTCCGGGAGTTGATATAAAAGAGTCAAATTTTAGAAATTTAAGGTGGGTGTAACTATGGAGACCCAACATTTTTATTTCTTCAAAATTTGAAGTTGGGTATTATTTTAAAGGTATTAAAATTTTTGTCACAAATATATATCGCGTTTCCAAAATAGCGGCCTTTTATTTTAACCCCCGAAAAAAAACTACCTAAGATATCTAAAGGACAATATAAGTACACCTTGCTTCCCAAAAGTGCAACGTCATATACATATTTTATTTAAGAAAAAAATAAAAAAATAAAAAAATGTTCTATATATGAATTTTTATGACCGAGAGACGATATCACTAATTTCTGTGGAATGTTGTGGCATCGATCTGCTCAAGACAGAAGAGCGTGGTCTCGATTGGGAGAGGCCTATGCCCTTAGATGGGCTGAATGAAGATGGAGTATTTTTTATTTTGTTTTTAAAAAAATGTTACTTTTGTTTTAAAATTAAAGGCTTATTATTATTATTATTATTATTATTATTATGACCGAAGAAACCCTTTTAGTAAAGTACTAAGTACTTGACGGGATTTTTATTTTAGTCAACTCTACCTGCATTCTCACTTTATGAAAATTAATATCGGTCTAGTCTATAGTCTTTGTCTTAGTATAGAAGCTTTTAGCGATCAGCGAGCATTATTAGACGACTAAAGTTAAAAAAACGTACGTAATGAGTGAGCCGTGAGCGTGTTGTTTTTGTTAAGATTTGGGAGGCCTATACTTAATAACTTTGTTTTTAAAACGAAATAATAAACGGAAAAAAAAATCGTTTAAATATAAATAATGCTTAGAGCTTATGTGCAATACTTAGATATAAATTATATATCGCGTTCAAAAATATGCATTTTACCCCTTTTTAGAAAAATAATGAAAAAATGTGGGGTTAAGGGGAAACCGCATTCTTCATAGGGCCATATTGATCAAAAGGTCAATATGGACCTTTAGAAGGGTGGAATCATTTTTTTTTTATATATTAAACTACGCCTTAGGAACTTCAACTTTTACCTGTAAGATTTTTCTGAATTTTTCCTAGTTTAAAAGTTGTAGCAGTTTGATCCTCATATTCAATTTCACCTCAGAAATGCATAAAAGCGCTGTTTTGAGGTTATGAGGGCCCCCGGACCCCCGCCATAAATCCCCCCCCCCCAATAATTAACTGTAGACGACGCCCATGACTAACAGTGACATGTACTGCAGTAAGCATCAGCATATACATTTTCTAACGAATACGTTCTAAAACAGTTGTTGCTACTTGGGCGCGGAGATTTTTTTGTTTATTCGTTGTACATTTTTTTTTTTTTTTTTTGGGGGGGGGGGGCTTTTTTGAGTAAGTTGTTCCCTTTTCTTGTTACCATTACGAATGATCCTTCACCCCCGCGGGGCTCATGCTAGGTATTAGTGGCTATATTTCCTACTGACATGTTGGCGTAGCAATTAAATAAAATGCCTAAATAGTTTTGTTTTCAAACCTTCTAGGAATAAAATCATAACTATATTATACACCATTAGGGACGTCCCGATATTGACGAGTTTGTCCCGCTCACATTTCAAGTCCCGGTGGGACTCAAATATGTCCCGATATCGACCGATTTCTTTAATAATTACTTCTTAAATTATAATATAAGCAGAGCCGTCCTTAGGGCGGTGCGACCGGTGCGGTCGCACCAGGCCTCGCGCTTAAGGGGGCCTCGCGCCTAGCATGGGCTTATGTTTTTTTTAAAAAAAACATAAGCCCATGCTAGGCGCGAGAAAAAAAAAAAAAAAAACTTTTTTTTAATTTATATTTTTTTCTTTTTTTAAAGTTACCAACCAAAATGCATTCAAGTGCTTATAAAAACCACCCAAAATGCAGTGTACGGAATATGTGAATAAGTGTTAATAAAGTTCTATAACGGCGATGAGGAAACTTCAAAGTGGGACAGACGTTTTTTGAGTTGGTGGAGCTAAGTTGGCGATATATGTCTGTTACACCGGCGCGGCGCCTATGCGAGCGCGCTTTCGATACAAGTCAACACTGGTACCGGTAGAAGAGGAAGGGAGTCAATTAGCTGGATTGGAAGCGAGAAAAGTAAAATTTGTGTGACTGACCAGTTATTTTAGTAATAAATATGGTTTCTGTTAAAAAAAAAAAAAATCGAAGCTTCATTTTTTTTTTACGCTTCATTTTGACGTTCTGACAAACATATTGAAAATCGGCAACGAGATCATGGACACGTTAATCGATATTCAAGTGCAAAGGTCAATAAATTCGTTGTTTTGCGATTATCTCGCTTCCTATGGCTCCGACACCAATCAAGGTAGTTATCAAAAGTAAAGATTCTTTTTCCTCGGGGAAAAGCCAAAGTTATTGGTCGTTGTTACGCCTTTTGTGGAAACTTCGGAGCACTTTATTATCCAAACGGTTCGTTGAGCGTTAAAAATGAACGTAACATTTCTAGTGTGAAATTGTATATTCTTCAATTTTGATTTGATCCTCAATTGGTCTCCGAGCCAGAGGAATCGAGATATTCACAAAAATACGTAATATATCGTGCAAAAACAAACATTACGCAAGTTGTAGTAAGCTAGGATTTTGCTAAACCGCTCGTTGTACATAAAAAATGAATGAGATATTTTTTTCTGGGAAATTTAATAATCTTGCTTTTTGATAATTACCTTAATTTGACTCCGAGCCATAGGAAGCCAGATATTTGTAAAAATGATAAGTGCTGCGGTGACTGATACTAAATATTCATAGATATTCTTCGCCCTATAATCCGTAAACCGTCCATTGTACGTAAAAAGTAAATGGACTTCTTTTATCTTCAATTTTGATTACCTCCTTGATTGGTGCCGGAGCCATAAGAAGTATTCAAAAAAGACCGAATTTGTTGCTGGACATTGAGGTAAATTTACAGGTATATACTATTGAAATTTAGTATTATTCTTTTATCAACAAATTAAATATATTGTTATGGGGATAAGCATAACAACTTAGCTTATATAATTTTTCAGATGTGATAACTGAAAATAGCGCACTGGTTATTTTTCTATCTTTGTCTCTCCTTTTAGGGGGCAAAATATTGGAAACAGAAAAATAGTTTGAAGTAAAATGTTATCATTTTTTGCCATAGAATCAAAATCTGCTATCAAAAATATACACTCCAATTTGAAATTTTGAAGTGACCTAGGGGTAAATAGGGTACTTGCTCCGAGTGTGCATGAAAACAAACTTCCCTTCACATGGTAGAGATCCCCTAAGTTTCATTAATTAATCTAAAACCGTTCAAAATTTAAGAGGAGGGGGGAGACTTTTGGACCACCCTGCTAGGCATAAATTAAACGTTGCTCTAGTAATAAATATTTGTTTACAAGTAAGTCAAAATTATTTTTTACATGTTTTCTTGTGTGGGGTGACGCTTGATGCCCAGGGGAAGGGGGAATTCATTGGAACGGAAATGCCTCGCGAGCGTTTTTTTGCACCAGGCCTCGCATTTGCAAAGGACGGTTCTGAATATAATTATATACAAGTATATTTTTTAAATAAAGCAAACAAAAGAGCTAAATTATAAAGTATAGAATGAGATGTGGGCTGTATTGTCATTGACGACTGTTAGGTGATAGCAGATATCAGCAGAAATGTAGTGCGATTGAAATTGTGATAGTTTTTGAAAGAGATGTCTGCTGGTTGGCTGATTGTTTTTGAAAGCAGAAATAGGAAGGTTCTATTTTCTGTAATTCCCCCTATTCTTGTTTTTAAATCTTCGTTTCTTGTAATTTATTTAGATTATACAGTATAATCTATATAAATTACAAGAAAATCGATTTTGAACCTATAAAGTCGTATTTTCAGTCTAAGAACAACGTTTCTCTTATTTTAGAATTTTTATTTTCATAATGAGCTTGCGGAGGCTTATTTAGGATTTATAAGCCATATTGGAAGTTTAATAGAAAACACATTGCGTAATCTGGAGAGCAATGAGTGTCTAATTGTGCAGTTGTATGATACTATTAACGCTATAAAAATGTCTCTAACAGAAAGGAAAAACAGTGTATCTTATGGTTCTCTAGTTCGGTCAGTTATTCAGAAATTAGACGAGCCTCAGCAGGAAATTAGGTTTTATGATGAATGTAGCTATTTTATAGACATTTTTGTAAACTATATAGATAAGTGGTTAAGTTTGAAGAGTTAGGATCTATAGCTTCAGGGTACAAGATAGACATATCATTAGATGATCTATTTGAAGAGTTAGGATCTATAGCTTCAGGGTACAAGATAGAAATATCATTAGATGATCTATTTGAAGAGTTAGGATCTATAGCTTCAGTGTACAAGATAGACATATCATTAGATGATCTATTTGAAGAGTATGTAAGTTTAAAAAGCCATAGCATTGAAAAGACACAGTCATGCTCGGAAAAATGGGTCAGTGACTTTAAATCCTACGATTCACCCAATATGTTTAAAATAGTATCTATTGTCCCCAGGCCACCATAAGAAGTGAGTCGCTGATTGATAAAGTTTTCTTACCTTATGGAATCGCTTATTTATGCCGTGTCCACCGATGAATTGGGTATATGGCAACTGGGCGCTGGGCCATTTATTTTTCGTTGACATGCCAAACTTGCCTTTTTGCGGGAAAATTAAAAAGTGATAGATAAAGTTTTGATTTTCACAGGATCACTTAATTAAATTATTTAGAAAACAGTGGTACACGTGGCCACCGATAAAAGTGGGCCGTTTGGGGTGTCCACCGCCCCAAACATATCGCTCTGCGGGGACGTTGAAAAGAAAACGGCTCACTCGTATCGGTGGCCACCTTTACCACTGTTTTTGAAATAATTTAATTAAATGATCCTGTGAAAATCAAAACTTTATCTATCTCTTTTCAATGTTCCCGCCGAAGGGCAAGTTTGGCATGTCAACAAAAAATAGGCCCAGCGCCCAGTTGCCATATACCCAATTCATCGGTGGACAAGGCATAAATAAGCGATTCCATAAGGTAAGAAAACTTTATCAATCAGCGACTCACTTCTTATGGTGGCCTGTGGACTATATTGTCTCTTCCTCACAGCAATGCTTCTTGTGAGAGAAATTTTAGCTTAATGCAAGCATATTGGAGGAAAGACAGGAACAGGCTAGCTCATTTAACTCTTGAAGCTGAGTTAAGGGTAAAGGAGAATTTCAAAACATCCTGTACTGAATTTTTGAATTATTTTAAAACTGATGAAGGGAAAAAGATTTTAAACAAATCCATGTCAAGCCAAAAGTGCCTTACTTGAAATTTAAAGGTGATTACATATTATAAAAATAAATTCATCCATCAATGTCATACAAAAGAAAATATATTTGTGATATGGCGAAGATTTTCAACTTAGTATTAGATATTTAGTCATTGAAAGAGTATTTTAGTTTTAATTCATCAACAGTTCCTTTTAATTGTGATTTTTTTATTTTTTTTGTGTTATATGTCTTAGTGATAATATTATAATACAGCGTCCTTAATCCAAGAAAAAGATCTAACTTCCTCCTATTTAATGAGACAAACAACTTTTTTGAATAATTAGGGTCCGTAGGCAAAACCAAGGACCCTTATATTTTCCTGCGTGTGTCTGTCCGTCCGTCCGGTCGCCTGCTCTCACGGATACACCTTTCGTCCGATCACTTTGAAATTTGGCTTGTATGTGTCTTGTACCTACCCCAATATTTTAAAAATATAGCGACTAAAAAAAAATATTTTTCAAAAAAATCAAGGTAAAAAAACTTAAGGGTTAAAATTTTTTTACAGACCCTTAGAATAGTTCAAAGTAAGCTTTTTAACACTTTAAGAAAACACTGTTTTTATACACTTTACAGTTAAACACTATATAGTGTGGCCTACGGACCCTCGCTGTGTGCTGACTATCACATACTTGACCTGTTTATTTTGTTTGAGATATATTTTAAATTAGTAGGCCAGGTAGGTAGAAAACATTCCTATTTTAATTCAACATCCTTTAACAAACATACTCTTTAACTATAAACTCATCATGATCAACTTTTTTCTTATATTCAATATATATTTATTGTAAGACGCTTGCTTTAATGATACAAATAATGATTTTCTTTTAATTTTGCCCTAACTCTGCTAGGTACAAACAGTTACTAAGTTTTAATTTTGTCTCTTTTCTAACTCCGCCATGTATAAGTAGTTAGCAATGTATACGTACTTAGCAGTGTAATTTTATAATTTATATTTAATGAAAAATGTAAGGGACTTCGTTCCTACCGGGTGTCCTGCGACTCCACACGGATTTCTTTTTTATCGTTAACACTTGAAGATTCTTGTTGAAGGATTTCTTCAATTATCCTTACCATCGAGAAATATCAGTCGATTTGTAAGGACATGGAAGGTACCTTACAGCTTCTATTGCTTTACTCAGCCATAGCTCTGCTGCTTTTTGTCTTTATCCTGGATGTACAAAAAAGATACAAGAAAACGTGATTTTCTCTGTCTGCACAGTAGCATGTCCTTGAGTTTGTTACATGACGTTCATCCCCTATAGACTCCTGAGGACTGTGGACAGCCTGGTGGAGGTAACACCCCCGTACCGCCCCTCCAGCCTTACCTGTATATAACCTGAACCCCTCCCCACCGTACCTTTAGTTCAACCTGTATATCTCTCGTATTCAGTGAAGTTCCTCAGGTACTTGGTGATAACACCTTATTCCCTCGTAAAGGATTATGTCGACTATACACATCGTACGTACCAAATATCTTTATTTCATTTATTGCTTAAAACAACGCTTTAGAAATTTTCTTTCACACATCACTATTATTATTTTGATCTCAATTTTATTTCTATTGATATTTTATTACTTTACAAAATTATTTAACAATATAATAAAATAATTAATTAATATAATAAGACATACCCTCTTCAAAGACTTTGCTCCTTTTTGCCTTTATCCTGCGTGTACAAAGAATTTATTACAGACATTTTATTACCTTATTATATTTTATTAACTAACTACAAAGTTCTTACGATCTATAATAAAATTATAAGATAAAAAGAACTTTTTGTATACTACGTTTTTAAAATTTCTGTTGAATTATATGTAATGTTGATAATATAATTGTCATTGTTATATATATAATGTAAGTGAAAAAAATAGTTCCGAATTTATTTACTTCACATAATAATGACAACCATCTAGAGAGCTGATGTTAAACCTATAAAAGGACAAATCTTTGTACAACGGATCTCACCAACACCGAATCTAAACCGTGCCATCGATATGCCCCCGTGTAGGGGACGGTAAGAGAAGAATAATGAGTACAAGTAAAGAAGTGCAGATGCAGAAAAATTAAACCGCTAACTAGGACACAAGTGTAAACTAACCTGGGTGTCACACGTCAATTAATTTATTTCATTGTTTATTTTTCACTGTCATTCAATGTTTACCTCTTAATAAAAAATCACAAATTTGAAACCTGTCAAAATGAAGATTGTAAATACTATGGGATATGTCAAAACAAAAAAATAATTTACGGATTTTTGCCGAACTAACTTTCCATAAAGCAAAATTTGAATAAAACGAATTAAATTCTGCTGAAAGATGGCTAATAGTATTAAAATAATGCATTGTCATCGCGTTCTGAGCTATTCTAAAAGTTTCAAATGTCTAGCTACTCGGGAAGTTAGTTAAAAATCGATTGCAAGATTTGTACTGGACAAACAAACAAACAAGAAATCAAGAAAGCAAGCTAATAAAAACGTATAGTAACTTATAAAACTAAAAATTAAATAATGAATACAAACATACACGTTAAGGATACCTAATGAGTCCAAAATTATATTTTCCGAAAGAATTCTTAAAAAAATGTTGATCCGTACCGATCTCGTCAAAGAATTTTTGGAACGTTGTTCCTTATGGCACGTTCTGGAGCCCGGGAGTGAATCCGAAAACAACGACCAAAATCACCGTCATAAAATAACCGTCACAAAATAACCGTCACGCAAAATCCGTCAAGAAATCTACAGATGACGATAACTTGAGTAAAAGCTCACCGAGCTTGATGAAATTTTGTACACATGTTCATTTTACCAATGCCCAGGCTGAGTTCGTCGGAAAACGTTATCCGCCCAAGCGTTCACGCGCAACGCTCGCGTAAACGTAATCTTTAAAAGACATGAAAAAGTGTTTTAAGGAAGGCTGTTATTTGACTTGTTTTGATTATTTTTGTTATATATGTCAAATATGTCACTTAGTTTTGTAAATAAATATAATATAATCATGTAAAATTTCACCCTGATACAAGTGGAAGCTGTAGAGTAGTGAAGAGATATATTTTATTATATTTTAAATTAATTGGCCAGGTAGGTAGAAAACAGTCCTATTTCAATCCAAACTCCTTTAACAAACATACTCTTTCACTATAAATTCATCATGGTGAACTTTTTTCTTATATTTAATATACATTTATAGTTACGCATTTTAGACGCTTGCTTTAATTATACAAATATTGATTTTTTTTTAATTTTGGCTTAACTCTGCCTGGTACAACCAGTTCGTTAATTTTAATTTTGTCTCTTTTCTAACTCTGCCATGTATAAGTAGTTAGCAATGTATACGTACTTAGCAGTGTGATTTTATAATTTATATTTAACGAAAAGTGTAAGTAACTTCGTTCCTACCGGGTGTCCCGCGACACCACACGTATTTTTGTTTAGTCATAGCTGGCACAGTCCCTCAAAAACTGAAAGTTACTTATTTGTTAGTTTGCACTAAAATTTTTTCTTCTGCAATTATTTACCTCAAATCTTTGATATTTAATATGGTGCTAAATAACTTAATAAGTCAAATTTCTATATTGATAAATGAAACCGATAGATTCTAAATTAGGTAATTTTATTAGCGAAAAAGTCCATTTCATTACCCAAAAACTTATCTCAGCAATCTGTTATCACTTTATTTCTTGCTCTTAATAATACATTCTAATTTTATCTATATGTACGTGTAAAAATGAAACAATATATTTATGTTTATGATTTGCAACAACCGAAAAAAAATACATATTACTGGCGAAAATAATTTTTACAAGCAACTATTTTCATGTTCTCTTGTAAAAATGAGTAAATTTTGTTTTAATATTACGTAGATAAGCATTTTGTTTCAAATTTTATCAATAGTAGGTAATGAATAAAATACTTGAACAATTTGACAGATTAGAAATTCGTAAAACCAATTGTAATAACGACTAAAACACCAAAACAAAAATCAAGTTCAATAGAAAACAACAAACGCTAATTCACTAAAACAGCGTGAATAACCAAATACTAATAATAGATAAAACACACCGACAGATTGCTAAATCTATATGATAAATTATTTATTTATTGAAAATTATTAATAATAATGAATTAATGTGTTAATCATTATATATTTTTTAAAAATAATTATAAATATGCAAAGTTAGAATATTAGGCAGTATTAATAAAAGTAAGTTTGGCCCATTTGAAGTCCTTGTCTGGTAGCTAAGTTGGTGAAGCCAACTGTTGGTCGAAGCACTGTAGAATATTATAATTTCGTGGGTTCGAACACGGTTCAAAGGAATATATTGTTTACTACGTTTCTATTAGCTTGCTTTCTTGTTTGTTTGTTTGTTTGTTTGTCCAGTACAAATTTTGCAATCCATTTTTAACTAACTCCCCGAGTAGCTAGACATTTGAAACTTTTAGAATAGCTCAGAACACGATTACAATGCTATATATTAATACTTTTAGCCATCTTTCAGCAGAATTTAATTCGTTTTCATCAAATTTTGCTGTATGGAATGTTAGTTCGGATAAAATCCGCTACAAATAAAGTTATTTTATTTGTTTTAACATGTCCCATATTTACCATCTTCATTTCGACGGGTTTCAAATTTGTGATTTTTTATTAAGAGATTAACATTGAATGACAGCGAAAAAGGAAAAGTAAACAAAGAAATAAATTAATTGACGTGTGACAACCAGGTTTGTTTACGCTTGTGTCCTAGGTATTGGTTTAATTTTTCTGCATCTGTACTTCTTTACTTGTACACATTTTTCTTTTTCTTCTCTTACTGTCACTACACGGGGGCACATCAATGGCACGGTTTAGATTCGGTGTTGGGGGGATCCGTTGTACAAAGATTTGTCCTTTTATAGGTTTAAGATCAGCTCTCTAGATGGTTGTCATTTATGTGAAGTAAATACATTCGGAACTATTTTTTTTTTCACTAACATTATATTATAACAATGAAATTATATTATCAACATTACAAATTATTCAACAGAAAATTTAAAAACGTAGTACATAAAAAGTTCTTTTTATCTTGTAATTTTATCCCGTTTTGCTAAAATTCCATTAATTATTATTTATTGTTAAATATTTAAGAAGCGTTTTTCATTAATACATATGAAGATATTACATGTATTATTTTATTTTATATTAAGATTAAAGAATAAAATTTATTTTTTCCGTGGTAGGCTGTGAAATAGTAACTTTAGATCCTAAAAAACATAGCTAAAATCCATTTTTTCATTACGTGGACTTAAAAAATCTTTTCATTACCCCTAGCTGTAAAGAAAAAAATTTATATACGTCCTAGGACGTAAACAATTTTTTTCTTTCGTACAGGTAGTTATCAAACATTTTAGCGTTGCAATCTTTGTAGATAGCTTCTTAGTACGATTAATATCCGCTAGATGTCAATGCGTTTTATTTATCTTTTCTTATAGTGTAACCTCTATTTAAGGTTTCTTTTTTTAATTCTTAAGTATGTACTAATATTTGTTATTATTATATTGATTGTTGATTAATATTTAATGTTTTTTTATTGTCTGCTACCTCGGAAAAAATAGCTCATGTTACACGACTGTGAAGTGTTTTTTTCTTTACCTTGGCAATATTTACTGTCTGGCTTCGCTCGACAGTAAATGTAATTCCCGCGGTAAAGAAAAAACTGTCTTCACAGCCTAGTAACATAAAAATATACTATTTATTAATTTTTACCGATGCTTTAAATTTAAATTTATTTTAAAATTTTTAAGTTTTAGGTAGTATTCATACTACGGAAAGATTAAATTTTAATTTAATTCAAATTATAGTAGTTAATGATAATTATAATTTAAAGTAAATTTAAATTTATTTCACATGCCATAAATGTTCGTTTATATTATACTAGCCGTTAAGCCCGTGGCAACGGGCAGAATAAATATGGTTGAAAAAAAAAGATAATAGATATATGTATACTGTTTAAATAGAAAATTTTAGGCTCAGGGGTTAGCTCGGTTTTGCATCATGTGCTGGAGGTCACTGGTTCAAGCCCAGGATTTAGCTCATCACTTTTTAACGTTATAAATCATTTCGAGGTGCGTCGCCGTCGTCGTCGGGACACTACTCGATTTTATTAAAGATAATACATATATAAATAAATACTTTACAAATGTTTGCACTAAATCGTTGTTCTGGAAAACACAGCATGTGTTTGTGTGGGGTTAAAAAGTACCAAATACTCGTACATACAGACATTGTATGCTGTGTGTAGAAATGATTTACTTATCTTACAAGAAGAACTTTGCTTTGCATGAGGCAACAATGTATCATCTAAAGAACTTTGCATTGTACTTATCAACACTGTATTTCATGTAGAACCCTCAACAAAAATATAGAATAAAACTTATCTTTCAAAATCTCCGGTCTATTAATAAATATAATACTTGAGTAGCTGAATTCCAAAAGCAGCTATATCCACTTGAATTTTATTTTGGCAAAGCACGAAAAAAGTCTAGCAATTCACTAAATTGTGGTATCTGGTTAATTTTTTTTTTTTTTTTTTTTAAATCATAATAACTAATAATTCATTTAGTGGACAAAAGCCCAATAATCTCAGACTATTATTTTCTTTTTAATAAACAAAAGAAATAATCACATAGCTGGTTTTGTCACAGTTTTTTTGTTTATAGCTACTTTAGCAACCAAACCCACCGCCATGTTGGATTGGTGTGCTGCAGCAAAAGCAGTTATATCCAATTAAATTAAGCAATTATAAACTATTATTTTAACGATTTAAACTATTATTTATTCAGTGTAGCCACTATAATATTTTTAGTCTACTTTTTTCTCTTCTATCAAATTTTTTTCTGTTTAAAAGAAGATAGAAATGTGTAAAGAAGGATATAGATGATTTTGCAGCCTTACTCAGAGTAACTCTATAATGTGTACATAGGATATAGCTGTGTTTGGATCAGTTATGGATATAGCTCCTTTTGAATCCGAGTACAGTAGGGATATAGCTGCTTTTGTAACCGCACTCATATTTCTATCTAGATTTTAATAGGTTTATAATTTTTTTTTGGAACTGTTTGACTGCAGAACTTTGAAGAGCTTAAAAAAACAAATCTAGGGGTACCAATATCTCATATTTTCATTATTTTTTTATATAGCTGCTTTTGGAATTCGGCTAATCACTTGTTCTATATTTAGAATTAGGTCATTTGAAACTTATCGATTCTATAAAATATTTTATTGTTTTATTGCCGTTTTCATTTAAATAAGCAATCGTGCTGCTATATAACAGCAAATACTTGTACACCGTGCTGCTATATAACAGCAAATACTTGTACACCGTGCTGCTATATAACAGCAAATACTTGTACACCGTGCTGCTACATAACAGCAAATACTTGTACATTGTGCTGCTATATAACAGCAAATACTTGTACAACGTGTTGCTATATCACAGCAAATACTTGTACTCCGTGCTGCTATATAACAGCAAATACTTGTACACCGTGCTGCTATATAACAGCATATACTTTTACAACGTGTTGCTATATCACAGCAAATACTTGTACACCGTGCTGCTATATAACAGCAAATACTTGTACACCGTGCTGCTATATCACTGCAAATACTTGTACACCGTGCTGCTATATAACAGCAAATACTTGTACTCCGTGCTGCTATATAACAGCAAATACTTGTACACCGTGCTGCTATATAACAGCATATACGTGCACACCGTGCTTCTATATAACAGGCCTTGTTTGTTTTTCCCGAGAATAAGATGTTTATGCAAATGTCGGTGAGTTATTTAAAGCAAAACAATGCTATTTTACGTGGTGTAAGTTGGTACACTGTACGGGAATTGGTTTGGAGGCGCTATCTGAGATGTTATCAAGTAGGCTAGTAGCGTGTGATACTCCTCCCCCGCTGCCCAGTTTATTCTCAGTCTGTTTAGTATTGTTTGCAGCGGATTCTCATTGTTTTAACAAAGCCTACCAGATCCGTTTTAAAGAGGTCAAAGAGAGGTTACAAGATTTGAAGATTCTCTCGGTATTTCATCATGTTTTTACTTAACTAACAAGAATGTTATCATTTATATCATCGTCCTTATTACTCTACATTTTTTTTAATGGAATGTGCACGAATTTATTTTGAAATACCTGACATGACCTCCGTTTTGTAATAAAGGTAATACCTTAAACATATGTATCTACTCACGGCAGGAAAATTAAACATTAAATGTTTTATGGCTGGAAAGTACTATTTCGCTGATTTGTCATAAAAATATTGAAAACAGGCAGGAAAGTAGTTAAAACTGTCAGGAATAGTTATTTATGTAACTAGGCAGCAAAATGGAATTTTACTGGAATTTAACTCGGCTTCGCCTCGTCAGGAAAATTACATGTTGACTGACGAGGCGAAGCCGAGGCAGGAAAATGTTAATTACCTGCTAAGGTATAACCGAAGCAGGTAATCTTTAAAGAGTCAGGAATTTCTCCTTTGCTGCATAGTTACATACAATATTTTATCTACTAACGGCAGAAAAATTACACTAATTATTATTATATTCCCTTATTAATATTTAAAAGATTTGAAGAAATTAAAGTTGTAAAAAAACGAAAATTTGAGTCATCAAGAAAACAAAACAAAGGCAAAACGAATTCAGTGTTGCCACTATTTTTATTAACAGCTGTTTTTTTATCTCAATTTGTTTTAAATAATCAATGTGATATAATAAAATTTGTTTTATTACTATAATTATTTAAGTTATTTTCAAATAAGATATAGATATTAAGCATAATATTAATATTAAATGAACACTGTGAGAGTGTTTATAACCTGCGATGTAGTAACCTTTTTTTAGTAAAATGTTACAGCCTGTTTGTTATTTTCCTGACACTTTGAACTTTTGCTGCCACTTTGTTATTTTTCTGACAGTTTATTATTTTGCTGCGTGCATTTTTGACATGTTACTAAAGAATCAAGAAAAATTACATTTTGCAGATTGGAAACAGTATAACAATGCTTAATTATTCTGTCATAAGTTAACAACAACTGAGTTCAGCAATAAAATGAACTCAGTTGATGTTAGGTTAGAAAAAGTCTCGTTTATTGTTATTAGGCATATACGATATTATTATTTATTATACGGCATATACAAAATTTTGAAAAGTTGCGCCAGTATTAAAATTTAACATCCTTAGTGTGAACAGTTGTGGGAGTATGAACCAAAGTACAACTGACAGACAGACACATCACCCTCCGCATAAGGATTTCGAGGATGATCTACAATCGACAAAACCCTAACACACCACTAATTTTGTTTCATTATTTTTAAAATATTATACTTTCTTAGAATATGTGATATTTAGTCCTTTTTAGGGTTTCGTTGGTAAAACCAAAAAAAGAAACCCTTATAGTTTCGTTCATGTGTCTGTCTGTCTGTCACTCTGTACGGTTCCAATAACTTTTGAATAAAAAGAGATAGAAACGTGAAACTTTCCAATATTAAAGATCGTTTTGACGCGCACACAGGAAAAATATAGCGAACTCAAAATTATCAGCTGTTCAAATCCAAAATGGCGGATAACTCACGTCATGCGAAAAAAATATATTTTAAAATTTTAAGTGGGGTATCAAATGAATGGTATTAAAGAGTAGATTACAAATATATATATCACTTAGGGAAAGTGTTCAATTTTCGGCGCCATTTTGTCAATAAACATCGAAATTTTGCGTGCCCCCCCCCCCCCCCCCCCTAAAATCGTATTTCCGCTCATACTAAAAATTTAGAAAAATATGCAAAATGTGTGTTCTGGTGGGCCATAGAAAAAATAAGATTAGCAATTTGATCTGATTTGCTGGGAATCCAAGATGGCGGCTAATTGCTGTCACGGGGAAAAAAAATTTTTTTTCAAAATTTTGAGTGGGGTATCAAGTGAAAGGTATTGAAGAGGAGATTATAAAAATATATAACACTTGTGGAAAGCGTTTAATTTTCTACGCCATTTTGTCAAAAACATCCAAATTCCCCCCCCCCCCCCCCCCAAATACTAATTTTATGTTTACAACCCAAACGAAATCCTTTTTACGTGAGACTTCACGCACTACCAATTTTTTAATACATTAAATATTTGTATTTGCAGTAACACGTGCCAGATGTACCTATATATTGATAGCAACGTACTAAACGTTATATATCGGTAACCAGTCATAACGTTTTAGTTGAAAATTTGCCAAAACAAAGTCCAATGCAGAAACTTGCTGACCTATTTTTTTTATAATATAATACCAAATATATCTTTATTGAGATCATCGTGCTATCGAATTAACTGGATTTTTATCCTTTTTTTAACGTTTATAGGTAATGGATTTAAATTATATTACCATACTTTATAAATTTAAATGACAACCGTTTTTAAAATTTCAAATCTAAGTAATTGCTGATTAAATATAGATCTAAAACTAGTTAATGACATTACTTTATATTTATATTTTTAGAAAACAAGTTTAGTGATATTTCATAACATAATTTATCTTTCAGTTTAAATTAAATTCTACGTAGATATTTGTGATCAGAACGTAGATATAATCTAAGTATGCGATATTTATTAGACTTTTTAACGTTCGTGAAGTGATGTACATTTCGTGTAACAAGTTTATATAATTATCAAGCTATACGTAATGTTTTACTTTTTTTTTGTTATAATGAATTCAACTGGATTCTTGTGACCAAAACATTTTGTTGTTTATCAAGAAATGTCTTTTAAAAATATTCTACCTTTCAAAAAAAAAAAAGGTTTTGAACGGATACATTCATATTTCGAATAAGGAAGCTTGTTTTAGGCCTAACATTTAGTAAAAAAAAAAAATCTTTAATATAATTATAATATTATATAACGATTTCATTCAATCCTTAATATTTTAGTTGCTTCGTATAACCAAAAAAAATAATCAGGTTTATTGATTTCGTTAGAAAGAAAAACGGGACTTGAATAACAGTCAACTTCGAGTTCAAAAAGACGCGAAAAAAAGTCAAACATAAAACCTGTTCTATTAGAATCAGAGGGGATCAAAAAATGTATAATAATATGCATATTGTAACGATGTCAAGTATGGTGTCATGTATGACATCGTTATGACACACTGACAAGATATTGAGTTTATGAATGTTTCATTGATTATAGTTTAGTCTTTAATGAACGGTTATTAAATGTAAAATAAAATAGTTTTGTTAAACGTACATTTGTTACATTGGTGGCAGCGGAAAAAAAAAAATAAAAGAAAAGAAGTCCAATGGAGAAGAAAATAATTTTACCAAGGACTTTTGATGGCAGCAACAAGGAACTTTGGAATCAATGGTATCGCCACTTTACTAAAGTAGCTAGTATTAATAGTTGGAATGAAACCGACAAATTAAAATTTTTGTCTCTAAGTTTAGAAGGAAGAGCTGCAGACTATTTTGAAAATTTAGAACAAAATAGTTGTTGTCTTGAATATGCTGTAGTTACAAACAAATTAAAACAATTATTTGAACCTACTGCTGAAATAGGGGTTCATAAATCAAAATTAAGAACTCGTATGAGATTAAAAAATGAATCAATAGATGACGTCAAACGAGACATTATTCAAACAACAAAATTAGCATATCCAAAAGCGGATTCACACACACAAGACGAATTGGCAATGGAAAACTTTATAAGAGCTTTAGGCCCAGGACAATTACGAACATTAGTCCGACAAGCCTGTCCGAAATCTCTTAATAATGCTGTTCAAATTGCAATGGAACAGGAAGTTAATTTATTTCAGGACGAACCCCACAGTTCTAAACATCTTGTAGGTGCTGTGACGACTAGTTCTAATGACCCAATGGTAGAATTAATTAAACAAAATACTTTGGTATTAGAAAAAGTAGTTGAGACATTAAGTAGGTTAGCCATTCCTTCACGGGGCACTATTCCTAAGTCTAGAGTAAGAACTGTAGAGTGCTGGTCCTGTGGAGATAAATCCCATTATAGAGCGAATTGTCCTAAAAATACTAATTCGGGAAACGCAGAAAGGCCGACCAACACTATAGGTCGGCCAAACTAAACCAAGAACGGGTCTCTGAAAAACAGGGTACTAGCGCCACCTATGCCGTAGGATTTGTGGGTGGAACATATTGCAAAATTCTTATTGACAGTGGGGCTGTTATCTCTCTAATAGGATACTCCCTGTGGGATATATTGAAAGATCGGTATCTTTTAAACAGCACAGAAACGAGGGTATCCAACGTGTGTGGGCAGCAGTTAACACTATTAGGGAGGGTAAGACTTCCTATTAAAGTCAATGAGGTACCATTTGAACATTGGTTTTATGTGGGTGACATTCAACAAGAGTGTATTCTAGGGTGTGATTTCCTTAAGGATAATAAAGGTGAAATATCTTTTAAAGAAAATGCACTCATACTAAACAATATTATAACTCCTTTTGTAGCTCAAGTTAGTAATCGTATTTCGCGGATAACCCTAGATAAAAAAGTAACCCTTAAAGTCGATGAGGAGGTTGTTGTAAATGCATCGACACCTGGTCCTGATCAAGAAGAGGGGATAATAGAACCAAATTTAAATGTCACTAAGCAATATGGTCTCTTAGTTGCTAAGTTACTAGTGAAACGGCAAGGGGGGCAGGTACCAGTAAGGCTACTGAACACATCAGGGGTAGCAGTAACCTTAAAGGAAGGCACGGTAATTGGAATGTTTGAGTCGGGAGTCACACAGATTTCATCTGTCACTGATCTAAATTCTAGTTCGATCAAAGAGTTATTGGCAGCGTTTCCGTTAGAAGATGCTAACCTAACTTGGAGTCAAAGAGAAAATGTCAATAAATTACTAATTGATTTTGCAGACATATTCTCTAAGACAGCCAATGACATAGGTCGTACGAACAAGATCCACCATTCTATCGACACTGGTGAGACTACCCCAATTAGGCAAGCACCTCGGAGAATACCTCTGCACAAGCGTCTTGAAGCTGAAAAGATTCTTAAGGACATGTTAGAAAAAGAGGTAATTCAAGAGTCTTCATCACCCTGGTGCTCGCCTGTAGTATTGGTGGCTAAAAAAGATGGCACCCAACGTTTTTGCATTGATTACAGGAAACTAAACAACATAACAAAAAAAGACGCTTACCCTTTACCTAGAATAGATGAAATGCTTGACTGCTTAGCTGATTGTCAGTATTTCACAACTTTAGACTTAACTTCAGGTTACTGGCAAGTTGAGTTAGACCCTAAAGATAGAGAAAAGACAGCGTTTTCAATGGGAGGTGCCCTATATGAATTTAAAGTGCTACCTTTTGGGTTATGCAATGCCCCAGCTACCTTTCAAAGGCTGATGAACCTTGTTTTAAGGGGGTTAAATTGGAAAATTTGTATGGTTTATTTAGATGATGTCATAATCTTTAGTCGGAGTTTTGATGAACATCTAGTCCGACTGAGGGAGGTTTTTGAGTGTTTAAGAAGGACAGGACTAAAACTCAAACCCAAAAAGTGTGCACTTTTCCAGCAAGAAGCAAAATTCTTAGGACATGTAGTATCAAAAAAAGGAGTGGCTACTGACCCAGAGAAGAATAAGGCTATAGATAACTGGCCTACCCCTAAATCGGTTGATGATGTAAGATCATTCTTAGGGACAGCATCATATTACAGACGGTTTATAAGGGACTTTTCTGATATTGCAGCCCCATTAAATAAATTGCTACAAAAAGGGGAAACATTTTTATGGTCCCAAGAATGTGATATTGCTTTTTCTCAACTTAAGAAAAGTTTGTGCTCTGCTCCTATTTTGGCTTTCCCTAATCCCAAATTACCATTTGTTTTAGATACAGATGCGAGTTGTGTAGGAATTGGGGCGGTATTAAGTCAAATTCAGGACGGGGAGGAGCGAGCAATTTCATTTATGAGTCGTTCTTTGAATAAGGCAGAAAAGAATTATAGTGTGACAAAGAGAGAAATGTTAGCTCTAGTGACAGGCATCCGGCATTATCGGCATTATTTATATGGGAACCACTTTCTCGTACGAACAGACCACAATTCTTTAAAATGGTTACAAAATTTCAAGGAACCCGAGGGTCAGGTTGCCAGGTGGGTTGAACTTTTAAGTGATTATAATTTTACAGTTGAGTATAGATCAGGTAAGAAACACGGTAATGCGGATGGCCTTTCTAGGAAAAATCATGCTGTTAGTGCTATTGAGATAGGGAAGTGTAATGATGTTGGTCTGGCAGAAGCTCAAAAAGTAGATAATGGTATAAGCCTTGTGCTATCATGGTTACTAGCGGGGTCGCGACCTTCGTATGACGAGGTTAAAGCATTGGGACCAGAGATCTGCACCTTGTGGAGTCAATGGGATAATCTTAGGCTATCCAACAATGTTGTTTATCGTCAGTGGGAAGGTAACGGTATCAAAGAACCTATTCTCCAGGCTATACTTCCATGGACACTTCGAGACAAGGTATGGAAAGAACTCCATGAATTACCTATGGGTAGTCATTTAGGTTATTATAAAACATTAGCTAAAATTAGGGACAGATTCTATTGGCCGGGAATGAGTAAAGATATACTATTAAGATGTAAAACTTGTATCGGGTGCCAGGAAAGAAAAATGCCTGTGGGAAAGAGAAAGGCTCCTCTAGGTTGCGTTCCAGTGGGTGAGCCATTTCAAAGGGTACAAATAGACCTTGTAGGACCCTTACCAAGGACTCAGCGGGACAACCGGTACATCCTTGTAATAACCGACATCTTTACTAAATGGGTTGAAGCCTATCCTGTAAAAAACATAGAAGCAAGGACTGTTGCAGGGGTAGTCGTAGGCGAGTTTATAAGTAGGTATGGGGCCCCGAGGGAAATTCATACTGACCAGGGGAGACAATTCGAAGCGACCTTGTTCGGAGAACTTTGCACTCTGTTAGGTATTAACAAAACTAGGTCAACCTCCTACCATCCCCAAGCAAATGGACAGGTTGAACGCTTTAACCGTACTCTTTTGGCCATGTTAAGTCAATATGCCAATGAGAAGCAGGGTGAGTGGGATCTGTTTCTACCATTGGTAATGTTAGCTTATAGAACTAGTCGTCATGAAGCAACCCAGTTTAGTCCCTATTACATGCTGTTCGGACGAGAAATCAGGCTTCCGATTGATTTACAATACGCAGCACCACCTGGCTCGGTACGTTGCAAAGAAGAAGCAATATTGAGGTTGCAACAAAACATAGTAGATGCACACCGACAGGTTCGTAAAAACTTGAGAGCTGAACATCTGCGGCAAAAGCAGTACTATGATCGAGGTTGCCCTGAAAATGAAAGGATTTACGAAGTTGGGGATTTGGTTTGGCTGTATGAAAAAACCCCTAAACCTGGTATATGTACAAAACTCATAAGACCTTGGAAGGGTCCGTACCAGGTTATAAAGAAGATGTCTGATGTTGTCATGCGTATTGAACTACTTGACAGTCGGAGGAAAAAGTCAAGGATAGTGGTGCATGTAGACAGGTTGAAACCGTATGAAAACAAGAACAAGAGACACGAAACATTATCTAGATCAGAAGGAGTTAACTTAGGGAGAGGTAGGGATAATACTGGAGCCACAGGTGTTAGAGGCGAAGAAAGAATAGCTGAAATAGCCGAGCCAAATAGGGATAATACTGGAGCCACAGGTGTTAGAGGCGAAGAAAGAATAGCTGAAATAGCCGAGCCTAGGGAAGTGGTATACTTAACAACAGATGAGCGAGAGCCAGTGCTGGTAGACTTGCCTGCAAATGAACAAGAGACAGTATTACTATCAAAGGAACAGCAGGAATCGGGACCACCAGTAGATGAAGAGGAGTTAGTGGCGACCGAAATTCTACCATCTTTACAAGAGACAGCACAGGATGATGAGGAAGACACATTTTATCTTGCACAAGAATCTATCCAGCAACTTGTCATACAACCAGAGGAAACTGGTCAGCAGATAGTGACTCAAGAGCGAAGGTATCCAGGCAGAATACGCAGACCACCAGATCGATACCAAGCTAGCTGGTAGCAAGGACCTTATTTAGGAAGGGAGTAGTGTAACGATGTCAAGTATGGTGTCATGTATGACATCGTTATGACACACTGACAAGATATTGAGTTTATGAATGTTTCATTGATTATAGTTTAGTCTTTAATGAACGGTTATTAAATGTAAAATAAAATAGTTTTGTTAAACGTACATTTGTTACAATATTATATTTAGTTATTTTTTTAATTTGGTTTAAATGAAGGCAGACCAATTAAAACAGTCTATTTTAGACTAGAATACAAAAAATTGTAAAATAAATTGTTTCATAACTTTTTCACATCCTATTATAGGATTAACGATCAAATGAGATTTGGATCTGTTTTAATTCCATTAGGAATGTGTCCTTTATTTGTATGCAATATCTAATGTGCAATAAATATATAAAGAGGGTTAAAATTAATATGGACCAACATCGGTCTAATCATCACCTACTATACAAATTTCAGAGAAGTACTTAAGATATAGTGTGTAAGTGTGGTCCATAAATATGTTTTTCCGTGGTAGGCTGTGAAATAGTAACTTTAGAGCCTAAAAAACATAGCTAAAATCCATTTTTTCATTACGTGGACTTTTCATTACTCCTAGCTGTAAAGAAAAAATCTTTTACGTCCTAGGCACTAAAAATTTTTTTCTTTACGGCGGGTAGTTGTCAAAACTTCCGTTAGTAGTGCTGCAGTCTTTGTAGAAATGCTTCTAGTACGATAAAAATCCGCTAGATGTCAATGCGTTTTATTTATCTTTTCTTATAGTGTAACCTCATTTTAAGGTTTCTTTTTTTAAGTCTTAAGTATGTACTAATATTTGTTATTATTATATATTGATTAGTGATTAATATTTAATGTTTTTTCATTGTCTGCTACCTCGGAAAAAATAGCATATGCTACGCGACTTTGAAGTGTTTTTTCTTTACCTTGGCAATATTTACTGTCTCGCTTCGCTCGACAGTAAATGTAATTGCCGCGGTAAAGAAAAAACTCACTTCACAGCCATGTAACATAATATACTATTTTCCGTGGTAGGCTGTGAAATAGTAACTTTAGAGCCTAAAAGACATAGCTAAAATCCATTTTTTCAATACGTGGACTTAAAAAATCTTTTCATTACTCCTAGCTGTAAAGAAAAAATCTTTTACGTCCTAGGAACTAAAAGATTTTTTATGTCCGGCGGGTAGTTGTCAAAACTTCCGTTAGTACCGCTGCAGTCTTTGTAGAAATGCTTCTAGTACGATTAAAATCCGCTAGATGTCAATGCGTTTTATTTATCTTTTCTTATAGTGTAACCTCTTTTTAAGGTTTCTTTTTTTAAGTCTTAAGTATGTACTAATATTTGTTATTATTATATATTGATTAGTGATTAATATTTAATGTTTTTTCATTGTCTGCTACCTCGGAAAAAATAGCATATGCTACGCGACTTTGAAGTGTTTTTTCTTTACCTTGGCAATATTTACTGTCTCGCTTCGCTCGACAGTAAATGTAATTGCCGCGGTAAAGAAAAAACTCACTTCACAGCCTAGTAACATAATATACTATTATCTACGATTGATACGAAATATAAACATTATATCTTTGTTTAGATGCGTAGAAAGTTATTATTTACGTACTTGTATTCATTGCGCATGCGCGTCTCATAGTTCTGAATAATTCCTCTTCTTTACCACACTAGTGCGGTAAAGAAGAGGAATTCTTCAACTTTACGCACGATTAGCAAGTTTGTTTACATTTAACAAAACTAATTTGCTGTTCTTTTATTAAAGTAACTGTTTATATCGAGTTTTTAGTGAAAAACAATTTGTGAATCAAGTGACTTTGACGAAAATGTGGAGAATAATACTCCTCCAGAAATAATTAATTCGGCAAAAAATACAACTAATGAATTAATGCCATCTTTATCAAGAGAGAGATACGAACTTACATACAGCAAGTTTATTTTTTTTTTATTATTATTTAAATCTAACAATCGTAGATAAAGTACGGTACGCAACTCGTGGGAAAACGGCATTTTGCATTGCTCGTGTGGTTTTACTACCCTCGCTATCGCTCGGGTGCAAACTCCACACTCGCATGCAAAATGCTACTTTCCGCACTAGACGGTGTAATGTACTATTAGCTATTCACAGGCACGCGACCAAACATTTTGCCTGACGTCTAAAACGGATATTTTAAATTCCGAGACATAAAAAATCAGTCCGAGACAACTCAGACAAACTTTCTCATATACAAGTTCATTATTACTTAGCCAATGTTTTCCATTTATTAGTTTTTGTAAGTACGTTTAATTATTATTGAAGGTTATATCAAAATTTACCATAAAAATTACTTCTCCAGGGCGGGGAATCGAACCCGGGATCTCTCCGTCCACGTTTTAAGCTATTTTCTCAGGGTCTAGATTTTTCCCGGGAAAACTGCTTATATCGTTGGATCCGTATTTAAATGGACTACATTTTAGAAGTTTTTAATCAAAATCGTCGGGACCGTTTTCGAGAAATACTTTTTTTTTCATGTTTTGTCAGTTTTTGAGGGGTAGCGGCCCCAAATTTAGAGCTAAAATTCATTTCTCGATTTTGCCGCGGGGTATGATTTTTCTGAACATGTATGCCAAATTGCGTCAAAATCGGCCCTGTAGTTTAGGCTCCAAGCGTCTGCACATACGACAGACGACGGACAGACATTTTTTAAAAACCACTTGTTTGGACTCAGGGGACCTCAAAACGTGTAAATCCATCAAAATCTCAAAATCGAATTTTCGCGCTATCACAATACTTTCTCTTTATATGAGAAAGTAAAAAATGGATTTTTTAGAATGACCACAACCCTTGCGTTATCTTCAGCTCAGACGCAATATAGAAATGTATTAATAAAACATATTGTACAAAATAAAATGCCTCACTTTATCATTCAAGCGACTAGCGCTCCAAACTTTTAACTACATCCAAGGAATAAACATTAAAAAATACATTCTTAATAATTATAATAATAATACAAATCAAAGAAGATGTTTGAATCTATCCTTATTTATTAAATACATAATAATATATTCATATCTACATTAATATTAAAACGAGGGAAAAATTCAATTATGTTCTTCTACACAGTCTCTGCATATTCTAAGCCCCTTCCTTTGGTAGCTCAGTTGGTAGAGCGGTGGACTGTAGTAGGTCAGGTGAATATCAAGCGGAAATCCATAGGTCGCTGGTTCAAATCCGGCCCAAAGGACTACATTTTTTATGGTATTTAAATGATAAATATTATGCATTGATTGCTGATAATACCAATAATAGTACACGTCTGTTGATACAAATATCCTGTATAAGTATAGTAATAATTAGTAATAATTAATTAATTAGTTATAGTAATAATAATGCTGTCAATTGCATGATAGATAGGAATCCATAGCTTGTTGGTTCAAAGCCTGCTCAAAGGACTTAAGTTTTATGGCCACACATAGTTCTCATTCACAATCATATAGTCAAATAATCGTGTAACTGTAATGTATCCTGTAATAATAAGTTCAATTATCACAATGATGCATACGCATACACAAATTTTTTTAATGTATAAAATGTCAAAGGGGAAAACAACATATTACAAAATCATTAATTAATTACACTAATTTAAAAAAAGTTATTGACATTACTTGGTGTAGAAATCAACTCCTCCTCATTTTTTACTACGTTTTTATTAGGTTGCTTTCTTGTTTGTTAGTTTGTTTGTTTGTCCAGCACAAATCTTGCAATCGATATTTAACTAATATCCCGAGTAGCTAGACATTTGAAACTTTTAGAATAGCTCAGAACACGATGACAATGCAATATTTCAATACTTTTAGCCATCTTTCAGCAGATTTTAATTCTTTTTCAGCAAATTTTGCTGTATGGAAAGTTAGTTCGGAAAATATCCGCATGTTATTTTTATTTGTTTTGACATGACCCATATTTACGATCTTTATTTTGACTGGTTTCAAATTTATGATTTTTAACAGAAAATTTAAAAACGTAGAATATAAAACGTTCTTTTCATCTTGTAATTAGTATTACTACGTTTTTAGTAGCTTGCTCTCTTGTTTGTTTGTCCGGTACAAATCTAACAATCGATTTTTAACTAACTTCCTGATTAAGTAGAAAGCTGAAACTTGCACAGATTAGTATTTCCTAAATTTCTTAAATACTTAGGCGGTGGACTTAATCGTTCGGCTTTCTGTTATAATCATCCACTTTTACTTTCAACTCATAGTGATTATTTGATTAATATTAATTATTTATTGCATTACTTTATCGCTACAATAATAGAGCCATGCAATGTCTAATACATATATCGGGCGTGTAAGAAATGGATAGCTGAGTGAAAGTCTATATGCTTTATATCAGGCCTGAAATGCTATCTCCTTTGGTAGCTCAGTTGGTAGAGCGGTGGACTGTAGTAGGTCAGGAGCTAAACGAGCAGAAATCCATAGGTCGCTGGTTCAAATCCGGCCCAAAGGACTACATTTTTTATAGATCTTTATAAATTATCTTATAATATCAGACAATTGATAATTGATTATAGTACAATTGTGTTAAAGATCCTGTAATAAACAGTAATATTAATCCCAATGTGAAAGTAGGTCAGAGCTAATTCGTTTTATTTTTACTAATAATTTTTTTTTTCTTATAATTAAAGGATATTTTTTTCTAAGATAAATCCTCTATATTGTTTATTCATTCATTTCATTCTGTCAATGGTAAATAACCTGTAATAATCAGTTGAATGAAGCTGGGTTCAGAGTATCCGGCTATATACATGACTATATTATACTGTCGAAGCCGTGGGCCCGGCCGTGGAGGCGTAGCCGCTGGTTTATGCCAAGCCGTTCAGTCAGCTTATAAACAAAACAAAGCCCATTTGTTTGTTTATTTACTGTTCTGAAGGGATAATTTCCGCAAATTTGATTCATCAAACATAATTTTAATGCAAGTGAATGCATTAACAGTATTAAATTTAAATTACAATCTTTCACTGGTTTCTTTGATTCTAGCAATTGATATCTTTAGAAGACATACTTAAGCAGTTTAATGCGAGGGGTAGAATAATATACTATTCAAACCAAGTTAAAATAATTTCAAGATAAAAAGAACTTTTTATATACTACGTTTTTAAATTTTCTGTTGAATCGTATATCGCTAGTATACCTGCAAAACCTCGTAAGTCCGATTTTTGGGATTTTTTTTTTATTTCATATTTCGATAGATTTAGGTCGACTGCGTCTCCGTGTGAAATATTGTACGTTTTTGTCGACTACGACGCCGTGAAACAGCGATTGAAAAAGCTGGTAAGTCGAGAAGGTTTCAAGGAAGGTAGTAAATCCTCGTATGTCTAAAGAAGAAGCACGCCGCTCGCAGGCTACAGCTCAGTTCTGGTTTCAAAATAAGTTAAATGACTTATATTGACAAATTTGTATTTAAAATGATTATATTATTGATTTTTTTAAGTTAAACTTGCGTTTTTATTAATTATAACAACTATTTATCACGAGTTTTAATGAGGTTTCGCAGTTCAGGAGACTTACATGGTTTTATACGATGCATTGTTCTAAGGAAATTCAACTTGCGTGGTTTTGTACCATATGTATATAAACTTACGAGGTTTTAAATCTACTTTTCAATTACCTTACGTGTTTTTATTCTGGACTTACGTGGTTTTATTTACTAGACCACATGTAGTAAAATAATCATACGAGGTTTTTGACATCTTACCATCTTACAAAAATGTTTACTTTTTTTATTTTTGCTTTTTTAAACCTTTACAAACTATTATTATTTACTTGACGATGCCGATTAAAATAAGTCTTAACTTTTTATCAAAGGATAATCGCCCCGAGGGGATAAACCTGTCATCATTGATTCCTTCTGGCTACTTCGATTGTATTATAATTTTTTTAAACAGTTAGAACTTTTTTTTAATTTTACATAATCACTTAAAGTACAAAACAAACATAAGGTTTATACTTTAAATTATAAATTTTCTATCGAACAATGATTATTTTGTGTTTTACGATTCTTTAATTATTAATTGAATATTACTGGCATTTTTATCACATTCTCAGCATTTTTGTATTTCATTATCATTTTTTCGTACATTTAATGATTATTATTATATCTTTAAAGAATGTAAAAGTTTTTATTAATTCTCTATGAAACATTAGGTAGATGTCTATTAAAATTATATTTTTGTTTTGTTTTTAACTTTCATAATATTCACTTGCTGTTGGTTCAAAAAATGGTATTGAATTAAACAATCAAACTACGAATTCTTTTCCGTTGGTTCCCTTTAAAATATGTTCATTATTAGTATTAAATTTTATTTATTTATATTTTTCCTACTTTTTATGTTGGTTTTTAATTTCTATAAAGTAATTACACAAAATAGGTAATTAAAAATATATTTATTTTTCTTTGTAAAACCTTGTAACTCGACAAAAGTTCTTGTCTAAATCCTCGTAAGTACAAAATCAGTCCACAAAATCATATTTTAATTATAATTTTAATTATTAGTGTATATAAAACCTCCAATGGTAGTAATACATCATATATATGGGCAACGTGTCATAGAAGTAAAAGATTAAACACTTATTCAGTTTTTTTGCTCTCCTGTAAAATTTTGGATTTGGTACATACGAGGTTTTGCAGGTATACTAGCGATATGTAATTTTGATAATTGTTATTGTTATATAATATATAATGTTAGTGAAAAAAAAAAATAGTTCCGAATTTATTTACTTCACATAAATGACAACCATCCAGAGAGCTGATCTTAAACCTATGATAAATCTTTGTACAACGGATCGCCCCAATCCCAAATCTAAAGCATGTCATCGATATATTTGAAATAATATAATCGATATTTCCTGTTTTGCTGTCATTCAATGTTTATCTATCACAAATTTTAGACCCGTCGAAATGAAGATTGCGTAAATATTGGATATGGCAAAACAAATAAAATAACTTGTGGATTTTTTCCGAACAAACTTTTCGCACAGCAAAATTTTCTGAAAACTAATTAAATTCTGCTGAAAGATGGCTAAAAGTATTAAAATAATGCATTGTCATCGTGTTCTGAGCTATGCTAAAAGTTTCAAATGTCTAGCTATTCGGGAAGTTAGTTAGAAATCGATTGCCAGATTTGTACCGGACAAACAAACAAACAAACAAGAATGCAAGCTAATAAAAACGTAGTAAAAACACAAAACTGTAATAAAAAATAAAATATTTTGCCCAAAAATGTCGCGACGATTCTTCCGTTTTGTAGAAAATGAACAAAACAGTTATCATAAGTAGTAGAAATAGGGACACTTCTTTAGATTGTTACTCCCCTTATAAAACAAACAGAGGGGAGTAACAATATAAAGAAGGTGCACTGAATGTTCTTCTTTAGACTGTTACTCCCCTTATAAAACAAACAGAGGGGAGTAACAATCTGAAGAAGGTGCACTGAATATCCTTCTTTAGACTGTTACTCCCCTTATAAAAACAGAGGTGTGATATTCCTTTGTCCCAAAGTACATTAAACTAAACATCCCTTTGTCTTAATAGTTATTTAGTCAAAGTAATTTATATTATAAAAAACATAGGGGAGTAACAATCTAAAGAAGTACCGAAATAGGTTTACATTAAAAAAATAATATACAATGTATTATAAAAATACAATAATTAATTTTAAATAAAAGAATTGGTTGAAAATAAAAATATAAGAAATTAGTAGATGACTTGAAGTGAAGGTTTCATTCAGGTTTTAAAGCGGCTCCGCAAAAAAGTTGCTTCGGAAGCAACTTATTGCGTATCCGCTGTAAGAGGGCCATAGATTAATCCGTACGCGATGTGCTCCGCTAGCTGTGAACCCACCTTAATTCAGTAATGAAACTAGAACCATGATTACCAATATCACTGTTTGCTCATTGTTCGAAAAATAAATATTAAAAATTACATCCACATTTAAATTCATAATAATTACAAGATAAAAAGAACTTTTTATTATACTACGTTTTTAAATTTTCTATTGACTAAATAAAAAAATCATAAATTTGAAACCCGTCAAAATGAATATCATAAATATGGG
Source organism: Gerris lacustris (assembly GCA_951217055.1). Lineage (NCBI taxonomy): Eukaryota > Metazoa > Arthropoda > Insecta > Hemiptera > Gerridae > Gerris > Gerris lacustris. The sequence continues at coordinate 1,559,164 of OX578281.1, read as the reverse complement.
TCGTGTCAAAACAAATAAAAACAACTTGCTGATTTGTTCCGAACTAACTTTCCATACAGCAAAATTTGCAGGAAACTAATTAAATTCTGCTGAAAGATGGCTAAAAGTATTAAAATAATGCATTGTATCGTGTTCTGAGCTATGCTAAAAGTTTCAAATGTCTAGCTACTCGGGATATTAGTTAAAAATCGATTACAAGATTTGTACTGGACAAACAAACAAACAAGAAAGCAAGCTAATAAAAACGTAGTAAAAATCGATTAATGATACCAAATCAATATCAAATTCAATATTGCAATATTAATTGCAGAATTATTAAGGTTACTGAAAGTTAGCACATTTACATCTCCTTTGGTAGCTCAGTTGGTAGAGCGGTGGACTGTAGAAGGTCAGTTATATAATTAGCAGGAATCCATAGGTCGCTGGTTCAAATCCGGCCCAAAGGACTACATTTTTTAAATTAAAGTTCTGAATTATAAATACTATATTATAACATATTCGATTCTTTCATCCTGTAATAAACATTATAATTATACTTTATTGAAACTGTTACAACGTGTCAACCTTTAAAAGTAATTTTGATTGTTTTATCATCACAATTTTTGTGTCTAATAAAGTTTATAGGATAACGAATTGTTACAACAGCATATTATATTCATACACACGCATATTTCAATATTAATTGTTGAGCTTTATGCTTATATATGTGTAAGGGACTACTTCCTTTAACAGCTATTTACGCACACACATAAATATATATATATATATATATATACATACAAGGTGTGCAATGCAGAGGCCTGATTGATATATTGCGCTGAGCATGCATTTTAATCTTAAACAATAAACATTTTTATTTATAAACAGCTAAAATTGGATCAAAAATAGTAATATTTCAAATTTTTAATTAAAAATCATTTGTTTCTGTTTTTTTCTATTTACCCCCCTCTTAAATGAAAATATGAGCCAAAAGTGAACATAACAACAATAACTGTACTCTTAAAGAGTTTTCCAACGACATGCATCATGAAGGGCATATACTATTTTTGTCTTTCGCAGCCCGTACCCTTGTGTACCAATTTGGACCATTTCAGATTTATACCGTCCTGGGGTTGGTCACTATGGATCGGTTCAGCAGTTCAGGAGGAGTATGCGTCCAAACAAATGCGAAGTGTAGTATAAGAGCTTGGCTTCGCTCAGCTCAATAAGCACTAATATCGATTAATTATATCAATCCGATATCCAATTCAATGTAACTGAGTTATTAGCTCACTCAGGACATCTCCTTTGGTAGCTCAGTTGGTAGAGCGGTGGACTGTAGAAGGTCAGTTACATAACAAGCAGGAATCCATAGGTCGCTGGTTCAAATCCGGCCCAAAGGACTACATTTTTATACTTCTAATTAGAGAAGCGTATAAAATTAGATTATTAGACATTACTAATTACTTGTAGCATTCAAGAAAAAACAATTTGATGTTTCTTTTGAGAATATATTGTCAATTACACTTTTTTGAATTTGGTTAATATACAGGGTGGGCCAAAAAAAACCGCACTTTTTTGAACACTTATAGCTCAGCTTTTGTAATAGATAAAAATATGGGGTTAGCGGGTTCTGAAAACTACATTCTTTTACTTTAAATTGCATATCTATAACTTTTAAAACTATTTGGTGAAAGCCACGCAATAACGGTTTGAAATAGGGTCTTACAAAAGTCGTTGTCCGGGTAGCAATCGTTGTTTGGTATTATAGTTTTGATAGAATAAATTACCATATGGTGGAGGGGTGGGGGGTGGGGGGGGGGGGGTCTTTTTAGGTAAGTGGGAGGAGTCTCTCAGTGTTATAACAAACATTGAAGATGTGTTGAGCACAGTGTTGCCTGAAATTGAAGATCAAATGCTAAATTACAGGTTTATGCAAGATAGTCCCGTCCCATCGCTCCTTGTAAACAATTCAATACTTGCAAGAGAATTGCCCAGACTTCAGGCAACATTGTGCTTAACACATCTTCAATGTTTGTAATAACACAGAGGGGCTCCTCCCACTTACCTACAAAGATCCCCCCCCCCCAATATGGTAATTTATTCTATCAAAACTATAGTTAATTATAGCGAGGGTACTATGACTTTTTGCTCCCGTGGTACGTACAAGATTTTTCCTCTAGAAGGGAGAAAATCAACACAAATAAAACCTAAGATTTCAATTTATCTATTTATTTAGGTATTAATAACTAAATTTACAAATTTGTATACCTTTAATTTTAACAATGACTTTTAAAAACAAAAAATAAAGTTTTGTAACATCTTAAAGTAAAAAAAATAGACTGCCAATTGGTGTGGCACAAAGCTTCCTCACATCCTATCACGTACTTTATTGTTATATTAACATTAACATTATCGTTATATTACTTTATTGTTATACTGTTTATTGCCTAAAACCATTATTCGTTTTAGCTAGTTTTAGGTGTCGCTGTAGGTTTTACTAAAAAATTGTATTTGAAAAAAATGTTCGTCTCATTGAATAGATAAGGTATGATTTTTTTCCCGACAGAAAATTCCAATTTTAAATTTGAAGTTCACGTTTACGCGAGCGTTGCGCCTGAACGCTTGAACGGATTACGTTGTCCAACGAACTCGTCCTGGGCATTGGTAAAATGAACATGTCTACCAAATTTCAACAAAATCGGTGGATATTTACTCAAGTTATCGTCGCACGTTTCACGATTCGCGGACACACAGACCGACAGACAGACAGACAGACACGGAACCAAAAATGTTCCCTGATGTCTGAAACGGATTTCTGTCTTGGAATTTGTAAAATCGGAGGCATAAAAGTTTTTCGTTCTCAAAAGTGAACACAATGCTTCCGTTACCTTTGGTAAGCTCGGAAGCAAAATAATGAAAATGAAATGTACAATTCATCAATTCCAACTATGTTTTCTTTGATTTCCATAATAACTTTCTATAACTATGTAACTATAATAATAATTCAAATGTTTAGTTCATTAATACGTAAATATAACCTGATTAGACGTAACCTACCTCTTGTCTGTAAGTCTTGTTTAAACTCAGTTATGAAGTAATACTACATTTTAACTAACGATAAAAATTCAAGTATCACGGCAATCAAAAGTACGTCTGATTTAAACTCCCTAATATTTTTAAAACCATTTGTTAACCTGTCGAGTCATTCAGTTAAAAAAAAAAAAACTGCTACTTGTTACAAAACAGGCAACACTGATGTTTTTAAAGAATAATAAGTTAGCTCTACTGTTACTTTCAACCACGATCTTTACTTTCCGCCACGATTTGCGATGCTTTCCTCCCTATAAACTAGGGTGGAAAGTTAATGTTTTCTCTCTTCAGGAGGAAAATAACTATTAAATAATAACTTGGTAATTCACTGAATATATATTATGACAGTAATCAATTATAAAATGTTTACAGTTATATTACTGTGAAGAGCATTTCTTGGATATTATCAAGTTCGCGCTGGCGCCGCTGACCTGGATTCCACATGTTTGTTTGTTATTTCTTTCTAAGAAACAAACTTTAAAACTTTCTTACCGAAACCTGTCCACATATACACACTAAGGAAGAGTCTACATTTAGAAATCCTGTTTATCGACCTCTCTTAACCAGCCTTACGTCTTTTAAATCAATAACCATTGAATTGTACTTTTTTTGTATTCGAAACTTATTTGCTATATTGCTTCCGAGCTTACCGAAGGTAACGGAAGCATTGTGTTCACTTTTGAGCACAAAAATTTTATGCCTCCGATTTTAAAAATTCCAAGACAGAAATCCGTTTCAGACATCAGGAAACATTTTTGGTTCCGTGTCTGTCTGTCTGTCTGTCTGTCTGTCTGTCTGCCTGTCGGTCTGTGTGTCCGCGAATCGTGAAACGTGCGACGATAACTTGAGTAAATGTTGCCCGATTTTGGTGAAATTTGGTAGACATGTTTATTTCACCAATACTCAGGTCGAGTTCGTTGGACAACGTTATCCGTTCAAGCGTACACGCGCAACGCTCACGTAAACGTGAACTTCAAATTTAAAATTGGAATTTTCGGTCGGGAAAAAAATCAAACCTTATCTATTCAATGAGACGAACATTTTTTTCAGATACAATTTTTTAGTAAAACCTACAGCGACACCCCTATAAAGTGTTGAAGATCGCTAAAAAATGTTAATTGTTCTTACACAATAAACAATATAGCAATAAAGTAATAAAACTTTAATGTTAATATAACAATAAAGTACATAATAGGATGCGAGGAAGCTATGTGCCACACTAATTGGCAGTGTATTTTTTTATTAATTTATTTGTGAAAGGTACAACAAATAATACATGGTCTCGTTGACCCTTGACCTTAATATAAGTGCAACAATCCAAATAGTTCCCTGATAAATATTATAACTATTTTTTGTTCGAGTATTCGTCAAAATGAGTAAGTTAAAACAAATCCAGTAACTTTAGACAACAAAAACACTTTTTGATATCTTTAAATGTTAGAACTGAACGGGAAAGTTGTGCATTTTCTTTTTAAATATAATTTTTTTTTTTCCGAGAAAACAGCTTATATCAGTAGATTCGTATTTAAATAGATTACATTTTAGAATGTTTAAATCAAAATCGTCGGAACCTTTTTTCGAGAAATAACTTTGTTTTCAAGCTGTTTCAGAATTTTTCGGGGTATCGCCCCCAAATTTGGAGCTAAAATTGATTTCTCAATATCACCTCAGGGTATCAATTTTCTAAATATGTATGCCATTTTGTCAAAATCTGCCCTGTAATTTAGGCGCCAGGCGTTTGCACAGACGACAGACAGACAGGCGACGCACAAACATTTATTTAAAACCACTTTTTTGACTCAGTGGACCTCAAAACGTGTGAATCCTTCAAAATCACAAAATCGAATTTTAGTGCCATCACAATACTTTCTCTTTATACGAGAAAATAAAGTAAGTCTTAAAGGAAAAGAAGAAGCACACAGCACACGTGTATTCATAAGCATTGTATATGTAGATCAAACTAAAATAGTAGACGTTATAAAGGCAATCTAAAGGTCCATTAAACTTGTGACCTAAATGACAGAGTGTTCTTTCTAGGACCTGGATATGATTACCTCAAAAGAAACGAAAATATTGTACCGTTGCATAGCAAAGAAGTTCAAAAAACAAAAAACTCTACAACTCCTCTGCAAAAGCACCTAACTGGTTTTTATTTTCTATTATATAATTCGTGCGAGAGACGATGTAACGCTTGTAACCTTTTTTTTCTCTTAAAACCATTTATTTCTATATTATAGTTCTTCATCTTCAACGATATTGCCTTCAATTTTAAATTAAACTCTTTCCTTATTTTTGTTTTTATATTTTTTAAGGTTCATTTAGGTTTAGGAAAAGACAAAGGAAGATGTAAGAGTTATACTTTTATATTATATTGTATCTTGTTCATATTTTCCGACTGTTGTGTTTACAATCTTTTGAAATGCATTTTTCGATTTCAAAAAGCATTGAAGATGATGATGATATCAGTTACATCATGGAGAATATATTTAGAGCTTCATCTGTAACTGAATTAGCTTTCACAATAACATTTGATTGTTAAGCCTTAGACAAACTGAAGGAAATTTAATGAACAAATTCAATTTTACTGTTTTATTAAAATAAAGTATGCGAGAAACAGATTTGAACCACAGTGGTCGATCATATTTATTTAAAGTAAGTCGACCAAGAAGTGGTGCCTATCTGCGGAGTGTCATGGTGTTGTTATTTTAAATTCATGTCTAATAAAATAGACACAAAAAACCAGCATTTTATAAATCCGATAATATTTATTTTGCTTCCCAGCTTACCGAAGGTAACGGAAGCATTGTGTTCACTTTTGAGAACGAACAACTTTTATGTCTCCGATTTTAAAAATTCCAAGACAGAAATCCGTTTCAGACATCAGGGAACATTTTTGGTCTCGTGTCTGTCTGTCTGTCTGTCTGTCGGTCTGTGTGTCCGCGAATAATGAAACGTGCGACGATAACTTGAGTAAATGTCGACCAATTTTGATGAAATTTGGTAGACATGTTCATTTTACCAATGCCCAGGACGAGTTCGTTGGACAACGTTATCAGTCCAAGCGTTCACGAGCAACGCTCGCGTAAACGTGAACTTCAAATTTAAAATTGGAATTTTAGGTCGGAAAAAATCTAACTTCATCTGTGCAATGAGACAAACATTCTTTTCAAACACAATTTTTTAGTAAAACCAACAGAGACACCGCTATGTAGTGTTAAACATCGCTAAAACTATTAATAGTTTTTAAACAATAAACAATAATAACAATAAAGTAATATAACTATAATCTTAATGTTAATATAACAATAAAGTACGTGATAGGATGCGAGGAAGCTATGTGCCACACTAATTGGCAGTCTATTTTTTTTTTTTAATTATTTTCATTTATGCCGGGTTTACACGATCCAAGTATACTTGGTTCAAGTAGAGGATCTTTGATATACTATAAATTTAAGGTTAAGATAGATTTTGTGAAATGTTTTTCCCTCTAGAACTTTCCAGTTAAAGTGTGCTTATTAAGTTTTAAAGCAATTTCCTTTAAAGCAATGATATATCACCTTCTAGTAAACAAAACCCAGCACAACCTCACCAACTCGTTCTCATAATTTGTCAGATGGTCGCCATTTTTGTTTTCATGAAAGTCTACTTTGATCGAAATAAGTTGGGACCCGTCCAAGTCAACTTGGATACCCTGTTTACACGATCTAAGTAACGTCAAAGTAGAGTCAAAGCTGACTTGGTCCGAGTATACTTGGATCGTGTAGACCCGGCTTGAGAGCTGTAATTTATAAAATATAAATATACAAATACAGTGAACTTCGCTTATAGCGATCTTCAAGGGACATAGTGAAACAGATCGTTATATCCGAACATCGTACATCGTACATCGTTGTATCCGATATAAAATAAATGATGAACGAAATATTAATGTTAATGTGCAAATGCAAAACTGCAAGGTATATTAACAAATAGGATTAAAAAAGACACATTATAATATTATAAGTAAAAAACTTGCTTTTTTTAAAAAAAGAATCAGCTAGTTAATAATCAGTCAAATTAGCACGCCAAATATATGAAAAGCATAGCCTTTCATATATAAAGTACCAATTGTTTTCGAAATTTAACTGCAATGTCTTGATCATATGGCTAAAGCACAGACGTTGTGATCGGTGGGAGAAAAATAAATTATATAAATCTAAGATTTGGTTAAGATAATAATAATCATCATTTAAAATAATCGCAGTGATGACTGTTTACTTTTTATTTAGAAAAATAAGATTTATTTAGCCCGTCAATATAAGTTCAGGAATTATTAAGCGCTTCCTACAATATAAAACTGAAATAATTCAAAGACAATAAAAAAATCAAGCAATGCCACTAACCGTACTATGATGATCATGATCAATGCTCAGTGTGCTCAGATTTATTTTAAATAAATCAGCCCTCACAGTCCCTCCTCCCTAATTAAGTAATGATTTTAGTAGAATTCAGGCTCTTGGGGGCCATATATCCCTGCAATCCTTAGGGTATGCAATATGCAATACACTATATTCAAGGTAGGGACGCAAAAATGTTAAGGAGAAATGTATAGGGCCGCAACATAAAAAAAGGTTGGGAAACGCTGAGTTTAAGCCATTGATATATCTGCCGTGTTAATTTTACTCTAGTAAGAGAAATAAACTTACGCACCTGATCAATAGGAAACAACACTTGCAAACTATCCCAGACAGAGATGTTGGTTTCAAACACCACATTCTAAACGTTATATTATATTTTTACATTTTTCCGCAATAGATAATGAACGGCGCCTTTTATTCTTTTTATATAAGGCAATAGGTCCGAACTAAAAGAAACCAAAATGGTAAATAAGACTCTCCTATAGTTAAGATGAAAAACAAAACGGGCTGTTAAACAAGATAAAGAGATTCCATCAACTAAACATATTTAAACAAAAAAGAGTAAACTCCTATCAGTAACCATTCTGAGAAAAAGGAAGGGGGAAGTAGTGTTTGTTTTGTCGGGCATTCGAGGAAAGTTTATTATACATTGTAAAGTGGGAAGTGAACTGCTGTTTCGGCTGCAATAAAGAAAGGTTTTTCATGGAAACGTGAAATAAAATTCCTTACATCGTTATAGGCTAATGGCGTGACCAATTTTAATTCTAAAATGAGATCTCTTTACCCGAATTATCGTTATATCTGACATAGTTATATCCGAACTTAATCATAGCACGTTATATAGAAAACCAAGCAAATGCATTGATTGCAATCGTTATACCCGGAATATCGCTGTATCCAGGTTCGTTATAAGCGAATCTCACTGTATTAGCATCAGACTGTACCGGCTTCGGCAAGACTCGGGACTTCCGATTTTAACCGATGCTATGTTAAAAGTTTTCCCGAGTGATCACTTCTCGGTTGACCTTGAGTGTCAATGAACGAAAATGATGGAAGATGGTTTGCATCTTGTATTTTCTTTTTTATATTTGCAATATGAGTGTAAACTGATCAAGTTTACACTTGATTCTAGTTAGCATAAGAGGGTTTCATTGAATCATAATGGTTAGCTTAATTGATCTGATAGTGAAGAGTAAAAATGAGTCGAATATTGTTCGCCTTTATTATATTGTAAGCTGATTAAGTTTACGCTAGTAGGGCGCGAGGAAGCTATGTGCCACATTAATAATAAAGATTATGAAAGAATAAAAAATAATCTTTCTCCCCCATTTATTGACCACTAGGAAACTGATAATTGATGAAAATTGGCCGCCAAGTCAAAAATAAAGTCCTGCATCATTGCAATGGACTTCAAGAAAAATTAATAATACATTTATTAAGTTTTTGGTAGTATTCATACTTACGGAAAGTTTAAATTTTAGTTTAAATCAAATTAAAATTATTATTAACATATTGTTGTTAATAATAATTATAATTTGATTTAAAAAAAAAAAATAATAATAGTAAAAAAAACATTTATAAGAAAAATAGACCCCAGCACCGGGACTTGAACCACGGGCGTCCTATATATCCGTTACAGAGGCGCGCTGGGGTCAATTTTTCTCTGTCATCCCGTAGATAATGGTAACATTATAATTTGATTTAAAGTAAAATTTAATCTTTCCGCAGTATGAATACTACCTAAAACTTAAAATAATTTGAACAAGCTTTTATTTAAATGCTATCCACCATATTGAATTTAGAATGACTTCACTTAGCTAACCATGTATTGTCATTCAAACTAAACGTGCATGCAAAATTTCAATTCAATCGGTTGAGGATAACTGCTTTAAAATTAAGTTACAAGATTTGACCCGAACATATAGACATACATACAAATATTACAAGCTTAATAAAAGCTTGAAATAGTACATTACGCGTCGAGTTCGGAAAGTAGCATTTTGCATGCGAGTGTGGAGTTTGCACCCGAGCGACAGCGAGGGTAGTAAAACCACACGAGCAATGCAAAATGCCGTTTTCGCACGAGTTGCGTACCGTACTTTATCTACGATTGTTAGATTTAAATAATAAATACAGAAAACAATAAACTTGCTGTATGTAAGTTCGTATCTCTTCTCTTGATAAAGATGGCATTAATCTTGAGTTATATTTTTTGCCGAATTAATTATTTCTGGAGGAGTATTATTCTCTACATTTTCGTCAAAGCCACTTGATTCATGCATTGTTTTTCACTAAAACACTAAAAACTCGATATAAACAGTTACTTTAATAAAAGAATAGCAAATTAGTTTTGTTAAATGTAAACAAACTTGCTAATCGTGCGAAAAGCTGAAGAATTCCTCTTCTTTACCACGCTAGCGTGGTAAAGAAGAGGAATTCTTCAGAACTATTAGACGGGCATGTGCAATGAATACAAGTACGTAAAGAATCACTTTCTACGCATCTAAACATAGATATAATGTTTATATTTCGTATCAATCGTAGATAAAATAATTTTATTAAGAAAACAAGCTTTTATTCGTATTATTCTCAGCAAAACCTTTCATTTGATACCCATGTCGCATGGGCGTGCTTAAAAAAAAAACTAGTCCGCCATCTTAGGCTGTCCGCCATATTAAATTTAGAATGACGTCACTTAGCTAACCATTGTCCCCTACTCCCTACCTACATTGTCATCCTAACTAAACGGTATGCAAAATTTTAATTCAATCGATTGAGGATAACTGCTTTAAAATTTCAGTTGCAAGATTTGACCCCAACATCCATACTAACATTGTGAGTTAAATAAAATCTTGTAAAAAAAAGAAATGGCTCGATCCTCTTATCTTAATTACCATCTAACTGTATTACATTGAAACCATCTAAAGACAGATCCTTCACTAAAAACAACCAGATCGTGAAATTAACATATCCGCATCGATCTGACGTGTACGTCAATCTTCTTCATCCCTCAACTTTGCTTTAAAATCACAGCTGACATCAAACTAATGATTAATTGCGGGAAAAAAGTTTAGTCAGTCTACGAGATGGATTAGTCCCTTGTTAACTAACCGAAATATGCAACTACGAGACATCACAATAATACAATAATTGTTTCCGCAACACAACAAACTGTATTTTATTTGGAACGAAGTTCCTTATGGCACGGTCTGGAGCCCGGGAGTGAATCCGAAAAAAACGACCAAAATCACCGTCACAAAATAACCGTCAAGAAATCACCGTCACAAAATCACCGTCACGAAATCTACAGATGACGATAACTTGAGTAAAAGATCACCGAGTTAGATGAAATTTGGTACACATGTTCATTTTACCAATGCCCAGGCTGAGTTCGTCTGAAAACGTTATCCGCCCAAGCATTCACGCGCAACGCTCGCGTAAACGTAAGCTTCAAAAGACGGCAAAAAGTGTTATTAAGGAAGCCTGTTACTTGACTTGTTTTGATTATTTTTGTTATATATGTAAAAAAATGTCACTTTGTTTTGTAAATAAATAAAATATAATCATGTAAAATTTCACCCTAATACAAACAGAAGCTGTAGAGTAGGGAATACTTTTAAACCATTTGCTTGTTATTGTATATATATATTTATGTGTAATATATTATACTTATAGTTGCAAATAAAGAAAGAAATTAAAAAAAAAAAAAAAAAAAAAAGGAGTGGGGAAGAGATATATTTTATAATATTTTAAATTAATTTGCCGGGTAGGTAGAAAACAATCCTATTTCAATCCGACATCCTTTAACAAACATACTCTTTCACTATAAACTCATCATGATCAACTTTTTTCTTATATTCAATAAATATTTATAGTAAGACGCTTGCTTTAATTATACTAATAATGATTTTCTTTTAATTTTGCCTTAACTCTGCCAGGTACAAACAGTTCGTTACTTTTAATTTTGTCTCTTTTCTAACTCCGCCATGTATAAGTAGTTAGCAATGTATACGTACTTAGCAGTGTGATTTTATAATTTATATTTAATGAAAAATGTAAGGAACTTCGTTCCTACCGGGTGTCCCGCGACACCAAACGTATTTTTTTTACTTCTTGTTGGATATAATTACTTTTAATCAGCTACTATGAACGGTTTATTTCTTATTATGCGGTTAAAAAACAAATACAATAAGAAACAATTAAGCGTTTGTAAAACATGCTTTGAAGATTTTTTTTTTGTAATATCATAGTTTTGTTCCATATTCAATTAAGCGAGACTTTTATTCTTTCTTCATTCGTGTATTTTTTACAATGATAAACAGTATAAATAATATGACAATGTGAGAAAACGGTGCTACCATGCGTAACGCTATTTTCTTTTTCTCTCGTCCTTTATCTTCTTTGTATAATCTATTGTTTTGTTTTTTTAATGCGTTTTATAAAGGTCATAAGATGTTTATATCTAGTTGTAAATCAGTTTTTTTTTCTTCTAATAAATAATGTGGGTAAGTAGTTCAACTCTGCTTCATTAACTGGAATAACTCTTACTTCTACCCTGTACAGATAACAGCTGATGTCTGGTCTTCAACACTGCGTTCTTAAATATCTGTCCTATTCAATTTTAATCTTTTAAGATACGTGGCTACCTTTGTTTAAAAACTACTATTCTTCAAGCACTGATTGTTGTCGGCTTTCTTAAAAGAAAAATCCGTGTAATGTCGCGGGACACCCGGTAGGAACGAAGTTCCTTATATTTTTCATTAAATATAAATTATAAAATCACTTTTAAGTACGTATACGTTGCTAACTACTTTATACATGGCGGAGTTAGAAAAGAGACAAATTTAGAAGTAACGAACTGTTTGTACCTAGCAGTGGCGCACCCACGGGGGGGGCTGAAGGGGCTGAAGCCCCCCCCAGAGCACCCTAGATCATCTTATATTAGGGCTGCGGTAGAAAAGAAAGATAATAAAAAAATGACAATCAATAAAAACAAATTAAATGAAGTTTTTATTATTTTAAGTTTGAGTTAAAATGGTTTTTTTTTTTGCCTTCATAAGAATAGAAAGAAAAGAATGATAAGATTAAAGTATTATTGCGAGCGGTGTCATGCCTGTGGTCTTATCCAGGGAGAATAGAGCATGTGACACGGACACCCCTGGCCCAACCCTATCTTTATCTATGATACCATTATGATACCTTATTAAGATTTTGGTGTGATATTGTTTTTTCTCCCCCTCTATATAAAGATATGAAAAAGATCCCTCGAAAAAAACCTTTATCAAATTAATAAGTTCATTTTAAATATAAAACAGATTATGTAGTAGGTTCCTCGGATTTTTGTCTCTCTTTTGTGTTAAATTCTAGTCACTAAAACAATAACTATTTGGTTTTTCAGTGGCGCACACACGGGGGGGGGGGGCTGAAGGATTAAAGCCCCCCCCCCCAGAACCCACAAGAAAAAACACATACTTAAGAAAATACTATTTACTTTTACGAAATATACTCGTGAAGAAAACAAATTATGAGTTTTTTACTTCCCCATATTATAAAGAAGAAGTATTGTGATGGCGCGAAAATTCGATTTTGTAAATCCATCAAAATCGAATTTTCATCACGTTTTGAGGTCCACCTGAGTTCAAAAAAGTGTTTTTTAAAAAATGTCTGTTTTGTGTGCAGACGCGTGGAGCCTAAACTACGGGGCCGATTTTGACGAGATTTAGTATATATATACACATATCACACCCCAACCAAGGTGAAATAGAGAAATGATTTTTGCTCCAAATTTAGGGGTGCTACCCCCAAAAACTCTGAAAAAACTTGAAAAACATTATTTCTCGTAAACGATTTCGACGATTTTGATTAAAAAAAATTTAAAATGTAGTCCATTTAAATACGAATCTATAAAGATAATAAGCCGTTTACCTGGGAAAATTCTAGTTCCTGAGAAAATAGCATTAAACCCGGTCGGAGAGAGGCTGGGTCCGATTTTTTCTTGAGGAGAAGTTATTTTTATTATAAATTTTGATAAAATATTAGATTTTAATAATTATGTACCAACGAAAACTCGAACACTAGTAAATGGAAAACACTGAACTAAGTAATATTATATAAATTCGTATAACGTATAAGAGAAATTTCGTCAGTTGTCTCGGACCGATTTTTTTAAAACTGGCTCATAGAAATATTAAGAAAGTTACGATTTCAATTTTACTACTTAATTTTTACTTTTTAATTTATATTATTGCTAGGTTCGATCAAGTGGTTCAACCTACCCGTTCGAGTAGAAAGTACTAGATTCCTACTATACTTTTACCCCCCCCCCCCCGGTCCCGGTCACAACTTGCATATCTTTGAGTCTGGGTTAGCCCCCCCAGAAAAAAATCCTGGGTGCGCCACTGGTACCTAGCAGAGTTAAGGTAAAATTAAAAGAAAATCATTATTTGTATCATTAAAGCAAGCGTCTTACAATAAATAATGTATTGAATATTGAGAAAAAAGTTAATCATGATGAGTTTATAGTTAAAGAGTATGTTTGTAGTTGATAGGAAATAGGACTATTTTCTGCCTACCCGGCTTACTAATTTAAAATATTATAAAATATATCTCTTCCCTACTCAAAAACGTTTGCTTGTATCAGGTTGATATTTTACATGCATGTTTCAATTGTACTTTAGACGATATGTAAAAAATTTTATCTACGATTGAAACGAAATATAAACATTATATCTCTGTTTAGATGCGTAGAAAGTGGTTACTTACGTACTTGTATTCATTGCGCATGCGCGTCTCATAGTTCTGAAGAATTCCTCTTCTTTACCAAGCTAGCGCGGTAATAATTAAACGATTATGATGAAATTTGGTAGACATGTTCATTTTACCAATGTCCAGGATGAGTTCGCTGACCAACGTGATCCCTTCAAGCGTTCATGCGCGAGACTCCGCTATGAAGTGGTAAAGATCGCTAAAAGCTATTAATAGTTTTTATCTACGATTGATAAGAAATATTAACATTGTATCTCTGTTTAGAAAGTGAGTCTTTACCACCCTAGGCGGTAAAGAAGAGGAATTCTTCAGCTTTACGCACGATTAGCGAGTTTTTTTACATTTAACAAAACTAATTTTCTATTCTTTTATTAAAATAACTGTTAATATCGAGTTTTTAGTAAAAAAACAATGAGTGAATCAAGTTACTGACGAAAATGTGGAGAATAATACTCCTCCAGAAATAATTAATTCGGCAAAAAATACAATTCAAGTATTAATGTCATCTTTATCAAGAGAGAGATAAGAACTTACATACAGCAAGTTTATTTGTTTCTGTATTTATTATTTACATCTTAACAATCGTAGATAAAGTGCGGTACGCAATTCGTGCGAAAAGGAATTTTGCATTGCTCGTGTGGTTTTACTACCCTTGCTATCGCTCGGGTGCAAACTTCACACTCGCATGCAAAATGCTACTTTCCGCACTCGACACGTAATGTACTATTACACAATAAACAATATAACAATAAAGTAATATAACGTTAATGTTAATATAACAATAAAGTACGTGGTAGGATGCGAGGAAGCTATGTGCCACACTAATTGGCAGTCTATTTAAGACTTGTAATTAGTTTTTTACTCAAATTATTTCTTGGTTAGTGATGAAGATATTAATTTGAATGGTGTTTAGTTTATTATAAAAGAAATACAGAGGACCTTGCAAGAAAGGGTTCGAAACGTTTCTCCTTCAAATGTTTTAATTTGTAATCTGTAATCATTACGTATCTAAATGCTGCGCACATATTTACCTTTACTTGAGGTATGTTATACTTAATATATATATATAAATAAAAAATAAAGTATAAATTATTAATATTTAATTCGCAGAAACGAAATTATAATATTAATTATAAATTATCATTCTAATATTGATTTCACAATTTAATAAATATTATTACTCTCTAGGTATTTTTAAGAGTTTATTATTTCAAGAAGATTATTAAATCTTTATGACCTGTTATATAAATTAACGCTTACGGTGTGAAAAAATAAAACAAAAAAAAACAAACTATTGCATTATTCAATGCGCATTTATAATTACCAGGTCTGACAGAATATTTCATGTGGCTTATATATTAATTCTCGGTTTTCTTTTTTTTTGTTTTTTATTTTATTTCAACTATTAATTTTGTTGCAAATCCAGTTGTTTTAATTATAAATCCATTTGAGGCATTTCTGTTCCGTTTGACTCGGAATTCATTTTATTTGTTTGAGACAGAAAAAGATACTCATTTATATTTAGATTAGAATGCGTCGTGTATTTTATATTTTCTATATTAAAGATTTAGTTGACTTTTTTTTTAGTTTAGTAGAAAAAAAACTGGTTTTTATTCACTCGAATTTTAAGCTGTTTCTTTTGACTTCCCATATTTCTTAAGAATTTAAGTCGTCCTTAATGTATCATACTGAATTAAAAAAAAAATGTGGTAAGAAAATAAATAAGAAGTTGTTAAGAAAAAAGTGTCACACACCCTACATTATATTATATTAATACATTTACAAAAAATAAATAAAACAATTTAATTAACCCTAGAACAACCCACATATTTTTTTTTACGTAAACTTCACACAGGGGTCAGTGAGGCCCCAATTAATTAATGGGTTAAATTAATTAATTAAACATTTTCTTTTTCAATTAATTATATATTTTTGTAAAAATAATTTGTCATACTAAAATTACCAATTAATTTTTATCAAAACAAATAATTTTAAAATTAAATAGTATACCTATATATTTTCATCAAACGTTTTTTAGAAAGATTTGTACTTTAAAAAAATATATATAAAATTTTGTGTAAATAGTTAGATTGGGTTAATATTTTTTATTTATATATATTAAGAGTTGTTTTACAGAAAACAGGAACAAAAATGATAATGCTTATTATAGATTTTCTTACATACTCTGTCAAAGTTAAGCATTTTTGGCCTTAAATCCTTACTGTGATCTACTAAACCTTCAACTTAAATGAATTTATATACGTCTACTAAAAGTAATAAAAGTTTTATTTTGGAACTTTTGACAGTCTTAAACATTTTAGCAGCCCCTCAAAAAATGTAAAATAACGTTTTTAATACAATAAAAAAAATAAGTCAGTTAACAGTCTATGGGACCCCAACTCTAATTCTAATGAATACTGAAAGAAAATAAAAATTAATAACATAGATATTGTTATCAGTATTTACACAGAAAGGTTCAAAGGTAAATTAGAAGGGAGTCTTGGTATAGAGAAATACAAATAAAACAAAAAAACAACTTAATTGTAGTTTGTATGGGGTCTGTGGGACCCCAATAAGTCGTTATAGGGTTAATTTGTTATTATTGAGTAAACATAATAATATATTTATGAGCACACAATTTATAAACAAATTTTTTTAAATGTTTATTGAAAAGGTAGACTTTGAAGGATTGTTTTTAATAAAATATAGTTGCGACTCTCTCCATGGTGGAGGTCTTGTTATTAATAAAATATAGTTGCGACTCTCTCCATGGTGGAGATGTCTTGTTATTAATAAAATATAGTTGCGACTCTCTCCATGGTGGAGATGTCTTGTTATTAATAAAATATAGTTGCGACTCTCTCCATGGTGGAGATGTCTTGTTATTAATAAAATATAGTTGCGACTCTCTCCATGGTGGAGATGTCTTGTTATTAATAAAATATAGTTGCGACTCTCTCCATGGTGGAGATGTCTTGTTATTAATAAAATATAGTTGCGACTCTCTCCATGGTGGAGATGTCTTGTTATTAATAAAATATAGTTGCGACTCTCTCCATGGTGGAGATGTCTTGTTATTAATAAAATATAGTTGCGACTCTCTCCATGGTGGAGATGTCTTGTTATTTAACTTATTTCATAAAGTCAAATTTAACTTAATAGATAATTTAATATTATATTTAATATATTAAATTTTAATGAATAAATTAAAATATAATTTGAAATAAAAATAAATACCTCATTATTAAAATGAAAATATGTATGAGTATTTCTTCAAACACCTATCATTTATAAATACACGCATAACTGTAATTAATATACAAAATTTGAACACTCTCAACCCTTTTGTACCACGAAAAAAAAAAATCGTAATTAGGTAGAACTCGAATTCGGGGTGTTCATATATGAAAAGGTTAGTTATGTAAAATTACATTACAATTAAATTAATTAGCCGTGAAAAACAATCCGGGTCACACACGTAATAATCACACAATAATCAAAACAAACCGATGAGCAGAAATCAAAATAAAAAATCGGTCCGAGACAACTCAGACAAACTTTCTCATATATGAGTTTATAATTACTTAGCCCAGTGTTTCCATTTATTAGTTTTCGTATGTACATTTAATTATTATTGACCATTTCATCACAATTAATCATAAAAATAACTTCTCCCGGGCGGGGAATCGAACCCGGGCTCTCTCCGTCCGCGTTTTAAGCTTTTTTCTCAGGAACTAGATTTTTCCCGGGAAAACGGCTTATATCGTTGGCTTCGTATTTAAATGGACTACATTTTAGAATTTTTTAATCAAAATCGTCGGAACCGTTTTCGAGAAATATTTTTTTTTCACGTTTTTTCAGAGTTTTTGGGGGGTAGCGCCCCCAAAGTTGGAGCTAAAATTCATTTCTCGATTTCGCCTCGGGGTATGATTTTTCTGAACCTGTATGCCAAATTTCGTCAAAATCGGCCCAGTAGTTTAGGCTCCAGGCGTCTGCACAGACAGACGACAGACGACAGACGACAGACGACAGACGACGGACAGACATTTTTTAAAAACCACTTTTTTGGACTCAGGGGACCTCAAAACGTGTAAATCCATCAAAATCTCAAAATCGAATTTTCGCGCCATCACAATACTTTCTCTTTATATGAGAAAGTAAAAAGTCCAAATCGAATAAATAAAGTTAGAGCGATTTTATTGCACGTCATTTGACACAGATATATTAGCACGCTGTAAGCCAAATACGGACTGGAAGGGTTTTTGTTTTTGTTAATAATCAAGATTGTCTATTTTTAGTCAAGTGTAAGTAGTAGGGTAAAGTAAGGAGATAACGAAGGGAATGGCCGTCTTGAGGGGGGACAGCCACCTCTAAACACCTGCACATAGTTCTACTACTACAATAATAAATATAATATAAAGAATTAGACTAGATTGACTTCTTCTGGGTAAAACCTTTCTAACATCCACTAGTTCCGAAAGATAGCGCCATTATTCAATTCATTAAAACATTTTTTTTGAAAACCACTAGATTTAGAAGGCTTATAACTTCACTTGGAGGGGTTTGGATCGAAAAAAGTTCCCTCCCAGTAAAGTACCATTTGCAAAGTACCCTCTACAATCTATATTACCTCTTCATAAATGTATAAAATATGTTTTTTTGGCATTTTTTTAAGGTGATATATATATCAAAATTTATCAATATCCCAATATATATATATATATATATATATATATATATATATATATATATATATATATATATATATATATATATATATATATATATATATATAATATGTATATGTTTTAAATTTTACACTCTAAAAATTATCGGGGCCTCCCGGTTATAAACCACTGTACTACACTATTAACTATTTCCAAAACAATCATTACTCTGTCGAGCCTCTTTAACCAGAAAGAATTCTAAAATCGAAATTCGTATAAAAAAAAAAAAAAAAAAAAAAAATGTCGGAATGATTATATAATATTATATCTACGATTGTTATGAAATATAAACATTGTATCTCTGTTAAGATGCGTAGAAAGTGATTCTTTACGTACTTGTATTCATTGCGCATACGCGTCTCATAGTTCTGAAGAATTCCTCTTCTTTACCACGCTAGCGCGGTAAAGAAGAGGTGGTAAAAGAGAGCAAGTTTGTTTACATTTAACAAAACTAATTTGATGTTTGTTTAATAAAAGTAACTGTTTATATCGAGTTTTTTGTGAATATCAATAAGTGATTTAAGTGATTATGAATAGAATAATACGTCTCCCGAAATAAATTAATTCGGCACAAAATACAACTGAATTAATGTCATCTTTATCAAAAGAGAAAAATACGAACTTACCTACAAGAAGTTTATTTTTTTTCTGTATTTATTATTAAAATCAAATAATCGTAAATAAAGTACGGTACCTACGCAACTCGTGCGAAAACGGCATTTTGCATTGCTCGTGTGGTTTTACCATCCTCACTATCGCTCGGGTGCAAACTCCACACTCGCATGCAAAATGCTACTTTCCGCACTCGAGGCGTAATGTACTTTTAATTTGAATGTTTAATTTTTTGTCCACAGATTGTGTTTTTGTATCTGTTACATGATTAAGTGGGAGTGTGGAAAACTTTCACTCTCAGTTTTTCTAATATAACAGTGAAGATATGTAGAGTTGTCGATCTGAAGAGTTTTCTCTCCGGATCATCTACCTCAGTATCGACGTGATAACAAAGATGATAATAGAGAGATATGTGTTTACATCCCACAGTCAGTCCACTTGTTCTTTTATCTGTCTTTGTTACGGGTGAAAGCTTATTTTTAAGGACTACAGATATAGTTCATTTAAATATCATCCCCAAAAAAACTACATCCTGAACCGCAAGCCATCACATAATCCTATTTAACAAGTAATAGCAAAAAAATTATCAATAAAAAAAGGTTTTACCACCTCTAACCACCTCCCACCTCCTCTAACCACCTCTAACCACCTCTTACCACCTCTAACCACCTCTAACCATCTCTAACCACCTCTAACCACCTCTAACCACTTCTAACACCTTTAACCACCTCTAACCACCTCTAACCATCTTTAAACACCTCTAACCACCTTTAACCACCTCTAACCACCTCTAACCACTTTTAACCACCTCTAACCACCTCTAACTACCTTTAACCACCTCTTAGTTCGACCCTCTTTTAAAATTAAATCTACTACGTCATAATTAGCTTGCTTTCTTGTTTGTTTGATTGTCCAGTACAAATCTTGCAATCGATTTTTAACTAACATCCCGAGTAGCTAGACTTTTGAAACTTTTAGAATAGCTCAGAACACCATGACAATGCATTATTTTAATACTTTTAGCCATCTTTCAGCAGAATTTAATTAGTTTTAAGTAGAATAAGTATCAAAAGTCCATTTTGGAAGATAGATCCAATTTTTATTTTTTTCAGAAATATCTAGAAAATTTCATTATATGCACAAAAATTCATCATCGCATTCGTACAAAAACATTTTAAAAAGATGAGTTGAATCGCAAAAAAGGAGAATAATAGGCGAGAGATATCAAAACAAAAACAATGAAGAGGAAGGTTACGTTTCTGTTCACCCAAACTCAATCCCAAACTACTAGTCCCTGCCGCCGATCGCTGACTGCTCTGACTGGTTCCAAACCAATCCGTGATTCAATCAGAGCATGGTTGGAACAGCCGACTAACATGCAGAGTCACTCAGAGTTTGAGTTTGGCTTCGTTGGAACGCCTGTTCCTAATGCGCATGCGTCGGACAGTTTCAAAGTAGTTTGAAGTGTGGTTGGAACAAGGATCTTATATAAAGGGGATAGAGGGTTGAGGCAAAAAAGTGACCCCATGAAGAAATGTAAAATATTAGCTCCAATGGGACAAATTACCTTCCTCTTGGTTATAGGTTACCAAGTAGTTTAGATGTAGTGTCAGGTTATAACCTGTTAAAAAAGGTAATTTGTCCCATTATTTTTTATTCTCCAATTTCTCTTACCTCCATGGGGTCACTTTTTTGCCTTTAAACCCCTTCTTAACATTCCATCCCCTTTATATAAGATCCTTGGGTTGGAACAAACCTTATAATTTTTATAAGCTGTCACTTTTTGACTATGACATGTAAGCAAACAATGCGCTTTCTTATTGCACTGAGCCAACCGTCCTGTGTTTTTGTTTATCTTATAGGTAACAGGTTTAATTTTTCTGCATCTGACTTCTTTACTTATAAAAGGTTACTTGTTTCACTGTCCCCTACACGTGGGCATGTCGATGACACGGTTTAGATTCGGTTTTAGCGAGATCCCAGTTACAGAGTTTTGTCCTTGTCCTTTTATAGGTTAAAGATAAGGATCATAATATGTGGACTCCTGCTATTAAAGATGCTTTTATGAAATTAAAAAAATGGACGACTAATTTCATAAATATGACTATAACCAGTCCCATAAGAGGTAAGCTATAGTATGTTATAAAAGGTCCAATAATGAATAATTGAAGCGAGCGTAAGCGAGCTTCTTACATTCAACAAACTATGCATCTTGTCTGTCCGTCAGTAACGTTTACGCGTGTGACGATAACTTGAGTAAAAGTTGAACGATTTAGTTGAAATTTTGTATACATGTTCCTCTTACTAATACTCAGGATACGTTCGTTGGACAGCGTGATCCGTCCAAGAGTTCACGCGCAACGCTCGCGTAAACGAGAGGTTCAAAATTTAAATTGGAATTTCAGGACGGGAAAAGATTCTATCATCATCTATTCGATGAGACGAACATTTTTTACAAATAACATTTTTTAGTAAAACCAACAGCGACACCGCTATCAATTAATAAAGATCGCTAAAACTATTAAAGCGGACCTAAACGTTTATAATAAAGAAAACAACGTTTTTACCGATATCTTACGTTCTAACGTAACGATTTTAATAAAACTTCATATACACCATCTAATGCACAATTGAAACAAGCATGCAAAATTTCAATTTGATACATGCAGTAGTAGTCCCCAGGCCACCATAAGAAGTGAGTTGCTGATTGATAAAGTTTTCTTACCTTATGGAATCGCTTATTTATGCCGTGTCCACCGATGAATTGGGTATATGGCAACTGGGCGCTGGGCCATTTCTTTTTTGTTGACATGCGAAACTTGCCCCTCTGCGGGAACATTGAAAAGAGATAGATAAAGTTTTGATTTTCACAGGATCGTTTAATTAAATTATTTAAAAAACAGTGGTACACGTGGCCACTAATAAGAGTGGGCCGTTTTCTTTTTAACGTCAACGCAGAGCGATATGTTTGGGGCGGTGGATACCCCAAACGGCCCACTCTTATCGGTGGCCACGTGTACCACTGTTTTTTAAATAATTTAATTAAACGATCCTGTGAAAATCAAAACTTTATCTATCTCTTTTCAATGTTCCCGCAGAGGGGCAAGTTTCGCATGTCAACAAAAAAGAAATGGCCCAGTGCCCAGTTGCCATATACCCAATTCATCGGTGGACACGGCATAAATAAGCGATTCCATAAGGTAAGAAAACTTTATCAATCAGCGACTTACTCCTTATGGTGGCCTGTGGACTATAGTTTCTTTGTAGCAAAGAAATACATTTTATAATAATTGAAAAGGAGATGTGTGGTTAGAGGAATAGTAAGATTGCGGGGTGGTTCCCTTACTACCAGCCACTGTACTACAACTATACCCATTATCTATTAACTCATCATGATTCACAATAATCTTTTTTTTCAATATTCAATACATATTTATTACTATACGCTCGCTTCAATGATAGAGCCACGCGATGCCTAGTAATATAACATTTTACATTCATTAAACATATGTAATTAGAACTCTTTACTTATACCTAAAGTATATTTATCTTTCTTCAATATTTCTCTTTCTCTGATGCAGAAAAATGGTAAAACTAACTTTTGAAAATTGATTTAAGAGTTTTTTCTTCACAGATTTACATTTTTGTAAATGTATTTGAATCGGTAGAGTTGTTATAACTTCGTAACCCAATCGAATCTGGTTTTTTTTTTTAGCCCTTCGACCTCTTATTTTTTTTAGTTCTTTCGTTATACAAGCCCATCACGTCTACACTTGAATGTTGCCCCACTTTAACCCTTCTGATTCACCCTTCCTTCCTTATCCCTTAGATCCACCACTTAGTTACGGTTTGGAATTTTTCCGTTATACTTTTAGGGTTTAGCTGTCTTTCGTTCTAATCCCTCACATCCTGTTTTTTATTCATCTTTAAATACGAACAAATTTTTTCTTCTTCTTCTTCTTTTTACTTATCACTTTAAAGTGCTTGGTACTATTTACAGTTTCTTTCTATTCAATCTTGATTCAACTTTTGTCCTGAAAGATCTACTACTTAATATATCGGTATTTTCTTTCAATTTAATCCTGTGCTGTGTATCCTCGTTTCTTACTCCTGTCTTAAAGGATCACCACCATTTTGAAGTGCTTAAGATCACTTCATAAAGCGTCTTTCACACCTTGACATGTTAAATCAAACCCTTAAGTCCTTTCTTATTGAAAGGATCTATTTATAATCCATTGTATTCTCTCTTTTAACTCCGCTTTTAAAGAATCACCGCCATTTTAGAGTTCTTAAAATCACTTCTTTACCACATTGGTCTTTCTTATCTGTAGTTTTAATTCTTCAACTCCTTAATTCTTTCTTCGTCCTTAAGTAAAAACGTTACAGACTTCTCAAGATCAATTCTCAACTCTTTGGTATTCCATTTTGTTATTAAATAAAACTAGAAAAGTAAGAAATCAGTTTATTGCCGTACTACATCCGATACTTATGAAATTTTACCTTTTGCTTACTTTTTAGGGTCCGTAGGCAAAACCAAGGACCCTTATATTTTCCTGCGTGTGTCTGTCCGTCCGTCCGGTCGCCTGCTCTCACGGCTAGACCTTTCGTCCGATCACTTTAAAATTTTGCATGTATGTGTCTTGTACCTACCCACATATTTTAAAAATATAGCGACTTAAAAAAAATATTTTTCAAAAAAATTAGGGTAAAAAACTTCAGGGTTAAAATGTTTTATTTTTTTTCGACACCGTGAGGGGTATCATATGAAAAGGTACGTCGAGCTGATTACAAAAATATATAATTCTTTGGTTATAACTTTGATAGGGCGAGCGTAGGCGAGTTTGAAGCGGGTTTGAAACGTGTCCCCCCCCCCCCCCCCCCACTATCTCGCTTATGTGAAGTGCAAAAAATCTGATAAATTCCTAAACATTCTTCGACCAAAAGTAAAGATACCACTTTTTGGAAATTTCGAAATAAATATTACTTTATTTTTTATTGACAAAATACGTTTTTTTATAACTATGGTCTTTTCGATGTATTTATATGGTTGTAGTCCGGTTCAGTGGTCAAAAATACTTTATTAGAAGTTTGTTTATGTGTTTTGAGAATATCAGACCTATAAGATAGTTCAAAGTAAGCTTTTTAGCATTTTAAAAAACACCATCAATAGGGTACTACTTAAACTATATAGGGTTGCCTACGGACCCTCGCTGTGTGCTGACTAGCACACACTTGGCCTGTGTATTTCCCCGTGGATTTATGTACTTCGATTAATAAAATATTTATAAATTATATATATATATATATATATATATATATATATATATATATATATATATATATATATATATATATATATATATATATATATATATATATATATATATATATATCTTGTTTTATTATTTTATTCGTTCAATTCAAAAGAAAGGTTTGTTAAAGAGAAGTAGGAAAAACAATTCACTGGAAAAACTTTACTCCAGACTGACTATCAACCAAGAAAAGTTTTATTTTCTTTCTTGAGGAAAAGCAAGTTTTAAATTTATTTGGACTTGGAAGCCATGCCAAGTCATGATACTAAGTTTCTAAAGTCAAAAGTTGATTTTTCTTTCTTCTTTCTGAGCTGAAGTCATCTTTAGGTAGCATCACGAGTGTTCCATAATTCAACACTTTTAAAACTTGTAGAAGATAGCGTAAAGAACGTTGAGTCATAAAGAAGTGGAACTTTAGACCGAGTTAACCCGGACAGTTGTCGTTTATAATAAACATTTAATAAATTGTGTTTCGCTTCAGTCTCTACCCTCAAGACATCAAGTTATCATCTGTTTCTTATCTTCTTACTAAGAAATATGAGTAACAACTACAAATTAAATGTATCACCTAATCAAATTGCACTTTGAAAATAATATTTTCTGTATTAAGTACATTTTCAGTCTTATAATATTCATATATACCGACATAAACATATAAATTCGATATTGGTAGAACTGAAGAATATGAGGCGGATTATAGAAAAGATGGCGGGGCCTCACTCCAACGTATTTTTTACTTTCTCATATAAAGAGAAAGTATTGTGATGGAGCGAAAATTCGATTTTGAGATTTTAATGGATTTACACGTTTTGAGGTCTCCTGAGTCCTGGTCTGTCGTCTGTCTGTAGTCTGTCTGTCTGTGCAGACGCCTGGAGGCTATACTACTGGGCTGATATTGACGAAATTTGGTATTCACGTTCAGAAAAATCATACCTCGAGGCGAAATCGAGAAATTAATTTAAGCCCCAAATTTGGGAGCGCTGACCCCCGAAAACTCTGAAAAAAAACATGAAAAAAATTATATCTTGAAAACGGTTCCGACGATTTTGATCAAAAAATTCTAAAATGTAGTTTATTTAAATACGAATCTAACGATATATAATCCGTTTTCCCGGGAAAAATCTAGTTCCTGAGAAAATAGCTTAAAACGCGGACGGACGGAGCCCGGGTTCGATTCCCCGCCCGGGAAAAGTTATTTTTATGATAAGTTTTAATAAAATGTTCAATAATATTTAAATGTAGCTATGAAAACTAATAAATGGGAAAACACTGGGCTAAGTAATTATGAACTTGTATATGAGAAAGTTTTTTTCTGAGTTGTCTCGCACCGATTTTTTGACAGGGATATCACCTTTTCTATGAACAAATCATACAATATAGTTTCTCAAATGTTTAAATCATACAAATGTACTGATTTACAAAGGAATATTATATCTCTCAATTGTATAAATTAAGCAAAGTTGTGCCGCCAAGCGATTCCCGACCGTATCATCTCCTTCAGTTCAGCCTCAAGGAATCCAATTCAATATTATTATTGCGTTGTTAGCTTTCCACAGGTCATCCCCTTTGGTAGCTCAGTTGGTAGAGCGGTGGACTGTAGAAGGTCATATATTCTGAGAGCAGAAATCCATAGGTCGCTGGTTCAAATCCGGCCCAAAGGACTATATTTTTTATAGATATTTATACACTATCTCATAATATCAGATAATTGATAATGGATTATAGTACAATTGTGTTAATGATCCTGTAATTAAAAGTTCAATTGTGTAAGTGATCCTGTAATAAACAGTACAATATAAGCCAAAGTGAAAGTAGGTCAGAGCTATAATTAATTTAATTTTACTAATAACTTTATTTTCTTATAATTGAAGGATATTATTTTTATTTTCTGATAACTTTAAGTATTAATAACTAGTGTTAAGTAGTAAATAAGAACCAAATAGATAGTTAATAATAGTAATAGTTGGCAAATAGGAACCAAAATATAAAATAAATGTAAATAATTATGACCTTAGATTAAAAACATAAAATTTCCTCCAGCCTTGGTTTATTAATAATGTTGCAAAAAGTAACACCTGTTGATGATAATCATAACTACTACAACAGTATTATGTTAGTATTAACAAGTATACAACAAACAACAAAGATATTGAAAATGATTAAGATTTTGTTGAAAATCGAAAACAAAGAGTGAACAACCGTCTGTTGAACAATTTATAAACATGTTTAAAGTTTAAACTGTTTATAGCCGTGTACAGGAGTGATTTTACTTCACCCAAGCACTGCAACGTTAAAACGTTTAAAATGTTAAGTTTTAAAAATATTAGAATGATATTTACAAATCATAATGTACTCATTACAATAAGAAATATTCAGAAACTAGGTCACAGTTTCAAATCTCTTCTCTTTTTTTATATTATATTTAATAATTATAATTAATAAAGATATTTATAGTTGCTACAGCTTAAGATGTTGATCTAAGTAAGCCGTATTTGAATTCATATACTTATAGCATAGTTACGATAAACATAAAAATACAAGAATAAAAGAATCAGCTTATGGATGTGAAAGGTAATTATCACGAAAGCCGGGCCTGAGTTTCCATCTCCTTTGGTAGCTCAGTTGGTAGAGCGGTGGACTGTAGAAGGTCAGGTGCTCAGCGAGCAGAAATCCATAGGTCGCTGGTTCAAATCCGGCCCAAAGGACTACATTTTTATGGCTCTAAATGATAAAACTATGCTGTTTACTGATAATATTCATAGCACACATTTGTTAACTATGTATATTGTGTAATAAACAGTAGAAATATCCTGTAACACAACTAGCAGCTCGATTACCACCTTATTTAGTAATTTTTCTACATTCATAGCTTTATTATTTAATTATCTTCAGCCCTCACGCTAGGAATTAGTGGCTATGTTTCCTATTATTATATAGACCAAGCAATTAAATTAAATACCCAAACAGTTTGGTTTCAAAAACCTTCTTAACAAATAATCAGGACCATTTTATATATCGTTCATTTCATTATTAAAAAAACACCCTTGAATCTCTGTATGGAGGCAATTATAATTGCATGCAAAAATGCCTCTATTCTTAGAATTAATTATTTTTAAAGAATAACCCATAAAAATGTTTCTAGTATACATCATATGATGATATTTATGTTAACTGTTCAAACGTAAACAAAGCAAGTGATAAAAAATAGTATTTTTAAAATATATTTTTGTTTTAGTCTGAAAAATCAATAACTAAAAATGAATAACTTATAAAATTAATAACTAAAAATCAATGACAACGGTCCTCAGTTTACCTCGTACAAAATGGAGTTGTTTTTAAAAGAAAACTGTGTGAAGCACAGGGCGACTGCATCGTTCTACCCGTCATCCAACAGAAAGGCTGAGAGGTTCGTGCAAACTATCAAAAAATCATTACAAGCCGTTACAGAAGACGAAGGGGGCTGATGAGAAATTATTTAAGATTTTATGTCAATTAAGAAGAACACCCAACGCCTTGTAAACCTTGTTCACTAAATATTATTAATATAAAATCGATTTAATGACACATATAATCTTAAGTATATACTTTATATCACTTTGAAATTAAATATACCAATACTTCTTTAAATAAATTATTTTTTATTTCTTGAAATCATTTGATGGTTCCTATCTCCTTTGGTAGCTCAGTTGGTAGAGCGGTGGACTGTAGAAGGTCATTTACATAATTAGCAGGAATCCATAGGTCGCTGGTTCAAATCCGGCCCAAAGGACTACTTTTTAGTGGCAGTAAACACAATTCGAAATATCAATACATAATCAGTGTTACCTATGGCTAAAACAGGGTGAAACATCCTATAAACTTAAAGTCGAATAATTACAAGATAAAACGAACTTTTTATATATATTTTCTGTCATGAATAATAAATTGGAAACCCGTCAAAATGAAGATTGCGTAAAAATGGGACGTGGCAAAACAAATAAAATAACTTGCGGATTTTTTCCGAACTAACTTTCCATACAGCAAAATTTGCTGAAAACGAATTAAATTCTGCTGAAAGATGGCTAAAAGTATTAAAATAATGCATTATCATCGTGTTCTGAGCTATTCTAAAAGTTTCAAATGTCTAGCTACTCAGGAAGTTAGTTAAAAATCGATTACAAGATTTGTACTGGACAAACAAACAAACAAGAAAGCAAGCTAATAAAAACTTAGTAAAATGATAATTTAAGTGGGGCCGTGGAGTGATTAACCATTTGATTTAGTGTGCTCGTTTGCTGGCCCCCCCTCCCCCCATACACGGTCAAAATGTTTGCGCAAACATTTTGACCGTGTATGGGGCTGTTTTATGTCTGTGCAAATATGCTTTCGCAAACCTGATGTCGGGCAAATTTATGGCATACTTAACGTGTATGGCCTAAATTTGGTTGCGCAAACATCAAACAGCCCATACATGGTCAAAATGTTTGCGCAAACATTTTGACCATGTATGGGGGCCTTTTAAGTGTGTATAAGGTTTTTTTTTTTGGTTTTACCAACGAAACCCTTAAAGAGGTTTCAAATAGTTTAAAAACCAATATTATTTATATTATCTATGGTTATTTTCTTTTATTCATGAATACAATATAATATTGCATTACAAATGAAAAATTAACTTATTTCAGTTGGTTTCACAATAAGTTAGTTATAATTGTGACATTATACGTTGTGTCACAATGTTTTGTCTCATCTCTTTTAATGAGTTAGATATGTGGTTACACATTAAAAACTTAAGCAGTTAAAAAATATGTGTACGTAAGGTAAGTACAAGGATGGCTTCACTGGGTAATTTAGAATGAGTTTTACTCGGGCCACCCAGGTATGTTTTTACTCATTTCTTTTATGACTGTTAGTTAAGATCTATGACTCGCTGTCTACACCGTATTCTTTCTTTTCCACATATCATGATTTTTTTTTTTGACTAAATTATCTATTAGTGGCTTTTGACCTCCTTTTGTTGTGGTTTGTTCATTTTATAATGCAGTGTAGCACGAAACGAAATGTAATTATTTCAAAATAAATATATTATTATTATTTCGTTTTTTTTTTACTTTCTCGTATAAAGAGAAAGTATTGTGATGCAGCGAAAATTCGATTTTGAGATGCACTGAGTCTAAAAAAGTGGTTTTTAAAAATTGTGTCTAAAAACATTTTCGACGATTTTGATTAATAAATTCTTTAATATAGCGATGGCTAATAAGTGATTCCTCGTATCTTCAAAATGTCAGGTTTACAGAAGGAACAAAAAACTATTTGAAAATAATTACAAGATAAGAAGAACTTTTTATATACTGCGTTTTTAAATTTTCAGTCATAAATCATAAATTTGAAACACGTCAAAATGAAGACTGTAAATATGGGACATGTCAAAATAAATAAAATAACTTGCGGATTTTTTCCGAACTAACTTTCCATACAGTAAAATTTGCTGAAAACGAATTAAATTCTGCTGAAAGATGGCTAAAAGTATTAAAATATTTCATTGTCATCGTGTTCTGAGCTACTCTAAAAGTTTCAAATGTCTAGCTACTCGGGAAGTAAGTTTAAAAATCGATTGCAAGATGTGTACTGGACAAACAAACAAACAAGAAAGCAAGCTAATAAAAACGTAGTGAAAAATAAATAAATACAGTGCGAATAAAATGAATAATATATTAATTTTTATTTTTGTCCTAGTTATCTCGTGTATAAGTTTCTCCGACATTGAACTTTCTAAATTAAACAATTGTACCGATATGACGGTAGAGACTTGAAATCAGTAAGTTCTGACTAATCTGAATGTTGGGTCGAGCACGACGCTGTAGAGTTAGAAGCCCCGGCGTCGGACTCAGGTTAAGGAAGTAAACGCTTTGCAGAACTGATTGATTTGCAGCGGACTCGTTCTACAGCGTTACGTAACCAATCACAGGCTCTTAATCTCAACAGATAAAGATGACTTGTCATTTAACACTTGCATCTCCTTACAGACTGTCTCACGTGTCTCTCTCTACACGGAAACATCGATAACTCTCCTCCAAACTTATATTCACAAAAAATTAACCTCCTTAATTCAGTTATTTTACCGGTATTTTTAGGTTTCTATACGAAGTACGAAAAGAAACTTTATATAACGGCTCTGTCTGTCTGTCTGTCTGTTGCTTGTTTCAATTCATAAACTACTATAGCTAGGAACTTGAAATTTGGCACTCAGGTGCATCTCGGCATTTGTGGCAACTGTACACTTTTTGGAGTTTTTGCACTTAATATTTTTAAGATTGCGGCCAATATGGCAAGCGACTAAAAAAAAAGAAGGTTTTTACTCACCATGACATGTTATACATCAATAAGGTCTTGAAGTGTAGAAAAAGAATATGCAACTATTAAAATTTTACACTTAATCGTACATAAACCGGAGATTATCGCCTCACGTACTTACGTGAATCGCGCCTTACTTGTTTTTTTCTCAATCTTCATTTAACGATATTTATATAATGCTGGATATAAGCTTTCTTCCTACATTTTTGTTCCTTAGCAATATTTATAATTTAATCGAGATGTATCGATGCGCAAGGTCCAAAAATCTCCCCCCACTCTTAAATTTTGAACGGTTTGAGATAAATTAATGAAACTTGGGGGATCCGTATCATGCAAAGGGAAGTTTATTTCCATGCTATCGCCCAATAGAGGCAACCACCCTTTTTGCCCCCAGACCAAACGACTCCAAAATTTAAAATTAAATTATATATTTTTAATAGCATATTTACATTCTACGGCGAAAAATAATAAAACTTTACTCGTAACTTTTTTTCTATCTTTAATATTTTACCCCCTATCAGGGCCAAAAATAGTAAAAAATGAAATTTGTATCGTTGTAAAATATAAACGTTTTGAAATAAATTAATGAAACTTGAGGGATCATGTAAAGGGACGTTTGTATTCATCCTCTCTCGTGCACTAGTGGTAACCACCCTTTTTTCCCCAGACCACCCATCTTAAAAATTTCAAATTTGAATGTGTCTTTTTGATAACAGATTTGGAATCTATGGAAAAATATAAGAACATTTTACTTCTAACATTTTTTATTACCTGCAATATTTTGCCTTCTCTATATGGGGGCAAAAGTATAAAAATGGTAGATTTTCAGGTAGCCCAAGTTTCATTAATTTATCTCAATCCGTCCAAAATTTAAGAGGGCCGGGGGGGGGGGGGGGCAGACTTTTGGACCACCCTGTAAACATATTTTAGGTATTTGTAGATTTACATAATCGATAAAAAAAAAAAAATCAGTGAAAGATACTTTTATAAAATTTTAAGATTCTTATTGCAAATTGCTTTGAAATCCAGCGTATATACTCAAGATATGGAGTTTTAATTTACCGACAAATATATGTATATCAGCTAGAGCTGTTTAGTAACAAATATGGTTAACTAAACTGTAGAAACGAATTTGAATTCCAACATCTATGATGAGTAGACGACAAATATGATAAATAATTACAAAACGCTGATAGAGTACCCAATGTTATCAACAAAACAAGCGCTTATTGTAGAGTAACAAAACTATTATGTTATTGAATATATGTAACAATATTAAAATATTTAATATTCTAAAAGAAACCGTAAAACAGATTTGCTGAAATTGTACTCGAATACTTCTTTGTGTTTAATTATACACTTGTGAGATGGAAAAATTGTTAAATATTATATTTGGTTTGTAAAGTTCAACAACGGGACAAAAGGAAAGGAAAATGTTGAAAATTTCTTTGAAATTGAACAATTGTTGTATACAAAGAAAAGGTTTAAAACTTACATTTTGAATTTTAAATTGTAAGAGGAAGGAAATTCTCAAGTGACATAAAAACATAGCTTAACATCAAAACCAGAAAGTCCAACTGTGTCGGTGAAAAGAGTCGGCCACTTGCCACACTCTTACAATGTAAGTAAAGGAGAAACTCTACTCTAATACTCTAACTTGGCAACGAAACTCTAACACTAAGCATCTTGTTTCTTATGTTGTTGGAACTTCACCAAATTACTTATCGACCTTTTCTATTTCCTTTTACTGCGACTGCGGCAGAGGATAAAACATACGTGTGGTGTCGCGGGATACCCGGTAGCCACCAAGTTCCTTACGCTTTTCATTAAAAATATAAATTATAAAATCACACTGCTTTACGATGCTAACTACCTATACATGGTGGAGTTAGAAAAGAGACATAATTAAAAGTTACTAACTATTTGTTTTTAGCAGAGTTAAGGCAAAATTAAATGAAAAACATTTTCTTATCATTAAAGCGAGCGTCTTGTAATAAATATTATTGAATATTGAGAAAAAAGTTAATTATAATCAGTATTGATAGCTAAAGAGCATGATTGTGGTAAATAATGTTTTTATTTTAATTTTTACTAATCCTCGCTATCCAGTTTTTTTAAAAAATTATTTCCCAGTTGATAATCATCAATTCTCAGTTGAAGAATATAGTTTTACTTTAATTTTAAAATAATTTTAATTTTTTTGTTTCAGATATCATGTCTACTATTGTTTGGGTGTTGCCTTGCTTCGAACGCAGTCAAAAAAAGAGAAGGTGAGACAATTATTATGATAAATTCTGTGATAAGGATTTAGACTTGAGTTAAACCTGAAACTTTTGTGGCATAACCAAATTCATTAATACTTACAACCAGCTAATGAAATAAAAATAGACGATCCCATATTTTATAGCTCGTTATATTATTCCATTGCTTCAATATTTATGATATTGAAGATTGTTAGCCGGAATACACTACAACATACTTTAATTTTGATAACTTTTATTACTTATATTATCTTCAATACAGTAGAACCTCGATAAGAAGTGTCTCAAGGGGATTTTGGAAACAGTCTTGTTCTCAAGGTGCTCTTTTTGTTGAGGGTCGTGTTATCAAGGTTATTTTGGCTATCAGTCGTGTTATAGAGGTTAATGGGCGGGATTTCAAGTCTAGACTTGTTCAAGGTCCACCCATTCCTGAATAGAGACGCGTTATAGAGGTTGACTTCTCAAAACCACTTGTTCTAGAGGTTCTGAGTTACGGTGGGAATTGGAAAAAATCCGTGTTATAGAGGTTTTTTGGATAATAATAGTCGCGTTATAGAGGTTAATTTAACATTATGTGTTATGGCAATCACAAGGGGATTTAAAAATTGCACATGTAATTGAGGATGTCGGATTATTGAGGGTCTTGTATGCGAGGTTCTACTGTATATATAAGATATGGAGTGGTGTTTGTACATTTATCCGATTAGGCTCAAATTTTGTATTTACACTAAATGAGTAGTCGAATTTAAGTTTAATAACCAATTTAAGTTTAGAAAATGTTGTGTCTGTTTGTCTGTGCGTCAATCACGTCCAAACGGCTCAACAGATTTTGTTGGCTTTTGGGTACAATGTTAAGCTCAATTCTGCGGGTGTTATAGTCTATAAAACTTTTTGATAGCTTTATATGGGGCATCTAAATTTATTTCAAAATTCTAATTTTACATTTTATAAAAAAATGTATTTAATAAAAATTGCAGAAGAAGCTACAGACAATATTTTATGTTCTGTGGAAATTTCTGTAGGAAGAACTGTTCAATCGCTGTCAAAAAATATTTAGATTAATTTTTTTAAATATATATTATTTAAATAGTTTATAAATCATCAAGAAGACAATTTTTTACAAATCACACCTTACCATGCCTATACCTATATAACATAATTATCACCACTTCTTTTAAAAGCTAAAATAAAATTTTCGAGTGTATACGTAGTATAATAATTTTTAAATTATATTGATATCTGCCAATAGGGATTGTACAACATTTTATTCCTAAGGAGAACGTAGGGAGAAGTTAGGAAAGAAGGGGAATTGAGCCCAGATCGATCTTCTAAAGTTAGGAAGTTAATAATTGAGCAAGGGCTCCTATTTTGGATGTAAACATATAATATATTAATCAAAGATAATTCCAATTTTAACTCAGGAATGTGAAAAGACACGGGGGTACAGAAGGGAAATACCCTTACTTTTCGCGGAAAGTTAACTTTTAAGAAATTTTCATCAGTAGTCGGAATTATTTTAGCAAATTATAGTATCAAAGGGGAGGAAGTATAGAAATTAGGGAAGGGATATAATCTAGATATTCTCGATTAGGAAAATAATTTAAAAGTTTCTTGATGGTAGGTTTATAGCCCCATCAAATTAAAAATAACACACTCCGCAGCGAAGCAAGGGTATCCAGCTAGTTTCAAAAGAAATTATTTATTTTCATGCATCATTATCCAATAACCCTTTAAGGATTGGTGGTTTGCCTGGAAAACCACCCCCTTTTGCTCCGAATGGCGCACTACTGTTTTTTTCAAATTTCTAATAGTCCCAGAAAATTATTTTTGAAATCATTCTAGCCCCCGCTCCCATAAAAAAAAAATCAATGTTTTTAGGTGGTTTCTAGGAGATGCCTCCAATCAATTTGGGATTTGTACTTCTGATGACCTTGACAAAAATTATATTGCCTGTAAGGTTTGGCGGTTTACATCCTTTACCACCTTAAAGTAGGTGGTTAACGGAATGAACCACCAAACCTCTAAGACAACGTAATTTATTAAATTTTCACAACTCAAGCTAAAAATCTGCAAATAACTTGAGAGCGCTAATTATTTCTTATAAAAACTCAATATTAAATCAAAACTGGTAGTATAATAAGTATTTTGACAAAAATTCTTTCTAAGATATTGCTTCTATGAGCCACATTAAAATAAAAACTGGAGACATGTCATCCAAAACACACGTATAGAGATGGTCAGGTGGTAAACCGCGGAAACCACCAATCCACTGTAACATTTTTTTTTTTTTTGCCTGATCCTCAAAGGGTTTCTTCTCTAAAATTGGGGATTCTATTTCAAAATATATTAATTTTCAATGTTTGTCTATTTTATAATTGCACTGTAGTCTGTAATACACTGAGACGTATAGACAGAGCAAGGTGAAAGTGAAGCTAGCGAAGACTGAATGCTAGATGTAAGTTACAAGTGAATTTCCCACTAGTTAAAATGAAAACGCTGGATTCCTCCAGTGGTTGAATTCAAATAACTTTGTCTTGGTATTCTCACTGCAGCGTCTTCCTCTCTAATTAAATAACTCCTTTTTATTGCATTTTTATCTAACCAAAAAATAAAACAGAAAAGTAACTCGATTCTTCTGGAGAATTGCATAATGTTATATATTTTTTTTTTTTTTAGAAAACTAATTGTGTATAAGTAAAAACTAAGTGTAACAATTGTTTTATAAGTTTTTAACTTAATTCCTCCTTCCGCTTTGTATGAGTTCGTGTTTTGAACGAAATACTTCTACAACTTCTTTTATTAATAGGTTTTTTTTTATCAATTGTTTTTTTCTAGAAAATTACAATTGCATAATTGATTATGTAAAATATTTTATCTCCAGTAGGGAGAAAAATTTATGATTTTGGATTAGTATAGAGGGACTAAAGTAAGTCTTTTCTTCCCTGGACTCAAAAGTAGGGAGAATAAGTAAAAGTAGGGCGAAAAAGTAAAGTAGGGTGAAAAAGTAAAGATTGCCAACTTAATTATTTTATAAATAGTAAAAAAAATTAATGGCTAATGTAATGAAGTTGTTGAAATCAGTTTGGCGACACTGCTTTTTCGACCTTGCTTATAACCTGCATCAAAATAACCTTCCATTTGAATTTAATTCCTTTCTTATTTGTTATTAATATTGAATCTCTTATATCTGCTATTAAATGCGCTAATAATTATTAGGTTTGTTCCAACCGAGCATTGTACCGTCCGCGAGATCGTCACCAGCATGCGCAGTAGATAAAAGCTGTTCCAAGCTGACTTGGGACAGTGTTGTTGGAACAGTGTGCGTACCGTACACGAAACTGTTCCAACCCCGGCAGGGATCGTTTGCGAACCGTTCACTGTACGGTCCCAACGATCCTCTGACAATACCAATGTACTGGTTTGTATGACATGCGCAGTTATGTCAATAATAACAAATATCAACAGATAGGTTTCCTAACTGTTAGGTTTCCTTAATGTTTTTAATACAGTGCGAATAATAGTCCTAAACTCGTTCCAACCTGGCATGATTTTATTACAGTACAATGTTAGCGCATGCGTATAAAACCTGTCATAAACGATTCTCGAACGATCCTCGGGACGATACAAAGGACGGTACAAATAGCGGGGTTGGAACAAACCTATTGTTATTTATTAAAATAATAAATAAAAGCAGTGCAATGAATGAAAATGTGTATTTTCCCCCTACTGGAGATCAAATATTGTAATGTACCTCGGGAGTAATGTAACCTCGGGTGTAATGTACCTCGGGAGTGTAACGGCACTTAACCATTATTCCCCTCGAGGGGAATAATGGTTAAGTGACGTTATTCCCTCGGCTGCGCCTCGGTAATTAAAGAGTCTAATTCCCTCGAGGGAATAACGTTAGGGAATAATGGCTTAATTTACTCCCTAGGTGCATAAATAGCTATTCCCTATTGTAAGTATTTTCTAGTTAAAACTTGATTTCCGTTTTATGTTATATCGTTATTATTAAAAGCTTTTATTTATTTTACAATGTTTTTATGTATCTTCGGGTCTAATCTTGCAACTGAATTTTAAACAGTTATCCTCAACCGATTGAATTGAAATTTTGCATACACGTTTAGTTTGAATGACAATGCATGGTTAGCTAAGTAATGTAATTCTAAATCTAATATGGCGGACAGCCCAAGATGGCGGTCTAGTTATGTTTTAAGAACGCCCATGATATGGGTATACCAAATGAAAGGGTATGCTGAGAAGATTACGAATAAAAGCTTGATTATAAAATTATTTTTTTAAATCAACTTATTTTATTGTTCAAAACAACATTGCCAAAAAATGCATTAGGTTTGTTCCAACAGAGCCTCGGACGGTTCTAGAACTGCCGGGAGCATGCGCAGTATCGAAAGACCGTTCCTACACGCTTCTCGGACGGTTCTGGAACTTTTAGTCCCGTGTTCCAACAGAAAGACCAACGGTTCTGGGACAGTCCTAGAACCGTGAAAACAGTTCCCGGACTGAATCAGGAACTCGACCAGAACTACTAATACTAATATACGGAGGCGTGTAGGTTACACTACTACTACTGTTCAACTATATCCTAACATTTGTTTTCGTTTCTTTTCTTGACCTCTATTTCCTAGCGTGTTTTGTTTCTCTCTGCACAGTTAATATTTATACTACTTCTTTCTTCTTAACGTATTATTTTTTATCATGATAGTATATTGGAATAATAAAATATAATTTATATTTTATACATATTTATTCCTCTTGATAATTAATATTTCTCATAGCGACTTTGAGTCCTTTATAAGAATTACCTCCGATCTTTTTGTCTGTTCATCCGCCGATGATTTACAGACAAGAAAAAAAACTAGATAAATTGTTCTTATAATTTTCTTTTTTGTAGTTTTGAACCCTTTATTTGTAAATATTTCTTAATGTGTGGTTGACCATTTCTTATATGAGGGTTTATTTTTAATAAGCCAAGATAAAATTCAAATTTTATCATCCGAAACTTGATTCCGAGATCTCTGTGAAGGAGGGGTCTTACGAACCCGGGGATATCATTAAAATCCGTTTCATATACGTCTGTACGTATGTACGTTCGTATGGAACTAAACCTTTAATAACATATCGCTTCAAGATATCGTATTGAGATGCGGTTTGCGGGATTTTTTACAACTTTTGTCGGAAAAACTGATGGTGACAAACCCGAACATCGCAGCTCACGACATTTCGGAGCTGTAGTCACTTAAGCACGAAATCGGTCTGTCGACGATAACGTCAGTAGACATTATTTGATTTCTATTTAGTTTGGGATATAATATTATGTGTCCTATTTGGTAGATTGTACCTATACTTTTTGGGCACAAGCGGTTGTGGAGATATTGGCATTTTAATGTTTTTAATTCCATGAAAATGGGTGTAAATACTGAGTTCTCTCTTGATCGCGTATTGACTCCACAACATTTCATGGAAGTCATGTGTGGGATTTCCACACTGGTACTTTTTATATGATTTAACAGTTAATGTTTAAAAAAATTACAATTTATACAAACAAACTGAAACTAAAAGACAGGATTGTTACGAGCCTGACGAATCCCAAATGTGAGAGCGAAATATAATAATTCAGAAATAGTGTGATAAATTTGTAACTTAAAAACGATTTGCCCTAATGTGCATTCTTATAAACTTTGTTGAGTTTAACAATAGAATATGTTCACGTAAGTAATCCATTTCTGAGTGAACATAAACAAAACAAGTAGAGAGATACGAAGAGGAAAATAAAAACAAGATAAAGAGAGGTAACATGAAGGTTGCAGTTCTGAAAGAGTTATAAAATCGTTCCAACAGGCTCCTCTTTTTGAATCAGTTCTGAACCAGTCCTCATAGACGCATGCGCATTAAAAAATCCTGAACTGGTTCTTGAACGGTTCTCGAATTGGCTGTTGGAACAAACCTATTTTTTCCTTTAATCACTCTTCAACATAAATAAATTCAATTCCATGATTATTCTTGATATAGGAAATTTAAATATATTTTTTTTACTAAATTCGTAAATCGTGTATGTTTCAGCTCCACTGGCTGGAGGGAATTCTGGCTACAGCTATCCTAGGCCCAACACAGGCTTCCAAAGTGGATCCGGCCCACCAGCTACAAGCTACGGTGTTCCAGCTAAGCCAGCACCTGTCCCATCC
Organism: Gerris lacustris; assembly: GCA_951217055.1. Lineage (NCBI taxonomy): Eukaryota > Metazoa > Arthropoda > Insecta > Hemiptera > Gerridae > Gerris > Gerris lacustris. The sequence goes on along the minus strand of OX578281.1, from coordinate 1,519,485 downwards.
TCTCCCTCTACTAGTTACGGTCCTCCGTCTGGTGGTGTCTCCCCCGGTGGTGGTTCAGCAGGTGGATATAGGAACCAGAACCAGGGAGGATTTACAAACAAACAAGGATCTGGACCTTCTTCCAGTTACGGGCCTCCTAGACAGCCGTCGACCAGTTACGGTGCTCCAAGGCAACAGCAACAAGGTGGCAAATCATTTGGAGGAGGTTCAGGTGGTTTCGGGGGTCAAAATGGTGGAGCTCCGTCCGGCTCATACGGTCCTCCAGCTAGACCTTCCACCAGTTATGGTGCACCATCACAACAAGGTGGAGGATTCGGTTCAAGACCAAATACCGGATATTTAGCTCCATCTAAACCATCTTCGTCTAATTTCAACTCAATCCAAGGGTCCTCCGGGGGATTTTCGACCGGATCTAAGCCTTCCTCTTCTTATGGACCACCGAAATCTAACGGATTTTCTTCACAAGGCCCATCAAGCAGCTATGGCCCACCTGTACAACAGCAGCCATCAGGGACTTATGGAGCTCCGTCCAGACAAGGCCAAGGTGGATTTTCACAGAGCGGTGGAAAGAATTTCGGTATTTCTGCGGGTGTTACTTCTATAACTCAAGCGCCCTCTTCAAGTTACGGTGCTCCTCAACAACCATCCAGCAGTTACGGGGCTCCTCAACAACCATCCAGCAGTTACGGCCCACCAGTCCAACCATCTGTTCCATCTTCGACTTATCTCCCAGCTCAAGGTAAACAACAGTCATTAGGTGGTGGCAATTTTGGTAGCGATTTATCATCTACTTACGGAGCTCCAACTAAGGCCTCCTTGAGCAGTAGTTTGAACTCTATATCTGGGGGACGACCAAGCAAAGGTGGTGCAGTGACCAGCTACTCTCCTCCTCAACCATCTATAAGCTATGATATCTCATCTCAAATCCCTTCATCCAGTTATGGTGCCCCAACACCAGCAAGGCCGTCACAAAGTTATGGAGCTCCTTCAAATGTACCATCAACAGGTTATGCTGCATCCGGTCAACAACCTAGTGGATCTTATGGAGCTCCTCAAGTACCATCTTCAAATTACGGAGCTCCTTCACAACAACCCGGTAGAGGCTTTTCAGGTCAACAACCCACACCTTCCGGTAGCTATGGTGCTCCACAGACATCATTCCAGGGAAACCAGCCCACTTCCATTAAAGGTCAACAGCCTTCAACTTCTTACCTTCCTCAAACAGGAGGTTACAATACAGGTTCTCAACAGCCTTCTTCGTCCTACGGTGCTCCATCTCAGCCGGGACAGAATGGTGGCTATCCAACAGCTCCATCATCAAGCTACGGCACACCAACAGCTCCATCTAATTCTTACGGAGCACCTACTGGTGTTTCATCTGGTGGAGGATACAACCAAGGACCTAGTACATCTTTCACTTCACCGACTGCTGGTGGATACTCGTCTGCAGGAGCAACATCTCAACCATCTGGAAGTTACGGCGCTCCAAACCAACCTTCAACAGGTTTCGGTTCATCTGGTCAACCCTCACAGAGCTATGGAGCTCCTAGTCAACCTTCTTCTAATTATGGTGCTCCTGCCCAACAACCTTCTTCTAATTATGGTGCCCCTCAACAGCCTTCACAAAACTACGGTGCTCCTCAACAACCTTCACAAAACTATGGTGCCCCTAGTCAGCCTTCACAAGGTTACGGAGTTCCTAGCCAGCAACAAGGACAAAATTTCGGTGGTGCCAGACAACCTTCTCAAGGTTATGGTGTTCCCAGCCAGCAACAAGGACAAAATTTCGGTGGTGCCAGACAACCTTCTCAAGGTTACGGAGTTCCCAGCCAGCAACAAGGACAAAATTTCGGTGGTACTAGACAACCTTCTCAAAGCTATGGAGCTCCAAGCCAGCCATCACAAAGTTATGGAGTTCCCGTCCAGCAAACTAGCCAACCCTCTCAAACTTATGGTGCCCCTGGTCAGCAACCGTCTCAAGGTTACGGTGCACCTAGTCAGCAGCCATCTCAGAACTATGGAGCTCCTGGTCAACAACCATCTCAGAACTATGGAGCACCTGCTCAACAACCATCTCAGAACTATGGAGCCCCTGCTCAACAACCATCTCAGAACTATGGAGCCCCTGCTCAACAGCCATCTCAGAACTATGGAGCCCCTGCTCAACAGCCATCTCAGAACTATGGAGCCCCTGCTCAACAACCATCCCAGGGTTACGGTGCTCCCAGTCAGCAGCCATCTACCGGTTACGGTGTACCATCCCAAGGAACTAATTCATACTCCCAGACATCTGGTCAACAGGGTTACAGCGGTGGAGGCGGACAGGGTTCTTTTAACCAAGGAGGTAGTAGCTTCACTCAACCTGCTGCTTCTTACGGTCCTCCTGTACAGCAACAACAACAGGGATTCCAGCAGCAGGGAAAACCTGGTGACAGTTATCTTCCACCATCTAGCAATTATGGAGCCCCCTCCCAACAACCCCAGACTCCGTCGTCGTCATATAGTGCTCCAGGACAACAAAACAACAGAGGGCAAGGAAATAACCAGATTTCTGGCAAAAATTTTGAAGTTTCCTCCATCGTCCCTTCAATAAGTTTTGGACTTCCCACTCAGACGATATCAGGACAGTCTCAAGGATACCCGGGTTCAGGTCAGCCCCAGTCACAGTCTTACCTCCCTCCCGCAAACAATAACGGTGGATATGCTTACTGATCGGATTCAACTAAACGATTCGTCACTGTCGAAAACTACTGCCAGCAATTCAGAAAAGACTAGACTTGGCTTTTTATGGAAACCTGATATACTTACTCAAATTTAATTACTTTTAAGCTCTATCAAGATATAATTACCAGAGTAATGTATCATACTGTGATCAATTTCTGTATAAAGCCATTCTTAAGTTATATCCTTTACTCTTTTCAAATGATGCTCTTTTTTATCTCAAATGTAGTGGCATTTAATTAGTAGTATCTAAAAAATAATGATGAGATGTGCATTTTGAAAGTTACCATTGTGTGTCTTTGTAACTCAGTTACCAGTATTAGTAAGTGATAATACACTCTCAGTTACCAGTATTAATATAGTAAAATGTTTACAATTAACAAATAAAATATTTGTAAACTAAATGATAATTATTAAATTTAAGACAATGTGATGGTCAATCGCTTGCTGGAGTATCAACAAAAATTAGTTTCCTATATATTTATAAATGTAACCTTCTCTTACCTTTCTGCGGTATTGCAAAAAAAACCAATTTAATGCTTAAGATATATTTAAAAATAGATAAATACCTTTATTTAAAATGTAGTATTCAAGATTTGTGCCAAATATTGTGGATTATGAAGCGAAGAAACGAACTTTTAATTTATTTTTTGTACCAGTAATATAATTTTTTATATGTATTAACTATTTATGTAAATAAATTACCTTTTTTTATAGTATAACCTGTGTTTAATTACTATTCTCAGTAAAATACAGACGATAACTTTTGTATTCCTACCTAATAAAAATGTAAATTTTATGGGAAAGGTGATAAAGTTTAATATTAAGTCATTACTAAGCTAGATGGCAAATCAGAGCAGTTCTCTCGACTTTACTCACGAAATATGGTTTAAATTAAGACCAAGATGCTTCAAGAGTGGGATTTTTGATCCATAGACTTTTTGTCTGTTACTAATCTATAGGTTAGTGTACAATAAACAGTTTTTCTCTTTTTCAAGAAAAAGCTTAGCTTCCCGAATTAATAATATTAACTGCTTTGAATTATTCTTCCTGATAAAATCAGTTCCGAGAAGCCGAGAAAAAAAAATAATTTGTACAAAAAACATAATAGATCTGGAAATAATACATATTTTTAAAAGTCAAGGCGTTGCAGCGACATAGCTGATTCCAAAAAACTTTTTATTTCTTTATTTTTTGCCATTTATATTGTAAGGCTCTACCTCGTCAAAAATTCTTTTACATCAAATGGCTCGATATCTTTAATGAATTTACTAAATGAAGTAACAAGTAAGATGAAAGAAAAGTGTAGTTTTTGATCATTTTAAATTGTTTGCTTTTGGCTCTAGAAAACAAAAACTTTTCTTTTTAAATCTTCTTAAAAATAGCGTTTCTGGACAAAGAAAAGTGTTTGGGAATCAGCTCTTCAAGCCCAACTAAATGGGCCAATTTGCGGCACTGTAAAAAAAATACACCAATCCACAGGAAGTAGTTTGATTTTCACGAATTTTCAATTAATTCCCATAAATTTGCTCGGCTATAATAAACCTGCAACACTGAAATAAAAACATGATTTTTGGCGGATATCTCGAAAACCAAGATGTTCATTGGAACCTTTTATTCAAACGTCAAATTTCTTATATGAACCCGATTTAGCGTGCTTATGTTAGTGGTGAACCTACGTTGATGACATAAGATTAGTGTGTTATTATAATATTAGCTGTATAAAACAATCATATGGGTGATTCCAATTTAAAGTGCTATTTTGGAATTTAAAATTGGACTTAGACTGAAAATTTTGACAAAATTCAGGAAAAATTATGGAATGTTCTAGGACTAATTTCAGATATATTGCAGCATGTGGGACAGATGGGAAATATTTTTTTTAATTTTTAGGCCGGAATTAAGTTTATTTAAAACATGGTAATTAAGCCACGTGAATTACACATTTTCGTGCACAGTTGTTACATTTCACCCTTTAAGAAAATATTTTGGTCAGTAGTTTAAAATAAAAATCCAATTTTTTAAATAGCACTCTTAAAAGCCTAAACAATGAACTTGACTTAACTAAAACAGTTTTTGAAAATAGACTTTAATAACATGCACGGTAATTACGCTTAAAAGGGTAAGTAACTGGAAGAACAATCGGAATTAGCGCTAGCTCCCAACTGAAGGGTTCAGCTCACCCCCTATCAACTGTTGCTAGATATAAATATATATATATATATATATATATATATATATATATATATATATATATATATATATATATATATATATATATATATATATATATATATATATATATATATATATATATATATATATCAGTGTTGGAGCATTGTCAAAATCTCTCGCCACTTAAAACCTTCCTGCCTCAACCAGAGTAGGGTCACATATATATAATGTCACGGTAATTACATTATTTTAAAGGACAAACTTTATCTTGAAGTTCCGTTTAGTAATAATTTATTGTTTTTAATAACTAACACATATTTTAATCCTGGTTGGACCCTACTTCAAAATTATCCAATAAGTCTTTGAATAAATTTATTAATGTATGAGCTAGAGCAGGGGCGTACCCAGGATATTTTTTCGGGGGGGGATATACATGAATATTTATATAGTACCAACACGCAAGGGGGGGGGGGGGTGTCCGGGAAAAATTTGGAAATTTAGACTTCTTAATACTTTAATTTAACGCTTTTCTGAGCATTTAAAAAGTGTGAATACAACATTTGTAAGTGTGTGTCTACACCCTGGAGTTTAAGAGTGAAATACAGTCGGCCCTCATTATAACGAACTTTTTACGACGAAAATCTCTATATAACGATTTGTAAATGCAGTTTTCCCATTTTTTGGATTTTTGAGCATTGTGATGAAACTATCATCGCAGACGTCGTTCTGTGTTCAAACTAGGCATCGCGTGGCTCTATCATTGAAACGAGCGTATTGCTATGAATAATGAATATTAAGGAATTTACTTATCATGATTAATGTCATAGTTGTAGATAAGTGGAAGTATGTATTTATTTATTTTTTACTTCCTATATAACTACATGCCTAACGCCTATAACAATCTTAACCAATCGCAGTAGCTTTTAAACTATTATTATAAATTATCACTTCGCTACACAAAAACTTCTGCTTGTATCAAGTTGAAATTTTACATGCCTATTTCAATTGTACTATAGATGATGTGTATTAAGTTTTATTAAAATCGTTACGTTAGAACATAAGAAATCTACAAAAATGTTGCTTTCTCTATTTTAAAGGTTTAGATCTGTTTTTATAGTTTTCACGATCTTTATAACTTCATAGCCGTGTTGCTGTTGGTTTTAGTAAAAAACTATCTAAATAAAATTATAATTCGTCTCATCGAGTAGTTGATATTATAATCTTTTTCCATCCTGAAATTCCAATTTTAAATTTTATGTTCACGTTTACGCGAGCGTTGCGCGCGAACTCTTGGACGGATAACGTTGTCCAACGAACTTAGCCTGAGTATTAGTAAGAGGATCATGTATACCAAATTTCAACAAAATCAGTCAACTTTTACTCGAGTTATCGTCGGACTCGTAAACGTTACTGACAGACAGACAAACAGACAGACAAGATGCATAGTTTGTTAAATGTAAGAAGCTCGCTTCAATTAAAGCTAATTACATTTGCTACAACATCTCTCCCTATGGCTTTACCAGTAAAATGAGTACTTTCCTCGATTTCGGGGTCAAAAGATGACCAAATCTTAAAATTTCACTTTTTTTTGGAAAAAATTGCCAATTTTTGGAGGATTGTATCTTGGTAACTATATTGGTCGTACATAGCTGGTTCTGGCCTCAACTTGTAGGAAATTTACTCTACTTTAAAAACATAAATGAATTGTTTACATGAAAAGAAACTCATAGTTTAGGAGATAGATAGGAGAAGTGCGACAATTTCGAGTACCACAAAGTTAGCACAGATCTTTGGAAGCTGCAAAATTGGATATACACTACTGGTAGAGCTCCTGACAACATATTAAAAAATCAGAAGTAGCCGTTAGTTTGCGATTTTATCGATGTATAGTGTACTATTCGACTGGTCTTTATTTTAAACTGCTGGGAATTCTTTAAATACGCGGTATCACGCCAAAGAGTTTTTTTCATTTTCAAATGTTCGGTCGCTAACGTCTAGTGTAGGAGAATGTTGTTTGTCAATAAACTAAGGATCGCACGCTTGGCTTTCATTCAATAGACTATACTGAATATTAAGAAAATAGTTGATCATGATTAGATGATAATATGATAGTTACTGAAAGACAGACAGGATGCATTTTTATAATGTCGTAAGGTATAATAATAGTATTATTATTTACAAGAGGATTTTTTTTTTTTTTAATTTCGGGGGGGGATTGATCCCCCATATCCCCCCCCTAGGTACGCCCCTGAGCTAGAGTGATGTAAATAAGAACAACTGACTTAAGGACAGTCACGGTTGTTACAAAATCGCCTTTTGAATTTTTGTAGCGATTAAAATTAAGCGGCGCATTATTTTTTGCTTGGTTGTAGTCTTGTTAGCTTAACTGAGTTACCATGAAGAAAATTCCTGTCAATTATGTGAAAAACACTCCAGTCATATATTATCACCCATATACGACTTAAGTTGTAGCGTCTCGCTAAGGTGGCACTGGTAATCTGTCCAGGAGGTGATTGTCTCAAGATTTAATATTTCTGGCCACTTTTACATGCGTTTTATTTACAGCCCTTAAATACAATCAGAACCAAAAACCGTAATTTAGTGTCCGAAATATAGTAACTTGCCGGAGTAGTTCGATTTTCATGAATTGTCAATAAATTCTCTTAAAATTGCTCAGCTATATTAACCTGCAATACTAGCACCAGGTCTGGCACAACGTCACATTGTATCAAGAATATAGCAACCCACAGGAGGTATTCCCTAAATTTGATCGATCAGCTCTACTAAACTCTCCTGTGTACCATATTCCGGATACTATAGTAGGCTTTATACGAGTATTTGAGTGTTGCAGGTTTATTATAGCCAAGCAAATTTAAGGGAATCATTAGAAAATCGAACTACCTCCTGTGGTTTGGTATATTATTTTTAAAAAAATCGGTCCGAGACAACTCAGACAAACTTTCTCATATACGAGTTCATAATTACATAGCCCAGTGTGAACATTTTATCAAAATTTATCATAAAAATAACTTCTCCTGGGCGGGGAATCGAACCCGGGCTCTCTCCGTCCGCGTTTTAAGCTATTTTCTCAGGAACTAGATTTTTCCCGGGAAAACGGCTTATATCGTTGGATTTGTATTTCAATGGACTACATTTTAGAATTTTTTAATCAAAATCGTCGGAACCGTTTTCGAGAAATAATTTTTTTCCCGGTTTTTTTCAGAGTTTTTGGGGGGTAGCGCCCCCAAATTTAGAGCTAAAATTCATTTCTCAATTTCGCCTCGGGGTATGATTTTTCTGAACATGTATGCCAAATTTCGTCAAAATCGGCCCAGTAGTTTAGGCTCTAGGCGTCTGCACAGACGACAGACGACAGACGACAGACGACAGACGACGGACAGACATTTTTTAAAAACCACTTTTTTGGACTCAGGGGACCTCAAAACGTGTAAATCCATCAAAATCTCAAAATCGAATTTTCGCGCCATCACAATACTTTCTCTTTATATGAGAAAGTAAAAAATAAAAATGCCTTAATTGGCCCATTTAGTCCGGCTTGAAGAGCTGGTTCCCAAATACGTTTCTACGTATAACATCATCGATTTATTATTATATTTTATTATCAATTTTTCCCTTTTTTTTGACGTATGCTAATATTGATCAACTGTCATTTATTTCTGACATTTCAACAAAATAATTAAAATAAATACATTTTGAAATTTTATATTTTAATATTGAAGGTTGAGAACATTAAAACGTGTCAAAAAAAAAATGTTAATTTAGCGAAAACTGATATCTATAATCGATCAGTGTCTAATTATAACGTTTAATTCCACATCCTCATTTGTCAAATATTTTGCTGTTAAAAAATACTCTTCATCAGCCATAACCAATTCATCAATTTAAAAATAAAAATATGATATATTTTATACGTTTAGCGATATACATATTTCTGTATAAATCTCATTCATTTCCAGCTCTTTCTTTTAGCTAATTTTCAAAGAAAAATAAGCTATTGCAATGCCTTCAAAATTTTTGAAAATTTTCTCCTTGGAAAATCCGTTTTAGACAATTCCTAATTGATCCCTGAAATTTAACACGTTTGTATGTGTCACTCCAGACAATATCTCACGTTAGGATGCACTTAAAAAATCCAAACAAATTTTAAAATGTCAATGACATCAAAATAAAGGATGTCGTTGGCCAGAATTTTTGGAGTCCGTTTAGGGGTAAAATTGACAATTTACCGTCAAAAAAGCATTAAAACGTATTTTTGCCATTTTACCCCTCCCCCCTCATCTTATGAAAATATGACAAAAGTGTACTTAACAACAATTACTATACTATTAAAGAGCTTTCCAACGACATGCATCTTGAAGGGTTTATACTATTTTGACTTTTGTACCCCGTACCCCTGTGTACCAAATATTGTTTTTTCACCCATCCAAATTCTAAACCAAAATTTTCCTATATTATCATAAGCCAATAATACGCAGATTTCTTTGAAACTTTGCTCTTTAAGTCATGGTGCATAACTGGACTTTTTTTCGATCAATTTAAAATAATGAGCATATAAATTATAGCCAGGTATACTCGATTTAACAGGATCTGGCTACCTTCTGAAGCCGATACAATCATCCGGCAAAACTGAACAGTCCGTAGGCCTGCCACCTGAACCGGCTGCACACGGTTAAAATAACAACATCGAGGATTGGAAATTATAATTATAAACATTAAACGGGGAAAACCTTTCTATTGATTAACACAATTAAATTATTAGTGTAGAAACATGTCACCTTGCCGGGAATCGAACACGAAATAAATCACAGAGGATTTTCCATCTCTCAAGCATTCTTCTCCATTTTATTAATCCAGAGTATTAATATCAATGATAATAAGTAATTTTTTCTTATAATATTTTACGCTGGTTTATTATTTAGTATATTTTTTAACATATATTTGATAATATATTCGTATATTACGCTTAATTTTTTAATTTAGAGTTGTCTTATTTCATGCTAAATGTAATTATTTACCGTTTTTCGTGTACTAAACTCATTTATAATAATATTTTTTTACAACATGTTCTAGCGTTGACCTATTTCATGCTTTATTTAATATTGAGCAATTTTATATTTAACGCTAAATTTTATTATTTATTGTTTTCGGTTTTTATATTTTGAGTGTCTTCTTATTTAAGTTCTTTTCTTGTGATATTGATTTATTTAGTTTCCTTATTTTACTATGTATTTCTATAAAACATTTCTCTTAATTTTATTATTTCCCGTTTCTTTCTGCATGAAGAATTTTATTATTTCGATTTTTACTAATTTCACGCGGATATTATTTTTTTTCATCTTCTTCTTGGTCTTATTATACTGAAAAAAGAATTGAAAGTTTTTCTTTTTAACTTTACACTGTTTCATTAATAAGGTTATTATGTGGTCTTTTTTAATTATTGTATTTTTAGTGGTTTTGTCATTTAATGTTAAGCATTATTATTCAGTGGCTCATTTTAGGGGTTTGGGGTCATCCTAGAGAAACCCTTATGCTTTTTTTAATTCGTCCGTCCGTCCGTCGCATCTTGGAGTATATCTCCCGACCTACTGTAGCTAGAGATTTAAAATGCGGTATACAAGTTAAATTTTTTTGCCCTAAAACAGGAAAAATATTGCAAACTCAAACACTCCAAATTTCTTCCATCAGCCAGCATTTGCGAACTTATCGCAATATTTTATATTTTTTTGAGTGAGAACCAAATAAGTGCATACCTAAGATGCTGGAAGATATTATACACCTTGCTTTCCAAGTTTTGCTTTGCTCTCTGAAATCCAACTTTGTTTACATATTTTAGTTAATAAATAATGTAGAGTATATTATGAATTTTTATTGCCTTTGTCAATAAAAATTTAATAAAATTCATTTTTTTGTTGGCAAGTACTTGACGGGATTTTTATATTTTAATTTCAATTTATATTTGTTTTTAATAAATTCTTATTTGATAGTCAGGGTGCCCATAGGCAAAAAAGTCAAATATACATTATACATACTCTTTCCGAACTTCTTTGTATGGCTTGTTTAGCCCAAGTCTGACACCGTTTTCCTCTGTGATTTTATTTGGTTTTGGGGCGTTTTAGCGAATTTCCATTGGAAAAAATTCGCTAATAGAGCCACTGGCATGGCGGGAGTTTGAGCCGGGACTGTGGCCAAAATACGTTTCATGGGTCCCTGATCACGAAAAAATAGGTTTTACAAAACTTTATATATATATATATATATATATGTATATATATACACACACACATATACCTATATATATATATATATATATATATATATATATATATATATATATATATATATATATATATATATATATATATATATATATATATATATATATATATATATATATATATATATATATATATATATATATATATAGGTATATGTATTTCTAGCGGATTTCTTGTGAGCACGATAGCTCTCGAACGAATTGACGTATCAAAATGAAACCTGCACCGAAAAATCAAGCTCTTTGAGATGAGGATCCCCACGAAAAATGGGATCTTTATGACGTCATTAACACCTCCTGATGAGTCAGCAAAGATTAAAATAAATACAAAAAATCAAGTGAGGTATTGCTTCTTATGTTTATTAGGGTCCTGAATCCAAGTAATGAGTTACCATAGCGATTCGAATAATAATTTAATAATAATAATAGTAGTAATAACAACAATTTCTTGCGGATTTCTTGTGAGCACGATAGCTCTTGAACGAATTGACGTATCAAAATAAAACTTGCACCGAAAAATCAAGCTCGTTGAGATGAGGATCCCTATTGAAAATGGGATCTTTATGACGTCTTTTAACCCCTCCTGATGAGTCACCAAAGATTTAAGAAAATAAACAAAATCAAGAGGTATCGCTTCTGTTTTTTAGGGTCTTGAATCCAAAAACAATAATCCTACCGCGGGTTTCCGCAAACCAAGCGCAGTTTAAACCTCTTTGAAAGTACTACAATTATGTTTAACTAAGCATTATTATAAAAACCCTAATCTAACTAAATTATATCTTTTAAATTTTCTTAACTTAAATTAATCCACACAATTGTAGTAGATATGAAGGAAGTCTAAACAGCACAACATTGAACTACAAATTTCCAATGGAAATTCGCTCGGCTTGCGGAAACCCGCGGTAGGATTATTTCATTATTTGATCACCCTATAACTTTGACGAGTCAGACTGGAAAATCGGAAAAAGTTCTGCGTCAGACAATATTAAAATGTTGACTTATAGGGTTCAAATACTTGTGATATTAAGCTCGATCTTACATAATAATTTAGCTTAATAGTTTTTCTAGCCTTAAAGACGAAGTAGATTAGATCGGAAATTGACTTACTTTCAAATCATACCCACAGCCAATTTTATATATTTTCGGAGGCAAAGTCATAAATCAAACTAATTATCCGTTGGTTTTTCTTGCTGAAAATTTTAATTATAAATGTTTTGAGATGTAGTTAAACGCTTATTGAGATAAAGATGAGAAAAAAAAAAACAAATAAAAATAAAATTATAATATATTTTATTTTTCAGTATTTCTTTATTTGATACTATTATTTTATCTTTATACTTTATTACACAACATACATTTAGCATTATAATTTATTTATTTGTATATTTTATATAATATATATCTTTTTAACATTTTTTTTTTATCTATTTTCTATTATCCTTAATATGTATTACTTTATTGTAAACTACCAAATAAACAAACAATTTTTTTTTTTGGATTACATAAAAAATAAATAAATCACAAATAAAAAATAAACCTAAGTTACAAAAATACAACGTAAAATACAATTATTTTGGAAAATATACGATTTTTTTGTATAATTAACAATTTAACTATCTAAAAAAAAATATAATAAATAATTAAAACAAAAAAATAAAATTATAAATATATTATCTCTTTACATTTAATTTAAAATTATTTCTATTTATATATTTTACATGTATGTACAGAACTAAACTAAAAATTTCGTACTATCTTGTCGTTAAATATATTCAATCGAATTAAATATCTTGTTTTAGTAATTAATTAAAAATTAATATATATTACATGTTTATTAAAAAAAAAAAAGTAAATATACATACTCATACATGCGTATGTAGTGCGGAGAAAATACAAAGAAAACGCTTAATCCATTTATTGGTAAAACCACAATAAAGTTAAAACTGGTCGCTAGGATTGAATATTTTGTAATAGTTGTTACATATTTTATTCCAACTCATGACCATGGCCTTCAAAACGATGTGCGACATGCGATGCTGACTAAAAACTATTGTTTAGTTTTCTGTCATTTTTACCACCATCTTAAAATATTAAGAGTAAATTTTTAATAGTTACATATTATTTTCCTACTCTTCAAGAAATTTAAATTGATTTATAACATATCATGCTGACTAAAAACTTATTTATTAGTCGTCCACAATATTGGCCACCATCTTGAAAATATTAAATGTCAAATTTCCAAAACCTATACAATCGTCTCAAATGCTTCGATGAACTATGTGCCGAATTTCGGTCAAATCGGCCGTATTTTGACGCCAAATAACGCAAGACTAACAAACTTTTCGAAACCCAATTCTTTAAAATGAAGAGCCCACTAAGCTCGCTAAATAAGAGTCCAATTAATGTGGCTAAATGACTTAATACTAAATTAATATTATGATGAGCTGTTTAATATTAATTAGTAAGAGATAATGTCGTTTGGTCATAAGCACAATGGTTTTAAGCAAACGTAGAAATTACTTTCGTATTGGCGACTTTTCAACTCTTCCAAGAAAAAGCTATAATCAATAAATTCTTGGACTAATTATGCAAACAGTTATCAAAATGGGAATTTTTTATTATTACGTAAATTCTACATTAATAAGATTACGAAATAATTTTCGGATTATTAAGAATTTTTCGTTATTTAAATATGATAATTTGGTCAAAAATCAGTGAACTTGGCTAGCTGATTAGGTAAATGGCCGTCATTTGTGAAAAGGTATACCTTATTTGGAAACGGTCATAAACAGTAATGAAACGTGATAAACCTAATTACTAAATTGGTCATAATAAGTATATTGTGTTGGACAATTAAGTAAACGGGCTTAACACAAATTCTTTTCCATGCTTAAACCGTTTTTATTTATTTATTTCTTTTTTTAAATCATAAACCAATTTTAACTATTTAAAATTGATGTTAAATAATTATTTAATTTTGACCAATTCATTATTGTGGCTTTAAAAATACACAGATAAAGCTTTTATTTAAATAAATATTTTAGTTTCACCATAAAAATTTCAAAACATTTCCCATCTAAAAAAAAAAAAAATAACGTTTATTTTATACATTTACATCTTTAATAACCCAATTTAAGAAGCTCCAAAAGAATAATGATAATTAAATAAAACATAAATTGAACAAAATATCATACATTATATGAACCACAATGTTAATTGTTTTGTTAATACATATGTTGATTGTGCGCTGAAAATAAATAAATAAATAAACATAATAGTCATAAAAATAAATTATAAAAAATAAACTAACAAAATACGTATACAATCCTTTCTATCTACTAATGTTACATTTATTGATTTTTTTCTCCAAGAAAAAGTAAAATTATAATATAAGGGCAGTTTTATATATTTCTTACTACATCAAATTTATAATGCCACTACAATATTGTTTTTAGTTGATTCTCTCATTTCACTTTCTTATTTCTTTATTATAAATTATTATATATTTATTACGTTTATACATCTAAAAGTAGGCTATTATTATATTATGTAAACATATATAATATTTCAAACATTTATATTTTATTTATTAACACAATTTTATTTTACTTTTTTTTATGTTTTCTTGTTTGGTAACTATATTGAAAGCAACACTAAAGCACTTTTTTTTAAAAAAAGTTTTTCCTCACGATTTACAATTAAATAATTATTTATTTTGGATAAATACATAAAAATGAAACTAAAAATAAATAAAAATTAATGTATTGTCTTCCCAAACTTGTCATGTCATTATTTATGTTTATGTTGCTTGCAGATCACTTTATAATATTAATTATGAATTTATTTTAGGAACAAACTTCAAACTTCATATCAAAGTAAAATAAAAACCAAACAGCCGTTAATATGCATCAGATTATTTATCTCAAAACAGCTGATCTTTAATACAAAACCGATTACGATCACTTTAGTTGGTCATTATCAGTAAACTGAATAAGTTCCCATATGATCGAAACTGGTTTGTATTAAACATTAGCTAATTAATAAAAACTGGTTTCGACTACTTGTTTATCATCAATGAACTGAATAAGTTCCCTTATGATCGATACTGGTTTGTATTAGCTAATGTTTAATATAAACTGGTTTCGACCAAAACAGATCAAGTTGATGATCAATAAACTAAATAAGTTAATTTTTAATCGAAACAACTTTGTAATTAAAATTAGCTTCAATAAGCTGATCAATTTCAATTATTGAATATTAAAACCTCTGAGTAAGTTCCAGAAAATCTCGATTTAAACAACTTTAATTTTTATTTTTTTCTATACAATTACAATAGTAATTTGTTCTAGTGTAGGACGGTTGGATCAGCCAAATAATGCATCTTTCAGTCCAATTTATTATTTGTGTGGAACATGTGCCACTAAGTGGGAATAAAAGCCACTTATTTTATTGTTGAAATGATATTGGAGTGAAAGCTTCAACCCTCTCACACACACTTATCCTTTATTATCTGTTATTTTTGAAGAACTAATGTCAATATGATTAAAAAAATAAATAACATTTATAACAAACAAAACTCTTTGTTAAAATTATTAATTAAATTTAACATTTAATAATCCAAAATTTTTTCCCCCAATTTTATTCAACTCCAGCTCCTTTGTTATAAGATAAGTCAAGCATTCATTAATGTATCAAAATACAATAATTGATTATTTAATTAACTATGATCAATTGATCAATTATTGTATTAAATACATTAAACAATTACTATATCATAAATCGTATTTTAAAATTATTTTCCAATAATTTAACAACCCGATATTTACAGATATGTAATAAAAGAACAAATTTATTTATTAACTGTTAATAAATATATAACAATTAATTAACAACTCGTAAATAATTTATCATTTATAAACAATTATTTAAAATTTAAAAATGAAAAGTAAAAAAATTAAAATTGATGGAATTAAACAAAACGATATAATAAATAATGTTATAATATTATACTTACAACTAGTCAAATAAATATTTCAAATTAAAAAAAAACCAACTATAAAAACTATTATTTGGTATTTTTATTTCTTTTAAATGTTTCTAATTATTATAAACTGTATATTTTACATAAACATATTTCATTAAACACAATGAAAAAATAACAAAAACAAAACTTACATTATAACTAAATAACATAATAAAGAAACAATATACATACACATCAGTTTATTATTTTATAAAATTTGGAAAAAATAACGTTTTTTCAATATTTGAATTCAATTTTTTTTTTTTTTTTTACACAATTTAATTAAAAAAACATAAAAGTTCAATTAACAAATAAAATATTCAAGTTAAAATTGTAATACTGATTTTTTTTTTTTTTTTTTTTTTAATCTGGAAATTTTTTTTCTTTTTATTATTAAAACATGAAAACAATAAAGATAAAACTGAAGTAACGATTAGTTTTTAACAATAACTTCTTTTAAACATTTTAATAAAAAAAGGCATAGGCCATATTTTGATATGTTTAGTTCCGGCCTACTATTGGCTCTATATTTCCTACTTCATTTGTTTGGTGATTGTATTTTGGACCTTAATATTATATTATTTTTATTCGTTTACAGATAAAAATAGTATATTTTGATATGCTATTTGTTTACAGATAAAAATAGTATATTTTGATATGCTATTTGTTTACAGATAAAAATAGTATGTTTTGATATGCTCTGTTCATTTGTGAAATTATATTATTTCAGCCCCTGTTTTTTAACTGTTTAAAATAAAAATTAATTTTTACATTAATTTTATATCTTCTTGATTCTAATTTAACAAGTAATTATAACAAAAAAAAACATTGTTTTTTTTTTTAAACAATATACATTAAACTTACAATTTCAAGATAATATGAAACATGTAATAATTTAGTTAACTAGACTCCATCCTTGTTTATCTAAATTTAGTAACAACAACTTAAATTTTCAATAGGAACCTACCCTCAAGAAAACATCTAGATTTGAATAAAATATGACAATTTATTTCATTTTGATAAAGATGTGTTTATGAGGCAAATCTCTCTTTTAAAAAAATGAAATTGTAATTATTTATATCCTTTACATTTGAGTGGAAATACCGCTTAGTGAAGGGAACAAATCTTAAGATAGACTCTTCCAGAATCGCACATGCGCAGATCTATTCCCATCTTCCATTTACTCTAAACCTACTCTATTTAGCTTATTTTTTTTTTTTATACTTTAAAACGTTAATTTATAAAATTGTTCAATAGATGCAACGTCACCTTTCACTAACCATTGCGATGAGTGCTTCGAAAAAATAGTTTTATTTCCGTGGTAGGCTGTGAAATAGTAACTTTAGAGCCTAAAAGACATAGCTAAAATCCATTTTTTCATTGCATGGACTTAAAAAATCTTTTTATTACTCCTAGCTGTAAAGAAAAAATCTTTTACGTCCTAGGAACTAAAAGATTTTTTATGTCCGGCGGGTAGTTGTCAAAACTTCCGTTAGTACCGCTGCAGTCTTTGTAGAAATGCTTCTAGTACGATTAAAATCCGCTAGATGTCAATGCGTTTTATTTGTCTTTTCTTATAGTGTAACCTCTTTTTAAGGTTTCTTTTTTTTAAATCTTTAGTATGTACTAATATTTGTCATTATTATATTGATTATTGATTAATATTTAATGTTTTTTCATTAAAAAATAGAATATGTTCACGACTATGAAGTGTTCTTTCTTTACCTTTTATTATTGCTGCGGTAAAGAAAAAACTCACTTCACAGCCTAGTAACATAATATACTGTTACCCTCCAAGGAATCGAATACAGTTCTTAAAGATTTGGATTTTTAATTCTAATAACTTTTCTTAGCAAACATTTAAGATAATGATTTTTGTTACTAAAAGGTTAAAACTTACTACTATCACAACTTTTTTTTTTATTCGATAAATCTTGTCATATCCAAATGAACTTTTTTGCTAATTTTAAAAGATTATATTTGCAACCTTCAATTAGATAAATTATTCGTTGATTCCAATTTTAAAATTAATTTAACTCGAGTTCAAACGACGAATGTCCTTTTTATTAGTTATACTATTACGTTAGAAGTGTTTTAGGTTATTATTTGAGCAAATCAGGTGGATATTCGGGTCAAGTGTTGGGGTCGATATGCTGCCCCCACCCCCAACCTAGTCTGCTTTAGGTTCCGCTACATATAAACCTCGAGAGCACTTAAGAAATCTAGTATCTAACAAAGAAATATATGTATAACAATATCGACACAACGTATGTATGCGAATAGGGCTCAATGCTTCAAGTGACATTGTATAATCAAGGTTGCGTATACAAACAATACTTTCAATTTTCTATTATGAACACATTTTGACATTTTCATGTTTAGGCTGTGCTACATAACTCGAAAAGCGTTACTAAAAAACGTTACCCGGTGTATCAAGGAGTTAGAAAGGTATAGGAGGTGTGCACAGTCTGTCTCCAGCTGTTACCTCCCTCCACCGCACGTCATAGGGCCTAAGAAAGCCGAAAAGATTTATACGTGTGACAGGGAGTTAGGAAAGCACAGGAGGTTGCCATCAACTCTCAGCTCTCTCGGCCTACCTAGTATGAAGGCACATTAACAATTCGTAGAAGGCGGGCAGGCGCCTTTAAATGCAGTCGTTTGTAATCAAGCCGGTGTGGAAATAAGAATAAAAATTATCTTCCATCTACTTTTATCAATTACTTGAATAAAGTATCGATTTTATTTCATTTCATGTCGGTAGTTCACGCAGAGCGAAAACATGAAAATGTCTCACTGTCTTGGGGACTCGTATGCAAGAAGTATTTTTTATTAATTTAATTAGTGTATGTGTGATTTTACCTCACAATTGAATTAGAATTTATGAGTTAAATAAATGTTGCTAATTCTATTTATCATTATCATTCAAATCGATTTTTAAAGCTGTAAGATCGGTACGGTAACTGCTTATTAGGGTGTACAAATAGAGACCGCAGATCTGGTCCACTCAATATTCTGGAAGATATGGATATAAGAAATAAAAAAAAACATATGTGCGACACTCACGCATTAGATGTGAAACTTAAGTTCAGCGTAGTGGTCATCGTAGTGGTCAGCGTACTGAACTGCAGCTTTAGAGGTCGGTGAGTAAATTATTTCGCCTACTACTTCGATGGTTAGAGACTTTTTTGACTTTTTAGAGACGGTGGTTGATAGATTTTTTACTAGTAATTTAATTGCCAGCTAAGTCATCAGTTGATTTACCTGTAAAAAATGATTCACTTTGACGAGTCTCGAATCACAAACTTGGTTTCATCCATCCCAATTCACTCTACCGCGGATAAACAAGTTTCACTTAAAAAATGTAATAAGAATTAGATAAGAAATATAAGTTGAAAATGTTTGCCTCATGATTTAAATATTCAATGTTTGTAACATTAAATGATTGATTTTAATGAAACAGAAGAGCGGAACTCAGCTAATACTGTCTTTTTGTGTAATGTTCCGTATTACAAACGTAGATAATAAATTATTTCTGGAATGAAAATTAAAGTGACAATTATGGATTCGTTGATTCAATATACATACATGTGTTTCTAAAAGGTTTCTCGTCCAGGTGGATGGTTTGTTTCTACCTAAAGCTGAGTGTTGGACAGAGGTTTGTCCGGTACGACGGCCCCGACAGTCACACCTCTCTTCTTCAGTTCGGCGAGGTCTAACGCCGGGTCGTCGTCGTCCGTTTCCAAAGCCGGATTAATACGTCCGTTCATCTCGTCCGGTCCGAGTGCTCCCACCGCACCGTCTCCAGTACTACCGTACAATTTACCCATGGTAGTAGCTGTAAGAGCCAGTTCACCTTCCGCCGGTTCACCCACTCTAACGACGTCTTCCGGTATATTAACGACGCAACGGAACAAGTCGTAACCTGGTGCTAAAGTCCCACTCTCGAATATATGCCTGCAAACAAAAATAAACAAATGTTATGTAATGTTACTTAAAAATTAAAAGTATTTAAAGCTAGACAATCATTTTGTTTCCACGATGTCTACAAGTATTTTCAGTAGCAGACGTAATTGAAGCATTGCATTGTAAAGTTCATAGCAATTACAAATTAAGTAAGTTGCGCAAGTTATATTAGTTCATGCTATTGCCAAAATACTTCAAGCTTGAATTAGCTTTCTAAATTTGTTTGAAAGCATTAAGAAGAATAATCTGATTAGGGAACATATAAACATTGCCATTATTAAAGAAAAAAAGGTTATTTTTTTAAAAAAAAGAAAAAAAGTACCGGTGTGGAAATCCCACACATGACTTCCATGAAATGTTTTGGATGAAAAGTTTCTTTTTCAGCAGTTTCCACTTAATCACAGCTTATTCATTCATAAGTCTATAAGATTAATTTAATAGCTCAAATAACCAAATCTAAAAAAGCCAAAATTTCAATATGATACTTTTATGTTTCATTTTTTGGTGCTTATACTCGATATTTGGTAATCATGCTAGTATTCATTCAAAAGTAGTCTACAAGCTGCGTATTTTAACGCAAAAATTATTTGGATACGATCAACTGGACGGACACAAAGGCCCAAAGAATTTTTTTTTATAAAAAACACTGAAATGCCAATATCTCCCAAACCGCTTGTCCGAATGTGCTCAAAAATTATAGGTACAATAAACCATATAAGACACATATATATCCCAATGGAAATTGAAATAAAAAAAGCCAACTGAAGTTAGCGTCGACAGACCGATTTCGTGCTTAAGTGACTGTAGCTCCAAAACGTCGTGAGCTACGATGTTAGATCAGTTTTTCAGAAAAAAGTTCTATAAATGCCACAAACCGCATCTCAAATACAATGTCTTCAAGCGATGTTATAAAGGTTTAAGTTCGTACGAACGAACGAACGAACGTACGTACATACATACGTACGCGCAGACATATGTATATGAAACGGATTTTAATACACTGGGTTCGTAAGACCCCTCCTTCACAGAGATCTCGGAATCACGTTTTGGAGGATATTACCATACTTCCATTTTCATGGAAGTAAAATCTAAGGGTTCGAATTCTTAACCCGAAAGACTTCCTTATAGAAGGGTCCATCGAGCAACTTATGTGTAAATGCCCTTTTGAATTAAGGACGGGAGGAGATGGGCACTAGACACATTCACTTGATGAGGCCATCAGAGTGTCACACATCCCACCTTCTTAAGATGTCAACCATCATCTGATACTTTAGTAAAGGACTTGGTTCAATATTTGAGTTAACGAGTACGCTAACCACTTGGCTACACCCATCCTAAGGAAGGATTCAAAATGCTTTTGGGAGAAACGTAAGTTTGATGTTAAGACGCATTTGAAAGAGCTTAGGTGCGTTAAAATGACGTTAGTCAGTTCATATAGATAGTAAGAACATAATACCATTAAGTTAGAGAGAGATGATATAGATTGTATCGATCTGGTAGTTAATTAGGCAGTTCTTTAGATTGTTACTCCCCTTATAAAAATAACAGATGGAGTAACAATTAAATGAAGGTGTACGGAATGTTCTTCTTTGAACTGTTACTCCCCTTACAAAAAAACTATCGCTTATACAAGTATCGAACTCAAACTTCTTTACGAGTAATTCCGTTAATTTCGCTTCAAAATCTTTCACATGGACGAGTCTTGAAACACAAACTTCGTTACACGATTTCGTTTCATCGAAGCTAATTTACTCTAGCGCGCCTAAAGAAGTTTCACTTCAAAAACAGAAGTGTGAGATTCCTTTGTCCAAAAGTACATTGAACTAAACTAAACATCCCTTTGTCTCAATAGTTATTTAGTTAATAGTCATTCTAAAAAAAATAAAAAATAAATAGGGGAGTAACAATCTAAAGAAGTACCATTAATTAATTGTATTGATTCATCATTTGGACTAAGAGTAGGGTTAGCGCACCGAAATGCTTTTACTCGTAATATAGGGTTAGATTATAGGGAACTTGCTTAGTTCTAATTAAAAGCTTTTGTTAACACTATCGATGCTTTATAAATATCCGATTACTTCAAAATACATACTTAGTGCCGTAGGATACTCCGACTAGAGTAATGAGTGATAGAAGCATGGCCATCGTCCTGAATGGGAAGAGTTGGCGTTCACCGTCGTAACCTGGATAATGGATGAGAGGATCGAGTCCCAGAAGAGGCTCTCCTCCTGTGAATCTGACTAAGGACGCCACGATGTACGCTGACAGAGATCCGTACGTGTTGCAATAATCCTTGAAATGCACCACCATCAACAGCTGAGGGAACAGGATCACGTACACAAGATCACTGCACATGGACCTGAAACCATACAACATAACATCGTGTATCTTCAAATATAATCCTTATCGTTAAGGATTACCAAACAAATTGGTTGTATTGACCAATATTTTGTGGTAATGAACATGATGAAAATTAACACTTGAATAAAACAAAAGTGGTTCAATCTAATAGTTATTTACGCACCAAGGGAGTAAAGTAAGTGATTGAACCCTGAGCGATGAAGTTGGTTCCTGAGGCGATGCCGAGGGATCCATAACGTTCACTCCCGAGGCGGAGCCGAGGTAGTTAATTATCGCGAGGGTGCAAGTGATTTTTACTCCCGAGGTGCAAGATTTTACCTCCAGAAGGGAGAAAAAGCAATAAATCATCCTTGACTGCTTTGCTTCGTGTACGATATCACCGGGAATGTTTTAAAACAGTTCATCAAGGTCCAATAAGTTACCTTCCATGATCATTCCTTATTTATCTATTTTACGTAACTTTATATTTAAATAAAAACGAGCAAATTTAAAAAAAGTTCTAATCAATTTAACTAAAAACAACACAATTAATAGAACATTTACTCAAAACAAGGAGCGTTTTAAAACAAAACAAAGAAATATTTAAAAACAGCCGATTGCGAGTCATGTTTGTAATAAACAGTGTTGCCAACTTAAATCTTCGTAAAATCCGTTTAAACGCAGTTCTTTTACTAGAATTAAGTTGGCTGCACTGAATTTACAGGGTTATGCCATAACTCCCTGCT
Source organism: Gerris lacustris (assembly GCA_951217055.1). Taxonomy (NCBI): domain Eukaryota; kingdom Metazoa; phylum Arthropoda; class Insecta; order Hemiptera; family Gerridae; genus Gerris; species Gerris lacustris. The sequence goes on along the minus strand of OX578281.1, from coordinate 1,496,222 downwards.
ATAACTGCCTGTGGCTCGGCCAGGCAGTTAAAACACTTAACACCCTAAAAACCAGGCAGTTCAGTTAACTTCTTCTCCCGCCTGGAGGTAATATATATATTTGTCTAACCAAAAAACTATATAGACAATTTTGTAATTGTTGTGACAATTTAGTCTATATATGAGTGTCACTGAAGATAGTGGATAGACTGAAACGATCGTCTGATCGTTTTATAGGTAAATTGTGGTTAAATATACATTTCAAATTGAACAATTCGTGTTTTATTCAAATGATAATTTTCATCATAAGGATTACCTTTGAAACTTTTTCATCAACACAACTTTGAAGCAGATTTTCATCCCATTGTACCCCTCGATTGTCTTGATTTCATGGTTAGTGTGGATTTGCAATTTACTTATCACCATTGTCCCCATCTATGGATTTAAGTGATCATGGTTAAGGTTAAGAAACTCTTAACCATGACAGTATCATTGAAATTACTCACAGTATTAACTAAAACATTTAGGGGGATATAAATCCGGAAGTCTAAATTTCTCGAACAATTTTTTCCCATTTACAGAAACAATAGTACATAAGATAAAAAGATTAGGTTTCCACCAATTCACATTTCACTCTCAACCAGTCTTTTCTTTATTCAGATAAAATACCACTGATTATGATTTTTTTTTCTAGAGGAGGGTCTTAAACGTATTTTAATTTTTTTTTATGAATATTTCAGTTTCAATTTGAAGACCAAGTAAGAAATATTTAGCTCAATTTGTACCAGTACAAGTTATAACTTATACACTGTGTAAGTCAACTACCAAGCCACCAAGGAAGCAGATAAAGTATTTAAAGCTGTTACATTGTTTATTAACGACGTAGCTTAATATGTTATAAGTAGTTATAAATCTTATTGTCATCGCCAATTAGATACAGGGACAGGGTTATTACAATTGATGTTCCTGATTTCGATTGAAAATATTACTGGATTATTATGTTTTATGACTCTTCAGTTGGTACCACTGGAAAGAAAAACTCACAAATCATTATTTTGTTTACAGTGGTTTATATTGGTTTGGGTTTGGGTACGTATCAGCTGTTTGTTAAGATTGTTGTCAGTGTTGTGTAATGGCTGAATTTGAAGACAGGAAAGCTTTTTGTGTGTTGGATTATCACCTTAACCAATCAGTTACTAGTGTGCAACGTCACTTTAGTACCAGATTTAATGAAGATCCTCCTAGCAACTACTCTATCCGCAAGTGTTACTTATATTTTAAGAGAAATGGCTGCTTTTGTAAAAAGAAATCAACTGGAAGGCCGTCAGTGAGCAATGAAGTTGTAGAGCAGATAAGGGAAAGATTTACGCGTAGTCCACACAAATCTACTGTTAAATACAGCAGAGAACTTGGTATACCACAGCCAACACTTTTTGAGTTCTCCTTAAAATGTAACCATTTTATTTCTTTGTATGATAAATAAAACTACATTTATGTACGCTTGAAATCATGAACATCATTTGTAATAAGCCTGTATATAAGAATACCATTCTTATAAATTGTAACCTGTATTACCAACTAATTAACCTTCTCTAATTTGACCAAGGATCTTATATAAAGGGGATAGAGGGTTGAGGCAAAAAAGTGACCCCATGAAGATATGTAAAATATTAGCTCCAATGGGACAAATTACCTTCCTCTTGGTTATAGGTTACCAAGAATTTGTTTATAGTTGTCAGGTTATAACCTGTTAAAAAAGGTAATTTGTCCCAGTTCAAAGGTCGTGGAGCATGCGCAGTATGATTTTTTCTCCAATTTCTCTTACCTTCATGGGGTCACTTTTTTGCCTTAAACCCCTTCTTAACATTACATCCGCTTTATATAAGATCCTTGAATTTGACTTGGTCCGTAGGCTTCCGCGGGTAGATTCGTCATAAACAGCTTGGGTTTCCGGGGAAATCCGCGTCACGAAGGGGTTGAAGTCCTTGGTTTCACTTCCACTACTAGGAGCATCTTCAGGGGTGTGCATCCAGGTGTTGACTCGAAGCAAACACAGGATATACTGAGAAAACGTTGGATTTCAACCCCTTCGTGGCTCTCTAATTTGATCATGATCATCAACTATTATTACAAATCGCCGTTTGTGAATCGTGATAAATTAATAGTGAAGATGATTCCTAATTCAGAGATATCTAAATTTCAAAGACTACTGCAGTGATACTTACCACAATCCATAAATGGATGGAATGGTGAGAGCCATTATAGTGGAGAGGATTCCCACCACAAAAATAGAAACCCTCATCACCCAGATAATCTCCATTTCAGATGCCTGTAACAAACAAAAAACATTTCATAATTAGTCTTCATGTGTAATTACAACTTCCATATAAAACGTCACTTATTTGTGAGGTACAAACTCTATGGAAAAAAAGGCAATTTGTGTAGCAAACAGCTTCCTCGCATATTATTATTTGACGAACAGTCACATATATGGATTTGTTTCGATTCCCTGTGAAATCACAATTATTTTTTGAAATCGGTTAGCAGACGGTTAAAATTAATTTAGGATCATCTGTAGCCAAGTTTCATATATATGTATTCCAAATTTCTTCAAAATCGGAAGATTGCTTTCGAAGATATACACGTAGGTGGTAATGAAACAAAGATTATGTGGAAGAGAAAGGAATTGGAGTAGAAAGTTGAAACTAATATGGAACTAACAATGGACTAATTATCACCTACAAACGAAATTTAATTAAAATCGTACAAAAAGTTTTCAAGGAATCGTAGTAAAGTTGAGCGATAGACAAACCGACAGCCATTAGAACAAAAATTATGTTCTCCGATGTCTGAAATGGATGTTCTAGAATTTTTTAATTCGGAGACAAAAAATATTTCGTCCTTCTTGTGCTTGAAATTTTGATAATTTTTTTTTTTTTTTTAAATTGTAATCTATTAAATACCAAATTTAGCAATATATGTCACTTCCAATCAAAGAGCATTCGGTACTTCTTTAAATTGTTACTCCCCTGCGTTGTTTTAAAATATAAATTAATGACTAAATAACTTATTAAAGCAAAGAGATTTTTAATCCAATGTACTTTGGGACAAAGGAATATCCCACTTCTGTTTTTATAAGGTGAGTAACAGTCTGAAGAAGAACATTCCGTACACCGTCTTTAGATTGTTACTCTCTTCTGTTTTTATATAAGGGGAGTACCAGTCTAAACAAGTGCCGAACCCAAAGAACATTTTTATGAGGACATAGGGACATAGGGAGATTTGTTAATAGCGGAAAATCTGAGTTCAATTCCTCTCGGAGTAGGAATATTACTATGAATCTTAATATAATGTTCAATTATTATTGGCACTGAAGGAATGAAAAGGTAAATTATAATGAATTTGAAAAGTCAATGTTATGAGAACTGAGTTAGATTATGTAGCTGATACTCGTGGTCTCGATGGCTCCTTCTCACGCCATCATTAATCCTGTAATGTTCGATAAGATATTTTGAGTACAAATCTAACCAGAAATTAGTAATAAAAGTCCCGCTAGATGCTTAAAAAAGTATAATTTATTACATTGATTTTAAAGATACAATTTGTCAATGAACGTTATCTACTCAATTAATATTTTATTATGAATGATTTTATCATTGAATTATGTCCACATTTTATAGTAATCGATTATTATTTTATTTGTTTATTGAAACCTAACACATAAATAAACAGGGGGAATTTATAAATTGTATTAATTAATAATGTATACTAGTAGTTATTCATGATTCGTCCATTCTCTAATTTGTATTATCTATTATTAGATATAATTTTATTAATGAAACCTTTTTCTCATTACGATTAGTTTTGAATTTAGACAGAAAATAACGAGCAATGAAGCGATTTAATATAAAACAAAAGCAGTGGAGAGCTGCAATATAATTATTTACTCTTAATAGGATGTGAACACATTTTATTAATCTAAAGTTTTAGGGACAGAGACATGTAGACGGACAAAATAAATTGATTATAAGGGTCTGTAGTCTATGTCTATATGTCACATAACACACAATAATGTCACATACATTATTGAACATTATGTTAAAATAATGCTTCCCCGTAAGGAATAGAATCTCCACCTCCAGCCATCAGAGATTATTAAGGTCTTTGTCGGAGACTATAGATTCAGGGTTTCCCTATCTGTGTGCCACGGCACACCAGAATAAAATGCAGATTAATGTATATATATATATATATATATATATATATATATATATATATATATATATATATATATATATATATATATATATATATATATATATATATATATATATCCAGAATATATACCACAAGTGGTCACTTTTGTACCATTTATTAATGAAAAAATACATGTGGTGTCGCGGGACACCCGGTAGGAACGAAGTTCCTTACATTTTTCATTAAATATAAATTATAAAATCACACTGCTAAGTACGTATACTGACTAATGGCGGAGTTAGAAAAGAGACAAAATTAAAAGTAACTAATTATTTGTACTTTGCAGATTTAAGGCAAAATTAAAAGAAAATCATTATTTGTATAATTAAAGCAAGCGTCTTACTATAAATACATATTGAATATAAGAAAAAAGTTGATCATGATGAGTTTATAGTTAAAAAGTATGTTTGTTAAAGGAGTTTGGATTGAAATAGGACTGTTTTCTACCTACCCGGCCTATTAATTTAAAATATTATAAAATATATCTCTTCCCTAGTCTAATGCTTCTGCTTGAATCCGGTTGAAATTGTACTTTAGACAATGTGTAAGAAGTTTGATTAAAATCGTTTCATTAGAACGGAGATATGGGTAAAAACGGTGTTTTCTTTATTTTAAACGTTTGGGTCCACTTTAATAAATTTAGCGATCTTTATAACTTCATAGCAGTGTCGGTGTTTGTTTTATTAAAATAAATTATTTATAAAAGTTGTTTGTCTCATTAAATAGATGAAGTTAGCATTTTTTCCCGTCCTAATATTCCAATTTTTAATTTGAAGCGTACGTTTACGCGAGCGTTGCGCGTGACGCTTGGGTGGATAACGATGTCCAACAAACTCAGCCTAGGTATTGGTAAAATGAACATGTGTACCAAATTTCAACCTACTCGGTCATGTTTTACTCAAGTTATCGTCATCTGTAGATTTCATCTACTGTGACGCTTGGTTGCGTAACGGTGATTTTGAGACGGTTATTTTGTGACTGTGATTTTGGTCGTTTTTTTTGGATTCACTCCCGGGTTCCAGAACGTGCCATAAGGAACTTCGTTCCAAAAATCTATTATTGAACAATTCTTGTTTTGCAAAGACCTCCCTGAGACCACAAGAGGCCAAGACATTTTTAATTTAGTTCATAAGTACTTTGAAAAAATACAAAATATCATGGCAGTGCTGTTTAACAATCTGCATTGATGGGTGTCCAGGGTCCACCCATGGCAGGTCACATGACGTTTTTCATTAGGGGGGATATTATGTCCCCATATTATTCAATATACAGGGTGGTCCAAAAGTCCCCCCCCCCCCTCTTAACTTTTGAACGGTTTGAGATAAATTAATGAAACTTGGGGAATCTCTACCATGCAAGGGGAAGTTTGTTTTCATGCAATCACCCACAAGGGGCAACCACCCACTTTGCCCCCAGGCTACCCAACTTCAAAATTTCATATTGGAGTGTATATTTTTGATAGCATATTTGGATTCTACAGTGAAAAATAATAAACTTTTACTTACAACTTTTTTTTCTATTCCCAATATTTTGCCCCCTATAGGTGGGCAAAGATAGCAAAATTACCCTACCGATAATACGTTGTAAAATCTAAACGGTTAGACATAAATTAATGAAACTTAGGGGATCCGTACCATGTAAAGGGAAGTTTGTTTTCATGCAACCGCGCTGTAGGGGCAACCTCCCATTTTGCCCCCAGACCACCTGACTTCAAAATTTTGTCCTAGAATGTATATTTTTGATAGCAGATTTAGATTCTACGGCAACAAATAAAAATATTTTAGATCAAAATTTTTTTTCTACCTCTAATATTTTGCCCCTTATGGGGGAGGGGGGGGGGGGGGGGGCAAAGGTATAAAAATCGTAGATTCCAGCGCCTGGAGGCAAAATGGAGGTTGCCCCTAGTACGCGAGTGGCTGATTAAACACTTCCCTTTACATGGTACAGATCTCCCAAGTTCCATGACTTTATTTCAAACCGTTTAGATTTTATAACGATGTAAGTGTTATTTTTTTACTATTTCGGAAGGGTTATTTTGCTATCTTTGCCCCCCTGTAGGGGGCAAAATATTGGAGAAAGAAAAAATAGTTTCAAGTAAAAGTTTATTATTTTTCACCGTAGAATCCAAATATGCTATCAAAAATATACGCTCCAATTTAAAATTTTGTTGTTGGGTGGCCTGGGGGCAAAGTGGGTGGTTGCCCCTAGTGGGCGATTGCATGAAAACAAACTTCCCTTTGCATGGTAGAGATGCCCCAAGTTTCATTAATTTATCTCAATCCGTTCAAAAGTTAAGAGGGGGGGGGGGGGAGACTTTTGGACCACCCTGTATATATTTTTCATGAAGAAGTGTGACAGAAAGTCAAACAAATAGACGGACAGAATGAAACATGGACTACACACTCGAAAAAATCATAAAATCGTTTTATTAATTAGTTGAGAAAAATAAAAATAAATTAAAGGTAACAATTTTAGTTTCAATTCTCATGTAATTTCTCATAAAATGAAATGAGAATGTTAGTGCAAGCAGAACTGAATCCCCTTTCAACACTTATCAAGTCAATACTATAAGATTATTACTTTTAATATATTAAGAATAGAAAAAAAAAATAGATTTACATTATCCAAACAATAGTGATCTCAAGATAGACATTGTTTTATGGCTAATTAGTCCAATTTGCTGCCACTAGAGCGTGTAAATTATCTTTGTTAATACGATATTAATTTATCTTCAATCCAAATTCTAGACATTAAATGGATAGATTATGTGTTTTATATTAATAAAAAACCTGCGGGTTATGCATGCCTTATTTTCTCTTTTTTTTAGTCGTACAAAAAAAAAAAAAAAAAAAAAAGTACAGTGTTAGTGTGTTAGTGTTGTTATCAAATAAAGAATGTATGAAATATGTAACAAGTTCACATTGTGAGAGATCTAAATATAGTGAGATGTACATTGTTATTATAATTGTATGTGAAACTAAAGATACGCTGATACTTGTAATTGCAAAGTGGGAACAATAGGATGAGTTATTTTACACCGTTATCGGTTTTAAATACTTTAAACTTTCAGAATATGCATTATGTATTTTTTTAAAAGTAGAATTCCGGATTTGTAATATCTACAGTTATACGAACAAATGTGGTAAAATGAACTTTAGCAATACAAATTAAATAACTATTGTTTTACGAAAAATATAATATGGTATTTTGTCTTTCTTGGTGGCTTAAAGTAGTATAATATAATATATATAATACATAGTACAAAATAAACAGGTCAAGTGTGTGCTAGTCAGCACACAGCGAGGGTCCGTAGGCAACACTGTATAGTTTAAGTAGTACCCTTTTGATGGTGTTTTTTAAAATGCTAAAAAGCTTACTTTGAACTATCCTATGGGTTTGATATTCTCAAAACACATAAATAAACTTTTTTTTTGCCACTGAATAATTATATATTATACCAAAGAATTATATATTTTTGTAATCAGCTCGACGTACCCTTTCATATGATACCCCTCACGATGTCGAAAAAAAATACATGCCAAATTTCAAAGTGATCGGACGAAAGGTGTAGCCGTGAGAGCACGCGAGAGGACGGACGGACAGACACACGCAGGAAAATATTGATGGAATATCAATATATATGTACATAGATCTGTATCTAGTAATTAAGATTTGTTTGTCTTGTTAATAAAACACTGCGGCAAGGTTACGTAAGAAGGTAATCTAAAGGTTTTTTTGCCAGTCCGTTTTCACCGCCCGCACGTATGTAAAACCTCTTGTTTATTTTGTATTGATTGCACCCGATCTAATATCCACTTATATCTAAATAATCCAACAAATATAAGGGTCCTTGGTTTTGCCTACGGACCCTAAAAAGAGTATTATGTATTTATAATACATATACATATATATATATATATATATATATATATATATATATATATATATATATATATATATATATATATATATATATATATGTATTATATATAATAAGCGAATGTATTTGTTTTACCATAAACCATCGGTCACACGTTGGCTCTTCGATTATATTCACTCTAAATAAGTTCCGTAAAATATAAGAGAAATCAGGGTAAACTATCTAGATTCTAGATGGTTTAAACCTATCTATTGATTTTTACTTCCTCCCATATACAAAGCGGGCCGAATTTCCTGATGTGCTCTAATTCTCTCACTGATCGTAGCTCAAGTGAAACAAAATTATCTATAATCTATATAGACATTTCGAGAGTTGAGTTACTTTAGTTTTTACCTTTTTAAGTACTTATTAAATCATTTAACTAACTTAGATAGAAGGGCAAAGTATCGGCTATTCGAGAGGGCATTCAAATCTCTGTTGGAACAGACTATTGTTTCCGTGATAGCTGTGTCTACCATGTTAGCTGAAGCATCGTGTTCACTTGGTTTGTTTCGCTGAGTGTTACGTGACGATCAACACATGATTAGTCAAATACGTGGAGGACCACCGTACTCAGTCTCTCTCCTCGTTATGATTATCAGTGTAAAATATGTGCCACCTCTCTGGGCTTTGAACAAGATACCTCGGTGTTTCGACCAAGGTATCCTGCCGAGTAGCGAGTATGTTATCGGACTCTATGTTTTGTTTGTACAACTTCTTATTGAAAGTACATATTGTTAATTTTCAGAGAAGTGGTGTTAAAAACTTTTATCTCCAGTAGGGAAAAAAAGTTATGATTTTGAATTAGTTTAGAGGGACTAAAAAAGGTCTTTTCATCCCTGAACTTAAAAAGTAGGGAGAAAAAGTAAAAGTAGGGCGAAAAAGTAAAGTAGGACAAAAAAGTAAAGATTGCAACTTAATTATTTTATAAATAGTAGAAAATGTATGGCTAATGTAATGAAGTTGTTTGAAATCAGGTTGGCGGCACTGCGCTTTTTTGACCATGTTTATCTTTGTTTACAACATTATAACCTGCATCTAAATAACCTTCTATTTGAGTTTAATTCCAATTCTTATTTGTTTTTAATATTGAATCTCTTATATCTGCTATTAAAAGTTCTAATCATTTTTGTTATTTATTAAAATAATAAATAAAAACTGTGCTATGAACGAAAATGTGTATTTTCTTCCTACTGGAGATAAAATATTGTATGTACCTCGTGAGTAAAGTGCCATTATTCCCCTCGCGATAATTGTCTCCCTCGGCTGCGCCTCGGGAGCTAATTAGAGTTATTCCCTCCGCTGCGCCTCGGGAATTAAAGAGTCTAATTCCCTCGGCTTCGCCTCGGGATTTAGGGACCATGGTTCCTTCGGCTTCGCCTCAAGAACCAACTTTTTCGCTCAGGGAATAATGGCTTACTTTACTCCCTATGTGCATAAATAACTATTTTTGTAAACATTTTTAAAAAAGCTTTTGACATGGATAAGTTTTAGTTTTAAGGGACAAAAGAAATATCCGTCATACAGAAATGATATGGAAAATCTGACGCCGTTAAATACAGTGCCAGGAAGCCAGATTATAATAGGAGGTAGATTGTATATGAACTTTTCTTTTCATTAACTTTTCATTAACATACAAAAGGATAGTATTAAACTATTGTCTTGGTCATGTAGCAATTCATAAGTGCATGTCGATAACTTAGATGAAGGTGAAGGTGAGTTAATGAGAGGTGTAGAGAGGGTACGTTATAACTCCTTGAATCTTTAGAAAGTCTTCATCTCCTTTGGTAGCTCAGTTGGTAGAGCGGTGGACTGTAGTAGGTATCTTATAGAGCAGGAATCCATAGGTCGCTGGTTCAAATCCGGCCCAAAGGACTACATTTTTTATTAGTCTTGTTATAAGATTACAGAAACCATATCAATATAATGATTCATTAATGAAAATGAAAAAGGATTACAACTTGAGATCATCAACTATACTGGAGTGATGAAACCGATAAAATATCCTGTTAACATCTAAATTCATTAAAGTCGTCTATTCAAATCCTGTCTACGAAACATACTTCATTTCTTTGTATAAAAAAACAAAAACGTTTCGTTACGCATAAAAATTTAACGATTTCTGAGAATAAAACATATCCTGTTAAAGAAAAGATAGTTTACTTTGAGAGATGAGTTGGTAGAAATAATAGCAGAAATCCACAGATCGCTGGATCAAATACAGCCCAAACAACTACATTTTTACAGATCATTATTAAGAAAAAAGTCCAGTCATGCACCATGACTTAATGAGCGAATTTTCAAAGAAATCTGCGTATTATTGGCTTATGATAATATAGGAAAATTTTGGTTTAGCATTTGGATGGGTGAAAAAAAAATAATTGGTACAAAGGGGTACGGGGTAAAAAAGTTAAAATAGTATAAACCCTTCAAGATGCATGTCGTTGGAAAGCTCTCAAAGTAATTGTTGTTAAGTGCACTTTTGTCATATTTCCGTATTAGAAGGGGGTAAAATGGGGAAAAAATGTTTTTATGCTATTTTTGACCCTAAATGGTCAAAATTTGACCCCTAAATGGACTCCGAAAATTCTGGCCAACGAACTCATCTTTTCTTTTGATATTATTGACATTTTAAATTTCAATTGCATTCTAAGGGGAGATATCGTCTGGAGTGACAACACACACACACACACACACACACACACACATATATATATATACATACATACATACATATATATATATATATATATATATATATATATATATATATATATATATATATATATATATATATATATATATATATATATATATATACATACATAAAGAAAGTTTAAATTTTAGGAATCGATTCAGAATGGTCTAAAACGGATTTCCATGGAGAAAATTTTCAAAAATTCGCATTAAAAAAGTTTTGAAGCTATTGCAATAGGTTAATTTTCTTCGAAAATACGCTAAAACACACTATACACTTACACACTACTATATAATTTACACTTTCACTGGGTATTTATTATTTAGTAGTACTATATTTCGCCGATAGAAGTTCTACATTTTATATAAAATTTTATCAAAGCTCCTAGGTGGACCAGAAGGTAATCAAAATGGATTATTGTTTCATAATTTCACAGCTGAAGATCCATCTTGCTACATCAATTATCAATTAGACAAATGTATACCTGATTTTCCCCAATCAATGGGAAAACATTGAAATGTCGATATGTGGATAATTGCCCGAAAAATATATCCACGATTCAATGTTTTTCCGTGAAATGGAGAAAATGACCATTTTATTTTACAGATTGTCTTACACGCACGAGTTATTGTTACTGAGTTCAGCTGTAAACATATTTCAAAGAAAATAGGTAAAAGTGTTTCGAATCAGCTAGTAAGCTAGTATGTTTCATAAGGGTAATTTAATGCAATTTAGTTAATGCAAAACCACATATATTTATTTATTTCTTTTTGTTTCTGGAATATAAAAAAAAATATTGAGAAAAGGTCTTTAATAACCGATATAGGATCGGCCACAAGTTTGGGTTATAAGACATTATTTGTAACCATTACTGTTAAAATAATCACCACCTCTAACCACCTCTAACCACCTCTAACCACCTCTAACCACCTCTAACCACCTCTAACCACCTCTAACCACCTCTAACCACCTCTTACCTCCTCTAACCACCTCTAACCACCTCTAACCACCTCTAACCTCCTCTAACCACCTCCACCAAGTTCGATCACCTATAACAAATATATAAGATTTTAGGTGAAAGTAAATTGATTTTGTGGTTTTGGAGTATTTAATAGTTATTTATGCACCTAGGGAGTAAAGTAAGCCATTATTCCCTGAGCGAAAAAGTTGGTTCTTGAGGCGAAGCCGAAGGAACCATGGTCCCTAAATCCCGAGGCGAAGCCGAGGGAATTAGACTCTTTAATTCCCGAGGCGCAGCCGAGGGAGATAATTATCGCGAGGGGAATAATGACACTTTACTCACGAGGTACATACAATATTTTATCTCCAGTAGGAAGAAAATACACATTTTCGTCCATTGCACAGTTTTTATTTATTATTTTAATAAATAACAATAATTATTAGCACTTTTAATAGCAGATATAAGAGATTCAATATAAAAAACAAATAATAATTGGAATTAAACTCAAATAGAAGGTTATTTAGATGCAGGTTATAAACAAAGATAAACATGGTCGAAAAAGCAAGTGTCGCCAACCTGATTTCAACAACTACATTACTTTAGCCATACATTTTCTACTATTTATAAAATAATTAAGTTGCAATCTTTACTTTTTTGCCCTACTTTACTTTTTCTCCCTACTTTTACTTTTTCTCCCTACTTTTTGAGCTCAGGGATGAAAAGACTTACTTTAGTCCCTCTAAACTAATTCAAAATCATAACTTTTTCTCCCTACTGGAGATAAACTATTTTTGAAGTTCTTTGTGTCCAAAAAACGTTTTCTGTTTTTTAACAAACAAAAAAATAGTTTAAAGAAAAGAAATTTGACTTTAAAATACAAGGTAAGGAAATTTAAATGGAAATGCCCAGGTCTTGTATTCTACTGTTCTCCCCCCCCCCCCAAATGTTTTTAATTGGTTTGAAAGCTTAGTGGCGTTACCTTGAACCCATGTGTCTTAGTAGTCTAGTTAGTCGGTAGGCTGCTGTGGAATATCCAGTCATTCAAATATCTTAAAATAGTCTTATTTAATAAAGAGCTTGGTTTTCCGGTTTTACGAGTCTACTCGCGGAAGCCTACGCACCAAGGTAGTCTTATTTACTTAAACCTGTCTCGGCTCCTTGCAAATAAAACTTTTAACAAGTTTCTAAATATACTTAATTTAGCATGTTCTATGCGGCCAGTAAGCAAAATATAGTTGTAAGCTATTGTAATTATAAGTTTAACAATGTAAACCCAAATATTATATTGAAATTTCTATTATCATAAAATAAATAAATAAAATATTTAATTCGTCTTTACAGTGTGTTTTTTGGAACGAAGTTTCAAAAAGCACGTAAAAATAGTTCCAACAACGACCAAAATCACCGTCACGTAACCAAGCGTCACGAAATCTACCGATGACGATAACTTGAGTAAAAGATGACCGAGTTAGTTGAAATTTGGTACACATGTTTATGTTACCAATGCCCAGGCTGAGTTCGTTGGAGAACGTTATCCGCCCAAGCGTTCACGCGCAACGATCGCGTAAACCTGAGCTTCAAATTTAAAATTGACATTTTAGGACGGGAAAAAGTTCTAACTTCATCTATTTAATGAGACAAACAACTTTTATAAATAAATATTTTTAGTAAAACGAACACCGACACTGCTATGATGTGATAAAGATTAAATTAATTAAAGTGGACCTAAACGTTTAAAATTAAGAAAACAACGTTTTTACCGATATCTTACGTTCTAATGTAATGATTTTAATAAAACTTCTTACACACATCGTCTAAAGTACAATTGAAACAGGCATATAAAATTTTAACCAGATACTAGCAGACGTTTTTGAGTAGGTAAGAGATATATTTTATAATATTTTCAATTAGTAGGTTGGGTAGTTAGAAAACAGTCCAATTTCCTACCAATTACAACATAATCTTTAACTATAGAACCATACCGATTAATATTTTGTTCAATATTCAATACTTTTTTATTGTAAGACGCTTGCTTTAATGATATTCTTTTAATTTTGGCTTAACTCTGCCAGGTACAAACAGTTGGTTACTTTTAATTTTGTCTCTTTTCTAACTCCGCCGTGTATAAGCAGTTAGCAATGTATAATGTATACGTACTTAGCAGTGTGATTTTATAATTTATATTTAATGAAAAATGTAAGGAACTTGGTTCCTACCGGGTGTCCCGCGACAACACACGTATTTGTTTTTCTAATGTAATACATTTTAATGATTAACATATCCATAAAAGATTTTTGTTGAAAAAATGATCAAATTGCCATTAAAATAGACTTCAAGTGTGACTTAAAATTGCCTTTAAATACTTTTTTTTTTGTCTTAAATTGCTCTTTTAAAATAATTTCTTAAATTTTATATTTCCACGTTTTATGAAAGAGTAAAACATTGTCAAGGGTTCATAATATGACCAAAGCTGTCTAACACCCAGTAAAAACAAATTAATATGTTGTTTTTGATCAACGAGAGATATTGGGACCAATATTGGGACCGAGGGGTCCTTGGTTGCTCTTTGGTATCATCTTAGCTTTAGGATCTGGAGCTCACTGGTCCCACTCAATATTTGTAAAATGTAAATTAAAACCAGTGTGTAAGTACATATATTTATATTGTGTTTCCTCGTATCACACAAAATCTATAATAATAATATAAATAATTACAAGATAAGATGAACCTTTTATATACTACGTTTTTAAATTATCTGTCTGAAATTAGAAACCCGTCAAAATGAAGATCGTATAAATATGGATCATGTTAAAACAAATAAAATAACTTGGGGATTTTTTCCGAACTAACTTTCCATACAGCCAAATTTGCTGAAAACTAATTAAATTCAAAACAAGCAATACAAAACATAATAGTTAACAATGATGAAGAAATAATTTCACTTGACATCAAAGCCTTATTCACAAGTATACCCCTGCAAGAAGTTTACAAAATAATTCAAAATAAATGGGACCTAATATACCCATATACTAATATAAAATGCAAAAACACTTTCCTAGAAGTTTTAAAATTCATATGTAACAACAATTATTTTCAATTTAACAATCAATTATACAGACAGCTGAACGGTACCCCTATGGGTAGTTGTATCTCTAGTAATCTCAGCGGAATCTTTGTTAACAATCTCTTAACCCAAGTTATAAATAAACTACCAGAAAAACCAAAATTTATTGGGAAATACGTCGACGACCTTATTTTAATAACTAAAAAAGAACACATTAATGAAACCCTAACTATTTTTAACAGTCAGAATAAAAACATTATATTTACCATAGAAAGAGAATCCAATAACAGATTAAATTTTTTAGACATAACACTAATCAGGGAACAAAACGGACAAATTTCTACCATATGGTATGAAAAAGATTTAAAAAAGGGATTATTTTTAAGTTATCATTCATCCCACCCTATGTATCAAATTAAGAATACTATCCTCAATTTAATGAAAAAATCCATCTCTGTTACAGATGCAAAGCATATTTCAACTCTCAAAAATATATTATACAAAAAACTGGATAAAAATAGTTACCCTAGAAAAATAATAAATAAATATTGGTATTTAGCTTTAACTAACTCCACTAAAATCGACAGTTCTGAAAATATTAGATGTTATAAATCGCTAACCTATATACAAGGTTTGACTGAAAACATTCAAAAAACCTTTAAAGATTTAGATTGCCAAGAGATAAAATTTGGTTTAAAACCGGTTAATAAAATAAAGTACAAGTACCACAGCAAGCTAAAAGATAAAACAGACACATTAAAAAAAACCGACGTGATTTATAAAATAAAGTGCAAAGATTGTGATAGTGTTTATATAGGTGAAACCTCACAAAACTTAGAGAACCGAATTAAACAACATTGTTATGATATAAGTGCTAAAAACTGCAAAACAGCCCTTAGTATCCACACAACCAAAGAAAACCATCAAATTGACAAAGAAAATATTGAAGTGTTGGACACAGAAAGGAATGTTTCAAAACGAAAATATTTAGAAGCCACATTCATTGCTATTTCTGATAAATCAATTAATTTTAAAACAGATTCTAAAGATATAAATAAATTTTACTCAGCCATTTTAAAAAAATAAAAATAAAGATTTTACATAATTAATTAGTTACAAATCAAAATTTCCCGCCTAATATAACTAAATTAAATACTTCTAACTATATAATATATAAAATATAATACATATAAAAAATCATATTACTAAAATAATATATTAATTACATAATATAATAAAAAACCATAACTAAATATAAGATATATATATATTTATTTTTTAATAATATATGAAATAAATTAAAATAGGATAGGTTACAACCAGGTTACCACAATGTCACACCATGTTCATATTTGCGTTTTATTTTATTTTTAAGGTTTAATTGTTAAATAGTTGTTATTGTAAAAGTATAGATGAGTTTTTAATTAATCATTTTGACAAATAGTGACGAACCACGAAAAGATGGTGATAATTTCTAGCTAAACAAGTTAATATGTTATAGTATACTACAGTCTATAAGATTAGAGTTGGCACAATCGAAGGCGGGAAAATTTGGAGAGGGAAACGATTCTATTGGTCCGCCATCTTAATTGCAACTTCAGAAAAAAAAAATCCCTTCTCTGCCCCTGTTCCACAAAAAAAATATAACATGAAAACAATTATTTTCCCTTTTTATAACCCCAAAACTACCTCCACGTTTGTTTGTTTACATTTCGTCCATTGCTCATTTTGATCTGATCGTGTTAACTTCTTTCATTTCATCTTGTGCAATTTTTACATAGTTATTCTTGTTTTGTTAAGTCTTATTTAACAGAGATAAGTGATTTGTGTTTGTGGAAGTTTTATAGTGTAATTTTAAAGACTTTTTTATTTCCTGTGCTTCGCAGATTTCGTCTCTAGCAAACCGGTAAGTACTGATATTTACAAGTAAAGAATTTAATAATATGTAAAAATTGTCTTGTATTTATATTATATAATTAAGTTGAGCGATTGCATCTACAAAAAAAATAGATTTGATGGTAAATATGTCGTATCTGACCCACTTTGTCTAAATAACTACAACGATAAAGGGATATTTAGTCTAATGTACATTGGGACAAAGGAATATCACACTTTTATAAACAAAAGTGTGATGTTCCTTTGTCCCAATGTACATTAGACTTAACATCCCTTTTTCTTAATATGTAATTATTTAGTCAAAGTGGGTCAGACACGACATATTTACTGATTTGATTTCATGTTCGATCATTACAAGTACTTCTTTCATTTTGCTAATACTTTAGTTATATACTTTAGTATACTTTAGTTTTTGCTTTGCATATCATTGAGAAAATAAGATTTGCCCTCTTTTGTGGGTTTTGGGACTCCTTTATTAGTTGTTCGAGTTACGTTCTAAACCAAAGTAGTAAAGATCTACTGTATGCGATGGTTTTACTTTTAAAGCTTAAATTTTTTTGAGAGATAGTGAAATTTTAACTAGTATGGTGGGATTTGTAGTCAACAGAAAACAATTCTATAGCATTGCCAGTGGAAATTTAACCATTAACATGCTCATGACTGATAAAGATTATGAATATTCTTGATCAGCAATTTCTTAGAATTTGTAAAGCATTAAAGTCCGATTGAAGCCACTTTCATAAGATAGGTTAAAGAGTACAAGCTACTGTGGTGCTGTTCTATTAATTTTTGGTCTTAGCGTATGGATAGTACTTAAGTTACGCACTGT
The DNA here is from genome assembly GCA_951217055.1 of Gerris lacustris. Classification (NCBI taxonomy): domain Eukaryota; kingdom Metazoa; phylum Arthropoda; class Insecta; order Hemiptera; family Gerridae; genus Gerris; species Gerris lacustris. Next base: position 1,478,619 of record OX578281.1, on the reverse strand, counting down.
TGGTCTAAATCAACAGTAAGCAATCTTTAATAGGGATTGCATTTTTCTGTTGTCCTATAATCATTTTGGGGCTAAAAGGAGAGTTGAGTGAAAGCTTGGTTGAACATAGGTTTGACCCTCATGTTTTTTGTCAATTAAACTTAGACAACTTAAGAAGTTTATTTATTTTTATTGTATAGGTCATGTCTGCTCCATCTGAGGAAATGCCTAGCCCTGGTAGATGCGGAATGCCTGTGTCTTTAAGCAGGAGAGCTAGAAGAAGGATCAGATTATCTTTTGACTCTTACTTAGAACCTACTTCTTCTTCTTCAGGTTTGTATTTGTAAAGATTCAAATATTTCTTTACTTAGTAATTTTTTCCTTGCACCAAGAATGCTATGTACTTATGTTAATGCAGTAAAAGACTATTATTAGTGTAAGTATGCTGGGGGGGGGGGGGGGGGGGGTTAACAATTATTATTTAAACATTAACAGTAGGTATGTAATCTTTTGTAGTAGGATTAACTCTGTGCCCTTCTAATCTCATCAGGTCAAATCTGAACCCATGGTCTTTTTAAACATTTTCCCCTGAAGTGAATATCCTGAATTTTATCCCTATACCAGAGTTTATTATTTAGGTTTGTACAAATCAAGGAAGTCTTAATTTAAAAAAAGGACAAAGCTTCTAGTAGATGCATTTTATAAATGAAGCCTCGAAGCAAAAACAGTATGATAATAAAGAAGTAGGATTATGTAAAACATTTCTTATCTAGAAAGTTCCAAATTTTTCTTATCGGCCCTTCATTTTTTTTTTTTGTTTTATTCAAGAATATGTTTCTCTGCTCTCTGCAGGTACTACAAGCTGTGAAAGAAGTAAAAGCAGTTGTGGGGGTAGAGGTGTTGTGCTGAGAAGCCAGACTAGAGAAATAGTTGACCGAGTCAGGCAATATTTTGAGAATGAGAAGAAACTAATTAATCGAGGAGTCGAGGACATTAGAGAAGCAATTCCTTTTGACAATGTCCTTAAAAGAACCAGTGAGGCCACTGGAATCAGTGTGAGGTCCATCTTAAGAGTGCACAAAGAAATCAGTGTTGCTAAAGAGCAGGGCAAATCTGTAGTTACCCCTGGAAAGAAGAGGCCCAGGGAAAGTTTCAAAGGGATGGATTCCTTTGCAGAGGATGCCATCAGAAGGCATGTTTACGACTACTTTTCAAGGAAAGAATATCCCACGCTGAATAAGCTGAAAGTTTCATTAGCTGATACAGGCTTATTCGAAGGATCTGTTTTTACAGTTAACAAGTTAGTATTAATTTTATGTATTAAAATAATATACTAAAATATGATATGGAGCAAACGGTGTTGTTAGAATTATAATAAACACAATAAGTCTCACCGCAAACATACAAAAAAAGCATAGTATCATTCAACCTAAATAGTAACAGTGGGGAATAAAACATGCAACAAATTTAACATATTTTTTATACAGTTATATTTTTCTATAAAATTTTCAGGCTCATGCATAAACTGGGGTTTGAGTATAAAAAAATCAATAGCCGGAAACTCCTGATGGAAAAACCCGAAATAGCTGCTGCTAGAAGCAGGTTTTTGAAAGAGATTGTAAGGGAGGATTGCAACAAAATAATTTGGCTTGATGAGACCTGGGTCAATGCTGGTCATGCCAAAAGTAAAGGCTGGACTGACAACACTAAAGCTGGCACATCAGTTGTTCCAGTTGGAAAAGGTAATGTTCTTACTTTCTTTTAAAGTACTACTAAGTGTATTAGTTAAGTAAAGTAATATGTTTATTATTAACAATAATAATAATAAGAAAGATACAACAACTATAAGAATAGAATGGGGAGCTGAAGGCAGAGAAAGCTGTATAGATCTGTTTCAAGAACAGATTTATGCAGTTGTTTACAGTGTGTACTTTTTTAATTAAGTACAATTAAATGTAAGCAATTTCATAGAAAAGTATTATTTGCATGTATGTGACTTGGAAAATCAAACAAAGCTAGACATTTCAATCATAGACTTTGATAGAATGTTGTTGATATTTTAAAATTATAAATGAGATTTCATAACTACTACATGATCTCTTTACTTCATCATCTCTAAAAAAAAAATAGAGCTAAAAAATATTGCATGGCATAAGAATCAGTTAATTCAACAGTGGAATAATTTGTGAGGATACTTTCAGAAACGGGCCTCCTCACATTTCCTGAAAATATGACTTCTACTTCTTATAATAAAATAAGCATTAGCTGTAGTGAGTAAACTTTTTCGGGTATTTTTGTAGTTGTTGAAACTCGTTTATTAGCAAACTAATAGCTGATAGAGACGGGCATTGTTGTCAATAAAAGTTTTCGATTAAACATAACCACTTTCTAATGTTAAAAGTAAAAAAAGAAATCTGGTTATAAGATTTGAATCTGAGAAGCTTGCAGATCCTCACATCTTATCTTCTACATTCTGTAATTATTCATATTAAAATTTGAAACATATTTCTTCTGTTGCAGGTAAAAGGCTTATCCTCCTGCATGCTGGCATGGCATCGGGTTGGGTCTCCAACTCCTGCCTTTTATTTCAATCTAGTAAAACTGGGGACTACCATGAGGAAATGAATCACGAAAGATTTTATGAGTGGTTCCAGAAGCAACTGTTGCCAAATATTCCCAAGGAGAGTGTCATTGTTATGGACAATGCACCATATCATTCAAAAGTTATGGACAAATGCCCCAATTCCACCTCCTTAAAAGCACACATGCAAGAGTGGCTACAAGAAAATAATATAGACTTTGAAGAGAACTATACAAGGGCCCAACTTTTAGAGCTCATAAATTTACATAAACCTGTAAAAAAAAAATATTTTGTGGATGTTAAGGCCGAGGAAAGAGGGCACAAAGTCATAAGACTGCCTCCTTATCACTGCCACTATAACCCTATTGAACTAATTTGGGCTCAAGTAAAGGATTATGTGGCAGATAAAAATAAAAAATTCACCATTAGAGAAGTGGAAGCATTGACCCGTGAAGGTATAGAGAATGTCACGGGTGAAAACTGGTCGCGATGTGTCCGTCATGTGTGGAACGTCATTAATGAGGACACTAGTAGAGAGGCCAGGCTTGATGAAGACATTGACAGGTTTATTATAAGTCTAGGAGGAGGTGACAGAGAGACCGATGGTTCAACTGAAGAAGAAGACAGTTCAGAAATTGACGAGCCAGAAGATATCTCTGAAGATATAGAAGGAGTGTTTCCTTTATAGTCCAGTGCAATTAGACATTTCACTTCGGAAAAATTAGGAGAAAGCTGAATTTCGGCATGAACCATGATATTGCGGTTTTAAACAAAATGTCAAAAGTCCCCATTGATCCGAGTGCCGCTAAAAGAACTACGCGGGGTCAAAGTTGATCAAAATCGGTTTTTTGAAAATATCTCAGATCTCAGTAACGGCCACGTTTGCAGAAAAAATACAAGTAAACAAATTTGTAGCTTAGAACATTTCCTACAAAAAAGATCTCATGACTTTTATTCTTAGGTGTAACGGTTTTGGAGATAACCTCAATTTACCTTCGTATTTATCATGCAAAGCGCACTCCATTCAACACCACCTTAGGCCCAATTCACACACGAGTGGCGTGGCGCTGGTTTGTGCCGCCTCTATAAGCAAACTTATGACTCAATGTACACTGTTATGGCGTGGTAGAGGGTGTCAAGTGGCGCCTCCACCACGCCCCTCCGACGCCAATTGTGACCTCACACACAATAAGACAGAAAGACACAGGAAGAACGTAGAAAGAAATGAATGGTTCGCAAGTGGCACGGCACTTCGATAAGTTATGAGTGACGTCGGAGTGGCGTGGCGAAGGCGCTACTTAAAACCCTCTATACCACGCCGTAACAGTTTAAATTGGGCCATAAGTTAGCATATAGAGGCGGCACAAACCAGCGCCTCGCCACTCGTATGTGAATTGGGCCTAAGGTGGTGTTGAATGGAGTGCACTTTGCATGATAAATACGAAGGTAAATTGAGGTTATCTCCAAAACCGTTACACCTAAGAATAAAAGTCATGAGATCTTTTTTGTAGGAAATGTTCTAAGCTACAAATTTGTTTAATCGTATTTTTTCTGTAAACGTGGCCGCTACTGAGATATTCTCAAAAAACGATTTTGATCAACTTTGACCCCCGCGTAGTTCTTTTAGCGGCACTCGGATCAATGGGGACTTTTGACATTTTGTTTAGAACCGCAATATCAAGGTTCATGCCATAATTCATTTTTCCCCTAATTTTTCCGAAGTTAAGCATTTTTTTGTCTAATTGCACTGGACTATTATAAATAAAATTTATTACTATACTATGTATAAAAATAAAATTCAGTTTTCTGTTGCTTATATTTTCTTTCATTGTTTGCTTATATACTTACAAAGAATTCACTAAGAAAGAATTTGATGTAACACTTTTTTTTAATTTTTCTACATCAAATTTTCTTACCTTATATAAGAATTCAATTAATCACTTACATAGTAACTTCTGTAATAGAATTGACCCTTTCAGGACCAGCTTCTTTTTTTTTAGGCCTTCCTTTAATTAGTTTTACAGGTCTGTAAAAAGTACGCACATAAGCATAATTGAGAGTATTGTAAGTATTAAAATCTATTTTTTCTTCTGCATCATTAAAAGTCAAGTAAATAGTAGTGTTTATTTGCATAAGTTGGTTAGTAAAAAACCAACTGACAGAGACATTTCTGTTATCTTATGACTATTGATGAACCAATAGTTTTTAAATAGAAAGATGAAATACAATGGGATTACAACTTATGCTTGCCTCCCTCTATATTTAAATATAGAAAGAATTCAGGCACTATAGCACACGGCAATCAAAGCTGTAATCATAGACTTGGTTTAGGAGCTCTGACATGTGAGGTGTAAAAATATTATTCTTTATTAAAAAAAAGACTTAAGTAAGTAAATAATAAGTTAGTGATTAATGTACCCTCCTCAATGCTATATTATTTCAGCATAGACCATGAGGAGGAAGTTCTGGACTAATAACATTTCTTTCCTCAAGAAATGTGGCATCACAAAGGCCATATAGACATATTTTGGATATGCAACCATGTTATGTACTCAAGCTGCTAAACAAAGACATGCTTACTGTCAATCGGTTAGCTAACAGATAATAATTTGATCAAAAATGCAGGAATATGCTTTAAATTCTCTATTTCCAATGCATCCTACTTTACTTAGAACCTAACATTTAATTGGTTCAGTGACTGACAGGGCCAACAAGGGAGAGTTCCATTATCAAAGGGCCCCTGAACCAACGGTAAAATGACCCCAAAGTCTTTTGGGGTCCCGAGGAGGGTTGCTACCATCACTGGTCAATCCGCCCCTGAATTGGTTGCTTCCCTCACTTAAGATAGATGCATCATCCATATCAGAGGGTACAAGTATAGTGAGCAAATGCAGAGAGATCTGTTTAAAACCTAATGCAAGGAAACATTTAAATGAACCCTTAGTTATTAATCTCTGTCAGATAAGCAAACTTAAAACTTCAAGCTGACCCCAAGTTATTAGTTGGTCAGTCCATAGCATAATGATTTCTTCAATAGGCTGCAATTGTTTGCTTTTATCAATTCCATGAATATTCCTACTGCTCTACTGATAAATATAGTAAGACACTATTTAACCAAGTTCTTATACATTTTAAACAAATATTAGCACATTAGGAAGATTTTAGCGGTAACATAATTAATAAAATAATAGCATTGATTTACAAAATCGATTATTATTTACGTTGAAAGCCGGTTTTGCAGCTATTATATGCTTTACAAGTTATTGGTGGATAGACTTTTATTTATATCCTTATAAGATCGCATCCATTGGCGCCAACACTTCACAAATTCCAAAGTACAATTAGTAATGTAACCTGACTCCAGAGTTGCCATAGTGTAGGGAATTTTTTTTGTTTCTATTAAAGAGGGATTTTTTTGTTTGAAACTAACGGTTGCAACGTCAATATTTTCCCGCCTTCGATTGTGCCAACTCTAATCTTATAGACTGTAAGATCTCAATCTAAGGTAGGACTTTAAAGTTATATCTTTCATGTTAGTTTTAAACATTTGTTATTAAAAAGCTATATTGTTAATTTTTATGAATTTGTGTGTAAGATAAATTACCATTATATGGAAAAATGTTTTCGATGTTATAGGCCTGATGATGACCAGGTATGGTCGAAATATAGCCGAATTGGGATAGTGAAGTGAAGTTTTTATTAAACACCCTAGATTGACTTAACCAAACAGGATATATTTTATAATATTTTCAATTAGTAGGTTGGGTAGTTAGAAAACAGTCCAATTTCCTACCAATTACAACATAATCTTTAACTATAGAACCATACCGATTAATATTTTGTTCAATATTCAATACTTTTTTATTGTAAGACGCTTGCTTTAATGATATTCTTTTAATTTTGGCTTAACTCTGCCAGGTACAAACAGTTGGTTACTTTTAATTTTGTCTCTTTTCTAACTCCGCCGTGTATAAGCAGTTAGCAATGTATAATGTATACGTACTTAGCAGTGTGATTTTATAATTTATATTTAATGAAAAATGTAAGGAACTTGGTTCCTACCGGGTGTCCCGCGACAACACACGTATTTGTTTTTCTAATGTAATACATTTTAATGATTAACATATCCATAAAAGATTTTTGTTGAAAAAATGATCAAATTGCCATTAAAATAGACTTCAAGTGTGACTTAAAATTGCCTTTAAATACTTTTTTTTTTGTCTTAAATTGCTCTTTTAAAATAATTTCTTAAATTTTATATTTCCACGTTTTATGAAAGAGTAAAACATTGTCAAGGGTTCATAATATGACCAAAGCTGTCTAACACCCAGTAAAAACAAATTAATATGTTGTTTTTGATCAACGAGAGATATTGGGACCAATATTGGGACCGAGGGGTCCTTGGTTGCTCTTTGGTATCATCTTAGCTTTAGGATCTGGAGCTCACTGGTCCCACTCAATATTTGTAAAATGTAAATTAAAACCAGTGTGTAAGTACATATATTTATATTGTGTTTCCTCGTATCACACAAAATCTATAATAATAATATAAATAATTACAAGATAAGATGAACCTTTTATATACTACGTTTTTAAATTATCTGTCTGAAATTAGAAACCCGTCAAAATGAAGATCGTATAAATATGGATCATGTTAAAACAAATAAAATAACTTGGGGATTTTTTCCGAACTAACTTTCCATACAGCCAAATTTGCTGAAAACTAATTAAATTCTGCTGAAATATGGCTAAAAGTATTAAAATAATGCATTGTCACCGCGTTCTGACCTATTCTAAAGGTTTCAAAAGTCTAGCTACTCGGGAAATTAGTTAAAAATCGATTGCAAGATTTGTACTAGACAATCAAACAAACAAGAAAGCAAGCTAATAGAAACGTAGTAATAATATGTATCTATATCAAATCAATATTTACTGCTGATTTGTAAATGTTTTTGAAAATCAGCCATAAAGTAGCATCTCCTTTGGTAGCTCAGTTGGTAGAGCGGTGGACTGTAGAAGGTCAGTTACATAACAAGCAGGAATCCATAGGTCGCTGGTTCAAATCCGGCCCAAAGGACTACATTTTTTGGGGGTTTATAAAAATACTAAAAATCTAATCTATTATTGGTTTAATACTAAGCAATGTTCCCTTTATACATTGATTTATTTACTTTATTTGGAATTATTATTTAATAACTTTGAGTCGGATTCGAACCAGTGACCTATGGATTACTGGCCCGATAAGCAACTAACCTACTACAGTCCACCACTCTACCAACTCAGCTAGCATAGGAGATCCTACTACATCGCTGTTTTAAAGAAGTAACTAAAAAAACTTTTGGGCCCCCTGTTTCAAGGTTTTCCTTCTTGGATCTTTACATAAATTTGTTATATTCTAATTATTTATTTAAGCAATTGTAATTTATAATAATTTTATGTGAATTTGTAAATGTTTTAAATAAATAAGAATAAAATAAAAAGTTTATAAGGATATAAGCAAGCGTCAATTGATTAAGTAAGTAGCTAGAATAGGAAAATCTTTAAAAAAAACTTGATGAGCTAAATTCTATAGGTCATTAGTTCGAATTCGGGACATTTACTTAATTTTACAAGCTTTTTAACTGGTTTATGAGGTATAACTATTCTAGGCAATCTTTAACCTACTTCTTTTCCTAGGAAGTTAAAACTTTCACACATTATTATTATAAAAAAGACTGAACGCCTACAAGTTATTTTTTTCTTTAGAGATTATAAACACGAATTTAGTGTAGATTGTCATATAACTTTTTTTTAACCCTTATCATGGCAATCAATGAAAAAATATTGGAAAAAATTATTTTTTTGTTTTATGTAGCTATATTAGCCTCTAATAACACAAAATATGTTTTTATTTTTATTTTGCTTGCTTGGCATAGCAATTGCTACATGTATCCCACAGGATACATTGCCATTAGTTCAGCAAACCATATATGTATCCTATAAGATACAAAGGAGAATCTAGTCATAAAATATTTTCAAATAATCCTAAATATATTTGTCAAAAACAAGGAAAATATATATTTACTTAAGTGTAAAGAAGCTAATAATAATATATAATATATTTCTACCTTCTTTAAATTTAAAATTTTTGCTTCCGAGCTTATCGAAGGTAACAGAAGCTCTGTGATCGCTCTTCAGAACGATCACAAAAAATATTTTATGTCTCCAATTTAAAAGAATTCAAGATAGTTATCTGTTTCAGACATCAACTTTTGTGGAAACTTTTGTGGTTCCGTATCTGTCTGATGGTCTGTCACTAAATTTTGCGAACCAACATATATTAAAAACTACATGTCCGATTTTAATGTCATTTGTATGGTAGGTCATAATTAGCTCATTGCTGGTCCCATATAAAATTCAACCTTCTGCGCTCATTTGTTTCTCTTCCACGTGCGCACAAACATACATTTATTTACACCTATAGCTTCAAAAGTACTTCTGTATGAAACTTTTATCGTTTATTGAAAGTAACTCGCAGATAGCCCCAGATTAATTTGAACCATCTGCGCTCTTTAACTTTTGCTAAATTGATATTTTAATTCATATAAAAATTCAAAACAATTTTGACAGATTAAAAAAACGGGAGAAACAATTGAACAAATTAGACAATAATAGCTTGTAAATGCAAAATATCAATAAAGTACGTGAATGGATGCGAGGAAGCTATGAGCCACACCATTTGGCAGTCTATTTTACAACTTTTTATTGATAGAAAATACAGGTTTTTTAAATTTCTGTCTTTTAACGTGATGAAAAATATATAATATGAATACGCGAGGCAGAAATGTTTCCTTTGCTGCCTTTTTGAGTACAATATTTTATCTACTACTCGCTATTTAGAGAAAAAATGGAAGCTAAGGTAAAAATAGATGTTATGACACGCACTTGTAAACACTGTACTTTTTCTGCCTAGGCAGGGAAATATTTCCTTGACTGTTTCAATTACTTTCCTGCCTGTTTTTTATATTTTAATGATAAATCAGCCAAATAGTACTTTCCAGCCTAAATTTAATATCAACCTCAGGCCTTGACTTAACACATCGTTGGTTTTTTTTTCAGCCGACACTGACAGTGAAAGTTTTATTGGGCGTCCCAATTTTATTAATAGTGGTCCAAGTGCTCATTCTAAATGTCCTCGAAATTCTTTCAATCGCATACATTTGTCTGTTCCATGTAGGATTGTAGGATTCCAAAGTCTTGTTGATATAAGAGCCATGCAGTGATGCCAAAGATCCAAAAAATCCAAGATAATAACCATATACCACCTTTGCGTTCTGAAGCTTGTCCTATATAAAGATATAAGCATATCTTGGAGGTTAACCCCTCCAAAGTGCTTATTACAATCTCCAATAACGTTTGGCATATAATTGGTACAGGCCTTTATTTTTATTTCTTTTTTAGTATCTCAAAACTTGTGAGCATGGCTCAATTGCAGCAAACAAACTCACACGTACTCAATTAATACAGCCTTTGTGTCAAGCCACAATTTTCTTTTTAATATCACATTCGGTGACAAAACTACCATGCCCTTCTTTTTTGAGCTCTTACTCGGTTTTCAATGTGCAGCCTCTCTCAAGAATATTATCTTCAAATGCTCTAAACAAAGCTGCAAGGCAAAATTCATCCCCTTGACAATCAACTTTACCTTCCACAATCCATTAGAGGAATTACCCAGGTCCATAATCTTTAAGATTCTGCTATTATAAACATTATTGACTATTATCTACATCTAAAGATTAAATAAATAAATTATATATTTAAAAAAACAGTGTCATGAAGATGGCAATGTATCTTATAAGATACATCCATGATTCTAGGAGTTTATGCCAATGTATCCTATAGGATACAAACATACTTTTCAGAACTCATGGCAATGTATACTATAAGATACATAATATTTAACTTGCAATAAAGCTGTAATAAAATAATAAAATTAAAATTAAACATCATAATAGTGTTGAAGTATCTTAACTCTGAGTGACTTGAATGAATCAGCACAATATTTGATAGATGACTCTTCCAAAATAAATCGAGAAAAAACTGTTTTGCCGTCTTGTCACAAGACGGTGTGAGACTGATGACTAATAACAACCTTAGTGCCTATGTTGTACCACTAGAGATCTCTAGTCTTCAGAAGACCTTAAGCATTGTATACCACAACATGCGAAGTCATTAGATGGGTTAAAATAATAATACCTTTTTTTTAATAAAATCGACAAACTAATGTATCTCAACAGATACATTGCCAAGAAAAGGGTTAATAATGGATCTAAAAAAAAATGTAGTTGTTTGAGTCGGATTTGATCCAGCAACCTCTGAATTTCTGCTATTATTAGTAATATCCTCGTACAGTCCACGCTCTACCAACTCATCTACCAAATGAGATGAAACTGTCTTTACTGACAACACGATTTGTTTCATTCCCAGAAATCGCTAGATCCTTATGCGTAACCAAACTTTTTTTTTTTACACAAAGAAATAAAATAAGGCTCGTAGACATCAGGATTCGAATTAGCGACTTTAAGAATTTAGGTGGTAACAGGATATTTTATAGGTTTCATCACTCCATCATAGTTGACCTCAAGTTTTAATTCTTTTATCTACGATTGATACTAAATATTAACATTGTACCTCTGTTTAGATGCGTAGAATAAAGTGATTCTTTACGTACTTGTATTCATTGCGCGTGCGTGTTTTTTTCCGCCCTAGTGCGGTAAAAAAGAAGAATTCTTCACCTTAGCTTTTTTGTTTACATTTTAGCGAGTTTGTTTACATTTAACAAAACTAATTTGCTGTTATTTTATTAAAGTAACTGTTTATATCGAGTATATTGTGATAAACAATAAGTGACTTAAGTGATTATGACGAAGATGAGGAGCGAAATTATTTATTCGGAGCAAATTACTACAAATGAATTAATGCCATCTATACCAAAAGAGAAATACGAACTAACTTACAGGAAGTTTATTAATTTTTTTTCTGTATTTATTATTAAAATCCAACAATCGTAGATAAAGTACGGTACGCAAATCGTGCAAAAACGGCATTTTGCTTTGATCGTGTGGTTTTACTACCCTTGCTATCACTCGGGTGCAAACTCCACACTCGCATGCAAAATGCTACTTTCCCATTAGACGGTGTAATGTACTATTACATGTTTATTTAATGATTCTCTATTAATATACTTTTATAAGTATAAAATGTAAATACATATTTATATTAATAGATACCTTCATTAATTATTATATCAATGTGGTTTCTGAAATCTTATAACAAGACTAATAAAAAATGTAGTCCTTTGGGCCGGATTTGAACCAGCGACCTATGGATTTCTGCTTACTAAGCTTTTTACCTGCTACAGTCCACCGCTCTACCAACTGAGCTACCAAAGGAGATGAAGACTTTCTAAAGATTCCAGGAGTTATAATATAACAGGAGTCATTAACCCACCTTCATCTGAGTTATTGATTTACACTTATGAATTGTTTTATGACCAATATAATATTTTCATATTTTCCGTTTGAATATTAATGAAGATAAAAGTTTATTGAGTGTAATTTAATTTAAAGTATTAATTTATCTAAATTTAAGTGAGTCCAGAATATGTATATATTTTAAAAGAAGAAAGGAGAGCTTATAGAACAGACTTTTTCAATATCTTGTTTTAGTGCAGTTTTTTTAACAATTAATTTTTTTTGTTCTTTTTTTTTTTTTTGTTCTTGTTAAGAGTGTTTTAAAAGTCACAAAGGGGTTGAAAGTTGAAATTACTTTGTTGATATTGATTTTATTTTAACTTTCTTTTCAGATTCTTATAAAGGACATAATATTGGAAATTAATCATGCAAAAATTCACAACTGAACAAGGACACAAATTGTGAAATTTTACTACGTTTTTATTAGCTTGCTTTCTTGTTTGTTTGTTTGTTTGTTTGTTTGTTTGTTTGTTTGTCCGGTACAAATCTGGCAATCGATTTCTAACTAAGTTTGTTTATTTGTTTGTTTGTTTGTCCGGTACAAATCTGGCAATCGATTTCTAACTATTTTCCCGAATAGCTAGACATTTGAAACTTTTATCATAGCTCAGAACACGATGACAATGCATTATTTTAATACTTTTAGCCATCTTTCAGCAGAATTTAATTGGTTTTCAGCAAATTTTGCTGTACGGAAAGTTAGTTCGGAAAAAATCCGCAAGTTGTTTTATTTGTTTTGTCATATCCCATATTTACGCAATCTTCATTTTGACGGGTCTCAAATTTGTGATAGATAAACATTGAATGACAGCAAAACAGGAAATATCGATTATATTATTTATCGATTATATTATTTCAAATATATCGATGGCACGGTTTAGATTTGTTGTTGGGGAGATCCGTTATACAAAGATTTGTCCTTTTATAGGTTTAAGATCAGCTCTCTAGATGGTTGTCATTTATGTGAAGTTAATAAATTCGGAACTATTTTTTTTTTTTTTTTTCCACTACCATTATATATTATATAACAATAACAATTATATTATCAACATTACATACGATTCAACAGAAAATTTCAAAAAGTATAGTATATAAAATGTTCTTTTTATCTTGTAATTATTTATTATCAAAATCAAATGTAAATTATCTTGACACAACGACCCACCCTATCGTCGTCATTATGGAGTCAGGGATTCTCCAAGTGAATCAATGATAAAACAGTTCATTAGTCGATTAAAATGACAGGGTTCAGGGTTCAGTACAGGACCGTTCATGAATAGGTGATGATAGAATCTTTTTCCGTCCTGAAATTCTATAATTTAACATTTGAAGTTCACGTTTACGCGAGCGTTGTGGGCGAACTCTTGGATGGATAACGCTGTCCAACAAACTTAGCCTGAGCATTTTAAAAGGAACATTAATACCAAATTTCAACTAAATCGGTCAACTTTTACTCAAGTTATCGTCGGACACGTAAACGTTACACACAGACCGACAGACAGGCTGCATAGTTTGTTGAATGTAAGAAACTCGCTCACGCTTGCTTCAACTAAACCTATCATGATTAATGATTGTAATTATTTAGCGAAGAAAGTAAAGATTATATTTGTGAACTGAGGATTTCTCCTTGTCCTGGTCTGTTGGGTACTCTGTTATTTAGTTTACATATTAAAACCAAACATGTTAAACCACTGTGCTATATTTCAACCGCTTTGGGTCATTTTCAAGCTTTATACAAAAGTTTCATTAATTCCAAGCATTAATTAACTTAATCACATTTCTAGTTAGCATTTTACACACAATTCACTTATTTTATTTTAAAAATTTCACTAAAATTAAGAACTGAGTTGAGTCACTCAGACTCAGATTAACATGTTTGGTTTTAATCAGTGGCGTATCCAGGGGGGGGCACAGGGGGCACGTGCCCCCCCCCCCCCCAGACGGGCCCAGACCCAATAGAGTAAAAAAAAAAAAATAAAAAACAAACTACACCGTATTTTTCTACATTCACCTCATATTCAATTTCACCTCAGAAATGCATAAAAGTGCTGTTTTGAGAGGCATTATTTTCAAAATTTTCTGGGGGAGGGCCCCCGGACCCTTCCACCATAGTTCCCCCCCCCCTATAATTAACTGCAGACGACGCCCATAACTTAGAGTAAGATATTGTACTGCAGTAAGCATAGCATCAGCATATAATTTTTTAACAAATACGTCTAAAACAGTTAAAGTTGTTACTTGCGCGCGGAGATTTTTTTTTTTTTTGGGGGGGGGGGGGGCAGCTGAATAGTAGAATAAGGAGTTCCCTTTTCTTGTTACCACTACAAATCCCCCCCCCCCCCCAATCTTAACTGACTTAGAATGTGCCCCCTCCAGACCTAGCCGCTGGATACGCCACTGGTTTTAATATGTAAAATAAAAAACTGAGTATCCAACAGACCAGGACAAGGAGAAATCCTCAGTTTACAAATATACACATATAGAGGGTAAAATACTACTAAAGTAAAGATTATATGAATATAAATTATAATTGATAAAGTTCATCTTTAAATTTCTTCCTCTTTACACTTCACAGAACAAGGTCATGAATGGCAAATTTAAAATTTTCAAGTCCTATTGATCTAGTATGCAGTACTTTAAAATCTAATATCATTGATTGTAAGCATATTTTTTAAATTATGTCACTCAAAAAATGCATTTTTAGTTTTCTTAAAAAGGACTTAACGAAAATGTGATAAGAATATAAAGAGGGGAAAAACTTTCCAGGTAGCTTTGTATATTCAAATTACTTGGTAGAGTTTACCGACTCGTGCGGGGGGGGGGGGGGGGATAGCGTGACTTCGGAGTCACTACTTTAGACCGACATGCCGAATTTAAGCCAACTCTGCAGTGTTGTCATCAAACTCCCTTCATTAAATAATAACAACCCTATTTTTTTCGGTCTAAAATTAGATATTTTTCTCAGGAAAAATAAAAAAATGCATCATTAAATAAACTTAATATAACAAATTGAAAACACGAAAAAATCATGTGAATTATGACATTAATACGAACAATATATAACACAAATTAAAGCACTATTAAATATAAAGCATGTGTAGATTATTATCATCTTTTTAAAACATATTTTTTCTCTTGATTCGAAAGAATAATTATATTCTTTATTATATTAATAATTATATTTTTCACGTGGAGTGACTTTTTCTTTCTTCATTCATTGAATAATTATATATTTATTTAAGTGTTGAAATACGTAAATATATTTTTATTAAATCTCTAATTAAAATTATCTCTACGTATTAATAAGATATTATCGTTGAGTTATTTAATTTAATTATATAATTAACATATTTTATACATAGCGACACTTATTTATTGTGCTACACAAATACGTATGAGATTACGTATCTTATAAACTTGTGGTAATACGTATTACTATTATGGCGTCTTATATATAAACGTGTGGCGTCAGACTTGAACGTTTTCGTTTATTTTATTGGTGTAATACTTCTTGTAATGCCCAAGGAGAGTACAATCGTTTATATCTGCTTTAAAGATTGGCCCTCTTCCTACCAGAGTACTTCTGCATAAGATAGGGTTAAGCCCCTCTGCATATTGCTGTTACTGCACTGTTAACATACCAGAAACCATAACTCATATATTCTCCTGTCTAACATTTAACCATCCTCAGATAACTTTGGAGTTTACAAATATCATTACAATTTTAAATAATACAAAAAGCTGGTCTACGTATCAACAATACTTCACTTTCTTTATCAATGGCTATCGGGGTAATGTCCCTGGTTGCTGAATATATATATAAAAAAAAAGAAACTTCTTGTAATGGCAAACATTTTTTTACTCTTTAATTTTAAATAATAAGTTTGGTGATAGAAAATTTTGCGTTAATGTTCTCATACTTGTGACGTTACACTTTAGACTTTAGAGCGTACGAGCGTCACGTCATATTGGTATGACCATCGTTAACTTTATATTACACGTTGTGTTTGTGTTAGTCCCTTAAATCCAAAAACGTTGTTTCTAAGCAATGTCTGTCTGTGCGGACGCGTAGAGCCTAAACTACTGGGCTGATTTTGACCAAATTTGGCATACATGTTCAGAAAAATCATACCAAGGCCCCCCCCCCCCCCCCCAATAAAAAAAAACCTTGAAAAAAACGTGAAAAAATAATTATTTCTCGTAAACAGTTCCGATGAATACACAAAATAACAGTCCATATAAATAAAAATCTAACGATAGAAGCCGTTTTCCCGGGGAAAATCTAGTTCCTGAGAAAATACCGGGCTCGATTCCCCGCCAATGAGAAGTTATTTTTATGATAAACTTTGATGAAATGTTCAATAATAATTAAATGTAGCTACGAAAATGCGAAAATTAATAAATGGAAGACACTAGGCTAAGTAATTATGGACTTGTATATGAGAAAGTTTGTCTGAGTTGTCTCGGACTGATTTTTTTACTCTTAGCGACATTACTTTATTGAACGAGCGATAAGTTCTTGATTTCAGAGACTTGGGATTTTATTTTTTTATTAGGTTTGTGTGTTCGTTTGTTGGTTTGTTTATTTGTCTCACGAGCTGGCGTCAAAATTTACCGATTTGAACGAAATTCATCAAAAATGCATCACTGAATTTTTGACAACTATACAAGTTTTTGAAATTTCACACTTACTACTTTCAAGATGACGGCCTATATTGCGGAGAACTAAACATCAAGTTTTTAGTCTGCATCATGACTTGCTACAAATCGTAACTATTATTACAAAATTTCATTTTTGGCTGGCTTTTAACAAATGTGAATATAAGTTGAAGCTTATATGGTACTATAGCTTTGATTAACTACATCAGTACTATGATCTGATTAACTACATCAGTTAAACTGTTTGATAAACTACATCAGTTTGTCTGATTAACTACATCAGTTTGTCTGATAAACTACATCAGTTTGTCTGATTAACTACATCAGTTAAACTGTTTGATAAACTACATCAGTTTGTCTGATTAACTACATCAGTTCGTCTGATAAACTACATCAGTTAAACTGTTTGATAAACTACATCAGTTTGAAAGTCTATAGTCTACATATTGCGACGGACAGACACACACATCACCCTCGGCATAAGGGTTTTGAAGATGACCTACGAAACCCTAAAAATACAAAGGATTGGTCTATTGAATAAGTCATTACTTTTAGAGCGTGTTTCTTTGACAGAAGTGATTACCTACATCTCTTAGTAGGCTTTTCTAGCATTCTCAAATTAATAATTAATTATTAACAAACTATTAATGAACGTTGCTTAATAGATTTGACGTTTCATCTGCAATAGAGGCAGCATCTTCAGTGATCATAAACTTTGAATTCTCAACATCATACTTCTTGTATAAAAACATTCTCAGTTTTTGGGGTTTCCTACTAGCCACTAATACCTAGTATAACTGATGTAGTTTATCAGACGAACTGATGTAGTTAATCAGACAAACTGATGTAGTTTATCAGACGAACTGATGTAGTTTATCAGACAGTTTAACTGATGTAGTTAATCAGACAAACTGATGTAGTTTATCAGACAAACTGATGTAGTTTATCAGACAAACTGATGTAGTTTATCAGACAAACTGATGTAGTTTATCAGACAGTTTAACTGATGTAGTTAATCAGACAAACTGATGTAGTTTATCAGACAAACTGATGTAGTTTATCAGACAAACTGATGTAGTTTATCAGACAGTTTAACTGATGTAGTTAATCAGACAAACTGATGTAGTTTATCAGACAAACTGATGTAGTTTATCAGACAAACTGATGTAGTTTATCAGACAGTTTAACTGATGTAGTTAATCAGACAAACTGATGTAGTTGATCAGACAAACTGATGTAGTTTATCAGACAAACTGATGTAGTTTATCAGACAAACTGATGTAGTTGATCAGACAAACTGATGTAGTTGATCAGACAAACTGATGTAGTTGATCAGACAAACTGATGTAGTTTATCAGACAAACTGATGTAGTTTATCAGACAAACTGATGTAGTTTATCAGACAAACTGTTGTAGTTGATCACTTTCAGTTCTCTATTGGAAACTAAAGGTCTCTGATGGTGTTGAGGTGTTGGCCTAAAGGTCTATGAGCGAAAGATTAAAAGAAGTAAAAAAAAAAAACCAAATTTAATCTTAATCTCAAGATTATTATATCCTAAAGATCACATGATGCTTGAAAAACATAAATGAGATAGTATCAGCAATTATATGTGACAATAACATATATTTCCTTCAACTACAACCCTTTATTTCCAAGCTTTTATCCAGAAAACTAGAGTGTAATTAAGTTAGGTTAATCAAAACTTAGTCGAAGTGCATACATGGACAGTTTTACTTGGTTCGAAATGTGACATAAAAACCTGAAAAATTTAGTTTGAGCCCTATCCCATTTAACTTAATTATTTTTAAAGCAATTAGGACGATGTTTTATGGTCAAGATGCCAAGTTAGGAGGTCAACCTTGGAACCTCTTGGGATTGGGATGGGTTATGAGGATTTATACCTCCCTAAGCTCCCACAGGGGCAATTAGCTTTTCCAAGTGAAGCAGCTTTGTAGCAGTAAACTTTCCATGGATGGAACTCAAGTAGATTCTCTTGGCGATATATCTTGAACATTATAGTTAGACTGCACTTAGCAGTAGTACGAGTTGGAGATGTCCTCCCCTTATTTTTGGACTCTCTGTCTATCTACGCCTGCCCGGAATTTTGCTTCCGAGCTTACTGGTAAGGTGACGAAAGCAATGGGATTTTTCATTTCAGGTATCAGAGAATAATTTCAGTTTTGAGTCTGTCTGACATTCAATTTTTGCGAACCTACATATCCAAAAAACTATACATCTGAACTATACATTGAAAATTGGATGGTAGGTCAAAATTAGCTCATTTTAAATCCAATATAAGTTTCAACCTTCTGCGCTTATTTGTTTCTCTTCCACATGCGCACAAACATATATTTATTTACACCTAGAGCTTCAAAAGTCCTTATCTAACACTTAATAAAACTTTGATGTAAACTTTGATTTGTATAAAACTTTAATAGTTTATCCAAAGTAATCTGCAGATAGCCTCAGATTAATTTGAACTGTCTGCGCTCTGAAACTTTTGCTAAATTGATACTTTAATTCATTTGAAAAATCAAAACAATTTTTACAGATTAAAAAACAGGGAAACAATTAAACAAAGTTGACAATAATTGCTTGTAAAAGCATTAAATCAATTAAGTACGTCATAGGATGCGAAGAAGCTATGTGCCACACCAATTGCAGTCTATTTTACATGTTTTAAAGTATCAATTTAGCATATTTTAAAGAGCGCAGACGGTTGCAATTAATATGTGGCTATCTGCGGGTACTTTCGACGAACCATTAAAATTTTATAAAAATCAGATGACTACTTTTGAAGATATAGGTGTAAATAAATGTATGTTTGTGTGCATGTGGAAGAGAAACAAATGAGTGCATAAGCTGAAACTTATATGGGACCAACAATGGGCTAATTATGACCTAGACAAAATTAGACCTCAATAAAATTAGACGAGTAGTTTCTAAGATATGTTTGGCTCGCAAAGATTGAGCAAAAGACCGCAATATTGAGCAAAAGACCGGAAGATTGACTCGCAAAGATTGAGCAAAAGACCGCAAGATTGACTCGCAAAGATTGAGCAAAAGACCGCAAGCTTAAGCAAAAGACAGCAAGATTGACTTGCAAAGATTGAGCAAAATACCGCAAGCTTGAGCAAAAGACCGCAAGATTGACTTGCAAAGATTGAGCAAAAGACCGCAAGATTGACTTGCAAAGATTGAGCAAAAGACCTCAAGACTGACTCGCAAAGATTTAGCAAAAGACCGACAGACCGACAGACTCTCTTGGATTCTATTATATCGGAGACCTAAAAATGTTTGGCAATTCAGAACGATCACCTAGCTTCCGTTACCTTTAGTAAGCTCGAAAGCAAAAACAATTGTAGGGTGTGTACTTACTAACAAATTAAATAATATACAGAATAAATGGTTTGCTCATAAAATTATTAATAATATCAGGAAATAATAAATTAAAAGTTAAAAGGGGATGAAGCAAGAGAGTTTAAACCGGAACCGGAACCCGGTAGGAAAGGGAAACGGAGGGAGCTCGACAAAGCAACCAATATCGGAAATAATCAGAATGAATCGGAAACATCGACTTTACAATGTCACCCTTTATTATTAATGATTTTATACTTCTCGTCATTTATAATCTAATATTATTAATTTTATAAATATTAATACATTTACTTCAAACTTGTCCTTATTCGGTTGAAGAATATTTGCACAGTTAACAAGTCCACAATAGTTATATATATAATTGGGGTGACAATATTGTTGTGTTACTCTTTATTATTCTCTTTAGTCATAATAATATTGTAATACAAATATATTTTTGTAAAGTTAATAGAGATTTTCCTAATACTTTTGGAACGAAGTTCCTTATGGCACGTTCTGGAGCCCGGGAGTAAATCCGAAAAAACGACCAAAATCACCGTCACAAAATAACCGTCACAAAATCACCGTCACAAAATCACCGTCACAAAATCACCGTCACAAAATCACTTTCACGCAAAATCCGTCACGAAATCTACCCATGACGATAACTTGAAAATTGGAACACATGTTCATTTTACCAATGCCCAGGCTGAGTTCGTTGGAAATCGATATCCGCCCAAGCGTTCACGCGCAACGCTTGCGTAAACTTAAGCTTAAGAAAGACGGGAAAAAATGTTATTATGGAAGCCTGTTCCTTGACTTGTTTGGTTTATTTTTGTTATATGTCAAAATGTCACTTGGTTTTGTAAATATCGGAAATATAATCACGGTCTTGTTAAAAGTAAAAATGATCTGTCCTGACGCTTATTTCAATATATTAGGTATAGGTATATTATTATAATACTGCGTATTTAATTCACGAAAAAATTTTAACTTCATCTATTTAATGAGACAAACAACTTTTTTAAATATATTTTTTAGTAAAACGAACACCGACACTGTTATGAAGTGATAAAGATCGCTAAATTTATTAAAGTGGACCCAAACGTTTAAAATAAAGAAAACCACGTTTTTACCGATATCTTCCTTTCAGTTCTTATCTTCAAACTGGCATGTAAAATTTTAACCGGATTCATGCAGAAGCTTTAGAGTAGGGAAGAGATATATTTTATAATATTTTAAATTAATAGGCCGGGCAGGAAGAAAACAGTCCAATTTCAATCCAACATCCTTTAATAAACATACTCTTTAACTATAAACTCACCATGATCAAATTTTTTCTTTAAATTTTTTCTTAACTCTTGCTAGGTACAAACAGTTCGTTACTTCAAATTTTGTCTCTTTTCTAACTCCGTCATGTATAAGTAGTTAGCAATGTATACGTACTTAGCAGTGTGGTTTTATAATTTATATTTAATGAAAAATGTAAGGAACTTCGTTCCTACCGGGTGTCCCGCGGCACCACACGTATTTTTCTATAAAAAAAAGGCTGTAAAGGAAAGAAGTAGCTTTTCATTTTAACTAACTAAAATTACTATAAAAATATTAGAATAAATCAAAAATAAATATGTTTTTTTTTTTTTTTTTTTTTTTTTTTTTTTTTTTTTATTTGCATTGTAAAATTCTTAATAAACTTCTAAATTACTTAAAAAACCTTCCTTTTCAAATTACGAAAACTAATGTATATCTAATTTTTAATATTTTCAAAAAACTTTCTCCTCTTTGATTTATAAAATTAACTGAGAAACAGGTAGTGTGTTATTAAAAGAATAAAAGATAATTTTAATAATTATAAACTTTATAGGTAAAAAAGTTATCTTTGTTGAAGAAATCTATGGAAATGGTAAAATGAAATGGATGCTAAACAAGAAAAAAGGTGAAGGATGCACTCAACATCTACTAAATGTGATCAGTTTTACCAAAAGTTGATTTTAACTCTCAACTTAATTAAAAACGGGGGAAAAATAGGTTTTAAAATCATAAAATCGTTAAATTTTACGAAATAGGACGCGAGGGAGGTGTATTTAATGTTCGTAAAATTTAACGATTTAATTTTATGCTTTTAAAACCTATTATTATCCAATTTATTTAATTTTCCCCCCGTTTTTAATTCTTCCAAAATTGTTTTGATTTTTTACATGTATTAAAGTGTCAATTTAGCAAAATTAAAAGAGCGCAGATGGTTGAAATAATCTGGGGCAATATGCGGGCTACTTTCGACGAACCATAAAAATTTCATAAAAATCATATAAGTACTTTTGAAGATATAGTTATAAATAAATGTATGTTTGTGAGCATGTGGAAGAGAAACAAATGGACGCATAAGGTTGAAACTTATATTATATGGGACTAACAAAGGGCTAATTATGACCTACCATCCAAATTTAAATAAAATCAGACAATTAGTTTTTATGATAAGATATGGTTTTCAAAACTTGAGCGACAGACCGACAGACAGACGCGGAACCAAAAATGTTCCCCGATGTCTGAAACGGATTTCTGTCTTGGAATTTTTGAAATCGGAGACATAATAATGTTCGTTCTTCGAAATGATCGCATAGCTTCAATAAACTTCAGTAAGCGCAGGACAAATTAAACTACTATCAACTTATTTTCTTTTTTAATACATAATATATAGTTATAAAACAAATTGTTGGCCGATAAAAGTTTCTCTAAAGTGTCAATTTTATATAAAAAAAAGAGATTTGATTTGTATTACTATTTTTTTTCTCTCTTCAGGCGAATTAAACTTTTTTTTGTCGTCTTCCCGTTCTCGTTTCCTCTTTTTTATCACTTGCCAAGGAGGGGGGAATGTTGAAGGAATCTACTGGAAAGGGAAGCAGGAAATTGGCGTCAACCAGGAGAGAAGTGAAGCACCAACGCATCCCATCTCAAGGCTTTACCAAAAATGGGGGAGAAATCACTCTCCTTTTAGAAATTACCTTCAATCCAAATAGAAGCTTTTTTCCCTCCTCTATTTAAACTACGTGGTTACCAAACATCCTCTTTTTTAGGGTTACCTAAATGAATTGGTGAATCGGTATTCGGTTAAATAAAAAACTAGATTCAAACATCCCCCTAACATTATTTTTTTTTTTTAACGGCCCAAATTATTACACCTCGCACGAACCTTAAATGTAACCATTACATTATTTATACCCTACTTCCTATAATTCGTTTGTTCCACTACAAGGTAAAGTAATTAGCTTGAATAACCTGAATAACAAAAGATTCAAACATGTCGGGTTTTGTATCTAAGCAAAATAAATAAATAAAATAATATGAAAGAGTTCAATAACCAAAGAACGTCTTCACACAAACAATTGTAATTGAAACAATTGACCGGTTTCGGCTGTCCTAAACCAGCCTTCTCCAGATGATCTACAAACAAAGTATTGATTAATTATTTAATTAATTAATTAAGCATAAGGTGAAAAGAAAGGTAACATTAGATTATAATACAACAATTAGAACAGTAATTAAATTAAAAAATAAAATAAATGGCATGCAAAATACCTAGAGGTTACTGGATCGATTTTAAGGTACAAGTGAGAAAAATTTTAAACAAGATGGCTAAACTACAGGAATGTGAAGAGATTAAGACAAAACTTTTTATTTATTTATTTTTAATTTCTTCGCATGGTTGTAGCTTAGGCTTATTTTTAAAATGCTTTCTCACTTGTACTTTTGAAGTCGATTCATTGACCTCTAGGTATTTCGTATTTCATTAATTTCAGTTTTTGCTTCCGAGCTTACTGAAGGTAACGGAAGCTATGTGCTCGTTCTGAAGAACGAAAATATTTTTGTTTGTACTTATTATGAATTCAATTACTGTTTTAATTGTTGATTTACAATCTAATGTTACCTTTCTATATATCTTAAGTTAAGTCTGTTAGTCGAAACCGGTCAATTGTTTGAATTAAATTTTTTGTGTAACGGTGTTGTTTGGTTATTGAACTAAACATCTCTCATGATGAGTCACTATCACACATCGGAGAGAAAAACACAGTCGAGGATATAAAATAATAATACAAATAAAATATAAGAAAAATTAAAAATACCTATATTATATATATATTTAAAAGATAAAATATAATAAATAAAATAAAATAAATACTTATTTGGTACTAAACCCAATTTACATTGTGTTGACACTAGCAAGATATTTCAAAATCTTTAAAAAATGTTAAATTATATTTGAATACTTCAGGTGTAATCTATTTGGAAAATGTTAGATGCATTAATATAATCGAGAAACTACAAAATAATTATCTTAAATACTTAATATCTTATATAATTATATAAGATAATCAATTATTATATAATAATCTTGATTATTTTAAGAATTTAATTAAATGAGAATTTAATCATTACACTGCTTTTCCTCGCGAGTAGAAATTCTAGAGATTATTATTTTATTATTTTTATCAAAACTAACTTAACCCAAATTAAATTAGAGTTCCTTAAATTCTAGGGTTATATCGTTTATAATTGTAAACGAGAACCGTTTAAAAACACATAAAGCTAGTTAGATGATACAGAGAGATTACAAATTAGTTACTTCAATTTCAAGAATTGTTTTATGTCGTAAGTTTTTGCATTAATAGTTACTAATTAAGCTATTAAATTTCTTTCCACTGTTAGTTAGAAATTTCAGGCCAGCATTAGTAAGTTACAGCTATTTTATTTTAACATTTATAAAGGAATTCTTTAAAGCCTGGTTTACACTTGACGACTTATCGTACGTCTTCTGAAAATACGACATTTAATTTGTAGAACCAACTTGACCAGAGCATTGGTAAACATTACATTTAAATTTTTTTTAACGTAATCGGGGTTAATATTATTGGAACGAAGTTCCTTATGGCACGTTCTGGAGCCCGGGAGTGAATCTTAAAAAACGACCAAAATCACCGTCACAAAATCACTCTCACAAAATCACCGTCACGCAAAAACCGTCAAGAAATCTACCGATGACGATAACTTGAGTAAAAGATCACCGTGTTAGTTGAAATTTGGTACACATATTCATTTTACCAATGCCCAGGCTGAGTTCGTTGGAAAACGTTATCCACCCAAGCGTTCGCACGAGCATCGCTCGCGTAAACTTAAGCTTCAAAAAGACGGGAAAAAATATTATGGAAGCCTATTACTTGACTTGTTTATTTTTGTTATATGTCAAAATGTCACTTGGTTTTGTAAATATCGAAAAAATAATCACGGTCTTGTTAAAAGTAAAATTGATCTGTGCTGACGCTTATTTCAATATATTAGGTATATTATTATAATACTGCGTATTTAATCCAAGAAAAAATCTAACTTTATCTATTTAATGAGACAAACAACTTTTTTAAATTTTTTTTTAGGAAAACGAACTTCGACACTGTTATGAAGTGATAAAATTCGCTAAATTTATTAAAGTGGACCCAACGATTAAATAAAGAAAACAACGTTTTTACCGATATCTTCCGTTCTAACGTTTAATGATTTTAATAAAACTTCTTATACATTGTCTAAAGTTCAATTGAAACAGGCGTGTAAAATTTCAACCTGATACAAGCAGAAGCTTTAGAGTAGGGAAGAGATATATTTTATAATATTTTAAATTAGTAGGCCGGGTAGGTAGAAAACAGTCCTATTTCAATCCAACATCCTTTAACAAACATACTCTTTAACTATAATGAACTCATCATGATCAACTTTTTTCATATATTCAATATATATTTATTGTAAGACGCTTGCTTTAATTATACAAATAATGATTTTCTTTTAATTTTGCCTTATCTCTGCCAGGTACAAACAGTTCGTTACTTTTAATTTTTGCCTCTTTTCTAACTCCCCCATGTATAAGTATTTAGCAATGTATACGTACTTAACAGTGTAATTTTATAATTTATATTTAATGAAAAATGTAAGGAACTTCGTTCCTACCACGTGTCGTATCACGTCACGTATTTTTTAATATTAAGGGCGAACGTATAAAATAATTAAACGGTAGACCGAAGATTGAACCATAAATTGGACTGGACTCGCGAAACCCTGTCTAAACATAACTCTGGTATTTTTGTCTGACCAGACAAGCCGTACAGGTGTGAATAGGGCTTAACAGCTGACATTGATGATTCGTAAAGGTATTCTTAAAAGATGGATAGCTTCGATGATTTATAAAGCAATTTATCATCCAAGCCATTAAAGTTACATCAATAACAATTTTAGCTACATGCTTGTTATAGCTATAATAAGTTATAAGTAAAATAAGTAAAAAAGTTATCAGAGAATATAACCTCGTCTCGAGTAAAATATGATAATATAGGCTTTATGTAAACATCCAACATCCATATTATTATTATTATTGAAGTCATTCTAAATTAGACTAGCTACTTTTCTTGATTTATCCTAGTTACTTATTTTCATCTTAGCAATAGAAGATATCTTTAATACTTTTAGTAATTTGTTAGTAAAAATATAAATAAATACTTTATATAGCGTGCATTATTCATTTCTTGTGAGCACGATAACTCTCGAACGAATTGACGTATTAAAATGAAACTTGGACCGAAAAATCAAGCTCGTTGAAATGAGGATCCCTATTGAAAATGGGATCTTTATGACGTTATTAACCCCTCCTGATGAGTCAGCAAAGATTTAAACAAAATACATTTTTGTACAAGATAATCCTACCGTGGGTTTCCGCAAGCCAAGCGAATTTCCATTGGAAATTTGTAGTTCAATGTTGTGCAGTTTAAACTTCTTTCAAACAACTACGATTATGTTTAACTAAACAATATTCTAAAAACCCTAATCCAACTAAAATATTTCTTTTAAATTTTCTTAACTTAAAATAACACACACAATGGTAGTAGTTATGAAGGAAGTTTAAACTACACAGCATTGAACTACAAATTTCCAATGGAAATTCGCTCGGCTTGAGGAACCCCACGGTAGGATTATTTTCTATACAAAAAATATCCTGTATATAAGTCTGTTTAGGACAAATTTTATCCAATTGACTGAGTTATCTTTAGTTAAACAAATATTAATTGGCTGTATTGATTATTTCTGCCTAAGGATGATATTATATCTTAGAATTTATTACAAAACGTCCCCCTCCCCCTTCTGAACTCCCAAAAATATTGGGGCGAAAAAGTCGACAGGAAGTGTTATAATCTGTATAATATTTCAAGACAATTTCCTTGAACTATATAAAGAAATAGTTTATGTTGAGGTCGTGGGAAGATATAATAGCCCTATTTAAAGTCCTTATGCTTGAAACGTGAGGGGACTTGGTCCTTGGAATTAATTCCCTTTCCCTTCGTTTTGTCTTGAAGAGTTGAGGGAAATTCCGAGCATTGAAGGGTTCGGGGGAAAGAGAGAAAAATGTGGGCTGTCTACGTGACTTTAGTAAGCCAAGTAAGTAAATCCCTTAATGTTAACGTACAGAACGCTCTAAGAATCATAAATAAAGGTTCAAAATACATAAAGAGCTTATTACAGAAGTTTTAGAGACATCATCACCATATAGGGGATGATTCACTTCTCCTACACTATCATTTATTTATTTACTCCTTCCTTCCAAATACAATTATAAAAAGTCCAGTAATGCACCATGATTTAATGAGCGAATTTTCAAAGAACTCTGCGTATTATTGGCTTATGATAATATAGGAAAATTTTGGTTTAGAATTTGCATCCTCGACCAAAGATCCCACCTATCCCTTTCTAATAAACTCCTTATCTACAATTCCATACTCAAACCAATTTGGACCTATGGAATTGAGCTCTGGGGTAGCACCAAGCGCTCAAATTCTTATAGGATCCAATCCCTTCAGTCAAAGATCCTTCGAAAAATCACTAACTCTCCCGCATACGTTTCTAATCTCACAATTCACAACGACCTCAAAATTCCCTTTGTACAAGACCTCGCTTCTTCCCGCTACATAAAATTCCATGAAAACTTAAACCATCATCCTAATCCTTTAGTTGAATCCATGGCTTTCCTCGACCGCCCTCCCCGTCGGCTGAAGAGGAGTTGGCCAAGAGATTTATTGCAATAATTATAATAATGTAAAATACCTGATAGGAGTACAACCACTGGGTAGCCTCTCCTCTCACGACCAACCACGCTAATTAACCATTGACATCTATGTTACTAATAGCAGTCTTTTGCAAGTAGCTTAAAATAAAAATTAAAAAAAAAAAAGAATTTGCATGGTTGAAAAAAGAAATATAGTACACGGGGGTTTTAAATAGTATTTACCCTTCAAGATGCATGTCGTTGGAAAGCTCTTTAAGAATACAGTAATTGTTGTTATGTACACTTTTATCATATTTTCATATAAAAGGGGGGTTAAATGGAAAAAAACGTTTTTATGCTATTTTTGACCCTAAATTGTAAAAATTTGACTCCTAAATGAACTCCAAAAATGTTGGCCAACGAATTCATCCTTTCTTTTGATATTATTGATATTTTAAAATTTGTTTGGATTTTTTAAGTGCATCCTAGCGTGAGATATCGTCTGGAGTGACACACATATATACATAAACTAGCTGGATACCCGTGCTTCGCTACGGAGTGTTATATTAATTTGATATGTTTATAAACTACCATCAAGAAACATTTAAATTATTTTACTATGCGAGAATATCTAGATTCTCTCCCTCCCACTTATTTCTATACCCCCTTCTCTTTGATAAGATAATTTGCAAATATCCTAAATTTACCCCCCTCCTAAATGAAAATATTACAAAACTGTACATAACAACAATTACTGTACTCTTAAAGAGTTTTTCAACAAAATTGCTTCATGAAGGGTATTATTCATTACTTTGACCCCGCATCATCAAATCATCAAATTGGGATAAAACTGTAAATTTGTATAAAAGATATACTCTCATACGGATACTCTTCTTTTTTTTATAAGATATAGCTATATTTTTCCAATTTACCCCCCTTCTAAGTGAAAATATGATAAAACTGTACATAATAACAATTACTATACTCTTAAAGAGCTTTTCAACGATATGCATCATAAAGGGCATTAATTACTTTGACCCCGTATTCATTACTTGTACACCGTACCCCTGTGTACCAATATTTAAATTTTAAAAATTCTTGTAGACAGTGATTTTCCCCTTGCTTTGAAGGTTAAGTATGCAAATTTTCATCGAGATCGGATTAAAACTGTAGATTTGTATAAAAAACATACACATATTTATATATATATATATATATGGCTGCCATCTTGAATCAAAACGCCCGATTGGTAAAATATTTATCAAAAGTTTCTACTTTCATAAAAGGAAGCTAACTTCTAAATTTCAAGGTTCTAGAGCAATTGGTTCCGGAGATATCGTCTTATTTTTTATATAAATGGCCGCCATCTTGAATCAAGATGGCGGATTTGAAAAACATTTCTTAGTGAGCACCTAGGAGGTAAGAGGAACACACCTACAAAATTTCATTATCATAGGTGCAGTGGTTTCAGAGATATCGTGATGTGTCAGTGAGTGAGTGGTATTTTGATTTTATATGTCGATATAGATAGATTGCAGACGATTGTCTTGTGTTATATTCAAGCAACTTCTGTATTTTGTTTTGGTAGCTGTATAGCTCGAATCCCGCTTCACAACAATAGTTATTTATGCACCTAGGGAGTAAAGTAAGCCATTATTCCCTGAGAGAAAAAGTTGGTTCTTGAGGAGAAGCCGAAGGAACCATGGTCCCTAAATCCCGAGGCGAAGCCGAGGGAATAACTCCAATTAGCTCCCGAGGCGCAGCCGAGGGAGATAATTATCGCGAGGGGAATAATGGCACTTTACTCACGAGGTACATACAATATTTTATCTCCAGTAGAAAAAAGATTCACATTTTCGTCCAATGCACAGTTTTTATTTAATATTTTAATAAATAACAATAATTATTAGTACTTTTAATAGCAGATATAAGAGATTCAATATTAAAAACAAATAAGAATTGGAATTAAACTCAAATAGAAGGTTATTTAGATGCAGGTTATAATGTTGTAAACAAAGATAAACATGGTCAAAAAAGCGCAGTGCCGCCAACCTGATTTCGACAACTGTATTACATTAGCCATACATTTTCTACTATTTATAAAATAATTAAGTTGCCATCTTTACTTTTTTGCCCTACTTTACTTTTTCGCCCTACTTTTACTTTTTCTCCCTACTTTTTGAGTTAGGGACGAAAAGACCTGTTTTAGTCCCTCTAAACTAATTCAAAATCATAACTTTTTTTCCCTACTGGAGATAAAGATGTTTTCTTTGGTTAAAAAATGTATTTCTCCTTTTATGATTTCTCAAATGCTTCAACTTATAACTGAACAAAGTTGAGAATGGTATTTGTAAAAGCAATAAGGCAGTGATAACTTAACATATGTTTGCCCAACATTATTAAAACATACATGCTCTGCTCATGTTTGGACAAACTTCAGATTCCTATTATCTGAAACTTTGTTTAGATAGTCTGCTCTCCTATTTTAAGAATGAATTTCTCGGGAATTACAATTCTTTTTAATTCCCGTTGTTAAAGTTACTGTTTTTTTAAAAATTTAATTGTTGATTGGTCCTAAGGAAAAATAAAACGCTTCCTTTAGCGATATTTCGACCCCTCCTTGGCTCATTCTCAAGTCATTGAAATTTTGTAATTCAAAGTGAAACATTTTTTTGAATCTTAATGTATCGTCTGATTCTCGTCATAAACTCTGCATTTAGATTAAACATTATCTTAAAAGTAGTATGTACAATTTATTTCCCGTTTACTTCCATTTTCTTTTTGGAACGAAGTTCCTTATTGTACGTTCTGGAGCCCGGGAGTGAATCCGAAAGAAACGACGAAAATCACCGTAATAAAATAACCGTCACAAAATCACCGTCACGCAACCAAGGGTCACGAAATCTACCGATGACAATAACTTGAGTAAAAGATGACCAAGTTAGTTGAAATTTGGTACACATGTTCATTTTACCAATACCTAGGCTGAGTTTGTTGGACAACGTTATCCCTTCAAGCGTTCACGCGCAACGCTCGAGTAAACGTAAGCTTCAAATTTAAAATTGGAATTTTGGGACGGGAAAAAATTCTTATTTTATCTATTTAATGAGACAAACGACTTTTTTAAATATTTTTCTTATAGTAAAACAAACACAGACACTGCTATGAAGTGATATAGATCGCTAAATTTATTAAAGCGGACCTAAACGTTTAAAATAAAGAAAACAGGGTTTTTACCGATATCTTATGTTCTAATGTAACGATTTTAATAAAACTTCTTACACATCGTCTTAAGTGCAATTGAAACAGGCATGTAAAATTTTTTTCATCCAGAAGGGAGAAAACATTAACTTTCCACCCTACTTTATAGGGAGGAAAGGATCCCATTACAGCCTAGTTGTGAAAATCGTGGCGGAAAGTAGAAATCGTGGTGGAAAGTAGAAATCGTGGCGGAAAGTAAAAATCGTGGTGGAAAGTAACAGTAGAGCCAACTTATTATTGTTTAAAAATCAGTGTTGCCTGTTTTATAACTAGCAGCAGTTTCTCTTTAACTGAATGACTCGACTGGTTAACAGTTGTTTTTAAAAATATTAGAGAGTTTAAATAACACGTACTTTTGATTGCCGTGATGCTTTAATTTTTATCGTCATTTTAAAATGTCTTATGACTTCATAATTGAGTTTAAAAGACAAGACTTATACAAAAGAGGTAGGTTATGTCTAATCAGGTTATATTTATGTTTTTGATTTCTCGTATTTTAGGGTCAAACACAAATAAATTAAATATCATTCAGCTAGTCATTTTGTAGTATTATTAAACATTTGAATTATTATTAGAGTTACATAGTTATAGAAAGTCATTATAGAAATCAAATAAAACATAGTTGGAATTGATGAATTGCACATTTAATTCATATTACTTTTTTTACTACAAGATGTTATAAAATTTTTCTTTTGCTTTTAAAAGTCATTTTTAAAATTAAAGAAACAAAAATTTGTAAATTTAGTTATTAACACCTAAATAAATAGATAAATCGAAATCATAGGTTTTATTTGTGATGATTTTCTCCCTTCTAGAGGAAAAATCTTGTACGTACCACGGGAGGAAAAAGTCATAGCACCCTCGCTATAATTAACTCCCTCGGCTACGCCTCGGGATTTAGACAGTATGGTTGCCTCGGCTACGCCTCAGGAACCAACCAAAACGCTCAGGGTGTAATGACTTTGTTTCCTCCCTTGGTGCGTAAATAACTATTATTTCACTAACTCTTTCACTGTCCACAACACTATCCAAACAAGCCCAAACAACAATTAAATTAAACAGTACAAGGAATCAACTACTCTACATACTATTTCTGTTTTAATTAATTAACTATTTTATTATGATTGTACAATTGATAATTAAATGTATTTATTTAAAATCGAACAATTAAGCTATCAGTATACTTAGTTTGTCTTCATTAAACATTATAATTGATGTATTTCTCAATTGATATAATTAATTAAATTTTATGGTATGAAAATATGAGAAATTTAAAAAGCATAAGTTTGTTACCGAACAAGAAATAGCTATTATAGTTTAATATTGAAGAAAGTAATGTGAAAACTTGCCCCGTTTTAATTAAATAGGAGTTTAAGTTAATTGCAGTAATTGGGTAGCTTGCGGTCTTTAAGATAAACATTATGTTTCCCCCCTCTCTTAAGGTAAATTAACTGAATCAATCCTCTATTAAAGCAGAATATCAACAACATACAAGAACAATGCGTTTCACAAGGGTTTCTTTGTAAATAAAATTCCTTATTAATTAATCTGCAGTGTGTCCCAAGATAAAGTATCCGAGAGGAAAAATTTTCTGATTTTTGGGATCTCGAAAAAAAGTCATTCTTCATAAAAACTCCTGCTTGTTCTTAAACCTCTAAAAATGATAAAATTTTCTTGATATTGTGTACAGGGTGTTCTGTTTTTTGAAAACTTTAAAATATGACCAAGAGGAAAATGCCCTTATTTTTGATGGTATCGAAAAATATTATTTAGAAAAGTGGTTCAGAATTGCAAAAAAGTATAAATATTAAATAATAATTTAGGAGTTTTTATGAAGAATGACTTTTTTTCGAAAACCTAAAAATAAGAAAATTTGTCCTCTCGGATACTCAATCTTGGGACGCACTGTATATATATAAAATTAAAGAATCGATTAATTTTTTTCAGAGGTGAGCGCAAAACTTTTGCGCTATTTGTAGGCTTGGTTTCATTTAAAAATATTGAGTAGAAAGAACCAAAGTTATTAACAAATTTATAAAAATTTCAAGATAAAAAGAACTTTTTGCCCGGGCGCACATTGAGACGCAGGTGACGCAGGGCAGGGCAGCACAGTTTTCTTCAACTGCAGAAATATACGAAACCACACTCATTGAGACGCAGAGCAGGGCAGGCCAACTAAACCCCATACGTGGTCTACACGACGCAACTGGATCTGACTTTTCACTTTACGCGATATTGTATAATTCTGCGGTTGAAAAGAACTGTGCTGCCCTGCTCTGCGTCACCTGCGGCTCAATGTGCGCCCGGGCTTTATATACTACGTTTTTTAAATTTTCTGTTAAATCGTGTTGACATTTGACATCAACCTTGTCCTCAAAGTTAACTTGTGTTTTGTTTAATGTATTTTTATTATATTAAATAATCAGATTTGTCTCAAGACAGAATTAGTCCTCTTTTAAACTATCAATAGGTTATGGGAACCAGCTATGAATAAATTTAATCCAGAAACTACTATTCCACAGTTCGACGGTACCGATTTTGACAGTTGGAAGTTTCGGTTAGAAGTTTTTCTGGATGAAAAAGAATTGGCTGTTTTTCTTGAAAAGGATCTCCAAGATATCTTTGAAGAGGCTTGTAGTCTAAACAAGCCCGATGACAAAGGTAAAATAAGTCTTTTGGAGAAACTTAAAAAGGATGAAAAAAAATGTAAGTCTATAATTATACAACGTATAGCTAACACCAATCTAGAATATATTAAGGAGAAGAAAACTCCGAAAGACATTATTTTGACACTTCAATCAATTTTTCAGAGAAAAAGCGTAGCGAGCAAAATTTATTTAAGAAAGCAACTGCTTCAAATGAAATACAACGAGCAGGATGACATTCAAAAACATTTTCTTGATTTTGATAAATTGATTCGCGAGCTTAAGTCAATAGGTGCAAATATTCAAGATGAGGATATTATCTGTCATTTACTGATTACATTGCCAAAATCATTCGATGCTGTTTGTACAGCAATCGAAACAATAGATCCTAATAAACTTACCCTTGATTTTGTTAAGTCTAGGCTGTTAGACGAATATAATAAAAGGAAAAATTTAGAGTCTGATGAGACGTTAGGTTCTACTTCAGAGAATGTTTTTGCGGGCAAGAGGAATGTTACCAAAAAGGTACCTAGGTGTAAATCATGTTCGAAATTAGGGCATTATCAACATCAGTGTTGGAGCAGGAATGCTAACAAATATCCTGAAAAACGGGGTAGTGCACACATGAACTCTCGTCACTCTGACGGAGATTCAGGTGGAGATTCGTTTATAGCATTCCCCCAAGGTCCCAAAGAAATGAACAATTCAGTATCACTTGTATCTGATAAAAATAGTGAAATAATGTTTTATGTTGACAGTGGTTGTACTGATCACATGGTAAATCAGGAAAAATATTTAAGTAATGTTAGGGAACTTAATGATCCAATAATTGTATCGGTAGCGAAAAATGATGTATTTTTGAAAGCTACAAAAATAGGTGACATTAAAGTTTACTATAAATTAAATAATGAAAATAAAAAAGGGACCATAAGAAATGTTTTGTTTATTCCAAATTTAAAATTTAACTTGTTTTCAGTTAAGCGACTTGAAGAAGGAAATAAGTCAATACTTTTCAAAAATGGTAAAGTAACCGTTAGTAATGCAAAAGGGGAAATAATTACTATAGGCAAAAGAGAAGGTAATCTGTATGTTTTACGTTTCTTACATCGTAATAACTATAACAGTTCTATTTCTAATGCTAGTATCAAACCCAATGCTTTAGATGTATGGCATCTACGTTATGGCCATTTAAATCACAAATATCTCCTTGATTTATCCAAAAATAATTTAGTTAGAGGGATCCCCGCACTACCAAATAATTATAACAATAAATTCACAGTATGCGAAGGCTGTATGATGGGTAAACAGAATAAACTTCCATACAATAAAAATCACGAAGTCAGGTCTAACAAGCCACTTCAATTGATTCATAGCGATGTTTGGGGCAAAGTCAAGCCTCAAACTTACGATGGCAAACAATATTTTGTGTCATTTATTGATGACTACACTCACTTTTCAAAAGTTTACTTAATGGCTAATAGAAGTGAAGTCGTCGATCATTTTAAAGATTATTGTTCATCAGCATCCACACATTTTGGTTTTAACATAAAAAAATTACGTTGCGATAATGCTCTAGAATATAAGAGTCATGAAATGCAACAGTATTGTATCAAAAACGGAATAACAGTAGAATTTACTTGTCCGTATTCTAGCACTCAAAACTGCATAGCAGAAAGATTTAATAGAACGATTCTTGACAAAGCCAGATCAATGCTTTATGGCAGTGGTACTCCAAAAATGTTGTGGGGTGAAGCTATATTAGCAGCAACATATTTACTCAATAGGAGTCCTACCCAAGCATTGAAAAACAAAGTGCCAGCAGAACTCTGGTATGGCAAAAAGCCTAATGTTAGTAGGCTGCGTATTTTTGGTTGTAAGGCTTATGTCCATATACCGTTACAATTAAGATCAAAACTTGATCCAAAAAGTGCTAGTGCTATTATGGTCGGTTACTCACATTTGGGTTACAAGTTATGGAATTTTGAAAAACAAAAAATAATTAGGTCCAGAGATGTTGTGTTTGATGAAAACTCTTTTAGTGAAACTACTGATAAATCAAAAGGTGTGAATGAAAATATTAATAATGAAAGTGTGAATGATAAAATAAAATTTGAATTAGATAATATCGAAAATTCGGGAAATGAATCTGACGATAAGTCTGAATGTAAAGTTGAATTACGTAGAAGTCAAAGGCCGACTAAACCGCCAGACCGGTATCAAGCTGGATTCAACTGCTCTACCGCCCTTGCTTTAGCCCTATCAGCAGAAAGTTATGTTGAAGATTTGCCGAAGAATCTGTCTGACCTAGAAGGGCGAGACGATAAACATCTGTGGTTAGAGGCAGTAAACAAAGAATTAAAATCCTTAGAGGATAATAAAACGTGGGTTTTAACCTATCCACAACCTAGCAGTAATATTGTAAGTTCAAAGTGGGTATTTAAAATTAAACGTGACGTTGATGGAAACGTATCTAGATACAAGGCTAGGTTAGTCGCGAAAGGTTTCTCGCAAAAGGAAGGCTTTGACTATCATGAAACTTACTCTCCCGTAGTAAAACTAGAAACTGTCCGCATATTGCTTGCATGTGCGAATCAGTTTAATATGACAATCCACCAAATGGATTTTGAGACTGCTTTCCTTAATGGTATACTAGAGGAAACAGTCTATATGAAAGTCCCAGAGGGACTTATAGTTAGTGAAAAAGATAAAGGAAAGGTGTGTAAATTAGTTAAGTCACTGTACGGATTGAAACAGGCACCACGCACCTGGAATATAAGATTTAATAATTTTGTTGAACATAAACTTAAATTCAAAAGATCAGAGAGTGATTGCTGTCTTTATGTGAGAGAGTGGGATGATTCTCTGTTTATAATAGCTGTATTTGTAGACGACTTGTTATTAATTTGTAAAAATGTTGAAACTATTAATGAAGTTAAAGCGGAATTTACTAAAGAGTTCAGAATGACCGATATGGGTGAAGTAACTAGTTTTTTAGGTATTAAAATTGAAAGAGATTGGCAATTAGGAACTTTAAAAATCTCACAGTCACATTATATTCAAAAACTTTTAGAACGATTTGAAATGAATAATTGTAAACCTAAGTCTACACCAGTTGAGGAAAAATTAAATAATTATTTGTCCACCCTTAACGATAGCTGTAACAAAATGACAGATAAACCTTATCGAGAATTAGTTGGATGTATTATGTACCTTATGCTTGCATCGAGACCAGACCTAAGCTTTGCGATTAATTTGTTTAGCAGATATCAATCCAACCCAAAAGAAGATCATTGGAATCATTTGAAACATGTTCTTAGATATCTAAAAGGAACATCAGACGTTGGGCTTATGTTTAAAAGAAACCATGAAGCGGCTCCACTAGTCGTCTATGCAGACTCGGACTGGGCCAGTGATGTGTCAGATAGAAAATCAACAACTGGATACCTGTGCAAAGTCTTCGGCTGCACCGTCAATTGGGCGACAAAGAAACAGACTACTGTCTCGTTATCAAGTACAGAAGCCGAATACATCGCCTTGGCGTCTGCTACTTGTGAGTGTTTATGGATTCAGAAGGTCCTGACGGAGCTTCAAGTAGATAACGTTATCCCGACTACTATATATGAAGACAATCAGTCCGCCATCGCCATAGCAAACAATCCTAAAGACCATCAGCGAATGAAGCATTTAGACGTGAAGTACAACTTCATCAGGGAAAAAGTTCAGCAAGGTATAATATCCTTATCACACATTGCTTCCTCGGACCAACCAGCGGATCTACTGACTAAGGCTCTGTCTCCTACAAAATTTCTACAGTTAAGAAGTTTACTAGGATGCAAGTTTGAGAGGGGGTGTTGACATTTGACATCAACCTTGTCCTCAAAGTTAACTTGTGTTTTGTTTAATGTATTTTTATTATATTAAATAATCAGATTTGTCTCAAGACAGAATTAGTCCTCTTTTAAACTATCAATAAGTATATAATGTTGATAATATAATTGTTATTGTTATATAATATATAATGTTAGTGGAAAAAAAATAGTTCCGACTTTATTTACTTCACATAAATGACAACCATCCAGAGAGCTGATCTTAAACCTATAAAAGGACAAATCTTTGTACAACGGATCTCCCCAACACCAAATCTAAAGCATGCCATCGATATATTTAAAATAATATAATCGATAAATAATATAATCGATATTTCCTGTTTTGCTGTCATTCAATGTTTATCTATCACAAATTTGAGACCCGTCAAAATGAAGATTGCTTAAATATTGGATATGGCAAAACAAATAAAATAACTTGCGGATTTTTTCCGAACTAACTTTCCGCACAGCAAAATTTGCTGAAAACTAATTAAATTCTGCTGAAAGATGGCTATAAGTATTAAAATAATGCATTGTCATCGTGTTCTGAGCTATGCTAAAAGTTTCAAATGCCTAGCTATTCGGGAAGTTAGTTAGAAATCGATTGCCAGATTTGTACCGGACAAACAAACAAACAAACAAACAAACAAACAAACAAATAAACAAACAAACAAACAAGAATGCAAGCTAATAAAAATAAAAACGTAGTAAAAAAATTAGGTTGACCTACCGTAACCAAACCCCACAGACTCGCTATTCAAAATGTTTGGGAATTTCTAGACCACCTAGAAACTCGCGGTTTTTTGCGTTTGGTCGGAAATTGGCCCAAACCTACTGAAAAAATCCGAAAAGTTAAAGAAATATCCCCCCCCCCCTTAAAAAATTAAAGATGGTGGACGCACTTTAAAGTTTTTTTTGGAGGCTTATTGTAGCTAAGAAACGGTAAGTCGTATCGACAAGCTGATTGCGCCAGCGGTAACTGTTTTAAAAGATCTACCACTTTGGTCCTATGACATTTTGTCGTACCTCCATCGGTTCTACCTTAAATAGAGCTAAAATTGTTTTTTTTTTTTTTAAATAAATATGACTTTGATTTAATTTCTGATTGGGGTGCTCACCGCACACTAATGTTCTTTAAATCGATTATTTATTATTTTATTAATTGTTCCCATAATTGGAGTTATTAACTATGTAATGGTGCAACTTCCGTTTTGAGAGAAGAGGCTGGTAACTAAATTAATGCACCATCATGGTTGATGATTTTTCAATGACTTTCCAATCAAATTGGTTTTGTCAACTTCATTTACTTATTTATTATACCTTTTTTTTTAGCATTCTTAGTTATTGCTACTATTGACTATTTTAATAATATACAGATAGACTCCAAACTACGATTTGGAGAGTATTACTTTCTTAGTAATGGAATTAATGATGTGTAATATAGTCCTGATTTTTATTCCTAGAAGGCTTTGGAAACAAAATTATTTAGGAATTTAATTTAATTGTGAGCCCTACATGATTATAGGAAACATACCCACTAATACCTTGATTGAGCCCCTGGGTAAAAGCTAGTAAATAATAAATTCTTGGTTCTAGATTATCTGGAAGTTCCAGAGGAGTCCAGGTCAGTGATGTGAATTTCTTATAGTTTCGAATCCATTACAGAGATAATTTTTAAGGGAGTTGCTCATGATGGAAGTAATTTACAGCAACAGTGATTCAGTGATCCTTATAAATCAATCTACCAGGGCGTGGAAATGAACCCGCAACCTTGACCTTGATTTATAGAAGACCCATTAGAAGTGACCCGGGTACTTTGGACTCTGGAGAGTATAAGTGCAAGCTCTTTGTCGGGATCGATCCCGACAAAGAGTTTGATATACTCAATACGCAATGATACACTCTCGTACGGATATCTTCTTTTTTTATAAGATATAGCTATATTTTTCCATTTTACCCTCCTTCTAAGTGAAAATATGATAAAACTGTACATATCAACAATTACTATACTCTTAAAGAGCTTATTAATTAATGAGGTATTAATTACATTGACCCCGTATTCATTACTTGTACACCGTACCCCTGTGTACCAATATTTAAATTTTAAAAATTCATGTAGACAGTGATTTTTCCCTTGCTTTGAAGGTTAAGTATGCAAATTTTCATCGAGATCGGACTTAAACTGTAGATTTGTATAAAGAACATATACATATTTATATTTATATGGCCGCCATCTTGAATCAAAACGCCCGATTGGTAAACCATTTATCAAAAGTTTCTACTTTCATAAAAGGAAGCTAACTTCTAAATTTCAAGGTTCTAGTGCAATTGGTTCCGGAGATATCGTCTTGTCGAATTTTTTATATAAATGGCCCCAACTTGAATCAAGATGGCGGATTTTAAAAACATTTCTTAGCGAGCACCTAGGAGGTAAGAGGAACACATCTACAAAATTTCATGGTCATAGGTCCAGTGGTTTCAGAGATATGGTGATGTGTCAGTGAGTGAGTGGTATTTGGATTTTATATATGTATATAGATATAGAAGATTAACTCGAGTAAAATTTCAAGATTCTAGTTCTCACTGTTGCGGATGTTATGTAATGAGTGGATCAGTGGTATTTGGCTTTCACACATACAATAGAGATAGAAAAATAACTAATTACCCGAGCTTTATGTGAGAACACGTTTGATCTTTGTTGAATATTCTGTGTTTTTAAACAACCTGATATCTGGTCTATCAGTTCCGAAATGTTGATAAAACAATAATCTCTTATCTTCAAATTACTCAATTAGGGTTTTTAGATCATCCTAGAAACCCTCATGCTTTTGGTAGTTGGTCCTTCCCACTGTCACATCTTGGACCATATCTCCCGAACAGCTAGAAATACTGTAGCTAGAAATTTGAAATTAGGTATGCAAGTTAAACTATTTTTTGCCCAAAAAACAGAAAAAATATTGCGAGCTTAAATACTCAGAATTTCTCCAACCATGGAGCCATTGCGAACTGATAGCAATATATTATATTTTATCTACGATTGATACGAAATATAAACATTATATCTTTGTTTAGATGCGTAGAAAGTGATTATTTACGTACTTGTATTCATTGCGCATGCGCGTCTCATAGTTCTGAATAATTCCTCTTCTTTACCGCACTAGTGCGGTAAAGAAGAGGAATTCTTCAGCTTTACGCACGATTAGTGAGTTTGTTTACATTTATCAAAACTAATTTGCTGTTCTTTTATTAAAGTAACTGTTTATATCGAGTTTTTGGTGAAAAACAATGAGTGAATCAAGTGACTTTGACGAAAATGTGGAGAATAATTATCTTCCAGAAATAATTAATTCGGCAAAAAATACAACTAATGAATTAATGCCATCTTTATCAAGAGAGAGAAACGAACTTACATACAGCAAGTTCATTTGTTTCTGTATTTATTATTTAAATCTAACAATCGTAGATAAAGTACGGTACGCAACTCGTGCGAAAACGGCATTTTGCATTGCTCGTGTGGTTTTACCACCCTCGCTATCGCTCGGGTGCAAACTCCACACTCGCATGCAAAATGCTACTTTCCGCACTCGACGCGTAATGTACTATTATGTAATTTTTGAGAAGAGTATCATTTCAAAGGTATTGAAATGCAGATCACAAATATATATCGCGTTTTACCCCAAA
The DNA here is from genome assembly GCA_951217055.1 of Gerris lacustris. NCBI lineage: Eukaryota > Metazoa > Arthropoda > Insecta > Hemiptera > Gerridae > Gerris > Gerris lacustris. The sequence continues at coordinate 1,437,003 of OX578281.1, read as the reverse complement.
ATGCCAGCTACTACCCCTAAAAGAACCAAATAAGTGCAAACCAAAGATTCTAAAGGCTCTAGTATAACACACTTTGCTTCTCCAAAGTGCTACATTTTATAATTTAGCTAAAAAGGTGTAGCCGAGGGGTTAGCGCATTCGACTCTGAAACCAAGGTCAAAACCCCGGCTGTGAGTTCGAATCCCAGCGGGGGAAGACATGTTTCACACTGATGATCTCATCGATTAGATGAGTAAAGTGGCCGGATAACCCTCATCCTGTAATAACCCTGGCAGTTGATCGACTAAAACCCAAAAGAAAAAAAAATCGGGTACGACCCCGTACCCGATTTTTTTTTCCGAGGTACCCACCTCGGAACTTTTTCTCACTTCAGAGGCCACTAAAGTGCTGCACTAATGCTGCTTCCTTTTTACTGAAGCAGCATTGGACGTGGTCAGTACTTGGATGGGTGACCGTTCTGAACTAACTGATTTATTATCATTCTTCAAAAAAAACAACTTATTTTTAATACCTATATTTTATTTAATTATTTGAAGTTTGGCGGTATTTTGACAGATGTAAACAAACTTTGACGTCATCAAAAATTACTTAATTTTTTCCGGTTCCAACGATATGCTATATGTCAAAACCTATTTGTACTTTCGGTATTATTAACCGGTGAAGTTTAATAATTAAAATATTGATAACTTCAAAATGGCGGCCAATATCAAAATGAAATTCTGTGGGATTGTTTGCCATACAGAGAGGTACATTCGTGCCAAATTTCAACTCGATCAGGACCATTTAAGATTTTTTTAATTTTTTGCTGACTCAGCAAACTGGGTTCAAGATGGCGGAAAAAGTTGATTTTCCGGGCGGCACCACTACATATAAGGGCTGATTTTTGTGCCAAGTTTTTTAACTCTCTAGGTAAAATACCTGGGGCGCTACGGTGATAACACACCAACATACATACGTCACGCTGAAAACCACTCAGGAGGTCTTAAAAACTCCTAAAACGGACTATTCCGTTGAAATCTCGAAAAAAAATTGTTTGGTGAAAACAATACTTTTCCTACTATAGGTAGTGAGGAAAAGTAAAAATATATAAAAAATAATGTACAATAGGTATATGAATTTTGATGACCGAAGAAACCCTTATAGTAGTTTGCTGGCAAGTACTTGACGGGATTTTTATTTTATTCCTACATGCTATGATTTTAGTTTTAAATGACTAACCCTTTGCCTGAAGATAAGTTTGTAGACATTCCTGGCGAACATAGAGCTAGCTGAGAGTACGCTGGAGTCAGCTGAAGACATAACGGCGGCACTCACAGCTCCCAGACCGAAGAACGAGATGTAGTCTGGAGTGAGGTACTGCAGCACCATGGGCAGGATCATCGAGGTCTCCGTGGCAGTCAGAGGATACGGACCCTTGTAGTCTGTCTCGTTCCACGCTGTATAAAACAAAAAATAAATATAGTTAACGCTTGAAAAGTATAAAACATACAAATTCAAAGTGATGCGAATAATTTAAGTGCATATTCACATCCTTAATTTAATAATTTGGGTGCACCCAACTTACTATGTTATACTGGCGTATTAAGATTTTTCGGAAATTACCGGGGTATATTCTAAATTTAGGCATTGAATATTCTCTCTACTTCTAGACAATCTTATAAACCAATTCTGTACTGGCAAGTTAGTTTCTACTTCAATTCCAGTACCATTCATTTCCAATTAAGTCACTGGTTTATGCCATTCGCATTGTTTATATCGATGACATCAAGGGTTTTTAATTTTTTCTTCCGAGCTCACCGAAGGTAACGGAAGCAATGATGTTTCTGAAGAACGAAAATATTTAATGTCACCGATTTCAAAAATTCCAAGACAGAAATCCGTTTCAGACACCAGGGAACATTTTTGGTTCCCTGTCGGTCTGTCGTTGTGTCGTTCTATGTTTGCGAACCAACATATCTTAAAAACTACACGACTGATTTTAATGAAACTTGGATGGTAGGTCATGATTGGCCTATTGTTGGTCCCATATCAATTTCAACCTTCTGCGCTCATTTGCTTCTCTTCCACATGCGCACAAACATACATTTATTTACACCTATAGCTTCTTAAGCACTCATCTGATTTTTATGAAATTTTGATGGTTTGTCGAAAGCAGCCTGGAGTTAGACCCAGATTAATTTCAACAGGTTGCGCTCTTTAAATTGTACAAAATTGATACTTTAATTCATGTGAAAAATAAAAAACAATTTTTACAGGTTTAAATAACGGGTGGGAATTAAATAAATTAGACAATAATTGGTTTTAAAAGCATCAAATCATTAATTTATACAAAATAGGACGCGAGGAAGGAGCTACACATTGGCCGACTATTTTTTTTTTTTTTTTTAACTCTTCCATTTTATTGCAATTAAACTTGTTTTTACAACAGAATTCATTGTATAAATCCCTTATCCCTTTTATTTATTTCAGATATTGAGCATAAATAAGCAATAGCATGGCCTGCGGTTTCCATCCATTCTTGAATTTTTGAAATTTCTCTCAGTGTGTTTTTATTATGTAACACACATTTCAGATTTACATTGCTGAATCTGATGATGAAAGCAACCACATTAAAGAGTATCCGTGCGTAAGTGAGATTATCATCAGTTCATGAGGAATAGTTGGCACTCTTGGTATAAACTCTGATGTTCTATTAGAAATATAGAACAACATAGTAGGGTTGTCACATCCATAGTTAGACATTTCTTCGATGTACGACATCAAACCGACATCGATGTTATTCAAAACATCGAATTTTCGATACATCGAAATCGATCTCCCAACATGGTGAGCAAAAAAAAAGGTTGCTGATATCCCAGAACTTTTTATCATAACCACCTCTAACCCCCTCTAACTCCCTCTAACCACCTCTAACCACCTCTAACCACCTCTAACCCCCTCTAACCACCTCTAACCACCTCTAACCACCTTTATCGTGCTTCTCATTTTTTCAGGTCAACATCGATGTTAAATATTGACTTTTTTTGTCCGATAAGTCAAGTGGAAAATAACGAGGAAGATATTAGGTACTTATTTACTTTGTTTCCCCTCCAATATTAATATCCATAAAATGACAAGTAGAATTTTTAACTAAGTAAATAACCATCATAGAGAAAGGGATATTTAGTCTAAATAACTGTGGGATTAGTGGGATAAAGAAATATTACACTTTTCATACTTTAGTCTTGATATATTAAGATTATTATTATTATATATGTCACAAAATCCGTTTAAAAAAATTGATTGTGTTAATAAGAGGGGGAGGAGTCGCAAATTTTGATGTTTATTGACAAAATGGCATGAAAAATTAAACACTTTCCACAAATGTTATATATTTTTGTAATCTTCTCTTCAATAATTTTCATTTGATACCCCACTCAAAATTTTAGTGATGTGAATTATCCGCCATTTTGGATTTGAACAGCTGATAATTTTAAGTTCGCTATATTTTTCCTGTGTGCGCGTCTAAGCGATCTTTAATACTGGAAAATATAATGTTTTTATCTCTTTTGATTCAAAAGTTATTGAAACCGTTAGAGTGACAGACAGACAGACACAGGAACGAAACTATAAGGGTTTCTTTATTTGGTTTTACCAACGAAACTCTAAAAATGGTGGGTAGCAAAGTCAATCTTATATAATAGAAAAAGTTGTGGAGAAAATTGAAATCCAAAAAAGTACAACCCAAGAACAATCCAAACCTAATCAAAGGGAACAATCAATAATAATTGCGCTGATCCATCAGTTTATCAGCTGATTAGTTCACCTATCAATCAGTTTATTAGCTAATTAGTTCGCCAATCAATCAGTTCATCAGTTAATCTATCAGAGATCCACATAAATATGTTTGAATTCAATTCTGTATTAAATTTTAGCTATTGTTAAATTGATTTTCTGATTATTAGAAAGATTATATTTATTAGTATAAATCCATTTTATACTATGCATTTTATAGGATAAGGCCATTTTATACTATGCATTTTATAGTATAAGGCCATTTTATACTATGCATAGGAAGTTAAGTTACTTGTAGGAAAGATTTACTATAAAGCTTTTATGTAGAGCGTTATCGACGTTTGTGGTAGTATTTAGAATTCAGATGGTATATTTCTATCATTCTTATAATAGACAAAACATTATTAATACGTATTTTTATGACGATACATTATATAACCATAAAACACACAAGCGTATAAAACCGCAAATATATGTAGATTTTATTTATTTTTTGTGTGACGTACGAAAAGAATAAAATGTTTTTTAAGGTTTGCGTAAGTCTAATACGAGGGAAGGGAAAGGGATTGAAGATTAGGAAACCTTATAGGGACTACTTCAATTCATTCCCACCACTATAAAAGTCTTCCCCACATAAAATTACTTTATACTTTATACTTTGTGCTTTCATTTTCCTTTCTTATCCGTCGAGAAGAGCCAGTATTGTGATGGCACAGAATATCTTTCAAAAGATTTTCATACATTATTTGCATGGATTATGTCAAATACTTTTTTGAAGTGAAAGTTCTTTAGATGCAGTAGAGTAAATTGGCTTAATTGAAACGAAATTGTACGTTACTGAGTTCGAGACTCGTCTAAGAGAAAAATTTTTAGAGGTAAATCAACTTCCGGCTTAAGTAGGCAGTTGATTTACCTGTCAAAATCTTTCACTTGGACGAGTCTCGATCCACCTACCTCTAAATTCAGCAGACGCATGAGTGTTAACCATTGCACCGTGGAGGTAGATGATTATTTAATACACAGAATTGGTATATATAAGCGTAATATTATATACCTATACCTTATATTTATATACCTATATTTGTAACGTCATTAACATTATTTTGGCGAGTCATCAAATATGTCAAAAATTCTTAAAAAATCGATAACATGTTTGAGCGCGCTGAAATTGGCACCAATTTTTATAAGAAACATCTCCACTGAATTTCGTTTTGCTATCTGCCTCCTCAACTTTGATAATTTAGCACTAAATAATTTCGAAACAATTTCGCCGATTGAGCTGAAATTCAAGCCAACTATAACTTCTTATAAGTTAATAATTTATTTATATTAAAAGTTAATATCCGCCGCCATCTTGAAAGTATTTGGTAAGGACATGTTCCGAGACTCCCCCCGTCCCATTTCTTTTTTCCGAATTCAAAAACGAATTCAGCTTTGAATAAAAATGTATAAACTATTTTGATTGAGATATATATAAATATGTTTAATTGAAGTTCCAAAAAAAACAGCTGTTTTTCTGTGACAGATATTCTTTCAAAGATAATGTGACCAATTAAACTAAACAATGTATAAAAAAAGGTTTTATTTCCAGTAGGGAGAAAAAGTTATGATTTTGAATTAGTTTAGAGGGACTAAAGTAAGTCTTTTCATCCCTGAGCTCAAAAAGTAGAGAGAAAAAGTAAAAGTAGGGCAAAAAAGTAAAGTAGGGCGAAAAAGTAAAGATTGCAACTTAATTATTTTATAAATAGTAGAAAATGTATGGCTAATGTAATGAAGTTGTTGATATCAGGTTGGCGACACTTGCTTTTTTGACCATGTTTATCTTTGTTTATAACCTGCATCTAAATAACCTTCTATTTGAGTTTAATTCCAATTCTTATTTGTTTTTTATATTGAATCTCATATATCTGCTATTAAAAGTACTAATAATTATTTTATTTATTAAAATAATAAATAATTCAATTTTTAAGTTTTTGGTAGTTTTCATACTACGGAAAGTTAAATTTTAATTTAAATCAAATTATAATTATTATTAACTACGGGAAACAGACAGTGAAAATATAGAGGCCCGTGGTTCAAATCCCGGCGCTGGAGTGTATTTTTCACTGTCTGTTTCCCGTAGTTAATAATAATTATAATTTGATTTAAATTAAAATTTAACTTTCCGTAGTATGAAAACTACCAAAAACTTAAAAATTGAATTTAGAATTGATTGTACAAGGTACAGGTACTAATTGAGTACTTTATAATTATAAGCGTTAATTCTTGGTTTAGTTCTAATGTCATCAATATTGACTGTCTAAATGTGTATGAATATTGAAAGCTTGGAATCGGGACTAGTTATCGATTACGGTAGTGAAAAATCATTCTCCTGCGTAGCTTAGATGGAAGAGCGCTATACTGGAAATATAGAGGCCCGTGGTTCAAATCCCGGCGCTGGAGTGTATTTTTCACTGTCTGTTTCCCGTAGTTAATAATAATTATAATTTGATTTAAATTAAAATAATAAATAAAAACTGTGCAATGGACGAAAATGTGTATTTTCTTCTTACTGGAGATAAAATATTGTATGTACCTCGTGAGCAAAGTGCCATTATTCCCCTCGCGATAATTATCTCCCTCGGCTGCGCCTTGGGAATTAAAGAGTCTAATTCCCTCAGCTTCGCCTCGGGATTTAGGGACCATGGTCCTTCGGCTTCGCCTCAAGAACCAACTTTTTCGCTCAGGGAATAATGGCTTACTTTACTCCCTAGGTGCATAAATAACTATTTTTTCTTATTTTTTTAGTACATTTTTTTTTTTTTATTATCAAAAATAGCGACTAAAATTCGCCTAAGGCTATTAAGGCATAGACAAATAAGTAAGTAGTTGAAAATAAATAAACACAATAAAAAAAAGCTTTGATCTTTCTTAATTCAATTCAACTCTGTCTATCTTTGCTACACCGAATAATTTTATTTTATCTTTTGCTTTTTAAATTAAGTCCCTCTTTGATTTTAAAATTAACGAGATGTTTTTATTTTCAAATATATTTTTGAGAATAAATTGTTTTTAATATTCAGTTCACTAGTCTGAGTTAAACAAGAGTGGGGGGGGGGGGGGGGGTTATAAAGGTTTGTCTTTATATAATGTAAAATTGTTCTTTGACTGTTAGTGAACAGGAATCCTTTTATAATATTTATTTATTTTATTTCATGGTGAATAAATAAAAATATTAAGTAATAAAATAAATACTTTTCCGTATGCAGATCATAGATGTAGAGAGAGAAAGTATTGTGATGGCGCGAAAATTCCATTTTGAGATATTTATGGATTTACACGATTTGAAGTCCAAAAGGTGGTAATTTAACAAATGTCTGTCTGTAGTTTGTACAGACGCGTGCAGCCTCAACTACTTCATCTCATATCGATAAAACTTTGCATAACGGTTTAGAAAAAAGGTTCAGAAGAAGGTGATCATAAAATTTTCAATGAAATTGTTCCTCCGTAAAATATATATTTTATGCTATGAAATCACCTTACTGCTTCTTTTTACGTCAATTTATAAAAATAATTGACATTCCTTTCATACAAATAAAGCCAGTTGAGCTATATTATTTAAAGCTATATTTTTTTAATTAAATTTGTGATTATAGTGACTTATGACTGATAGCTATAGGTCATGGGATTAAACTCATGGTTTCCTTTAAATTTGTAGTGACTTATGACTGAAAGCTATAGGTCATGGGATTAATTTTGGGAGTTGCTACTTAGTATATAGTCTCCTTCAAAGTAATCTCGCGCTCAATATTTCGATCGACGTACCAAGATCATTGTGACTATTGGACATTATGGGGCACTTAATAATTCAAATGCATAATAACGGATTTCAACTAAAACAGTTACTAAATTTTCATGAGTTCTCAAAACCGTTTTGGTTACAAACCAAAAGGGTTTCATGAGGAGTTTTCACAACAATTTTGAAAGTTATAAACTCCCAGACTAGTTATAGTTAAGTCAGGATATCATATCTCTGTTTATCATACCTACTGCGCATGTCTCAATTCTGTTTTCAATTCAATACCCGAATTCCATACTATTTTTTCAAAACAGTTTTAATACAAAACCAAAAATTAGCTGTTGTGTCCTTGAACTCAAAACGTTTTGAAATCCCCGTTTCCATGGGGTTTTGAATACCGCAAAACTGGTTTCAAAACGGTTTTGAAAACTCGTGGACACGTAGTCACCTGTAGTGCGAAGCGCAACCTTATAAGCCATGTTTTTCATCTTATTTCTCTTCATGAAAACCAACTATTTTATCAAGTTTGATAACATATCTAGCCATTAAAAGTTATAATTGTTCATGTTTTAAATAAGTGAAAAAGCTTTAAAATATTTCAATTTATATTATTTTGTAGTACCTATATAATATATCCTAAAATAATCTTAATAATAAAAAAAACTACTTAAATATTACAAAAATCTAATTAACAATATAAAAAAAGTATACATTTGCAAAAATATCACGTTTTTAATTCAAATTCAACAACACGTGTTAAATATATAATTTGTTTTGTTTATTCTTTGTGAAAATTATCAAAACATGAAAGTGAAAAAGAGAATACCCGATGTACAGAGTTTGTAGCGTTATATATGGGTTAGTCTGTTCTTTTTAGAACTCATTTTTTCTTACAAAGGCACGAAAATTTCTCACGTACTTCTATAAAATATTTACGCTTTTTCCTTCTTCGTGATTTTTACTTTTTCTCTTTTACCCCATCTTTATTTCGTTTCTGATAAAAAAAAGAAAAAGAAAGAAAGAAAACAGAAATCTGAACTCCATAAATATTTCAGTGAAAGAGAGAATGTATAAAGAAGTTGAGGGTAAAAAGATAACTCTTTTTGTATTCGGTATTTTTCTAGTTTATTTTAAGAGAAGAAAAAAAACACAAAAATTCTATAAGGTTTAGAAAAAAATTTGAAACTAATTTTCTTTTTTATCGATACCAACTTTAGCTTTCTATTCTTTCTACTTCCCCCTCAATTTTTAAAAACATATTTTTTTTGCTCTTTCGTTGAGTCTGATAAATAAACGTTAATAGATTTTATCTATAAAATATGGGGACTTTTTTCTAAAATCTTTTTCCATTAAAAAATACGAAATTGCAAAAGTACGAATATCGGTTAAATATATTTCAGTTCAAACTGAACACAAAGTTCGAGGAAAGTTAAATTTAATAGTTATTTTAGTTTACACTTACTTGTATGTCGATCTTATAATGCTCGAATTCAATATAAAAGTCAGGGTTTTTGGTATTTAAAACTCTTTCCTCTAACATAAATATATGATTCCAACAGTTAACTACTTATTCTATTTAGGTCTGTGTATAAAAAACCAAATTATTTCATTTCGCCAAAATTTCGCCTCCTTCGAGGCTTCATCAGGCCTGAAGATGTCTTAAAGGAGGCGAAATATTGCCGAAATGAAATAATTTAAGATTATTATACCCTACAGACACAGACCAAAATAGAATAAGCATATTATAAAAACAAAGGGTAATATACTAAGAATATGTCAATAAATTATAAATATTTAACAATAAGTGTCATCTAAAAACATCTATTTCCTGTTAAAATACTAATGTAAGTTTAACAGTGTATATGTCCCCTAAACAAAATCTCTTAAATGCAAGTACTAAGTTCAATTGAATAGTGTACACATATTTCCCCTAAACACCCCATCAATTCCTTGGTAATATACTTAGGTTAGTTTAAACAATGTTATTTACTTTAGCCCCCCCCCCCCCTTGGTTCTAAACAATAGTCTAACCAACAAAAGTCTCAAAGATCGTGTCATGTCTCCCCAAGACATTAAGACTCCTGGGGCAGTTTTATTACGCTATTTTAAGGTTGAGTCTTTTGTCATGTCGTGTAAGACTAAATCTTACAGAAAACTATAGGTCAATGTGTTTTACAGTGTTCTTAGCGTACATTTAATATTAATAGTTAATTAGACTAAGGGGTATTGTCACATTTATATACACATTGTGGCATTCCTTCGTCCTAAGGTGCATTGGACTAAATGTCCCTTTGTCTTAATAGTAATTTAGACTAAGGAAATATATTACTACTCTGTATATGCTCCTTTGTCTAAATAACTATTAACACAAAGGGATATAGGGGGTGCTTGAGTAAAAATGTACCACAACAATATACATATATACGAGCCCTTAAGCCTGTAGTAATATGCTTAATTTAATGGTACTTTTTTACTTTAGCACCCCCCTATATCCCTTTGTGTTATTAGTTATTTAGACAAAGGAACATATAAAGAGTAGCATATATTCCTTAGTCTAAATTACTATTAAGACGAAGGGATATTTATTCCAATGTACCTTGGGACAAAGGAATATCACCACGTATGTATATAATTGTGATCATATCCCTTAGTCTAATTAACTATTAAGATAAAGGAATATTAAATATAAAAATGCCCCAGGAATCTCAATGTCTTGGGGAGACAAACTCACAAACCTTTGAGACTTTTGTAGGGCAGACTATTATTTAGAACCAAGTGGGGTGCTAAAGTAAAAGAGTGCCAATTTAATAATAAAATGTTGCCTATTTATAACCTTTTTAATTCATATAAATCGAAAATCATAACAAAAAAAGTGCCATGGTTATAAACCGTCAGGCAGTGACGGATTTAATTTATATTTAGAAAAAAAAAAAGTAAATTATTTAGTAGTAAAATTAAGTAAATTGTATTATGTAGATAAATATATCTATTTGAAGATCAACCAATGAAAACAAACATTAATTTATATTGGAATTAATGTGGTTGCCTTAGCTTAGCAATAACAAACCATTTAGAGGTGAGTCGTCGCCGGCTGGACACTAATCGATTAATGAATGTATGCCTTGCTAAAATACTAAGTACAATTTAAAAGTGTACATGTATTTTAGTAATAAAAACCATCTATTTCATGCAAGAATACTTAGGTAAGTTTTTAGCAATGTATGTAAAACCCCATTTAATCCTTTCTTGCATACCTCAATTTCTGTTTGGCCTAGGTTGGATTACAGAAGGTTGTGCATTTGAATGGTTAGTTAAGTTTAAATTAATGTGGAAGAAGGGAACGAGGAAAAGGATGACGGAGTGGAAATCCGGGATCTCTATGGGGATGTTGGTATCGAGCGGGGCACTAGGTCACGTGTGACGTCATTGCTTGGCCCCCGCATTACCTGCCTCAGTCTGACCTTTCTTTACCTACGTCTTCTAGCTTGCCCTTCTCTCCACTCATTCACATGATCCCGCTCTACCCCTCTGTTATCCCGCTCTACCCCTCTGTTATCCTGCTCTATCACACTGTTATCCCGCTCTACCCCTCTGTTATCCCGCTCTATCACACTGTTATCCCGCTCTACCACTCTGATATCCCGCCTTACCACTCTGTTATCCCACTCTATCACCCTGATATCCCGCTTTACCACTCTGATATCCCGCCTTACCACTCTGTTATCCCGCTCTACCATTCTGTTTGTTATCCCGCCTTATACCACTCTGTTATCCCGCTCTACCATTCTGTTTGTTATCCCGCCTTACCACTCTGTTATCCTGCTCTATCACGCTGATATCCCGCTCTACCACTCTGTTATCCTGCCTTACCACTCTGTTATCCCACTCTATCACGCTGATATCCCGCTTTACCACTCTGATATCCCGCCTTACCACTCTGTTATCCTGCTCTATCACGCTGATATCCCGCTTTACCACTCTGATATCCCGCCTTACCACTCTGTTATCCTGCTCTAACACGCTGATATCCCGCTCTACCACTCTGTTATCCCGCCTTACCACTCTGTTATCCCACTCTATCACGCTGATATCCCGCTCTACCACTCTGTTATCCCGCCTTATCACTCTGTTATCCCGCTCTACCATTCTGTTGGTTATCCCGCCTTACCACTCTGTTATCCCACTCTATCACGCTGTTATACCAATCTATCACGCTGATATCCCGCTTTACCACTCTGATATCCCGCCTTACCACTCTGTTATCCCGCCTTACCACTCTGTTAACCCGCCATACCACTCTGTTATCCTGCTCTATCACGCTGATATCCCGCTCTACCACTCTGTTATCCCGCCTTACCACTCTGTTATCCCGCTCTATCACTCTGTTATCCCGCTATATCACTTTGTTATCCCGCTCTATCACTCTGATATCCCACACTGCCACTCTATTATCCTACCACAACCTTGTCTTATCCCTCCCTGTGACTAAATTATATTAAAAACCACTTCCCGTCCTATAAAATATGCAATAATCCCATTCTCCACTAAATGTAATTTCACAAATTCTTCTCTCACCTCTATTTATTTTATTCCTTTCTCTAAGAACTATTGATTTTATAAATTACACTCTTAAGCAAATACATTATTTATGGACAGAAGTTATAAGAATTAAATAAATTACAAACAATACAAGTGTTATATTGTGATAAAGAAACAATTTCAATGCACGATTTCATGATTTAATTTAAAAAAAATAATCTACTTAATGATCGTAATTAATAACTAATTCGTCATGTATAATTGAAAGCACGGAAATCATAAAAGCACAATTAAGATGTCATCTACTAGTTAATATTATTTACACATGTTCATATATAAGGTAAAATTTACAGGGGCATTCAAGTATAAAAATGTATATTTAATTTTTTTTTTTATTAATATTATTTTTTATTTCATGTCCACCCACATCTAGGGTTGGCCCTAACCGTGTAGTAGGGCTTTGTTGTTAATGTAATATTAATTTTATTGGTTTATGAGCTGGTTATCTAAACGTATAATATATTAATTGTTATTTTAATAACTATTTGAATGATTAATATTTTAAAATGTTAAGTGTGGAGAAGTTTGTTTAATCCTTACAAAGTTTCGGTCTGATTATGATTTATTTATCGCTGAGGCACAATCTTCTGTAAAACTATGAAACATCTATTATTAGACTACGAGAGATTATCCCTGATATACTCTACAGAGATCTTTCTTTTAGACTAAGTGATATTACTATTCCTAGACAGTGAAGAAAAATATTGCTTTGTCTAAATAACTTTAGAACAATGTAACTCTCACTTGTAAGGTGGAGCTTATCGGAAGGGGCCCTATATTATATAGTTTACTCAAAACTTAAATCACTGTAATGTTTTTAAAGGGTTTACAGTGAGTAAGGAATGTTTATTTACATAAGTTTATACATATGTATATGTGCATATAGTATAACTTTTTAATAAGTGGATTAATATCAGAAATTGTGACTTTTCATTCATAAATATAAAGTTGAAATGATGACGTCATCCAGAAATATAAAACTGAAATGGTAACTTGTCATCCAGAAATATAAATAGTGACTAATCATCCATAAATATAAAGTTGAAATAGTGACTTGTCGTCCAGAAATATAAAACTGAAATGGTAACTTGTCATCCAGAAATATAAATTTGAAATAGTGACTCATCATCCAGAAATATAAAGTTGAAATAGTTACGTCATCCAGAAATATAAAGTTGAAATAGTGACTTATCATCCAGAAATATAAAGTTGAAATAGTGAATTGTCATCCAGAAATAAAAAGTTAAAATGGTGACGACATACAGAAAAAAAAATGAAGTAAAGCAATAAATTTTAAGCAGATTATTCACACCTTTTACATGATGTCGATTTTTAAAATAAGGCTTCGCTTGAAGTTTTTAGTTACTTAAATCAGACTAAGTTATGATCATGTTCTTCGACTTTAAAAGAAAAACTCTCTCGATACATAAATAAGGCAAACTAGTTAAGAAGATTAATATGTTGGAGAGGCCTCCTAGAACAGCAGTCTAATTACCTTGGCTGAGATTTGTTAACGAATGTGACACATCGATAATTCCAATGATAAAGTCCATAATACTTTTTTATTATTTCTTTTTTTTAGGATTGGCAGGAAACCATTTACAAGTTTTTCAAGAGCACCCAAAAATACTAATGGATTTAGGTGCTTATAAATAGAGCTTACATAGTTTTATAAGTACCTGTTATATGTAGATACAAAGAATTTATAATACAGTATTGGTTATAAAGCATTGTAGGGACAATATAATATATGAGTTGAGTGCCTGATGGCTAAGTCCAGCAATAGTCTAATGTCGAGCGGGTTGAATTCAAATTTTAGATTAAATAAATTTAAATAGAGAACAGGTAAATAATATGTAGTATAATGGCTTGTATGGTACATTATTTCTATGGATTTTGTTTTAATTTAACCTGATTATATTTTAATAAATATTCCTATAACTTGTCTAGTTTAAGAAATGAAGAAGCTATATCATATAGTATTTGGCAAATATTTTTGGAACGAAGTTCCTTACGGCACGTTCTGGAGCCCGGGAGTGAATTCGAAAAAAACGACCGTCACAAAACGAAGCGTCTCGAAATCTACCGATGACGATAACTTGAGTAAAAGATAACCGAGTTAGTTGAAATTTGTAAACGTAAACTTAAAATGTAAAATTGGAATTTTAGGACAGGAAAAAATCTATTTAATGAGACAAACAACTTTTTTAGCCGACACTGCTATGAAGTGATAAAGATTACTAAATTTATTAAAGCAGACCTAAATGTTTAATATGATGAAAAGAACGTTTTTACAAATACCTTACGTTCTAAATTAAAGATTTTAATAAAAATTCATACACATCGTCTAAAGTACAATTGAAACAGGCATGTAAAATTTCAACCTGATACAAGCAGAAGTTTTTGCGTAATAAAGTGATATATTTTAAATGGATTAATAAATTTGCCGACGGAGTCTGTGGGAACAGTCGTGTTCCATCATTACAAGCATCTGATCAAACTATAAACTCATCATGATTAACTTTTTTTTCTCAATATACAATACATTATTTATTGCAAGACGCTCGCTTCAATGTTAAATAAATGCTTTTCTTTTAATTTTGTCTTAACTCTGCTAAGTACAAATAGTTAGTTACTTTTAATTTTGTCTCTTTTCTAACTCCCCCTAAGTTTTACGATACTAACTACTTATACATTAGTTAGTATCGTAAAACTTAGCAGCGTGATCTTATAATTTATTTTTAATGAAAAGCGTAAGGAACTTGGTTCCTACCGGGTGTCCCGCGACACCACACGTATTCTTTTTTATATATGTTTCGGTTATAATATGGGTATAGTTTGAAAGACTTACCGGTGGATCTAGCGATGGCCCCGATAAGTACAGGTGGAATGGCCATTAGAACACAGCCGACAGCGGCTACGTAGGACAGGATCTGAGCTCTGCTGGCTGTCTTACTTGACAGTACACGTTGGAAATACACCTAAACAGAAAAAACATTTAAACCTTTAATTAATTGAATAGAATCTCACACCAAAAAATATTAAGTAAAAGTAAAATTAACTTATAAAAGGTATGGAGGGTGAGAGATTGTAGAATTTTAAACAGCGTTTTCAAGAAATTGCTGTTAGTTATCCCCTTGCAGTTTACCATTTGCTCTGGCTAGGTCATTTAGCCACATTTCCTGCTTTTTGCTGACCTTCAAATATCATAGTGGTAAGTTACATTTTCCTGCTAGAGAAAGTTACTTGATAGGTACTTGTAGTTAGTTGACAAAGTTCCACGTTGACAGCTTCCATGATCTGGAAGCTGGCATTAAACATCCATGAGACAAAATAGTTTAAAATCAAAGGAACAAAATAGTTCTAGTTTGAGCTTCGAGATTCCTGCCAGGAATTCGAGATTACCTGCCAGGGGATGCCTCCTAGGATGAGGAGAAGACCGTAGTCCAAATAGAAGCCTAATTCTTCTTTTTTAACAGAGCCGATCCAATCGACATCCTGCGATGACAAAGGCTTCACGTGCTCGTTCATCCAGGCGAAGGGTACGCACATCCACTGCAACGGACAAAAATACATTTCTTATAGACAAAAGTATGAATGAGAAAATAAATAGTGCAACAATATTTAAAAGTAACAAGTATACCTTGATAAATATTTTGTTATAGGACATAGTAGGCAAATTATATTATTTAACAATTTAAGAGGGGAGGGGGGATCTTGGAAGCATAGCAGAGACCACATTAAAATTGGTGGTTATTCATTAAAAGTCAGAAGATTAATACAATGGTGGTTCTAGTCCACAATAATAAGCCAAACAATAAATATCAGCGATCCATCCAACTTCTTTACTGCGTGAAACGACCAACCAAATTAAAACTAAGACTTGGCATTAGATGATTATAATTGTAATTCTAATAAAATATCAATGGTAAATCTGCACTATTTGGCCCACCTATTTCTAATTGTCCGAATAACTTGCAATTTTTTTAAACTGTCCCGTTTTACATTATAAAAATTATTCCGGTTGTAACATCTCGATAAATACACTAGTTTTTTTTAAAACAAATACGTATAGTGACACTTCCTAAGAAAAATTAAGGAAGGTTATGGTTAGTTTAGGTTAAGGTTTGTACTTTTCGACCCTCAGAGAAAGGAAGGGGTAGAGGGAACAATACTCTAGAATATGGGTCTCAAAAAGTGGTTCATTATGCTACACCCCTATACTAAATCTCCCAAGCGGCAGTTTGTTGAAACAGTATCCATATCTCGATAAAAACTAAAAATTTATCTGATATCAGCTAATAAGGATAAGTGATATTTTCTTAAGAAATTTATTATTTTTATTTTTAATACAGTTTTCTTCATAAATATGTACTTTAATGTTTGTTGTTAACCTTATTAATTATCTAATGGCAGTAACGTCGTTAATAAACGTGCAGCAGTTCCTGGATAACCAATAGCAATCTTCTTTGAGTGGGGTATCAAATAAATGCTACTGTACGTCTGTGTGGACGGAAGGACAAGGAATAGACCAATAAGACAAGGACCAGTGACCACGTGATCACTTTAGTTCTGATTGAGCTCGCTTGGGAGGTTTAGTATAGGGGTGTAGCATAATGAACCACTTTTCAAATCGCATTGCTCCCTCTACCCCTTTCTTGCTCTGAGTGTCGACCGAACCGAAAACCGAATCATAACCTTTCATCATGTCCCTAATAAAGTGGCTCTTTACGTATTTAAAATTTAAAACTGAACAAAAACTACTAAATTTATTAAGATGGTACTACCGGAATCGTGTTTTAATTGTCAAAAGGAAGAGTTTAAAAAAAATTGTAAGTAATTAGGGCAATTAGATTGGTGTGCCGAATAATGCAGATTTGCCATATCAATTACATAATGAGCACTTCACTTCATAATCATTAATTCTCAGTCCTTTCAGTTCTACAAGAAAAACATTTAGAATCTAATGTGACTCGTAACTTGCTGTTAGATGAGAGGTCTAATGAAGTAACGCTACAATTCTTCTTTAATTTATAGATCCAAAAATAAAAGGCTTCATGATTATACACGATTAACTACAAAATAATATTTACCTATTTACAACAAATGCGGAATTTTAGATTCTAGAACTTAGAAAATTATATTTTAAAAAAAGGAATCATAATTTATGAAGTATCAATAGTCCAGGAGATAGCGTGCAAAAAGTGTGTGGCAAACATCAACCATTAATTTAGTGTATAAGTTAATCTTTTGGGCCTTTTAAGAATATGTGGTCGGCTAAGTTTGTCTACGGGACATAGGCATTTGAAAAAAAACAAACCGGTGGAGAGCGGCCACGTCCCGCCATTTATGGTGACCCTGTGATTTTCATGATCCTGATTACACAATTAGTTAGTAGACCAAAAATCTAGTTGACGTTAGTTTGTCACTTGATAGGTTAGCTATTAAAATATTAGTCCAAATCAAAGTGGTCACCTTGATGTTAGTCAGACACTTTTTTACACGCTATCTCTTGGACTACAAGGTTTATTTTTCCAAATCTGAATTGTAATAATTTCTGTGAGACAGTTAAATGTTTTGACATTTCTTCTGATTTCCGATAAATAATCAAAGTTGACGAATTAGATAAAAACTTCTACAAAAAAAGGATAATGATTCTCGTTAATTGAGTAACCGAAAATAGGCAATTTAAATAATAATTTATACGATGTTTACTGTGATACAAAATCCAAAAGGTATTTGTGAATCGACAAAACAAAGTTACCAATATCGGGAAATTTAATGATGCGACTGTGTATGAAAAGCAATCGAAACGGATCGATTCGGACACAGTGAAGATCTTGGGATGGCAGTGGAAGATCGACTGGACGGCGACTGTGTACCCGAACTCACAGGACCCCAGATCATCGCCGAATTCCCGGAGAGAACACTTCAGACGGAAAGAGCCGAGCTCATCAGAAGCTTGCCCAAGGCCATCAGGCGAAGAGTATCGGCATTAAAAAAACTTCAAAAAGACTTTGCTTATGAGGAATCGAGGTAAATATTCAAATGATACTTGTTAAGGGTACGTAATTGCGATTAAGTGTAACTCTGCATCTGACTAACCATTGTTCTAGAGGTCCGATATAGTTTGTTGTTCCTTTTTACATTTTATGAACTTCAATCGTTGCGAATTTCAGAATAAGTCAGTAGTTATTTAAAAAATAAACAAATTACATGTCCATGTCCACTTACACTCGTATGGGGAATGTTGGAATCAGGGAGTTCAACAGGTGGGAAATACGCGCGGATAGCTAATAATCTGTCGAAATAGATGCAAAAACTTCAAAAGAACAATATTAGTTCCACAATACCACAATTGTCATTGATATTTTACTTTCTCTGGGTTGTGTATTAGTTATATTATAGTAATTCTACATACAAATTCCTCAGGGGCAGTCGAACTTGACTGTATCGGCAATGGTGCGTCCGAGGATACCCATGCAAGTGCGTCTTACCTGACTGTGCATCAGAAAGCTGCTAATGTCCATTGTGAACTCAATCCAACTATACATAGATGAAGTCTGGACCAATGCATAAAAAGTTAAAAGATTGCTCAAGTGGATGAGCTCTGTCCAGCTAGCAGAGGAGAGTTGCAGATTGCGTGCTCCTATCTCACTGTATCCAAACCGGCGATGTTCTAGCAGTGACCAGGGTTATCCCAATTAACCTGCTGGAAAGGAAGAACATCTTCCAGTGGAGCCAGGAAGTAGGCTTGGTGGAAACGGCCCAGACGCTTGCTTACACAAATGAGCTCTAGCAGCCAGGTCGGCCAGGCTTGAAAGGGACCTAGCTCCTGACGGCTATTTCGGGGCTTACTAGTGTAGGAGAGGGAAAATGAGCACCCCTCGATTCCATTACAGCAGAGCAGGATAGCCAGGATAGGAAGGCGCCGAGAATTCACTTATGACCTGTGTGTAGTTTGTTGAAGGGAAGTGAGAGATCGCATCCACCGTCGCAGGAGTAACCCTGGATAAAATGGTGGAGGCAATGCTGCATAGTCAAAAAGATTGGAGTTTGGTCGTGGAAGGCACACATTTACTTTGTAACCCACCCAAAAATAAATATTATTTATATAGTTATTTTTGACTAAGTAATATTACCACCTAAACACACAAAAAGTGTGATCTTCCTTAGAGTTTATGGATAGATATCTATCTCTTTGTCTTAATAGTTGTTTAGACAAATGAACTATTGTAAGTGGTAAACAAATATATGGTATTAGTCCATATCCGATCAAATATAAGGTAGGTAACCTAGTATTTTAGCTACATGGCACCAAGTCAACACCTGTTGGACAGTTTCTCTGGATCAGACCTTGCTCTTGGTTTTAGTCAGATTGTCGATTCTACAAGTCCCTGTACTTGGAGGGCATCTACCTAGACTCAATCTACCCAGACCTAAACTTTTAAATTATGTTGCATCCTTTTCTGAGTCCGCAGTTAGTGCGAAATCGTCTGCAAAAGCTAACATAATTTGCTATATCGCCTCCAGTCTCCAGTAACCAAGGAAGTAAACCAAGGTAATAAAGGAAGTTCCGTAGTCTCTTTTGCACGTTTGCACTGCATTGTTACACTAAATAATTAGGCACTTTTATAGAAAAGGGCCCCCCCCCACTTTTTTTTAATCTAATATACCTTCTGACAAACGAATACACACTTTTTTTTATGCAAAAGTGTGATATTCCTTTGTCCCAAAGCATATTGGACTGAATATCCCTTTGTCTTAATAGGTAGTTAGACTAGGGATATAAACTTTTCTGCATAAAAAACAAAAAGGGGGGCCCTTTTCTATAAGAGTACCAATAATTATACTTAAGAGCTCGGGGCTTAGTATGTTTCCCAGTCTGACCCCAGACCCCTTTAGTCTTCGATAAAAACAATTTGATGTATATTTTCATGTGTTTGTGCATCTATTTTGGAGTGTTTTAGTTATCCCATGTGTATCTTCACCCGTATAACCCCCTATTCCAACATTTGCCGTAAGATCGTAAGCGAACATTTCATGCATTTTAAAAAAAAAAAAAAAAAAAACAATTGAGATTATGGAATATTCCCAACGATAGATGTTACTAATATGTAAAAAGAAACTAAAATGAGGATTAAAAAAACTTTTTTTTAGTCACCCGCCATATTGGCCGCCATCTTGAAAATATTAAGAGTGAAAAATCGAAAAAGTGTCCAGTTTTCGCAAATGCCGAGATGCACCTTTGTCCTGAATTTCATGTTCCTAGCTATAGTAGTTTATGAAACATGCAACGGACAGAACACCAACGGACAGACAGACAGAGTCGTTATATAAGATTTCTTTTTGTACTTTGTACAGAAACCTAAAATGAGTTGTTAATTGCAAATTTACCCGAGTAAGTGCTTGATTGATTAAGTACCATTACCTGTTTTCATATTATATTAAAGCACTTATAACTATTAAACCTGCATATAAAATTAAAACTGCGTTCCAACCAAAACAAGGGAATCTAAAGATGATGTTTTATATTAGAGTAAAGTGTGAGTGAGGATACGGTGAACACCATTCCGACTTACAACATGGTAGTTCAGCTTTATTTCGTTTGCCAAAATCGTCAAATCCACGTTTAAAGGGTTCTCTATCTCAAAGTTGCCAAAAAAGGTATTGTTGGGGACACAACCTGATTTATTTCAGGGCTCTCAAAATACAGTTATTCTCATTGTTATGTTACCAATAAAGATATATTAGGAACCTACTTCCATGGTAATAGGTGAATAAATCTTCTAACCGTCTTAAAAAGCAAATATGTTTCTGATAATTTAGCGACTATAAAATGTTACACTGCTTTTACGTTCTTGGTTTTTAATGTGCAGGATTACAGTTCAATAAATTTAAATCATTTGAGCATTATTGGAAACTCTAGAGACTCAAATAAATCTAGAGACATCTGTGACAAATGTCATAGAAGTCTCTAGATTGTGTATCTAGTATGTAGATTGAGATTCAGAAGGTGTTAATTGAAGTCCCCTGAAATTATGAATCATAGTAAGCTATATCGATTCATTCTAGGGATAAATTTTGCTCATAATGAGTTATTAATGAACTCAATTTCTTTCGGCTCTCATCTTGAGCAAGTTCTTTAAGAATGAGTTTGAAATAGCGGGATTCAACAAACTCATACGCGGTCTACTCCGGTAAAAATAGTCCTATTATTGCAGAAGCTTTTTCATAATTCTAAGTTAATCTGTATCTTTCAGAGGTGACACTGACATCCATCGAATGATTTGTCAACATCATAGAAATCTTCAGCAACTTAATGATAAAAGATCGGAAATCATCAGTGGGCGGCTAGTTCCGAACGACGAAGATCTCTTTAGCAATGATGAGGGTGAAGAAGATGAGCCGGAAGGATTTATGGATTCCGGTATTCCGGACTTCTGGCTTCAGGTACGAATTTATCATTTTAGTATTAAGAATGTGTAAAGACTTCTTTACGAAATGGCATGAAATTGGCACTTATATTATTTAGGTTAAGTGTGTCTGAGAGGACTTTAAGCATTTTTCCCGGAGCCAATATCCAAAAGCAACAATAATTTAGGATCGAATGAAAAAAGAGATAAAATCGTAGTGTCACTTTTTTAGATTGCTACTCTCAAAAAAAACAGGTGTACGGAATGTTGTTCTTTAGACTGTTACTCCCCTTATCAAAACAGAAGTGGGATTTTCCTTAGTCCCAAAGTACATTAGGCTACACATAAACATTTTTCTTAATAGTTATTTAGACAAAGTCGTTTTTATTCTACAACCACACAGGGGAGTAACAATCTAAAGAAGTAACCGTATTGATGTAAATGCTTAGTGGTTACATTACAGTTTTTCCCCTTAAAACTACGTACTAAAAGAAGTTTAGATGAACCGGTTGTTATCACCATGGAAATAAGATGCCATGGAATAATAATATGGAAATTAGACCCTATGTGGGCTCCCCAGAATACAAAGAAGAAGAGACGTGAAACGGGTCAGAGTAGCGAATACAAATACACTTTATAACTTCAGCTTATCTTCCTTGTTACACGTTAAATTAAACATTTACTCTAAAAACTTAGCCAGCTACAGGCTATATGCAAAACTGGTTAAGATGTGGACGATTCATTCATTTATTAATTTTATTTTTAGAAAATTTTATTTCTAAAAATATAGGCTTCAGCTTTAGTGTAATATCTGTTGCAACTTTATATTATAAATTTATCCGTGAGAAAAAAATGTATAAAGTTATTAAAAAAACATCAAATTGCATTAATAATATGAAATGGAGCATTCATTAAAAAATCTACTATGTGATTTAACTTCCTTCGTAACTATTTTTTAAATCTTTTGGTACTTCTTTAGATTGTTACTCCCCTATGTTTCTTTAGAATATAAATGACTTCTGACTTAATAGCTATAAAGACAAAGGGATGTTTAGTCTAATGTACTTTGGGATAAAGGAATATCACAATACTGTTTTTATAAAGGGAGTAACAGTCTAAAGAAGTGCCAATCTTTGTATATAAAACTAAAAGTAAGTGAAATTGACTGGTCAATAATTCTCACTTAAACCATAAATACTAAATAACTGCACAGTAAATATAAAAAAAATAATTCCAATCACTAGACGGATCGCTTTGCGTGCCGATTTGGCTAGTTATCTATAAATTAAACTTAAATAAATTTAATTATGCATTTATTTTAAGAATAGTTTATGGTTTAAACAGAATAATGGCAGTGATCGAAAAGAAAATAATTCTAGGTTAACTTCAGAAAATGAGATAATGTATCCCATAGTTTTAGGTACTTCTTTAGATTGTTACTCTCCTATGTTGTTTTAGAATGACTTTGTTTTAGAAAAAATACTTTGACTAAATAAATATTAAGAAAAAGGAATGTAATGTACTTTGGGACAAAGGAATATTACACTTTGTTTTTATAAGGACAGTAACAATCTAAAGAAGAACCTTCTTTAGATTGTTACTCACCTCTGTTTTATTATAAGGGGAGTAACAGTCTAAAGAAGAACATTTCGTACACCTTCTTTAGATTGTTACTCCCCTCTGTTTTATTATAAGAGGAGTAACAGTCTAAAGAAGAACATTTCGTACACCTTCTTTAGATTGTTACTCCCCTCTGTTTTATTATAAGAGGAGTAACAGTCTAAAGAAGAACATTTCGTACACCTTCTATAGATTGTTACTCACCTCTGTTTTATTATAAGGGGAGTAACAGTCTAAAGAAGAACATTTCGTACACCTTCTTTAGATTGTTACTCCCCTCTGTTTTATTATAAGAGGAGTAACAGTCTAAAGAAGAACATTTCGTACACCTTCTTTAGATTGTCACTCACCAACTCACCACTGCTTTATTATGAGGAGTAACAGCCTAAAGAAGTGCCTAGTTCTAAATTAATTAATCCATCTTGTTGTCATTTCTGCTTCAATCCCATCAATCATGAAATAAATAATGATATTTATTTATTTAATGAGGACAATATTCGTCAATTATTTGTACACAGGTTCTAAAATGCAGCGGTGTGACGGGTGAGTTGATACAACCTTACGACGAACCAATATTATCAAAATTAACTGAAATCAAAGTGACTATGAACGAAGACGAACCACGTGGCTTCACCATCGAGTTCCACTTCGACCCCAACGAGTACTTCACTAACTGCGTCCTCACCAAGACGTACCACATGAAGTTCGAACCTGATGCAGACGATCCTTTCTCGTACGAAGGTCCTTACATTTACAGAAGCGAAGGATGCGTCATCGACTGGAAGGACGGAAAGAACGTGACGAGGAAAATCGTGAACAAGAAACAGCGACATAGGACCGGCAACATGACGAGAGTCGTGACCAAGGAAGTCAAACAGGAGTCGTTTTTCAGCATTTTCTCAGCCTGTCAGAGGAGTGACAGCAATTCCTCCGCTTCTTCTGACAGCGAGGAAGACGACTTCGATCTAGGGACATTTTTCAAGGATAAACTCGTACCGCGAGCAGTTCTTTACTACAGCGGCGAGATAGAAGAGGACGACATGTACGAAGACGACACGGAATCCGACGACTAAATTCTTAGCCATTTTTTCCAAAAATCAAAATCTCAAATTTTCTAATCATTAATTATTATTAATGGGTAATTATTTTTTTTATTTATATATTTTTTTTAAAAAATTTCTTCTTCTCAATATTGGTGTAATATCTTATAAAATATACATGCTATATTCACGATTAAATGAACTATATCAAAACCGGACTTGACGAAATTTACATGTTTCGAAATTTTAATCAACTAATCAAGGAAAGGACAAAATAAAGTAATTAAAGTATGCGGTGCTTGATTTCGAATTCATGCTATATAAGAATATAATCTCAAGAAACAAAAAAGAAGTTCAATACGATTTAAAGTAACACTAACAAATAAAAGTACTAACAGTCAAGAAAATGTCCGATTATATAACCTTAATGCTGCCAAAGACATGCTGCCTCAAAGATAGCCCACAATGGAACAAAATTTAATATAAAAAAATAATATGAAGATTTAAATTACAGCAATTTAATGAAATTTAACCACAAAATGAAACTCCATCATAAAAATAATTGTGGGTAAAAACTCAAATGAGAGAATTCAATTTGATATAATATTGCCAGTACTTGACTGTTAAATATTATTGTGATAGTTATATAAATATAAAGAAATTAATCTTGTTTCTATTCTAAAGTGCAGTTAGACTCGTCTGTAATTCAAATACATATTGACACATTTGAAAAGTATAAAAAATAAAGGAAGTTAAGAAATCACAAATGAAGTAGTACATTTGTGATTTAGAAGAAAAGTTCAATAATTTCAGAGAAATGAAAAATTGACTTTAGGATTGATGTGTTAGATTAAACCTTATTTGAACAAAAACAAATTAATTTAGAAGAAAAGTGCTGCCATCTTATGGTAACTGGAAAATAAACTTGAGGAATAAGGTAACTAATTACATCGAACATAATCAGATCAGATGAATTTAGAAGAAAAGTGCTGCCATCTATATTAATTATGGTAAGAGTTATCTATATATATTATGGTAACAGTTATCTATATCTATTATTGTAAGAGTTATTTATATATATTATGGTAACAGTCATCTTTATCAATTATGGTAACAGTTATCTTTATCTATTATGGTAACAGTTATCTATATCTATTATGGTAACAGTTATCTATATCAATTATGGTAACAGTTATCTTTTTCTATTATGGTAACAGTTATCTATATCTATTATGGTAACAGTTATCTATATCTATTATGGTAACAGTTATCTATATCAATTATGGTAACAGTTATCTTTTTCTATTATGGTAACAGTTATCTATATCTATTATGGTAACAGTTATCTATATCTATTATGGTAACAGTTATCTATATCAATTATGGTAACAGTTATCTTTTTCTATTATGGTAACAGTTATCTATATCTATTATGGTAACAGTTATCTATATCTATTATGGTAACAGTTATCTATATCAATTATGGTAATAGTTATCTTTATCTATTATGGTAACAGTTATCTAGATCTATTGTGGTAACAGTTATCTATATCTATTATTGTAACAGTTATCTATATCTATTATGGTAACAGTTATCTTTATCTATTATCGTAACAGTTATCTACATCTATTTTGATAACAGGAAAATAAACATGAGGAATGAGTTGGCGAATGCTATACTTAACACAACCGGTTCAGATGAATTTAGAAGAGGATGTCTGAAACTGAGTTGTGAAATTATCTTATTGCGGTCTTATTGTGGTAACTTAAAAATGAACTGACTAAACTGTCTTATTTATGGTAACTGTACGTTTTAAATAGTAAAACACTTCTGATGAAACAAGTGACCACAATTCTTGATTTTTACTTTTGCAATCTAATGCTAAATATAGTGACAGATCCAAAATTTGCCACATATAATCAAGAAAGCATCACTTAAGATGAAAAATGCTGATATATGAAGCAATTGTAGTTGCTCCATAATTGGAGCAACTACAATCTAAGATATGACACTTTTGATGAAAAAAAGGATGATTAAGGTCTGGGCACGTTGGTGTAACTTAACTTGAAGATATGTTAATTTTTTATAAAAAGAATTATCACTTCAAGATGAGTCACTTCAGATCAAAGAAGCTATGAAAAGCTATAAAAAAGCTAATTTTCAGAAAAGTATATTCAATCTGGACTTTTAATAATTAATTAAAGTAGTGATATTGATACTTTGGACATCGAAGTTGTTGATTGAAGAGACAAAATACTGAGGCAGATCAACTTTACCATTACTGAAGCCACCAGAATGTATTTAATTTAAATGAAACAGAATTGGAATCCTTGTTGTACTTCCATACTTGATTGATGCTCTTTTTATTTATTTTCTATTAATTTTTGTTTGTCTTCGACTCATTGCTATCGAAGAAATATGAAAATAAATAATTAAAATAAAATGTAACGAATCATTCTTAGTTTCGTATAGTTAGATTATTAAAATAATATACAATTAAGTATTTGAACACCGATTAAATTGTTCGTTACATTGATTTAAGCGTAAATATAGCTACATGAATTTAATCTGGCACTCTTTTATTTTAGCACCCCCCTTGGTTCTAAACAATAGTCTGCCCTACAAAAGTCTCAAAGGTTTGTGTGTTTGTCTCCCCAAGACATTGAGACTCCTGGGGCAGTTTTATATTTAATATTCCTTTATCTTAATAGTATATTAGACTAAGAAATATGATCACAAATATATACACAAGTGTGATATTCCTTTCTCCCAAGGTACATTAGACTAAATAGCCCTTCGTCTTAATACTAATTTAGACTAAGGAATATATATATATGCTACTCTGTACTATTAACACAAAGGGATATGGGGGGTGCTAAAGAAAAAAAAGTACCTTTAATCTTATCAAATTGTGCAGAAATATATTCAAAGGAAAATATCTCAAATCGTTCCAATAATAAATATGTATTTTAAAGAAGCTTTCTCCCAAAATGACGGTTGCACTGCAGATTAAACTTTGCCGGCTTTAATTCGATATTTAGTAGATATTTATTAGAATTTGAAAATCAGATTTGACTGAGCTGAATTGTGCAAGCAGTCTTTCTGCACTAATCAAATGTATAATTTACCAAGTAGGCTTTCTAACAAAAGGACCTGACAAAAAGAATCCTTAGTTGTTTCATTAAACTTTATTAAACATTTTATTAAACAACATTTTATTAAACTTGCTACTATAGCCGATAAAACAAATTAAAATTAATTTGTAAGAAATAAATAAATAAATTGGTAGTGCGTGAAGTCTTACGTATAAAGGGTTTCGTTGGTATTCTGAACATGAAGTTAGTATAAGGGGGGGGGGACCACCAAATTTTGATGTTTATTGACAAAATGGCATGAAAAATTAAACACTTTCCACAAGTTTTATATATTTTTGTAATCTACTCTTCAATACCTTTAATTTTTGATACCTCACTTAAAATAAAAAATAAAAAAAAATCCTGTAACAGGAATTATCCACCATTTTCGATTCCCAGTTAATCCGATCAAGTTGCTATTCTTATTTTTGTATGGCCCAGTAGACCGCACATTCAAAATATGCCTCAAAATATAAAAAAAAAACTGCACTCCCGGGATTTTCATCACCCTACAATAAGGTATTAGTATGAATTATTTCGCAATTTTAGGACCAGCCGTTATATAGTGGTTAGGGGGGGAGGGGGGGGGCATTTTTTTGGGGTATATATTTTGATTTATTTAACCAATAATAAATACAAACTTTTAAAAAGCATATTTATATATTAGTAACTTACTATTCAGCAGCTTTCATTTGATACCCCACTCGAAAATGTTAAAAAAATATACATTTTTGAGTTTACCACCTTTTGCGACTTGCGCATGCGTATTGCGTATATTTAATTTTTGATTTCTATAGATTTTTCCTGTGGTTGGGTCAAAAATTTGCACCCGTATTTAAAATTTCAGCACTTTAGCTTAAACGGTTCGGGCCCTATGAACCAAAGAGCGACGGACGGACGGACACATCACCCTCGGCATAAGAGTTTTAAGAAGTATCTACAATAACCTAAAAATAACCGATTGGTTATTTATTAAATACCTTATTTATAAATAAATGACAACCCCTGTCCTGTAATGACTTAAGCTGTTGATTAATTTTAGCTTCAAATTTGGAGACACTACCCCCCTAAAACTCTGAAAGAACGTGAAAAAAAAATATTTCTTGAAAACGGTTTCGACAATTTTGATTAAAAAATTCTAAAACGTAGTCCATTTAAATACAAATATAACAATATAAGCCGTTTTCCTGGGAAAAATCTAGTTCCTGAAAAAATAGATTTAAACGCGGAGGCAGTGAGGCCGGGTTCGATTCCCTGACGAGGAGAAGTTATTTTTATAATATATTTTGATAAAATGTTCAATAATTATTAAATTTACAAACGAAAGCTAATAATGAATTACACTAGGCCATGTAATATAATATGAACTCGTATATGAGAAAGCTTGTCTGAGTTGACCCTGCCCGATTTTTTATTTTAGTTTCTATGATTTTCATTGGTTATTTATTTAGTCATTTTAACTCTACTAGGTTAAATGTGTCCAGGAAACTATTTATTTATTTATTTATTTAAACAAATTTTTTACGAGCCAATTACAAATATATGAAAATATATATCTAGCTTACCTGAAATTAAACATTTTCTGAGGTAATGAATATAATATTATTAACTTTTCTGAAAGGTTTGGTAGCTTAGTGTTGCTGAAATTTTAATTCTATTTTTTCATTCATACTCTAGAGAATTATAAGCAACATTTGTTTTTATTTATGAATGACTTGTTGCTGTTGATTCTTTATTCATTTTGTTTTTAGTCAAGTGGATATGTTTAAGGTATTGACTAAGTTTTAATAGTTAACAAAAGCTTTGCGAATGTTTGAACAAAGCGGACACACGGAATCTTCTACACAAACAGACGTAGACGTTCAGCTGACTGGACCGAGTGAGGGGAAACTCCCACACGTTCAGCTCAAGACATTCCCACATTCATTTCTTGAGTAGTTAAGCAAAATGTTGACTAAGAGATCGAGATGGAGTTTTGTTATCAGGTTCCGTCTTATCAGTTTTTCCTTATCTTAGTCTTCTAAAGACTGCTGGGAAGTTACCTGTGTTGTTTTATTCCACTCATTTCACAGTCTTCTCAGTAAAAAGCCTAAACAAGTTAGCGTAATCAAACAGGTAAAAACACAAACGCATATTACTCGAGCCTGCAAACGGCTTCCTTATTCTATTATTTTATATTATTAAACATGACAAGCGAATTATTAGTTGAAAACTAATTTTAGAGTTGTTTTATGTATTTATTTATTTTTGCTTCCAAGCTTATCGACGGTAACGGAATAGTCCAGGAGATAGCGTGCAAAAAATTGTCTGACTAACATCAAGCTAGAATTTTGTATACAAGTCAATCTTTTAGCGCCTTTTAAGAATATGTGGTCGGATGAGTTCGTCTGCGGGACATAGCTTGGCAATAGGCGTTTGAAAAAAACAAACCGGTGGAGAGCGGCCATGTTTCACCAATTATGGTGGACAATGTGATTTTCATGATCCTGAGTACAGAATTAGTTAGTAGACAGAAAATCAAGTTGATGTTATTTTGTCCCTTGACAAGAGACCACGTTGATTTTTAGTAATATTTGAATAACTAACCTATCAAGTGCGACTAACCTATTCGTACGATTGTTACGAAATATAAACATTGCATCTCTGTTTAGATTCGTAGAAAAAGATTCTTTACGTGCTTGTATTCATTGCGCATTCGCGTCTCATATTTCTGAAGAATTCCTCTTCTTTACCACCCTAGGAAGGTAAAGAAGAAGAATTCTTCAACTTTACGCACGATTAGCGAGTTCGTTTACATTTAACAAAACTAATTTGATGTTTGCTTAATAAAAGTAACTGTTTATATCGAGTTTTTTGTGAAAATCAATGAGTGTTTTAAGTGATTATGACGAATATGAGGAGAATAATACGCCTCCCGAAATAATTAATTCGGCACAAAATACAACTAATGAATTAATGTCATCTTTATCAAAAGAGAAATACGCACTTACATACAGGAAGTTTATTATTGCTTCCGAGCTTACCGAAGGTAACGGAAGTATTGTGTTCACTTTTGAGAACAAAAAAGTTTGATGCCTCCGATTTTAAAAATTCCAAGACAGAAATCCGTTTCAGACATCAGGGAACATTTTTGGTTCCGTGTCTGTCTGTCTGTCTGTCGGTCTGTGTGTCCGCGAATCGTGAAACGTGCGACGATAACTTGAGTAAATGTTGCCCGATTTTGATGAAATTTGGTAGACATGTTTATTTTACCAATGCTCAGGTCGAGTTCGTTGGACAACATTATCCGTTCAAGCGTTCACGCGCAACGCTCGCGTAAACATGAACTTCAAATTTAAAATTGGAATTTTCGGTCGGGAAAAAAATTAAACCTTATCTATTCAATGAGACGAACATTTTTTTCAAATACAATTTTTTAGTAAAACCTACAGCGACACCCCTATAAAGTGTTAAAGATCGCTAAAAAATGTTAATTGTTCTTACACAATAAAACAATATAACAATAAAGTAATAAAATTTTAATGTTAATATAACAATAAAGTACATGATAGGATGCGAGGAAGCTATGTGCCACGCTAATTGGCAGTGTATTTTTTTCTGTATTTATTATTAAAATCTAACAATCGTAGATAAAGTACGGTACGTAACTCGTGCGAAAACGGCATTATGCATTGCTCGTGTGGTTTTACTACCCTCGCTGTTTCTCAGGTGCAAACTCCACACTCGCATGCAAAATGCTACTTTCCGCACTAGACGGTGTAATGCAGTGGCGTATCCAGCGGCTAGGTCTGGAGGGGGAACATTCTAAGTCAGTTTAGATTGGGGAGGGGGTGGAATTCGTCATGGAAACAAGAAAAGGGAACTACTTATTCAACAAAGCAGCTGCCCCCCCCCCCCCCCAAAAAAAAAAATCTCCGCGGGCAAGTAACAATAACTGTTTTAGGACATATTCGTTAGAAAATGTTATGCTGACGCTTACTGTATTGTATGTGTATGTAATGGGCGTCGTCTGCAGTTAATTATTGGGGGAGGGGGGGATCCATGGCGGGGGGTCCGGGGGCCCTCCCCCGGAAATTTTTGAAAATTTGCACAAAACAGCGCTTTTATGCATTTCTGAGATGAAATTGAATATGAGGTGAATGTAAAAATATGTGCGTATTTCTTTTTTTTCTGGGGGGGGGGGGCACGTGCCCCCTGTGCCCCCCTGGATACGCCACTGGTGTAAAGTACTATTTTATTTTAAAGTTTTAAATAAATATCCCAGAGGAGGCAATGGTGCAATTATTGGATTAAACGCAATCTAAAAAAATTTGGTTGACACAAATTCAGACGTAGTTTTCTTTGTTCAATTATAGGTGCTCCAGCCAGGCGAAAGCCAACCAAAAATAATTATCAATATTAATTTAAATGCTAAACATAAAATAATCTAATATTTTTTAATTTTTGCATATGAGAATTGAAGCCACTTGATTACTAGTAAAGAAAGACGTCCCTTCAACGAAGTAATTTTTTTGTTCAATCAATGCTTTCAACCTAAAGTACTCATCTTCAGTGCCATTAAGGTAAAAGGGGAAATGTTAGAAGAGACAAATGAAAGAGGTGGTTCGTGGTGGCTAGAAGTGGTTAGTGATGGTTTAGAAGTGGCTAGTAGTGGCTAGAAGTGGTTAGAGGAGGGTTAATATGGGAATCAAGATGTAGTAAGCCTCTGTCCAATTCTTGTCTGATTGCTCTCAAATTTTAGGGCCCACAAGCAAAACGAGGTCCCTTAAACATACTTTTGCTTGTCTGTCTGTCTGTAGCACAACAAATGTCCAAAAGTATCTAGCAAAACAGTTTGAAAATTTGCAGTTAAGTTATGTGCAATGTCTGCAAGTATAATCTCTCTCTGCGTTTGGGTTATTAGTAATAACCCAAACGCAGAGAGAGATTATACTTGATTATTATTATACTTGCAGGAAAATATATATAATAGTAAAACATGATATATTATGTTTTTGTTTTGTTCTTTTACTAAATATACTACTTATATTATTATTATATATATGTAATACCAAGCGTTTCATTCACGTCATTATCATAATACGGTTCAAATGTTGCAGCTCAAATAAACTTTTATGGTCGCTATCTTGATATGGTTGGACCGAGTACGCTGTTAAATAAATTCTTGCTCTTTATTAAATTGCCAACAGAGCCATTGTGTGAGCTAACAGCTCATACTGGGGCAATTTATTTACACTTGTTTTATTGGAACTGTTGATGATCTCAGGTGGTTTGTACAAAAAAGCTGCTTTCACTTATGGTGGAGAGAAACCATTTTTTTATTCCTATTGAAAATAATTTTTGTATAATAAAAATAATTGTAAATAAAGTTTTATATAATAAAAATAATTTTATAAAATAAATTAGATTGCATCATAATTAGGTAACTCATAGTAGTGTGCCATTTTCTACTTAGCATTTCCACACCAAAATATATGTATCCCAGAAATTATTGATTTTGTCTACTTACCCATAAACTTCACAGACAACAAATATACAAGGAAGTAATCGTATCCAAGTACTTTTTAGCTTATTAAGCATATACTTTATTATATTTAAAAAAAAAATATTATTTTCCCCATCCTGCCCT
Organism: Gerris lacustris; assembly: GCA_951217055.1. Classification (NCBI taxonomy): domain Eukaryota; kingdom Metazoa; phylum Arthropoda; class Insecta; order Hemiptera; family Gerridae; genus Gerris; species Gerris lacustris. Next base: position 1,404,012 of record OX578281.1, on the reverse strand, counting down.
ATAAGAAAGTAAAATAATTACAAGATAAAAAGAATATTTTTACTACGTTTTTATTAGCTTGCTTTCTTGTTTGTCCAGTACAAATCTTGCAATCGATTTTTAACTAACTTCCCGAGTAGCTAGACATTTGAAACTTTTAGAATAGCTCAGAACACGATGACAATGCATTATTTTAATACTTTTACCCATCTTTCAGCAGAATTTAATTCATAAATAAAAAGAACCAGTCTCTCCACGGTAGATAAAACTTGTTTATTTATCAAAGCAGCTTTCGGCTTTTATAAAGCCATCATCAGTGTCGATTTCAGTGGAACTAGAGACACATTATATTCGATAAAAGGAAATATGTAGAGGGCGAGTCATACCATGTCGGAGACCAACGTAAGTCTTACGTTGGTCTCCGACATGGTATGACTCGCCCTCTACATATTTCCTTTTATCGAATATAATGTGTCTCTAGTTCCACTGAAATCGACACTGATGATGGCTTTATAAAAGCCGAAAGCTGCTTTGATAAATAAACAAGTTTTATCTACCGTGGAGAGACTGGTTCTTTTTACTGGTCTTATATTACTTTGCTTTGTAAGTTTCATCGCACATTTCCGTTTCCCCAATTTTGAACCACTTCCCGTGATTCAATCTTCCCCAAATTTTGCACATAGATAAAAATATGATGAAGAATACAGAAACCAAAAAAAAAAAAATAAAAAAAATGGCGTCAAATTTATTTGCTTTTTAAGTTTCATCGCACACCTATTACCCCAATTTTGAACTACTTACCGTCATTCAATCTTCCCCAAATTTTGCACATAGATACAACAAAGGTAAAGAATACAGAAACCAAAAAAAAATAAATAAATAAATAAGGTTGAAAATAAGACCAGGTTTGAAAAATGACATTTTTATATTAATTATTATTTATTAAGATGACCTCCACCAACGCTCTTTCTTCTCAAGAATTTAATTCGTTTTCAAAAAATGTTGCTGTATGGAAAGTTAGTTCGGAAAAAACCGCGAGTTATTATATTTGTTTTGACATGGCTCATATTTACGATCTTCATTTTGACGGGTTTTAAATTTATGATTTATGACAGAAAATGTAAAAACGTAGTATATAAAGAGATCTTTTTATCTTGTAATTATATCTTTAAAACTTAAAAACATTATTCAATGTATCTTAACCTCTTCTTAATAGTGAATTAAAGCTCCACTACATGGACTAAGCATACTTGGACCTTGTAAACCATCCTTCAAGAGTTCCCACTGGGTCCAAGCGGATTTGATCAATGGTACTTGGACCATGTATACTTGGATCTTGTTAACCAGACTTTAGTGGTTCATACAAGACCCACCTCTTTAAGATGGTCAAAATAATTTCTTAGTTCTATTAAATTGATTAAATAAATATAAACTGACCAGTCCGATAAATATACAGAAGAGCTGGATAACATCGGTATAGGCGACGCTGTACAGGCCGCCGAACAGGGTGTAGAAGACAGCGATGCAGGAGCTGAATATGACAGACGTCCTGTGATCCATGTCAATGATGACAGACAGAGTTGCACCTGTCAACAGATCAAAAATTACATTATAAGTTGCAAGTCATTCAAATTAAGAAATAGTTAATACACCGGAGTTAGGTATAAGCTCTCGCTAATTTAAAGATTATTCGGACTCATTCGCATGGCAGGGCAGCGCAGTTTTCTTTAACCACAGATTTACATTCAACAGGAATCCGCACGAATTGAGACATCAGATCAACTAGCGTCGAGAACAGTTGTCTTATGTAAGAAGGGTTTCGTTGGTATTGCAAATATTAAATTAGTTAGTATAAGGGGGTGAGAGCAAAATTTGATGTTTTTTGACAAAATGGCATGGAATATTAAACACTTTCACAATTTTAATATATTTTTACCTCCAGCAGGGAGAAAAGTGAACTTTCCTCCCTAGTTTACAGGGAGGGAAGTTACTCATTGCACCCGGTCGGGTTAAACAGGGATTAATGGAAAATAAGGGAATCATGAACTCTCATGATTCCCTCCAGTGTAGCCCTAGATAAAGCACAAGTAAATAAGGTTAGTGCTAATACACATTTCATTTACTAACTTTTGTTTAATGTCCAAATCTATAATGACATCTTCACACATTAAGTAAGTGTTTTTTGTACAAAGTAATTTAAAATTAAAATCTTTCCATATTACTTTCTCCTTCTGAAGGTAAAGTCTTGTACGTACCTCGGGAGTAAAAATACCTTGCACCCTCGCGATAATTAACTCCCTCGGCCCTCGGCTCCGCCTCAGGAACCAACTTCATCGCTCAGGGTGCAATCACTTTCATTCTCTTGCCTTGGTGCTTAAATAACTATTGTAATATACTCTTCAATACCTTTCATTTGATACCCCACTTAAAATGTATTTTATTTCTTTTCCGCATGACATGAATTATTCGCCATTTTGAATTTGAAAAGCTGATAATTTTGAGTTTGCTATATTTTTCCTGAGTACGTTAAAACGATCTTTTATACTGGAAAGTTTAATGTTTTTGTCTATTTTGACTCAAAAGTTATTGGAACCGTACAGTGTGACAGACATCAGATACAGGCACGAAACTATAGGTTCCTTTTTTTGGTTTTACCAACGAAACCCTAAAAAGCATTCCGCCGTTAAAAATAGAATAATTATAGATTCATTTGCTTTCAATCCTCTAACCACTGATCTCCCTTCTCTAACCATCTGTGTAATACAAGGTGTCAAAATAACTACTCCATTTTTAGTGATTGAAGCAAATCGGAGGGATTTAATGGTTCAAGTCCTACTGTCCAAGAACATTTTTATCTATCTTTCAACTTTCTTTTTCAAAAATAAATCAATTATATCAAAATAATGACTAGAAATTAAATTGACTTAATAAATGCATTCCCTGAAATTAATTGAGATTGTTTAAAAAAGACAAAAAAAGAAAATTGACTGCCAATTAGTGTGGCACATAGCTTCCTCGCATCCTATCATGTACTTTATTGTTATACAAACATTAAAATTATTGTTATATTACTTTATTGTATATTGTGTAAAAACTATTAAATAGTTTTAGCGTTCTTTAACACTTCATACAGGTGACGCTGTTGGTTTTACTAAAAAATTGTATTTCAAAAAATGTTTGTCTCATTGAATAGATGAAGTTAGATTTTTTTCCCGACCTAAAATTCACGTTTACGCGGGCGTTGCTCGTGAAAGCTTGGACGGATAAAGTTGTCCAACGAACTCGTCCTGGGCATTCGTAAAATGAACATGTCTACCAAATTTCATCAAAATCGTCGACATTTACTCAAGTTATCGTCGCACGTTTCATAATTCGCGGACACACAGACCGACAGACAGACAGCAGACAAAGAGACACGAGACCAAAAATGGTCCCTGATGTCTGAAACGGATTTCTGTCTTGGAATTTTTAAAACCGGAGGCATAAAAGTTTTGCGTTCTCAAAAGTGAACACAATGCTTCCTTATCTTCGGTAAGCTCGGAAGCAAAATAAAGAAAAACAATTAAGTAGTTACTTTTCAGAATAAATTGTTTGAAGGCAAGAAAAACAAAACTGTGGCTAGGTTTATTGTTAGTGAACTTGGTAATTGGGAATTTTCATTATTCTCTTTTTGCTTCCGAGCTTACCGAAGGTAACGGAAGCATTGTGTTCACTTTAGGGAACGAAAAACTTTTATGTCTCCGATTTTAAAAATTCCAAGACAGAAATCCGTTTTAGACATCAGGGAACATTTTTGGTCTCGTGTCTGTCTGTCTGTCTGTCTGTCTGTCTGTCTGTCTGTCTGTCTGTCTGTCGGTCGGTCTGTGTGTCCGCGAATTATGAAACGTGCGACGATAACTTGAGTAAATGTTGACCGATTTTGATGAAATTTGGTAGACATGTTCATTTTACCAATGCTCAGGACGAGTTCGTTGGACAACGTTATCCGTCCAAGCATTCAACAGCAACGCTCGCGTAAACGTGAACTTCAAATTTAAAATGGGAATTTTAGGTCGGGAAAAAAATCTAACTTCATCTATTCAATGGGACAAACATTTTTTTCAAATACAATTTTTTAGTAAAACCAACTGCGACACCGCTGTGAAGGGTTAAAGATTGCTAAAACTATATTAATTGTTTACACAAATAAAGAATATAACAATAAACTAATATAACAATAAAGTACATGATAGGATGCGAGGAAGCTATGTGCCACACTAATTGGCAGTCTATTATGTTTTTCCTTGTTATAAAAGAAATGATTACCCTTAAAAATTAATCTGAGTCAATAATCTTTCTTCCCATCTTGAACCACAAGATGGCTGTACAGGAAAACTCTTGTCGCTAGTTCAACTCTCAAACTGATATCCAAAAGTAGTCCTAACTTCTCAAAGTGTCAAAACAAATTATTCTTGTTCACTGCTCAAGATAATTCTTAATTCTATCTCGTCTTCTTATGCTAAAACCAAGCTTGAAGCTAAAGTAAGTAAGTTCTTAAGGCGGGGCGGGAACCGGTAGTGTTTTCGTAGTTTACAAATGGGGCCTCTATTTTAAGAGCTAGAGACCTGATTTTTTTACATAAGATTCACAACTAAATTCCAAAGGGCGGCTAGTTTTTAGATTTTTTTAATTTGGTTTATTTTAGCCCAAATAAGCCCTAAAAGTCAAAAATTGTGTTTTCATGAACGAAATTCAAAATTCTAAAAACTAGCCGCCCTGAAGAAGCGTTAGTAGGCACCAAATATGTAAAAATTATTTTAAAATATTTAAATTTGGAGGCTGGATTTGTTAAGAACTATCTGACGGGACAAGGCCGTCCGCTACTGAACCTGGCGGAATTTTAATGTACTAGTGAATTAGGTTCTAATAGATTGGGGAAGGGAGGAGTGTCATGGGTCCCGAGACCCAGGTACTCTCACCCTGACTGACTCTAGCTCTAACCATCTTCCTTATCTCTACCCATACAACACAACTTATGCATTTTAATAAACTAGTTCCGATTTCAAAAATTCCAAGGCAAAATCCGTTTCAGACAACAGTAAACTTTTTTGGTCTCTTTGTCTGCATCCATTCTTTTTCGAACCATCATATTTCAAGAACTGCTTATTCGATTTTAATTAAAAGTAAAACTGGTGTTGGTCCCATATATTTCTTTATCTTCCACATCGCTCAAAAATACAACCACCTGTGCCCTTTAAATATTGATAAATTTGTACTTTTATTCCTGTTGACTATCAAAATAATTTTAACATATTTATAAAAAATCGGTCCGAATCTGAGACAACTCAGACAAACTTTCTTATAATAAGACTATACGAGTTCATAATTACTTAGCCCAGTGATTTCTGTTAATTAGTTTTTGTGTTTTCCTGGGTGCATTTAATTATTTCGCTCAGAACATTGCTGCTTCATATAATTTGTTTTTAAAGTAATCATACTGTTTACTGATTTCTTTTATTATGTATTAGGCCAGTCAAATATTAGACATTAAATTGGCAAAACGTGATGTAGTTCTATTTTTTTTATAATGTTGTTCGGACCAGTTAGGGTAGTGTGATCCTAAGTTTGCAGCTTCGAAATACCTGCGCTAGCTGCGTTATACTTGAAAAACTGAAGAAAATTTAGACTTTTTTCAGTTATTGCCATATAACTCGTAAACTATGTGTTTTTCGATATTAGTCGTTATAACTATTTTTAAAGTACATTATTTTAAAGTAAATTTGCAGCAGCATAAAACTAACTAACTACAGTTCTAACTGCAGCACTGCACATCTAATAGTTTCCAAGATATGACACTTCAAGAATTGGAAATATTTTTCAAAAAATGGAAATGTTATGTGTTGCTCTCGTTTCGGGCCGAATATCAGCATTAAACCACTCATCTGCGAAAAAAGTCATAAGAAATGAAGTTGTAGTAAATTTAATTGGTTTCCTTTTATGTTCATCGGAAACTCTGTACGTCCAATAGTTTCCAAGATATGACACACAAAAAATTTGTTTTTTTTTTTTCAAAAAAAATAAATAATGAATATTTTTATTATTACTTCTCGCCTACGATAAAAGTCATAAGAAATGAAGTTGTAATAAATTTAATTGGCTTTTATGCAAGTACAAAATAGTTCTGTGGCTATCGTAAAAGAAACAAAAAATGTATTTTTTAAGAAATGAACATAACTCACATATTATAATATCAAGTTTTGGGCTTTCGACGAAAGAAAAATGCATAGAATCATGTTTAAAGGTGGAGAAATGAAATTACACGTATGTAAATTTCTTATTAAAAATGTTCTTCAATAATTGAAAGCATCTCCTCTTCGTTGAGCAATACTCATGTGCCACTTTGAATTTGAAACGGCTTACTATGCATTGCAATAGAGCCAGTCAGTGGCGCACCCAGGATTTATTTTTGGGAGGGGCACAGATTAAAAAAAATAAGGGGGGGGATGTAATGTGGGCTAAGCATAATCACGGACAATCAACCAGTCTAGTTTTCTTTGTTCTTAAATTACTTCATATCAAGGGCGGATCCAGCCAATTTTGAAGGGGGGCTGGGATCTCTTTTAGGGGGGTCCGGGGGTCCTCCCCCGGGAAAATATGTATAGTTTACGTTACTTGAAAACGTCTTTTTAGCCTATTCTAAGAGCATCTAAAATGTTATTATATTCAAATAAATTTAAGTTTTTTATGAACGGGACATGAAGACGGGGGCATTTTATTTAAACAAAATTATATACATACTAATAATATTTTATTATTAAAAGTTAATAGATTAATGTTTTATTTTAGTAGCCAGAAAAATAAATTGGTACATTTTAAAAATATTTTAGTTATGTAAATTAACATAAAAAAAAAAAAAAAAAAAAAAAATACGTACGCCAAATGTTTTGAGTTTAACAGAAATTAGCTGATAGTATTAGGTTAAAAATAAACATAGTAGGGTATATAATGGTCGGTACTTTTATAGAAAAGGGCCCCCTTTTTGTTTTTTATACAGAAGAGTTTATATCCCTTAGTCTAACTACCTATTAAAACAAAGGGATATTCAGTCAAATATGCTTTGGGACAAAGGAATATCACACTTTTACATGAAAAAAGTAAGTATTCGGTTATCAAAAGGAATATTAGATTAAAAAGAAGTGGGGGGCCCTTTTCTATAAAAGTGCCTAATAGTCCAGTCAATAAGTACAAAAAATAGTGTTCCTTGCGAAAGGTCGGGTATCTGCAATTTTTAAAATCTTATTCTACAATTTAACCCGTTTCCAAATTCATTAATATTAATTATTCGATAGTTAAAAACTATTCTAATGACTGCTACTAACTATTTTAATTAAATTTAATTAATATATTAGAGAAAAACTTTAGATTAAAATAAAAACCCTTAAAACAAGGGGGGGGGGGGCGCGTCTTTTTAAACGCCAAAACAATATGTCGGGCTAAACTAGGTATATTATTACTTATTTATTTATTTTTTTCACTATTACTTTAACATGTGCTGCGAAATTGCATACTTAAATTTTACGTCTTTGGCTTGGGGGGGGGGGGGGGGGGCACGTCTTTTTAAACGCAAAAAAAAAAAAAAAAAATTCGGGCTAAACTAGTTATATAATTACTTATTTATTTTTTTGATTATCACAACACTATTACTTTAACACGTGGTGCGGAATTGCATAATTCAATTTTAGGTCTGGCTTTGGGGGGGGGGGGGCACGTGCCCCCCGTGCCCCCCCTGGGTGCGCCACTGGAGCCAGTGACTGTCGTAAAATAACCACAACTTGTTATTGCGGAAGTGGTTTAGGTGGATTATTTATTTTTCTTAAAAAATAAAATTCTTACGATTGCAACAACACTATTTTGTCTATACGGGCTTCGTTTTGTGCTTCTGTAAAAGCCAATTAAATTTACTACAACTTCATGTCCTATAATTTTTCTCGTAGTGAGCGGTGATATGCCGATATTCGGCCCGAAACGAAAGAAAACTTCAAATGTTTATTTTTATAAAAACTGAACTATCAATTTTTGACGTGCCATATCTCGGAAAGTATTATATGTGCAGATCTGCAGTTGGGCTTATGCTGCTGCTGCATTTACTGTACTTAAAAAATAGTAATAATGACTAATATCGATAAAAACAGTTTACCAGCTATAATGCAAAAACTGAAAAAAGTCCAAATTTGCTTCAGTTTTTCACGTATAACGCAGCTAGCGCAGGTATTTCAAAGCTGCATACTTAGGGTCACACTACCCTAACTAGTCCGAACAACATACCAAATAAATTGGTTATGCGTGAAGTCTCACGTAAAAAGGGTTTCGTTGGTATCTTGAACATGAAATTAGAATAAAGTGCCCCCTTTATAATCAGTAAAAATGCTAATATGTATAAAAATAGTCTGTCAATTTGTATGGCACTTAGCTTGCTCGCATCCTATTTCATACAAAATAGGATGCGAGCAAGCTAAGTGCCACACAAATTGACAGACTATTTTTGTGTATAAAACTATTGAAGTATACACTTAAATAGTTTTATGTTTTAACAACCTATTACTGTCAGATGTATTTCATTTTCCCCCCCAAATTTTTTGAAATTGACAAAATTATTTTGATTTTTTACCTGACTAAAAGTATCAAATGAGCAAAAATGTAAAGAGCCCAGACGGATGACATTAATCTGAAGCTATCTGAGGGCTACTTTTGACAAACCATCCAAATTTCGTAAAAAACCAGATGAGTACTTTTGAAGATATTGATGCAAATAATTGTATGTTTGTGCGCATATGGAAGAGAAACAAATAGGCTCAGAAGTTTGAAACTTACGTGGGACTAACAACGGCCTCATTACTACCTATCATCCATTTTATTATAATCGGACGGATAGTTTTTAAAAAAATATTGGATTTTGTTTCGCAAAAATTGAGTGACAGACTCAAAACTAAAAATGTCCCCTGATGTCTGATATGGATTCTCACTTAGAAATTTTTAGATCGGAGACAAACATTTTTCGTTCTTCGGAACGAATAAGATACGGGTTCCGTTACCTTTAGTACGCTTGGAAGCAAAAGTAAATTTGGGCCATACAAACAAAAACTAAGGTTCCAAAAATAGAATATTTTCTTTTTTACAAAAATAGATTTTTTTCTTGGGTTTATAAGGAAATTATAGGGAATCGAAATTCACGAGTTCAAATTTGTAGTGCTTGAAAATACAAATAAATTTAATTTCTTTTTCTTGAAAGTTAAAAAAGTTAAAATTTGGTCGAAATATAGCACGGGAAAATTAGATAAACTAAATAAATTAGTTAAAATAGAGTCTTTGAGCTTTTTCATTTTTAGAGGGTCGAATCGCAACTTTCTCAAAATTGTGTCACGTTTTTAAACGTTTAGAATTTTTAACAGCATCATAGTAGGCTTATGCCATGACTAAATTAAATAAATCAATAATAAAAAAAATTAAATTAAATTAAAAAAAGTAGTAAATTCAGCAATTGCACGAACTAAAGGTAAATTAAACAAAAATAGAGTTCAAAGCAAAATTATTGAGTTACATTTTCCCAGAAAGTGCCCCCCCCCCCCCTAATCGACAAAAGATAAATTATAGTTACAGTGGCGTGGGCCTCCTCACAAAAACTGTTTGGGGGCCCCTTGCCAAACAAAATTGATGAGCAAAAAAAAACAACCTCTTGCGTTTAGAACCGGGCGCTCCCTTGTCGTTTATTTGAGGGCCCCCTGGCGTTGGGGGCTTCCCCGCAATGTGGGCCCATAGTTACGCCACTGTATAGTTATAAATGAAACAATGGAAAATAGTAACAATAAAAAAACATTCAAAATTCAGGGTAAGGGAACGAACGGTAACGGTCAGCGATCGACTACAGCTAAATAGCCTCCAAGACAAAAATTACAATCTAATACCTATTTTTGTTTAGTCCGGCCGCTAAACAAGCTCGGGTTAATTGTTATTGATAGTGAAATGAAGAAGAGAGAGAGAGTGTGACAAGGTAAGGTTGATTAGAAAGGGAACTAACTACACATGGAAGGGAGATGTCATAATTATGTCTTTAGGCAGAGAGAAGAGAGGTGAAGGTCAAATGAAGCCGCGATTATCAGAGGCATCTAGCGGCAAAATATGGCTAGTTTTTCTCAAGAAATCAGCGACCGGTGCGGTAAATCGGTGTACTAATTATAGGGGTAGGGACAGCGGATTACGACGAACTATATCTCGTAGCTCACCGAGTATGAGTTCGACTTCGCTTCCCGCCCCGCCTTAACAATAATTTATTGATTATTAGGGGAAAAGTGTCTAAAGCCTAGTTTACATTTAGAGTAAACGGTCGAGTAGCTAGGTCGAGTAGGGCTCTACCAAGCTACTAGCCTAATGTGAACGATACGGATAGTAAACGGTCGAGGATAGTGGCTAAAAGTTGGTCGAGTAAACAAGCGAGTGCGGTGGTAGAGTAGCTCGACTGCCCACGGGCGAGTAGACCCCCCACCCTACGTCCGTCCTAACATTGAATACCTCTTCTATGTATTAATTGCGGGATTATTCGGAACTAAAAACGTAATAACCTCGCTTTACTAAGGCTACTATCTCAAGGACGTGTGAACGACTTTAGAGTCACTCTTCCAAAAAACAGCACACCATTTAACTCTACTTGTGCTAAAAAGTAAGCTAGTGCACTCGACCCTTTACTCTACCAATGTAAACTAGGCTTTAGTACGACAAGGGGTAAGATAATGTATGATGTGTGAGTGTAAGTATGTCAAGGGGTAAGATAATGTATGATGGGTGAGTCTCGATATGACAAGGGGTAAGATAATGTATGATGTGTGAGTCTCGATATGACAAGGGGTAAGATAATGTATGATGTGTGAGTGTAAGTATGTCAAGGGGTAAGATAATGTATGATGTGTGAGTCTCGATATGACAAGGGGTAAGATAATGTATGATGTGTGAGTCTCGATATGACAAGGGGTAAGATAATGTATGATGTGTGAGTCTCGATATGACAAGGGGTAAGATAATGTATGATGTGTTAGTCTCAAGGGCTAAGATTATGGGCACTTCTTTAGATTGTTACTCCCCTTGTAAAGAAAACAGAAGGGATTAACAATCTGAAGAAGGTGTATGGCATGTTCTTCTTTAGACTGTTACTCCCCTTATAAAAACAGAGGAGTAATATTCCTTTGGACCCCGACTTTGGGACCAAATAGTGCTTTGTACTAAACATCCCTTTGATAGTTTGTCTTGATGGTTATTAATATCATGTCATTTATATTCTAAAAAAAACCATAGGGGAGTAACAATCTAAAGAAGTACAAGATTATGTATGTGGTCCTAGTAATTGACAAGGACTGAAGCGTAAAAAAGTAAGATGGTGAATGTGCTTTTCAACTCAACTAAAAAACGTTGTGTATTGTCTTAAGTTTTTCCGGAGTCTAAATACTTGAAAAATGTTGTTACCAAGAGCTGCGAGGATGCCGGCGGCCCAGAAGACTTCGCCACAGAGCGCTGGCAGGAACAAGAGACCGCCCATCCTCTCTCCGAAACAATCCTGAAGAGGATCCAGCATCGTGATGTAACCTTGCCGACGCATTTCATTAGCGAAGAAAATACCGCCTGCAACAAAAACAAATACAAATCACTTAACAGTCATATTACTTATCATTTAAACTAATAATAACAACGAATTATCAGTTTGAAAATTAATGATAGCTGTAATAACACTAAATCAAACTGGATGTCCGCTAAGTAAACACCTAAGATTTAATAAATATGTGTGAGAATTGTTTTGAAACTTCTAGGCAGCATAAATTTCTATAATTGGGACTGATTTCAGGCCAACTGTAAACCAGTGGCGTAACTATGGGCCCGCATGGGCCCGCATTGCGGGGGGCCCCATGTAATCCAATGTACCAATGCTGACGGGGGCCCCCTATAAAGTAAACTAATCTGGGATTCATACTTCTATACCATTATCAGGGGGGCCCCAGATAGACCTTAACGCCGCGAGCTTTTTTGTTTTTTTGGCTCATAAATTTTCTATTGTTGAGGAGTTCTTGCGGGGGGGGGGGGGGGGGTCACTACCCTAGCTACGCCACTGCTGTAAACCAAGGACATTAACAGACGTACTTGGTGAAGCATGGAGCCCCGGAGAGATCGGCCGTGTTTCATACTAATGATCATAATATCAAGGTGATCTTAAGAGGGTGACATTGTACTCAATAAAACAAGACGAAGCACAAGTTTGGTTCATTGAGCAAACTGGTGCTTCGTCTTGTTTGCTATTTGAAAACAAAAATTGAAAAAGTTGTTTTGATATATGTGGGTGTAATGGTATAATATACTAAAAAAAAAGGACACTGTCCTTACACATAATGTGTCATTACACATAATATTATATTATATGACTTAATAATAATTATATTTACATACATAAAGCTGGAAGCATAAATATCAATTTACCGCCGGTTTTTTCGATTATTTTGCTGCCTAGCTCACCAAAGGTAAGGCTGCGGCCACAACGGAGCTACCTCGCTTGGAGCCTATATCTCCAAATGCACTTATCTGATGTTTATGACATTTTTATGGTTCGACGAAAGTAGTCCGCAGATAGCCCCAAATACACTTTTGACAGATTTTAAAAACGGGGGAAAAATTAAATAAATAGGATAATATTAGGTTTTAAAAGCATGAAATCATTCAATTTTACGAAACAGGATGCGAGGAAGCCATGTGCCACACTAATTGGCAGAGTATTTTAATATACATATTTATACAATTTTCAATTTAACCACAATAGTGAAACAACTAATCGAATAGAAAACAGTGGATAAAACGATAGGAAAAGTCGGACAGATATTCTTACGACTCCACTTTCAATGATAATAGGTTAATTATAACCAAGATATTAATTACTATTATCTATAATCTATATTATAAGGTGGACTAGAAGTCTGTTGTTGACACATCACTATCAACGAAATCATTGCAAAGATTTGAACATTTTTTCTTCTTTCTTTAAATCCGGGGGCTTATGCTCGATGACATAGACCAAGAAGTGGGTGGTTTGATCAGCCCTGAGTAGTGAGTAGCCTCGTATCAATATAATACTGGACTGATACCAAACCCTTCACACACCAGTGAAGTGTTGCTTAGTAAACCATGTCTTACTCTGCGGTTACGTTTCATACATTATTTATCAAACCACTGTAATAGTCTCGACTATGGGTTTCCAGGACAAATATATCGACAAGGAGAAAAATATATCTCCAAAAAACACGTATCTTCCTTCTACTGGACTGCTAGAGCTAAAATGGATGAATTGCCTCAAGCTGGCGTAGGATAAAAAAACAAAAAAAAACTATGGTTTTCCAGGACGAAACCTGGTGGTGCTAAATATTTCCAGGAGCTTCCCCTTTGTTTAACAATTTCCCATCTGTCCCGCATGCTGCAATATATCTGAAATTAGTCCGAGAACAATCCATAATTTTTCCTGAATTTTTTTAAAAATTGCAATTTTAGATTCCAAAATAGCACTTTAAATTAGATTCGCCCATATGAGAACGTTTGTCTGAGTTGTCACGGACCAATTTTATTTATTTATTTATTTTTTTTTTGGTTATTGCAAAAAACTTTTAAAAAAACCAAAAGCTTTTATTCATAGGTAATTAAACCCACTCTTGAGCATAAAACCAATTTGGCTTTTTATATAAAAGGCTGTCAATAAAACAGAATTTACAAAGAGAAAACCTAAACCTCGAACGAAAAACCAATTATTTGATTTTACATTTAAAGGGCTGTAAATAAAAGAGAATGTAAAAAAATCAAAGTTTACGAGAGCAAACTAGTCAATTTAAATATTTAAATATGGCTGACGTGATCCTTCTACCGGTTTCTCCTTTCCATGTTAGCACCACTAGAACAAAGCAACCACTCAACCTAATAAACAGCTTGGGTTTCCGGTGAAATCCGCGTCACGAAGGGGTTGAAATCCGACGTTTCGCTTCCACTACTGGAAGCATCTTCAGGGGTGTAGTGCATCGTGGAAACAGTGCATCAGGGTGTACTGCATCGTGGTTTCCGGACCTCGAAACCTCTAGTTAGCACCTGTGCCAAGCAGAAAGCAAGAAGCGGCGTTGCGGCCACTTCCCGTCTTATTACATCACCCGCCCGACAAAGGGACACCGATGAAGCCCGCACCTGCCTGATTGCTTCATTTCCACAAAGAATCACCGACAAAGGCAGCACCTGCGTGATTGCATCATCCCGACAAAGGGTCACCCCGAGTACAGGAACACCCAGGTACAATCTACAGTCTAGTAAACCAGTATAAATACGCTGTTCTTCTCTTTAGCATATCCTGTGTTTGCTTCGAGTCAACACTACGATGCAGATGCACTACACCCCTGAAGATGCTTCAACTTCGGATTTCAACCTCTTCGTGACGCGGATTCCACCGGAAACCCAAGCTGTTTATGACGAATCTACCCGCGGAAGAAATCCAACTAAAGAATTAAAACCTGTTATTCTAAAATTCTAAATTTGTTTTCATTGTACTCTAGAACAGTCGATATATCTCAAAATTTATGAAAGAACATAACATTTTAAAATAGTTTAACTTAACGTTTTAAAATAGTTTAAGAATTTTAACAGCAGTATTTCATTAAAAACCCTCTGTTCCTTTTAACATCTTCGCTCGATATTTGTCACAATTTAACAGCTATTAATTGCTGTAATACACAGATCTATAACTTAACAGCTTTTCTTACTGACGATCTCATCGAGTAGATGAATAAAGAGGCCGGATAACCCCCGTGCTGTAATGCCCTAAGCTGTTAAACCAAAAATAAATAAAAATAGACTGCCAATTGGTGTGGCACATAGCTTCCTCGCATCCTATAATTGATTTTATCCTTTATAAAATAGACAAGCCATTATTGTCTAATTTGTATGTTTCCCTTGTTTTTTTAATCTGTCAAAATTGATTTGATTTTTGTGTGAATTAAAGTATCAATTTAGCAAAAGTTAAAGAGGGCAGACGGTTCAAATTAATCTTGGGCTATCTACGGGTTACTTTCGATAAACTATAAAAGTTTCAAACATATCAGATAAGTAAATATGAAGCTGTAGGTGTAAATAAATGTATGTTTGTGTGGATGTAGAAGAGAAACAAATGAGAGCAGAAGGTTGAAACTTATACGGGACAAACAATGGGCTAATCATGATCTATCATCCAAATTGCATTAAAATTGGGCAGGTAGTTTTTAAGATATTATTATGGTTCACAAAAATAGAGTTGCAGACAGACTGACAGACACGGAACCAAAAATGTTCCCTGATGTCTGTCTTGGAATTTTTGAAATCGGAGACCTTAAAGTTTTCGTTCTTCAGAACGATAACGTAGCTTCCGTTACCTTCGGTAGCAAAATAAAAAATAGCTTTAATACACAGATCTATAATTTAACATTAATTATTCTTCGATTTCTAATTTTTGTCCACACCTGGGAATCATCAGGCCTAAATTTGTTCAGATGGTGTTGCAGGAAGCTGCTTTAGACCAGTTAAACGAATGGACTCTCCGCTCTTGGATTGAAAGCAATTCTTGGTTCTATATTATCGAGGTAGGAATTGTAAAGTTGCCTTTGATTCTTCTTATTTAGGGACTTCTTCTCAAGATAGCTCATACCTTCGGGCTTACTATGGGCTGTAGGCATCACTCAAGCATAGTGTTTGAGTATAGTTTTAACCCGCATAAGAAGAGTTTCGTCGACTGTCACCAGCGCTGGTTGTTTTGGTGAGTCAGACTGAGTTCTCGTAATGTTTCATGCTATTGATTCAAGGCAACCAGGGGCTTCGAGCATAGTATGGAGTGAAGACAAGGTATGGATCTGGCCTCAACATCAGGAGAAGTGGGTACTATAACAGGGGGTGGTAGGAGAAATCTTGGAAGGATGACGTAGATGAGAGGCAGACGATGCCAGTAAGCCCGAAGGTATGGCTATCTTGAGAGGAAGTCTCTAAGTAAGAAGAATCAAAGGCAGCTTTACAATTCCTACCCCGATTGTAGCACCAAGAATTGCTTTCAATCCAAAAGCAGAGATTCCATTTATAACTGGTCCAACACAGCTTCCTGCAACACCATCTGGACAAATTGTGCCAGATGATGCCCAGGTTTGGGCGAAAATTTTCATCAAATAAAAAAGTGATTTTAAAAATATTATCGTTTTTGTAAAGATCATCCCTTGTAGCCCAAGAAGAAAACAAAATTACAGCTTTTAATTGCTGTAACACAAATCTATAATGTTTGAAGGTGAGTAGCAATCTATTAAAAAATAAGAAATTATATAGGTTCAAAATACGTAGACAGAACTCACCGAAGACAAGTGAAAGAGCGTAGCCGAAGGGAGCCTGGCACCAAACCAAGCCTGATGTGTAGATGGCTTCGGCTGTACCGTTGATGTAACCTCCCCCCACCCATGTCGCTGAAACACACAAAACATTCATCATATTTAGATAAATATTAAACATAAGGTCATTTTTTTTTTTACAAATTTCATATCCTTTTTAGAAAGAACAAAACTTAAAGTTAAGCGAGCAAAGTTATTAATTTAAACAGGTGTAAAGGTACAGCCAGAAAGATAAATTAAAATATTTTATCTACGATTGATACGAAATATAAACATTATATCTCTGTTTAGATGCGTAGAAAGTGATTATTTACGTACTTGTATTCATTGCGCATGCGTGTCTCATAGTTCTGAATAATTCCTCTTCTTTACCACGCTAGCGAGGTAAAGAAGAGGAATTCTTCAGCTTTACGCACGATTAGAAAGTTTGTTTACATTTAACAAAACTAATTTGCTATTCTTTTATTTAAGTAACTGTTTATATCGAGTTTTTAGTGAAAAACAATGAATGAATCAAGTGGCTTTGACGAAAATGTAGAGAATAATACTCCTCCAGAAATAATTAATTCGGCAAAAAATACAACTCAAGATTAACGCCATCTTTATCAAGAGAAGAGATACGAACTTACATACAGCAAGTTTATTTTTTTCTGTATTTATTATTTAAATCTAACAATCGTAGATAAAGTACGATACGCAACTCGTGGGAAAACGGCATTTTGCATTGCTTGTGGGGTTTTACTACTTTCGCTATCGCTCGGGTGCAAACTCCACACTCGCATGCAAAATACTACTTTCCGCACTCGACGCGTAATGTACTATTACTTCTAAAATAGAGGGGTTTAGATCTTTATTTAGTTGAACGGCAGTAAAGTTCTTTGACTATTTTAATTTGTTTGTCTTGTCGGTAAATTTATTCAGAGTTATATTTGGTGAAGAAAAGTCCTACATTAAAGACGGAGACAATTGTGCGAGAGGACAAATTGCAAGCACAAGTAGACGCTGCTTAGCAACGTTGCGCTTCAATCAGTTTTTTCTTTGGAAGCAAAGTTATTCTTTAACTCTAGTAAATTTCTTGTCGATAAGTTTATAGGCCAGTTACTCGGGGTTATTTTAAGCAAAGGAATTTTCACCACCGAGAAGGGGTGGCAACCGCCCCTTGAAGCGCACATCGGCACTAAATAACTTTTGTTATTTGAGCACTTTCCCATCAACTCATCAAATTGCAAGCAAATCGGTTCAGTTCCTCAAATTTCATAGGTAAGGCACTATTTGTGGCCCGAGTAACTGGCCTATTAGCGGCTACCTCTCTAGGACTTCTCTCTTTCTCTTAAAGTAATTTAATAGGACCACTTGGCGTTAGCCTATTAATAAGTAAAATATATATATACTTGGTTCGTAGGCTTCCGCGGGTAAAGTAGTAATAAACAGCTTAATGTTTTAGTGAAATCCGATTTCTCGCTGAACTTCGGACTTCAACTCCTTCTTGACGCAGATTTTGCCGGAAACCAAGCTGCTTATTAAAATATATGTACATATAGACTAGATATACTTTTACTCTCATATCCGTGTAGACGAGAGACGTTTCTTGTTGACTGCTGAGAGAAATTAAGAAATTCTTGTTAATGGCAGTTTAGATAACTTTGCATTTACTATTTTAAAGGTTTGATTGCAAATAAAAAATACTTTCTATTTTTGTTAGATAGTTTCTATTTACAGCCACCTTTTTCGGTAAAAATAACTGAATATTCCAAACTGTTGAGTTGCTTGATTGATTCAAAGAGAATTGCATGTGTTATAATACAAAAAATGTCTTGAATGTTGTGGTTGATAGACCTAATTATGTTGTCATTTTCTTTCTTTCGAATTTTCGACCAGGTACGAAGTGAATTGAATCATTATTTTGTTTACTCAGTGAGAATTTAAACATTGTCCGCAGTTATTTTAGGGTATTTCCCACACAAAGTTAACGTGAAATTAAATAAAAAGAAAAGGCAAGGGAGGAAAATAAAAGACGAAGAAAAAGGTTTGAAATAAGAGAACGGAACAAAGAGGAAAGTTTCCAACGAACAAAAACCCTGAAAGGACGGAGCAGGCTAGAAATGGCAAGGAATAAAGTTACAAAAGACCCTCAGTTTGACTCGGGGCAACCCTAAACCAAACGGCTTGACAAGTTGCCCTACAAATCTACCTCTTAACCCGACTAACTCACCTGTACAAATCTAAATTTAGGTTTGACAGAAATTCCATAAATACTTGTTATCCTATTTAGTTTAACCTTCTCCTACCCACCTAACGATTAATACTAAACTTTTAAGCTCTGTCAAATTTGATTAATTTTTTATACGACTAGATTCCTTCCGGGCAAAAGTAGTAATAATAGTGCTATCCTCGGGAATATTAGAGTCAATTCCAACATTAGCTAAAAATAAAGTAGATAACTAAAATACATAACTTACATTTAACCTAATCTTAAATATAAATAAGATTGGAGTGGTGTCTGTAGATTTATCTGATTGGGCTCAAATTTTGTATTTTCACTAAATGAGTAGTCCTGATAACAAATTTTAGTTTAGAAAAATTGTATGTTTGTTTGTCTGTGCGCCAATCACGTCCAAACGGCTGACCCGAAGTTGTTGGTTTTTATGGGCTATAAAACCTTTTTGGTAGCTCTATAAGGGAACGAGGCTTCTAAATAGATTTCAAAATTCTAATTTTATTTTTTATAAAAAATGTATTTAACCAAAGTTGCAGAAGACGGTGCAGACAATATTTTATGTTTTGTGGAAATTTCTGTAGGAAGAACTATTAAAGAAATGTTTTTAATCGCAGTAAAAAAATATTTAGATTTATGTTTTAAACAAATCAAGAAGAAAATAGTAAATAAATCGCACTTTACCATGCCTAAACCTTTACTATTATAATTATCACCACTTCTTTAAAACGCTAAAATAAAATCTACGAGTGTATACGTAGTATAATAATTTCTAAATTATATTGATATCTGCCAGTAGGGATTTTATAAAATGTTATCCCTGAGAGTAAAATAGGGACAAAGTAAAAAAAAAAGTGCCCAGACTCATCTTCTTTTGGATTTAAGAATATAATACGCAAATAAAAGATAATCCCAGTTTCAACCCAGGGATGTGAAAAAACACGGGGGGATACAGAAAATACCGCTGCTTTTCCCGGAAAGTTATATTTTAAGAATTTTTCTTATATAGTCGAAATCAATTACTAATTTGAGATATTTGGAAATTATCTTATTAAAGGGGAGGGGGTATAGAAATAATAGGGAGGGATACAATCTAAATATTCTCGCTTTGTAAATAATTTAAATGTTTTTTGATGGTAGTTTATATAAACCCATCAAATTATAAATAACACACTCCGTTGCGAAGCAAGGGTATCCAGCTAGTATATAATGTAATTTAATTTTCATATTCACTTAATATAATAATATAAGATTCAATATTGCATATAAATATATTAAATCCTTTCGTACCCACATTTGTATTTATAAACATCCGAAGTAAATCAGGATAGTCAGCCAATTAGTGTGGCACATAGCTTCCGCGTATCCAATCACGTGCTTTACTGGTGTTTGCTTTCACAAACCATTACTGTCTAATTAATATTTTATTGTTTATCCCCATTTTGTTTCCGAGCTTACCGAAGGTCACGGAAGCAAGAATATTGTTAATTTAATTACCAATGAAACTATGTTCGGTACTTTTAATGACCACTCATAATATAAACTTATGAATTCATAAGGAAGTATTTATTGCCAATATGAAGTCATAACGTTATAATTAGTGGATGAATGATGAAATAAAAGTAAATTTGTTTTTCATATCCTTGTAACATATTGTGAGGTACTTTGCTTTACAAACACGAGGTGTATAACAAAACTTGAGTTGTTGCCAACCGAAGAAGAGGAGCAGATAATTAAGAGATAATTGCGGTAATTCGAAGAACAATTAGAATGTAATGATGCTGGATGAAATGGAGAGAAAGAGGAACCGCAGACTGTGAAGGAAGACTTTAGACAAGAAAATCAAAGTACAAGAACTTCAAGTAACAATAGATATAATTATAATCCGTGCCGGAATAGTTTGTGGTCGGTTTGTGCCTAACAGCTAAGGACCAGTGGATGCCATTGGGTCGGCATGCCACTCCATCCACCTTTCATATAATTGCCAACTAGATAGATGATACTTCATTTAAGTAACTACTCATTCATGACAATTAGCTGGGTAAATAGAGCGTGGGTCTCCTATATAATATGGGATAACAGATGTTAGAGAGTTCAATCAATATTCCCAAATGGTTAAATTTTTCGTGAAATTGAAATATCTCTTTACAATTCCTGTTTGCAATTTTATATTCCTTGAGTTATTCAATACAAATCAAGCTAGAAATCAATATGAGAAAACTCATCAATTTCACAAGCATTACTTATCAGATAATAAATAATACTTCGATTCAACCAAAGTATAGTATTATAATTAGTTTTACGATCTGTTTACTAGAAATAAATTAATAAAATCTAGCAAATGGCCTCTTACACCTGACCTAAAAAGTATAACTAATAAAATAGGGTGGCATACCAGGTCAAAAGATTTTAATAAATCGAAGAAAATGTCGGCTATATGCAACCGTTGGTCTATAGACTTCGAGATTCTTTTCGATTGAAGCAACGGTAGCTGAAGCTGTGGAACGCTTGGGTAGAAACCCGTGTTAGGATTAATAGGTTAAAATAGGTTTAGGATTATTAGGTTAAAATTGGAACCCTATCTCAAGTATTAACTTCCTTACTTAAGAAGACCAATTCCCTCTCTTTTCTTACTTTGCCCTTATGTTACCCTCAGGGATAACATTTTAGAAAATCCCTATTGGCAGTTATCAATATAATTTAGAAATTATTATACTACTTATACACTCGTAGATCCTTTGCAAATATATTGTGTTTTATAAAAAAAAGTCATCAGTTTTCGGTGAATAATGCGGTACTTCTTTAGATTGTTACTCCCCTATGTGTTTTTCAAATATAAATGACTAACTAAATAACTATTAAGACAAAGTGATGTTTAGTCCAATGTATTTTGAGACAAAGGAATATCACACTTCTATTTTTATAAGGGGAGTAACAGTCTAAAGAAGAACATTTCGTACACCTTCTTTAGATTGTTACTCCCTTCAGTTTTCTTTATGAGGGGAGTCAAAATCTAATGAAGAGCCAATGATTATTTCAACATTTTTAGAAAATCAGCTCAAAAGAGATACGAGATAAAGTAAATATTGGGTAACTGCTTTATATATATATATATATATATATATATATATATATATATATATATATATATATATATATATATATATATATATATATATATATATATATATATATATAAACGTTTATAGTTACTTTATTATGCTGACCATCAAAGTATAAGCGCACAAAAACTTTTAAATTTAAAGGAATTATCTTAAATGTATAAAACGTATTTAGTTCTTGTTTTTTTGCAGTGTTTAACTGTACAGTGTACTGTCAAACGATTATACCATTTAAACAAAGGTTTGTTCTTAATTGTTTGTGCTTGCTATCCACATTGTATGCATAACATACGCCAATGCGCAGCACAATACAGAGAGTAAACGTGACGGCTCTCTTATTCCTCGTCTCTCTGCATTTATCTACCGTGTCATAGTCTCTAGAGAGTAACCCCCTCCTAGAGTGCATAGGATAACCACCCCTGAGGTTCCCCTGGGGCCGCACTGCCCCCCTGCGTTACAGTATAAACTTCCTGGTCTCCCCTCGCATGCTTACCTTCCAGCTGGTCTTTCATAATTAACTTATAGTATCGATCCGAGAGACCACCTCACGTAAACTTTAAACCTTTCTTCCTCTCGGCTATTTTTAGCTCTGGTAAAGCTTAATCCAAGTCCCTCGTTTTAATTTATATTTCATTATTAAAGCAAGGTCAAAAGAAATTCACTGTTGACTACCCTTGTCGTTTTATCTGACTTGTCATTGTTCTATTGTATGTAAAACGTATTGAATTCGTGAGGAATGCAAAGTGCAATCTTTTCTTTCCGTCTCTGCAGATTCATCGTTCTTTTGAATTCAAGGTATAATAATGTAAACAATTCAATCTACCTTTTTCTTAATACAAATAAAAGTAAATGAAGTTTCGAGGTTTTGCAGCGAGTAGATGTCTATAGCAAGAAATCACAGATTTACATAATTAAATTATACTTTTACTTTAATTTAAGTTATACAATAATAGTAATGATTTGTTTGTCCTCCTCTACCCTCTTAATATTCGTTAAAGTCTTTACTTGTGTTACCCGTTTACACTACCCCTGTATTTTGCTTCCGAGCTTACCGAAGGTAACGGAAGTTTAGTGATCGTTCCGAAGAACGAAACATTTTTATGTCCCCGATTTCAAAATTTCCGAGACAGAAATCCGTTTCAGACATCAGGGAACATTTTTGGTTTCATGTCTGTCTTTCGGTCTGTCGGTCTATCTGTTAATGCAATTTGGATGGTAGATCATGATTAGCCCATTGCTGGTCCCATATAAGTTTCAACCTTCTGCACTCAATTGTGCACTGCATTTGTTTCTCTTCTACATCACATCCACACAAACATACATTTATTTACACCAACAGCTTCATAAGTACTTAACTGATTTGTACGAAACTTTTACAGTTTATCGAAAGTAACCCGCAGATAGCCCAAGATTAATTTGAACCGTCTGATCTCTTTAACATTTGCTAAACTGATACTTTTATTCATGTAAAAAATCAAAACAATTTTGACAGATTAACAAATGGGGGCAACAAAAAATTAGACAATATTAGTTTCTAAAAGCATGAAATCAATAAAGTACGTGGATAGGATGCGAGGAAGCTAAGTGCCACACCAATTGGCAGTCTATTTTTAGATTGTTACTCCCCTCTGTTTTTTTTTTATAAGGGGATTAACAATCTAAAGAAGTGCCAATTACAAAACAAAAGTGATATAATTATTAACCATCATTATTTTAAAATAGAAATAGAACACGAGAACAAAACTGTTCTAGAAAACATAAGTATGCTCATGCGCGTAGCGTTATCTTTTTCGTTATAATTTTCCTTGTTGCAGCAGAGATAGCTCAAGAGCAATTATTCCAAGAGCTATTAAAATTAAAAGAAGACAAAGAAGAAGGCAGAAGAAAGTTAAAGAAGATTTATTGTTGACTAATATTGTTATCTTATCAGTTGTGTCTTCGTCCTATTTTATGTAAGAGGTATTATTGTGTTGGTAACAAATTCGGTACAATATAAATGTGAAGACTGTAGATTCTTCAATCTTTGTAATTTAAGAATATTCAAATTTAATATTCCGAAACAACACTCCATTCATTTATAAAAAGAAGCAACTATATTTTTCATTATAACTAACAATATTGCGGGCTTTGCATGACATTTCGTATACCTACAAAGGAACTGACTCAGTAGATTCTTCGCACTATAGAATTTATGAATTTAGTTAAATTTAACCGTCATTGTTGAAATCTGTTTGGAGTAAAAAACCGATAACCAATCTCTCTTCACTATATTTAATTAAACTAGTTTGTTGTCCACGAGGATGTACGTGTACGTGTGTATATGTATGTTTGTGCAAACGTCTATATAGATAGGTACACAACTTTTCCATTCCATAGTTTTTAGGAGTGTGTACTCAAAAACTAATATCTAACTTTAATTCAAAACAACTTTAATATAAAACAACTTTATTTCAATAACTTTAAATAATCATAATACGAGTTTTTAAATTAAAATGTTGATTAAAGTTGTATGAAATTATTCAAATAGTTTAATAAAACAAATCAATAACCAAGTTACGAATAAAATGTTTAAGGGTTTATATCCGACTTCTTTGTAGCAATATTATCTCCATTTTACTCTAGAAAGCATATTGAAGAATATTGGTAATTCACAAGGAAATAAATGGGAAAGAAGAGGTAGAAAATATGACTACCAACTCAATGTTATTTCCACATAGCTTATACAGGGAAGATTTCCTTCCTTGATAAACAGTAGTAAAGAAACTACACAAAAAAAACTTCTTGCATACGAGTCTGCAAGAAAGTGAGACATTTTCATGTAACGCTTTTTGGTGTTGTCTTTTGTTAACGCTTGTGTAACGCTTTTTAGTGTCTTTTTTTCTATAACGCTTGTGTAACGCTTTTTGGGTTTTTTGGTAACGCTTTTCGAGTTTATGTAGCACAGCCAAGACATATGAAAATGTCAAAAGTAATTAAACCAACTGATATAATAATTTATTAATGATAAGTTGATTTTTATTGTGAATTTGTACTAAAAAGAAAACGGTGGAAATATGACCGAGGTAACGCAGAAGAAGATGAATATGAAAATAGGATAGAGAGTATAATTAACACATAGTATAAAGGGGTTCATTGCATTTATATATCCCTAATATACTGGTATGTTATATTGATTTATTTTGTGTCCCTGGTAGCTGAATGGCGGCACAGTCGCTTCTCAAGCAAGGGGTCCGAGTTCGATTCCCGACTTCGCAAGAGGTTCACCCAGCATCGTTGTATAAATGGGAAGCGGCTTAAGTGATGTGATGTTTACCTAGTTTCGGAAAATGATTACACATCTAATGAACGACACGCCAATCCCGCGTATATATTACATACATCGGGTGTTTCAAAACATGTGTCGGGAAATAAAGAGAGTGATTCTTTGAATAATTCTTAGCAAAAAAAAGTTCCTATTAACATGGGTCCACAAACCCGTTGACCCAAACAACCGTTGAACACAACCCCAACCAAACAACCGTTGACCCAAACAACCGTTGAACACAAACCCAACCAAACAACCGTTGACCCAAACAACCGTTGAACACAAACCCAACCAAACAACCGTTGACCCAAACAACCGTTGAACACAAACCCAACCAAACAACCGTTGACCCAAACAACCGTTGAACACAAACCCGTTGACCCACTGTTTTCAAAATATAGGGTGTCAAAAAATGTTTTTTGACGACATCTAAGGAACCATTAGAGATACAAAACCCAGCTTTTGTATACATCTTGTTGTTAATATTAGCTACTTTTTGAACCCTCATTCTACATTCTTCATGTGCCTGTGACAGAAATTTTAATGTTACGTGAGGTTCATTGCCACTAAATTTTGACACTGGGAAAAATGGCATTCTGGAAGCACATTTTTGACTGTGTTTATCTCCAGTATGTGATAGCGACACATCATAGAAGAGTTGTAGTTCAATAACCAAACAACGTCTTCACCAGTAGCGATCCTAGGTCAAAAGTTCTGGGGGGCTAAAGCCCCCTCATGTATTGTGGGTTTAGTATACATTTTAATGTACCGTAATTTATTTATTTATGAACCGATTTCAATAATTATAAGGAATCGTTATATTAGCATTAAAAAGTTCTACAACTTTTGTCTCATGCAAAATTTCTTCATACCTACTGGTTTTCATGGAATTTGACTTTTCAAATTTGAAATGGCCACCATTTTGAAATTTGATACATTTTAAAACTAATATTTTTGGAAAGTTTAGATATCGGAGTTAGTAAGACATCTGTCAAGTTTCATAAAAATATCTTGAAAGGGTTTTTTTAAATATGTTTGAGTAGCTGAATTCCAAAAGCAGGTATATCCACTTGAAATTTGTTTTGGCAAAGCCCGGAAAACGTCTAGCAATTCTCTAAATTGTGTTATCAGGTTAATTTTTTTTTTTTAAAAAAATCAATAACTAATAATTCATTTAGTGGACAAAAGCCCTATAATCTAAGGCTATTATTTTCTTTTTAATAAACAAAATTTAAAATCGATTTTAAAATAATAAAAGTTGCGCACCAAATCATTGTATATTAAATCGATGAGTCAATAGCAATTATGCAATATTACTTCAAATCTATAATAAACTGTGTCATTTATTCAAAAGTTATGAAAAACTTGATTTTTATGGCAAAACGGTGCTTTTAATTTTGGGGGTAGTCGAGCAATTTTAGGGGGGGGGGCTAGGAAATTTGATAAAGAAAAACTTTAGATAAAGTGTTCTCTTTTAACATCAATTGGTAAAATTGCACTATATGGCCCACCTATTTCGCACTGTCCTATTTACTTCATTTTTTTTAAACTGTTCCTTTTTACAGAATTTGTTTTTTACAGTATCTCTATACATTGTAAAAACGATTCCGGTTGTAGCGTCTCGATAAATTCAAAATTCTCTTTTTTCTACACAAGTCAAGTCACACAAACTGTCAAGTTCAATGTGACAATGATGGAAGGTCAAAAAATACTAACTTTAACCTAAACTAACCGTAACCTTTCATAATTTTCCCTAAAATAAAAAAACAAATGAATAAAAAATAAAGTTAAAAAAATAAGATTGAATTTATTGAGAAGCTACAACGGAAATAATTTTTATAATGTAAAAAAATAATTTCGGACGTTTAGAAATAGGTGGGGCATATAATGAAGATTTATCCCACACAATAAATAACATATTCATCATTATAATTTTGAATAGTAGGAGGGGGAGGAAACCATTAGGTTTACACACAAAGTATTTGTAATAACTGATAACAGGTTTTGGCTACTTAATATAGCTATAGCTATCTTCAGATTCTATATTAGTTGTTCACTGTTCACAGTAACATGAATTATTTAAGAGACACACAATTGATGATCAATTATATTAATAATAAAATATAGTTGGAAAATTAAAAAGGGTTAGATATTTTTTTAGATCTTTTTTAGTTTGAATTCTTTATTACATATGAAGCATTGGGAAGGACGCGACCTCCCCATCCCCCTGGGGATGACGCCCGTGAAAATTAAAACTTAAAACTACAAAATCATCATTATAATATGTTAAATTTATTTGGCAATGTAAATTAATTAAATCCTTTCTATTTCTGATTACAATTATTATTTATTTTAAATCAAATTATAATTATTATTAACTACGGAAAACAGACAGAGAAAAATACACTCCAGCGCCGGGATATGAACCACGGGTCTCCTGTATTTCCAGTACAGATGCTTTTACTAACTAATAATAATTATAATTTGATTTAAATTAAAATTTAAACTTTCCGTAGTATGAAAACTACCAAAAACTTAAAAATTGGATTATTATTTATTTAATAGTTATAGAAAGGATTTAAATAATTTATCCAGTCCAAATAAAATTAAATAATATTTATGATTTGTTTTATTTTTTACTTATCTGCACATTTATTTAGTTTTTTTACGCGAATTTGAGAAGGGTAAAGATAAACTATTTGGGGCTAATTTGATTCCTGGGGGGGCTAATTTGGTTTCTGGGGGGGCTTAAGCCCCCTTAGCCCCCCCCTAGGATCGCCACTGGTCTTCACACAACATTTTGATTGAAACAATTGACTGGTTTCGGCTGTTCTAAAGCAGCTTTCTTCAGATAATCTACAAACCAACGGACAAACTTTAATGTTTAAAGGTAGATATGCAGTAAGGTAACATATAATTGTAAAGTAAGTAAAACAGAATAAAGACATTAAAAATTAGTAAAGGAAAATATGTTTTGAAACTGATGTTTTGTGCATAAAAGAGGTACTCTTGTTCAAAAGCTCTAACGTAATCCGTTTTAGAGGAAAATAGCATTTTATGATAAAAAAAAAAAAACACGAAAAAAGTAGCAACATGCTTTACTGTTGATATAAAAACATTTGTTTATGATCTATTCGACTGCATTTTTCGACATTAATATTATTGAAAATTGGTGTTTAGTTAGCAAAAGGAGTCAATATCGTGGGTATTTATTACATTTATTACTTAATTAATTTGCCAATTTTTATAATTTTGTTTGCAAAGAAAAACGAATAATTAAAATGATAGAGAGATATGTGCGATATGCATTTTGTTTCCTAACACAGACACATTTGTTTCTCATCCACATGCACACAAACATACATTTATTTACACCTATATCTTCAAAAGCACTTATCTGTTTTTCATGAAATTTAGATGGTTTGTCAAACGTAGTCCGCAGACAGCCCTAGATTAATTTCAACCGTCTACGTTCTTTACATTTTTGCTAAATTGTTACTTAAATTTAGGTAAAAATCAAAACAATTTTGCTAGGTTTACAAAACGGGAGAAAATTAAATAAATTTGACAATAATTGGTTTTAAAAGCATAAAATCATTACGTTTTAAGTATTCGAAATAGGAGCGAGGAAGCTAAATGTGCTATACAAAATTGGAAGACTATTTTTTATAGTGAAAAACACCAATATCTCTTTACATTATTATGAAGTAACCTAATATTAAAGAGGAGGTCTATTGGGGTGTTACGATTAAACTACTACCATTCGTAAGAATTATAACAATAGTAAAACTAGATGCTATATAATCATTGTTCTTTATTTAAATGAATAATGCTACATTTAGTAGTCAAACATTCTTAGAGGTATTTATCGGCTTAATTATTCTTCAGTTTAATTACGTAGTGGTTTGGCTATTTGAGTTGTTGAACGATGGTCAGAATGAAATATTTAAAGTTGTTGCCTTTCTGTAGGATTCAACATGGCCTCCCCTGAGAATAGAATACCTACTTCTCACTCCTCACCACAGAAACATATAAACATTTAATGAGATGCAATTCAATCTAGAAATAGAACAGAGCTCAAACAACACAGTCAATCCATTCAACTTTTTGATACAAATATAATTTATGAATTCCGTGTAAATAACACACGTTGTATTAACACGATTAAGCTTTGTGCTTCCGAGCTTACCGAGGGTAACGGACATTTTTGGTTCCGTGCCTGTCTGTCGGTCTGTAGTCTGTCGCTCAATTTTCGCGAACTAACATATCTCAAAAACTACTCGTCCGATATGATTAAAATTTGGATAGTAGGTCATAATTAGTCCATTGCTGGTCCCATACATGCGCACAAACATACATTTATTTACACCTATATCTTCAAAAGTACTTATCTGATTAGTATGAAACTTTTATATTTTATCGGAAGCACTCGAAGATATTCCAAATTAATTTAAACCGTCTTCTGTGCTCTTTAAATTTTGCAAAATAGTCCAGTCAAATGGTAGTTTGAAGTGGAAAGTTCTGGTGTAATTGATTTTAGTGGGTTATTTTATGTTTTTGGGGGTGCTGAACACGAATCTGAAGTTGCCCAACAAAATTTCCCCCCGCAAATATGAAAAATCGTCAAAAACAAATTTTTATTTGTGGTTTTCCGCTTATAACTTGCAAAGCAATCTATTCACGCAAAAAGTGGTCCAGTAGTAAAATATAGATGAAAAAATAACCTTCAATTTATGTCTATAATATTTTTTTGTACGCCATATGGTTTTCACGGAAATGGGAGTTGAAATATCGGGTAAATCGGTAATTTATGAAAAAAGACCGGTTATATGCACCATGATTTAACGAACCAATTTTAAAAGAAATCTACGTATTATTGGCTTATGATAATATACGAAAATTTTGGTTTAGAATTTGGATGGGTGTTAAAAATAATTTGGTACACAGGGGTACGGGGTACAAAAGACAAAATAGTAGGTACCCTTCAAGATGCATGTCATTGGAAAGCTCTTTAAAAGTACAGTAATTGTTTTTATGTACAATTTTGTCATTACCGCGCTAGCGTGGTAAAGAAGAGGAATTCTTCAGAACTATGAGACGCGCATGCGCAATGAATACAAGTACGTAAATAATCACTTTCTACGCATCTAAACAAAGATATAATGTTTATATTTCGTATCAATCGTAGATAAAAGTAATTGTCACTTTGTTGAAATTCTTCGTTTCCTCGTCTCTTACATGTATCTAGTGCTAATATTCTTGATACTTGATCCCCCACCTTATTACCAACCCTTATCTAGTTGTATCCCTCGGATTATGTTGCAATTCACTCACCTCAAGCCTTGTTCTAAGAACTTCCCTACTCAAGTTATATTGAAGCCTCAAGCTCATGATTATGTCCTAAAATTCGTTTCATCTCATATGGTGTTTTTAATATTAATCAATTATTACCTGATAAACGATATTTCTTCACACCTATACTTACAGTCCGCTTTTTCTTTGTTACCCGTAGATACATAAATTTGAAGGCCCCTTGGACCGCCGGCACACACATCTTTTGATTTGAACTTATAATAGACCATAGTAATACAGCCGGAGGTCGGCTTGAGCCCATTGCACAGTTTTTATTTATTATTTTAATAAATAACAATAATTACTAGCACTTTTAATAGCAGATAAAAGAGATTCAATATTATAAACAAATAAGAATTGGAATTAAAAACTCAAATAGAAGGTTATTTAGATGCAGGTTATAAACAAAGATAAACATGGTCGAAAAAGCATGTGTCGCCAACCTGTTTTCAATAACTTCATTACATTAGCCATACATTTTCTACTATTTATAAAATAATTAAGTTGCAATCTTTATTTTTTTGCCCTACTTTACTTTTTCGCCCTACTTTTACTTTTCTCCCTACTTTTTGAGCTCAGGGATGAAAAGACTTACTTTAGTCCCTCTAAACTAATCCAAAATCATAACTTTTTCTCCCTACTTGAGATAAAATAATTTATCAAAGGACCGCCAACATTATGTTGAAGAATCGTAGGACTCGTAGTATTATACGCTGGACCTCAACCTAATATGGAATCACCCCTTCATATTGATTGGTAACATTTCGGCAGATAATTTAGAATAATTACATAAGATTAATGATCCAGTTAGGAATGCCAATTATACAGCTGATTGAACCACACGCCGATTAATCCATGAGATATATATATATATATATATATATATATATATATATATATATATATATATATATATATATATATATATATATATATATATATATATAGCTGTATATAAGCCCTTTGGTAGGGCTCAGCCCTTCACGGGCTGTTGCGCCTCATAAGCGCCATCCTAGTTCATCGACGGATTGATTTACTTATTTATTTTCTTCTCCTTGTGTCTCTATCATTGAAGAGAGCGTAGTGCAATACATATTAAGAAAATATTTTTATCTACGATTGATACGAAATATAAACATTGTATCTCTGTTTAGATGGGTAGAAAGTCATTCTTCTCATTGCGCATGCGAGTTTTTTTAATTCCTCTTTTTTCCTCCCTAGGGCGGTAAAAAAAGAAGAATTCTTCACCTTTACGCACGATTAGCGAGTTTGTTTAGACCTAAGAAAACTAATTTGCTGTATGTTTAATTAAAGTAACTGTTTATATCAAGTTTTTTGTGAAGAACAATGAGGGATTTAAGTGATAAGACGAAAATGAGGAGAATAATACGCCTCCCGAAATATTTAATTCCGCATAAAATACAACTAATGAATTAATAATAATAATAACAATAATGTCTTTACTTCTAAATAACAAAATTTTGTATAACAGTATAACAAAAGACTTTCACACCCATGGCCTCAAGCCGTCGGGCGGAGTTGCACGTCTAACAAGATAATAAACAAGTAAGATCATATAATATATATAAACATATAAACAAGCAAGAACAAGGTATAGTAAATATTTCATTTCCACGGTAGACCATACTTTTTATTAATTATAAAAATTTCATTTCAAATATACACATGTATACACATATACAACTAATGAATTAAACTAGACGTTAGTGAGCACAAAAAAAAGTCGCCGAAGACAGTCACTCGGAAGTACTCGGGAATCATCGAGTACGCTCCACAGCCTACCTCAACCCCCTTACGCTTACTCCTCTAGAACTTTAAACACGCACTCTTTCTTAACTCTTCCCTTTACTTATACATATAATGTTTAACGAGATCATAGATTAAAAGAATGCTAATTACGTGGAACTACTAATCCTCTTTAATTATTATATACAAAAATAAAGACATCTTAAATAAAATAATTAATCTTTTACAAAATTGATAATAATTAGGTCGCTTTTATTAGATATTTTAATGCATATTCCATTTTATGCATTACATTATTATTAATACATATTTCATACTGCCAATTATTAATATAATGTTTATTAATATGATAAATAATAAACTGAATATCTTACATATTTAGCATATTATTTATTATTTAAATAGTTAATTAAAAAGAATAGTTATGTTGCAAAAATCAAACCAACCTTCTTAAATTAAAATAATACTCAGATTATGTTCTAGATTTTTTAATATTCTACGTAAATATATTAACATAATAATTTTTTAAATTTAAATCGATTAGTAAGAAATAGTTAATATGACCACCGGTGGATCATGTTATGATATTATAATATTTATTAAGAATATTAAAAGAAAAGGGTTTTTATTAATATCTAATAATAATGTTATATGTTATGTTTATATTTTAAACTGCTGGGAATTCTTAGAATACGTGGTGTCACACCAAAGAAGAACCTCTCTCCTAATCAGTTCTACATTATACTTTCTTGTAAAAAAGAATAGATTGACTTCTTGGAGGGGGTTCTTATAGCATTTTTATCTAAAATATTTTAGTTGCGTCTCGTAAAGAGAAGATAGGGTTGAATGCACTGCACAGTATAGACACTAGTGGTGGGCGGGGCTAGACCCGATCGTACTCGACTGCCTTTGCTTCGGCTTTCTTCGGCGACTTTTTTTTGTGCTCCCTAACGTCTAGTATGAATTAATGTCATCTTTATCAAAAGAGAAATACAAACTTACATACAGAAAGTTTATTAACTGTTTGGTGTTATTAATTTTTTCTTCTGTATTTATTATTAAAATACAACAATCGTAGATATAGTACGGTACGCAACTCGTGCGAAAGCGGCATTTTGCTTTGCCCGTGTGGTTTTATTACCCTCGCTGTCGCTCGGGTGCAAACTCCACACTCGCAAGTAAAATGCTACTTTCCGCACTCGACGCTCGACGCGTAATGTACCTACTACCATCATGTACCTATTATCATGATGAATGTCACAGTAAAAGAAAAGTGGAATAGAGTAGTGGAGTGGGGGTACCAAGCTCACCTTCCCAATATTAACCTATAACCTATTTTACTCAAATTTCTACTTACTATTAACCTATAACTACACGCACCTGTAAGAATCTTCACCTGTTCCTTTAAAGTAGTCCTTCATTAGACAAAAACTTACGCTCAATTGCACTTAAGACGATGTAGAAATGTTGTTTCCTCTTTTTATATGTTTTGAGCAGATTTGACGGATTTATAGATCTTTATCACTTGATAGCGGTGTCGAGGTTGGTTCTACTGAAAACATTTACATATTTGTGATAAATGTTCGTCCCATCAAATAAATAAAGGTAAAATCTTTTCCCGTCCTAAAATTCCAAATTTAAAATTGAAGACAAGTTAACTCTCAAGCGTTGCTCGCGAATGCTTGGACGGATAACACTGCCCCACAAACATAGCCTGAGCAACGATAAAAGGAATACGTATAAAAAGTTTAAACTGAATGGGTAATCATTTATTCAAGTTGTCGACGCGTAAACGTTTTGGACAAACAAACAGATAGGCATACATTGCATATTTTGTTAAATTTAAAATTCCAGCTTCGACGATTTTTACGATATTCATTCAAGTTGTGATTTTAAGCAAGTATTGCATAGAAAGATGGAAACGTTTTCAAAAATAACAAATAAGCTATTGTTATGAGGAACTGCGAGAGGGAAACCATTTGATTTATACAATCTGTTCTCTGTTAGCTCTGGCTCGGGTTTAATTCTTGTGAGATCCGAATTAGAATTTATGGCTGCGGGTCGATAGCAGTTTGTCGGTCTTCATGTCAAATCATTTTGAGTGTATAAGAATATTTATGATCTGTGTTCAACGTTGAAAATGTTAGCGCTTGATCACAACGTCATCGTGGTATCGTAATAAACTAAGCGACGCTGCTAATAAAACCGTACTAGGGTTTGCGTGGTTTGCTTTATCTCTTCCATCTCTTAGTTTGAAAATCCCGCTAAATAAAGGATGTTCTCAACCTCACTCGACACGATGATCTCATTAATAAATCGTGTACTAGAGTAAAAACCCATCTTATTGTCTCTCAACCTATAACATCTCTAATGGAAATACACTTTAACAATCAGTCGATTTGACACGAGAGAAAAAAATCATTCAGTATCGAGCGAGGGACGCCCTCAAGATTTGGAGTGTCGAGTTTTCCAGTTGGAACAAACCACCCAGAATAACGTATCTTCAATAAACAGGTCAGTGTGTGCTAGTCAGCACACAGCGAGGGTCCGTAGGCCACACTATATAGTGTTTAACTGTAAAGTGTATAAACAGTGTTTTTTTAAAATGCTAAAAAGCTTACTTTGAACCATTCTAAGGGTCTGATATTCTCAAGACACACTCTAATAAAGTATTTTTTTGCCACTGAACCGGACTACAACCATATAAATACATCGAAAAGACCTTAATTATAAAAAAACGTATTTTGTCAATAAAAAATAAAATAATATTTTTTTTCGAAATTTCTAAAAAGTGGTATCTTTACATTTGGTCGAATAATGTTCAGGAATTTTTTCAGATTTTTTGCACTTCACATAAGCGAGATAGAGGGGGGGGGGGGCACTTTTCACACCCACTTCAAACTTGCCTTCGCTCGCCCTATCAAAGTTATATCCAAAAAATTATATATTTTTGTAATCAGCTCGATGTACCCTTTCATATGATACCCCTCACGGTGTCGAAAAAAAATAAAAAAAATTTAACCCTTAAGTTTTTTTACCCTAATTTTTTTGAAAAATATTTTTTTTAAGTCGCTATATTTTTAAAATATGTGGGCAGGTACAAGACACATACATGGCAAATTCCAAAGTGATCGGACGAAAGGTGTAGCCGTGAGAGCACGCGACAGGACGGACGGATAGACACACGCAGGAAAATATAAGGGTCCTTGGTTTTGCCTACGGACCCTAATAATAGTCTGACAAATTTACCAAGAAGAATGTAATGTGAAACAATACAATGCACACGCACACGTGTTCTCTAAGTATTCGAATGCAGAGAGAACATTAACACGTTTGTTAATAAATAATGTAAGATTTTGGTGGCAATATGGTTGTGTAACTTCCTATTAAACTTTATAGTCATAATTATAAAGTGGTACCACAAAATCTCTAAGTAAGTCAATCCGAAGAACTATATAATAACACTCTGCGTTAACATGCTTTTACATATTTATTTGAATATTGCAACTAAATTCGGGACGAGACAAGAACAGGGATACAAATAATACGTGTGGAGTCGCGGGACACCCGGTAGGAACCAAGTTCCTTACATTTTTCATTAAATATAAATTATAAAATCACACTGCTAAGTACGTATATACATTACTAACTACTTATACATGGCGGAGTTAGAAAAGAGACAAAATTTAAAGTAACCAACTGTTTATACCTAGAAGAGTTAAGGCAAAATTAAAAGAAAATCATTATTTGTATCATTAAAGCAAGCGTCTTACTATAAATATATATTAAATATAAGAAAAAAAATTGATCATGATGAGTTTATAGTGAAAGAGTATGTTTGTTAAAGGAGTTTGGATTGAAATTGGTCTGTTTTCTACCTACCCGGCTAATTAATTTAAAATATTATAAAATATATCTCTTCCCTACTCTACAGCTTCTGCTTGTATCAGGGTGAAATTTTACATGATTATATTTTATTTATTTACAAAATAAAGTGACATTTTTGACATATATTAGAACAAAAATAATCAAAACAAAGTCAAGTAACAGGCTTCCTTAATAACACTTTTTCCCGTCTTTTAAAGCATACGTTTACGCGAGCGTTGAGCATGAACGCTTGGGCGGATATCGTTTTCCGACGAACTCAGCCTGGGCATTGGTAAAATGAACATGTGAACCAAATTTCATCTAACTCGGTGAGCTTTTACTCAAGTTATCGTCATCTGTAGATTTCGTGACGGATTTTGCGTGACGGTGATTTTGTTAGTTTATTTCGGATTCACTCCCGGGCTCCAGACCGTGCCATAAGGAACTTCATTCCAAAAAATTGGAGAAAACTGTGGAGGAGCAAGTTAGAAAAAAAAGCATTGGCTATCTCCTTATAAGATTTTGGATACTATAGGAGTTTAATAAGTTGAAACATTTCACTCTTTTTTTAGAACAATTCACTTTTTGTTTTGATTTCAGCCTTGAAAGATGCATTTCCCAAGTAGGACTATCATTCAAAAGGCAACCAAAATTTCAGCGATGGAAAAAGCATTATCCCAAGCAGGAGAATTATGGCCCGTGACCTAGGCCCAAGGTCACGACCCCCAGACTAGTGGTTTTATGTACTTTGAAAGTGAATAAAGTGTTAACTATACCTGTCATGGTGAATATGCCGACAAAGAGGCCTATAGATCTGCCAGCGAGCATGACTTCCTCCTCGGAGTCGTTCTCGGCTTGTTTCTTCCTGGCAGCCCATATTCCCACGGAGAGAATCAGTAGGTAGAACAGACATACTGACACTACTCCAGCGATGTTTATCATCGTCTGCAACAACAACAACAACACAACAGAGTTAGAGTTAGAAAACACTATATATATGTATACTACTAATGTGTTTGACAAATATTATAAGATGTAAGTGAGCAAAAAATACATTGGAATCAACACAACATTCCAGAT
Organism: Gerris lacustris; assembly: GCA_951217055.1. Lineage (NCBI taxonomy): Eukaryota > Metazoa > Arthropoda > Insecta > Hemiptera > Gerridae > Gerris > Gerris lacustris. The sequence continues at coordinate 1,366,890 of OX578281.1, read as the reverse complement.
AGCACTATTGTAGTAAAAAGAGAGATTAATAATTATTAACAATTTTTATTTCGACAATAGTAAAAATACTCTGTTAATTTATTAGTGCGGCACATAGCTTTCTCGCGTCCTACTTCGTAAAATTTAACCATTTTATGCATTTTTTCTTAGCAGAACTAAACAATACAAATTATAATAACTAAAATTTTATGCTTTTACAACCTATTATTCAATATATATTATCTCCAGTAGGGAGAAAAAGTTAAGATTTTGGATTAGTTTAGAGGGACTAAAGTAAGTATTTTCTTCCCTGTACTCAAAAGTAGGGAGAAAAAGTAAAAGTAGGGCGAAAATGTAAAAGTAGGCCAAAGAAGTAAGACTCGCCAACTTAATTATTTTATAAATAGTAGAAAATGAATGGCTAATGTAATGAGTTGTTGAAATAAGGTTGGCGACACTACTTTTTCGACCATGTTTATCTTTTGTTTATAACCTGCATCTAAATAAACTTCTATTAGAGTTTAATTCCAATTGTTATTAACATTTTTATGTTTAGGCTATGGAACATAAGTCAAAAACGTTACGTTACTTTTAGCTCTAAGAAAAGTATAACAGGGAGTTAAAAAGCTATAGGAGGTGTGTAATCCAGTCTCCAGCTGTGGCCTCCCTCCACCGCACGTCATAGGGCCAGAGAGAGTCGAAAAGATTTATACGTGTGACAAGGAGTTAGGAAAGTACAGGAGGTTGCCATCAACTCAGCCCTCTCGGCCTACCTAGTATGAAGGCATATTAACAATTCGTAGAAGGCGGGCCGGCGCCTTTGAATTCAGTATTTTGTAATCAAGCCGCGGCAGTGCCGGTGTGGAGATAAGAATAAAAATTATCTTCCATCTACTTTTATCAATTACTTGAATAAATTACCGATTTTATTTCATTTTATGTCGGTAGTTTACGCAGAGCGAAAACATGAAAATGTCTCACTGTCTTGCGGACTCATATGCAAGAATTATTATTTGTTTTTAATATTCAATGTCTTATATCTGATATTAGAAGTACTAATAATTATTGTTATTTATTAAAATAATAAATAAAAACTGTGCAATGTATAAAAATGTGTATTTTCTCCCTACTGGAGATAAAATATTCTATGTACCTCATGAGTAAAATGCCATTATTGCCCTCGCGATAATTATCTCCCTTGGCTGCGCCTCGGGAGCTAAGTAGCGTTATTCCCGAGGCGCAGCCGAGGGAATTAAAAACTACAATTCCATCGGCTTCGCCTAGGGATTTAGGGACCATAGTTGCTCAGAAAAATGCTCTCAGATGTCTGAAATGGATGTCTGTCTTGGAATTTTTCTAAATCGGAGATATTAAAATTTTTCGTTCTTCAGAACGATCACAGAGAACCTCTGTAAGCAGGTAAGCTCGAAAGAAAAAATTGAAATGCATAAAAAATTAGATAGTAATAGTATGAAACAAGGTTATTTTATCTTGTTCTCCAGCCAAGGTTTTCGTGGACAGAATAAAATAAATCTATATATTCCGGAGAAGACCGGGTCAATGTGAACCACGATATTTCCAACTCATTACAGGAACCATTCTCAAGGATCAAAATAAGAGGCTTTAACAAACAACTCTCATCTTGTTGGTCAATGAGTGAATGACTCTCATCTTAAGAGTCAATGAGTGAATGACTCTCATTTTGAGAGTCAATGAGTCAATAAGAGGCTTTAACAAACAACTCTCATCTTGTTGGTCAATGAGTGAATGACTCTCATCTTGTGAGTCAATGAATGAATGACTCTCATCTTGTGAGTTAATGAATGAATGACTCTCATCTTGTGATGATACTATCCAAATTTCATTAAAATCGGACGTGTAGTTTTTAAGCTATGTTGGTTCGCAAAAATTGAGCGACAGGCCGATAGACAGACACGGGAACAAAAATGTTCCCTGATGTCTGAAACGGCTTTCTGCCTTGGAATTTTTGAAATCGCAGACATAAAATATTTTCGTTCTTCAGAACGATCACATAGTGTCTGTTACCTTTGGTAAGCTGGGAAGCAAAAAGTTATTGTACTCATAAATACTTTTTTTTAGGCTTTCGTTGGTAAAACCAAAAAAAAAAGAAACCCTTATAGTTTCGTTCTTGTGTCTGTCTGTCACTCTGTACGGTTCCAATAACTTTTGAACCAAAAGAGATAAAAACGTGAAACTTTCCAGTATAAAAGATCGTTTTGACGCGCACACAGGAAAAATATAGCGAACTCAATATTATCAGCTGTTCAAATTCAAAATGGCGGATAATTCACGTCGCGATTTTTTTTTTTTTAATTTCAGAACCCTCCCGACTTCAGCTCGAAATCGTCTATCTTTTCACGACCTCTTTTCACCCTAAGATAGAGAACGTAACATGGATAGAAACATTACACCCTAGAGAGTTTGCTGAGTGGTTTAGAGATGAAATATCTCTAGTTCAGGTAGGAAATACTTCGCCACACTTCGTATTAGATAGAAAGGTAAGATCGACCTCTCAACGTATCGCTACGTTAGTGAATGGACATCGAGGGAAACAAATTAGTTTTGTTCTTCTTCCCCAAGGGGAGCGATTTCTGATTGGTTTTGGTAACCCTTCGGCCGACCTTGCGAGGTGCCATAGAACATACATATAATATAATATATATATATGGTTGGAACTCTTGAAATTTTATAATTTAATTGAATTTGTTATGTTACGATCATCAATTGAATCTAATTAATTTATTTTATTCAAATTATAAATGATCAATGAAACAAAGGACTCCAATCTAAATGAAAGTAAAGAATTACGACGGAGTTTTAAGGGTTTAAATCGAATCAATGTACCAGTAATATTCAAAAATTAAAAAGCCAACTCATTTCAGAGAGTCTTTTACTATAAAATAATAAGGAGTTTTATGGTAATAACAGAGAGCAAGATAGTGAGGATAACACAGACGCATTCAAATCTTCAATATAATAAATTTTAAAAAATTTAAAACTTTAAATTTATCTTGGGCCGTCCGCCACATTTGATTTAGAGTGGAAGCATTTTATTTTTCGTATTCTTCCCAGCAAACCCTATCATTTGATAGGCATGTCATGGGGTGTGCTAAAAAAAAAATAACAAATCCGCCATCTTGGGCAGTCCGCCACATTGGATTTAGAATGACGTCACTTAGCTAACCATGCATTGTCATCCAAAATCCCAATTAATTGAGGATAACTGCATTAAAATTCAGTTGCAAGATTTAACGCGAGTATACATACAAACATTGCAAGGTAAATAAAATATTGTAAAAAGTAATTTAATAATTAATTTAAATAATCGGGAAATTTTGAATCAGCGTGCTAATAATGGGTTCAGGAGAGATGGGATTGTAAGTTGTGCCACCATCCTATCCTACATTAGCCACTATCCTGTATTAGCAATTATCCTGTATTAGCCATTATCCTATATTAGCCACTATCCTGTATTTGCAATCATCCTGAATTAGCCATTATCCTATATTAGCCACTATCCTGCATTAGCCATTATCCTATATTAGCCATTATCCTGTATTAGCCACTATCACTATCCTGTATTATTTTAAGATATTTTTGTCAGTACGTTACTCACGTTGTTTCATGGTATTTAATGGACTTACTTTACACTTCAACTTTCGTTAATGTTATCAGACATTTACAAAAAAGTTAAAGGACACAACATAACTTTGTTTAAAAAATCTTCTAGCGTAGTAGAGATAAAAAATACTAAAGTTTAGAAGCAGAAACACAACTTAATGAGAAAACTTAAAGAGATAAAGTTGTTGTTTTTCTTTTTTTTCTTTTTTTTTTTTTAGTCCCGTTCAACATGTTAGGTCATTACACGAAGTTGCTGTTTAAACTTATTTGCGTAGCACCAGCGTAAAAATAGAAGAGAGCTTATAATTTGTGTAACAAACTTCAGAATGTACAATTTTTTTAACTAATTTAAAAATTAGTTATTAGTTAGTATAATGTTGAGCAAATAATTATTAAAAGCAAATGCATCCACTGAAAACAGCATTTAACTTAAAACTTTAAAAGTGTACTAGCAGTAAGTGGAAAGTGTATTTTTAGTAAGCACAATATACTGTGATTGACACTTAACTTAAGTATGTTTTTTGGTATTAACAGTGAGTGTTATGTTAAGTGTATTTTTAGAAGTATTAGGTTTAAGTACTCTTAAGACCTGTCTTCAGCATATTTTTATCAAATTTAAGAATGCTAATTAAAAGAATAATCGTAACTAGAAAAAACAAACCTTTCGATCCACTGATATTTCGAAGGAGCAAGCCATTGTTAAAGATGTAGGTTTTTTTTTCAATTTCCTAACACAACTAAAACTAAGATTTTTTCCTTTAAGATAATTTCACAAATTAATTTTCTACACGCTTTAATTGAAACACTGTTTCTCAAAGTTATTTCTCAATTTAGTATTAAATGAAAAACTAAAAGAAAAGGAGAAATTAATGCGGCCAAACCAATATAAAAAATTATACAAGATAATCTTTTAATTTGCCGTTATATAGTTTATCTTTGCAATCAAAAGTTATCTACTAGGAATTTCTACTTTTAAAAACATACTGTCTGGTGTAATTGCTTAACAAGGTTTGATTTATTATCTAAACAAAGTGTTGTAAATCAGAAAAGAATATAATACATAAAAAACGTAAGACGTAAAAAAAGTCAATTATTCATTTTTGTATCTCAACATTATTTTGCATTTCAAAATATCTCCAGAAATATTAAATTTGGAAAACTATAAAGATTAAAGATTTCTTAAAGCAAACAAATCTTATCAGAGGTACTATAGTTAGTTGTTAGAGAAGTAATTATTTAAACAAATATTATAAATACTTATTATATTAAAGGACATTTTACATTAATATAATTAATTATTTGAAAGATGGAAACATATTTTTAAAACACAACTGTAGTTTAATAAATAAATGTATTTATCGAAGCCAAAAGGAATAGTCAAGATTGTACATGGATTAAACCCAGAGATGGAATAATTCGTGAAAAACAAATGAAGTATGTATTGGATAATGCGAAGAAATGGAAAATTATAAATGGACGTTTTTAAACGGAATTAAATAAAAATTATAAACAAATGTAGTGGAAACTGAAAAAAATCGATTTCAATAACTATTGTATTGTCTGGAAGCGATTCACTGTGTGACTGATAGATCAATAATTGATAAGAGCGACGCTAGAGATTGTGCTGGCAGAGGAATTGACTTGTTGAATAATTTGAATTTAAGTGACTTGACCCCGGTCAATATTTAAAATAGCAGCAGTGTCGGAACTCATGAGACGCTGCAAATTCATTAAGAAATGAATGAGAAGCCTTGAGTCACTGATACAGCTCACTCAGTCGAATATAAAATCAAATGGAGTCCACTCTTATAAACAAATCTTCATTGTCAGTTAATTGCTGTTGATTATTAGTCATGGAAAGAATTATAATTAAACAGCGGTTGTCTAAGTTACGATACCAGCAGTCAGTGGTTCGTTAAAATCGATCGATAAGATCATTTCCATTATGATTAGTCAGTTTGAACAAAGTATTTTATTATTCAAATGAAAATGACAAGAGGAAATTAAATTAAATCCATTATTGCTTCCGAGCTTACCGAAGGTAACGGAAGCTATGTGATTGTTCTGAAGAAAGAAAAATATTTAGGTCTCCGATTTCAAAAATACTAAGACAGAAATCTGTTTCAGACATCAGGGAACATTTTTGGTTCCATGTCTGTCTGTTGGTCTGTCGTTCAATTTTTAAATGGTTGAAATTTTACATGCCTGTTTCAATTGAACATTAAACAATGTGTAGGAAGTTTTATTAAAATCGTTACGTTAGAACGTAAGTTATCGGTAAAAACGTTGTTTTCTTTATTTTAGAGGTCTTAGACTCGCTTTAATAAATTTAACGACCTTTAACAATTCAATGTATTCTACAATTCAATAATTTTACTATGATACCTCAAATGTTGCCTTCGCAACATGTTTCGCGTTTTTGGGAAGTATACAGAAAGTTTAACTAGTATACAGAATTTCAAAACTCTAGCTGCAATAAGTCGGGAGATATGACCATGATGCGACGGACGGACGAACTACCAAAAACATAAGGGTACAACCTCGAAACCATAAAAATGTAGTTTACCTCCAGGAGGAAGAAAAAGTGAACTTTCCTCCCTACTTTAAAGGGAGGAAAGTTCTCATTGTACCCGGTCGGGTTAAACAGGGAGTAATGAAAAATAAGGGAATCATGAACTCTCATGATTCCCTCCAGTGTTGCCCTAGATAAAGCACAAGTAAATAAGCTTGGTGCTAATACACATTTCATTTAGTAACTTTTGTTTAATGTCTACATCTATAATGTCATCTTCACACATGTCATGTAACCACAACAACAAACAAACAAGTTAAAAGTGAAATAATAATTTCTAAATGTAGATAAACTAATCCATATGTAAAGTCATCAGTTGTCAATACCATTTGATACACGACTCAGCTTCCAGCTGATTCTCCCATTTAATTTTAGCATTGAAATTCAAATAATTACTATCTATATAATTTAATTTTAACGTGATGAAATTTGTTTAGAGAATTGTTAATATTATATCTAAATATGTTTTTTGATTTAATAAAAATATGTATTTTTTGATGAATAAAAATAATTAAAAATTAAAATTTTCCATATTATTTCTCCCTTCTGGAGGTAAAATCTTGTAAGTACCTCGGGAGTAAAAATTACTTGCACCCTCGCGATAATTAACTCCCTTGGCTCCACCACGGGAGTGAACGTTATAGTTACCTCAGCTTCGCCTCAGGAACCAACTTCATCCCTCAGGGTGCAATCACTTACTTTACTCCCTTGGTGCGTAAATAACTACTCCAATGCATTTTGTGAATCTCCTTAACTTTTCTTAATTTGGCACAATTTCACAATGACAGTCTTATCACGGGTCTGGCCTATTCTCACCAACCATACGCTTGGGTAGATAAGAGGTGGTTGATGTTATTGGCTCGGCAAATCTTGGATACCAGATCAGGCTTTTACTCATATTTATCTAGTCAGCATTGAAGATGACTGAGTTGTGTTGCTCAAGAGACATGGCCACAAAATAGTCCCTTCTACTGCCCATATATTTACTTTTGTGAGATTGGTAAAGCTCTCACCGTACAAGAAAAACCCTTTTTCAATAGGTAAAAGGAATCTACTATTAACCTTTTTAAGGGTCGATCGAGTGTATTGGAAGTTGTCCTCACACATTCAAATTATTTCCTTGAATCCCTTGCGGGGACGTAGACGTAGGGTGTGGGACCACACACACTTACCATCGCAATATTGGCGATAATGTCTAACGGAGGATAGAAGAAACTATTTATTTTTCAAATTTTTCGCTATCTCCTGGACTATTATTGTCATACCCAAAACATTATAAATATATTACTCTCTAATATAAAAAATGAACAATTCATCAATGCCTCTCGCATCTCAAAGCATCTCGTTATCATCTTTACATTTAGCTATGTTTAAAAAAACCTCTTCCAGAATTTCATTGGAAATATCTTTAGTAAGCCAAAGCTACCATATTAAAACTGTAGGTTACATACACAAACTTTAGATACAAACAATGAGCAGTATTTTATGGCTTTCAAATGGTGGAATCAGATTTATTTAAAGAAACCATTCAAAAGTTAACAGAAATAAAAATTTGAACGTTTTGAATAGCAGACGTCTTTAACTGCCACAGAGCATTTATCTAGGCCATCAAACTCATCCAAGCTATTAACCAAATAATAATTGTTGTGCCATTTTGCTTAGATTAGTCCTATGGGAATGCTCAGCTGAGCTCCAATCTCCTTAGGTATTATAACGTACAAAGCACAGGAAGACTTGATTAGCTTATGGCAGGATACAGTGTAAGTTTACCTTTGTCATCCTGATACAATGATATAATTGTGCAACAAATAAGGAAATTATAAATATTATTATTTTATGACTACGTCTAGCTTCAAAATCTAAGTGAATTATCCTTGAATGAAAAGGCTGGTAAAGCTTATACCTATGCCACTGATATCAGGAAAAATACTATTATATTAACCCTTCGAGACACGGGCTGGCGCATTGAGTTTCTTCTGTAAATCACAGATTCATGATGCGAGAATAATAAACCCTCACTTTACCCTACCACTAGAGACCCCTTAAACAGATGAAGCAGTCTGCTTTGATTGTTGCTTCGTTCTGCATTGTTTTGCAGTGTTTATTTGTCTTGGTGCAATGTCCAGTATAGAGAAACTAGGTGTGCAATGCAGTTGTCTGCTTGCAATATTGAGCTGAGCGTCCATTTTAATCTTAACCAATTAACATTTGTATTTATAAACAGCTGATCTCGGATCAAAAATAGTAAAATCTCTATTTTTAATTAAAAAGCATTTTTTCCTGTTTTTTATTTTACCCCCTCTTCCTCTTAAATGAAAATATGACAAATGTGAACATAACAACAATAACTGTACTCGTAAAGAGCTGTCCAAAGACAAGCATCATGAAGGGCATATAGTATATCTTCACTTTTATACCCCGTACCCCTATGTACCAATTTGGACCATTTTAGATTTATATCTTCCTGTGGTTAGTCACTATGACCGTGCCAAATTTATTGCAGATAGGTTCAGCCGTTCAGGAGGAGTATGCGTCAGAAAAAAATGCAAAGTGTAGTATAAGAGCTTCGCTTCGCTCTGCTCAATTATGCCTTCCGATCAATATTTTTCGGTTTTGCATGAGTCATTATAGATAGGATGATGGTTAAATGAGTCATTAGAATGATGGATTAAAAACGTAGTATACAAAAAGTTCTTTTTATCTTGTAATTATTATAATTAAAGATATCATTGAGAAATAAATATTTAATAAATTATTTGACTCTTAAGTTCAACATTTCCAAAACGCAATCTAGAAAATTTGGATTTGACCTATTTATGGTTTGCAAAATCCATTGGCGCATAACGTACGCCACCCGTGCCTCATTGTTTGTCCACTATAGCCGTGCCACAAAGGGTTAAACTAATGTAAAAGTTCACCGATCGGTTATAATACAGCTAAGGTATGGCTCATATATGTTTAGTTTATGTATACGTAGCCTTTCCTTTTGCAATTCTAGTGATTTTTCTTAGCTGATAAAATGTTTTGAACACCTCAAAATTTAAGCCCATACCTTCGGCCGCCTATGAACATATGAACAGTTACCATAAAAGCTCTAATCAGGGCTGGCACAAGGGGTTTTGGCACCCTAGGCAAAACTATTATAAGGCGCCCCCCCCCCCTTCTAAGCCAACGCTGATCAGTCGATTCAGCCACTCACTTTTAGGAAATATAAGAACAAAATAAATAAAACACAATTTATCCCAAATTTATTATTAAATCACCGCTACATAAGGTTTGTTCCAACCACACCTCAAACTAGTTTCAAACTGTACGACGCATGAGCATTAGCAAAAAACGTTCAAATGTGGTCCGATGCGCATGCGTCAGACAGTTCCAAACCAATTTTAAGTGTGGTTGGAACAAACCTATTGTAAATAACTTGCCAACTCCTATTCAGTTCAGTTAAAATAGTTGCCAGCCCTACTAATCTCTCTTCTGTCATACATGACCCTAGCCCAAAGGGGAGTCCGGGTTCAAAATGGTGAGTTTTGCGCCTTTTTTAGAGCTTTTTCAGCTAAAAAATAGCATCACCTAAAAGTTTTTATAAAATTGTTTCTGCAGAATCTTTGAAACATTTATTAAATAAATCGGTTTTTAGACTAAATTTTTTATTTTACCTTTAATTTAACGGTATACTATGCATTTAATTATTTCTGATTCATTATGAAATACCTTCACAACGTCCTATACAGCAACTGAACTAGGGGATACACACTCAACGAGTACTGAGTATATCAACAAACAACCATTAAGGTATGCAAATAAACAAACACAAAATAGTTTAATGTTTGTATGCTACATAAACATGTAAGTGGGAATCCCAGTTTTAAATGTTAATATCAACTTGACTATTGCTCCATAAACAATAATCATTTATGTATTTGCAAAATAATTATATTATTTGTTTTAAATGGGTATGAAAAATAATAAAACAAGAAATGTTCAACCTTATTTTATTCAATTGATATTTTTTCGTAATTTTGTTGTATTTGGGGGGGGGGATTCCCCCCTCCACCCCATGGATCCGCCCCTGAGATCTCTCCTAATTTAAGTTATTCATCTATCTTTCTTTGTAGAAACATTGACTTCTTGGTGGGCAAGTATCTTGCGGCGCCCCTCAGGCCCTAGCGTCCTAGGCGGTCGCCTAGTTCGCCTATACGGTTGTGCCGGCCCTGGCTCTAATAGAAATATTATAGAAGCAGCAGTGAATATATTGGGTTAAAAGGTTGCAAATGTTGGGGAAAAGAGAGAGTGAAATAGACGGAAAATCTATAGGGATTACACAGTAGATCCGGGTGAGGCAAGGCTCTCCTAGCCTCACGTCACACATCTAAACACACACCGCCACACCTATATATGTATACAAGGCTGTCACCCTCTAGATATAAATATGCATCCCATCAATCTCAAGTATTCTGGTCGACTTAGTGTTTCTACAGAGTTGCACTTAGTAGAATGCACTTATATCTAATAAACAAAAAAAAGTAAAACTAAGCTGATGAATTATGCAATATCGAATATTTAAAGGCATCCGGGTTTCAATAAATAACATCAGTCGGTAAATCACCAAAATATTACCAAATAATCCACCAGTAAATATTAATAAATAATTCATCTTATGATTATCATAATTTATATAATGTCTTATAGTGGCTGGTTTTATGAAAAAACTAGCTGCATACCCGTTTGCTTCTCTACGGAGTGTGTAAATTGTATTTATAGACTAAATTGGCCCGACTCGATAATGATGGTGATCGATTGCCTGCCTGGAGATTATCATAACCAAAATAACTTTCTAAATTCAAATTTGAGTCTATAGCGATAATAATACAGCCCTATGCACCATGTTGCTGATATTTTTTTAGCCTATTTTCTTAACCTAAAAATATTGGACCAATGTGGGCTAATTATGCCCTATCATCCAAAGTTCATTAACATCGTATGGAATATTAGAGATAAAATTGAGTAGTTTTTAAGATAAATGTTCAACATTCAACACCAGATATATCCGAGACATATATATATAATTCTTAACAGATTAAAAAATGGGGGGATTAAATAAATGTTAGAATTATAGCTTGTAAAAGCAAAAAATCATTGAATTATACGAAATGATTTTACGAAGCTATGTGCCACACTAATTGCCAGACTATTTTACTTTGCCCCTATTTCCCTCTGAAGGGGTTGAATTTCCAAACCCCTTCTTTGCAGACATCCATATAATTATGTAAATAGTTATCATACAAAAAATGTACTGATTATATTACACGTTAAAAACAAATAGAAAAGACCAGTCATGCACCATGGCTTATTAAGCAAATTTTCAAAGAAATCTGCGTATTGGCTTATGATAATATAGGAAAATTTTAGTTTATAATTTGGATGGGTGAAAAACAAAAATTGGTTCACAGGGGTATGGGGTATAAAAGTCAAAATAGTATATATCCTTCAAGATGCATGTCGTTGGGAAGCTCTTTAAGAGTACAGTAATTGATGTTATGTACACTTTTGTCATATTTTCATATAAGAGGGGTATAAAATGGAAAAAAAAAATGTACGCTATTTGACCCCTAAATGGATTCAGAAAATTCTGGCCATCGAACTCATTCTTTCTTTTGATATTATTGACATTTTAAAAATTGTTTGGATATATATATATATATATATATATATATATATATATATATATATATATATATATATATATATATATATATATATATATATATTGGATTGGGCAATTAAAAGAAGGTAACCTTCAAATTTCAAGCTTCTAGTGTAATTATTGGTACCGGAGATATCGTCATGTAAAATTTTCCTTATAAATGACTGCCATCTTGACCAAAGATGGCAGCTTAAACATAGTATCCATTAAGTACAATAAATTGCTAGTCATATTAATAATTTACTTATCTTTATTAAAGCGGTGGTTTTAAAAACTCTAATATGGATGAAATAGAAACATTTTAACTTTCACAATGTACTTAACCTAGATAAATTACTGATGCCACATTATAGCAATTAAATTTAAAGTCTAATAAACAAACATGTTGGCAAACTGTTTCTCTTTGTTATTTTAAGGAACTGACTGCGTCAGACTACATTCTCCTCTACAGAACCTCATTTCAATGTTATCCTTGTAAGGTTACCCAAGCAGCTCAGTTCTGTTTCCTTTGAGTCCAATTCCCCTTCAGCTCTTTTAACCACTAACACCGAGTCTAATAAGAATAAAAAGGGTCTGAGCGTCTTCCAAAGACCCTTTTAGGTAAATACATTTGTGTATCTTCTAGAGTTTGGAAAACAAGATCTCAATTCACTAAATTGAATTCTCAAGGGAGAAAAACAAGATTTTTCTTTAGACTCGACATTGGACATTTAATTGCTTTGTTCTAATTGAAGCTCATAGCTCATAGCTAATTAAATATTAAGCTAAATATAAAGCTTAAATAAGCTCATGGCTAATTAAATATTATTTTTTCCGTGGTAGGCTGTGAAATAGTAACTTTAGAGCCTAAAAGACATAGCTAAAATCCATTTTTTCATTACGTGGACTTAAAAAATCTTTTCATTACTCCTAGCTGTAAAGAAAAAATCTTTTACGTCCTAGGAACTAAAAGATTTTTTATGTCCGGCGGGTAGTTGTCAAAACTTCCGTTAGTACCGCTGCAGTCTTTGTAGAAATGCTTCTAGTACGATTAAAATCCGCTAGATGTCAATGCGTTTTATTTATCTTTTCTTATAGTGTAACCTCTTTTTAAGGTTTCTTTTTTTAAGTCTTAAGTATGTACTAATATTTGTTATTATTATATATTGATTAGTGATTAATATTTAATGTTTTTTCATTGTCTGCTACCTCGGAAAAAATAGCATATGATACGCGACTGTGAAGTGTTTTTTCTTTACCTTGGCAATATTTACTGTCTCGCTTCGCTCGACAGTAAATATAATTGCCGCGGTAAAGAAAAAACTCACTTCACAGCCTAGTAACATAATATACTATTTCCATAACTTAAATTTATGTGAAACTTATTGTTAACAAGTATTATTAGTGGGGATGTCAGTCTTGTCATAATAATCGATACCTCGAAAACATCACTCTTATGTCATTGAGTTCCTATTATTATCATTCTGTTGTTAACGTTATTAAAGAATCACATTCGTTCTTATATCTTTAATAAATGTGTTTTATTCCTAACGCGGAACATAACATGGCGCAGTCGGTTTTCACACCTACGTAAGTTCATTTCAATTACTCTAACTTTTTTGTTGTATGGTTTTGTTTTTATCGTTTAATTTTAAACATTTGTTAGGTACGTCAAATTTGTAAACTTGAAATATCACAAATAAATATATAATGGACGAGTTACAGAAAGCTAAAGGAAGCCGTAGAGCCTATAAAGGCCACGTTGCTCGGAACATGCAACGCGTTGTTGATTATTTAAAGCTTATAGAAGACATGCCAAACAAAGATATAACTGAAGCAGAAGTTACGATCTTAAAAAATAGACTTAGTCAACTACAAGAAGCGGTTTCTAAATTTTGAGTCCTCGCATTTTCATGTCCTTATGTTGGAAGCTATAGATGACAACGACAAAGACGACGCTTTCTTATACGAAACAGCCGATGAAGTTGAACTCTTGAAAAGAAGAATCGAAAAAATAGGCAAATCGATTTTGCCATCACCAAATCCAACAACATCGTCTACAACCACGACCGCAAAGATCAGTGTCAAACAGCCACCGATCTTACAAGATGATATCGACGTTAAGCAGTTCAAAGAATGGATGGAGGTATGGTACAATTTTACCGTTATAACTGAACTTGATAAAAAAGAACATCAAGTCCAAGTTGCAACGTTCTGGAGCTTCTGTTCACCAGGCCTCCTGCGCATAATCCGTAATAATCTTAGCTTAGCTAGGGATACGGCTATCCCACTTAACCAAATCCTTCAAAGAATCAAAGATTTTTTACGGTCGAAAAGGAACCCTAATTTAGATTGGAGACTGTTTTTACAAGCTAAACTTCATGGTTTACACAGATCGCCTGTCTGGTTTCCCATTCGTAGCTCAATGGTCTTCCCATCCTAATACTGAACATATTATTCAAGCGTTCCAGGAGTTTTTTTCATTAACTGGGATACCAGTAAAATTGAAGACGGATAACGACGCAGTTTTTCGTTCGCGGAAGATGCAGTCTTTCCTACATGAACAAGAGGTTGTATGGTCACCATCCTCGCAATACTATCCTCAGTCCAACGGGCATGCGGAAAGCAATGTAAAGATAATAAAACATTTGATACTTAAGTGCCATAATTACGACATCAGAAGTAGTGAATTTGCTGCTGGTATATTGGAACTTCGGAACACACCCCGAGCTGATGGAAACTCACCTGCCCAATGGCTGTTTGGCCACCAAATTAGAGGAATAATTCCCACTCATCCAGAAGCTTTTGCAAAGGCTTTTGAAGCGGAAAAAGCTCTTCACAAATTAAAAAAATATCGTGAGGACGCCAAAGTTAATTATGATAAGACTGCTCGAACTTTACCGATAATCAATCCAGGGGACGAAGTACGAGTTCAAGAACACATATCGAAACGATGGTCTAAGACAGCCACCGTCGTCCGTCAGGGGCCTAATCCTAGGTCATATGTAATTCAGTGGCCATCAGGGGTCGAAACTCGAAGAAACAGACGATTCCTTCGACCTGTGAGGGGGAGATAGTGGGGATGTCAGTCTTGTCTTAATAATCGATACCTCGAAAACATCACTCTTATGTCATTGAGTTCCTTTTATTATCATTCTGTTGTTAACGTTATTAAAGAATCACATTCGTTCTTATATCTTTAATAAATGTGTTTTATTCCGAACGCGGAACATAACAATTATAAGTGGGAAATTTACTGGATGATTTGCAGTAAGAGGACTAGCAAAAGATTTATATTTGTAAATTTTATTTGGAGTTTCAGTAAGGTTCTCTCTACGTTATGTGTTGTCTAGAGAGATTAAAGCTTTTTACCAAAACTGTCTGATTAGTTTAATTGGATGCATGTTCTTAAGTAATTTATTATAAATAAAACTTTTTGTATTAGTTAAATGATTTTTTTAGTAAGTATTATAGATTTATGAATTAAATTGAAGGCTGAATATTTCTTTTGGTAAAATGGGTGATTAGAATTAAAGTTTAAAAAAAATTGCTGTGTTAAAAATGTTTGTTGTAAAATGAGTGATTATATTTTGTTTCTTTTTTTCATTATTGTAAATAAATTTTATGTTCTTCTGTAGAAATAATCTCTGATTAGCAATAAAGAAGGATCTCGTCTCTCCACCAGAAGCAACTTTATTGTACAAAGCCTCATTTCAACCAATAGGAATCATCTTCAGTGCCGGAGAGCATAAATAAGTTAGAGTTGAAGCAAAGGATGAAGTCTGAAGCCAGCTTTGTACAACAAACATAGTATTGAGTAGTGGAACGTCATTTATTCCTTTTCTTATTTGTCTCTCTCTAATCAAGCCACTCCACTGCTAATCTACAGGAGTACAGGAGTGTACTGGTGCCGGATACTGTTTCAGAGGATGAAAAAGTAGTAAAAAAATCAGTGGATGTGTCAAAGATTAAGGAACTTCTAGTATAATGTTTACGTTTTACTTGATAATTCAATGTAATTTCGTTGTTTGATTATGTATTGTTTTAAGCAGCATACAAAATAAATTTAAATATAGATTTATCATAAATAGGATTACTTATTAATAAATAGGATTCGTAGTGGTACTACTGTATACTAAAACTAAAACATACTCGCATTGTAGAGGGATTAAATTCCGCTAAATTCATGTACAGTATTATAAAAACAGTACGTATCGTTGTATAGCTCATTCATAATCCCTCAAATAACTTTGATAGTCACATTATTACCATTAACAATGTTGTGAGCTGATCTAAATACAACAAAACCAAGATAAAAGAAGGAATCGGTACGGTAACTAATTATGTAATAATTTCAAGATAAAAAGAACTTTTTATATACTACGTTTTTAAATTTTCTGTTGAATCGTATGTAATGTTGATAATATAATTGTTATTGTTATATAATATATAATGTTAGTGAAAAAAAAATAGTTCCGAATTTATTTACTTCACATAAATGACAACCATCCAGAGAGCTGATCTTAAACCTATAAAAGGACAAATCTTTGTACAACGGATCTCCCCAACACCAAATCTAAAGCATGCCATGGATATATTTGAAATAATATAATCGATAAATAATATAATCGGTATTTCCTGTTTTGCTGTCATTCAATGTTTATCTACCACAAATTTGAGACCCGTCAAAATGAAGATTGCGTAAATATTGGATATAGCAAAACAAATAAAATAACTTGCGGATTTTTTCCGAACTAACTTTCCGCACAGCAAAATTTGCTGAAAACTAATTAAATTCTGCTGAAAGATGGCTAAAAGTATTAAAATAATGCATTGTCATCGTGTTCTGAGCTAATCTAAAAGTTTCAAGTGCCTAGCTATTCGGGAAGTTAGTCAAAAATCGTTTACCAGATTTGTACCGGGCAAACAAACAAACAAGAATGCAAGCTAATAAAAACATAGTAAAAAGGAGTCATTTAGGGTCTTTTTGATTTTGGGTGCACAGAAAATGGTTCTTCATAATTAATGCGCGCGAACTTTGATAAGCTCAAAAAAAAATGTATCAAACATTCTTAAAGTCTATTTAACATAATTTTCAATCCCAGTGAATGATGCATTCCAATTAATTTATTAGTAACTTCATTAGAAAATATACAATAGATCTATCCGTTGCCAAGTATTGTGAACTTTTTCATACACAAGTTCATAATTACTTAGCCCAGTGTTTTCCATTTATTAGTTTTCGAGTTTTTGTAGGTACATTTAATTATTATTGACTATTTTATCAAAATGTATCATGAAAATTACTTCTCCTCGGCGAGGAATCGAACCAGGCCTCTCTATCCGCGTTTAAAGCTATTTTCTCTGAAATTAGATTTTTTCCGTGAAGACTGCTTTCACACTGCGTGCGAGACCGAGCGAGGCCGAGCCGAGCGTTTTCGTATTCACACTGTGCGCGAGACCGACGCCGATCGGCCGTTTATCTACCAGTCCGCGTACAATGCGTTTTCGGCCTCCGAAAACGCTTGGAAGCTATCAAAAACGCTCGAAATAAATCGCTCGGGTCGGCTTGGTCTCGCTCAGAACAGCACATGTATCAGTTATGCTGATACATGTGTTTGTTTCTCAAGCGGAATCGGCCTCGCTCAGTCTCGCACGCAGTGAAAAAGCCGCTCCTTATAGAGTTAAATTCGTATTTAATGGACTACCTACATTTTAGAATGTTTTAATCATATTCGTCGTAATCGGTTTCAAGATTTTTTTTTTTTCACATTTTTTCAGTCTTTTGGGGGGTGCCTCAAAATTCGGGCTAAAATTCATTTCTCGATTTCGCCTCGGGGTATGATTTTTGTGAACATGTATGCCAAATACGTAAGTGCATTGTTAAGGCGCATAATGCAAGTGTTAAGTTGGCAAAGTGTAAACATACTTTAAGTTAGACCGGATTACTTTCAAGTAATAAGTGTGAGATATTAGAATCGTCGTCTATTTTTACTGGTCTTATATTACTTTGCTTTGTAAGTTTCATCGCACATTTCCGTTTCCCCAATTTTGAACCACTTCCCGTGATTCAATCTTCCCCAAATTTTGCACATAGACACAACTAAGGTGAAGAATACAGAAACCAAAAAAAAAATAATAACAAAAACAAAATGGCGTCAAATTTATTTGCTTTTTAAGTTTCATCGCACACCTATTACCCCAATTTTGAACCGCACTTACCGTGATTCAATCTTTCCCAAATTTTGCACATAGATACAACTAAGGTGAAGAATACAGAAACCAAAAAAAAATTAAAAAAAAAAAAAAATGGCGTCAAATTTATTTGCTTTTTAAGTTTCATCGCACACCTATTACCCCAATTTTGAACCACTTACCATTCAATCTTCCCCAAATTTTGCACAAAGATACAAATAAGGTGAAGAATACAGAAACCAAAAAAAAAAAAAAAAAAAAAAAAAAATGGCGTCAAATTTATTTGCTTTTTAAGTTTCATCGCACACCTATTACCCCAATTTTGAACCACTTACCGTGATTCAATCTTCCCCAAATTTTGCACATAGATACAAATAAGGTGAAGAATACAGAAACCAAAAAAAAGAAAAGGTTGAAAATAAGACCAGTTTTGAAAAATGGTATTTTTATATGAATTATTCTTAACTTAGCACCGTGGAAACTCGTTTGGAACTTCTAGCAGACACTTAACACTTAACGTCTCCCTCTTATTTATCACTAATTACAATGACTTATCACTTGGTACTGATAAAAGTATAAGAATGTGTGGCGTTAAATGCAATGCTGTTTACTCGAATTATATTCTTTTTAGGGTCCGTAGGCAAAACCAAGGACCCTTATATTTTCCTGTGTGTGTCTGTCCGTCCGTCCTCTCGCGTGCTCTCACGGCTACACCTTTCGTCCGTTCACTTTGAAATTTGGCATGTATGTGTCTTGTACCTACCCACATATTTTAAAAATATAGCGACTTAAAAAAAAAGTAGGGTAAAAAACTTAAGGGTTAAATTTTTTTATTTTTTGTCGACACCGTGAGGGGTATCATATGAAAGGGTACGTCGAGCTGATTACAAAAATATATAATTCTTTGGTAACTTTGATAGGGCGAGCTTAGGCAAGTTTGAAGTGGGTGTGAAACTTGTCCCCCCTCCCTCTATCTCGCTTATGTGAAGTGCAAAAAATCTGAAAAATTCCTGAACATTCTTCGACCAAAAGTAAAGATACCACTTTTTGGAAATTTCGAAAAAAATATTATTTCATTTTTTATTGACAAAATAATTTTTTGTCTTTTCGATGTATTTATATGGTTGTAGTCCGGTTCAGTGGCAAAAAAATACTTTATCAGAGTGTGTTTTGGGAATATCAGACCCTTAGAATGGTTCAAAGTAAGCAAAAATACACTTTACAGTTAAACACTATATATAGGTAGTGTGGCCTACGGACCCTCGCTGTGTGCTGACTAGGACACACTTGACCTGTTTATTTACTACGGACCCTCGCTGTGTGCTGACTAGGACACACTTGACCTGTTTATTTATTATCGGTGCCTGGTCTAGACCAAGAGAATACGTAATTGCATCAAATATGAGAAAAGCGAATTTTCCTTTCAGACACACTTACCTCGAGACAAACATATCATATACACACAAACACACTATGAAAAGATAAAACCAGACTTACACATTATACTACCATCAATCACACACATGTACAAATAACAAGAATACATAATATTTATGCTAGTTAGTGCTTAGTGTGAGTAAAAGGTTGCGTCACATATTCCCTAACTGGGATGTCGTAATAAGTTTGCCCCTTATTCACTTTTACTGTCTTTTGTCTTTTTACAAATATAAAGATAAATATAGACAATATCGATCTTCTTGCTTTCATAATATGAACTATATTTATGCTCTCTACTCTCATAAAACAAGGTAACAACTAAATCTTTCTCACCATTAATAACAAGTATTTGGATAAGAATCCAGTCATGCACCATGACTTAATGAGCAAATTTTCAAAGAAATCTGCGCATTATTGGCTTATGATAATATAGGAATATTTTAGTTTATAATTTGGATGGGTGAAAAACAAAAATTGGTTCACAGGGGTATGGGGTATAAAAGTCAAAATAATATATACCCTTCAAGATGCATGTCGTAGGAAAGCTCTTTAAGAGTTCAGTAATTGATGTTATGTTCACTTTTGTCATATTTTCATATAAGAGGGGGGTTGAATGGAAAAAACACTTTTTTATGCTAGTTGACCCTAAATTGTCAAAATTTGACAATGGATCCTCTAAATGGATTCCAAAAATGTTGGCTAACGAAGTCATCCTTTCTTTTGGTGTTATTGACATTTTAAAATTTGTTTGGTTATTTTAAGTGCATCCTAAGGTGAAATATCGTCTGGAGTGACACATACATTATACATATTATATACATAATATATTTAGACATACATAAATAAAAAAAAGTGTTAAATTTCAGGAATTGATTAAGAATGGTCTAAAACAGATTTCCATGGAGAAAATTTTCAAAAATTCGCAATACAAAGTTTTTGAAGCCATTGCAAAACTATTTCAGGTTAATAATCTATTTTAAATAATATGATATGGTTTATTTTAAAGCGCAACATGTCAGTATTATAGTTTGTATACTGCAATAAGGAAATTGTTAGAGTAGAATAATAAGATAAGGAAACAATATCTTGGAAAAGGTATGATTTATTGACAAGTTTAAGAATCCAATGAAGGGTTTTTAACAAATATCTGAATGAACTCTATGCTATTAGACCGATTTCAATGAAATTTCATAAACATCAGGAAAATGTTACATCTAAAAGAAATATAGAATTAAATGTTAGCTCCAAATAATTTAGAGTTAGTTAGCATGTAATTGTGAATAATTTATTTTTTAAAAAATAATAATTTGATTAAAACTTTTTTAAGTTCATTTAAATACGGATTTAACTATATATTAGAAGTCGTTTTTCCGGGAAAAATCTAGTTTACTAGATATCGAAGAAAATAACCCTGATTTTGTTAAAAGACCGAAAACGAATTGTCATCTTCTACCTGTTTTCTACAAACTTCAAAGAACTTTAGTAAAAGCAATATTTTTATGAAAAAATAAAAGTTTTAATAAATATAAAACAAATTGTATACTTACATTATTTTATCTCGGAGTCCAAAGATGAAAAATCTAGAAGATGGGAAATAACTCCAACTCTTACTTGAAGACCAAGACTTCAAATTTTAAATAAACTAATCAATTCTAACACACACTATCAAAATTATCTAACATCATTTTACTAACACGGTTTACAAAAAAATATTTTTTTTATATATATATATACACAAACACAAGTTATAACTTTTTAGTGGTTCTACGCGATACTACGACTTCAAAACTTCAACTATATCTTAAAACATTTAAATCTTATAACAATACTTATTTTTTATACGATAAAAATAATTTCACTTTTTTTTACAGTTAATTTATAGATTTTTCAAAAATATAATTTTTTAAATAATTATATATTGAGGGAACCGAAGGTTTAATTATGATTTACGTATTAAATCAAATCGTTGTGTATTTTGTTTTCCGATTAGTAAACTTTATTTGTGTGACTTTATTGATGTGATAATAATGAAATGATTTGTAATTTTAACTATTAAATGAAGTGTGGCTGGTTGGCGGAGTTATTGGCGTGCTTGAGGCAGCAGTCGGCCCATCTCAGGGATGTTTTTTGAGACGGCGTATTCCTGGTTTTAAAATGTGGTCCGTTCATGGGGTAACTTGTGATTAGACATGTGAACACGTCCAACGCTCTCACGCTCAAACGATCGTTTCTTGTTCGTCCTCTCTCCGCTATTGCCACCGAAACACGCGCTAAGATTTGAAAATCGTTTTCCAAATCGAATACGATGATTTGATTATGCGAGATCTGAAACCAAACAAGAAAAAAAAAAAAAATAAGGTTAGTTACAAATATTGTTTAACAAATATTAATTAAAGAAGCAATGTTATAAATATATTAGATAGCTCTTTAGGATTTTAAAAATTGATTATTAATGGGATTAGAAGGTGCAGTACCAAGGAAATTTAAATTAACATGTCCAGCGTGAGCTAGTCAGCACACAGCGAGGGTCCGTAGGCAACACACTATTGTTTAAGTAGTACCCTATTGATGGTGCTTTCTAAAATAATAAAAAACCTACTTTGAACTATCCTACGGGTCTGATAATCTTAAAACACAGAAGCAATCTTCTGATAAACTATGTTTTGCCACTGAACCGGACTATAAACATAAATACATCAAAAAGAGCATAATCATATTAAAACAAAAACGTATTTTGTCAATTAAAAATATATAATTTTTTTCGTAATTTCCAAAAAGTGGTATCTTTAATTTGGACTCGAAGAATGTTCAGGATTTTTTCTAGATTTTTTGTACTTTACATAAATGAGACAGAGGGGGGGGGGGGGGGGGCACTGTTCACGCCCACATCAAACTCGCCTACGCTCGCCCTATCAATGTTTATAACCAAAAATTATTTATTTTGTAATCAGCTCGAAATTTCTTCATTCCATATGATCCCCCACAGAGTCCAAAAAAAAATTAACCCCTAAGTTCTTTTACCCTCATTATTTTAAGTTCTATATTTTTAAAATGTGTGGGGAGGTACTACACACATATACATATTATATGCCAAATTTCAAAGTGATCGAACGAAAGGTGTAGCCAGGTGAGCAGGCGACAGACGGACAGACACACGCAGGTAAATATAAGGTTCCTTGGGGTTGCCTACGGACGCTAAAAATTAACATCCTTGTCAATGTATAGGGGTGACATCGATGTCGATGTATCAGACTTAAAAACATCGATGTTTAACATCGATCTTGATCATTCGATGTATCGGACAACATTGATGTTTTCCTGAAACATCGAAAATATCGATGTCAGCGATGTATCAGACCCCAAAAAACGTCGACAACGAATATCGGGAACGAAAACAAGGGATTTTTTGAAACCGGTGACTTTTTTTTTGCTCGTCGGGTTGGAGGACCGATGTCGATGTATCGAAAACATCGATGTTGTGGCCGACATCGATGTTTGTTCTTTCGAAAACATCGATGTTTAGCTAACGATGTCCCTACCATACAATGCAAATCTTTACGCTGATCAAATGGATTGGTTCAAGGCAATTCAGCACCCGACTGCCGCGCCGTGCCGTCGAAAAAAGCTACATAAGAAGTTTGCTAAGAAGTTGTATACCAGCTCAAGTATTCTCTATTTTGGAATACTTGCCCATTGTTATTTTGTAAAAACATTAATTGTTGTATTTACTTTGTCATATAGGTAGTATAAGGAGAAAGTATTTTGATGGCTCGAAAATTTGATTGATTTCTAACACATGGATCAATTATGTTCACTATGAATACTTCTCCATAATGTTGTCATGGCTACACTATGAGGAAATTAATACTTCTCACCCACTTTACTTCCTGTCTAATCCCAGAGACATTTTTATTTCAATTCTATTTTAGTGAAAAGAACATGGATGGCAGGAGTGAATTTCAACTAAGGGTTCACAGCTTAAATTTGAATTTCAACGTAATACATTTATAACAAAAACAACGAAGATAAAAGTAGAAACCTAATCGTCATGCGAACAATAAAATTTGTGAAACCGAATCGAATTAGGGAGAGACTAGTTTGCTGCTTGTTTGGGTCTGAATATGTCGAGCATTGCAAACTTGCCCCCTCATTGTTTCAACACACAAAGTGACGTTGTATAAACAATGTCATGCGACCCTTTTAGTTCGATTGTAGGGCACCCCGGCTCAAATTATCACAATAAACATGAGAGCCAAACTAATATTGTGTAATGGTTTCACTATGTTTTCCCTGTTTTAAATTAAGGTTATCAACTTTTAATACTAAGCTACCTCTTAACAAGGTACAAATGATATGGATATGGTTCCTGGATATTGTGGCATTGAGGGGAATGAGATTGCTGACCAGTTAGCTAAAACGGGTTCCAATTCGACCCCAATTACACCAGAACCAGTTGTTGGCGTGCCACGTTGTGGAGTGAAAAATTCCATAAGGACATTTATGAGGCTAGATATGAACAGAATATGGAACACTGCTTCAGGTATGCAACAATCTAAAATGATGATCCGGGAACCATCTCAGCATCTTACCAGATCGCTGCTCTCGCTCAAAAAACAATCCTGTCATCTTTTGACAGGATTTCTTACTGGACACTGTAGACTAAATCGACATCTACATCTGCTTGGCCTAGCAGAAAGGCCAGTGTGCAGGCTGTGCGAGGAAGAGGATGAAACCCCTTCTCATCTTATTAGCAGCTGTCCTGCAGTAACAAGCCTGAGGTGGAGAATCTTTGGCTTAACCATCCTGCCAATTGAAGAACTTAAGTTACTTCCCCTAAACAAGGTGCTCACTTTCTGTGGGTCTGTGAGCTTGCTAAGAGGATAGAGTAATATTGAATGGATTATAAAACCGGGTTTGCTCCTTGGATCCACACATGAGGTCTTATTGCTTCGGACTTTTTTTTATATAAAAAAAAGTCCCCCGGGGAAAAAAAAAAAATAAAAGCTACCTCTACAAGCTCAAAATTGAAGAGTTAGTGATCCAGCGTGAGTTAGGGAGGATGGTTTGAACAAAGAAAGCTTGAAGTTTATGAGATGAAATATTTACTACATCATCAGCGATATTTTGTTTTTATTACATTATTTAATTTTAAACTATTGTTCTAAATGTCGGACACTCACCGATAAACAACGCTTAAGCTTACGAACCTCTGAAATGAGGTATCTCCGTAAAGTGGAAGGAAAAACAAGATATCATAAGAAATCAGATCTTCCATGATAAACTCCAAATCAGCTCCATTAAAGACTGAGTCTTAGCTTATAAGCTGAGATGGTGTGGATATATCACGAGAATGGAGAAAGATATATTCCTAAAACAAAGTTATGAAGCCAAGCAGGAAGGAAGAAGACCACGGTACTGATGAAAAACCTCATGGGAAGACAACATCACGACCATAATCCATAAGCGTGGGTAGCCCTGGGTCCAGGCAAGAAGGTTGCCTGAAGATCGCAAAGCTTGAAAAACTCATTGTAGACCCTCTTCACCTTTAAATATAATATGATGGTGCGATAAAGTAAGGCAAGTATTATTTAATTTTGCTACTTGGGGTAAGTCCCGATCAATGCAACATTTGGCAATTTTAAAAGAAGGGTCAGTCTCTTAATACACCAAATAGATATAGTCTTGAGTATTTATCACTTCATGAGAATAAACCAAACATGCGGTTATAATACACGCTGTGTTGGCACTTGTTTTAGGCCAATTCCATTATCTTCGGGGTAAAATATTTCAGGCGACAGCTATTGCAGTAAAAATGACATTAAAAGGGTTAGCTGTTCTATTGACCATGTTATATTTAATAATGTTATAATTAATACAAAAAAGCAGGCAGGGGCAGATCCACCGGGGGGGGGGGGGGGGAAGGGGGAAATTTCACCTCCCAAAATACAACAAAATTACGAAAAAATATCTACAATAAGTTGAAAATACAGCTGATGAAAGCTTTGAACACTTGTAATAAAATATAAGTTACTTGTACCACCTCAATGTAAATAAAATAAGGCTAAACATTTCTCTTTTTTTTATACCTATTTAAAACAAATATGTATGTAATATAATTATTTTGCTTAGTCCTATTGATATTAACATTTAAAACTGGGATTCCCACTTTCATGTTTATGTGGGATCTATTTTTGTACTATAAGTTTTTGTTTGTTTATTTGCATACTTTAATGGTTGTTTGTTTATATATACTTAGTTGAGAGTGTAACCACTAGTTTCAATTGCTGCATAGGACGTTGTGAAGGTATTTCATAATGAATCAGAAATAATTAATAGCATAGTATAGCGTTACAGGTAAGAAATAAAAAAAAAATAGTCTGAAAACCGATTTAGTTAATAAATGTTTCATAAATTCTGCAGAAATAATTTTAAACAAACTTTGATTGATTTATTTAAGCTGAAAAAGCTCTATAAAGGCCTAAAATTCACCATTTTGAACCTAATTTTCTAAAATTTTCCGGGGGAGGCCCCCCGGCCCCCTGGTCCCCCCCCCCCCCCCCCCCTAAATTTGACTGCTGGATCCGCCCCTGGAAGCAGGAGAATGGGGGAAGAAACAGCAAATATAACCCTCTCAATGTCATGTACCCTTAACCATTAGCCATGAATATTATTTAGAATAGAATTTTATTCGTTTTTTTTTTTTTTTGTATGTCGCAGCATCAGTAGGATCATGAAATTTTTAGATTGTGATTGATTTTCGTACATCTTGAGAAATAAAGCTACACAATAGAGTAAAGCAGTAATTTTTAAAAAATATATATATTAAGTGTTTTTAAGCGTTAAATGTGTATTGAGTTTTAACTTTACAGTGGATTATCTAAAAAAAAAAACTAGAACTGAACTTACAAAAGCATCTTTCAGAGGATAATATATGTAGATATCTCAATATGTATAAGATTTTTACGTCTCATTAAGTTGGCTAAATTCGAGTTCGATTAAAAGTAGATTTTAAATTTTAATTCAACACCAATCAACTAATTTTTGGTTTCACAAAATTCTAGAAACTGAATATTTCATGAGAAAAATATTTCGATTCGATCGATAAATGCTATCGACTCTGTCATTAATTCACTTAATTAAGTTGTAATTGCAAATGCTTGGGACCGGGTAGCTCGTAACATTTGTATAATTATCATCAATATTAGGGTTGCATTTCATTACTTCTGCTCCTTCATTTAAATTTTAATGGACACAAATTATGCAAGATATTAATATTACTTCAGTCATAAGTTATATTAATAATGGTAGAATTAATAATATTATATTTAATAATGTTATAATTAATACAAAGAAGCAGGAGAATTGGGGCAAAAATTCGTCTAAGATATATTTTCCTTCTGAAAATGAGGTTTTTTTTTAGCACTTTTTCCAAGTGCGAGTGAGCGAAATTGCATAAAATTAAGCAGCATTATACGAGACAGAAAATGAGACATAGTGGTAACTCCAAATAATCCGGAGGAGAACCATTTACAGAGATTGGGTTTATACCGTTACAGTTATCTTAATACGAATTATATAGAGTAATATACTAGTGATGCGGTGCATAAAGAACTCGCGTAGAATGGTGCTTTTATATCAGCCATATTATGCTCTCAATAATGATATCAGGATATATTTCAGTAAAACCTAACATTCTTATTCAACGTGAAACGAGCAATAAAACTATTTTGTCCATTATCTTTATTTAATAATATTAACGCAGGCTCGCTCCGCTCGCCTCTTTATTCAGAATTTGTAGTAAATATTTATTAAATTAAGTTATTTCAAGCTCGCTACGCTCGCCTATTTATATAGTAAATATAGTAATTATTTAATCAAATAAAAGAAGGCTCGCTACGCTCACCTGTTTGATTCAGAATTTGTAGTAAATATGTATTATATAAATTTATTGCAGGCTCGCTACGCTCGCCTGTTGATTCAGCATTTGTAGTAAATATTTATTGAATAAAGTTATCGTAGGCTCGCTACGCTCGCCTGTTTATACAGTAAATATAGTAATTATTTAATCAAATTAAAGAAGGCTCGCTACGCTCGTCTGTTTGGATCAGAATTTGTAGTAAACATTTATTAAATAAAGTTATTGTAGGCTCGCTACGCTCGTCTGTTTATACAGTAAATATATTAATTATTTAATCAAATTAAAGAAGGCTCGCTACGCTCGCCTGTTTGGATCAGAATTTGTAGTAAATATTTATTAAATAAAGTTATTGTAGGCTCGCTACGCTCGCCTGTTTATACAGTAAATATAGTAATTATTTAATCAAATTAAAGAAGGCTCGCTACGCTCGCCTGTTTGGATCAGAATTTGTAGTAAATATTTATTAAATAAAGTTATTGTAGGCTCGCTACGCTCGCCTATTTATACGGCATTTAAACTCTTTTCCTACTTTTATAGACCTTTACTTTTACTTATAACTATAACATGCAATGCAGATTAAATTTTTTTTAATAGTCCGCCACATTGAAAATATTCTGTGTGAAATTTTTAATACTTAGATATTCCTTTCCTATACTTCAAGACCTTTAAATTGATGTATAACATGTCATACTGACAAAAAACTTTTTATTTAGTCATCCACATATTGGCCGCCATCTTGAAAATATTAAATTTGAATTTTTTTTTCGTTACACATTCTTTTCCTTCTCTTAAAGACCTTTAAAACGATGTATAACACATTATTCTGACTGAAACTTTTTATTTTAGTCGTCCACCATATTGGCCGCCATCTTGAAAATATGAAGTGTGAAATTTTATTAGTTACATATTCTTTTCCTTCCCTTCAAGACCTTCAAAACAATGTATAATACATTATGCTGGCTAAAACTATTTTTTTTAGTCGTCCGCCATATCGGCCGCCATCTTGGAAATGTTTAGTGTGGGATTTCCAAAAACTATACAGTTCTCACAAATGCTGAGATGCAAATATGTGCCAAATTTCGTTGAAATTGGTCAATTTTTACGCCAGTTATCGTTGGACAAACAAACAAACACACAAACACACAAACTTTTCAAAGCCCAAGTCTCTGAAATGAAGAACTCACTACGCTCGTTCAAATATATTTCATATACATGATATATGTAAGTTCTATAGCGCAGGCTCTCGCTGACAAATTCTAATAAGTTTCTATCCTCCGGAAGAGACCATAGCTGAGATTATTCAAGCGGTTGCTTATTACTGATTACTAGTGATAACTCCCATCACAATCATAATAATCCTTGCAACGGGTTGCAAGTGATCTCAGACGCGATCTACTCCCACTATAAATCTGACAATTAGAGTCTCACAGGCAAAACCTATAATCTAGATGTATAAAAAGTTTTGTCTGGTCGTAGATCGGTCTTAACTTTTTTCATCTCCGAATGTACTCGTATATCTGTTATTGATTTTTACATCAAAACAAAAATTATGTTAAACTACTATTTTCTATGACTTGCTTTGTTTACGATTGTACATCGTAGTATGTATACTATTTACTTTTTCATAGGGTTTTCCTTTAAAAATAATTAATTCTGAACTCATTGGATTGATGTTACTTTTATTACTACTAGTCCAGGAGATAGCGAGCAAAAAAGTGTCTGACTAACATCAAGCTAGAATTTTGTATACAAGTCAATCTTTTAGGGCCTTTTACGAATATGTTGTCGGCTAAGTTCGTCCGCGGGACATAGCTTGGCAATAGGCGTTTGAAAAAAACAAACCGGTGAAGAGCGGCCATGTCTCACCAATTATGGTGGACAATGTGATTTTCATGATCCTGAGTACAGAATTAGTTCGTAAACCAAAAATCAAGTCGATGTTATTTTCACACTTGATAGGTTAGTTATTCAAATATTACTATTAATCAACGTGGTCACCTGTCTAGGGACAAACTAACATCAACTTGATTTTCGGTCTACTAACTAATTCTGTACTCAGGATCATGAAAATCACATTGTCCACCATAATTGGTGAGACATGGCTGCTCTCCACCGTTTTGTTTTTTTCAAACGCCTATTGCTAAGCTATGTCCCGCAGACGAACTTAGCCGATCACATATTCTTAAAAGGCGCTAAATGATTGACTTGTATACAAAATTCTAGATTGATGTTAGTCAGACACTTTTTTGCACGCTATCTCCTGGACTATACGTTTTTATTAGCTTGATTTCATATTTGTTTGTTTGCTTGTTTGTGTGGGTCCAGTACAAATCTTGCAATCGATTTTTAAACTAACTTCCCGAGTAGCTAGACATTTGAAACTTTTAGAATAGCTCAGAACACCATGAAAATGCATTATTTTAATACTTTTAGCCATCTTTCAGCAGAAGTAAATTCGTCTTCAGCAAATTTTGCTGTGAGAAAAGAAAGCTCGGAAAAAATCCGCAAGTTATTTTATTCGTTTTGACATGACCCATTTGACATTTACGATCTTTATTTTTACGGGTTTCAAATTTAGTCCAGTCAAATGGTAGTTTGAAGTGGAAAGTTCTGGTGTAATTGTTGTTAGTGGCTTACTTTATGTTTTTTGGGGTGCTGAACACGAATCTGAAGTTTTCCAACAAAATTTCCCTCGCCAAATATGAGAAATCATCGAAAAACTAAAAAAAAAAATGTTTTTTATTGGTTTTCAGCTTATAACTTGCAAAGTAATCTACTCACGCAAAAAGTGGTCTAGTAGTAAAATAAAAAGGAGAAACTAATCTACAATTTATGTCTATAACATTTATTTGTACGTCGTATGGTTTTCACGCAAATGGGAGTTGAAATATTGGGAAGAGGTGGCGGGTGGAGGGCACAGGCTGAAGGGTAAACGGTTGGTGGCCAGACTGCGCTGGCAGTTAATTTTATGTTTTTGGGTGTGCTGAACACGAATCTAAAGTTATCCAACAAATATTTTACACGCAAATATGAGAAATCATCATAAAACCATTTTTTACTTTTATTGTTTTAGTGGATTTCGCCTTATAACTTACAAAGCAAGCTATTTACGCAAAAAGTGGAAGAGTAGTAAAATAAAGAGGAGAACATAACCTACAAATTATTTCTCTACCATTTTTTTGTAAGTCGAATGGTTTCTATGCAAAAGAGGGGTTGAAATATCCTATAACAATGTTTACCTACATGAAATAAAGAATAAATATTAATGGTGTTACTTGTTGTTTTTAAAAAATTACTGATTTCCCGGTTATTTCAACCCCTCTTTTGCATAGAAACCATTCGACTTACAAAAAAATGTGCCCTCCACCCGCCACCTCTTCCCAATATTTCAACTCCCATTTGCGTGAAAACCATACGACGTACAAATAAATGTTACAGACATAAATTGTAGATTATTTTCTCCTTTTTATTTTACTACTAGACCACTTTTTGCGTGAGTAGATTACTTTGCAAGTTATAAGCTGAAAACCAATAAAAAACATTTTTTTTTGTAGTTTTTCGATGATTTCTCATATTTGCCGAGGGAAATTTTGTTGGACAACTTCAGATTCGTGTTCAGCACCCCAAAAAACATAAAGTAAGTCACTAACAACAATTACACCAGAACTTTCCACTTTGAGCTCTTTTCATGCACCATTTGACTAGACTAATTTATGATTTTTTATTATAGTACCTGGTATGAAAAAATGATCAAGATTGATAATATCAGGCCTTTTTGTTGTGTAAAAACTAATTGTATTTTTAAGATATAAACATTGAATGAAAGCGAAATAGGAAAAGTGAACAAAGAAATAAATTAATTGACGTGTGACAACCAGGTTTGTTTACGCTTGTTTGTTAGGTATCGGTTTAATTTTTCTGCATCTCTGTACTTCTTTACTTGTACTCATTTTTCTTTTTTTACCGTCCCCTACACGGGGGCATATCGATGGCACGGTATATCATTGCTACAAAGAAATACATAAGTTGAAAATGAACAGAAAAAATATTTATTTTATTTTGTTTGTTAAGAAGATTTAGTATATCGATCGAAATACATACACAATAATATAATCTGTCAAATAGTCTGGCACACAGAAATATCAAAACATTTGGAATTTAGATAAAAATAGAAAGTTATAACGTAATGGTTGACTGCACCAAACCCTTTCATAAATATGTACGCTTAGATTTCTAGCCATGTACACGTGGTGACGTACATTTTTAATGATTATAACACTTCACCCTCACCGAGAGAAAAACGTTTTCTGTTAAAGTTAAAGCAATATATTTAATGAAAAAATGTAAGGAACTTGGTTCCTACCGGGTGTCCCACGACACCACACGTATTTTCATTATTAAACCGGAGGTATTGTTTACTGTGAATAAATATAATTTACATTTTCGTTAAAATTTGACTGGTTTATTCACTTTTTAAAAAGTTGCGTTGTTTATGGGACACCCTATATTTTTTATTTGTGAAATATGAAATGTGTATGGGGCGGAGTGTGGCCTTTAATACTTACCCTATGTCTACAGATTTCGACTTGGACATACATCATCAGAAATATTATACCCCGAGAACAAATCGAGAAATTTTAACTCTAAATTTGGGGGCACTCATTTAAAAATGTTATTTAACCAGATAAGTCGTAAAATAATATTTAAATGTAACCGCGAATCAGATAAATACTTTTAATGCTATAGCCGTAAATAAATGTATGTTTGTGTGCATGTGGAAGAGAAATAAATGAGCGCAGAAGGTAATAACTTATATGGGACCAACATTAAGCTAATTATGACCTACCATCCAAGTTTCAATAAAATCAAATGAGTAGTTTTTAAGATATGTTGGTTCGCAAAAAATGAATGACAGACCGAGAGACAGACACGGAACCAAAAATGTTCCTTGATGTCTGAAATGGATGTGTTGGAATTTTTGAAATCGGAGACCTAAAAAATTTCGTTCCTCGATACGGTCACTTATGTTCCATTACCTTCGGTAAGCTCGAAATCAAACGTTTAGTACGCCTTGTATCCGGCAGAATTTTAATTCTACCTTCACAATCCAGATTTAGAAAGAGGTTATGAAAATTTAGACAGTACGTTATGCCTATTATTATAAAGATTTTTTATTTTATGATTTCTACAAGAAAGGGTGGTTTTTGTCGAGGTACAAAATATATTAAGGGTTAATCTATAAAGGGGTTGGGCCTGAGTGTATTACGGCTGTAGGCCTCTTGCCTCCATTCATAGGCCCTAACCCTCCTATGGTGGAGGTCGGTACAAATCAATGAGCCTTATCTAGGTCAATCCTAAGCCTTTCAGAACACAACTAATGCTTTACTTTAGTTCCCGCTTTCAACACCAGACAGTGCTTTAGCTCACCTGTTTATATCAGCTCGTAAATTCTTTACTATTATCATTTCCATCTCAGCACCAATAGTAAATATTATAGTGTTGCAATAAACCGACTAATTTTATGATTTTACATACAAAAAGTAAGTCCCGATAAAGTCTAAGTCAAAACAATATCATAGAGTGATGGAGTGATGTGTGATAATAAACTAGCGAATTATTTTCTTAGAGTTTTAACCCCTACGCGTTTAATCAAGTTTAATCCAAACAACTAACTTAGTTTTATAACTCGGTTCATACGAGCGAGGTTGTAAGCCAACTACTTATGCTTAATAAAACTCCAACAATAAATTTGATAGATTTACATATCATTATTGAACTAAAATAGTAACGTTCTCTAGTTTATTACTAGGGATATTATGATTAATTAAAATGGTAAAAACCGTCTCCTATTAAACAATTGGCACTTCTTTATATGGTTACTCCCCTTATAAACAAAACAGAAGGTAGTAACAATCTAAAGAAGATGTATGGAATGTTCTTCTTTAGACTGTTACTCCCCTTATAAACAAAACAGAAGGTAGTAACAATCTAAAGAAGATGTATGGAATGTCCTTCTTTAGACTGTTACTCCCCTTATAAACAAAACAGAAGGTAGTAACAATCTAAAGAAGATGTATGGAATGTTCTTCTTTAGACTGTTACTCCCCTTACAAACAAAACAGAAGGTAGTAACAATCTAAAGAAGATGTATGGAATGTTCTTCTTTAGACTGTTACTCCCCTTACAAACAAAACAGAAGGTAGTAACAATCTAAAGAAGATGTATGGAATGTTCTTCTTTAGACTGTTACTCCACTTATAAAAACAGAAGTGTGATATTCCTTTGTCCCATAGTACATTGGACTAAACAATTCCTTTGTCTTTAAATTTATTTACTCAAAGTCATTTATAATAAAAAAAAAAAAAACATAGGGGAGTAACCATCTAAAGAGGTACCAAACAATTTGCTGCTTTAGTAAAATAATTTTTTACACTAAAACATTTTGATGTGGTAAAATTTTCAAAAGATGCTACCTTTAACAGTTTGACCATACTCTAAGGCTACGTTCGGAAACATTAATAAGGTTGAACGGAGGCTTGTTATGGTTTGTGTCATGGTGGCTTCAATTGCTTCTGTGTCCGGTTGAAGGAAGAGGTGTAAACCTCTTCTATGATGATTCGCTATCACACACTGGAGATAAACACAGTCGAGGATCAAGATTTTTAAGCTTCATTATATATTGCATCTTATTTTATTTATTGTTTTTATATGGGTGTTCGACAACTTGGTCATGTACACCCGATACAGTAGTTATTTACACATTTTTTTTATTAATTTGAGTCTATACATCTTTCACTAAATCTAAATGTTCCAAATATTTAAATAGCTTTTGAACAGTGGTTTCGTCGTCTCGTAGAATTTCAGAAATTGTTGTTGGAAGTTCAAACTGTTTTCTTTCCTCGTCAAGTCTGTTGCAGTCGCAGAGGATATGGTGAACAGTCAATGTTTCTCCACATAACCTCCAGGTTGGTGGGTCTTGTCGTGTGATGAGGTAGCCGTGCGTCAGTCGTGTGTGTCCAATCCGGAGTCGTGCCAAAATTATTTCTTCCCGTCTGTTTTGTCTGCAGCATGTTTTCCAGTCTGTGATGAGAGGTTTAATATATTTTAATTTTGTGTTTGAACCGTTTGTCCAGTCTTCTTGCCATTGTCGAAGTAAGGTAGTCCATAGAGTTTTATTTAGGTCCTTAGCAGTGATCACGGTTTCAAGTTCTTCTCCCTTGTTTATTGCCTCCTTCGCCATTTTGTCCACCTTCTCGTTTCCTTCTATATTTCTATGGCTGGGAACCCAGCAGTATTTTACTTTGATTTGGTTTGTATACTCATAATCTCGTATCGCTGCGACGACGGAACTTTCTGAGTATAGTTTACACAGAGCTTGGAGAGCACATCGTGAGTCGGTGTAGATAACTATTTTCTTCATGTTGTTTTCAGTCGCGTGCTTAACAGCTTTTCTGATCGCTTCAAGCTCGACTGTGTTTATAGAGCTCCACTTACTACAAGCGTATTGCTTAGATACCTCATTCTGAATGAAGGCACAACCACTTCCTTCGTTGTTTTTCGAGGCGTCTGTGTAAAAAAGGGCTGCATCGGCATTCTTGATCATATGCTTGCGGTGTTCCTGCACATATTGAACGTCAAGTGTTTCAATCTTTCGTTGAGAATGTCCCAAGTAATTTATTCTAGGTTGGGTCATAATCCAGGGTGGCTTTTCATAGAGGTTCAAAGGTGTTGGTTTTGGTAGGTCTGATAGTCCTAATAAAGAGATTAGCTGTTTGAAACGGAGGCCAGCTGGTTTGGGAAGGTGGGTGTTACGGTTATACAAAGGAATGGACTTTTGATTTAGAAATAATTGGGCTGAAGGATTTTCTGGAGTTTGCAGGAGCCTAAAACCTAAGCGAAGCAGCGTGAGATTTCTTCTAAAGGATAGTGTTGGCTCATTACATTCTACCAAGATGCTGTCAACAGGG
This sequence comes from Gerris lacustris, assembly GCA_951217055.1. Lineage (NCBI taxonomy): Eukaryota > Metazoa > Arthropoda > Insecta > Hemiptera > Gerridae > Gerris > Gerris lacustris. The sequence goes on along the minus strand of OX578281.1, from coordinate 1,331,494 downwards.
CTGGTTCTGAAAGAGCCAGTCACTATGCGTAGAGCTGAGTTATGAACAGGGTCCAACCTTTTAAGATGAATTTCTTTTGCTGAGCCGTATATCTCACAGCCGTAGTCCATCTTACTTCTAATGAGTTGATTGTAAAGTCTCAATAGTGTATACCGATCTGCTCCCCAACTGTGTGACTGGATCATACGTAGAAAGTTAAGACCTCGTAAGCACTTTGATCTTAAGTTTTCAATATGGGACTTAAACGTTAGTTTTCTATCTACAATGAGGCCAAGGTATTTAACCTCCTCAACTGTTGGTATGATTTGGCCTGAGAGTCTAAGAGTTATTGGTTGGTGTCTCCTTTTTCTTGAAAATGTCACACAACATGATTTTGTGGGTGAAAAGGTGAAGCCATTGCATGAGGCCCAGTTTCTCATTCTATTGATACACTGCTGCAAAACTGGAGTGGCCATGGTACTAGTTTTAGATCTAAAAAGTACTGTTACATCGTCCACGAAGAAAAAGGTTTCAACGCTTGGTGGAATTACTGACTCGAGATCATTGATCGCCAGTATAAATAGGGTCACACTTAAAACTGCCCCTTGAGGGACACCGTTTTCTTGAACGTAGGAAGTTGATAACATATCTCCTATCTTCACTCTGAACCTCCGCTCAGCCAAAAAGTTCTTAATAAAAGTTGGCAGGTGACCTTCAAAGCCTGCTTTCTGTAACTGCTTAAGGATGAGGTATCGCCACGTCTTATCATAGGCTTTCTCGCAATCAAAGAATACACCTACAGTTTCTTTGCCTTGAGTAAACCCGTCCCTGATGTAGTTTTCTAATCTCACGAGGTTGTCTATGGTCGATCTTCTTTTCCTGAAACCACTCTGGTATCTTGACAGCAGGTTCTTTGATTCCAGCTCCCACATAAGTCTTGCATTAACCATTTTTTCGAGCAATTTGCTAAGTGTGTTGGTCATTGCTATTGGCCTGTATGATTCTGGGAATGTGGTGTTCTTTCCAGGTTTTGCAATAGGTATTAATATTGCTTCCCGCCAGCTATCAGGATAGGTTTGGGAAGTCCACAGGATGTTGTAGAGTTTCAGGACGTAGAGTCGAAATGATGTAGGTAGGTTTTTCAGCATAATATTATGGATTTGATCTGGTCCTGGTGCAGTTAGTTTCAATGTGTTGAGAGCAGTTTCCAGTTCCCAAAGACTGAATTCTTTGTTATAGAATTGGGAATTAGAGGTGTTATCATCAAATACAATTTCGTTTACCTCAGATTGGATTTTTATGTTCTGAAAATCCTGAGTGTAAGCTCTGTTTGAGCTGACTTTAGCGAAATGGGATGCCATTGTTTCAGCTACTTGTTGCGGATTAGAGACTAGGTCATTATTGATATTTAGGACTGGTAAGGCAAGGACACTTTTCTTCCCAGATAACGCTTTAACTTTCTTCCACACTTCAGAGGATGGAGTGAATTGATTTAGAGAAGATACGTAACTCCTCCATGATGCTAATTTGGCATGTTTGAACACATATTTGCTTTTAGCTCTCGCTTTCCTATATCTTGCAAGGTTTTCTTGAGTAGCATTAGCTTTGAACTGCCTCAGAGTTTTACGTCTCTCTTTGAGAGCGATTTTGCAATCTTTATTCCACCAGGGGACTAACGGGCGGCCTCTGCCATGGGTTGATCTTGGTATTGCTAGGTTGGCGGCATTTAAAATTGATGTTGTGATAAAGGTAAGGAGTAGTTCTGCTCTAATCTCGTTCACTAAAGGAGGAGACGCTTCACACAGGTGCCTTCTAAAGCAAGCCCAATCAGCATTTTTAAATGACCACCGGGTGGAAGGTGATGGACAAGGGTTATTAGGGAAAATGGAAATATATATCGGGTAATGATCACTACCATACAAATAGGGTGATATTGAAAAATCGGATAAGCGACTCACAGCTGGTGATGATATTACTAGGTCGATAGCATCCTGATTGCCTGTCCTCGCATCCATGTAAGTGGGCTGTCCGTTGTTGTGAAGGAACAGTCCTTGATCTTCTATGAATGCTTCTATAATGCGTCCTCTTGCATCGTCAGAAGATGAACCCCACACTCTACTATGGGCGTTGAAGTCCCCTGCTACCATGAAAGGGGCTTTAAGTTGATGTACGATGTTGTTTAACTCCCGCCGCGTAACTTCTTCTCCGCATTCCAAGTAGACGTTACAAATTGTGATTGGATATGTTCCTCCCACAACAGTTGTTAAAACATGGAGGTTGGTGTTTATAACAGTTTCTCTACTAGGTATGCTTACCGACACTAGCGTTGCCAAGCCTCCTCGCCAACTTCCTGCGGGGGGGTCCTGACGGTAGATTTTGAAACCAGGGATGTTGATTAAGTTTACAGATGGCAAGTGGGTTTCTTGAAGCATTAGAACATGTAACTTTTCCCTGTGTAGAAGTAATCGAATATCTTCACTACGCGTTCTGTATCCTTTACAATTCCAACTACCTATTTTAATATTTTGATGGGTCATAATAATTTATTTCTTTCCTTTGTTTTTCTTCCCCTTCTTAGATCCTTTTTTAGTTGGCTCGTTTCGATGTTTATCACCTCCCGGTCCTTCGCTGATCTTGTTACTGTTACTGCTGGATGTGGAGTCTTCTGAGTCTGGATCCCAGTCGTTAATCCACATCATCTCTTTTTCCGCTTGAGAGTCTAACCTAAAACTTCTATCTGGCTGTTTACTAGTGATGTTTAAAGGTTTTATGTTGTTGACGTCTTTTTGAGATTCAGATTTTTTGTCTTCGGGCTTGTCACTTATGTCTGAAGGTGTAAACTGAGTTCCTTGGTCCTTGGTTTTTCTTTGTTTAATTTTATTTTTACAAGTAGTACAGTTCGAAGATGGGGAAGGTTCTAGCGGGCCGCTGTTAGTTTTGCCTAAAACTTTAGAGTAGGTGGTTTCAAAGAGGATTGGTTGTGTGCTTCGGACTTTGCTTCTAGCTTCCGCAAAGGATATTCTCTCCAGGGTCTTAATTTCCACTACCTTCTTTTCTAGTTGCCACCTCGGGCAATTCCTGTCTGTTGCCGAGTGTTGGCCGTTACAATTAATACACTTTATATAATTACAAGTACCTTCATGTGCGAGTTCTCCGCATCCAGGACATACGGCTGGGCTCTTACAGTTGGCTTTGACATGTTGAAACCGGTGACAGTTATGACATTTTAGCGGAAGAGGGATATATGGCCTGACGGGCACACTCATATAGCCAATTTTAAGTTTTTGAGGAAGAGTTGTTAACCCGAATACGATGATATAGCTTTGAGTTGGTTGAAGGTTTCCATTCACCCTCCTGTTTATTCTTATAACATCTTCAACTCCCTGAGATTGTAGGTTTTCTTTTATATCATCGATGGCTACCAGGTCTAAGTCGTAACAAGTTATGACACCTTTGATTTTGTTTAAGGTTTTGTGTGGCTCAACTATGACCGACAGATGTCTATTTTCCGGTAATAACTTTAACAGTTTGTCCGCTTGCTCATGAGTAAAGGTTTCTACAAGAAGGGACCCGTCCCTCAGTTTTCTCGCACCTTTGACATTGCCCGCTATTTGGGATAAAACCTTATCGATCAGGAACGGTGAAACGTTTGCCATTGTTTCACCATTTGCCCGTTTGAGAATTAAGAAGTTATACTTCGGTTTAAAGACTGGAGGATTATATATTGGAGGAGAGCTTACTCGCGGTCGCTTTGTTTTAGAGGTATCCGAGGTCTCGCCGAAATTATTTTGTTTGTTTTTATTTGTTGACATATACGACTTGGTAACCGTTGAGGGAATCGTGTCGTTATCTATTGGAACTTGAAAATTTTCATCTTCGTCCCATCCTCCAGGATCTGGAGGCCGGGCCCGAACCCTCTCCATGCACTTTAACACTTTAATTTAAGTATAATAAAAGTAAAAAGATTTTTAAAAAACTTACGTGTTGAACTTGTCAAGAGCTGTCAAAACACCCTATTGCATCTTATAAATCATAATAGACTTGGTAAACACGGAAGGACATATTGTTCGGTTACTAACCGTGATTTAGACCAGGTCGAAGCGTCGCAACCACCCCGGCCGACCACTAAAACAACTAAAGGTTTACGAACACGTTTGGTTGTTTAGGTTTGTCTACCCGAGCACCGGTTACTTCTCGGTCGATCTGGTTATGTATCTGAACGCCTAAAGTATTTCCTTTGCTTCAAACTGGATTTCTGGTTCAATCGAATTTTCCTGGTTACCTACATCTAACCGAATCAATAATATATATTCAATAACAGCTCAAAAACCGTATACGTATACCTCATAATAATCTTTGATATGGCGTAAAATAACAAAATGCTTTGTTGTTTATCTACATACATCGCTTTTTGTTTGCCATCGCGTAACGACGAAAAACAAACAAGAGTGATATCACAGACAAAAGCTATCACTTACTGATAAATTTATCGAAGCAATTAGAGTAGAATATAAGTCGCCCCACTGGGATTCGAATCTAGAGTACTGAATACTAATGCTAGTACTAAGTGCTAGTGCTAGCACGAAAGTATCCGGAGCGGATGCCATCGGCTTTGGACAAATCAGAAACCGCTATCTTATTCTAATAATACTAAGAACAAAATATAGTCATGATAGTTTAGTCAAGATGAATCCAAATGTCAATAACGATAACAAAAAGAAAACCAGTTAAATAACTCAAAACCTTACATTTGAAAACTTAACAATAAAAATATACCAATTTTCCAATTAAGGAACTTTTTATCCGTCAAACGACTAGAAAACTAGGTTGGTAAGACATTTCCTCTTGTCTGGACGGAGCCGTTTAGCCGTGGAAGATCTGGAGTGAAGCGAATTAGTCGCGCCACAGTTTTTCCTGGTTACCTTCACCTAACTGGATCGATATTAGATCCCATTACAGCGAAAGGTCAGTAATCTTAAGAGCGTTCAACTATTCCTCATAATATTTTTAAGTCGAGAAACAAAATTAATTAACTTTAATATTTTTTACGTTTTGATTACGTAAAACAGGTTGTATTTGTTCATAGATTACGTATAGTTTTATCGGGTTAAGTAATTGAATATATTCGCCTATTTATATTATTATAAAAAACAATCATTGGGTGATCTTAACATAATTACAATGTAACTTTCACATCACTTTCTAATACCATTACTATTATAACAAATATGATCATCACCTAGCGTAGAAGTAAGAAAGAACAAACTAAAACATAATTAGGTCACACTAACTCCTTCTTAAGGACAGATTAGAGTGAACGAAACCGGTTATTAAGATTAAAAATTAGTTAATAAAAATAAAGCAATAGTTATTTATGTAACTAGGCAGCAAAATGGAATTTTACTGACGAGTGATTAGATTAGCCTCCGAGCCGAAGGCGAGGACAGGCTATGATAATTAACTGCCGAGGCGAAGCCGAGGCAGGTAATTTACCTATTTGACTGCTGAGGCGAAGCCGAGGCAGGCAATGAATAAACGAGGCAGAAATGTTTCCTTTGCTGCCTAGTTGCATACAATATTTTATCTACTTGCGGAAGAAAAATGAAGCCGCTAAAATGTTATCTTTATTAGTATAACATAGTTAATAACTATGTGTCATATTAATAAAGATAATAACATATGTATTAACTAAAATTAATGTTCAAATAAGAAACTTGGGAATAATAACAATAAGTGAAAAGCAAACTCAATCTATAACAACAAAATACAAAACACACGTTTATAACACACATAACTTCTGAATGAATAATGCACGCAATATTAAATATTTATTTGTATTTTTACTAAAAAAATTAATAAAAGTGTTAAAGATATTTTCTATTGTTTAAAAGAAAAGAAGTAACTAGGATACGTCAAGAAAAGTAGCTAGTCTAATCTAGAAAGACTTCAATAATAAAAATAATATGGATGTTCAATGTTTACATGACGCTACAGTTTAGTCAGTGACTCTACTATTTTTTTTAATTAAAGATCTACTAATCACTGAACTAATTTAACAGCATTAACAAATATAAACAAATTATTTTATTATTAAAACGTTTATTTTGTTATTAAATGTTATTTATTTAACTATAATATATAATGTTATAAGATAGAGATAACAGTATAAACTGTTCTTGTCAAAATAAGAGGTTATGACACGCAGAGGTAAACACTGTTACTTTCTCTGCCTAGGCAGGGAAATATTTCCCTGCCTAGGCAGAGAAAGTATTTTCCTGACTGTTTTAACTACTTTCCTGCCTGTTTTTAATATTTTAATGACAAATCAGGGAAATAGTACTTTCCAGCCTAAAAACAGTTAAGTAATGTTTAATTTTGCTGCCGCGAGTAGATAAAATAGTTTTGCTCTTTAAATTCTACTCTCAAAATAAAAGTAAGTACCGCAAAATATCGGTGGATTCAACAAATTCAATTTGTTGTACTTGATAGTCAAGAGCAATGGAAAACCTGTGTCGCCGTATAGTAGATACAAATCTTGGAAAATGTCTCATGTTTTAAAGAAAAAATAGTAGGCTTTTGCAAAAAGGTGCTTACGATAGCCAAAAGAGATCCCAAACTAAATGTTGTAAGCGAAAACAGAGCAAAACAAGCTATTGAGTTCGAAATCGCTTATTTAGAAATAGAAAGTGGAAGAATGGCTACAATTAAAAAAAAGTTGCTGGAGCATTGAAGAAGCAGGTCTTAGAACTTCCTCGGGACAAAGGAGGAAGAGATCAGCCTTGGTCCTAGGTGTTGGGTTTTGGATTCAAATTCCCTGTCTCCTCAGCGGTAGTGATTCCCACCTCCTTCCTATATCTTCACTATAACCTTTTCTTCTTCCGAATGTCCCCTCACTAGCTTCCTCTTCTTCCTTTAAGAAGTAAAGTTCCTTATTTATGCAAAAATTTAAGTTTAGCTAAATAGTGCAAGAGTTTTACTTGTGCGGTGTTACATCATCTGCCACCTGCCCCGCATCACCAAGTATTTTCTCTTTCTCTTGCTCAAAAAATAACTCTTGCCATATCTATTATTTGATTTATAATTTGTATGCCAAACGCAATTTTATAGCCCAGGCAAACTACATCTACTGCTTCAAAATGATATTTTCCCTTACCTCTCACACAAAGTTCAAACCTACCTCTCCCTTTACCCTCTCCCTCTACCCTCTCCTTCTACCCTCTCCCTCTACCCTCTCCCTCTACCCTCTCCCTTAATACTGTACACTAGGATAACCTGGTGGAGGCCGGAACGGAAAAAGTTTTGCTTCGGTTGAAGACGTTATTCAAGAAAGTGGAGTCGACGATTTTTTGTCGATGCCTTTTTGCTCCGCCTCGGAGGAAGAAAGTACAGATCCCGATCTAAAGTTCTATAAAGATCTTTTTTTATATCCCAAAAGCCACTGAGCAAAAAAAGGAGACATTTCGATTTTCCCATCTCACAAGATTTGGGCGCCCTGGGTAGTGCCATTTCTGCCCATTTCTAGACCAAGGTCTGAGAAAGTATTATTTTGAATTGTAGGCTAACTGTTAACTTATCCTATGCAATGCAAAACCCTCACTACCCTCTCCCTTAATTCTGTACACTAGGACAACCTGGTGGATGCCAACAGAAACATTTTGGCTTCGGTTGAAGACGTTATTCTAGAAAGTGGAGTCGACGATATTTTGTCGTTGCCATAATGTAAGTTGCACGATCCTACCAAGGCTAGAGACAAAACATTCTGGGAATATTTCAGCAAGTTCTCTCCATTCGCTGGCAGAAGAGGAAGGAGTGAGTAAGAACCAGTAAAACACGACATAGTTTCGAATATAATTGTCACCAAGACCGGCTCTCCTAAATATTTACACAATTGTCGTTGAAATTGTATTTCTTCCCTGGAAATCAAATTTACGGTTACATTAGACTTAAGCGCTTCGTTAAAAGAATTAGTTTTTATAAATCAATGGATATAGTGCAAATAAATATTCGTGCTCGACCTAAATTTAGTCGAAACTCATGTAACCGGTCGATATCTTTGGAAGATAGAATTATCACATTAATAAGTTGATTCGAGGTATTCAAGGGCAAAGAGCCGAGAAGAGAATTGGTTGCGAAGGAAGGAGGAGAGGAAATTTAACTCAAAATAAGGGGCTTGAAGCGCTGGAAAACGAAGCATCTGGCGTGGAGCCTGGGGGATATTGGCTTCTCTAGAGGGAGCAGAGCTTGACGTGGCCACAATATCGCCAGATGAATTTGTAGTTAGAAATTACTCTGGAACTGGCAGGGTTCAAACTCAGTTACCTATCGATTAAATTCAGTCTAGGCCACATCAGACATGTAGCTCTCTATTTGATAATGTAACATAATGTCAAAACCCAAATATTGTTATATTTCTCCTCCATTGAGTTATTTAGTTCCACCGCGAATTTGTGACACTCATGAAAACAAAAGATTAAAATAAATTTTCAAACCACAACTCCTTTTAAGGTTTAAAGAGTTTAATTAAAGAAAATACTTCGCCATTTGAAAGCCTGCTAAACTTGATCTGTTACAGATATTTTGTAATTCAATTAAATTAACTTTAGTTTTATTTTTTTCATAGAAACATCATACATCGATGTCAAAAACATATTATTCATATTTGTTTTATTTAATAACCGAATATTGTTTTTGTTATTTTTTGTTATATTATTTTTTTTTAAATATTTAATTAAATTAAAAACAAATCTGAAATATATTAAATCTTGTTGAAATTTTCATTTATTAATTATAATAAAAATTTAGGTAGTAAAATTTGATGAAAACCAGCATGATAACATTTGTATGCCACCTTTAATTAACTGATTAAATTGGAAGGTCAAAAGGTTTGAAGGTTAAAGGTCAAGTGTCTTAGGAATAGAATTAAGGGTGCTTCAGTGTTGAAGCAATGTAGGTAGTGATATCTATATAATACTGCTAAGCAACTTACTTTCAGTCAATGATAATACTGCTAAGCAACTTACTTTCATCCTCCTTTGTTCAATTATAATACTGCTAAGCAACTTACTTTCATTCAATGATAATACTGCTAAGCAACTTACTTTCATCCTCCTTTGTTCAATTATAATACTGCTAAGCAACTTACTTTCCTTCTCCTTCACTCAATGATAATACTGCTAAGCAACTTACTTTCCTTCACCTTCACTCAATGATAATACTGCTAAGCAACTTACTTACATCCTCCTTTATTCAATGATAATACTGCTAAGCAACTTACTTTCCTTCTCCTACACTCAATGATAATACTGCTAAGCAACTTACCTTTCTTCTCCTTCACTCAATTATAATACTGCTAAGCAACTTACTTTCCTTCTCCTTCACTCAATTATAATACTGCTAAGCAACTTACTTTCCTTCTCCTTCACTCAATTATAATACTGCTAAGCAACTTACTTACATCCTCCTTTATTCAATGATAATACTGCTAAGCAACTTACTTTCCTTCTCCTTCACTCAATTTTAATACGGCTAAGCAATTTACTTTCCTCCTCCTTCATTTAATTATAATACTGCTAAGCAACTTACTTCCCTCCTCCTTCATTTAATTATTATACTGCTGAGCTACTTACTTTCTTCATTCAATTATAAAAAATTGCCGCGAAGCATCGTCCAAAATACTTCGGTTAGCAGCTCTTTTAAATATATTATTATTGATTATCACATTTTTTTTTTGTTGGATTTATTCATATTTTTAATAAAAATGTTTATAATTCATAGTTTTATTATGTTTAATGCGAAAACATTTTCAGGTTGAAGTTGATCAATTTTAAAACTTGAATCTGATAAAAAGGATCTGCGCGTTGCTGCCGTTTTTATTATTAGTAATAAAGACTTTTTAGGATAAGCAAAATGTAATTGGGGAAAAATCAAAGGCATGTTTAAAGGAGCCAGCTGAATTGGGCCGTAAACAAACAGCCTCAAGAGGGAATTGCTGCTGAACTATGGTTCCTCATTTCAGAACTTTTTTTAGCTAAAAAAAAAAACCTATTTTGAAGACCTGATCCGAATGGTTTCACCGATAATAGTTAAACCAATCAATAAATTGGAGAGCTGCTGTACTCCTCTCAGTCTAAGACTAACGATTGCCAAAATATCCAATGTACTTTTATGTATCTTACATGCAAGTACTTGTTTCGAGTGATAAAAGAATCTATACCTGCAGCAGCGCCTAAAGACCCTCGGCTGCGCCTCAGGAGCTAATTAGAGTTATTCCCTCGGCTGCGCCTCGGAAATTAAAGAGTCTAATTCCCTCGGCTTCGCCTCGGGATTTAGGGACCATGGTTCCTTCGGCTTCGCCTCAAGATCCAACTTTTCCCCTCAGGGAATAATGGCTTACTTTACAATAGTAAGCTACAAATAGAAGCCGGCTGTCAAGCATTTCTTTTGCAGATCTGTAGCTTTTAATTTAACAATTAAAAGATTAACTTATTCAAAGAAGGTAAGCGGTTATCTCATTCTTTCTGTACTAACTTCCTATTTACTATTAAACTCCTTCTATAGACAACGATTAGCATTTACAAATTAAAAGATTAGCTCTGTTTTTACTTCCTCATATAAAGAGGAAGTAATGTGATGGCGCGAAAATTCGATTTTGAGATTTTTGGTGGATTTACACGTTTTGAGGTCCCCTGAGTCCAAAAAAGTGATTTTTAAAAAATGTCTGTCTGACGTCTGTTGTCTGTCGTTTGTGCAAACGCCTAGAGCCTAAACTACTCCATAAAATACCCGTTTTGAGGTCCCCTGAGTCTAAAAAAGTGGTTTTTAAAAAATATCTGTCCGTCGTCTGTCTATGCAGACGCCTGGAGCCAAAATTACTGGGCTGATTTTGACGAAATTTGGCATACATGTTCAGAAAAATCATATTCTGAGGCGAAATCGAGAAATAAATTTAGATCCAAATTTGAGGGTGCCTTGCCCCAAAAACTTTGAGAAAACTTGAAAAATATTATTTCTCGAAAACGGTTCCGACGATTTTGATTAAAAATCCTAAATTGTAATTGTAGTCTATTTAAATAGAAATCTAATGATATTATAACCGTTTTCCTAATAAAATTCTATTTACTAAGAAAATATAGCTTTAAAAGCGGACGGAAGAGGCAGGGTTCAATTCCTCACCGATGAGAAGTTATTTTTATGCTACATTTTGATAAAATGTTCAATAATAATTAAATTTACCTATGAAAACTCTAAAACTAATAAACATAAAACACTGGGCTAAGTAATAATGAACTCGTAAATGAGAAAGTTTTTCTGAGTTCTCTCGGACAGATATTTTACAGAATAATTGTCTCAAACAGAATTAAAAGAAAGAACTCTGACTGCTTCTTCAGAGAACTATTATTCTTTGTCTATTTAACGTTAACTTCCATCTTTACAGTTTTTCATTCTTTTTACAGCAGATTTGTTTTTAACTTGAACAAAATTAAATTCTATCAACTTTGTCTTTACAGTAGTCGAGGTCTTTACTGATTAAAATTATAACTCCTTCTTTACAGTATATCCAGCTTCAACAAAAAATAGACAGCTTCGAATAATTTTACACAGTATAATTTAAAAAAATCGGGTACAGGGTACCTCGGAACTTTTCCTCACTTCAGAGGCCACAATAGTGGCCTCTCATGCTGCGAAGCAGCATTGGACGTGGTCAGTACTTGGATGGGTGGCCGTTCTGAACAAACTGATTTATTATCATTCTTCAAAAAAAAAACCTTATTTTTAATACCTATATTTTATTTAATTATTTGAAGTTTGGCGGTATTTTGATAGATGTAAACAAACTTTGACGTCATCAAAATTATCGCACTAATAAATAATTATATTTGCTTATAACTTTTAAACTAGATAATGGAATTTCATCGGTTTTTTTTTTTTATATTTGTCCCTTAATTTTTTCCGGTTCCAACGATATGCTATATGTCAAAAACCTATTTATACTTTTAGTATTATTAACCTTCAAAGTTTAAAAATTCAAAAATTTATAACTTCAAAATGGCGGCCAAAATCAAAATGAAATTTAGTGGGCTTGTTTGTCAAACAGAGAGGTACATTAAAGCCAAATTTCAACTCGATCAGGACCATTTTCGATTTAAAACGATTTTTTTTAAATTTTTACTGACTCAGCAAACTGGGTTCAAGATGGCGGAAAAAGTTGATTTTCCGGGCGGCACAACTAAAGGTTAGGACTGATTTTTCTGCCAAGTTTCAACTCTCTAGGTTAAATACCTTGGGCGCAACGATGATAACACACACACACACATACATACATACATACGTCATGCTGAAAACCACTCAGGAGGTCTTAAAAACACCCAAAACTTCTTCTTTTACGTTATTCTTAGCTATAAAACAATTAAATAAACATTAATTTTCTAATTAAAATGTTGACTTATCTTTATAGTATATTGGTTTTTCATAATTAAAGGGAAGTACGCGGGCATTATCTGTTTGTTTACAGTTCTATTCACTATTACAGTGTCACTTGTCTTAAGAAAAGAAAAATCTAGTTTTTTATGACATCTTCATTTATTCGATAAAAGATAAAAGGATAAAGTTTTTAAATAATTTCAACAAGTTTTTAATATAATAAAACTTTATAAAACACTAAAAATTCAAATATAAAACTTCTTTTTTACAGAAACTTGATTGTTCTTTTAAAAAAGGTTATAGAGACGAATTTTTAAGAGTTTTATGGAGTTTTGTTAAACTTAATAAAACTATTTAACAACTTTATCCTTTTATAAAGCTGTTATAAGAAGCTAGTTGGGAAGATGAATTTTAGCTTTTAACTCCTTTCTTATAATTTTTAATCTTTAATCAAGAAGAGTTTTAGCTTATAATTATTAATCTTTAATCTATAGTCATAATAGAGCAGTTAAGTCTCTCATTATTAATCTCTCCATAGTTAGTTAAATAATAATATATTGGGGATTAAAAATGAGGATATATAATATTATACATATTATACAGCATACATTACATATGCATGCGCATGCGCAGCTGCTACAGCTCACGTTACTCACAGATACCAGGGCTGGACGCTACACGTATGCTAACTCAAACAAAATTGTCGAAAAGGAGGAAAATGGTCAGACATTTTTGCAACTACAGGGTGTTAAAAAAGAGTGCAAAATATTTCATTGTAATTGTATGGACCAAAATAGTCAGCCAATGAGTGTGGCACATAGCTTCCTCGCGTCCAATTACGAATTTTACAGATGTTATCCAAATTTCATAATAATCAAATGAGTACATTTGAAAATAGTGTGGCACATAGATTCCTCGTATCCTATCACGTACTTTATTTACTTTATGCTTTTACAAGCATTATTGTCTATTTTATTTAATTGTTTCCCCCTTTTTTAAAATGTCAAAATTGTTTTGATTTTTTATGATTTAAAGTATCAATTAAGCACTAGTTAAAGATCGCAGACGGTTGAAATTAATCTGGTGCACTCTGCGGTCTACTTTTGACAAACCATCCAAATTTCATAAAAATCAGTTGAGCACTTTTGAAGATATAGGTGTAAATAAATGTATGTTTGTGCGCATGTTGAAGAGAAAAATATGGGCACAGAAGGTTGAATCTTATATGAGGTCAACAATGGGCGAATTATGACCTACAACACAAATTTCATTAAAATTGGATGAGTAGTTTTTAAGATATGTTGGTTCGGAGACCTAAAATATTTTCGCCCTTCAGAACGATCACATAGCTTCCGTTACCTTTGGAGAGCTTGGAAGCAAAAGTGATTTTATAATAAATAATACAAATAAATAAAATCGATAAAAAATATGGACAAAAATCATTGTAAACATCGCGAATGATCTTTGCAAGCTCAATTAGTGGATAGTGTGTGGATGTGTCTTTCTGTTTTTCCAAGCATTTATATAACTTGCAATGTTTGTATGTATGTATTTATGTATGTATGTATGTATGTATGTATGTATGTATGTATGTATGTATGTATGTATGTATGTATGTATGTATGTATGTATGTATGTATGTATGTATGTATGTATGTATGTATGTATGTATGTATGTATGTATGTATGTATGTATGTATGTATGTATGTATGTATGTATGTATGTATGTATGTATGTATGTATGTATGTATGTATGTATGTATGAATGTATGTATGTTCGGGTCAAATCTTGCAACTGCATTTTGAAGCAGTTATCCTCAACCGATTGAATTGAAATTTTGCATGCACGTTTAGTTTGGATGACAATGCATGATTAGCTAAGTGAAGTCATTCTAAATCCAATATGGTGGGCAGTTCAAGATGGTGAACTAGTTATTTTTTAAGTACGCACATAATATGAGTATCAAATGAAAGGGGTAGCTAAGAAGAATACAAAAAGCTTGTTTTCTATAATATTTCTTTTTATAATGAACTTATTTAAGTAACTGTTATATTTATTTTTGCCAATACGGCTTTAATGCTTACTTTAAGTAGGGCATATGTAATATCAGATTAATGCTAATATAATACGGTAGTTTTTTAGCTTATCAAACTCATACGTTGATTATAAGAAAAGGGTAGTTATGGAGGATCAAAGATGTGACTATATTTTAAAACTATGTAATACAATGTTTGATATTAAAACTTGTAACTTGTGTTTATATAGAGCTACAGGACATTAGACACAGTGATTTACTCACTTTGAAAGGATTTCATGCTTTTTAAAAATAATCCTTAGTTTGCTGTTCAGGCTTAAATAGAAAAAATATATGATTATTTTTCTCGAAAGGCTTCATTTTTTTGTTGAAAATTTTAAAGTGCTGCAGCTACCGAACGAGGAAAAATCAAAGTATGTTCCATAGGATCTTTCTTTGTTCCATTTAGGGAGCCCTAACTACATTTTATGTGTTTATGGCACTCTGGCATCAGCTGTCATATAAATTACTTTATTTACTTTTTCATGTATTCTTTCTTTGTGTAGTTTTTAACTTCTGGAGTTTTGCTCTCCTATTTTTTTTAAACAAATTATTAACTTCTATTTGCCTTAAAAAAAAACTCTATTCTCTAACTACTAAACTAAACGCACTGATAATGGCAACATTAAATTAGTTGCCGAAACGTCGGCTACGTGAAGATTACTGGAATCTTTGATTTATTTCATGACCATGAACAATTTGTGCATTTATTAGCTCGTATATTTATAATTAGAAAATACCACTGCGTAAACAGTCAATATTTTTTCAAAAAACTACATTGAAAACAAAAAGGTCACATTAAAATTAAACCAAACACTGACCTATACTGAACATATAATGTTTTATCGAAAATAAATGCCATATTATTATTAAATTATTGTATGGGTTATTTAAAAAAATGAACGTATAATTATAATACTATTGATACTAATACAATTAGATTAAATATTGTGTTATTAAATATATTTATTTCACTTTTTCTATAAATAAAAATAGGATAAATCATATTTCAGTAAGTAAACAATTATTGATTTCGATGTCATCTATATAATTTTCTTTCTAATACAGATTATTCTAGGTCAAAAATAAATTTATTTTAGTATCTTTAGTAATTTCTCTCCTATATAGTATAATAATAAAATTATTTCTGGTTTTATTGCATATTTGTTACTTCTGATAAGTAAAATAAATAAATTTTAAAATTTTATTCGTTTATTACTGTACTTTATATTTACAATGCATATATATATATATATTAGGATAATATATATTATTAGTAGGAAAATAAAATATGAACATATCAGATTTGAATTGTGCCTACATCGTTAGTTGTAAATCTATATCTTATAGATTTATAATGTATACTTGTATTTTTATTGTGTATCTTTAATTGGACGAATAATAAGAAATGGAATGAAATTATAGAATTACTTGATATCAAAGTGTAAAAGGTCAAGTTCGGAAACACTTATTTCAGATCAATAAATGAGGTTCTTTTGGTAGCACTAAAATATATTTATATTATTGTTATTTAAATTGTACTAGTAATAAATTTTATTTAATTACATAACAATGATAAAAAGTGAGTTACTTATACAAAGAAATAAGGTAATTATTATGTTCTAGTTATAATTAAGGAGGAGGGTACGTGATAGTGGTTATGCAAGCGTGGTAATACATATCAGTATTGAAGGTTTAGCCTATGCTTACCTACGAAAGGGGCCGCGTTACGAGAGCCGGGACGGGCTAGTCACTGGAGGTTGATAAGGGGTAGGGCCGAACTTTCAATATTTTCTACATCGACCGGGTCTACGGCGCAGGCTTGTAGAACCCCCCTTGTAAAACCCAAAGCGAACTCAGTTCATGTGGGCTTTAGAGAACACGCCCCCTTCTTATCGCCTACATGTTCAGGCGCCCTTTTTAAAATAGTGGGCGTTTACATGTATAATATAAAAGTAGATATTTATAATTAATTTAATAAAGTACATTAGTATAACATTCAACGAATTCAAATTGTTTAAGATATCAAAGTAAGCAAGATGTAGAATAAATACAAAAAAATAAAAAGTAATTCATCAAAGAAAAATTAGGAGAACAGAGTGACGTTTAAATATATATGCGATAAGCATTTCGTGAAATATCACATTGAAAATTAAAATAAATAAAATATTTATTTTAATAGAAACAACATTATAATAATGGAAAAGTTTTATTTAGATTAATTAAGATTAGATAACAACGAAAACAATATAATAATTATTAAATTAACTATTCTTCCTTAATTTATTATCTGCTAATCTCTAATGAATATCGTATTGATTATTTAAATGTCCGTTTTAAATACTAATATTAATCAATTTTTTCGTGCAAGAATAAATTACTGTAATTAGATGAACACCAGAACACTATTATATATTTCATATCTAGGTCTTAACGTTAATAAAGATCTATATTATAAGACCTTGAAATAAAATTTATAAATGTATAGAATTAACATAAAAATAAAGGGTATTATACAAGTATGCCTAAAATGATAAGCACTTTTTTTTCTTTCCCAAAGTATAAAACCAAACATGCTGCAGGCTGCAGGCAAGTTAGGTTTTATACAATGCAAGAGTTGGTAAAATCATGTTTTAGAGGTGCCTCAAATAAGCACATTTTTACTTTCTCATATAAAGCGAAAGTATTGTGAAGGCGCGAAAATTCGATTTTGAGTTATTTATGGATTTACACGTTTTGAGGTCCCCTGAGTCCAAAAAAGTGGTTTCTAAAAAATGCCTGTCTGTCGTCTGTCGTCTGTGCAGACGCCTGGAGCCTAAACTACTAGGCCGATTTTGACGAAATTTGACATGCATGTTCAGAAAAATCATACCCCGAGGCGATATCGAGAAATGAGTTTTAGCTCCAAATTTAGGGGCACTACCCCCAAAAACTCTGAAGAAACGTGAAAAAAAATTATTTCTCGAAAACGGTTCCGACAAATTTTGATTAAAAAATTCTAAAATATAGTCCATTTAAATACGAATCCAACGATATAAGCCGTTTTCCCGGAAAAAATCTAGTTCCTGAGAAAAAAGCTTAAAACGCCCGGGTTCGATTTCCCGCCCAGGAGAAGTTATTTTTATGATAAATTTTAATGAAATGCTCAATAATAATTAAATTTACATACGAAAACAAATAAATGGAAAACACTGGGCTAAATAATTATGAACTCCTATATGAGAAAGTTTGTCTAAGTTGTCTCGGACCGATTTTTTTTTTCAAAACCTAAAGTAAAGGCTTTCTCGACACTTTTGAGAAAGTAAAAAAACAAAACTCCAGTCTGAGAAAACATTAAATCAAAAAAAAAATAATAATAAAAATACAAGTTGACATCTTGTGTCTTGAACATCTCAGTACTAAAATAATGAAATATAAATTAAATTTATTACTAATTGAAGAGGTTTTCTTAGGTGGACTTGTAGAGTAGAACTTATAAGAGTGAATAAATAAAGAAGTAAACAACTAACGGACTTTTATTCCAACCAACTCATTCACTCTTCTTATTAATGTATTACTTTAATATAAAGGAATGCTGAAATATCGATAGTTATGAATGTGACAGTTGACAGTTTTATTGATTATGTAATATCTATAAGAATGTTTAAGTAATTTTCTTTTTTTCAAGTTTTGTGTAAGATTTAGAGTAAAAAGGTCGATCTAATAAATAAGAATAAAGTGTGAAAATAAAGAGGGTTAACAATGAGTCAAGACGGCACAAATATAGAGGAATTTAAGTTAAAGCCGTTTGAACAGATCGTAGCAAAAGCCTACTTCGCTGTCGAATCCATTAAGTGCTATCATAGAAATACACCCGCAGAGTAAGTTGTTTTTTCTCTGTTTATCGAAAGTTACCATCAATATTCCCGGTAAATATGCACTTAAACACCCACATATGTGTAAGTGCATACTGTTTATAAACCAGGTAGAGTAGTAGTCCAACTCGAAGAAATTTCAAGGGCACTTACAATCCGAATTAGTCCCATATATAATTGTTTTACTTTTAAAATAACATCGTTTAATTAAACTCGTACAAATCTCCGTCGGCCATTATTATAAACAATAAACAATGATATCAGTGAATATCGAATAACAATGTACAATCGATGTATTTAGTGATGTTCACGTGATAAATCGATAGACACGAGAGGAAGTGTGTTCAAAAAATCATCAGTCTAATTTTAGCGGTATAGTCGGAGCTCTTCAAATTTAAACACCACATTTAATCTAATAATATACTTTCGCACAACCGAATACATACTTTTTTATATAAAGTGTGATATTCCTTCGTCCCAAAGCATATTGGACTGAATCTTTGTCTTATTTGGTAGTTAGACTAAGGTATACGTATAAACTCTCCCGTATATGTCCTTTGTCTAAATAACTATTACGACGAAGGGATATTTAGTCAAAATGTACATTGGGACAAAGTAATGTCACACTTTTTTATATGAAAGTGTGATATTCCTTTGTCCCGAAGCATATTGGACTGAATATCCCTTTGTCTTAATAGGTTGTTAAGTTGTTAGACAAAGGGATATAAACTCCACTTCATTTATTCCTTTGTCTAAATAACTACTACGATAAACATATATTCAGTCTAATGTACATTGGAACAAAGCAACATCACACTTTTGTTATAAAAGTGTGGTATTCCTTTGTCCCAAACCACATTTGACTTGGACTGATTATTCCTTTATTCCTTCATTATTCCTTCCCTTATTCCTTTCCTTTATTTTTTGATTATTTTTTATTTTTATTTTTCCTGATTTCCTTTTCTTAATTGTTAGTTAGACTAAGGGATATAAACTCTACTTTATTTATTCCTTTTTCTAAATAAGTATTACGACCAAGGGATATTTTTATGTTTAATAAACATTGGGACAAAGGAATATCTCACTTTTGTACACAAAACGTTATAACATCCAATTTCCCTAATAAATATTGTGTATGGGTAATAATCGATTATATCAATATATCCCTTAATATGTATTATAATCGACTGTAAAAATGTTTGGTAGAGCATGTGTTTTAAATAGTTTATTATGTGCTCGAATTAAAAAAACGAATTTATGTTTGCTTACATTACGGGTTTCAACATCGCGTAAACGAAATAATTTGGTTCATATTTCTTATTTCGTAAATGTATATGACTAATATGGTGTTTTATGTGTTAATTCAACCATTTTGAAGGTTTTTGGCTATGCCGAGTTAATTCCCCACCCTTAAAAACCCCCTAGTTCCCAAAATTTCCCGTACGTACGTGTGTGGATATTTTATAAGTATTTAAAAAAAAAACTATTTACTTAAGTGAAATAGTGCCAGTTTAAAAGTTGTCCAATTGTAAAAAGGAACATTTTAAAAAAAACCTTAAGTTAATCGGACTATTAGAAATAGGTTGTCATAATGAGTAAGTTATAAAAATTCTTAATAAAAATGACTAAATTAGTTTTGTAACATAGTTGTTTATTATTTTAACTTAGAAATTCTAGTGATGCGGTGCTTATAAAACTCGCGTAGAAAAAAACACTCTAAATCGGTCGTATTGGTTTTCAATATGGCTACCAGGAAAAATTGTGCTGAAATAAACTTACATCCTAAGTAGCACAACTGATCTAAAAGACATCCCTGGGATATCCTTGTGTCTTGATTTAATCCTGTTCATAATCGTTGGTCCAGGAGTTTTCCTATGGTTATCCCGTTCTGCGGATGTCTCATTGGGTCATCCTAAGGATGTCATATGGATATTCTTTTTGTCCTTCTTTCTTATGGATCTTTTTATATGGATTAGTCTGTTTGAGTGATATCCAGTTAAAGGTATACTATGGACGTCCAGTTGCGGGTCTCATGGGTATCCTGTTAGTTATAGTCCTCTTGGACTGCTAAATTGAACCTGATAAGATCTTCCTTACTCATTGTAACAACATTATCTATTTGGTAATAGTATTGTTTCGGATATATAGGTATAGACTTGTACGATTATGTACATTCTAAGTGGAAATTGAATCTGATATGATGGTATTTAACTATGTATTAAATAAATGCAGCTGAACGGAAATTACTCTTAGCCGAGTAGGTAGAGCGTCAGACTGACAAACTGGAAGTACCGGGTTCAAATTTCGCAGGGAGAACATACAATTTCTAGTACTAAAAGTAAAATCTTGGAATTGACATTGGACTCAAACTATGAGGATTTATACTGTAATTGCCTCGCCTGACGGCCCACTGACCAAGGCTGTACCGTTTTGTTACAAATGTTTATGTTGTATCTAATTTATTGGTTAAAAAAATAAACGATTATTATTATTACTGTAATTGCCTTAGCTGGATAATACATATGAATATTGTTACAATTCATTATTTTAAAAATTTACATTATCCATCCAGAATATATCCCAAAACTGTCTCTAATGTATAGGCTATGGAAGTCCCATGGACGTTAGAAGGGTGGACCTCGGGTAATCCATAAGACCTCCAGAAGGGAAAATTCTACCCTCCACAGGATGAGCCAATATGGACCAAGTGACTGGTCCTGTAGATATCCTAGAGACATAGTTTTGCTACTTAGGATAGTCTTAATTTAGTTAAAAAGAGTTTTAAAATGGTACGTGACATGCTATATAAGCATTAACTTTTTTCGCATAAAAAGACACACTCAAAAATATGGCCCTTTCGACCATATTTGTTTTCAAAATGCCGGCAAATAATGGAAATTTTGTAATAATAGTTACTTATTATTTTCCTACTCTTAAGGACCTTTAACACGATGTACAACATGTCATGTTTACTACAAACCTTTTGTTTAGTCGCACGCTATCTTAAAACTATTTAGTGTGGAATTTCCAAAAGAAATGTGTGATGTCGTGGGACACCTGTTAAGAACGAAGTTCCTTACGCTTTTCATTAAAAAATATAAATAATAAAATGATACTGCTAAGTATTCGATGCTAACTACTAACTACTTATATACATGGTGGAGTTAAAAAAAGACAAAATTAAAAGTTACTAGTATTTGTACTTAGCGGAGGCAAAATTAAAAGAAAAACACTTTTATCTACTTATAAAATCTTTGTGTCCAAAGGGGTAAAAAAACTCTTTTATAATTTGTTAGGTAATATTTCGTTCCTCCATTTGGAACATTTTCTAACCTTGTTGTCTAAGGAGTTAAAAATCATTAGAGAGTTAAATCGTCAATTTTTACATAGAATTAAAAAAATTAACAGAGGTGAGTCATGAGGAGTTGTCTATTTGACGCCTGATCAATTTTTTATCTACGATTGATACGAAATACAAACATTTTATCTCTGTTTAGATGCGTAGAAAGTGGTCATGGACACCCATCTGGGGCCCGCTCTTAGACGTCCGTTTTAGGGGCTTTTTCGGGGGCGTGTATCCTATTCACTTAAAAAAAAAAAAATATACATATTTTTTTTCCTTTTTACAAGACCTACAAAAATGGTCCTTTGCGTCGGACAGCTGCGGTCGACTGTATTCGAGTTATGCGGAAAAAACGTTTTTCCCCCCCCGAAAAACCGTTTTTTTTTAAAGGACCTTTTTTGTAGTTCTTGCAAAAAGGGAAAACATAGTTTTTTTTTTGTTTTTGTTTTTTAAAGTGAATAGGAAAAAAGATACACGCCCCCGAAAAAGCCCCTAAAACGGACGTCTAAGAGCGGGCCCCAGATGGGTGTCCATGACCATTCTCTTACTTAGAACAAACCGATTTCTTTCTAAGTAAATTTTTTAACTGAAATACAAATATTTTATAGGAATTGTAGCTCCGAGTAAAAAAACTCCTTTTCAAGTTTTAGGTAGTATTCATACTACGGAAAGTTTAAATTTTAATTTAAATCAAATTATAATTAGGGTCCGTAGGCAAAACTAAGGACCCCTATATTTTCCTGCGTGTGTCTGTCCGTCCGTCCTCTCGCGTGCTCTCACGGCTACACCTTTCGTCCGATCACTTTGAAATTTGGCATGTATGTGTCTTGTACCTGCCCACATATTTTAAAAATATAGCGACTTAAAAAAAATATTTTTCAAAACAATTAGGGTAAAAAAACTTAAGGGTTAAATATATATTTTTTTTTTTCGACACCGTGAGGGGTATCAAAGGAAAGGGTACGTCGAGCTGATTACAAAAATATATAATTCTTTGGTTATAACTTTGATAGGGCGAACGTAGGCGAGTTTGAAGCGGGTTTGAAACGTGTCCCCCCCCCCCCCCCCCCCCTCTATCTCGCTTATGTGAAGTGCAAAAAATCTGAAAAAATTCCTCAACATTCTTCGACCAAAAGTAAAGATACCACTTTTTGGAAATTTCGAAAAAAATATTATTTTTATACGTTTTTTTATAATTATGGTCTTTTCGATGTATTTATATGGTTGTAGTCAGGTTCAGTGGCAAAAAAATACTTTATCAGAGTGTGTTTTGAGAATATCAGACCCTTAGAATGGTTCAAAGTAAGCTTTTTAGCATTTTAAAAAAACACTGTTTATACACTTTACAGTTAAACACTATATAGTGTGGCCTACGGACCCTCGCTGTGTGCTGACTAGCACACACTTGACCTGTTTATTATTATTAACAATGGGAAAACAACAAAAAAAACTTAAATCGTAAAAAAAATAAATCTTAAATAATATTTAAAAATTGCTGACATTTTTCCTTGTTTAATTTAAACTTGTAGATGTCTAAAAGTGTATTTACGAGTATAGTAAGGATCTAGGTTCATAGTTGTTGTTTTTCTCTTTTAAGGTTTTGCCGATTTATATCATGGGAAATCTAGGTTAAACCTAATCCAATTTCTAGTTGGAAGGTTCATAACCGTCTTAAAATTCCCCCTGTAAACCTGGCTAGTCTGAAAATTACCTCATATAAAGTCCGCTCGAGAAGTAACCCCCTCTACTCTGCTATTCCTTTCTCTCGGTCATTGCATTGCTCGTTGCTTACTATGTATGGGGTAGATATGAAACGAGTGCTCCAGACCTCTAGTTATTCGTTTCCCTCCTTAAAATCTAGCATTGCAAAACAAAAAAAAACCACTTTTATACTTCTTAAACAATGTAGGTCAGTGCAACAAGTTAGATATCAAACTAACAACCAATATAAACCAAATCTAACAATGAAAAATCGGATAAAGGAATTTTAAATAGAACTTTTAAAAAGTATATATCCAACTCCAGACATGAAAAACTAGGTCAATGTGAAGTTGGTAAAATATGTCATCTTAAATAATTACTACGTTTCCTTGAGTTTTCAAAAAAAAAATTGAAAACTCAAAAAAAAAAACTGTTTTGGTTTCAAACCGAAAGTGTCTCCATAAGAAGTTTTCAAAACTGATTCACAGAAATTATGAAAATTAAAAACTCCCGCAGACTAGTTATAGGTAAGTCAGGTTATCATATCTCTGCTCATCATACCTACTGCGCGTCTACATACCTACTGCGTGTCATATCTCTGCTCATCATACCTACTGCGTGTCATATCTCTGCTCATCATACCTACTGCGCGCGTCTACATACCTACTGCGTGTCATATCTTTGCTCATCATACCTACTGCGCGTCTACATACCTACTGCGTGTCATATCTCTGATCATCATACCTACTGTGCGTCTACATACCTACTGCGTGTCATATCTCTGCTCATCATACCTACTGCGCGTCTTCATACCTACTGCGTGTCATATCTCTGCTCATCATACCTACTGCGTGTCATATCTCTGCTCATCATACCTACTGCGCGTCTACATACCTACTGCGTGTCATATTTCTGCTCATCATACCTAATGCGCGTGTCTACATTCTGTTTCCAATTCAATACCCGTTTCCATGCTATGTTTTTCAAAATAGTTCCAATACAAAACCAAAACTTTTTGAACTCAAGATGTTTTGAAATCACTGTTTCTATGGAGGTTTTGAAACCAAAACTGTTTTGAAACCCATGGAAAAGTAGTAAATGATTCAAAGAAACTGTACTCCAAATAAAATAAATTTTCATTAATTTAAAAGAATACGCTGAACTTGCTTGGCCTTAAAAAGGGTTAAAGCTACTTTTATTTGAAACATAGAAGTATAATTTTACGCGAAGAGACATTTCTTTGAATCTTTCATGATTTCAGTGATCACATGTCGACAAATAAAAAAATACCGAGGCAATCACTTTACGATCAAAGAACAATATAAAGTATATAATATACATCGATTTTCTATGGTACACGCAATGACAATCAGCAATATAACTGCCGGGAGACGAGCATATTTATAAGCAGCATAATTTCTTATACCATATGTTATTATGTTTTTGATGCAGGGTGTGTCGCAGCATGCTGATTTTAGATAAAACAGCTGCTGATCTTACAGCTAATCAAGAATACGAGATATCACTTCTACACAACTGGAGATTTCTTCTGTCAGTTTCCTTTAATCTTATTTAAATCGATAAAAGTAATAAAGTTAAAAAAAGAAGTCAATATAACGAAGGAATGAGCAATAAGCTGTTTACTAGTGAAAATGGGCGGATGGAGATCTCCTCAAGAGCAATTTTAAACTCAATAAGCCACTTAAGTTTCCACTAAAAGAGATTTAAAAAAATGTATATTCTTATAATAAAATTCTGATAAATAATATAGTTGGGTTACAAATCATCAGTTGGTGCTAAATGAGTGTAGGTGCGTCGACAGCGCGGGAAACTAATGAAGAATGAGGTGGCCAGCCAATGAGAACACAGGATTTTAAAATCTTGAGCTCTTATTGGCTCCCCACCCCATGTGTTTACTTTCCCACACTAGCAAACACTAAAACTCGTTTGGCACAAACTGAAGTTTGCATTTGACTTGCTGAAGTTCACGGGGTACATGGTACATCAATACATAATTCGACGGCTGTAGACCAGGGGAAAAGTCCTATGGTAAAAACTAAAACTACGCCCGACGGTGACGGTACTGACTATTAAAAGCGTTTAGTCAGTAGAAGTAGGAAGAGTGTAAATACCACTAAATCTCTATCAATACCACCCACGTTCAAATTTATTTAACAAACAAACTCTTTTTTTGTTGAGTGTTTATAGTGCATAATTAGAATAATAGTTATTTATGCACCTAGGGAGTAAAGTAAGCCATTATTCCCTGAGCGAAAAGTTGGTTCTTGAGGCGAAGCCGAAGGAACCATGGTCCCTAAATCCCGAGGCGAAGCCGAGGGAATAACTCTAATTAGCTCCCGAGGCACAGCCGAGGGAGATAATTATCGCGAGGGGAATAATGGCACTTTACTCTCGAGGTACATACAATATTTTATCTCCAGTAGAAAAAAGATTCACATTTTCGTCCATTGCACAGTTTTTATTTAATATTTTAATAAATAACAATAATTATTAGCACTTTTAATAGCAGATATAAGAGATTCAATATGAAAACCAAATAAGAATTGGAATTAAACTTAAATAGAAGGTTATTTAGATGCAGGTTATAATGTTGTAAACAAAGATCAAGGATCTTATAAAATACGGATTGAGCACTAGGCGCTAAAAGTGTCGCCAAGAACTTGGAAAATCTAGTAAGATCCGAGTAGGATCGATTACCTTCCCATATTATATTATATTTCTCTCTCCACAGCTCAGGACTCCATGTTCTCTAGTGGAGAGATAGCCTAATGTAGTATTAAATTGTTAAATCAGCAAAAAAGATAACTCGATGTAATGGAATATTATTATGTATTAATATGTTGTATTTTTTCTTATTCAATAAAGGTAAATTAAATCCAAAAAAAAAAAAAAAAAAAAAAAATATGATTGTACAATGTTTATAACTGTAGAAGATCAAGAAGAATGGAAAAAATTCTTAGAAATTCGATCAGGTTATGCTTTTTCTTCCTTGTTTGGATAACAGTCGGGAAGAAATTGGGCCTACCTATGCGCGCGCATAGTGGTAGTTTAATGTAGATTTTTTCCAAGTTCTTGGCGACACTTCTCAACCCAGGGGGTGTGCTTAGTGCTCACCCCCTGACAAAGATAAACATGGTCAAAAAAGCGCAGTGCCGCCAACCTGATTTCGACAACTTCATTATATTAGCCATACATTTTCTACTATTTATAAAATAATTAAGTTGAAATCTTTACTTTTTTGCCCTACTTTACTTTTTCGCCCTACTTTTACTTTTTCTCCCTACTTTTTGAGTTAGGGATGAAAAGACCTGTTTTAGTCCCTCTAAACTAATTCAAAATCATAACTTTTTTTCCCTACTGGAGATAAAATATATTAGGAATTCGCTTCTTACTCAGCCTTAAGCCTTGTCCACACTAGTAGACATGTGCGCGATTTTGGTCTCAGAGACATGTCTAGCGATTTGTCTATAGACATCGGCTGAGACAAACGGCGTCTACGGTCTCGTTGCTAGACCAAAATCGCATGTCTATGGTTTTCCATTCTAAATGGTAGACATGGTGCAACGTTAGGCATGTTGCACAACGTGTCTACAAGTGTGGACGCTAGACCTAGACCATAGACGGTCTCAGCAGATGTCTATAGACATGTTGCGAGACATTTCTGTAGACGGTCTATGAGACTGTCTACAGAAATGTCTCGCAACGTGTCTACTGGTGTGGACTAGGCTTTACAATGAATATAATAAAGGAGTCACTAAATAATCTGGTTGATCGTTACAGACTTTACCGCCGGAACGTTCATGATATCCGACGTTCTAGGGACATACCGATCAGAGTCAAATCACTTCTGGAAGACAAAGTTACAAGCAACGTCGCTGCAGTGGAATGGGTCAAGAGGAAATTCTGGCAAAGACATTACATAAACTTACTCAGGCATCAAAGAGACCAGGTGAGATCGTCCTCTAAACGGAATTAACTTGAGTCGCTTAGCAAGCTTCTAGTTCAGCTCCCCTGAAATAGTTATTTATGTAACTAGCCAGCAAAATGGAATTTTGCTGACAAGTTTTTTAAGTTTTAGTTCCGAGCCGAGGATATAGGCTAAACAAATTTACTGCTGAGGCAAAGCCGAGGCAGGAAATTTACTACTTTACTGACGAGGCGAAGCCGAGTCAGGAAAATTACATTTTGACTGACGAGGCGAAGCCGAGGCAGGAAAACGTCAATTACCTGCTGAGGTGTAACCGAAGCAGTTAATCTTTAAACGAGTCAGGAATGTTTCCTTTGCTGCATAGTTACATACAATATTTTATCTACTAACGCCAGAAAAAATACACTAAAGATTTTAGTACCTGATTTAGAGGGCAATAAACTTTCCTTGGGTGATTTTGCAATGTCAGGTGGCGTGTTATCAAACAAGTCTTCAACGTCTTGCACAACATTATCATCCATATTTTTATTTAAACTTCAAAAACCTAATTAACAAATTTATCAAAATAATAACAGAAAACTATTAAATTATCTTTTTTTGATAGACAAAAGCAATGAAAGTTGTAAAAATCGAAATGATGACTCCGAAGTTTGAGTAAGTGTAATTACTCGAAAGTTAAAATAAAACAAAGACAAAACAATCAGTGTTGCCACTTTTTTTATTAACAGCTGTTTTTTATCTCAAAAATAATAATATTAGTTTTATTATGATAATTTTTAAAGGTATTTTCAAAAAACATATAAATATTTAGCAGAATAATACGCTTAAATATACAAAAATGAACCATGTGGGAGAGTTCATAACCTGAGATGTAGTAACTTTTTCTTAAACTTTGGCAGCTTGTTTATTTTGCTGACACTTTGATATTTTGCTGTGTGTTTTTATGACTTGTCACAAAAGAATCAAGAAAAATGACATTTTGCAGATTGAAAACAGTACAACAATGCCTAATTTTGCTGCCGTGAGTAGATAAAATAAAATAACTCGTATTAGTGGCAGCTTCGCGGTATGATGTTACTGAACATGCATGCCAAATTTAGTCAAAACCGGCCCAGATAGTTTAGGCTCTAGGGGTCTGCACATACGGCAGACAGACATTTTTTAAAACCCACTTTTTTAGACTCAGGGGATCTCAAAACGTGTAAATCCATCAAAATATCATAATCGAATTTTCACGCCATCACAATATTTTCTCTTTATATGAGCAAGTAACAGTAACTACAGGGGACCAAAAATTAATACTTTACAAGTACACTAACTTGACATAAACATTGTCGCGCTTAAATAGATCAATGTGGTATTTATTTATAAATATATAACATATTATAGGGATTTACCATATACCTTAATTTTTATTTTTAAAAATTTAAGTTTCGAAACTAATTTATGTTAAATAAAATAAGTAAAATACTACCTAACCTACACCTACCTTAAAAATATTTAGGGGCCGTTCCGTAACCAGTGACAAATTTAATAGCTTTAACCAAGTCACTGTAACGTCTGTAATAGGTGACACAGTTGGAACCCTATTATTTTACCTATTACGTTAAATAACGCACATCTCTAGTAAAAAGCAATAAGAGACGCCGACTTCCACACATTAATTTCGATTTTCCTACGTTATTTTTCAAGAAAATAAACTAATACACATTTGATTACAGATACGACGTTCTATTGGAAAAGATTATCTTTACCACAAGGTAGTTCCTAAGGTACCAGTTACCGCCGTGAGTAGTAGAAAATCCATTAGATCTATGGATTTAAAAGCTGTTGCGAGCAAGAGTCAAATTCCACTCGGCTTCAACCAAGGATATCAGCTCCTTCTCAGGTGAAATCACTTACAAAATATATTAACAGTAAATATAATTATATCAATTATATGATAAGAGTAATGCATATATATATATATATATATCCCAAGTAGCACAACTGATCCAAAAGACATCCCAGGAATCCTTTTGTCCAGATTTTATCCTTTCCATGGTACCCTATGGTTATTCCATTTTGGATGCCTCATTGGGTCATCCTATGGATATTCTTTACGGGTGTCCACTTAAGGGTATCCTATGGACATCGAGTTGACAGTATCCTATTATGAATGTCCTTAAATAGGAATGCCCAGTTAGGGGTCCGATATGGAGTTGTAATTTCTAAAGCTTTTTGCTTATAAAAGAAAAAAAAGTTTACAGATTTAATTAGAATTGGATTTATTTTTGTTATCAAAGGATGGTGTTTCAGTGAAAGCTATAATGTATCAATCTGAAATATATTCAAATTCTTTATAAAAGTTATATATTTATGGCGTGAGGTTAAAATATTAATTTTGAGTTACACTAAATCGAAAATGATTCAGCCGAGTAGATAGAGCCGTCTGACTGACAACTGACAAACGGGAGTTACCGGGTACAAATCTCGCAGGGATGACATCATATTTCTAGAAATATAAAATCAATTCTAGAATTCACTCAGGAGTCAAACTGTAACTGCCGTAGCTGATAATACATATGAAAATTTTAAATACTCTTCGTGATTTTAAAAATTTACATTTTAAGCATCCAGAATATGCCCCAAAACTATCCAGTAGGATATGCTATGCAAGTCCCACGGACGTTAGAAGGTCATCGGGTCAGCCATAAGACCTCCAGAAGCAAAAATTCTTCCCTCCACTGGATGTGCCAATAGACCAAGTGATTGGTCCTGTGGATATTCTAGGGACAGTCTTGCTACTTGGGATTCCCAAAGTGTGCACTTTTACAGAACCTGGGGCGTTAAGAATTATTTACATATTGCATTGAACTGACAAGACTAACATAGTTTTAAATGTCCATCCAGGAACTCACAACTAATGGCTTTTGATTAAGCCATTATTTAAAAGAAAAACCCTTAATTTAAAAGGATATAATTAAAGGTTAGCCGATTTGTAAAATTGGCTTCCTTAAAACTAAAAGATTACCATCGATCCAACCTAAATATACCCATCTATCTTTTGAGGTGTCATTTAGTCCGCAGTTTAAAATGACAATTTAACCGTTACTATTGCCTTGCGAAGCTGAGCCCTTAACGTCGCCCATGAATAATTACAATAGTTTGAAGACATGGAATTGTTGAGTGTGGCATATCGACAGGGAACCAATATGTAAGTATAATTGCTAATAATTTCTCGACTGACTGATAATAATGTGAAGTGTAACAGTAACAGCCCGTGAAGGGCTTATAAGCGATTACATATACAGACATACATGTAATGGATCATGAGGCTGGAGAGTCGCCCCATCAAGTTCTAATCATTAGTACTATTCCATTCACTAATCGCTTAGCTGATTAAGTGATTAGTGGCTGTTCACACGGGTACTGGGATTTAGCAGTTAGTGATAAGTGTGTTTGAAAAAAAAAAAAAATTGAAAAAAGGCTGTTTGTTGAGCTGAGCGAAGCGAAGCTCTTAAACCACACTTTGCATTTGTTTGGACGCATACTCCTCCTCAACGGCTGAACCGATCCGCACAAAATTCGGCACGGTTGTAGTGACCAGCCATAGGAAGGTATAAATCTGAAATGGTCCAAATTGGTACGGGGTACGGAGTACAAAAGTTTCCTCCTGCACGGCTGAACCGATCCGCTCCAAATTCGGTACGGTCATAGTGACCAACCACAGGAAGGTACAAATCTGAAATGGTCCGAATTGGTACACAGGGGTACGGGGTACGAAGTACAAAAGTTTCCTCCTGAACGGCTGAACCGATCAGCTCCAAATTCGGCACGGTCATAATGACCAAACACAGGAAATATAAATCCTGAAATGGTCCAAATCAGTACACAGGGGTACGGGGTACTAAAGTTTCCTCCTGAACGGCTGAACTGATCCACACAAATACGGCACGGTCATAGTGACCAATCATAAAAAGGTATAAATCTGATATGGTCCAAATTGGTACCAGAGGTACAGGGTGCGGGGTACAAAAGTTAAAATAGTATATGACTTTAATAATGCTTGCCGTTGGAAAGCTCTTTAAGATTAGAGTTATTTTTGTTATGTCCTCTTTTGCCATATTTTTATTTAAGAGGGGGGTAAAATAGAAAAACAGGGGAAAAATGCTTTTTAATTAAAAATTATAAATATTACTATTTTTGATCTGATTTCAGCTGTTAGTAAATAAAAATGTTTATTGTTTAAGATAAATATGGACGCTCAGCTCAATATTGCAAGCAGACAACTGTATTGCACACCTAGTTTATAAAATCTTATCACTGACTTGTGACTAAGCACTAAACACCTCATGTTTACATTGGATGAGTTGAGTAGAGAGTGGAAAGATTTGTGGTGGGGGTAGCTACGCTGTCATTAGTAAATATCATTTAATCATTTCTATTCCCTCACACTTGCAAATATAGTAATACTAATCTCTTGTGCTACATGTTTACACGACACAGAGTTAGTGCGAGTGACTGTTACTAATCATTAGCATTAAGCTCGTGTAAACAATCGTCATATAGTCAGCGTTTGTAACCGGATAAACGCCATTTCATTTCACATAAGGAGCTGGCCATTTATACCACCAAGCTGGGGGAACACCCCCTTGCCGGACTCGAACCCCGAACTCCTGTGTGAGAAGCGTAGACGTTAGCTATGAGCTACTACGATCAAAGACTCATTCTCGATTAAAAACAACTTTTAACTATTGACAATAGACAGCGGGAACAAGGAAAAGAAGACAGAAACGTTTTGGTTCCTTGTTTAGTACGAAGAGTGCTAAGAAACGTCTACTTACCGAGCGGAATTATTACAGAGTTCCAAGCCAAAGTGTACAAGAACGACTTCAGGAAAATCAAAACAACAGCTATACTCGCTGCCTCATCGGTAAGCCACAGCTACTTACATTTAATCACCAACAAAAGATATTTATCTCCAGTAGGGGAAAAAATTATGATTTTTAATTAGTTTAGAGTTTAGAGGGACTAAAGTAAGTCTTTTCATCCCTGAACTCAAAAAGTAGAGAGAAAAAGTAAAAGTTGGGCGAAAAAGTAAAGTAGGGAGAAAAAGAAGGATTGCCAACTTAATTATAGAGGCCCGTGGTTCAAATCCCGGCGCTGGAGAGTATTTTTCTCTATCTGTTTCCCGTAGTTAATAATAATTATAACTTGATTTAAACTTAATTATTTTATAAATAGTAGAGAAATGAATGGCTAATGTAATGAAGTTGTTGAAATCAGGTTGGCGACACTGCTTTTTGACCTAGTTTATCATTGTTTATAACCTGCATCTAAATAACCTCTTATTTGAGTTTAATTGCAATTCTTATTTGTTTTTAATATTGATCTCTGATTCTTATATCTGCTATTAATAGTGCTAACAGTTATTGTTACCTATTAAAATAATAAATAAAAACTGTGCAATGGATGAAAGTGTGTATTTTCTCCCTGCTTGAGATAAAATATTGTATGTAACTCGTAAGTAAAGTGCTATTATTCCCCTCGCGATAATTATCTCCCTCGGCTGCGCCTTGGGATTTAGGAACCGTGGTTCCTTCGGCTTCACCTCAAGAACTTTTTAGCTCAGGGAATAATGGCTTACTTTCCTCCCTAGGTGCTTAAATAATTATTTAACTCTCCAATGTTTGCTTAGATTTTAACAAACCCTAAGCAAGAATCGATTAAATTTAGCGTAAACTGTCCGTATAACTGTTATTTTAAATGCATTCCCACCTCACACCTGGATGAGACTTATGTCATCCGCTTTCCGTCTCTTAGGCAGCTGTTGACAGGAAAGAACTTAGCTAAGATACGATATGTCTATGCTCTAGACTCTAGACACCGTGTGCGTGAGGTGAAATGGACAGTAGCATAGCATGCAAGGTAACAGCAAGCCCAAGTTCTCCAGCTCTAGCTTACAACCTTACCCACGCGCTTACCTAAACACGTCAATATCCTCTCCTCTCTTTTTTAAATTCATTATAATGATGCAGTGCATAAACTCTCGAAAAAAAATTGCATTTTGCTCTTATATACATCATATTTGTTTTCAATATGGCTGCCAGGAAACATATTTCGGGTAAAAGAGTAAAAACTTACATATATTATTAATCTAAATGAAACGAGCTTTATAACTACTTGTAAAATGCCTTACAAGCAAAACCTTTTTTAACACTCTCATGTTTTTTTGTTTTTTTTAAATGCAGTTAAAATATGAACTATTTGTAACAATAGTTACGCATTCTTTTCCTACTTTTCAAGACCTTTAAAACGATATATTCCATGTCATCCAGACTATAAACATTTTCTTTCGTCGTCATTTTGACAATTAAGTACATGTAAAGTTTTAAAAAACCATAAAGTTGGCACAAATAATGAGATGCACCTGTGTAACAAATTTCTTTCAAATTTTTACGCAGTTATCGTTAGACAAACTTTTCAAAGCCTAAGTCTCTTCAGGAGGAGGACTGAAGCCCCTTCAGAACATTCAAGTAGATATACAGACTTAGTTATAGAAGAAATTTCTATTTAATTATAGGAAATACTCGCGAGGAAAACGATCAAAGTTTTTGTTTTTTAATATTTATGCTTACAAAACACAAATAAGTCACGTTTAGTCTTATATTGACCATACACCCCCCCCCCCCCCCCCCCCTCACCCCTCTCGGTCACACGAACTTAAACGGTTTGGGTTAAGCCCCTCCCATAAAATAATGGTTTTTGCGCTACTCGTTGGTGTTTTGACTTTAGTTGGAGCGTTTGGAACTAATTTGTATTTTGATTTATTTCCAGATGGAAGGCATATTAGTGGTAAGTCACATTATAATTCCAGAACAGACTGGTGACATCAACTATGCCTGTGTAAAACCAAGCAAGGAACTTGACAACTACATCGAGTCTAATAATCTCATTCATATAGGATTAGCCTACGTGAGTTCATTACAAAATTATCCTTCTTTTATACAATAACAATAAACAGGTCAAGGGTCCGTAGGCAACCCTGTATAGTTTAAGTAGTACCCTATTGATGGTGTTTTTTTTATCCTATGGGTCTGATATTCTCAAAACACATAAAACAATCTTCTGATAAAGTATTTTTTTGCCACTGAACCGGACTACAACCCTATAAATACATCGAAAAGACCATAGTTATAAAAAAACGTATTTTATCAATAAAAAATAAAATAATATTTTTTTTAATATTAGCTAAAAAACGCAATAGTCTTTTCTCGTCTTTTAACGCTTGCGGACTCATTTGCTAACTCATTTTCAAAGAGTTCTGTCCTCAGCCATTTATCTCCTTAAGAAAACAGACTGGAAAAGATGTTATTCACGCAAGTGGTGGGTACATCCATTCGTGAGTCAAAGATTTTTAAAAGGTAAATTTCATACCCAACATCTCAATCTTAGGGAGCATCCAGATAAGTTTTTCCAACTTTTATAGGATGTCGATTTTTAAGTCTCCAGTTTGGAATAACCTCTCGACAAACTTTCTCCCATCGCGGGGGTCTTAAGGGTTTCGAGGATGTTCTACGAAACCCTAAAAAGCAATAAATGTAATGTGATTCCGAAAAAAAAAAAACAGCTGTTGTTTTGTGAAAATCCGTTCAAACTGACAGTTCTTTAATAATTAAATTGCATTGATCTTGTTGAAGTGAGCTCAAGTTATTCATAACTAGTTTCAACAAATGAAATAATAAAATTAACATGGTAACAAAAAAGTTAACGTACCTAAATAATTATGGTGAAATAGTTATTTATGTAACTAGGCAGCAAAATGGAATTTTTCAGACGAATGATTAAGTTAGCCTCCGAGCCGGAGGCGAAGTCAGACTATGTAAATTACCTGCCTCGGTAGATAATTTATTCAATTGACTGCCTCGGCAGGCAATATAGAATGCTTATTTACTTTGCTGCCTTGTTGCATACAATATTTTTCCTACTGGCGGCAGACATATATTTGCGATTTCCGGGGGTGTATTTTCAAATAGATCTTAGACATATTCCACCATATTCATGATTGTCGTAATAAATACAAGTATGTATTTAACTTATAAAATACTATTATTGCACTTATTTTTATTTTTTTTTCTTCCAAAAATTTTATTATGAATCTATTTTTACAAAGAAATACACAGCATAACCGTGAGGTTGTCTGCTGGAGAAGCGTTTTTACACACAAATAAAGTAAACATTGCAAAAAGCAAACTAGGAAACATAACAAACAATATCATTTCTAACATGTAATATAAAAAAGAATTAACTAACATAACATATATGAATAACAGACATTCAACCCGTAATTAATATAACATAAATAAACTATCAGTAATAACAAATCTCTAAATGTAGCATTCATTGGCATAATATTTCACTAAATAATACTAATAATTAACAAGGAACTTCGTTCCAATAATAGATAAATATTATAGTAATTATAAATTATAAATCCTAATAAATGATAATATTTCTTAAATCAATCCATACATTGTATTACGCCTACACGCATGCATTCATTCACACATACATGTAATTAACTTTTAAATTTTTTTTTTTTTTATGAGACTTAAGACCAACAAATTTAAGTTTGATTAAAATTGAAGAATAAATAAATAATATACCTGCAGAGAATACTATAGCATAACTGAACGTCTGAATCGTATAGCATCCCTAATATATTTGTTTAATAAGTCAAAGTCCTTTCCAATTAAATAAGGCAAAACTGATTGTGTTTCTAATAATTGCGTATTGAAATGTGTTATTCTCAGATGATGTAAAGCAGGACAGGATGCTAACAAGTGCTGAACTGTTTCTGGTTCTGATGCATCACATAGTGGACAATACACATCTCTCTCCTTGTACCACACTTATTGAACTTATTTAAATCTTACATCTTTTGATACTCGGTTCAACCAGAAAAGCAGATTGTTTGACCCCAGCCCACATACCAGACGTGTTTACAAATGATTTATTATTTAATTTCAGAGTGAAGTGAGGAACGAAGCAAATCTGAATTGGCGAGAGGCACACGAGTTGTGTGACCTAAGACTGAAGGTGCAGGAAGCATTCGCCATCGTAACGTCCAACACAAGAAAACAGTACTGAAAATACAACTTTTCTTATCTAATAGTCTATAACCAAGATGAGAGATTTGACTGAAGCATCATTATGATCTGTACCTCCTAATTTTAAATATTTTAATTTTTAATTTGGTAAAAGTTGTAAATAGTAAAGTAAAAGAAGAAGATAGAACAAAAGCTATGACAGTGACAGTAGAAAATAAATAATAGGAACCGGCAAAAATACTCAAGAAAATTGAAAGTAGAGAGGCCCTGCTCCATACAGCTTTTCCTACTATAGGTAGTGAGGAAAAGTAAAAAGGGGTTCTTAGTATTAGATGTATATTGAGCAATTAAGTAAATACTATTGTAAATGTTGTTTATATGTGTTTTAGAGTTAATTATTTATGGCTGACAGACGCTGGATTCCAAGCAATATCCGACTGCAAGGAAAAGGACGTCCACACTCACAACCTAGATCAACAAATATATCAGGTTTCAGCTATATATATTCAGATTAAACAGTACATTAATGTATTTCCATAGCTAATAAATAAATACACTCGAGTTCTACATGTTACGGTAGCTACCAGTTCCCTATGAATCGCTCACAACACTGGATGCATATTCAACAAGTTTAATTGATGCCATGTTTAATATTAATGCTTAATCAGTCACCAAGATCAAATAATTATCTTGAATACTAGCATTGTGTATTTTTTCTAATTGATCTTGAAACCTTTTTTTCGGGAGTTTTAAACTTTTCTCTATAGAATTGGGCCTTTTATAGGGGTAATTGGTAGTTTATTTTTTTTTTAATAATTAAATAAAACCTCTTTCTCTTTTTCCATGCTCTAGAAAAAAAAAAGTTTAAAGTAAAATTTTATTCAAATTAAATTTTATTTTTTCACCATAGAATCTATATCTGCTATCAAAAATATACACTCCAATTTTAAATTATAAAGTTGGGTGGCCTGGGGGCGAAATAGATGGTTGCCCCTAGTGTGTGAATGCATGAAAACAAACTTCCCTTCACATGCTAAGGATCCCCCAAGTTTCATTAATTTATCTCAAACCATTCAAAAGTTAAAAGGGGGGAGACAGGAGACTTTTGGACCACCCTGTATTAGAATAATGTTACATAATAAATCCAGATGTTGTGGAGGAGACATCATGACAGATTTAAAGGCCCTACACATGACCAAACTCCCCGACAATCCATGTCGTGTCAGGTGGTCGTGTCAGGTCATGTCCAGAGATGGCCCATCTCTGGACATGACCTGACACGACCACCCGACTCGACCAAACTACTCTCTTTGGCGGGATTTTGGTCGGGTCGGGTTGAAGAGTCAGCCGACAGCGCTACACACGACCAACTCGACAGGAAACAAGGGTGGGGAGCTCCCGAAGGGTCGGGTCCGGCAGTTTTAGTCTGCCAACAGGCCTTCACACGCTCCAACTGTCAGGACCAACCCCGTTCACCCTGACGGTCAGGTGGTCGTGTGTAGGGCCTTTTAGTTATGAACCCATTACAGGTATCATTCTCAAGGGAGTTGCTCACGTTGAGAGTCAGCCGACAGCGCTACACACGACCAACTCGACAGGAAACAAGGGTGGGGAGCTCCCGAAGGGTCGGGTCCGGCAGTTTTAGTCTGCCAACAAGCCTTCACACGCTCCAACTGTCAGGACCAACCCCGGTCGCCCTGACGGTCAGGTGGTCGTGTGTAGGGCCTTTTAGTTATGAACCCATTACAGGTATCATTCTCAAGGGAGTTGCTCACGTTGAGAGTCAGCTGCTAACCCCTTGAGCATCATGGGTTGAAACATCGGCTTCACAGATCCTTCATACTTACGACAAAAAAAAAAGTGAGGGGAGCCAATGAGAGCTCGAGATTTTAGCAGGTAGTAGGTCGGACCAACTAGACAAACAAAAATATCACTGGATAACCTTCAGATAACACCCTAGTGGTTTTATTTTTTCCCCCACATAGGTTGGCCAATCTGAGCTGTCAGATTTTCAAAGTATAATGGCATGAGTAGGGCTAGTGACACACTTCGCCACCTGGGTAGCGATGAGAATAGAATACAACCTGCCACACGAGGTGGCGCCACCCGCCAGGTGGCACTAAATGGCCGCCACCTACAGGTGGCGCCACCCGGTCAGCCCATTGTTTTCAATTGAGCCTGTCAGACGGTGCCACCCAATTCCCTGCCACTCAGCCCCCACTCCTTCAATCAAATATAGGGGAAATCAAATCAGGGGCTGACTGCATCCCTCATATAAGTGTGTTTACTGGTCAAACTGTTGTTCAATACTCTAAGCAATTCGTTGCAAGTTCCACGCGACATTTGGCAAAATTGAAAATCCAATTTTTAAAAATTGAAAAATTGTTACTGTCCTCTTTAATACGGGGGTACACTGTATGAAACAAACTAGTATTTTTTTGTCTGAAATTATTGGATGAACCCAAAAACGCCTTTTTCCCGTTCTTCTTTCACGAAAATAATGATTAGCAAGCACAGCTATCTCCTCTGGGTCCATTTTTCGACTGGTCGAAAAAAGTAAAAACTCGGGTGGCGCAAGACAGGTGGCGGAAGCAAGTGGCATCAACCAGGTGGCGCCACCTGGGTGGCGAAGTGTGTTACTACCCTAAAATGTGGTTTTCTTCAGAAGATCTGTATTTATTAGACCCTAGCTGCAGAAATGTACAATATAGAATAATGTTGCACTAAATGTAATTGATATTTTAACATCAATTTGTGATTTTATTTGTGAATTTGACAGGAGCCGGTTCACTTGGTGCACTCATATAACTACGACATTCAAGTTGTGGATTTCAGAAAACATAACAAACCAATCATTCAAAAACCAGTTCAACTAAATACAAGATTCAACAGATGTTTGAAGTAATACATAGAAATATATATTTAATATGTGATGAACAGCAACATCTCCAGATATTATTCATATTAAAATTCTCAATCATATTTTAAAAAAAAATATCCAGGAATTTAAAACTAACTTGCTAAAGTTGGATTTAGAGATCTCGACTACCTTATTTATTTTTTTTTAATAATTTATAATTAAATCAAATTTAATAAAAAATTCTATAAAATAAATAGTAACTTGCATTAAAACAAATAATCTACAAGTACAGTAGAAATCTTATTATTCATATCAATTGGGGATCAGGGTAATTCAGATATGTGGAAATTAGGATGATTGAATTTAGTCCAGAAATTAGGAAATAACGTGTAATTTATAGCAAAAAACAACTTTGATTTATAAAAATTTAATATGGTGGTCTTAAAATACAGCACTGAATTAAAAATGACAGTAAAAAGAAACAAGCTAAGTAATTTAAGTTAAATAATGCACATGTTCATTGTAACAATTCTGAACAACACAATATAATACTCTTCAATTTTCTCGAAAAAATTAATTCCAGTAATCAGAGATTCACTTGATTGGGGTTCAGATAATTAGAGTTCTACTAAATATACTATTAAATGAATGAATGAATTAAAAAATTATTTTTTTCCGTGGTAGGCTGAGAAATAGTAACTTTAGAGCCTAAAAAACATAGCTAAAATCCATTTTTTCATTACGTGGACTTAAAAAATCTTTTCATTACTCCTAGCTGTAAAGAAAAAATCTTTTACGTTGTGGTATCTGGCGATACTTACACATATATATATAGAATGTAAGTTAATTAAAATTAATAGTTTATGTAATCAAAGAAAAATGAGTTTAGTTAAAAGTAAGTAATATTTCATATTTAAATGTAATGTTTTAACATTGTTTTGGTGATGCTTTGCATAAACCAGTCATGTAGCGCTCAGGATGCAGGTTGATGGATTTGAGAAAACATAAATATTGCGCAACCTTACGTCGTTACCAAATTAATCTAATTAATATAATTTGATTGATTAATATTATTCAATTATAAAAA
Source organism: Gerris lacustris (assembly GCA_951217055.1). NCBI lineage: Eukaryota > Metazoa > Arthropoda > Insecta > Hemiptera > Gerridae > Gerris > Gerris lacustris. The sequence continues at coordinate 1,291,133 of OX578281.1, read as the reverse complement.
TGTAAAGGTCAATGTAATTCTTTCTAGCTCTGATCTTAAATAAAAAAGTTTTTATTGACGTAAAATTAATAAAAAATTATTTTGTAAATTTAATTAGAGAAAAGGTTAATCTAATTAGCATTGGATAGATAGTACAATGTAGAAATTACTTTAGAGGTAGGCAAGAGTGGGGAAGCCATTCGTATGCCAGTTCCTGAGAACGACGGATGTAGGCTACGGATCCGTCAGCGACGTAAAATGCTTTCTTTTTTTTTATTATAGCTTGAGCTATGTGAATAATGGCCGATGTGGTCAATTTTTAATGTAATTGAATTTTAACTTTCTGCTTCACCATAATTTGGAAGGCCATCTGTATTTTGACTAAATGGCCATAGCTGCCGTTCCAGCATTTCGATAACTACTTCAGAATCGTCATATTAAACGTCTCATGAATTCTTCATAAGAAATCTTCACCAAATTTCTTGATAATTATTTATCACTTTTATTTCTACATTTTAACTTAGAAAAAATTTAAGAGTCACTCTTTTTGGAGTTTAGACCTAACCTAAAAGGTTGATCAGTCAATTTTATATTTTCGCTTAACGATAAATTTATTAAACATGATGTTTAATATTATAGATTAATTAAAGTAATTAATTAATACACAAATTAATGTAAAAAAAAGGAAAATTTTAATAATTTTAATTTCAGTTTTCTCTATATAAAGAAAACGTGCATTTATGTGAGCACATTTTTTGGATAAGTGTTCAGTAAAGGATTAAACATCGACACTGTAATAAGTACATAGTTAATAAATTCTTTATTACATATATATATATTTTAACAAAATTGTAATATAAAAGGTTCTATTTATGAAATATTAATTTTAACTTGGATTGTTAAAATCTTAGCCAATAATCACATGAGTCAGCTAGACCATCTCTTATGAGTTTTGTTGTATTAAAAGCCTAATGCTCGCCAGATATCAGAAAGATGAAAGTAAATGTAACAATGTATTTTTGGTATTAATCCAAAATTATTTAAAAAAAAAAAAAAAAATTTAATTAAAATTTTTTTTGTAATAAAAGAAATTAATTTATTCTTGAAATTGTAGTGTACTTCTTTGGACCACTTAGCTGGTCGCCCTGTGTAAATTTATTTAGTTTTTAATAAATTTAAATTTTGATTTTTTTGAATTTAAATATTTGAGCTACCGGATTCCACATTTTGTCGCACGGACAGTAGACAGATTCCACAACGTCCTAGGAACTAAAAGATTTTTATTTTCCGGCGAGTAGTTGTCAAAACTTCCGTTAGTACCGCTGCAGTCTTTGTAGAAATGCTTCTAGTACGATTAAAATCCGCTAGATGTCAATGCGTTTTATTTATCTTTTCTTATAGTGTAACCTCTTTTTAAGGTTTCTTTTTTTAAGTCTTAAGTATGTACTAATATTTGTTATTATTATTATATTGATTAGTGATTAATATTTGATGTTTTTTCATTGACTGCTACCTCGGAAAAAATAGCATATGCTACGCGACTGTGAAGTGTTTTTTCTTTACCGCGGCAATATTTACTGTCTCGCTTCGCTCGACAGTAAATGTAATTGCCGCGGTAAAGAAAAAACTCACTTCTCAGCCTAGTAACATAATATACTATTTTTCAATATCTCAGAAACTAGATTTCTTCCAGGAAAACTATTTATATGGTTAAATAAATTCATATTCATTAGAATTTTTTAAACTAACCTTGATTATCCGAACCTCTGCTATCTGAACCCTCTATTATCCGAACTGGCTCTATTACCGGTGAGGTGGTAAGCTTCCTGAGAAAATAGCAATAAACGTGAATGGTGAGAGGCCAAGTTCGATTCCCTTCTAGGAAAAAGTTATTTTTATGGTAAATTTTGAAAAAAAAAATTATTAATAATAAAATCTAGCAACACTCATAACAACTGATATATGGAAAACACAGGACCAAGCAATTATATACTCATATATGAGAAAGTTAGTGTTTACTATATCGATTATTATATATCACATACATTTTTAAATTATACCCAACTTCTAAATCAGGAGATGCATTTAAATTAGAACATATTTTATAAAACTTTTTTTGAAAGTTACAATCTTATATCGAACAAATGTTAAAATTAGTTATTTACATTTATTTGTTTACACAAAATTTAAATGACTCTCAGATGAAAGTTTAGATTTGATAAAAAATATTTTCTACTATCTTTTATGAACAAATCAAGCTCGGGTATATTCTACCATTTCTTCCAAAAGCCTTTTCTAGAGAAGTCAAACTTACTGACTTTGTTAGTGTAAGCCTCTTCAAGTAAGATGAACTGTCTGTAGACGTCTCTCATACTTTGATCTATGAGCTTAGAGCATCTTTGCAACAACCAAAGGAAACTTGGTGCAAACGAAAATCTAGCAAACTCTTCAAACTCTTCTATAGTTATATCATTACTCGAGAAACACCCTGCTAATTTCCAGTAGTTATCGTGCGTTAAATATATAACCGGTTTTTTAAACTCTTCTGCATCCTGATTGAATATTTCGAATAAATCAATTCTGGAAGCGACGTTACCGTTTTGAGCAGGTAAGATAGTCATTTGATTTGCATCTGTTTTATTTAAAGAATCTTCAGAATTATAACTTTGTTCTGAAGATAATCTTACTTCATTTTTAATACGTTTTCGAGACTTTAAACGAGCTCTTTTTCTTTTTGAACGTGGTTTGTACTCCGGATCGTCTATATCCGATGTGAACAAACTATATTCATCGGAACTGTAATCCGATGAAGTGATGTCGCCAGTTAGAGAAACTGTGATGAGCTTTTTAAGATGTGAAGGTTTCATCTTTTCACTACGATGTTTCTTAATCCAGGTAAATTTCGTCGGAAGGTCACAGCTGATTTCACAGCCGTTGTCTTTCGCTAATTCATTCAGTCTGGAAAAAAAGATAATCGATATATAAAGTAACCAAATAAAAAAATAAAACATTTGTCTCCCGTTGTTAATAATAATTATAATTTGATTTAAATTAAAATTTAAACTTTCCGTAGCATGAATACTACCAAAAACTTATTGAATTTCTAAATGATTTTACTTGGTACAGGTACTAATTGGGTACTTTATAATTATAAGCGATATTTCTCAGTCTAGTTCTATTATCGCAAATGTAAATTCCTAAGACTTGTGGAAAAATTGAATGCTTAATTCGGGACTTGGTATCGTTAACAACAGAGGAAATTATTCTCCAGTATAGCTTAGTTGGTTAGAGCATCTGTATTGGAGATACAGAATGCCCGTGGTTCAAATCCTGGAGCATGAGTCTAATTTTCTCTGTCTGTCTCCCATTGTTAATAATAATTATAATTTGATTTAAATTAAAATTTAAACTTTCCGTAGTATGAATACTATCAAAAACTTAAAAATTGAATTTCAAATAAAAATATAGAACAAGGATAAGAACGAGTAGTACAATACAGTGTGGGTAAATTTTCACAAAAAATTATAAATTTGTTCACTTGGTTTGAGCTACTATAATCGCTGTGTCAACGGTACTCATTGTAATAATACTATATATACAGTGGTTTCTCTATGGACTATACAATAAGTCTTTCCTTATCAAATCCCTTGATCAATATTAAAATAAAATACATAAATATTGCAACAAGGTTGTAGAAAAGAACAGACACGAGGCTGGTTCAAATAGTGTGGCACATAGCTTCCTTGCATCCGACTGTTGGAAAAGTGGTCATGAGTGTAAAGCAATGTGATCCCACTGCAAATTCAAATTGTGGTTGTTTGAACCTATTTCCATTACCAGCAGAGTCACATATTTTTATTCAACATTTCAATGACATTTAAATGCCAGTGGGTTACATAGGCCAAACCATCCAAATTTCAACATAGGATGAGTACTTTAAAATATATAGATGTGAAAGAAAAAAAAACACAGAGGAAGCTACGGGGTCTAGAAGTTTAAATTAATGTGATCCACCATCCAAATTTCATTAAAATCAGAAAGTAGAAATTAAGATAATATGGTGATTTTCAAAACATGTTGACTAACAGACAGACAGACATAACACCAAAAATCTTCCCTGAGAAAGAAACCATTTTTTTTTTTCAGTTGACCCCTTATGTTTTTATTAGATTTCCTATTTTTTTTTTTTTTTTTAGATCTTTCAACACACAACATACAAAAAGAAAATAGAAACTCATGCCATGCATGAAAACCACTCATAAAACCCATGCAGCTGAAGAAAACAGACAATTAGAAAATGGCAGGTCAGTGTGGGAAACCTCCCTTATCACGTGACTATACATCAACATTAGATAAGGAGATGCACTGTGCAGCCTGTCAAAGTGCATCTACAATTTTTTGTGAAACAACAAAAAAAGTTGATATTTAGTGAGTGTCTAAGTGTATCTTAGTGAACCCCGACTTACGTAAATTTTGACTACTGTAATACTTCCCGGTCCCACCTATAATGTAATTCCGGGGTATTACTGTATCAGATTGATATTAAACAATGTTATATTAAATTAATTAATCAAATAAATTATAGTTAGCAACTAGGTGTGCAATGCAGTTGTCTGCTTGCTGAGGGTGCATTTTAATCTTAAACAATAAACATTTTTATTTATAAACACCTGAAATTTTATATTTTACACCTCTTAAATGAAAATATGACAAAAGTGACCCAGTGGCGTAACTATGGGGCCGCATTACGGGCGAGCCCCCGGTGCCAGGGGGGCCCCAAATTCAATGTACTAATGTAGATGGGGCCCCCTTTATAGGACATAAGAAAATCTAACTACCTTGGAAGCATACTTCAATACCATTGTCAGGGGGCCCTATTCAGTTCTTATCCACAATCCTTTTTTTTTGGCGAGGGACCCCCAAAAAGTTCTTGCAGGGGGGCTCCAATGCCCTAGCTACGCCACTGAAGTGACCATAGCAACAATAACTGTACTCTTATAGAGCTTTCCAACGACATGCATCATGAAGGGGATATACTATTTTAACTTTTTTACCACGTACCCTGTACCTCTGTGTACCAATTTGGACCATTTCAGGTTTATACCTTCCTGTGGTTGGTCACATTGACAGTGCTGAATTTGGTGTGGATTGGATCAGCCATTAAGGAGGAAACTTTTGTACCCTGTACCCCGTACCTCTGTGTACCGATTTGGACCATTTAAGATTTATACCTTCCTGTGGTTGGTCATCCAAAGAAATGCAATGTGTAGTATAATGTGGATTATACTTATAAGTAAAAATGTGGATAATTCAAGGCCTGAAGATGCCCTGGTATGGGTCAAGTATAGTCAATTTATGAATTAAAAAAAAACATTGTTTTTTCTTTTTTTTTACATTTTCCATCCCTAAAGATCTATAAAATAGGAAATCTAATAGAAACAAATTTTGTTCTCCAGAATAACCACAATGCTCCCAAACAAAAATTGCACAAAAATGTAAGTAATAGGTTTTCCTGGGAGCAAAACCCTAAATCAATTAAAACAAAGTTTTCATTGGATCTACTTTGAGTATTTTCTTATTTAACAAGACTGTTCTTTTATAAAATGTAAAATACAAGTAAAATTCAATTAAAATAAATTTACCTTTCAAGGTCAAAATAAACAGATATGGAGTACTTAGAAGATAAGTCTAGAATAGAAGTTAGTTTATATCGGATGCTGGGATGAACCAACGTAGCAGCGTGTTCTACAAGCGATACCGACGGGTTTAGCGATGGTTTAGGAGGCACGCTACCTTCCTCACACAGCGGCTCTAAGATCCTCTCTAGTGTATTAGCGACGCTTGATTTCACCTCTTTAGATGTAGCAACGTCCAGACATCAGTTGCAACGGTAAACAGTAAACAGCCACATAAAACAATACACATTAATCATATATTATGCTTTGCCAAATAATAATTATGTTAAGTCTTCAGGGCGGATTATTTGGTACACTTGTGGTGGACACATCTATTTGTCATAATGTATTGACACATGACAGATGAAATTTATACACACGTTTATTTTGTTACATTAATAAATATACTTGGATTTGTGTAGGCGTGGAAAATACTTGACTTTATTTGTGTATTATATACGTTAAGACCATCTCTCCAAAGTGGTGACCCGCGACTTGTGAGTTAGAACAATCGAACGAGCATTAAAAATTCTACCCTTGTAAGTTTTATTTTTTGACACCTTATAAAATTATTGACATTTTTTAAAAAAAAATTAAATTAAAAAAAATATATTTTTAAAAAACCTGAAAATGTTACCGCAACCAAACCCCGTTAATCCCCACGATACCTCTTCAAGTTTCTCTCAAAGCAATCAATCAGATGTAACGACGAACCAACCGTATTTAAATCGAGTATCTATCAAAATCCCACCCTTTTGGAAAACGAAGCCCCACCTTTGGTTTATTCAAATAGAATCCCAATTCAAAATTGCAGGCATTAAAGAAGACGAAACTAAATTCCACCATATCGTAGGAGCTCTGGAAATGGACATTTTAGACCATGTTTCGGACATTGTAGCCTCCCCTCCTCGAGATGGAGCATACGAAGCACTAAAAAAGCGCATTGTTAATTCTTTCGCCGAGTCGGAAGAAAAAAAGATTCGCCAACTGTTGACGAGCATAGAACTTGGTGATGATAAACCAAGCCTACTACTAAGACGTATGCGAGAGCTTGCTGGTTCTAAAGCAACTGACCAATTTTTACGTTCACTCTGGTTGCAAAGATTACCTTCTCAAACTCAAGCGATTCTTTCTGTAAGTGATGATGAGACCGACCTTTCAAAAATTGCCGTACTCGCAGACAAAATAACAGAAGTTACTGGTAGTCAGGTGTGCACTGTCAACCATGCATCTAACAATGCACCTTCAACATCAAGAGATCCAACACCAATGCAATCGGAAGTATCTGCATTAACTAAACAAGTAAATGAACTTGCGGCAATCGTGCGTGGCCGTTACAATCCAAGATTTCGAAGTACTTCTCGCTATCGATGTAACTCCCGACGAAGATCAGCTTCAAGGAAAAGTACCAATGACGAGTCAGATATATGCTGGTACCATCAAGAGTATGGAAAGGATGCTCGCAAATGCAGAAAACCTTGTACAATGGCCAATAAGAACAATGAAGCAAAAAACTAACAAGCCCTGCACTCGCGGCGGTGCAGCAGGGTGAACATAAATCGAGCCGCCTATGGATTACCGATAAGAGTATGGGCTGGAAATATTTAATCGACACGGGCGCTGACCTTTCAGTGTTACCAGCCAACCGCCTTCGTAGAAGAGTACCTGATCCATCCTTCAGAATATTTGCAGCCAATGGAACTGGAATTCGGACTTATGGGGAACATCGTGTTATGGTCGACCTTGGACTCCGTCGAAAGTATACTTGGAGCTTCCTCGTAGCAGATGTTACCACGCCGATTCTTGGTGCAGACTTCCTCACACAACATAACATCATCATCGATCTAAGAGGAAAACAATTAAGAGATGGTTTGACGAACACCAGAACTCCAGTATCAATATCCAATGAGAAAGCAGTTGTGATAAGAGCTGTGCAGGAAGAAAGTATATACTATCAATTACTTCGAACATCTTTTCCGCAAATTATGAAAGATTTTCTTCCCACCGAAATTAAGCATTCAACAACTCACCGTATAATCACTTCAGGTCAACCAGTTTACGCAAAGGCTCGTAGACTTTGTCCGAAGAAACTGAAAGACGCAAAAGCCGAATTCGAGTCCATGCTCGCTCAAGGTATCTGCCGTCCATCAAGCAGTAATTGGGCTAGCGCATTACATATGGTGCCTAAAAAGAACAATACCTGGCGTCCCTGTGGTGATTATAGGGCGCTTAATGCAGTCACAACTCCCGATCGATACCCATTGCCTCATATTCACGACTTAACTCAAGGTTTAGACGGTAAGAAAATTTTTTCATCATTAGATCTGACTAAGGCTTATCACCAAATTCCAGTTGAACCTGATGACATTCCAAAAACTGCAGTCATCACACCATTTGGACTTTTTGAGTTTGTCCGAATGCCCTTTGGCCTTCGCAACGCTGGCCAGACGATGCAAAGGTTCATAAACAATGTCTTGCGAGGTTTAGATTTTGTGTATGTTTACATAGATGACGTTCTTATCGCCTCGACTTCGGAAGAAGAACATCTCATCCACGTCAGACAAGTTTTCCAACGACTCTCGGAATACGGCATCGCTTTAAATGCATCAAAATGTACCTTTGGAAAAACATCTATTTGCTTCCTTGGACATGAGATATCGTCAGAAGGTTTAAAGCCACTATCAGATAGAATCAAAGCAATTCAAGACTTCAAGCAACCCGAAACCGTGCAGGAGGTTCGGCGTTTCCTAGCACTGGTAAATTACCATCACAGATTCATTCCAAACATATCAGGATTGCAAGCACCTTTGACTGATTTAATAAAAGGGTCAAAGAAAAAGAAAGACAACACAAAAGTTAAATGGTCGGAAGCTGCTGAAGAAGCATTTATAGTTTGCAAGAAAGCTTTAGGTGACGTTACAACACTAGCTTTTCCGAAACCAGATGGTCAATTATACCTCTCGACTGATGCTTCAGACACTGCCATCGGCGCGGCACTACATCAAATTGAAGAAACAGGTCCTAGACCTCTTGGATTTTTTTCAGGAAAGCTCACCGATACGCAAAAACGATACAGCACGTATGACAGGGAATTGCTCGCTGTATACTCTGGCGTCAAGTACTTTCGGCATATGCTAGAAGGGCGTGACTTCAGAATATACACCGATCACAAGCCACTGACGTTTGCATTTCGACAGAAACTCGACAAGTGTTCTCCACGTCAACTGAGACACCTAGACTTTATAGCTCAGTTTTCAACTGATATACAATATGTAGCTGGTCCAGAGAACATCGTAGCTGACGCATTGTCTAGAATCAACGCCATCAATGTACCTTCGACCATAGATTACGAGCAGATCGCAGAGAGTCAGGTAGACGACGATCTCAAGATGTTGTTAGAGGGAAAGTCATCTCTAAAACTTCATCTGACTAACCTGCCTAATATTTCGAAACCTCTCTATCGTGCTCTTGACAAGGATAAGATCAGACCCTACATCCCTCGTTCACACAGAAAAAACGTATTCTCTACAATCCATAACCTTTCACATCCAGGTCGGAAAACAACTTCAAAACTTGTAAGACAGCGTTTTATCTGGCCAGGAATGGACAAGGATTGTGCAGATTGGGTTAAAACGTGTGAAGCCTGTCAGAAAGCTAAAATACATCGTCACACCAAATCTCCAATCGCAGATTTTCCACAGGATACCGAACGTTTTAACATAGTCCATATAGATTTAGTTGGTCCTTTGCCACAACGTAACGGTTTTCGATACCTACTCACCTGCATAGATCGATACACGAAATGGGCTGAAGTCATACCGCTTACGGAAATCACGGCTGAAGCAGTAGCAAAAGCTTTCTTTGGTAACTGGGTTGCGAGATTCGGAGTTCCATCAACCGTCATAAGTGATCAGGGAAAGCAGTTTGAGTCAAAACTTTTCCAAGATTTAGCAAAATTGATTGGCGCGCGAAAAACAAGAACAACGGCCTACCATCCCGAAGCTAATGGCATGGTGGAACGTATGCATCGACAGCTAAAGACAGCACTCAAATGTCAGGAAAACAGCAACTGGCTAGAAACCCTACCATCAGTATTGCTAGGCATGCGAGCAGCCGTGAAGGAAGATTTACAAGCCAGTCCTGCAGAGCTGGTATACGGACGAGCACTGAAACTACCTGGCGAGCTTATCGTTGCTTCAAAGCAAAATTATCAACCACAACATGAATTCGTTGAACGCTTACGCTCAGCCATGGGAAATCTACGACCTATTTCAGCTTCAAGGCATACTAAAAGAAAAGTCTTCATTCATCCCGATTTGAAAGAAACTTCTCATGTCTTCCTAAGAGACGACAGCGTTCGAAAACCGCTAGATACACCATACACCGGTCCCCACAAGGTGTTGAAGAAGGGACAAAAAACATTTTCGATTTTAGTAAATGGTAAAGAAAAAATTGTCTCTATAGACAGAATAAAACCTGCATATGTTTTAGCAGAAGGTGAAGAACAGTCTACCCCTTCAAGGACAAGAAAAGTAACATTTTCTTAAAGGGGAGGGGGAGTACTGTGGTGGACACATCTATTTGTCATAATGTATTGACACATGACAGATGAAATTTATACACACGTTTATTTTGTTACATTAATAAATATACTTGGATTTGTGTAGGCGTGGAAAATACTTGACTTTATTTGTGTATTATATACGTTAAGACCATCTCTCCAAACACTCTTTTCATATTTTAGAAAAAGAGATATTTTATTATTTTATTAGAATATATCCAAACCTCATTATGTAGTCATGATGCATTTAAAACAAAAAATCATATAATGGCTAAAATAGTAATCTTTACTAAGAATGGTCATTTCACAACTGAATCAGGAAATACGGCTGATGTGAGTTATAGAGCTCTAGCAAGTGACCAGTAGAGACCAGAGAGATCACTAGACTACCTTATTAATCACCCCTCAAGCCTCAGATTAAAACAATATACAGTAGAACCTCGCTTACACGACCCTCAATAACACTACAATCTCAATTGCAAGTGCAATTTTCAAATCCCCTTGAGATTGCCATAACACATAATGTTAAATTAACCTCTATAAAGTGACTATTATTATAATAACATGGATTTTTTTTCCAATTCACAACGTAACTCAGAACCTCTATAACAAAGTGGTTTTGAGAAGTCAAACTCTATAACGCGACTCTATACAGAAATGGGTCGACCTTGAACAAGTCTAGACTTGAAAACCCCGCCCGTTAACCTAGACCTAGGCTGCTTATAGCTAAACAATGAATACTAAGATAAAGCTATAAGGTTTTGACAGGTCTGAGTCTGCTCAGCCTGTTCCATCACAGATTATTATTTAAATACTAAAGTAAAGTGAAAAAATAAAAATAAAACATAGAAAATAATAAAACTTCATTATTACACCCTATTGCATAAAACTTACAAGAAGTGAGTAAAATATTTTATTAAAAGGATTAGAACCACAAATTATTAAATTAAAGTAGTAATAATTATTAACTTGTTAAATAATTAATTAATTAAATGAATTAATTTTTCTTTAATTATTATTGTTGTTAAGTTCCACTGCAACAAAGGAAAAAAACAGCTAACCAGTTATAGAGGAGAGCACACATTCACTATTAGCACACCTCCAAATAGCAATTAGCCTAGCACCATAGTCTGTCAACCTATGTCAAATTTCCTATTCATTTGATAATACATAATTATATATAATATGTATATATATTTAATAAAAATTAGAGACCATAATATTTAAGTCTAGGGTTTTTGTTGAAACTGATTTTCCTAACAATAAAAATAAATATAATAATTTGACATCAAAAATAAACTAAACCCCCAAATTACTCTTATTTCCCAAATGAAGGAGTTTACTTAGATACTTCAAAATGGTTTATCATTTTAAAATAATTCATTATTCATTATTATTTCATCATTTTTTAATAATTGTATCATTACTATTGTATAAATAATTATTTTTTACTTCAAAATAAGTAATTACTTTAATCTCATATGAACAATAAATAGCATGATATTTATTGCTAAAAAAAAAGCATTTAATTTTAATAACAATTAATATAATTTCATACCTTTATCTCTGGTTACAATTTGTTTTTTTGGTGCCATCGACCATTGACCAAGAAAAGCAGGAATTGTTCCAGGTAAATCAACTCCAGGATGCCACAGTTCTCGACTAGGAATGTGATATTTTGAAATGACTGCATCTCGAAATTCAATTGATTCGGTCCACTTAGACCAAGAAAATAGTCTTTTCTCTTTGCTCAAATTTGCATCTAGACCTCTGCAACAAAATAAATTAAACATTATTATTACTTTTTTTAAAAAAAAGAAAAACACTTCAACATATGATGAGAAGCAAGAAGTATGTTTTATTTGCAGTTGTAGTAAAAAGTTAACACATTATCATTGTTCCTTTAATGTAGGTAAGGAACTAGAGAATTGGTTGGTGTCTGCTAAAGATTTTTGGGAAGGTGTATGACCTTGATTATGGTTTGAAAACCGTTCTTGGCCCAACGCCTTGCATAGATGTTTTCTTATTTCCAGGAGTCCTTGTTGAGTATTCTCATACTTCTGGAAACAAGGCAGTTAATAGTAACCATTTACGGATGATGGTGGGAATCCTCCTTTAAATATCTGCCAGTAGGGTTGGCTTCCTGAAATCTATTGTTCAATTGAGTTTCTTGAACAATAATTCAAGAGACCAGTGAAATAGAAAAGACGCTGGAAAATTATAACTGGAAAGATGGTTTTCAGGTTATCCAAAACTTGGAAACCGGATATTTCCACCTTGACCACAGGTAAAACCAAGGATCCTGCACCAAAAATGTCAGCTTTTTATTTATTTAAAAAAAAAAAAAAAAAACAATCATAGAAGATATTGTCACACCCGCTAAAAAATGATAATGATGAGGATACTTAAAAGAGAAAGAAACAAAGTAAATCTAACTTGTTAATGATAAGAGCAGTATTTGAGTTTGTTATCTCAGTTTGTCCGTCCAAAGAGAAAACACATTTCAGAATGAAGATAATAAAGGCAACAGCTCGACCCTCGTAATTAACTGATGGGGAAAGTTTCAGTTTCGGCCTCGCCATCGAGTATAACCTCCTCACTATGTCCATTATGTCATCTGTAACAAAAACATCAAGTAGAATACAAAACAATATCTGGTTGGACTAGCCTATATGGGGCATCATGGATAGAAATTAAAAAACTAACAAATATAATGCTTACATAATTAAAGTGTTTCTTGTATATTGATATAAATTGCATTATTTATGTATTCTTTTTCATTTCATACTCTCTTGAAAAACCAGATACGCTACATTGAAGCCCAGGTAGTCTACAACAGATACATACGCCCAATATTCCCCAAAATCGACCTGTATAAAGGTGTATCTGAAAATAGAGGACTGAAGATGGAAATTGTATTAAGAGAAAACTTATAAAATGAAGAAGAATCCATAATTGGTGCATTTTTTTATCAATACATAGAAAAGACTTTAATTTTATATGTGCCAGTTTTTTTCATTTCTATACATGATGCCCCGTATAGGCTAGTTCAACCTGGACAAATTCTGAGTCCTCTTTCCCTGGAATCAAGCTGGGGGTTAAGAGTTCAACATACAGAACTGACCAAGGCACCCTCCCCTATATGAGAAAGATAGTCTGTCTTAGACTGATTAGTACGTCTTGAAAAGGGGTTAAAAAAAAAATTATTTAAAATTGTTGTGACACTGATAAATGATAAGGCTGAAAATCTAATCAGCTAATCATTCAAGAAAGTATGTTCAGTTGCAAAAAAATAAATTTAATTTGAAAGATGGTTCTTGTATTATTATGCTAATGTGAGGAGTATGTGTAAACAAAAACAAAAACAAAAACATAAATTGTTCTTAAAATAACTAAAAAAACTAAACTAACCGGTTAAAATAGAGACTAAACTGGCTTCAACCATCTTTGAAGATCCGATGTGCTTTTGTGGTTTTTAACATAAAGAGATAACATTGGTTTTATCTCCAGTAGGGAGACAAAGTTATGATTTTGAATAAGTTTAGAGGGACTAAAGTAAGTCTTTTCTTCCCTGAGCTCAAAAGTAGGGAGAAAAAGTAAAAGTAGGGAGAAAAAGAAGGATTCCCAACTAAATTATTTTATAAATAGTATAGAATGAATGGCTAATGTAATAAAGTTGTTGAAATCAGGTTGGCAACACTGCTAATTCGACCTTGTTTATAACCTGCATCTAAATAACCTTTAATTTGAGTTTAATTCCAATTCTTATTTGTTTTTAATATTGAATCTCTTATATCTGCTATTACAAGTGCTAACAATTATTGTTATTTATTAAAATAATAAATAAACTGTGCAATGGATGAAAATGTGTATATTATCCCTACTGGAGATAAAATATTGTACGTACCTCGGGAGTTAAGTACCATTATTCCCCTCGCAATAACTATCTCCCTCAGCTGGGCCTCAGGAGGTAATTAGCGTTATTCCCTCGGCTTCGGCTCGGGATTAAGGAACCATGGTTTCTTTGGCTTCACCTCAAGAACCAACTTTTTCACTCAGGGAATAATGGCTTACTTTACTCCCTAGGTGCATAAATAACTATTAGTGATTAACTTGATGATGTTTGTAAAATATTTTAGGGATTTGATTGGAAAAAAATAATTGATTATTGGTGATAAAGATACACATCATTCGACCAGTAACTATATTTCAATGGTATATTTATAGTATTTACTCAGGGAAACTGAGCATCGCCGGTGATCTGAATATGAAAAATATAGAATCCCATATTATTATCAAAATTATATAAAAGAAATCCAAGGCTTTCTAAATACTATGTACAAGTGAAACATAAAATAATAGAATTTCTCTAACATGTTAAAACTATAATTTTTTTTATCTTGTTTTACGTCCCGTTGAGAATAAAAGTCTTGATTGAGAATGAAAAGTTGTGATTGAGGTCTTAAATATAAAATATCAATACTTTACAGAATGTCTTGGAACCCTATTATTTTTATTTTTTTAATTTCTTTATTCCTCAATAATTTTATTCTACACTAATTATGGCACTTCTTTAGACTATTACTCCCCTTAAAAAACAGAAGTGGGATATTCCTTTGTCTCAAAGTACATTGGATAAAACATCCCTTTGTGTTAATAGTTATTTAGTCAAAGACATTTATACAGTAGAACCTCGCTTACACGACCCTCAATAACACGACAACCTCAATTACAAGTGCAATTTTCAAATCCCCTTGAGATTGCCATAACACATAATGTTAAATTAATCTCTATAACACGACTATTATTATCCAAACAACCTCTATAACACGGATTTTTACCAACTCACAACGTAACTCAGAACCTCTATAACAGGTCATATTGAGAAGTCAACCTCTATAACGCGACTCTATACAGGAATGGGTCGACCTTGAACAAGTCTAGACCTGAAAACCCCGCCCATTAATCTCGATAACACGACTGATAGCCAAATTAACCTTGATAACACGACCCTCAACAAAAAGAGCACCTCGATAACAAGACTGATTCCCTGATTCCCTTGAGACACTTCTTATCGAGGTTCTACTGTATTATAAAAAATCACAGGGGAGTAACAATCTAAAGAAGTACCCTAATTAAAAACTAAACCAAATTAAAAATTGAATATCTAATTAGAAGCAACTCTAGAAGATTATTACCTGGTAAATAAAGCTCACTAGCCAATTTCTCAATAGTTGGTAGTAAATCTACAGTTACATTGTCCACACCTAAATACCCAGACAAATAGTGCACTTTCTTGGTAACATTAGCCCAAGAATTAATTGGGTTGACAAGCAGAGCTTTAATATCCTTGGTAACGTTCACCGACGGAGGAAGCAATCGTTCTAAATCTCTTAGTGACAGGTAACCTTCTCGACTCCACCTAGTACAAACAATTGTTAACACTTAACAAAAATACATTTATTGTTTTTCTTTTAGCGAATTTTCCATGAAAATTAAGCTTTTGCAATGGCTTCAAAATTTTTATAATGTGAATTGTTGAAAATTTTCTCTAAGGGAATCCGTTTTAAACCATTCTTAATAGATTCCTGAAATTTAACACTTTTTTATGAATGCTTTTTTACTTTTTTTATGCACATATATACATAATATGTGTCACTCCAGACAATATCTCACACTAGGATGCACTTAAAAAATCCAAACAAATTTTAAAATGTCAAGAATATCAAAAGAAAGCATGAGTTCGCTGGCCAGAATTTTCAGAGTTTATTTGAGGGTCAAATTTTGACAATTTAGGGTCAAAGATAGCATAAAAAACGTGATTTTTTCCATTTTACCCCCCTCTTATATGAAAATATGACAAAAGTGTACTTAACAACAATTACTGTACACTTAAAGAGCTTTCTAATGACATGCATCTTGAAGGGTAAATACTATTTTGACTTTTGTACCCCGTACCCCTGTGTACTATTTTTTTTTTTTTTTCACCCATCCAAATTCTAAACCAAAATTTTCCTATATTATAATAAGCCAATAATATGAAGACTTTTTTTTTAAATTTGCTCATTAAGTCATGGTGCATGACTGGACTTTTTAATAAATGTAATGGCATGAATCACTTAGGGATAAACAAACAACAAAACCTAAAACTGATGTCTGATCATAAAAATATTAGTTTCAATTCCCTCGGAGGTGACCCATATTTAACTAATTATTTAATTCTGGATTTCTTTTCACATTCTAACAGGTATATCTATATAAGAATTTCAAGCTTTCATTCTTTTATTATATTTCAACTCCCAATTGAGTCATTAATCAAGCTTATTCAATTTTCTTGAAGTACATAAAATTGTAACACTTATTTAACATTAATTTATTTGGAAGCAAATATTTACTCCGGTAAGTGCAACCATTGACACTTAATCTTATCCATTTTCTGTCATAATTTACTTTAAAACAAATCATTTCTTTTCTCAGAGAATTCTCTTCAAAGAATGAAATCTCATAGGGAGATATTCTCTTCATAGAGAAATTGTGTCCATATGTGAGTTTATAAAATATCAAACTGATAAGAGAGATAAGGGAAACTAATTATCTAACTAGTTCATTCTGTCAACTCTCATTACACTATGAACTCCTTTGTAGATGTAGTTGCCGTCTCTAACCGACTCCAACCAGAAAGGCCGGAAGAGGAAAGAGCTGCATGAAAACATGCCGGTCCTGATTTCATCTAGCAAGTTTTGCAAGCAAAGTTTTCATCGACGCTCTACGACACCCATCGAGGTTAAAAGGAAACAATAGCTGAGGGAAGATATGCTAATCAACATTTGTTTCCTATTCTAATATTCATCAGTAAACTTGCTTCTATTTTAAACCTAAAATATCATGAGCCAAACATTTTTATAATTACATTTTTCATCTTCTTCCTTTTCCTTTTAATCAAATTGCCTTGACCTTAAATGAGAAATGTTCTTCAGGTTCCCTTCAAGTTCAAGTAACCTTCAGGTTTTGGAAAGAATGCATTCTTTAATTATCTCTCTTAAATCCTAGCTAAGAGCTTTGTTCTGCCAGCAGCTGAAATGAAAGATGTTGCTGAGTTAGGACACAATGGACTGTTTTGATTTGATCTGTTATCGGCATTATGTGATAATATGACACCTCCTGTCTTATTTGTCTCACATTTTGTAGGTGTCCTAAGCTATAAAATTATAAACAAAAATTATAAATATAAATTGTACCTGAACATATCTGAAAGCTGAACTGGTGATTTGCATATGAGCAATGCAAGTCTGAGTATTGAAAAAACACTGAGAACATTCAAATGTCTTAAAGATTTTTTTTCAGAAATCTGAGCAGTTTTAAAGGTATTTTCTTTATGCTCTAGTTCGGGTAAACTTTCCATGGAACCGAACAGCTTGCTCAGTGTCTTCTTAGCATGAACTGTGTAGCACATCCTGCAAACAATATCAAATATAATTAGATTGGAGAAAAACTTTTAACTTTAGGCCATGCACACACTGGAGACAAAACAGTCTGCAGATGGTTTCCGAACTGTCTTGGTTGTGTCTGCCTTGTCACACTGGAGACAAGACAGTATCATATCTTGTACCCAGCAAAATGGATCTCCTGGAAATAGCTGTGATTTGTGCATAACAGTCTGCAGATAGAAATGTGTCGGGACATCTGCTACACTGGAGGACTCTTTTGTCTTGCACCTGTCTTTGCCTCCAGTGAGCGCACTCCCATATACTGTATAAGCCCTTGAGGTAGCGACAAAACTGTATGCGGCAAAAAGTCTCCTGTGTGCTGGTGCGCCTGCATGCCAGTGGCGAGTTACTAGCATGTCAGTAGCTGGCACGCGCTGTGTACATTTGCCAGTGAAACAGCATGCTAGTATCATCCGGATGGTAGGTCTTGAGCGAGCTACTAGCACATGACAATACACATTCCAGCCACAGTTATAGTTTTGAAACAGGCAATCGTTTCTTGCCTTCTTTAAACCGGAATAAATTATGAAATAATTGTATTTGATTTAATTAATTTTGATAGTTTTATTAATTGTTTCAATGTACCTTATGAATGTATCGGTGAGGGTATATAAAATTAACCAGATTGTTCAGTTACTTGCAAAGAACTGTGTTTTAAAACATTTGAAAAATAATAAAAAGACACAAAGAGTGGGGGTAAAGATTGGATAGTTAAAGGGAATTAAGTACATGGAGCGAGTCAGTGCCTACTAAATGAAATGCAGTTCGGGGACGTTAATGGTTTTAGGAATCAATTGCCAATGCTTCCAGAGAAAGTTGATGGGTTGTTGTCGGATGCCTGCGAAAGGAAGGAACGCAACTGAAGACTGAAGGGCTGAGGGAGACTCGTGCTAGCTACTAGCAACCTTGCTCTGGCAGGCCTATTTAGACGTGCCTTATCAGTTCCCCCTCTCCTCGAATCAAGCCACTGGCAAGACAAAAATCAAAGCTCGTGCGATTTACTCGCATGCTTTTCACTCGCATGCTATTTGATGTATACACATGCCAGTAGCTCTCCTCTGAGAGCTACTCGTATGTTTTTGTGCGAGTAACTAGCATGTGTATTTCCACCTTTACTCTTCCTTCTCTCTTTTATACTGCTGAACCCATGAAAAAATTAAATGTAAAAATTGAGGTTGCTGAAGCGAAGGCTAGTTAGTGACAACCTGAATAGCAAAGCAAAATGGTGGAAGGTGTCCACCTCAGCATCGAAAATGGCAACATTATTGAATTACTGAAAAGTGGCAAACTTACGACTAACACTAGACATTGAAGTGAGAGTAATGTAATACAGTGCAGAAAATTAAGAAAGTAGTAAATCATAGAGGGGGGCTTCCTAGATTATCCTATAACCACACCCCCTTAACCCAACACGCACACAGCCTATTTCAACTATTATTAAAAATGTATTACTTCTTTGCACATGTTGAAATTTTAAATGACTTCAGACGATGTACAATAAAGTTTGATTAAAGCTGTTATGTTAGAACTTAAGATATTGGTAAAAAGATTGTTTTGTCTATTTTAAATGTTTAGGTTCACTTATCACTTTTTAGGGGTATCGCTTTTGGTTTTACTAGAAAAATGTATGTGTAAAAAATGTTAGTCTCGTTGAATATATAATATTAGAACCGTTTCCTGGGTTTTTCCCTTAACAAAAGGTGAGAAAAATATTCAAAAGTCAAAGGGTGACCAACAACATATTAACCAATAAGAAAGATAAAAGGCATGTTGAAGTTGAGAAAAGGAAATAAATATTATGATTATTTAACATTATATAAATGGAATATCCGATGACAGTCTGAAGTTAAAAATTAAGTAAATTATGTTGTTTTTTTGTGTCTGGGAGTCAGTGTTGCCCACACTAATTTTTTCACTTGCTTACTTAAAGCAACCTCTTCTACCTAAGGGTCAGCAAAGAGTTTTCCTTCTGGCTTGATCTGGGGCGCCCCACATTTTTGGAGTTATGGTCTTGACATTGCCTTCCCATGTAGTTATCCTTCTTTCCCATGGCCATGTTCCTCCTAATATAGCTTCATAACTCTGTTTTGGATCCCCTTTCTTGTTATGTCCAAACCATCTCAGCTAATTTGTTTGGACTAGTCTTTAATGGTGCTGGTCTGGGTTTTATCTCAGAAGGTCTCACATGGTTTTATATTATTAAATAATTTGTAATGATGAGGACAATGATTTAAGACTAGGAGCAGGGTAGAGTCAAACGTTAAGTTTCACTCCATCTCTCTCCCCTTAACCTTCTTTTAATATTGTCAAAACCACGTCGTCCCTTCTTCATTATTTTGTCTCTCTGTATTAAATGATGTAATAAAGGTTTTAAAATAATGTTTCTGTTTAAACGTTGTACAGTAAACAATTAAAAATTTGATAACAAATCTTAGTGAAAAAAACCATAAATAATATTAAAGAAAACTGACTTGGTAGATTTACTAGTTGCCGCACTGGAAGAGGACAAGTTACCCAGAGAAATGTTGGAACGGCTTGTTTCTGATATCACTGATTCTTCCTCGTAGAGGGCTGCTGCCAGCTCTTTCTGAAATTCAAAAGTTATATATGTGATTAAAATACAGTAACAGAAATATTAAAAATAAAATATAATAGTTATGTTTTATAAGAGATTGGAAACTTTTTGCCCCAATCCTGATGCAGAATGGAAACATTTTCATAAAGAATAGATATTTATGCACCTAGGGAGTAAAGTAAGCCATTATTCCCTGAGAGAAAAAGTTGGTTCTTGAGGCGAATCCGAAGGAACCATGGTCCCTAAATCCCGAGGCGAAGCCGAGGGAATTAGACTCTTTAATTCCCAAGGCGCAGCCGAGGGAATAACTCTAATTAGCTCCCGAGGCGCAGCCGAGGGAGATAATTATCGCGAGGGGAATAATGGCATTTTACTCACGAGGGACATACAATATTTTATCTCCAGTAGGAAGAAAATACACATTTTCGTCCATTGCACAGTTTTCATTAATTATTTTAATAAATAACAATAATTATTAGCACTTTTAATAGCAGATATAAGAGATTCAATATTAAAAAACCAAATAAGAATTGGAATTAAACTCAAATAGAAGGTTATTTAGATGCAGGTTATAATGTTGTAAACAAAGATAAACATGGTCAAAAAAGCGATTTGATTTCAACAACTTCATTACATTAGCCATACATTTTCTAATATTTATAAAATAATTAAGTTGCAATCTTTACTTTTTTGCCCTACTTTACTTTTTCGCCCTACTTTTACTTTTTCTCCCTACTTTTTGAGACAGGGATGAAAAGACCTGTTTTAGTCCCTCTAAACTAATTCAAAATCATAACTTTTTTCCCCTACAGGAGATAAATACAATTTGATGTCAGAAAAAGCAGTAATGTGCCTGGTAGATTCTTATTTTAATATTTACTCTTTATATTATGTTATCTATTCATATTATTATATTTTCTACTTATTATGGAACACAATAGATGTTGATATATGTATTTGGCTCCAACTGGAGACTGCCCTGCCATCTAGTGGTAGGGCAGCCTAATCTTTACTTTGAGAAAGACCCGCAGCGCTGGTGTAGGACGGTCGTCTTCAGTGCGAGACTGTCTCGTCGTGTCCAATGTTGAATGGTCTCATCTTGATTTTGCCGTCTTTTTTTATGCTTTACGCTATCTCGTCGCTACCACTTCATTTTAAGATTAATTTAATTTATTTTATCATTTACTTTTTATGTTATCATTTTAAAACTTAAGTAAAGTCTGTGTGGACCATTTCAGAATCGGCCCCGCCACCTTGAACAAGGAACCCAGGTATATTCTTATATCTCCTAGGTTTCATACAATTTTACTTATTATTTCATACACCTTATTTGCTATTTTTAATGCTATTTCCAATTTATGCTGCTGACCAGCCACACGCTTGGGTGCTCAGGTGGCATATTATTTGCCAAAAACCCACCAGCACCTTGAACTCAAAAACATTTTAAAAATGGTGTTTTCATACAGTTTTCAATCCAGATTGAGTTGAAGTTTCATTCCACCATAAAACATAGCTTATATTACACTACTTTTGTACTTTAGGCACTCTAGCTTGCCACTCTGCTAGTTTGGAGTACTGGCTCACTAAACAAAATTTCACTCAACTTTTTAAAGGGTGATAAGATGACAGGAGTGAACTTTAAAGGTGTATTCAGATAAGAAAGAGGGAATTTATAAGCTATGACGGGTTTACAAGTGACTAGATTAAATTATCAAACATTGCCAAGTTATTTCAGAAATCGATAAAAATGTTTAAGGTATCAAACTTCAAAGACTGGCACACTTAAAACAAATGTTCTCAGGATTTGTTATATTTATTATTATCTAAGAACAATACATCAGAATTTATCAGTTAAACACACAAATGTATCAAATATATTAATTCATTCATAGAAATACCTTTTTCTTTGATCGGAATCGAGAAGTAATTCCTTGATCACTAGAAACGTGAGACGAAGCACTGTTTCTGGAACTAGATGAAAACGGTTTCTTGAGTAATTTCGCTTGAGAATTAGATGCTCCGTAAACAAGCTGAGCGTCCCTGAAAATATAACATGAACTTGGTAATCTTTAGCATTAAATAATAATCAGAATATCTACAATTTCATTAGTTATCATAACAATAACCATTAACAAATTAGAGATGAGAAATTTTTTTTACCTAAAGAAAATTAAAAAAAAAAAAAAAAAAAAAAAAAAAAAACCTAATAACCTACTTATGAAACCTTAGGAAATAAAGACCAAACATTAATATTGTTAAGGTATACATCTAATAAAATTATTTAAATATTTACGTCTACCAGTGGCAGTCGGGAGATCAAGTCAGTCTGAAGAAACCAGTCATCACACCATGTTCAAAATGTTAATTTTCTTGTAAACAGTTTCATGGTCAATATAAACCAGTATACACTACGTTGCTAAGTATTTGTACCTTTTTTTTTTCCTGTGTTAGCCAAATAGAGATTAGCCTGGAGAGAAATCATCTAAACAGGATACTTACTGCTTGTTGTAAGTTATGAAATGAATTTAATCTAGGAATCGATAAAACCCTTCCAACTTGGGATTGAAGTTCAGCAAGTTCCTAAAAAGATTCAGCCTCAAATTTTTAAGAGAGAAAACAAGAATTTCTACAATAAACAGTGTTGTTAATTAGGATTTAAAGGAAGCTGAAAATTAAAAGGTTTGAGATTCTGAGGGAGCAAAATCGGTACTCTTTTATTTTGTTAACCACTAAAAAAGAAAGAAAGTGGGGGGTAACAAAGTAAAAGAGGCACCCCTTTACAGAGGCCTCTTTTAGTTTGTTACCTACCTATATTGATATCCATATAATGCTGAAAAGTAGGATGGGTAACAAAGTTAATAACTACTAAGACAAAGGGATCTTTAGTCTAATGTACTTTGGCACAAAGTAAGATCACACTTTCGTACAAATCATTTCAAAATAAAAAACAGTAACTAAGGCAAAAGCTTCAAAAACTTTACTCCTAAAAAACACCTAGGAGTAAAGTGGTGGCATCTAGGTGGTAGTAGCTAGCAAAATTACTGTGAATGTACTTGCAATGATAGCAATTGGGACAAAATATTTGATCCAACTAATAGAAGTTTTATAAATGAGACAAAGATTAAGCCTCCATCTGGACCTTAGGAAGTGAACGTTGAGCTTGCCCTGGGTTGCTGCATCATAGATGGCTGATCTTCGGTGAGCCAGCTCCGGCTAGACTGCTCTACCTCCGTGTTAGAGCAACACTGCAGACTAATCTGCTTTGTATAGAGCTGTAAATAGAGTAGTCATAAAGTGAATCTAGTCAAAACACTGTATGTTCTGTTCACACTAGATACCTCGGTTATCACCTCAGGTTTGTTCCAACAGCCAATTCGAGAACGGTTCTAGACCCAGTTCAGAATTTTTTAATGTGCATGCATCTATGAGAACTGGTTCAGAACTGATTAAAAAAAAGGAGCCTGTTGGAACGATTTAAGAACTCTTTCAGAACTGCAACCTTTAAGTTACCTCTAACTTTCTATCTGTCGTTTTCATTTTCTCATCTCTCCTCTTGTTTTGTTTATGTTCACTCAGAAATGGATTACTTACGTGAAAGTTTAAAATATTCTATTATTAAACTCAACAAAGTTTATAAGCACGCACATCAAATTTTATCTTGAAAAAATTTGCAAGTTTTTTCAAAGATAAAAATTTGTCACATTTTCTTTCCTTAATGATTATATTTCGTTCTCACATTTGGGATTCGTCAGGCTCGTAACAATTCTGTCTTTTAGTTTTAGTTGCCAATAAAAAAAATTGTTTGTATAAATTAAGTAATTTTTTGAAAAATTAAATAAAAAATATAGATATATAATTATTAAATACATGCTATTGATTGCTTCGGAGAGACTCTTCCAAGCTCCAAGTCTCTCTCCAGCCGCAATTTGGAGAGGATGGATAACCAAAAGCTGTCATAAGGAGAAAGAAATAAAAATACCCAAAGGAAAAATAAAAACTAATTCATTAAAAACACCATTGACACTGATCTGGAGATCAATATTGCTCCAATATCCAGGCATAGAAGCATGTAAAATAGATTGTTCTCTTCCTCGGTACCAATAGTAGAAAAAGACACGACTGACTCAGAAGTAAATAGAAGGGACAACAAGGGTGTTATAAGACTTGTTTATTGATAGTTTTGCCTCTTAGAACTTAATAGTGTCCAACTATTTACTACGTTCACATATCGTTTTGAAAATGATCTGCTAGTTCAAAACGATGTGTGAATGGAGAGACAGATCGTATCGGTTCAAATCCACTTCACCAAACATATGTGATCGGAACAGGAAATCGTATTCATAACGCTCGTATGTACAGGTCTTGGAGGGGATCGAGATATCAGGTTATTTTACTCTTTTCCACTTTTTTAGTTGTTTGTTTTCGTGAGCTTCCATTTCTTTTTTTTTAACTGCAAAAAATTAATACTATAAAGAACCTGTAAAAAGTTTTAATGACTTGTAAATAAGAAATTAAAAATTCACGGACATTTTAGGTAACATTAAAGAAGGTTTTACTCATGACGTCACCGTTATGAAAATATCAAGAAAAAATATTTTGATCATCAGTATTTTTTCTTGTGTGAAGATGCATCGTTTAAAAAACTAATTGAATCCATAAAGCTTTCATAACAATGTGTGAACGTTGTAATTATTAGCAGTAATATATATAGAAAATCAGAAACTGTTTTTCTGCTAGAAATAATTGATAAACATTCTAAGAAATGGAAAAATTTAAGTCAACCTTAATTTAAACATCGACTCAGTTTTGATTTGTTCAATTCAAATGACATCTAATAACAAATAACTGCGATAGACGTTACCTCGTTCTGAAAGTGAAGCCGAGGCGAGGTTTCTTCTGAATGACAGTAGACGTGAACGCCACTTCGAGTTTGCTCAGGTAAGCCACCCACAGCTGAAGAGCCACAATCTTTACTTTGGTGTCCGCTCCTAACCTGATGAGTTCATCAACCCAACCTTTTAAAATATAGTTTAAAACTTCCCACGATGTCAGCTCAGGACCTGTAACAGAAACACAAAACAAATTAAAGATTAAAAGTCTCTTACTTATTTACTCCATGGCGCTTATAGCCCATGTAGCCGAGGCCTTGCTCTAGATCTAATTATGTCGTTTGTTCAAGGGCGCCAGCAGATGGTTTGCATTGACCAAGTGTCATTAGAATTCTTACCTGTAACTTTCGGACTGCCCCAGGGATTGATTTTAGGGCCCTTGATTTATTCGATCTACGCTAACGATCTGCCAGACCTGAACCACACATGTGTACGTTATGCTGACGATAACACTTATTTAATAAAATCTAAAAAAGAGACCTGCTTTTGAATGAAATGGACAAGACTATAGGTCTTGCTGAAGGCGGGTTCTCTACAAATAAGCTTACAGTCAATAAAGATAAAACTCAAAATAGTATTAATTTTCACCCCTAAAAAATCTATTCTGAAATTAATGGGAATAACCTTTGACCCAACTTTAACCTTGGAACATCATATCATCTGTATCTCGAAAAAACTTTCAAAAACTCTCTATATACTTAGGAAGCTTTCTCTCCATGGATTTTAACACATTGCACCTTGCATACTTTGCATATTTTCACTCAATTCTGGCATACTGCACAAGAATTTGGACCTACAGTAGATTTGCAGAATCAATCTTTATACTTGAGAAGAGAGCGCTGAGAATTCTATTTAATGTACCAAATATGACTCACTGTAAAAATCTATTTATTGAAGCATCTATTTTAACTTTACCATGTCTGTTCATGTTTTGGTTATTTGTTATCATGAGAAGCCCTATGGGTCTCACCACAACCATCACTACTCAACACGTAACTACAATAGAATAGTTCTACCGAAGCACCGCCTTCAAAAATCTGCTCACTCACCAAGGATACTTGCCATCAAACTATACAACCGCTTATCGGAAGTAACTAAACAACTACCATTGGATCAATTTAAAAAAAAATTGAAAAAATACCTTAAAAATTAAGCTTTTTACTCAGTAGATGAGTTTAAGAAAAAACTGCAAATTTTAAGATAATTATCAATTTACCTTTTCTTTTTTTCTTTTTGACAATAGCCAAAACTTTATAGTTAATGGTTGGATTTTGTTATATTGTGTAGGGCCTGTCCTGGCAGCCCAATCTGTCCGATCCTCAACCTGCGTTCTCCAGCGCCTAATATGCAGGTGTCACAGATCTTGCTCCACATCTTCAAGCCATCTCAGTCTTGGCCTACCACGTAGCCTTCGTTACAAGTCTCTTAAGGCTTAGAATTTGTGACAAAAACCACAAGCTACGACTTATTTAGTAATTAAGTTTGATAATAAAAAAATAGGTCTACACGGTGATTTTTTAAAAGCAGATTATTGTTACAACCTTGTCACAACAAAGGCTTATACTCCCGTCTCTTTCCTTCTTGAAAACGACTTATAGACATCCAAACAGTCTCCTTTCAGCTATCACAACATGTTTTTTTCTGAGGACAGCACAATAAGTCCTCTAGTGATAATTTCAAACAATTGAGAATGCATATTATAAACGGGTTTACATTAAATAAACTAATACCAAATATGTACCGTGCAAAATTTCACCATGTCTGCTTTAATATGTATAGATCATCATAATACAAAAAGTGCTTTGAAACTAATACGACAAAAACCAGAGAGAGTCTTTACTCTGTCTAGTTGTTTATAGCTGAAAAATTATAAAACATAGATAAGAGGCAGATAAGAAGCTTCATCATAGTCTATTTTGTAAACCACTTTGTTAGATTCACACTGGCATCAATTCTAAAGAGTTAGGGGTCTTTTCTGTTAATCCCCCCCCCCCACACCTTCCAGGCGCTTTTTCGCATATACAGGGTTGTACCCCTTAACTTTTATGGGACATTCCGATTTTCCACAACTGTCTTGTGTACAAGAAGCACCACTCACTAGGTTGAGCACCTTATTATTTATCGGTATACATATATAACTACTTTTTCCGACCTCTGTCCAAAACAATACAATACTGATAAAATATCCTTATTATTTATTTAAATAAACATATGAAACACTGTTTTTGACCTTTGTCACCAAAACAATGAAGCGTAGATATTGCTGTTATCTCATTATAGTTTGAAGAGGAAACCTATCAGTCTAATACGTATTAGTGTAATAGACGCTTCTTAACATCGAGAGTGGGGAGTACAATATTTACAAAGGCGGAGGCGTATTGCACCTGACTCGTCTTTGTCCATCTGGCCATGACATGGCATTGTCACTGTCTCACACTTTAATGCAATGTCTTTCCAATAAAAAAATATGAGTTTCAAGCCGCAAGTTGTGTGTTTTTTTAACCTTTTAATTTCTCGGAAAATGTGTTTATTTATGTAGTATGTATGCCAATAATAAATGAGGTGGTCTACCTAGCACATTGTTTTTTAGCTTTCTGTGCACTAGACAGTTGTGAAAAATTGGAATGCCCCATGAAAGTTAAAGGGTGCAACACTGTATATGCGAAAAAGTGCCTGGAAGGCATGGGGGGGGGGGGGGTTAACAGAAAAGACCCAGAGTTAGGACTTTCAGAAAAGGACTAACTCTAAAAGACTTGATGTCATTATGAAGCTTAGCCTTACAAAGACAAAATTGATAGTGTAGTTATTGTTACCTTGGTGCAAGTCAGTTGCTTGAGATCTTGGCTGCGTGGCAACTTTAGTAGTCCTGGCTTGTGTCCCACCTTGATAGTCATGTAATAACACTTGCTCTCTGATGTCCTAAAAACAAATTATATCAATTAATCACAATATAATAAAACCATCAGGACTGAAAATCGGCTACAAAGTTATTTTTGTAAACCTTATCTATCTTGAAGTAGTGAATTACCCTGCTCCCTAAAATATGCAAAGTACCGTGAGGTTATGTATATTTTAGGAGTTTTTTGGATGGCACAAAATATTATTAAGCTTGATAATGGCCCATGTGGGGTTGAAATATCGCATGTAGATATAAAAACTTACTTTTTAAAAAACTAAGTTCAAACAAAAAAAAAACAAGAACCCTTATATTTTCCTGCGTGTCTGTCTGTCGCCTGCTTTCACCGCTACACCTTTCATCCGATCATTTTTAAATTTGGCATACATGTGTATAGTACCTACCCACACATTTTAAAAATATATCAGACCCATAGGATAGTTCAAAGTAGCCTTTTTAGCATTTTAAAAAGCTACATCAAAAGGTACTACTTAAACACTCCTCTAACCACCTCTACAGTGTTGTCTACGGACCCTCGCTGTGTGCTGACTAGCACACACTTGACCTGTTCATTATTTATACCCTTAAGACCTGGAGCAGATGGCACACTTATTGAAAACTTATCTATTTTATTATCACAGATTATTTTTTTGAAAATGGGTCTTTTTGGGCTATGATTTTTTTGGATATAAGGAGCAGTATAGAAGCAGAAGGGAGGAAACATCTGGCCGGAAATAAAAGCTTTGGCAAAAAAAACAGGGTCTGGTGATGATGATACCTTAAGATCCACTTATGAGTCAAGGAAATAAGTCAGTCATAGTCATTTTGAGAATGGGAAACTAGTAAGTGAAAACAAACAAAAAAAAAACTTTAGGCAAAAAGAAAATATGAGTGAATCTTAATAGTTAGTAGGGCTCGCATATTTTTTTCCTGAATAGTACTCATTGAAAGAAGCCTTTTGGTGGTATTTTCATCTTTCTGGGACCAACAGAATTTAAATTTATCGAGCATATAAATGCATAAAACGGCTGTTTTCAGAAAAGCATATAAATGCATATTCTTGTGGTTTTTCGTCTAAATACTTTGTTTTTATGCAAATTCTCTCTCCCCCCCCCCCCCCCCCCCCCCCATTCGGGCCCTGACCACCACGAAGAATGAAGGACGTGATGTCATGCTTGACTTTGATAAAAGCCTACATGAGCGTCATTTCTGAAGTCATCCTAAAGTTGGAATCTCGAGGGATGCAGTTGTTTGAAGTGGTTGCTACACTAAACGGAGTCATCAAAAAAGGCAACTCATGGCCTGAAGAGACTGGAAAAACTATGGTTCAAAAAAAGTTAGAGTTCGAGCAGGCTAAAAATTCCAGTTGGAGAGGATTGGGCTTGGGGCGAATGCTGCGTGGTGAGTCAGCAATGTCAGACAATTTTCCAAACTACTCTGCACAAGATGCACCATCAGTTAAGTATTTACCTCTCGTCTCAATTGACATCAAAAGATTTTATTGGCCAATTTAAGAAAATCACTTCAAAGTGAAAATATAGAAAAAAATCTTGATGTACAGACCAATACCAATCTACTTCATTGACTCACCTAATACTGAACATTTTGTAAATAAACTTTTAAACTATAACTTTTACATAAAAATTCTCATACATATACTTGAAACTTGTGGATATAGCAGTGTATCATACATACAATTTGAAAATAATACTCGTATATAAACATATACTTTTTTTTTAAAGATAAACAAATAAAAAGATTAAGATATAAAGATATACTAAGATTTTTTTCGTTTCACTGTCCTCTTTATAGTTTTAAACAGTGTTTTTCGAACATATTCTGCATATTTAACAGCATATTATGGGTTTTTCGAGCATATCTATCGAGCTATAATGGGTTTTTCGAGCATATTTATCGAGCTATAATGGGTTTTTCGAGCATATTTATCGAGCTATAATGGGTTTTTCGAGCATATCTATCGAGCATAAAACAGGTGGTTTTCGAGCATATCTGGAGATTTTATCCAGCATATCAATCTGAGCCCTAATAATTAGACTAATCGAGGTATTACTTCAAGAGATAATACACTCTATTTAGAAAAAAGAAACTTTTAATCTGAAAAATGTACTACGTGCTACAATAAGAGCTCTCTACAGGGTGAACATCATGTATAATAACTTATTGGTATATCTAGTTGGATCAAATGATTCGTTTCCACGAGCTAGAGACATATCGAATGATGTGCTAAATACAAGGCAGCAGCTCATTAGATAAGTGCAAGTATTATTATCCTCCCAACACAATCAACAGTTTGCACTTTCAACCAAGCCGGCACATTTCTATCATGAAATTACACAAGCTGCTTAACAGCCAATATTGTTCAACTTAACTGCTCAGATGATCCTCAAATAAATTAACAATTTAGACTGCCTCTTTCTGACAACAATGTCCAGGGATATTTGAAAATCTATTATTGAAGACATTTAATTTGAAGAAGTCCTAACAATGCATTACGATACACCTTATAAAGGTTCTAGATCAGAAGGTACCCGCCTGGCCAGCTATTGTGCTGGATCATTACCTTCAATCTTATAGTGCCGAGAAACTCTTCTGTTTACTATATCTAGATTATTAATAAATCTCTAGCAGTCTTAGGTTAGAAGTGCATCTTAAGACTTATAATGTCTTAATAGCTGTCTTAGGTAAATCTGCAGTTATCGGCCACCTTAGGAAAAGAGGTTAGAAAATTGGGGGCCTCACTCGAATGTATTATTTAGACAAAAGGATATCACCTCTAAAATGTATTAATTTTATAGATATAATCTTTCAAATGTATAAATCATAAAAATAAACATTTTTGACAAAGGGATATAATATCTTAAGTGTATAAATCAAGCGAAATTGTGTTGCCAAGCGATTCTTGACTGTATCACCCACTACAGATAAGCCCTGTCTTATTATCAGAGCACATAATATATATCCCATTTCTAGAATTTGTAATAAAAATTAACATTAAAATTGTACACAGGAAAGATAAGGCGAAGAGGCGACAGACAACTCTCCTTTATTCATCACAGTGAAACGGTTCTTATGTATAATTTGAATGCCAACGTCTTAACTGATAATTCAACTATCATTAGCAATCAGATTAAGCAAAACCAATAAATAAAAATTAGTAAACCAACTAGAAGATAACTGCCGGTTTGTTAGGTGCAGTTAAGAGTTTAACTATAGTCGTTTATCAAATTGAAACTATTATAATCCTTGTCATATTACCAAGTCTTTAACTACCAATAGCAATCATATCTGAAGTAATATTACTTTTAAAGAAATTAACGATACATGAAAGATGCGACAATCGTCAAGTTACATACAGAGAATAATTCACCGCGAAGCATTATTAATAACGAAGAAACTCACTTGAGATTGGATTTGACATTCGGCACAGAAGTAAAAACCGGATTCGATGAAAAATTCTCTTCCACCACATTGTACACACGTAGGAAGATCTGACATTTCTCTTTAAAATACATTACTAACATTAAACATCAACAAAAATCAAATATATATTTGACGTGTTGGTTGGTTTAACAATCCTCTTAATAATCATTTTGTAACACTCATTCAAACTCAAACATTCGCAACAATTAAATAAGTTAAAACTGGACAAATACAACTAAAACACATCAAGTAAACAAATAACTACGAAATTTTTATTGAGTTTTGATAGGTTCAAGATCAAAATGAGACGGACCCGGGAATCGGGAATGAAATGAAATGGAACTCACGTGAGAAAACATCGATGAGAAAACACATGTTTAAAAACTCAAATCTAAACAAAGATCTTATTTAATTCTTAAAAGTTATATTTTAATGGTTGTGTTGGCACCTATGTCAGTCATATGTTTATTTGTTGTTGTTATTTTTTTTAGTTCTTTTTCTGTTTACAAATTTATTATTTTATTTTTCATTTGTTTTCTGTTTTCAACTAGTTTACTTCTTTAAATCTTTCTTGTAAAAAAAAAATCTTTATATATAATCGAAGGACTAGACTTGATTTTGACAATAACGTTTTTAAATAAATTTAGCGCAATGTTTAATAATAATTTTAAATGAAGGTTGTGTTTTTTAATATTATCTTTCATATACTGGTCATGACTCATTTCAGTGGTTTTTGAACTGAATAATTATTTCTGTATTAAAGGCGAGTAATATAATATATAATCTGGTTAACCGTATAATATTTAACTATCATTTTGAGCTTTACAATATCTTTTCAAATTCATTTCACGTTTTTTTTTTTTTTTTAGCATAACTTAAAGATTACTTATAGTTAATAATTTGTTGCTTTGTTGTTAAGAGTAAGTTTACAAACGCTCAATCAATTGTTTTCTAACTATTTTAAAGTATTCAGTTAAGTATGACTAGATAACAGTAATTGACATTACCAAGAAATAAATGTATATCAAATTAAAGTAACCAAATTATTCAGATGTCTTTCATTTCTTACATTTTAGAAAAATAATAATGTTTAAGTTAAAATTATATTGCATTAAATAATGTCATTATTATCATAAATAGGTTTTTTGAAAACATTTTTTCAAACTACCAAGTGCTTTTTTAATTTTCGTATATGTGTGAAATATCGATGGATATTCATAACTATATTTCTGTATTATAGTTTTAAATATTTAGCAATTGTTTTGTATTGTTTGGTTGATCTTTGCTGTATTGGTGATAGTCCATAATATGGGTATAAACAGTTATGTGCATGTAGTTTGTTTTTTAAATGTTAAGGTCCACATAGTAAATATCTTACTATGCTGCAGTCAGTTCTCTAAGAAAAGTGACTGACTTTTCGCTCAATAAAAATAACATTATTAAACATTTTAGGTATGCAATTTACTTTAGAATTTAAGGTGATATGATTATCGTAAGTTTTATGTATCTAAGTAAGAGTTATGCAGAGACCCTCCAAACTATAGAAATGGGTAGAACTACAGTATATGGAGCCCCTACTAGATATCACAAATCGGTTCTATCGATTCATATTTCGATATATTGATCAATTTTACACTTTTTAATAATTTGGGTAATTTCCTCTGCAATTTAAGGTGTAAGGCAATTAAGGTTAGATGATTATCGTAAGTCTTATGTATCATCATGCAGTGACCCCTGAAACTATAGAAATGTCCACACACACACTACACCTAAATCTTTACTCAAATTATAATTACTATTTATAAAGGGAGACAGACAGAGAAAAATAGACTTCAGCGCCGGGACTCGAACCACGGACCTCCCCCTCATATCCAGTGTGTGGGAGCTCTACCACTCACTGGATATGAGGGGGAGGTCCGTGGTTCGAGTCCCGGCGCTGAAGTCTATTTTTCTCTGTCTGTCTCCCTTTATAAATAGTAATTATAATTTGATTTAAATTAAAATTTAAATGTTCCTTAGTATGAACACTACCAAAAAATTGTAAATCTTTACTCTAAATTTCAGAATAACTGGAAATCAAACAATACTAATTCCTTTGTCTTCTTGGGTTTATTAAAACAAGGAATATCATCTTTATAAATGTAGTTTGTTCTGGAGTTACCACGTGTTAATGCAATGTTTTAATGTTTTCAGATGGGTTGGAATGTGAACTGCAGTAATGAACAACTTCATTATGATGAAGCCTGCTTAAAAATTAAACCATCTGAAGATGTAACAATTAAGAGTCAAGTAACAGAATGTTTTAAGGTAATCTCTTCTTATATTACATATTTTATCATTTCAAGTGTGACTGTGTGACGACAATAAGCATTTTAATTTATTGATTTTACCATTTTTCTTTATTACAATATTTGTTTACTTTGTGTTTCAGTGTGATTTGTTGCCGCTGTCGTTTGTCCCAGGATTCTCTAACTTGGAGGTGATAGTTGGAACGGTGTATCCGACTAAATTATTTGTTACCAACAACAATAATTCAAACTGCACGTAAATAATATTTTTTATTATTACAATAACTACAACTTGGCAGTATGATCATATCATAATTGCAAATAATAATTTCAAATCAAACTTATATTTGATTAACTCTTACACTGCCAAGGAAAGATAGCTATACCTTCGAGAAGAATAAGTAGAACTTAGATTACAGTAATAAACAACTTGGTTTTCCTGTGAAATCCTTGTCACAAAGGGGTTAAAGTCCGAGGTTTCGCTTCCATTACTGGAAGCATATTTAGGGGTATGGTGCATCGTGATTTTGACTTGAAGGAAAAGTAAAACATACTAATACTAGAGGTCGACCAAGAAGTCATGGAAATGAGAGGAGTGCGCTAGTGTTGTCATGTACAGTCAGTTTTTGATGTAATAAACCACGGTCAAAAAACACAGTGTTGTTCTTCTGTTATTAATAATTTTATTTTTGATAACTTCTATATTTTTTTGCAACAGGCAACACTGTACCTGATAAGAAAATCACTAATAATATACGATAATATCTTTATATTATTAGTTATTGATTATTCATAATAATATTCTTTAAATCTAAATCGATATTGTTTTTCCTTAATCTATTTTTTTTCTTCCTCTTTATTTCTGAGTTTGATTTGGATTTAGAACAGTTGTGACTATAGTTCGTGCTGTATAAAAACAAACAAAACAGGAAACCTAACAGATTGGAAACCTTCCTGTTGTTATTCGTGAGATTTGACATAACTGGGCATGTCATACAAACTAGGAATGGTTATTGTCTTAGCACCCGACTGTACTGACTTCGGCACTACTCGGAAGTTCCGATTTTAAACCAAGTTAAGCTTTCCGTTTCTCCCGTGTTCATGACTTCTTGGTCGACCTCTAGTATGTTTTGTTGTTGCTGAAGATGCTTCCAGTAGTGGAAGCGAACTTGAACGCTTTCGTGACGCAGATTTCACTGGAAAACCAAGGTGCTTATTACGAGTCTACACCTGGAAGCCTCCACACTTAGTTAGATTACAGTGTTTAACTTAAAGTAGTTGCAAGTCAAAGCAATCAACTGCAACTGCATGGATTATAAAAGGGGGTTTATTAACAGTTAGAATAATGATAAAGATAACATGTAATATTGGCCTGGTGTGTGTGGTGAGGTGTAGAGTTTGAGTCTGCATTCATCAGCAAACTGGCTCAGGTCAACTGATACTGCTGGCTCTGGAGACCAATATAATATGTCCGGGCCGACATATTAGTGGACATATTAGTGGCTTGGTTAACTGGATCGCTATACAAGTGTCCGGGCGGACATACGAGCAAGGGTTTTAACTGAGATGAAAGAATCATTTATCCGGGCTGATAAATCACTTCCACAAAAACTTCCATTTCATGTGACTGGCAAAAAGAATGTGTGTTGCTCTGGCCAGGTTGGCCAGTACAAAATAAATAAATAAAATAAAAAACTAAAAAAAGATTTGTAAGAAATAAAAAGGTTCTAAACAAAGATTAGCTTACAAAAAGGGACACACTAAGCTGTGCCCCGAAACAAATAAAAATATTTAATATAAAATAAAAAAAAAATATACTTTTCCTTTAATAAATATAAATAAATAAAATAAACTGTGACTTTAACAGTAATCATACTACAGAAAGATTAAATTTTACTTTAAATCAAATTATAATTTATGGGAGACATACAGAGAAAAATAGATCCCCGCACCGGGACTATATATAATTACACTCAGAGTGTGCTCCTATTTAATTAAACACCCCACTCATGATGCATTTTCATTAAAAAATGATAATAGTCGAGGAGATAGCGTGCAAAAAGAGTGTCAGACTAACATCAAGCTAGAATTTTGTGTATAAGTAAATGTTTTGGTGCCTTTTAAGATTATGTGGTCGGCTAAATTTGTCTGCAGGACATAGCTTGGCAATAGGCATGTGAAAAAACAAACCGGAGAGCGGCCATGTTCTGCCCTTTTTGGTGGACAATATGATTTTCATGATCCTGAGTACGAACTTAGTTAGTAGACAAAAAATCAAGTTGATGATAGTTGGTCACTTAATAGGTTAGTTAGTCAAATATTACTCCAAATCAAAGAGGTCTCATATTAAGTGACAAACTACCATCAACTTAATTTTTGGTCTACTAACTAAGTTCGTACTCAGGATCATGAAAATCACATTGTCCACCGAAAAGAGAGGGACATGGACGCTCTCCACTGGTTTGTTTTTTTCAAATGCCTATTGCCAAGCTATGTCCCACAGACGAACATGCTTAGCCGACCACATATTCTTAGAAGGTACCAAAACATTTACTTATACACAAAATTCTAGCTCGATGTTAGTCAAACACTTTTTTGCATGGCATCTCTTGGACTATCAATCCCATGTGTTTGAGGGGTGTTTTTTTGGTATTTTATATATTTTTTTTTTTTTGTTCTTGCACATTGCATAACAGTAAAGTTTCACATTTTTGTGTCGGGTACTTTGGAAGATGAGGTGCCTTAATAGCAGACTTACAGACAAATACAGTAAGTTATAAGTGTTCTTGTGTTGTTGTGGCAGAAGGGTTTTGCAGTTTACTTGTTTGCAGTGGAAGTTAGTGTTAGAGGTCTGCCAGCTAAGTCTGTGTTCACCCTATTAAAGGATCTGGGTGTTGGTCGAAATAGTTTAATCCAATTTTTGAAAAGGCTGTTAAAGATGTATTGGAGGCATCTTACAGAATTTGGTTGAGGAGTGCAGAACCATGGGCTCCTGGTGAGGGAGAGTTGTGCCCACATAAACATCTTTAACCCTCCATTGCCAAGTCTCAAGTCTTGGCTCACAAGTTCCATGCTTCCGGAGTTTTTTTTTTTTTTTTTTTTTTTTCTTTTTATTTAATTACAAAAAACAAAAAACTTTCTCTTCTTTTTCTTATTCCTTTTTTTCTTCATTCTCTTACACTATTATCTCTTCTCTTTGTTTTGGTTAGTAGTTTACTGGTGGGCCCTTTTGGGGGGAATCCACATTTTAGCTTATTCTACTCTCTCTACCACTTTATTGTGTGAAACCACGATAGCAGTTGTCACAATATGTTGTTTTTATTTATTATCAGTTTTTATTTATTGATAAGTGTGACAGAATCTCAAAACAAGTAATTTAGTTTTACATATTTGAGCAATGTTGAGTTGAGACCTGATATGAGCATTATAATGATTCATTATCAGAGGACAGATGTTTCTTGTCTTGTTTAATGTGTCCATTGTTCTCTTATGAATAAGTATTTGATTACCTCGATTAATGATATAATCAGGCTGTTATACCATAATGGTTTCTTTTAAATGATTTAGGTTGTGGTGTTCTGCTTTGCTATATCTGATATTAGCAACCTGTTTCTATTTCCATAGTAAAACTTGCATTTCAACACTTGTGATTTTTGTTTTAGTCTGACATTTGAATCTAATCTTCAGCTGCATTTGAATCTAAGATATTATCTGTTTAGAGATAAAACCTTCACTATTTTTCAACATTCAACAGTTAAGGGTTACTTTTTTTACTTTCTCGTAAAAAGAGAAAGTATTGTGATGGCACAAAAATTCAATTTTGAGATTTTACACAATGTGAGGTCCCCTGAGTCCAAAAAAGTGGTTTTAAAAAATGTCTATCTGTCTGTGCAGACGCCTGGAGCCTAAACTACTGGGCTGATATAAATGAAATTTGGCATACATGTTCAGAAAAATCATACTCCGAGGCAAAATCAAGAAATGAATTTTTACTTTAAATTAAGGGGCACTACCCTCCAAAAACTCAACAAAAATTATTTCTCGAAAACGGTTTCAACGATTTTGATTAAAAATTCTAAAATGTAGTCAATTTAAATACGAAAAATATAACAACTAATAAATGGAAAACACTGGGCTACGTAATTATGAATTCGTATATGAGAAAGTTTGTCTGAGTTGTCTCGGACCGATTTTTAATAAGAAAGGACTGGCTAATGCTTGTTTTGTTTCTGCTGCTGTAATATTTGGTAGAATATATTGCTGATTGTGTCAGTCTAGAGATTGTTTGTATAATAACAATCATGATTAGGGAGGTTCTCTTGTACTTCAAAATCACAAACCAGGTCAACCAGCAGTATGTTGCTTAGTTATGGTGGTTGTAGTTAGTTATTGCGGCTTGAAATAATTCTCGCTGCCTAGGGGTCTTATAGAAGGTAGCAGTCAACCAGGTTATAAATATAAGCTGGATTTGTGGGTGAAGCTATTGCGAGTGCTCACATTTAAAAACATTTTAACATTTATAAAACTAGGCATCGCGTGGCTCTATCATTGAAGCGAGCGTATAGTAATAAATATGTATTATGTATTGAATATTGAAAAAATAGATAATCATGAATCATGATGAGTTGATAGATAATGGGTATAGTAGTAGTACAGCGGCTAGTAGTAAGGGAACCACCCCGCATTCTTACTATTCCACTAACCACACAATCTCCTTTTCAATTATTATAAAATGTATCTCTTTGCTATAAACAAACTACTGCATGTATCAAATTGAAATTTTGCATGCCTGTTTCAATTGTGCATTAGATGGTGTCTATGAAGTTTTATTAAAATCGTTACGGTAGAACATAAGATATCGGTAAAAAGGTTGTTTTCTCTATTTTAAACGTTTAGGTCCGCTTTAATAGTTTTAGCGATCTTTATTAATTCATAGCGGTGTCGCTGTTGGTTTTACTAAAAAATGTTATTTCAAAAATATGTTCGTCTTATCGAATAGATGATGATAAAATCTTTTCCTGTCCTGAAATTCCAATTTAATTTTTGAACCTCTCGTTAACGCGAGCGTTGCGCGCGAACTCTTGGACGGATCACACTGTCCAACGAACTTAGCCTGAGTATTAGTAAGAGGATCATGTATACCAAATTTCAACTAAATCGGTCAACTTTTACTCAAGTTATCGTCACACGTGTAAACATTACTGACAGACAGACAAGATGCTTAGTTTGTTGAATGTAAGAAGCTCGCTTCAACTAATTTGTTAAGTTTCTGAGTACATTGTTGCAAAAAAAGAACATATTACAATTTCACAAAATCACTTCAAGGTGAAGTAAACAATGCTTTTAACTTAAGGACTCAATGTTCTAATTATTGACCCAGTGATTGATACAAGCAAAAGTATTAAAAAATGTGTTGTTTTACAATGCACCTGCCAAATTATATTGTAATCTCTACTACAATTTTAATTTACAATTTAATCTTCCTGAAAATGAATATTAGCCTCATGTTTATACTTGTCCAGAGCCACTTATAGTTATTAATTAATATTGTTTTTGTTTTACTACTCTTATTATAGTCGAGGAGATAGCGTGCAAAAAAGTGTCTGACTAACGTCAAGCTAGAATTTGGCATATAAATAAATATTTTGGTGCCTTTTAAAAATATGTGGTCGGCTAAGCGGCCATGTCTTGTCCTTTTTGGTGGACAATACGATTTTCATGATCCTGAGTACGAACTTAGTTAGTAGACCAAACATCAAGTTGATTGTAGTCGGTCACTTAATATGAGATTTCTTTGATTTTGATTAATATTTGACTAACTAACCTATCAAGTGACGAACTACCATTAACTTGATTATAGGTCTACTAGCTAAGTTCATACTCAGGATCATGAAAATCACATTGTCCACCAAAAAGAGCAGGACATGGCTGCTCTCAAACGGTTTGTTTTTTTCAAATGCCGATTGCCAAGCTATGCCCCGCAGACGAACTGAGCCAACCACATATTCTTAAAAGGCGCTAAAACATTTACTTATTCACAAAATTCTAGCTTGATGTTAGTCAAACACTTTTTTGCACGCTATCTCCTCGACTATTACAAAAGTTTGATCTTTATTAATTTTTAAAACTAATATTTAATCTAAATATTATTGATGTATTATAATGATGAGTTGTGGTGTTTCAGGCTGACGTATCACTTCGCTCAGCTTGGTGTTTACGGTCTCAATATTACAACTAGAGGAAAGTCTTTATCTTGTGGAATTGTCGATATACTCCCAGGAGAAGATGTTTACAAACGTAACTTGTTTTTTTTATTTACCTTTCTATATTATTAAAAATGTTTTACAAACAAACAAGCCCAGTACCAAAGAAAAAGTAGGGTCCAAACTGAACTTCGAGGAAAACTATTAATAAATAACCAGATTTTTTCCCTGGAAAGCTAATAATTAATAAGATGTCATAGTAAATTACCAACACAAAATATTATCAATGACAGTATTTAATTTTGTTTCCGAACTTTTCCGAAGCCATGTAACAGAAGCTATGTGATTGAACGAAAATATTTGATTGCTCAAATTCCAAGACAGAAATCTGTTTCAGACATCAGGCAACATTTTAGCTCTGGTCTGTCAGTCGCTCTGATATTAACATATTTTAAAAACTGGACGTCCGATTTTAAATTTGTATCTAATTAGCCCAACTGTTGGTCCCATATAAGTTTCAAACTTCTGCTCCCATTTGTTTCTCTTCAACATGAGCACAAACATACATTTATTTACTCCTATATCTTCAAAAGTACTCATCTGATTTTTATGAAATTTGGATGGTAGGTCATACATAGCCTATTGTTTATCTCATATACGTTTCAACCTTCTGCGCCCATTATTTTATCCTCCACATGCGCATAAACATACATTTATTTAGACATATATCTTCAAAAGTACTCAACTGATTATTATGAAATTTGGATGGTTTGTCGAAAGTAGACCACAGATAGCACCAGATTAATTTCAACCGTCTGCGCTCTATAACTTTTGCTTAATTGATACTTTAATTCATGTAAAAAATCAAAATAATTTTGAATTACAGTAGAGCGTCGATTATCCGAACGTCAGTTATCCGAACGTTCAATTATCCGAACTAGCTTCACGGAAAAAAAAAAATTCATTCCTAGAAAGTGCGGTGTTTGCTGTATAAAGGGATACCATATTTCGATGAATTCATTTTGACGGGGCAGACATTAACATTTGTTTACTAACAACTAACTTTTGTTTGTCTATGTATCTTGTGGAATACAACCTTCTTTATGCCAAATTAATCTTAGGTGATAAAACTTATATATATTTTTTTCACTATGTACTAGATAAATAAAACAAATATGCATTTTGCATAAACGTGGTTGATTATTTTTTCATCTTCCCTTTTAAATTTCTAGTGAATTTCGATTATTCGAATTTTTGATTATCCGAACCACCCAAAAAAACATTAGTTCGGATAATCGACGCTCTACTGTATTAAAAATATGGGGGAAACAATTAAATAACTTAGACAATAATGTGTTGTAAAAGCATAAAATCAATAAAGTACGTGATAAGATGTGAGGAAGCTATGTGCCTCACTAATTGGCAGTCTAATTTAAAAATAATTGTGTATTTGTTGTTGTTTATGTGCTGCAGCTTTGTGGATACTCGTGTGGGTTTCTCTTGTTTGCGCCATATTGTTTGGCTTGTGTATCGCCATATCACCTAGAATTTCGTTTGCCAGACTTCATCTTCAACTTCTAAGAACCAGTCCTGCTTTCAGGGATCTCCAGCATGTAAACAAACTTATCTCATTTACTTTTGTTGAGTTTAATAAATTATCCTTTTGTTTGTTAAAACTGATATTCTAGAACCTGTTCTCACTAGAAGAGAGGTTTTTTTTAAAGGACGTTTGACATTACAAGGAGTGACTTATAACATTTTTCTTTAGTGAATATTTATACTACTGACCGTGACCATACATATGGTTGAGATTAACTTGAGCCATATCAAAATAAGTTCAAAGTAATAGATGCTTAAGCTGTACACAATGCTATTAAAGTGATAACTGTATTAATTGTTTTTTCTGGGACTTGCTCAATGTGAATAAAAGTCGAAGAGCAAAATTAATCAGTTTTCTGTCACAAAACCAATATAGTTAATATTGTAACAGGGATTTGGTGAGTGGAATAAAGTGAACTGGTTATGCGTTGGATATATTGTTATGAAGGCAGACGAGAGATGATAGACAGATGATACCAATATCAGATTGAGGGTATTGGATAATATAATATTAACACAAGACACGAGACCATGGGAAGACACAAGATAACAAGTTATATTTCAAGGTTGCACAAAGGCTATAGAAATCACATGTTCGTATAATAAGCAGTTCTTTCTTCAACATATATATTTATTTGTATATGATTGTGTGTGTGTGATTGTTGTATGATGTGTACACCTGCAGAGCTAAGATCGGACTCCCTGTGTGACTCTATG
The DNA here is from genome assembly GCA_951217055.1 of Gerris lacustris. NCBI lineage: Eukaryota > Metazoa > Arthropoda > Insecta > Hemiptera > Gerridae > Gerris > Gerris lacustris. The sequence goes on along the minus strand of OX578281.1, from coordinate 1,248,823 downwards.
CTAGGCCTTAGTCTGACAGTTACCACTAGACAGAAATTAGAGCCTTTGCTAGCAGTGGCTGCGCATGACCTATTTAACAGGGTGGGCTAGTCATTTAGGGCAGGGGTCTTCAAACTATTTATCTGGCAGGTCGGGAGGTCTAGCCTCCCCCCCCCCCCCCCCCCCCCGGGGGGGGGGGGGTTCGCGCGGGAAGGGTACGCGACCTTCACCGATGTCCTTATAGCCCCCGACTCCTGCACCTAAATTTAGCTGCACACTTATTGCCTGCACTCGTTTCTGGTGCGTCTACAAGATTAGGAATAATTCTTTTATGATTACTATTTGAAAGAGAATTATTACAACGCTTGACACACAGAGTAAAAATGTACGCTGCATCATGTTTACTTAGCACAATTAAAATGAATAAAAATGCTAGAAATTTAACAATTTTTCAATAATAGTGACATGGAAATTTCTCATCACCGTACAATGAAAACCATACCTACTTCATTAATATATACCAGAAAATCTCTAAAAATAATCAACCCAAATTAAGTAAAACAACAATGTTATAAAACATACGTATGTGTAGTGTGCAGCAGATCTATTTATGAAGGAGCTGGGCTCGCCTCTCTTTCTTGTTAGCACACGGAATAACATTCAATAATCTGCACTCACCCACCGAACTCTAAACCGCCAGAGTTGTCTGTAGACTGATTGGCTCACTAGACGCCCGATAGTAGCCGAAACGTACTTCGGCTACTATCGGTTTTCCCCCACTATAGCTTGGTTTCTGCCCCGGCGAGATTTCACGCCGTTTTTCTACTGCTTATTTTAAACGATCTGGATCTACGATTGTACTATATGAACACTAAAACTATATTTATATTTATTTGTGTTGACAACTAAATAGTTTTTCTTTTCTTTAAATAAGTTGGTGGGGCTTAGCCCCACCTGCCCTTAATGACGTGCCGCCGCCACTGTTTGCTAGCCTAAGGTCTACACTGCTTTCCTAGAATATTATCTTCTTGGCTTCCCTGTTACAGCTAATTCAACTAACATAGCTACCACTGAGTTCTGTAATCCCTTGATATCCACAGTGGTTAGGTTCCACTTTGTTCCGTGGATAACTGATGGTCAAGTGATTTTGCCTTGTCTCAGATGATTTGCAAGGTTGTCCTTTCTCCTTGTCTGGTCACAAGTTCATAACTTTTTCCATTCTATCCAATCTAACATCCTGGTTTTTGAACACATTATGTAAAGCGGGTGATCGGGGTTCTTTCCATGACACTTAGGTTGTATATTTTTCCGAGGATAATTGAAACCACGAATATCGAGGGACTACTGAAATTAGTATAAAATTAATAAAAACGTAACTATTTTTTTTAGAAAGAAAAGCTTGATCTTTTTTGCTCAATATAATATAAGTTATGAAGAAATAATGATTTTTCTAAATTTGATTTTTTTGTTTTTACAGGATCTGGGGGAGCCAAGCGAAGGAGTTTCAAGGCTGGTCGGGCCAGAGTTTGCCTCGTCCTCTCCTTCACCAACGTCTGGCTACAGGCACCGGGTCAAAGCCATTGACACTTTTAGAGGGTTTGATTTTATTTCCCTATATTATTCGAAAACCTTACTATTAAATATTAACAACTTGTTTAATCCTCTAAATATACTTTATATCCAGTAGGGAGAAAAATTTATGATTTTGAATTAGTTTAGAGGGAGTCTATGATTTTGAATTAGTTTAGATTAAGTCTTTTCATCCCTGAACTCAAAAATTAGGGAGATAAAGTAAAAGTAGGGCGAAAAAGTAAAGTAGGGCAAAAAAGTAAAGATTGCAACTTAATTATTTTATAAATAGTAGAAAATGAATTGTCGGCACTGCTTTTTCGACCATGATTATCTTTGTTTATAATCTGCATCTAAATAACCTTCTATTTGAATTTAATTCCAATTCTTATTTGTTTTTAATATTGAATCTCTGATATCTGCTATTAAAAGTGCTAATAATTATTGTTATTTAATAAAATAATAAATAAAAACTGTGCAATGGACGAAAATGTGTATTTTCTTCCTACTGGAGATAAAATATTGTATATACCTTGTGAGTAAAGTGCCATTATTCCCCTCGCGATAATTATCTCTGTCAGCTGCGCCTTGGGAGCTAATTAGAGTTATTCCCTCGGCTGCGCCTCAGGAATTAAAGAGTCTAATTCCCTCGGCTTCGCCTCGGGATTTAGGGACCATGGTTCCTTTGGCTTCGCCTCAAGAACCAACTTTTTCGCTCAGGGAATAATGGCTTACTTTACTCCCTAGGTGCATAAATAACTATTTTTCCACTGCTAGAAAGATTATGAGCCTGTAAAACACTGCTTATAAATGTACTGCTTAATAAACATCATCCCTTTTTAGGGTTTCGTTGCTCAAAGGAAAAAAATAAATCCTTATAATTTTGTTCCTTTATCTGCCAAAAATCATTTTGACACACACATAGGAAAAATATAGCAAACTCAGAATTATCAGCCATTCTAATCCAAATTGGTGTATAATTCATGTCCTGCCAAAATAAATATTTTTTAAAAATTTTGATTGGGGGTATCAATTGTAAGGTATTGAAGAGTAGATTACAAAAATATTTAACACTTTAGTAAACTGTTTAATTTTTCTTGCCATTTTGTCTAATAACTTAAACTTTTTTGTGTCCCCTCCCCTAATAATAATTAATTTTACGTTTGCAATACTGACAAAACCCTTTTTATGTGAGGACTTCACACACAACTATTTTTTTGACATTTTCTTACTGTTCTGTATGTTCTGTTATTGCAGATTGACCATCGCTCTCATGATATTTGTCAACAGTGGTGGAGGGATGTATTCGATATTTCAACATTCACCGTGGAACGGCCTCACTGTAGCGGATGTCATATTTCCATGGTAATATTGCTATGTCAAATCATATTATACTACATTATTTATTGTTTATGAATATTAAATTAGACTAGAAACAGAAACATTTCACCAGTATTTTGGAAAATACAAATTTCAAATGTCTTTAAGTCATTTAGGTAATTGAACCACAAGTTGTGTCAGTACCACACTGAAGTTGTTTAAATTGTTTACTTAAAAATTGCGTGGCTTTAATAACATAAAAGGTCTTTATTATTATTTTTCTTGATACCTCAGATACTTAAAAACAGGTTTTTTTTTTTATACTTTTTAAGTACAAATTAAAACTATTTTCCACACCAAGCTTATTGAAGGTTTTGTAAATTTTTACAGCAAAACAAATTGGTAACAATCACCTGTGGTAACGACACTTTTTTTTAATTTGTTTAAAGATAAATAAATAAAATTTGATATCATTGGATTTAAATTCTACCTTACTGTGTAATATGGAATATCCGACTCCTCAGAATATCCGACCTTGACACCCCTTGGTTTAAAAAAAAAGTTTAATCTGACACGACCGAACTTTGTCCTTATCAGAATATTGAGTATAAAACAATGAAAGCAGCAAATCGGGATTTTGTTATCGTACTGATACTGATGGCTAGACTTGGTTTCTTATTATCGTGCGTGTCATTCTATATATTTACAATCCTGTCGTACGCTATATTTTTAATGAATATTTAAATAAATGAAAAAAAAAAACGGGGTTTTTATAGATTACTGAGATGTTAGATGTTCGGCTTCACAAAAGTGAGTCCGTTCTAAAGCTAGTTTCAGAGTTAGCAGTTAGTGTAACAACAATTAAAGATTGGAAAAAGGGTGTGAAAGACTTTGAAGCGTATTCCCTAACAGGATTAGTATGAATATTCATTATATACATATTCAGAATAGAGAACGTATATTGATTTTTAATAGTAAAGATTTAATTATTACACTAAAATATTTGTTTTTCTTTGTTCCTCGGATTATCCGACCTTTTTAGGGTTGCGACCATGCTCCGGTCCCATAGGTGACGGATATAGGGGGTTCTACTGTATATGTAAAGAGAAAGTATTGTGATTGGTCTTGATTAATGGTCCCAAGAGTCCAAAAACTGGTTTTTAAAAAAAGTGTTTCTGTAGTTTATAGTCAATGGTAGCAACTAATGACACAAGTTTAAGCAATTTGACTAATTTTGAATTGTTTTGTAGGTTTATTTGGATTATGGGGTTCTCTACAGTGATGTCTGTAAAGAACCAGTTAAGAGCTGATAGGAGACGACATCAGCTGTTCGTTGCGGCTGTAAAAAGAACTTTGACTCTACTGGTTCTCGGCATCGTACTTAACTCCATGACGACTGTAGATCTCAACCAGCTTCGCATTCCCGGAGTACTCCAACGAATCGCTTTGACTTACTTCATAATTGCAGCTCTACAAATATGTTTTGTCACTCCGGAGTACATTGCTGTCGGGGTAAATAATCCTTTTGTATTAATTCAAAGGAATTGTCAAATGTTTTATATGAAATAAAAACCTCTCAATCATTAGACTTGACTTAGGACTGCCTTAGTAAATTTGAACCCATTACAGGGGTCTTTTTCACGGGATTTTTTTGAGATAAGATTTATCAGCAAGTACACAGATGGCTGCTAGGACTGAGCAGGACCAACCTGAGAAATCTGGTTGGAGTGCTAACTGGACACTGCAGGCTCAGTAGACATCTGACATTACTAATGATAGAGGAGGTCCCCATATGTCCAGTATGTGGAGAGGAAAAGGAAACAGCCTACCATTACCTGGAAGTGTGTGAAGGATATGGGAGATTGCATTTTCTTAGGGAAGGGAGAACATCTTCTCCTTCATAATCCAGACAAAGAAGTCTGAAAGTGAGGTGGTGGTGGTTTGATGTAAGTGGGAACGCCTGGGGTTGGCAAAAATGATCCAAAGGTGGTCTGTTTGCTAGGCTAGGCCTCCCCGCCCCTTACTACTACTACTAATACTATCAGCAAGTACAGACAATTGTGGTAACTCCCTTGAAAATGATCCCTTCGATGTGTCTAGAGTATGATATTCCACAGAATCTCTGATGACATCTCCTTCAGAAGATGTAGTGTTTTTGTATTTACGTGTAATTTTGAAGGTTTTGTTGTGTTTTCAGAATTCATGTGTGGACAAGCTAAGCGATATCCTGAGCTGTAGAATACAGTGGTTGGTAATACTGACGCTGGTCGGTGTTCATACGTACCTGAGTCTGGATGTCGGTTACGAGGATTGTCCTCCTGGATACCTTGGTCCAGGAGGCTTAGCCGATTCCTCTGAATATTTCAACTGTACCGGAGGTGTGGCTTCTTATATAGACAGGACGGTGTTCTCACCGAATCACTTGTACAAGGAACCCACACCTCAACCTATCTACCACACTACTGTTCCAGTTGATCCTGAAGGTATTAACTCAATATTGCTAATAGAGTCATTTTATTTTTTGTTAAAACAATTATTATATCTACTAATCCAAAATTACAAAAACTTTTTAATACCCATGCATTCTTAGTATACAAACCTCTTTAATTTTTATAATTCATTGTTTATTTGTTTGTTAATTATTGCATCATATTTGTTTGTTATTTTTACCTTTATGTATTTAGTGTTTTATTTGTTTGTAACTAATATTTTTATTTATTTGTAGGTTTACTTGGAGTTTTAACGTGCTGTCTAACTGCTTTTCTTGGAGTACAGGCTGGCCAAACATTATTAAGTTTTTATAATCCGTATAAAAGATTTTCAAGATGGTTTTTATGGGCTGGTATTACGGTAATGTTCTATTAATAAATGATGTAGTTCTAGCTGGTAGTATATAGTATTAATTATTCTAAATAAACAACTTTGTAGTATTCTTAAAACATACTGTTTTAAAGTAAAAAATAGTTCTTACTAAAGAACGAAAAATATACATATTTAAAACATAGTAGTTTATCAACAGGCATTCAGAGATTGAACGTAAAACACACAATATCTAAAACATGTGCTCAAAGCCCATTGCGAGCTCTCTTACCTGCAAATCCATCAGTGTTGCCGCCGTCTGTTACTCACATCTATGCTACAATGTTCGGCACCGATGTAAAAATGTTTATTGCCAACATAGGTGAGAGAAAAAATAAAATCACAAGGACAGTTACAGAAGTGGGCAGTATAATTTAATAATTATAATTCGGAGCTGGTAATCAGAACACAGACAAATTTCCCATGATCGATTAACTGCACAAGAAGATAAACCAATACGACACTTAGATTTATATGTAAAGTAGTGAACACAAAGTTTAAGCGATGTGATCAATTAGTTTGTTTTGTTTTGTTTTTAGGGAATAGCTGGAGGGTGGCTTTGTGGATTCACTCAGGAAGGAAGTCTAATCCCGGTGAATAAGAACTTGTGGTCGCTCTCTTACAGTCTGGTCACATCTTCTACAGCTTTCATTATATTCCTTATTCTCTACATTCTTGTTGACCATTGGATGATCTGGAACGGCCAACCCTTTATTCACACTGGTAATAACTGATTTTTCTATCAATTTTGAAGTGAAACTTCTTTAGCCGCAGTAGAGTAAATTCACTTGTGTGAAATTGACATCAGGAAACCAAGTTCGCGTTTCAAGACTCATCCAAGTGAAACATTTGATGTGAAATTTATGAAATTGCAAGTTTTTGTTTTAAGACTCGCCTGTGATAGATGTTTTAATCAACTGCCGACTTAGGCCGGCAGTTTAATTACCTGTAAAAAATCTTCCCTATGGGCAAGTCTTGAACCTGTGACCCATGGAATGAGAGCCAAACACGCTACCATGGCACCACGAGATTAGTTAATATATAGTCTGTACACAGAATTTGTATATAAGGGAATTATTATAACAATTAATATATATTATAATTATGACTAGAGAGGTTAAAAAAGAAACACCACCACTATTGTAAGGTTTAAGAGGTGGTGGCTGATTCAAGGTAAAAGGATTCACCAGGATTATAGGGATCAGGTACCGGTACCAGATTTATGTACAATATAAACTTATATTACTAACAGTAAGAGGTTTGTAAAATAAACATCTAGAAAACTACTATATATCATTAATACAATTACTACCCCATAAGTATGTGATAACAGAGAGTTATGTAGAGGTGAACACATATTCAACTTGTAATTATTTTCAGAAGGATAACTGATTAATAAGTTGAGCTTTTAATATTTTTTAAGTAACCTTAAATAATAAAAAACTTACAAACTAAAAGTTTAAATCAAGCTATGGGAACGGTGTGTGCATAAAAGATTCTACTGCGTTTTAAACATTAACGTTCCACTGATCCAGCAAAGTGTGTGTGTGTGTGTAGTATTCTGATGGCAGTTTTTAATTAAATTTACGCCGAGAGAAGTCATAAAAATTAATACTGTGGTACATAGTATTAGAAATAGAGTTAATTAAAACAGAGTTATTGATATTAGAATTTAATTGGAGCAAAGGATATTTTAATTTTATAGGGTTCGGCGTATTCTAAAGTTTTTAATAAATCTACCTTTTATTCCTTTTTGGTAATTATGGAGCAATTCAAATTGATCCTTTTTGAATTTATAATTAGTTTCTTATTTTACGATTTTGGTAGTTTTCATACTACGGAAAGATTAAATTTTAATTTAAATCAAACTATAATTATTATTAACTACGGGAAACAGACTGAGAAAAATACACTCCAGCGCCAGGATTTGAACCACAGGCCTCTATATGTTTCCCGTAGTTAATAATAATTATAGTTTGATTTAAATTAATAATTAGTTTCTATAATGTGTGTGGTAAAGCTTGATTTGTAATTAGTCTTTAAGTGGTGCTATAGAGCAGGGGTCGACCTTTTTGTCGATAAGGGTGCAATATAACATTTTAAAACCACTAAGGGCACACGACATGCCAGAAGTTAACAAGCAAAAAAATTGTATATCTTAAAAAAATAAAAATATCTCTTATTATAGGTTTAAAACATATCTAGCTTCTTAAGTGTGTGATTTTTTTTTTTTTTCTTGTTTCCGGGGGGCTTTTACACCCGAAGACGCAGGCCACTTAGGTGGGCCCATATATCAAACCCAGATTAGGGACCGAAATCTTCACACTAGAGTGAAAATATGGTCGTTAACCATGACTCCCCTCCAAGTTGTAATGCAACCAAGAGTGTCATCATCATGGTTTCCAGGCTGAAACCTGGTGGCGACTCTCTTTCGAGGAGCTTCCCATTTGTTTAAAGTAATGACCTACAACAAGGCGAGAAGGTGCATCAGGAGAAAAAGAGAATCTATGATAAATGTCTCGGTTATTATCAAGAGAAGTTTCTGGAAACGCATGGTCTTAGAGAATATCAAGTTAAAGGACTTTGGCTCGGGTCAAGAGGCACCATACCTAAGTTTACAACCGAAGATGTTGGTATTGACAAAAAAGAATTGACGCGGATATCCGAATCTATAATTTTAGACTCTTTAGGAATCTTAAATAATCATATATATGGATAATAATTATCATTTACTTTATCTGACTATTTGTTTATTTCCTTTTAAACAAGCTTGTAAGTCTATTATATTTATATTATGTTAATTTTAAGTTGTTTTACTAAGTTGACTAAGTGTATTTTAATGACTATACATTATGTTTTGTAAAACTATTGTTACTTGTTAATGTATTATTGTCTGTAAGAGATTGATTAGTAAGCTGTGTACTAGCAACTCATTATAAATGAGCAGAACCACAAAGGTTTTATTTAATAAATATATTGTGTTTCTCTCTACTGGGTGGACATTGAGCGGGAGGGCCTGGTCCGGGAATCGAACCCAGAGCTGTGTTCAGAAGCGGTCACCCATCTTTCTTCTGACCCTGCTCGAGGCTGCTTGACTTGTCTTATCGCAAAGCAAGCCCTCTAGCCTCCGAGCCGCCCAGGCCCCAGTGTGTGATTTAGAGGGTAAAGAAATTTAAATGTAAAATTTAATTGTTGAAATATTGTTTTTGACTTGTTTCAGGTCGCAATGCACTACTGTTATACTTTGGTTCGAGTGTGATGGGAAGTCTGTTTCCGTTCCGGTGGATACCGCTGATAGATACCTCAACTCATGCTGAGTACCTGCTGATGAACACGCTGGCCACCATACTGTGGGTACTCATCTCGTGCCTACTTGCCCGCTACAAGCTCTACGTTACTGTCTGATAACACCTCACAGTATCTCCTTATACAAACATAAACATTGAAAAAAAAAAAATCAATACTATGTTTATAAATATACTTTGGAAATTTACCCAATTATCCTATTGAATATTTTTTTTATTCATTTCTAAGTCTATTAAGTGTTTTTAAATATTGGTTACCAAATCTTTCGTAAAATATTTTATACTTGAAAAATAGAATTTTCCCTATTTTAAGAAAAAAATAACAAGAGCTCTCATTCTGAGCCCAATTAGTCTAATTACGGAGTCTTACAATATTGTGAAGTGGATACATTTAGTTCTTTTTGACTTTTGTTATTAAAAGTTGAATATTTATCTGCTTTATATGATAAATTAAATAATTCATGAACTAATCTTTTCACTTTTGTCAATTATGCCTGAATTCAATTATCTACTTTTTTCCTCCTTTTCAGATTTTTAATTTTATTATATTTTAAAAGAAACATAATTACTTTGGCGTTCTAGATAGAAAATATCGTATGACACAGAAACTTATATTTTTTATTATTATTAAATTAATTTTATTTTTGAAAAAATTGAATTAATGAATCTATTTAGATATACCTAAAAATAATTTATTTAAAAATTATAATTCTCTTAAAAAATATCGTTTTGAATCTCTTGAATAATATTAAATTCAAATGATTGAGAATTGAAGTAAGATTCATGTTACCATTTACTTATTGATTATTGTATACTTTTTATTTTCGATTTGTTTAGTAAAATTGTAAAAAAATTCTTTTTGCATTAAGTTTTTATTAAAAGAACTAAAGGAACTAATTATTTTGTATTGTACGGCATCATATGATACTATGATTGTTAATATTAATATTTTGACATGAATAATTATGGACATGTCAGGAGAAAATTAAGACAATAGAACTTAAGTTTTTTGTACTGTTAGTCCAATTTGCCCTAAATAACATAATTTGGTCAATAATGCCACCATTAGTTAGGCAAATATTATGGGGCGCTGTAGTCCCTTATTCCTGTTGTATTTCCTGACTGCTGAAACAACCAATTTTTTTCTAGCGGGGCCAAGCCTTATTACTTTTTAGCTCTGCCAATAGCTTATGATAAGTTATAAATAATTGCTTTCATTAAACTACTTATTTAATCAATAATGAATGAAATATAGACCAAACTCCTGTTAAATTCTTACTTCCTGATACTGGTGTCACTTATTTCATGTAGTTTTTTCCGTGGCGAAAATTTCTTCTGTACTCCTCAGCTAAAACCATGTTAACAATAATTTACATGAATGTTTTTTTTTTTTTCTAAAACATTATGTGACAGAACAATCAAGTGCTAACTTTGGACTTATATTTGCAACTTAAGTTTCATCATATTAGTCTAAACTGTAATCGACCGTTATTAACTCTTTCTCAAATCTTGAGTCTTCTATAATTATTCTTAAACTATTGAATATTTACACCACTTTGCCAGGAGGCTCGATATCCTTTAAATATTTGAAAAAATTGTTAAAAGGACAATAGTTAAAAACCTGCTTTCTTCAGATTTTATAATGTACAAATGATATTATTATATCTTCTGACCTCCATAAATCAAATAAACATTACTTTTTTACTATTTCCTCCGGATGTAATAATGTATTAAGGAAACTGTGTGCCAATCAATATTGATCCATAAAATCAACAACATTTATTTGATCTATTAAAATGTATACATATCAACTAATATATGTACTTAATTCTCTATTTTATTATTATTTTTAGTTTCTTCCTCTATTATTTCATCTGTTTTGAAACAAATTATTATAAAAAAAAAATATATATATATATATCTGTAAATAAATATTTTAATCAATTGATTTTTATAATTGGGGAAAATATATTATAATTTTTTTTTTTATGATATGTATTTACTGTTAACCGCATATTTTTGTGGATTTAAAAAGTATTGTAAATATGTATAGGGATAAATATGATATTATTTTATTATTGAAAACAGTTTAATTTTTTTTAATGAAATGAAGATTATTTTATTATTTCTTTTGTTTAATTGTAATTATTATTTAGTATATACAGGGTGGTCCTTAAGTACGTTCCGAAAATTAGGGATATGATTGTTGAAATTTTTTATGAAGAAAAGTTCATATGAACTTATATCCTAAACGGCTTAGTTTCCAAGATACAGGGTGTTCAAGTTTCTAATTTTTCAGCATGTAGGGCCGATGGTGGTCATTTTCAGCAATTACTTTGATTTTTTTAATTACTTAATTTCACTGTTTTTCAATTTGTGATTTTTTCTATAACTTGATTTTTGCATTTCTTGTCATGCATTCGACTTTTTTTTGTATTTTGCACGAAAACAGCAATTCGCAGGGCAAAATGTATGCAATTTTGGCTGGCAATTAATAAACTGTTTTCAAAATATCAAAAAACCAGTGGTGTATTATTTTGTTCCTCTAAAAACCAGACCGTGATAACCCCACGTACGCCCCTGGTGCTACTAAAAACTTTTAATTAAAGGAAAAAATTACTCCTTCAAGTATTACAAATTTATTTATTTATTTATTAAACGTATGCCAAATTTCAATAAAATACCTTAAAGCGTTATCACAACAAAAAAAAAAAATCGGTCCGAAACAACTCAGACAAACTTTCTCATATACGAGTTCATAATTATTTGGCCCAGTGTTTTCCATTTATTAGATTTCGTATGTAAATTTAATTATTATTGAGCATTTCATTAAAATTTATCATAAAAATAACTTCTCCTGGGCAGGGAATCGAACCCGGGCTCTCTCGGTTTGCGTTTTAAGCTTTTTTCTCAGGAACTAGATTTTTCCCGGGAAAACGGCTTACATTGTTGGATTTGTATTTAAATGGACTATATTTTAGAATTTTTTAATCAAAATCGTCGGAACTGTTTTCGAGAAATAATTTTTTTTCACGTTTTTTCAGAGTTTTTGGGGGGTAGCGCCCCTAAATTTGGAGCTAAAATTCATTTCTCGATTTCGCCTTGGGGTATGATTTTTCTGAACATGTATGCCAAAATTCTTCAAAATCGGCCCAGTAGATTAGGCTCCAGGCGTTTGCACAGATGACAGACAGACAGACATTTTTTAAAAACCACTTTTTTGGCCTCAGGGGACCTCAAAACGTGTAAATCCATCAAAATCTCAAAATCGAATTTTCGCGCCATCACAATACTTTAAGCCTTTTAGGATATAAGTTCATATGAACTTTTCTTCATAAAATAATCCAAGTAATCATATCCCTAATTTTGGGAACGTACTTAAGGACCACCCTGTATACTCTAATGACTCATTATTCTTAATCAGATTTAACTAAAATCTGTTGCTACTTTTCTGGGATGTAGAAAATTGTTCTTTTGTTTTATTCTATTTTTACATCCACCCAAGCCTCCGTCTAAACCTTCTTGTATGGATTGCAAAGAAAACATATTTCCATCTTAATGGTTCAAGAAGCTCTTTATCCTTAACTTCTCGTGCTCTTAAAAATTTGAAACGGAGGTTTTAGATAGTTGTCATGTTCTGTCTCTTTATTCCCACATATTGTACAAGCAGGATCATTACCTGTCAATCGTCATTAAAGGTAAATATTAGAACTTGACTACGTCTAGTCAAGACAAGTAAAATGTTTGAGTACTTTAAAAATATGTATTGTACGTTTTCCTTTACATCCAAAGATACTCAAAAACCACAATTGATAATTTTGTGTCTATATTCATTTTAAAAGACTTTTTATTTTTTTCAGCATTATCTGAGCTTTTGTTTTGTTTTTTTATGCCAAACTATCCCGGTTGCGGGAATGAGTTTTTAGTGTATTTAAACTCTAATAAAAGTTTGAAGGGTCAAGTTTATACTGAACAATTAAATTTTTTTCAAAGCTCAAGTTACTTTCCAAATTTATATTTTTTTATTTACTTAAATTTGACGATGTTTATTATTGTTTTAATGCTTTTACCTAAGTTTATTTCTTAATTATATTCATAATTATACTTTTTAGTACACTTATTACCTTATAAACCACGTTGAAAACACCTTTCTACGATTACTTGTCGCTATGGTTGATGGATATTAAGGTGTAATAAATAAAAATAATTATTATCAATTATCAATTAATAATTAATTGATTTCATGAATCCAGAAATAAAGACTGAGGATGGCTTTAAGAAGAGCCGAAATGTTTAGAAAAATAATGGAATAATTATTTTTATTTATTACACCTTAATATCCATCAACCATAGTAACAAGTTATTACTTTATTTAATTATTGAATTAAACAATATTATTTTATCCTTGCTAACTAATGTTACTTATTGCTTGGTTATCGTATTTTAATTCTTGTAATTGTATCTTATCTGTTTAATTGCAGCAGATAATATAATGTGTGCTTGGTGGAAGTCACTCATTGTGTTTTTAGGATTTCGGGCTCAACCTAGAAACCCTTATGCTTTGGTAGTTTGTCCGTCCGTCCGTCGCATCATATCTCCCGACCTATTGTAGCTAAAAATTTAAAATTTGATGTACAAATAAATCTTTTCTGCCCAAAAATAGGAAAAATGTTGTGAACAACTCAACAGTTCTTCGATCATTGAGCAATTGCAAGCTGGTCGCAATTTTTTTTTTTTATATATATTTTGTCATTTTTGAGTGGGGGTATCATTTTGAAGGTATTGAAAAGTAGATCACAAATATATATCCCCTTTCCAAAATGGCGGCCATTTTACCTCCCAAATTTCAAAAACATATGTGTCTCCCCCTGCTATTCCATAAGGACAGGTCCTAAAAATGAGGAATAAAGACATAAATATACATCTTTGTGGGCTAATGATATTTTCAGAAGTAAATATAAAAAAGTCAAATTTTATGTGTGCGCAACCATGGTGACTAAATTTTTATTTTTTTTTATTTGAAAGTATGGTATCATTTTAAAGGTATTGAAGAGTAGATCACAAATATATATGGCTTATCCTTAATGCCGACTATTTTACCCCCAAAAGAACTAAATATATTCACACCTTCTCCTCCAAAGTGCAACTTTTTATACTTTTTTTTTGTAAGAAAAAAAAAAATGTAGGGAATATGATTTTTTATGACCGAAGAAACCCTTTTAGTAGCTTACAATACTGAGGTTTCACAGACATGGACATTAGGGTGGGTCGAAAAAACAAAATTTTTGAAAATTCAAAAAACGCCCCTCCAGAAACTTGCCATATTGGAAGAAAGTCCCGAGGAAAAAATTTGAGCCAAATCGGACTTCACTTAGGTCTCCCGAGGGGGGGTTGAAGTTTGGGAATTTTCGAAATTTGGAAAAATCGCAGCTTTAACAGGGTTTTTCGACATTTTTGCGTGCTAAACTACTTTTAATATACATTTAATGTATATTTTCGTAATCTACAATGCTTATTGTATAATAAAAACCCTTAACATATTACGCAACTTCAATATTTTTTATTATAACATATGACATATATAAATGACAGCCTGAAAACTATAAAATGTAAACATTTTTTCCAGCTTAAATAAGCTCTTAACTTATTTTTTTTATTTTAACCAGTATAGAATCAAAAATAATTACCAGAGCTCACCACGTGGAAGTGGCTGCATTCGAGCTCCAATAGTCCCCCTCTCCCTCTCCCCTTTTTTAAATTTTGAAAATTTGACACTTGTCATATATAAATATCATTTAATTTAAAAAAAAACCTAACTATTATATACTATACAAAACTATTAACAACCATGTTATATTTTTATATTCAATTTATCTATGCGTTAAAATCTTTTTTACTTTCGAATCTTGGTATTTTATTTCTATTTATTTGGGTTTGAATAATTTAAAAATGACGATCCTCTGCTTTATGAACTGGAGTGGAGGGGACTGTGACTAATTTCACACAGCGTTCAACGGCCTGAGTATGACAGGGATATTTTAAGTCAATTTGAGGCTTCCAACCATCTGAAACTGCTGCCACGATCTTTGCTGTGGAAATCAGTTTTGTTAGTGGAGGTTCCGTCACTTTTATTGAGCTCCAGTCTATTATTTCAACATAACTCGTAGCGTCAAAATTAATTTTTGGAACTGTAAAAGCTGTTGCTTCTTTATTTTCAACACGGTTACTTCTCGCAGTGAAGATTCTCTTCCACCCGTCCTTTCGTATTTCAATATTCTCATCAGTCGACTGCCTCAAAGTCGACTACTTCCATGGTTTCGCATTGCAAAAGTTGTGATCCAATAGGTCCTGAAAAGGAGTATGGACCTTTAGTTTTGCCATCTGAATGTTCCACTAGATGACGTGGTGGTAATTCATTGGCATGTAACTAGCATATAGACCACTGAAGAGGTCGTCCAAGTCGGCACTCGACAAGTCTTATCACTCCTCTTCTAATGCCTGTGTTCAAGTTGGTCCCATCACAGCCCTGTACCATTAAATTAGAGGTATCTATATTTTTTTCTTTGAGGCAGGTAAAAATTGAGGAATCCAAACATTTAGCATTTCCGCTTATAGGTGAAACAAAATCCAAGTAACTCGAGCCTGGTTCTCGTATGAGCACGACATGTTTTCCTTTCACTTTATATAGCTTTCCGCCTTTTTTGATTGACACTTTAACCATGTAATCCCTCCTATCATCAAAGTATAAACCTGATAACACAATATCATTAGTTTCTTCTAGTTTCTTAATTTCTTTACACTTCAGTTGTTTCTCTCTACGAATTTTGCTGTGATCAATGACACTACAAGAACTGTCTGGTTGTAAAACTCCAGCGTCATTTAGGGCCCCAGAGGTTATCACTGCTGCCGCTCTTTTTGAAACTCCTGTTCTTACGGCTACTTCTGCTAAAGTTGGAAGAAATATCCTCATTTGAGAAGTATAGGTGTCTCAGAAAAAAACTTTGTTGCGAGCAACTGATCTCAAACTCAGAATCAGTGGTACTGGCTGCAGTATCAGACGAAAAAGATAGTGTTTCGGCGTCAGTAATATTTTTTTTAGTCTCTCTCTCTCTTGTGGCTGAGTGATCTCTTTTATTTCGCAAGGCTCTTCTCCTTAATTGATCTGAAATCTTAACGTCAATTTTTCCAATCACCATATTTCTTGTTGTTCTTTAATCAATCAAAAAATCCCGCTCGTTTTGTGGAACTTTTTTTTATCTAGCACACGTGCAAAGGGAAAAATCCTTACATTTGCAGGCACTTATGCAGAATAATTTTTGCGAATCTTCAACAAATTGTTTTATTTTAATAGTATTGGAACTTGGTATATTTGTTTTTTTCAATGCACTTTTCTTTAAATCTTCATATTTTTTGTGGTATTTCAAAAGGCGGTTGATCACTCTTGTCTGTGAATTGTTGGGCATGGAAGCTTTTAACCAAATTTGAATGATTTTTTCCAAAAACTTTTTTTTGGTAATAATAGATTTTTTGTATATATGTCATGTGTTATAATAAAAAATAATGAAGTTACGTAATATTTTAGGGGTTTTTATTATACAATAAGCATCGTAGATTACGAAAATATAGATTAATTATATATTAAAGTAGTTTAGCACGCAAAAATGTCGAAAAACCCTGTTAAAGCTGCGATTTTTCCAAATTTCGAAAATTCCTAAACTTCAACCCCCCCTCGGGAGACCTAAGTGAAGTCCGATTTGGCTCAAATTTTTTCCTCGGGACTTTCTTCCAATATGGCAAGTTTCTGGAGGGGCGTTTTTTGAATTTTCAAAAATTTTGTTTTTTCGACCCACCCTAATGGACATGGACAGTGCCAGATTTACCACTAGGCCGACTAGGCTGTGGCATAGGGCCGCAGGCTTAAGGGGAGCCACAGATATGGGCAAGACACTGATACATTTGACACAGTATATTCTACGGAGTATTTCTTGAATTTATGTATGATCCTGAGTACTAAGTTAGTTAGTAGACCAATTATCAAATTGATTTTAGCATGTTACTTGATAGGTTAGTTATTCAATTATTACTCCAAATAAGATTGGTCAGTGGTCACTTATCCAGTGGTAAGCTAACATCAACTTGATTTTTGGTCTACTAACTAATTTTGTCCTCAGGATCAAGAAAATCACATTGTTCACCAAAATGGCCGGGATATGGCCACTCTCCATCGTTTTTTTTTTTTTTTTTTTTTTTTTTTAAATGCCTATTGCCAAGCTGACGAGCTAATGTCCCTCAGACGAACTAGGCCGAACACATATTTTTTACAGGCCACAAAAGATAACGTTGATATTAGTCAAACACTCTTGCACGCTATCTCCTGAACTATACATTTTATATTTATAAGTTTTTAAGAAAGGTTCTACAAATAAATAAAATTTAATAAAAAGTGAGAGTTTTATCGGCCTATTTATTAAAACATAACCACATACTACGTGAAACCAAATTAAAACGTATTTCAAGAGTTAGAATAACTCTTCCAATTTATTATAGTTTTTAGAAATTAGTTAAGTTAAGTTAGGCGTATGAGTATTAACTTACCATAACGGTTTTGTAAAAAAATTCAAAGAAAACCCAATTATAGAACATGTGTGTGTGTCTATAGTAAAAAAAAAACAATGTGGGGGAGGGGGGCTGCTAGTAAAATTTGGCCTTGGGCCTCAAAAGTCCTAACTCCGGCACTGGACATGGAGCTTTTTATGTACATTGTTATTTAGAAATACTCCAAGTTTTTACTAAAATGATGACTAAAGAGGTTAGTAGGTAGTAACACAACAATATTGTCATCTCAATTTTATATTAAAACTCAATAACGGGTTTATCTTTGCTGGGTTCCACCTTGGATCTCAACTCCATATCCCTTACCTTGTTCTTCTGTAATCCTTCTACCCACACAGTCCTAGTCTACCCCCACCTTGTACTGTTAGTTTGTCAAAAAGGTTTGTAAAATAGTTAGCTTTGTACAGAATTCACTCTTACTAAGTTAACACGCACACTGAAGATGATATTATATGTCCAAACGCTTATGTGAGTTTTTATAAAATTGTGGTGACAATATTGTTGTTTTATTTTCTACCAACCTCTCTAGCCATAAGTGGTACCACAAAATCTCAGTCAAAACTAATAATTATATAATTACAACAAAACAATAAGTGTATTCAAATTTTTCTCTTTTCAACATCATTAGAAAAATAAGAGGGAAGTACTTGCGTCCAAGTACTGTTTAGGGTTTTCTAGATGATTAAGCATACCCGTTATGTAATTATGATTTGTTTTTTCAATCTCAGGGGTCCCAGGTTCAATCCCCTGGGGGTCACAATGTTTTTCATCGGTAATAACGACTATATAAATTACATTTTTTCAGAACATTTTCATCACTCTACCATAAGGTATAACCATGAATTATTTCAAAATTTTAGGACCAGCCGTTATACAGTGTTTGAGGGGGGGGGGAGCATTTTTTGTGGTATATTTTGACTTATAAAAAATGAAAAATTTAAAAAAGCAAATATATATATTTGCGTCCTACTCTTCAGCAGCTTTCATTTGATACCCCACTCTAAAATTTAAAAAAATATAAATTTTTAAGTTTACCACATTTTTGTGAATTGCACATGCGCATATTTAATTTTGAACTTCTGTATATTTTTCCTGTGGTTGGGTCAAAAAGTTGCACCAGTGTTTCAAATTTCAGCACTTTCGCTTAAACGGTTCGGTCCCTATGAACCAAAGAGCGACGGACGGACGGAAACATCACCCTCGGCATAAGGGTTTTGAGAAGTATTTACAAAACCCTAAAAAGTTGTACAAATTTTCTCTTATTTTTGACTTAATGATTTCTTCCACCAAGCCTATGATATTTATTTTATTAATTATAATTTATCATTTAGGTTATGATTATTATTATTATTCTATCCCACAAATTATTAAACTTTTTATATTTTTTTATTTATTTCAAATAGTTATTAATATACAAAAAAGCAGAGATTATTCATTTGGATCTGAGTAAGATTTTTAAACCAAATTAATTGCCCTTGCTGTCAGTTGTTGATGCGGTGTCATAAAATTGGAAATAAAAACTGGAAATTAAATTTCCAGACGTTTGAAATTAAGAGCTCCTGTAGTTAATTTGATTTATTGTGTTTAACAATAACTTATCCTCATATTTTTTTATGAATATAAATGACTCATTGCTTATTGAAGTATTTTTCTTACATGTGTATTGAACTTATTAATATAATATTTATCAATATTGATATATTGTCATTTTTCTTTTCTTGTAAGAGTGTAACAAAAGAAATGCGTTAAAATTGTGCAAACAATATAATTATAATAATAAAGAAGCCTGTGATTTTTATAATTTCTTAGTGCATTTTTATTTTTATTTTTTTCACCAAGGAATTTTATTTAATTTGATGAACATGATTAAAATTATATTTTGAATAAAAATGTATCTTTTGCATTAAAAATAATTAAATATTCATGATTCAGGTGTAATAAGTTTAAAAACCTTGAAGACTAAACCATTATAGAGGGACTTTATTACTACTGTTAGTTTATTTTTATTTTTTTCTAAATTATATATTTTTTTCAAACTGAGTTTTTCTTGAGTAATTAAAATAACATTTGACTAAGAAGCAAATTTGAACCCTGTTATATATTTACATTTTTATAATGATTAATAAATTTTGCAGTCAAAAATAAATATCTAACTTAAACTGACTGCATCCAATTTTATTTTGCATCTAATTAAACTCTATTAAATTGTTATTTAATTTTTTATTCTTTTAAAATAATTAACAGAATGTCATTCCCCTTTTCTATTCCTCTTAGAATGCTTTTCATTTATCTTCTTAATAAAACTATTTAATATTATGATGTGCCTTTATTAAATAATTAGAAATTGTATTTTTTTATTATTATTACTTTTTTTAAGAATTGACTGTTGTATTTTTATTATTGTATATTAAGTGAATACTTTTCCTTTAATGTATGTTACTTTCTAATAATATTATTATAAATAAATTTTATCTTTACATTTTGTTACATTCATTTATGTTTTTCATTTACGGCCTTTAATTATTAAAAAATGTTTGCTGCACCCTCAGCTTAATTATAAAGTAACACTACTAAATATACAATGCTAACTATTTTTACATGGTGGAGTTAGAAAAGAGACAAAAATAAAAGTAACCAACTATTTGTACTTAACAGTGTTAAGGCAAAATTAAAAAAAAAAACTTTTTTTAACATTGAAGCGAGCATCTTGCTATAAATACGTATATAATATTGAGAAAATAGTTAATCATAATGAGTTGATACTTAAAGAAGATAGTTGTAGTAGAGAGCCCAGTAGTGAGGGAACAGGATTATTCCCTAACTCTCATGCCCCAGCCTACTCCATTTAAAATATTATAAAATGTATCACTTCACTACACAAAAACTTCTGCTTGTATCAGGTTGAGATTTTACATGGCTGTTTCAATTGTTCTTTAGACAATGTGTAAGAAGTTTTATTAAAATCATTATGTTAGAACGTAAGATATCAGTAAAAACGTTGTTTCTCTATTTTAAATGTTTAGGTCCACTTTAATAAATTAGCAGTCTTTAAAACTTCATAGTGGTGTCGGTGTTGCTTTTAGTAAAAAAAATAGTTATTTATGTTACTAGGCAGCAAAATGGAATTTTGCTGACTAGTTTTTAAGTTTTAGTTCCGAGCCGAAGGCAAGGATAGGCTAAACAAATTTACTGCTGAGGCAAAGCCGAGGCAGGAAATTTACTATTTTACTGACGAGGCAAAGCTGAGTCAGGAAAACGCTAATTACCTGCTGAGGTGTAACCAAAGTAGGTAATCTTTAAACGAGTCAGGAATGTTTCCTTTGCTGCATAGTTACATACAATATTTTATCTACTAACGGCAGAAAACTTACACTAAAGATTTTAGTACCTGATTTAGAGGGCAATAAACTTTCCTTGTATGATGTTGCAATATTTGCATTCGGGTGGCGTGTTATCAAACAAGTCTTCAACGTCTTGCACAACATTATCATCCATATTTTTATTTAAACTTCAAAAACCTAATTAACAAATTTATCAAAATAATAACAGAAAACTATTAAATTATCTTTTTTTGATAGATAAAAGATTTAAAGCCATGAAAGTTGTAAAAATCGAATTGATGACTTGAAAGTTTGAGTAAGTGTAATGACTCGAAAGTTACAACAAAACAATCAGTGTTGCCACTTTTTTTTATTAACAGCTGTTTTTTATCTCAATTTTTAGCAAATTTTTTAAAAATAATCACTGTAAAATAATATTAGTTTTATTATTATAATTTGTAAAGGTATTTTCAAAAAACATATAAATATTTAGCAGAATATTACGCTTAAATATACAAAAATGCAGGGGTGCCAACAGAGGGGGGTTATGACGCAGACTGCGTTGTTAAAATTCTTGGGGGGTTAGTAAATTTTTAAATAGTAGCACTTTTTTCCACTTTGGGGGGGGGGGGGTGGATGTGATAATAAATATTTTTCTTAGTTCTTTTCCTGTAAGGACAATCCTCAGAAATCCTTACAACTCATCTTTTTGCACTTCAATATTCAAAAATTCTCTGGGGGAGGACCCCCGTATCCCCCTGCTGTTATTTGTCTAAAGGGGCGCAGATGCTAACTTGCCCAGGGGCCCGGAAATCCTCTCAATGGCCCTGCTAGCAGTTCGGCTGATTAAGCAATGAGCAGAGTTAAAATAATCAAAGGCAGACTAAGGTCTACAATGGGTGACACATGGCATTCTAACTTAATGGTACTTTCTGCAGGAAAAGATGTATTGGCTTCAATTTCCACAAACGAAATCATATTGATGCATTTGCTTTACCAACATCACAAAGAAAAAATTACTTGTCCTCTCATTTGTCTTATTTCTGTTACACTGAGACTTTCCTTTCTTTTTTGTCAATAATTCAAATCAAGAGTTTTATGATTTTTCTTCACTTTAAGTTTACAATTAGATTTTTGAAACGTTCTGTATCATTTGCATGCACTAAGAACAGGATGTGGCATATTTTCAATTAATATTAGTAGAAAGTCTGCCAATATTAGTTTCCTAAAAATTTGTTTAGATACAATTTTGTAGGCAGGTATAGTTTTAGTTAAATTTGT
Organism: Gerris lacustris; assembly: GCA_951217055.1. Classification (NCBI taxonomy): domain Eukaryota; kingdom Metazoa; phylum Arthropoda; class Insecta; order Hemiptera; family Gerridae; genus Gerris; species Gerris lacustris. Next base: position 1,226,577 of record OX578281.1, on the reverse strand, counting down.
ACGTGATATGATATAAGTTTTTGTATTCATATTGAATTTTGTACTTGTTTTAGTACTTGTGATTTGTTTTATATAAAATAGAACAATCCTCTTATAATTTGTGGACCCATATAATGCAAAAATCGTAAACGAACTGGTATTTTTTAATAAAATCTCAGGTTAACTATTTTATTTCATTTTCTACTTAATTTTATTCTAAAATGTAACTATTTGTGACGAGAATGTACATTATAAATACTGACAAATATGAGTCAGGTAAAGTATTTATATTTTACCAACATAACGTAAACCGAAGAAGATGTGTATGTATGAACATACCTCAAAAAGTTGGGGGGAGGGGGGGGGGGCACCCCTGAAAAATGGACAATGTGGGAGAGTTCATAACCTGAGATGTAGTAACTTTTTCTTAAAATTTGGCAGCCTGTTCGTTATTTTGCTGACACTTTGATATTTTGCTGCGTGTTTTTTTGATTTATTACAAAAGAATCAAGAAAAATGACATTTTGCAGATTGAAAACAGTATAACAATGCCTAAATTTTGCTGCCGTGGGTAGATAAATGTATTTAAAAAGTTGTTTGTTTTATTAAATAGATGAAGTTAGTATTTTTTTTCTGTCCTAAAATCCAATTTGACATTTGAAGCTTACGTTTACGCAAGTTTTATGCGAGAATGCTTGGGTGGATAACGTTGTCCAACGAACTCGTCCTTGGCATTGTAAAATGAACATGTGCACCTAATTTGAACTAAATCTGTCAACTTTTACTCAAGTTATCGTCATCTGTTGGTTTTGTGACATTGGATTTTGTTAACGGTTGTCTTTTTCAGATTCAATCCCGGGCTCCAGATGCTGAAACGTGCCCTAAGGAACTTCATTCCAAAAATTTAATAAAATTTCAAAAAAATTGTTTCTTTCCAAAATTGTTGGAACTGTTTCTTGATATTTTCAAAGTTTTATGGGGGCAGAGCCCCTAAATTTAGGGCTAAAATTAATTTCTCAATTTCTTCTTGGGAAATGATTCTTCTGAACATTGGATAGTTCAATGTCAAATTTCATTGATATAAGCACAAACATTTAGTCTCGACGTGTCTGTACAGGCAACTGACAAATATTTTTTAAAAACCTCGTTTTTGGACTTCAAATGTGTAAATCCATCAATATCGAATTCGAGAGTCTTCACAATACTTTCTCTGTAATATTTATACTATTATATGGGAAAGTAATTACATTATAGTCTGGAATTTAAAAAAGAAATATTGAAAACACTGCCTTTTAAGTTTAGAAAAATAAAACCCACTGCTACCAGGTCAAAGGAACTGTGAAACATGTTCAATGATAATTCTCTTCCCAATGGAGACATGGCAATTGGAAAGCCCTTTTACTAGAGATCTTTCTATCTTAAAATAAGGCTAATTTCTAGATAGAGTAGAAGCTCACTATAATAGACTATATTAGGGACTAAGGTTGTCCGTTACAATCAAAGTTTGGTGTATAACAAATAATTATTTCTAATGATAATGCAAAAGGATGTACCTCAATGAAAAAAATCGGTCCGAGACAACTCAGACAAACTTTCTCATATATGAGTCCATAATTATTTATCCCAGTGTTTTCCATTTATTAGTTTTCGATGGTACATTTAATTATTATTGAACATTTCATCAAAATTTATAATAAAAAAAACTTCTCTTCGACAGGGAATCGAACCCGGCCTATCTCAGTCCGCGTTTAAAGTTACTTTCTCAGTAACTAGATTGTTCCCAGAAAAACGGCTATATTGTTAGATATGTATTTAAATGGAATCCATGTTAGAATTTTTTAATCAACATTGTCAGAACCATTTTTAGGGTCCGTAGGCAAAACCAAGGACCCTTATATTTTCCTGCGTGTGTCTGTCCGTCCGTCCTCTCGCCTGCTCTCACGGCTACACCTTTCGTCCGATCACTTTGGAATTTGGCATGTTTGTGTCTTGTACCTGCCCACATATTTTAAAAATATAGCGACTAAAAAAAAATATTTTTCAAAAAAATTAGGGTAAAAAAACTTAAGGGTTACTTTTTTTTTTTTTTTTTTTCGACACCATGAGGGGTATCATATGAAAGGGTACGTCGAGCTGATTACAAAAATATATAATTCTTTGGATATAACTTTGATAGGGCGAGTGTAGGCAAGTTTGAAGTGGGTGTGAAACGTGTCCCCCCCCCCCCCCCCCCTCTATCTCGCTTATGTGAAGTGCAAAAAATCTGAAAAAATTCCTGAACATTCTTCGACCAAAAGTAAAGATACTACTTTTTGGAAATTTCGAAAAAAAATATTATTTTATTTTTTATTGACAAAATATGTTTTTTTTATATAACTATGGTCTTTTCGATGTATTTATATGGTTGTAGTCCGGTTCAGTGGCAAAAAAATACTTTATCAGAGTGTGTTTTGAGAATATCAGACCCTTAGAATGGTTCAGAGTAAGCTTTTTAGCATTTTTAAAAAACACTGTTTATACACTTTACAGTTACACACTATATAGTGTGGCCTACGGACCCTCGCTGTCTGCTGACTAGCACACACTTGACCTGTTTATTGAACATACATACCTCATATTATACATCAAGTAATAAATAATGCCTTAAACATAGTAGAGGTGGAGGGGGGGAATTTGTGGAATTTCATAGAAAAACTTGTCAGGTGCTGTGAGAACGGCAATTCAATGAATTTAGACAATTAATTATATTGGTTAGAAATACAGATAAAAATTACAATTTTTGCCCTTTAATGTATTTGTCATTTATAAGCATTATAGTGGGGTTTTAATGAAAGAATAACCTACCTCTCACTGAAATGAAAGAATAACCTACCTCTCACTGAAATGAAAGAATAACCTACTTCTCACTGAAATGAAAGAATAACCTACCTCTCACTGAAATGAAAGAATAACCTACTCAAAACTATATGTTGCAGGCTTGGGCACCGTATTCTAAAGCTTAATAACCATAAAGTGTATTAATGATTTTATTCTCCAGATTATTTGCAAAAAATTAATTTAAAATAAATAGAGATAGAGTCTGTGACTAGTTGCCAACTAGGGGGCGACCCTATTCTGCATAATGGCTATTATGCAAAATACTTTGCATAATTTGCATAATGGCTACTTCTGATCGTACGAAGTCGCTAAAACTTGGTACAATTATCTATTATACTATAAATAAACAAATGCATCAACTTTTAGCCAATTTTGACACAAAAATTGCGCTCCAAACAAATTCTAGCCTTTTTAACAGTAACTCCTACACCCAAGTACTATGGGTAATTTGTACTTCAAATGCTGCTAGGGTGCTAAAACCTTGACGAAATTGTTTATTATAGGGTATAAACAACATCCAACAAGTTTTAGATCGATAGAGCCAAAATTTACGACTTAGGCTCAATATTAGTATTTTGCATAACGGGGTAATTTTGCATAATCGGTACTTCTAACAATGCTACTGGGCTAAAACTTTAGTAAATTGATTATTAAATTAAAAAAATTATATTCGGTAAGTTTTGGATCGATAGGGCCAAAATTTACGGCTTAGGCTCAGTATTTGTATTTTGCATAACGGGGTAATTTTGCATAATCGGTACTTCTAACAATGCTACAGGGCTAAAACTTTAGTAAATTGATTATTAAACTAAAAAAATAAAATTCGGTAAGTTTTGGATCGATAGAGCCAATATTTACGGCTTAGGCTCAATATTTGTATTTTGCATAACGGGGTAATTTTGCATAATCGGTACTTCTAACAATGCTACAGGGCTAAAACTTTGGTAAATTGTTTAATAAACTAAAAAATTAAAATTCTGTAAGTTTTGGATCGATAGAGCCAAAATTTACGGCTTAGGCTCAGTATTTGTATTTTGCATAACGGGGTAATTTTGCATAATCGGTACTTCTAACAATGCTACTGGGCTTAAACTTTAGTAAATTGTTTAATAAACTAAAAAATTAAAATTCTGTAAGTTTTGGATTGATAGAGCCAAAATTTACGGCTTAGGCTCAGTATTTGTATTTTGCATAACGGGGTAATTTTGCATAATCGGTACTTCTAACAATGCTATAGGGCTAAAACATTGGTAAATTGTTTAATAAACTAAAAAATTAAAATTCTGTAAGTTTTGGATCGATAGAGCCAAAATTTACGGCTTAGGCTCAGTATTTGTATTTTGCATAACGGGGTAATTTTGCATAATCGGTACTTCTAACAATGCTACAGGGCTAAAACTTTGGTAAATTGTTTAATAAACTAAAAAATTAAAATTCTGTAAGTTTTGGATCGATAGAGCCAAAATTTACGGCTTAGGCTCAGTATTTGTATTTTGCATAACGGGGTAATTTTGCATAATCGGTACTTCTAACAATGCTACAGGGCTAAAACTTTGGTAAATTGTTTAATAAACTAAAAAATTAAAATTCTGTAAGTTTTGGATCGATAGAGCCAAAATTTACGGCTTAGGCTCAGTATTTGTATTTTGCATAACGGGGTAATTTTGCATAATCGGTACTTCTAACAATGCTACTGGGCTTAAACTTTAGTAAATTGTTTAATAAACTAAAAAATTAAAATTCTGTAAGTTTTGGATTGATAGAGCCAAAATTTACGGCTTAGGCTCAGTATTTGTATTTTGCATAACGGGGTAATTTTGCATAATCGGTACTTCTAACAATGCTACTGGGCTTAAACTTTAGTAAATTGTTTAATAAACTAAAAATTTAAAATTCTGTAAGTTTTGGATCGATAGAGCCAAAATTTACGGCTTAGGCTCAGTATTTGTATTTTGCATAACGGGGTAATTTTGCATAATCGGTACTTCTAACAATGCTATAGGGCTAAAACATTGGTAAATTGTTTAATAAACTAAAAAATTAAAATTCTGTAAGTTTTGGATCGATAGAGCCAAAATTTACGGCTTAGGCTCAGTATTTGTATTTTGCATAACGGGGTAATTTTGCATAATCGGTACTTCTAACAATGCTACAGGGCTAAAACTTTGGTAAATTGTTTAATAAACTAAAAAATTAAAATTCTGTAAGTTTTGGATCGATAGAGCCAAAATTTACGGCTTAGGCTCAGTATTTGTATTTTGCATAACGGGGTAATTTTGCATAATCGGTACTTCTAACAATGCTACAGGGCTAAAACTTTGGTAAATTGTTTAATAAACTAAAAAATTAAAATTCTGTAAGTTTTGGATCGATAGAGCCAAAATTTACGGCTTAGGCTCAGTATTTGTATTTTGCATAACGGGGTAATTTTGCATAATCGGTACTTCTAACAATGCTACAGGGCTAAAACTTTGGTAAATTGTTTAATAAACTAAAAAATTAAAATTCTGTAAGTTTTGGATCGATAGAGCCAAAATTTACGGCTTAGGCTCAGTATTTGTATTTTGCATAACGGGGTAATTTTGCATAATCGGTACTTCTAACAATGCTACTGGGCTTAAACTTTAGTAAATTGTTTAATAAACTAAAAAATTAAAATTCTGTAAGTTTTGGATTGATAGAGCCAAAATTTACGGCTTAGGCTCAGTATTTGTATTTTGCATAACGGGGTAATTTTGCATAATCGGTACTTCTAACAATGCTACTGGGCTTAAACTTTAGTAAATTGTTTAATAAACTAAAAATTTAAAATTCTGTAAGTTTTGGATCGATAGAGCCAAAATTTACGGCTTAGGCTCAGTATTTGTATTTTGCATAACGGGGTAATTTTGCATAATCGGTACTTCTAACAATGCTATAGGGCTAAAACATTGGTAAATTGTTTAATAAACTAAAAAATTAAAATTCTGTAAGTTTTGGATCGATAGAGCCAAAATTTACGGCTTAGGCTCAGTATTTGTATTTTGCATAACGGGGTAATTTTGCATAATCGGTACTTCTAACAATGCTACAGGGCTAAAACTTTGGTAAATTGTTTAATAAACTAAAAAATTAAAATTCTGTAAGTTTTGGATCGATAGAGCCAAAATTTACGGCTTAGGCTCAGTATTTGTATTTTGCATAACGGGGTAATTTTGCATAATCGGTACTTCTAACAATGCTACTGGGCTTAAACTTTAGTAAATTGTTTAATAAACTAAAAAATTAAAATTCTGTAAGTTTTGGATCGATAGAGCCAAAATTTACGGCTTAGGCTCAGTATTTGTATTTTGCATAACGGGGTAATTTTGCATAATCGGTACTTCTAACAATGCTATAGGGCTAAAACATTGGTAAATTGTTTAATAAACTAAAAAATTAAAATTCTGTAAGTTTTGGATCGATAGAGCCAAAATTTACGGCTTAGGCTCAGTATTTGTATTTTGCATAACGGGGTAATTTTGCATAATCGGTACTTCTAACAATGCTATAGGGCTAAAACATTGGTAAATTGTTTAATAAACTAAAAAATTAAAATTCTGTAAGTTTTGGATCGATAGAGCCAAAATTTACGGCTTAGGCTCAGTATTTGTATTTTGCATAACGGGGTAATTTTGCATAATCGGTACTTCTAACAATGCTACTGGGCTTAAACTTTAGTAAATTGTTTAATAAACTAAAAAATTAAAATTCTGTAAGTTTTGGATTGATAGAGCCAAAATTTACGGCTTAGGCTCAGTATTTGTATTTTGCATAACGGGGTAATTTTGCATAATCGGTACTTCTAACAATGCTACTGGGCTTAAACTTTAGTAAATTGTTTAATAAACTAAAAATTTAAAATTCTGTAAATTTTGGCTCTATCGATCTAAAACTTACAGAATTTTAATTTTTTAGTTTATTAAACAATTTACAAATGTTTTAGCCCTGTAGCATTGTTAGAAGTACCGATTATGCAAAATTACCCCGTTATGCAAAATACAAATACTGAGCCTAAGCCGTAAATTTTGGCTCTATCGATCCAAAACTTACAGAATTTTAATTTTTTAGTTTATTAAACAATTTACTAAAGTTTAAGCCCAGTAGCATTGTTAGAAGTACCGATTATGCAAAATTACCCCGTTATGCAAAATACAAATACTGAGCCTCAGCCGTAAATTTTGGCTTTATCGATCCAAAACTTACAGAATTTTAATTTTTTAGTTTATTAAACAATTTACCAAAGTTTTAGCCCTGTAGCATTGTTAGAAGTACCGATTATGCAAAATTACCCCGTTATGCAAAATACAAATATTGAGCCTAAGCCGTAAATTTTGGCTCTATCGATCCGAAACTTACCGAATTTTATTTTTTTAGTTTAATAATCAATTTACCAAAGTTTTAGCCCTGTAGCATTGTTAGAAGTACCGATTATGCAAAATTACCCCGTTATGCAAAATACAAATACTGAGCCTAAGCCGTAAATTTTGGCTCTATCGATCCAAAACTTACAGAATTTTAATTTTTTAGTTTATTAAACAATTTACCAATGTTTTAGCCCTATAGCATTGTTAGAAGTACCGATTATGCAAAATTACCCCGTTATGCAAAATACAAATACTGAGCCTAAGCCGTAAATTTTGGCTCTATCGATCCAAAACTTACAGAATTTTAATTTTTTAGTTTATTAAACAATTTACTAAAGTTTAAGCCCAGTAGCATTGTTAGAAGTACCGATTATGCAAAATTACCCCGTTATGCAAAATACAAATACTGAGCCTAAGCCGTAAATTTTGGCTCTATCGATCCAAAACTTACAGAATTTTAATTTTTTAGTTTATTAAACAATTTACCAATGTTTTAGCCCTATAGCATTGTTAGAAGTACCGATTATGCAAAATTACCCCGTTATGCAAAATACAAATACTGAGCCTAAGCCGTAAATTTTGGCTCTATCGATCCAAAACTTACAGAATTTTAAATTTTTAGTTTATTAAACAATTTACTAAAGTTTAAGCCCAGTAGCATTGTTAGAAGTACCGATTATGCAAAATTACCCCGTTATGCAAAATACAAATACTGAGCCTAAGCCGTAAATTTTGGCTCTATCGATCCAAAACTTACAGAATTTTAATTTTTTAGTTTATTAAACAATTTACCAATGTTTTAGCCCTATAGCATTGTTAGAAGTACCGATTATGCAAAATTACCCCGTTATGCAAAATACAAATACTGAGCCTAAGCCGTAAATTTTGGCTTTATCGATCCAAAACTTACAGAATTTTAATTTTTTAGTTTATTAAACAATTTACCAAAGTTTTAGCCCTGTAGCATTGTTAGAAGTACCGATTATGCAAAATTACCCCGTTATGCAAAATACAAATATTGAGCCTAAGCCGTAAATTTTGGCTCTATCGATCCGAAACTTACCGAATTTTATTTTTTTAGTTTAATAATCAATTTACCAAAGTTTTAGCCCTGTAGCATTGTTAGAAGTACCGATTATGCAAAATTACCCCGTTATGCAAAATACAAATACTGAGCCTAAGCCGTAAATTTTGGCTCTATCGATCCAAAACTTACAGAATTTTAATTTTTTAGTTTATTAAACAATTTACCAATGTTTTAGCCCTATAGCATTGTTAGAAGTACCGATTATGCAAAATTACCCCGTTATGCAAAATACAAATACTGAGCCTAAGCCGTAAATTTTGGCTCTATCGATCCAAAACTTACAGAATTTTAATTTTTTAGTTTATTAAACAATTTACCAATGTTTTAGCCCTATAGCATTGTTAGAAGTACCGATTATGCAAAATTACCCCGTTATGCAAAATACAAATACTGAGCCTAAGCCGTAAATTTTGGCTCTATCGATCCAAAACTTACAGAATTTTAAATTTTTAGTTTATTAAACAATTTACTAAAGTTTAAGCCCAGTAGCATTGTTAGAAGTACCGATTATGCAAAATTACCCCGTTATGCAAAATACAAATACTGAGCCTAAGCCGTAAATTTTGGCTCTGTCGATCCAAAACTTACAGAATTTTAATTTTTTAGTTTATTAAACAATTTACTAAAGTTTAAGCCCAGTAGCATTGTTAGAAGTACCGATTATGCAAAATTACCCCGTTATGCAAAATACAAATACTGAGCCTAAGCCGTAAATTTTGGCTCTATCGATCCAAAACTTACAGAATTTTAATTTTTTAGTTTATTAAACAATTTACCAATGTTTTAGCCCTATAGCATTGTTAGAAGTACCGATTATGCAAAATTACCCCGTTATGCAAAATACAAATACTGAGCCTAAGCCGTAAATTTTGGCTCTATCGATCCAAAACTTACAGAATTTTAAATTTTTAGTTTATTAAACAATTTACTAAAGTTTAAGCCCAGTAGCATTGTTAGAAGTACCGATTATGCAAAATTACCCCGTTATGCAAAATACAAATACTGAGCCTAAGCCGTAAATTTTGGCTCTATCAATCCAAAACTTACAGAATTTTAATTTTTTAGTTTATTAAACAATTTACTAAAGTTTAAGCCCAGTAGCATTGTTAGAAGTACCGATTATGCAAAATTACCCCGTTATGCAAAATACAAATACTGAGCCTAAGCCGTAAATTTTGGCTCTATCGATCCAAAACTTACAGAATTTTAATTTTTTAGTTTATTAAACAATTTACCAAAGTTTTAGCCCTGTAGCATTGTTAGAAGTACCGATTATGCAAAATTACCCCGTTATGCAAAATACAAATACTGAGCCTAAGCCGTAAATTTTGGCTCTATCGATCCAAAACTTACAGAATTTTAATTTTTTAGTTTATTAAACAATTTACCAATGTTTTAGCCCTATAGCATTGTTAGAAGTACCGATTATGCAAAATTACCCCGTTATGCAAAATACAAATACTGAGCCTAAGCCGTAAATTTTGGCTCTATCGATCCAAAACTTACAGAATTTTAAATTTTTAGTTTATTAAACAATTTACTAAAGTTTAAGCCCAGTAGCATTGTTAGAAGTACCGATTATGCAAAATTACCCCGTTATGCAAAATACAAATACTGAGCCTAAGCCGTAAATTTTGGCTCTATCAATCCAAAACTTACAGAATTTTAATTTTTTAGTTTATTAAACAATTTACTAAAGTTTAAGCCCAGTAGCATTGTTAGAAGTACCGATTATGCAAAATTACCCCGTTATGCAAAATACAAATACTGAGCCTAAGCCGTAAATTTTGGCTCTATCGATCCAAAACTTACAGAATTTTAATTTTTTAGTTTATTAAACAATTTACCAATGTTTTAGCCCTATAGCATTGTTAGAAGTACCGATTATGCAAAATTACCCCGTTATGCAAAATACAAATACTGAGCCTAAGCCGTAAATTTTGGCTCTATCGATCCAAAACTTACAGAATTTTAAATTTTTAGTTTATTAAACAATTTACTAAAGTTTAAGCCCAGTAGCATTGTTAGAAGTACCGATTATGCAAAATTACCCCGTTATGCAAAATACAAATACTGAGCCTAAGCCGTAAATTTTGGCTCTATCAATCCAAAACTTACAGAATTTTAATTTTTTAGTTTATTAAACAATTTACTAAAGTTTAAGCCCAGTAGCATTGTTAGAAGTACCGATTATGCAAAATTACCCCGTTATGCAAAATACAAATACTGAGCCTAAGCCGTAAATTTTGGCTCTATCGATCCAAAACTTACAGAATTTTAATTTTTTAGTTTATTAAACAATTTACCAAAGTTTTAGCCCTGTAGCATTGTTAGAAGTACCGATTATGCAAAATTACCCCGTTATGCAAAATACAAATATTGAGCCTAAGCCGTAAATATTGGCTCTATCGATCCAAAACTTACCGAATTTTATTTTTTTAGTTTAATAATCAATTTACTAAAGTTTTAGCCCTGTAGCATTGTTAGAAGTACCGATTATGCAAAATTACCCCGTTATGCAAAATACAAATATTGAGCCTAAGCCGTAAATTTTGGCCCTATCGATCCAAAACTTACCGAATATAATTTTTTTAATTTAATAATCAATTTACTAAAGTTTTAGCCCAGTAGCATTGTTAGAAGTACCGATTATGCAAAATTACCCCGTTATGCAAAATACTAATATTGAGCCTAAGTCGTAAATTTTGGCTCTATCGATCTAAAACTTGTTGGATGTTGTTTATACCCTATAATAAACAATTTCGTCAAGGTTTTAGCACCCTAGCAGCATTTGAAGTACAAATTACCCATAGTACTTGGGTGTAGGAGTTACTGTTAAAAAGGCTAGAATTTGTTTGGAGCGCAATTTTTGTGTCAAAATTGGCTAAAAGTTGATGCATTTGTTTATTTATAGTATAATAGATAATTGTACCAAGTTTTAGCGACTTCGTACGATCAGAAGTAGCCATTATGCAAATTATGCAAAGTATTTTGCATAATAGCCATTATGCAGAATAGGGTCGCCCCCAACGGGGCAACAACTCATGACTCTTATTTTAATTTTTTTTTATAAATTAATGAAAAATAGTTTTGCATTAAACTTTTTGATTTTAACAACAATACCTCTAACAAAGGTTGGAAGATGTCCCAAAGGTAAGGACGAAATATCACCTTCAAAAAACTTAATGAAGTAGTTTTTACTTATTATTACCCCTGAGGACCTAAATAATGAAATATTATACATAATAAAGGGACTACAAACATTATATCTATCTACTATAAAGCCGCATGGCTAACTGACTCACTCACTCACTCACTGACATTAATGTTTACCTACTTCCAGAAGAGCTAGAGACTTGAGGTTTGCGGCATTCGACGCACAATGTCCATATTGTGAACCAAAATAATTATAAAAAGTTCACTTTTCCCACTCCTTCCCCCCCTAAAAAAATAAAAATGGCCGACTTGATTTTTAAGCTGTTTTTGGGCTTATTGCAGCTAAACGGTAATTAGTATTGGAAAACGGATAGCACCAGCGGTAACTGATTTTAAAAGATCTACAACTTTGGTTCTATGACTTTTTTTCGTATCTCTATCGGTTGTACCCTAAATGCTGATAACTTTGGATTTTTTTTGTTTTTATTTTTTTCTATTTTTGACTTTGAATGGCCGCAGTTTCTAAAATTGTTGACCGATTTTATTTCTGATTGTGGCGCTTAAATCTCACACTAATGCTCTTTAAATTGAGTATATTTTATTTCATTAGTTCATCCTATTTGCTGAGAACATGAGAGTAAACTTATTCCCGTGTGCCGTGTCACGTGACCACTTTTATTGGTTTTTAATATTGTGTCGTATATCATTTGAAAGGCATTGATATGTACATTAAAGCTATTATATTGGTTTATTATTAAAAAAAAAATTGTACACGTACTTTTGTACCGATTTTTAATTTGGTTGTAGGTTAAAGGGTTCAAATAATATTTTTTTATTAGGTTATTTTATTTATATTTGTTTATTAGTTAAATTAATGCCCTTTTGTATTGTTTGTTTTTTTAAAAATATAATTTTGGTACCTTAGGCCTTAGAGTACAGAGGTACAAATGTCAAAGTTAATCTTTTATCATATGATGTATATCGTTGAAAAGCTCTTGAATAGTGTATTAATTTTCGTTACGTTCTATTTTGTGGTATTTTTAGTTTTGAGGGGGGTAAAATTGAAAAAACTGTTTTGAAAAGCGGTTTTTTCGATTTTTTTTTTTTTTTTTTTTTTTATGTGCGTTAACAGTTGGCACATTTTGAGGGCTTTGTTTCTCTGAAAAATCTTGGTTAGTACCAAAGTTATTAAAAATTTACTGGAACAGTGCCGGCCGTAAGAAGAGACAGAGACGGGAATACGTCCGATTTTCCTATCCCTTCTCGTTGCTCCTGTCACCTCGCCTTACTCAATCCCCTCTACAACTCCACAGCCTAAAATACTAGCTCACTTTCTTACCATTGCACTGTTTTATGCAAATTATAACAGTATAATAATCCCACCTGATAGCTACAATACCCCACAACCTCCTACAACATTACCAGATCTTACAAGTACCATTGACTATACAAGTACCTGGCATATATCTACCTGGCCACTCGACGGGCAAAGGCTGGCCGCAGGCCAGCCAAGACCGGCGAGTATTATATATAAAATGGTTAATTTACAAAGTCTCTAATGTTAGACTAAGCACGCATTACTGTTTTCATTAAACTAACCTGGGTTACTTTATCAATCATCTGTCTATTGTCAAACTTTCACTCTTGTTTTGTTTTGTCTTTTTTTATTTATCATTTTTATTTCGTGTTATTTTGAGTTCGCCTTCATTCAACTGCTGTTTTACAAATTCGTATGGCTTTAATTAGAATCCTGTTAGAACCTGTTTAAATGTGGTTTTCTATCGCATGGAACAGACGGTGAAAGAAAATGAAGTTATTAAATCGTTTAATAACCAGGTAGCGGGGCATAAACACAACGTTATACCCAATTCCCCTGGATCTCTAGGTAAGCGTACCTGTTGACTCTCTCAGTTCTATTTACATTTCATTTATTACAGATGTATCGTCAAATATAAACTCGTCAAATTTTCGAAAGAAACGTTTTTATGGCACAGTCTTGTATTTTTTGGGACATCTAAATGATGTTGGGTGGATTTACACAGAACGCCGTATTGTTAACACTTGGTAAACAAAAGAATGTATGTTACGTGAACAGTGCTCTATTATTGATCACTATCAAGATCAATCTTTAGTTACATGGACTGTGATTAAAATGAGAAACTATCACCTATGGTTTTTTTTAAGTTAGAATCTTATTGTGTCACTGTAGATTTCGGATTCAGGCGACACATTAAACGGCACTTTTATAGAAAAGGGCCCCCCACTTTTTTTAATCTAATATACCTTCTGACAACCTAATACACACTTTTTTTTATGCAAAAGTGTGATATTCCTTTGTCCCAAAGCATATTGGACTGAATAACCCTTTGTCTTAATAGGGAGTTAGACTAAGGGATATAAACTCTTCTGTATAAAAAACAAAAAGGGGGGCCCTTTTCTATAAGAGTACCCATTAAACCTTAGTCTTCACTTGTCTCACAGAAAACAGCTTACATGGTGAGACTGTTCACAGGAAACAGCTTACACGGTGAGACTGTTCACAGGAAACAGCTTACACGGTGAGACTGTTCACAGGAAACAGCTTACATGGTGAGACTGTTCACAGAAAACAGCTTACATGGTGAGACTGTTCATAGGAAACAGCTTACATGGTGAGACTGTTCACAGGAAACAGCTTACACGGTGAGACTGTTCATAGGAAACAGCTTACATGGTGAGACTGCTCACAGGAAACAGTCCTTTGTTCTAGTAAAGTATAATAAAACGTATTGTATTCCTTTTACAGGCAGGATTTGACTTAAATGATACATATTATATATTTTTAGACCATCAGTAGATAGAGTAATGTTTATATCTTACCCTATTACTTAATTTGAGTAATATTATATTTAAGAGAGGAACACCTGTCAAGTTATGGCAAACCTATGACATCCATCAACGTGATAGATACGCCACATTGTTTTGTGTGATTAAAAACATAATTATAATGTGTATTCAACATTAATAATAACATACTTTTTGATTAATGTGTAATTATACTCAACGTTATTAGGTTTGGTGAAGTTTGGAGATGACTGTGTACTTAAACCGATTACAAAGCCTCGTCAGGGTCACACTGAGCTTACATTCTACCAAGAAATATGGTCGGCCGAGGACACTCTCGTAGGACTCCTTAAACTCTACGTGCCTAAGTGCCACGGCCTTGTTACACTCAGTCTAGATGGATTAGGTGACTATATTTCATTAATAATTTTTTTTTTAATTGATTTTACTCTAGACCAGTGGTTCCCAACGGGTGGGTCGCCGAAGGATTTTTAATTGGGTCGCAGAAAAAAGTGAACAATGCTGTCAAGGGTAAATTGTAAACATTTCTTCAATTGCCGTTGATGTAAGCTTAAATCTTTTATAGTTTAATTTTGTACACTCATAGAGAATTGTAGATTCATATTAAGAGTTGCTTATTTGACAGCTGTATTGCGTTATTCTTACCACCTCTAATCACATAATTTTAAGGAATGTAATGCTATTTACTGTACTGTGGGTGGGTCACAAAATATTTTAACAAACAAAAGTGGGCCCCCAGACACAAAAGGTTGGGAACCACTGCTCTAGACTATAGAAAGAATTAGAATCAGAAAAAGCGTATGCATTGTAAGCTTCCCTGAACTAAACTTCTAGTTTGTAAGCCAATACAAAATTATTACATTTCTATTTGCACGATTACTTAAGAAAAATTATTGGAACTAAATCGAATTTATTACAATTATTTTTAGCCTTTCAATAACATTTGAGCCCGATCTAGTTAACTAGTTTTATATTTAATTTTAGATGCCCGTGAAAAACAGTTATTTAACAGTTAGGTTATCTACAAGTATTTAAAAAATGTATTTTATACATACAAATGTTGAAATAATAATATTGCTATGATGCAAGGGCATTTGTAATAATATTACAACCGTGTAGTTGTTCATTCCCTCTCAAGAAAAGTTAGTGTAAATTCTTAATTTTAATATCCCCATGAGGAAAAACATATTTTGCTCTTTCTTTTAAATTTGCAATTTTTAATTCCCACTCAACTGTTTGGAGCACCATTTTTAAAGGTTAATTTATTTTTATGTTCACAACTATTGCTAAATTTCCATGACTTTTCCAAACCCTGTGGCAAAAAGCGATTTCAAAACGTTTTGAGTTCAATGTCACAACAGCAAATGTTTGGTTTAGTATTGGAACCGTTTTGACCATATTGCATGGAAACTGGTATTGAATTGAAAACAGAATTGAGAGATGCTAAGTAGAGATATTATAACCTGACTTAATTATAACTTGTCTGGGAGTTTATAGTTTTTGAAATCATTGTGAAAAAGGTTTTGAAAATTCATGGAAACGTAGTATTTTTTTAATTATGTGTAATTATGTTAGTAGTCTCTGCACAATTCTATTATTATAGTAATTAGTTTTTTTTATTAATTTTGAACCAAGTATTCTGATTTTTCTGATGACTAAATCTAAATGGAATTCTAAATTAGTATAATTTTGATGTTGAACAGATACGACTTTTCTAAAGCTACAAGATCTGTCGGTCGGGTTGAAGCGACCCTGCATCGCTGATATTAAGATCGGAGCTCAGACCTGGGAACCCAATGTAGACCAGCAAAAACGAATCACCGAAGATGTGAGTCTAGTTTCCACTTTATTTCCTTATTAAACCGTAGAAAAGAATCCGACCCTTTTACCAACAAGTAAAATGAAATTACATTGTTGATTTTCAGTTAAAATACGCCCAGACGAAGGAGGCTTACGGGATTTCACTGACAGGCTACCAAGTGTTTGATTTAACTACAGGTCAACTTGTGAGGAGAGACAAGAGTTACGGCAAAAATCTCACTAAGGACTCGGTGTACGATGGTAATTACATTACATTAGCTTGGTTGTTACTTTACAATTAAAATAGTTTGTATAGCCAAACGGTTCAGAAGAAATGGCGTGTAAGTGACCAAAAGAAACTGTTGTGTAAACATAATCCGTACTTTCATACGTTTTGAAATTGATAGCAATGTAAGTATTTTCCATGTCAAAGGGAAATTAGAGGGAAACATGGGGTTTCCAGCACAATGTTTCTCTCAGAAAAGGCGTGTAAAAGTTACCATTTTGTCTTTTTAATAGTTGGTTGAATTTAAAAAAAAAATCTAAAATATTATATTGCACCCTTTCTTGCATAGGAACTATCCTCAGTATGTTTTATGTCATGGAAATCATGAGTAGAATTTTACTAAAGAATATTATCCTTGTGGAAACAAGTAATTAGACTTCACATTCTTTTAACTCCAGTAGGGAGGAAAAGTTATGATTTTGGATTAGTTTAGAGGGACTTAAGTAAGTCTTTTCTTCCCTGAACTCAAAAAGTAGGGAGAAAAAGTAAAAGTAGGAAGAAAAAGTAAAACCAGGGAGAAGAAAAAGGATTGCCAACTTAATTATTTTATAAATAGTAGAGAATTAATGGCTAATGTAGTGAAGCTGTTGAAATCAGGTTGGTGACTGCTTTTTTGTCCTTGTTGCACCCCTAGATGTTTTGGAATTGACAGAATGTAGGGATCTGAACGACCCTATAATGAGGACTATTGCGACCTTGTGAAGCAACTGAACTATGTTAACGAGGTAGACGATCTGGTGCTGGTCTTTAATTAGATTCTATAAGAATTCAAGCTTTAATGAAAAAGAGCAATGGCTGTCAAATCTAACTAAGGTAACAGCAGAAGTCAGGCAGCTGTCAAATTGATTTTATTACCTCAATTCCAGATTTACCCATTGAATGCGTAATCCAATCTATGAACCTACCTTAGTGACTGAATAAAATTTACACAATTTTAAAAGTTAATTATAAATAAATAAAAAAATTAAAAAAATGTTTGGATCCACTGTGGATACAAACGTGAGCGGGCCTAACGGAGCCTTGCAAGATGGTTCTTCTCGAGGCACGGAGAATAGAGCTACAGAGGGCTGAAAGGAAGGGCTTGGATCCACCCGCATTGAATGGGTTAAAAGAATAACATTTGGGGCCTAAACAACGATACTGCTGACATTTAAGGACGGACTCTTCTTTCCTTATTTTCTCTGCAACTCACATTTCCACAATAATTACTTGTAGTTTGGATATTGATTTATTTATGTTTTGTTTCAGCTTTAAGAGAATTTTTCAACATACAATCTCGAGGTAGTTCTATTGTAATCGAGCATGTTCTGCGAAGACTCAGTGACATGCTATCCTGGTGGCACCAGCAAAAAGTCGTCCATATCTATGGTTAATATTGTTTTTATATAAATATGGCTATATTAGTACATATCAGTTTTTTAGGCCTACTATTGATGTGTATCTGAATGATTTTTTAAAATTATTATTTTATTTAGAATGTGTAAAAGAGCAGTCTAGACCTTATTTTACAATTTGTATTGCAAACTTGCAAGAGATTGGAAACTGTAACGGATATTTTCTTTATCAAATTGGACTTACTGATACGTAAATATTTGAGTTCCCATTAGATCCCTCAGACCCACTATGTCTGTTTTATTTTATAAATTATAGAGGTATAACTTTAACAGACCGTCTTATAAATTGATGCGAGCTTCTTACATATAAAAAAAAAATGCACCCTGTCTGTCTGTTTGTGAGTTTGTCTGTCAGTCAGTAATGTACATGTGTGGGATGATACATTTAGTAGAAGTTTAGTGTTTTAGTTAAATTTGGTGTACATGTTCCTTTTATCGGCCCAAGTGTTTGTGTATAATGCCCCTCGCAAATGTGAACTTCAAATTCAAAATTGGAATTTTTTGGAGAGGAAATGCTTCAATCTTTATCTTTTCATAGAGACCAACATTTTTTTGGTATGACCAACTGTACCACAGCTTTTTAAGTGTTAAAGATCACTAAATCCATCTAATCGGATCTAAATGATAATAATAAGGGTTGTGACACACTTCGCCACCGGGTAGTGCCATCGGGTGGGTGGCGCCACCTCGTGTGGTAGGTTGCATTCTATTCTCATTGCTGACCAGGTAGCGAAGTGTGTCATTACATTAGCCTAAGAGATACAACTTTACCAATATCTTACATCTTACATTCTAACGTGTCGATTTTAATAAAACTTCTATTATCATCTAAAGTACTTAGTTTCTTTTATTTGTTCCATTTATAGTTGATTCGTAGTTTTAGTGTGATAAATATAACTTGATATATATTTGTGATACATAGTCAGGAGTCCCATTTCAAGAGGATCAAACAGCTATAACTTTTATACTAGGAAACATTCAGAAAATGGTTTCAGGTAAAAGTTGTAGCTCTTCAGGCCTGGTTAATTGAAAGAAAAAGGAAAAACATGATTCTGATTGATGAAATGGGACACCCTGTTCTGACACCAACTTCTGATAAATGCAATGATAAAAGTTACCACCTGATAAATTGTTTAATCAGTGATATTTTGTTAATTTATTTTAATTATTGTTAATTCAGTATCATTAATGGAAAACAGTAGGTGGATTTACATCTTAGGCAAATCTAATTTAATTAGAAGATTTGATTTTTTATTTTAAAATGTAAATAAAGGTCCTAATCCGGGTACGTCTATGCCTCAGAGAGAGGCAAAGTATAGCCATTATTATACTTAGATGAAAGTATAAACCTGTTTTTATTACAACCCTTCAACAACTGACACTAAAACTGCGAGTCTGTAGTACTATTAAAACAGGCATGTTACATTTCAACTCGGTACTAGCACAAGTTTTTTTGTAATATATTTTATAATAGTGAAGAGCTGGAGAGTGGGTTTAGTTGCAGATCGTAGGGATATTAGCTAGGCAACCCTCTCCACTCAGGCCCGTTTTAGACATTCACTGCGCCCTGGGCACCCTGTCATGATGCGCCCCCCTTAAAAATATTACTTATTTATAATGTACTTATACAAACACATAATATGCTTAATATAATTTTGTGCTATTAAATCTTTTATGGTAAATATTGCACTTAAAAAAAAAACAAAAAAAATAAAAATAAAAATAAAAATAAGCATAATAATTAACATTGGAGTAAAAATATAATTTTTAAAATACTAATAAATTGACTTTAAATAATTAATATATAATAATTATTTATAAATTAAATTAATTATTATATTTTTATGAGTACTTGAGGAGTATTTTAGTAAGCTCAATTCAATGTTAGAGCCACGAGATGCTTATTAGTAAATTAATAAGTAATTTTACCATACAAAATATTTTTTTTATTTAATGAAAATATACCACTAACTAAAATAATTCAATTGCATAATTATTTGATTATTGTAGTAAATATCATTGCTTTTCTAAACTATTTTTTGCCTTTAATTTGTTGCAGGTAGCTCTGTACTGATACTCTACGATGCTTGGGAACTGGATTACCTGTATAAACCTCAAGAGAAGCAACTGATGAAAGAACTGACTGGTACAGATGCTTACCTGACATGTAATGTCGACGGCCATTGTGAACCCGACGTTCCCCTCAGTGAACAAGTAGTGCAAGGAGAGGGATCTACAATGCAGGAACAACTCCCACCGCTACCGCATGAGAACTGTCAGCGCAACCCTTCCTCAAACTCTGCCGCCAAACCTCCCGACGAGGGTTCTTCTCTAATATCCGTTACCGATAGACTGCCGTCGCCCATACCCTGGATCAGAGTCTACATGATCGACTTCGCTCACGTCGTCTATCCTTATCATCCCAAAACTGATCATAACTATATCCACGGACTTTCAAATCTCATAAAACTCATCCAAGATTTATGAAAAAAAAAAAAAACACATTGAAATATGTTGAAAACTAAAAAAACATATGTTACCAAATCTGATAATGAACAAGTAATTTGATATCGACCCTTTAAATTTTACTTAAAACAAAAGTTTGTAATTAATTATTTAACAAAGTTATCTAGATAAAATTTTTAAAAATAGAAAACACTTTATAATGAGTCCTAAGGTTGAAGCGATAAATTTAAAATGATTTAGTTTGATTACTTTGTGAAGGTAAATTAAATTGTAATATAGATAAAAAATTATTATTAAATAAACCGACGTTACCTCGTAAACCTGGGACAGTATATTAAAATAGAGACTGAACAAACTAGAATTTTCTTTTAATAATATGTGAAACAATTGAAATGTACTTATTAGCTGAATACCCATATTTATAATCATTACTTCAATTCACCACTTTTATAATCTAATTGATAAAAAGTTAAAGAAGCACCTCCAGAAAAACATACTGTAGATATGTGAAAAAAAAATTAGTTTCAAAAGAACATTATTTATATGTATAAAAGCTTTTAAATTTAAAGGGTTTTAAATATTTATTTGCATTAAAATTTTTCCAAATCTGTTTTAAATTTATATGTATTCAATTTATAATGATAAATATTTTTGTTTTCCACTGTTTATTTTTTTTTTTAATCTTTAGAGTTGTTATATTAATGTACAAAAAAGTAAACTTTTGACTTCCTTTTGAGTTCTGTATTACCAGTGATAAAAAGTAAAATTATTTGTTATTAATTATTTTAAGTGTTATGGCTGTTTGTTAAGGGTTACTGATTTGCTCTAAATGTCAAAATGAAAATAGACATTTGCTTGTAAATTAATTAGGTTTTTTTTACAGTCACTGACATTTTTCTTTTTGATCTTAAACCCTATTTTGGTAATTTTCAAACTTTTCTCTCTGAAATTGGGCCTTTTTAAAGGGTTTAAAGTTTTTTTAAAAATAAAGAAAAAAATTAAATAAACCACTTTCTCTTATTTAAAAAGCGATATTTCGGGCTCCACATTTGGGCTTCCTTCAGGCTACAACATTACAATATTTACACAAGTTATAATTAATTTTCCAATAAACTTGTATAACATTTTGTTGTTCGTTGTTTAAGATCTTCTTCTTTTTCGTAAATGACTTCTTTCGGTCTGTCACGTTATAATTTTTCTTATTTTCTTTTTGATCGTGAACCCTATTTTGGTAATTCTCAAACTTGTGTAAATATTGTAATGTTGTAGCCTGAAGAAGCCTGAATATGGAGGACGAAATATAGCTTTTTAAATAAGAGTCACTGACATGTTTATATCATTATCAATTTTATGTCTGTACCAGCTATAATGTGTGGAGTAAAACAAGACATTACGATGGAGATATAAGCAAATATAGTTGAGGAGTCTAGTATCAAAGACGGACGTTCAAAATTTTTTCCGAATTTCAGTTATCAATGGTTTCTTATAGATTTTTGGCTGCTGCATCAGATTCTGCTATCCATTTGCATCAAAAACGACCAGAAAAGGGGTTGTTTTGTTTCAAATACGGACAAGTCAACACACGGTTTGCTTCAAAAGTGGACATAACCGAAACAGCCAATCAGGAGGCTGCATTTTACTAAATCGTTCCTATGATGCACTGCTGGCTTTAGCATCTGAATACCTACTCCTACCATTTTGTCATACATGTTTAGAAAAATGACCCCGAGGGGAAATTGAGTAATCAATTTTAGCTCTAAATTTGGGGGCACTACCCCCTAAGAACTCTAAAAACCTGAAAAAAAAATATTTCTCCAATATTATTATTCTAACCATTATTTTCAACGTCATTTTGCTTCAAAAACGGACAAAACCTTGTTTTTGTTTCTAAAGCGGACAACTCCACTTTTTAACTCCATTTAGCAGCTAAAATATCAAAGAAATTCACGTTTTCAGTACTTCTAACTAGTTTTGAGTCTATTAAGAATCTACAGATAAAAAATCATTGCTCTAGCACCTGTATCATTCAGCACTGTAGCTGAATTTGAGCTACAATTTTTCGGCTCTCCTGTAAAATTTTGAAATGTGCTCTTGCCTGTCTTTGATACTAAGCTCCTCAGTTTTGGTAGTTAACAGACTGAAGATATTTAGTGATATCTGTTTACAGTTATGCTAACAGGATTCTGCCAACTTGAAAGGTTAACATAAATATTGAGGTTAATAGATGGCATCCATTTCAGACTCTGCTAAGATATTAAGATTGCTTTTCTTTACTTATTGAGCCAGGGTAAAGGCTCATGCCCTTATCCAAGTAAGGAAATCACTTAACTGACCCGAAAAATGTCACATTTTCTAAAGACCATCTCATGTTAAACATGTGTGGTGTGATTTGCAGACATGTTTCACTACAGAAGTAGAGTATAGTGGGTAGTTAAAAGGTAAGAAGACAGTTGCTGCTAGCTATACTTGTTCCTCTTCAAGTGTTTTTACTTTTCCTCACTACTAATAGTAGGAAAAGAATTGTTTTCACCAAAATTTTTTTTTGAGATTTCAACAGAATTATCTGTTTTATTAGGTGTTTTTAAGACCTCCTGAGTGGTTTAAAGCATGACGTATGCATGTGTGTTATCATCGTAGCGCCCAAGGTATTTAACCTAGAGAGTTGAAACTTGGCAGAAAAATCAGTCCTTACCTGTAGTGGTGCCGCCCGGAAAATCAACTTTCTCCCCCATCTTGAACCCACTGAGTCAGCAAAAATTAAAAAAAACCGTAATAAATCGAAAATGGTCCTGATTGAGTTGAAATTTGGCTCGAATGTACATCTCTGTATGACAAACAAGCCCACAAAATTTCATTTTGATATTGGCCGCCATTTTGAAGTTATCAATTTTTGATTTTTTAAACTTTGACGGTTAATAATACCGAAAGTATAAATAGTTAGAGATGTGCTAAACTATTAAATCTGAGTAATAGGTGACATCGTTCCAGCTGCAATCTGGTAATAGGTGCCAATACCTATTATTTTATTAATAGGTGACAAAGTCACTTGTCACTGAAAGAAAGTGGTGCTACCTGATATGTTACTCTAAGGATCCGTGACCAGACCAGTGACAGTGACAAGATTTAATAGTTTTGCTTCCGAGCTTACCGAAGGTAACGGAAGCTATGAGAAAGAGTTTGACCAATAGCCAGGCTAGGTTCTAATGTAAGAGCCTGTAGATGTATATCTTGGTCCATTGTAAGAAATATTTTAAAAAGTTATTGAATAGAGATTTTATTATAACCCGGAACATTGCGTTTAAAATTAGACAGCAAACTTGTTAATTTCAGGACCCTCTTAATACAGAATATTATTGGCCCTAACAGGTGCTCATATTGGATAAACAGATATTTTATCTGTCATTTTTGGCTGAACCGATGCTAGCACCGGCTAGGTTTGGTTGCTATCTGTTGGCTCAGCTGAAAGGAAAATAAGAATGCATTTTTAACTGGTAAACTTTAAGACTGGTCGTTGAATGTTTACAATTTTTTTCCTTAAATTAGGAATCAAAATTAAGTGGGAAACTAACACTAATTCACTGACTCCAGATACACCCATTTCCCATTTCATTGTTCAATTTATTTATTATACTTTTAAAATATGCTAATTTTTTAAAATGTACTTCTTTGATGTGAATCCTTTGTTTCTGTTTTTTATGTATAAAAAACTATATTGAGAATGTATTATCTGTTGGTCTCTTTAGAGTTAAATAAATAATTTATTTTATTCTCCTTTCTATATTAAACAGCTATATTTCACCCTTATTTAGGGCTTCTTCTTTTTTAGGGTTTTGTTGGTAAAACCCCCCAAAAAACCCTTATAGTTTCATTCCTGTGTCTGTCTGTCACTCTGTACGGTTCCAATAACTTTTGAATCAAAAGAGATAAAAACACGAAACTTTACAGTATTAAAGGTCGTTTTAATGCGCACTTAGGAAAAATATAGCAAACTCAAAATTATCAGCTGTTCAAATCTAAAATGGCGGATAATTCACGTCCTGCAAAAAAAAAAAAGTTGTTTAGTGGGGTATCAAATGAAAGGTTTTGAACAGTAGATTACAAAAATATATAACACTTGTGGAAAGTGTTTAATTTTTCTTGCCAATTTGTCAAAAATCATCAAAAATTACTTGAATAAATTACCGATTTTATTTCATTTTATGTCGGTAGTTTACGCAGAGCGAAAACATGAAAATGTCTCACTGTCTTGCGGACTCGTATGCAAGAAGTATTTATATTTATTAAACATTTTTTAGTTGTTTTTTTAAATTTTAATGAACGAAGTATAAAACACATAACAAAAACTTCATCGCATTTTTTCTCCTTCGAACAAACAATGTTTTGCAAAACTTATGGATTTTAATTGAGGTAATAAAAAGTTAAACAAGGTTAAATCGATTGTGCTCCCGTATGATTCACCGGGAGAGACATCATTTGTTTATTTATAGTGTAAAATATACAAGTTAAATTCTAATTATTATTTTTATTTTACAAATTCATTTAAACATACAAACTTATATCAACATGTACACAATGTTTCTTTTATTTGTTTACTTAAAAGCTAAAAATAAGATATCAATATCCATAATAAAAATTCTAAATGAGAAGAAAGTTTAAAATAAGACACTTTTATGGGCAGAAACATGAATGTTCATGTTCACGTGAGTCTGAACTCACTAGGCTTAGCCTTAATTATCAACAATTTAGCTCCCAATATTTAACATGGTGTAAATTCTAAATAAAATAATTTCTGAAAATTTTCTGGTCAAGTGGAAAAGCGATACATAAAAAAATAGCGATTATTTTGAGAATTTTATTTTAAAAAAATGCTATTTATTAACAATTTGAACAATGATGACAGTCATTTGATTTTTAATATATTCTAATTAAATATTATAATATTATATTGACAATTTTTTCTACTTTGGCTGTGTATGTATATCTTTAATAATTGTTTTACCATTTATTGATTTACTTTTTAAGTTAATTAACGTATATACTTAATATAAATAATATATTTAATATTGCATTTTAAATGTAATTTGTTGTATTTTTCTAGAAATAATCACTATATTTTTTATTTATATATTTTCGAATGAAAAGCGGCACCATTTTAAAATTTTCTGGTTGACTTGAAACTATTCAAAAAATATTTTTTCCATGGATCCACACAAAGTTAAGGTTTGGGAGTACAATATTTCTAAACTTTATTTCTGACCCATTTGATGAAGGTGCACCCTTGTACTCACACACAAACTTTTAATGAACGATATGTTCTTAGAGATTTTATCACACATACGGGATCAATAAATCCAAGATTAAATTTTAAAGAGACCATTATGTGTGTGTGAAAGTCAAAACTTAAAATGATCACTTTTGATAATAAAAGAAATATATACATTTTTTAAGTTTTTGGTAGTATTCATACTACGGAAAGATTAAATTTTACTTTAAATCAAATTATAATTATCAACAACTACAGGAGACATACAGAGAAAAATAGACCCCCTCACCGGGACTCGAACCACGGGTCCTCCTATTAATCCGTTACAGGTGCGCTTAGTTATTGATAATTATAATTTGATTTAAAGTAAAATTTAATCTTTCCGTAGTATGAATACTACCAAAAACTTAAAAAATTTGAATTTCTAATAGATTGTACTAGGTACAGGTACTAATTGAGTACTTTATAATTATAAGCGTTAATTCTCGATCTAGTTCTACTGCCGTGAATATTTGGCTTACTAGATTTGTAGAAATGATTGAAAGCTTGGATTCGGGGAATTTGTATCGGTAACGACAGAGGAAAATCATTCTCCCGTATAGCTCAGTTGGTAAGAGCACCTGTAACGGATTAATAGGAGGACCCGTGGTTCGAGTCTGGGTGCTGGGGTCTATTTTTCTCTATATGTCTCCCGTAGTTATTGATAATTTTAATTTGATTAAAAGAAGTATATAATTAAATTTATTCTGAGAAGGATATAGGTTGGTTCCAACAATATAATTACATTGATACAATATAATATAAAAGCTTCATTGCTTTTAATTTCATGTAGAACATAAATAAAAGTTTAAACATGAAATTGTAGTAAGGTTGTCCCTATATTCACTCTTAGCTGTTAATGTAATGCTATATTTTATTATACACTTTGAACCTTCTACTAAAAATCCTTGTTGAAGATGTAATAATCCTCGATTACCTTGTTTTTTTGTACAAGTTTATAATTGTTCGATCATTTATTAATCCTGGATTTGTTTGTCAGGTTAATTATCATGATTTAAATCATTTTTGTTTTACTCAAAGAGCTAAGAAAAATTTCTGTTTATAAAGCCAGTAGGCGATGACGACCCACAGTGCTGTTCCCCAAAGATTTTCTAATGTCAGTATGAAGTGAGTGTTCATGGGACCAAGCCTCCAGTGCCAAGGGAACATCTCATAACACACCTGATGACCCACGTACAGGATTGTAGCGTTCATACCTAGAAACAAAAATAACATTCAAGTATTCGAAATTTGACCTGCTTCACTTAATGTGGTGTTGGCAAGCATTAACCCTAGAATACTTATCTTTAAAAAACACCCTTTATTACTTATCATACGTCAATATGACGTAAAACTAGAAAATAATTAGTAAAAGTCTATTTTGAAGCCACCAGATAAAAAGATTGATGAGTTTGCATGAGTGCAACATCGTTAGACATCAAACCCTACCACTTACACACACGAGTGCACACACAACACTGTTTTTTGTTCACACAGGTTTTTGTGAGTATGAAGCATGTGAATAGACACTATGAAAAAGTAATATTTTTTATTAGCATTCAGGGATTTATTTTCAATCAATTTTTAACTTCTATAGTTATATAAAAACAGAAAGAACAAGAAAAACTATTTTTTTTTTAATTATAAACAATATATATCTGACCAGTTTTTGGACAAATAATACAGACTAGGTGGTATAGATAATATAGTTATTATCAATACCACCTAAAACTAAAAAGACAAAACTATTAGTAAGATTTGCCTAAAGCAGACAAACTGAGGAAAGATTACCTTGAATATGGGCACGAAAAAACTAGTGGTGGAGTCAATACCACATTTTTTTCAAAAACATACACATCAAAATGACATAGATAAGCATAGGAATAAATAAATATATAAAGGAGGAAATAAATATATAAAAGTCAAAAACATAATTATTGCCTAGATGCAACCTCTTATGTGGTTTAGATGCAAAATATTTGTTGATGTTTACCTGGATAAAGGAAGGGTGCTCCGCTCCAGTATTTCTTGATATCGATGATGTAGTAGAGTAGAGTGAGCAGTAAGAAAGCAAAACAGGATGTAACACATACATAGGAAAATGACCTGCAAATAATAAATAGCTTTTTTAAAATGTAATTCATATTATTGGACTATCTCTTATGGTATAATATTTCACAGATGTTTGAGACTAACTTGTATGCTTCAACTTGAGATTGTGTTGTATTTTACTCTCATTTGATAAGGAATTTGTCTAACTAGAAAAAGAAAAGTTTCATCCACTGCACACTACAAACTTTTTATTGTTTTTTTTTTATTATTGGAATTAGGTTGACCCTCACACACCAGGCTAACTAAACTATTTGATTGGCTGTTGGTGTGCAGGCTGTACAATATAATCGATCTGTTGCTTTCACATAGTTGATTAATTTAGTCTTCATACTAATTAAACTATCGGCCTATCAAAAAGTCGGTAGTGAGCGGTGACTCTTAGTTGTTTTAATAAATCCACTTTAAACTTTCAGTTAATTGTAAATAATACTCTGGTTGAAACCGGTGTGAATTAAACATTTTCTCTTGTTGATCGATTGTAAAATGATTTTTATTGCTCCTTCAGTTTTGTTCAGAATGTTAAGTGCTTTCATGGAAAATCTTATAAGTAGTCAATGTAAGCATCTCAGTTTTCCCTGTAGTGTTGTTAGATCTAATTATACATTAATTTTGTAGCCGCGCTAAGTCCTATAAATGTATCTTGGTAGTGGAAATATTAAAATTTCGTCTGCCCACATCCTCTAAGTTAAAATGAATATATAAAGATTCTGTTACCAAAGATTTTTATTGACCGGTATCCATCCTCCGTCCTGTCTTGCTTGACACAGAATCAATCCGAGAAGTCCAAGGATAGACGCCCAGATAAGCCATCTCGTAACGACCGCTCTTGTTACTTTCTGATAATACATCAGGATAACTCCGGCTTGTACGCCCAAGAACACTTGCACAATGCTTGTCAAACAACCTAAAAATCAACAATATCATTATACCGTGATATTATGTATTATTTAAATTTCAATTTTTGACATTTTCATGTTAAGGCTATGGGACACAAGTCAAAAACGTTATGTTACTTTTTAGCTTAAAAACTCAGAAAATTATAACAGGGAGTTAGAAATGCATAGGAGGTTTGTAATCTAGTCTCCAGCTGGAGTGCCTTCCCCTACCGCGCTTCGTAGGGCCGAAGAAAGTCGAAAAGAGTTCCACGCCTAGCAGGGAACTAGGCCGTTGCAGGAGTTAGTTCGCACTTGCATAGTCTAGTCTTGTTTAATCTCGAGTTTGTACCGTCCTTATAGGCATGTTAGCTTGGCCTTGGACAGGTTGGTTCCCTTCGCGCCTTGTTCCCCCACCTTGGACTCACTCTTCTCCCGTCTTATGTATGTAATACCTTGTATTGAGTAAGAGTCTCAGTCGTGCCATGTCTATTCTATTGTATGTCACGATTCTTAAAGTACACGACTACATTTTTAAATTCTCGTTTTTATATTTTACTCGCCCTTAATTATTTCTAGAGTTCACTAATTCACTTAATCGTTTAATCAAGTCTAGAGCAGTGGTTTCTTTACCATTTGATAACTACGGCCCCTTTAAAATTTCGAAATGTAATAAATATAGTACCTAAATACCTTTCGAGGCCGTTTTATTTTTTTTTTGTTATACTATAAGTATTTGCATTTATTATAAAAATATTGGTGAAGAAGCTAAAATATTACTTCTTAATAAACTGGAAAAGAAGAAAAGTACTTTCTTTCTTCATGCACAACATATGTTCGATTTAATTCCTAATATACAAACGCGAAAACTGAACGCTTAATTTTTTTTGACATTTTCATGTCTTTATTTAGGCACATAAACGCGAAAAGCTTTACCAAAAAACGACACAAAAAAGCGTTACATGAAAATGTCTCACTGTCTTGCAGACTCGTATGCAAGCATTTTAATTATTTATTTGGGGCTGGGTTATGACCAACCTCGCCGAGGAACAACCTAAGCTAGAGGTGAAGTTTCTGAAAAATTACAATGATAATAAAAAAAAGAGAGGATTAGCTTGAAGTAATAAAACTATGGCTACACCATACAATGGATTCCCAAATTACAAAAAAAATTATAAATTAATTACACTACAAAGAATTGAATGTTGGGTATGGATGGGGAAGATTACTTGTAGAGAGAAGTTGGTCACTCTTCCTGTTAATATGTTAAAATAATGCAACTAAACAGAAAGAAGCAAGTGTAATATTTACATTTTTTTCAAGCTCGCTGAAATATATGTTTTTATGATTATTAAAACAATAATGCACAAAGTTATTTATTTGTTACTTGGTAGTATTTTAAGTTTTAGCCTGATGTTAAATCATCAAAGAATTTTGATTTGACCTTGTTACAGTGTATATTTAACAACAAGTGGTTTTAGGATGTAATTACATATTCTATCAATAAATTATTATAATACAGTAGAACCTCGATAAGAAGTGTCTCAAGGGGATTAGGGAAACAGTCTTGTTATCGAGGTGCTCTTTTTGTTGAGGGTCGTGTTATCAAGGTTATTTGGCTATCAGTCGTGTTATCGAGGTTAATGGGCGGGGTTTTCTAAGTTTAGACTTGTTCAAGGTCGGCCCATTCTTTTATAGAGTCACGTTATAGAGGTTGACTTCTCAAAACGACTTGTTATAGAGGTTCTGAGTTACGTTGTGAATTGGAAAAAAATCCGTGTTATTGAGGTTGTTTGGATAATAATAGTCGCGTTATAGAGATTAATTTAACATTATGTGTTATGGCAATCTCAAGGGGATTTGAAAATTGCACTTGTAATTGAGGTTGTCGTGTTATTGAGGGTCGTGTAAGCGAGGTTCTAGTGTATACAGTTTAGAGCAAGTAGAGTAGTTGGTTCCTTGTTTTGTTTAATTTAATTGCTGTTGGATCTTCAGGAAAAATAATCTGCTCTCTTTAGCAATATTTTGACCCCTCCTTGGGTCACTCTCAAGCTGACTGACTTGAAGATAACACTTCATTGAAAATCTTTGAATTAAATTGGAATTTTATTGAATCGTCAGATTCTCTTCAGTTTCTCTGCATTTAGATAATGTTTATTTCACTTAAAGGTAGTATGTATGTATGCACAAATGTACAATTTGATTTCCGGCTTACTTCTTACATTCTTTCATCCTTATATTATCTTGCTGTTCCACTGTCCACTACACTATTCCATTTGTCACACAGTTTTAATTTTAATTCCAAAATTTCAAATGTAGTGTAATCATTTAGTCATTCAGCTTAAGAATGACCCAAGGAGGGGTCGAAATATCGCTTATTATTTTTTCTTCAGATGCAACAGCAATTAAATAAAAATGTAATATACCTATAAGTCCCTCAGGATCGTAGGGTCCTGTGAGGTATATAGTACTCGCTGTGGGGTACTGATATATATGTGTAGGCCCGAGTATCATCCTGTCTAGATACCCAGTAGCACCTCCTGTACAGTTCCTGAATGCTCCGTCCTGGTCGATACCTCCTGGCCCAAGATACCCTCTGTAACAATACAGTACTACACATATTAACCATTTAAATCCTTTGTTATCAGTACAGTCAGTGTTCTGGTTCATCATTCATTAAACATATTTTAACCAATTAATTTGATAAAAAAAAATGAAACTGATATTTCTTGTTACATAACTACAAAATGTCATAATAGAGGTGGATGTCTTAATCATAAATATTTATTCTTGAAAATTGGTTCCGCACTAATATAATATGCCAACACTTTGGATAGCTATATTCTAGAAACTAGATTGCTACCAAATTCCAAATATTCAATTACCTATAAAAATATCTAGTTTTTGAAACTTCTGTGTCTTGAGTTAACAAAAAAATTGAGGCTTTCTACTGAAGATTTTATGTTGAAGTATGTAAAGTCCAAAACGTATTTACCATAGTTTGAAGCTTCATTTCATCAACTTATAAAAACATCATGATGTTAAAAATTTTGATTATTGGCAGAAATCTTACTGGCAGATAATCAGCCAACTACCGAGTAGGCAATTAAAATGTTCAACTCTAATTTAAAAAAGGTAATAGCTGGGTATGCTAGATAATAATAAAAATGTACCAGGAATCATTTAATATTATATAGTTTTTTGTTTTTTATTATTTTTTTTTTTTTAATTCAATATGAGAGAGATATCAAAATTTTCAAAGTTCTTATTATTAACAGGTATAAACCAATTTTTTATTTTATTTTATTTTTTTTTTAAATAAGCTTTTTAAATTAAAAGAAGAAAAAAAATATTTATTTTAGAATATAAAGTTAGCTTACTTTGGACAGCGTGGTACAGGAAAGAAGAAAGTCAGGTAACAGTGTCCGGCAAATATCAGAAGCACCACTATCCAGTGAGGTAATAAATGAATCAAGTCAGAAAATATTCCTGGTTTCGTCTGAAATTATAATAAAACTATACTATAGACGGAACTTACGATAATAACCTCAGTCTACCGCAATTATTATGCATTTTTCATTATGCAATGTTTAAACACATCATCCATAACATAATCTATTTTTATAATGAGGTGAAATTTACTTTTAATAGATAGATCTGTTGTGTGTTCTGGGCTGAGTCAAGGATATGAACTGTCTCTTGTAGATTTTAATGTGGACAAAGGATAGTACATGTGTTATAGGTAGATAAACCGATGTCATGAATGAAAGGCACATTTAAAATTATGATTTATGATTATTAAGACAATAATGCACAAACTTATGTTATTGTAATAATGCATATAATATTTGTCTCTTGAGGTCATCTGGTATATTTATTAAAGGTAAAATTTTTTTTTATTGTGGATTAATTATACATAAAAATTTCGAATAGGAAGGACAAACAGTGATATCGACAAAGTTGAAATTATGTTTTATGGTTAATAAAATATAATTGAACTACTATTCTAGTAAATATGTAATAATATAAATAAATAAAATAATAAATTAATATTGTCTTTGAATTCATAAGACCAAAGCAATGCTTCTACACTGCACCTTAAACTCCACATAGGGCTGTCCTATGATATTGATGGGGGGGGGGGGGGGGGGCATAGCATGCCATGCAGTAAATTCGCTGGCTAGAGGCCGCCTTCCAGGGATTAACGATCGAAAGGGGGCAAAACCCCCAAGAAAGAGTTTAATAAATATCCTAAAAATTGCAGGATTTCTACCCCAAGAAACAAATATTGCCTGATGATTGAGGTAACTTAGTACGATTATTACTATCTTTTCTTTATCCGGCGCTACAGCCCGCAGTGGGCTTTGGCCTCCGTTACAATTCGACCCGGTCGTCTGCTTTGCATTTCCAGCCTCTAACGCCCATAATAGCTAAGTCCTCCAGAACTCCGTCCATCCATCTGTTACGGGGCCGTCCTGTCCTCCTCCTCGAGTATAATCTTGATCTGGCAATCCTAGCCGGCATCCTATTCTCGCCCATGCGCTGAACGTGTCCCAACCACCTTAGTCGCTGTGCTTTTAAAAATTGTACGATGTCCTGCCCTTGCAATATCCGGTTGAGTTCCTGGTTACTACGCCACCTCCAAACATTTCCTTCTCTCACTGCTCCATAAATCCTTCTCATTACTCTTCTCTCAAATCTTCTCAGAGCATTGCTGTCTGCTGCTGTGAGAGTCCATGTTTCAGCTCCGTATCTGACTATTGGGCGGACTAGTGTCTTATAAATTCTAAATTTACTATTTCTCGACAGGTATCGATTTGTAAATAGTTTGCAGTTAGCGAAATACGCTCTGCTTCCTGCTTGAATTCTCTCTGCGATGGCGGCACTCATGCCGTTACAGTGGCGTATCCAGGGGGGTGGGGGGGGGGGGGGGGGGGCACGTGCTCCCCCCTGACGGGCCCAGACCCGATAGAGTATGAGTAAAAAAATAAAGAGTAAAAAAAATACGCCGTATTTTTTTTTTTAATACATATTTTTACATTCACCTCATATTAAATTTCACCTCAGAAATGCATAAAAGCGCTGTTTTGAAGGGTCAAATTTTCAAAATTTTCCGGGGGTGGGGCCCCCGGACCCCCCGCCATGGATCCCCCCCAATAATTAACTGCAGACGACGCCCATGACTTACAGTAAGATATTGTACTGCAGTAAGCATCGTAGCATAACATTTTCATAAGTTTAAGTAATTCCCTTTTCTTGTTTCCACTTCGAATCCCCCCCCCCCTAATCTAAACTGACTTAGAATGTGCCCCCTCCTGACCTAGCCGCTGGATACGCCACTGTGCCGTTATCACTAGCAACTCTAGCTCCCAAATAGTTGAAGTTGCTCACCCCCCCCAAAACACTTTTCTTCCACCTGAAGATTTTGGTGTGTTCTCCTTATCTCTGAGTTGGACATATTATTACTTACTTACTTAAATAAACAGCAATTCTTGACATTTTAAATAAAAATGTAAGAACAAATATAATTACAAAATCATATCAAGGTTTAAGAGTAGGTAGGCATTGCTTTAGCGACCCCTGATAAAAAATAATGTTTACATTATTGCACTTATAATAAAGATAACTAAGAATACCAATTATATTGACTAATTTGCCTTTATATTTTCACAACCCCCGCAAAAAAAAGACTGACATATGTATTTGAAAGACTTACTGCCTGATTATTTTCAGATATGTTGAAATTGAAAGTTAGGAAAGTTACGAGGATGGCCACAACTAAATAGCAAATAGAGAAACGCTGAAGAACACCCATTATACGAAGTGTGCTCAGATCAGGCCCTTTACCGACAGTGTTGAGCGCCAACCCCAGCAGAAAAAGTATAACTGACCGCTGAAACACACACAAAAACAATACGCATTAGTCAAATACTTGGATTTCATCTTATATAACACAATAATTAATTAGAATATTCTGGAAGGTAGGACTTAAATAAAATCCGGAGTTTCAGAAATTCAGAATTTAATATTATCGCATCAAAGCTTTCCACTAGGAAACTCAAAACTCGTGACGAACAATGTGTTCAAGTAATAAATACTGTCTTAAAAATGATTTTAAATGAGATTTTGGACGAAATAAAGTATGTATTAGTAAATAATATATAATTTTTGTCGAATAAAACTTTTTTAAATAATACATAAACAAAGATCTGCAAATCTATAAGCGAGGTTCCGCCAAACTTGTGCATTTAACTAAATTGCGCATGTCCAGTGATTAGCCACGCCCACCTACTAAACAGAAAAATAGAAAAAATTCTATTCTATTTGTTTAGTTTCATGCTAAATTTTAACTTGCAACTTATTACTAAATTCACTGTTTACATGCATTAAGTCACTTAAAATTTAGTTAATCACTTAACGACTTAATACGTGTAAATCGGCCTTTAGGAAGAGTTTGAGATGAATCGTCAATAAACTCAAACCAAAACAAGCCAGTGTTGCCACTTCTTACTCGAGATTAATTATTCAAAGACCTACGATTAAAATCCTTTTTCAGTTTATCATTTTTAAACTTTTAAATCATAATAATATTATTAATACATACATTAATCTTATAACACTGTTATGTAATAAAACAAGTACCTATGAAACTAAATTAAAATAACACAAATTAAAATAAAACTAAATACGAACAAAATCAGAGGTTATGACACGCACTGTTAAACAATGTACTTTCTCTGCCTAGGCAGGGAAATATTTCCCAATCTAAATTATAAATATTTCCCTACTTAGGCAGAGAAAGTATTTTCCTGATTGTTTTAACTACTTTCCTGCCTATGACAAAACAGCGAAATAGTACTTTCCAGCCTAAAAACAGTTAAGTAATGTTTAATTTCGCTACCGTGAGTAGATAAAAAGATTTAGTTGTTGAGAACCGTCATAATTCTTCCGAATGAATGTTGACCAATTATGTTTCAAACATGAATAACGTTTAGTAAAACGCTTTTTCTCAAAACTTCTATTTGCTACCTGACTTCCAGTGTAAAGATAAGAAAAACAAACAAATATGTTTAAACTCTGATGGAATAAAGCAATAGTTGGTATTCATTAAATAATCAAATTAAATTACTCTTAAAACGTTGGCAAAAACAATGGCTCGGGAACTTCCCTTCTTCATCTGGGATCCAATCGCTATTGGGATGCAGACTCCCATAATCCACATGAACCTGAAGTCAATTCAAACCATCGAAATAATACTACACATTAAAATAATTATTTAATTAATACATATTTAGATATTTTAATTCTTTGTATCCAAGGTTTAATTAATTTAAACATTATAGTTTCAGTTTGTAGCAGACATTTGAAGTATACATTACCAAGGGAAGACGAGATCAGCTACAAGCAAGCCGTTCCATGTTGCATGATCGAAGAACCAATAGTGACCGCCTCCGTTATTTACAAATATCATTAGTACTATACTGATCCTGAAATATATCGTTGTTACACTCCATCAGCATTATAGAAAATTAATGAAATATAATAAGTTAAAAATTACTTGTGATAACAGGGAGTCACATCCAAAATTAAAAGGAAATATGTATGTTTAAAAAAAAGGTCCGAGACAATACTCAGACACACTTTCTCATTTACAAGTTCATAATTACTTAGCCCAGTGTTTTTTATTTATAAAAGTTTTCGTAGGTACATTTAATTATTATTGAACATTTAAACAAAATTTATCATAAAAATAACTTCTCCTCGGCGGGGAATCGAACCCAGCCTCTCTTCTCCTAGTTGAAAGCTAATTTCTCAGGAATCAGATTTTCCTTGAAAAACGGCTTATATCGACTACATTATATTATCGGCTTGAATAGACTTCATTTTAAACTACATCAAAATAGTCGGAACTGTTTTCGAGAAACAATTTTTTTCACGTTTTTTTGCAGAGTTTTTGGGGGATAGCACTCTCGATTTCGCCTCGGAGTAAGATTTTTCCGAACATGTATCCGGTAGTAAATAGGCTCCCCGTGTCTGCACAGACGACAGACATTTTTAATAAACACATTTTTGGACTCATCAGGGTACCTCAAAACGTGTAAATCCATCATAATCTCTAAATCAAATTTTCGCGCCATCACAATACATTCTTTTTATGTGAGAAAGTAAAAAATTAAATCTTTAAAGACAACAGTAACTATTGTAAATCAGAATGAATATTATTTGGAGTTATAACTTGAGTTCTTAGAGAAGTCGGTGATAAAGAAAGCACCAAGTGCCAAGTGGTTTATTTTAATCAAAAATGGTTTCTAAGATAACCAGGTAGAAGATAGTTCTACACCCACTGAACAGTGGCGATTCACTTCCCAACCACAGGACCCTTAATTTGTATTTTCTAATAAAAAAGTGAATAAGTAGACAAATCAAGGTGGGACGTTCCCGAGTAACAAGTATTAAAACTTAAGCTATTAATACTAGCTTTAGTATTAGTATTAAAGTTCCTACATATTTATTCTATACAATTTGTATAGTCAATAATTTTTTTCACCGCAGACTGATACAACCTGTGTCAAATAATTATTCAAAATTTTCAAGAAAATTAATTACTCCAGTTTTCCATGATTCAGTACTACATTTTACCGGTGAAAAAAAAGAAAATCAATAAATTAAATGAATAGATTATAATTTGTTTGGCATTTAGTTTAGTTACCCTCTGAATGTGTCTAGAGCTGCAACTCTTCGTTTAGAAGTACTTCTTTGTGTTTGGTTTTTCTCTGTACACCTGCTCTTTATGCAGGCTATCAGAGAGAAGAAAAGCGAAAGAGCTAATATTCCCAACCCGATGAGCAAAAGAGCTGAAACACAGCAAGGCAAACAAATAACAATATTTAGCAGTAATGTCTAAAATGACGTTAGGACTTAGATTTACAAATGAATGGGCATTAATAAATGTTGCATTCAAGATTTTTTGGTTGAAATTATCGCATTAAAGTTATCCATATTTCAGGTTAGTACAGAAAAAAAACTAAGCTATGTATTCTGGGAGTTAAGTCAGAAATAAAAGTTCAAGATCGTTCAGAAGATATATTATCAAACCTTTTGCTCAGGGAACTTAAACATAATCATTAAATTGTTAAAGCTAATTTTAAATTGTTAAAGCTAAATTTAAATAGTTAAAGCTAATTTTAAATTGTTAAAGCTAATTATAAATGGTTAAAGCTAATTTTAAAATGTTAAAGCTAAATTTAAATAGTTAAAGCTAATTTTAAATGGTTAAAGCTAATTTTAAATTGTTAAAGCTAATTATAAATGGTTAAAGCTAATTTTAAATTGTTAAAGCTAATTTTAAATTGTTAAAGCTACTTTTAAATGGTTAAAGCTAATTTTAAATTGTTAAAGCTAATTTTAAATGGTTAAAGCTAATTTTAAATTGTTAAAGCTAATTTTAAATGGTTAAAGCTAATTTTAAATTGTTAAAGCTAATTTTAAATTGTTAAAGCTAATTTTAAATGGTTAAAGCTAATTTTAAATGGTTAAAGCTAATTTTAAATTGTTAAAGCTAAATTTAAATAGTTAAAGCTAATTTTAAATGGTTAAAGCTAATTTTAAATTGTTAAAGCTAATTATAAATGGTTAAAGCTAATTTTAAATTGTTAAAGCTAATTTTAAATTGTTAAAGCTACTTTTAAATGGTTAAAGCTAATTTTAAATTGTTAAAGCTAATTTTAAATGGTTAAAGCTAATTTTAAATTGTTAAAGCTAATTTTAAATGGTTAAAGCTAATTTTAAATTGTTAAAGCTAATTTTAAATTGTTAAAGCTAATTTTAAATGGTTAAAGCTAATTTTAAATTGTTAAAGCTAATTTTAAATGGTTAAAGCTAATTTTAAATTGTTAAAGCTAATTTTAAATGGTTAAAGCTAATTTTAAATTGTTAAAGCTAATTTTAAATGGTTAAAGCTAATTTTAAATTGTTAAAGTTAATTTTAAATGGTTAAAGCTAATTTTAAATTGTTAAAGCTAATTTTAAATGGTTAAAGCTAATTTTAAATTGTTAAAGCTAATTTTAAATGGTTAAAGCTAATTTTAAATTGTTAAAGCTAATTTTAAAGGTTTAAAGCTAATTTTAAATGGTTAAAGCTAATTTAAAATTGGCGTGCTTAAAAAATATCTAGTCTCCCATCTTGGGCTGTCCAACATGTTGGATTAGAAAGACTCCACTTAGCTAACCATGCATTCCCATTCAAACTAAATGTTTATGCACAATTTCAATTCAATCGGTTGAGGATAACTGCTTTAAATTTCAGTTGCAAGATTTGACCCCAACATACATACAAATATTGCAAGTTAAATAAAAGCTTGTAAAATAGAAAGGCTAAAGAAATAATTTTGGTGTAAAATCACGTTTATTTAAGTCGTATAGAAATAATAGCAACTTGATTAGAGCAGGGGTCTCCGATCTTTGTGGTCGAAGGGCCGAATCTAAGTAGGATCGTCTATAACTGGCCGGATGCCGGATGAAGTAAGCAACATTCAGCTATCGGACTTCACAAAGGTAGGAAACATCCGGATATGCACAATATCCATTTCGACCAAAAAAAACGTGAGACTCGTGCTCATACCAAATAAGAATTTGATGTTAGATATGGCATTTCAATATGAAGAACATAACTTTGCATTGTTTAGGTTCATTTGTTAACTTCTTTTTGTGGCGCGGTGAGACGGATGAAAACATCTCACGGGCCGAATTCGGCCTAAAGGCTG
This sequence comes from Gerris lacustris, assembly GCA_951217055.1. NCBI lineage: Eukaryota > Metazoa > Arthropoda > Insecta > Hemiptera > Gerridae > Gerris > Gerris lacustris. Next base: position 1,187,254 of record OX578281.1, on the reverse strand, counting down.
TAGTTTGGAGATATCAGCTCTAGAGTATTGAGTATAATATGACAATGACACCCCTCAGAAAGTAAAAACCTGAGTAAACAAGTCGGCATGTAATGATACATATTTACTTACGTGTGTATATATTGACAGGTTGTATTTGTGTATCCACGGTACAATTGCCTTCTTCATAGAGAGCCGAGTAGAGGCCGAACTCACCCAAGTTCTTCGGTCTGATTTCACACAGCATGCTTTCAGTGTCGTGGAAATCTATTTCTTGTTCATACCTGCCATCGTAAAACCTCCACGTCATCCCGAATTTGGTCGACACCTTCATCAATTCCGAACCGTTTAACAACTTTTGATAGGTGAACGGACACTGTAATAAAACCACAATAATATTCAACAAAATTATAAACTAATGTGATGAAGTAATTCGATCATTTCTGCTTTAAAATTAAATGAAACATTTTCTCAATACTTACTCTGTTGCAATCATCTGATACGGAATAAACGGATAGTTCTTGATCAGTGGTTAGGTTGAGGTAGGCCTGATCAACTGATAATTTACTCAGGTCGATGTCTTCCGACGGGTGAGTGTGTGGCACCACTTCCAGCCACCTCAAAGACATCCTAAACATAAACAAATATACATTTCTTAATAATCATATCTATCAGTAAGTTACATCAAAGAAGCGTTAAAGCAACAGTTTATTTTATTTATTTTTATGTATATATTATATATTTATATTTTATTTTATTATATATTTTGATGGAAAAGCATAATTTATTTTACTACGTTTTTATTAGCTTGCTTTCTTGTTTGTTTGTTTGTTTGTCCGGTACAAATCTGGCAATCGATTTCTAACTAACTTCCCGAATAGCTAGACATTTAAAACTTTTAGAATAGCTCAGAACCCGATGACAATGCATCATTTTAATACTTTTAGCCATCTTTCAGCAGAATTTAATAGGTTTTTAGCAAATTTTGCTGTATGGAAAGTTAGTTCGGAAAAAATCCACAAATTATTTTATTTGTTTTGACATATCCCATAGTATTTACAATCTTCATTTTGACGGGTTTCAAATTTGTGATTTTTTATTAAGAGGTAAACATTGAATGACAGCTAAAAAGAATAAGTAAACAAAGAAATAAATTATTTGATGTATGAGTATGACACCCAGGTGTGTCTAACTTGTGTACTAGATATTGGTTTAATTTTTTTACATCTGTACTTCTTTCCTTGTACTTATTTTTCTTCTCTTACCCTCCCCTACACGATGGCCACGGTTTAGATCCGTTGTTTAAAGATTTGTCCTTTTTTAGGTTTAAGATCAGCTCTCTAGATAGTTGTCATTTGTGTGAAGTAAATAAATTCGGAACTATTTATATTTCACTAACATTTTATAAAACAATAAAAATTATATTATCCACATTACATATTATGATTCAAAAGAAAATTAAAAAACGTAGTATATAAAACGTTCTTTTTATCTTGTAATGTTTTGATTTTATATTATATATTTTTATTTGTTCCAGGATACAGCTGAGTGTGTCCCCCTTTGTGAGCTAATCTTTGTTTAGAACCTTCATATTTCTAACAGATCCTTGTATAGTTTATTTTTATATTTATTTTGTATTGGCCAACCTGGCCAGAGCAGTTCCTTTTTGCCAGTCACATGAGATAGAAGTGAGAATGTGGAAGTGATATATCTGCCCGGATAAATTATTTTCTTCTACCTCAGTTAAAACCCTTTCTTATTTGTCCGCCCGGACACTTGTATACCGATCCAGTTCACCAAGCCACCGCATATTTCCAGTTCTTCCTTGTATTTCCGCCCGGACATATTATATTATTCGTCTCCAGAGTCTGTGTCCATCTGAACGCCCGATCCAATTTGCAGACTCGAACTCTTCACCGCACCGCACACCATACACCAGGTCAATATTACATGTTATTATTATTATTCTAACTGTTAATAAACCCCCTTTTATACTTGGGCGATGAGTTAGATTATATTATCACTCAGACTCAGATTCTTACGAGAATTTTAGATGAAATGTTTAAAATAAAATAAGTGAATTGTGTGCAAAATGTCAACTAGAAATGTGATTAAGTTAATTAATGGTTGGAATTAATGATAAATTTGTATAAAGCTTGAAAATGACCCAAAGGGGTTGAAATATAGCGCAGTGGTTTAACATGTTTGGTTTTAATATGTAAACTAAATAACAGAGTACCCAACAGACCAGGGCAAGGAGAAATCCTCAGTTTTCAAATATACATATAGAGGGTAAAATACTACTAAATAAATTTATAATTATTATTTTTATACCTCTACTGAGCACTATTTTTTTCCCCTATTCATTTGAATTGGAGGATTTTCGCAGTGAGTTTAGATCCGAAGCCCCCAACTCTACAAGGAGTAATATAATAAAGTGGCACGTCTTGAAATTTCTCTATATAGAACTAAAATCCAAAAATATACTAGTTATAAACTAGATTCGATTCCCATATTTTATATAACGTGATTTCAAAATAAATTAAAACTATAGAAGATAATAATAAGTAAATATAAAAAGACATCTGTGCAGCGAAAGTAAATCTGAGTGCATGGCAGTGTGCAAGGCCAAGTTTCAGTAAGTATGCAGTTTTTTCTCACCCTCAGTGCTTGATTTCTAGAAAATGAGGTGCCGGAACTACAACCTACCCTCTTCCCCTCCCCCCTATAGAAGGAGGGTCCGGGGGGTCCTCCCCCGGGAAAAATTTGAAAAATAAACGTTCAAAAACAGCATTTTAAGCAGTTTTAGACATAAACCCACACTCTTAGTGCAAATCTTAGTGCCGATATTTTTTTTTTTATTTATCGAGAGAGAGAGAGGTCCCGGAACGCCGTTCCGCCATTATATCTCTGCCATCATTATATCTCTGCTGCCACTAACGATGGGCTTTTGAAATTTATAACATAGATTAAGGATTATGCTTAAATAGCTAAGGAAATTGTATAAAATTGAGCCCTTATCCCAGTCCCTTCAACAGGGGAGATTTTCAAAGTTAACATTTTTATTTCTGACTGACTCACTCATCAACCTATCTATGTACAATGTACAGCAATACTGATAATCAATATCGGTGGTAAGTAAATAATTGTGTGCGAAAGAATAGACAGAAGAACAAGTGTGTTTGTGTTAATACACAGGTATTCAGGGCAAAATATACAAATTATTGGAATTGAGCCGTTTTCTATCTGTTCATCTGCGGAGCATGAGATGACATCTTTAAAAGTTGTATTTATTTATTTTAAAAAGAAAACCAAACAAATTTTAACTGTTGCAGAAGTAGTTGAAATCTATATATATAAAATTAAAGTTTTGTCTGTACATTGGTCAAAATTGAAAAATTGTTGGATACTTTTTCATTTTATACATTCTGAAAACCGAATCCGGCCTAAACTTTTTTCGTGTATGTGTGGATGTGTGTATGTCTGTCGGCCCAGTCAAACTTTATAGGCGCAAAACTGGCTAAGCCATATCGATTTTTTTTAGAGATGAGCGCAAACATGTTGCGTAATTTGTAGGCTTGGTTTCATCGAAAAATATTAAGTAGAACCAAAGTTATTAACAATTTTATAAAATAAAATGTATAAAAAACAAAAACAAAAAAAAATTGTTTGACCCACCGTAAACAAACCCCACAGACTCGCTATTGCTATTCAAAACGTTTGGGTACTTCTAGACCACCTAGACACTAGGGTGGGCCGAAAAAAAAGATTAATTTTGAATTTGAAAAAGTCCAACCTCGTAAAACTTATATAAAACTATGTATGCATTAGAAACTATCATATGTAAAATTTTGGCCCGATCGAATGACACTTAAGTGGTGCACTATCGCTTCAAAGCTTTAAAAAACACTTTTTAAGAAATTTTTGATATTTTCATTTTTTTTAAATATTTTGTTATTTTTATTCACTTATTAGCACCTATTTGCTCTTTGCGGGCATATTATTTGATTGCAGGAAGAAAAAAAATTAAAACAAGTTAATTATAGATTGAGATAAGTAGGTACATACATAATACATATATGAGTACCATTGAGTTATTCCAAGGTATTAGTAGGACCTGCATAAAACTAATTTCTCTATTATCTTTGGAATAACTCAATGGTACACATATGTATTATGTATGTACCTACTTATCTCAATCTAATCTATAATTAACTTGTTTTAATTTTTTTTCTTCCTGCAATCAAATAATATGCCAGCAAAGAGCAAATAGGTGCTAATAAGTGAATAAAAACTAAAATATTTAAAAAAAATTAAAATATCAAAAATTTCTTAAAAAGTGTTTTTTAAAGCTTTGAAGCGATAGTGCACCACTTAAGTGTCATTCGATCGGGCCAAAATTTTACGTATGATAGTTTCTAATGCATACACAAGTTTTACGAGGTTGGACAGTTTCAAATTCAAAATTAATTTTTTTACGGCCCACTCTACTAGAGACTCGCGGTTTTTTGTGTTTGGTTGGAGATTGGCCCAACCCGACTGAAAAAATCCTAAAAGTTAAAAAAATATATTTTTACCCCCTTTAAAAAATTGGCGGACGCACTTCAAAGTTTCTTTGGAGACTTATTGTGGCTAAACGTTAAGTCGTTCCGACAAGCTGATTGTACCAAGAGTACCTAACTGATTTTAAAAGATCTATAACTTTTGTCGTAAATCCATCGGTTCTACATTAAATAAGCTAACATTTATTTTTTTAAAAAATATATTTGACTTTGAGGGCTTATGGCGTGTCCGCAATTGTTGACCGATTTAATTTCTGATTATAGGGCGCTTACACCTCACACTAATGCTCTTTAAATCGAGTATTTATTATTTTATTAATTTTTCAGGCAATGAATAAACGAGGCAGAAATGTTTCCTTTGCTGCCTTGTTGCATACAATTTTTTATCTACTTGCGGCAGAAAAATGAAGCTGCTAAAATGTTATCTTTATTAATATAAATATAACATAGTTAATAACTAAGTGTCATATTTATAAAGATAATAACATATGTATTAACTAAAATTAATGTTCAAATAAGAAACTTTGGAAAAATAACAATAAGTGAAAAGCAAACTCAATCAATAACAACAAAATACAAAACACACGTTTATAACACACATAACTTCTGAATGAATAATACACGCAATATAAAATATTTATTTATATTTTTACTAAAAAAATACTAAAAGTATTAAAGATATCTTCTATTGCTTAAAAGAAAAGAAGTAACTAGGATAAATAAAGAAAAGTAGCTAGTCTAATCTAGAATGAATTCAATAATAAAAATAATATGGATGTTCAATGTTTACATGACGCTGCAGTATATATCCAGTGACAGCCTAGGCAGTAAAATAAATTTTACTGCCTAGGCTGTAAAATTGTTCATGACTTTTACCGCCTAGGCAGTAAAATTACATTTCTCTGCCCGAAATCGGTTCAATAATGCCTCATTTTGCTGCCGCAAGTAGTATTAAATCAATGCACCATCATGTTTGATGATTGTTCAATGACTTACCAGTCTATAATTGGTTTTGCCTACGTTTATTTTCTTATTTATTATATTTATTTAGCATTTTTTTTTTCATTGCTATATTACTTAGTTTCCATTGGCTATTTTTAAGGTCCGTAGGCAAAACCAAGGACCCTTATATTTTCCTGCTTGTGTCTGTCCGTCCGTCCTCTCGCGTAATCTCACGGCTACACCTTTCGTCCGATCACTTTGAAATTTGGCATGTATGTGACTTGTACCTGCCCACATATTTTAAAAATATAGCGACTTCAAAAAAATATTTTTCAAAAAAATTAGGGTAAAAAAACTTAAGGGTAAAATTTTTTTATTTTTTTTTCGACACCGTGAGGGGTATCATATGAAAGGGTACGTCGAGCTGATTACAAAAATATATAATCTGAAAAATTTCCTGAACATTCTTCGACCAAAAGTAAAGATATCACTTTTTGGAAATTTTGAAAAAAATATTATTTTATTTTTTATTGACAAAATACGTTTTTTTTTATATTTATGGTCTTTCGATGTATTTATATGGTTGTAGTCCGGTTCAGTGGCAAAAAAATACTTTATCAGAGTGTGTTTTGAGAATATCAGACCCTTAGAATGGTTCAAAGTAAGCTTTTTAGCATTTTTGAAAAACACGGTTTATACACTTTACAGTTAAACACTATATAGTGTGGCCTACGGACCCTCGCTGTGTGCTGGCTAGCACACACTTGACCTGTTTATTTTTTCTGTCTGTCGCCACCAGTCCGACTTTATAGGCGCAAAACTGGCAGAACGAATTGGATTAATTTTTACTTAGTTGTGTGCGCCAACATGTTGCGCATGTTATGGCCTCGGTTTCACAAGAAAATATCGAGTGGAACCGAAGTTATTAAATAAAACATAACAAAAGCTTGTGTTTATTTTACTCATATTATGTAAAAGACGAAAGTTGTTGACGCGTAGATTAAAAATATATTTTTATACGCACAATTAAAGTTATTATGAGGTTCAACTGAATCTTCATTAGAAATCGTTATTTATCGTGCATGATAATAAAATAGATGTATTTTTGCATGTAATAGATAGCCTCCAAACTGCGAGTGGAATTAACGCTGATGAATAATATAGTCCTGATTCTTTTCTATAAAGGCTTTGGTAATGAAACTATTAGGGCGTTTCATTTAATAGCTTGGCATACTTGATAATAGAAAACCTAGTCTCTAATTCCTAGCATGAGCCTTGGTGACAACTAGTAGGTACTGCATACTAAGCTTTGACCGGTTATCCAATAATAGGCCACAAGAAATCCATGTGCTACACTAATTGGTAAACTAAGAATTAAGATTAACTTTTTATAAGAAATTAATAATGCAGTAAAAACAGGTGAGCGTAGCGAGCCTGCAATGACTTTTTATAAGAAATTAATTAATAATGCCGTACAAACAGGTGAGCGCAGCGAGCCTGCAATGACTTTTTATAAGAAATTAATTAATAATGCCGTACAAACAGGTGAGCGCAGCGAGCCTGCAATGACTTTTTATAAGAAATTAATTAATAATGCCGTACAAACAGGTGAGCGTAGCGAGCCTGCAATGACTTTTTATAAGAAATTAACTAATAATGCAGTACAAACAGGCGAGCGTAGCGAGCCTTCAATAACTTTTTATAAGAAATTAACTAATAATGCAGTACAAACAGGCGAGCGTAGCGAGCCTTCAATAACTTTTTATAAGAAATTAATTAATAATGCCGTACAAACAGGTGAGCGTAGCGAGCCTGCAATGACTTTTTTAAAGAAATTAACTAATAATGCAGTACAAACAGGCGAGCGTAGCGAGCCTGCAATGATTTTTTAAAAATAAATATTAGCTAAAATGCGGTACAAACAGGCGAGCGTAGCGAGCCTGCAACAACTTTTTATAAGAAATATTAACTAATAATGCAGTACAAATAGGCGAGCGTAGCGAGCCTGCAATAACCTTATTAAATAAAGATTTTGTACAAAGGCTGTAATACAGGCGAGCGTAGCGAGCCTGCAATTATTTTATTCAATAAATATTGCTGCAAACAGGCGAGTGTAGCGAGCCTTTAATAACTTTAATAATTAGTGATTATCTACAAATGCAAGGAAAATTTGTTCCTATCTAGAACTAGCGAGTTAGTACGAAATTCGTTTAACAACATCTTTGATGTTGTTGAGTATTTTTGACACTTTAAATTTAGGATTGTGGTCAATATTACAGACGACTTTAAATAATATGATTGTAGTGTGCGACATGTCATACATCGTTTTAATGGTCTTGAAGAGTAAGAAATAAATATTAAATATGATCAAAAAAGTTTTGCAACAAAATAAGGGTGTTAAGAAGTAAGATCAAACTTATGTGGCATATTACATAACATAATGTTATAGCTATTTTCAGGTTGATTAAGAATATTTAATGTTTTAACCGAAATATTATCCTGGTAGTTATATTGAAAACATAGTACGGCTGATATAAGGACACAATTCTACGCGAGTTCTTTATGCAGCGCATCACTAGTTTAAATAGTGGTGACAGACAGACAGAGACACACGAGAATTTGAAATCAGAGATAAAAAAAAAAAGTTGTTCAGAATGATCACAAGACTTTCGTTACATTCCAAGCTAGGAACACAAGTGTCAAGTCAATGATTCTTGAGACTTAAATATTTATGTCAACATGAGAAAAATCCGTCATTGGTCGTTAAGATAACTTACTGTGTAAAGAATATATTATACTTCTTAAATATACAAAAAATACTTGCAAAAATGAGTAAAACAACATTAAAACAAAAGAATAAGACGAAGAAAGAAATCCGCCAATAGCAGAGTCTCCTAAACAAGATTTTCTAATCTCTCAGCCATTAATTGTGCTGAGAGATTTTACACATACTTAGATATAAACTCAAGACTTCATCGTCGTATCTATACGTTAAACATCCTAAATAAAAAAATGTTACTTTCTTTATTAGAGAGAAAGCAAATAAATAAATTAAAACAAGCTTTTATTCGTATTCTTCTCAACAAACCCTTTCATTTGATACCCATATCATGGGTGTGCTTAAAAAATAAATAGTCCACCATCTTGGGCTGTCTGCCATATTGAATTTAGAATGACGTCACTTAGCTAACCATGCATTGTCATCCAAATTAAACGCGTATGCAAAATTTCAATTAAATCGGTTGAGGATAACTGCTTTAAAATTCAGTCGCAAGATTTGACCCGAACATGCATACAAACATTGCAAGTTAAATAAAAGCTTGTAAATGGGTTATGTTATTTACATGGAGCACTTCACGCAGTTATCCATCACATTAAACATTTTAAATCGAATTAAAATATTTCATATTAATAACCAGGTCACTTAAATAAACAGTTATTAAAGAGATCCAAATTAAAATTAAGTATTAAGTACCGTCAATATCTAAAGAACATGGGTAATTTGGAAGAGAAACATGTGTTCCAGCTACTCCAGCCGAGAGTCAAGAAATATTGCATCTGCTATGACTTGGTATGTAGGTGTAGCTACACACAATTCTAAACTTCGAAATATTTCCAATCTTACTTTCCCTATTATTAGCTATCAAACATATCTTAAACTAAATTTAAAAATCTTAAACTAAATTTAAAACGTCTAGTTCTCCTAATTTCCTCAGTGAAAGTTAATGTTAAAGTTAGATACGGGCGTATTTAACTTCACCAACGAGCAGAACCTAACACAAAGTTTCATTTTCTTAAAATTGATCGAGATTTTAAAAAGATCGTACAACCCAATTAAAAAAGTTGTGAAAGCAAACTCAGCTTTGTTGATTTATTTAACAAGTATTTTACCAGTGAAACCACCATGTAAATTAAATAATCCAGTAGTTAAATAAGTTCATTTCAAGAACAACTTAATTTATTATTTAATCCAGTGACAATGACAAATACTTTCCCCAAGCACTTGTTAAGACTTGCAGATTTAGAAAGATGCCGATTATAATTTTAGTCCTTGGAAGAATTAAGATTTGACTTGTGTGTTAAATAGGTCGGGGTTCTCGTCCAATCCCTACGTAATATATATATATTACGTAGGGATTGTGTTGATCTGCCAGGACTGGAGAACAGGTTATGAGATAAGATTGCTCTGTTGCTTGCAACTTGTTTGGTGTAACCTTGGCAAGACGAAGTAACTTGGCTTACTCGCCTCGCCCCTGTCTTTTGACATTATCACAGGACACCCCCAACTCAACCAGGCTCAGCTCCATTCTCTCACCAAATAAAACTGTTTCTGATTATTATTCTTGCGAGAGTTATTGCTTCCGAGCTTACTGAAGGTAACGGAAGCCTTGTGTTCACTTTTGAGAACAAAAAAGTTTTATGCCTCCGATTAAGACAGAAATCCGTTTCAGACATCAGGGAACATTTTTGGTTCCGTGTCTGTCTGTCTGTCGGTCTGTGGGTCCGCGAATCGTGAAACGTGCGACGATAACTTGAGTAAATGTTGCCCGATTTTAATGAAATTTGGTAGACATGTTTATTTTACCAATGCTCAGGTCGAGTTCGTTGGACAACGTTATCCGTTCAAGCGTACACGCGCAACGCTCGCGTAAACGTGAACTTCAAATTTAAAATTGGAATTTTCGGTCGGGAAAAAAATCAAACCTTATCTATTCAATGAGACGAACATTTTTTTCAAATACAATTTTTTAGTAAAACCTACAGCCACACCCCTATAAAGTGTTAAAGAACGAACATATTTGGGAACAATATTTTTAGTTATTTGAAATAATTGCCAATATGTTTCAAACAACAATTTCCAAGTTTTTATGGCCGCTGTTTTTATACCCTCTTCTGTGTGAGCACAACCTAATTTTAAATTTATATTTTTAAATCTATCAAAATTATTAATTTTTTGTATCATTTTTTAAATTACTAAATCTATTTAAATAAAGTTTAAATCAAGTTATTTCAATAAAAACATAACTCACTACATAGATTCTCCCCCCCCCCCTCATCCCTACTAAATGTCAACTAAAAAAGTATACAAACAAATTTAACAACGGTGATATGTGTGTTTGTCATTAAACTAAAAATTATCTGGTAACTCAACTAGGTCTACAACCAACGACAGTGAACAACTATAAGCGTATAATAAACGTCAGAGATTACATTTATATGTTTTAATTATAAATAAAATAAATTATAAGTTTCCCTTACAGCAGTGTTTCCCAAACTTTTAACATCTGTGTACCCTTTCTATAATTTTCGTAACATTAAGTACCCCTCGTTAAAAAAAATCCATTTCTATTTTGGTTGCCTTTAATTATTTAATACTATTTTTTCTAATTGTGTCAATCGGGGTATTGTTCTTTAAAAAAATGAAATAATATAAATATAAACTATGTACTTTCTTTCTATAAAACGGTTATAATTCGTTCCCGCTTATATTGGAACATTTTCAACCCTTTAGGTTTAATTCCAGTTTAATCCTTTTTTACACTTTCTATTTGTGAAATATTTACATATTATTACTATTGAAAAGTAATTTGTCCAAAACTAGAACAACTAAAACCAAGGAGTTAGGTCTAATAATGTGAGTCACTTCACTCACTGGGATTCGTCTCACGACTCTATAGTCTCATGGAACAAATCTAACAAGAAATAGGATGAATTAAAAATAATAATAATAGAATATGCAATATGCGTATACTTCATTAACAATTTTTTATTTATTTATTTATTTTTATTTTATTTTATTTTATTTTTTTTTAGTACATAAACGAGAACAAATATCTAATTTAAAATTAACAGGAAACCAAATTATGATGAACCGTTGCCTCAACATAAACAATTTTACCCATCTCAGGATAAAATTGACTGCACAGTCAAGTCAAAGCCCGGTGCAGCGCGTACCCCCACCAAACTCTTCCCGTACCCCCAGGGGTACGCGTACCTCACTTTGGGAAACACTGCCTTACAGCAACGATAATTAAGAAAGCAGATGTTTATTACCAAATAAGTTATTGTTATTGGTCTTCCTTGAATCTCAATTTTACTTTCAAATTTTAAAAGGTTGAACAGTTATTAATATAATATATAGTATACATATATATATAATACAGTGTGTGAGTGAGTAATTTTAAGTTTTAATACAACTTCATTAGACATTCAGTGGGAAACAAGTTTTTTTTATTAAAACGCTTTTTACAAATGTTTCATCATATTCTGTAATACCAAGTAATTCCATTTAGTTACAGTATACGAAGTAATTTCGTTTAGTTATAGTATTCGGTTAAATGAGAAATAAAATAAAGTACATCATTCTAGAGAAAAAATTACTTAATTCTTATATCAAAACTGCAAAGTGTATTTTATGAAATGGGCATTTTATATTGGAAGGTGTTCTTGCGTATTTACAATGACGACATTTCTCCACTGTGAACCTAAAATAATTATGTTACACAGTGAAACCTTCAAAAAATATTGTTTCTTTGTGAAGCCCCATGAACAAGTCCTGCTAAGTAGCGGTGAAGCCCAACAAATACAAACAGTACTGTTTAGTTTCGTAGAAAGAAAATCCTAAGATTGCTTTCTCATATATCCATGGGGTTTAAAAGATCACTGTCAAAAGAAAGGATTTTTTTAAAAAAAAAAACCTTAATTCTGTACATGACAAGTAAAATGATATTATTATTGTGTTGTTTTAGCGATTGGACAGGAGAGCTATTTTCTACTCACTAAAAACAGAAAATTGAGCAGTCTTTTCTCAAAATATAATATATATTTACTTGATTATCTCTTTATTTACTAACAAAGGAATAGTAATATTTTACTGCTATTATCTCTCAGCTGATTTCATACCCCAAAAAAGTCAATTTTTAATAAACTATCCTGCTAATAAGTGATGCACATAGTTTCCTCTCTAGCCATGTTATGATTTTACATTCTATTATTGTTTCATTTTATATAATAGTTTCTCCATTAATTTTAAATCCTTCGAAAATATTCGTTAAGAATATTTAATGTGAGCAAAAACTGTCCTAGTGCTATCTGCGAGGTACTTTCGGCAAACTCTAACCACCTCTAACCACCTCTAACCACCTCTAACCATCTCTAACCACCTCTAACCACCTCTAACTACCTCTAACCACCTGTAACCACCTCTAACTACTCTGTAAGCTGTAAGCTTGGATAAACTGCCAGATAAACTAAAGTTTAATTTTAGGTATCTGTACGATGTGCGAAAAGAAAGCTTATAATATAACGGCTCTGTCTGTCTGTTCGTTGGCATGTTTCAATTAAGAAACTACTATAGCTAGGAACATTCGGCACACAGGTGCATCTCGGCATTTGTGACAACTGTACACTTTTTGGAGTTTTCACATTTAATATTCCCTAGATGGCGGCCAATATGGCGGGTGACTAAAAAAATGTTTTTGGTCACCATGACATATTATACGTCAATTTAAATAAGGTATTGAAGTGTAGAAAAATAATATGCAACATTTTTACGTGAAGCGCGTCCTTCTTGTTATTTATTAAGTGTTCACAAAGAAGATTACTTTAAAAAAATTATTGTTTTAACGGATTTAAAAGTAAATAGTTTCAAAATAGGAAGTAAAGAAATGATTAGAAGGATATTTTGTCTCCAGATATATCAGTATATCGTGGTGAGAGGACAGCGGGGTCGTCGTAATGCTTTATATGAAGTCAGTTGTATCCTTAAAGAGTTTCAATAGAAACGACTTAATGGAACATATCTCACTGCTTTAATGATTCAGACCTTTAGAGTCTTTATCTAACAGAATCCTGTCAATCAGATAGACGTAACGCTACCGTTAGACAAACTTAAAAAGGCCATGTTTCACATCTTCACTTGGGACAAACGCATAAAAACCTGTTAAAGAAACAAACGAGGCGTAACTGTTGGCGCAAGAAGGCCAACGCCCTTGCAAAGGACATTATCTCGAGTACAGAAACTGAAAGTGAACTGCTAAAACTAAAACCTCGCCACCTGACCCGTCTCGTTCACTTTCACCAGTAGATCGTTCATACGAGCCCTAACACTCACAACGACCTTCCAAAACAAATAAAACCTTCACGGTCCTTTCCCCTAGAGTCGTTCACTTCAAATATAAAAAGAATATTATTATTATATTTTAATAACGTTCCAACCAAAGCCAACTATAATGTTTTATTCATAGACTATACTTATTATTTTTGTTTGGTCAAATAAGTAAGGGCTTAGAATCACGTGGAAATGTTAATAACGTTGGGCAAACTCTCAATATATTATTTTTGACCTATAAGAATGAGAAGACGGATAAAATAAATTAAATAATTCTAAACTATCTTAAATTTTTGTGAAAGCTACTATATATTCTAAGCTAAAATATGTATAGACGTAGCTAATGTCAAGTTTAAACTTGACTTAAATTCCTGATTTTATTGTTTTGTAATAAAAAGTTGCAACATTATTTAAAACAGAAGAATACAACCTAGTTCTTTTAATTTAATAAAAAAACGTAAAGAATTTCTTGACCCGAATTTTTAACTAGATTTACATGTAGTTAAAATAGGAGGTAGTCTGAGGTGGTAAGTTTGATATAAGTTAGTTTGGTTCATATTATAGGTGGCTTTCATTTAGTTTAGATTGTATCTTATCAGAGAAGCATGTTGGGACGAGTTGTGTTTCTAGTTTAGTCTAGATCTGATTACTTCCAGGCTCTACAGTCCTAGGTGGACCTTGAAAACGTATGTTTTCAAGCGAATTTTATATTTATTTTTAGCAGTATAGCCTTAATTTTATATTAATTACGGCATATCTATTGAATACTATATTTTTAAATTATGTATATTTTTGTTTGTTTTATTCTTTGTAATATGTTGTATAATATGTTTTGAATCAAATAAATAAATTACTTACTTACTTACTTACTTAATTACTTAAATTAGGGACAACATTTTTATACACCTATAATATATTTGAAGTCAAAGCTCACTGGAAGGTAATTACACGTAATAAAAAAAAACTAGACGAATCGACAAGTATCCTGCCTTGAAATTTTTTCCTTTATAAGAGTATCTCTGAGAATCTCAAGGTTAACAAATGAAGTAAAAAATCTGAATACATCTGATTTTTTTGTTTTACTAATTATACTTGAATTATTCCATTTCCATGTATAGATTATATTTTAATTTCCACGGAAGAAATGAGTTATACCTATATGTTTTGTACGTTTAAAGCAATTTGAAAATACAAAATACGATTGAAGTACCTAGATCACCTTCCAAAAACACCTTACAGTGATATACATATATATAAATAATTATTGGTAACACTGCTAATCAGCGCAAGGTGTTTATTTAGTAATGTTTACTTACACGGTTGTCATTACATTAGATAAGGACTCAGAAGCAATGAAAGGAAAGTTCAGCTCTATCTGAACATGCTGAATGAGGTTCATCCTGCTTCTTTGTAATTATATTTTAACAAACCATTAATTCAAACCGTTTATCTTTTGATTTTTACTTCTCAAGGATATTTTTTAGAGGTCGTTATTAAAGGCAAACCACTTATTAAAAAGTTATGTAAAAGTATTTACACTTTTATTTGTTTTATACATAAGTAAATTATTACATAAGGAATATCTTTTCTATCTTTAGTTTTTATTAGTTTTCTTAAGAAGATACAAATTATAATAAAAAGGACAGCTTCCTCACGTTCCTTTATAATAAATTTGTTAATTTTGATAGAACGTAAGACTGATTTTGCTTCCGAGCTTATCAAAGAAAACTACACGAACGATTTTGACGAAATATGGCATACATGTTCAGAAAAATCATACCCCGAGGCCAAATCGAGAAATGAATTTCAGTTCCAAATTTGGAGGCGCTACCCCCCAAAAACTCCATAGAAGAAATATTATTATATAATATTTCTCGAAAACGAATCCGACGATTTTTATAAAAAAATTCTAAATTTAGTCCATTTAAATATTTTAATTTAAATGGACCACATTTTATAACGATATAAACAATTTTTTTCCGGGAAAAATCTAGTTCTTGAGAACATAGCTATAAACGTGGGTGGAGAGAGGCGGGGTTCGATTTCCCACTGAGAGACGTTATTTTTATGACTTATTTTGATAAAATGTTGAATAATAATTAAATATACCAAGGAAAACTAATAAACGGAAAACATTGGGATAAGCAAATATATTATATGAACTCGTATTATGAGAAAGTTTGTCTGGGTTGTCTCGGACCGATTTTTTTGTTAGCTCTCTAAATTAAAAAAAAATCTATTTCAGATTATCAGGGAGAATGTTTGGATTTGAGTGTGTCTGTAGTTCAAAAGTTTAGACAATAGGTCATATTTAACTCAATTCTGGTTCTATATGAATTTCAACTGTCTCCACACATTTGATATTGAATAAATATTATTCCCACTTTGGCCATTCATCAAAAATAGGACTCAAGGAAGAGGAAGATGATTGACAGAAAAAATCTATGTATACGTATGAGAGGACCTGCCTTGAATAAACGCATGGAATTACGTATAGAGTCTTATGTATTGTAACCTTTTCTTAATGTTAAATGAACTTTATGAACGCGCAGTAATGTTAGAAGATAATCATGTATTAATTGCAATCAAATTAGACTCAGAACAGTTAAAACAGTGTGCAATGCGTTTAACTGGCTAAATCACTCTCTCCGGCACTAAGGCGTAATCAATATCCACATTAAAGATTACATTGGTAAATATAAAATAACATTGAACTATCATATTAGATTTTCTTACATAATAAAATTATCTTTCTTGAGTCAAAACAAAATAATAATTTACAATAAATGTCTGCCTTTCAGAGGTAAATAGGGTGTATATTGTGTCATAATGTCGAAGCTTGACCAACAGCTGATGACGCTCCGAAACAACTGAAAACTTAGCTTCATTTAATAGCATTTTTCCAATATTGCCAAAGTTAGTACAGTCTGGTGCTAATATTTTATACTTTCTCAATGACAGTTCTTCGTGACATTTAATCAAAATAATAGCAAACTAGTATTCTGATAGTGATCTATTTTATTAAAAAACTGACTATACCTAACACAAAACAACAACTCTAGCACTGTCAGTGAGTTCTTAGTTCTTGCGTTTTGCAATTACAGGAGAACTATTTTCTACTGGCAAAAAACCGGAAAATTTAGCACTTTCTAAAAAAGTTAACATTTTTAGATTAAATTAACTCTTTAAAAACCATGTAAGAATAACAATACTTTGGCGCATTTATCTTCCAGCGTTATGTTGAAGATACCACAACAAGTCAATGTCTAAAACATTGGACTTCAAATAATTTACTTCTAAGCTACAGATATTTAATTGAACTTAAAATCACACAGGTACTGAGCGCTGTAAACAGAAAACCTCGTTACAAGCTAAAACTAACGTTAATGCAGCCTATTCTAGAACTGCATAGAAGGAGAAATTACTAAAACAAACAGTGTTCATTAATTATCAAAGTTTCCCATCTAAATAGTTTTGTATTAATTAGATTAAGTTAAAAATAGAAATACCAGGATATAATTATAACTAAGAGTAAACTATTCCTTTTTCCTTGAATACTACGAACATTTATGTATAAAATCCGCATGTTTGTTTTAATTACGTTTGCACGAGTTAATTATACATATGAGTACAATATACGATTAGTTTTCTTTTTTATGTTAGCAATTGTGTTATCTATATTTTCGAATCAGTGCTTCAGGTTAATTTGATTGTAAGCATTGACGATGCGGTCAGTGACGGATCTAGGGGGGGGGGGGGGGCAGGCTGCCCCCCCCCCCTAGATCCGTCACTGGATGCGGTCAAGCATAAAGATCACTATAGATTCCTACGAACCTGATACAACAAGGATTTTATTGAGAATACTGAATTCTAGTAAACAATAGGTTCTACGCCAGAGTCAATGTAGTTGTCATAGTAAACAGATCGGAACCTATTCGGTGATGATTTTCTAACTACACGTGTTTCTACATGAAACGGAAGCGAACAGGTGCTATTATCCAGGTAGAGATCCGTCATTATTTGAAGCAGCCAGTGAAAGTGGTTATTCTACTAGAGCCAGGGTCCCGGCTACTCTCGTTACATGTTAATATCTCTCCGCTAATAGAAATGATTTCATTCAATTAATAATTAATTTTGAAGGCGTGGACGAAGAAAGTCATTACCCTTTTTGCTTTATAGATTATAGATAGTTAAATTTCTCCGCGTGCTTCTGATAAAGTGTAAAGTGAATTTTTTGTTTTCTTAAACATTTTTTTTTTCTTATTTTTGGGTTTTCGTTTAACCTTTAAAATGTAAAATATTTTCTCGAAACTCTGAAAAATTAATTCTATAATAATTAGCAAAAAAAATCTGTTAGAAAATTTTAAAAAAACTCCAGTTGTTATACTTAATTTGACGATATCCTAAGGTATAATCGAAGATATACCTTAAATTTAACTTTAGGCTACACTCATAAATGTGGTTATAACCATGTCAGTGACATGTATTCTTGATGACTCAAAAAAAAGTACATATATATTGTTTGAAGGAGTCTCAGTTTTCGAATAGCAAAATTCTAAAAATCAATTCCTCTTCACCTCAAAAGCGACATAAAAATGTATTTAATTTTCATTTTGCCGTTCCATTTACTTGAATGTTTAAATTCTTTAGTGATAAGGCATTTTATTTTTGAACTGATGTTTCAGGGTTTTCAGAATGACGTAAAGTTACAAAAAAACCGTCTTATTTATCAGGGGCTTTAATTCCGAGCCCCGTAAATATGGTCGAAACTGAAGAAATTTTGTAAATTGTGAATTTGTGGAAAAAACCTTTTATTTACTCACGGCAGCAAAATTATGCATTGTTGTACTGTTTTCAATCTGCAAAATGTAATTTTTCTTGATTCTTTTGTAACATGTCAAAGATATACGCAGCAAAATAATAAAGTATCAGCAAAAGTTCAAAGTGTCAGCAAAATAAGAAACAGGCTGTAACACTTTAAGAAAATTTTACTACAAAAAGCTTACTACATCGCAGGTTATAAACTCTCCCTTATTGTTCATTTCTATATAGGTAATTAAGCGTAATATTCTGCTAAATATAAATATCTTTTTTAAAAATAACTTAAATAATTATAGTAATTAAACAAATTTTATTATTATACAATAATTATTTTTTAAAAATCGCTAAAAATTGAGATAAGAAACAGCTGTTAATAAAAAAAGTGGCAACACTGAATTTGTTTTGTTTTCATGATGACTCAAACTTTAGTTTTTTTACAACTTTAATTTCTTTAAATCTTTTATAATATATTAAAAAGGGAATGTAATAATTAGTGTAATTTTTCTGAAGTTAATAGATAAAATATTTTATCTACGATTGATACGAAATATAAACATTATATTTTTGTATAGATGCGTAGAAAGTGATTATTTACGTACTTGTATTCATTGCGCATGCGCGTCTCATAGTTCTGAATAATTCCTCTTCTTTACCGCACTAGTGCGGTAAAGAAGAGGAATTCTTCAGCTTTACGCACGATTAGTGAGTTTGTTTACATTTAACAAAACTAATTTGGTGTTCTTTTATTAAAGTAACTGTTTATATCGAGTTTTTAGTGAAAAACAATGAGTGAATCAAGTGACTTTGACGAAAATGTGGAGAATAATAATCCTCCAGAAATAATTAATTCGGCAAAAAATACAACTAATGAATTAATGCCATCTTTATCAAGAGAGAGATACGAACTTACATACAGCAAGTTTATTTGTTTCTGTATTTATTATTTAAATCTAACAATCGTAGATAAAGTACGGTACGCAACTCGTGCGAAAACGGCATTTTGCATTGCTCGTGTGGTTTTACCACCCTCGCTATCGCTCGGGTGCAAACTCCACACTCGCATGCAAAATGCTACTTTCCGCACTCGACGCGTAATGTACTAGTATGTAACTATGCAGCAAAGGAAACATTCCTGACTCGTTTAAAGATTACCTGCTTCAGTTACACCTTAGCAGGTAATTAACATTTTCCTGCCTCGGCTTCGCCTCGTCAGTAAATTTGTATAGGCTATCCTGGCTTTCGGCTCGGAACTAAAGCTTATAACACTAAAAACTAACTATTAACACTATAAAATGGAATCGGTTGTTTTTGTCGTTTTAAGGCAACTTTACTATACTTTCTCTTACACAGTTATACTGAATTTAAATTCCTTAATATTTCTAATTTTATTAAAAATACATCGTTCAACAGGTGCTTCTGTTTATATGTTGGAATTTTGTTTGCTGAATCAGCTTTATTTTCATCGATTATAGGAAGCAAAAACAAGGACATGCTAGACACATTTAGAAATAGATATCATACTGATTTTCTTCTCTTGTTCAAACTGGTGGAAAAGTGAGATACTAAGTAGTGTAGAGAATTACATGTTAACTGCAGGCTGACAGAGTCTAATGACAGTCTTTATGCTGGGTAAACACAAAGCCAGCTTCTCTTCTCTCATTTCCTTGTTTTGTAAGGTTCTGGCCGGTCAATGGGGGAAAGTCTAACTTAAAATTAATGCTATTTTAATAGTCTCCTAACTGTTTATTATACAAAAACAATCCTACTAATGTAGCCATGTATTCTACCTAAACTGAATCCTATATATTACATCCAAAATAGTAATTACTGAATGCCTTTAAAAATGACAATGAAATGATTGAAATGTTTTGATGCCAACGTCTTGATACTATAAAGTGTTGTCGTTTCATACTAATATATAAATTCTCATTTTGTTCGGAATGGATAATTATTTTAGAGGCATCTGGGAATCTAAAATTCAACAATACATCAGTAGGTCATGGTTTGATTCTTAACTGGGTCTGTTTGAAATTTTGATGAATATCATTTTTATAATATATTTAAAAATTTAATATAACAATAAAAACTTGAAAAGAACTTACAGATTAAAAATACTGGACTATGTGATTATTAAAAATGAATAAGTTAATAACGAGTAGAGTCTGACTGATTGACTAACAAAGTAAATGATAATTCTCTTTCTCTCCCATTTTGACTTTCGAGATTTTAATGGATTTACACGTGTTGAGGTCCCCGTCATCTATGAAGAGGCGTCGAGCCTAAACTACTGGACCGATTTTGACGAAATTCGGCATACTCTTCAGAAAAATCATACCCCGGGGCAAAATGGGGAAATGAATTTTAGCTCAAAATTTGGGGGCGTTACCCCGCAAAAGCTTTGAATAAACTTATTGCTTGAAAAAGGGTCCGACGATTTTTCTTAAAATTTCTAAAATGTAGTTAATTTAAATTCGAATAATAAAGATAATAAAAAAAGATAATAAGCCGTTTTCCCGGGAAAAATCTAGTTCCTTAAAAAAAAAAAAAAAAAAGCTTAGGCTTAAAACGCGAACGGAGAGAGCCCGGGTTTGATTCCCCGCCGAGGAGAAGTTATTTTTTATGATACATTTTGATGAAATAATAATTAAATGTACATACGAAAACTAATAAATGGAATACACTGGGCTAAGTAATTATGAACTCGGATATGAGAAAGTTTGTCTGAGTTGTCTCGGACAGATTTTTTCTTTTAAATTAGAAGCCTTATTGAAATTCTACGACACTCGGAAAATCATAAGGGACATTGAAGCACAGAAAAGAATCGTCCTATAAACTTTCTCATATTATATATTTAGTGATCTGAATTAAAATCCCACAATATATCATCTAATTTATTTATTATTAAACATAATACTTTTAGACAGGTTTACATCAACATTTCGGCCTTAGGCTCCACGTATACACACGTACAGACACTATTTTGGACTCTACTTCGGACATATATTTTTTGCTCCATATACTAAGGTACATGAAAAAATTAAAAACGGCGCTGCAGATTTTGACCCTCTCGGGCTCTCCCAAGATAATTTTAATCTTCAATTTCTACTTAGCTCGAACTAAACACTGAATACATTTTTAATCTGATACACTGAAACTGAAACCACCTTAAATTATATCTTAAGGAAAACAAGCGAACAAATTGAAATTTGTTGGTCTTGACTTTAGTTGAGAGAAAGTGTGTTGGGCGCCTCGGTCACACTCATCTCACTGTCTCTCATATTGTTGCAATTATTTCCACTTAGCTTTAATCGAAATAATTTGACAATCGAGAGTTTTCTGTGAAATCTCGCTAAACAGTTATTTTTCTTTACTTCTCTAGTAAAGCAAGTACTTTTGAGCTATCAAACATTTTCCTTGTCTCTTATATTTAATTTAAAGGAGATAATCAACCACAAAAAATTAAAGCAAGCTACAGTTTCCAATTGGTTCCGCTGCAAGTTTCTATATTTTTAAAGATTAAAAAATGGAAAGTCAGTTACACAAGGTGAGTTTTTAATTGACAACTCGACAACTGTTAAAGTATGTAATTATTTAGTGAGTACAGTAGTCTGTTTTCTGATTTGATTTTCTGATTTCAGAAAAACAAAAAAATCAGAAAACAAAAAGAATTTACCTCTGGAAATAAGAAAACTATTAAGAAAGAGAAGGAAGTTAATAAAAAAAAAATATGACGGGGAAAAGTTAAAAGAACTGGCTAATATTATAAGAGGAAAATTAAAAGATTTCAGTGTGCAGAAGAAAATTAAAGATTTAAAAAGCGCTTTAGAAAACGGAACTAGTTTAAAAAATTACTGGAAAAGTCAGTCCTTAGGAAAAAGGAAACTGCATGCACTAAAAGATGACAAGGGTAATTTATTGAATAAGAATGATGAAATTTTAGATGAAATAGTTAAATTTTATACTAATTTATATGATGATAAAGAATTTATATCAATAGAGAGCGAGAAAAATAGAAATACGAACATTGATGAAGTACCTGGTGTGACCCTAGATGAAGTGAGATGGGCTGTCAACAAAATAAAGAGGGGTAAGGCTCCAGGGCTAGACCGGATAACAGGAGAAGAAATCAAAGCAGGGGGAGAAACTCTTATACATGCTCTTGCTCACTTATACAACCTATGTATTAAACATGGAAAAATCCCTCATAACTGGTCCATAGCTAAACTCATACTTTTATATAAGAAAGGAGATAGTTTAAGCCTGGAAAATTATCGACCTTTAAGCCTGCTTTCGTGTCTATACAAGTGTCTGATGCATCTGATTTCAAGGAGAGTAGGTGGCAGAATCGATGAAAATATTGGTATTACCCAGACAGGATTTAAATCAAATATGTCAACCCTAGATAACATATTAGTGGTGAAACAATTAATAAGGAAGAGCACTGAATATAAGTTTCCGATGATTCTATTATTTATAGATTTTAAAAAAGCTTTCGATATGGTGAACAGGGAAGATGTGATTAAAGGACTAAGAAATAGTGGGCTAGAGGAGGTATATGTGAGACTATTTGAGAATATATATAAAGAAACTCTATTAGAAATAAGTTTAGATAACGAGAAGAGAGAAGTTGCTGTTAAAAGAGGGGTAAGGCAAGGTGATATACTATCTGGGAAACTATTCAACAAAATTTTAGATGACGCGTGCAACCGATTGAATTGGAATGGCTGTGGAATAAAGGTAAATGGTGAGTGGTTGAATATACTCAAGTTTGCTGATGACCTAGTTTTAATTGGTAAATCCCACGAAGAAGCTACGAAAATGTTATTAGAACTAGTAGAGCAATCAAAGAACGTAGGACTAGTGATAAATATAAAAAAGACTAAGTTCATGGCTTTTAACATTACAGATAGAGGAAATATCAAGTGCCGAGATAATGAAATAGAATCGGTAGAAGATTTTATTTACTTGGGCTCTTTAATCAGTTCGAAAGATTATGACGATGGTGACAAAGAAGTTAGTCGTAGAGTATGTCTTGGGTGGAGAGCTTATAATAAATATCGTCACTTGTTCAGGTCTGGAGTAGACTTAGCAGCAAAGAGGAGACTTTGGGCAATGTGTGTAAGGCCAGTCCTTCTATATGGCAGCGAGACGTGGACACTGACTAGCAAAGTAATAAAGAAGATGAGAGTGTGTCAAAGAGCTATGGAAAGAAGCATGCTAGGCTATACAAGAAGGGATCGAAAAACAAATACGTGGATAAGAGAATTGACGGAAATGGAAGATATAGGAAAAACTCTGATAGACAAAAAATGGAACTGGGCAGGACACATAGTGAGAACGGCTGATGACAGATGGACGAAAAAGATATTAGGTTGGTATCCGATGGACAGGAAAAGAAATAGAGGCAGACCGAGAGTAAGTTGGGATGAAGAGATGAGTAAATGTTGTGGGGGAGCATGTTGGCCGAGGATTGCACTCGACAGACATGAGTGGAAGAGAATGCGAGATATTTATTCGGTTGTATGGCTAGTTAAGAATTAGTTACTGATATAAATAGCGAGTAAGATGCATGTGATATTTCTTTTTTATGTAGTATATAAGATAGTATATATAGGTTTATTGTAATTATTTTTGTATTTATATATAAAATCAATTCGTTTATACGGTTAACCAAAAGGAAAAAAAATAAAATAAAATAAAATAAAGAAAAAGTATGCGAATATAACGCAGCAAATTATTTAAGTGAAATGTATACTTATCATTAGAAGATTTTTATGTTTTATTTTTTGTTATTTTAAATTAAATTATAACTATGATGTTTATTTATTACTATATGAAACTATTTATTATGTTTATATGAGTCTCTAATATTAGCTAAGTAGAGTTATAGAATATCATTTGCTTATCATTGTTTTGTAAATAAGAATATGTATAAAAAAAAAAAAAAAAAAAAAATGAATAAATAAATAAGGTAACTCCAAAACCCAATTTAGGGTGCCACGGCGAAAGGCCGATTTGAAAATGTGTAGAATAAATTGTTATGCATATATGTTAGTATAAAATTGTATATTTTCAATAAATGGCAATTATTATTATTATTATTATACAGTAGTCTGTCTCAGTCTCACGTGAGTACAGTAGTCTCAGTCTCACATTAAGCAAATGGATGATTAATAGCGCAATAAAAAGCTAAGTAACTTTTATATTTAACATTTAAAAAAAGTAAAATTTTAGTTTTTTAGAGGCTTTAAATTTAGTCTTAAACCCCATACAAGCTACATTTATGAAGCTATTCTACATTTCGGTAAATCTGTCGTATCAAGCCCAATTTTCGTTTGTCCGATTTTGATGTTTTTGTAATTGTTCTCTTTAGAAGAGTGTTGTTCCTTTGTCCAAAAGTTAATTAGAAAAAATCGGTCCGAGACGAGTTCATAATTACTTAGCCCAGTGTTTTCCCTTTATTAGTTTTCGTGTTTCATAGTTACGTTTACTTATTATTGAATATTTCATAAAAATAGTGAAGATCAAAAAAATAACTTCTCCTCAGCAAGGAATCGAACCCGGCCTCTCTCCTCTATTTTCTCATGAATTAGATTTTTCCCAGGAAACAGCTTATATCGTTAGATTCGTACACTTATATGGACTACATTTTAAAATTTTTTAATCAAAATCGTCGGAACCGTTTTTGAGAAAAAAATGTCTCAATGTTTTTGGGAGGTAGCGCCGTTAAATTTGTAACTAAAATTAATTTATCGATTTCACTTCGGGGTATGATTTTTCTAAACTCGGCCCAGTTTAGGCTCCAGTTTAGTCTGCCCAGACAGATGACTGACTGACATTTTTTAAAAACCACTATTTTGGATTCAGGGGGACATCAAATCGTGCAAATCCATCAAAATCGAATTTTCACTCATCTCAATACTTGCTCTTTATTTGAGAAAGTAAAAAAGGAATATTGTCCGTCCGGTGCACGTTTGTTCTATTTAACAGTTAAGACAGAGGGATATTGTCCTACATACATAACACTGCCCTGGGACGGAGGGGGGCACCGGGACCACGGGAAATTTCCCTAAGCGCCGCGCCGCGCCGCCAAGCAGATTATAAATAAAACAAATTTGGTTCGACAAAGCGAACAAAACTTTTATCATATCAATATGGTATTGTATCAGTACGGCGCCACTGATACAATAACGCAATTTTCCTAAAAAAGTTTAAGCTACGTTTCAGATAGCAATAGATGGGTTATAAAAACAAAAAGTACCAAACATCTTTATGCTATGTTAGGGGCGCTGGAGAAACTATAGGAATACGAAATAATAATTGCGTGTCTATCAGGGGGCAGAAGGTGGGTATCTGTCAGCAGACCCCTAAAAATGCTATTTTCATGATCACTTCTGATTATTTTTTTACTGAGTAAGCAAGTGCAAGTATTCTAGCGTAGTAATGTTGAAATTCTTCATATCGTTGGAATCAAAATGCAATTTCCGGCGCCTTTTTTATTTGATCACACATTTACCACTATCTTATTGTAGCTTTAGTTTTTGTATTTGTTGGTATATTTTGCCGTGCCGGTTGCTAACTCCCCATCTGTCCCTGACACTGCCGTTCCTTTCTACAAAACAATTGAAAGAATTAAAAAAAAAAAAATTATCGAAATTCAAAACCGGACCACAAAAAAGTTGGGTGCGAAGGTAAGGCAAACGTGTTTCCAAAGCTTATGTTATATATAGTTCGGTGAGGCGATTAGTGTAAAACATTGCGTTGCGGGCTTATTTACGGGCATATTGCGGCGTATTTACTGAACGAAATGTTGGCTGGTGTTGCCTGCGTATTATCAACAACATGAGATTGCTATAAGGTAGAGGGATAAGTTAATTTTATGTGGTTTTTGGTCTAGAAACGTTTAAATCCATCTTACAATAGATTTCTATGAAAGCCACGAGATTTACCAGTTATTGGGTTTTATAGAGGGAAAACAAAGGTTTGCACAATAAAAATCAAACAATAAAGGTTTATTTTATTCCTCTGTTGTCTATAATTAATCACACAGATAAAGTTTTTACACAATAATAATGAAATAAAAAGGTTTTATTATAATTTTACAGAAGCCGTCAATAAAATAAAATGTATGCAATATGTAAACTTAACCTTGATATCAGATGTAATTGTTTCAAATGTGGATTTTTTTTATTAGAATATTTAATTTATTTTTGACGTAGACACTTATATGAAGTTTTAAACACTCTATTATTCTATATACAACATTACTATCGTGTCTGAGAAAAAATAATTCCGAAAAATTAATTAATTTTTACGGCGTTATTATTCATTTTGATCTGTATTCCCACGTGAAATTATAAAACAAAAATATTCGAGTAGATATGAAAAAAAGACAAAACGAAAAGGGAAACCGAGTTTAAAATGAACAGAATTATATGAATGTGTTCGAAAACGAAACATTCTCTAGATATATGTAAACTATAATAACTATAACTAACTATGTGTTAAACTTCCCAACAATTTTATTCACAGACGTAATTCTTCAAAGCAGTGAGTTGAAAAATAGAACGCTAGTATACATATTATATATTATGTAGCATTACAAAGTATGTATGAGGTAAATAAGATTGACTCATTCCTATGTACTTTATTTACCTATATATATATATATATGTGTGTATATATATATATATATATATATATATATATATATATATATATATATATATATATATATATATATATATATATATATATATAATTCAAACAATTTAAACTACGGGAGACAGAAACAGAGAAAAATTTGCACTGGCTCCGGGATTTGAACCACGGACCTTCATATATATATATATATGTGTGTGTGTGTGTGAGTGTGTATTTTAACTTCAGATATGATCATGTATGGTGCCGGTTTAATTTTGCCGAAATGATAACAAGGGTAATTTAAAGAAAACATTTGTATTTATGGTCGTAAACAATTGTTGTTTTTTTAATGAAAATGTATGTGCATGATACACATGATCAATTATGAACGCACCTTGCATGAATACAGTACGGAGACATTAAAACATGGCAAAACAAGAGAGAGAATGGCAAGGGATACGGAACAATGGTGCCACGTTGCCACATCCCTGTCCATTGTTATCTATCGACGAGTGAATGTAGGCAACTGTAACAGTCGCAGCCCAGATAATAGCGTATAATCACAGCGCTAGCGCACATATAAATATCACGGTCTTCTAAACAATAAACCACTCCTTCTTTTTCACCTCGTTCGAAAACAATAACTTTATGGCATTGTTTTATTTCCTCCGATAAATGCTTACTTTCTTTCAAGTCGCAAAAGTATTTCAGTTTTTAATAGGCTCGTGATTAAATATTTTAGATAAGCATAGACTGATAAATATTAATTTTATTTAAAAGTTAGTCGTAAATGTAAAATTAAATAAACAGGTCATGTGTGTGCTGGTCAGCACACAGCGAGGGTCCGTAGGCAACACAGTAATGTTTAAGTAGTTCCTAAGTATATAAGGATGGTACTTTTTAAACAAACTTCTGATAAAGTATTTTTTTCAGTGAACCAGACTATAAACATATAAATACATCGAAAAGATCATAACTATAAAAAAAAGTATTTTGTCAATAAAAAAGAAAAAAATAGAAATTTCCAAATAGTTTCATCTTTATTTTTGGTCGAAGAATGTTCAGAAATGTTTTCAGCTCAACGTACCCTTTTATATGATACCCCACACGGTGTAAAAAAAAATAATAATAACTAACTAAGTTTTTTTACCCTTATTTTTTTGAAAGATTTTTTTTTTTAAGTTGCTACATTTTTAAAATGTGTGGGTAGGTACTTATACACATATATGCCAAACAAAAGGTGTAGCCGTGAGAGCAAGCGACAGACGGACGGACGGACAGATAGACACACGCAAGAAAATATAAGGGCTCTTGGTTTTGCCTACGGATCCTAAAAAAGAACTCTGCCTTCTTTGATATCTGTATAAATAAAACCCTGTCATCGACCAAAAATATGGTGGCCATATTGCAGAATGGCGGTACTGTTGCAGAAAAATCAGAATTAATCATTAAAATCAGATTCGACTCTAGGTTTAAGATTATTACGGTCCGACAAAATCAATCGAAACTTTTTCATCTACAGAGTGAAACTGAATTTAAATTCCATAATATCTCATTTGATTAATTTATTAAACAAACCAAAAAAAGTGTTCAACAGGTAATTATATTTCATTTTCATCTAATTCAGATTTGTTTTCAAAACTACTTTTCTGACTTCATAGAGGAACTTAAAACATGTAAGTATATTTATATACATTATATTAGTGCCATCACCCATCACAATACTTTCTCTATAAATATACGTCGGATGAGAGAAAGTAAAAAGTATCTACTTGAAAAATATAAATATTATATATATTACTCGAGTATGGGCCTATATGACAAGTATTAATTACTGTATAGAATGCCTTGTATGAGATAGGATTTAATATTATGAAAACAAAATACCTTATCACTCTCACCTTCTTCAAACAGATTTAATACATTAATTAATTAACACCTACATAATATATGCGTTGCGTATATAATTATCTAACATATACCGTTTTTTTACTATACTATTATGCAAGGTTATTAATTAATAAGATAACGCTGTTGACGCCTTTTTTATCAAAACTAATAAAGTTTTATTGATAGTATACTTGTAACTTTCTGATGAAGTACTAATTAAAATTAAAACACATCAATTTTGATGTGTTTTATTATTATTTTAAGCTATTATTATTATTTTTTATTTTTTCAAAAACGATAAACTTTTTAGAATAAGTAAAAAAAAGGAGTTGAATCATAATCTTTTAAAATGAGTACAAAAAAGTTGATAGAGGTGAGTCTGTAACCTTGAATTAGTCCGAAGGTTTTTTCCTCTGAATGCAGTTGTTGCTTCGTTATTCAAAATTAAATTAATCATTTAGTTTAAAATATATTTGTCGAAAGTATAAAAAGTTAGTTCATTTTTTCCTCTAGATTTTCCCCTTTATAGGTATTATTCTATGTATGAAGGTTTGCAATACGATATGGGTTCCAATTAGTGTGGCACATAGCTTCCTCGCTTTCTATTTTGTATACTTTAATGATTTTATTCTATTAAAACCTATAATTGTTAAATTTATTTAATTTTCCCCCGTTTTTATTTAACTGTCAAAATTGTTTTGATTTTTTTTTATATAGCAGAAAAACGTGCAAATACAAAATAAAAAGTTATAGTTATAATATATCAAACAAACTTATTAACTCATATAAATTATGCATCCTAAAAAAATATACTACCAATTGGTGTGGCACATAGCTTCCTCGCATCCTATCCACATACTTTATTGATTTTATGCTTTTACAAGCCATTATTATCAAATTGGTTTAATTGTTTCCTCCGTTTTTTTTTAATCTGTCAAGATTGTTTAGATTTTTTACAGGAATTAAAGTATCAATTTAGCAAAAGTTAAAGAACAGGTGGTTCAAATTAATCTGGGGCTATCTGCTGGTTACTTTCGATAAACCATAAAAATTTCATAAAAAATTAGATAAGTATTTTTGAAAGTATTGGTGCAAATAAATGTATGTTTGTGCTCATGTAGAAGACAAACAAATGAACGTATAAGGTTGAAACTTATATGAGACCAACAATGGGTTAATTGTGACCAACCATCTAAATTTCATTAAAATCGAACGAGTAGTTTTTAAAATATGTTGGTTCGCAAAAATTGAGCGACAGACCGACAGACAGACACGGCACCAAAATCGGCCAAATATAGTTTAAGGCTATAGGTGACTGCGAAATACTACAGTGTTTACAATTAAAAGGATAATTTGGTTTTTAATAGAAATGAATAAGGGCTGGAAGTGAATACTAAAGGTAGCATTCTGTTTCTGATTGGTTCGTACGAGCTGTAGAAAGCCCCTGATTATAATTACATTAAAAGGTCTTACAACGTGTCATAATTACAATTTCCGCATAACAGAGTTAAGCAATATGAATCATGAACCCCTCCCAGTTTAGATTCAAGGATAATAACCTTATTAACAGCAACTCTAAACCAACAGCTGTTTAATAACTTATTCATTTTAACTTTTCAATTTCATATTTCTAGCTATAATTTTCTTTTAATTAATTTAGGCTCAAGGATGTATTAGTGACAAAACTTATAAATTGAATTTTCATTATCTTATCTTTAAAAAATGTATTAAAGACATCATTTCAAGGATCAACCACGGAGGGGGGGGGGGGGGGGGGAGGATTACATCAAGGGTAATCAGTCTTAGTCAATTACATAAACTTAATATTTATAATGCATATGTTGCTGCTTTACCGCTAGCAAAGTGTAATTTATTCAAGGTAAAGAAAAGGAACAAACAGTACTGTAACAAACATAAATAAATATGCGTCAAAAAACCATTAAGTTTTACGTATACAATGACTATAAGAAGGTTAAAAATGTTATAATTCTGTTATCAAAGGTTAACGCGGGGTTTGATAACGATGTACCCTGTAACCAATTAAGTGTATTATCAATAATAATTTTAATTATATCTTTTAAATTTATATATATTACTTTAAACTAATTACTTGTCTATTTATACATTCGTTTACTAATCTCAGTTTTTAATATTTAATTAAAACAGAATAAAGGAGGATCAATTTAATAATGAAAGAGCATAGAAAGTAAAAATAGGCAATAAAAAAGTGAATTCAAAATCGCAAAGAAAAAAAAATACAAATTGAATTGGTTTAAAACTGAAAATTATAAGAGACACAGTGCATAGATTAAACTGAAAGTTTAAATTTTAAATAAATAAAATTAAAACTTTATAAATAAAAGGAGTCAAAGGAAAATTGAATAAAAATTTAAAAGTTTAAAAACGGGGACAACACTTAAAAAAATTGTGTTGTGAGGAAATCACTTAGAGAAACTTAGTAATAGGGGATCAAAGACTATACTGAACAACAACTCTACTCTGTTGGAGACAAAGAATTAAGAAATCAAGACACAACAACCGATAAATTGTAAAGGAAAAAACAACAAAATAATGGTATCTGGAAACGACTGAAGAAGAAAAACCGCAACAAAGAGAACTTGTGGCATTGAGAGAATGAATTCTGCAAAGCGAAAACACAAAACCGCCGGTGAAGGGTGTGGGAGCCAAAACAACAACTCCAGTATACCGCACTTCAATCAAACCGCTAAATACTAATGACAACCAAATCAAAATCAGAGACTAAAATATAACCGAGTTAAAGGGCGATGAAATGCAATTAACTTCACTGAACCAATTTTTGCTGATTGCAACTAAGGCAATTAACAGAAAACATGCATTGTATGTAAAATAGACTGCCAATTGGTGAGGCACATAGCTTCCTCGAATCCTATCGCGTAGATACTTTATTGATTTTATGCTTTCGCAAGCTATTATTGTTTCATTTGTTTAATTGTTTCCCCCGTTTTATTAATCTGTCAAAACTGTTTTGATTTTTTACTTGAATTAAAGTATCAATTAAGCAAAAGTTAAAGAGCGCAGACGGTTCAAATTAATCTTGGACTATCTGCGTGTTGCTTTTAATAAGCTATAAAAGTTTTATACAAATCAGATAAGAACTTTTGAAGCTATATAGGGGAAAATAAATTTATACGGAAGAGAAACCAATAAGCGTAGGAGGTTGAAACTTATATGGGACGAACAATGAGCTAATTGTGACCTACCATACAAATTTCATTAAAATCGGACGTATATTTAAAAAAATAAAAAAATAAATAAAAAAAAATTGAGTGACAGACCGACAGACAGACACGGAACCAAAAATGTTCCCTGATGTCTGAAACGGATTTCTTATTCTTTGAATTTTGAAATCTGAGACATAAAATATTTTCGCTCTTCGGAACGATCCGGTAGCTTCCGTTACCTTCGGTAAGCTTGGGCTTGGAAGCAAAATTTATTTAATTTTCCCTCCGTTTTTTAAATGTGTCAAAATTGTTTTGATCTTTTGCATAAATCAAAGTAGTTATTTAGCATAATATTCCAGGAGATAGCGTGCAAAAAAGTGTCTGACTAACATCAATCTAGAATTTTTTATACAAGTCAATCTTTTAGCGCCTTTTAACAATATGTGCTCGGCTAAGTTCGTCTGCGGGACATAGCTTGGCAAAAGGCGTTTGAAAAAAACAAACCGATGGAGAGCGGCCATGTCTCACCAATTATGGTGGACAATGTGATTTTCATGATC
This sequence comes from Gerris lacustris, assembly GCA_951217055.1. Lineage (NCBI taxonomy): Eukaryota > Metazoa > Arthropoda > Insecta > Hemiptera > Gerridae > Gerris > Gerris lacustris. The sequence goes on along the minus strand of OX578281.1, from coordinate 1,154,544 downwards.
CTGAGTACAGAATTAGTTAGTAGACCAAAAATCAAGTTGATGTTAGTTTGTCCCTTGACAGGTGGCCATGATGATTTTTAGTAATATTTGAATAACTAACCTATCAAGTGTGAAAATAACATTGACTTGACTTTTGGTGTACTAACTAATTCTGTACTCAGGATCATGAAAATCACAATGTCCACCGTAATTGGTGAGACATGGCCACTCTTCACCGGATTGTTTTTTTCAAACGCCCATTGCCAAGCTATGTCCCGCAGACGAACTTAGCCGACCACATATTCTTAAAAGGCGCAAAAAGATTGCCTTGTATACAAAATTCTAGCTTGATGTATAGTCAGTCACTTGTTTGCACGCTATCTCCTGGACTATAAGTTAAAGAGCACAGACCGTTGAAATTAGTCTGGGGCTATCTTTGGGCTACTTTCGACGAACCATAAAAATTTCATATAAATCAGATAAGTACTTTTGAAGATACAGGTGTAAATAAATGTATGTTTGTGCGCATGTGGCAGAGAATCTAATGGGATCAAAAGGTTGAAACTTATATGGGACCAACAATGAGATAATTATGACCTATCATCTAAATTTCCTTAAAATCGGACGAGCAGATTTTAACAATTATTGGCTCGCAAAAATTGAGTGACAGACCGAACGACAGACACGGAAACCAAATATGTTTCCTGAAGTCTTAAAAGGATTTCTTTCTTGAAATCGGAGACAAAATATTGCCGTTCTTCGGAACTATCACATAGCTTCCGTTACCTTCGGTACGTTCCTAAGCAATAAGTGTTCTTTAAAACAAATTTTAAATTCACGACATAGTTAAACATATATGTTACAGAATGACACATATTATTTTAAATATTTTTTAGCAATCACTTTACTTAAAACTTAACTAAAAATATCTATATATATAAAAATGAATGTTTGTCTGTCTATCTATCTGTCTGTCTCTTATGTCCGCCTAAACCGTTGATCCGATTGCGACGAAACTTGAGGGAATGGTTGGACACATGCCTGGGGTGGTTTCTAAGTTAGTAAAACTATGATCCGATTTTGGTACACAGAGGTACAGGGTACAAATGTCTGCCTGCCTAAACCGTTGATCCGATTGCGACGAAACTTGAGGGAATGGTTGGACACATGCCTGGGGTGGTTTCTAAGTTAGTAAAACTATGATCCGATTTTGGTACACAGAGGTACAGGGTACAAATGTCTGCCTGCCTAAACCGTTGATCCGATTGCGACGAAACTTGGGGGAATGGTTGGACACATGCCTGGGGTGGTTTCTAAGTTAGTAAAACTATGATCCGATTTTGGTACACAGAGGTACAGGGTACAAATGTCTGCCTGCCTAAACCGTTGATCCGATTGCGACGAAACTTGAGGGAATGGTTGGACACATGCCTGGGGTGGTTTCTAAGATAGTAAAACTATGATCCGATTTTGGTACACATATCGTTGAAAAGCTCTTTCAGAGTACAGTAATGGTTAGACACATACCCGTGATGGTTTCTGAGTTAGTAAATTTTATTAGGGGGTAAGAAGTTCGCCGGGTCCGCTAGTTTAATATATAAATTTGAAACAAATTTGTATAAAATAAAATAAGTTACCTGAAATAAAATAGATGAAATTAATCCAGCAAAATGTTATTGGTTTATTAAAACTTGTAAATCTCAGATGTTGATGGCTTCCAACATGTTTGTTTTGTCAACGCACGATATTAAATCAGATCAGCTGTAAAATCTGGAAATATTTTTAACAAATATGAAAAATCCAAAGATATTAAATTACTACCTTAAATGATGAGTAAAAATTATTCAGAAAATGAAAACAAGTCAAGAATCATTCAATTAATTTTTAATATTATGAGTCATATACACATTATAATAGATAATTTAAGTGAAAAAGAGCAAAACATCAGTTTAATACAGTTGTCGTATCATTTAATATTCTGATTTATTCAACGTAATAATTATTTGATTTATTTTTTAATATATATATATTTTTTAAACTATTATTATTAATTATTAAATTATTTTGAAGCAACAATTATCGAAATTCTGTGGACTTGAAACATGAAAAAAATTCAAAGAGCAAAAGAAACTGTTAATTGTCAAAGAAATATCAAAAAGTAGTATTTCTTAGCAATTCTAAGATAAATTTAGCTGTTCAGGGTTTAATCACAAAAATTATTATTACAAAATAAAATATCGATGAATTAAAATTATAAAACATATTTTATCATTAGTATTATTGAAATTATTTCATAATATCTTTATATTTTATATTCAGTATTTTTTTTTATTTGAATTTTTATTTTTAGACTATTTTGATACTAGATTTCTTCTATTACTTGTGTGTTTTGAGGATATAGATTAATTGCTTTGGCGATTGCGCGTTTTGTTTACGTGATAAGCTATTTAGCCGCGAGCGTTGTCGGTTTGGATTGATACGCGCCGTTATCACTGAGAGAACTGACCAGGTTGACGCTAGTGGAAGCGGTCTGGAGGTGGAGTAGGGTGTGAAATACCACCTCTACCGCCAAACAAGGTTTTAGAAAGAGAAGGTTAGATCTATATTACAAACTACATACTCCAGTATATAGGTGTGCTTACTCCAATATTTTCCAAACTCTTTAACCTCTTATTAAACCCAATGGAAATCAACGAGATGTAAAACTATTGGAGGAACCAGCAGAACCAATTATTATTCGAGTGCGCGTTGGGTAAAAGAGGATTATCCCGCGTTAAAACAGAGTTAATGATTTCTACAGAACCAAGTTCTGGTATATTAAAAATAGTGAAAGTGTTATTTTATTTATTTCTTAAAATTATAATCAAGGATTGTAACTCTAAGTACTTGGTTTATTGAGCTGAGCGAAGCGAAGCTCTTTTACTACACTTTGCATTTTTTCTGATGCACACTCCTCCTGAACGGCTGAACCGATCTACACAAAATTTGGCACGGTCATAGTGACTAACCACAGGAAGGTATAAATCTGAAACTGTCCAAATTGGTACACAGGGGATACGGGGTACGGGGTACAAAAGTTTCCTCCTGAACGGCTGAGCCGATCTGCTCAAAATTTGGAACGGTCTTAATGACCAACCACAGGAAGGTATAAATCTGAAATGGTCCAAATTGGTACACACGGGTACGAGGTACGCGTACGGGGTACAAAAGTTTCCTCTTGAACAGCTGAACTAATCCCCACAAAATTTGGCACGGTCATAGTGACCAACCACAGGAAGGTATAAATTTGAAATGGTCCAAATTGGTTCACAGGGGTGCGGGGTACAAACGTTTCCTCCAGAACGGCTGAACCAATCTGCACAAAAATCAGCACGGTCATGGTAGCCAACCACATAGTAGTATAAATCTGGAATGGTCCTAATTGGTACACAGGGGTACGGGGTACGGGGTACAAAAGTTTCCTCCTGAACGGCTGAACCAATCCCCACAACATTTGGCACGGTCATAGTGACCAACCACACGAAGGTATAAATCTGAAATGGTCCAAATTGGTACACTGGGGTTCGGGGTATGGCGTACAAAAGTTAAAATAATATATGCCCTTTATGATGCATGTCGTTGGAAATCTCTTTAAGAGTACAGTTATTGTTGTCATGTTCACTTTTATCATATTATCATTTAACAGGGGGGTAAAATAGAAAAACAAGAAAAAAATGCAAAAAAATAATTTAAAAAAATAAATGCTTAGCTCAATATTGCAAGCATTGCTCACCTAGTAATTAACTCAAGTACATGTTCATTAAATAGATATAATAGATGTTCATGTTTTACCTAAAAAACTGGGGGAAATTAAATAAATTTGACAAAAATAGGTTGTAAAAGCATAAAATCATTAAAATAGGATGCGAGAAAGCTATGTGCCACACTAATTGCCAGTTTATTTTTATTTCTATTTTTCAAGCAACCTAAAAAACGTTAAATGTGTAATTTTCACATGTGTAATTTCTTCCGTGTTTAATTTTGTCCATGCGTAATTTTATTATGTAACCGAAAAGCACTCCTTGAGGAAACTGTGAAATAGAAAATAAACGAAAACCCTGAAGTGTGGAAAAACTTGCCCACTCCCATTTTTTATTATGATAGAAGATGGACTCTACTGATAAAGCTTTCCCAAGGTTGTTTCGAAGGTACCCAAGGTTGTGTTATTTCAACATTTGTTAGAAAGTAAATATCATTAATTATTGATAAGTAATCGAACTAAAAATTAATGAATCTGAAACGAATTTTCTTAACGACAAAATCACGAATCTTTAGCGTTGATTTATTAAATTATTATTATATATATATATATATATATATATATATATATATATATATATATATATATATATATATATATATATGTGTGTGTGTGTGTATGTGTGTAAGAAAAGTACAAGAAAAGAAAATTAATAATTATAAATATACAAGATTTGTAGAAATAGATATTTTATAGTAAAATATCATAAATCTATAATTAAATACAATTCTTTGCCATAACAGAGTAATATTAATTAAGCAATGTAGGTATATATTTGGCTGGAACTAAAGATTATAATTATTAGATAAAGGCGACATGTTGCTGTTGGTATAACAGAAGACTAGAGAGAGGTGCTGAGGTGGTTAGTACCGAGGTGAGATGCCGCCCAACATAATTACATGTACCATGTACGATCCAACAAGATAAACACATCCTTTTAGAATGTTTATTAAAAGCCAGGAAGGATACTGAGATCTCCATTTCTATCTTTTATACAATATTATGAAGAAATCTGTCAGATTTCTAAAAATAGTAACAAAATCATTAAGAAATATACTAACAAGCTGAGATCTCTTGTTATAATACAAGGTTACTGCACTCATATAGACAAGCGGGAACTAAATGATTTCACCTAATGTCTGATTTTGGATGTATAAATAGAAAAACTAATTGCTATAATATCTTATTATTAAACGTGTTTTGTTTTTGTCTATTTTTTATTTAATTAAATATTCGTACTAAATAGAATTTCTTTCAGATAAATGGCTTTCAAAGTAATTTATATGAAGAAGCGCGGATAGTGACAGCAATATAAGACTCGAATTAAGAGACTCAAAAAGTGTCAAGAGCTTCTTTAAACAATCCCGACTTTAATCAAAACTTTTTCACTTTATTAACGAGAAAATAAAATTATTTTACCTCCAGGCGGGAGAAGAAGTTAACTTAACTGCCTGGTTTTTAGGGTGTTATTAACTGCCTAGCCGAGCGACATTGAGTTATAGCAGGGAGTTATGGCATAACTCCCTGTAAATTCAGTCCAGCCAACCTAATTCTAGTAAAAAAACTGGGCTTAAACGGATTTTATCTACGATTGATACGAAATATAAGCATTATATCTCTGCTTAGATGCGTAGAAAGTGATTATTTACGTACTTGTATTCATTGCGCATGCGCGTCTCATGGTTCTGAAGAATTCATCTTCTTTACCACGCTAGCGCAGGATGAGGAATTCTTCAGCTTTACGCACGATTAGCGAGTTTGTTTACATTTAGGCTAGTGACACACTTCGCCACCCGGGTAGCGCCACCTGGGTGGCGCCCACCTGGTTGATGCCACTTGTTCCCGCCACCTGACTTGCGCCACCCACTTATATGAGGGATGCAGTCAGCCCCAGATTTGATTTCCCTTATATTTGATTGAAGGAGTGGGGGCTGAGTGGCGTGACTTGGGTGGCGACGTGTGACAGGCTCAATTGAAAACAATGGGTTGATCGGGTGGCGCCACCTGTGGGTGGCGGCTAGACCGTCGGACGGTCGACCGTATAGTACCACCCGGCAGGTGGCGCGCCTCGTGTGACAGGTTCCGTCTATTCTCATAGACGACCGGGTAGTGCCACCCAGGTGGCGCTACCTGGGTAGCGAAGTGTGCCACCCCCCTTAACAAAACTAATTTGCCATTCTTTTATTAAAGTAACTGTTTATATCGAGTTTTTAGTGAAAAACAATGAATGAATCAAGTGGCTTTGACAAAAATGTAGAGAATAATACTCCTCCAGAAATAATTAATTCGGCAAAAAATACAACTCAAGATTAATGCCATCTTTATCAAGCGAAGAGATACGAACTTACATACAGCAAGTTTATTTTTTTCTGTATTTATTATTTAAATCTAACAATCGTAGATAAAGTACGGTACGCAACTCGTGGGAAAACGGCATTTTGCATTGCTCGTGTGGTTTTACTACCCTCGCTGTCGCTCGGGTGCAAACTCCACACTCGCATGCAAAATGCTACTTTCCACACTCGACGCGTAATGTACTATTACGAAGATTTAAGTTCGCAACACTGTTTATTTCAAACATGACTCGCAATCAGCTGTTTGTAAATATATCTTTGTATTTATTTCTATTTTATCTTTTATTTATTTCTATTTTTTTTCTATTTCATTTTATTTATTTTATTTTTTATTTTTTTTTTTATTTTTTAATTTTTTATTTTTATTATTATTATTATTATTATTATTATTTTATTTATTTTTTTTCTATTACTTCCTTTTTTAGAGCCAAAGTCACCCCCTTCCTCAAGCTTTGCTTACTTAGGGGTGCATCATAAGATTAATTTATATTTTGTATGTTGTAGTTGTTTTTTTACATGATGGAAATAAAGGTTTATTTATTTTTATTTTATTTATTGTTTTAAAACGCTCCATGCTTTGAGTAACTGTTCTATTACAGTCTAAGATCCGGTATAAGAAATATATTATACCCTCATCTGTTATTTAATGATAATAAAGAATATATGATAGAGAATTTATAGATTGATACATCGCAAATAAGTTGCCTAGCTAAATCTCGTACCGATGATGTTAAATAATAAAATGTTTATTAACTTCCCCTTACTTCAACTTCCCTCATGTGTTATTTATGAAAATCGAACATTAGCTGAGAGAATTTACCCCAAGGAATTAAAAAAATAAGGGTTGTTTACTTTCCCTTCTGGCCAACTACGGAGTTGCCAGGTATAAACAAGTGAGTAAACGTAATTAATATACCCTCATCAGTTATTATATCGAATTATATATCGAACGAAATTAATTTTATTCCCTATCCAACCGTATTAGGATGCCTTAATTTCTAAATTTTAGATCTAAAATCTAGGCAATCATAGATTCAACCATTTTTTTGATAAGGTGAAATTGGCACCAATTATACCTTTCTATAAGATAATAATTTCCCTAAATTTCAGAAAAATATTTCCCACCATTTCGGTATTAAAATTTAAGGAAAAGTTCGAGACACCCTGCGTTCGAGTTTTACGAAAACTCTTGAGGCGTAGATAAGGAATATTTGGGTTATTTATTGGCTATTTATCATGACTAATAATGGAGGACTTTTTGCAAGTTATAAATAGCCTCAACTGCGATTCACAGGGTATTTTATTCTTTATAATGGATTGAATAATTTATAATATACAGTCCTGATTCTTTTCTATGAAGGCTTTGGAAGGAAACGAAACTATTAAGGCATTTAATATTACCGCTTGGCCTGCACGATAATAGAAATATAGGAAACCTAGCCACCAATTCCTAGCATGAGCCCTGCGTGGAGAGCGGAATCAGTGCAAGAATACAGTGGCGCACCCAGGGGGGGGGCACGGGGGGCACGTGCCCCCCCCAAAGCTAGACCTAAAATTTAAGTATGCAATTCCGCAGCACGTGTTAAAGTAATAGTGTTGGGATATTAAAAAAAATAAATGAATAAATAAATAAGTAATTATATACCTAGTTTAGCCCATTTTTTTGGCGTTTAAAAAGACGTGCCCCCCCCCCTCCAAAGCCAAAGACGTAAAATTAAATATGCAATTTCGCAGCACATGATAAAGTAATAGTGAACAAAATAAATAAATAAAAACTTAACTTAAAACTTAAAACTTATATATTTGTTTTGAGCCTGGTGGCTCATACAAAAGAGTTGCATACAATATAAATTTACAAATAATATTCAACATAAGATTATAACATACTTTCGTAGCAAAGGATATTAAAATAGTGCACAATTCTCAAAATACATGAAAGTATACAAAAATTAAAATAAAGTAAATAAACAGTTCTTGCATAATAAGAAAAAATTCGAGATGAAACAACTTATATTGAAGGGACTTCTTTTATTGTAGTTTCGCATATATTCTTACAAATTAGATTAATGAACTATGTGCGGTTATTTATTATTATTATTAGACAGCTAATATTATTATTATTAGAAAACTTGTTATACAGGAAAAAAAAAAAATAAATAAATAAATAAAAATGTATTAGAAAAACTCATAGTCTACAGCCATAGAGAAATAAATAGAATTAAAAATTACCCAAACAAAAGAAATGATCTCGTTTTTAAAAAGTTGATAAAAAAATAATATAAACATTTCGCTACTTTATTTGAAGTGGGATTAATTATTAGGCATATATTTGTGTCAGCCTTGTTTTCTTTTTTTGTTAGCCACAAAGGTAGATACTGTTTCCTTAACGTGTTGTACATTGGGCATTCGAATAAGATGTGATTAAGGTCTTCAATTTTATTTAAGTTACATAAAGTGCACTGTGCATCTGTCCTGATTCGGTGCAGAATGCCCCTAGATGAAATCTTCAAGAACCCGTAGCCTGATGTTCGAACTTGTGCCAGCAACTTTTTAAAATAAATAAATAAGTAATTATATACCTAGTTTAGCCCGACATATTTTTTTGGCGTTTAAAAGACGTTAAAAAAAACCTAATACTATCAGCTAATTTCAGTTGAACTCAAAACATTTGGCGCCCTTATTTTTTTTTTGTTAATTCACGAAACTAAAATATTTATAAAATGTACCAATTTATTTTTCTGGCTACTAAAATAAAACATTAATCTATTATATAATGTTCGGTACAACTTTTAATAATAAAATATTATTAGTATGTATATCATTTTGTTTAAATAAAATACCCCGGTCTTCATGTCCCGTTCTTAAAAAACTTAAATTTATTTGTATATAATAACATTTTAGATGCTCTTAGAATAGGCTAAAAAGACGTTTCAAGTAACGTAAACTATAAAAATTTTCCCGGGGGAGGACCCCCGGACCACCCTAAAAAAGAGCCCAGCTACCTTTAAAATTGGCTGGTTCCGCCCTTGATATGAAGAAATTTAAGAACAAAGAAAACCAGACTGGTTAATTATCTGCGATTATGCTAAGCCCACATTACCCCCCCCCCCCCCCCCCCTGGGTATAAATAAATCCTGGGTGCGCCACTGCAAGAATATGCTAAGGTTAGATCTGGTTTTTGGGATGTATAAAATAAAGAAGTATCCACAAATTTTGCAAATCTGATCAATGTTCAGGCAAAACTTTAATTTTATGCACATAGAAGATAGATATCCGGGAAAATGGCAAATAGTTTATACCCTCAAGAAATTAAATTAATATTTCAGTTCTGTAGGTAAGCAGTATAGACTAATCCTGCATGACGCCTATGAATCGCCTTATTAGTCTATTCACCGAATACTTATGAATATAAAATGAGACCACAAAGTATTTTTACTTTTTCATGTTTGCGCATTAATCGTAGAGAAAAAAATCGGTCCGAGACAACTCAGACAAACTTTCTCATATATGAGTTCATAATTACTTAGCCCAGTGTTTCCATTTATTAGTTTTCAAATGTACATTTAAATATTATTGAACATTTCATCAAAATTTATCATAAAAATAACTTCTCCTGGGCGGGGAATCGAACCCGGGCTCTCTCCATCCGCGTTTTAAGCTAATATCTCAGGAACTAGATTTTTCCTGGGAAAACGGCTTATATCGTTGGATTCGTATTCAAATGGACTACATTTTAGAATTTTTTAATCAAAATCGTCGGAACCGTTTTCGAGAAATAATTTTTTTTCAGGTTTTTTCAGAGTTTTTGGGGGGGTAGCGCCCCCAAATTTAGAGCTAAAATTCATTTCTCGATTTCGCCTCGGGGTATGATTTTTCTGAACATGTATGCCAAATTTCGTCAAAATCGGCCCAGTAGTTTAAGCTCCAGGCGTCTGCACAGACGACAGACGACAGACGACAGACGACAGACAGACGACAGACAGACGACAGACAGACGACAGACAGACGACAGACAGACGACAGACAGACGACAGACAGACGACAGACAGACGACAGACAGACAGACATTTTTTAAAAACCACTTTTTTGGACTCAGTTGACCTCAAAACGTGTAAATCCATCAAAATCTCAAAATCGAATTTTCGCGCCATCACAATACTTTCTCTTTATATGAGAAAGTAAAACTATGTTCATAGATTTGCAGGATTTAAGGTGATCGGAGAACAAGAGGTTTTTTGTTTTGTTTTTGCTTTTAAAATGCCTCCCTACCCTTGCCAGTTAACCGCGTGCAACCTAAACTCCTCCAGTTCATAATTACTCAGCCCAGTGTTTTCCGTTCATTAGTTTTCGTGTTTTCCTAAGTACATTTAATTATTATCGAACATTTCATCAAAATTTATCATAAAAATACCTTCTCTTCGGCGAGGAATCGAACCTGTCCTCTCTCTGTTCGCGTTTAGAGCTATTTTCTAAGGAACTAGATTTTTCCCGGGAAATCGGCTTATGTCGTTATAGTAAACACATTATACTTTTTAACACTGTCAGCTTAGGAAAATCGAGAAAAAAATGGGAGGAGAGTGAATGAGAGCTTGAGATTTTGGTGGGTAAGTAGGCTGGGCAATGACCTATTACCCGCCAAAATCTCAAGCTCTCATTCACTCTCCTCCCATTTTTTTCTCGATTTTCCCAAGCTGTCAGAGTTAAAAAGTATAATGTGTTTTGTTTACTATAGATTCGTATTTAAATACACTACATTTTAGAATTATTTTAATCAAAATCGTGGGGGAACCGTTTTCGAGAAATATTTCTTTTTCACGTTTCATTCAGGAGTTATTCGGGGGTAGCGCCGCCAAATTAGGAGCTAAAATTAATATCTCGATTTTTCCTCGGGGTATAATTTTTCTTAACGTGTATGCCAAATTTCGTCAAAATCCGTAGTTTAGGCTCAAGGCGTCTGCTCAGACAGACAATACTTAAAAAACACTTTTTTGGTCTCAGGGAATCTCAAAACGTGTAAATCCATAAAAATCAAAATTCGTGGCATCACAATACATTCTCTTTATATGAGAAAGTAAAAACCATTGAATCAACAGATGATACAAAACAAACAATGTTATGACAATCTCTTATATAATATGTGTATTGGTCACACAATAGAAGCCAAATGTTTACAAGATTATGTATAAAGTTTTATGCTTAACCCTTTGTTAAGAATCTATAAAATAAATATATCATATTACCAAACACTATCTTTTTCTTTACCGATGTTTAGTAAATGTTGTTATAATTTGGCAGTATAATTAGTATTCCAACTATTGTAATTTTTTAGTGTAATTACTGTTAACTTTGTAGTTTTTAGGCAAACCAATCGCATTAAAATGTTTACAGATTTGTTAAAATTAAAAAGAGTTTGATGTTAATTTGTTCTAGGGTTGGAACAAAGAGGCAGTGATTTGTTCCACGGGATGTTGGCAGAGATTTCACGCGATGGCTTTATTTGTTATTTTCTACAAAATTAGGAGACATCACAGAGAAACAGAGTTTATTTAATTTGGCAACGAATCATTGCCAAACTATCAGACAACTTAAACAACCACGTCTGTGTATAAATATTATATTTATCCTCTTTTGAAAAATATCGCCTACACTAAGTGCCTTAAAAATATATAATATAAAACCTAGGTTAACCTCAAACAACCTCTGTAAAATATAAATATTTCATACGTTTCAATTTAATGACAACGTTATAATTCAAAATAACAACTATTGGATCCAATAAAATATCTGTTAATCTACTACGGTAAATCTGCGCGTGCTGTTTCGACTGTCCACCAACAAAAATGATAAATTATTCAGGAAAAAAAAACACTATCGTAGTCTCGATTGAACTTAATGTATACATTTTTAAGTTTTTGGTAGTATTCATACAACGGAAAGTTTAAATTTTAATTTAAATCAAATTATAATTATTATAAGCAACGGGAGATAGACAGAGAAAAATAGACTCGAACTACGGGGTTCTATATTTCCAGTATAGTGCTTTTGCCAACTAAGCTACACTGGAGAATAATTTCCTCTATCAATGACAATGACGATACCTAGTCCCGAATTAAGCTTTCAATTTTCCAGGACATTTACGACAATAGAACTAGACCGAGAATTATCGCCTATAATATGTCCCGGCGCTGGAGTCAATACTTCTCTGTCTATCTCCCGTTGTTGATAATAATTATAATTTGATTGAAACTTAATGTATACTTGAATACACTAAAACGTATGTACAGCATCCCCTCTCTTTTAAGAGTAGGGTAGGGCGGGGCTAGTTGAGCAATTTTTTATATAATCTATAATAACTCCTAAACGGTACACCCGATTTACTTGATTCCTTCAACGTTTGATAAGTAATTTACCCTTCTTTAAATGTATTCAGAAAATAAAACTATTTAAGATCTGGTTTAGAAACTATTATCATTAATGCGAGAAACCTCCTACTTGCTCAACCTGCCCCATAGTAGGGGTAAGTTGAGCAAGGGCATGGGGCAAGTTGGGCAATGGAAAGAATAGGTTAATAGTGATGTGGAAATTGCTCAAAACTACAGTAATACTTCAGTTGATAATCAAATATATATTTTTTAAGTTCCATCTCTAATGTAGGTACAGAAACAACATCAACAAACAACAAAAAAATCTGAACCAAATATAACACACTTTTACCACATAACTTATTATTTATCTTTGGATATTATTACACTCATAGTACTTAAACTTATGCTTTATTATTATTTTTTAAGGATAAAAAAAATGTAAATATAAAAACAATATAAAAATTCGAGGTTAGTAGGTAATTTCGAGGTTAGTAATGTAAAAATATTGATGGAGGGTTTATCATCAGTCATCTTGTGAGAGTCATTCGTTTTACATTAACTTCTTTTGCAGCTGCGTTCATGCTTTTGTACCCGGCCACACAGATTTTGCAGCTTCACTTGACTGTTGACTCGTAGCAGAACCCCTTGACGTTTTTTCGTTTATATGTCCACATCCTAAAATGAAATGCAAGACATTTAACTTTTTCTTTTTTTTTATTAATAATTTCAAAATTATAAATACAATTATTATAAAAATTGTTATTACAAAGTATAAAAAGGCATACCTATTTAGCCGTCTGCCAGAGTCTGCTTAGTATTTGTAAAAATAAAAAATAAACATTTAACTTTTTGTCGTAGTATAAGAGTGGGGCAAGTTGAGCAAGCCTGCCCAACTAGCCCCGACTAGACTTATAGATAAAAAGTTAAGTTATAAAAAAAAACGGGTAGACTTAGGACTAAATAACTAAGTATAGTCAAAAGTACAATAAATACATAAAATATAAACACTTACGTGATTGCAGATGGTTGTTTTAGTACGAGTCTAGGAGAAAAATGGCGGTCCTCAGTTTTTTTACTTTTTACTAAGAAAATTTTAAAAAGTGTCTGTCATCTTTCACGATTGTCTTAGGGCAACTGAAGGTCACGCGATGTGTTCTCCTTCTTCGTCCCCATCTTTCCATCATTTGAAATATTTTTGTGACATGCGTAGTTTTAGAGATATTTAAATTGCCCAACTTGCCCCTATGCTCAACTAGCCCCGCCCTACCCTAGTGGTACTAAAAGATTTCTGTTCTTTTTTTGGGGGCATCAAAACGTTAAATATCCCTATTATTGCGTGCTTTATAAGTATTTCTGCATAATTCTGGATATGGATCGCTTGAATGCCCAATTAATCTAGATTATATTAGGTCAGATAGTAAATACTTAGGAGGTTACAGGTTAGGCCCAAGTCGGACTACTCAATGCTTGAATTTTCCACTAATGAGACAATTTGCTTGGTTAGGAATGGACTTCATTTTACTCATTTTGTGAAAAAGTCGAAAATTCAACCTTAATCTGGGTCAAACAGAGAGCCGAGTACACTTGGTAGGTTTTGTCATTAATGTGGGGATTCAACCCCGTTCTAAATTTTGAAGAAAATGCAACCATAGTACTTGACTAGAGCAATGTTTGAGTAATAGATCGGAGACGACAGATCAACAAGAATAGCTAATCTATATTCAATCAAATTAAAGAATTGATGAAGTCGTACTGAAATTTGACAAATAACGATATTCGTTTTTTAAGCAATAAAAAAAAAAAAATTTATCTACGATTGATGCGAAATATAAACGTTACATCTTTGTTTAGATGCGCAGAAAGTGATTCTTTTCGCATTTATATTCATTGCGCATGCGTGTTTATAATTCTTCTTTTTTCCGTTCTAGTGTAGAAAAAAGAGGAATTCTTCACCTTAACGCACGATTAGCGAGTTTGTTTACATTTAATAAAATAATTTGCTGTTTGATTAATTAAAGTAACTGTTTATATCGAGTATTTAGTGAAAAACAATCAGTGATTTAAGTGATTATGATGGAAATGAGAAGAATAATACGCCTCCCGAAATAATGAATTCGGCACAAAATACAACTAATGAATTAATGTCATCTTTATTAAAAGAGAAATACGAACTTACATACAGAAAGTTTTTTTTTTCTGTATTTATTATTAAAATCCAACAATCGTAGATAAAGTACGGTACGCAACTCGTGCGAAAACTGCATTTATGGTTTGCTCGTGTGCTCTCACTCGGGTGCAAACTCCACACTCGCATGCAAAATGCTACTTTTCGCACTAGACGGTGTAATGTACTATTATTTCTTTATTTTGCTTCGGTTACCGAAGGTTACGGAAGCTATGTGATTGTTCTGAAGAAAGAACATTTTTTGTTTTTGTCTCTGATTTCAAAAATTCCAAAACAGAATTCTGTTTCAGACATCAAGGAACATTTTTGGTTCTGGGTCTGTCAGTCGATCAATTTTTTTTCTCAACCATCATACCTTAAAAACTACTCGTCTGATTTTTATGTAATTTGGATGGTTTGTCGAAATTAGCCCATATAGATAGTGCCAGATTAATTACAAACGTCTGCGCTCAGTTTGGACAAATTGCTACTTTAATTCATGTAAAAATTTAATGATTAAAAAAAGGGAGGAAAATTGAATTAATTTGACAATAATATGTTTTAAAAGCATAAAATCATGACAGTATACGAAAGAGTACACGAGGAAGCTATGTGCCGCACTAATTGCCAGACTATTTTCATTGTATAAGCGAAGGTAAATTTTATTCAAAAATGTAAATATTTCATTATGATGCAGAATACAACTCAGAGACAGAAGTCAATTTACGAAGCACCCCATGCATCAAACAAAAATTCAGTCAGAAACTGATCTCAAAGTACCAACAAACTAAACTTGAGTCGGCACTATTTTACTTTGCTACCCACCTTATTTATTTTGAAATAAATTTGGTGGGTAATATTGTGACTTATACTCATAATACTCATAGATCAAAAATCAACGATACAAAGTGTGTTATTCCTTTGTCATAAACTACATTAGACTAAACATCGCTTCGTAATAATAGTTATTTACTTTTTTACCAACAGCACTTTTTAAACTTTTCTGGATATCAATATGGGTGGGTAACAAAGTAAAAGAGTACCTTTGAGTCTATCTCGCAGGTACTATGTCAACCTTTTTTGTTTTCATATTGGTTAAGAAATATTACATCCACTTCTATCTATGATTTTATGGTTGGTTTTCATTTATTTACTACTTTTGTTCTTCGGATTTGTGTTTTGCTTTCTTGTGCGAATTATCAGAAATACTTTAGCAAAAGTTAGCTTGTTCAAATCTGCTTCATTAGGATACAAGGTTTGCCTTGACTGTCCACTTCCTAACTTCATTCATATGTCGACATCATGACAATTAGACGATGCGTATCAAGTTGGAACATGTTCTGCTAAATATAGGCTACTAATCTCTCAATTGAGAAGACGGGTTGCATGACATGGAGCCGACGCATTCCTCATACTTTACCCAACCTAATATTTATAGACGGTGTCGGTTCATCACGGGATGCTGGATCTTTAATGACCTCTTCGAGGACGTTCGACAGCGGGTGGGAGGGGGGACCCTAACTCCCCTCCACCTACTCTTTTTTTTAAAAAAAATAGTGACAAGGCAGACTTGTCGGTCCCCCCCCCCCTCCTTGGAAGAGGCGCTCGAAGAAACCAAGCCGAACCCCGTGGTCTTTCATCCGAGCCAAGCATGTACTAATTTAGAGTTGGCAGTGACCCGACTAGGTGCGGCAGAGCACTCTCTCCCCTACCACTTCCACTCGCTTCAGTATCCCATCCGACGTCCGTGCGTCAACATCCCACTTGAACTCGCGGTCGTTCCAAACGCGAAAACCCGCGAACCGAAACCATTTTCAAAAATACTTCCATGGATATCGACTAAAAACAAAAACAAATCGAATAAATCACAGACGTAGATCCCCAGCATCCTACTTCCTTTAAAATCATAGACATACTTTGCAAAATAAAAGGTAATTTTCAACGAGAAAATTATGTCTATTTCTTTAAAAAGAATAACGAAAAAATAACAAATCTAACCGTTTTATTTGGTGGTCTATAACATCTTAAATCTTCAACATTTACCTTGTACTCAACTAACAACCAGTACTAACAAAATAATAACTTATTAACAAATATCCGATAATCTAAATCAGAAGATGATATTGTAACGTGCTAAAGTGGTAACTTTACCCAGATTTGTATTTGAATTGGTTATTGTTTGAAGAAACGTATAATAATCGCTTAATACACACCAAATACCTATTTCTGGCCTTTGCTTTTATGCAGTTTAATCAACAGCCGTCCATCTTACATGTTTAGTTTCATCACTAATACAACTCTACCATTAAGTACAGTAATGATGCTGACCCCACGCCTTAATTTAAATAGAACGTTAGTGGTCAAATCGAGGATTATTATGGCAAGTTATTGAGTTATGATAAGAAGAGACGCTTTGCTTGATCTGAGGATCAAGCGAGTATCGACGCTAAGTATCTCTTCATATCAGAACAATGATAAACAAAGTGATAAGGTACACGGGTCAACTCGTGTAAACAAAAATACTTGTACATTTTAGTATAAAGGGATGAAATAATTCATTCTTATACGTTGTATTTTCATCATTTAATAAAACAGTTGTTGAATATACAAAAATCTAAATAATATTTCTTGTTATTTAGTTATGATAAGAGGAGCCCTTTCACTACAGGTCAGCGGCCGTAACGATAACATTTAATTATTGTTTTATTCAATGCGGGGGACAACCTTAACAAACATTTCTTTTTAGAACGAAATAGGCATTTCCCATACACCACTTCCACATTTAAACTAAAATTGGGTACATCTTGTGTTTGCTTCGAGTCAACATGTCAATGAACCACAACCGTGAAGATGCTTCCAGTAGTGGAAGCGAAACCAAGCACTTCAAATCCTTCGTGACGCGGATTTCATTGGAAACCCAAGCTGTTTAAAGTTGATTGTTTGTTTCTTAATATCACCTTAAAGTTTTCCGTGCAATATGTATATAATATAATATAATATAAATATAATGCCCCTCAATGCGTGAATATGTATATGGATACTATATATATACGCACACTATTATGAGCGAGTATATGTATTTGTGTCTATATTTGTACACCAAATTACAATTAAATTGGTTCTGTAACCATATAATCCATGTTTTTGTACTGATGTCAAACAAGCGTTTTTAAGAAGCTTCAAATCTCCAAATCAAATTAATTCGCCACAACATTTAAAAAAAAAAATAAATACAAAGAGAATAATGTAAGTTAAAAATGTAAAACTTTAGTAAGGGAAGCAGAGTGCCGGTTGAGTTGCAGTCTTGCGTAAATATATCTGTATATATCCTGGCTGCAAGTAACCCGAGATCACAGCTTCACTTGTTACCTTTGCATGCCTATTTATCCATTTACATGCCTCGTTATCTCAAACTGTAAACCTAAAAAGAAATATAAAAGAAATTAATTCTACCAAATCATTGCAGTTACTGTTACTAAAGCTGACTGAATGTAAACGAGATATTTGAAAATGTACATTGTACATGGATTTGTTTGATTTCAAAAGTATTGATCCTGCATGCTTCAACTTATACAATTATACATGTATAACAGTAAAACTGCATTACAAACAAAGTATTTAATGGTATTCAATCTACATTATCCGGTATATCAGTCAAACTTATTTGATTATCGATTGCAAAAACAAACAAAACAAAAAGATTCAAAGTTTTATAAATGGATAATCAATCTGGGTCATCGTTCAAAATCAGTATTGATGGAATAATCGATGATGATGATCTGACTACAGATGCAACCATCATAATATGTTAAAGCTTGTCGTATATATACGTCATAATAAAAAAAAATACTTAGAAATAAGATGTGGGACAATATCACAAGAGCCTCACGAGCTGAAAGCAAGCAAGGACATTTTTAAGGATTTATCTATATTTCAATGAAATAGAGACATTTTTGAAAGAGTGCTCAATCTATATTAATATATCTTTTATTCAAAATTGGCCCACAGGGTTTAGAATTTGAGGTCCCCCCCCCCTCCCCTATATTCTTTGCCTTATAATGTAATTTAGAAAATGAAACATATATACAGAGTAGTATAAATATATTTATTATTCCTTAGTCTTAATAACCATTAAGACAAAGGGTTATTTTGTCCAATGTACCTTGGGACAAAGAAATTTCACACTTGTGTATATATATGTGATAATATCCCTTAGTCAAATTAACTATTAAGACAAAAGAACAGTGGCGTATCAAGGGGGGTGGGGCACAGGGGTCACGTGCCCCCTGTGCCCTAGTGCCCTACCCCAGACCCAATACAATAAGACATTTTTTACATTCACCTCATTTTTAATTTCACCTCAGAAATACATAATAGTTCTGTTTTGAGAGGCCATATTTTCAAAATTTTCCGGGGGAGGGGGGTTTACCCCCCCCCCCCCCCAATAATAAACAATTAACTGTAGACGACGGCCATGACTTACAGTAAGATATTGTACTGCAGTAAGCATCAGCATAACATTTTCTAACGAATTCGTTCTAAAACAGTTGTTGTTACACTTGGGCGCGGAGATTTTTTTTATTTATCAGTTGTACATATTTTTTTTTGGGGGGGGGGGGGGGGGGGGGGGGGTTAGAGCTGCTTTGTTGAATAAGTAATTTCCTTTTCTTGTTACCACTACGAATGCCTCCCCCCTGCCCCCCCCCCCCCCCAATCTAAACTGACTTAGAATGTGCCCCCTCCAGACCTTGCCGCTGGATACGCCACTGCAAAGGAATATTAAATAAACGTTAAGAGAAACTCATTGTGCTACAGTTTTCTGTGTAAGATTTAATTTTACACGAGATAAGACTGGATTTTAAAATAGTGTAATAAAGCTACCCCAGGAGTCTCAATGTCTTGGGCAGACAAACACTTTATTTGAGACTTCTGACACACAGACTATTGTTTAGAACCAAGGGGGGTGCTAAAGTAAATAAGTGCCCAATTTGAAAAATAAAATTGACTACAATTTGACAATTCGTCTACTATTTTGTTTCCTGGATCCCTTTTCGAATATTTGATGCCATAATAGAGTTATCATTGATATTATATCTAGAACTAATCATAACTAGTGTTGCACACGGGTAAAGATAACACAAAACACAGCGAGTTTTGGTTGAGTAGTAACTCAATGATGACTCATGTCATCACTATAATTAGCGTTTAGTTAAGTTGAGGTCACAACTGCCAAACATTATTAATTATTTTAGAAAATAAATCTATTGTATGTTGACTCAATATAAGTACCCACGTACAAACAATTAGTTATTTACTTATATTATTTAAATAATATAAGTATTAAGTATATAAGTAATTAATTAAATAAGTATTATAAGTATGTATTATTAAAACTAAATAATAATAAACCATCAAGTATCAAAGTAGTATAGTGATAAAAGGGGTAAAAATAGACTGGCCATTAATGTGGTCCAACACAAGCTTACTCGCGTCCTATTTCGTATACTTCTGTCATTCTTTTGCTTTTACAAACAATGATTCTAAATTGTTTTGGTTTTTTTTTCATGATTTAAAGTATCAATTTAACAAAATTTAAAGAGCGCAGATGGTTGAAATTAATCTGGTGATATCTATGGACTATTTTCGGCCAACCATCAAAATTTCATACAAATCAGATAATCTCTTTTATAGATAAGATATAGGTGTAAATAAATGTATGTTTGTGCGCATGTGAAAGAGAAACAAGCGAGCTCAGAGGGTTTAAACTTATTTTGGACCAACAATGGGCTAATTATGGCCTATCATCAGTTTTTAAGATATATTGGTTCGCAAAAAATGAGCGACAGACAGACACGGAACATAAAATGATCCCTGGTGTCTGAAACGGATTTCTGCTTGGAACTTTTGAAAACAGAGACATAAAAATGTTCTTTCTTCAGAACGATCACATATCGATGGTGTTGCGCCAAAAGGGCCAATCTGAGAAAATCCACAAGGGCCAATCTGCAACTAATATCACGTTTTTTTAAATTTATAATTAATAAAATAAATTTGGTTATTTTGACTTATTAATTAGGTATCCAAGTATATTTTAAATGAATAAAAATATAAATAAGGCATTCAAATACAAATATCAATTTTTCATAATAGCTTTTCAAGTTTTAGAATTCAAATACAAAATGCATATTGGCTCTTTTGGCGCAACACCATCGATATATCCTCCCTTCCGATGGCTTAAAAGCAAAAGTTAAATGAAGTATAAAAGTTAAAAAAGATATGATGGGAAGTGCATACCGATGATGAGTGCTCGTAATATAGTACCTCAGAAAACACAAAAAACTTTTTTGATTTATATTATTTTTTTTTAATATTTGTAATGAAGATTACTTCTTAGGTACCATAAGTTGATATGATTTTTATTGTTAAAAAATAATGCTTAAATGCTAATAATACGAGCTTTTCTGTTCAAATCTACCGTAGTAAAGACTTTACACAATAAAAAGTACAAGCGTAAATTTAAGCTTTTAAAATAGATTTTTTAAATAGATGTACATATTTTGATATGACAAAACAATTTTTGACCATTTATATTTTCAAATATTTTTATTTTTAAGATCATGTAAAAAGTTGTCCATCGACTATTTACAATTGTATTATGTAAAACAATAGTCTTGTCTTATACGGAGATAAGCGCAAAACATGAAGAAGAATGATAAACTTATATATAAGAGAAACAAGGCAATCAAAACAACAAAACAAATAATGTCAATCAATAATTTATAGTGTAGAGTTTTAAATACTACAAACATATTATGAACCTATTCATCGAGATATCTACCTTAATAGTATATTATGTTACTAGGCTGTGAAGTGAGTTTTTCTTTACCGCGGCAATTACATTTACTGTCGAGCGAAGCGAAACAGTAAATATTGCCAAGGTAAAGAAAAAACACTTCACAGTCGCGTAGCATATGCTATTTTTTCCGAGGTAGCAGACAATGAAAAAACATTAAATATTAATCACTAATCAATATATAATAATAACAAATATTAGTACATACTTAAGACTTAAAAAAAGAAACCTTAAAATGAGGTTACACTATAAGAAAAGATAAATAAAACGCATTGACATCTAGCGGATTTTGGAATCGTACTAGAAGCATTTCTACAAAGACTGCAGCGGTACTAACGGAAGTTTTGACAACTACCCGCCGGAAAATGAAAATCTTTTAGTTCCTAGGACGTAAAAGATTTTTTCTTTACAGCTAGGAGTAATGAAAAGATTTTTTATGTCCACGTAATGAAAAAATGGATTTTAGCTATGTTTTTTAGGCTCTAAAGTTACTATTTCACAGCCTACCACGGAAAAAATTAATTAATTTAACTATATAAGACTTTGAAATTTTAAAAAGGGCCAGAAATAGGGAATAAATGAGTGGGGTCGTCGTTAATAGATTGGCAGGGGTTTGCAGTTAACAGACTCAGTTTAATGACGGGTATTTATAGCTTATTAGAAGGTCAAACCAAATTCAGCCCAGTAGGATGATATAAATATATAAATATATATATATATATATATATATATATATATATATATATATATATATATATATATATATATATATATATATATATATATATATATATATATATATATTTATACAAATTTATACACTGTCATATTCATGTTGAGATATTAAATAAGTTGTAGTGATAGTTGACGATTAGTTTTACAATGGATAGTGATAGTTAAAGACATTTATCAATATTTCTTTATATAATAAATGGTGATTGTTATATCAATGATGGGTGTTTTACAATAAATAGAGATCTCTGTATAAAGAAAACGCTTACTTCCAACAAATATAATACAAATTGATATAATCATGTGGAAAAATCATGGTTGTTTTCGTTTAAATGTTTGTCTGATACTCAGTTGAGTAAGCTAACACTAAATGTTACCATTAAATCCTAAACGATTCCCTTAAATTATAAAAATTTCCTTCACATTATACTCTAAACACATTTTTCTTTCGAGCTTATACCGAAGGTAAAGTAAGCTATGTGAGCGTTCTGAAGAACGAAACATTTTTAGGTCTCCGATTTAAAAATTCCAAGACTGAAATCAGTTTTTAGACATAAGGGAACATTTTTGGTTCCGCATCTGTCGGTATATCGCTCAATCTTTTGCGAATTAACATATCTTAAAAACTACTAGTCCGATTAGATTGAAATTAGGATGGTAGGTCATAATTAGCCCATTGTTGGTCTTATAATATAAGCTTCAACCTTATTCGCCCAATTGTTTCTCTTCCACATGTGCACAAAAATAGATTTGTTTACACCAATATCTCCAAAAGTACTTTTTTGATTTTTATGACATTTTGATGATTTGTCCCCAGATAGCCCCAGATTAATTTCAACCGTCTGCGCTCTTTCAATTTTGCTAAATTGATACATTAATATACATGTAAAAATTAATAAAATTTTGACAGATGTAAAAAACGAGGGAAAAACAAAATAAATTGGTTTAATAGGTTTTAAAAGCATGAAATCATTAAATTTTACGAAATAGAACTCGAAGAAGCTATGTGCCACACTAATTGTCAGAGAATTTTAAATTATAGACGTTTCCTTTACACTATATCGTTTCCTGTGAACTCTAAATGTTTCCTTGAAACGCTAAACTATTCTACTAAATTTTCAAACGTTTCCTTTAAACATTAACGTGATTACAACGCAAATTAAGACGTAGGTCGGGACAGTTATTTTGAACCACAATACAAGACCCCGCATATTGATACGCTAGATCCACAAGTGTGGGGCAGGCAACATGTGCCACATTACTGCCATGCCCTGCTCAATGTCTTAATTCGCGCATTCATGTATTTCTGCGCTTCATATAAAACCGCCCTGGCCTTCTCTGCGTCTCAAGATAAGCCTGTATTAAACTTATACTTTACACTTTCAGTGTTTTCTTGCGAATCTGAGTAACTCAACTATAATCTGTTGTTAAAGCTTAATCATTAACATTGTTGTGTTAACAAAGAAATCAAACATTTTTTAAATTTCTAACAATTACTAAGCTTGAGATGGCTTAGCAAAGTTGATTGCAAAATGAATAGCTCTGAAACAATTGACGTCAAGTTTTAAGACGCTTGGTTCAACAATATTCAAACAAATTGTTCATGTGTATTTAAGTATGAAGTTTTCAACTTGGTGACTCATTGTTGGGCTCGATGACGCCATCTTGAGTCAGATTTCTTAGAAACGTTCCATTAATCAATAAGAGCAGTTGAAGACAAATAAAGGTAAAGCTAAATGTCCACTGCATATTGACAATGTTTATTTGTAACCACAAAATAAACTACCAATAATTACGGTCATATTATAAGGTCGGTTGTTTCATATAAAATAATTTAAAACTTACAAATATCAGATTGCATTCAAATAGCGGATGCGGTTAGTAAAGAACTGTGTTAAAACAACGCTTAATAATTGCCAATAGTAATAATAATATCATTGAATGCCAATGAAATATAACTTGGGGTTTCTGCATCATAATGATTTGAAGCAAAAATATTCTCCCAACTAGTGTGGCACATATAGCTTCCTCAGGTTCTATTTTATATACTTTAATGATATTCCACTGTTAAAACTTATTATTGTTAAATTTATTTAATTTTCCCCCGTTTTTACTTTCTCATATAAAGAGAAAGTATTGTGATGGCGCGAAAATTCGATTTTGAGATTTTGATGGATTTACACGTTTTGAGGTCCCCTGAGTCCAAAAAAGTGGTTTTTAAAAAATGTCTGTCGTCTGTCTGTCGTCTGTCTGTCGTCTGTCGTCTGTCGTCTGTCGTCTGTGCAGACGCCTGGAGCCTAAACTACTGGGCCGATTTTGCCGAAATTTGGCATACATGTTCAGAAAAATCATACCCCGAGGCGAAATCGAAAAATGAATTTTAGCTCAAAATGTAGGGGCGCTACCCCCCCCCCCCAAAAACTCTGAAAAAACGTGAAAAAAAATTATTTCTCGAAAACGGTTCCGACGATTTTGATTAAAAAATTCTAAAATATAGTCCATTTAAATACGAATCCTACGATATAAGCTGTTTCCCCGGGAAAAATCTAGTTCCTGAGAAAAAAGCTTAAAACGCGGACCGAAAGAGCCCGGGTTCGATTCCCCGCCTGGGAGAAGTTATTTTTATGAAAAATTTTAATGAAATGCTCAATAATAATTAAATTTACATACGAAATCTAATAAATGGAAAACACTGGGCTAAATAATTATGAACTCGTATATGAGAAAGTTTGTCTGAGTTGTCTCGGACCGATTTTTTAAAACTGTAATAATTTTGATTTTTTTTACATTAGCACAGACGGTTGGAATTAATTTAAGGCCATCTTCAGGCTACTTTCAACAAACCATCTAAATTTCATAAAAATCAGATAAGCCCTTTT
The DNA here is from genome assembly GCA_951217055.1 of Gerris lacustris. Lineage (NCBI taxonomy): Eukaryota > Metazoa > Arthropoda > Insecta > Hemiptera > Gerridae > Gerris > Gerris lacustris. The sequence goes on along the minus strand of OX578281.1, from coordinate 1,129,419 downwards.
GACGATAGAGGTGTAAATTAATGTATGTTTCTGCGTATGTGGAAGAGAAACAAATGAGCGTGGAAGGTTGAAACTTATATAGGACCTACAATGGGCTAATTACGACCTTCCATCCAAATTTCAATCATATAAAATTAGCAATTTTTAAGATATGATGGTTCACAAAAATTGAGCGACAGACCGACAGAGAGACACGGAACCAAAAATGTTCCCTTTATGTCTGAAACGGATTTCTGCCTTGGAATTTTTGAAATTAGAGCCCTAAAATATTTTTGCTTTTCAGAACGATCCCATAGCTTTTGTTACCTTCGGTAAGCTCGGAAGCAATAAAATTGACTGAGCTTAAAGAAATCATAAAAATATCGAGTTAACGGAACCAATTTACTGAAAATGTTCTAATAGCGGGAATAAAACGTTTTACTAATCTATCACTTCAAAAATGCAGTCTAATCCGGAAAATCTAGATTGATTAAATTTGAATGAAAGTTTGTTTTATTATCTACTTACTGTGATTCTTATGATACAAAGGTTAGTTAAATTACTGGAGTAAGAATTCGTAACAGAAGAAACGTCACAAAAATAACAGCGCCTAATGACATGGTCGTGGAATGTGGTACGCTACGCTACTGGATCAACATTATTAGTAAATAGATGGCCTTAGTCAAAGATAAATGTCGAGAAATATTTGTCATAATTAAAACCAGACGGAATCAAAAGTGATTAGTCTATAACTGGCTCTTATATGAACCATATTTCAAATTTAGCACTGTTTGTAATTTAAATCGTTAAATACAGAAAATATATTTTCATACGACCCAACTTTCAAATTTTTTTTGTAACATAATCCATAAACTTATTTTGTTATTAAACATAATAGGTTCAGCCTTCACTTCCAATCTATTTACAGAGAACAATAGAGAATTAAATGAGCTGTAAAGATGACCGACAGAGACATTATAAAAAATAAAGTCAAATTAAAGCAGATGAGAGAATAGTTAAACCAGCAGATTGTAGACTAATGTCTCAAAGGCTCTTTAATCATTAATACAGCTTAAATTCATATAAATATAGATTTTCTTTTGACAAAAAAAGAAACCTCACCACAAATAAAGTAAGTTTATTGTACAAATCCTTTTTACTTTCTCATATAAAGAGAAAGTATTGTGATGGCGCCAAAATTCGATTTTCGTAGACTTACACGTTTTGAGGTGCCCTGAGTCCAAAAAAAGGTTTTTAAAAAATGTCTCTTTGCCGTCTGTCTGTGCAGACGCCTGGAGCCTAAACTACTAGGTGGCTAACTGTTGATAGTTTTGAACAGAAGTCTGTGTTAATTGCTAATAAAGTAACACACTGCTCGTCTATACAAGATTGTTCTATATTTGCTTGAGTTTGATCAGTTCCATAGTTTAATGCTAAAAAGCAGATTAGCAAATATTAACTTATATAAAAACTGGAGTCATCTACAATCTATTTGAATTAAAGTGGCAACAGTTCAAATATAAAATAATCAGTAATTTATATTTAATTATATTAGAAGTAGTTAATTTATTTCTATTAATTATTTTCAATATTGCCACCTCGAGAGTAATTTATTAGATTTAAATATTTCATATTTTTATTTAATTTGCAGTTTATTAACTAAGGTTAATAAGTTTGTTAACGATACAAAATATTATAACAATATTTTTAATGTGGACTCCAATGATAATTTATCAATTTATTATTTTCGTTTGAAACGGTTATTATTTTTAAAAAAAATTAGGTTTATATGAATTTAAGAAGAAGTGTATTGGGTAGGGGACAGAATCACGAAAGCCGTAATGCACGATCAGTCACAAAATGCGTTGGTGAATTTGCAGAGGAGTGCTATTTGGAGCGACAAAATACAGATTGTGTTGCGCAGGTATTTTATGGCTCGGTTCAACATACAATATCAAAATAGAAATAAAATGTAAATTTTATTCAGTCCATAATAAAAAAAAATTACTTAAGTCTGTTTATAAATTAATATTTGGATGCCACAGAACCCATACAACCTATCAAAAGGTTACCATCAGTATCAGTGCCTATATAACTATGTAAATATCGACTTAAATATGAATATTAATTAATTAGAAATTGAGGAAAACGAGATTGTGGCATTACACGTTCAACAAGTAAATCCATTTTTGTGAAACCCGGTAAATGCACAACATTGGACTGATGATCATTATCCTAGTTCTATTGTGTAATTGTGTTATAAGTAAACTCATTGATTCTATTGGAAGTGACAAACTTGCTGACCACAGTCAAAGTCAAATGTAACAATTTTCAGTAATTACATGTTTTAATGTTTAGAATATTAAAAAATAAAAATATGTGTGAGACACTCACGCATTAGAAGTGAGAAACAAATTCAAGAAACAGTTGGTTTTTTGCATTGTTCTCTTTGCATTTGTTGACGATATTATTTCAGAAAGAAATGGTTGTGTGGAATTTAATAACAAAAAAAACAACAACGACAAAATAACAATAATAGGCCAAGAGCGTTAGCTCAAAAAAGGCCCTTAACGGGAAAAAAATTCGGGGAAAACTGAATTTTGGTTTATGGCTTTATTTTGGTCCCTTGATGAACATACTAAGTTTTTCCCCTCGAGGGAGGTCGGCGTTGGCCGCCATTTTGAAAAAAAGGGACCAAAATTCGGTTTTTGCCAAATATCTTCGTTCTCATCGATGATACGACAAAAATAGTTATAATCAAATTTGTAGGGCTGTAAATTGTCTACAAAAAAGGTTCGATGTCATTATACGCTAAAGTCAATAGTTTCGAAGCTATAGCGCCGCGAAGTGCGACACTTTTAGCGTATATTTACGTATATGTTTACCCCTACCGGTTTTGCTTGTCATATTATTTATTGTTTCTGAGGGACAAAATATAGCGCTATAGCTTCGAAACTATTGACTTTAGCCTATAATGACATCGAACCTTTTTTGTAGACTATTTAAAGCCCTACAAATTTGATAATAACTATTTTTGTCGTATCATCCATGAGAACGAAGTTATTGGCCAAAAACCGAATTTTGGTCCCTTTTTTCAAAATGGCGACCAACGCCGACCTCCCTCGAGGGGGAAAACTTAGTATGTTCATCAGGGGACCAAAATAAAGCCATAAACCAAAATTAAGCTTTCCCCGAATTTTTTCTCGTTCAAAGTCTTTGACGCTTGGCCTATAAACTGTAGAATTACAATAAGACATTGCATATTACGCTCGTTTCTATTGATAATTTTACTCCGATTGAATTGAACTGTTATGGTGACTGGTGATACTGTGGTTTCCTGAATAAAAACTTTAAAACATTAATATAATATGAATATCTCCGGCAAAAACTTTGTACTCCATATTTACTTCTACGACATTTCTATATTATACTATGCTATACTTCTATTTCACTAATTTAATCAGTTTTAACTTCTAAAATTGATATAATCAGGACAATTTGTGTTTAGGCTTTTACTTGAATTTAGATGATTTTTTATTTCAAAATGTTCATAGAGTAGTATAAATATAAATTGGCTGTGACAGATGAGCAGGTAAATAGACTGGGCTGCCCCCCCTCTAAGGGTATTTTTAGAAGCGGAGGGTGGTAGTGTATCCTCTGACTCACCTTAGTAAATATAATACACAGGTCCACTCACGAGTAAATATTATAACCTGGGCCCAATAAAACATTTGTTGACCATTATACTAATACCGCACTCAGATTTATTTAGTTCTTTACACCTATATTTAATATAACTTATTCATTGTGATTTCAACTATAATGGGGGTTACGTTGATACACATTATAATATTACATGTACCAAATATCTTAGAGTGAGTATACATGGTACTTCAAGTAGCCCCCGTCTCGCCAATCGCTTAGCAATTCAATTTTAAATCATTTATTCAATAACTCAGGTTCAACTAAATATTTTTAGATGAAATCAAGCCTCCAACATGAACCACGTGTTAGCGCTCGCCACTGTATCAAAATAAAAAAATACGTGTGGAGTCGCGGGACACCCGGTAGGAACGAACTTCCTTACATTTTTCATTAAATATAAATGATAAAATCACACTGCTAAGTACGTATATACATTGCTAACTACTTATACATGGCGGAGTTAGAAAAGAGACAAAATTAAAAGTAACAAACTGTTTGTACCTAGCAGAGTTAAGGCAAAATTAAAAGAAAATCATTGTTTGTATAATTAATGCAAGCGTCTTACTATAGATATATATTGAATATAAGATAAAAGTTGATCATGATGAGTTTATAGTGAAAGAGTATGTTTGTTAAAGGAGTTTGGATTGAAATAGGACTGTTTTCTACCTACCCGGCCAATTAATTTAAAATATTATAAAACATATCTCTTCCCTACTCTACAGCTTCTGCTTGTATCAGTGTGAAATTTTACATGGTTATACTTTATTTATTTACAAATAAAGTGACATTTTTGACATATATATAACAAAAATAATCAAAACAAGACAAGTAACAGGCTTCCTTAATAACACTTTTTCCCGTCTGCGCGTGAACGCTTGGGTGGATAACGTTTTCCGACGAACTCAGCCTGGGCATTGGTAAAATGAACATGTGTACCAAATTTCATCTAACTCGGAGATCTTTTACTCAAGTTATCGTCATCTGTAGATTTCGTGACGGATACTGCGTGACGGTTATTTTGTAACGGTGATTTTGGTCGTTTTTTCGGATCACTCCCGGGCTCCAGAACGTGCCATAAGGAACTTCGTTCCAATTATTTTATTGAGCCGGTTTTGCGCCTACAAAGTCAGACGAGCTTCGAGGACAGGAAACACAGAGTAAATTAAGGCCGGTTTTAGTTTTCGTAATGTATGAAATAAAAATCCCGTGAAGTACTTGCCAGCAAGCCAGGTACTAAAAGGGGTTTTTTCGGTCATAAATAGTTATTTACCCACCAAGGGAGTAAAGTAAGTGATTGCACCCTGAGCGATGAACTTGGTTGAAAATTAATTTATAGATAGTAATTACTTGAATTTCAATGCTAAAATTAATGGGAGAATCAGCTGGAAGCTGAGTAGTGTATTGACTGATATTGACAACCGATGTATTTATATATGGATTAGTTTATCTACATTTAGAAATTATGATTTCACTTTTAACTTGATTGTTTGTTTTACTGATGAATGATTCCGGCAACCGTTGTGGAGGTTACATGACATGTGTGAAGATGACATTATAGATTTAAACATTAAACAAAAGTTAGTAAATGAAATGTGTATTAGCACCAACCTAATTTACTTGTGCATTATCTAGGGCAACACTGGAGGGAATCATGAGAGTTCATGATTCCCTTATTTTTCATTACTCCCTGTTTAACCCGACCGGGTGCAATGAGTAACTTATTCCCTCCCTGTAAACTAGGGAGGAAAGTTCCCTTTTTCTCCCTACTGGGGGTAATAGTTATTTATGCACCTAGGGAGTAAAGTAAGCCATTATTTCCTGAGCGAAAAAGTTGGTTCTTGAGGCGAAGCCGAAGGAACCATGGTCCCTAAATCCCGAGGCGCAGCCGAGGGAGATAATTATCGCGAGGGGAATAATGGCACAGGGGGCACGTGCCCCCCCCCCCCCCCCCCCAGACGGGCCCAGACCCAATAGAGTAAAAAAAATAAGCCGCATATCTTTTTTTAATACATATTTTTACATTCACCTCATATTCAATTTCACCTCAGAAATGCATAAAAGCGCTGTTTTGAGAGGTCATATTTTCAAAATCCCCCCCCCCCCCAATCTAAACTGACTTAGAATGTGCCCCCTCCAGACCTTGCCGCTGGATACGCCACTGATGAGACCACTTTGATTTGAAGAAATATTTGAATAACTAATCTATTAATACCGACCACATATGCTAGAGATTACCTCATTTTCAAAGTTGCGGCTTGAGTTTAGTCAGTCACTGTGTTGCACGCTATCTCCTAGTCCAGGAGGAAAACCAAGAAAATAAATAACATATTATACGGTTACATTAAGATCTAGATTGGGTTTATGGTTGATGCTTAACGCCATGTGTAGGTATCAAGTGTAATGGATATATCTCAGTGTGAACCCACGTTCAACAGGTGGGCGACTCAGTGTGGGACTGACACCATTTCCATCCGTATCATGTAGGCTTCCACATCCACCTTACACACTGACAAACAACATCGTCTCAACACAACCCACCGACATTATCCACCCTCAAACTCATTTATATTAATCATTATTTTCCTCTGCATTATTATCCATCCAATAAGCAATCCTTGAAATTATAATCAAGTTTTTGTTTGAAATATATCAAAAAACAGTTTTTACCTCTAACCACCTCTAACCACCACTCGTGAGTTGGGTTACCATACGTCCGGATTTGAAACATCTGTCCGGTTTTGAGAAATGTCGGGATTTTTAAGAAAAATCAGAAAGCCCAAAATACTCATGAGAAATGGAAATAAATATTTGAAGTATTTTCTAGAAGAAAGGTCTCTTTTTTAATATAATTTAAAATAGTAGAATTCGCCATGTGTCTGCCTGCGGTACTGATAGGCTCCCACTGAACGTATTTTATAATGATGGGGTCTATTTGGACGCCTGAAAGAGGAAGATTATCTCTGTCAGTTGTAAAAGAGCTTCTTAATATTAAAGCGAATTCTATTATCACATGCACAGAATTCCAAATAAGAAATGTCAAGTCTTTTCTAAGGAAAATTAGTTCATCTGAAAAGTATGATAGACCCAGCAGATACTAGCTAAAGTTGAATATGATATTAATAAATTAGTATTATCAAATATGTATTGTATTAATAAATTTATTTATAACGTAATTATATATTTGTAACTATACTTATTTAATTTCCCTATTTCACAAACACAAAAAAATATATAGGTACATCAACTTTTTTTGTAATTTTTCCTCTGACTCCCTTGCAAACTCATGGAGTCTTAACTACCTGAACCGATTTCCGATTTCCATCAAATTTGTCAAAAATGATCATAAAAATGATATTTTGAAACGAAATTAATAGTAGCTCTAAATTTGGGAACCCTGTACCCCAATAACACTTAATAATCGTAAAAAAAATATTTCTCAGAAATAATTTTTACTTTTTTTACTTTAAATAAGAGGTTATCGGTCATGGTTAACAGTTGATTACTCGTAGGTTTGATATACATATGATGTTAATAGAATAATTGTCGGTTGATTCTAAATAATTAAGGAAAGAGTCGTTGAAGCTGGTTAGCATGTGGTACGGACAATTCTTAGCTCAGTATTGTCTGTTCTATATAAATAAGTGAGGCTACACCGATAACTATTTGTACAGGCTCGCCTTTGTTTCTTCCTTTATTCAATACAGGTTTTTAAAAGAAGCTTAAACGAAGGATTTAAATAACATTGCTTGGATCATAGACACTAAGACCAATGTCAAATAACATTGCTTGGATCATAGACATTAAGACCACAGTCAAATAACATTGCTTGGATCATAGACACTAAGACCAATGTCAAATAACATTGCTTGGATCATAGACATTAAGACCACCGTCAAAAAACATTGCTTGGATCATAGACATTAAGACCACAGTCAAATAACATTGCTTGGATCATAGACACTAAGACCAATGTCAAATAACATTGCTTGGATCATAGACATTAAGACCACCGTCAAAAAACATTGCTTGGATCATAGACATTAAGACCACAGTCAAATAACATTGCTTGGATCATAGACACTAAGACCAATGTCAAATAACATTGCTTGGATCATAGACATTAAGACCACCGTCAAAAAACATTGCTTGGATCATAGACATTAAGACCACAGTCAAATAACATTGCTTGGATCATAGACACTAAGACCAATGTCAAATAACATTGCTTGGATCATAGACATTAAGACCACCGTCAAAAAACATTGCTTGGATCATAGACATTAAGACCACAGTCAAATAACATTGCTTGGATCATAGACACTAAGACCAATGTCAAATAACATTGCTTGGATCATAGACATTAAGACCACCGTCAAAAAACATTGCTTGGATCATAGACATTAAGACCACAGTCAAATAACATTGCTTGGATCATAGACACTAAGACCAATGTCAAATAACATTGCTTGGATCATAGACATTAAGACCACCGTCAAAAAACATTGCTTGGATCATAGACATTAAGACCACAGTCAAATAACATTGCTTGGATCATAGACACTAAGACCAATGTCAAATAACATTGCTTGGATCATAGACATTAAGACCACCGTCAAAAAACATTGCTTGGATCATAGACATTAAGACCACAGTCAAATAACATTGCTTGGATCATAGACACTAAGACCAATGTCAAATAACATTGCTTGGATCATAGACACTAAGACCAATGTCAAATAACATTGCTTGGATCATAGACATTAAGACCACCGTCAAAAAACATTGCTTGGATCATAGACATTAAGACCACAGTCAAATAACATTGCTTGGATCATAGACACTAAGACCAATGTCAAATAACATTGCTTGGATCATAGACACTAAGACCAATGTCAAATAACATTGCTTGGATCATAGACATTAAGACCACAGTCAAATAACATTGCTTGGATCATAGACATTAAGACCACCGTCAAAAAAACATTGCTTGGATCATAGACACTTTAAGATCACTTGATGGTGCACATCCTCGTGGAATGAGGAGCAAATACATGCTACTCTAAATATGCTTATTACTTTATTTATCTTTCTTACCTTCCAACTATAGACTGAAGGGCCCCATTCACAGTCGAATCAGTCGGCGAGTCGGTGCCTGATATTGGTTGTTCGGACCGGCTTGCCTGAGTGTGGCGCTCGAAGTTGGGCTAGGGTTCGATGCCAGCCATTAAAACATGCGAGCCCTACCAGGCACCCGACAAGCTCGTTACTGTTAGCATGGAACATGCTTTAGCCTTGGCCTAACTACCAAAAAGTGTCAGTTTTTTGTGGGAATGCGGATGTGTGACGCGGAAGAGTTTTCTAATGATTTTCACGTACAACCAAGCCGTTTCTTAGAGAAATGAAACTTCTTAAGAAGCTCTCGATTTATCTACTAATTGAATCTAATTTATTTATGATATAATCATTATATATATATATATATATATATATATATATATATATATATATATATATATATATATATATATATATATATATATATATATATATATATATTATAAACAGAGTCCGATATTAGTTTTTTTTTAAAAAATACGATTTTTCATCAGTTTGTCCAATAAAAAAACCATATATTTTTCGGATTTTTTTTTTAGATTTGTGTCAGGGTCAAGAAACGTGGGCGAAAGAAAATATTAGTTGGCACGAGTGATAATAAACGAAAAATATACAAAATGATACAGCCAGACAGACGTTTATATTTATATTATAACAAATATCAGCGATGATTCTATGGAGAGAAAAATATATAAATAAGTTGTCTTTCTAGCAGTCTACAGCGGAATTATTTCGTTGTTTTATATCTCTCAGATACAAATGTTATAAGTCAGCGACAAAATTTATATTTTGGAATGTGGAAAAGCATTTTAAATATTATATCATTTATTTAAATCTGTTGACAACTCATAACTAAAATTAATGGATAGATAATATTTGTCAAAAATAAAGAATAACAAATCTCATACATTTCAGGAGAGACGTCTTAAATACGCTTAAGGAGCTAGAATCTAAGAAATACAGATGATTTTGCTATCGACAAATTTCGATTAAATATAACCAAATTACAGGATCAAATTACAAGTAGTATAAGTATACTTCAGAATTATAGCGCACGTAGCTGCATTATGATACCTTGGTGGCTTCGAAACGGCGAAGCGGGTTTGCTGTGAACGATGTAGCGAGCCCAATATTAATGTCGCAGAAACTGAAATGGAACATAGAATTCAGGATATTTGAGTTAAATGTTATCAGTAGTACTAGTACAGATGTGAGAAATGGAAAGTAACCGCTTACAAAGAGGAAGTAACTTCTTAAACAAGGTTCTGGAAATCATATTGGGAATGTATTTGCCGAAAGTTATGTCTCTAACGAAGATCTAAAGGAGAGAACGCTCCAAGATTATACCATGTAAAAGTCAGATGAAGGAATTCCAAGTGTATTGTGCGCATCCTAACAGAACAAATAAGCAATGGAGTGGATTCGTCAAGAAAACCAGGAGGAGAGGACCCGGCACTTGCTGGTGGTGAACCATGAAGACAGCTGTCCACCATCGGCAAGTCCTCATGAAACAATAAGATTATAGGATAAAATGGTGTTGGATGGAGATATGCCACTGTGCGTGCTGTCTCTTATGGGTGAGCAACTAAGTGTGCAGTCGCTGATGGGTGAGCAACTAAGTGTGCAGTCACTGATGGGTGAGCTACTAAGTGTGAAGTCGCTGATGGGTGAGCAACTAAGTGTGCAGTCACTGATGGGTGAGCAACTAAGTGTGCAGTCGCTGATGGGTGAGCAACTAAGTGTGCAGTCGATTATGGGTGAGCAACTAAGAGTGCAGTCACTGATGGGTGAGCAACTAGTAGTAGTAGTAGTAGTAGTTACCTAGTACTTCCTACTAGACGGGTAGGACGAACCACTTGTTCGAACCTCGCAATCAGGCCTACAGTGGACCCATTTTACTTCCCCGTGGTGGAGAGTTCCAGCTACTTCACACATCATACATTTGTACATTGTACCGCCGAAGCGAGTATGGTGTGGTCATTAGTAAGCTCTATGAGCGTGCTTCAAAGTGTGGGGGAAGAGGACCCCTCAGGGGGTCCCCTCGCCCTACTCCGACCTCGAACCATAGATACAGATCACATCTCATGACACGGATCGAACCCACTAGACATCTTGGGGGAAGAGAACCCCTCAGGGGGTGTCCCTCGCCCTGCTCCGTCCGCGATTCATAGATGCATTCAGTGTATCACGGCCCGGGATCGAACCCACGACCTCGAGTTGCCTCAACTCAGTTATAGCTGAGCGGTGTTTTTACGACCTCGGCCACCTCCCGGTGAGCAACTAAGTGTGCAGTCGCTGATGGGTGAGCAACTAAGTGTGCAGTCACTGATGGGTGAGCAACTAAGTGTGCAGTTGCTCCAGACTACAACAAGGTAGTTTTAGGAATAAGCGTCCATGGAGATCATATTAATTTGTGTCGACAAATTGCTTCTCAGAGAAAAATAAAGTTTGTTTATTTATCAAAGCAGGTTAAGGCGATCATCAGGACTGGTTTAGAACAACACTTACATTTATAAATGAATATAATGGACGAGATTTTACATTGTGCTTGAGTCGTTGTTTCCTTAAAAAAGTGTCGCAACTTAATTTATTCATAAAAATGTATAATCAAAGAGGAAATATAAATAGCTAGGAACTACCACTCACTAAACATTTTAACTGTGGAACATAATTGATTAATTGTTATCTATTTATTAATATATAATCATTCGTATACGTACCAGAGTAAATAAAAAAAAATTAGATTTTTTAATAATTTTTGAAAGTTCTAGATTTATAAAAACTGATTATTTTTCGCAAAAAAATAAGGCAATAAACTATTAAAAACCAAAAAAAAAGAAACTCCACTCCTTATTTTTCTACTTTAGATTTAATATTGTAATACGAGCCCTAGGGCATGTTGCATGTTTCTGAGACTCTTTGATAGCGGACACTATAAATGCATGCAAATTAGTGCCCCCTGGTATTTTTCCTGCCAAGGAAAGATCAAACGACCCTACATTTAAGTCAGGAATTGATTAAGATTATCTTTGTATGTTTTGAAATCTCTACCACTTTATTTATATCTTTCTTGTCATCGAGTTGATCAAAGATAACATTATGTTTTGTTGTTTTTGTTCGCTTCCCAAGGTATTATACGAGGTAAAACCATATTTTATTCGATTAGTGAGAGAAAATGAGATGTTATCTGTTGATATCGTCTAATTTAATTCACCAATTCATAATAATTAATTGTCACTGAGCAATAAGCAAAATAATCGAGTGATAAAGTAACAGTAAATATAGTATTTTCATAGTTATTTTGCATGATATATGAATAATATTCTTTTTTAAGCATTAGATAATTCAATAATTGGTAATGACAGGGTTAAAATCTGAATTAAATAAACAAAATTCTGCAGGTTCAAATATATTATAAAAAGATATGTGTGAGACTCTCAGGCATTAGAAGTGAAACTTAAGTTCTAGAAACAGTTGATTTTATGCATTGCTCTCTTTGCACTTGTTGACCATTTTATTATTTCAGCATTATGAAATGGTTATCTGGAATTTAATTGAAAAATCAAATATTTTCCTAACATTTTAGCGAATAATGAAGAAAACACATGAAAACAACATTTAAATAATATATTATATTATTATTATGAATACAATATTACGCTTATGTACCAATTCTGTGTTTTAGAAAAACACAGAAGGTTTACCACCGTGGTGCAATGATTAGGAATCTTTCCTGCTGATACAGAGGACGGTGGAACGAGACTCGTCCAGAGAGAAATATTTTTTATAGGTAAATCAACTGCCGACTAAAGCCAGCAGTTGATTAACTTGCACAAAATCTATCACTTAGACGAGTCTTGAAACACAAACTTCGTTACAAGATTTCATTTCATCCAAGCCAATTTACAACCACGCCAAAAGAAGTCTCACTTACAAAAATGTACTATTAGCAGTTTCTTTGGTGCTTTAATGACTGTTTCACGCTTGAATCAATCGTATTGGCAATTAAAGGAGCGTCAATCATCTTAAAAAACTTAGAAATTAGGAAACTTGTTTTATAAATGAAATTACTCTACCCATGAACTTATGAGATTTTCTTATTGATTTAAATTCTATATTTGATTAAGTCGTGTAATCTCAGAGAAACAACCATCTCTAGAGCTCATTTACATCTGATTTTGATAAAAACAAAATTATACTTAAAGTTATTTTCACAATATTAGTTTTAAATGTAGCGTGAACTAACGAGTTTTCGCAATCAGAGTCTTTAAAACTAGAAAAGACTCGAGAAAGAAACACAACATTAAAATGAACATGGCACCGAGTTAGAAGCAAATGTTGCAAATGGAAGTAGTGATGTTATTAACTAGTGCGATGGGATCTGCATTGAACTGTATAGCAGAGTAGGCGACATTTCGCCGCCTCCAGACCATTACTTTGCCCATTAACTTGAAGGTCATTCCGTCTTTTCGCATGTAAAAATGCTTGTTCAGTTAAGGCATATTAGAAGGAGAGGCCCGAGTGCATGTTTTCTAACGAGTCCCCACCCTACAGACATACCTGCGACCTGCGGTCCACTTGTACCTTGTACCCGAGTTACCGGAGAGAATAGATTCAACACTCGGACGAGTCCTTGAACCATTTAAACGCGGAGATCTTACCCGTCTCTCTGCATCCTTGCCACTTCCTTATAAGCATGTCTTCAGCGGAGAAACTTAACTGTCTCCCTTGACAAGCCACTAATATAAAGTTCCGTTCCGCTTAGTTAACCATCAGCATCGATATCTTACTCTCTATGGATTTAAAATAATACCGCACCTGGTTATCGAAATGACTAGCTCCGATAAATTAAATAATATTAAATTTACTACGTTCACACATCGTTTTGAAAGCGTTTCGGATCCAATTCGTTTTCAAAACGATTCGCGTTCATACAACAAAAAATACAGGTGATCGAAATGTTTGTTTTCGATATTTCATAACGGTGACGTCACGAATAAAACCTTCTTTCTTGTTACCTAATATGTCCGCGAATTTGTACATTTTATTTACAAGTTATTAAAAGTTTTTACAGGTTCTTTATAGTATTAACTTTTGTTTAAAAACGTTTTTGCAGTTTAAAAAAAAAAGAAACGGAAGCTCACGAAAACAAAGAACTTAACAAAGTGGAAAAGAGTAAAATAACCTGATATCTCGATCCCTTCCACGACCTGTTCATACGAGCGTTTTGAATTCGATCCCCCGTTCCGATCACGTATTTTTGGTGTAGCGGATCTAACCCGATACGATCCGTCGATCTCCGTTCATACAGTGTTTTGAACTAGCGGATCGTTTTCAAAACGATGTGTGAACGTAGTAATTGATATAATAAAAAATGATAGAAAGAGGTAACTTTAGTTAAAAGCTGAATGGATTAGGTGCAGATATTTAGATCAAGATAAATTGTTTTTAATCAATCTGCAGGTCAAATGGAAGCATTGTAAAATGGAGGAGCAGAGAGAGGGTTTAAAAGTTACAATATTCTGTAACTTTCGAGAACTTCCACAATAAACCAATAATTCAGTAAGCATTTTAATTAGTCACAAACTAGCATCTCTTTTACCTGGCGCTTCTTTAGATTGTTACTCTCTTTATAAAAAAAAACAGAGGGGAGTAACAATCTAAAGAAGGTGTTCGGAATTTTCTTCTTTAAACTGTTACTCCCCTTATAAAAACAGAAGTGTGATATTGATATTCGTTGTTCTAAATTATATTGTACTAAACATCCCTTTGTCTTAATATTGATTTAGTTGAAGTCATTTATATTCTAAAGAAACATAGGGGAGTAACAATCTAAAAAAGTACCTCTTACCTGGTAATCATCGTAGGCAACAACAAAATATTTCCAAGAGGTTGAAAACTACGTGATGACACATCTTCGTAAATTTCTACGATTTACATTCTCCTTAATACAATTTACTATAGTCTGGTAGCAGACATTTGCAGCACAATATTTGGGGCCACTAGATGTCGTGGTAACTATCATCAAGCCCCTATCAAGCCAATCTACCTAGATAACCATCATAGCGTAAAACTATCATAGCATAAAACTATCATAGCGTAAAATTATCATAGCATAAAAATATCATAGCATTAAACCATCATAGCATAAAACTATCATAGCCTAAAACTATATCATACCTTAAAACCATCATAGCACTATCATAAACAATCATAACATAAAACTATCATAGCGTAAATCTATTATGCTTAAAACTATCTTATCATAAAGATGATTAACCTCCTTTTTCACAAACAAAACTGATGCATGCACAACGCATACAATTAATATCACTGAGGACTTTAATGAAGATTTCAAAAGAGCTGTAAGTATTCGGCAAAAGATGTTTGTTAAGTCAAATAGAGTTTTCAATCTATTCAAAATTATAACTCAATCATAAATATAATAAATAAGCGATAATAATATTCCTAAATAAATGACTGTCACACATAACACATGGATTCAATAATAAGATGTGAAGTACAGAGTACAGGGGAGGGGGATTATATTAAACCCGAAATGGGAATACTCTAGACTCTAGAACAAGGTTCTTGGCCAAGTGTCAATATTTTGAAATGTTGTGACGCGCAGACCAACATACAAACTATCAAATATTACATCACATCATCGTTTGAACCATATCTATAAAAGTAATGAAGTAGATTAAATGCACGAATAAGGGAAAAAGGGACAATAAAGTACCTCTCATTAATAAGAATAATTAGTTAATAATAATCAAAAATAGATACTGAACGGAAACAGGATTGCTCTGTCTGGGAGTTTCTTTCGACACGTTAACGAGGCATCTATTTGCCAAGATGCTCTTATAAATTGGCTCATCATAAAAACATAATGTTATAGGTTAAATTACTTATGCAAGCTCCCGACTTATCATTCCAATGTATTTTATCGTATTCCTCCATTTGATTAGCTTTCTTTTAAATTGTTTCTGATCAACATGAAAAGTTTGGCATACTGTTGGCACGTATGTTGATGTAGTTATATTATTATTTGACTCGTCTCATCTCTATTGAGTTACACCTAATTCTTGTTCATGTCTGGACCAATACAGAGATAACGCCTTAACATTTCGGTCCAATTACTGATTTCCGAGTCTTAAAAATGCGAGTGTTACCTGGTTTTTTCGTCGGAAGTTTTAGTTATAGTACTAACTCACCTTGCGTCTCATTCCGGTCTCAATTAAGCAGTAAGAGAAGTGTGATATTACGCTTCTGGGCTTGATGCCTTAATGAAGTTTTAGGTCTTCTGGAAGACCTAGAGCTTTACTGTTAGTTAACTTGGTTGAGTCAACTTAAAAATAAACCTTCAAAGTCACGTTATTGCTTAAATACACAGCAGGCTTTCAACTACGAAACCAAATCTTTTGAGCTGGAGAAAGAATCAGATATATTATTAATTCGGTAAAATTAAATTGCCCCAGTATAGTCCTAAACCTAAATTAACTTTATTAGTTAAATACACAGCTGTTTCAATTACAAAAGGATCTTTATACTAAAGTAGAATCAATTTTATTTACATATTTTATCTTTTATCAAAGTTAAAAACAAAATTAATATTAATGGCACAATAGAACTCTCTGTTATATATTTATAAATGAACATTCATTGTCAGGTTAAAGGTTACCACCAACTACTAAAGATATTTTTGTTTTGAGAATAATTGGCTCGAGTTAACTCTGTAGGATAAACTTTATTCTGAAATTTAAAAATGTCAATTTATTCTTCTCTAAACCAAAATAAATTTATGATTCTACAAACTAATGGTCTTTATCGGTCAAAAATAATCGGTGATGTCAAAACAAATAAGGTAATTGTTCAAAACTCAGAGTATAGGAAGGGGTAGAGGGAGCAATGCGATTTGAAAAGTGGTTCATTATGCGACACCCATATTATACTAAACCTCTCAAGCGAGCTTAACCCGAACTAAACTAAGTGACAACAGCATTCCTTTTTACATTTTAACAACTATTTACCATGTACCGTGTCGATAAAATCAATAGTTTATTTTTTAAAAAATATATAAAATATCCACTCACGTACATACGGGAAATATTGGGATATTAGGGGTTTTTAAGGGTGGGGGATTCACTCAAGATAGCTTAAAACATCAAAACTGGTGGTATAAACACGTAAAACAAAATAATAGTAACATAAAATTATAGAATAATATAAATAATTCAATGCATATTGTATAATTGTGATGGCGCGATGTTATAACTCATCGTGTAAACAAAACAATTCTTCAGATTCTTCTTTAAAAAGAAGAATGAATTGCGTTTTTTTAAATCCAGCAGACAAGAACACTCGCATACATACGCTATTCCCAGACATTGTACAATTGATATGATTAATCGATTATTACTTGTAGATCGATATTTACATATCAATAAAGAGCACACTTTTGTATACAAAAGTGTGATGTTCCTTAGTCCCAATGTACATTAGACTGAATATCCCTTTGTCTTAATAGGCATTAAGACAAAGGAATTTAAATAGGAGAGTTTATTACCCTTAATCTAACAATACATTAGGACTAAGGGATATCCATTTATATGTGCTTTAGGACGAAGGAACATCACACTTTTGTATAAAAAAGAGCTGAAGATTTGAGCATAAGGACTGTGACATGACAGAGCATAAAGAGAAACAGGAGAATTCTTGATGTGACGAGTCTTAAATCTACCGCTACAAAACTGATGACTCTTTGAACACACGTTTTTGATATCGATATATATGCTCCTAATATATCGATAGTCACTGTTATCTTATCTACTAATAACATTGTATATAGTGGCCAACGAAGATTTTTTGAGTGTTTTAACGATGTATTTTTTTCATTATAAAACATTTATTTTCGAAGAATACTGTCTTTTTTTATAATTGGCATCCAATTTCAAGGTTTTTAGCTATCCTAAGTGAATCCCCCACTCTTAAAAACCCCTATTTTCCCAACATTTCCCGTATGTACGTGAGTGGATATTTTTTTAAAAATAAACTATTGATTTTATCGACATGGTACATGGTAAATAATTGTTAAAATGTAAAAAGGAACAGTTTAAAAAAAACCCGAAGTCAATCGGACAATTATAAATAAGTGGGTGCTCAAGTGCAAATTTACCTTAGTAACTGCCTTTAGATAATTAATACGGTTAACAACAAACACTAAAGTATATATGTATTTATGAAGAAAACTGTATTAAAATATTAAATGTCGTAAGAAAATATTACATTATACTTATCCTTATCAGCTGACATCAGATAAATTTCGAGTTTTTATCGAGATCGAGATACCGGTACTGTTTCACCAAACTGCCGCTTGGGAGGTTTAGTATAGGGGTGTCGCATAATGAACCACCTTTTTGAGACCCCAATTCTATAGTATTGTTCCCTCTACCCCTTCCTTTTACTCTGAGAGTCAAAACATATTGTGTTTTCGGTTCGATTATTATATATTAATATTTTTCTCTTCGAGTTTAAAAATTATTCATTATATTACAATTGTTATATTTAATTCTGCTCTGAATCACACATTTAAATATAGGTAGGTGTGAAAATATGAGATTCATCAGCCGTTGCTGCAAAGTAAACAAGAATATTATATAGAAAACTAAATGAGACAGAAACAACTCGATTCATAAAGCCCATTCATTCTTAAAGCGAATCACGAAGACAGGAATAATATTTTTTAGTTTCCTGTCCCCGTCGTAAAGTTGCCCAAACAAATTATTATTATTTTCGATTTTAAAAACTCAAGAGAACCCTGATTGTTCCTTTTATGGTTGTCAGCGGTTTATTATGGTTCTGCGACTTATCCATAAAAGCTTTAAGAGTTGTTTGTGTTTACGAGGTTTCGGTCAGGACGCAAGAATATCCGCAGGACGCTCCGCCTACACGTGACCATCCTTCCACACACAGCGTCCGACAATAAAGTCCTTGTCAAATGTTATTGCCCATATAGAATTATAATTTTAAAATATATTTGTTAATACGACTCTTTATAAACAAATGGGATGACTTTATATGGTAAACGTTTCCAGTTAAATCGTGAACCAGTCACAATCATTTTCAATTCGACCTCGAAAATACTTCATACTTTCATAAAAACGTTTGTGAGAAACAAGGTTAATTTTTCTCAATTTGACGATAATCTACTTTTATCCCAATAAATGAATAAAAACTTTTACATACAAGAACAAGTAATAATCAGAAGTTTGGATCCTTGAAGGGTAAGAAGACGAAGAAGACTAGTACTCTTTCATGCTAGGTGGCAACGTTTCGGCTAACACGAGCCATTTTCCAGCCTAAAAATAATATTTATTCATTGTAACATGACATACATAAGAATAATCGTGATAGATAACATATTAGAAATAATCTAGTAATTACCTCTATCCTAAACGTTAAAAATCTATTCTCAAGTAGAAAAAAGGGTGATAATTTGAGTAGTGTTAGGTCTCATTGGGGAACTTTTCGTTCACCACGTCAATTTCCTATAATCAATAATACACAGTACTTGTAATGTGGTAGTCAGTTATGAGACCACATTACAAGTATAGACATGAAAGGTATTAGAACATAAGAGATTAATCTGAGAAACAGTTAAAACAGTAGATACATAGGCAGACTCAAATTATCACCATTTTTTTCTACTTGAGAATAGATTTTTAACGTTTAGGATAGAGGTAATTACTAGATTATTTCCAATATGTTATCTATCATGATTATTCTTATGTATGTCATGTTACAACAAATAAATATTATTTTTAAGCTCGAAAATGGCTTGTGTTGGCCGAAACGTTGCCACCTAGCATGAAAGAGTACTAGTCTTCTTCTTCTTCTTACCCTTCAAGGATCCTAACTTCTGATTATAATCATTCTTCAGGCTACACTTAGCTTTTATACAGAACAAGTAATGTTTTTTTTCCTTTAAATAAGAAGCTTTAAATATTTTTGTCACTATAAAGCTTCCGAAAAATCTGTAAGCTTTTGATATCCGATAAATCATTTACCACTTGCATGATGGTAAGTATAAGTACCTAACCTGATAGGTTTTTTGAATGATGCGCAGTTGTCACTTAGGAGGCCCGAGTCTAATGAAGTGGCGTCTATCCGGTGGGGAATGCAGATTATCGCTGGATACGATCGAATGAGCGACATGCCAACCCCGTCACATCTTTTAAAGATAGATGTAAGTCCTTTGGCAGGTATAAGCTTGCGGGCTGTAGCACTACAAACGATTGATTATATCGTCAAACAGGTACCGTATCGTAAAGAGAAAATAAAATCAAATAATTCAAACTTTGGATTTTATAAGAAACTAAATATTTACTCTTTACTTTTCCAATAAAAATTAGTAATAGTTTTGAATAAAGAATTTCTAAGAAACAGTTCTATCTAAAGAATTAAGACATCAAATTATCGAGAAAACAATAACGTAATGTCCTGATTTAGAGATATCAATGATCAAACCGTGAGCAGTTGCCAAGAGATTTACGAGTGTGGCAGGAAGGAAGTAACCCTGACATAGAGGCGACCAGATCTCCGGCCTTTACCAAATATAGCAACTTAGAGACTCAGCGAGGTCAGCTAATGTGCTACTTTATACAACTTAAAACTTCATTTATTCCTTTAGCATCCCCCTTTCATTACACTTCCTTTAAATAATATACATTTAAATATGTCTTACTTTTAAACAAGGATTTGAATAAATCATTTATAATGTAGCACAATAACCTTGGAATGTTAAGTATGGTCAAATAATCACACGATAATGACACAGTTTCACAACTATTTAAAACAAAATGCACAAGTACTATTGAAAACATATTAATTATTAATATTAGTTGTGAATTTTAAAGTTTTAAAACTGTGTCATTATCTGTGTAATTATTGCAAGAAACTTTACATGTTAAGGATAATGTGCTATTTTATAAATTGAAGTTTTAATACCTCTTTCAGTCGACCTTTTTATCAATAATATTATTTTAAACTCAGAAGAGGGTATTTATTTGGAATAAAATTCCTTTTTATTGCATCAAAGCTTTCGCCCAGGGAACCTAAGCTTCATCAGTAATAATCTACAAATACATAAAATTTGATTAAGATATAAAGATAGACAGTAAGTTAAGACAGTAAATAGCATTTTTGTTGTTTCTTAATTTACTGTCTATCTTTATATCTTTATCTATTTGATGTATTTGTAGATTATCACTGGTGAAGCTCAGGTTCCCTGGGCGAAAGCTTTGATGCAATAAAAAATATTTTTATAAAGGACTTTTATTCCAAATAAATACCCTCTTCTGAGTTTGAAATTCTATTGAAGTCCACTATACCTCTCTACAATTTGAATATTATTTTATTTAGAGTATACACTAGATGCAAACAAGCTGATGCGTATCAAGTACACGTTCGTTTCACGCACATATATATATGTGTGTAAAAAGATGTAAAATGCTCATTTTGTCCATTTGATGGAAAACATTGAATTATAGATATGTGTTTGGACACTGAATGCACATAATGTGGACATTTCAATGTTTTTTCCTTAAAGTGGAGAAAATCAGTTTACGTGCGACGAAAATTTCTTCTATAATTCTGAGCTAAAACATATCTATGTTAAATTTTTTTTTTTTTTTTTTTTTTTTTTTTTTTAAATTGTGCATTAGTTTAACAACGTTACAAACAAATCTATATAGGTACAACACTTTTAACTTGTTTGAAAGCGTTGAAGCTTGTTTCTCAAACTCACTCTTATTTATTTATTTATATTTTAATTTAATCACTACAAATATTAAAATTTTAGAGGTGAAAAACAATGTTCACCTGACATTTGAAGCGATTTAAAAGCCCCTGATGACCATACGGCCGCGCGGTCGGAAAAACCACGCGTTCTAACAAGGCCTTAGATGTCAGCTGGACGACATTAGTCAAGTATAGGACCAATCATATTTAAAAGATTCTTTGTGAAATAATTCTAGTATGTCTGATAAAACCCAAGAATATACTTACAGTCACATTGGACCATCCACGTCCCTGGCTCATCCCTGTAATTCTCTAAAGAGGTAATTCTTAAGAATTCATCTCACAAAGAAGTGGGAGATGACACAAACATCCAACTGAGGAAAAATGTAGCCTCAGCTTGTTCATTATAAAACAGAGTTTACAACTTACTAGAAAGAGATTTTATTCTAAAGCCAAGAAACCATTCAGTAATACAGTCTATAATCCTCTAAAAATAAAAACTGGATTCATTAATAATTCCGAGAAGACACGTGTGACCTTTCTTATTGTATTTAAACCTGAGTTTTTTATACAATTGTAGGAGATTTGATCTGATTATATTATAAAAGAGAAAACATGTTGTTTCCTTGTTCTTATATCAGATAATATCTGTGTTGTCGTTGCTTTGTTCCGTTCCTGTATCCTTTATGTCCTCAACTACCTGTCGAGGTCGTTTCTGTATAACTTTACGATTATTTAAGTATTCGTCGCACGAACAACTTGTCCGTGTCTTTTCACAGCACGGCGTTTGTCAATAACAATAGCCGTGTGTGTTCTACTGTTATCATTAATCTTGTAATACAATTTTATTTGCTGCGTCCACACCGGCATAAAAATCGTAATAAATCGAAAATGGTCCTGATCGAGTTGAAATTTGGCTCGAATGTACCTCTCTGTATGACAAACACGCCCACTAAATTTCATTTTGATATTGGCCGCTATTTTGAAGTTATCAATTTTTGATTTTTTAAACTTTGACGGTTAATAATACCGAAAGTATAAATAGGTTTTTGACGTATAGCATATCGTTGGAACCGGAAAAAAATAAGGAACAAATATAAAAAAAACCCGATGAAATTCCATTAATTAGTTAAAAAGTTATAAGTGAATATAATTATTTATTAGTGCGATAATTTTAATGACGTCAAAGTTTGTTTAAATCTGTCAAAATACCGGCAAACTTCAAATAATTAAATAAAATATAGGTATTAAAAATAAGTTTTTTTTTGAAAATGATAATTAATCAGTTTGTTCAGAACGGTTATCCGTCCAAGTACTGACCACGTCCAATGCTGCTTCTTCCTGCTGCGAAGCAGCAGGAGAAGCCACTTTAGTGGCCTCTGAAGTGAGGAAAAGTTCCGAGGTACCCCGTACCCGATTTTTTATATTGTTATTAATAATGTAAGCAATATCTGCTTATAGAAAAGTTGTCATAACATAATTACGAGTAAGAATTCGAAGACACCAACATTTTTGAATGGGAAGACTTTGCTAATGGGATGCGCGTTAACATTTTAAGTTCTATAGAGGATGGGTGGATACAAAATTGAAAAAAAGAAAATAAAGCTTAGAAACTTTTGAAGGTCGAGTCCGAGAAACTTCGAGTATTTTATTTTTGCATTGCAAATTACAGCTTAAAATATCTCCTAGAAAGAGACGACCTTCGCAAAACCAATACGGCACTAAAACTTTTGTCGGAAGACACGAAATTCCGCCATACATCGTCTGAATGTTTTTCAGTTACGGTTACAAGACAAAATGCTTTAAGACGAGGTTCGCACAAGCTTTTACAGTTTACCCGCGACTGAACGGAATTCTTTCTCGCTTCTTCACATTCTTAAAGACCATTTGTCAACGATAACCTTACATTACATCTGGTTATAAATATAGTGTAATGTACTTGCTACATATTTTTGCGACATATCAATATTCTAAATTGTCAATAGATGAAAGAGATATGATAAAATATACGTGAACCACCTTTTACCGATGAAAGAGATATATTAATAAAATCCGAAGTCTTTATATTTTTTAAGCAGCATTCCTACAGAACCTTAAGTATAGAAAACACAGATAAATTAAATATGTTAAAATTACGACTATAATAGAACAGTTTTCAAAGGAAGAAAACTAAAAGAATAAGGCATAATTAGAAACAAGTAGCAATTTGACAAGACTAAGGTAATACATCATACATGGCCTTTTGTTAAAATTTAATGAAACTTCTAAATTAATGTTTGTAATAATGATTTTTATTTTCATCAATTATTTTTCATTTCCGGGACTAAAATATATTCATTTTAGCTTATACAGTATACATTTTTTAAATCTGTAAGATTAGTCAAATAGATATGTGTTGGAGAAAACAAAAAGTGGGAAGTTATTTGTTAGGAAAGTTTCATGTGGTCTCGTGGGAAGAACCGGTGATGCCCACGCTAGCTCGCTACGTTCATAATAACCTACCACATGGTTACAATAACCTGTTACCACTTGTACAACAAATATCCTGCATTTCAACTCGTGAATCACAATCATTTCATTGAAAACCAAAAGTATCATTCAAGAATAAGTTTAAAAAAAATACGAACTTACTTTAAACCGTAGGAGGACAGTTTTTTTTCTTATCTATATAAAAATCGGAGGCGATTTTTAAGAATGAGAGGTCACTACCACTAATTTTATGTACGCAAACATATATATGTATATAATCTTGTATAGAGATAAATGTGTGAGTGATCCGATATTAGGACAACATTACCCAATAAAGTGTGCTAAAAACTGGTCTGTGGTCTGCCTACGTCAAGTTCTTTCATTCATAAGAATACATTCATTCATTAAATTACTTTACGCCTGCGTCCACTATACTTTTTTATTTTATTTATTTTTATTTTACGTCACAGGATGTGAACTCATATAATAGTCTCTGTTCTAAGAGATCGTAAATAATCTGTGTCTTTTCAGAAGTTAATATTTGGCTAAGGAAATGGCAGTTTGAGATTCATATTTTTAATATAAGAATGAGTTTTTAAAAACTTTATAAAATTTATAGTTCAAATTACTCCGCCCATTCTTAAATTTAAGAGTATTTTATAAAGTCCAAGACCAATACTTATAAAATTTTATCTGAATTCTTAGGTTTAACTATTTATTATTGCATCATATACAATTTACATGCATCATATACAACAAGTATGGTTCAAATTACGCAAATTATAAAATTAAGTCCGGCACTTCTTTACATTGTTACTCCCCTTATAATAACAGAAGTGTGAAATTCCTTTGTACCAAAGAATATTGGACTAAACATCTCTTCTGTCCTAATAGTTTTTTAGTCAGTGCCTTTTATATTCTAAAAAAGAACAGGGGAGTAAATCTAAATAAGTACTATTAGTCCTTACCTACGTATATTGTGAGGAATATTTGTAAAACTTGGGTGGAATTAGTTTTCTAGTTTTAATTATATAATATATAATTAATTAAAAATTACTTTTAGTCGGTCAATAATAAATATATTATAGTTAAATAACAAACTAAATATAGAAGTAGAAAATAAAAATCATTATCTTTCAATGACATAATTTTTGAGTTTATTTAATAGCATTTATTCATGGTAAATTTAGATTTAATAAATACGTTTTTTACCTTATTCAATATTAAATATTACATTTAATACTTATGTAAATGAAACATTATCATGCTTGTAAGCAAAATATTTTACAATGAAGGACTATTATAGGAATTAATAAAGATCTACGCAAATAATATGAATATCTGACTTTTATAAGAAACTTTAAATACGCCAGAATAGACACTTGATGTGGATTAATGATAAGCAGTAAAGCTATTTCTTGATAATAATTTATTGTTCAGAGTGACCACAGTGCTTCCGTTACTTTCGGTAAGCTCGCAAGCTAAACAAAATTGTCTGGCAATTAGTGTGGCACATAGCTTCCTCGCTCTCAATATTGGACTTACATGATGAAATGCCTTTACAAACCATTTGTGTCAAATTTATTTAATGTTGTCCCGCCTTATATTTGAAATCTGTCAAAATTTATTTGATTTATCACATCAATAAAAGTATAATTTTAGCACAAATGAAACAGTGCAGACAGTTGAGACTGATATGGGACCACCTGTGGGCTACGTTCAATATACTAAACACATTTGTTTTAACATCAGATTATTAGTTTTTAAAGATATCTGGTGCAATCAAATATATGTGTACGAGTTGTGTCGCACTCATTTCTCTCTCAAAGTTTTCGACTATTTCTTATTTTAAAAACAATAATACAGATCAAGGCCTTGCAAGCTACTTGCAGC
Source organism: Gerris lacustris (assembly GCA_951217055.1). Taxonomy (NCBI): domain Eukaryota; kingdom Metazoa; phylum Arthropoda; class Insecta; order Hemiptera; family Gerridae; genus Gerris; species Gerris lacustris. Next base: position 1,103,454 of record OX578281.1, on the reverse strand, counting down.
TTCCAGTTTGTTAGTTTCTGATACAATAATAGCGAACAAATTTATATTTATATATTGAGATTGTTTTTGTTGAACCGATTCTTTCAATTTTCTCGGTTATAACTGAATAATGTGTTTCTTTAAGAACTATTAAGAGTGGATTAAAAACAGGAAGTACTAAAAAACCCTGTTGAACGATACCATCTATCATTTCATTTCGTGTAGTAAAATAATTGTAGGGCTGATTATCGTATATCTCAAGTGATGTTGAGTTTGACACGTGGCTCGTGATACAGTACTACCGACCTTCCACTTACAGATGTAAGTACAGTACTATCTTCCACTTCTAGATGTAATGTCAGACATCACTTGTCTTAAAACCTTCTGTAGGATGCTTAGATCAATAGATAGGGTCCAGTTGTGTTCTTAGTAACGTCAGAGCTATTTCTTCAACTACGGTGGTCTTCTTAAAAATAAACCTGTATATTATAAACCCCTAAATAAATAAATAAATTAAGATTCGAGGTATACTCGTATATGAATACTCGTTTTAGTTTAAGAACATATCGCATTAATAACCCTCGGAATTAATACTAAGTAATATAGAAACAAAGTTTATTTAACAATACTGCTATTTATTCTAAATCTAGTATCTAGTAACAACCAATTATAGTGCTAGAAAATGTTAAGAAGTAGACATATTTTACATTGTTTAGGCTAATAACTTTGAATCTTAAACTTACTCTTTTACATTGTAGAAATCATGTGTAAATCTATGACTATATTTATAATGTCTAGTTAAGTGCAAACCATGTACAGAAAATTAAATCATTTTGACATTTTCATGTTCAGGCTATGGAACATAAGTCAAAAACGTCACGTTACTTTTAGCTTAAAAACTCAGAAAAGTATAACAGGGAGTTAAAAAGCTATAGGAGGTGTGTAATCCAGTCTCCAGCTGTTGGGCCTCCCTCCACCGCACGTCATAGGGCCGAAGAGAGTCGAACAGATTTATACGTGTGACAGGGAGTTAGGAAAGTACAGGAGGTTGCCATCAACTCTCAGCCCTCTCGGCCTGCTTAGTATGAAGGCATATTAACAATTCGTAGAAGGCGAGCCGGCGCCTTTGAATTCAGTATTTTGTAATCAAGCCGCTGCAGTGCCGGTGTGGAGATAAGAATAAAAATTATCTTCCATCTACTTTTATCAATTACTTGAATAAATTACCGATTTTATTTCATTTTATGCCGGTAGTTTACGCAGAGCGAAAACATGAAAATGTCTCTCTGTCTTGCGGACTCGTATGCAAGAATTATTTGGTTTTTTATAAGAAAATGTGAGAAATAAAAATAAAACAACAAGTTTGAACATGCCAAGTCCCCCTCTCCCTCCAGAATGTTATTTTTTTTCTTTTTAAATCGGTTTAGTAGTTCAGGCTAGACGGGTTATTCTAAGGCCACAGACAGACGTGCAAATATAACAAATTTAAATGTTATAAAGTTATAATATATCAAACAAACTCAATAACTCATGAATTATGAAGTAGTAAAGAAGTAATAATCAAATCAATTAAAAAGCAGTTGTGATAAATAAAATATATCTTTACTTATATATCTTTATTAACAACGCTAGTCATTTTGTCGTGAATTAGAAAAATGCAAGACTGAAGTCTGTTTTAGACATCCGAAAACATTTTTGATCTCGGGTCTATCGATCTGTCTGTCGATCTGTCTGTCAGCCTGTCTATCGATCTGTCTGTCAGCCTGTCTATCGATCTGTCTGTCAGCCTGTCTGTCGATCTGTCTGTCGTTCGACATGTTTACAAACCACCACATCTCCCACTATTAGGTTTTAAAGAAATTGGGATAGTTTGTCTAAAGTTGCTCACAGATGGTTCAATATTAATTTACAAATTCTTCGTATATTTAAATTGCTTAAAAATAAGTGTGATCCCTCTGGAAATCGAAACGGATCCAAATCTAATTTTATTATTTGTCGCATATGTAGACGCAAGGAAGCTGTGTGCCCACTGGCATTATTGCCTGACTGTTCAGTATAACTTTATTATTCCAAAATAAGCGATACAATGTTAACAAATTGCTTAACTCCAAAAAAATAAGTCATTGGCAGAATATTGTGCTTGAGTTAATATTAATAAGGTCGACTGGGGCCTCTGAAATGCGAGAAACTATCTTATTTGATTCGAATTTAAAATCTAGAAGCTGACAAACTTATATCCTAAAAATATCATATTATAAAATCTTGTGCTCGATATCCTGATATATATGATTTCCTACAAGATAACAAACTCTACCCAAGATAACTTATCTTTTTATTTTATTACATTTTCTTGCTCTTCTTTCTTTCCCGAATCAAGAAAACTAATATATATAAATCAAAAGAAACAAATAAATTTAAACCTTATTTTGAAAAAAAAAAATTCAATATGTATTGGATATTAATAGAAATTTATTAGATCCGGTCTAAAAATTTTATATTTACTTTTATATGTTATATCCAAAACCTGTAATATAAATAGACCAATTTATTAAATTTGAATATACTATTAATACATTAATATACATATATAAATATATTTATATATATATATATATATATATATATATATATATATATATATATTAAATAAATTACAGTAGAACCTCGTTAATCTAAACGTATAAATCCAAACGTCTCGGTAATCCAAACGTTCGATAATCCGAACACCACCGAGGTACAAAGCAGCATGCGAAAAACGAACGTCATCGATAATACAGAAGAAAATAAATTATTGCTTTAATTAATTTCTATATTAGTGTTTGAACTGTTAATAAATACAATACTACGGATAATGACAATTTTTTACACTGTAATCGACATTTTATTGTAATAATAATATTTATCCTCTTTAGCACACATTTCAGCCATTAATACGATTCGAGCATCATATTTGATAATGCGAACCACCCCCAGTACCAATTAGTTGGCAGCAAGGTTCTACTGTGAAAGTAAACATATTGCATGCGTAGAAAGCATTATTTTTATTCATACCAGAATAGTCCTTGGTGCAGTGTGCACCTTCTTATCTTTAATTTTTTTTTTTTTTTTTTTTTGTCAGAAGCTATACTTACAGATAAACAAATAAATGAATATTCATTAATACATCTATATTTTTTATACAACGTTAATATAAAGACTGCAGACATAAATTGCATTTTTACTTTAAAATTCAACTGTAATAAAAAATGTATATTTTTACAAACCCTTACATAACTGTATTATTGCATACACTTATTTATTTAAACGATTGTATTTCTGTGGGACTCTGTAATATTTATTCATAAAATAAGGAATTTATGGCAAAACCAACACTCTCTGTGACCACTTAAAACCGCATTTTATTCACATTTTTATTTACATTTTTCCTTTAGCTGAAATATGTAATTATTTTTGCATTAAATATAATTTGAGACCTCCGTAACACTTACTGTAAAGATATGACTAAATCACAATATGTAAATTTTATTTGCATCTGAACTTCAGCAGGAATCTATTATTTTTTTCCATTTAATGAAGTAATGTATGACCTAAGAGATACCTTATCAACGCAACGGAACCATTTTTAGGGTCCGTAGGCAAAACCAAGAACCCTTATATTTTCCTGAGTGTGTCTGTCCGTCCGTCCTCTCGCGTGCTCTCACGGCTACACCTTTCGTCCCATCACTTTGAAATTTGGCATGTATGTGTCTTGTACCTGCCCACATATTTTAAAAATATAGCCACTTAAAAAAAATATTTTTCAAAAAAATTAGGGTATAAATACTTAAGGGTTAAACATTTTTTTTTTTTTTTCGACACCGTGAGGGGTATCATATGAAAGGGTAAGTCGAGCTGATAACACAAATATATAATTCTTTGGATATAACTTTGATAGGGCGAGCGTAGGCAAGTTTGAAGTGGGTGTGAAACGTGTCCCCCCCCCCCCATCTATCTCGCTTATGTGAAGTGCAAAATATCTAGAAAAATTCCTGAACATTCTTCGACCAAAAGTAAAGATATCACTTTTTGGAAATTTCGAAAAAAATATGATTGTACTTTGTATTGACAAAATACGTTTTTTTTTTATAATTATGGTCTTTTCGATGTATTTATATGGTTGTAGTCCGGTTCAGTGGCAAAAAATACTTTATCAGAGTGTGTTTTGAGAATATCAGACCCTTAGAATGGTTCAAAGTAAGCTTTTTAGCATTTTAAAAAAACACTGTTTATTCACTTTATTCTTCACTTTAATATTCTTTAACTGTTTATTCAGTTAAACACTATATAGTGTGGCCTACGGACCCTCGCTGTGTGCTGACTAGCACACACTTGACCTGTTTATTTGTCATCAATAGCTTAATTCAGCTCTAACTAAAAATTTATATAAATAATATTTATCGGTGGTGGTATCAGTTCGGGGAGCTTTGCAACTACATATATAATATGTATAATGGATGGCAGGGATGGGGCGTGTACCTCCATACAAATTTGAAATTTCATTATTGAAAATCTTAATTTAAAATTTTCTTTTCTAGATAAACTATTATTTGAGAAAAAATCTGTCCGAGACGACTCAGACAAACTTTCTCATATTCGAGTTCATAATCACTTAGCACAGTGTTTTCCATTTATTAGTTTTCGCGTTTTCTCGGCTACATTGAATTATTAATGAACATGTTGTCCAAATTTATGATAGAAATAACTTCTCCTCGACGAGGAATCGAACTCGGCCTCTCTCCGTCCGCTTTTAAAGCTACTTTCTAAGGAACTAGATTTTTCCCGGGTAAACGGCCTACGTCGTCAGATTTCCATTTAAATTGACTAAATTTTAGAATTTTATTAAAATCGTCGCGTCGGAACCGTTTTCGAGACATATTTTTTTTCACGTTTTTTCAGATTTTTTAGGGGGTTGCGTCCCCAAATTTTGAATAAAATTAATTTCTTGATTTCGCCACGGATTATGATTTTTTTAACATGTACCTATGCCAAATTTCGCCAAAATCGGTCCAATAGTTAAAGCTCAACACGTCTGTACAGATGATCGACAACAGACAATAGACAAACATTTTTTTAAAACCACATTTTTTAGAGGACCTCAAAACGTGTAAACCCATAAAAATCTCAACCAGCACAATGTTTCCTCTGTACATGAAAAAGTAAAAAATTAATATTTGTATTCGTATATTTGATATTTCAAATGTAGTTCAAACTTTTTTATTAGAGTCTGTAGTAATAGCTTATAGTTAATAATAACATGAATTTATTTATCTTTATTGAATAACACATTAAATATACAAACATAAAAATGCTCCTTTATATTGGAAAGTTAAAATTAGATGCATTAAGAATAATTTAGCAAAGCGAATCTGAGAAGTCGTTTATTATAAGAAGAAAAGTTGTTCGAAGTGTTTACACTTCGGTTGTTTACAAAGAGGGTCGAATCTATGTAAACAGATCGGCTCGAAGCGAATCCAGGGGGCCAAACGGGTTGTTTTGCTCGCAAAGTGTTAAAGTAGGTCATTTCACAGAGAGAATTCAGTGAAAACTCAGTGGAAGCTAGGTCTCGCGACTTTTCACAACGGAGTGATTCTCAGCCGAGAGGGTCCATCTCACGAGAACTCAGAAATAGCTGCGGGTCTCGTCAAACCCAGCGGGGGCGGCCACCGCTACAATCCACCCAAATCTCATTCTAACCCAAACAAAACCACATTACATTCTACAATTTACTTTCAAACATTCATAGAATATTAGCTACTGTTTGTCATTTATAATTATGACAGATGCTACTGACATCTTAACAAATTTTGATGGTTACTTTAAGGATGCTTATGGTTTTCATTACGTGTAGCTACACATTACTCCATTATTCGTTAGAATTTCGAATTATTTCACTGTTTGAATTGAGGATCGACTTGTCGATATTATCATTACAAATTTCGACGGACATTCCTGATCGCTGTTTTCATAAAAAAGTTTTAAGGATGATAATGTCATTATCATTATTAAGAATTCTGAAAAGTGTTTCTGGAATCGTTAATTTATGATATCTAATTCGTGATATAAACGGAAAACGGATTTGCACGTTTAAATCGCAAATGAATACAATTATTGCATTCGGATATAAGTTAGATTATTAAGTTATGAAGTATGAAATGCACAAAATAGATAAATGTATAACATGGGCGCTGAACATAGGACTTATTTACATATATGTATACAACAGACAACAGTCCAGAAAGAGATGAGTTGGCTATAGTCAACTGATCAGTATCCAAGTAAGATTCCGTATCAAATATATTGTGAAATTATCATAGTTATTAGGCTTATATGGTTGTAGAGTAGTTTCTAATGTTCAGTAGTTCTCGACTGTAAAATATTAATGAAGCAAGCAATAGTACTCGAAGACAAGCGTACCTAAAAATCATTAAGGCTTAGTGTGTAAGTGTGAGGTCCTTTCCAAGATTATTGATATGAGTATTAGTATAAACTAGGTGTGCAATGCAGTTGTCTGCTTGCAATATTGAGCTGAGCGTGCATAATTAACAGTCAATGAGTCATTAAACAGCTGATAGTTCACAATAAACATTTTTATCTCCAGTAGGGAAAAAAAGTTATGATTTTGAATTAGTTTAGAGGGACTAAAACAGGTCTTTTCATCCCTGTCTCAAAAAGTAGGGAGAAAAAGTAAAAGTAGGGCGAAAAAGTAAAGTAGGGCAAAAAAGTAAAGATTGCAACTTAATTATTTTATAAATAGTAGAAAATGAATGGCTAATGTAATGAAGTTGTTGAAATCAGGTTGGCGGCACTGCGCTTTTTTGACCATGTTTATCTTTGTTTACAACATTATAACCTGAATCTAAATAACCTTCTATTTGAGTTTAATTCCAATTCTTATTTGTTTTTTATATTGAATCTTTTATATCTGCTATGAAAAGTGCTACTCATTATTGTTATTTATTAACATAATTAATGAAAACTGTGCAATGGATGAAAATGTGTATTTTCTTCCTACTGGAGATAAAATATTGTATGTCCCTCGTGAGTAAAGTGCCGTTATTCCCCTCGCGATAATTATCTTCCTCGGCTGCGCCTCGGGAGCTAATTAGAGTTATTCCCTCGGCTGCGCCTCGGGAATTAAAGATTCTAATTCCCTCGGCTTCGCCTCGGGATTTAGGGGCCATGGTTCCTTCGGCTTCGCCTCAAGAACCAACTTTTTCGCTCAGGGAATAATGGCTTACTTTACTCCCTAGGTGCCTAAATATCTATTATTTATAAACAGCTGATATCGGATCGAAAATAGTAATATTTCTAATTTTTAATTTTAAAAAGCATCTTTTTCCTGTTTTTATATTTTACCCCACTCTTAAATGAAAATATGACAAAAGTGAACATAACAACAATAACTGTACTCTTAAGGCCCCTCCAGACCCTCGCGAAGTTGCCCGAAGTCGGGCGAGGAATGAGAAGGTGAAGAGGTTGCTCGTGGTTCCTCGGGGGTCCTTTCCTCGCCTCGCCCGACTTCGCTTCAGAGGCGGTTTTTAGTCCCGAGTCAAAGGGGACGCGAGGAAAATTGAGTCATGGCAATAAGGTGCTCGCCGCGGAGGGCGAGAGTGTGGATGCGACTACTTCGCCTCGAGTATCCTCGCCGAGTATACTCGGCGAGGATACTCGAGTGTTGTGGGCCTTTAAAGAGCTTTCCAACGACATCCATCATGAAGGGCATATACTATTTAAATTTTTGTACCCCATACCCCGTACCCCTGTGTACCAATTTGGACCATTTCATATTTGTACCTTCCCGTGGTTGGTCACTGTGACCGTGTCGAATTTTGTGCGGATCGGTTCACCGTTCAGGAGGAGTTTGTGTCCTACCAAATTCAAAGTGTAGTATAAGAGCTTCGCTTCGCTCAGCTTAACATATAATAATATAATATATTAACCATTTATTCTAGCTTAATATATACTACAATACATTTTTCTTTTTTTCTCATATTACAGCTAAAAATCGGTTTCATAACCGTGGTACCATTTACTTGGTTTTGAGTTGCCTTAAAGAGCAAGATTACAATACCAATTTATAAAGAAAATAATACTAAAACTTCAAAATAAAAATTTCTTACACTGAAAAATTAAATAATATTTTATACTTCTTGAATTTCTTAATTTAAAACATAAAACTATTCTCTCTTAACTAGATTGTAATTATTACAACGAAACAAAAAACAAGTGTATACATTTTATTCCTTGTAGAACCAGACGTCGTAATTTATTAGACCCATTCTCTTCCATTCACTCCTGTCTTTCGCTACCCTCTGCGCTATCACTCCTCCGCATATTCTACGCATTTCTTCGTCCCATCTTTGTGGAGGTCTTCCTTTTGTTCTTTTCCTATCCCTTGGGTACCGATGAATCAGTTTCTTGGTCCACCTATCATCCTCTGTTCTAGCAATGTGCCCAGCCCATTTCCATTTCCTCTCCATAACTACCTTTCCTATATCTTCTAATGCCGTTTCCTTTCTTATCCATGTATTCCTTTTCCTATCTTTTCTAGTTATTTTAAGCATACTCCTTTCCATCATTCTTTGGGCACATCGTAATCTTCGGACGCTATTTTGGGTGAGCGTCCAAGATTCGGAACCGTATACCATAATTGGTAATACGCAAGACATCCATAGCTTCTTTTTGATTTCTTACTGACATCCGATCTAAATAAGCCGCGATACCTGTTGAACGTATTCCACTTTCTCGTATTCGTATTCTTCTACGTATTCTTCTTCTTTTTCTTGGTCCTTGTGAGATTTGCTAATGAGAACTCCGAGGTAAATTATATTTTGTACTTCGTCTAGTTTTTCTCTATTTATCTCAGCTTAATAACAAATTAAAAATTAGTTTCAATATGTTAGTTTGCCTGGTAACCTGACGGTGGATTGATACAGGCAGCGCAAGTAAGCAGTGCTGCAGAGCAGGTGAGTAGAGGGATGTAAGGAAGGACGCAGCTCATGTTGTTATGAACCAAGACTGTTGTATTCTTTACAAGGTTTGATATTGTGCAGCGGACCGTTTGATACTCTTCATCCTATATATCGAGCAGCACATTGCCACATTTCTCTCACTCTCATTCTTATTCTCTTGCTCTTATTCCAACACTCTGATACTAAACCTTCCGATAGAGTGACAGGTTTGCCATCTTTAGGTATCGTTTGCCACTTTGTGACAACATGGCCATAAATAATAAAAATCGCACCAAATATTTTATGTAAAACTTTTGCCGGAGATTTTAATAAAATAATTTTTTAATTGAATATGTATAAACTGTCTTTATGTAATTAATGGCTGTCGTCCTAAATCAAGATGGCGGATCGTGATAGTAAAAAGTTTCTTAGCGAGCATCGAGCATCATGCTAAGAGCAACCCGCATACCACATTCCATGGTCATATGCATAGGGTCCAGTGGTTTTAGAGATAACGTGATAGACGTTTTTAAGGTGTGAATAAAGAGGTGTAGCTCAGAGTAACATATTATATAATATACTGTTATTTCTATTCCTTAAGATGTCTATTACCAGTCGACTCTAAAGTAGTTCTTATTAACTAAGTTCTTATAAACACCTTGCTGTTAAAAAGACAAAATCAAAAACAGATTTGTGGTTCATTTTCGTGTGAAAATCATGAACTGATGAAATGATGTCTCAAGATGTCTCATTCAGCTGACAGGGTCAGATCTTCATTTGGAACCAATTCAAAATGGTAGTTTGTTTTCTTAAATTCATACCTTAAAATAAAGTCAATAATTCTGTCAGAATTAAGAGATAGAGACTGTTTCTGCATCATTAGACTCTGATTGGTCAGATATGATTCATATTTGGAATGATGAAGTTCACATACATCTGACATTTGATCGGTTACTAGTTGAATCGTTTAATCTCATAGCATAGAATGCGGAGAGATATAGCAGCAAAACATGCCCATATGTGAAGATATGAAGGCGACGCCGTAGATTTGCATATCTGAGGAACTGGTTTCAAGTACGAATGTCTACACTTAGTGAGAAATGATGAATAAACATCAAGTTTCCTTACTTGTAGAACAGATGTTCATCCCTCAAGGATATTATAACCTTACTCAAAATACATTTTTATCTTAAAACTAAAATGGAAAGGAAATAACTAGACTTGAAAATAGTCTGTCAATTAGAGTGGCACGTAGCTTCCTCGAGTCCTATTTCGCAAACTAAATGCTTTTATTCTTTTACGACCTATTATTGCAACATTTATTTCATTTTCTCACATTTTTTTTGTTTTTTTACATGAATTGAAGTATTCATTGAGCAAAATTTAGAGACCGTACACGGTTAAAATTAAACTGGGACTATCTGCAGGCTACTTTCGGCAAACTATACGAATTTCATAAAAATCAGATGATTACTTTTGAAGATATAGGTGTAAATAAATGTATATTTTTGCACATGTGGAAGAGAAATAAATGGGCACAGAAGGTTAAAACTTGTATGGGACCAGCGATAGGGTGATTAGACCTATCATCCAAATTTCATTAATATCGGACGAATAGTTTTTAAGACATCTTGGTTTTTAAAAATTGACTGTCAGCTAGAACTACAAACACGGAACCAAAAAAGTTCCCTGAAGTCTGAAACGGATTTGTGTCTTGGAATTTTTAAAATCGGAGACTTAAAGAATAATTGTTCTTCAGAACGATCACATAGCTTCCGTTACCTTCGGTAAGCCCGAAATAAAAAATACAGTTTTATTTTATCATCTTATATATTGTTTTTTCCTATAGCGGAATATATTTTTTATAAAGGAATGTCTTACTTGGTATTTTGACCCAACCTAGGCCTAATTATATAGGCTGGTTGAATGCCAAGGCTATACAGGGATATTTAGTTTGAAAGGCCCCTGTATACAAAATTGCAATTTTTTTTCGATAAAGATTTTAATTTTTAGTAATTTAAGTTTACACTCTATTCTTTTCAATGTATTAGACGCAGTGATGGCTGGTAAGGTGTAATTAATTAAAGAAGAAACCTTATTTCATTCATATAAATCGTTTCGACTCCTAGTTGAGTCATCCGCAGTCATTTATATTTCTAAAACACAAACCTTTTGGACCTTGAAGTCAAACATATTATACAATGTAAGAAAAACCAGTAAATTTTTAAGTCTAAAATTGTGTTTTAGAAATATAAATGACTGAGGATGACTCTACTATGAGTGGAAACGTTTCATCTGATTGAAATAAGGTTTTCAATACTTTAATTAATTACACATTACCAGCTACCACTACGTCTAATATATTTTTTTAATTTATTTTTTTTTTTACAAAAATGCTTGAAGGAAACAAAAACAAGCAAATATAAGAATAAGTTTAAAGCTGTTTATATAGTATAGTTAGTAATATGTAAAACTTTTGTTATTGCTGTAACCTGATGAAACCGTAATTAAAGTTTAGTATTAAAGTTTTATTTTTAATATAATAAAAATAAATCTATATATTTAATAAATAAAAAATAATAACTCTAAAAAGTAAATATAATATATTAACATCCAAATATTACTGACTCACTAACTAACTATCTTATCACGATATCTCTAAAACCAGTGTTCTTAAACTTCACCTTTATCAATTTTAAGAACTACTTTTTTGAACCCGGACAGGCAAGAGGGGAGGGGGGGGGGGTGCCCCCTTCTTTTGCTCTTAGTAGAGGGCAATATGTTACAAAACATGAAGCATGTATTTAGTATATTTTTATAAAATAAAAATATACTAAATACATGCTTAACTATATATATATACTATTAACTAAATATCTGCTATAACCATGCGAGTTTCTTAATACTTATTCTCATATAATTATGAAAAATTATGCCTTCAAAAATAAAAACCTTTTAATTTCAATATAAAAAATAACTATTTAATAATTTATTTCTAAAACGATAATTAATTATTATTATGGTTTCATTAAATCATCAGCAAGAATAGTAAATGATAGTTGTCTCAACTCGAAGATAATTAATATTATGTTGAGAGAGTGAATTTGACTCATATCGAAATTAAATTACATCTGATAATAAAATAAACATTAATTTCATTATCACAATAAACCTTGACCTAGCTCTATAAACAAGTGAATGAGATCGAACCAACAGTATTAACTGCGCCCAGCTCATCGCAGCTCTAAACATCCAACTGTGTTAAAACTGTGTTATATATATAGATGTGTAAATGTATGCAACAGGCTGTGAAATCGGTGGACTCGAGCTCTGGATGCCAGCCAATATATTAGTATGACTGCATCTGCCTTGGACTATTTTACTAGATAAAGATCTGCCGTGCAACATTATCCTCGGCTCTTACATATGCAACCAGTATCTCAATGTAGAACACAGTAATATTACGTTTTTAGCAAATCTGGCTTCTATTTGGCTGTAAAAGTGTCTGGCTAGTGTTATTTATTCATTTAAAAAAACAAAATGGCTAGAGAAATAAATATCGTTTTCATAAATACATCGATGCAGGTAATTCAAACGTGATAATTAATTATTATTACTTGATTCAGGTCTTATCTTCATCAAGATGTTATTGAGGAAATTACTTTCATGTGTCTAGATCATAGATTTCTCATTTATTGAAAGATAAACACTTTGAAGGAGTCATTTCAACATTAACTTGTAGAGTAAAGAGTTGCCAAATAGTAGCGGTCCAACACCTCTTCACTCGAATAGTTTCACAGTTGTGCTTAAACTAGTCCTAATCAATAATTAGATTTTAAACTACACTCCAAATGTGCAGTTAAATGGTTGTTCCAAAATTCGTCTCAAACTAATCCAACTACCATGCTAAAAATAAAATGTAATCTCTTATTAAAAATAGCTCGCCACATATAAATTAAAACAGTTGTGCCAAAATTTGTCTTAATCCAATAAGTAGTTGTACTATCGCTTTATTGCTAAAACTAAGCAATTAATATTTCAATGAGGCAAAATTGCTTGTTAAATCATGTCGTAAAAATCTAATATTGTCTTTCAACAGAGAAAAATATCTACCAACAACATTTTATGTCGTTCTAATAGATCGATCTTAAGCTATCATATTTGACAGGAAGATTGACTGTTGGACGAACTTGTACTGTTATATGGCGTACACGGATGTCTAGAACGTTTAATATAATAGTATAACACCGAAATCAGATTTAAAATCTTACCCAGTTCTCATTTTTCATTCAAAGAACTACGAATTTGTTGCTATAGTCCAGGAGATAGCGTGTAAAAAAGTGTCTGACTAACATCAAGCTAGAATTTTGTGTATAAGTAAATGTTTGGGTGCCTTCTAAGAATATGTGGTCGGCTAAGTTCGTCTGCGGGACATAGCTTGGCAATAGGCGTTTGAATAAAACAAACCGGTAGAGAGCGGCCATGTCTCACCAATTATGGTGGACAATGTGATTTTCATGATCCTGAGTACAGAATTAGTTAGTAGACCGAAAATCAAGTTGATGTTAGTTTGTCTCTTGACAGGTGACCACGTTGATTTTTAGTAATATTTGAATAACAAACCTATCAAGTGTGAAAATAACATCGACTTGACTTATGGTGTACTAACTAATTCTGTACTCAGGATCATGAAAATCACAATGTCCACCATAATTGGTGAGACATGGCCGCTCTTTGCTTTTTTCAAACGCCTATTGCCAAACTATATGTCCCACAGACGAACTTAGCCGACCACATATTCTTAAAAGGCGCCAAAAGATTGACTTGTACACCAAATTCTAGCTTGATGTTAGTCAGACATTTTTTTGCACGCTATCTCCTGGACTACTAGTAAAATATGTAAAAAAAAAAAAATAAAATAATAATAATATTCAATCTCCGGGTTATAACAATTATGATAACTGGAATAACGTTATTTAAGATTTTACATTTTGTATCTTGTACAGTTAACCGGGCTCAGACATCTAATATACTAAATGTACTCGTAAAAGATGGTTCTATTTATGGCTGTACAGATCTTCCTAACTGACTTAGAGGCACGTGCCCTTCTCATTATGAACCGGCTTGTAAAACATAACGTTCCAGATGCTTCCAAACAAAACAAAAAATAGTATAAAATATATCTGAAGAAAATGTTTTGTAAAACATGGTATCAAATTGTTCGGTAGCTGCAGCTTCTTCCACGACACGTTACAAAAACTCGCCAACCCTTGCTAACGCTCTTTCTGCAGCTTTTTCGATTCAATATGTAAATAATATTGGGACATGCGTTTCAAAAGATGAAATTTATTTTGGTGTTTGCAGTTTTTCAAAATGTCAGAATGCTACTTGGAAACTCTCTGCAGTAGAAGGCGATTTAATTCGGTGATTCAACCTTTATAGGTTTAGGCGCACTATTGGAATATTGTTTTTTCTTAATGTTTTCCACTGCTCCAAATGAGAATTTGTTTTACTGAACTAATAAATTATCACAATATTTCTAGATACGTTACAGTAATTAGAATTCTACGTAGTATAAATTAAATTTTGATTCCTTTTGCAAATGGTTTGTCAGATTTAAAACCACTTAAATTTGATTTGAAAAGCTATAACTATTTGTACGCAAACATAGGTAATCACGGCTTTAAGACTAGAAGCAGTCAAAATCATAAAACAAAATCACTCTGTGGCGTAACAGTGTACAAAGGACATAGCCCTGCCAAAGGGCTAATGGGGACACACGGGGTTAGTGTTAGATGCATCAGCCGTACAAATCGTATAATTAGCATTCTGAGCCAGTTAATCACCGCTTCACGTAAGCACCTCCCCATATAATATGTAGTGGTGCTGGGATAACACCGGGGAGTGCCATGTTCAACTTCTATCACGATGTGAAGTGATTTGCACTCTCAAAACGTGCAGTATGACAGCCGAGGTCGTAACGCCGACACGAGGTATCGGCTTGATCCTCAGAGAGCTGAGACAAAGTTCCGACTCATAATCACATCCATGTGTCACATAGAGTGATGGACAGCCTCCCGTCTTGTAATAACTTAATGTTATAATAATGACATATAAGAAACAGTAAAAGAAAACCTATATTTAATGCATGTTTTAGTAATATTGCTTCAGAGCTTACCGAACGTAACGGAAGCTATGTGATAGTTCCAAAGAACGAACATTTTTTAGGTCTCCAATTTCAAAAATTACAAGACAGAAATCCGTTTCACACATTAGGGAACACTTTTGGTCCCGTGTCTGTCGGTCTGTCGCTGAATTTTTGCGAACCAACATATCTTAATAATCATCTGATTTTATTGAAATTTGGATGGTAGGTGGTAGGTCAAAATTAGCCCATTGTCGGTCCCTTTCAACCTTCTGCGCCTATTTGTTTCTCTTCAATATGCAAACTTACATTTATTTACACCTATATCACCCAAAGCACTTACATGATTTTAATGAAATTTGGGTGGTTTGATCATCTGTCAATCAATTAATCATCTGATTTTTATGGCATATGTATGGTTTGTCGAAAGTAGCCCGCAGATAGCCCCATATTAATTTAAACCGTTAGCGCACTTTAAATTTTGCTAAATTGATACTTTAATACATGTAAATAATTAAAAAAATTGTGACAAATTTAAAAAACGGGGGGAAAATTAAACAAATTTTTGAAATAATAGGTCGTAATAGCTATTTACGTACCTAGATCAAGCAGTAAGGAAGTTATTACAGGCGAAGTTTAAAAGCACGAGTGCGTTTAACACCCGAGGCCTGTCATGTCGCTTACTGCTACACGATTTATCCCCCCCCCCCCCGCGATTATGACAATATAACAAAATATAATTTTTCACTTCTATTTTGCCGTAATCTTCAAAACCATAAATGTATATTAAGGTTACATCTGTACTACAACAAACCGCAGTTATAATAATATTGATTGTTACAAATTGAACGGCTGACGCTTAGAACTACTAGCGCTTCCTGGACGCCGCGGCCGCTTCTCGAACTAGCGGCCTGTAAAAATGCATACTTTATTTTTACAGGCCCTAGGGCTGTAAGATAGAACTTTACCGTCCGTACAGGATAGGAATGTTTACAAGTGGTGGGTGATAAAAGAATAAAATCACTCCAATTGGCTGGCAGACTATTTTCAAGTCTTATTTCCTTTCCATGTAAAAAATCAAAACAATTTTGACAGATTTTAAAATCGAGTGGAAAATTAAATAAAGGTTATAAAAGCATAAAATCATTTACAAAATAAGACAGAAGGAAGCTATGTGCCACACTAATTGGCAGAATGTTTGCCAACTATTCCAACTTCTATTTCTAGTTTTACACCTAATGCTAAATTCTATTTATACTATAATGCAGCAATGACATGTTATTTAAAACTGATCATTAATAATTAATTCTTGGAGTTATTTATGTTTGTTTATCAGCAGCTATGGGATTGTATTAATGCATTATGTTATATTTCTGTTTGCAGGAAGGAATGAGTAACAACACCATGAGACAATCTACTACAACCACTGTGAGCACACGCAATGCCACCAACAACGAATCCGACTTTGGTAAATTATTAAGTTTATTTAGTTTTTTGTCATGTACAAGTGCAAAATGAATTATGTAAAATGAGGAATTCAAAGTCCAAGTAGCATGATGGAATAATCAACTGTATCAATGCTTTCAAAGAGCATAATAAGAGAGAATGTCTTTATTTAGGTTCACATTTATCAATATCCTTACCCTATAATACATTTTTACTGCGAGATCCCCTATTCTTCACTTAAGATCGTCATTATCACAAAATATAAGTTTTTTTTTCAAGAGGAGCCACACAGATGATTTCATTGGTATTTAATAAACTAAATCATTGCAATACGCCTAAAAATGCTTAATCAAACGTAAGGAATCTATTTCACAAGAAATCCATGAGCTGGACACATCAACGACTACTAAAGTATATCAATATCATTATAATATCAATAAATATGATATAGATCATGTAAAGAAAACATACATTGATAAATAAAATTTAGGTTATAATTTGTGGCTAATACAGTTTGGATCATAAAAGAGTAAAAAAATAAAGGTATTTGTTATCAAATACTGATGAATTATGGATTCCAACTAGTCTGAAGGAAATCGGACTACAGTAAAGTGTTAGGAAAATATTCAACCATAAAGGAGTTATAAGCTATTTAATATTTTCTACCAAAGTCAGAACACAAAAGGATTTTCCGACGATAGATGGGGATTACTAGGTCCTTGATATGATAATCAGAACATTATCAACATAAGGCGATATATCCAGAGTTAGACGAGTTCTTGATTAACAGTTGTTAAAGTCTGGAGTTAAACAAGTTTAACTTCATTGTTTAAACTAAGTTTTGACAGCTTGCGTCCGAAATAACAAAACATATTCCATCTTACTGACGAAGGAAAAAAGGCTCGGACGTCTAGTTAAAATGCCGGGGAGTAGAGAAGTCAAACGGATGTGGGACGGGAGACTCTACAACCTAGCGTCGCGTTGTAGAGAAAAACCTCCGAGATTATGATGGATGGACGGAATGGCAGATCTCAGCGAAATGTAAATTCGTGGATGAGCACGAGTCTATGATAGATACGGATGGAGGAAGGTTGTTCTAGAGGCAAAAGCCGACACCAGGCTGTAGTACGGACCATTAAGTAAGACGAGAGATAAATACAACAACATTCGTACAAAGCGAAATGTATCACATGTATATTTTAACATTAAACAAACTTTCATAGAAATACATACATAATACAAATAATAAAAATTGTAAAATATATACTTTTTTGGTTTTTTGGCCTAATGTAGGTACATGCAGGGATGTTAGTTTCAATATGATAAATAAAAATAAAATAATTATTTTTGAAGTGAAACTTGTTTAGCCGCGGTAGAGTAAATTTGCTTGGATGAAATTGACATCGGGAAACCAAGTTCGCGTTTCGAGACTCGTCCAAGTGAAACATTTTTGATGTGAAATTAACGAAATTGCAAGTTTTTTTTGTTTTTAAGACTCGTCTGTAATAGATGTTTTAATCGATTGCCGACTTAGGCCGGTAGTTGATTTAACTCTCGAAACCCCCGACCCATAAATTGAGAGTCCCACGTGCTAACCACTAGGAGTAGTTACCACGGGAGTAGTTGCTTTATTCTGTATACAGAATTGGTATATGAGGCAACAATTAATATTTATATTAATGTTGTTTTCATGTTTTTCTTCATTATTCGCTAACATTTGATGGAAATATTTTATTAATTGAAATTATGTTTGTTTGTGAAGTTATCTGACTGTGGCGGCATTGTAAACTCTTGTTTATAAATATGTATGTTGCGTATTTAATAAATGATTTATATAATGTGCATTACTTAAATAAGGATCATTGTGCTATTTTATTCACATATTTCATATGTTTATTCTATCTCTAGAAGTTAAGTTTCACTTCTAATGCGTGAGAGTCTCACACATATTTTTCTTAAAGTATTTAGTTTTCGGCCTTCATGTCTGGGCTTCTTCAGACTACAACATTAAATTTAACAATAAGTAATTGCCAATAAGTATTACTAATTACATTACCATTTACAAATTTCATTTAATTACATCCACTACAATTATTCTAAGGTTAGGCGCACACTGGAGACAAAACAGTCTGCTCACTGCTTTGTCTCCAGTGTGCGTGTGCGCCTAGCCTAAGAATAATAACATTTATTTTATATTTTATGAACGCCTTCTAATTTTCCTTTTCATATGCGTCTAATATTTTGAAAATTACTTTTTTTTTAAATAAAAAATATTTCGCTTAACAATCCCCGTCGAAATAGATCTGGTAATTCATTAAAAATTTGTCTGGGTAGCCCGTAGAAGAGAGTGCGGTCAGCTCTAAAGCAATCGAGTTAAGTAGCATCGGGCGTGGTCCGTAGTTGGATGGGTCCACCATACAGCTCTGAGTTCAATTCCCAGACGAGGCTCCCGCTCAATGTTCACTCAGTATTGTTGCTCGATCGAGTCGCGCCACCAGGTTTGTGAACGACTAAAGAGATGCGAACGACTTGACACAGTTGAGTTTGGTTTCTGACCCGGGTTTGTTCAAGTGGTCTGTGTCTTCGACTGTAAAAGGTCCGGAATAAAATCGAACAATTAAATTGAAAAGTTATTGTATAGCTTCATTTCAGATTGGATTTAGTACAATAATTAATTAACACACGATATTACAGTAATTTCTCATAATATAAAATTATTATTAATAGCTTCTGTTACTGTCCAGATGCATTGTTGGAGGATCTGCAGGCTACAGTCAGCAGGTCCAACTCTATCAGAGGCGGCGCTTTGAACGGAGGAGTGACTACCAACGTGAGCGGGTACAGGGAAGTACGCCGCACTGTCAAGGATGACGCTACGGGTGAGAGTACCACCGAGTACCAGATAGAGTACCTCCATCCTGCCAACAGTACCACACATGTGGCTGAGTACTCCACGTCACCTTACTATAACCATGTAGGTATTTTAATGTTTTTTCCTTGGCACTTCTTTAGATTGTTACTCCCCATTACAAAAAAGCCAATGGGAGTAACAATCCAAAGAAGGAGTGCGGAATGTTCTTCTTTAGACTGTTACTCCGCTATAAACAGAAGTGTGATTTTCCTTTGTCCCAAAGTACATTGGACTAAACATCCCTTTGTCGTAATAGTTATTTAGTCAAAGTCATTTCAATTCTAAAAAAAAATAGGGGAGTAACAATCTAAAGAAGTACCTCTTCCTTTGTAACGACTGACGATGATTTATTATCTTCTTTTTTCTTCATCGTTTAAGAAAAAACATTTTGTCATTAAGTTTTCCAGACCGGGGCAACAATATAGTAATCAATAGGGAATTCATTAAAGATGGGTTCGTATATAGCCTGCGTTTTATACGCGCTTCCGAGTAATCTATAGGCTGTCATAACATGACCCGAGAAAAGTCGGTTCCGAACCAACTTTGACGCGTCAAAGCTAACCTGAATGAAACCTCCACGTCCTCTTCCCTCTTGTATTTAATTTCATTTTTTGAATGATCCATTTTCATACTAAATTTTAAATTCACACTTTTTCTTCATTTTACAACCATTCTTTTAGAAAGTTATTATCACATTTTAATAATAGGTTTATTCCAACCAAGCAGTGTAGCTTCCGCAGGATCGTCACAAGCATGCGCAATGGATAAAACCCGTTCCAACCCGAATTGTGACAGTGATTCGTACTGTCCTCCAAACTGTTCCAACTCGCGCAGGGATCGTTTGCGAACCGTTTACTGTACGGTCCAAACGATCCTCTGACTATACCAAGTACTGGTTTGTTTGACATACGCAGATATTTCAATTGTCACACTTGTAATCAGGAAGGTTCCCTAACTGTTAGGTTTCCTTAAATGTTTTTTAATGCAGAGCGAATGATATTACTAAACCCGTTCCAACCTGACATGATTTTACTACAGTACAGTGTTAGCGCATGCGTATACAACCAGTCCTAAACGATTCCCGAACGATCCGCGGAGGATACAAATAGGTTCGTTGGAACAAACCTGATAAATTCGACTTTGTTTATAACCCGAACGGAACACTGGTCTAGTGCACAAGGAAGGAAGGGTGGGGAAAAAAATTCAGTGACGTCTCCCCGGCTTCATGAATGTATTTTTATCTATATATCCTAAACGCGCGTATAAAAACGCATGCTATGAACCCTTAAGTAGGTATAAATATAAAATTCTATTTACATGTCGAAATCTAGTATTAAATCCCGACCATAAAGTGACGGCACTCTGTAAAACTGTCATCTTAACTTCGTTTAAATCGGAATTCCCGAGTATTGCCGAAGTTGGTACAGTCTGGTGCTATAAATTTTTTTATTTTCTTTTATAACGGTTCTACATGACAATTAATCAAAATGACATAAAAACAAGACCAGTGAGGACTCCTCAGAGTGGCATGACATCTCGATCGTGGTTTAAAACTAGTCATCATATTCATAAGCCTAGTCCAGAGTCAGATGGTTTCATATATTCGCCCCAAGGATAAACAATTAGGCTTTTATAGGATTCTGTAGCGACAGTTGTAATAAAATAATTAGGAACCCTCGACACAACCAAACCATGGACATTCTGGCACACACCGACATTCCTCAGAATTTATATCCATCACTTTATTTTACTATCCATGTCATTCTAGCGTCAACTTTTTTGTCATCCTAGCTGTATTTTAATTAAAGCACTATAGTTTCAAATTTAATTCTGAAAAGAGTGGGTGTGCTGCTTATAAGTACAATTTCTTCTTTCTTTAGCTTTCGTGAGCCACATTTCTTCCATTCAAGAGCCCTGTAATTGTTTTTATCTACTCAAACTCTTCCTAAGCTTCCACTTTTTATCTGCATAGCGTGAGTAGATAAAATATTGTATGCAACAAGGCAGCAAAAGGAAACATTTCTGCCTCGTTTATTCATTGCCTGCCTCGGATTCGTCTCGGCAGTCAAATAGGTGAATTACCTGACGAGGCAGTTAATTATCATAGCCTGTCCTCGCCTTCGGCTCGGAGGCTAATCTAATCACTCGACAGTAAAATTCCATTTTACTGCCTAGTTACATAAATAACTATTTTTTGGTTCCATTGGTATTTGGTGAAACCAAAAAAAGAAACCCTTATAGTTTCGTTCCTATGTCTGTCACTCAGTACGGTTCCAATAACTTTTGAATCAAAAGGGATAAAAACATGATAATTTCCAGTATAAAAGATCGTTTTGACGCGCTCACAGGAAAAATACAGCGAACTCAAAATTATCAGCTGTTCAAATCCAAAATGGTGGATATTTCATGTCACGCGAAAAAAATATAATTTTAAAATGTTGAGTGGAGTATCAAATGAAAGGTATTGAAGAGTAGTTGCAAAAATATATCTAACACATGTGGAAAGAGTTCAATTATTCATGTCATTTTGCCAAAATTCATCAACATTTTGCTTCCCCCCCCCCCCCCTTATACTATCTAATTTCATGTTCACAATACTAACGAAATCCTATTTACGTGAGACTTCACGCACATCCAATTGTCATTCTCTTTAAACATGGACTGTTGTTTTTAAAATTAAATAGTGATCACCATTCTACCATCCCTTTCAAATCTTTGATAAAACTGGCTCAAAAAAGAACCATAAACTACTAGCCGTGTGCATGGGGTCGGCCGCACACGGGCCTCGGGGTAAGGGTGCCTCATTTCCGCTCGGCCAGTTATAAAATAAAAATAATTTAATAAAAAATAAAGAATAATTTTACTAAAAAGGTGAAGTTAGTTTATATTTTATTTATTACCATTGTTATTATTTTTATGTGGTAGGTATCTATACTCTTTTCCACATAATAATAATTATTATTATTATCATTTTTTTAGACAGTTGATGTTAAATGCTTATTAAGATAATATTATTAATATAAAAAATTGACTTACAACATGACGTGATTTTTATACATTTGGGTATTTTAGACCGTTAATGTTTTGTATTATCATGCTGTTTCATCAAAATGTAACTATCTTTAGTAAGTTTTTAAATTAATTATACATTTTTAACTTGTACCTAACACGAGCCACTCAATATCTCCGGAATCTACTGCAGGAAGAAAGACGTGGTTTGCTGGGTTCCATGTTAACTTAAAATGCGCTTACAGAAAAAATGCCAAGCACTTTGTGCACTAAAATGCTCTGCAGCAGTACTTAAAATATGAAAAAGTTAATAGAAGACATATTTTTAAGGCTAAAGTTAGAGTCTATGGTTTAAAATAAGAACTTTTTACTCTTGGCATTTTTTCTCCAAGAATTAAAGTTTCAAAATATGAGTATTCAACTCAAGTATAACAGCTAAAATAATGGATCTAATAAAAAAATGTAAAAAAAAAGTTCTTATTTTGAGCCATAAACTCGAAAGCCATTCTTTTGTATTAATTACAAGGGCTCTTTTTTACTTTAGCATCACCTTGGTTTTAAACAATAGTCTGCCCTACAAAAGTCTCAAAGGTTTGTGTGTTTGTCTCCCCAAGACATTGAGACTTCTGGGGCAGTTCTATATTTAATGTACCTTTATCTAATTAGGTGATTAGACTAAGGGATATGATCACAATTATAAACACAAGTGTGACTGTACCATTACAGGCAACTTTTTTGCTCTTTTTACTTTCCATATAAAGGGAAAGTATTGTAATGTCGCGAAAATTCGATTTTGATGATTTTACACGTTTTGAGGTCCCCTGAGTCCAAAAAAAGTAGTTTTTAAAAAATGTCTGTCGCCTGTGTGTGGAGACACCTGGAGCCTCAGAAAAATCATACCCCGAGGAGAAATTAATTTTACCTTCAAATTTGGGGGCGCAAATCCTTAAAAACTATGAAAAAAGTAAAAAAAGTATTTTTAAAAAACGATTCCGACGATTTTGATTAAAATATTCTAAAATGTAGTCCATTTAAATACGAATTCAATTTATTTTGGTTTTTTTTGTATCATAAAATAATGTTTTTTGTTGCAATTTATTACAAATCTTATGTGCATCCTGAAAAATGAGGCGACAAAAATATTTGGTCATCTTGGAGGGGGGGCCTCAAAAAAAATCTTGCACACGGGCCTCAGCAGGTCTAGTTCCGTCTCTGCATAAACTATTATTCTCATACCGAGATGTTCTACTTGACCCCATAATTGACACAACTTTTGTCCATGTAAAGATCAGAACAATGCCTCAACTCAAATAAAAACGTATTAAAATTTCATGAAAAAACTGAATATCTTAGAAACAGCTGACAATTATTTTTTCTTTATTTTCAGACTGGTTACGGAGTGGCTGGACAGCACAACAAAGAGATCACTTATAAATACAATACATCCAGCCAAACTAAAGGAGGTAACTAACCATCTGATTTACATACATAGATAAAATCTTGGATTAGATAACAAATAATAGAATAAATATTAAATAATAATTGATAGAATTAAAATTATTGTAAACAACTCTTGTATTATATATTAATCAACTTTAAGAATGATTTATTTAACTTTAATGATTAGTAATATTAAGCCGACAATCTTGCCTAGAAAATTACGCCAGCAATTGTCAAGCATGAATTCATTCTTTGTCAGACTATCAGAATTGCATCAAATTTTGAATTTGTTTACACATTCTTCAGTTTTGTTTCATAAATCAGTTTTATACATGGTATTTCAGCTCGCAGCTCGACAGGGACAAAGAGCAGAGTGTCGTTCTATATCATATTTGCAACAAAAAATGTTTTATTAACACGTGTCCTATCACCTTCTTTTTCAAGATAAATCGATATTTTCAATTTATATGTATTTTGCTATAAAATGCTATATATAACTCAAAAACTATTATAGCTATCAAGATATTCAACAAATAAACATTAAATATATTAAAATCACTTGAAATGTAGCTGCAGGAGCAAATGTGTAGATCATTTCAAAGTTAATGACCTTTCTAATGGCGAAGACCGAGTTTTTGAATTATATAGAATTTTATTGCAAAAATACCGACATATCGAAAATATCGATGAATCGACGTATCATGAAAACGAAGATCGATAGGACACGTGTAGGAATACATGTTACAATTCTTGTGGTAAATGTGTTATAGAATCACATCCTGCTCTGAGTGCATGTTGAGCTGGAACACCCTATATAGTGGCACTTTTTAAACATATTTTTTTTAGATACAATTAATAAAAATTAAAACAGTGGGTAATTTTTAATCTGTTAATAAATAATACAATTAAGTGAATAAGGATTAAGTGTGGTCTGGAGAAAGCTTTATGACTCTACGACCCCTGGCATTGAGGGGGCTACATAACATTCCATTAGATGTTATAAACAAATATTTCTTAAAACCAATTGATGAAATGACTAACTGTTTACTTGTTTGCAAGCTGTTTTTTAAAAAAAATTATAAATAGTCTAACGACGAAACTCTGTCTAAAGTTGGGCGGGTGAAGAATAAGACAAATGGACTATTATTTAGCTTCTAAGAAGAAATATACTGCCTAAAATAACTTGTATGTGTATCTAATAGACTCACAAAGGGAAATTCCTTCCAAGGAATGAATGTAATCAGATATGTGTTTTTAATTTATGTTAATTTAATTTATGCGTATGACGAATTTAAGTAGATTACCTAATAAAGACAATCAAGTTAAAATTACAATAATTAGAGAATTTAACATTATAAAGTTGTTTTTTTCTCAAGCATTCAAAGGAAAAAGGTGAGACCAACAGAAGGACATATTTTACAATTTTCTTAAGATTATTTTTTAACAGTTGCAGTAGATTGAGGAATTTAGAATTAGACAGTAGTTTAACGATTTACCAGTAGCTGTAACTGTGCTGTGTTTTAACACCGATCTATTGGGTTGCGGTAGATTGGAGTTCAGGCAGGTCAAGAGGTAGCGATGCCGAAATAGAAGAACTTCTGCAAGATTTCCAAACACCCGTCTATACACACAATCAACCAGATAGATGTACTCACGTAGATTATATTACTTGATTCTTTAATGTTTGTAATGTTTTCGTTTGGCTTTTTTTATATATATTTCTCTACTTGTAAAAAGGAAAGAGTATATATGCTTGTTTTGTTGTGAGTTACTTGCTCTATCAGCATACAAAGTGTCATTTAACCACATTCCACTCTAAGGCCAGGCGCACCAGCACACAGGAGTGTTTTTGCCGCGGACAGTTTTGTCACTGCCTCAAGGGCTTATAAAGTATATGGGAGTGCGCACACTGGAGGCAAAGACAGGTGCAAGACAAAAGAGTCCTCTAGCTTAGCAGATGTCCCGACACATTTCTGCCAGCAGACTGTTATGCACAAATCACAGCAATTTACACAAGATTCATTTCGCTGGGTACAAGATATGAGACTGTCTTGCCTCCAGTGTGCAAGGCTGTAGAAACACAAGTCTGACAAGACAGACACAACCAAAACAGTTTGGAAACAGTCTGCAGACTCTTGTTTCCAGTTGGCGCTTGGCCTAAACATCATAAATGTATGACATTTTGTGTTTCCAACAAATATATTTGTATTTGCTTGACAGTTAATAATAAACAAAATAATAAAATTATCCTTGGTGCTACAGCCCTTGGGAGCTTCAGCCGCATTTATGTTGGGTGTCGACTAACAACTTGTATTTACATTATTGTTCACATATTTGTTTGTTGCTTGGTTGCTTTTAAGTCATCTTAAGTAAAGATGACCTGTTTTGCTAAAATTTAACATACGAGGTTCTTTTATATAGGGTGTCCCTCAGAGAACGCAACATTTTTAAAAAACGCAACGTTTAAAACTTGGAATAATCAGTTAAATTTTAACGAAAATGTCACATATTTATATATTCACAATAAGCAACATCTCCGATTTAATAATGAAAAACAGTATATGGCATATGCATATGACCACCCTCGTTGAGTCAGCGTCAGCCTGCATGAACGCGCTCAACAAAATTTGCAATAGCCCACTCACAGACATCTGGATTGATGTGGGCAATGAAGCGACCGATTTCTCACTTCAGTTGTTCAAATGAACGCGTTACGGCGTACACTTTCAACTTAACATATCCCCACAAGAAGACGTGGCAGGGTGTACCTGGGTGACAGAAGCCACTCGGTCCTGGCAAACCTTTTCGTAATATATGAGTGTTTCAATGGACACGCTAAAATCATAAGTATGTTTTGAATTATCGAAATTACTTCTTTTATAGCTATAATAGCTT
The DNA here is from genome assembly GCA_951217055.1 of Gerris lacustris. Taxonomy (NCBI): domain Eukaryota; kingdom Metazoa; phylum Arthropoda; class Insecta; order Hemiptera; family Gerridae; genus Gerris; species Gerris lacustris. Next base: position 1,076,639 of record OX578281.1, on the reverse strand, counting down.
AGTGAAACGATTTTCGAACGATAAGTTTACGTGAATGTACGTCCAACATGTGTAAGATAAAGTTAAAGAATAATTTAAGTTAACATCACTATGGTGATATTAACACTTAAACATCTCAACTAACGTAAGTATTAACTGTGATACAGATTAACTACTATGAGAAGCATATTATATTATTGGTCGATTAAATAATCGTCAAGTTAACATTCATGTTGCTGTAGCTTCGAGTTTACACCAAAATAACATGACTAGAAAACCAACGTGTTCAACATGTTTAAAGATAGACATAATAAGATTCCGTATTACCGCATGATGTAATGTACGTGAGAAGGTTTGTTTTGAAGGGCTTTATTGCTATTTGTCTTATTTTTGCATTATATTCCCTATTTTTGCAATGTATGAACGCTGCTTTTCTATGTTTTCTCAAATGGAAAAAAATACGCTATATTTGAATGTACAAAAGTGTAGATTATTATCAGTTGTTTTTGTTTGCTTCTCCTGCTTCTTTTGCTGTTCTTAGTTAATTATCTTGTTTTGTGTTTTAGTTGTTCGTTTTTATTTTTGTTTGGTGTTTTATCATTCTGTGTAGCATTTATTACTGTTAATACTACTGTTATATACATCAAATTATTAATGTATCATCACCTCCATTAAAATTAAAAAACATATATTTATAATTTCTATACCCATATCATAGGCGTGCTTAAAAATAACTAGTCCGCCATCTTGTGCTGTCCGCCATATTGGATTTAGAATGACGTCAATAAGCTAACTATGCATTATCATCAAAACTAAATGTGTATGCAAAATTTCAATTCAATTGGTTGAGAATACCTGCTTTAAAATTCAGTAGCAAGATTTGACCCGAACATACATACATACATACATTCATACTTACAAACATCGCAAGTTAAATAAAAGCTTTTAATAAATAATAAGTTGATTTTAAATACAAGCTTTTATTCGTATTCTTCTCACCAAACCCTTTTATTTGATACCCATATCATGGGCGTGCTAAAAAAAATAACTAATCCGCCATCTTGTGCTGCCCGCCATATTTGATTTAGAATGAGATCACATAGCTAACCATGTATTGTCATTCAAACTAAACGTGTATGCAAAATTTCAATTCAATCAGTTGAGGATAACTGCTTTAAAACTCAGTTGTAAGATTTGACCCGAACATACATACATACAAACATTGCAAGTTAAATAAAAGCTTGTAATAATAAGAAATGCAGGCTACTGGTTTGATGCGCAACACTTCCTTTACGCAATAAATGAAATTTAACCGGGAGAAAAGCCTGACATAATCTCTAAATTGAGGACATTTAAATTTACCATTATTATTATTCCTGTTGTTTATTTATTCTTATTGCTTCCGAGCTTATGTGATAGTTTTGAAGAACGAAACATTTTTAGGTCTCCGATTTCAAAAATTCCAAGACAGAAATCCGTTTCAGACATCAGGGATCATTTTTGGTTCCGTGTCTTTCTGTCTATCTGTCGGTCGGTCTGACGATCAATTTTTGCGAACCAACGTATCTTAAAAAATACACGTCCAATTTTAATGAAATTTAGGTGGTAGGTCATGAGTAGCCCATTGTTGGTCCCATATAAGTTTCAACTTTCTACGCTCATTTGTTTCTCTTCCACATGCGTACAAACATACATTAATTTACACCTATAGCTTCAAAAGTACTTATCTGATTTGTATGAAACTTTTATAGTTTATCGAAAGTAGCCCGCAGATAGCCCCAGATTACTTTGAACCGTCTGCGCTCTTTTACTTTTGCTTAATTGATACTTTAATTCAAGTAAAAAATCAAAACAATTTTGACAGATTAAAAAAACAGGGGAAACAATTAAACAAATTAGACAATAATGACTTGTAAAAGATTAAAATCAAAAAGTACGTGATAGGATGCGAGGATCTAGGACAGTCTATTTTTGATATTATTAGGGCTTTGTATAGATGCTTCTGGAAACCCTTATGCCGAGGGTGAAATGTCTGTCCGTCCGTCGCTCTTTGCTTTATATCTCCCGAACCGTCCCGAAAGGTAAAAAGTTGAAATTTGAAATACTGGCATAACTTTTACTTTTGAACCACACATAGGAAAAATATAGATAAGATAGAATTTTATAATATGTGCATGCGCATTTCGCAAAAAATGTGGTGAACTCATTTTGTTTTTTTCATTTTCAAGTAGGGTATCAAATAAAAGCTGCTGGTGAAATAGATTACAAATATATGCATGCTTTTTTTAAATTTTGCATTCCTTTTTACTGGTCTTATATTACTTTGCTTTGTAAGTTTCATCGCACATTTCCGTTTCCCCAATTTTGAACCACTTCCAGTGATTCAATCTTCCTCAAATTTTGCACATAGATACAACTTAGGCGAACAATACAGAAACCCAAAAAAAAAAAAAAAAAAAAAAAAAATGGCGTCAAATTTATTTGCTTTTTAAGTTTCATCGCACACCTATTACCCCACCCCAATTTTGAACCACTTATCGTCATTCAATCTTCCCCAAATTTTGCACATAGATACAACTAAGGTGAAGAACACAGAAACCAAAAAACAAAAACAAAAAAACAAAATGGCGTCAAATTTATTTGCTTTTTAAGTTTCATCGCACACCTATTACCCCAATTTTGAACCACTTATCGTCATTCAATCTTCCCCAAATTTTGCACATAGATACAACTAAGGTGAAGAATACAGAAACCAAAAAAACAAAAACAAAAAACAAAATGGCGTCAAATTTATTTGCTTTTTAAGTTTCATCGCACACCTATTACCCCAATTTTGAACCACTTACCGTCATTCAATCTTCCCCAAATTTTGCACATAGATACAACTAAGGTGAAGAACACAGAAACCAAAAAACAAAAACAAAAAAACAAAATGGCGTCAAATTTATTTGCTTTTTAAGTTTCATCGCACACCTATTACCCCAATTTTGAACCACTTATCGTCATTCAATCTTCCCCAAATTTTGCACATAGATACAACTAAGGTGAAGAATACAGAAACCAAAAAAACAAAAACAAAATGGCGTCAAATTTATTTGCTTTTTAAGTTTCATCGCACACCTATTACCCCACCCCAATTTTGAACCACTTATCGTCATTCAATCTTCCCCAAATTTTGCACATAGATACAACTAAGGTGAAGAATACAGAAACCAAAAAAACAAAAACAAAATGGCGTCAAATTTATTTGCTTTTTAAGTTTCATCGCACACCTATTACCCCACCCCAATTTTGAACAACTTACCGTCATTCAATCTTCCCCAAATTTTGCACATAGATACAACTAAGGTGAAGAACACAGAAACCAAAAAACAAAAACAAAAAAACAAAATGGCGTCAAATGTATTTGCTTTTTAAGTTTCATCGCACACCTATTACCCCAATTTTGAACCACTTATCGTCATTCAATCTTCCCCAAATTTTGCACATAGATACAACTAAGGTGAAGAATACAGAAACCAAAAAAACAAAAACAAAATGGCGTCAAATTTATTTGCTTTTTAAGTCATCGCACACCTATTACCCCACCCCAATTTTGAACCACTTATCGTCATTCAATCTTCCCCAAATTTTGCACATAGATACAACTAAGGTGAAGAATACAGAAACAAAAAAAAAACGTTGAAATAAGACCAGTTTTGAAAAATTGCATTTTTATATTAATTATTGGTTTTATGTTACTCTTACCAAAAGGTTGAGCTCTATCTCTATTATATTTTAGATTTTAGATAAACTAATTCCATTGTGTAGAACTAACTAGATTATTTTATGTTACATTTACAACTAATTGGGAAATAATTGAAAGATTATTTTGTTTGCAGATCAGGTTGGTGTAGTGAGTAGTCAGAGCGGTGGATTCGATCACGTGTAAGTCACTTGTTCTCTTTATATTTCTCTTTAAATTAGATTAGACATAGTGGCGTAACTATGGGCCCGCACGGGCCCGCATTGAGCGAGGGCCCCACCGTCAGGGGGCCCACAAATCAAGGACGACGGGGGCCCCCAGTTCTAAACACAAGGGTTTTTTTTTTTTTTTGCTCATCACTTTTGTTTGGCGAGGGACCTCCAAAAAGTTCTTGCGAGGGGGCCCCCAATGCCCTAGCTACGCCAATGATTAGACAAATCTTTATCTGAACATCAAATATTTTCCTTTGTATACCTTCTTTTTGTTTTTAGTAAACTCTACTTGTTTAATAGGAACAATTTAAAATAATATAAAATAAAATTGATGTAGTAATTTCATCAGTATTTCTGTTATTCTTAGTCAAACCACCGGATTTGAACTGTGAAAGCCAAGTTTGTCATTAAGTTTTTTTTTTATACCGGAGGGCTTTTTACACCCGAAGATGCAGGCCACTTAGGCGGGCCCATTCATCAAACCCGGGTTAGGGACCGAAATCTTCACACAGTCGTGTGAAGATATTATGGTCGTCAACCATGACTCCTCTCCTAGTTGTATTACAACCAGGAGTGTCATCGTCTGGTTTCCAGGCCGAAACCTGGTAGCGCTACTCTTTCGAGGAGCTTCCCACTTGTTTAAACAATGCTGGGTGGACATTGAGCGGGGGGCTTGGTCCGGGAATCGAACCCAGATCTGCGGTCACCTTCTGACCCGGCTCGATGCTGCTTAACTTACCTTATCGCAAGGCGAGCGCTCTAGCCTCCGAGCCACCCAGGCCCCCCATTAAGCACTTACTGCGAGTTGAAAATAAACACAGTTTTTTTGAAGCGACGGTGATATTGACTGATAAACATAAGATTCTCAAATGATATAACCTCAATCTTCACTGATGATGATGGTCAATTACTGTAATTCGAATTCTGAAGGTCTAATGAGAGACATTAGTGATATTTCAATAATTTTATTTCTACTACCATATGGAATCTTTATTTGTATTATTTTATTGACAGACCCGGAGCAGGAAGAAGTCAGGAAGAGCGACGCTACAGGGAGGAGCGACGGGAGACCAAGACCAGTAGCGGGTCCAGTAGTCTAGGACCGGGCGGAGTCAAGAGGGAGCTCGTCTTCACCGGGCCCAGGAGTAGAGACCCTAGCCCCATCTCTTATCATAAGGGACAGCCTCCTCTGACTCAGCAAGTCTACAGATATGAGAAAACTACATCCACAAAAACTATAGGTTTGTTAAACAATAGTTATTTACGCAACAAAGGGAGTGAAGATAGTAATTATACCTCGAGCGATCAAATTGGTTCCCGAGACCAAGCCGAGGAAACCATAATATTTATTCCACTCAAGTAAATTGATTTTTGCTTCCAAGGTAAGTACAAGATTGTATCTGCAGAAGGGAGAAAAAAATAATTTAAGAAGATTTGAATTATTTTATAAGAAGTAAATATTTTTATATTTATTTGAAAAAGAAGAATGTATAAAAATATAATATTAATAGTTCACTAAATTAGTTTAATCACTTTAAAATTGAATTATAGATAATAATTATTTGAAATTTTGTACTAAAATTTGATGGAAGAATCAGGTAGAAACTAAATCATGTTCGGACAGTATTGTCAACTGATGTACGAGTACATACATATTATCCATTAGTTTATCTGCATTTAGAAATTATGATTTCACTTTTAACTTTTAACCTGTTTGTTTCTTTTACTGATGAATCACCATGACAACCGTTGTGGAGGTTACATTTTGAAGATGACAATACATATAAGATTTGTTCCAACCAAGCAGTGTACCGTCCGCGGGATCGTCACAGGCATGTGCAATGGATAAAAGCTGTTCCAACCTGACTTGTGACAGTGTTTCGTCGTTCCAACCCGACTTGTGACAGTGTTTCGTCGTTCCAACCCGCACAGGGATCGTTTGCGATTTGCGAACCGTTTACCGTACCATCCAAACGATCCCCTGACAAAACCAAGTACTGGTTTGTATGACGCGCAGTTATGTCAATCTTCACACATGTCAACAAGAAGATTCCCTAACTGTTAGGTTTCCTTGAATGTTTTTATTACGGTGCGAACTATAGTCCTAAACCTGTTCCAATCTGACATGATTTTATGCCAGTACAATGTTAGCGCATGCGTATTAAACCAAAACCAGTCCTAAAAGAATCCTGAACGATCCGCGGGACAATGCAAAGGACGGTAAAAATAGGGGGGTTGGAATAAACCTATAGTAATTATATTTCCTCTCATAGCACAGCTACTACATCTTTACTTATTCTATGTTTAGTTACTTAAAGATTGGATTGTTTTGGTTTAGGTCCCGACGGAACTGTTCTGTATGACAGCGGAGGTGTCGACGGAGGTAAACGATCGACTCAAGAAGACGTGAGGACGATGAGGTCTCCTTCACCTCAGTACCTGCAGTACAGGGAAACCTCCCCGGCAAGACACGTCGACACAATCAAGTACACCACGTCCACTCCCAATCAACCTGCTGGTATGAAATGTCCCTCTTATTAGAAGTACCCATTTCTTTACTCATCTCCCAATCATTCTCTGTAAAACAATCAATCAATTAATTACCATAAGACATTATTAGTTTCTAATTAACTGGATTATTATTACATTGCAGGAGGTTACAGTGTCAAACAGAGCAGTTACACTTACAACACCAGTTCGAGCAATCACCAAGAAACCAGGGACATCCCCCAATCTCCTCCGCCTCACCGATCTCCCTCTCCGGTCGCCTTCGCTCAGCCACCCACGCCGGTCCGCTCGTCCGTCTCACGGACTACCACGGCCAACTACTCGTACGACGTACCCAGCTCGCCTACTTTGGGCCAAAAATTCTCTCCGTCGGATCCGAGCAGAACGACCCTTACATACAACGTATCGCCGCCTCAGCAGCCGACCCCCTCTTACAAATACACGACGATAACGACCACTTCGAACAAATATTCCGACCAGGATACGATACCGAGTAAGCCACGACCCTTCCCCAACCCTTCGCCCACTCCTGATCAACAACCACCCAAGAAAATCGATGAGCTCATGGCCTCATTTGGTGACGTAGAATCTCATGTAAGTAAATTAATTATTTCAGTGCATATGAAGAAGTAAAAACAAAATACCCCTCTTCTTAAAAATACTAAAACATATAATGATATCTATAATATCTTTAACCCTTTGTTTTTTGTTTGTAATTTTTTTTTTTTCAATTTAAATTATAAAAGCCAATGTGGCTGTGTTCGTTGGTGTGTTAGTTCTTTACAATCTCTTTCATTTTTTGAGATATCTGAACCAAATTTGGTAAACATATTTTTCTCCCTGGAAAAAATGCTGGTAAAGTTTCATCCCCTAATACTCGCTCATTTTCAAGATGGTGGCCATTTATGTGCTACTTTTAAGGCCAAATTTCAATTAATCACTAAATCTCGCTAAATGTCAATGCTGGAATCACGAATTTTTTGACGAAGCTTGCTTAAATGATGAAAACCTCCACAATGAAAAAATACTTTTTAAACCCCATTTTGATTCAAGATGGTGGTAAATTTCTATGAATTTGTATGGCTGCTGTGTATCCCAAACTATATGGCCTAGAATATTTTAATTTGGAAATAAGTTACTTCTAATGACATAAACATGTTCGGTGAAGGTATATTGTGTAATCTTACTTTTTAATTATAAAGCAAAGTAGTTCCCTTGTATAAATCACAAGATGTCGGAAATCGTGAACGACGGCGCCCATAAACATGTCTTACTAATGCATTCATCAATCAGATATTGTGAACGCTAAAGTAATCAAACTATAGATATAGTAATTCCTCTATCGATTTTGACGTTAACAAAGCATGGTTTATGTGATCCACCATTGAAATTCAAAATAGCGGACTTTATAAGGAATTTTTGCGATTGTAATATCTCGAGAACAATTTGATAAAAATTTAGAATAAAACGATGTTTTAGACGGAAGGGTCTAGAATCACTAAACAAGCGTTTGGGTTTTTTTGGTGGGAAAAATTCAAGATTTTTGTGTAATTTTGCTAAATCTTTAGAACCATTTGAACTATAGAACCTTGAAAAGTGAAAATTAGACACTTGGTTCGTACAGGGATTTTACAATTTAATTTTTAAAATCAAGTTGGTGTCTATAATTATTATGTTATAATTAGGATGAATGTTAAGCTAAATCCCCTTCATTATTTTTCTTTTTAAATACAGCGTCTTAAACTTTAGAATAGATAACTTTGAAGATGGAAGAGGGGGGGGGGGGGGGGGGGGGCAATAAAAAAGAAGGTGATATTTTTCGATATTAACTTCTAGGAGGTAAAATCGGGAGGGGAAAAGAAAAAAGGCTCCGGATTTGGAAATGTTAGGGGTGAGAAGGAGCAGTCAAGTTCTACTTCAGCTTCTAGAAGGACCAAAGTCTTCCTGAAGAGTAGAAATGAATATATAGGAAAGAGACACGTTGAGTGTCGAACTATGATACAACATATACCGCATGATTAAGAATAATAAATAATTATCATCTGAAAGCTATGGTCATTTACGGACGATATAATATAATTTTATCATGTGTTTCTCACAAAGCAATATTCAATACAAACATATTTTTAAACTCTTTGTGTCCATAGGGGTATAATACCCCGATGGACACAAAGAGTTTATAAATATTCATAAGAAAGGGGACAACATATATTTATATAACTATATATAAAATGGCAAACATATTTATTTTCCAATGGCCTGATGCTTTTTATAAACATTTATTTGTTGTTTTATTTTTTTCTTATTCACCAATATTTTGATTTTTGTATATACACCCGGGCTAAGTTGGGTACTTCAGCTTATACATTTAACATCATTTGCTTCTGCCGGATAAATTATAACTGACATGTTTTGTAATAGGACACCGTCGACGGACGGCATAGAGTTCACACAGTAAGGACTGAGACGACTACTTCGTCGTCTTCCAACAGGAAGAAGGACGAAGGATACCCCGGTCCAGGACACCCCGGCGGCAGGGATCCTTCCAAACCCGCGGAAACACAACCCCTTGTCGACCAGAGGAAGGAAGAGACCAGGAACATCACGGGCCCTCCCGTCTACTACCCCAAGGGAGAACTTTTCGCCAAAAAAGAAGAGAGCATGGTTCAAAGAGAGGTAATCACTACTAAACCTGCCTTTCAATATCCTCTAAAATCCATTTACCTACCAGCATCATTACAAACCGCTTTCTATGCTAATCACATATGATGAGATGCTAATCATCTATTTTATTCGTTTTCAGAGTGCTGGCGGTGGTGGAAAGTACAAAGCCAAGGCCAAATACCAATACGAATCCGGCAGTAAATACAAGGAGAGCTCGGACACCAAAGTCGTTCCTGTTTGTATACCGTGCCCGTGTTGCTGCGCCGCTCCATGCACCATCATGTAACAGTGTGTCGTCAAACTAAACCGTAATGATCTGTACAGAATTATATCTTGACATGCTTTACACGGCACGAGTTCGTCCAGGTGCAACTACACAGCCCTTCCATCGTCTTCAAACAGCATTTCAAACTAATCCGATCTCTCCCGCACATGCTCGAGAATTTCCACAAATAATAAAGTTTAGGTCAGGTCTGTGTGGATAAGTAGCTACAAATAAGCTGTAGCTGACACCCAAAAACTCGTTCTATGTAAATAAGGCTATATTGTTTTCATTTTTGTATTTTTTATTAAGAAAAAAAATGTCAAAACAGCTGATTTTTACACTTCCAAATTGAAAGAATTTTTTTTTTACACCTGTAATAATGAGTACAATCATTACTCTTTAAGCCTGGTAATTGCAAATGATGTTTTTCATAGAATGAAAAATATGTAAAACCCAGAAAGGACCAATTAACAGCTACTAGAGGGATCTTCAACACTGTTGTTGTGATGGGGTGACACTTCCATCAGCTGCGATGGAGTGAAACTTCCATCAGCTGCGATGGGGTGACACTTCCATCAGCTGTGATGGGGTGACACTTCCATCAGCTGTGATGGAATGACACCTCCATCAGCTGTGATCAAGTGTCACTTCCATCAGCTGTGATGGGGTGACACTTCCATCAGCTGCGATGGAGTGACACTTCCATCAGCTGTGATGGAGTGACACTTCCATCAGCTTTGATGGGGTGACTCTTCCATCAGCGCGTCGAAACCCATCAACCGATACCAGCAGTATTATCTGGTTTACGAGAATCATTTCTTTTTTAAAATTTTATGATCCCTAATAGCCCTCGAAAGAAAAAAAAATTATTATCTCATTAGTATTTTAATTTATGGGAGTTAAATCATCTGTTATATTTAATTTCTTCCATTCAATTAATTGTTTTGAATTTGATTTAATGTTGTTATTTTCATTGAGCTCTTTATATTTTATTTTAATTATTATTTTTTAAAACCTATTTATTTTCAAACTAGTCTTGAATTAAAGCATTATTTCTATGTGAGGCCTGTTTGAGCGAGTAATCACAAGTGCTGTTTCTTGTTGCTTAAGCAGTCGAACACTTGCGATACGAGACAAGTTCGGACAAACTGAATCTCACATTGCAAGCAAACACAAATAAATATACTTTTAAGATTATTATTTCTGATCTAATTTTGACACACATTTGTATTATCATGATTATAACAATGAATTGTTAAATAAATAAATAATGGAGATAGTCTGTTTCATCATTATCTCATATCATCACTTCATTTTGTACATATAAATTATTTTAACCTAAGTTTAATTTTAGATAAATTATTATTATTTATTAAATGTTGAGTTAAAATCTCAAATTCGTGAATAAATAACACGTTTAATTTTTGATCATTTTAATTATTGTTCGTTGATATTAACTTTTTATGCCATTTCCTTAACAATTTTTAAAAACAAAGCGATTAATATCTTCAATATTTATTGAGTATATATATATATATATATATATATATATATATATATATATATATATATATATATATATATATATATTTATATATATATATATAATATATATAATATATCTAATACATATATACAAATAAAATAAACATGTACAGATTTATAACTACCATTAATATTACGAAATATAATTAACAATTATAATTTAAATTTATAAAAATAACATGTTGGTAATTTATAATGTCATGATATTAGGGAGTGCAATATATTGTAACAACAGATTTATAAATAAGTTATTTTTCATAAAGCCATATTGCTCATTAAAATTCATTGTATTTAATCGGGAAATAAATAAAAATTGTATTAATAATAAAGTATATAATTAAAAATATATAAAGTAGATTAAATGTAAAGGTGGTTTGTATTTATTTATCCTTCTCTACTTTATAATATTTGTTTACATATAAAAAGCGGAATAAAAATGAAAATCAGCAAAAGATCCAAAATCGAATTATTTTGCGCTATCGAAATTTACTGGAACTTGCTCATTCAATTGTTATTTACGCACCAAGGGAGTAAAGTAAGTGATTGCATCCTGAGCGATATATAGTTGGTTCCTGAGGCGAAGCCGAGGAAACCATAACCTTCACTCCCGAGGCGGAGCCGAGGGAGTTAATTATCGCGAGGGTGCAAGAGATTTTACCTCCAGCAGGGAGAAAAAGTGAACTTTCCTCCCTAGTTTACAGGGAGGGGAAAGTTACTCATTGCACCCGGTAGGGTTAAACAGGGAGTAACGAAAAATAAGGGAATCATAAACTCTCAACAGATTTATAAATAAGTTATTTTTCATAAAACCATATTGCTCATTAAAATTCATTTTATTTAATCGGGCAATAAATAGGGAAATAGTAGGGAATCATGAACTCTCATTATTCCCTCCAGTGTTGCCCTAGATAAAGCACAAGCAAATAAGGTTGGTGCAAATACACATTTTATTTACTAACTTTTGTTTAACTTCTAAATCAATAATTGTCATCTTCATACATGTCATGACATCAGTAAATGAAACAAACAAGTAAAAAGTCAAATCATAATTTCTAAATGTAGATTAACTAATCCATATATAAATACATCAGTTGTCAACACCATTCAATACATGACTCAGCTTACAGCTGATTCTCCCATTTAATTATAGCATTGAAATTCAAATAATTCTATCTATAATTTAATTTTAACGTGATTAAACTTATTTAGAGAATTGTTTATATTATATCTAACTATTTTTTGTTTCAAATAAATATAAACATATGTATTTTTTGTTGAATAAAGTAATTTAAAATTAAAATATTTCCATATTTTTGTCTCCCTTCTGGAGGTAAAATCTTGTACGTACCTTGGGAGTAAAAATCACTTGTCGGAAAGCGGCAGGACAACTTTAAAAGCTTAATATAACGGAACGCATGGCCACGCTAAAGATTGAAATGATCAAATAACTACATGGTTTGTGAAATAAAAACCTGACGACGAAAAATAAGTGAAGCCATCGGTTAAAGGTAGGTTCACAGCTAGCGCATCTCGGCGCGTATCCCCCTATTGTTTTATCCTGAAGTCAGCGAATAATTTCACCGAAGGTTCTTTACTTGAGCAGCCGCAAATACATCACAAGAGAAGACATATTCAAAGAAGTAGAAAATAAAAACTTTATGATAAGAGCATAAGAAGACACGAGACACAAGTGGGTAACAAGAAAATGGCGATTACGAGTTTTCGTTTGTTTGTCCTATTAGTTCCACATTTTGATGTTGCTGGGGGTGCAGCACCGTCGGCCGAAGGATGGCAAAACTCAGAGATAAGGGATATAGAGATAGTTGTCTCCCCTCTTCAAGGAGCTTTGACCAGGTTAGAGTGGGGAGAAAAACAGTGGCGCACCTCATACTACAGAAAAAAGAGGAACTAATTTAAAAAAGTCCGGGAATTTCAAATCAAAAATATTAAGTATATTATTTCCTCCTTCCTATTCATAATTAAAATATTAATTTATTATTTTTACCCACTTAAAAGATATTAAATGTATATATGCTCATAATATTTCGGTGCCTTGAAATGCCATTATCTCATAATTATGTTAAGAAATTCAAATATTTCCTCATTATTAAGAAGAAGAACTGATAACTTCTAAAATAAATATTATTTAAAATATTTGGAAGGGTTAAAAAACTAATATTATAAAAATAAATTAAAAAAAACAAAAAACTGTTTTATTCACATAAATGATACAAAAAGGTTAAATACAATGTATTAATACATAGTTGCAGTAAAAATACCCTTGTCATAAAAAGAAAAGTCAATTTACAGAAATTAAGTTGAATTTAATGTTAGTGAATGACATTTAGTTAATATTATTTGTTAGTCATTTTTAACGGTGAAGGGTTTAAAAATGCTTTATGTGTGTTTTGAGGTACTAATACCTCCTCTAAAAACACTTCCTTCCACTTGCAGGGAGAGTCAGGTCCATACGGATTTTGAAGTTCCTTCAGTAGGTTCCAGCCACCATCTGCAAAATATAAACAATTATATAAATATAGATTAAATAAAAAATAGAACTTATCGTCCAGACAATATTTTAGTTTTCCTCAAATTCCTGTTCTGGTGTTTTATCCACCAATAAATGCAGAGTTTGCCCATACTATATCATGTGGGGATATTATAATTTTTGTTTCACAAATATCAAATAAGGTTTGAATAAGACTAGAGGGAATGGAGTTAAATATATAATCTTATACATTATAATCTACATATGCTATGTTTTATGCGAATAAATTTAGCGAAAACCTGAATACTGTGTTATATTTGACAGAACCTTATTAACATTCCCCTCTCAGGCTAATCTGCAGTTATCAATACAGTCGAGAATCGCTTTGCGGCACAATTTCGCTTGATTTATACTCAAGAGAATATCTCCCTTTGTCAACACAGTTTATTATTAATATTACATTTGAAAGATTATATCTATATAATTAATACATGTTAGAGATTATAGTAAAAGTGAATTGTACGGTAGTGCTGTTTACAGAATTGTAGTACAATTCTTTTTTCACCCTAGAATTTTGCAACGGCTGCTCCACATCTATTCACGGTGCTCCGCTTATTTTATGACAAAATAACCCTGCTGCATATAGACCAGGTAGAGGTGCAAATCGAAGTAAAATATTCGATGGCACCGTACAATTCACTTTGACCGATATCCCTCAGTCTAAACAGTACATTCGAGTGAGGTCTCCCCAATTTATTACCTAATCTATTCCACTAGGTGGCTTGATAACTGCAGTTTTACCTCCTCTCATTATAAAAATTAGAGTAAGGGCTAAAATCACACAAATGTAAATTTAAAGAATATATTATTATGTGTATAAATCATGTAACTATGTAATAATATAATAATATTTGTTAACATATCAATCTTAAAAGCAGGCACATGGGTAAAATAAAAAACGTAATTTTGATTCTGAACCCACTGTCCTAGGGACAGAATGGAGCCTTGAACAAAGTTGGAAGCACTGTATGTAATTAAGTAATGTTTTATAATCTCAAAAAAACTCGGCTGTTTAACTGAACTTGACATCAGCTACCCAAAAAAGGGATAATTATTACAATTAACGTGTTCATTCAATTACTGAATAAGTACATTTGTATCATTAATACCTTTGAAAGATTCCATGTGTATGATTTAAACATTTGAGAGATAACATCCCTTTTGTAAAAACAGTCCTTTCGAGCGGGACATTCACTTAACTTCCGATTTACAAAAATAAAATAACTTCAAAAAGACCTACCTTGTTTTATTATCCTGAGGTCAGCGAAAGCTCTTCTCCAAAGGTTATTGTATTGTGCGGGGGGGGGGGGGGGGGAACGAGTAAAACCACCGTTAAACTGATATAAATATATTCAACAAACAACTATAATAATAAGAATACATATACGAGATCTAGATAGCGAGAACACATGTTACACAGGTTGATAACCCTCCCCGTCGGTTCCACACAGTGTTGCCACTCAGCACACCTCCCTTTCGAGCAACATTCATAATCCCTACAGATTTAAGCGCTGTGGGGCAGAAACAATCCGGCCACATCTGGTAATCGTTTTTCCCGGTGAGGTATAAGCCTTGTCATGATCATTAATACCTTGAGTCCTGGGTGAAGTGTATCCTCTAGCTTCAGGAGTTTTCCTTGGTGGCTCTAGTGACGTTCTAGGAGAATTCACTGGAGTTCTGGGAACCTCACCCTCCTGGTGAACATCGTAGTTGTTCAACCAACTCCTCCTACCGGACTGACGTGGCAGACTAGATGCTGGAGCAGGCACTAAGGCTTCCCTGTTTCTTCTTATCTCATTCTCTCCCATACCGGTAAGTATGTATGAGCGAGGTTCAGTACTATGTGACTTAACATTTTCAAACCTCCTCATATCCCTTATGTAAGCCCGATCTCCAGCCTTTAGTGGGGCTGTTGGTCGGACACCGTGTCGTCTATCGTAATTTTGTTTTTGCCGATCCTTAAGCTTGACCTCCTTGTGAAAAACATTTTTGAATCCTGGCCACCGAGGAAGTAGTTGGTCGGATGAAATAGGTAGAGTTGAACGTAACCTACGACCCATCATGATCTCTCCTGGACTAAGACCGGACTCTAATGGTGTCTTGCGATAAGCCAGTAACCCTAGATATGGATCTGGAGATGATTTTAGAATTCTCTTAATTGATTTTACTCCGGATTCGGCTAACCCGTTACTTCTTGACAGTTTAGGACTGGACAAAACTAGTTCAAACCCATAAATTGATGCAAAATTTTTGAAATCGGTACTATCAAACTGACTGCCTGCGTCTGCCCTCACTTTATAAGGAATTCCAAATTTAGAGAATGTAGATTTAACTTTTTCGATAACTTGACTTGCCGTTATGCGCTCTAACAAACAAACATCTGGGTATTTAGAAAAATAATCTTGAATAAACAAATAGTTTTTACCTTGCAAATAAAATATATCCATACCAACCTGTTGCCATGGCCCTGATACGACTGAAGCTATCATAGGTTCCCTGGTATTAGTTCTCATTTGGATGCATGGAATACATTTTCTTGAGTGTTCGACCAAATCGGAATTAATACTAGGCCACCAGACACTCTGAGCAGCTCTGCGTCGGCATTTTTCTAAGCCTAGGTGCCCCTCATGAATTTTAATTATTATACTCTTTCTGAGACACAATGGTATATAAATACGCATGTCTTTCATGATAATACCATCTTTTTCTGACAGTTCAGACCGATATTTATAAAAGTGAGATACCGTGAAATCTGTGGCTGCCGACCTTGGCCAGCCATTTTGTATTTAATTTATTAGCTTAGAATAACCTTCTTCCTTCTTCTGAGCCGTCAAAATATTATCAAAATAACCTTTGGAACATGGTATACTCTGTACTACCTGATTAACGTAGACTTCTATTTCTTCTTGCAACAAAACGTCCTTGTCCCCTTGCTTCTCTACGGGTGTCCTTGACAGTGAGTCAGCTGTAGCAATCTGTTTACCCGGTGAAAATTTGATGGTGTATTTAAATCTCATAAGTCTCATTCTCATACGCTGTAACCTGGCTGACATACTGTCCAGATCCTTTGATCCTAATATGGATATCAGTGGTTTATGATCTGTGATAATTTCAAATTCAGTGCCGATGAGATAAGCGCTGAGACGTTCCGCAACCCAAGTTATGCCTAGAGCCTCCTTTTCTAACTGAGCATACCTGGACTCTGCCGGACTTAAACATCGTGAACAATAAGCCACAACTCTCCAAGCATTGTCTGTCTGCTCTTGTTCCAAGAATCCCCCTATGCCATACGACGAGGCATCTGTGGTGATCCGACTTTTTAATCCTGGGTCATACTTAGCCAATGTAGGAGCGGATGTCATAAGTATTTTAAGCTTTTTAAAGGCTTCTTCCTGAGAGTGAGACCAAACCCATTCATTTTTCAAGCTTAATAACTTTCTGAGAGGTGACGTAATTTCCGACAAATTAGGCAAATACTTCAACAGTTGCATGGCCATTCCAAGGAAACTTCTGACTTCTGTACGACTACTGGGGGGTTTAAACTCGGTAATTGCCCGTATTTTATCCGGGTCTGGCGAAATACCATCTGCTGACACTATGTTACCTAAAAATTTAATAGATTTTACACCAAAAACACACTTACTCTTCTGGAGGGTAACACCTGCTGCTGACAGTCTAGACAGCACCGTGTCTAACCTCTTATCATGGACAACCTGATCCGGACCGCTTATTAGGATATCATCCAGCTGACTAATAACGCCCGGTATGTCCTTCAAAATTTCCCTCACTCTTCTTTCAAAGTGCTCCGGTGCGGATGAAATTCCAAATGGAAGGCGTAAAAACCTGAATCTCCCGAAAGGAGTGATGAATGTTGTGAAATATGTAGACTCTTTGTCTAACTTGATCTGCCAAAACCCAGAGTTGGCATCCAGCTTACTAAAAACTTTAGCATCCTTACCAATAAGAGCCAACGCATCATCTACCCTCTGCATTTCGGTCCTTTCCCTCTTAATAAAACGATTTAAGTGTGTTAGGTCGACGCAAATTCTTACTGTATTATCCTTCTTTACTATAGGTACCATGCCAGCACACCATTCTGTCGGCTCCGTCACAGGTGTAATAATGCCGGCACCCACCATTCTACTTAATTCTTCCCTCACTTTTTCTCTGATTGGTATCGCTATACGACGTGGAGCAGCAATAGCAAAAGGCACGGCATCCTCTGTTAACTCCATTTTATAGGGTACATCCATTTCTCCAAGACCGGTAAATAAATGCGAATATCTATTTACCACGTCCAGTGCACCATTACACCCTAGCTGTACTTCTGTGACCCACTGTAACAATCCTAACTTCTCAATGGCAGGCCTCCCTAACAAAGGAGTTTGTTGATCCGTAGCTGTCACAAAAATTTCATGTATGCACTTCTTCCTCTGCCATCTTAATTCAGCCACAAATTTCCCCGCCATAGGTATTAAAGACCTCCCAGGCCCATAAAATCTCCGATTTCCAATATCCTGAAGTCCATAAATATTCAGTTTGTCGCCAATAGAGCTGCCGACAACTGTTACATCGGCCCCTGTATCCACTTTGAATGTCACAGGAACCCCTAAGACAAAAACCTTAGCAAACCAACCTTTATCAGAGCTACAACTTCCTACCTCTCCGAGAAAGAACTCTTCTCCATATTGAACTTCATGTACTTGTGTCCGGACCTCTTGACAACAACCAGCAAAGTGACCACGACCCGAACACCGGAAACACGTCGCGTTTTTAGCCGGACACCTTCCAAACGAGTGAAATGTATTACACCTTCTACAAGATCTCGAGTTCGTACTTCGAAACCGACCACTATCACTGTAATTATTATGGTTGAGCCCCATATTCGTAGCAACCCTCTTTCTAGAGACGGCACACACCAATGACGACTCTTCCTTCGGCTCCGCTGACGCCTCCCCCCTTACTGCTTTCTGTTGCTTCTTGACCTGCTCGTTTATCTTTGCCTTCGACTTCGCCTTTTCTAGAGTTAAGCCAGGGTCCATCTGCAAGTCCTCAGCAAGATCTGCATCTAGTAGTCCGACCACGATCCTGTCTCTAATAAGCTCCTCACGCAGGTTACCAAAGTCGCAATACCTGGATAATGTAAATAAGTCCGTAACAAAACTTTCGACGTCCTCCGCTTCTCTCTGCCGCCGGCGGTTAAACACAGCCCTTTCATAAATGACGTTCCGTTTCGACACATAATAAGCGTCAAACTTCTCAATAACCTTTTTGAAAACTTTCGCGTCCGCCCCTGACAACTGAAAACTATCCAAAATGTCCTCGGCGATTACATCGCCCAACGCATAGATGAAGTGATCAACCTGCTGAACGTCGTCAGCCTGATCTAATTTAGCAACCCGCCTATACCGTTCGTACCTCCTTCTCCACGCCGGCCAGTCCTCAGGTTTAAAGGTAAAGGCCTGCGGAGCTTGGGGTCTCGTCAAATGTCCTGAGACACCGGGTGTTTGTTCACCCGCAGCTGCGCTCTGCGCGCTGCGCTGCCACTGTCACCACCGGGCATCTTAACTTCGGCTTTTCACCTGACACCATGTATTGTGCGGGGGGGAACGAGTAAAACCACCGTTAAACTGATATAAATATATTCAACAAACAACAATAATAATAAGAATACATATACGAGATCTAGATAGCGAGAACACATGTTACACAGGTTGATAACCCTCCCCGTCGGTTCCACACAGTGTTGCCACTCAGCACAGTTATTTACTTGAGCAGTCAAATACATCACAAGAGAAGACATTTTGAAAGAAGTAGAAAACAAAAAAATTATGATACGAGCACAAGAAGACAGAAGAAACCAAAGGAACGAGACACAAGTCGGAGTCGGAGTCGGTTAAAAGAAAATGAAGTATACAAGTTTTCGTTTTCCGTTAGCTGTCACATTAGTTCCACTTTTAGCTGTAGTATGAGGTGCGGTACCATCGGGCCAACTTGGGCAAACCCCCACCCTAGGGAGTCGGACAGGGCTGCGCGGGCTGCGTAAACTCACCTGTCTTTATGTCGAATATGTAGTGGTAACACTGCCTTATCAACTTATTTTCCCGCTTCTGTTATCGAAAGCACTTGTTGATGTCGATGTATTTGTATTACGTGACTTACGTCTTACTTAATTCGATTTATTTTAATTAATAGAGAAGACCAGGCTTAGTTTTTATATTTGTTGTTTTGTTTCAGAAACTAAGTAGCCTTGTGTTTTTTTAATTGTAAAGTGCTGTAGAATGTACGTTCACGTGAAATCATTTGACGGTAAAACTAAAATAACTTTGACCACTTCTAGACTAACAACAATCGGTGCATTCAAGAGACTGGTTCAAGCTGAACTTAACGTAAAGCCCAAGAATCAAAGATTATTTTACCGGGGAAAGCAGGTAAGAACTTGTCATGGAAGTATGTTAAATTCTTGTTAGAAATCCTATTTAGCTCAGGCGCATTTTTCCTGTTAGAAATGGAAGATTCACTACAAACTCAAACAAATTTGACGCTTAGAGAAAACAGCAAGTAATTTTTTTTACCAGGTTGATGGGTTTTGGATTTTTATAAACTAAAATTTTATTACCTATCGTTGCTTTACGGCTTGACTTGTTATTAAGGATAATTTAATGATTATATTAGCTGAAGAGTGTTGTTGGTTTTTATCTTTTTGTGTGGGCAATTAAAACATTATGTCCTAACAGGGGTGCGTGCGTCCTATTGACTTTATAAGGGCACGCGCACTCTAGGGTTAAAATAAATTATTGTAGTTAAAAAAAAATTGATAAAGTGGATAGTTTTTTTTTTTTCTAAATTAACCGATTACAACAACTGGTTGGAGTTATATTGTTAAATTATCAAAAATATAATTATTAATTTAGATGTTTGAGATGAGACGGGGTAAAACTAAAGAATGTGAGGCGGTCTATAGAAACGATGGCGGGGCCTCACTCCAACGTATTTTTTTGACAAAGGGATATCAACTCTCCTATGAACAAATCATACATATATAATTTCTCATATGTTTAAATCATACAAATGTAATGATTGACAAAGGTACTTTACTGTTTTTAATCTCCTAAGAGCACAAATTAAACAAAGTTGCCCCGCCAAGCGATTCTAGAACGTAGTGTTAACTTATTATTAGCCAAAAGACATTTTGATAAAGTGTATAGTTTTTTTTCCAAATTAACCGATTACACAAACTGGTTGGAGTTGTATTGTTAAATAATGTAAAATATAATTGTTAATTAGATGTTTGAGAGGAGACGGTGTTGGTGATGTTGTGAACTGTAAAACGGGATTCACAGTATGAGTGACTCTTGTCTCCTCCGCAACATCTAGATGTATTAGACTCTGGCTAAACAAACTTAACCTAGAGAAATATTAATGTTGCCGTACAAATATTTGGGATCTAGCCACAAGTTCACAGCTAATTCTGCAGCCTACCAAACATGCAGCAAAATAACAAATTATTATAGCAATCAATCTTTGATGGACGGTAGTCCAAAATAATGATATGATAAAAAAGTTGGCACTTTATTCACTTTAGCACCCCCTTGGTTCTGAACAATTGTCTACTCTACCAAAGTCTGAAAGGTTTGGGTGTTGGTCTCCCCGAGACATTGAGAGTCCTTGGGGCAGTTTTGTTACACTATTTTATGATTGAGTTTTATCATGTGTAAGACTAAATCTTTTACTGAAATCTGAAGGACAGTGAGTTCTACAGTTTTCTTAGCGTATATTTAATATTCCTTTGTTTTAATAGTAATTTAGACTAAGGGATATATACTTCTCTGTTTATGTTTCTTTGTCTAAATAACTATTGACAAAGGAATATAGGGGGGTGTCAAAGTAAAAAAAAGTAATAACAGCCATTATGTAGGACAGTGGCGGATTAAGGGTGTCATCTAGGGGGTGGCGATCTGACCCTCGAAGAGGTTTCGGGAGTATGGAAAGCCCTAAGGAGAGGGGGGGGGGAGTTCTCAGGATTCCCCCCCCCCCCCCCCCCCCCCCCGAGTAAATTAAGAGTAAAATATCTTAACCGTAAGTCATAGGTGTCGTTAGCAGTTAATAATTGTAGAGTGCATATAGGGAGGGGGGGGGGGCCGGGGGCCCTATAGATAACAACTTATAGATAATAACTTTAGATAAGTTATTATATCTATTTGATGACCATCAAATCAAAGCAAATACTCGTACTTATTTTTATTGGAATAAATGCGGTTGATTCAGATTGGCAATAACAAACATTTTGCTAAAACTACGCATCTATAAATTATTTTATAAAATAAATTATCAGAATATGTGGATTTGTTTAAACGAATTAATCTATTATCGGCGTCTCTATTGAAAACTAGGACATTTTGGCGTCCCAAAAAGTGTTTTTGGGAGACAAGTTTGGGATTTAAAGTCCAAAACCGGGACAACTCCGGGACGCCTGGCGTCGCGTCGTCAGAAGTTTATTATTGGGGGGGGGGGGGGGATATATTGCGGGGCCAGGGGTCCTCCCTCGGAAAATTTTGAAAATATTACCTCTTAAAACAGCGCTCTTATGCATTTCTGATATGAAATTTGGTAGTCGTTGGAAAAAAAATAATCAAGGGGGGGCGGTCGCCACCCCCGCCCCCCCCCTTTAATCCGCCACTGATGTAGGAGTGCCTTTTTTACTGACAAGCCTAAAGAATGAATTTTGCATAATTGTGATGATTTATGGAACTAGATAACTTTTTTTGTATTAATAAATATTTTTATTTCAGCTTGAAAACGGATACAGTTTATTCGACTACGATGTGAATGTTAACGATGTGATTCAGTTGATGATCCAAAGCGATCCGAAAGAAGAGATTCAGTCGGACGATGAAACCCCGTTCCACGGCTTCAACCCCGGCTTCCGAGGATTCGACGAATCCGATTTAGAAACCAAGAATTCACGAGGTGAGGATGTCTCAGACGAGTTCAAAGGTTTTAAGGAAGACGAACTTTCCCAGACTTTGGTCAGAGTCGATCGGATTTTACTACAATTTGATAAAATCGAGAAAAAAGTGCCTGAAGACGACTCCATCGACTCATCTGCTTCGACATCCGAGGTAATTTAATTTTATGTAATTTTATTTATCTAGGATGTCTATTAAAAAAATATAGAAACATGCCTCCAATAAGAAGGAAGTTGATTGTTCAAAACTATAAAATGCCATCCTATAGCTGAGAGAAAGCCTAACTTAAAAAAGTAACACCATTTATGGTTAGAATTTTAGATGCTAATATTTGTTATTTTTAAATGACAGAGCTCTCTCCATGTCAATTTATCAAAGTAAAAACAAAATAGTATTTCTGAATGTCTAGTGTTTTATTTTTGTGTCTGTTTTAGTAAAAACTAACTATGCACGACACAAAAACAACAACACTGACACACTACTCAGATTGTCATTACTTTTTGGTCGACTTTTAGAAGTTAAATATTTTACTATTAAGTTATTTTCAATGGAAAAATTTCTTTGTTTTTCCTGACCGTGTCTAACTCTTATGAATGCTCAAAACCAACTTTTCTTGTTTACTAATCTTTTTGTTGGAGAAAGATTATTTTATTCTTCACAAAAGCACATTATGGATAAAATTAATTGATAATTTTTACTTTCAGGATAAGGAAGTGAAGAATACAGCGGAGAGTCTGTTCTACCGTGTAAGTAATCATCATCATTATGATTTTTTCACATAATTAAAAAAATAAGTTTTTTACTATTCCTGTAAACAGGAGTATAAGGTTCTCACTTGAGGAGTATACTATCGATGTGTCGATACACATGAGAAATAAAGAAATACACCTCCAATTTAAAGTAATTTGATTGTTCAAATCCATAAAATGCCATCTTAGTGCTGAAAGAAAGCCAAACATAGACAACTCCAGAGTGAGACGGTCTAAGTTGTTTATTTCACGACCCTCTCATAAAGTTACCGAGACAATATTGGCCCTCAACAGGGGCACTTGTCAGCTGCCGATCATTGTCGTCTCATCAGACACTTGCAGCTGCTAGGCTTGGTTGAAAGTCCCACCTGTCGGCTGTGTGGAGAGCAAGATGAAACTCCTATTCATCTACTAAACTGCTACAGAGCCTGTAGCAGCTCTCCCTTAAAAGAGTTAAGGAGACTGGCTCTGAACAGACTCCTGACTTTTTGTGAGTCTGTCAGTCTGAAGAATCAGGGAAAGAATTCTTCCAACTACCTCAGGTTTGCTCAGTGGACCCATCTAAGCGGTCTATGTCTCAGGGTTTATAACACCGCAGTAATAATAAAAATCGGTCCGAGACGACTCAGACAAACTTTCTCATATACGAGTTCATAATTATTTAGCCCAGTGTTTTCCATTTATTAGTTTTCGTATGTAAATTTAATTATTATTGAGCATTTCATTAAAATTTATCATAAAAATAACTTCTCCTGGGCGGGGAATCGAACCCGGGCTCTCTCGGTCCGCGTTTTAAGCTTTTTTCTCAAGAACTAGATTTTTCCCGGGGAAACGGCTTATATCGTTAGATTCGTATTTAAATGGACTATATTTTAGAATTTTTTAATCAAAATCGTCGGAACCGTTTTCGAGAAATAATTTTTTTTCACGTTTTAAAAACCACTTTTTTGGACTCAGGGGACCTCAAAACGTGTAAATCCATAAAAATCGAATTTTCGTGCCATCACAATACTTTCTCTTTATATGAGAAAGTAATAATTATAATAAAAAAAAAGCTCCATTTAGTATTAAATTAATAGAAAACTTAACATATAATAAAAAAAATCAGATTAAAATGAATTAAGTGGAAAATAAGGCACCACTGAGGCAATTGGACCCTGAATATTGTTAAACTTCCAGTTGTATTGCCTTAAGCTTGTCATAAGCACTCACCCCTTGATATTATTTTTAATAATTTTTGAATGGCTTTACCATTCAAAAAGTCGAGGGTACTGAGTGCACTTGTTGGTTTAATATTCTGGAAATATGACGGTTTAAATTAGAAATAAAAAATCTGAGTTTCAGAGAAAATTTTGATCAATTTTACTGTTGAATGCCAATTTTTAAAATCCTTTATATCAGTTTAGATTTTGTTAGTTTGCCAAGGTTGGCTGTTGTCAACATCTTTGGAGGGCTAATTAACCCTCTTTTAGTCATTGAATTTAGCTGAAACGGCACATAGACTCTGCACCACAATAAAAACATTTTATCAGTTTTAGGGTGATTATTATTATACATTATATAGAGGAAATTATAATAAAAAACTTAGTTTTTATGGGTAATTATTAGGTAAACCTCTAGAATGTGACTTTGTTACATTTAATTTGTTCTATGTACTGTATGGTTGTAGATTATTAAGTGGTATTTATGTTTTTTACAGGTGAATGATATAGTGGATACAAAAGACAGTGAGTTCGGTTCATGGTTCGAGGCAAGGATAGTTGAGATTCAGTACGACTTGGAGAAGAAACACTTTGACAGGACTGATCCTGTCGACGATGGACTTCTCTACCGTGTTCTCCTTCTCAGGTAATTCCAGTACAACATAACATGTTATTTTAAATCTTTATTATCGTTGCATTGTTCATTATTGGACGGGAGCAGTCATTTAATTAATCTATTCTTAATTTCATAAACGGCTTGGGTTTCCGGTGAAATCCGCTTCAACCCAAGCTGTTTATGATGAATCTACCCGCGGAAGCCTACGCACCAGGTTATTCTTAATTTATCTATATTGTCGTCGGTGTGAAATCCTGTTTCAAATACTCCCCTAATAAATTGTCATTTAGAAACCTGTTTTTGGCTTTGAATGAAGCTATCGGCTTTCAATTTTTGGATGGTAATTTGTTGAGGTAATTAGAACAAAAAGAGAGATTTCCCCCCTAAAGATCAACTTTTAACAGTGGCTGACATTTGGTTCAATTGTAATGGGTTTTGCCTAATCCAGGATAAAACTCAAGTCATACAATTCTCCCTCAAGCAAGATACACCAATAAGTGAAATCAAATTTTTAGGATTTATAATTGACAGCAAACTGACTTGGAAAAAGCTATATTAAACCTCGAGAAAACTGTCTTGACAGGCTTATTTGTTCAGAAAATTGAAACTATCCTGGACAATACCTTAAATCTCAAATATCTCTGAAATCAGCCTACCATGCTCTCTTTGAGAGTAAGATTAGTTATGGAATACTAATATGAGGTCATGTCGAATCACAAGAGCTTTTTCTCAAACAAAAAAACTTATAAGAATCTTAGCAGGGGCTAAATATACAGATCACTGTGAACCTCTATTTGTTAAATTGAAAATGTTAACCATATTATATAGTTTGTATGTTTATCAATGTTTAAAACACATTAAGAGGCATCTAGTTATTACCTAAAGAAAACATCTCATGGATATAACACAAGAGAAAAAGAAAATTTTGAAACAATACCACATAGATTAGCACAATCTGAAGTAGGACACGGTTTTCTAGGAGTAGAAATGTATAACAGAGTCCACAGATAAAAAACATGCAATACAAGCAATTTTGTAAAGCTATAAAAGGTAAATTAGTGGAGATCCCCCTGTACAGTGATAACCAATTTTTTAAACAAAACAAATTGTAAATAGTCTTGTTTTTTGTTGTTATTTTTTTAACTTTGATGTTTTGTAAGCACAATAATTTTGATCTTATGTTTTAAAAAATAAAATTATATTTATTTTAAAAGAAACTCCATCGTACAAGTGTGGCTTTGAACCAGTAGTGGTCATCTTTATTGCTCTGGGGATGTTTGAGCGAGTCAGTGTAGAAGTTAAAACATTAAATCTGAGAGGCAGCAGTTTTGCCACTTCCACATATCTTAAAAACTATCTTAAAAACTACACGTTCAATTTTAATGAAATTTGGGTGGACAACAATGGACTGTGGTGGTAGGTCATAATTATTATGACCTACCACCACAGTCCATTGATGGTACCATTTATGTTTCAACCTTCTACGCCTATTTGTTTCTCTACCACATGCGCACAAACATACATTAATTTACACCTAGAGCTTCAAAGGTACTTATCTGATTTGTAAGAAACTTTTATAGTTTATCGAAAGTAACCCGCAGATAGCCCCAGATTAATTTGAACCGTCTACACACTTTAACTTTTGCTAAATTGATACTTTAATTTGTGTAAAAAATCTAAACATTTTCGACAGATTAAAAAAACGGGGGAAACAATTAAACCAATCAGACAATAATGGCTTGTAAAAGCACAAAATCAACAAAGGACGTGGATAGGATGCGAGGAAGCTATGTGCCACACCAATTGGCAGTCTATTTTAATTGGCATTGGCTACCTTATACCATATAGCCATGAATATTGATGAGGTAAGATAAACACACGCTTATTATCGAGTATAATGTTATTTTGTAGGTTTCCAGAAGACGACCCCTCCATGTTGAAAGTGGGAGATATCAGACCGAGAGCTCGTCAGAAGATCAGTCTATCGGATGTTAATGCCGGCGATAAGATAATGGTCAACTATAACGTGGAGGAACCACGCCAACGAGGATACTGGTACGACTTGTGTGTCAAAAAGACAAAACCGCTAGTCGGCACTTTATATGTAGGCACTGAAAACGCCCAACTAGACGATACTAATATTCGGTACAGCGATGAACTTTTTAAAATAGAGAAACATTGTCTTCTTGTCGAGAGGACGTCCGAGGAACTCGAACTTCTCTCCTCTGAACCGGATTTTAAGAGTAAGTTATTCTATGTGATCTGTTGAAGTAAAATATTTGAATTAACGAATAAATCTAATAAACAAGACAACAGCAAAGCCAAGTACAAGTAAAGAAGCTAACAAGATGCTGCCTAAACTAGTAAACAACATATATTTAACCCTTAAATTCTAATGGTAATTGGATGGCTGGTATTACTAAACCTTCATCGATTCGACTAACATATGCAGAAAATACATTTTTGGGTTGAAACTACACTTTTATAAAGAGTAAACTATTAAGAACTCATTATTAAATCTTTTAGTGAGATATACAAACTTTGATGACAAATAACTTAGTAGGAACATCAGAAGAATCTGAAATTGAGTGAACAATAATGCACCAGGTCTCATGCCCCAGGCCAAAAGCCCTAGGCCCTTTGGTAAGTGCTCCAGGCCCCAGATTATCGGCCATTGGTCTCTGACCCAAGGACAATTACCCTAGGCCCATTGCCCCTTACCCCAGGCCCATTTTCCCAGGCTCATTCGACGACCAATTAATTCCTACGTTTATTACTAAACGTTAGTCGAATCGATGAAATAGGTTTGGTGGGAATTTGCCAGAAAACGAGTGTATGCTCAAAAGGACTACTACCGCTACACTAGCAGGTGTGTTACTAACCAGTGCAAGCACTGCAGAAGGATGGGGTACCCATCACCATCGCATACGAGTGTAAAAGGTTAAGGTTCAAACTGTGCTCGTCGATTCGACTACCATTAGCATTCCAGGGTTAAAATTGGCATAATGGACATGGCAAGGTGGATCAGGATCTGACTGAGTAAGTAAATATCTTATTTTGTTAATTTATATTTTAAAAAAAAACAAGTTCAAAATAATGAGAGCCTACTAGGAATGAAATGGTGGATGTTTTGACCTGATGGTTGGTAAGATGAAATGATTTATATTGGATATGTATATTTGCAGGACAGTACGCCCCTTACTGCAGTATCTGTCAGGACAGCTTGACAATCAAGTGCAAGGAGTGTTCGTGTAATATCTGCGGAGGGAAGGACGAGCCAGGCAAGCAGGTCATGTGTGATGAGTGCTCCATGGTGTTTCATCTGTGGTGTCTTGACCCTCCTCTCTCACAGTTGCCTGATGTTGATTACTGGTACGTCTAATTCTCTTTCATCAGATCCTCTGTCTAATGTACCCAATGTTTGCTTATTTTGAATTCTCACCTAATATGAATATTTGCATCGAAAAAATGTCACCCTCCTACAGGCCTAGTGGCATTATTTTTTTCATCATTTAGGTTGGCCAATCTGAGTGTCAAAAGTCAAAACTTTAGTAAATCTTAGTGTAATGGCTTGAATGAAGCTAATGTATTACTTGTTCTAGGTACTGTTCTGATTGTAAGAATGATGAGAACGAGATAGTGAAAGCGGGTGGTAAGCTAAAAGAGTCTAAGAAGAAAGCTAAGATGGCGTCTACGGTTAATAAATCAAGCAGAGACTGGGGTAAAGGCATGGCATGTGTAGGCCGTACTAAGGAGTGCACTATCGTACCTACTAATCATTTCGGACCCATACCCGGCATAGAGGTTGGAACCGCTTGGAAGTTCAGGGTTCAGGTACTTGATTTTTTTAAAACTATTCAATAAATAATAATGTTAGAGGATCCTTGTCTCATTTTATAATCATTCCATTTAAATGAGACGAGCATGGCCAGGTGGTTAAAACCACAAACTAACCCTCCACCGATATGTATGGTTCATATCACAGAGAGGTGAAACATGTTTCACACTGATATAGTTGAGTAAAGTGGGTGGTCTCACCTTTCTACAGTGACCTAATGAAAGTACATAATAGTAAGAGATGTTCCCTTACCTTGCAGATTTACCGCAGCACAATTCCAGGGAGAGAGCACATTTTTTCTTTATACTCGTTGTCTTAATGGATGCTGGCAGTACTATTTTAGCTACCTTCCCTCTTCACCAGCTATCATATTGTTATCAGCAAAAGTTTATTTTTTCTTTTTCTTCTTGGGCTCTAGGGATGATCATTAAATAGTAGTATAGGATTTTAGCTATGTTTTTTAGGCTCTAAAGTTACTATTTCACAACCTACCATGGAAAAACTTTTCTATTCCTTTTAAGAATTATTTCTGAAGATGTATAATTCTGCTCATTTTCTTCATAATCACTTAAATCACTCATTGTTCCTCCAAAAACTCAATATAAACAGTTACTTTAATTAGACAAATAGCAAATTAGAATGTAAACAAACTTGCTAATCGTGCGTTAAGGTGAAGAATTCCTCTTTTTTTCCGACCTAGGGCGAAAAAAAAGAGGAATTCTTCACCTCATTATGAATTCATGTACTACTCATATGAATACTCATGTGCAATGAATACAGCTACGAAAAGAATCACTTTCTATGCATCTAAACAGAGATATAATGTTTGTATTTCGAATCAATTGTAGATAAATGTATTTTACATATAGTATAGACTATAGATTATGTATTGATAAATGTATTGGTGTATAAAAGATAAACATAAGAGTAAAGCCTTACAAACAAACAAACAAACAAACAACATTGCATAATAAACCAAACAAGTGAAGAATAGCATTGGTGTAGTGGAGGAATCCTGTCAACACATTGGCAGAATTATCAACCTTTTTATTTTAGTGTAACATCCCCCACCACTAACACATCCCTATTATAGATGCTCTTGGATCCTGTTGAACAGAATGTTGACAAACATGTTATGTAGTTTGAGTGTAGTGATAATGTTTACTTGGAGAATTTGATTACAATAAGAGTTATATTTGTGAGCAGGTATCTGAAGCAGGTGTACACAGACCTCACGTAGCGGGTATAGCAGGTAGAGAGAACCTCGGTGCGTACAGTATAGTGTTCTCGGGAGGGTACGAGGGTGACAGGGACGAGGGAGATGAGTTCTTATATACAGGCTCCGGAGGGAGAGACCTGTCCGGCAACAAGAGAACGGCTGAACAGTCCTCTGATCAAACACTCACCAGGATGAACAAGTAGGTTCAACACACGTTTAATAAATACATTTTTACTGTGTTTTTTTCCAGTTTCAGTTTGATTACATCTAAATTCGAACAGTTTAATATGTCATATATTATTTATTGTGATATGTTTTTATTGCAGAGCATTAGCGTTGAACTGTAATGCCAAGATAAACGACGTGGATGGAGCGGAAGCTGAAGATTGGCAGGGAGGGAAACCTGTGAGGGTCGTAAGGAACTATAAGGCCCATAAACACTCTAAATATTCTCCTGAAGAAGGCAACAGGTTAGTTCTCTTTATTTTATCTGCTTGTATGTTTACTTAGAAGTATTTTAAGGCGGCCATACACGTTCCAGCTTAATTGACAGGTGAACTGGAGCGATTGTGTGCTGTCAAATTATGACATAACTGCACTGTTACAATAGTACACACCCTCCGGCCTACCTGTCAGTAGACGACAATGTGTTTGTGGCTTTAGAAACATTGCTGGGGGTCTTAGTAATTCTACCTAACCTGGTCAGTTTATTTACCAGGTTAGGTAAACTTTGTTTAAATATTAAAATCTAAACATGTTGAACATTTTGCTATATTTCAACATTTCAACCCCTTTGGGTTATTTTCAAGCTAGAACACTATTACAATTCAATTAATTACAGTAGAACCTCACTTACACGACCCTCAATAACACGACAACCTTAATTACAAGTGCAATTTTCAAATCCCCTTGAGATTGCCATAACACATAATGTTAAATTAACCTCTATAACGCGACTATTATTATCCAAACAACCTCAATAACACGGATTTTTTTCCAATTTACAACGCAACTCAGAACCTCTATAACAAGTCGTTTTGAGAAGTCAACCTCTATAACGCGTCTCTATACAGGAATGGGTCGACTTTGAACAAGTCTAGACTTGAAAACCCCGCCCATTAACCTTGATAACATGACCCTCAACAAAAAGAGCACCTCGATAACAAGACTGTTTCCCTAATCCCCTTGAGATACTTCTTATCGAGGTTCTACTGTATTACATCTTATATAAGCCTTTCTAGTAATTATCAAATTATTCAACTATCTTAAAGTCTGTTACATATATCGATGGTGTTGCGCCAAAAGGGCCAATCTGAAAAAATCCACAAGGGCCAATCTGCAACTAATATCACGTTTTTTTTTTTTATTTATAATTAATAAAATAAATTTGGTTATTTTTACTTATTAATTAGGTATCCAAGTATATTTTAAATGAATAAAAATATAAATAAGGTATTCAAATATCAATTTTTCATTATAGCTTTTCAAGTTTTAGAATTCAAATACAAAATACAGATTGGCCCTTTTGGCGCAACACCATCGATATATATATATATATATATATTTTTTTTTTTTTTTTGAAAAAATTTTTGTAACAAAAAAAAAAATCTATCTATATTATTAAAAAAGTTTTGTAAACAAACAAGTTCAGTGAGAGTGATATATACTTAACTGTTTGTAAGAGTGCGATAGGAGATAAGAGGGGTTAGGGGGAGGTCCTCGGGGGGAGAAAGGGGAGGTTCTCAGAGTAAATAGACTGTGTTGAGCGGAATGACACGGGGAACTGTGAACTGTGACGTCATTCCCGAGGCAATAAACAAAACACGGGGCGGTTAGCTCAGTGTAATAAAGAAAGCGCATTGTTTGTTTACATGCCTTAATCAAAAAGTGACAGCTTTCAATACATAACAAATCAAAAATATAATTTTAATAAAATGTCGGCTACTATTTTGATAATTTATTATATCTATTTGAAGACCAACAAATCAAAACAAGCCTGCACTTTTATTGGTAGCAAATAAAAAAATGTAAACTTATTAATTATAACGTTTAGTTTTGATAAAATTATCGGTCACTTTTAGATAAGTTATTATATTTTTTTCAACTCCATCAAATCAAAACAAACCATTATTTTTGTTGGTAACAAATAAAAAAATATGTGTGAGGCTCTCACGCATTAGAAGTGAAACTTAAGTTCTAGAATGCATTGCTCTCTTTCATTTTTTGACGAATTTATTATTTCAGCATTAAGAAATGGTTATGGAAAATTGGAAAAAAATGAAAACAATGTTTATATTATATATTATCATAAAATTAAAAAAATAAATTAAATAATTTGATAATTACTAGAAAGGCTTTTATAAGATGTAATAATTAATTGAATCGTAATTGTGTTCTAGCTTGAAAATTACCCAAAGGGGTTAAAATATAGCAAAATGTTCAACATGTTTGGATTGTAATACTTAAACTAATATATTATAGTACCCAAAAGACCAGGATAAGGAGAAATCCTCAGTTTACAAATATACATATAGAGGGTAATAATCTACTAAAGCAATTCTACCTTGAAACAGTATGCTTAATGTGAGGGGCTGTAATGCTCACATCTAATTGTCAATTCCAATAATAATTGTGAGTATAGAAAGATGGAGATTAAAATAGCCCGACAATAATAAAATTAAAATAGAATTACTAATGGGAAGAAACGTTATGTTTCTCTGAATATTAAAACATATCATATCTAAAACACAGAATTTAAGACAATTACTGAAAACTTATTAACATAAGAATTCAGTTCCTCATTAATTCCTCCTCATTCTCCTTGAATTTTATTATTTGCTTAGGCACTTTTGTTAGCCGGTATAATCACCCTATTTGATTGAATGCAAGCCGATCATATGAGGTCAAATTTTAAAAGAAAGCAATGATTTTGGATTGACTACGGGTCATTCCATCCCAAATCACCTAGGCCTCCTGCTTCAATATCATGGATTTTTCTGATTTTTTTTTCTAGCAAACAACTCTATGAAAGAAGCCCAAAATATTTTTTTTTAATTTTTTAATTGAAAATTGTACCCGCAAGAATTTTTTGAAAATTTTGATTTTTCCCCGAATTTGGTGTTCCGGGGTTACGACTTATTTCACTAAAATCTTAATAACTCCCGTGTTTTTTATGATATCATCACCATATTGGTATCAAATTAAAGCTAAATGTTTACTCTTTAAGAAAATATTAAGACATATTTAATTTTTAATTTTTTAAATTTTGTTTTCTTGCCCTAAATGTTGAAATTAAGGTTGTATATATGTCATACGATATCTCAGAAGGACCAAAAAATTAACAGTCGTTAATTTTTTAACAAAGCCTCCAAACCTACTAGTTAATACAGAAAAAAAATCAAGAGGGTGTTCTTTTTAGTTTTTAAATTATAATTTTTTAAAGTTCTCCCGTTTTTATGCTTTTTTTCGTTCTTGCCGGCACTCATAAAAATAAAATAATTTGCTTAATTAAACATAATATTTTCAATTATTTGCCATGGAATACATTAGTTTAATCATTAAAATACATCTATATAAAATACAATAATCTAAAAAAAAATAAAAATAAATAAAAAAAAATAAAAAAAAAAAATATATATATATATATATATATATATATATATATATACAGGGTGCCTCCGGATCTACTTACCTATAGGTGTAAATGCAAAAAGAAATAATATTTCGAAAAAAGTCATTCTTTATAAAGTCTCCTGTATGTTTTTTTGTTCTGTATGTTTTGGAATGAAGATCTATCGCATCAAAATTTCGTACCATGCACCCTGTACCCAAAAGGTACAAATTTCTGAAATTGGCCCAGTATTTTAGGCTCTAGGAGTATGCACAGACGACAGACAGACATTCAGACGACAGACATTAAAGTCACAACTTTAAATATTTTTCAATATTGAAGGGGGGGGGGGGGGGGTTGACATCCATTTCAAATTTTTTATATAAAATATCAGCTTAAAATAGAAAATATTTATTTTTATAAAGAATAACATTTTCTCGAAAAAAAAATAATAAGACCACTTCTCACTTGACCAATTTCAGAAATTTGTACCTTTTGGGTACAGGGTGCATGGTACGAAATTTTGATGCGATAGATCTTCATTCCAAAACATACAGAACAAAAAAACATACAGGAGACTTTATAAAGAATGACTTTTTTCGAAATATTATTTCTTTTTGCATTTACACCTATAGGTAAGTAGATCCGGAGGCACCCTGTATATATATATATATATATATATATATATATATATATATATATATATATATATATATATATATATATATATATATTTTTTTTTTTTTTTTTATTTATTTTTATTTATTTTTATTTTTTTTTAGATTATTGTATTTTATATAGATGTATTTTAATGATTAAACTAATGTATTCCATGGCAAATAATTGAAAATATTATGTTTAATTAAGCAAATTATTTTATTTTTATGAGTGCCGGCAAGAACGAAAAAAAGCATAAAAACGGGAGAACTTTAAAAAATTATAATTTAAAAACTAAAAAGAACACCCTCTTGATTTTTTTTCTGTATTAACTAGTAGGTTTGGAGGCTTTGTTAAAAAATTAACGACTGTTAATTTTTTGGTCCTTCTGAGATATCGTATGACATATATACAACCTTAATTTCAACATTTAGGGCAAGAAAACAAAATTTAAAAAAATAAAAATTAAATATGTCTTAATATTTTCTTAAAGAGTAAACATTTAGCTTTAATTTGATACCAATATGGTGATGATATCATAAAAAACACGGGAGTTATTAAGATTTTAGTGAAATAAGTCGTAACCCCAGAACACCAAATTCGGGGAAAAATCAAAATTTTCAAAAAATTCTTGCGGGTACAATTTTCAATTAAAAAATCTAAAAAAAATATTTTGGGCTTCTTTCATAGAGTTTTTTGCTAGAAAAAAAAATCAGAAAAATCCATGACATTGAAGCAGAAAATTTTCTGAAATTGGGTGATTTGGCATGGAATGACCCCTACGTGTTGAGGAGTGAGAATACCCACAAAATTACTTTACTGTGGTCATCTCTTAATAATCATTGAGTTTGAAAAAGAGGACATCTGACAATGAATCGGTAAACGAATCTAAAAACGAAATTTTGTTGGTATACGAGTGGAATATAACAACATGCAATTATATCAATAGATGAGAACAGAACTCACTAGATGGCTAGTGTCGAGGCTCTACTCTCTTAGCAAGATTAATAGGAATTGAGAGAGAGGTAGGTGTGCATTCAATGCTATTGCATAATGCAGTGTTGCATTATGCAACACTGATTCTGTTATGAAGTAATAAAGCCCTTGTTACTTTATCATTTCAAAGAGAGCAGTTCAAAAACGCTTAATTAGTAGTAACTTAA
Organism: Gerris lacustris; assembly: GCA_951217055.1. NCBI lineage: Eukaryota > Metazoa > Arthropoda > Insecta > Hemiptera > Gerridae > Gerris > Gerris lacustris. Next base: position 1,041,150 of record OX578281.1, on the reverse strand, counting down.
GTTCTAAATAATAGATCAAATCAATCTGAGTTAGGGAGATGACTTAATTTGTCATGAAGTGATTCCACTCTTGACTTGTGTATTGTACAAGGATATTCCTCTGCGGACCTTCATAACTCTCCAACTGAGCCAATTCATCAATTGTCATGATATTAAATAAAAATAAATATCTTAATCATGTAGAGGCTGCTTACTTTCTCAAAGAGAAAGTATTGGCGAGAAAATTTGATTTTGAGGTTTTGATGAATTTACAGTTTTGAAGTCCCTTGAGTCCAAAAAAAAGTGGTTTTTAGAAAATGTCTGTCTGTGCAGACACCTATAGCCTAATGGGCTGATTTTGACAAAATTTAGCATTCATGTTCAGAAAAATCATACCCCGAGGCGAAATCAAGAAATTAATTTTAGCTACCCCCCTATAAAGTTATAATTGTAAAGGAAACTATTTCAGGTACGATGGTATATACAAGGTGGTGAAGTACTTCCCAGAGAAAGGTCCTTCAGGTTACATTGTGTGGAGGTTTCTACTGAGGCGAGACGACCCCGCCCCTGCTCCGTGGACTGACGAGGGCAAGCAACGAATCGCTTCACTTGGTCTCGAATTGTTTGTAAGTTTCATTTATAACTTTTTAAACAACCTATTTTTTACTGTTATAAAACTGTTTTTTTTTTTTTTTATATATAATGAACTCATCACCCATGTTTTTACTTAGGGAAGAGTTCTTGATAATTAAAGTTAAATAAATTAAGTAATTATTAAGAATAAGAAAACTTAAAATCAAGTTCTTTTAAACTGTTTTTACTCTTTTTCTTACAATCGACGAATGATGTCTGAAGCTCTACGGATGTACTGTATTAATTCAACTATTAGCCGCACATTTTTATTGAGTAAAATTAGGGTTACGACTTAAATTCAAGGGCAGCTTAAATTGGAGGTAATATGTAAATTAATAAAAAGTCGAATTCAAGAGCTAAAACCATATTATTATCTGTTTCCTCCTGTTCTTGGGAAGGCTCAAACCTTCAGAGTGGAATTTAAAAATATATTTTGGCGGAGGTTGCAATGTCACATGAAAGTGTTTATTTGGAGAAGGTTGCACCTACACAAAGGTGTTATTATATTTGGATGTGTTTTTATTTCAAACAGATGACAGATCCAACCACCCAACAATAGTACACAATACGTATGATCCCTTTAGTGGTTCAGTGCCTATACTCTATTCCTGATTCTATAACCTCACCTATCACCACTCCCAACGCACTTATTGTGAGCCTACTCAATATTTATTTTCAAAAGTTCCGATGCTTTTTATGTACATTAACTTTTTTATTTTATGATTTCTGCTTCTTGATCGTTCTGAAGAATAAAAATGTTTTATGTCTCCGATTTAAAAAATTCAAAGACAGAAATCCATTTCAGACCTCAGGGAACATTTTGGTTTTTTTTTCTGTGTCTGTCAGTGTGTCTCTCAACTATTGAAAACCAACTTATCTTACTTCCCTCCCGATTTTAATGAAAATTATATGATAGGTCATAATTAGCTCATTGTTGGTCCCATATAAGTTTCAACCATCTGCGCTTATTTGTTTCTTTTCCACGTGCGCACAAACATACATTAATTTACACCTATAGCTTCAAAAGTACTTATCTGATTTGTATGAAACTTTTATAGCTTATGGGAAGTAACCTGCAGATAGCCCCAGATTAATTTGAACTGTGTGTTCTTTAACTTTTGCTAAATTGATACTTAAATTCATATAAAAAATCAAAACTATTTTGACAGATAAAAAAGGGGGGAAATAATTTAACAAATTAGACAATAATGGTAGTCCACAGGCCACCATAAGAAGTGAGTCGCTGATTGATAAAGTTTTCTTACCTTATGGAATCGCTTATTTATGCCTTGTCCACCGATGAATTGGGTATATGGCAACTGGGCGCTGGGCCATTTCTTTTTTGTTGACATGCCAAACTTGCCCTTCTGCGGGAACATTGAAAAGAGATAGATAAATTCTTCTTTATCTTGTAGTTTTGAACCCATGAATTTTCATTAACAATTTTCTCTACGGAAATATTTGGCCTTGTATAGGGTTTTGTTTGGAAAAGGTATTTTATATATTAAATATAAAACATAACTTTTCTTTTTTTATAAAATGTGCTATATTTCGCCCTCCACATTGGGGCTTCTTCAGGCTTATAGTTTTTCAAATCACATGAGTCACAATATAATTACACTCACTATTATTTTCTTTAAAATAAAATTTTTAACGTCATATTTTTTTTATTATATATACATGTGAATTGAATTTACTCTGTACTCTATATATATATCGCTTTGCGGGGACGTTTAAAGAAAATGGCCCACTCATATCGGTGGCCACCTTTACCACTGTTTTTTAAATAATTTAATTAAACGATCCTGTGAAAATCAAAACTTTATCTATCTCTTTTCAATGTTCCCGCAGAAGAGCAAGTTTGGCATGTCAACAAAAAAAAAAAAAAAAATGGCCCAGCGCCCAGTTGCCATATACCCAATTCATCGGTGGACAAGACATAAATAAGCGATTCCATAAGGTAAGAAAACTTTATCAATCAGCGACTCACTTCTTATGGTGGCCTGTGGACTATGGCTTATGAAAGCATAAAATCAATAAAGTTCGTGATAGGATGCGAGGAAGCTATGTGCCACACCAATTGACAGTCTATTTTATTTATTAACTAATGATAATGACCCCCGTTAATTCACCTGGTCCTGCACCGTGTATTTCAGCTTGTATTTATTTAAAGATGGGAGGCCCTTTCTACTTACAAATGAACGAGATCAAATTACAGAATAAATATAATGTCTGATTAATCCAACTCAAATTACACTCATGAAAATTGTTAGTCTGGTGGTTGTTTACTTTTTGATTTAATTTGCAATGAAATCTAATTTATTTTCACCAATATCTTAGGAATTTGATTGCGAAACCTCGCTGAAAGACCTATAACTTTTCTCTACTGCTTTATTAAACTATTTTATTTTCACAATTGGTACTTGTACTTAATGTAATATTTAATGTTTGCAGTATCCCGACGGATATCTGGAAGCGATGGAATCCAAAGAGAAGAAAGAGAAGGAGAAAGCTTCTAAAAGTCTCGGCCTTAAAAGAAAATCTGACAGAATTCTGACGGACAAATCAAATGATGATTCTTCAAGCGAAGGACCCGCTGCTAAAATCACTAAGTACGTCGAGTACAAGCTATCAGCAGAGGAATCGGAACTTATCGACAAGGACACTGCTAACACCAGAGTGTGGGACGTCGCAAAGCAGTGTCTCTCTCAGGGAAAACAAGTTAGTTCAAACATTTCATTTCTTTTATTTTTCAAGTCAACATTTTATTAATTTGGACTGATAAAGATCTTAACACCAATTATAACTAATATTCTAAAGGTCCTCATGATATGATATGATAAATCTTTATTTCCATTATCATTTTTTACATATAATATTTATTTTTTTACAATGTTAAAGTTGTTTCTATTTTTTTTATATAGACGTATCTATACATATATATTACATATTCTACAATTCTACATGTATTTTTTATTGGTATGTTTAACAATAATGAGAGCCCTCAATAACTTATCCAGCTAGAGCGAGGGCTCCTCCATTGACAAAATAACACCATCCAGAAAACATGTATTGTAAGAGTGCTTCTTAAAATAATTCAATAAATAATAATTATTCCCCATTACTTTTGTTTTGAAACAAATTAAAAGAAAAAAAAGAAAAGATTATTTAAATAAGTAAATAATTAAATAACCTTCTCGTGTGTAAAAAATAAAAATAAAAATAAAAATAAATAAAAGAATACAGAATAACATAGTTAGCAACGAGTTTATGGACTTTGGCTAATACAACAAAAAATAAATGTTTAAATCTAAAAATTATAATATAATATTGATATTGTTATTATTAAATCGTATTCTTATACCAGGTGTTATTTATATTATTAAATAGTATTGTTAAGAGAGGTAAATTATGTTATGGGGTCATACTAAAATAGACAACATTTTGAGGGTTTCTCGTCAATTAGATTAGTTGATCTTGTTCCTTAGCAATCATTTTGTCTTGTAATTGTTGAGATTTATCAAACTTGGAATGCTGAAATTATTATTTAAAAATACTGTAGAACCCCTCATATCCGACCTCAGAATATCCGACCTCGGAATATCCGACTTTGACACCCCTTGTTTTTTTTTTGTTTGTTTGTTTGTCCGGTACAAATCTGGCAATCGATTTCTAACTAACTTCCCGAATAGCTAGACATTTAAAACTTTTAGCATAGCTCGGAACACGATGACAATGCATTATTTTAATACTTTTAGCCATCTTTCAGCAGAATTTAATTGGTTTTCAACAAATTTTGCTGTATGGAAAGTTGTTCGGAAAGAATCCGCAAGTAATTTTATTTGTTTTGCCATGTCCCATATTTACACAATCTTCATTTTTGACGGGTTTCAAATTTTTGATTTTTATAAATAAGAGATAAACATTGAATGACAGCAAAACAGGAAATACATATATCGATTATATTATTTCAAATATATTGATGGCACGCTTTAGATATGGTGTTGGGGAGATCCGTTGTACAAAGATTTGTCCTTTTATAGGTTTAAGATCAGCTCTCTAGATGGTTGTCATTTATGTGATGTAAATAAATTCGGAACTATTTTTTTTTTCACTAACATTATATATTATACAACAATAACATTTATATTACCAACATTACATACAATTCAACAGAAAATTTAAAAAGTTCTTTTTATCTTGAAATTATTGATACATTAACTGTGATTACACTTAGCCACATCCACTGCATTATGATTCAGAGTTCATTTATATGGGTACAACTCTACTCTCACATTACGTGGCTTTGATCCCCATAGAGAGCAGCATAGATTAATCAAAGAAATATTTGAGCCTTGACATGGATCATTTGTGGATCCATCTTTAATTCCTCCAATAAGGCATAGATTAACTATCACTTACTAAGTTCAAAAGATAAATAGAAAATTATCAAGATCATTTCAGCTTGTGAGTAACATCTAACATTTACAAAAAAAAAAAAAAAAAAAAAAAAAAAAAATGAAAAAAAAAGAAAATTAGTTTTGAATAAAGGCTAGCACTAATTGTCTTTCTTATTGTTTTGTCTGTTTGGATTAAATTATTTGTATTTATTTGTTTGTTCTAGAAATTCTTGTCTAAAGTGGAAGAAATGTTCATGTGTGTGTGCTGTCAAGAGGTTCTCTACAAGCCCATCACAACTCCCTGCAGTCACAATATTTGTCAAGTCAGTACTCTCAAATATTATTCATTTGAACTTTGATTTCACACAGTTGAATATTTTCTAAAAATCCATTTCACAAAATATATTAAAATAATATGTATTTTCTAATATAAATAAGTATTATTACAGGGTAAGTATTATTATAATGTTTTATTGTATCCTCTGTATAATTGGTTTGTTTATTCATTGTATAAAATTGAGGTCGACAATGCCGTTACAGATCTAATAATTTGTTTTCAAACTAATAGTTTCAAAATATATCGCTGTTATTTATCTACTGATTATCTCTGGTGTTGCTTTATGAAACTGCTAATTGAGCTTGAGTATTTACTGAAGACTACTGGTGATAGTAAAGTAGGTGAATTTCCAAGTATTTTTCTATCTGCTGGCTGAAGTAGCTGTTGTTGGTGCTGCAGGTTTAGGCACTTAGAAATAATCCATCATAGTGAACCGGTATAGTAATGTGCTACTTTCTGCTTTAACTCAGCAAAACCAAGAAAATTAAAATCCTTGTTTGTGTGTTTTATAAGAAAAATTATTCAGATTTTTGTGTGTTATTTTTGTGATGTGTATACATTTTGAGGTCCCCTGAGTCCAAAATAGTAGTTTTTAAAAAATGTCTCTGTGCAGACAGAGGCCTGGAGTCTAAACTACTGGACCGATTTTGACGAAATTTGGCATATTTGTTTAGAAAAATTATACCTCGAGGCCAAATCGAGAAATGAATTTTACCTCCAAAGTTGGGGAGACTATCCCCCTAAAAACTCTCAAAAACGGTGAAAAAATTATTTCTCGAAAACGTTTCTGACAATTTTAATTAAGAAATTCTAAAATATAGTCCATTTAAATACAAATCTAACAATATAAGCTGTTTTCCCCGGAACAATGTAGTTCCTGAGAAAATAGCTTTAAATGCAAACGTTGAGTTTGATGAAATGTTCAATAATAATTAAATGTACCCACAACAACTAATAAATGGAAAACACTGGCCTAAGTAATTTTAATCTCATATATGAGAAAGTTTGTCTGTTGTCTCAAACCGATTTTTTATTTTATTTAAATTGCTTTATATTTATAGAGAATATATTGTGACATTGCAAATATTTAATTTTTATGTTGGAGCCTTAACTACTGGACCGATTTCGGTGAAATTTGTCATTCATAGTTAGAAAATTCTTACCCAATAAATAAATTTAAATATATAATTTTGAGGAGCACTACCCTTAGAAATAAAAAAAAAAAATCTAAAAATTATTATGACAATTTTAATGAAAACATGGTCCATTATATAAGTAGTTTTCCTGGGGAAATCTAGTTTCCAACATGTTGATGAAAATAAATTGGATTTAGCTGTCGATGAAAAACAAAATGTCAACAATCACCTATTTAACACTTCTTAAATAGTTTATAATAAACAAGATATTTTTTATTATAAACAAGATATCTTGTTTATTATTTACAAATAAATAAATAATAAACAAGATATTATGAAATTTAAATTCTATATCACTATAACAAAGTTTCATTAAACTAAACCAGTTGAGACTCTTTAAGCAATGAATGAAATTAGTAAAATACGTTTTACATCATCTCTAAATATATGTTGGCCTCTCTCAGAGCTTGTTCATTTTAAACAATGGAAAAATTCATGATAAATATGTTGGGAAAATATACCCCTTCGTAAAAAGTTAAATACACAATATTAAAATCAGCAGCAAGTCATGATCAATCAACAACATAAGTTTCCTTAACAGAAGCAAGCAAAGAAAAAAAATACTTGTTGTATATGAGTCCGCAAGACAGTGAGACATTCATGTTTTCGCTCTGCGTAAACTACCGACATAAAATGAAATAAAATCAGTAATTTATTCAAGTAATTGATAAAAGTAGATGGAAGATAATTTTTATTCTTATCTCCACACCAGCCATGCCGCGGCTTGATTACAAACAACTGAATTCAAAGGCGCCGGCTCGCCTTCTTCGAATTGTTAATATGCCTTCATACTAGATAGGCCGAGAGGGCTGAGAGTTGATGGCAAGCTCCTGTACTTTCCTAACTCCCTGTCACACATATAAATCTTTTCGACTTTCTTCGGCCCTACGAAGCGCGGTAGGGGAAGGCACTACAGCTGGAGACTGGATTACAAACCTCCTATAGATTTCTAACTCCCTGTTATACTTTTCTGAGTTTTTAAGCTAAAAGTAACGTAACGTTTTTGACTTATGTTCCATAGCCAAAACATGAAAATGTAAAATCATTTTAGTTTTATTCAAGTTTGTCAGGTTTTTTTTATTATAATTATGATACAGGTTACAGGTATATACTGGTATATTATAATATTTGCGTAATATTAATGTATTTTTTAATTTTGTTTTAGTGTTGTTTGAAGAGGTCATTTGAAGCGGAAGTGTTCTGTTGTCCTTACTGCAGGAATGATCTCGGCAAGGACTACGAAATATCCTGCAACCAACATCTACAAAGCGCACTCTCTTACCTGTTCCCCGGATACAGCTGCGGCAGATAATATCCTGCAACCAACATCTACAAAGCGCACTCTCTTACCTGTTCCCCGGATACAGCTGCGGCAGATAATATCCTGCAACCAACCTCTACAAAGCGCACTCTCTTACCTGTTCCCCGGATACAGCTGCGGCAGATAATATCCTGCAACCAACCTCTACAAAGCGCACTCTCTTACCTGTTCCCCGGATACAGCTGCGGCAGATAATATCCTGCAACCAACCTCTACAAAGCGCACTCTCTTACCTGTTCCCCGGATACAGCTGCGGCAGATAATATCCTGCAACCAACCTCTACAAAGCGCACTCTCTTACCTGTTCCCCGGATACAGCTGCGGCAGATAATATCCTGCAACCAACATCTACAAAGCGCACTCTCTTACCTGTTCCCCGGATACAGCTGCGGCAGATAATATCCTGCAACCAACATCTACAAAGCGCACTCTCTTACCTGTTCCCCGGATACAGCTGCGGCAGATAATATCCCCATATATCTTCAATTTAATTTAACATTCATATTTAACCGACAATGTTTTTCTAAACACAATCTCAGGGTAATTTTTCGTTGATTTTATACTCGTCAAATAAAGACCAATCTGTTTGATCGAGTAATTACACTGTTCTGGAGAAAAGCCTCAGAATGAAAATGTCTTTTTCTCTAGTATTTTTGAGTACTGAATCCAGTGTACTATATGTACAGTTTTCTCGGAAAATGCACCTAAAGTTTGGAAAAATTGTGTTTTTGGGGGTTTTTGACCCAATTTTTCACCCAAGTGAAAATTATTTGGCGTTTCAATATCTTCAAACCATGAAGAACACGAATCTAAAGTAAAAAAAATCTGCTGACCTTACTTTTTTTAAGAAAATTGAAAAATAAGAAATTAAAAAAATTGATTTTTTCTCATATTGTCTTAGTATTTCTATTGCTTTTTCAGCTTTATAAAAAATGTTTTGTGACTTTTTTCTGACATTATTCTAGAGAATTACAATATATGTGACTGAGGGGGGGGGGGTTTCGGGGGGTTCGTACAGACAGTAAGAAATAAAGTACACCGACACTTTTATGCTGCAAATTCTATTGTCACAAAATTCCTTCTTTTGGTGCAAGATATTTTTATCTAAGTAATTTCATTAGATTATGCCATTTTCTTTGTTTTCTTTTTCTTCTTGTGTTTAGAAAATACATTCTTAAGTTTTAAAAATTACTCAAATGTGTAATATTTAAATTTCAAATTCAAAATTTGACTAGTTAGTGGAGTGAACGAAGCTCTGTTTTGTCAAGTGGAACTGTATGAGAAAAATGCTTATTCTATTTTGGTCTATAGGGTATAAAAAACTCTCACATTATCTCATTTCGGCAGTATTTCACCTCCTTTGAGGCATCTTCAGGCCTTTAACAATTCCTCTTAAAAAACATAACTTTATTTATTTTTCTTTACAAATCTTCTCCAGGCCATCCACCCGTGCGTCTATTTCTATTTATTCTCTATATAAGTTCACTTTCACATTGTCAGTATTCATTTAAAATCTATCTATAACTTATTTCATTTTAATTTAAAAAACTTTATTTTCTCGTAGAGAAAAACAGGTCTGTTTTTTATCTGGAGAAGATTTGTAAAGAAAAATAAATAAAGTTATGTTTTTTAAGAGGAATTGTTAAAGGCCTGAAGATGCCTCAAAGGAGGTGAAATACTGCCGAAATGAGATAATGTGAGAGCTTTTTATACCCTATAGACCAAAATAGAATAAGCATTTTAAAAAAGCGAGGGGTAATATACTACGAATATGTATGAGAAAGTTATTTGTTATAGTTGTGTATTGTTGCTTCATCAACACATCAAAAGTCCTCACAGTTCTCCGGCAACCTATGGTCGCTATTTCTCAAAATAGCAACAATTTTTTTTTTTCAAAATATATCTAGCAAAACATTATGTTTACAAAATAGATATTTTTTTTACAAAAACACATACAACTGGCTTAAATTTAAGGGTTTTCAATGGTTTTCTTAATAACTCTAATGGTAGTTGAGGCATTTACAATTAAAATCATGGTTTACTCAAGGACCCGACCTACCCAGGTAGTTTTTTCCCCCTTTTTTCTTTATTGTTGCTATTTTACTCAAAAATTGTAGAACTATAAAATTTCTTTTTGGATAAACTTAACGTTATTCCAGACTAGACCTTGACCATGTACTCCACAAAGGGCTCGTGCTAGGGATCAGTGGCTGTGATTCCAAATGGATCTTATGTAGGCCAAGCAATTAAATTAAATGCCTAAATTGTTTTGTTTAAAAAACCTTCTGAATATAAAATCAGGATTAAATTATACATTGTTCATTCGATTATTAAAAATAAATACCCCAGAATTGCAATTTAGAGGCCATTTATATTTCATTCAAAAATGTTTTTATCTACAATTGATAGAAAATACAAACATTTTATCTCTGTTTATATGCGTAGAAAGTGATTATTTTCTTAGTTATATTCGTTGCGCATGCCTGTTTCATAATTCTTCACCTTATCGCATGATTAGAGTGTTTGTTTGCATTTAACAAAACTAATTTGCTGTTTGTTTAATTAAAGTAACTGTTTTATTTCTGTATTTATTATAAAAATCCAACAATCGTAGATAAAGTGAGGTACACAACTCGTGCAGAAACTGTATTTTGCTTTGCTCATGGGGTTTTACTACCCTTGCTATCGCTTGGGTGCAAACTCCACACTCGCATGCAAAATGCTAACTTTCCACACTAGACGGTGTAATATACTATTATTTTATTATTAGGCACGAAAAGTAACAATTATTTAATTCAAACAAAAATGTTTAAATAAAAATTTTTGTTTTGATGTAAAATCAATGAACACCACTGTTATCAAAATGTGGTTAGCTTATCTTCTTTATTAAATTGTTAATAACTTTTTGGTTCTACTCATTATTTTAAGAAGATACCAAGCCTACAGCATGCGCTAGATGTTATCTCTCACCACTGCATGGAAATAAATTAATTGTGTTCAGCCAGTTTATAAAGGTCAGAATTGAGTCTACAGACATAAAAAAAAAATATTCAAAAATTTTGCAATTCCGAGCATTATACAGACAAAACTTTAATTTTATAATAGTGATTTGGGTGTATTTAATTTTATATGTAAACATATTTGTGAAAAACTGGATAAGAGCCATGACTCCACTTAGGACTTTGGATATGTTCATTTTGAAGCAGCAATAAACAAACTATGGTTATTATCAAAACTTTCTGATTTAGATTCTCAGTTTTTCCTGGTTTGACAAGACCAAGTATACAGTGAAACCTGTAGCTATGACTGATTTGAGTTATCATAAAACAGAAAATGTGTGTGGAAAATTTGTTTAGACATATAACAGTGCTAAGGAGATGGATCAACATTTCTTTCTGACCCTATAGAGTCAAAAACACCTCTATAAGCTGAGGCGTCTAGGGTTATTTTTTTTATAAAAATAAAAGAACAAATTTTAGGTTTCTATGTTTTGCTTAAACTTGAAACAGGTTTCACTGTGCAACAAAGGTTTGTCATTTCTGACAATTTTATTTCCGATGTAAATTGTATCTAACTTAATTATCTACTAAATTGAACGCAAGTACTGATAATTCGTACTCTGTTTTAATGTTACTTATTTTGATTACTACTACTTTTTAATAATTATTTTGTCTATTTATTTATTTATGTATAATTAAGTTTTTAAAATCTCGACAAATAAACACTTAGTTTTTTAATTATTAGTTTTATAAAAAATTTACAATTTATAAATAATTTTTAAAAATGGGTAGCTGTTAATATATATATGTATAGCATTTTAAGTTGACTTGTCTTAAAAATAAACTTTTTAATACAAAAGAAAACCTAATATTTCTACTGATCCATAAATCAAGAAAGTGAAAAAAAAAAATTATTTGTATTGATAAAAACCTTAATTTCTGATTGGCTACAAAATATGATATTATTTAAATTAAGAAGTTGGAATTATGATGTTGAAGTTAGATTGGAAATAAAAAGATAAAAAAAATATATATATGTGTGTGAGACTCTCAGGCATTAGAAGTGAAACTTAAGTTCTAGAAACAGTTTATCTTATGCATTGCTCTCTTTGCATTTGTTGACCATTTTATTATTTCAGCATTGAGAAATGGTTACGAGGAAATTAATTGAAAAATAAAATATTTCCATAATATTTTAGCGAATAATGATAATGAAGATAAGGAAAAACATGAAAACAACATTTAGTATAATACAGGGTGGACATGTATGAATTTGAAGAGGGGATTGCTCCCTACCTATGGCTCCTAGACGGTTGAGAGTAGGGTCGTTTGAAAGAGGGGGACAGGAAGTTTATGTTCCACGTGGGTTCAGTCGCTATAATGGAGTGGTCCGTTCAAACTTTTTGCAAGACAGATTTCCCGGGCGTCTCATTAAGAGGCGATTTAAACTGGCCAGCAAGATCGCTTGATTTGGCTCCTTGTGATTTTTTTTCTTTTTGGATACCTTAAATCCTTGGTGTACAGCGATCGTCCCAGAACCCTGGAAGCCCTCAAGAACAACATTCGAGCCACAATTGCCGAAATTCCTGTGGAAATGCTCAAAAGAGTGCACAAAAACTTGGAAAAAAGGCTTAATCAGTGTTTGGAGTGTGAGGGGAACCACTTATCCGATCAATCAATCAATCAATTAACCTTTTATTGCTTATAGGTAGTATTTACAATAATAAATAAAATAATTCTAAATACAATGGTATCACATGCAAATCAGCATTATGCTGAGGTACCTTAACAAGGTATTTTACAAGGGGGGTTGCATTAACATAAAACATATCAGTTCAGTAACAATATTTAGAATAACAATTATATTTATTTTTTATTTACCACTTATCTGATACTTTGTTTAAATCTATGTAAATTTAAATTTCCCATGTTATCAAATCAGGAAAAAAAATTTTAAAAAATTATTTTGTAACATTCTGTGTTTTATTACATTTTCAAATTCATACGTCTGCCGCGCTCCACTCTGTATTACGCTTATATACCAATTCTGTGTATTGAAAAATGATCTACCTCCGTGATGCAGTGGTTAACACTTATGCCTGCTGAATAAGAGGTTGGTGGATCAAGATTCGTCCAAGCAAATCATTTTTTACAGGTAAATCAACTGCCGACTTAGCAGCTGATTTACCTATAAAAAATCTTTCACCTAGACGAGTCTTGAATGACAAACTTCGTTACATGCAATTTTGTTTGATCCAAGCCTTACCAAGTTTCTGATGATGCTTATTAAAACTATCAACATTCAGATGAGTAATCTTAAGAAATATATATCTCACTGTAAAGTTCAAATGCAATGTAACTAATCTTAGACTTTTATTTTGAATCGTAATTTCACTAAATAATGTTCAAACGGATCTCTTAGTACTCTTTAGGGCAGGTTACATGTTAAACTAAGTATTATCAGGTATTTCTTTAGTTATATTTATTATTTTAGCACTTGACAAATACACTAATAAACAATTTTTATTATTATTATTTTATTTATTTTTTTTTTTTCAATAAATTATTTATATTAGGTGCCATTATTAGAATGAAAATTGAGTTACACAGAGCTCGAAAATTCCAAATTTAAATTTGATTGCTTTCCTTTACTTTTCCTGTAATTATAATGTTGTTCCAAGTATGTTTAGTAAATTATAGAAAATTAATAAATAATTTTAGTATCATTTCAGTTTTTCTAATTAGTCCAGGAAAACAATGCATCTCTATCTTTTGATGTGTGCCAAATCCGTGTCTTGGTAAAATAATATTAAGGGCTAAGTACTATTAAAATTAAAATCAGATAAGATAACCTGTGATGGCATAAACGTTAACTGTATTTTGGGCTTTTACTGAAATCAAGATAATTTGATTTTATTTTGACTAAATTTATTTTTAGTGTTACAACTATTTTTATAGAACAGCAATTTAATACCGTGTTTGCACCCTGCAATAGGCTACACAATTTGTGAGAGACACCAAGGGATGTGCCACGCAAGCGTGACACATAGGAACTGTTCCAACATCAGACATTGCGTCATTAAGATGTTGGCTCGGCATTACGCCATGTCCTGCATCGTTTCGTCGCGTCCGACTCATCAGGGGCCCGACGATGCCCACCCAACTCTGGAACTATACCAGATCGATAAGATTAGATAAAGGGCTTATCAGAGACGAGCGTGCTCTCATACCACTATACTTGCTTGGCTAGCAAAACAGAACAGCAATTTAATACCGTGTTTGCACGCTGCAATATAATGGGTGGGCATCGTCAGGCCCCTGATGAGTCGGACGCAAAGAAATGATGCAGGACATGGCATAATGCCGAGCCAACATCTTAATGACGTAATGTCTGATGTTGGAACAGCTCCTGTGGGTCACGCTTGCGTGGCACATCTCTTGGTGTCTCTCACAAATTGTGTAACTATTTTTATATTAATAAAATATTATGTAACTATCTCCGTTCCAATCTTTTTAGAAAAACGATATGAATAGTTCTAATAATAGTTATATTTTTATATTTGATTTTTAATAAATTCCTCAAATTATCTTATATTCCACCTCTGTGTTATTAAAAAAACTTACATCATCGCCACAGATGGATGCTTCTTTTCAAAAAATTAAATTTTAATAAAATTTTAAATAAACCTAAAGAGAATGTGTTTAAGTAAGTGAATTTAACATTAAACTGATTTTGTATCAAATGTTGATTACAGGGACTGTGAGAACCTCAAAAACTTACAATCTTGGCACCTATTAAACAATATAATATAGGTCTCATTCAATCATAATACAATGTAATATAGGTCTCATTCAATCATAATACAATGTAATATAGGTCTCATTCAATCATAATACAATGTAATATAGGTCTCATTTAATCATAGTACAATTGCAACTTATAAAAGTGGCTAAACAATATTACTGGCTTAACAATAAATAATTTGTACTACTCGTATTATAATTATTTTTACTAATTTGTATTAAGATTTATAAATGTTTATGCATATGGAAATTTTGTTTTGTTTTACATTTGTTAATAGATTTTTAATTTTTATCAAATATATTTAATAAAATATATTTTTTATAACTATATTTTGCTGAGTTGATAAACACGTATCTTTGATATATTAATTTGGACTTTTTTAATCAGATCTAATTTTCTCATCAAAGATAAGTTTTATATCAAGTGTGTAATTACTCTTAGTGTGATCAGTACAAAAACAAAATGTTAATAATTTCTATTTTCTTTGTATCTTTAAGTGTATTGACTCAATTAAATACATTATGTTATTAAATATCTGTGCCTAATATTAGAACTTGTTAAATCTGTACATAGTGTCGTATATGTTTAAGTGAATGAATCATTCATTTTTATTAAATTTTTTTCTAAACTCAGACGAGGGTTTATCATGTATTTTTTCATCGTCCCTTGTTGTATTCTGTTGTATTTGTGTGCACTATTATCTTGGAATTTTTGTGGGGGTGTTAAATTTGGTTACATGTGATAGAGTAGATTTGTTCAGATGAAATTGCTAACGCTGAAGGATTACCCCCCCTCCCCCCCCCCCCTTCCTTATAGTCCACAGGCCACCATAAGAACTGAGTCGCTGATTGATAAAGTTTTCTTACCTTATGGAATCGCTTATTTATGCCGTGTCCACTGATGAATTGGGTATATGGCAACTGGGTGCTGGGCCATTTCTTTTTTGTTGACATGCCAAACTTGCCCTTCTGCGGGAACATTGAAAAGAGATAGATAAAGTTTTGATTTTTATCACAGGATCGTTTAATTAAATTATTTCAAAAACAGTGGTACACGTGGCCACCGATAAGAGTGGGCCGTTTGGGGTGGCCACCGCCCCAAATATATCGCTCTGCGGGGACGTTGAAAAGAAAACGGCCCACTCGTATCGGTGGCCACGTGTACCACTGTTTTTGAAATAATTTAATTAAACGATCCTGTGAAAATCAAAACTTTATCTATCTCTTTTCAATGTTCCCGCAGAAGGGCAAGTTTGGCATGTCAACAAAAAAGAAATGGCCCAGCACCCAGTTGCCATATACCCAATTCATCGGTGGACAAGGCATAAATAAGCGATTCCATAAGGTAAGAAAACTTTATCTCACTTCTTATGGAGGCCTGTGGACTATTAGACTGGAGTCAGACAGGAACACAGATTAAGCTTCTTCATTATAACAATGCTGTGATAAAGAGGGCACTTCAAAATACGTTTTTAGAGATTAGATTAAAGAGGTTACTAGTCTATATTCGCAGAAGCTGTGGCATTGTTTGCCAACTTGAAAAGCTGTAAAAATAATTTGAATGTTAGCTGGTTGCCCTCGAAAAACAAGGTTCCATAAGGTTAGGCGCACACTGGGGGCAAAACAGCCTGCAGACTGTTTTACCCCTAGTGTGCGCATAGCCTAATAAATGTGAATAAAGAGCCTGGTCATATAATGTGAATAAGTCAAGATATTGGCAATAGGAAGTGCAAGGATGGAGCTAGCACCCACATGTAAAGATCTGGGAGCAATAATCAGCGTTAAGGACGACTACAGGATGTTTAGACCTACAGATAGGAAAGAGCAAATGTAGCTAGATGGGTCTCGCCCTGAGAAAAACACAGGTTGATAGAGGAGATAGACTGCCAATTGGTGTGGCACATAGCTTCCTCACATCATATCATGTACTTTATTGATTTTATGCTTTTACAAGCCATTGTTGTCTAATTTGTTTAATTGTTTCCTCCATTTTTTTAATCTGTCAAAATTGTTTTGATTTTTTGTATGAATTAAAGTATGATTTTAGTAAAAGTTAGAGAGCACAGATGGTTCAAATCAATCTGGGGCTATTTGTGGTTTACTTTCGACAAACCATCCTAATTTCATACAAATCAGATAAGTACTTTTGAAGCTATAGGTGTAAATAAATGTATGTTTGTGCGCATGTGGAAGAGAAACAAATTGACGTAGAAGGTTGAAACTTATATGGGACCAGCAAGGGCTAATTATGACCTTCCCTTCCAAATTGCATTGAAATTGGATGTGTAGTTTTTAAGATGTGTTGGTTCAAAAAAATTGACCGACAGACAGACATTGAACCAAAATTGTTTCCTGATGTCTGTAACGGATTTATGTCTTGGCATTTTTGAAACCGGAGACCTAATTTTTTTTTTTTCGTTCTTCAGAACTATCACATAGCTTACGTTCCCTTTGATATGCTCGGAAGCAAAAGCCCTACAGTGGAATCCCCAAGGAGTAAGGAAGAGAGGCTGACCAAAGGGAACTTGGCAATGGACTGTGGAGAGGGAGGCTCATCAAGTCTTTATTTTATTTTTTTTTTATTTATCAAAAAAGTGCTCAACAGACAATATATCGAGCTAATTGCACAGTCAACATTTCGTATATAAGAACAATATGTGTCAAACAAAACAATAATAATAAACTAAAATAATAAATAAAACAAAACAATCCTTACAAAAATAAACTATTATCGGTTATCTTTTTAACAATAGTTTTAAAACTGTTGAAATTTGTAATGAAGGGGTCTAGGTCTTCTAAATATTTATTATATAATGACATGGCTTGTTCCATGGTCCTCGCATTACCATAGAAACCCGCATTGGAACATATTTTTTTTCCTAGTAATTATCATAGGTACCTTATAACTGCATTGAAACAATAGATCAGGAACATAGTAGATATTACTAGTTATTTTGTACAGAAAGTACAAAAAGGCATGCACCCTTCTATCCATTAATGAGTCCATTTTCAATAAGTTTAATCTTTCTATATAAGATAATGGGGATGATCCAAGTCAGGAATATTTGGGATAAACTCTGGAATCTGACCCTAGATCGGGCCGGATGGAAGATTTAGCTGGATCCTCTTTGCTTCTAGAGGAGCTAAAGTAACTAAGTCAACAATAGATTTGAAATGTTAGCAGATTATTCTACTCGATAAAAAAATAAACAACTAAGCAAACAAGGGATCTACACAAGTTATCAACTGGTTATTTGTGAGTTAGTATTGCTTCTGAGGCAGCACCATAAGATTTATAGCTAAAAGTTATATCCTAGTTGGGTTGTGTAGTTGAGAGCCGGTGTGGCTTGCTAGGTTCCAACATGTGGTTTGTCCTACCCGTCTAGTACTTGTACCTAGTCTAGTACTAGTACAAGCACCTTACTACTACTGGGTAGTGGAGTTGCAGCAAATATCACAATTTTATAAATAAAGTTGTGAAAATGTACTTTGAGTAGACTTAAAGGCTCCGTTGCCAATTTAACAAATCGGATGTGTTTGTTAACCTAGATAATCGGCCTACCAGTTTCAAGATGCCAGTCATTAAGAAATATTTCAAAAGCACATTTGACATTCCCAGCCCCACCTCCCTTCTTTTCAATACTTATCTCTATATCTAGAGGTGAATTAATATAATCAGCTTATATTGATAACAATAATGATGATAAAGTAGTGAATTACCCTTTTATAACTATACTAGCTGGGTACCCGTGCTTCGCTACGGAGTGTTATAATAATTAGATAAGTTTATAAACAACCATAATGAAACATTATAAATTATTTTACTATGCAAGAATATCTAGATTCTACCTCTCCCACCTATTTCTATACCCCCTCCTCTTTGATAAGCAAATTTTTAAATATCCTAAATTCCCCCCCCCCCCCCTTAAGTAAAATATGACAAAACAATATATAAAAACTATTACTCTACTCTTAAAGAGATTTTGCATCATCAATGATATTCATTACATTGACCCAGTATTCATTACTTGTACCATACCCCTGTGTACCAAATTTAAATTTCCAAAATTCATGTAAGCTGTCATTTTCCCCTTGCTTAGAAGTTCAAGTGGGCAAATTTTTATCGACATCGAACTAAAACTGTAGATTTGTATAAAGAATATACACCCACATACGTTGATTTTTATGTATATATAGCTATAAATTTCCATTTTACCCCCTCCTAAATAAAATTGTACATAACAACGATTACTTTTCTCTTAAAGTGCTTTTCAACGATATGCATGATATGAAGGGAATCCATTACTTCGACATTTTTACACCGTACCCCTTTGTACAAAAATTTAAATTTCGAAAATTCATGTAGACAGTGACCTACTCCTTGCTTTGAAGGGAAAGTGAGTAAATATTCATCAAATTGGGATAAAACTGTAGATTTGTATAAAAGACATGTACCCTCATACAGACACTCTTCTTTTTTTATAAGACAGCTATATTTTTCCATTTTACCCCCCTCCTAAAAGAAAATACATATGACAGAACTGTACATAACAACAATTAATGTAATCTTAAAGAGCTTTTCAATGATATGCATCACGAAGGGTATTCATTACTTTGACCCCGTATTCATTACTTGTACCCCGTACCCCTGTGTACCAAAATTTGAATTTCGAAAATTCATGTAGACCTTGATTTTCCCCTTGCTTTGAAGATCAAGTGTGCAAATTTTCATCGAGATCGGACTAAAACTGTAGAGTTGTATAACTGGACTATTGTAGACTGGACTATAATATACCCTACTATGTGTATTTTTCAAAACATTTGGCGTGCGTATTTTTATTTTTTTTTATTTTTTTTTTTTTTGTTAATTCACATAACTAAAATATTTTTAAAATGTACCAATTTATTTTTCTGGCTACTAAAATAAAACAATAATCTATTATATAATGTACAACTTTTAATATAAAATATTATTAGTATGTATATAATTTTGTTTAAATAAAATACCCCGGTCTTCATGTCCCGTTCATAAAAAAACAAATTTATTTGTATATAATAACATTTTAGATGCTCTTAGAATAGGCTAAAAAGACGTTTTTAAGTAACGTACACTATAAAAAATTTTCCGGGGGAGGGCCCCCGTACCCCCCTACAAGAGAACCCAGCCACCCTTCAAAATTAGTTGGATCCGCCCTTGATATGAAGTAATTTAAGATCAGAGAAAACCAGACTGGTTAATTGTCTGTGATTATACTAAGCCCACATTGCATCCACTCTCCCCCCCCCCATTTTTTTAATCTGTGCCCCTCCCAAAAATAAATCCTGGGTGCGCCACTGTATTGGTCTATGGTTGTGCAGCAATTTGAAGTAAATTATTTGGAAACCGCAGGATGATTAAGATTGACCTAAACACCAGTTTAAGGGACATCCCCTGTAATGCGTGCATTGCATACCAATATGTTATACTTCTAAAGCTGCTTTGCTTCTTTTACAGGTAATGTTGTTGTTAGTGGATTTTTCATATATATTTGCTGAAGTACGTTTAAAAATAAGTTCAATCGTTTCGTTAGTGTATTTGTGACTGCGATCTCAGTGAAGGAGAAGTGACAATTGTTATTGAAAGATAATATGTAAAAACCTTGTTAGAGAACAGCAAGCAACCAAGGAAATCCCATCACCAGCGGTTTTTAAATCATCAACTGTGCTTGTGACGTTCAATTCGTTTAAAAGTTTTTGCTTTCAATTTTAAAGAGAAATATTTTTATGTCAGAAATTGCTCTCAGAAGAATTTTAACTACGATTCTACAGGAAGGCAGACAATGAAATGTTCGATATCCAGAAGGTAACGAAGCGAAGCTCGAGGTGAAAGAGAGAATTATAACATCTGAGTTAGTTTAAAAATGCTTTGGACCGTCATGACGAAGGAATTCAATATTTAAAATCTTAAAAATATGAGTTTTTTCGGTTTTGGAAAATTTTAGCAATTTTTAAAGTTCCGTAGAACCCCCAAAAATTGGAGTAGAAATATTTTCGACTAGTGCATTTGAAAGGAAATTTTATGCTCTTTTAATTTTAAATAGAGCCATTTTTTCGACAGGAGCAGCCGTTTTTAGGTTATAAGCGGTTAACCGAATAAAGTGCAAAATAATCGTTGTTTTTAGCCCGCCAAAAATTGTCCGCCCTGATTTAGAGGTCGCAAACATGGTTTTGACATCTCCTAATCATGCCTGAGGACACAAAAATTCCTGCACACAACGCACGGTGGACCCCCTTTTTGAACCTCTCGTGACTGGACTAGAAACTCTATTGGACGAGTTATATTTTTAAGATATGTTGGTTCACAAAAATTGGGCGACAGACAGACAGATTTTTGGAACCAAAAATTATCCCTGATGTATGAAACGGATTTGTCTTGGAATTTTTGAAATTGGAGACATAAAAAGTTTTGGTTGTAAGCTCGGAACGTAAGCTTTCCGCTTTCCTACCTTACCTTCGGTAATTTCAAAGTAATATATGAGGTATTCTTTTGCACTTAGTTAAGTAAACATAATAAAATATAAAATTAGTTATTAAGCCAAAAAGTGATCTCTATGGGCCTTAAACTGAATACAATGTCGGTTATTGATTTTTTTACATTAAAAAAAAAGTTATGGAATTTGGGCTTACCAAAGATAACGGAAGCTATGTAATTGTTCTGCAGAACAAAAAAAATTATGTCTGTGATTTCAAAAATTCCAAGACAGAAATCCGTTTCAGACATCAGGGAACACTTTTGGTTCCATGTCTGTCTGTAGTCTGTCGCTCAATGTCAAAAATTACAACGAAAAATTACAACTCGAGTACTGTTACTATTGTGGCAACATTTTTTGTGGCATTTGACGCAAAGAATCCACCAGTTTCGTTACAATATTTTATCGCGGGTAAAATATTTAATATAGGGGATACACTAATTTAAAAAATTAGAAAGGTAATTTGGAAAGAATGTATTATTAGCTTAAAATAATTTTCAATAAATAAAATAAAATTTAAAAACGTAGTTAATAATATTGGAGTCATATATATATATAATATATATATATATATATATATATATATATATATATATATATATATATATATATATATATATATATATATATATATATATATATATATATATATATATATATATATATATATATATATATATATATATATATATATATATATATATATATATAATGTCATCAATGAAGCTAATATAATTGTAAACGGGCAAGAACCCTGTAATGTCGTAATAATACGAAATGAGACGTGACCAATAACCTTAATGCATTTAAACACGTGACCAATAACCCCTGCTGCACTAACAAACAGCCAAGCGCCCTACCGCCGCTTCAATGAGACGTGACCATAAAACCTTAATGTACGGTCAAACGCCACCATGGACCTTATTTTCTAATAATATAATGTGACCAATGACCTTAATGAGTAAGCAAAAATCAGCCAAGGATCCTTAAGTCCTAACAATGAGACGTCACTAATAGTTTTAATGAACAAACAAACAAAAAAAACAAAAAAAAACGACCCTATTGTACTCTGTTATAAACAATATTGATTCTACTAATCAAGCATAACTAATCCATTATCTTAAAATTAAATAGTGAGGAGAATATAGCTAAACTTACATTACAAAGAAACAAATGACAAAACTCAAACTAGCCTCCCAGTATATGCACAACCTGCGTAAACCACCCGAAAATTTTAACTCATTTAAAATATACACGACATACATTTTTAATTGCATTTACTTTTTTTATCATACAGCTATTTATTAGATTACCAACTTATAAGTTGATAAATATATTTAGAGAGGATGAGTGGCTGAGAAAGCCTCCCCTGGAAGCAAGCATAAACTCTCCTGGAAGCAAGCAAAACTCTCCTAGAAGCAAGCACAAACTCTCCTTGAAGCAAGCACAAACTCTCCTGGAAGCAAGTACAAACTCTCCTGGAAGCAAGTACAAACTCTCCTGGAAGCAAGCATAAACTCTCCTGGAAGGAAGTATAACCCCAGCAATGAGGTATAAGCTATGTTGCCATTAAAAATTATTATTGTATTTACCTATACTACTGTTGTAAATTATCTACAAAATCCCTCTAAAAATGCGATAATAAACAGAATTTTTATTTTTTATAATCCAAGTAACATATTAATATGCTCAATTAAATTTAAAATAAACTTAAAAAAATATTTGTATAGATGTATTTTATCTTTTACTTAAAATAAACATCAACTGAAGATAAACGATAGATGGGGAATAGAAAATAAATGTTTGCATTTCAGCATCTTTTCAAAATGTTTAACGCTTCATTATCAATCTACCCGTACTAAAAAATATCGGAAAAAACCTTCGTCACAATTATCTTGTCCAATGATAAAAAAAAAAGGAACCGTACCACGTACAACTTATTAACAACTTCTTGGGGGGTTCGGGAGAAAGACTTCTGTCGGTCATTCCCAATAATTATAAAAGGACGGGAGAAGATCGGGCCGAAGAAACAAGTAATAAAACAGTGCGGGGAAGATAAAATAAAGAGTATAGGGGCTTTTAGAGGATATCCAACATTTCCTGTAATTTATTAGAAGACTCGGGGGGGTCGAGTGCGAGCCGGGAGAAAATAAGAGGTCCCGAAGTCGGCAAAAGGTTAAATTTAAAGATGGAACGGACAAAAAAGACCTTTGGAAAAAAGACATGCGACATAACTAGCTCTCGTGGCGTTCTAAAGAACCACAAAAACTGGACCACACAGGAGGAGAGTCCCGTCATCAATCTACTGCTGTTCTTCACGTCGGTTCGAATCTCTCAGGAGAAAGACAAGTGTTGAGTCAACATGCTGCTCGAGTCTCATTTCCATAAGTACACGCGAGTTTCGTAAGCCTTGTCAACTTTCCAGCTTCTCATAATCGTACAAACATACACCTCTTAGAGTCTTCAAAGCCTTTTCAAATCGGAATAAAAAGAAACCAACTACGAGGGACTTGGTTTTAAAGACCCGCTTCACTATTCTAATCCTTACAAGTCTCTCCAAGAGCAAACAAATCAGCTGTTTCTCTTCCAGCTTACTCGACAGCTCGCCCTCTTCTAAACCTTTTAATAAATACCCTTCCTCAAAAAACAACACCGTCCCACAGGGAAAAAACAACAAAACACTTCGACAAATACAATAAACTTATCGCTATTAACACGTCGCTTCACAGTAATATATCATTAAAACCACTGTAAAACCAACCTCTTATTTAAATATGTATGAGAAAAAAAAGAAATGTTTGTACACCAAATCATTTTCTGAAGTACTAACCCGTCACCGTTAGAATAATGATCGTGGTTGAAAACTAAATTTGCTAACAAACACGACAGTTTTAATTTCCTTCATAACTTAATAATTACGTATGATTTGCTTATTACTTAATTTGCAAGGCTTGCGATTACCTAGGCTATTGTTCACGACAGCAATCTAAATAATAACGGTAGCAGCGAATTATATCGATCAAAACCATTTAGTTTCACTCATTTTAAGTAAACAGTAGAAATTACTTTTTAATAATTTAAAATAATGATGTTAGGATAGTTGGTTGCTTAAAAATTAAATTCTGGGTCAACTGCTAACTACAAACATCGATTGTAACACTCTAATTAAGCTGTAAATAACAATTTCCTTGAGATTGCAACACACTGTTATAGCCGTCTGTCAATTAATTAATACCATTTATTTATTTACAACATTTAAGATGATTAAGATAATCCATTGCCTTAGCTAATGAGCTCTTAATAACTTCGGTAATGCAATAAAAGTATTCCTAAGTTACTGTTTGGTCAGTAGTTTAATCTACGATTGATACGAAATATAAACATTATATCTTTGTTTAGACGCGTAGAAAGTGATTATTTACGTACTTGTATTCATTGCGCATGCACGTCTCATTGTTCTGAAGAATTCCTCTTCTTTACCACCCTAGGGCGGTAAAGAAGGGGAATTCTTCAGCTTTACGCACGATTAGCGAGTTTGTTTACATTTAACACAACTAATTTGCTATTCTTTTAAAGTAACTTTTTATATAGAGTTTTTAGTGAAAAACAATGAGTGAATCAAGTGACTTCGACGAAAATGTGGAGAATAATACTCCTCCAGAAATAATTAATTCGGCAAAAAATACAACTCAAGAATTAATGTCTTCTTTATCAAGAGAGAGATACGAACTTACATACAGCAAGTTTATTTTTATCTATATTTATTATTTAAATCTAACAATCGTGGATAAAGTACGGTACGCAACTCGTGCGAAAACGGCATTTTACATTGCTCGTGTAGTTTTACTACCCTCGCTGTCGCTCGAGTGCAAACTCCACACTCGCATGCAAAATGCTACTTTCCGCACTCGACTCGTAATGTACTATTAAATTTAATGAATAGGTCACAAGGATTGAAAAATCACATTTGCCCTAATGAACGAAACTAATGAAGACTTTTGTAATTAAACGGGATTTTTTCTTGGGATCTAAAAATATACTATCTTACCTTAATATTTTTCTTTCTTTGTTGTTCAACCGCGACTATCAAGTTTAGTTATAACAAGTAGCTCTTTTCTCAAGTTAAATAATTCAGTTGAATTATTACTAATCCAGACAGGAAAGGTTTATTTTTTATTTAATTAAACAGCAGGATAACTAAAACGTCAGAGACGGCATATTATATTGGTATATTGAACAAGAATCTCGCTTTGAAAATGCACTATATAATTTGTTCTGTTAAGAAAGGGAAAAATCGATCGTCATTTGTTTCTAACTAAGGTAAAATGACTGTAAACATTACTCGGGACAAAGGTCAAAAAGGAAATGGTAGTGGAATTAAATCGGCTCGGGCTTATAACGTCGGTGAGTCTTTAAGGGACGCAACTTGAAGCGAGCCGACAAGACGTTTTAAAACTCCTCATCGGCGAACCGAAAATTTTAGGGCGCGTCGTTACTCCGGAGGCCTTTTTACGATACCTTTCGGACCAATTAGCGCCAATTACCGAGCAGTAAGTTCGGGCCGAGGTCGGAGAGCTACCACAGGTAGAAGGTGGCCTAATAGAGTCATCTAGGCCACCGCTCCCTCTCTCGGCAGCAGAAGCAGAAGAAAAAACAACGTCCCGGACCCTGTCCAAAAAAAACGGTCCACGGGAGGACCAACAAAGATCACATCTTGTGTACACAGAGCCCTCATCTGTTGAATTTACATAATCCCAAGCGGACAGGGCTACCAGCGCACAAGAGATGCCTTATCTCCACACACAGTCACAACACACTACCGCACGACGCACACAGTCACAACACGCTAGAATATTAAACCGCTTTATCCTCTCACAGCCTTTCTATTTAACCTCTTGTTTTAGTGCATCCTTTACTCATTGTACCTTCCAAATCACTTTATCTCCGCATTGTTCATTCTCCTTTCCATAAATAAGCTTTAAAAAGCACTGCTTACACGTTTTATCACTTAATTAGGCTTGTATTCGAGGAGCCGATCTGAACCAAACTATGTAATGAGTCGCATTATCTATTGAACCAGATTCATTTAACATATCTAAACTCTTTTTTGTCGAAACTAGTTTATTTTAATATTTATTTACTGTATAGTAAGGAGACGGCTGATTCCGGAACAAGCTCATTGCTTATTGTATTATCTAGGCCAAACAATGTTATTAGTATAGAACATTTTTTTTGAGCGCCCCGCAGTCTCTCAAACCAACCCCTCTCCCCCCTCCTCCTTCCCCGGTTCCTTAGAGGCTGGTTTTATATTACTCTTTAACTCTATACTCTATTACTCTATAAGTTTTATATTAACTACTCGTGAAATCTCTGTATATTTAAAATAGACTGCCAATTGGTGTGGCACATAGCTTCCTCGCATGCTATCACGTACTTTTTGATTTTATTCTTTTACAAGCCATTATTGTCTAATTTATTTAATTGTTTCCCCTGTTTTTTTAATCAGTCAAAATTGTTTTGATTTTTTACTTGAATTAATGTATCAAATAAGCAAAGGTTAAAGAGCGCAGACGGTTCAAAGTAACCTCAGGCTATCTGCGGGCTACTTTCGATAAACTATAACAGTTTCATACAAATCAGATAAGTAGGTACTTTTGAAGCTATAGATGTAAATTAATGTATATTTGTGTGCATGTGGAAGAGAAACAAATGAGCGTAGACAGTTGAAACTATTATGGGGCCAACAATGAGCTAATTATGACCTACCACCCAAATTTCATTAAAATTGGAAGTGTAGTTTGTAAGATACGTTGGTTCGCAAAAATTGAACGACAGACCGACAGACAGACACGGAACCAAAAATGATCCTTGATGTCTGAAACGGATTTCTGTCTAAAAATGTATGGTTCTTCAGAACGATCACATAGCTTCCGTTACCTTTGGTAAGCTCGGAAGCAAAAAGTATTACGTATTACTTATAAGTATAAAAGTTTGGCTCATAAGCGGCAGCTTAATAATATGAATTCTCTTAGTTTTTTTTTTCTTTTCTTACCAACAGAAAGGGGGTCACTTTGCATTTGCTCTATTATTAGGTATAACAGAGATCTTTTGATTGGTGAAAGGCTAAAACTGCTATTAATGAAACTATAAAGTATTTTCGCTCAACAACCTTAAAGCTACTAAAGTTTTGGCTCTGATGAAATTCGTTCTTCAGTTGTGGAAGGGAATCTCAATTATTTCCCAGTGCTTATATAGCCTTGCCTCTGGAACTCTGCTCTTATTGTAACAGTCCAAAAGGAGGATCCTCTTCCTTGAATTTCCAACTACCATGTCATCTCTATCCGTAATGTGTAAAGTATTTTAGCGTGTAATGCAGTCCCACCACACTCCTTATGTCAACCAATCCACCAATGCTGAGTCCTCGTCATCATGGTATCCACCCTAACCGTTCTGCCACAGCTAACCTAGTCGGTCCTATGGTCGCTCAAGGTCAGCAAGTCGACGCTGACTGCTTTGATTTTGTCATAGCTTTTGACAGATTTTACCATGGCATACTATTATCCAAATTAGAAGCCCTTAACTTTCATCCTTCTCTAATCTCCTGGTTCTGTTCCTATCTCTCAAACCGTACCTGTAAGTTTTTTATTAATCATACATTTTCTCAATTTCCCATATCGCATCCTCTGGCGTATATCAAGGTTCTATCCTTGGTCCCCTTTTATTTAATATCTTCATTAATAATCTCAGTCACAACATCTCCGATGTTCGCCACTTTGCAGGCGACCTCCAAGTCCATAGGACCACCACCTCTCCTTGCCTTGTTCTATTCTCCAAGCTGACATAAACCATATATCTAGTTGGGCTGATAATAATAATATGCACATCCACATTATGAAAACATGTTTAATTTCCTTTACCCGTTCAAAATCTGCTATTTGTTTTTCCTACACTCTTAATGGTGTACCCCTGTCTAAAGTACTGTCGATTCGTAGCCTTGGTGTCCTTATTCTTGTCAGTAAACACCTTTTTTGACCATATTATTCATATATCCTCCAAAGCCTCCAAAATCCTGGGCCTCGATTCCAATATCTGTCGTGTTTGGTCCCTTGATTATTTTGTTTCCTTATATAAATCTCTTGTTCGTCCTTGTGTTGAATATGATGCCCGTCTGGAATTAAAAAAGTCCAACGCCGTTTTATTTTTTTCGTTATTCTTATAAAAACGTTTATTATTCTTATTTCTGCGTGTGCCGACGTTCACCCCCTCGAACCCCTCAATCGAAGGCAATTTGCCTTAAATTTAAAATATACACAATAAAAAGATAGCAAATCAATAATCAATCAATGTCATTGACCGTATTAAGATGATCAGTTTTTTAAAAATGAATCAGCCCACAGTCCCTCATCCCAAATCCAGTTATAGTTTTAGCAGAACTCAGGCTCTTAGAACCACATTTATCCCTTCAATCGCGCATGTTAAGGAATTATTTATAGGGTCGCAGCATCAAAAAGGTTGAGAAAAGCAGATGTAGATATAAACATTATAAAGGTACACAAGGAGTAAATAATGCACCCAAACGAGAGGTTTAGTATAAGTTGGAAAAAGTGAGACCTCAATAAATACTTGTAAAATATTATTGTAGAATGTAAAAGATTGTATGTTGATTTTGATTATTATTATGGCGCAACTTGATGACTACTGGAACCGAGCCCCTCGGCCTCCCAAACATAAGTTCCTCCACTCTTCTTTTTATGGTAACTAAACTAGTAAGTAAAATGCAAAACATATGGGAAAAACACAAACGAGTCATTTATTTAGTAACATCGACAAGTTATTTTTTCTGTTTACCACTTAATAACTATTGAGATCCACACATCTAGAACCTAGAACTGTTATCTTAACAACGTTGGATTTCTCAGAATCGATACACGATACTGTACAAACAAGTATATAAACTATTTTCCATAATAAATGAACAATACTGAGAACTAGTCGATTTGACGAGTATTCTAATCGATACTGAACTATCAAACATTTAAGAAATATGCAATTAACGAGTCTATAGCGACCTACTTAATTAGCATGGTAAAATATCTTATTTCATGGAACTTTATTCCTTCGATAATTGGATTTATAATCTCAGGAATTTTTCGCCGTTCCTTCTGAGGATTCTTTAAGAATTTTATCGTATGAAAACCTTGAGAATTATAACTTGTCTGTCTGAAGCAACTCAGTTAAATAGGATTTCTGCAACAATAAGTCGATCTACATTATGTAATATATAATATCCAAATAAATCAAGAGTACTAATTGTACAAACAATACTTTAAAATATTGGTAGCTGAATTTAGGGATTCATATTAGGCTTGAGAACCTGTATTTTATATATATATATATATATGTATATATATATATATATATATATATATATATATATATATATATATATATATATATATATATATATATATATATATATATATATATATATATATATATATATATATATATATATAAAATGTTAACCTGCATTAGTACAACTTAATACGTCTTATCAGTGGTAATAATCTTCTAAATAAATTCCCAATAGTTTAACTATCGGCTTATTGTCAATCAATAACAATCGGTTACTTGGTAATTATCCATTACTTAGAGATCAGCATAGTGTTAGGTCCATGAAGGACACAACTCCGAATCTTTCAGAGTTGACGCAAACTAAATAAACAAACCTTACGCATTTTCACAATAAATAATCCCGAGGCATGTATGACAGAATTTCCTTTATTATTATTATTTTTATTTATTTTTTTCGGATTTAAGTTGCTTATGGCACGTTACACCGTCTGGAGCCCAGGAGTGAATCCGAAAAAACCAACCGTCACGAAATCCACCAATGACGATAACTTGAGTACAAGTTGACCGATTTAGTTGAAATTTGTATACATGTTCATTTTACCAATACCCAGGACGAGTTCGTTAGACAACGTTATCCGCCCAAGCGTTCGCGCCCAACGCTCGAGTAATCATAAGCTTCAAATATAAAATTGGGATTTTAGGACGGGAAAAGATTCTGTCATCATCTATTCGATGAGACGAACATTTTTTTCAATTAACATTTTTTAGTAAAACCAACAGCGACACCGCTATGAATTAATAAAGATAGCTAAAACTATTAAAGCGGACCTAAACGTTTAGAATAGAGAAAACAACCTTTTTACCGATATCTTACGTTCTAACGTAACGATTTTAATAAAACTTTATATACTCCATCTAATGCACTTTTTTTTTTTTATTAAAAACCATCAAGGACACCGATAGACACCGAAGTGTTTAAGATCGTTAAAATTATTAAAGCGGACTTAACGTTTAAAATAGAGAAAAAAAGTTTTACCGATATCTTACGTTCTAAAACGTAACGATTTCAATGAACCTTCATACTCATCGTCTAAAGTATAATTGAAACAGGCATGTAAA
Source organism: Gerris lacustris (assembly GCA_951217055.1). NCBI lineage: Eukaryota > Metazoa > Arthropoda > Insecta > Hemiptera > Gerridae > Gerris > Gerris lacustris. Next base: position 1,010,498 of record OX578281.1, on the reverse strand, counting down.
ATTTCAACCTGATTCAAGCAGAAGTTTTTGAGTAGTTAAGTGATATATTTTACAATATTTTAAGTTAAGTGCCGGGTAGGTAGGGAACTGGACTGTACTAAACCACAATCTTTCACTATAAACTCATCATGATTATTGTTTTTCTCAATATTCAATAAATATTTATTGGATGACGCTCGCTTCAATGATAAAAAAATGCTATTCTTTTAATTTTGCCTAAACTACGCTAATTTCACTTTATCTAACTCCGCCATGTATAAGTAGTTAGCATAGTGTGATTTAATAATTTATATTTAATGAAAGCCGTAAGGAACTTCGTTCCTAACGGGTGCCCCACGACACCACATGTATTTTTTTTTATTCTCCAAGGAAACTCAGAAAGACATTTGGCTTTTGGTACAGGTTGATTCCTTAAATTAAAAATAGTTGAGATTTTTTCAGCAGCAATGACCTTTCCATTCCTAGTGGGAGAGTGCAGAAACATTATATTTCTGTGAGTTTGTTTTCTAATAATGATGGGGACTCATCGACTCGACACTCCAGTCTAGATAGGAGAGATAGTCAAATAACTAGATTAATTAAACTCACATAATATAATTCTATTCGATATACGGTTTGTTTTTATATTATTTTTTATTTCACAAGAGGCTAGACGAGTTGTGACTCAACCGGACTAGTTGAGAAACACTCGTCAAACCGACAAACACCTTTATCAAATTAGAAACAAACAATATATAAATCTTATTAATTAATGGGACTTTCCACTGTTTTTTTTCTTCTTCGGAAGGTCAAAAAAAAAAGATTACAAGAAGCTTGAAAAGTTAAACTTTCATCCTCGGTCTGGTATAATTCGGTGGTGTAAGCGATCGGTTTTGGAACAGCTGTCACCGGTGGCTCCTACCGAGGGTTCCAGAACGCTCCGCCGAACAAATCCACTAAACTTGCCCGTATAAAGGTCATAAAGCGGAAGGGAACCGTAAGGTTCACACATGAGATGAGGTTAACTTGACTCCTGTTACATAATAAATACGCTGGAGTCGGCTCTCTTTGTAACACTAAACCGACACTGGATTGCTGCCACGACCGAACCTCCACTCCGCAACAAAAAATAATAAAAAACTCTTTAATAGAGTCATCGGCTCTATCCGCCATGAACCCAAGACGGACCGGACGGAATAATTAATTAAGTTTATAAGGTTACAAAGATACAAGGGATCGGGAGAGGCTTGTCATGGACCTATAAACTTTATGATAATAAGCGAATGCTCATGACTGCACCTTAACCTCACCGTCCTGCACAAAGGGTATCTTCTTCGTCCGATCGTCCATCTACCGATGCTTAAAACACGTCGTATTTCGTAACCACTAACAATACATCGCTTCTAATTCCTCCTTACAACATTCAATTAATCAGGTAGAGAACTTCTACGAACCACCGAGTTTCAATGTAATCAAACAGTTACGAAACAAAGACAAAACTTTTAAAGGCCCGGCCACACAGAAGCTACGCGACGCGAGCTAGCTATGTCTGAAAATGTTCGTTCTGTTATAATGAATGGAGGTGGCCACACTGAAAATCGTAGTATCACATACAGAGAACGCTTCATCGGCCAACTACACTACGTCAGTGACGCATCTATTTTTTGGCAATTCCATTTGAACGAATTTTTTGGTGACGTCCAACAGCGTCAGACTTGCGCATACTACTACCCCCTGCAACTCTACCAAAAACAACGAACATAAAGTTTACTTACCTCAAACATGCAGTAAGGGCGTTCTTCAGGTGATATAGTCGCTCTGTAGTTCAATTTGTTTTTTTCTATATCACTTTGATGAAAATGGAGAAGACATTTAAAGTCACTTGATGTCATTCTAAATTATTCTTTGAACTTCTCTTCATCTTGTTTACGATCCTCCATCAAGTGTGATGTTAGAATTGTGGCGAATTCAGAAAAACCTTTTGCATTTCGAATGGTGTAACAATTAAATTAGTTCTTTTTGTATTTTTACAAGGCGTAAATTTTTATTTAAATTTTAATGTAAAAAGATAAGGTATGTCTGAGTTAAAGGGGGCTCTGAAGGGCTACGGTCGATTAATTTATGAAGTATATTTTATTTGTTAAGATGGCTTTTACCGTGCCGACCCGCGGTCTATTTCAGTTCCGTCGAATGCCGTTCGGACTCCATAATAGTCCGGTTTATAGACCAGGTATTAGGAGCTGATGTAGAAGTGTACGTCATCGTTTTCTTGGATGACATCATTATCTGCACACCCGACTTCAAGACACATGTGGTAGTGTTGAAGACTGTCATGTCCCGTCTCCTGAAAGCAGGTTTGACGTTGAATAAGGATAAGTGCCAGTTTTGTCGTCCATTGTTACCTGGGCTATGTGGTCGACTATAATGGACTCCATGTGGACCCCGACAAAATCAGCGCTGTAGTTGACTACCTCATACCAAGAAGACCAAAGCAGATGAGGAGATTCCTAGGAATGGCGTCCTGGTATCGTCGCTTCGTTCCAGGATTTTCTTCTATCACTGCGCCTCTGACTGCTCTACTAAAGAAAGGAAGTCGATGGGTATGGTCGAATGAGTGTGATAAAGCTTTCCGGGAGTTAAAAGAGCAACTCATATCTGCACCGGTATTAACCTGCCCCGACTTTAAACGGCCGTTTATTTTACAAACGGATGCTAGTTGGGCTCGGAGCTTTACTTTCCCAGGAGTTAGAGGACGGAGAGAGAGTAATTGCCTTTGGTAGTCGCTCTCTTACCAGCCTAGAGAGAAAGTATTGTGCAACCGAGCTAGAAGCGCTTGCAGTTCTGTGGGCCATTGAACAATTTAGGTCGTATTTGGAAGGCCAGAGGTTTAGTGTGGTGACGGACCACATGGCCCTCAAATGGCTTATTGGTCTAAAGGAACCGAAAGGAGACTTGCTCGCTGGGTCCTTCGGTTGCAGCAATACGACTTTGAGGTGGTCCACAGGGCCGGAAAGCTAAACGTGGCCGCTGACGCTTTATCAAGAGCTCCTGTCAGTGCTGTGGAAGTGGTTCAGGAGGAAACCAGCGATTGATGGTACGTTGATCTGTCAAGAAAGGTGACCGAAAATCCGGAGAAGTATCCATTGTGGAGTGTGGAGCAAGGAAGGCTATACTGTAACTGGTCTCGTAGGAAGAATGTTGGAGATACTTCACCATGGAAGGTAGTCGTACCTAAAGACAAAAGGAAAGACGTAATATCCGAGACCAATGATGTACCTATGGCCGGTCTTCTTGGTCAGTTTAATACCAAGAAAAGAATCCAGGAAAGGTATTATTGGCCTGAGATGGCGTCCGATATCTCGCCATAGATTTTCACAGAATTATTTTTTTTTAAGTTAAAACTTTTTATTTTTTTGTCTTTAGAAGACAGATACGTTAAGTACCTTCTAATGTATATTTAGCAGTAATTTTATTATTTCACCTTAAGTTCCTGACGACCAATTTCGTGAGGCTCTTTAACAACCCAACGACGTCCCCCCTCCACCGGACGGTGAAACTCAGGGCCCAACCAACCTGGACCTTCCCTCTCTCCTATCCAGTATCGTTCTTTTTAATAATTTTTTTTATTATTTTGTATATTTATTAATTTAACTGTGGGGCCCAGGTAACACCAAGTTAAGTGTTATTTTATTAAATAATCAGATTTCGAGTGGAAGACCACTCTTAGGAGTTGTCTGTGATGGGGCCCCAAGATATACCACTGCAGTAATAGTAATTATTTCTTAGGTAGGATTATTTTTTTTCTTTTATGTATAGCAGAATATATTAGTAATTACCTCCTGGGTCAGCCCTTTGTGCTTTCTAAGAATAAATATAACTACAGATATTTCTTTACCACCCAAAGTTGTTCCCAAATTTGTATAATCCTTTGGTACCTCCCTTCCCTTCTCTGGCTTCCTCATTCACCAGTTCTCCCTTTTCCTTACCCGTATTCCCTATTCCTTCCTCTCAGAAATTCGTCCTCAGCATTCTCTTTCCTTTCCCTACTCTACCCTTGTTTATTGAATGAGGTGGCGCTCTATTTAACTTTTCTTAAATTTGGTTCGAAGACGAACATTCTGCGTTGTCCAACCCCCCCTCCCCTTCTTAACGTCTGAGCTGGGCATAACCCATCCACTAATAGCCAACCATCAAAAGAAGGCTACAATGGTGTAATTAAAGTTTAAGATTAACGGGTTAGTGTTTGAATTATGAATTAATTGTTACCAGGCGTGGAATTATTCGGAATTTACCATAATTCAGTTTTTACCATAATTCACATTGAAGCAAATCATGTAAAGAATCGAATTAGACCAATTCTATTATTTGATTGGACTTCTCTTTCAAAAATAACGGGGACGTCCCCGTTATTTTATTACTCAATCCATTATGCTAAAAATTTAACATGAAACTTTGAAATTTCACTGAAAATCAGAGGTTTAGTGTACAGAGCTGGGATTGGTATCATTCAACGAAAAATTCTATTCTCTGTGTTTTCTTCAAGGTGTTTTATGGTATGAAATGTAGAATTGGAGAATTTTAAGGATAAATGTTCAAAAATGATGTTTTTGCGAATACCTCGAAAACGAAGCAATTCCGGATCCGCATGTTTAAGGGAACCTCAAGTGGTGTGCTTTTGTTCGGGGAAACCTGTTTTGCATTTGTACAAGAATTGGTTTGAGATCCTGTTTCACTCCTGGTAACATTCAATCTACCATAATTCAAAAACTAGTCCATTGATCTTAAACTTAAATCACACCATTTAATAGCTTTTGAAAAGCAGAAGGTTTTTCTGAATTCGCCACATTTCTAACATCCCTTAATTAAGATAAGAAAGGTCTGGAATATTGTGCTAGAGTTTTAAAATATCAAAGGTTTAATATGTAACTGGACTTGAATTATGCTTATAGTAGCTGGATAATTTGAAAATCAATGACATATTCTGAAAGGTTTTTTATGCTCTTCAAAATTGACTCTTAGCCAAATTTCTCCATCTAATTTAGTTTTTGAGATATTACCTATGCATTTTTTTAAATTTTCGTGAAACACTGAAAAAAAAAAATTAATAATCATCTCGGGGCATATGCTTACTCAACTTTTTTTGTTTCATTTGACCCATTGAATTCACCAATTTCGTTATGACATTTTATCACGGGTCACCCTGTATTATTATTCAACCAGTTACTACACTAACAACCTACTATACTGCCGTGCTAAGCCAAGAAACCGTAGCTGCCGTTTTTTTGAAAAAAAAAGTTTTGAGATAATCGACTTTAAAGTTTTCAAAGTTTAAAGGCTCATAACTCCCTTATTATTCGTCCGATTTTTTATTAGTTTATATCAACGAATTCAGCATTTTACTCTCTTTGGAGCCACATTCAAATAAATACATTTTTGGGGGGATCAAATTTATGAAAATACCTGTAAATAAGGTGTTTTTCTATCTGAATATAGCAGGTGTAACGTAACTGTTGTGTAAGTTGAATGTGTTTCAGAAGCGAAATTACCGTATCTACCGTCAGATAAGGTCTTTACTCTGATTTGTCAATTAAGGCACTTTCGCTTAGTAAATTGTCCTTTAATACAAAAACCTTAACTAAAAATCTCTGTTTTCTCGTATTTAGAATGACGATACAGCTTCGGGACTATAAAGAACGGCAAAAACGACCCTCCAAAACCCTGAATATGTCAAAATCTTATTTTCGACCAAAATTACAGATACGGTTTTTTGGCTTAGCAGGGCAGTATACTTCTACTGAACTATCAACTTTTAACAACTTACAGCTCTCTCGGCTTGTTTCAATCGTTACCACCACTAACAGCCTAGTACCTACTAGTATTATAATTGAGCACAAATTAAACACCGACATTGTGACAGAAGATTCTATGTAAGCTGTCAAGCGTTGCTTTCAGAAACACATTTTGCTCCTCTTTCTTATACTCTTTCAAATCCCTTTAAGAATAATCTGTGTTATTAAGGGGCTGAAGCTAGCTGTATCGAAACTAGCTGTGCAGAAGCTAGCTGTGCCAAACTAGCTATGCAGTTACTACATGTGCCAAAGCAAGCTGAGCTGTACAGAAGCTAGCTGTGCAGTAACTACATGTGCCAAAGCAAACTGAGCTGTACAGAAGCTAGCTGTGCAGTAACTACATGTGCCAAAGCAAGCTGAGCTGTACAGAAGCTAGCTGTGCAGTAACTACATGTGCCAAAGCAAGCTGAGCTGTACAGGAGCTAGCTGTGCTAAACTAGCTGTGCAGTAACTACATGTGCAAAAGCAAGCTGAGCTGTACAGAAGCTAGCTGTGTCAAACTAGCTGTGCAGTAACTACATGTGCAAAAGCAAGCTGGGCAGAAGCTATCTGTGTCAAACTAGCTGTGCAGTAACTACACATGCAAAAGCAAGCTGAGCTGTACAGACGCTAGCTGTAACTACATGTGCAAAAGCAAGCTGTGCCAAACTATCTGTGCAGTAACTAGCTTTGCAGAAGCTAGCTGTACCAAACTATCTGTGCAGAAAATACATGTGCAGAAGCTAGCTGTGTCAAACTAGCTGTGCAGTAACTACATGTGCAAAAGCAAGATGTGCAGAAGCTAGCTGTGCAGTAACTACATGTGCAAAAGCAAGGTGTGCAGAAGTAGCTGTGCAGTAACTACATGTGCAAAAGCAAGCTGTGCAGAAGCTATCTGTGTCAAACTAGTTGTGCAGTAACTACACATGCAAAAGCAAGCTGAGCTGTACAGACGCTAGCTGTGCAGTAACTACATGTGCAAAAGCAAGCTGTGCCAAACTATCTGTGCAGTAACTAGCGTTGCAGAAGCTAGCTGTACCAAACTATCTGTGCAGAAAATACATGTGCAGAAGCTAGCTGTGCAGTAACTACATGTGCAAAAGCAAGATGTGCAGAAGCTAGCTGTGCAGTAACTACATGTGCAAAAGCAAGCTGAGCTGTACAGACGCTAGCTGTAACTACATGTGCAAAAGCAAGCTGTGCCAAACTATCTGTGCAGTAACTAGCTTTGCAGAAGCTAGCTGTACCAAACTATCTGTGCAGAAAATACATGTGCAGAAGCTAGCTGTGTCAAACTAGCTGTGCAGTAACTACATGTGCAAAAGCAAGATGTGCAGAAGCTAGCTGTGCAGTAACTACATGTGCAAAAGCAAGATGTGCAGAAGCTAGCTGTGCAGTAACTACATGTGCAAAAGCAAGGTGTGCAGAAGTAGCTGTGCAGTAACTACATGTGCAAAAGCAAGCTGTGCAGAAGCTATCTGTGTCAAACTAGTTGTGCAGTAACTACACATGCAAAAGCAAGCTGAGCTGTACAGACGCTAGCTGTGCAGTAACTACATGTGCAAAAGCAAGCTGTGCCAAACTATCTGTGCAGTAACTAGCGTTGCAGAAGCTAGCTGTACCAAACTATCTGTGCAGAAAATACATGTGCAGAAGCTAGCTGTGCAGTAACTACATGTGCAAAAGCAAGATGTGCAGAAGCTAGCTGTGCAGTAACTACATGTGCAAAAGCAAGCTGTGCAGAAGCTAGCTGTGCAGTAACTACATGAGCAAAAGCAAGCTGTGCAGAAGCTAGCTGTGCAGTAAATACATATGCAAAAGCAAGATGTGCAGAAGCTAGCTGTGCAATAACTACATGTGCAAATGCAAGCTGTGCAGAAGCTAGCAGTGTCAAACTAGCTGTGCAGTAACTTAATGTGTAATGTAACGTTCCACAATTTAACGGACGTCCGAGCTACCTCACCCGGGATAAAAGTAGCTCCCTCAAGCTCAGTGGAGTTGGGGGTGGGTTTTATAAAACAAAAAAAAAAATAAATAAGGAAAAGGGGCGCCACGTTATTTTTAAATTATAAATAAAGCTGACTGGGTATTTGGGTTGGAGAACATCCCTGGCATAAACCGATATTTTGTTTAATTAATTTTTCCAATTTGGGCATAAGCAAAATAACGAAACTTGTGTTCCCAAAAAAAAAAAGCCAGAGATAGTTTCCAAATGGTTAAACAAAAAAACAAAGTAAGGCAAAATAGATTTTAAAAAACATAGATATAATTTTTGGCCTTGCCAAGTAATTGTGCCGTAAAAAGAAATAATAATACACAAATAATTTTTAATTCTGCTTTTTTTTTGTGCTCTCAAATAAAAGAAAACAGTCTAATACACATGTATAAAAAAAATAAAGAAGTTGGGGCTAGCTAATAAATATAAATCTGTAATTCCCTACAGGCGGTCAGAATATGAAAAACATAAAAACTCTGACTCACGAAAAAAAAGCTATATCCCAAAACGACGCGGCGTGGATGCAGCGAAGAGTTCCTCCAGACAGAGGGAAGTCAAGGTAGGAGAACGTCCACAAACAAAAGGCAGCCAAATCCAAACTAGCACTTGGTACTTGGTACACTTCTATTAGAGCGAAGTTTTACTAACAAAGCACAGATCACCAGATCTTTACGTTCGATTGTTCTTATAAAAGCTTAACGTAACGAGCAAGGGTTTACAAGATGGCGTCAACCCAACACACAACAGCCCTCGGCAATAAGACGCAAGGCACGGTTGGTCAACCTACGGAAACCTCCGTAGCTCGTGACGGGAACCACACTGAATCACCGAGTCCTAACCGTCACCCCACCTCTCCAATCTCTTTAGAAAACAATAAGATGGACTTTATGATATAGAAATATGACAACAGGAGATATGATATAGAATATAGAATATACTGCAAATATAATACTCGGAAATATATAAACAATCACATCTACGTGAAGGCGTCCCAACTCGTAGACAGATAAATAGTAAACCAAGCAAGGTGCGTCCACCAAACTATGGTTCATAAATAAAATATAATAACTAGATAGAATATAGATAGAAATATCATTACCAAATAAATAAATATATATTGAACCAAAGAGTCTAAAAAGGCGAGTTAAGGGTTCTAACACTCAACAAAATCTAAATTTAAAAAATAATGTAGACATTTTCTAGATATAGAAAAAAATGCTACAGTAAAAGCAATCTGTGCAGAAGCTAGCAGTGTCAAACTAGCTGTGCAGAAGCTAGCTGTGTCGAAGAAGAAAACCGAAGCTTGTCGATGATCCCGAACTGCGGTATTTTATAACACGCTTGAGAGACAAGGAATCACATATATTTCCATTATGTATATTCCAATTTTCTAGTTCTAGTCTCCTCTTTGAAATGGGCTTGCGATGTAATCTCCGTCAACAGTCTCATCAGAGAGTTATTCTAGAATAAAGTGGAAATGTTAAGTTAACTGATAAAATATTCTATATGGAGAATCAAGTGATTGATTAAGCTCTTTGAGTTTTATTAGAACTATGGTAATGCATCTATTTATAACCGAGAATATACTTACGTTCATACAGAGCACACGCGTAGTAATCTTACTATGTAATCATATTATTTATGGAAGCAAGCGTTCTAGAGTCGGGATCCTTTTCATATGTGATATGAATATTTTTTTTTAAAAAAAGAAGCAGAACAAAGCTTTCAAGGTTTAGATTTGCTATTTAGAATGGGATAAAATTAAAACTTGTAGATTTTAAACAAAGTATTGGTTATGCAGAAATAACGAGTAATGATAAGTTAGACGACACGAGCGGCCGGTGTTTCCTCGCTGTCACATCAAGATGATCCCGGCCGAGCACTTCATGCCGCAATCCATTGCTTTTCTGTTTAAGTCGTCTATTTAACTATTCGTGGCTTGTAAGCGAGCGGATTCTTGGCTTGGGTTATTACATGTTCAAGACGAGATGCAACACATCTAATACGACACGATCCCAAGAAAAAAAGAGAACAAACTATAGTTATTAAAATGTAAATCGACTGGTGGCTCGCAGATTCTACAAGACTTGTGTGTATAAAAATAAAACAAATAGACACGATAACCTTGCAAAATAACATCTGTGCCATGCAGTGTGCATCACTTAGCATTATAATGTCACCTTTAACATGTTTAATCTTCGCCACTTGTATTTTCACAGCCGGATTTTCTTCTGGAGAATTGATTTTACCTGTGATGTGTTTCCCAACCTATTTCACAAGTCCTTTGATTATTTCTCGGCGTAGAAATAAGGAAAATGTGCTGCGCCAGTGCAATAACAACAAACACGTACCGAACCAAACTCCGCTGTCAAGCACAATCAAATTTCAATAAACAAAAGTACAACCGACGAACCAAGCGGCCACGACAAACTTGAAACTCACTCTTCATTATCTAATATATGCAGTATTTTTAACGATCTACGTTTACAAAATCACTACTACCATCATACTATTACCATTTTTAATTCTTTGACAGCATTGATGCAATGTCATAGTCCAGGGGATAGAGCGTATATAAAGCTCACTAAAATCAAACTGACATTTTGTGAAAGAGTTAATTTGTCGGTGACCTCTAACAATAAGAGATCGGTAAAGTGTGGCCTGTAAGCTACCAAAGACCAAATGCCGGTCGAGGGCTGCCACGTCCTCCCTATTAAGGCCAACAAAGTCATTTTCAAAATCGTGGTGATTTAAGCTTATCACTTAAGAGGTAAGTTAGTCAAATATTTTTCCAAAATTCTTCACCTAGTCAGTGACAAACTACCATCAACTTGATTTTCGGTCTGCTAACTAATTTCGTACTTAGGATCATGAAAGTAGTCGACGCTCCTTTCTAACATCACTCTCCACAAGGACCTTAAAGTCCGGTTCGTCCACGACCTAGCCATAGCCATATCCCGATACAAACCCTTCCACAACATCCCAAGCCTTCAATCCACAACTTGCCATTAACATTCATTCCTCAGCGTAAGAGGAGGCAGTGGCCACGCCATTTATTGAACAACGCTAAACTATTTAATATTTAAGTAATATTTCAAGCCAGCATCTGCTAGTACTTGGAAACATTCCTTTTTCTCTTTGTGTTAGTTTTTGCTTCCGAAGGTAACGGAAGCTATGTGGTCGTTCTGAAAAATGTCTCCGATTTCAAAAATTCCAAGATAAAAATCGGTTTCAGACATCAGGGAACTTTTTGGTTCCGTGTCTGTGTGTGGATCTGTAGTCTTTATTACTGTCATTCTTTTACCCTCTTGAACGATATTTTCATCAGGAGTTCAGAAGAGCTCGTGAGTAGATGAACAGTAGAAGAGTAAGTCGTCGGTGTACTTATTTATTTCTTTTAAAAAACTACCCACCAAGTCAATAATTAAAGGGTAATTAATTTAATTAAAATGTTTAATTAATTATCCTATTTAAATTGTTAATTGTGAAAATATTTATCAATTTTACATAAGTTACGGATTTCTTTCTAGGGATTTTTATCATCAAATATTTTCGTTCTTCAGAACGATCACATAGCTCCCGTTACCTTCGGTAAGCTCGGAAGCAAAATGAGTCTGGGTTTAATTCTATTTTTTATTTTTTAATTTTCCCCGATTTTTCCCTTAGCGAGGAAAATATTAACAATTATTTTAGAAATTATCATACCGCATATACAATGATTTTATTTTAGCGTTTCGAAGAAGTGGTGATGATTATAGTGAGTTGACATAATTTCAAATACGTATATGGCCACCATCATAAATCAAAATGGTCGATTAGAAATCCCCATTTCACAAAAGTTGTTATGTAAAGATGTTTTTGTTTATTTTAAAGGAAGCTAAGTTCCAAAATTGAAGGTTCGAGTGCAATTGGTTCCGGAAATTTAGACAGCTCGAATTCTGCATATAAATGGTGCCACCATCCTAAATTAAAATGGTGGATCGTAAAAAGATAACTAAATGCTACAATCCATAATTTTAATGAAAACGTTAAAATTAACAAACCTAAATCGAATTATATTGAATAACTTAAAGTTAAGTAACTTGAACGCTTTTATCAGTGAAGAATCAATTCTTAAATTTTTATTTATTGTTTATTACATTTTAATGGAGTCACATATTTTTAATTATAATTTTAATTTACTAAATAGTTTTTTTAAAATTTGCTGTATTAAAAATTCATCATGTTAACTTTTTAAATTTTACTTTATATCTTCTACTTTGGTAAGAATAACTTTTGTACTATATATAAATCTGTGCTCACAATCTCTGTAAATTGCCTTTGTCCTCATTCCCATTCACTTTCTTTTGTAGATTACTGATGAAGCTTAGGCTCCCTAGGCGAAAGCTTTGAATTAAACAAAATTTTTTAACCACAACCATCATCGGACTTTTATTCCAAAAAAAAACCCTTCATTCGATTACAGTCTACAAGTCCAAAAACAAAACCTACTTTCAAGATGTATTAGGTTTATATTATAGGTAAAGGAAATAGGACTACCCAAGTGTTTAGAGCGTCACATGAGACAAAGGAATATAAGCAATGTAAGGAATAGTTATCAAGATTATTCTGATAATGTCATAGTACTATAAAGCACTTAAGGATTATATGACAAGATATAACAAAAAAACTTTGTGACTTATAGATGTATTCCGAGCGTTATATTGGAAATATAGACAACTTCAAGGTACAAAGATTAAGTATTTATAGGTTTATTTTATACCAAATACATAATGTATATTGAATATTAGCGAGATTCTAGTATAAGTATTTCTAAAGCATATTAACATGTCAGCTGAAGTGAACTCTTTATAAATATCGATTTTGTTACGAACGTATAATATCTCAAGTGCCAACTAAGTGTTTACTGCTCTGTGTGTGTACGTGTACGTATAATATATATTTTTACTATTTGTGGTGAGTAGATGAATAACGTACTATTGACATGGAAAAAATAAATAGATTTATGAAATCGGCCATTCAATTACCAAGCCTCACCCACACACACACACACACACACACATATATATATATATATATATATATATATATATATATATATATATATATATATATATATATATATATATATATATATATATATATATATATATATTTATATATTATTTTTTAATTCCCTTCTGGATTTTGGTGAAGTTTAAAAATAGTGTTTATTCAATGAAAGCACATTCTGTGGGCGTGATGCGCCCCAAGGATAATAACAGAATGTGACCTCTATACGGTTTTATTTATGTATATTTGATTAATTTCCTCCATTTCTTTTCTTTTTTTTAATCGCAGAAAATCATGATTTTGACTGGTATGTAATGTGACCTGATATGGGGGCCCCCCATATCAGGTCCCAGGTAAAGTCCGACTGGCCCAGTCGGCCCTAAACAGTATAGACTGAAGCATAGGAGTAGAATACTTTGTGCATAGCTATGGACAGATAATTGCTTTATCAAGGCGGAACCGCAATTTAAACAAAAGCTGATTGCTGCAGTTGTCAATGGTAAATTCACTGGTGTTGGGTAAAAAGGGCTTAAGTTATGATCATAAGGACTTAAAGTACCCAGCTTTAAGTCTAATGGCTTAAGTAGGCCTAAAATAAATAAATTAATAATATTTATTTAAATATTGAATTTCACCAAAAAGAATAGTCACTGTTAAGATAGTATAGTGATTCAGGAAGTAAAAACTATTTAGACAGGATTTATAATGATTTTCTAAAAGTTTGGTAAATCGCCCTGAAAACTTCATATTTCCTGACTTAAGCCCTTTTTACCCAATACCAGTGAATTTATTTATGTTTCTTGCATAATAACTTGACTGGTGTGAAAACAGTGAGTTTGGTTGGAGGTAACAAATGAGTGAGTGCGCATGAGCGAGAAGTATTGTTTACATCTAATAAAACCGAAGCTTTACATTGTTCCGCCGGACATTCTCTGTGCCGTATAACATGCCGCTTCATTGTTACTCCGCTAATTTTTTACCGCAACCGCTAAGATCAAATTCAACTACTATGGGATCTGTATCAAACAGGATATACTGATAAACGCAGAGAACGGCGTGAAAATAGAATACTTGACTCTTCCGCTGGACCCGCTGTATTTACTCTATCTCACCTCGTACCGCTACCGTTGAGAACCCGCAATAGTACTTACAGACTTGTCACCTAGTATCAACCAATTCACCTTATTTATTATTATGTTAACCACTGTTATGTTTTACGTTTATTATACCTTTAAATGTACAATTCACTTATCTTGTATAACTCCCCTTGGTTGAGATTCTCAGCTTTTCAGTAGAACCTAACTTACTAACAATTTTATAAAATAAAAAAATCTGACATACTTATTAGGTTGATTAAATACCAAATCATTGATTCGGTAATCAAAATGTTTGAGTATTTATAGACCTAGAGACTCACGGTTTTTAGCGTTTATTAGGAAATTGGTTCAAACCGACAGGATATATCGGAAAAGATAATTTATTTTTTGCCCCTCCTTAAAAAATTACAGATAATGAACGCAACTTTATAGTTTTTTGGAGGCTTATTGCAGCCAAACTTCAAATCGTATCGAAAAGCAGATTGCACCAACGCAAAATAATTTTAAAATATCTACAATTTTGGGTCTATAAGTTTTTGTCGTAAGTCCATCGGTTCTACCTTAAACAGAGCTAAATGTAATAATTTTTAAAAATTTTGAATTTGAGCTGTTATGGCATCCACGAGTGTTAACAGATTTTATTTCTGATTAGGGTGCTAAAACTTCACACTAATGCTCTTTAAATGAATTATTTATTATTAGGGTCCGTAGGCAAAACCAAGGATATTTTATATTTTTCTGCGTGTGTCTGATTGTCCGTCAGTCGCTTGCTCTCACGGCTACACCTTTTATCCGATCACTTTGAAATTTGGCATTTATGTGTATAGTGCCTTCCCACGCATTTTAAAAATATAGCGACTTAAATAAAAGAGGGTTAAAAAATATTTTTTTCTCCGTTTAATTAACCTTCAGATTGCGTCAAAGTCGGGTATTTGCAGTGCTTTTATATATTAGTTATTTTCCACTTGTTTTAGTCAACTGTGCCTCAGGGATCCTATCGAGCCTAACCTTATCAAGCTTGTTGCCTTTAATTAGCTTTTTTTATTGTTCCTAAAATTTGATTATTAAATATTATATTGCATATTTATAAAAAAGAAAACTTTATTTTTATATCTATTCATTAGATTATCATAATATAAGTTCAGATTTAAATGCAGCAGGTGCTAGTGAGGAAAAATGTAAAATGTATATTTTGACCTGCTCTTTTCAGGTCAAAGGGTCAGTTTGGTAATAATTTTCTCCCTAACGAGCACCTTTTAACTATTTTATTAGACAAAGAAATGTTTCAAGTTGATGATTTTATCAGTATTTAAATCTTAAACGTGTATAAGTTGGTCTAATTTTAATTTACGTCTGAGAGGCGTAGAGTTAGAAATAATGGACTATTAGACAGTGTTAGTAAGGCAGGGTTAAGGCACTTCTAATAATCCTTGAAACTTGAAATTTTGTATATAGGAAGAGTGTATTGTACAAATAAAGGAAAAATCCGAAAAAATCTGGTTTTAGAAAAAATTCTAGGTAATAGAAAAACCTCCTATTCAAAATATTGTAAACAATTTAAGAAATCGTAAACAGCGCCACTAGAGCTACCTAGTGGAGAACTTTAAAACTAAAAAGTGCAGTTGAGAACGTTCGTTGAGGTTGATGTGACAGTTATCTTAAAGTGCAAACATATTTACTCCAGATAATTTTATTTAGTTCAATTTGAACACCCACCGACGAAGAAGTCACACGAAACATTATTCCAGTAATTCATGAGTACGGTGAAAGAGTCGTATCAGGGAGGGAACATCCACGGCAAGTGCTTTAAAACACAAGCATTTAATTTAATTAGAGGTGAGTGGTTATATTAGAAATACAGTAAGTTATCTTGAGTTAGTACATTACATTAAACTGTAATTTTGTACACCTCAATAACATAATACAAGGCCATAATAATAAGTGTGTCAAAAAATATAAATTAACCACTTACTC
This sequence comes from Gerris lacustris, assembly GCA_951217055.1. Taxonomy (NCBI): domain Eukaryota; kingdom Metazoa; phylum Arthropoda; class Insecta; order Hemiptera; family Gerridae; genus Gerris; species Gerris lacustris. The sequence goes on along the minus strand of OX578281.1, from coordinate 994,572 downwards.
TTCCGCATTCTATTCTTTTTTTTTTTCATGTAGGTGCAAAATGAACAAAACCAGATTTTTTTATTTCTAAAAAAAAAAAGATCACTTGTTTAACTGATTATATTTTAATATTATGTAAAAATTTTCTGTAATTCAAAATATTCAGTGCAATTAAAAAATCTATCTGAGTGGAATTTAGGTGATCTATTGAAGCTCTTGTAAGGGTAATATATAAACATAAAAATATTTACTTTTACGTATTTTTACAATCGGGCATTCTGGTACATCTATTTAATTCGAATTATGCAGTTTTTGCAGAAGAAAATAAAAATAAAAAAATTCCACGCTTTTAATCTTGGAAGAAATGCATTAAGCAACAAATGAAAAAATAAAAGAAATTCCGAGAGAAAAGAAAAAAAAAATCTTGTTCCTAATAAAGAAGAGGATAAAGAAAGAAAATATATATGTATACATCCAAAGAGTTGATTTTTTATTCGTTAGAGGCCAAAAAGCTTTTCAGGTGTGATAAATTATTTTATGTTTGATTTTAGCTCGAAGGCAATTTAGAAACAAAAAAAGTAATAATATAAATGAAATAAAAAAATAAAATAAAATAAATAAAAATAAAGTGGAGGTATCGGAATTTAAAATGCGAGGGAATTATTTAGTGAGTTGGCTGGGAGTGGAACATTACGCAAGAGATCCAAGGCCAGTGGCGTCCCAGTGTCTAGAGCGGGTGTTGCAGGAGCGTCGAGCTGTCTCCCCCGCCATCCTTTCCCCGCTCATTTTTTATCCATTAGGCCTCGGTTAAAGGATAAGACCAGATGAGATAATGAAGCACTGGTACAGAGTAAAGAAAGACACCGGTTCAAACACCGGCCGGGGCAAACCGATAAGGATGAATGTCGTTAGTCCTAGCCAAGCACTTCTGGAAAAGAACAAAAAACAAGTAATGACATTTTCTAAGATTAGAGAAGAGAAATATCTGCGGGGAATTCCATTCTAACAATTAACACTTTACATTATCCTTTAGAAACTTATAAATTATTGATTACAAATTCTGTAGAAAATGATAACAATGAGGAATTTTCAGCTAATGGATTTCGAACTCGGTTTAGATTCCTGCCACTTCAAATTCTGTTGGAGTCTAGCTTTTTTAATTTCTTCTTAAATAAATCATTCTATCTCTCTAGAGGCAACTATGCACCATAAAATAACCATTAGATTTACCCACGGCAATTTTTAAGTTATTTTTTAATCTTGGCTTGAAATCTTGAAAACTTACTTATATGCCTTGACACACTGAATTTAAATCCAATATTTCATTTAATTAATTTACAATTAAACGAATTTTAAAAGTTGGCATCGTTTAATAATTGAATCGATCTCAACGGCGACACATTTATATTTTATCAATATCTGGGTAACTAGATTTTTCTTAAGAAATTGACTAACGAGAATACCGTTAGATTCGTATTTGAATTTGAATGGACTAAAAAGTGTTTAAACTAAACCGTCAAAAACGTTTTCAAATAATTTGTTTCGTGTTTTTCGAGTATTTTAGGGGGCACCGCCCAAATTTAGAGCTAACACTATTTTTTAAATTTCGCGACACTCTGGTGGGCCCCAGGAACTAGAATAAAAAATAACAAACCACAAGAGATCATTTTGTATACGATTTATTGAAAAATCTATTATTGAACAATTTCTGTCTCGTAAAGACCTTCCTGAAACCACAAGAGGCCGAGATATTTTTAATTTAGTTCATATAAGTTCTTTGAAAATTATTACAAAATATCATGGCAGCGCTGCTTAACTGTGTGCATTGATGGTTGTCCACATATGGCAGGTCACTTGACGGGTTTCCAAGCTTTAGAAAAATAGAAAAACCCAGACATAGTTTTTACACTCGGTTTCCTACATAGATAAGCACTGGTGCCCAAATCATTAGCTCCCGCACTCAGAGCATATTATTAACCTTTTAATAAGTGTTTCCATAAAAATCATGGTCACTGTATATAATGATAAGAGTTTCCAGGCATGTAATTTTCAAAAATTTGCCACTGACCCCCCCCCCCCCCCCCCCCCCGTCAGTGGAGAGCCCAGTAGCCCTATAGACATAGGGCACAGGATGTGCCGTGGGCGAAAAAAGATTGGGAAACACTAATCTAGGAGTATTATTGTTCCGAACATGTGTGCTAAATTGAAGAGGGTTTCTTAAGTGGACTTGTAGAGTAGAACGTATAAGAAGAGTGAAGGAGTTATTTGGAATAAAAGTCCGTTAGTTGTTAACTTCTTTATTTATTTCAAAGCTTTCGCTCAGGGAGCCTGAGCTTCTTCACTGATAAGAACAATGATAAGAACCAAAATTATAGATTTTAAAATTATATGAATATAATAAATTTAAGAAAAATAGTAATAAAAGTCTTACCAAATAATGAGTGTAAAAATTTTGATTGTGTAATATATAATATTATAATATATAATAAAATAATGGTGTATGGTAAATTTAATGTAAATGCAGGCAGTACTTAAAACTCTACGCGTCTGCACATACGGCAGACTGACGCATTTTAAAAACCACTTTTTTGTTCTCAGGACCTTAAAATGTGTGTATGCACATAAAAATCTCCAAATAGATAGTAAAAGAAAAATTGAATCTCGGAACCGTTTTAGAGAGAAAATATAAATATATTTTGTGTTATGCAGCAATTTATGGAGGTACGACCGGCTACATTAAAATTAATCGGGATCAATTTACGATTGAGGCTGAAACGCTTCAGCAGAGACGTATTAACATATGCGTCAAAATATTTTATCTCCACTTAATTTTTATATTAATAGAAAACTATCAAAATGAAATTTTTGCGTCATCACGATTATTTCTGTACGTACATTATATTACAAGTATATTTGAGTAAAAAAGAAACAACTAAAAACTGTTTAAGAACGTCAAACAGAATGACACTAAAAATATTGAAATATTTTATAATATGCAAGAAGAAATGATGGAAAGAGCCTTACTAAAGAAATCAACGGTCATTAACTGATAGTTTATTGGTGGAAATATTTGAGCCATTACTCATCAACATGTCAGAACACGATATCAGATCCAACTGACCTCTCGATCCACACAGAGTCTGGCCTAGTTAGAACCTCCTTCCTTCCACTGTATACGAGCTCCTAACATCTGTAATAGAAACCATCAAATGCATCATTATTAGAAAACGGAAAAAATATTAAACCCTACTGAACAATATCATCAGACATCATACTGAACAATGTCATCAGACATCATGCTGAACAATATCATCAGACATCATACTGAACAATGTCATCAAACATTATACTGAACAATGTCATCAGACATCATACAGAACAATGTCATGAGACATCATACTGAACAATGTCATCAGACATCATACAGAACAATGTCATGAGACATCATACTGAACAATGTCATCAGACATCATACAGAACAATGTCATGAGACATCATACTGAACAATGTCATCAGACATCATACTGAACAATATCATCAGACATCATACTGAACAATGTCATCAGACATCATACTGAACAATATCATCAAACATTATACTGAACAATGTCATCAGACATCATACAGAACAATGTCATGAGACATCATACTGAACAATGTCATCAGACATCATACAAAATTGACATGAAGCTTTGATAATGTTGATATTTGTGTGGACAGGCCTGTTGTTGAGTATGCTGAGCCGGTTTGGAAGATCCTCACTTAGAAATATTTCTTCAGGAGAGTCTGCTACTCTTACAATAATGATCTGTAGGTCACTCAGTCATCCCACCAAGAAAACCCTTCATGAAAAAGCTGTAGTTCAAAGTGAACCACCGTCTTCCCTGGTGAGCCACCGGCCGCCGTCTTTCCTTGTGAGCCACCGTCTTCCCTTGTGAGCCACCGTCTTCCCTTGTGAGCCACCGTCTTCTCTTGTGAGCCACCGTCAGCAGTTCTTAGTTAAACAGTCATTCAGTTTTCTAGAACACATAATAAAACAAAATATCTTCATTTATGAATTTATTTTTGAGGAAATTATTAATGGTTGAGAGTCATCTTTGTGCACAATTTTATTTTTTAAAGAAATATATTTCTATATCTCTAGTGCAGTGTTATTGCTTACCATACCGATAAGTTTTATATATTTTGTTATCACTCTACTGTTTTTAATTAATCTTATTGAATATAGAAGAATATTGCTTTCATGTTACCCTCCACGAGCAGCTTATAGTTTTGAGAAATAAAATAGATTATTAATTTGTCATCGAATTCTAAACATATATGCAATTAAATCAGTGAATCCAACATATGATATCACAAGAGGAGTTTTTGAAAGATTTGATTGTTTTTACCTCATCCATGTTCAATCAGACTTTCGGTAAATCATTGGACGGCTGTAATCTCATAATACAGAGGTGTTTAGGGACTACAAGGTCCAAATACAGACCCATGTTTCACTCCCAAGAGAACATATCATTCCCACATGAATAAGAAGGGGCGGGAGCAATCTCTTACCGCAACGTAAAATAATAAAGAAAGCAAACACACAACTATTAACATTTTTCAGAAATCGATGATATTAGACTCATCTCATGTTAAACGTGTCACTATTAAATATAAACGAGTAATTATATTACATCATTCGCCCTCATTTAAGATTTCATTTATTTGTTATCTCAAAAATTAGAACATTCTTATAAATGAATGCATCATTAATAGCGTTAAACTGCGGTCGTATAATGTCACCCGACGGATTTTACGAGACATTTGTCCTACATACGTGATCTCACATGAAACCGTAATAACAAAGTCATTATCAACCATAACATATCACATTAGCCGATAGATAATTTAACTCTTAACAGTCAATAACCGATTTATTGAGGATGCCATCTTTCGATAAATTTATTTGTATATTAATTATATAATTATACTTAAACTAGAGAGCTCTGTTGCCCAAGTGCAAAAAATCTGAAAAAATTCCTGAACATTCTTCGACTAAAAGTAAAGATACCACTTTTTGGAAATTTCGAAAAAAAAATATTATTTTATTTTTTATTGACAAAATACGTTCTTTTTTTTTTTTATAATTATGGTCTTTTCGATGTATTTATATGATTGTAGTCCGGTTCAATGGCAAAAAAATACTTTATCGGAAGTTCTTTTATGTGTTTTGAGAATATCAGACCCATAGGATAGTTCAAAGTAAGCTTTTTAGCATTTTAAAAAACACCATCAATAGGGTACTACTTAAACTATACAGTGTGGCCTACGGACCCTCGCTGTGTGCTGACTAGCACACACTTGACCTGTTAATTTTTTGTGAAAACCATACTTTTCTTTTAAGGTAAGGAAAAGTAAAAATCTACGAATATATAAAGATAATAATATATTTATGAATACTTTGGAAATAAAAAAACTCAAGCAACTGCTACTTTTAGCAAATTATCTGGATCGCACCAATCTATCTCTTCACAGCTGAGAATAATTAATACTGAGAAAATAGAGCGTTGACGGTTTATTCTACCTTCACTTGAATCTTTGTAACGAACAGAGATTCAAATATAAATGGAATCCCTGCATGTTTGAGCCGGTCTTGTATTGCACTATGATTCCAATGACAGAATGCATTCAACCGTCTTATTTGTAACTACGAGTCCTCTGCTGAAAGTAAACATTTAACACTTTACACCGTCCTGTTTTCCAGTGCATTGTTGATAGAATACATCTGACTTTATAACTGGTATTATCCGATGTGATAAGTTTATTTATCCTTGGATGCCCGTGTGTGTCTCCACACTAGTGATCCCGTCCTCGTCGTATTACCATAACTGGTTCTTGTACGTCGCTCTCTGCCGACCCTATTTTAAATTGTGCTATAATGTCTCTGACAATTACAACGCCCATATTTTCCCATAATCTTGACGTTATTGTAAAATTTAATACCCGGTTTTAACATTAATTTACTAATAGCATACGTTCGACTCCCGAGCTCTATTTATAACTCTGAAACGGTGAAAGATACGACGAATATTTTTAGTTTCGGTAAAACGGTAACAAGCTATTTAAAAAAACCTATGATGAGAAACAAATTTTAAAGGGGACAAAATAAGTGACTTGTCCGGGCGTTGAACCCGGAAATGACGGGTTCTAAACCGATGCTATAACCTCTCTGCTGAAGTGAAATGTACTACGACTAGTCGATTGGTTTTCTATCTTATTATTGTTCCCGACTAAATATTGAAAACGGTTTAAAAGAGTCAGCCGGAGACATTAGTTTCTATTGAAAACGTCCAAATATTCATTTCTTTCTGATTAGACATTACGTGTAACTGTAAACTAAGTCAGGAAAAACTAATATCAAGTAAATGAACTACAAGAAACTGTCCGACCACGTAAACTAATATTATTTGCTTATTTATCTTAGCTGCTTTCTGCTTTGGGCCTCTACAAAACAAATTGTTTTGAAAGGGGCAAGTCTGTATTATGATGGAGACATTGTAAGACTCAATGTCAATTTTAAACGCCTCATATATATAGATGTATAAATGTCTCGATCTCGGTTGATTTATTTATGTAACCTTTGAAACATGATTCTACAAAAAACAATCACTCTTATTTTAATAATAGTAGCACAGTTTTATCTTCCAGTGTCTTGTTTGAATGAATTTGTAAATAATAATTTTCCCATTCTCTAATTGATATGGAATCAGTAATGATTTTGTTATTGTTTTTGTTTTCGTTTATTATCTTCCAAAACTGTTTGTTATCTTTAATCTGAGAAAGCTTGTTTATAATATCGGATTTGTACTGATTTTTTCAGCTTCTACAATGTTCCTGTAGTCTTTTTGCGCTCTTATTAATATTTCTCTATATGGTTCCTTGAATATTTCTTGATATGCTCTTCTCAGTTCCAGCTTGTTTGTTTGGCATTCCTTATCGAACCAAGCTTTATTGTTCAGTTTCTATAAAAAACTATTTCCTGTTTTAAGTTTAATAATTTTTTTCATGTTGAAGGTTTCGGCTATACTGCTTTTATAGAGCTGGTTATATGATCATTCATACTATTCAGGTAATTACTGTCCATAGTAACTTCATTTGTTTCCAGGGCTGGCGCGACCGTACAGGCGAACTAGGCGACCGTCTAGGGCGCCAGGGCCTGAGGGGCGCCGCAAAATACTTGCCCACCAAGAAGTCAATGTTTTATAAACAAAGATAGACGAATAACCTAAATTAGGAGAGATCTCAGGGGCGGATCTTTGGGGGAGGGAAGGGCGGAATCCCCCCCCCCCCCAAATACAACAATATTACGAAACGCCATATAATAGTTTCGCCTAGGGTGCCAAGACCTCTTGCGCCGGCCCTGTTTGTTTCTAATCTATCTATAAGTAGTTCCTTATATTTATCGCTTAAATTAGGGTTCCAATTATATTTTACAATTTCAACTAAAGTGGATTTGGTAGATGGGTTTTCGCAACAGTCTTCCATAGTGAGCAGCAAAGGGAAATGATCAAAGCCACTACTGTAGTCTACAACCTCGAGATCTCTAATTTCTGACAGGCCTGACATCCTGCCCCACACAAGATCCACTGTGCTGGCTCCGCTAGCATTTAGGAAAAGCTGCCGGGTGTGTCCGATTTTGATCTTACATTTACCAGAACGAAGCTTAGCCCTTCCAAAAGCTCACAGATCTCCTTGCCTCGTCTGTTTACCGTTTCATCCATTCCTTTCCTTATTTTATGCAAACCTCCTTTATTTTCACCATCTGGAAGTTCGTAATTTAGATTTCCCACCCTTGCATTGAAGTCTCCCCCTATTATAAATATATCACAGTTTTGGTTTTCAATCGCTGACCTAATAGTTGTTTAAAAAAAAAAAATCATGCACAAACTTCATTTCTAGATTAGGCTTAAAATACACATTTCCTATAACCGCACAAAACTTTCCTGACGAATTTTTTTTTTTTAAAATCCAAAATTCATTGCTTTCAATTACTGTAAAGTGAGAACACGTTTTGATGAAGACCGCCAGCCCTCCACTAGCTCTTTCTCTGCTTATTTCCTTTAAAGCTGGTGATTATATTATGCGGTGATCGGTCCACGGCCCCCATGGTTTCACCTCTTGCGCTTTCCAGATATCACTCAGACATACAACTTCATACTCGTTCAGATCTTGGCCATTTTCTTTAAGATTGTTAATGCCTCTACAATTCCAGAAAGCAATTTTTATATTTTCAAAAGTCTTTTCCTGTTTAGTACCCTCTTCCCTGTCCGTTTTCCTTGAGCGTCATTCTTTATCGGATTCCCAGAATTTAATTACAGATGACGTGTCCAAGTTTGTTAGATGTTCTACTCCGCATTTACCATTGTGTAAGATCTGGTTATAATCATCAGAGATTGTGAACTTATTCGCTTCGATTAATAAATGATTCAGTACAGTTTTTACAGAGCACTGAGATTTAGCTTTAATTTCTTTTCTCCAGGAATCACACCGGGATTTAGACGCTCTAAGGGTTGCTCGGACAATATTTTCATTTTAAACGCCGCGTAGTACAAAATCATTTGAGATTACCCAAGCGTAAAGTGGTTGCTGCGTTTATCGATTTCAGGGAAGCCTTTTATAGTTTAAATCATAACTTGGTAATAGAAAAATCACAGGAAAGTACTTGCGTCCAAGTACTTTTTAGGGTTTTGTAGATGAGTAAGCATACCCGTTATGTAATTATGATTTTTTAGTCTTCGAACTCAAGGGTCCCGGGTTCGATCCCCTGGGGGGTCACAATGTTTTTTATCAGTAATAAAGACAAGATAAATTACATTTTTCAGGAAATTTGCATCGCCCCACCATAAGGTATGACCATGAATTATTTCGAAATTTTAGGACCAGCCGTTATATAGTGGTTGGGGGGGAATGTTTTTTGGGTATATTTTGATTTATTTAACCAATAAGAAATGCAAAATTTAAAAAAGCATATATATATTTGTGTCCTACTCTTCAGCAGCTTTTATTTGATACCCAACTCAAACTTTTAAAAAAATAAAATTTTGGGTGCACTTCACTTTTTCGTGCCCAAAATTGGCAATTTTTGAAAATTTAGGATGAACTCCCGGAATTTTCATCGCGCCACAATAAGGTATTATCATGAATTATTTCGAAATTTTAGCACCAGCCGATCTATAGTGGTTGGGGGGGGGGGGGGATTTTTTTGGGTATATTTTGATTTTTTTAACCAATAAGGAATGCAAAATTTAAAAAAGTATATATATATTTGTGTCCTACTCTTCAGAAGCTTTCATTTGATACCTCTATCATGCTTATGTATAGTGCAAAAAATCTGAAACAATTCCTGAACCGGAATTTTGCCGGTTCAGCGGCTTTTTTTGCCACTGAACCGGATTAGAACCATATAAATACATTGAAAAGACCATGATTATAAAAAAATGTATTTTGTCAATAAAAAATAAAATAATATTTTTTTCGAAATTTCCAAAAAGTGGTCTCTTTACTTTTGGTCGAAGAATGTTCAGGGATTATTTCAGATATTTTGCACTTCACATAAGCGAGATAGAGGGGGGGGGGGGGGGGGGGCACGTTTCACGCCCACTTCAAACTTGCCTACGCTCGCCCTATCAAAGGTATATCCAAAGAATTATATATTTTTGTAATCAGCTCGACGTACCCTTTCATATGATACCCCTCACGGTGTCGAAACAAATTAAAACAATTTAACCCTTAAGTTTTTTTACCCTAATTTTTTTGAAAAATATTTTTTTTAAGTTGCTATATTTTTAAAATATGGGGGTCGGTACAAGACACATACATGCCAAATTTCAAAGTGATCGGACGAAAGGTGTAGCCGTGAGAGCACGCGACAGGACGGACGGACAGACACACGCAGGAAAATATAAGGGTCCTTGGTTTTGCCTACGGACCCTAATAATAAGCCAAGTCTCGCGTAAAAAGTAGTGAGATGATAGGATTAGCCAAGCCTCCCTGTTTGGAAGTAATTCCTTGTTGGTCTGTTTGATCCAGTACAAGACATAACGTTGTTTGTCAGCCCCTTATCTATTTTCCGTCCCTCTCATCCTCAAACATTTTATTTGCCAAATCACTCTACAAGTTTAAATTTAAACATATATTTTTTGACTTGGTCAGTACGCAGCACCAGCAACAGTTTGTTCATATTTATATTTCGCTACGGTTTATATAAACATCTTTTTTAAAAATATAATGTTTTGCAGTGTCGTATACACTTCGTATCCACTTCCTGCGTAATTGCCAAGTCACAAAATGGTTTTTAATTTGAGCGTGTAGGTAGAGTGATTTAGGTCAGAAAATTTTTGAGATTGTGAAGGACAGAGAAGAGAGTGGGGGGGGGGGGGGGGGCAGACAAACAACATCACTTACTTGTACTTGTATCTAATATTCCCATACTCCCAAAGAAAGTATTATATGGTTTAAATTACCTTACTAATGGTATTGGTTAAGACTACGTCACCACTTTGCCTATTTCGTGAACTACTTGAATCGTTATAAAATCACTACTCCTTCTAATAATCAACCCACTAAGCTCCAGCGCTTTGTTGAGCTTTAAACAGCGGCTTTAAAACAATTAATAATAGGGAAATTACGTTGAAATTACCAGGAGTAGGTTAACAGGCTCCTGCCGAACTCTCATTTCCAAAGTCAAAGCCACTAATTACCGTATTTAACCAGGAGCCGTCACGGAAAGCCTTCTTCATTACACAGCCAACCTTAAACCAAACAGAACTCTTCATTATATAAATTGAGTCACAGTAACTCACCTTAATAATATATTTAAAAATTATTACCCAAAACCGGCTCTAACTAATTTTATTAATAGTTATTTATGTAACTAGGCAGCAAAGTGGAATTTTCCTGACGAATGATTAAGTTAGCCTCCGAGCCGGAGGCGAGGTCAGGCTATGGAAATTAACTGCCGAGGCGAAGCCGAAGCACGTAATTTATTCGATTGACTGCCGAGGCGAAGCCAAGGCAGGCAATATATCAATATGAGGCAGAAATGTTTCCTTTGCTGCCTTGTTGCATACAATATTTTTCCTACTGGCGGCAGAAAAATGTTTCCTATAAATAATATTCATTTCATAATACTTACTTACTTATCAAATACTATTATTGAACTATTCAAATTAAAAAAAAAACAAGCAACAATATCAAATGTTACAATTATAAAAAATGAATTGACAGAAATACAGTAAAAACAAAACAAAATGATGATAATAGACGAGCTGCAGTGTTGCCACTAATTTAATTATTTATGATTATTTTAAGACCTACTATTTTCTTGTAATCTTTTTATTTCTTTTTTATCTTTTTACTCCATTCTATTTTATAAATATAATTTATAATAAGTATTTATAAACCTTTTTTTTTTATAAATTCGTAATATTTTTAAGGTAAATTGTTCAAATAATTTAGGTTAAAGATAATATAAAAGAAAAGGTTGTTTGTTTATTTGTAGCGGGGAATGTGGGCGTGGCTTAGCCTGGAAAAATCCTCAGCAAAATACGATTTTGCCGCCTAAGCAGCAAAATCGCATTTTGCTGCGTATTGTTTTCTTGAAACCTCAGAGAAATTAAACTTTCATGCCTAAAAACAGTTCAATAATGCATAATTTTGCTGCCGCTAGTAGGAAAAATATTTTATCTACTCACGGCAGCAAAATTAAGCATTGTTGTACTGTTTTCAGTCTGCAAAATGTTATTTTTCCTGATTCGTTTGAATAAAGTGTCAGCAAAATATTAAAGTGTCAGCAAAAGTTCAAAGTGTCAGCAAAATAACAAACAGGCTGTCACATTTTAAGAAAATATTACTAAAAAAAGGTTACTTCATCGCAGGTTATAAACACTACCACATTGTTTATTTTTATATATTTAAGCGTAATATTCTGCTAAATAGTTATATCTTTTTTGAAAATAACTTAAATAATTATAGTGACAAACAAATTTTACTATTTTACAATGATTTTTTTTTTTTTTTTAAAAAAGTGGCAACCCTGAATTGTTTTGCCTTTGTTTTGATTTCTTGATGACTCAAACTTTCGTTTTTTTACAAATTTAATTTCTTTAAATCTTTTATATATTAAAAAGGGAATATAATATTTAGTGTAATTTTTCTGCCGTTAATAGATAAAATATTGTATGTAACTATACAGCAAAGGAAACATTCCTGACTCGTTTAAAGATTACCTGCTTCGCTTACACCTCAGCGTTTACGCCTCGGCTTCGCCTCGTCAGTCAATATGTAATATTCCTGACTCGGCTTCGCCTCGTCAGTAAAATAGTATCCTCGCCTTTGGCTCGGAACTAAAACTTAAAAACTTGTCAGCAAAATTCTATTTTGCTGCCTAGTTACATAAATAACTATTATTACAAGTTTATTTAAATAAAAAGAAACTTGATAAGTAAAGTTTAGTTTCCGAAATATCAATACAAATAAATTGGATTTACACAATTTGCGAGAGACACCAAGGGATGTGCCACGCAAGCGTGACTCATAGGAACTGTTCCAACATCAGACATTACGTCAATAAGATGTTGGCTCGGCATTACGCTATGTCCTGCATCTTTCCGTCGCGTCCGACTCATCAGGGGCCCGACGATGCCCACCCAACTCTAAAAGATTTAGCTGAAAATAAAAAACCAGATGTTAACAATCGCCTGTTGAACACTTTTTAAAATATATTTAGTAATAAATAAATTATCTTGGATAATGAACCTGACCGACAAGTGACGGACGGTACTTGTGAAAACTGTAAACTTAGCTTCGGTTAAAATCGGAACTCCCGAGTATTGCCGAAGCCGGTACAGTCTGGTGCTAACATATTTTATTTTCTATGTAACAGTTCACCACGACAATTAATCGAAATGACACAAAAACAACAAGGTAGCGCACAGGTTTAGTACCGTTACATACTCTCATGACAAAGTTTGGTTTGACTTTGTCGGCCAGATTTTCGATAGAATGTTATTCAAACTGTTCGAATTTTTTAATAGAACAACCAGCTCAATAAAGGTTTGAAAAATATATCTGTATCCTTGTAAAATATTACATGACGCTAACATTGATAATATTGTGTGAGTCAAGCACAAAAATAGCGACCACAAAAATGTAGATATTTCTTGTTTTAACGTGTGTTTATAAGATGTTTAAGGTAAACTGTAGGTAGATAATTTAAATTTTGATTATTTTGTCCTTGAAAAATATTTCTATGAAGTATAGACTGCTTGGCTGTACTTAATGACAGGGTAGAACCCAATCAGCTTCTGGGAAAAAAGTGTAATTTAGTTACCTAAAATTACCTTAAATATCCACTAATTGATTAAATTGTCGCTTTTAAACTCGTCATATATATATATATATATATATATATATATATATATATATATATATATATATATATATATATATATATATATATATATATATATATATATATATGGGATACCCTCTTATGGATAAAAAATAGTTTTATTAACGGTAAGTAAAAAATCGGTCTGGGACTATACTGAGATAAATTTTCTAATATACGAGTTAATAATTGCTTAGCCCAGTGGTTTCCGTTTATTAGTTTTAATTATTATTGAACATTTCATCAAAATTTATCTTAAATATAACTTCTCCTCGGCGGGAAATCGAACCCGGCCTATCTCCGTCTACGTTTAAAGCTATTTTCTCAGGAACTAGATATTTTTATCGTTAGATTCGTCTATAAATGGACTTCATTTTGGAATTTTTTAATCAAAATCGTCGAAACCGTTTTTGAGAATTGATTTTCAAGTTTTTTCAAGAGTTTTTGGGGGTAGCTCCCCCCAAATTTAGGGCTAACAATAATTTCTCGATTTTGCCTCGGGATATGATTTTTCTGAACATGTGTCCCAAATTTTGTCAAAATCGGTCCAGTGGTTTAGGCTCCAGGCGTCTGCACAGAGAAACGCCAGACGACAGACAGACATTTTTTAAAAAGCACTTTTTCTGGATTAAGGAGACCTCAAAAAGTGCAAATCCCTTGAAATCTCAAAATCGAATTTTACATATTCTGGAAATTAAGACATATTCTCAGTTGTTATTTGGTTTTTGACATTTGTTATTTTTTATTTCTCTAGCCTGTGTTTCTTAATACGGGTTTTCTTCATATGGTTGTTTTGTAAGTTGAGACTATTATTCTTTTAATATATTCCATTTTTATGAATTTCTGATAAATATTACACACACAATTTAGATTAGATACGTAAGTGTACGAGTATGTAAATACCGACATTAATTTACTGCGTTTTTTTTTTTTTTGAGAAAACGCTGATTTAATGAAACTGTGGCAACGATTTAAACTATTTTTAGCAAATCAAATTATACATGTATTTTCCCAGACTCGACGGAGGTTTTTTTTTTTTTTTATCCTTCATTAAATAAAGTCAAGCAGTCTATACTTCACAGAAACATTCTTTAAGAAAGGGGGAAATAATGAAGTAAATAAATATTTAAATTATATACCTACAATTTACCATTATATATTCATCGAACAGGTGTTCAAAAATGTATAATTTTATTATATATATATATATATATATATATATATATATATATATATATATATATATATATATATATATATATATATATATATATATATATATGAAGAAAAAAAAGTAGAAATAAAATAATAAAATTAGACAGGTGTGACTCTTGTATTTTATAAATGCTTTGGGTGTGTAAATTGTATTTGAAATGCAAAAATAATATAAAATATAATATAAATAAAAAAAACATGGATGTTTTGAGAGACGTAGTTGGCTGTTACATTTTAATTACGCTACGACGACCGGTTAGGAGGTTATGACTAAACTTATTATCCATTATTAAAAACATTTTTTTATTGGAAATGTGTTTGGCGATCGGCCACCGATTATATTTCTGGAATCTTCGGAGAATTCCCTTCTATCGCTCTCAAAAGCAATTATGTACTTAGCAAAAGATTTGTTGTTTTTTCTATTTCTTTAAAGGAACGTAATTTATGTAAATCATTCCTTGGAGAGAGACCTTCAAAAACTGGCTCGATGCAAAGTCTTTACAGGTTATCTGCACATTCCGCTTAGATTCCGTCTTATAGAGCTCGGCCGCCGTACTAACACTCCGGTCTCCCGCCAAATAAAACAAATTAAAAATAAATACAATATTTAAATTGAACAGGTGTTTCGAGCTGAGACGAGTTGAAAAGAATCTTTACACTTTACAGGACCCAATCAAGTGTAAATACTCCTTAGAAATAAACCATTAACATCTCACAGCAAAAAACATTTAATTTATTTCAACTAACTCTTAAATATTTAGAATAAAATGCAAAAATAATGATCTGACATCTATATATTAAATATATATATCTATATACTACATTGCATTACATATATATGATATCTATGTACTATTAATCTATACAGTGGAAATTATTTTTAAAATTAAAAATGAGAATGTTATTGTGTTTTAAACGTCAATTTGTTAATTTTTTTTTATAGTATTTAAAGATTATCAATTTTACAAGACCCTCTCTCATGGAGATAGACATATCTGACCAAAACCACATGTGTGGTAAAAAAACACCCCGCCAAGTCTGTGGTCCAAAAAAGTTGTGAAATCAACTTTCTGTCCCGCCAAGTGATGTTGGCACTTTCTCCTGACCCAACACTGTCAACTTAGATACTTATCAGTTTCTTCTCCTTGGCGGTGTGCCTTGCCATTTCCAGAAACTGGAATTTTAATATTCTTCAAACACCAATACAATTTCTTGTTTCACCTTCACGTTTGCCACATGAGGTTTGTGTGGAAAGATAGTTGTTCACCTCATAGTCTTAGTTCTAGACAACTAGATCTAATATATTATGCTGGCGCATATTGGAGAGGAAAACCTTTTTACCGTGTTGTTAAAAGTGGCATCGAGAAGAGCCTTCTTTTCGATGCCACAATGATCATTGCTGTAAATCTTTCCCATTATCAAAAAGCAAATAAAATAAAAAAAAGTAATATACAAATAAGGCATTCAAGGAATGACCCCATGCAACTACTACTTTCTTTGCAGAGGTTGCGTGGAATACAACCAGTTAACTTTGGGTAGTACTGCAGGCACACCGCCAAGGAGAAGAAGCTGATAAGTATCTAAGTTGACAGTGTTGGGTCAGGAGAAAGTGCCAACATCACTTGGCGGGACAGAAAGTTGATTTCACAACTTTTATGGACCACAGACTTGGCGGAGTGTTTTTTTACCACACAAGTGGTTTATGGTCAGATTTCATGACTTTTTGTACGGTTCCTAAGGAAGGATTCTCTAAACTGATTATTCCTACACATTAGAGTCAAATAAAAGTGAAGTTAAGAGCTTGACAAGGTCTATGGAGATTAGAGAACTACGAGACCTGTGACATTGAAAGAACTTACCATTCTGATAGTAGAAGCATAGAAAACATAAAAAAATAAAATAAAATAATAATAATAATAATAAAATAATAATAAATAATAAATAAAATAAAATCATAGATAACAGAAATATGTATTAATAAACAAATTACTCCCCCTTGAACTCAAGAGAGTATAAGGTTGAACTAAACCTATAATATTAAGTTTAAAAGGTTCAAAAGATGAACTCGTAAATAGAAGTAATTCAAACGTCATGTGGCTTGCACGAAACTACTACACAACACACTGGTGTACCTCTGTATAATTGTCAGGCTCACCACTTCGTATGACGCTTACTTGGTTTCTACCCATTTTAGACTATTCGCTAATCGCTAGCTTGGTTTCTCGCTCCACATTCAGCTTAAGAATGAGTTGATGGGTTGTAAGGGGGGAGGGGGGAATGCACTAGGGCCCTAGACGAATCCAAAAAGCCCTCATTCTTTAAAATCGGTTCAGTAGTTTAGGCTGTAGGTGCGTCAACGTAAAATGAAGGAAGAATAAGAATAAGAAGTCATCAAAACTACCATTTTCAAACCTATTTTTCTCTACTTATACTTGACTGATTTCGACTTTTTTTTTAATTTCCATCTACAGGACACGGCCTTCAAAGATATTAAAAAAATATTCAGGTAGCTTGTACGTATTCCACGCTGCAGACCCTCAAAAACCCTAGTTTGTCACCTAAAGTATATATACACTGGCAGCTTTATGAAATTTTGTCTTTTTGACTTGGCGGGGCGGAACGCTGCTGCGTTCCTAAATCATCAAAAATTGTTTTAACTTTTTATACAGCTTATTATTAATAAAACTGTGACTGAAGATGACTCTATAAGGGTCGAAACGTCACATGCTACAAAATTAATTTTGTTATTATTACTCCTGAACTGAAGTATCCATAAAATTTATAAAAAATAATATTTAAAATAGAAAGGTTGTTAATCTCAACATTTTGCAGCATTATCTCACAGAAAATAAATATTTAATTTATTTCAACTAACTCTTAATTCTATCCTCTCCTGATATTCCTGGTAATCCGAGACGACGTCTAAAGAGAAAATGGCCCCGTGACCATCTTAGAAACTAATACTTTGTAATCAAAATTATTGGAGTACCACCACTGGGTGGGGTCTCCGAATCTGAGGTGTAACTGTGCTGTAATTACTTTAAGTGTGACAAGCTGCTTGATATAATTAATTTGTATAGTTATGGCTGAATAATAAACGGAAAAAAACAAAAAAAACTTAATTATTTGGAATAAAATGGAAAAATAATGATCTGACATCTATTTATTAAATATATAATATATCTATATACTACGTCTATATATTACATATATTATATGATATCTATGTACTATAAATCTATATTACATTCAGTTAAAAACATCTTATTTTCCAAAGAATAACATTTTTATATTAATATGATAATACTCTCATATACATGGGTATATACATATATATGTATATACATGTGAATGTGTGTGTGATATATATATAGTCTATGTTATTATGTAGCCTCCTGACGTTGGACGCTTTGAAACCAAGTACGGCTGATAACAGAGAACATTTATATCTACCTGAAGGACTTGTGGTGGGGACAAGTGTCCAAGCTATAGAACCTCCTCTTATAATAGAAGTGTGTGTCTTGTGGAAACATAATTTCTAAATTTAGATTAATTAAATACATCAGTTGTCAACACCATTCAATACACGACTCAGCTTCCAGCTGATTCTCCCATTTAATTTTAGCATTGAAATTCAAATAATTATTATCTATAATTTAATTTTAACGTGATTAAACTTATTTAGAGAATTGTTAACATTATATCTAACTATTTGTTTTTAAAAAATAATGTAAACCTATGTATTTTTTTTGTTGTTGAATAACGTAATTTAAAATTAAA
Organism: Gerris lacustris; assembly: GCA_951217055.1. Lineage (NCBI taxonomy): Eukaryota > Metazoa > Arthropoda > Insecta > Hemiptera > Gerridae > Gerris > Gerris lacustris. Next base: position 976,166 of record OX578281.1, on the reverse strand, counting down.
ATCTTTAAATTTTTTTCTCCCTTCTGGAGGTAAAATCTTGTACGTACCTTGGGAGTAAAATTCACTTGCACCCTCGCGATAATTAACTCCCTCGGCTCCGCCTCGGGAGTGAACGTTATGGTTGCCTCGGCTTCGCCTCAGGAACCAACTTCATCGCTCAGGTTGCAATCACTTACTTTCCTCCTTTGGTGCGTAAATAACTATAGATATTTATTTACGTAAGTTATTATATCTATTTGAAGACCGACAAATCGAAACAAACATTTACTTTTATTGGGATAAATAAATATATATTGCCTTACCTCATAAATAACAAATGGTTTCGAGGTGTGTCGTCGGGATACTACTCGATGATATAAATGATCTTACTCAGAATATGTGTGAAGGTGTCTATATTTTCTACGTAGTTTCTCACTTCTAACATAGTTTCGATGTTCTTCTATTTTAACAGAAGAACCTCTGCAAACTTCCTTCGGGAACACATCGGGGGAAACCGGCAGAAAGGTGCAGCGACTATTAGACCTAACACCGGATAAAAGCTTCTTTAAATACAGGTAACTCATTTTGCTGTTTATTTTTGGCGTGTTCTACTCTTGGAAAACAAATATAGAGGAGGGAAGCTTTCCTTCTGCGGACGGATCGTCTACAAACCGCGTCAATATAAACAAACCGAATCTGTTCGGTCCTCGACAACTTAACTACAGATGTGTTGACATGCCACAAGAAAAATACCCTCACCGGAAGAGCTAAAGCAATCACGGCCTCGGAAAAATAAAGAGACAATACCAGGGAGCAAGGAAAACATCGTTTTTCTTATAGGTCGCCTCTAAATAAGGATACAAAAGGATGGTAGGAAGGGATGAAGTGCTTACAGCCCAGTTTCATTCTAACACTGTGGAGGAGGAGGCCTGTTCAAACAAGGATGTTACCTGCTCCATTACCCGTGTGAGGGCTTCACCAGCTCCTTTCTGAAAAAACCTAACGGATTAACCATACGCTTCCACTAAACCGGCTTGTTAACGTTGTTTGAATGGGTCTCGCAACTATTAATATCCTCGTCGGTTAAACTTATAAACGGTTACCGCACTTTGAAGTGGACGAGCGTGAGGCCGACTTTGTGCAGATGCTGGGGGTGTGTATTGGCATCGTCCTGCTCGTTGAAAGGCCACTTGAAAGGCTTATCCCTTGTAACGATCCATGGACCGAGCTTATCATTACTCCTTCCCAAGCAGACGGCTCAATGAGAAAGCGATACAACGCTTAACAAAAGGGATATTTCTCCAGGTTGACCACTTTCAAGGAAGATTTCAGAACGGTAACAATGAAACACCCGTCGACCACTTACGCCAGAAAATAACACACGTTTAAACATACTAAAGTTCAGATCAGGCTTTTAACTGAATAAGATAAGATAATTGGTCCTTTCTTCATTAGGATATGAATGTCATCAATGTAATGCTACTTTCACCACCTAAATACAAACAAACATAGCGAGGCCAAATATATATCCTGCGGTTATCTCAAATTTTTTATTCAATAATTTCTTACTTTGTTTATTTATGTTATATTATACTAAGAGCAGTAACAGAATAGTCGACAAATGCAACTAAAAGTTGCATACTCCATTTGAAGCTAATCTTAATTTAATAAAGATATTGCAGGCTTGCTAACCTTGCCTGTCTAGAGAGAATTTTGTTGTAGGTGAGCGTGCAGCGTGCAATGAAGGGATTTTTCGTCTCGATCGGTCAAAGTCCCTGATCTGCCCCAGCCACAGCTCCGTTTTTTCAATCTTCGTTTAAATACTTCACCTACTACGATTTCTCTACAAGATAGTAAAATAAATACATTTTTACAACTTCTAGCATAATTGAAAACTATTTGTACCTCCATTGTAATTATTAATAAGTTATTACTTCATACTATAATAATTATTAAGAATGAAAGACGTGTGACTTTTGCCAAACATTTTATAGCTTTACAGAAGAGCAGAAGCCTATGCTTAGAGAAGAACACAACCAGCATTTGCTAGAAAATGAATTAGCCAGAGCTGAGATAATAGAGGATAAAGATTCTTAGGCAAACTGTTGCTGCTGTTTTTTATTTACAAGCTGCTCTTTCTGCGTCTTCTTTTTATTATGCGTCAAAGTTAAATCACTACAACGAAATGAAAAGCAACGATACTTTCTGCTATTCATGGCATGAGGGCGATGTTCATAGGGGAGCAAATGAGATAGGGACATGTCTTTGGAATTATCTAGACCAGCAAACTTAGAAACTCCCTGCTTCGAAAAATTTAATATTCTACTCAGTGTCGGTCAGAATAAAAGTAAATATATCTAGGATTATTTTATGTATGCAGTATTATTTTAATAAAATATTCAGAGTATTTCTCATATAAGATTCTTGTGACTCGTCACACCCAAAATGAGGGGGAATCTGCGCACTTCAATAGAACGGCAAATAGATGCTTTTAAAACATTTTCACCTATTTACACTCCAGAAAATGATGAATCAATTATGAAGCTAGCAAAAAAGACAGACAACTCTTTCCATAAGACATTTTTGACATATATAACAAAAATAATCAAAACAAGTCAAGTAACAGGCTTCCTTAATAACACCTTTTCCCGTCTTTTGAAGCTTACGTTTACGCGAGCGTTGCGCGTGAACGCTTGGGCGGATAACGTTTTCCGATGAACTCACCCTGGGCATTGGTAAAATAAACATGTGTACCAAATTTCATCAAACTCGGTGATCTTTTACTCAAGTTATCGTCATCTGTAGATTTCGTGACGGTGATTTTGTGACGGTGAGTATGGTCGTTTTTTTTCGGATTCACTCCCGGGCTCCAGAACGTGCCATAAGGAACTTCGTTCCAAAAAATTCTCCATTTTATTTTGTGAACATTTTTGTTACTGGAGCAATCTGATAAGTTTCAAACTTTTTTTGTATTCATCCTTCATTGGAATTGATATTAATTTGTATTTTTACAAAACAAAAAATACGTGTTTGTTTCTATCTCCGGATATGATTGAAACCAATCAATCTATCAGATTTGTTCCTTCGACTCGACTTGTTTATATGACTTATTTCGTGCAAGTGATCTATTTTCAATACATGACAGTCATAACTCAAATTTTAATTTCTAGGCCCCCCCCCCCTTCCAAAATAAATAAATTTTATTTAATTGGAATTCAATGATAGTATTGCTACTATAAATAAAAAAATGTTAATAATCCAAGTTATTCTTTTTACGACTTTTACAAAGCTTTTAGCAATTTACCAAAATGTTAAAATCTTTAATTGCGTTTCCTGAAAAAAGTAATTTTTTGAGTTATGTCAGTCTATTTCCGGACCAGCGATATTCTTAAAAGGCACCGAAAGATTAACTTATACACAAAATTCTTGCTTGATATTAGTCAGAAACTTGTTGTACGCTATCCCCTGGACTATCAGCTTTGTCTTTTTCACTGTAAACTTGTCAACTTTTGCAACAAAACATAACGTGTTATTAAATGATGGGAGATTGGACAGTTTGGATATGCGCTAAGCGATGAGATCAGTGTGAAGCATGACTGGTCACTTTGGCAACACTGTTGATCTGTCAGTGTTTAGACTTGTTGTGCTGCCACCACTCTGCTCATCCTCTTTTCATTATTTTCATGCTGTGGATTTTTTAAAAGAAAAAAGTAAATTGAAAGTAGTTTGGCCTAGAATTCAAATGCTTAGAGTATCTTAATTGTTTACTTTTCTTAACTCTCGACCTTCGCTTCCTCGTTCAGCTCTTTCACGTTTATTTAAAAGACATTTAGATAAAAAGGAGGAACTAATGCAGACAATGAGGAGAAAAGCACGATGTTTATCTGATTGGGGAGAAATTAAATGCACCTAAAAGATAATTAAAAAGATGGGTCTCATCTAGTGGAGACGAAATGCTCTTGTGGATGCGAGTCGGGGCCGAACAACGCTCGATATAACAAGATCATTATGCTTATATAGGGTCGTAGCTCACCTGGGACCGTCCCTCGACTCGTTCACGAGCCGTCCGGCTATTATTTATATTTTAGAAACGAGGGTGCTGAGTTACGGCCGGTGCCCGCAGGAGAAGTTTTTGTTAACGGAATGAAGACACGTTGAAAAAGGGAAGGTACAGAGATAAATCTGGTTTTAATGGAGGCACCGTGGGAGGGCGGGATGTCTTCACCCAGATCCCACCGGCAGTACTTACAAGATGGAGCACGGGCGACAAAAAAACTAAATATCTCAGCCCTAACATCGCCAAAAAGGAATATATCCTCTGGAGCGAGAAAAACTCGGAATAGAGTAGAAACTCTTCTCCCACTATATCAGCCTCTGCTTGTATCCTTCTCTCGCCCGAGTACTTCCACAGTCTCTTCTATAGACTCTTCTAAAGTCTCTTCTGTAGACTCTTCGGGGTCTAAACAGGACTCCCAGGATTGAATTACGAGTCCAACTCTTTTATGTTAGTCACACGACCCGTGAGACGCTAATGGACGCTCCGGGAGACGGTATATCACCGCGTATAGCCGCTACGACACGCCCGCGTTTAAGGCCGACTAAAATAAATCCGCCGTTAAAAAGAAGAAAATTTATAGGGAGACTGGAAACTGAATTAAGATAAAGAAAGAGGGAGTATTATTGGCAATTAAGATATATTACGGTTCGGGTCTAGTGACGGCATTCCGACGCTCAGCTCTCCCTTCGGTACCGTTTAACCGAGTTTTTAAACTGCGGCCGGATTTTTCGAAATAAAATCAAACTATAAAACATTACCGATAAAAAGGTTCAGAAAAACCGTCGAATAGTTTTGTTAGTAAATAATATCTCCGACTAAATTGTTGGACCACGATATCATTGAATATAAATAACTGCATTTATAAATTTCAAAGACCGATAACATTTTTTAAACGTTGTGGAGAGGCTACTGTGTACTTATCATGACGATTATTATTATTATGGTCAATTAATTTTTATTCACAGAACTGGGAATTTCGAATATTCAGATCGGATTCACTATCCTGCTTGCTATTCAATCTGCTGCGACTGTATTGTAATATGTTTTGCTCCGTCACTCCTACCAGCCATGCCACCCGGCCACAAATAACATTGATAAATCACTTTTTTTACTTTCCTCGGAAATCAGTGTCGAAAGAAATCTAAAGTCTAATATTCCTTACGATTTGAATGCTTCTTTTTTACTATTTAAGAGTGAGAAAGGCAAACGAAGAAGAATAAAGAAAAAAAAAAAGTAGTTGATGAGAGCAAAAATGTTTTCTATTTGGGTTTGCTGTTAACTAAAGGATAGTAGTTTAAATAGAAAGGCCCGAGGGAGCTGAAGGAATGCGTCCGACTGAGTGACGGCATTTTTCACTTCTATTGACCCAAGACAAAGAAGAAAACATGGACCGAGTCCCTCACCCTGATTATGCTGTTCAACTCGTGTTTAGAAATGTATCTCGTGAAGCTCAAGCAGGGGAGTGTCAGTCAAACCCTTGTTTAAAGTACCTTTAAATACAAGTCTAAATGCCTTCACCTTAAATAAACACAACGAGCGGATTGTATAACCTCTTCTCAAACTCCTGGGGGGGGGGGGGGGGGGGGTTGAGGTACGAGAGGAGCTCGAGGCGAGTTCTCTCCCCGGCTCGAGGCACTCCTCTAGATAACTTGATACCAACATATTTAACAGACAGAGAAGATAAAAGACAGAGAAGATAACAGACAGAGAAGATAACAGATAGAGAAGATAACAGACAGCGAAATAAAAGACAGAGAAGATAACAGGCAGAGAAGATAAAAGACAGAGAAGATAACAGACAGAGAAGATAACAGACAGAGAAGATAACAGATAGAGAAGATAACAGACAGCGAAATAAAAGACAGCGAAATAAAAGACAGAGAAGATAACAGGCAGAGAAGATAAAAGACAGAGAAGATAACAGACAGAGAAGATAACAGATAGAGAAGATAACAGACAGCGAAATAAAAGACAGAGAAGATAACAGGCAGAGAAGATAAAAGACAGAGAAGATAACAGACAGAGAAGATAACAGATAGAGAAGATAACAGACAGCGAAATAAAAGACAGAGAAGATAACAGGCAGAGAAGATAAAAGACAGAGAAGATAACAGACAGACAAGATAACAGATAGAGAAGATAACAGACAGCGAAATAAAAGACAGAGAAGATAACAGGCAGAGAAGATAAAAGACAGAGAAGATAACAGACAGACAAGATAACAGATAGAGAAGATAACAGACAGCGAAATAAAAGACAGAGAAGATAACAGGCAGAGAAGATAAAAGACAGAGAAGATAACAGACAGAGAAGATAACAGACAGAGAAGATAACAGATAGAGAAGATAACAGACAGCGAAATAAAAGACAGAGAAGATAACAGGCAGAGAAGATAAAAGACAGAGAAGATAACAGACAGACAAGATAACAGATAGAGAAGATAACAGACAGCGAAATAAAAGACAGAGAAGATAACAGGCAGAGAAGATAAAAGACAGAGAAGATAACAGACAGAGAAGATAACAGATATAGAAGATAACAGACAGCGAAATAAAAGACAGAGAAGATAAAAGACGGAGAAGATAACAGACAAAGGTTTCTTATTCCTTCACCTCCTGCTATAAAGTTAGTTAAATGATAAATGATTGATTTTAGTTGGTATGGGCCGGTTAATGTCACGTGGGAATCATTTCTGGAGATACCTACGACGAGGTCGTGCTCATTGTTACAATCTACGTGGACCTGCACATGCACATTGTTACAAACTACGTAGACGTGCACATTGTAACAAACTACGTGGGCGTGCACGTTGTTTCAAACTACGTGGACGTGCACGTTGTTACAAACTACGTAGACGTGCACATTGTTTCAAACTACGTGGACGTGCACGTTGTTTCAAACTACGTGGACGTGCACGTTGTTACAAACTACGTAGACGTGCACATTGTAACAAACTACGTGGGCGTGCACACTGTTATAAACTACTTAGACGTGCACATTGTTTCAAACTACGTGGACGTGCACGTTGTTTCAAACTACGTGGACGTGCACGTTGTTACAAACTACGTAGACGTGCACATTGTTACAAACTGCGTGGACGTGCACATTGTTACTATACCATCAGAGACACCCAAAAATATCTCTAACATAGGAGGATGTCACTACCAATACTTCATATTATACAAATCAATAGTTTATTTCAAAGTAAAATTTGGGCTGAGACAGATACAAATGAGAGAGACTGCGCAAATAAAACACCTTTTAGTTCCTTGCTTAACCTCAGTCTTGCAATTTAAATAATTCTATAAATTATTCTCTGAAATATATATATATATTTTTTTTCTTTGTTAATTTTAAATAAAATATGTTTTTACTTTTTATTAGCTTTTTTTTAATCGACTTTTAACCCACCTAAAAATCTATTACCTACCTTGTACCACAACATGGTACCCACACTACCTAGTACCCAGTTCCTAGTACCTGTACATGGAATCCACTAAATAGAAACCTGAAACTTTTATGGATTACGTATTTCCAATAAAAATGCAAGTTATTAACATTTCATTCTTTTAAATCTATTCATATATTTAAGTTAAGTTTTAAATTAAACAGCAGAGCAAAGTATTTCAGTTTTTAAAATAAATCGATCAGTACAAGTATAAAGTAGGGTTTGCCACGTCTAATTTACTTTGATTCAGTTATACTGAATATATTTCTTAATTATTTACTAAGGAAAACAAAAACGTAAATTTCTTTTATTATAAAAGGGTAGATAATCCGTATATAAGGATAATTACTTCTAAAAGGAGAAAAGTGGACGAGGATGGAAGTGGGTGGGAGTGATTAAGTTACATCTGTACTTGATGTACTTGAAGGAATGAAGTGAACAATGCGAGCTATGCAGCTTCGTAATGGCCATCAAGTGAGAAACATCAAAGCGAGAAGTTTTTTATCTCTGTTTGTACAAGGATAGTTAAGTGACGATGTTTTGATAGAGGCGTGTTCGTAGCGCCACGTCGTGACGCCCAACATGGCTCGTCCCAATCGTTATGCATGATTTCTTCTCTAACAAGCCTGTACCTGAGCCCGAGAACAAACGAGAAAGAGAATTACGGTTGACCGACAGGCGAGCCTGTGTGGTCTCCATTAAGGAGGTTCGGATCACAGGAACACCGGCGCATTCTCCGGGACCTTCTCGGTCCCGCGTGCCGCTCCCGATCCCACGACCGTACTCGGGGGTGGTCCCGCCCCCTACTTCTACGGAATCTCCTTCGGTTTCCGACCGAATCACTTACCGAGGGTGAAAATGCGACTAATGGCCGAAAGATTCCTAAGATAAACGCTTCGGGTCCGTTTGTAACCGGCTGATTGATGCCGCCTTTCGGCAGTTACCAATATTACTTGGACCGTCCGACGGAAATAGCCTGTGTGGAACCCTTTAAAACAAATGTTTAGTCTTTAAGTACCAAAAAAGCTATCTTCGCGGTGGAGTATAAACTCCGTCAAAATGAGCGCATAGAACATGAATTTAGAACTGAAACATTTTTAAGCATTGGGGTTTCTTGGAACTGCGTAGTAAGCTTATCCACCGTAAAACTCAAATTATTTAATTAAGTATAATATGATCAAATTTCAATCTGATAAACTGCCTCTTCTCTTTATGAAATCTAGATGAACATGGACATGCTTATAATAACATGAAATGCACACCTAGTAGATTTACATCCTAAATTGAATGCATATTGTAATATTATATTCTAAACTCGATATGCACAATGGTAATGTTGATTTTTACACAATCTTTGTCATAACAACTTAGTATAGAACGAATTCCATATTTAGGATATAGCTCTCGGTTAATTTGGGAGGTAATTATGTTTGACTTTGCTCTTGTCTTTATCTTACTCTGTCCTTAATCATGTGTCGACTGACAGGAACTTGTACTTTGCATGTATCAGTTTGATATCAGTTTATGTGAGCAAGTTATTTATATAAGATTAGCTCAGTTTTGCTTAATATCATAATAAAGATCTTTTCGATAAAGTGATCACGTAGTCGAAATAAAAGATGTCTATTTTAAAATTACCATCTTTTTTTTCCAAGATAAAAATGAATCACTAAAAACATTTTTGAAATATTAATGTAAAATAAATAAATAAAAGATCCTCACAATATCATTAATTCACAAAAACAAAAGATTCTCGAGCGTTTAAACGAAGAAGGGTCGGTGAGAAGGAAACAAAGTTTTTTTTTTAAATTGAAAATATCTCGTCTCTAACAAGGTAGTCGACAAAAAACCACTCCAAGGGGATCCACTACCTATAAGCTTGGAAATATATTTGTTTTCTAAGTTGTTTTTTTAACCTGCCTACTATAATAATCGAAGCTAAGCGCCTTCTCAAATGGATTCGAGCTTTAAAAAAAGGAAGAATCCGGGAAGAATTAGGACCCAAAAAAGTGGTACCTGGTATGGGAGGACGGAACGGACTAGATGTCCGTGTGGGCTTGATGCGGCAGATTGATGGAGTGATGGAGCAGCTAATTGACTGAGGATAGAGTTGTTAAGCGTGTTGACGAGGTGGAAACTACTAATAAGGGTTCCTCGATACCATCTCACAGAGCTCAATTATGCTAAACAATCACTTAAATCTTTAAATTAACCCTTCTTTACCACATTTCTCTACTTTTATCAACACATTTCACTGCCACAAATTAAAACTTTTAATTTGTTCTGTATTAGCCAAGCAGTTTGCAAATTACCCCATAATGGTGTAATTAGTCGTGTTACTAATTACACCTTAAGGGGCATAGGGCACCTCAGTGGCGGATATATATGTATGACTAATTACACACTGTGGGTATAGGGCCCCTCAAGTGGTGGATGTCTGTATGTAAGTTTTTCGTTGGTGATCACAGCTTGTACGTTCATATTATTGACTAGTTGGGTCAATTATGCAAATTATATGCCTCCTTACTTTTGCAATATTTCGACCCCTCATTGCGAACATAGAAGATTACATTATAATAATTATTTTATTTTCAAATCAAATTATAATTACTATTATAAATTATTATTAAATTATTATAAAGGGAGACAGACAGAGAAAAATAGACTTCAGCGCCGGGACTCGAACCACGGACCTCCCCCTCATATCCAGTTTGCGGGAGCTCTAACCAATTAAGCTACACTGAAGAATAATTTCCTTTGACGATATCGATACCTAATCCCGAATTAAGCTTTCGAATGTTTCTACAAGTCTTAGAAGTCAACAAATGACAATAGAACTAGACCGAGAAATACGCTTGTACTTATAAAGTACTCAATTAGTACCTGTTCTTAGACTTAGTACAATCAATTAGAAATTCAATTTTTACAAGTTATTGGTAGTATTCATACTGACGTAGAAACATTCGAAAGCTTAATTCGGGATTAGGTATCGATATCGTCAGAGGAAATTATTCTTCAGTGTAGCTTAATTGGTTAGAGCTCCCGCACACTGGATATGAGGGGGAGGTCCGTGGTTCGAGTCCCGGAGCTGAAGTCTATTTTTCTCTGTCTGTCTCCCTTTATAAATAGTAATTATAATTTGATTTAAATTAAAATTTAAACGTTACGTAGTATGAATACTACCAATAACTTGTAACAATTGAATTTCTTATTTTATTTTGTGAAATTATACCGATTCCGACATTACAACTAAATTCAGATAATGTTTATTACACTTATTTATTTTTTATAAATTTCTTAGTTAGCAATATATTCCAACTTTGAACTTTCTTCAAACTGCTTTTAAGGTATGAATTATTGTATAGCGTGTGTATTTAACCACTACAACTTCACAAAATTGAGGTTGTTTATTTTCTTAATCGACCCAATAATTTAAACAAGCGACCATATACTGATTCATTACAGTTCCTGATTTTCGATTCGATTTTTTTTTTTTTTTTTTTTTTTTTTTACGAGACGCCATAAAAACGGAATGAATGTAAAATATTCTTGGTTTTTGCATTTATGTAAGAGTCTCTCTTGTGCGGTAATTTATTACTATAGCACTCTGTAAATAAAAATAAATAATGAATTGATTGAAACCAAGTGTGCACTAAAGTACAAAGTAACAAGTGAAATAATTAATAACATTTTTTTGGGTATATTTTAACTTATTAAACCAATTAAGAATGCAAAATTCAAAAAAAGCATAATATTATATTTATGCTTGCATCCTACTCTTCAGCAGCTTTCATTTATAATACCCCATTTGAAAGTTTACCACATTTTAGCGAATTGCGCATATTTAATTTTAAACATCTGTATATTTTTTCTGTGGTTGGGTCTAAAAGTTGTGCCAGTGTTTCAAATTTCACATCACCCTTGGCATAAGGGTTTCGAAAAGTATCTACAAAACCGTAAAAATAAAGGTTTGTCTTGATTATTTGGTCTTCAAATATGAATAATAACTTATCCAAATAGAGCCCGACAATTTTATCAAAACTAATCATTAATGGGTTGAACTAGCCTATATAGGGCATCATGTATAGAAATGAAAAAAAAAAAAAACTGACACATATAATTAAAGTCTTTTCTGTATATTGATAAAAAATGCACCAATTATGGATTCTTCTTCATTTCCTAAGTATTCTTTTAATACAATTTCCATCTTCAGTCCTCTATTTTGAGACACAGCTGTATACAGGTCGATTTTGGGAATCTTGGGCGTATGTATCTGTTGTAGATTACCTGGGCTTCGATGTAGCGTATCTACTTTTTCTTGAGAGGATAAAATGAAAAAGAATACATAAATAATGCAATTTATATCAATATACAGGAAACACTTTAATAATGTATGCATTATATTTGTTAGTTTTTACATTTCTATACATGATGCCCCATATAGGCTAGTCCAGCCCATTAATGTTTCATAAATTTAATTTGCAATCGAGTCGTGTCCCGACGACGATGGATTTGTTTTTGCTAAGGCAACCACATTTATTCCAATAAAAATAAAGGTTTGTTTTGATTTGTTGGTCTTCAAATAGATATACTCGTAATAACTTATCAAATTAGAAGCCGACAATTTTATCTCAAAACTAAACATTATAATTATTAACATTATATTTTTGATCTGTTGTGTATTGAAGCTATCACTTTTTGATAATGAAATGTAAACAAATAATGCGCTTTCTTATTGCACTGAGCCAACCGTCCCGTGTTTTTGTTTATCTCACAGGTAACCGATTTAATTTTTCTGCATATGCACTTCTTAACTTATACCCGACCAAGGCAAAAACCTTAACAACTCCCTTGATAATGGGCTCATTTCTCTTCCCTCGCCGCCCCTTAAGGCGGAGATACACATGCCTGTAGCTTGAACAAATATGCCAGCTACTTGCACATGCCAGCTACTTGAACGTGGATATGTTAAGTGGCACGCCTGTAGCTGGCAAGTAAACAGATAAAAACTTGGTAAAAATCCTTTGTATGCCAGTTACTGGCAAATACCCTCTTTTGGCATGCAAGCTAATTCCCCAAATTGACGGCATGTGTATCTCCACCTTTACCCGTGGGCATATCGATGGCACGGTTTAGATTCGGTTTTAGCGAGATCCCAGTAACAGTGTTTTGTCCTTGTTAAAGATATAAGAGATTCAATATTAAAACAAATAAGAATTGTAATTAAACTCAAATAGAACGATATTAGATGAAGGTTTGATGCAATGTAAACATGGCTGAAAAAGCAGTGTCGCCAACCTGATTTCAACAACTTCATTACATTAGCCATTCATTCTCTACAATTCATAAAATAATTAAGTTGGGAATCATTCTTTTTCTCAGGGAAGAAAAGACTTACTTTAGTCCCTCTAAACTAATCCAAAATCATAACTTTTTCTCCCTACTGGAGATAAAGACTTTTAGATGAAGTGATGAGGAACTTTTGAAACAAAGAAGATAAATAAAATATAACCTAGACTAATTCTATTACACTCTAATTTATACTTGAGAGCCCTACTTACAACGTACAATCAGTAAGTGTATTCAAACGTAAATGTCAATAAAGACACCTTAATACAATCACAACTAATCTAATTTACATTCTCTCCGAAAATTAGTTGAGAAACTTTTCCATCGAGCCAACCGTAGTATCCCTAACAGCATAAAGTTCCCTTTTTACCAAATTAAAAAACCATAAGATTTTAAATATAAATAAAAGATTTTGATAAAAAGCCACTATAAGTGCTGTGGAAAGACAGCAAGATATTTTGTCACCAAGAGTAAGACGTGAGACAAAAATTGGAATCTAAGACTGATAAAGACACTGATAAAGGTCTAAGGACCTTTATGTTTTATTTTGTATGAGGCCATTTTATTTTCTCTAAAAATATTCCTCTCTATTTTTACGGTTTCGTCCATATTTAATACAATATTTCAGTTCGAACACAAACCATCACCCCGTTGTTCTTATCAACGACATTCACCTTAAATAAACATAAAATAATAATAGAAACTTTCATCAAGATTTCTTCGGACTTGAGTAAATTTAATGAAACAAGCTGATTTGAGAAACTCTTGAAACTGGTTAGTTGTTAATATTTAACTGCTGATTGTCCAAGAGAGAAAAAATAAACTTCATCAGGCTGTCAGACCATTTAAATCCGAAATACTATGTTAATGGGGCAAACTTGTAGGTGTCTACTGAGGGACAGACCTTCATCCAGGGGCGCCCATATTCCAAAATATTTCAAATCATATTTACGACATTTTAGACGTATTTAATCATGTTTCTCATATTTCATTGCATTAGCAGGGTGTTTTTTGACAGTATCTATTATTTATGTATGCATAACAACCTTTTGTTAGACACACTTTTGTTGTAACCCGTTACTAAACGGATTTACGAGACAGTGGTTTGATGACAACTCAGACATTGTTTCTCAGGTGTGCTGAAGTGAGTTTGGAACAGCTATGGAGGAACTAGTGTAGTAGAAAACCATGAATCTTTACAGCCTGGAGCAGCCTGCTGTAGCACGCCGGGGGCGACCTTCGGATCCTTGCCCTCATACAGGACCCCCGAAGACACCGAATAAAAAGACCATTCAAAATGGCGTCCGAGACGGGGAGGCGAGGGTGGGGGCGTCGAATGGAAGAAGATAAGAAGAGCCCCGAGGGGGAGTGACAAATTCTCAAGGTGACACGGCTTTCCAGTTAGTCACATTTTTGTGACTGTCGGTTTCACATGTCGGTGACAGGGAGTGTTTATATCACTGACAGTGTTTAACCTGTGTCCAGGTTGTTTCTCACCGGTCTTCTCTGCTCGCTTCTAAGAAGCCTTAACAGCGTCATAATCCTTTTTGGCTTTAATTGATGACACGACCTTTATTTCAGAATGAACCCTCCCGAGGTTTTTCAGTTGTCCGATGGTTTTCAATTTAGATAACTTTTTTGTGGTGGGTTCCTTTTTTTAAAAAAAGAAATGTCGCTGAAGCCTTGTTTGAAGGATTCCCAAGATTCCGATGAATGATTCATGAGTGACGCGGGAGCACTCAGCAGGGCGGTTTTTCCTCGTTCTCTTTCTTTTCTTGTTTATTGTTCGGTTCACGTGCTCAACAGATTGTTTTGTTCTTGACTTATTGCTTTATTTATCTGTTGATTTATTAACCGAGCTCTTAATCAGTTCTCCTCAATTCTAAATAATCTACACTCAGCAGTCCTTAGTGTTAAACACATATATAACTGTATAATTTATATTAAACGTATACAATAAAATAACTGTTGTAATGTAGTATTTGTTTTAGGAGGTGGTCGCACAAAAGCAGGTCTTTAAAGTCTGGCCACTTTGCTACACTTCTTTTTGATTACCAAAAGTCTGATTTACGATTGAGTGCCTAAAAATATAAATAATACGGTATTACTATATTATGTAAAATTAGAAATATTGAAATGAATACGTCAGCCAAAAAGTAAAACTACCCTTATTTTATTTTCTAAATATAAATTTTAGAATTTTAAATATTGTATATTTAATTAAATACATTTATTAAAATGCTAATCTGATTCATTTAACTTATTAATTGTAAATATAATAAGTTAAAATATACAGGATTATTTTATGATGGAATCAATTTAATACTGCTACGTTTCCTGATTTATGCGTTGAGAGGTACGAACAGACGATCCTAAAGTTTCCCAATTCTACTGCTAGATCGCTTATAGTTCCACCGCTAGAGTACTCGCGTCCCCAAATAGCCATTTCGCGTCAGTTGTGGATAAAATGGCTAATATGCAGCACAAGGTTTTCAGTTGGTGGGTGCTGTAAAGCAGAGTCGGCAACTCATGTGCAGCGTGGATGTGCAGCGCGGCTTTCGTCTCCATATTAACATTAAACCTCCAACTAGAAAGAGCATTTCTCGTCGGTATCACCAATTTATGTTTCTGTAAAAGAAAATGCCCAAAATAACCTCATCTCAGATAAGAAGGTGCGTAGCTTATGAAAGTCAACTAGTAGAACGAGCAGAGAACTTGCACTATGTCGACCAACTGTGTGAAATTATATGATCCAGGACCAGCCACTTTGTCCATAGGATATCCACAGGACCAACCAGCCACTTTGTCCATAGGATATCCGCATGACCAGCCACTTTGTCCATAGGATATCTCCAGGACCAGCTACTTTGTCCATAGGATATCCACAGGACCAGCCACTTTGTCCATAGGATATCCACAGGACCAGCCACTTTGTCCATAGGTTATCCACAGGACCAGTCACTTGTCTTTTGACACTTGGATGGTTCAAAGTTTGAGATAGACATCTAATGGATCTCCGATATCAGTCATTAAATCATCTATGGAACGTCCACACTATGATATCTATAGTAGGAACAGTTTTAGGTAATATTCTGGATGTTAAAAATACAAATTTTATAATAATAAACAGTTGTGACAATAAATACTTTTATGTGATATGACATGAACATTTCTACTCCTCAAAGTTGACACCGAAGAAAACTCTGTCAAGTGTTTTATTATAAATTTATTGTATTATCTGCGGTATTTGAACACGGTTCCTCCAAGTCGCGCTCGGGAACACTAAATACTAACATGGATGTTGAACCTAACTTTCTGAAATCATTTGAATATTCCAAACTGTTTGAAAGTTCCCCCTGGACAAATTCCTCTGTATAACTAATAAGCTCACTTTTGGTTAAATATGTTAACTTTTTTGATATACATATATGCAAAAAGCTTTAGAAAATATAACTTAAATAACAGTTAAAAATACCCCCTAAATTAATTTCAACTTATAAACAAAAAAGCAAGTATACCCTTTCATCTTCATCAAGTCAATGATCTTATGCTTGACATAATGGTGATAGCGAGTAACATGGATCATGTATTTGGACTTACCAAGCTCATGGGCTGGTACTTCTCTCTCTACTACATCTGCGGCAGAGGGGTCCTAACTCTCCTGTGTACAGGCCGCCGCTTGTTGCAACACCGCCAAGAGGGTCATGGTTGTTTTTGAAAAAAGAACAGCAACAGAGAGATATGAAAATAATATTTAGATGGAAGCTTTCCAAAAGGGAAAATATAAAACAAGATTCGGTGCGATTCTCACCGGATGCTTTTAATCTAAAACTTAAAGGCCCTTTCAAATCTCACATTGGGATCCTATTAATGATTTTAAATATGATAAATCAGTATAAAATATATAAGTTTACACCCAGGACATCTTATTGCCAACCTGGATTCAACGTTGTAATAAGTTGGAAAGCAGCGGATAATGCCTCAAGGCTCCCGGAGTGTGCTCATTATAAACGTCAGTAGAACCCTCGTATCTACAGAGAGCGGTAACTTAAATAATAACAAAAAAAAAACAAATACCAATTACCAAGCAGTAATAATTCATTCGTACAACATATTTCCAACAGAATCCTTCACCTAATTATCCGACGATTCCGCTAAGTTATGGGTTAAGTTATAACAAAAATATAATTTATTATACGAAAGAAATTTAAACGATAAATATAATTTCGCTATAAGATTAACAACAAGAGTTTGAATTCGAGAAGTAATCTGGATTTTGTTTTCCAGTTTGATGCATCGCATTGTGCGATTTGTCTTTTAGACTTTAGACGAGATAAGTCGATTTTTAAATCAGATGGCCAGACAGGGAAAACATTAATATAAATCTTATGTATATAGTTTGTTTCCGAGCTTACAAAAGAAATAGTACGCTTTATGATAATTCCGAAATGAACATATTTTTGGAACGAAGTTCCTTATGGCACGTTCTGGAGCCCGGGAGTGAATCCAAAAAAAAACGACCAAAATCACCGTCACGAAATCTCCGATGACGATAACTTGAGTAAAAGATCACCGAGTTAGTTGAAATTTGGTACACATGTTCATTTTACCAATGCCCAGGCTGAGTTCGTTGGAAAACGTTATCCGCCCAAGCGTTCACGCACAACGCTCGCGTAAACGTAAGCTTCAAAAAGACGGGAAAAAATGTTATTATGGAAGTCTGTTACTTGACTTGATTATTTTTGTTATATATGTCAAAATATCACTTGCTTTTGTAAATATAGAAAATATAATCACCGTCTTGTTAAAAGTAAAAATGATCTGTGCTGACGGTCATTTCAATTTATTAGGTATATTATTATAATACTGCGTATTTAATCCAAGAAAAAATTCTAACTTCATCTATTTAATGAGACAAACAACTTTTTAAATATTTTTTTTATTTAAATCAAATTATAATTATTATTAACTACGGGAAACAGACAATGAAAAATACACTCCAGCGCCGGGATTTGAATCACGGGCCTCTATATTTCCAGTATAGCGCTCTCTCAACTAAGCTACGCAGGAGAATTTCTCTGACGTTAATGATACCTTGTCCCGAATTTAAGCTTTCAATTGTCCACAAATCTTAGAAGTCATCATTAATGACAGAACTAGGCTGAGAAATAACACTTATAATTATAAAGTACCCAATTAGTACCTGTACCTAGTACAATCAATTAGAAATTCATATTTTACGATATTGGTAGTATTCTTACTACGGAAAGATTAAATTTTAATTTAAATCAAATTATAATTATTATTAACTACAAACAGAGAAAAATACACTCCAGCGGCGGGGTTTGAACCACGGGCCTCTATATTTCCAGTATAGCGCTCTTAGCTAGTAGTTAATAATAATTATGATTTGATTTTAATTAAAATTTAATCTTTCCGTAGTATGAATACTACCAAAATCGTAACATATGAATATTGATCGTGATAAAGATCGCTAAATTTATTAAAGTGGACCCAAACGTTTATAATAAAGAAAACAACGTTTTTACCGATATCTTCCGTTCTAACGTATACGATTTTATTAAAACTTCTTGAATTGAAACAGGCATGTAAAATTTCAACCGAATACAAGCAGAAGCATTAGAGTAGGGAAGAGATATATTTTATAATATTCTAAATTAATAGGCCGGGTAGGTAGAAAACTGTCCTACTTCAATCCAACATCCTTTAACAAACATACTCTTTAACTATTAACTCATCATGATCAACTTTTTTCTTATATTCAATATATATTTATAGTAAGACCACTTTTTTGGACTGAGGGTACCGGGGACCTCAAAACGTGTCAATCTATCAAAATCTCAAGATAGAATTTTCGTGTCATCACAATACTTTCTTTTTATATGATAAAGTAAAAATGAATAATACTCGTAACTAATTGCAGGGAGAGCAGATCGGCAGCAGTAACTTGCGTCGAGTCCATCTGCTCGGAGATAACGTAACCAGACGTGAGACGTGAGTGTACAGCCGCTAACACACTCTCACCTCACTACTCTAATGCCGTATTGCTTAAACACAATTCACAAAAACAAAACACAATTACCTTTACAATAGTATAAAGTAAACAGTTCATACACAAGATAAAAGATATGACCGCAATTACGTTATGTTTTAATTTTACATCACCTTAATTATAATCAAAGGTATATTTCTTATCAGTTGTAAATAAATTCATGGATGTCACAATGTCTTATTTCATCTTCTTATCTTCGTACAACATTGTTGTTTCACAAGCCAGTTTAAAGTAGTTTCAACATTTAAATCAGTTACATTTGCATAACGTGAAAAACCTTTCTCTCACTCGTAACGCTAACGTACACAGACACGTACACAGACACGTACGCAGACACGTATACAGAAACGTACACAGACACGTACACAGACACGTACACAGACAAGTACACAGACAGTTCAACAAGTAATCAAGAGAATAAATCCGTCCGCTAAATCCAACAGTACTTTCACTTATAAATACTTTACTTAATATGCCATAATATGTCATTTAATTTATTTATTTTTAAACATTAAAAAGTATAATCAATCATTTTACTTTTTATTTTCGATTTTCATCAAAATCAGATTTATTTTCATGAGTATCTTGGAAACTAGATTTTTTCCCGGGAAAACGACTTTTAACGTTAGATTTGTATTTATAGTCAGGGTGCCCACAGGCAAAAAATTCACTTCTACATACTCTTTCCAAACGTTTTTGTATGGCTTGTTTAGGCCAAGTCTGACAACGTTTTCCTCTGTGACTTTTTTTAGTTTTGGAGCGTTTTTTTTATTATTTGAACCTTAAAATATTGACGCGTCAGACTGAAAAATCGGAAAAAGTTCTGCGTCAGACAATACTAAAATGTTGATTTATAGGGTTCAAATAATGTATCTTGAGAAAATCAGCTGGTTATTAATCATTAATTAACATGAGTTCAAATTAATTAATATTAATTATTATTAATTAAAATTAATTAATATCATTGATTAATAACCAGCTGATTTTCTCAAGATACATTATTTGTACCCTATAAATCAACATTTTAGTATTGTCTGACGCAGAACTTTTTCCGATTATCAGTCTGACGCGTCAAAATTTTAAGGTTCAATTAATAAAAAAACGCCCCAAAATTAAAATAAGTCACAGAGGAAAACGTTGTCAGACTTGGCCTAAACAAGCCATACAAAAAGGTTTGGAAAGAGTATGTATAAGTGACTTTTTTGCCTATGGGCACCCTGACTATTACTACAATTTGGAATTTATTAATCAAAATGGTCGAAACCGTTGCCGAGAAATAATTTTGGTTTCGTGCTCACCTATGTGAACGTTTTGAACAACGAAATTCGTCTCTAAATTGAAAAAATCCAAGACAGATATCCGTTTCAGTTTTCAGCGAACATTTCAGGTCTGTTAGTCTGTCTGTCGGTAGATATGTTTGCGAACCAGCTATATACGAGTATATAGTTTTTTGGATCTTCTTTATTTGCAGTTTGAACCACGTTTTTACTTAGTAAGTGACATGGTTTTGTATTGATCAAAATAATTAATTCAAAATTCAATCTATGGGGGATCTGATAGCTTAAGTTTTTATAAAGTTTTATAGTCTCTAGAGTGGCAATCAATTTCTCGGGTGTTATCTTTAGGAAATTATATTTCATTTCTGAATCTGAGGTTAGAAATTATAATTAGAAGTTGAAGAAGGGAGGGGGGGGGGGGGGACTACAATTATTTGCTATAAGATCGTCTTCGTTTTTATTATTAACTGACGATGTTTAGGATGGCATATCTTGTCTTTCTTCACTTTAAGATGAACTTTCTTCCAAAAAATGTTTGCCATATTATAGAGTTGCATCCTGTTTAATTATTTTATTATTAAAAAAATATATTAAAAGGTATAATGTCTAGATAATCCTACTTAGCGTAAGAATTTTAATGGTAGTTTATAAACCAATCCCACTTTTTTTTAAAAATAAAATACAACATAAAATGTACAAAGCACTGGAATGCAGTATTTAATAAACGACGGGGTATACTAAACCCGCATGTTTTTTTACTAAAATTATTGGGTAAACCCGCATAAGTATCCTGTGCATTAATTTCTAACCACTGTCAGAAAATAATGGAGTAGAAATATCGGTGTTCCACAAGTTAGTTACCTTAGTCCGTCATTACGGTCGTCCGATTTTTCTTCTTTGAAATTGGGAGACGCAAAGAAAGAGTAACAAAGAGTCGTGCTGTTGAAACAAAAGTGGAATGCACGTAAAGAGCGTTGCCAATGCGAGTCTATTACTGCTGAAGCTGAAGCACTGTGGTTTGTTTAAAGGGTCCTTTAGCCTTGCTTGTTGTTTTTAGAAAGAAACAAACTAGGAGGCTACCTGGAAGAAGGGAAATAATTAGCCCGTGTTGGTATCTCTACCTCGGAACAGTGTCAGCGAGGAATGTGTGGGAAAACACTCCCATATCTGGAAGGTTCCACCGTCCTTGCCCAGTGTTAAAAGCCACCCTTGTAAATAATACCGGAGGTAAGAAAAGGGCAGAACGATAGGGCCCTATGAATGGTCGGGGGGTCCTAATGCGGACCGCTCTTAGCGCCACCCCTCATTCAACTTCCTGTCGACTTTCACTCTCTCTAGTGTCGTCCTCGTAGGAGTTGTTAACTTTATACCCACAAGGAATTTTCCCCTTTTTATAAAGATTTTTTTCTTGTGATCTTACGTTATTTCACAACAAAAACCTAATTCGACACGAAGACAGAAGACAAAATGGAATTTTAAAAGTCTTGTAAACTATATTGAGATATTTGTAGTTTTAAAATCGGGTATTCTCACGATTTTGTCTTTAAATGTTGTGGTCGGTAGGGTGTCACTAGACCAAGAGCCACACCCAATCCCCGGTGGAATTTTTGTCGGCCTTGGATAAAGGCGACGTCTTTGTGAGTTGTAGAGGGGAGAAGTATTTCAAATACCTGGTGTAAACCAAAAACCTCGTTGGACTCTAAACCTCAAGCTTGCGACGTAAGTTTTAAGATTATGACAACTATTACTTCTTTCTTGGTTTTACTTACGTTTAGACATTGCGTGAAACATATCTTGTGTAAAAAACATCCAATTAGTCCCTGCAATCTAGAGGAATTTCCTGAAAAAATGCCACCTGGGTCTTAGAAGCTGGAGACACAATAGAACCTAGTAAATACCCTTACATAATGAGATCGGCGACTCCCAGAATGAATAATGGAGCTCCAGCAAATAGAAACGAATAAATTTCTTTTATTTGTCAAATGTATCGACCGGAATCTTATGAGTTAAGTCAATTCGTAGATGATGGATCAAATAAAGTAATACAGTGAGGTTGAAACCGGCCTATATTGAACATTTACTATGAGCAATCATTTCATATTATTACAGACTGGTTTAACATTATAAAATTATAAATACAAAATACCGAGTAGAAAAAACTCAAGTGAATGGTAAATGCTAGAAATCATGAGAGACTTTGCAGATGTAAACACAAGTGGTTATCATGAGTGCACAAGAGATGGACATCTCTCCAGCGCTATTATTGAAACAAAGCCGGACCCGTCTCGTTGGAGCTGTTATAGACACAGGAATACTTGTTCCAATACTCAATCTGAAATATAATATTAGAGATCTAGAAAAACAATAATTTTACCCTACATTATCTGTAGCTTGAAGTTTTGCTGAAGGCAGCTGCATATTAGCAAATCGTGATTGAAACATAAAAAGTTATAATGTACTCTGTTCTGAACGTCAGAAACATTACATATTTAGTGAGTTCTTTTATATTCCGACCGAGTTAAATCACACAAGTATAAATACAAAATATAAAATTTGTATTTTTATCGTTTAATTTATGTGAGTCGAGAGAAGGTGCACGTGGCCCCTATAAATTGGATTTGTATTGCTACATCATTAAGGAATTTTATTCAAATGTTAAATGTATATTTTACATTTAACTAAGGAATATCGAGCACA
Organism: Gerris lacustris; assembly: GCA_951217055.1. NCBI lineage: Eukaryota > Metazoa > Arthropoda > Insecta > Hemiptera > Gerridae > Gerris > Gerris lacustris. Next base: position 953,286 of record OX578281.1, on the reverse strand, counting down.
TAATTCAGCGTTTTTCCTATATTCACCAGATCTATAATTAAAATAGTTATTTTTAGAAGATAATGATTATAATAATGAGTGTTTAACTCGAGAGCAGCGAGATTTATCCTCTTTTAAAGTTGTGTTTCGTAACACTACCTTGTCATTATTCATGAAAAAAAATCAGCCATTGACAATTATGCAGAAAATAAAAACTGTTTTAATCATTTCCTATTATATTATAGTAAGGAATTATCAACTATAAATATGTATATATAGTTATATAATTATATTGTAATTATTCGCTATTATATTGGCTTCCAAGGTGCTATTTATCCTATCACTGTCCGTCCTTCTAGATGTGTAATTATCTTTAATGTTTTTACACAGAGCTTAATTCCAAACATGTAAATTATAATTATAACACCTTTAGCTCATTTTAATAGTAAAATGGTGAGCATTCGGTTACGAGCAAATAATTTATTACAATTATAACATTGTACAACTTAGTTTGTCTTGCTGCAATACGTGCATCGATATTTCATAATAATATTGTTAGTTGTTCTCACTAAGGTAAATATTACAATAAAAATGACAAAGATGTCGTTTTATTGAGTTTTATAATCCAAGTTTTGTATTGATAAAATTAATTAAACCGGACTAAAGGCGTCGAAAACTGCATTAATATTGCCGATAATGTTTTTTTCCCCATTAAACGATCAATTTTTCTTTCAGGTTTTATTGGATAAAATTGCCACAGTGTTGCACCTGTTTCAAATCTATGCATTTAACAGTATCGACATTCTTAAATAACCAACTTTAAACAATTTTACACTAAAATATAGAAATTATTTGTACGAGCAATGTTTTGACTTCACTTCAATAAAATAATGAAGTTTCACTTAGACTCTTAGACTAAATAAAATTTATAAAACAACCAAAAGACGACTTATCAGGATTGACCAGAGTAATATCTTTCTAAGCTCCCGATTTGAGCATAAATGCCCAATACAGATGTGACACTTTCCCCATCAGAATTACACATCAAGTCCCATGTCGGGCCACCCCGAATATCATTCCAAACAGTAATCTCGAAGTTCCTGGTCAGGTGTATTCCTAAAACCCCGTTTAAGTACCACATGAAGTCCCAGGCTGGGCCACCCCAAATATCATCCCAAATAGCCATCTTCAAGTTCCCGGTGATGTTTATTCCTAAAGCCCTGTTTAAGTACCACATAAAGTCCCAGGCCGAGCCACCCCCAATATTATATTAATAAATCCCTAACTCGAAAAAAATACCCAGATAAAAACGCCTATAAATACCAGGTTAGGTACATTCTTAAATCTAAAGTTAAATTCCCTTTCAAAATGTGGTCCGTCTCTTTGCTAATCAGTAAAGTTTTATGCAAGAGGTGAGGACTTAGAGATGAAACTTGGAAATGTTTGGTTCAGTTGACATTTTTAATTCAGATACTTGATTGATCAATGAGGAAGGTAAGTTTATTTAAGGCCAGCATCCAGCCTCAGTATCCTCTGAGCCACAACCAATACAAAGCAATTAAGTTGCAAGTAAAACAACTACTTGTTTATCCATCTAATCATAATATCAGTCAATTTGTCTCGAGCAACTTTACTTCACTAATACGCTTTTTTTTTATTCAAAAAAATATATATTTTGTTTAATATTAAAAATACAAATGAAAGACATTTGTATATTAAGAAGGTGATTTGCATTGCAAGGTGGATAACATGAGGAATTAGCACGATTGGAATATTCATAGGCAACAAGACAAATATTAATCTTGAATAATAACACTCGAGCAAAACATCTCACCACCTTAACATCGGAATGTCACTACTCTGCTACGTCAAATACTAATATACTAGTATTTTTGAACATCTGTTTTAGAACAAATTGCGTCACTGAGTTTCTTTGTCATTTACGTCCTTTGAAAGGAATGCAGACGAGCAAATAATCATTTCAATGCTCAACCGAATTTAAAAATACGTCAAGTATTCATTTATGAGATATTTTGACTGCGATTTTTCCGATTGATTTTTAACCTATCGCTTCTTTAAATTTAATAAAATAAACAGCCAATTAGTGTGGTACTTAGCTTCCTAACAAAAACAAAAAAAACAAAAACAATCTACCTTAACTGACCACCGATTATGAGCAAAATCTTCCGTTACACCTTGAGAAATTGATGTTTAGCGAATTTTTATGTTCACTCATATGGAGTGGCTACTATAAATCCAATTACAATGACATTCAGTCGGGATCATACAGAGGGCATAACCTGCACAATCCCTGCAAATGCGTGTCGCCAGGATCTTTGCTCAAGCGCAGTGGCTACGACTGATCCCATCAAAATTAATTTCATATGGCACTGTCATACGTTCGATCTAAACTATATCTACGTTCGATCCTTAACAAATTTGAGCCAACCATTAGTTGCGAGAAATTACGTTTGAGGAATTTTAGGTTTGTGCCTGCACAGAGGCTGCAAATGAGGGAAGGTGGCAACAAGTTTGGCAAGCATATGTCGACACAGATAGACAATTTTGTTCAGGAAGATCTAAAACGTAAAATTCGACTGAAAATTTTGATTTTGGGGGAAATAAATGTTGACCTCCCAAAATTGAAGACAATGCTTCCAATACCTTGGTAAACTCGGAAGCTTAATTAGAACTTACTAACAAGATATTTATTATAAGAGAAGTAGTTATCGATAAAAGTAGTTCCCTGCAGAACCAAAGTTGATCTTTGTTATTATTAAAAAATCTTCATCATCTACTTACAAATCACAATAAAATCAATTAAAAGTTATTAATAAAAAGCGCATGTCTGCCATATTTTGTCTAAGCAGAAGTTTGGAGCTTCAGTACTGAACCGATTCGATATATTATATGAATATATCATGAGTTTTTCATGAGCTGCTTTGCAGCTGAAGAAGTTTTGACTCAGAAGACGTTAATTGTTTCTCGGTGGAATTTGTTCACTGAAGATCACAATGACCTCGTACCTCACCTGTACTACCTTTTAATTGTTGTATATTATATCATTTTATTTTTAAAATATTACTGACGATCCGAATCTTCTTGGTTCTATCAAATAACAAATTCCGGTGTGGAAATCCCACACATGACTTCCATGAAATGTTGTGTTGTCAAGAGAGAATTCAGTATTTTCACCCATTTTCATGGAAGTAAAAACACTAAAATGCCAATATATTCCAAACCGCTTGTCCGTTTGTGCTAAAAAAAATTATAGGTGAAATCTAACATATAGGACACATATATACCCCAAAGGAAATTGAAATCAAATAAAGTCCACTGAAGTTATCGTCGACAGACCGATTTCGTGCTTAAGTTACTGTAGCTTTCAAGCGTCGTAAGCAACGATGTTCGGGTTTCGCCATCAGTTTTTCCAACAAAAGTTCTAAAAAATGCCGCAAACCGCATCTCAATACGATGTCTTGAGGCGATGTTATAATGGTTTACAGTTCCGAACGAACGTACGAACTTACATACATACATACGTACGCACACACATATATGTATATGAAACGAATTTTAATTATATCCCCGGGTTCATAAGACCCCTCCTTCACAGAGATCTCGGAATCACGTTTTGGAGGGTATCACCATACTTCCATTTTCATGGAAGTGAAAACATAACAATGGGTTGTACAGGTACAGTGTACAGGATCTAGAATCGAGAACGAAATGTATCACCCAAAAAGAAAATAACCATAAAATCTAAAAAGAGTAAGTTAAATGTATTCATTTCGACTGATGTAATAGTTTGGCACATTTTAACACGGATTTTAATAGAATTTGAGTTTATGGAAAGAATAGAGAAAACTATCGGCTTCGAATCGATAAACGCAGCTTAGCTCCACCTCTACTGTTGTGACAATGAAGTGTAACAATTAATTATCACGATTTAAAGCACAAAATGAGCAGATTATGTTAAAATATGTTTCCTTGAGCAAATTACTATTAAACGGTTTTAGGTGTACAGTACAGTGTTCTTCAAACGGTTGGTTAAACCGAAATGCAGCTGGAACGGAAGCATTTACAAATTCAATCTATCGGACTGACTGACTATGCCAGTTGCTAATGAGTCTATTTTGAGGAAAACGAGGAGAATGAATAAGAATCGAATGAGGCATTTCAATGTACAGTTGTACGACATTGTCTCGTTGTCTCCTAGTGAGTGAATATAATATCATCATTCTTGCTGGACAATTAGGTGTTTGAACTTAAGTATTATAGTAATTAGCTTAATAGAAAACACGCTCTTGATTAGTAGCCTCAACCAAGGAAAAGAAGCGACAGACTCGGTAAGACAATATAATAATTCATTCATTTAACCGGCATAATCGACAAGTTTAGGTTTAACACAATTAGAAAGGGAACAAGAGACGTTTAAAAACAAGTTTACGAAATGTCTTTAACATTTTCAATTACCGTGGTGATAAACCTGAATGGCTTAGAAACTTGAGCTAATTAAATATACTGTTGATTTGTCTGTTTGTATTCCTTGTTTTGTAGAATACTAATTATTATAATTATGTAAAGGAAAAGTTATACAACGACGGTTTAACGGTGAGATGTTCCTAACAAACATCTGTCATTTCAACAAGAGTTTTCCTCTAAGAGTAAAGAAATTAATTTTCTCTGCAAGAGGAAAATTTACCCATGTTTTCCTCCTTGAGCGTCAGTTTTAGAACAACTAAAATAACAATCATTTCTCTAAAAGACAGCTTGAAATTTCCTCTTGAATAGATCGAATAACATCTTGTAAAACTTAAAAACCTCATAAAAGGTTTATGAGGTTATAATTTGAGGTTTAGGTTTACGAGGTTATCATTTGATTTAAATTAAAATTTAGTAAGAATACTACCAAAAACTTAAAAATTTGAACTCATAAAAGAGTACATTGGATTTTTTCCAAAATAGAAATGTTCTGAGAGAGGAAAATGCAAAGTTTTCAAATAATGTAAGATAAATATTTCCTCTTGATTTGAAAAAATCAAATGACTTGTTTACTCTGAGAGATAATGTTAAAATTCCATCGTACTGAGGGACAATCTAATCGACGTTGAGAGAGTGAAAGTGCACAAACCGTTTCTTTTGATTGAAAAAAGCAAATAATATTTTACTCTAAAAAAAATTTACCTTCATCAATTTCCTTCTAAATAATTTTTCGCTTCCGAGCTTACCAAAAGTAATGGATGCTATGTGATCGTTCTGAAGAACGAAACAATTTTAGGTATCCGATTTCAAAAATTCCAAGACAGAAATTCGTTTCAGACATCAGGGATCATTTTTGTTCCCGTGTCTGTCTGTCGAACTGTCGTCCAATTTTAATGAAATTTGGGTGGTAGGTCATGAGTAGCCCATTGTTGGTCCCATGTAAGTTTCAAGTTTCTACGCTCATTTGTTTCTCGTCCACATGCGCACAAACATACATTAATTTACACCTATAGCTTCAAAAGTACTTATCTGATTTGTAAGAAACTTTTATAGTTAATCGAAAGTAGCCCACAGATAGCCCCAGATTACTTTGAACCGTCTGCGCTCTTTAACTTTTGCTTAATTGATACTTAAATTAAAGTAAAAAATCAAAATAATTTTGACAGATTAATAAAATAGGGGAAACAATTAAACAAATTTGACAATAATGGATTGTAAAAGCATAAAATCAAAAAGTACGTGATAGCATGCGAGGAAGCTAAGTGCCCAGGGCCGCCCAAACGAATCCCGGGCCCCCAGGCAAATATCTTGTGAGGACCCCTTTCGGTCTCAACAATACCCCCCCCCCCTCCCTACGTCAATCCCAAATATGAATGTTTGCCTTAACCATATCAGCTTCTTTATAGATTGCTGTCGTTAAACATATATATTATTTGGACTACTGTAAATATACATAGTTTTAATGGTTACTGTTCAAACGCTTTTCATAATAAACATTGCATTTTTTCGAAGGAAAAAATAAAATAAAAAAAATTATAGTTTTTTACAGCGAATATTTATGAACACCATGTCAAGTCAAAATACCAACAAAACATCAGTTACAAATTATAAGTCGAGTGCGGACACCCGGCGCTGACAACCCTGTCAGCGCCCGCCGCCTCGCCCGCGCTGCCTTCACAAACCACAATTTTAATTTTTTTTGGCGTGAACCGGGTCCCTGGGCATTTTCCCTCCTTGCCCCCCCCCCCCCCCTCTCTGGGCGGGCCTGAAATAATCAATTTTTAACAAGTAAAAGGCACCAATTTTTTTTTTTGATATGAGGAATCTCGAATGTTTTTCTTTAACGTAAGTTAAGAGTTTGAGAAATATGAGCGTTGATGAATCATCTTAATAAAGACAATGAAACAGTCTCTCCACGCCCAAGTTATTTATTTATCATTAATTACTCACGTTAGTCAAGTCTTACGTTAGTCTCCGACATCTTATCACTCCCCCACTACATATTTCTCTTTGCAATGTCACTCTAGTTCTACCCAAGTCGGTACTGACGGCGGCTTTACAAAAGCCGAAAACTGCTTTGATAAATAAACAAATTTTCCGTGGGGAGAATGTTTCATTTCATTGTATTTATAAGTTAAGAGTGTAGTTATTGATCAATTTATCAATAAAATGGGGTAACATTATCCCTTAAAGGTGAAGGCTTTATTTTGAGTCGGTTATATCGACCTGACAAGAGGTAATAGTTTCATCTTGAAAATAGGAATAGATCTTCTTCTAAAAGAAATAAAAAAAAAAATTTAGGAAAAAATCTAAATAAGTGGTCTTGCAAGCGTTTCTGATGACTAGAAATATTTTTAAAAATCAAGGGAATTTTTGGGATTATCAGAAAATTTCTATCCATGGTTATCCTCTTGGGAAGAGGGATGTAAAAACTGTATCCCACCCGGTCCTTTTTAAATCAATTTGCTTTCCAGTTTTAAAGGAAGTTGTTCACTAATTGGGAAGAGGAATGCTTGCCTCGAGCCCTGAGGAAATTAACACTTTTGTTTGTTTACTGGTTGATTTCATTCAATGAACCCGTTGATATTCCAAGTCTTATATTTTATACTGCCCACTCGATCTAATTCGATACTTCTCGTCGTATATAATCAAACAAGTCGCTTGTTAAAATAAATAATTTCTCTCATTATAAGCTAAAGTGTTCGATGTAACATATCAAAATCAGTTTCAATTGAAATTCAAAGTCGAAACACCTTTATTTATACGAGATGTTTTTAAGATTCCTTAATGGATTCGGAAAGGGGAAATACCGCTTTGTTCACATTGTTCCGAGTTCTCGATTCACGCTTCTTCCGTCGACAAATTCAAGAGCTCGTAATTGGCCTTTTTTCGTGTCCGCGAAGATAATGTATACAAAACGACCGAATTAAATAGAAAGAAAACGCGTTGTGAGAGTGTAAATTCGAAATATTAATAATAAAACTTATACGGTAATAAATCGTGAAAAAACCCGATAGCTTGAATAAAATAAGAATCGGATCCTTTCACGTGGTTTCAAATATTCACATAATCAACGTCTGCATAATCACGCTCATTCCATAACGTAAAAAAGGCCCATTATTATTTATACTTTTTTTTATTGAACTTGGAAGAGGAATTATCGATTCGGACAAAAGGAGATGGGAGTCGATAAAAATAGAGGAAGAAATTTGTTGCACAATTAACGTCTTGTTATTTATGAGTCCGATCATTTCCAAGTCACTGATTAATGATAACTGGTGGAACGCGTTAAACAAATAATTTGCCAGTGTGTTTTCTTACCTAAGAGAATTGAATATAGCAAGAATAAACGAACCCTCAATGGGCAATTATCGACTTCTTTTCCTTAACAATATACAATCTTAATTATTAAAGTGAATTTCGTTTAGGATTCGTTAGTAATGAGGTTGTATCAAATACGAACTTACCATTATAATGTAAATAAAACGTATAACAATTTACTGACTGTAAAACATATACTAACTGACTGCCCTGCATTACAACAAGACGTAGATAGACATTTTGAAGACACAAATCTTACAACAATTTTGGAGGACAATGAAATATCTGTACAAAAACTATTTACCTACATCAAGGACACTAACTTACTCACTAAACTATAAATCAATTAACTTTAAAATAACCTAATAAAAATATAAGTGTATGATAAAGGGTGTAAATGACCACGAGCAGTCCGTACACCCAATTAAAACAATAAATAAATAAATAAAACATAAAGAACGTTTGATACAATTAAAAATAATTAAAATTTACCCTATGATTTGATTCTTAATATACTATCATTATTTACTTCGTTTCCACGAGTTTTGGACTCAAAATCGAATTTTCGCGCCATCACAATACTTTCTATTTATATGAGAAAGTAATAAGTACAGATAAGTTAACAGCTTGGGCAGAAGGTAACGGGCTCAAATTCTTACCAACAAAAGTCACATGCGTTTGTTTTGAGCAAAGAAATAAAGATGGAGGAAATCAGCCGTGCTTAACTATTGCAGGGAAACCAGTAAAAGTAGCTACCGAGGTGAGATATCTGGGACGAGAGACTGAACTGGAAATCTCATGTCGAATAAATTATACCTATTTGTTTCCGATACCTGAATCTCGTTAGATTAATTCAAGCGCAGCGATAGGGTGCGGATAGAACTTCCCTGCTAAGATGTATCTTCAAACAGTCCGTGCAAAAATATATTACAGCTGCATTATATACGGATCAGCTATAAGAATAGTGTACACACAAGATTGGAACCATTACTCAACTCAGGAGTACGGCTAGCTACTGGTATCTGGAACTAGCCCAATAGTGGGTCTGTTAGTAGAAGCCAATAAACCACCCCATAATGCAATGGGTCCAATAAGCGTACCGCAGTAAATGGAGTTCTAGGGGATTTTTCAAACATGGTTTTATAAAGAGTTTTGAATTAGTTTCAACGGTGTAATTCTCATGACTTTAAAATTCACAGCAGAATGCCATGTACAGATGAACCTACTCTTCCACATCCAACAAAAATGTTTGTTATCACAATAAACATTTAACCAACCGTAATGTAGGATAAATATGACATGTTGAAGGACATGATGTTTCAACCCACTGGTTTAGGTAACTTGAACTTGAGGACTTGTCGTAATACATAACTCAACTAGGTATTGAAAAGAGTACCAAAGATCCAGACTTAAAAGAAATTTAAAATCTAGGCCTTTCCAATGTCCCATGTAGCATTATAGACACGTACTTCATCTCGCAAATTGTAAGTTCACTTGGTTCCCGATTAAAGACAACATTACGATTTTCTAAATTGATATCTTTAAAAGGACTTCTAATACTAAGAGCGAGACGTATTTATACCACGAAGGGTTTTAATTAGATAGTCTAGATAATTATACCTACTCAAATTCTTAAATATTACAATTTACTAATATTAACTAGTGAAGATTAAATTTAATGCCAATAGAAGCTCAAGTAGGATAACACTGATGTTCTATTTTGTAACGAATTTGTATTTAGAAAAGATAAACCTTTGGAAAGTTATTAGATACGGTATTTTACAAGTTTCTTTTTACAGAAATATTAGAATAACATTTATAAGAAAATTTTAATTATGACATACACTATCATTTTATCTTTCGATTGGAAAACTGGAGGAAAATCGACTGATATACATTATCTTCGTTGCAAAATGGAAGAGGAAAAGAAAATGGCTAACGAGGATCACGTACGATCAGTAAATATCAAGTGACGCAGTATGAGTTCTTATACCACGTCAAGATTTATTCCTTGTACCCGTCCACAAGATCCTTTTCTTTCGGTTTTTAATCACGTCGTGAAGTGGACAAATTTGTCTCGGATCAGAAAGCTTCAAAGAAAAGAAGATTGGACGAAGAGAGAGAGGGAGGGGGCAAGGAGGAAGAATCGAAAACGAAAACAAGAAGGTAAAAGTTAAAAAGAACCGAGCGAGATGAATGGGACGAGAGATGCAAGCAACACAATGTAGGCAGAAAGAAAAAACTTTCAAAGAAAACTGCCACGATGAATGAAGGGACAATAGATTGCGACCGTTTCACCATACTTACCTTCTCTCGAGAACCCTCCAAGTAATTAAAAATAAAAGAAAAAATACAGATATAAAGCACGAGAAAGAAAAGAAGAAACTGCATGGAATGAATGGATCCTGCAGCGAACCGATGCCGCAGTACCACCTCACCAATACCTCGGCTTTAATTCACTTCCAAACCGATATAAATTGACGGCGAAAGATTTGAAAAGGAAAACCATAAAGTTAATTGACGTCAAGATTTAATAAAATACAGAATGCAGTTTCAACGGAACAATAAACTGCGGCATCAACCGATGAATTTTAAACAAAACTCAACCGACAGATAATAAATCTAGAGCTCTTGCAACGTATAATCACTCTAAATATTCTGCCACATAACAAATTAATTAAGGTAATCACTTTTACTTAAGTAAGGTTTGGAACAACTATTCCTAAATTATGGTGCATGCAATAATAATAAAGTAATAATTATCTTTTCTCGTGATCTAGATGGTAATATTTATTAAAAGTACTCGTGAATTATTAAGGATAATAATCAGTTACATGTTGCAAAGCAAAACATGAAAGTATCGGTTTGTCTAATAAGTCGGTTTGGATTTCCCAAAACTTATTTGAATGATGATCGAAACAAATGATCCTTGATGTTGATCAACTGATTTGCTCTGAAGTTGTGATCAACATCATACGCCAAAACCTCCGCCCCAAATCAGATCTTAGTGTTTAAATTATCAATATTTATTTCAATAATTATTATGCATTTCTTAAAAATTCTTGTTGCCTGAAATCGTAAATATTTCATCGCTTGCAGAAATGTATCCAGATAGTTGTCGGTAATGTTTTCTCGTAAAACTTGCCGAGATTCTTTGTTTTGCATGACTTACGCCTTCGATGATTCACTGGACCCTTGGACAGGTGAGAAGTGCGGTGAGCTCTGAGAGGGGGCAAACAGTTACTAGCCGAGTATAATAATTTCTGTCTAATACGAGACTGAGAGTAGAGGGACGGAGATGACTTGCTGTATTGAGTGTGACTACTGTTGAGTTTTAAGATGGGGTAGGTGACATCAGTCCAGCAGGGAGCACGAGTCACGTATCAACTGTTCTAGACGAGCCACCAGACGTTCGCTTCCTTCACAAGAGGAATACAAATGTAAAGAAATCCTCTTTTGGTCATTCAGGTTGTCCCAAATATTTTGGCCGCCTTTCAAACATTTTTATTGTGCTATTAACTCTTTCAGCTTCTACTCGCTCGTGTATTTTTTTTTTCTTTTATAAGAATATGACATTGTTCATTTGTGAACGCCTGACCTCTACGAACTTGTTAAATTCATTCTAGCTCGTTTGCTAGAGTTAATTTAAGTACGGAGTGCTCGATTTTCTGGACGATTGTCCCTAAGTTTCGCTTCCTCGACGCAGCTTGCTTTCTAGCACATGTTCTTCGAATGAAGTAACCTTGTCAAGTTCACCGTGCTACATCTGTAAGCCATGTTCCCCTGTGATGACCTCTCCAACATAGGAACGAAACATTAAGGGCATCATGTTACTTCTTAAAACGAAGTTCTTCCCGGAAGATGTCTCCAATATTGGGAGCGAAACGTCGAGCAAAAAGTTTCTCCTGAAGTCCGAAAAGTTTGAGCTCGGTTCTTTACCAAGATATGATGGGACCTCAAAAAATTGTTTTCTTAAAAATAAAATTTGTATAAAATGTTTGTCATATAATTTGAAGGCATGAAAGTTAAAATTACATTTTTATTATAGGAAATTTTGTCAGCTTTACAACGGTGCCAAACATTTTATTCTAGCTTTTATACTTTTCGTGCAATAAGCATTTTTATGAGCAAAGGTATGTAATCTTAAAAAAAATCATGAAATTTAATTTTGTGGGAGAACGGTTAAGATTTGACCCATGGCTTATATAGTGTTTTTTGTAGCCCTTGAGGCGTAGAACAACCTACTTCATTTTTTCACATATATCGCCAGTCACCCTGTATATATATGGGTCCTTGTTACAGACAGACAGACAAGCGCAGCATTGCATATATGGGTCCTCGCTACAGACGGACAGCCAAACACAAGAATATATAAGGGTCCTCGTTTTTCGCTACGGACCCTAAAAGTATAAACATTTTTAATTACCGATTTGACGAGTCAAAATTAAAAATTCAATCATTAAAAAAGTAAAAAATAATTAAACAAATTAATGTACTGAAAACTTTCGCAGTTTATTTAAGATGGGATGAAGGTAAACAGAGCCTACATCTATACTACGGATAAGTTAATAAAACACAAGCGGAAAACCGGTTAGATGGTAGCGGTCGGTTGCAGGTTATTTGTAGATACCAACCGGTCCAAGTAAATACTCGACGAGTTGCTTACTTCCCTGTATTGAGCAGATATAAAATGTAAATAAACTGTAAATAATGCCAAATGAATTTTCTACAAGCTCGAAGAAAATATTTGAGAATAAATCTCATTTTTTCTAAATAAGAAAAAAGAAAATGGTTTTGGTCCCAAAGAGCGGTGGATTGAGCGGCAGGTGTCCACGCTATTTTGTCGGATAAGTTTCATAATACATTAGTGAGTGACTGAATTAGAAATTAAGGAGAAATTAAATTATAATAAAATAATAGAAGGTAGGAGCCCCTCAAAGTGGACCAGTAAAATAGGTAAATCAATTAATAGAAGAGCTGTATTGAATTTGTTAGAAAATTCAAACGTACTAACACGTTTCTCTGTATTAATTACACGTTTAATAATATTGATGCGCATCTACACAGAAAAAAATTAAAATCTTATTTATTTCGATTTATTCGAGATTTAAAATCACTCCGAAGCAACTCTGACAAATTTTTTGTGAAAGTTGTCCGAACACATGGACAGCGAACTGCCCGCGAAGCTTTATCCGGGGGCGCATCAATAACGAACGCGTTCCGCCTTGTTTCGGTAGATCGAAAGAATAGGTTCTCAGCACAGAGTGAGTTGGTTTGGGCTTTAGACATAACATCATTCGTGGCAAAAAAAAAAAAAAAAAAAAAAAAAAAAAAAAAAAAAAAATATATATATATATATATATATATATATATATATATATATATATATATATATATATATATATATATATATATATTATATATAATGTTGGTGTGAGTTTAATTCCAATTCTTATTTGTTTTTAATATTGAATCTTTTATATCTGCTGTTAAAAGTGCTAATAATTATTGTTATTTCTTAAAATAATAAATAAAACTGTGCAATGGACGAAAATGTGTATTTTCTCCCTACTGGAGATAAAATATTGCATGTACCTCGTGAGTAAAGTGCCATAATTACACTGGCGATAATTATCTCCCTCGGCTGCGCCTCGGGAGCTAATTAGCGTTATTCCCTCGGCTTCGCCTCGGGATTTAGGGACCATGGTTCCTTCGGCTTCGCCTCAAGAACCAACTTTTTCACTAATGGAATAATGGCTTACTTTACTCCCTAGGTGCATAAATTACTATTGTTTCCAAAGCCTTCAACGATTAGAATTAGGACTATGTCATACATCATTCTATTACAAATAATATAATACTCTCCAGATCGTAGTTATTAACTGTAATTATATCGTAATTACTTATTACTCGTTTAATCGTTCTTACAAAGTACTATAGTAATAAAGTAGATAATAAATAACAAGGCTAAAAAAAGATATAATAAATTACAAAATATATGTAGTCAAAACCAATCAGACTGGTAAGTCGTAGAACAATCATCGACCATTGCTGCATTAATTTAATTACTAATCTCTTCTCAATACCGCAGTTGCACCAGTAAATATTTAATAACTCTAGTTATAGTACAAATTAATAAATATTCAATTTAAAGAGCATTAGTGTGAGGGTTTAGCACTCCAATCAGAAATGAAATCGGTCAACAATTGTGGACGCCATAAGTTGTAGATCTTTTAAAAAGTTGTAAATCACAGGTGTAGGCAAGTTTGCCTCGTCCAAGTAAGTTCTACTAGGTTTGATTTATCCAGTACAAGTAAATGATGTTTGTGTTTCCCTCTCTCTATTCTTTGTCCCTCACAAACTCAAATATTTTCTGACTTTGCAAATAAGCAGCACATACTTATTAAACTACAACCAATCATATAATATGTATCGCAGCACGAGGATATACCAGGGCCGTAACTGCCACAGGGGTAACCGGGGCCCCCGACCTCGGGGGCCCCCGATCCTACGGCCCTATTTGAATTTCAATGGACAAAGCGAAATAATGTGAATTTTAAAAGCCGTTTATCAAAAAAATTAGTTTCAGGAAAGAATAATTATGGACTATTATTAAACGGTTCTTTTGAAACCAGGGGGCCCCTAGACATTTACAGAATAGGACATTTTCAATACTTTAACGTACCAGGGGCCCCATGACAAACTTAGTTCACCAGTAAGTTTTTTGAGGACTATTACACGGTGAACTGACAAAAACTCTGACGCTTACTTAATAATATTGCTCACCTTTATCAGAGTTTTTTCCTTAAACTGTTACGAAGAGATCGTATAAGTTATATATATATGTATTTATGTAGTAGCCTAACCAGTGCTTAAATTTCTAAAATTGTAGATGCTGGAACACCCATGTAATATTTGGGGGTCATATTAGGGGGGCTGGAGGTCCCCCCCCCCCCAGCAAATCGGGGGTTAACTTAAGGCCTAAAATAACGTTTTAGACGTGTTTTTTTTTTTATCTTAAAAAATCATTAAAAAAGTTCCTTCATTTTTTTTGTGGTTGGACTAGCCTATAACGGGCATCATGTATAGAAATGCAAAAACACTGGCACATATATAATTAAAGTCTTTTCTATATATTGATAAAAAATTCACCAATTATGGATTCTTCTTCATTTCAGAAGTTTTCTCTTAATAAAATTTCCATCTTCAGTCCTCTATTTTTAGACACAGCTGTATACAGGTCGATTTTGGGAATCTTGGGCGTATGTACCTGTTGTAGATTACCTGGGCTTCGATGTAGCGTATCTAATTTTTCAAGAGAGTATGAAATGAAAAAGAATACATAAATAATGCAATTTATATCAATATACAAGAAACACTTTAATTATGTATGCATTATATTTGTTAGTTTTTGCATTTCTATACATTATGCCCCATATAGGCTAGTCCAACCGGCTTTTGTCCACTAAATAAATTATTATAGTTATTGATTTAAAAAAAAAAAAATAAATAAATAACCTGATAACACAATTTAGTGAATTGCTAGACGTTTTTCGTGCTTTGCCAAAAAATATTTCAAGTGCGATATAGCTGCTTTTGGAATTCAGCTACTCAAATTTGACCTCTAGAATGCATTGAAACACGTTTTGGGGGGGAGTTATTTTTAAAAAATTCCGGGGGAGGACCCCCCAATCCCCCTTTTTCTGGGGGGGGGGTCCCTCGACATCACAAAGGGCCCCCAGAATAATCTTGCCCCAGGGCCCCCAAGATTGTAGTTACGGCCCTGGGATGTACAAAACTGTATAGGACGCTGCATCTAATTTTACCCTCTTTGAGCTGCGTATTTGCCAAGTCGGAAAATGTTTTTAAATTTTAACGTGTAGAGTAATTTGGGAAAGAAAATGTTTGTGTTTGTGAGGGTCAAAGAATAGAGAGGGGGGGGGGTCACATCATTTACTTGTACCGGACAAATCAGACCTAGTAGAACTTACTTGAACGAGGCAAACTTGCCTACACAAACGATCCAACAATTTTTTAAGCGAGACGGCTTTTTTTTGTACATATTTGTTTTTGTTGGGATTTTACTTGTTTTTCGTAAAATATTTCGTTTGTTAGCCTCTTGTTCTTCTTGAACATGAGCTACTGGTTGAAGCAGAGTCCACTCCCTATCTTGTTGACAACTGGAATGAGACCATCGTAGTGACCAAGTAGTAATCAAGTTCCAAAACTAGACCAAGAGCCGCAGTTGTCCATTCTGATACAACTCAAAGGTACGATGGTACAGATTAGAGGCTGTCATAATCTCTGACACTGCGCCGAAAGCAGCTAATCATAGCAGTGGAGTAAGCTTCAGCGTTAGCGTACGAGTTGCTAAGCACATTGCATGTATGCACTTGGAGCTGATCCCAGTGGGAAACTACCAACTCTACTGCTGATGTTCGCATGTCAAACGATGCTTCCTTATGACCAGACCATGTATGGAATAAGATGTGCAGTGAAAAAGACAAGAACCGTCTCCTGGCATAGAAGCCACTTGATGGACACTTGCTTCTCCGTCACTTAGTAATATCCACTCATAATATTTCACTTCCACATTAATATTTCACTTTCCATAATATTTAACTCTGGTCAAAGTAAGAACAAAGAAAGAAATCCACCCAAGAACAGTGAAATCAAAAGAAGAACCAAGGAAATCCAGAAGACAAGCCAACAACCGAATCCGAATAATAACAACCGATACTATAAGAAATTATAGATTAGATAAAAAAAGTGAGAAAAAGAAGATATAATAATAAAGATAATGAAAGAAATATTAGGAAATAAAGAGTAGTAGGAATAATAAGAATTGTTTAGAAGAAAGGGTTGGAAACACAAAGACAAGGTATGGAACAGTGGTGGGGGTTCAAATTGAACTAAATAATTACCTCCGACAATACTGGCAAATCAGTGTCAACCTCACTCCAATACTAAATTCAATTAATGAGAGTAAAATAATAGTGAGAGTAATATATATTTGATTTAAATTATTATACCGATTCATGTCATTTTTTATTTGTATATATTTGTAGAAATATAAAACGACAATTTATGCATGTTTATAACGAAGCATTTCTCTCTAAAAATTCTAGTAAAAAAAATAAAAAGTTTGTAATATAATTTTACGGTTATACATTAGATTAGGGTGGTCCTACCCGAATAACTCCTACACGGGATACCTAACACGAAGCACATTTAATTTATAAGTAGTGTTGTACTTCAAAGCGCTTCCCAAAAAATAAGCTCGAGATACTGCTTCTAAAGACCGTAACTATCTTGATCAGGAGATAGACCACCGCATCTTTAAAAATATATTAATAAGGTTCTGGACGGTTCCATGTGAAGATCATGTAGTACTGATAAGCATCAAGGATGTTGATATTACTGAACCAGGGTGCTCCTAGAAATATCTTCTAGATAATAACTCTGCCCTAATGTATTACCTCGGACAATACATCTTTCTTAATTTCACTAAATAAATCATTTTTATAAACATATAAACATCCTGTTCTACGTCTTCCTTATTTACGATGTAATATTATCTAATAAATATATGTATCCTTTATAAATTGAAAATATTTAAAGTCGAATCTAAAAGACTTTGTAGTAGATATTATATAAAATTACTGAATTAAATTATTTTAATTTTTTTCAACGCATTAAAACCAGGTAGATTTATAAATGAATAGGTAATAATTTATTATAAAAATTAGTGAGTTGCTTTATTTTTGTCATTATTGGAAACAGGTCACTATTTCGTTGTTTTTGTTTTTCAGAATAAAATTCAAAATCACTCACTTTTAAATAATATACTTTGTTCATAGTGTACGCGGGTCAGTAATTTACGCTCCACGCGTCTGCCCGCAGGAGATAGACAAATAAATATTTTAAAATTTTTTTTTTTTTTTTTATTAAAATTAAGATTTAAGATTTTGCGCCACAGCAATACTTTTTTTTATATTCTTCCTGTATGAGAAAGTATAAAAGAAAAACTAAGAGTCGATATAATTTTATATTTTTTTAATCGGTCTTTTAAACCAATTAAATATTTATGGATTTAGAATTGACTGATTAAAAAAGTGAAGGAAAAATGTCGGTGGTATCTTGTATCTGTTTGATGTAATAAAAGGCTTCATCATAATTATAAATGCAAGAGAAGTCAGCTACACATGATGCGGGCAGGCTGTATTTCTGTTTTTATTTCTGTTTACTCCGCCCTTCATATCTAGAAACATTTCTATCTTAAACTCTCATCGGATTTCATTTTTTTAAAAGAAAAGTTTTTTTATGTATAAATAATAGTTCAAGTGCATACTAAACGTAATAATTACGCGGGTACGATAGAATCCAGTGCGGATTATTCTTTGTATTTTGGCTAATCACATAAATTAACGTCACAATTAAAGGTTGTTCCTTGGCAATTCAGGAGGTTCTTTCTTGTATTTCGGCTAATCACATTCACAACGATACAATTCTAGGTAGTTCACTAGAGTTCAAACTTCACGTAAATTCAACATGAAGTTTATTTTATTTAATGAAATTTAATTTGTCGAAGCGAAGAAATCGTATAATCTTATAAATTGAAAAGTTGCTAATATTAGAGACATAGCTCCGTGTGTCGGCAGTATGTAAATACGCGATTTGTCATTACGAAGATAAATATTTGGGATTAGTAAATGAAGGATAGGAGGTGCTGTGGGACGGCCGAAGGTACTCGGGCGGTGGATTAGGGAACGAGTTCTGGTCGTCTCTAGGTCTCCCCCCGATACGATTAGGGATTCCGATATTAAAACACTGCGGGGAGAGACGGTGCGAGGAATGCCGTCGGTAACCCGGAATGGCTCTCAAGCTGGCGATCTTCGAACCAACTGCCCCGTTATACGGACCCGAGTCAGCCCCGCACCATCCTCTCCTTCAAAACCACTATCATTCCTCCCACCCTTTTACTTTTTCACCAATAATAATAATATCGATATGATTATTTAATTACTGTAATCCAATAATCGAAATCAATGGAATGCTCGTAAAACAGTAATAATATATATTTAATATGAAGATGACCTCTCCAACTAAAGATGATTGATGTTGGGGAAGGCAAGTTACCGTCAGTCTGCCTTTACAAACTAACTCTTTATAAAATATTATTCTATCTTCCTCCAGAGCCTATAACATAACAATACAAAATAAATATGTTATTATAGTGTAAATATAATAGTATAATCTAATATATCCCCCCCCCCTCTCATATATAGGGTATGTTGTTGAAATTATTGTTAGTAATAAGTACACTTGCGTAAAGTACTAAAGTATTTTAATTCTGGTAATCATAAAAATGCTAATACTACTTTTGAAGGATAGGACATCTCTATAAAGTTTGATGTGAGATCTTGCCCTTAATTTAGAAGAACTTGTTCAGGTTGTTTTGTAGACATGCAATAGAAGAGCTCCTGCGCCCAAGTAAATACGTTTTATTGTGAGAAGCTTCTATTGAGGTTGCTGAAAGAGTCGATCGGCGAAAGGAACAATTATTATTTTGTTCTCGGTTTGTGGGGACGGCTTCATCTAGAGTGCATCGACTCTTGGGCAAGTCGGTGTTGCGCCACCCCCGATAGAGCGATGCCTGTATTCATAACTCGATATCTGATATCCGACGTGACGTATCCCGGAACCAATCGTTGAATAGATAGGATTTCCAGGGCCCTTACTGGAATGCCAACTATTTGATCCAATTACTCGGAGAGACGATAAAGACAAAAGGATCCGGCGGATGATCCGAGGATCGGGACCGGACGACCGTCAATGGGAACGATCGGATCGGCCGCCCCTTGTTTTTCTCCTCGTCCTCTTGTTCGCTGGAACAAAAGGACGGTCGGATCTTTTGTCCCGACGGAACCAAGACCGATGTGTGAACCCGAGCCGTGAATAATACGCGCCAGATCAAAGTCACACCGAATGCCGGCTTCACACGCACTCTATCACCGACTTGTTCGACTTACCATTAATGCTTGATTAGGAATTTTCTAACTTCCCATTAGAGGATTTAATACTGTTAAGTAAGTAGAAAAGCGCTCGGGTTAACAATGAATTTAAGAGACCGTGAAAAGGTAACACCTGGTCAGACAAACTATAAATCATACGAGACATTCTCACCACCATCTTAACACTCATTAATGTTCTAAATCTATTCTATTAAAAGTGTAACGTCTCCACTCCGTATCCTAACTTTCTTCCACAACATAAAAATGTGAGATAAATGGAATGATTCAAATTATAATTTCAAATACCGTAAAGGTCAATCAAAATACACAAAACGATAGTACGGAATTAAAAGTAAATCTTCCGTTAAATATGGATAAAGGAGAAACAATCCCGAGACTATAAATAGCAAGTGTGGCAGGAAGGGGTCAGTCTGCTTATACATATTGATGTCTTTATGAAGTGAACTCAGATTACTGTTCAAAGCATTCTTTCCAAAAGAGGTTATTAAGCCTTTAAGACAGTCAGATCTCTATAAGTCATATCAAGAAAATGTTATTAACTCATTTAGACTTATTATGATCATGATTCATCTAGAATCATGAATGATCGTCATTAAACCTAGTAGTATAATGAATGATCGTTCGTCATGACACCTAGTATTATAATGAATGTTCGTCATGACACCTAGTATTATAATGAAGGTCGTGTCTTATACAAATCCAGATCTTCCGGAGAACTTGAGGTAACAGATTTAGTGAATTGCGACGTTTGCACCCCGTTACAGAGATGGTGGGGTCAGTTACAACTTGAAGCACCTAGGCTTTACAGGGTGTTAACAGTTCTACTATTCAAACTTTAGGATGCCATGCTTCACCCAAAAGCCAGTCTGCATAGACGACAGACGACAAACAGACATTTCTTAAAAACCACATTTTTGCAGTCAAAACATGTTACTTACACAAAACGTGTAAATCCATCAAAATCTCTTGAAAAAATAGGATTTTTGCGCCATCACTACACTTTCTCTTTATATGACTTACTTAGGTACTTGACTTAGCTATTAAGATTCCCCAGCAAGGACGATTTGTAGTAGCCAAGGCTTTTCAAATTTCTTGGCTTCTTTCTCGACCGTCCTCTTCCAAGAGTTCTTGGGCCGGCCAAGTACATCTCTTTCGATGGCTCCCTGGGGCTTCCTTAGAGATTGCCCAATCCAACGCCATTTTCTTTCTTTCATTTGGATCGTGAATTGTTTTTGGTGTGTAACATCCCACAGATCTTCATTTGAAATGATATCCGGGCATCTTATACTTAGAATTCGACGTAAACAACGATTATGAACATTTGACGTTTGTGAGTAATGCTGTTGGTCACTTTCCATGTCTCCAATCCATATATATTTGACAACCTCAGTTTTGTCCTTATCGAAATCGATCGGCTCCTCCACACTGGATAAAGCTTCACAAATGTTCCATTTGTTTTTCTAATGTGGTCCATGACATCTTCCTCAGTTCCCCTAGTTGTTATCACTTCATTTCCAAGGTACACGAAGGGTTCAACCATAGCTATGTATATATTTCATCGTTGCTTAGCCTGGTGACAGTATTTGCATTTATTCGCATCTCTATCGTCTTGAAATAATTAAAAATTTGCCCCGCTTGACCTGCTTCATACTTTTGATGCTTAAGTTTTTCCCCCTCGTATCTTATCGCTAAGAGAGGAGACAGGTATCATCGGCTAAGTCGAGATCTTAGACCCTATCAATCTTATTACACTGGAGACCTCTCCTCTTTCCCTCCACTACTCTCCTCATGACCCTGAATAAAACAAGTAAGAACGGGTTGGAGAGAGAATACATCCTTGTCGTACCCGGAGTTTTCATTTATTGACTTATTGATATTAAGGATCTTCAACATGATTCTTCTGTTTACCGAGTCAAATGCCTTCTCAAAGTCAATGAATGTGAGGTAAATTGTGTTCTGCCATTCTGTCCTCTGCTCCAGGATGATGTGGACTGTATTAATTAGGTCCACGCAACTCCTCTGTCACCTGAAACCAGCTTGTTCCATTATCAGACTTTTGTCAGCTGCTCCTTTGATTCGCTCCAGGATAATGCGAGAGAGAATTTTACTCGGGACCGATAGAAGAGAATTACCACGCCAGTTATTACAGTCACTAATATCACCTTTCTTTGGCAGCTTGATTGTGATTCCCCCTATTTCCATTCCAATGGCAGCCTTTCTTCTTCCCATATCTTTTATGAGATCACTTTACATGGTAAATCAAAAAGTTATTTTTAGAGCAACCTAGCGGTGTTAAGTTTCTAAATCATTTCATGGCCCCTGAGCATAATTATTTTACTTGCCTATTTTCTTTAGTTGATCCTTTATGTTTTGTTATATTCTTTTTCTTTTAGTAGGTCTTTAGGGATGAAAATTAATAAACACTCATTTTCTTTTAATTCATTTACAGACTATATTTCGCCCATACCTGGGCATCTTTAGGCCTTGAATTGAATTATCCAGGAATTACATGTATAGTATAAAAACAAAACCAAGTCACTATTTGGAGTAATCTACACAAACAACTCTCTCATCCCTTTGTTAACAAGTTACTCCAGCTCTTTTCTAAAATCATAGAAAATTTGTCATTAGCTGATTTGGCATCCTACATTTTTAGTATTTTTTGGAGTCCCGAGAATAATTATTTTGAAAAAAAAGAAATAATTTTTATGATTATAATTTAAACATTATCATTAATTTCTCAGGAGATAATAATTATATAATGATAATGAAACATTCTTCCAAAAGTGAGTTTTAACATTATTAAGAGGGGGGGAGGCGGGGGGAGGACTTAGAGGTGAGATCACATCAGAAATAAAACAAATGCTGGTGTCCACGACCAAAATTTACAAAGAAAATTTGAGAAGTAGGTACCTCTAAAATAGTAGCATGGGATTTTTACTTTCTCATATAAAGAGAAAATATTGTGATAGCGAGAAAATTCGATTTTGATGGATTCACACGTTTTGTGTAAATTGAACGTTGAGTCCAAAGATGTGGTTACAAAATGTCTGTCTTCTGTGCAGATACGTAAAGCCTAAACAGCTGGGCCAATTTTGACAAAATTTGGCTTACATGTTTAGAAAAATCATATCCCGAGGCGAAATCAGGAAATCAATTTTAGCTCCAAATTTGGGGGCGCTACTCCCAAAGACTGAAAAAACATGAAAAAAAGTTTCTGGGATCTAGGACCGAGATTCTATGAGAAGGATTTATTTTTTCTAGAGTGATTTGTCTCGGACTTATTTTTCAATAAGAGCCTATTCAGGTTCAGGTTTACTTTTTTCATTTTCCCAATTTTTTCGCCTACTTAAAATAAAAATATTTTTTCCGTGGTAGGCTGTAAAATAGTAACTTTTGAGCCTAAAAAACATAGCTAAAATCCATTTTTTCATTACGTGGACTTAAAAAATCTTTTCATTACTCCTAGCTGTAAAGAAAAAATCTTTTACGTCCTAGGAACTAAAAGATTTTTATTTGCCGGGGGGTAGTTGTCAAAACTTCCGTTGGTAGCGCTGCAGTCTTTGTAGAAATGCTTCTAGTACGATTTAAAATCCGCTAGATGCCAATGCGTTTTATTTATCTTTTCTTATAGTGTAACCTCTTTTTAAGGTTTCTTTTTTTAAGTCTTAAGTATGTACTAATATATTTGTTATTATTATATATTGATTAGTGATTAATATTTTATGTTTTTTCATTGTCTGCCACCTCGGAAAAAATAGCATATGCTACGCGACTGTGAAGTGTTTTTTCTTTACCTTGGCAATATTTACTGTCTCGCTTCGCTCGACAGTAAATGTAAAGAAGAAACTCACTTCACAGCCTAGTAACATAATATACTATTCTATTAAAAAGCATACGCTCTTTAAGAGTACAGTAATTGTTGTTATGTACAATTTTCATATAAGAGGGGGGTAAAATGGAAAAAACGCAATAATAGCATAAAAATAGGTTTTTTTCCATTTAACCCCCTTCTTATATGAAAATTTGACAAAATTGCACATAACAACAATTACTGTACTCTTAAAGAGCTTTCCAATGACATGCGCATCTTGAAGTGTACATACTATTTTGCCCCTGTGTACCAAATTATTTGTAACATCCATCCAAATTCTAAACCAAAATTTTCGTATATTATCATAACCCAATAATACGTAGATTTCTTTGAAAATTGGCTCGTTAAATCATGGTGCATAACTGGTATTTTTTCATAAATTACCGATTTTCCCGATATTTCAACTCCCATTTCCGTGTAAACTATATGATGTACAAAAAAATGTTATAAAAATAAATTGAAGGTGATTATCTCATCTATAATTTACTACTGCACCACTTTTTGCGTGAATAGATTGCTTTGCAAGTTATAAGCGGAAAACCACAAAAAATTGTTTTTAACTATTTCTCATATTTGCGGGAGGAAATTTTGTTGGACAACTTTAGATTCAACATAAAATAAACCACTAAAATCAATAACACTAGAACTTTCCACTTCGAGCCCATTTTGTGCACCATTTGACTGGACTATAATTGATAATTAAATTCAAGTAAAAATCAAAACAATTTTGACAGATTATAAAAACGGGGGAAACAATTAAACAAATTAGACAATAATGACTTGCAAAAGCATAAAATTAATGAAGTACGTGATAGGATGGGAGGAAGCTATGTGCCACACTAATTGGAAGTCTATTTAAAATTCGATCACGAAATTTCAGAGCTTCATGATCTTAAATGAGAGATGTTAGAAGTGTGGCGAATTTAGGAAAAACATTTGCTTTTCATAAGCTTTCGAATTTATAATTAAAGTTTAGGATCAACACACTATTATATACTTATTGAATCATAGTAGATGGAATATCCAGGCGTCAAATTTTTTGAACAGAAAGGAGGAAAAATTAAATGAATAAGACAATGACTGGTTGTAGAACATTATTAAAGTACCCGATACTACGCGAGGAAGCTATGTGCCACACTAGTTAGCACACAATTCTTAACTCTAATTTTCACCTCGATTGTGTACTGGAGGTCGCATCAACAATAATTTTTTAAAAAGAAATATTTTTTGTTTAAAAAAAGAAATATTGGGGCAACAGGAGAATTATTGCCATTTTCAAGGACACATTGCGTATAAATTGGAACAAAACCAAATCCTAAAATAGTTGTATTTGTAGTAAGGGCGTCCTTCTCCTTTGTTTAACAGCCAAACTTACACATTTCCGTTTCAATAAAATTAAAATTTCTTGTTTTTGGCGAATATTTTCGCTGTGTTTGTATTACATCTAACATATCTGCAGTTTCAAATTTTACTATTGGATATTTTCGGAGATGACGTTCGTTAGTGACTGACAGAAAGACAGGAAATTATAAGTGTCCTCAGTTTCACTCAGGAACCCTAAAAACGTTTACTAATTTTTAAGGATTACTGATACCATTGTTTGTGGCCGAGAGCCACTGAGTTCAGACGAATAAACATAACTAGGCATCGCGTGGCTCTATCATTGAAGCGAGCGTATTGCAATGAAATACTGAATATTGAAATTTATTAATCATGATGAATGTCATAGTTGAAGATAAGTGGAAGAGGGTTAGTTGAAGCGAGCGTAGCGAGCTTCCTACATTCAACGAAATATGCTCCGTGTCTGTCTGTCTGTCTGTCTGTCTGTCTGTCTGTCAGTAACGTTCACGCGTGTGACGATAACTTGAGTAAAAGTTGACCGATTTAGTTGAAATTTGGTATACATGATCCTCTTACTAATACTCAGGCTAAGTTCGTTGGACAGCGTGATCCGTCCAAGAGTTCGCGCGCAACGCTCGCGTAAACGAGAGGTTCAAAAATTAAATTGGAATTTCAGGACGGGAAAAGATTCTATCATCATCTATTCGATGAGACGAACATTTTTTTCAAATAACATTTTTTAGTAAAACCAACAGCGACACCGCTATGAATTAATAAAGATCGCTAAAACTATTAAAGCGCCTAAACGTTTAAAATAGAGAAAACAACCTTTTTACCGATATCTTACGTTCTAACGTAACGATTTTAATAAAACTTCATAGACACCATCTGATGCACAATTGAAACAGGCATGCAAAATTTCAATTTGATACATGCAGTAGTTTGTTTGTAGCAAAGAGATACAAATTATAAATATTGAAATAGAGGTGTGTGGTTAGTGGAATAGTAAGAATGCGGGGTGGTTCCCTTACTACTAGCCGCTGCACTACTACCAGACCCATTATCTATCAACTCATCATGATTCACAATAATCTTTTTTTTCAATATTCAATACATATTTATTACTATACGCTCGCTTCAATGATAGAGCCACGCGATGCCTAGTGTAGGGAAGAGTGGGGGTAGTCGGTACAAAGCTTTACTTCCTAAACAAACCTATACGACTATAACAATCTTCACCACCCGCGGTAGCTTTTAAACAATTATTATAAATGTATCTCGTCGCTACGCAAAGAATTTTGCTTGTATCAAGTTGAAATTTTGCATACCTGTTTCAATTGTGCATTAGATGGTGTATATGAAGTTTTATTAAAATCGATACGTTAGAACGTAAGATATCGGTAAAAAGGTTGTTTTCTCTATTATAAACGTTTAGGTCCGCTTTAATAGTTTTAGCGATCTTTATTAAGTCATTGCGGTGTCGCTGTTGGTTTTAGTAAAAAATGTTATTTGTAAATAATGTTCGTCTCATCGAATAGATGATGATAGAATCTTTTCCCGTCCTGAAATTCCAATTTTAAATTTGAAGCTCACGTTTACGCGAGCGTTGCGCGCGAACTCTTGGACGGATCACGCTGTCCAACGAACTTAGCCTGAGTATTAGTAAGAGGAACATGTATACCAAATTTCAACTAAATCGGTCAACTTTTACTCAAGTTATCGTCACACGCGTGAACGTTACTGACAGACAGACAGACAGACAGACAGACAGACAGACAGACAGACAGACAGACAGACAGACAGACAGACAGACAGACAGACACGGAACATATTTCGTTGAATGTAGGAAGCTCGCTACGCTCGCTTCAATAATTGAGACAATGCATGGCCGTGGCCACATCCTGTGGGCTTATACAAGTAGAAAATATTTGATGGACGCCACGGGGGCTTGCGTGTCGCTCCAATAGAGAGAGCAATATTATCATTAATAAACATGAGAGCCACTCAATTATTTCTTTATCAAACTTAATATTTGGTTTTATTTAATTAGGAATGAACGAGTGATGTCACTCCCACCTACACCATATAAATGCTATTTAAAAGTATAATAAACAAAATTTATATGAAAGAGCGACCGGTTCTAAAATAATCATATAAATATTATTATTACATTTTAAATGAAACTTTTTAAATAAGATATTATATTACTGTGGGTATATAATATGCTTCATATAATTTTAAATTAAAAAAAAAAAAAATCCGACTAAATGATTTAAAACGATTCTAAAAGAAGTAATAAAACAAACCAGACTTTTTTTTGCAAACTATAGAGATATAATATACAAGGTACATTTCTTGTGACTAATATTTAATGTATTTAAAATTCTTTATTATGTATCATGTTTTAAGTTATTATTTTTGCTGCCTTTCATAATTAAGATTTAACACTTTAAATATGATGTATGATATACGAGTACAGTGAGGGCAAAAAAACCGCACTTTTTTGAACACTCATAGCTCAGCTTCTGTAATAGATAGAGATATAGGGTTTGCGGGGTCTGAAAACTACATTCTTCTACTTTAAATTTCATATCTATAACTTAAAAAACTATTGGGTTCAAGCCATGCAATGACGGTTTTAAATAGGGGTCTTAAAAAAAATCCTCCGGGTAGTAATTGTTGTCTGGTATTATAGTTTTGATAGAATAAATTACCATATTTTGGTATTTTTTCTCTTCCACATGCGCACAAACATACATTAATTTACGCCTATAGCTTCAAAAGTACTTATCTAATTTGTATGAAACTTTTATAATTTATCGAAAGTAGTCCGCAGATAGCCCTAGATTACTTTGAACCATCTGCGCTCTTTAACTTTTGCTTAATTGTTACTTAAATTCAAATAAAAAATCAAAACAATTTTGTCTTTAAAAAAAAGTACAAGGGAAACAATTAAACAAATTAGACAATAATGGCTTGTAAAAGCATAAAATCAAAAAGTACGGGATAGCATGCGAGGAAGCTATGTGCCACGCCAATTGACAGTCTATTTTTTAAATACATTTATTTTATAAAAACTACCTAGACGACTTTTTTTGAGACCCTAATTCAAATCGTCATTGCATGGCCTTCACCCAATAGTTTTTTAAGTTATAGATATGATTTTTAAAGTAAAATAATGTAGTTTTCAGACCCCGCAAACCCTATTTCTCTTTCTATTACAGAGGCTGAGCTATGGGTGTTTTTTAAAAAAAGTACGTTTTCTTTGCCCACCCTGTATATATAACTATTGGCTCGGTATTAACTTTTTTAAATGATATGTAATATACGTAATATATAATATAATATTTTGTTTAAAACTATTTATTGGCAGGGTGTCAACCTTTCTTGTCATTATTCTATCTATGTATAAAAAATTAAAGTTTTTTCTGTAGATTGATCAGAATTGAAAATATTTTGGATACTTTTCATTCCATACATTCCGAAAACCGAATCCGGCTTTAACGTTTTTCGTGTATGTATGTATGCGTGTGGTGTGTGTGTGATTGTGTGCGTTCAAAAACTCTTGACGATATTTTTTATGAAACTTGACAGATGTCTTATACTAACTCCGATATTAAAAATTTCCAAATTTCAAAATGGTGGGTATTTAAAATTTTAAAAGTAAAATTCCATGAAAACCAGTAGGTATGAAGAAATATTGCATGGGACAAAAGTTGTAGAACTTTTTACTGAAAATCTAACGCTACCTTAATTATTGATATCGGATATCGGTTCATAAATAAAGAAATGACGATTTCTTTAATGTTCACTATGTAACTCAACATCACGTTTAAATGTACTAATAAAGGAAACCTCCCCCAAACAAAGTTAAAGATAATAACGAATAAAACTTAAAATGGAATGTAAATTGTTATATTTAAAAAAAAAATTATAAGAGTTAATGCGCTTAATAAAAATAAAGATGTTGTTACCTCGGTAACTAAATTATCCACTTTTTTATAATGTAGACAACTGACTTTGTTTAAATCAGATGTTATTAAATTTCATTGTTGTGTTTATAAACAATACGGTCATTATTTGTGTACGAACAGAACACTATCAAAAAGTTTTCAAATTACAGTTCCTGTTTTAGTTTTGTCATTTACGCAGTCTGTTGAAAATTAAAATGGATTTTACTGACGTGGAACTAGCGGACATCCACTTGATGTATGGTCTTGTAGATTGTAATCGTGTATTACCTCACCATTTATGCTCGGAACATTTTCCAAACTGGAGACAACCGTCTGAAATGACGTTTGTAAATGTGCATGGTCGTCTTAGCAGAATGACACCTTTGCGATTCCACCTGGTGGTTGTGGTAGACTTCGAACAAAAGAACAATTGACATGGAAGAACGAGTGTTGCGGGCTGTCGAAGAAGATCCTTCCTCAAGTACAAGAAGAATAGCGTCTACTGAGGGGATCTACCCTTCATCAGTTTGGAGGGGTTTGGACAGTCAGCAACTACACCCGTATCATGTTCAACGAGCCCAGGCTCTTGTAGCACATGACTACGTTTCGTGAGCAGATATTACATAAATGTGCATAAAGTCCCCAATGTTTGTCTTC
This sequence comes from Gerris lacustris, assembly GCA_951217055.1. Taxonomy (NCBI): domain Eukaryota; kingdom Metazoa; phylum Arthropoda; class Insecta; order Hemiptera; family Gerridae; genus Gerris; species Gerris lacustris. The sequence goes on along the minus strand of OX578281.1, from coordinate 923,641 downwards.
AATAATTTTTATTACTGATGAAGCAGGGTTCAGGTATTTTGAACTTTCACAACACCCACCATTAGGCTGACGAGAACCCTCGCATAACTGTACAATCGAGGTATCAACATCATTTTTCATTAAATGTTTGGGCTGGTATTTTGGGGGATAGTTTTATTGGTCCAGTGTTTTATTACCATCAAGACTGAATGGAATTAGTTATTTGCACTTCCTTGAACCTGACCTAATCAATATCATGGAAGATGTTCCCCTAAATACCGGACAACGTACGGTTTATGCATGATGGTGCACCTCCTCACTTAGATGTACAATACAGAAACAAGTGGATTGGTCGTGCCGGCACGACAGCGTGACCTGCGAGATCGCCACATTTAAACCCAATAGATTTTTTCGTTTGGGGTCGTTTGAAATCCATGGGTTATTCAACGCCTGTAGATGACATTGAACATCTGAAAGCGAATTGAAGGCTTACATGATAATAGGAAACATAGCCGCCACTAATACCTAGCGTGAGCCACGCGGGGTGAAGGCTATGTTTAATATACAGACCTAATTCATTTCTATGAAGGCACTGGAAACTAAACAATTAAGGCGTTTCATTTTACAGCTTGGCCTACATGATGATAAGAAACCTAGCCACAGATTCCTAGCATGAGGCTGAACATTGCTTTGATATAAAAATATTCATGTTATTGTTTTATCGAATTTTCGTACTAAGTTGTACGAAGAAAATTAAGTTATTGCAACTGCTTCAAAATTTTTGTAATGCGAATTTTTGAAAATGTTCTCCATGGAAATCGGATTTAGACGATTCTTAATCGATCCCTGAAATTTAATTTTTTTTTTTATGTATGTATGTGTCACTCCAGACGATATCTCACGCTAGGATGCACGTAAAAAATCCAAACAAATTTTAAAATGTCAATAATATCAAAAGAAAGGATGAGTTCGTTGGGCAGAATTTTTGGAGGCCATTTAGGAGTCAAATGATCGATCGATGAAACTTACAATGCAAAGTAATATAAGAAAAAAAGTATAAAAGCTTGATTATTCCATTTTACCCTCTCTTATATGAAAATATGACAAAAGTGTACAAAAATTACTGTAATCTTAGAGCTTTCCAATGACATGCATCTTGAAGGGTATGTTCTATTTTGACTTTAGTACTCCGTACCCTGTACCCCTGAGTACCAATTTTTTTTCACCCATCAAATTCTAAACCAAAATTTGCCTACATCATAAGCCAATAATACGCAGATGTCTTAGAATATTCGCTCATTAAGTCATGGTGCATGACTGGTCTTTTTATTTTACTTGATTGAGAAGTAGTTTTATATTTAGAGAAATATTGGGATGTCACTTAGATAATTGAAGCCTTTAAACGATCAGGACGAAACATGAAGCACTCTACACACACACATGTACTCGATGTCATGTGTACTGTGTAACCTCTGTGAGAAGCCAAGCAAATGTCTCTGTGTTGAATAATATTGTGATCTTCCATGTGATCATGTTGATCGTCAAATACTTTATTGTTTTTTATGTAGAGGAGACTTATTTTCGTTTATCAAAGTTTATGAAAATATCTTAGAGAATCGATGTGAGAAAAGGAATGAAGTGAATTTAGTTTGAGCATTGTGTGAGTCTATCTATCACATTCTCTGTTAAATAGATCTGTATTTATAACTGTAATATATATTATGAAAATTACGCATGTTATGAGCTGCACGAAAGAATGCTATGAGCAGTGTTAAAGTAATTTTAAACAAGTTATTTCTCTTAAATGATTTAATAATGTTCTGAGAAAATAAAGAGGGATTTTCGAAGCGTGGTAAATGATAGGAGAAAACAAGTGTTTATCTGTTTAGACGGGTTGCCGCGGTGGCTCAAGATTCCGAATTTCCTATCGGGAGCATTCCAGCAAGCGCTCGTGACCTCGGGGTGAAAAGGTTATGTAACGAGCGTGAGAAGCATACAGCAGTGAAGGGGGGGCTTTTACCTTGACCACGCCCACCAATCCACCATTCCACCAATAGCGCCACTCGAGGGCGATGTATCCTGCGCCTCAGGAATGTTCTTAAACAGCGTCCTCCATCGGCCATTTACACGGACTATCTATGTTCTCGGGTAACAAAAAAAAGATAAACGGAAAAAAACCAATATATTGAAAGAAGGACCGGACCACCGCTGAACTTTTTATTAATTGCTTTCAGGTCAAAGACACTTAAAAATTAATAACCGCTGGTAAATCACTGCACGAACCCACTAAATTAATATTCCATAAACAAGTGAGCGAGGAACGTAGACGAGTTCTTCAACGACGTTCAAGTCCATCAACGTAAATATTCTTAATCAATACAAATCTGCGGTAAGTTGTTAATCCACAACATTCTACAGCTTCAGTTCCAACTAGAGATCAAGTTACGCTACTTAATTGGAAGAGAAACAAATAACACGTAGAACATCAAAAATTGTATGGCACCGACAACGGGCTGATTGTGACCTACCGTCTAAATTTCATTAAAATCGGACGAGTAGTTTCAAGATAATATACTGGTTCGCAAAAATTGAGCGACAGACGAACACAGGGAATTTTTGCAATCATATGATCAAAATGTTAGTCAAATAATATAATTTACTGGCTAAAATGATTATAAATGGCGTAGATAAATGATGTATTCTCACGGTGTATGTATTGCATCTTTTAGTTATAAGAAGTAGGTTGTTATACAAATATCGGTGGAAAATTCCATCTTGATAAGAAAGCCAAGATAAGATATGGAATACAGTAAAATGTCACCGTTTATAATTAATCATTTACAATATAATATTTTAACCCTATTACTTAACAAAAAAATTATTTAAATTATTTATTATTCGGTATATTCTTTATAAAATTTTTAATTCGTTATTTGAAAGAGTGTTTGCTAACTTAATACTTAAAAAAAACTCCCTTAAACTACACTCTTATAAATGAACTAGCCTTTCCCTCGCGGGGCTTATGCTAGGTATTAGTGGCTATGTTTCCTATTATCACGTAGGCCTAGCAATGAAATGAAATGCATTAAAAGTTTTGTTTGCAAAGCCTTCTAGTAATAGAATCAGTACTTCATTCCATTACTAAAAATATAATACTCTCAAAATCTTAGTTAGGAGTCTATTTATATATTATTATTTATTAAGGCGCGCTTCACGTAAGTACGTGAGGCGATAATCGCCGGTTTTTGTACGATTAAGTTAAAATTATTAAGTGTAATAGTTGCATATTCTTTTTCTACACTTTAATACCTTTAAATTTATGTGTATCATGTCATGGTGACTAAAAACATTTTTAGTCGCCCACCATATTGACCGCCATCTTAAAAATATTAAGTGTCAAATTTTAATAGTTGCATATTCTTTTTCTACACTCTAAGACCTTTAATTTGATGTATAACATGTCATGGTGACTGAGAACATTTTTTTATTCACCCGCCATTTAAAAATATTAAGTGTGAAAAATCGAAAAAGTGTTCAGTTGTCACAAATGCCGAGATGCACCTGTGTGCCAAAATTCATGTTCCTAGCTACAGTAGTTTATGAATTGAAACAAGCAACAGACAGACACCAACGTACAGACAGACAGTCAGACAGAGCCGTTATATAAGGTTTCTTTTTGTACTTTGAACAGAATCCTAAAAATAGCCAATCGAAACTAAGAAATATAGTAATAAATAACCATTTTAAAAAAAGATATAATATATGCGAAACTAAACGTAGTTAAAATCAATTAGACTGGGAAGTCGTTGAACAATCATCAACCATTGATGCCTTAATTTAATTACCAGCCTCTTCTCTCAATACGGCAGTTGCATCAGTAAATATTTAATAACTCTAGTTCTAGCACAAACAAAGAAAATAATAAATACTCGATTTAAAGAGCATTAGTGTGAGCTTTAAACACCCAATAGGAGCTCAAAGTAAAAAAAAGGTAGAACCGATGGAGGTACGACAAAAAGTCATAGGACAAAGTTGAGGATCTTGTAAAATCAGTTACCCCTGTAGCGAGCGATCTTCTAATTAAAAAAAAAAAAAAAAATTAACCCTTAAGTTTTTTTACCCTAATTTTTTTGATTTTTTTTTTTTTTTAAGTCGCTACATTTTTAAAATATGTGGGTAGGTTCAAGAAACATACATGCCAAATTTCAAAGTGATCGGACAAAAGGTGTAGCCGTGAGAGCAGGCGACCGGACGGACGGACAGACACACGCAGGAAAAGGGTATAAAAGGGTCCTTGGTTTTTCCTACGGACCCTAAAAATCTGTCCGAGACAACTCAGGCAAACTTTCTCATATACGAGTTCATAATTACTTAGCCCAGAGTTTTCCATTTTTATTTGTTTTCGTATGTAAATTTAAATATCATTGAATATTTCATCAAAATTTATCATAAAAATAACTTCTCCTAGGCGGGTAATCGAGCCCAGGCTCTCTCTATCCGGGTTTTAAGCTATTTTCTCAGGAACTAGATTTTTCCCGGAAAACGGCTTATATCGTTAGATTCGTATTTAAATAGACTACATTTTAGAATTGTTTTAATCAAAATCGTCGGAACCGTTTTCGTGAAATATTTTTTTTCACGTTATTTCAGAGTTTTTGTGGGGCAGTACCCCAAAATATGGAGCTAATATTTATTTCTCGAATTTGCCTCGAGGTATGATTTTTCAAAACATGTATGCCAAATTTCGTCAAAATCATCAAAGTATAGTTGATGCTCCAGGCGTCTGTACAGACGACAGAAAGACAATTTTTAAAAACCACTTTCTTGGACTCAGGAAACCTCAAAACGTGTAAATCCATAATAATCTAAAATCAAATCTTCGTGCCTTCACAATACTTTCTCTTTATATGAGAAAGTAAAAAAGTTAAGAATGGGTTTTGAGTATGAAAAATGTAAAAGTATCCAACAATTTTTCAATTTTGACCAATATAAAGATTAAACTTTAATTTTATACAATTTATAGATAAAAAATGCAGAAGTTGTTTTAGTAAAGTCAAAAGAACGACTCTCGTGTTACCCTTTTTAATGAAACTTAAAAACCTAGTCTGGCACTTAGTGTGGCTCATAGCTTGCTCGTGTACTATAACCTAGTGTGGCTCATAGCTTGCTCGTGTACTATAACCTAGTGTGGCTCATAGCTTGCTCGTGTACTATAACCTAGTGTGGCTCATAGCTTGCTCGTGTACTATAACCTAGTGTGGCTCATAGCTTGCTCGTGTACTATAACCTAGTGTGGCTCATAGCTTGCTCGTGTACTATAACCTAGTGTGGCTCATAGCTTGCTCGTGTACTATAACCTAGTGTGGCTCATAGCTTGTTCGTGTACTATAACCTAGTGTGGCTCATAGCTTAACATAAACCCTTATGGCGAGGGAGATGTGTCTGTCTGCCCGTCGTACTTAGTTTCATATCCTCCGAACCCTTAACATTAGAGATTTGAAATATACTGGTGTAACTATTTGACCCTCACATAGGAAAAATAGAGAGTAGTTTAACATTTACTTTGCGCATGTACAATGCGCAAAATGCGCTAAGCTAAATTTTTTTTAAATTTTCGAGAAGAGTATCAAATAAGAGCTCCTGAAGAGTAGATTACAAAGCATTTATAACATTTTATGAGTTTTGTGCTTTTTATTGCCAATATTGCGTTTTTAGCGCCAATATTTCACCCTAGAAATGCCCCCTCTCTACAAACACCCTATAAATCCTAAAATGTTGAAATAGTTCATACCATGTAATACTTTATATTATGATAAGGCAACACAAATTTCCTTGAAAACATTCACACTTTTAGTAAATTGCAAATTTTGTGTATGTACATGCGCAGTGAGCCAAAATGATCTTTTTTTAAAGTTCGAGTTGGGTATCAAATGAAAGCTACTTATGAGTAGATTAAAAATATATGTATACACATTTTTAAAAATTGAATTTTATATTGTATTTTTAAGTCGATGTACAAAAAAAAAAAAAAAATCCTCAACCAACCTATAACGGCTAGTAAATAATTTATACGAACACCTTATGATGGGGCGATGAAAATATCCGGAAAAAACATTTTTACCTCTCGGGGGATCGAACCAGAGACCCCTACTCTACTAATAATAATACTCTTTAGTTTGACATCATATAAATATGTACATTTATTACAATTTAATAATTATCCTTACTTTTTAACCTCCTCTTGTTTAACTTATTCATACTTATCGGTAGTAAAAGAATACTAGAGTGAGGGCTCTGCTTTTGGCTTTTATGTATCATAGAATAGATAATAAATATAATAATAACATTTTTTAATAACATTTTCATTATTCTATGATACATAAATGCAAGAAACAGAGCCCTCACTCTAGTAGGTATTGTTTTACTGCCGAGGGCTCTCACGTCTTAGAGGATATGAATATGCTAAACAAGAATTGAACTTTAATATATATGTTAATAAAATGACAGAATACGTACAAAAATATATAATCCAAACAATCATACAAAAATAACAATTATTAACATAGTAGTGTAATAAATAATACATTTAAGGGAGTAATTGGTTAGTAAGCTAAACATATCACAATGTTTAAATATCATAAAAAAATTAATAAAAACAGAACTTATTTCATAAAACTAGTTTACAAATGACAATGACTATAGCAGATTCTTATTCATTTATTATAGTTATCGTAGAATAACTATAATATTACTTATTATATTACAGATTAAAATCTAACAAAGAAAATATATCTTTAAATTATTAATGATGTAATTAATATGTATTTATTTATTTCTCTGTGTATGATGTTAGTAGAGAATATTTAATTATAATTTATTATATTCATTATAATTTGATTTATATTATAAATATAAATTTACATTATATTACATAGAAGAATTTTTCTTTATTATATTGAGTCATTTATTTTATTTTATTTTTCTTTTAAACATTAATAACTTATAGTTGAGTTATGATATTTTTAATATAGTTTTATAGTGTTCGTCTAGTTTTGTTACAAACATTTTTGTTCGGAGGAGCTAGTTTGATATATAAGGGAAGTTGATTAAACATTTTAGGAGCTAAGTAAGCAGTAGAGTTAAGTTTCTTAGTAGTACTACATGATGCAGGGAAATATGTTGCTTCATTTTTGATCTTGTAGCATAGTTATGATTAATAAATTCTTTATTAGGATCACTGTAATATTTTACTAGTACTGATTTTTCAAATAAATAATCTACAGGCAGGGGCTTAACTACAATCTTGGGGGCCCTGGGGCAAGATTATTCTCGGGGGCCTAGGGGCAATATTATTCAGGGGAACCCACGGGAGGAGTCTGGGGGATCCCCCCCCCCCACACACATACAAAGGGGGGTCCGGGGAGAATATTATTCAGGGGAATTTTTTTTTTAAACATAACCCCTAAAAACGTGTTTTAATGCATTCTAGAGGTCTTATTTACCCATTAATATAGTATTTTATTTTGCACATGAAACTTACGCTATACTACATGAATACATCTATAACTTATACGACCTCTTCGTAATATTTTAAGAAATTGCACTGACTGTAGTGTTTTCGCAATGAGTCAATAGTTGATATTAAAATATGTGAGGATGGGCCTATAGTTTTTCGTTGATAGATAGTTAAAGAAAATAATATACGTGAGCGTGGGACTGAAGAAATTAATCATTAAAGTTCAAACAGTAAGTAAATTTATTGTTACTACATATATACAAAACGGAACAAGACAGACAAATAATTGAAATCAGACAGACAGACAGACAAGATGAAGCAATCTTCATTTATTAAAATTCCTTTCTTCTTACTTTTGGCGAAGAAAATTCATCAATAACTTGATCAAAGTGTCAAACTACGTTTGTCATGGGGCCCCTGGTGCGTGAAAATATTGAATTGTTTTCAGTAAACATCTAGGAGCCTTCAAAAGAACCGTTAATAATTAGTCCATAATTATTCTTACCTGAATTTTATTTTTAAAAACGGCTTTAAATTCACATTATTTCGTTTTGCCCATTGAAATTCAAATGTGGTAAATAATAATAAATTATAATCTGCAGCTTAATAATCGACAATACCCTAAAAAATACTTGGATAAAATACTTTCCTGTGATGTTACTACGTTTTTATTAGCTTGTTTTCTTGTTTGTTTGTTTGTTTGTTTGTTTGTTTGTCCGGTACAAATCTGGCAATCAATTTCTAACTAACTTCCCGAATAGCTAGAAATTTGAAACTTTTAGCATAGCTCAGAACACGATGCCAATGCATTATATTAATACTTTTAGCCACCTTTCAGCAGAATTTAATTGGGTTTCAGCAAATTTTGCCGTTTGGAAAGTTAGTTCGGAAAAAATCCGCAAGTTATTTTATTTGTTTTGTCATATCCCATAGTATTCACAACCTCCATTTTGACGGGTTTCAAAGTTGTGATTTTTTATTAAGAGTTAAACATTGAATGACAGCGAAAAGTAAACAAAGAAATAATGCTCTCTAGATAGTTGTCATTATTATGTGAAGTAAATAAATTCGGAACTATGTATTTTTTTCCACTAACATTATAATATAACAATGACAATTATATTATCAACATTACATATGATTCAACAGAAAATTTAAAAACGTGGTATATAAAAAGTTCTTTTTATCTTGTAATTATTTTTATTAATCTCCTTTTCTTTTAAATCAAAATTGTTTTGATTCTTTTTACAGGATTAAATTCCTATCAATTTAATTTAGCAAACTATGGAGAGAGCAGAAGGTTGAAATTAATCTGGGTTATCTGAGGGCTACATTCAACAAACCATTTTTTTTTTAATCAGATGATTACTTCAGGCGATATTGGTTAGCAGAAAAAGAGTGACAGACAGTCAGACTCGGGACCAAAAATGATCCCTTTTTGTCTGAAACGGATTTCTGTCTTGGAATTTTTGAAATCGGAGACATAAAGAATTGTTCTTTAGAACTATCTCATAGCTTCTGTAACCTTCAGTAAGCTTGGAATAAAAAGAAAGGTCAAGAAAAAGAAATTAAGATGAATTAAGAAAATTAGGATAATTCTCAGAATTTGTTTTTTCTAAATACAAAATGCATTTCAGATCTCAGTGTAAGAATAATTCTTACAAGTTGGCACTTTTTGATAACTTTGGATTACTTGTTTAGATCATATAAAGAAAAAGGTTACATTTTTATAACCTTTTTTTAATTAACTTATTGTTAATTATTTTCACTCACCTATATGATCCAAACAAGTAATCCAAAGTTATCAAACTTGTAAGAATTATTCTTACACTCAGATACACAACGAATGATCAAAAATATCGTTTATTTAAAGTTATAACTGAGTATATATATTTATATATATATATAAATATATATATATTTTTTTTTTTTTTTTCTTTGAAGTTGAATCACTTTAATATAAGATGGACCATGTAAAATTAAACTCAAGCAAGTCTTTAAGGTTAGTAAAAAAAAGCTAATTATTTTGTAAAGTGATTTAATTTGTTTATTTTTAATTTTTTGTGTGTAAGTTATAACTTTATTAATGTAAAAAAAAATATTTTAGGTCTGAAGATGTAAGGGGCGAAATATAACATTTTTTTTAAATTAACTTATTGTTAATTATTTTCACTCACCTATATGATCCAAACAAGTAATCCAAAGCCTTTCAGATATTTCAGGGAAATATTTTTAAACGCACGACTTTAGTCCGATTTTTATGAAATTCTGAAAGATAATTCTCGTGAACTAAATTTAATCGAGATTTTTTTCTGTCCATTAACATTTACCCATTTTTGATAGCAACGTTGCCCATAAACGGTACTATATTTCAATGCTGAGCGCACATTGCACATTCTTAGCACGCTCACGCACGCAACTTGTTATTTTAGTGAATGAGAGTTCAATGACTGTCTCATCACGCATCGTTCTTTTTACCACTGATCCGGTGTCAGCACGCCGAGAACCTCTACCCAACTAATTACCAAACTATTATTTATATAACAATTTTTAAGGTTTAGTATTGACCAGAACCAGGTTGTTTGTAACCGGAACAAGGTAGTCTGTAACCGGAACTAGGTAGTTTGTAACCGGAACTAGGTAGTTTGTAATCGGAACAAGGTAGTTTGTAACAGGAACAAGGTAGTCTGTAACCGGAACTAGGTAGTTTGTAACCGGAACCAGGTAGTTTGTAATCGGAACAAGGTAGTTTGTAACAGGAACAAGGTAGTCTGTAACCGGAACTAGGTAATTTGTAACCGGAACCAGGTAGTTTGTAATCGGAACAAGGTAGTTTGTAATCAGAACAAGGTAGTTCGTAACCAGAGAAATACGTGTGGTGTCGCGGTGCACCTCTTAGGCACGAAGTTCATTACGTTTTTCATTAAATATAAATTATAAAATCACACTGCAATAAATATGCATTGCATATTGAGAAACTACACAAAAACTTGTATCAGGTTGAAATTTTACATGCCTGCTTCAATTGTACTGTAGACGATGTGTATGAAGTTTTATTGAAATCGTTACGTTAGAACGTAAGATATCGGTAAAAACGTTGTTTTTTCTATTTTTAACGTTTAGGTTCGCTTTAATAAATTTAGTGATCTTTAACACTTCATAGCGCTGTCCGTGTTGGTTTTACTAAAAAAAATAAAAAAATTATAAAGTTGTTTGTCTCATTAAATAGATAAAGTTAGAATTTTTTTTCGTCATAAAATTCCAATTTTATATTTGAAGCTTACATTTACGCGAGCGTTGCGTGCGCACGCTTGGGTGGATAACGTTGTCCAACAAATTCTTTCTGGGCATTGGTAAAATAAAATTGTTTCAACTAAATGTCAACTAAATCGGTCAACTTTTACTCAAGTTATCGTCATCGATCGATATCGTGACGGTATTTTGTGTGACGGTGGTTTGTTTTTCCGAATTCACTCTCGGGCTCCAGACGCTGTAACGTGCCATAAGCAACTTCGTTCCAAAATGTTTTTAAGTTCGTATATTAGTTAATCCGAGAAATAACTTTTTCAGTTAGATCAGTAGTTGGTAGTTAAGAGATATGCAAAAACCCGCAACACTGAAATAAGAATATCGCGTGTTGACTTGGTAAAAGCAAATCCATCGTCAAGATTAATCCAGTTCATTCCCCACAAGTGAAATAAAACAATATTATTTCATTTCAAGCGATTGTATAATAAAACTAATGTAAAACAAGAAACAAGCTAATATGAAACAGACAAGGCTGTAACGCATTCTTGCAAATGCAATCAAACAATAATTTGGCCCATTAAATTCACTATTAACACACTTAGCCTTTATATTAGTACAAAAATACTTGTCGTCCAAAGTTCTATAGTTCCGAGCCAAAGGTGAGGATAGGCTAACAAATTTACTGCAGAAGCGAAGCCGAGGCAGGAAGATGTTAATTACCTGCAAAGGTCTACCCGAAGCATCAGGTAATTAACATTTTCCACTTAAAATTTTACACAAAAATTTTATTTTGAGATTTTGGTGGATTTAGAGTTTTTGAAGAGAGTGGTCTGTGCACGAGTGTGCAGCCTTAACTACAAATTTTTTCAATGATTTTTGTATTTTTGTGACGAAATCAAGAAATGAGTTTTAACTCTATAAATTTGGGGGTTCTGTCACCTAAAAAAAAATAGATTTTTTTCTGAGAATGGTTTCGATACATTTCATTAAAACAATCTATTTTATAGTCCGTTTAAATACGAGTTTCCCCACATAAGTGTGTTTCCTGGGAACAAAATAGTTTCTATGAAAGTCGCGATGATAGCAAAGCGTGAGAGGTCGGATTCTACTCCCAGCCGGAAAGGAATTATTTTTACTATAACTTTTGATAAAATACTCGATAGTAATTTAATGTAGCCACGATAATTATGTAAGATCGTTAGACGGGTTGACTACTTTACACTTAATCTCCGATCTGTGTGGAAAGGGAAGCGTTACGTCTGTGTGCGGACGGTGTTTTGAGACAAGTGCGAAACCTCGCGGTTACACCCATTTCCGTATAACAGCTTATAATAATAAGCCTTTTCTCATTTGCATTTAAGTTTCATATAAAAAAATAGACTGCCAATTGGTGTGGCACATAGAATCCTCACATCCTATCACAAACTTTATTGATTTTATGCGTTTTGTCTTATTTGTTTAATTGTTTCCCCCGTTTTTTAATCTGTCAAATTGTTTTTATTTTTTACATGAATTAAAATATCAATTTAGCAAAAGTTAAAGAGCACAGTAGGTTCATACTAATCTGGGGATATCTGCGGTTTACATTCGATAAACTATAAAAGTTTCATACAAATCAGATAAGTACTTTTAAAGCTAAAGGTGTAAATTTGTGCGCAAGTGGAAGAGAAAAAATGAGCGCAGAAGGTTGAAACTTATATGGGACCAACAATGGGCAAATTATGACCTACCATACAAATTTAATTAAAATCGGAGGTGTAGTTTTTATTTTAAGATATGTTGGTTCGCAAAAATTGAGCGGCAGACCGACAGACAGACACGGAACCAAAAATGTTTCCTGATGTCTGAAACGGATTTCTGTCTTGGAATTTTTGAAATCGAAGACAATAGTGATTTATGTAACTAGGCAGCAAAATGGAATTTTACTGACGAGTGATTAGATTAGCCTCCGAGCCGAAGGCGAGGCAGGTAATTTATATCTAAATCTATCTGATAACTAACTAGAAAAGGTAATTTACCTTTTCGACTGCCTCGGCTTCGCCTCGGCAGGCAATGAATAAACGAGGCAGAATGTTTCCTTTGCTGCCTTGTTGCATACAATATTTTATCTACTTGCGGCAGAAAAATGAAACTGCTAACATACTATCATTATTAATATAACATAGTTAATTGCTATATGTTATACTAATAAGATAATAACATACGTCTTAACTAAAATTAATGTTCACAAAGAAATCAGAGAAGAAGCTTGGGAATAATAACAATAAGTGAATAGCAAACTGAATCTATAACAACAAAACACACGTTTATATAACACACAAAACTTCTGAATGAATAATGCACGCAATATAAAATATTTATTTATATTTTTACTAACAAATTACTAAAAGTGTTGAAAATATTTTCTATTGCTTAAAAGAAAAGAAGTAACCAGGATTCATCAAGAAAAGTAGCTAGTCTAATCTAGAATTACTTCAATACTAATAATAATATTGATGTTGGATGTTTACATGAAGCTGCAGTGTGGCCAGTGACTCAGTTATTTTTTAATTAAAGATCTACTATTCAATGAACTTATTTAACAGAATTGGCAAGTATAAACAAATTATTTTATTATTAAAACGCTTATTTATTAAATATTACTTACTGAACTATAATTAATAATGTTATAAGATAGAGAGATAAAATGTTTCCTCATTTTACCGCCTAGGACGTAAAATCACATTTCTGTGCCCGAAATCAGTTTAATAATGCCTCATTTTGCTGCCGTAAGTAGAAAAAAAATTTCGTTCTTCAGAACGAAACACATAGCTTCCATTACTTTTGGAAAGCTCGGAAGCAAAATTAAATTTATATTTGTTTTGAAAAAGAAAAAAAATAAAATAAACAAAGGATGGCGATACGGTACTATTTGAGTTTGTGAAAGACTCGGTTACTTTCTCTAGTCATCTCCATTGCCATCAATCCCACGATTAATTATTAAGCTACAATTTACAATTTAGTCAGCTATAAAAACTAATAACTAAATTTAAATAGATATGAGAGAGTTAGTGAATTAAAAATAATTTAAATTTAAAAAATTACTAAATTTAAAAAATAATTTAAAATAATTAACTAAATTTAAAATAACAAAACACTATAACTAAATTTAATATAAATAGGCAAATTAGGATCTGAATAACGTTTCTATCGGAATAAGTGAAAATTAATTTCTCTAATGTAACTCAGGAAGTTAAAGCACTGTGGCGTTCACTTAGCAATGCGTGATTGATTACCAAGGGCATCCACGCATTGTTCTTATCATTGACAACTCGACGGCTGTCGTACTGATGGCGGCTGTCGTACTGATGGCGGCTGTCGTACTGATGACGGCTGTCGTACTGATGACGGCTGTCGTACTGATGACGGCTGTCGTACTGATGACGGCTGCCGTACTGATGACGGCTGCAGTACTGAAGACGAATGAGAGACAGAAGCCGGCTTGGAAATTAAAGATTAATCTGTCACTATAATATGTTCGTTTTACACAACTTTGCTGTAATTTTTCAATTTTTACAATTGTGAATTGAATTTGAAAATAGTATGCTTTTTAAGAAGTATTTTTAAGACCTGAAGAAATGTTCAAGTTTAGTTTTAAACGGTTCGGAATCTCGTTTCTGTTCAACTCGATGGGATTTTTTGAATGAAACCATTTTGAATGAAATTTGTCGGCTGCTAGCGAGCGATATGTTGCGCAATGCTAGCAAGTGATTTTTGTGTTGTTTTGGTGTCGGTTGCGCCGAGGCTGGGAGGTGGAATGCAGGAGCGCGGAGGCCCCCACCCCCGGGTACGAGCCACGGACCCCGGGGGGGGGGGATCCGACTCCACTCTGTCTAGGCCAGTCCCTGACCAAACTGAGCCACGATTACCATCTTACACAAAACATCAACTTACATATTATCTCTTAGTTTTTTGTTTTGTTTTTTATACTTTTTTATATCGAAAATTATCGTTTAAAAAATACCGATATAAAAATTTAAAATCTGTATAAATTATATTCGAAAATAAAGTGTGACCTTATTCCAAACTAAATTTAACGACGTATCCTTTATCGTAGTTGACAAATAAATACAAGTTTATTTTTGAAAAAAAAAAAAAATACAAAACTTTAAAGCGTGAGTGCGACATGACTTAATTTTGGTTTCTACGCTGGAGCAATGTGATTACCGGTGCTTCTCCCAGCTGCAAACCACTCGTTAGTCCGACTCTTAGTCGGACTCGTTAGTCCGACTCGTATTCAGTCACCTAGGATGAGACCAAAACTCCACAATATCCAATATTTAGCCTTCTCCAATAACAAAGGTAACTTGTTTTTGTTTTTCATTTTGTCTTAGGGTTAAAAAATGTATTCCTAATTTAAAAAAAAAAAAATATATATATATATATAAGGCTAGGCGCATACTAGGGGCAAAACAGTCTGCAGACTATTTTGCCCCTAGTGTGCGCCTAGCCTAAATATATAAATAAATTAATAAATAGGTCAAAAAAATAATATTATCGCTCAAATAAATAAACGGAGTTTTGTTTTAATTAAAGTTATATTTAAATAGAAAAACAAATGATAAATATTAAAATAGAAAATTTAATTTGACTTTAAATTTAAGATGTCTGCAATGGAAGATAATGTAAAACATTAAAGTCTCATTATTTTATATTTATTTCATAAAATAAAGGTTTCGGCAGTGAGCTGTGATAGTCACATTTAAAAATGTTAGGAAGGCGCGGGAAAGCGCTGCAAGAAGTTTATCCTCATAACTCATAACATAAAGCTCGTTAAGCGATTTTTTCCTGTAATATTATTATTGCTTATTGCTTATAGTCTAAGATCCAGTACAAGAAATATATACCCTCATCTGTTATTTAATGATTATAAAGAATATTATTATGATAGAGAATGTATAGATTGATACATGGCAAATAGGTTGCCTAGCTAAAACGCGTACCGATGATGTTAAATAATAAAATGTTTACTTAACTTCCCCTTACTTCAACTTCCCCGATGTTTTATTTATGAAAATCGAACATTAGCTGAGAGAATTCACCCCCAACGAATTCAAAAATAAGGGTTGTTTACTTTCCCCTCTGGCCAACTCTGGAGTTGCCAGGTATAAACAGGTGAGTAAATGTAATTAATATACCCTCATCAGTTATAATATCGAATAATATATCAAATGAAAGGTAATTTTATTCCCAATCCAACCGTATTAGGTCGCCTTAAATTCTAAATTAAAATTCTAAATTTTAGATCTAAAATCTAGGCAACCATAGATTCAGCCAACTTTTTGATAAGGCCAAATTTTGTGCGGATCGGTTCAGCCGTTCAGGAGGAGTATGCGTCCAAACAAATGCAAAGTGTAGTATAACAGCTTCGCTTCGCTCAGCTCAATTATAAATTTAATTATATATAATATTATTTAGTAATGGATTTTACAGAATTAATGAACAAAACTTGAACTTAATTTTAGTGAATAAAACATTGAGTACAAATTGACGAGTTAATTGTGGGAAAACTGCGAAGATCTAGTAGGCATTGGATGACTGATGACTCTGGTCGATCATCGTCAGTGAATGAAATCAGATGGAATGAGACCGAGCAGAGTTGCAGCAAACCATCTCCAATCAAATGTCTCCTGGCAATATGACTGGCAGAAAACTTATCATTTGTTGGTGCAGTGTTTTTATTTGTCTTTTGATTCGCAGTTTCACCGTTAAATTCATCAAATATATTATACATTTGATAATAATGTATTATTCAAATAATTGCTCTCGGGATAATATTGTCGGGATTGATTGCGGAGAGAAATCAAATTGTTATCAACATCTCGCGAGTAGATTTCTTTTAAGGGAAAACGACTGAGGTTAGTTTCGTATTGTACTACGTTTTTATTAGCTTGCTTTCTTGTTTGTTTGTTTGTCAAGTACAAATCCTGTAATCGATTTTTAACTAACTTCCCGAGTAGCTAGACAATTGGAACTTTTAGAATAGCTCAGAACACGATGACAATGCATTATTTTAATACTTTTAGCCATCTTTCAGTCGAATTTAATTCGTTTTCAGCAAATTTTGCTGTATATAAAGTTAGTTCGGAAAAATTCCGCAAGTTATTTTATTTGTTTTGACATATCCCATATTTAAGCCGCGTCTACACGATCCAAGTTGACTTGGACCAAATCAGTTTTGACTTTATTTTGACGCAGCTTGGATCGTGTAAACAGGTTATCAAAGTCAACTTGGACATCCAAGTTGAGTTACACGTTATTTGATCTAAGTAGACTTGGATGGCGTCAACCATATGATTATGACAAGAAAGCTGTCAAAAATTAGAAAAGTTATGACGGATTTGTTTATAAGAAGGGTATTGACAGCTTTTATTGTTTTTAAATTTTTGTTTTTTTCCTTTGCTTCTAAATGGTTTTTTTGACAAGTTCCCCTACTTGGACCAAGCATACTTGGATCGTGTAAACCTGCATCAAAAATTCATTTTTCCTTTGAGTTAAAAGTTAAAAAGTTTTCAATTAAAAATGTTCATATTTATTTTTTAGAAGTGCCCAAATTTAGAGCTACATTTTCTCGACTTGACCGCGGGGTATGACTTTTCTCAACACAGTCACCGAATTTAATCGATGTTGTCTCAGTATTTTAGGCTCAACGCGTCTGCAAAGATTAATAAGAGTAGACATTAGGACTTGTTTTTACAAACAACTTTTTGGATCAAATTCTTTAAAATCCCCTAATGGAATTTTTGTGGCATTTCAATACTTTATCTTTAAGGGAAAGTCACAATAACGAATAAGAAACTTGCATCGAATGAGAGGCAACTTTACTTGCCCGTATAGAGAAACAATCTAGTAACAAGTAGCTCTATTTATTTTATTTTTCTCTCCTTAATAATAGTTTTTCAACCAACCACATGAAATTGTTATCTTTTATCTAGAAAAAGTAAAATATATTATAATCGTAGACTAACTTGCACATTATTAGTCATCATTTTACTATTATATAAAAAAAAAATGTTATTTTTTATTATGTTTTATAATGTTCTATGATAATAATTATAATTTGTTTCTGTGTTAATCATAAACTATTAATAAATATAGAATAATAATTGAAATTCCTTAGCAAATTACCATACAATATGGTTTATATATACATATTATTTATTTTATACATATTTATTTATTTAAATCTTATAATGAATTAATGTTGTATGGTATATTGTTAAATTGATATATTTTTATGATAATTATTTTTAAATGAAACATCTGCTGCATCTATTTAGTAACAGCTAGTTATTTTTGTTTAGTGTATACAATTGGTTAAATCTGATAATGACAATAATCGTGTTATATTAATGGAATGAATCCAGAACTAATCGTCAGTGTAGCAAATTCGTAGAAGACTTTTTCTTCAAATTTCGCTCGAGTGATTGGGTAAATATTTGTTGTGAATTGTTACAACTAATTGGACGGGGTCTCCTACCTGCTGCTCACGCTTTCCCCACCCGGTTTTCCACTTCAGCAAACACTGGTTAAACGCTTTTTCCTCAAACGAGAAAAGTTCCTACTTATTGTCATCGAACGCCTCAAATATCTTCCCTTTAAGAAGTTTCTTCAGCTGGGAAAATAGAAACAAGTGAATAAAAAACGGGGGCTGGGACTGGCAAGTAGGGGGGGGGGGGGGGTAGGCAGGAACGGAGGTCGAATTTTCTGCGCAAAACTCACGACTTTTGACTGCTCAATGTTCTGGGACGTTGTCGTGATAAATAAACAAAGGAACGAATTTTGCAGCGACCATTCACGACCTGAACCCACAGAGAGGCAAAACAGACTGTTTAATCGTCGATTAGCATGAGCAAGGCACCTCATGATCGTCTTGAGTCTTCCACTTGGAGAATCATCTTCTATTGAGTTCCGACACAATGATGCCACTCGAAGCACCGACTCCTACTCATCTCATCATCATCATCACCTGCAGTTCTTAATATATCAAAAGTTGGTGTTGGTGTTTTGCCGAGTTTGAATCAGAATTTCACACTCAACGTCGTTGTTTCATAAAATGGTTCATCTCGGAAATTCGCCGCGTGGAAAACACGCTGTAGCTGTAGATTAAAAGACGAAAGATACCAACAAACAGAAAACCGGTTACTCGGGAGGTTTCAAATGAACTCTAGCGGAATTCATTTGGCACACTGGAGGCGTCACAATTCAATCAGTCCTGGAACTTTTTGAGCAGCCCTCGTATGGCATTGATAACCAGAGTCAAATATTTATTTTTTTTATTTTTTTTTTTTTACAAATTCTTTATTGGCATAAGTAACAAAAAAAAAATTTGTGTTTACCGGAGCCATAATGTTATTTTGAGAGGGGTTATTTTGTGCCTTTTTTTAATTTTGATATTTTGTTAAATATTTTAAGAAAAGTGAGTGAGACATAATCTGATCAATAAACTCAATAATGAATATATTATAATATTATATATAATAAACTATATATATCCGACCCTGTGTCATTTACCCATATTGGTTTGTAAAACCTTTGACAAACCTTGCTCAAGCAAGAGTAATATATATACATAGCATCTATCCTAAACAGGAGTATATGATGAATTGATGAATATGAGAAAATAAAAACAGTGCAACGAGAATATCAACATTTTTAAACCAAACAGCTGTTTCAACAACAAGGTTTTTCTTCAAACAAAATTTACTAACGAGATTATAAAAGAAACAATTAATTTAGGTGTATTTTTATGATTTTTTCAATATTCGAAATCTTTAATGCATAATAATACTAAGGTATAAATTATTATTTTCATTAGCTTTGTATTACCTGCGAGAATTATGTATGTAAAATTATGTGGAAGGGCGACACATTTTATACTGAGAAAAATGAAAAGGAAACGTTTCAATTAGATGTTAGAGAAACGGTCAAAGCGCATAATCATTATACAGTCTTTATATGCTCCTTTTAATCAATTTAAAACTTCCATGAAAACAATTTAGTAAAGGTATAAATTGCTCGTATTTTTATTATGTAATATATTTTTCTAGTAAATAAATTACATAACAACATGTATTTTATATGCAGAATAATATTAATTAAACTTGATAACGTATGTGAGTGTGAGTAGTACATTACATTGAGTGATGATCTCGTTTTCATTTTCTTGTAGATCGAATTGTAACTTTTATGATATTTACACGAGAGTTTACTGCAAAATTCAACCAGATTCGGTTCCCAAAATCGCATTGAGTTAATTTAAGGTATCGTGTGTAATGTAGAACAGCACGAGAACACGACCAAATTGATTATTTTTAATTGATACGTTGAAAAAGGCAGAACTTTAGACAAATAATTTATAAGCGGGGTATTTGGAAGCAAATTCATAAACTTAAAATCCGATAATTAAATCATTCGAAAGCATCTTCGTACTAAACAAATTATATTGAACCGCCCAAAGACGACCGGTTATAGCAATTTATTAACCAATGCCATTCTAATGATACTACTAGTCCAATGCCATTCTTATGGTACTACAAGTCGAATGGCATTCTTAGGCCCAATTCACACATGAGTGGTGTATGGCACTGGCGTGGCGATGGCGTGGGACTGGCGAGGATCGGCCATAGTGGACCCCCTCTGCCACGCCAGTGCCACGGCATACCAGTGTACATTAGGCCATAGGTTAACATAGAGGTGCACAAACCAGCTCCACCCAGAGCCACGCCATTGCCACTTCAGTGTCATACGCCACTCGTGTGTGAATTGGGCCTTATGATACTACTAGTCGAATGGCATTTTTATGATACTACATGTCGAATGGCAATTTTATGATACTGCAAGTCGAATGGCATTTTTATGATACTACAAGTCGAATGGCATTTTTATGATACTACAAGTCGAATGGCATTTTTATGATACTACAAGTCGAATGGCATTTTTATGATACTACAAGTCGAATGGCATTCTTATGGTACTACTAGTCGAATGGCCTCTTCGTCGATCGTATCCGATGATTGAATGGCCTCCAAACAATACTTCATGGGTAGTATAATATGATGATGGCAAATGATTAATGGTCATCTACTAATCGAATGATGATTTAAATTATTGTATTTTTCGTAGTGACCATTTTCCACCTGATGAAGGTCTTCTACATGTTCTCTTAAAATTTCAGTCCAAGAACGAAATTATATTCTAAAAATATCGGTGCAAACATCAACGTAGTTAGAACATAACACGTGTGCCCGCAGAAACTGTAGACATGTCCCTGATCCACATCACGCACGCATGCGTAGTTACTATAACCTAACATATTCTGGACAAATCGAGAAGATAAGTACATAATAATGAAAGTGACAAACCCGAGAAAAAAAAGACAGGCCACGAAACATCGCGTCATAACTATCACTAAGACCCCACGTAAAACTGTAGTTTGTAGAAGCTCTATTAGACCTCGAAGCTGCACCTCAATATTAAAGGCTGTATATTCATCGTCTCGACTATAGTCGGATAAGAGCGATAGTCATAAAGTACTACTTATTCTGGATTGACAAAGCGGTACAATAAACTTAAATAAAGCGAGGTATGAATTAGAACATGACTATTGTCAAAATTAAAACTATTCTTTAACTTTACAAATCAATGAGAAAAAACTTGAATCGTTTCTATTGGGAAAAACGTATTTTTAAGCGATTGATCCGCACGTTAGATTGATGTGGGCCCCATTGATCTAATAATCCCAGTACAGTCTAGAGCAGACGTAGATAACATTATATTTTGAAACTTATCTATAATATTATGTAAAATGATATTATTCATACGTAATCCAAATATTTTTAATTCACATTTGTTAATAGAAAAAACTAATCAATTTTTTCTTTTAGTTTATCTTGAATTTTAGAAAGATCGTTTTATCGAAAAATATGTCGGTGTTACAGCGAATAACATGTTATTGCATAAAACAAAAAACCTTGTTATTCTTCTCGTGTCGTGTGTAAAAAGGGGGCCTCGTCGGGGCCGGTAGTTAGGACCCTAGAAATCTTCATCGCTCACAACTTTCTACTTTTCAAATCGCGTCACTGTGTAAAAGTGTCTCCCAATCTTTGTAACGACAGTGAAGCTACTGTAATCAGAATCACTTGAAATTAGATGAAGGATCAGGCCAAGTCAAGTGTGGAGCTTGATCGAGTATAATTATGATGAGTCAAGCTGCATCGTATCAAACTGAAGCATCAAGCTTCATCAACTACTACCAAATAATAACCACCAAACATAAACAGTATATTAATATACATCATCAGAATATTATTAAGTATACAGTGCAGGTACTCAGCTTAAGTGAGTTCAGTATACTGTACTATAGCCGGTTTACAGTGATTACAGTATACAGTTGTACAGCCGGTTTACAGTGATTACAGTATACAGTTGTACATTACAGTATACGGTTTACAGTGATTACAGTATTCTGTACTACAGCCAGTTTACTGTGAGTACAACAGTATACAGTTGTACAGCCGGTTTACAGTGATTAAACTGTACTAAAGCCGGTTTACAGTGAGTACACAAACTGCACACATCTAATAAAATTATCAACTATTATAAATAGACAAAGATTTACTGACGCATTTATCAAAACGAACAAAGATACCTCATAATTGATTCAATAGCATAATACAGCTGTAACCCTTATAAAAATACGGCTTCCATATTTATTTTTATCTTTCAATTATTAACATCGTTAAATTATATTTGAATTCTGTTAGCCTCATAATATAACTTTATTAAACATTATATATATATATATATATATATATATATATATATATATATATATATATATATATATATATATATATATATATATATATATATATTGTAGTTTAGTAAATAGTCTTGTAAAAAGCGATCGATCAATACTAATAAATTTCAAACAAATAATTTTTTATTCTTTTTTAAACAAAAAATGACAGTTTTAGTGAGAGAGTGGAGGGAGTAAGCGGTAGATTGAAATTAGTGAGGGAGGCTGTAGTACCCGCATACTCGGGCTGCAGTGCGTCCCTCATCTCTCTTCTAGCGCTCCCGACGTCTCACCGCAACCCTAACTCACTCACAATATCACCTTCAACCAGAGAAGTTTGGGCCAAACAAGTAATAACAACCAAACTCTGCATTTCTTTTCTTTGACACAAGTGGAAAAGAAAAAAATAATCTTCAAAACAAGACCGCATTCGAAATGAGACTGGGATAACATTTCAATGAAAATACTCGTTCCATTGTATTTACATTTATAAATAGCAATGGAACAAATCAAAATATGTAGCTTTGGTAAACAGATATTAAGTAAAACATTGCAAGTACTGCAAAAAACAAAAATAATTATGTTTTTTTTTATCGGTTAAAAAACTGTTGCGAACTTTCTCAGTCACTTATTTTTTTACTGATTTATCTTATCTATCTCGTATATTGGAGGACAATATTTTTATAGAAACTTTCTTGGGGTCGGCTTCTGCAAGATCCACACGGCGGCTAGTTACGAACCAAGGTCCCCATTCTACAAGGGAATAATTAGTTTTGAATTCTTCTTCCGGGTTATTTAACGCTGAAGCTTAATTTGATTACTACGTTTTTATTAGCTTGCTTTCTTGTTTGTTTGTTTGTCCAGTACAATTCTTGCAATCGATTTTTAACTAACTTCCCGAGTAGCTAAACTTTTAAAAGTTTTAGAATAGCTCAGAACACGATGACAATGCATTATTTTAATACTTTTAGCCATCCAACAGCAGAATTTAATTAGTTTTCAGCAAATTTTGCTGTATGGAAAGTTAGTTCGGAAGAAATCCGCAAGTTATTTTATTGGTTTTGACATATCCCATAGTTTTGACAGGTTTCAAATTTGTGATTTTTTATTAAGAAGTAAACATTGAATGACAGCGAAAAGTAAACAAAGAAATAAATTAATTGACGTGTGACAAAATAGCGGAACTATGTATTTTTTTTTCACTAACATTATATATAACAATGACAATTATATTATCAACATTACATAATATGATTCAACAGAAAATTTAAAAACGTAGTATATAAAAAGTTCTTTTTATCTTGTAATTTTTTCCAGTCAAGTTAAACATTTATATTTTTGTCGCTTCTTAGTTGTGTAAGTAATGATTTGGACAAACTAGCTTCATTTAATAGAATAAAGATAATATTAGTTGACATATTCTTGTGTTATAGCTTATTTAGACCCCATGGTAATCTCTTAGCCGATACGATTTTAAGTTAATATAGCTTACTAGTTTTGTCGATAAGGATTTTCATTACATTAATCAGCGCACTCGACTCTGAAATCAAGATCAAGGTCTCATGAATAAGTTTCGGGCATTGAATCCACATTGTAATTTTTTTCATTAAGTGAAGAAAATCAGTCAACATTTGTCTAATTGATATTGTAGACGGATCTTAAGCTGCCAAATTATGAAACATTAATCCATTTTAATTACCATTCGCTCCGCTAGTAGCGTTTATATCATTTTATTTAAAATTCCGATACAACTGCATTCTTCTGTCCCTCTACCGGTAAAACATCGCACTGATAAATCCTAACTTTCTGGCTCGAAGCGCTACATTTTTCGTGACGGGAATTTCTTCGATAAACACATAAGTAATAAATAAACACCTAACAAATATAAATAATAAATAAAAATACAACTTTTTGCAAAATAGTAACTTATATTCGTGATTAGTACTGCGTGTACGTAAAAAATACCTAGATTAGCGTTAAGCGCCGAAAAAATAAGGTTAGCTTTGCAGGGTTAAAGGCAAACCGTGTAGATCCTGCAAACTGACGAGGTTAAGCCACAACAGCGAGGAAGAGGTCATACTTAGTATGCGAGCAAGAAGAAACATATTGAGTTAAATAGTCAGTTATAAAGTTTCTTCTAACTTGTGTATATTGTAATATTAGATAGTATTTAATACAAGGAAGACCGAATTAAAATTAAATACAGCTAACTGGAAATAGGAAAAGCTGGTTTATACGCGTTTACTATATTTCATTCATATGACATTCTCATGCGAATGTTTCAAACACGAGCGTCATATTCTATCTTGTTACTTTTTTCGAGTGAAAATGCAATTAGCTTAATTATTCTACAGTGTGTGTTATTATAAAGTCAGTTGTTCATTACGCTAATCTGAGATAAATAGATTCTTACAGATAATAATCGCTGTCGGGTCGATGGCTAACATCAAAACAATTTGGAACACACAGGCTTGAAAGTTTTCACGCTCATATGAGTTGATGTCGTCGAAACGTTCTGCCGATTAATCAGATTTATATAAACAACTGATTGCACCGTAGCTAATATTATTTGTCAGGTGGAAGCGGATATTTATAACGTAGTTCAATATTTATTTATATCTCTCGACAAGAAATAAATAAGCGAGACTTGATTTTCTAATTGCTACGTTAGTCCACGACGCGCGGAAACTCCATGACGCAATTAAAAATTAAAAATACACATCTTATTTATTAATGTAAATTTTTAATCAATCGATTTCGATCAGATACGATTTTTGTAATAAAAACCACTAACGAAATTATAAATATTATTCTGTGAGGTTACACATGTTAAATCATTAACCCAAAAGGTTGGATAGTGTTATTAGGAAACTGAGATATTGTTACGGCCACTTATATACAAACAACAAGGAAAACAATCGGCCATGTCGGAAGAGACAAAAATTTATAAACAGCCTCTTTACTCACAAACATGGAAGAAACTCGAAGCCTAGTGCTCAAAGCAACCCTAGCAGAGCAAGTTATTTGTTATTAACACTAAAAGCCTTGAATTATTACATTAGTAATTGTAATAAATTCTTTGAATTATTGAAAATTATCTAAACTCCATTTTCTTTTAGTTAAAATTCTTAAATAAATAATAAAAGTTAATTAAATAAAGGAACATTTAATTTAAGATGAGTTTTTTAATGTTAAATACGGGTGCAGACCGGGTGCACACACTGGGTACACAGACCGGGTACACAGACTAGGTACACAAACTGGGTACACAGACTAATTACACAAACTGGGTACGCAACACAGAGCCTCCGGATCACTTTTATTATTCAAGTACAGTTTGTAAAGATAAATTTCATTACGATGTTTTATTGAATTTGAATTAAAGCTCTCGGATTTAAAATTAGTTTTGGTATTTAGATGAAGAAGAAGCCAAGCTTCTCAAGTATTGGCACTTAGATTAGCAAATAGTCGCAAGTCTCTCAATCATCGCACTTAGAATCAAACAAGACTTAGAAGTATCTCCACTTGGATTAGCAATAGCTCAAAGCTCTGTATAAACGCACGCACTTGTTTAGTGATAAATCAAGCGTTTTCGCACTTAATTGAGCAAAGTTTCAGGCCACTAAATTGATTACACTTAGATTGATAATAAATCAATTCTTTAAGGATTAGGTTAGCAATAGAATTTATTAACAGAGTAATAACTTTAACAGTCACAGATACAAAACGTCACCCAAGTTCAAGTGATTTAATAAGTTTACTAATATAATTCTTATTTTTTTAAATACTTGGGTAGATTTTAAGTTCGAAAAATAATATAAATAAATAACTTCCTTAGTCCTAAGTACTCACTTAGGTAGTTAGAATTTATTAGAAATTTTAAATATTCGTGCAAGTAAGAAAATTTTTGAAAATAAACATCAAATGATTTAACAATTAATTATCTGAACAACTTGAGCTCATCATCACTTAACAACTTCAGCTCGTCATCAATGACATAAAAATATCTTAGGTTAAACAAAAACCAAGAAATAAAGTTTTTCTTTTTAAAATCAGATTGGCGGACTTAATGTCGAAGGGTTTTTTTGTTAGTAATGTTTAAGACTGTAGGGGTGGGGGAGGGGTGGCGCCTGTGTGACGCGAACCCTTAATGCGTTTAGTTTGTGCCCTCAATAATAAAAGACAGGGTACAGTGGCCCTTCAGGTGATGTACCTGTTGTGTCCTACAGAATGTGTGTTCTAGGTGCCCTAACTCATAGTTTACCCTTCACTTGTAACCTCTGTTACTCATGCCATAACGGAAATGACACTTGTAAAGGTACGATATCGGGCCCCATACCGAGAATCCGTGTAAGGTCAGTAGAAATCCAGGGAATGTGAATGGACGGGGCTTTTGAACCCGCTTCCCATTCATGATGTCAACTAGGTCCTCACTTCACTCGTCGCTAAACATTTCTGCGACGAAAAAAAATGTGAGTTACTCTTGACACAGAGACAAACAATCAGAGAAGAGAAACTAACAGAGCTTCTGGCAACCTGTAATCCTACCGTACCAACTTAAAAACCTATAAAACCCAATTTAAAATGAATTAATATAAAAGTTTATATTGTAACTTAATGCTCCACAACAGTTTGTGCCTTGTCCAGGTTGAGTAATTGTGTGCATTCTTCACCTATCAAATAGAATATTCGAGTGAATCTGTCAATCTTAATAAAAGTCTAGCCGAGCAAATTTACCAACGTAAGTCGGTCAAACGTGATAATATAGAGTTAAAAAAATCAAATAAAATGTGAGTCATGTAAGTACAAGCGTAGCTACACAGATCGTAATACAAGTCGCCTGATTTTAGTGACATTGTTGTGGTGATTGAGTGGTTGCACTTGGTTGTTGTGGTGATTGAGTGGTTGCACTTGGTTGTTGTGGTGATTGAGTGGTTGCACTTGGTTGTTGTGGTGATTGAGTGGTTGCACTTGGTTGTTGTGGTGATTGAGTGATTGCACTTGGTTGTTGTGGTGATTGAGTGGTTGCACTTGGTTGTTGTGGTGATTGAGTGATTGTACATGGTTGTTGTGGTTGCACTTGGTTGTTGTGGTGATTGAGTGGTTGCACTTGGTTGTTGTGGTGATTGAGTGGTTGCACTTGGTTGTTGTGGTGATTGAGTGGTTGCACTTGGTTGTTGTGGTTGCACTTGGGTAAAATGGTAGAGTTTTAAAAATAAGTATGTACTACGGCTAATAATTTAATTTTTTTCACAGAGGAAATCATAAATATACGAATTATCAGAAAATTAAGAAAATTGTTCTTAAAATACATTTTAAATGTTGATTTCAATATACTACGGTAGCAAATAACATTAGTGCTACAAAGAATTTCATAGTTTTAAAGACAAATTAAAATAATATATTTTTTAATTAATGGTTGAAATTTCAAAATTAAAATCTATTATAGTTATCTATTGTAATTATTTTAGATATTTGAATATAATATACAAAGTACTATGTAGTTGCTATAAGCAATATAGTATATGTATGTATGGGATATATAAGCAATATATATGTATGTGTGGGATATATAAGCAATATATATGTATGTGTGGGATATATAAGCAATATATATGTATGTACGTGATATACAAGCGGTTTTAAGTAGTTTAAAAAGTTTTAGAATAATGTCAAAGCTGCGAGAGGTTTTAGTGAATTATAAAGCTGCGTGCAGTAATACGGACTGTATAATTGTCCCGAGTAATATTTGACCCTTTAAAACGCTTTATTCCGGTTTGGGAGGTAAAACTAGAATAATTAAGTGTACAGACTAAAAATAGATTTAATATAAATAAAGTGAAAGGAGTGCTTAATTTAAGGTATTTTGATTTTTGATTTTTTTAAAAAAATTTTTTTTTTTTTAGAAAGCTCCAATTAGTTTTAATTAAGACGAAAAAAAAAATTATTTAATACGTTAATTTGGGTTTTTTATTTTAATAAAAGACGCCTTCAAGGAGGAGAAAATAATTCAAATTTGATTTTCTTTTAAGGTAAATATTAATTTATAATAAATAAACTATATTCGGTGTTCCCTAGACGAGACAAGCAAGTAAAGATAAATTTTTATAATTAAATTTGTAAGAAAAAATATACAGTGTAAATATTTCTGCATGTTTCCAAAGTAACTAATTTTAACAAAATTTATTATAGGAGTTTTCTTAGGAATTTAGAACAAATGAGAGCGATTATTAACATTCGTAGTGCTTTACATTTTTTTTAATAATAATTGATTCAACTAACCTGGACAAAGAAAATAAACTTACGAAGAATGGAGCCTTATTACGGAAATAAGTAATGAAAGAGTAAGTTTGACACGTGTACACTGATAATTACGGATGACCGAGACGGGAACGAGATTTTCCACCTGTTACGGCTATTAGTATTAAACTGATAAAAAACTAAAAATCATATTGATCTCTGTATTCTAGTAAAAAGTGAATTCCGTTTATGTTCAAACTACGAAAATCTCGTAATGGCAAAATCAATATCTAGTTTTATACTCGGTTCATCTTATACAGCAAGGTTCAAGTGCTTCAATTCGTTCTTGGTAATTTGGAGAGAAAAATATGCATTAACTTGGCATTACCCTGATTTCACTGATTTGCATTTGTCCAAGTAAAATCCATTAAGCTATGATTATAGATATTTGTTAGAAGCAAATAACTAAACCGTCAAAATAAATTTTAAATAGGATTTATATTTAGACAGTCATTGTAGAGAACCAGCCCCCGGTTAGGCTATAAGGATAAGAGAAAAACTTATAATAATAATAATAATTTACAGCAAATATATGTTTGTCCCACTCAAGAGTCAAATACTTGGAAATAGTCAAATGGTTGAGAAAAGAAAGTGAATTTCAATGCAAAAACTAATTGAGCGAAGTTCTGTGTGTCATAACTTGCTTCAAAACAGGCAGTCAATAACTCATAATTAGTCATTTATAACTCGTGCAGATCAAGTTCGCTTGCACCACTCAACGTACGAAGAAAAATGCATTTCAATATAAAACACAACTAGCAAAATGTTGCATTTCAACATTTTCTTGGTGACAAAGGGCAATGAATTGGTTTTTTTATAAAGTCCAAACTCCAATAATTTGATTTGATAAAGTTCAATTCTTCGTGAGATGTAACTAATATTCGAATTCATGGATGTTTAAAATGGATTTTCTTATTTTACGATTTTGGTAGTATTTATACTACGGAAAGATTAAATTTTAATTTAAATCAAATTATAACTATTATTAACTACGGGAAACAGACAGAGAAAAATACACTCCAGCGCCGGGATTTGAACCTTGGGCCTCTATATGGATTTTCTGTAAATGAAAGAACGTATGCGCTTAAAAATTGTTATATTGCAATTGTTCTAAATGAAGCAAAATGAAATGAGTATTAGATTCGCTTGAAACGAAAAAAAATTCTCTGCACTAAAGCAACTTGATTCTACAAAGCCGGGTTTCATTCACTCAGGTCATTTTCAGTTTTAGATTCAAATTCTCACAAAGAAATTATTTCTTATTCGCTAAAGATGGTCTCTATAGTCCAGGAGATAGCGTGCAAAAAAGTGTGACTAACATCGAGCTAGAATTTTGAGCATAAGTAAATCTTTTGATGACTTTTAAGAAAATGTGGTCGGCTAAGTTCGTCTGCGGGACATAGCTTGGCAATAGGCATTTGAAAAAACAAACAGGTGGAGAGCGGTCATGTCCTGCCCTTTTTGGTGGAAAATGTGATTTTCATGATCCTTAGTACGAAATTATTGTGTAGACCAAAATCCAAGTTGATAACTTGACTTAATAGGTGACCTCTTTGATTTGAAGTAATATTGGATTTACTAACCTATTAAGTGACAGACTAACATCAACTTGATTATTGGTCAACTAAGTTTGCACTCAACATCATGAAAATTACATTGTCCACCAAAAAGGGTGGGACATGGCCGCTCTCAGCCGGTTTGATTATTTCAAATGCCCATTGCCAAGTTATGTCCCGTAGCCGACCACATATTCTTAAAAGGCACCAAATAATTATACACAAAATACACAAAATTTTATACACCAAATTCTAGCTTGATGTTAGTCAATCTTCTCGACTACTAGTGTTTGAAAGGAGGCTTTGTACGATAAACTAAATTAAGTGGAGAAACGACTGCCTTAACTCATAATACTGTAGACTCTGGATTCACCCTCTAGGCCGTCATATCCTTTCTTATACCGATACCAATTAAACTGAAATAAAAATCATAATGACGGAAAAATACCTCCGGTTTATCCTCGACTCTCGACCCTCGTTTTACACCACCCCTATTACATTCAATAACGGATCTGAACGGTCCACTATGTCCAGCATAAAATATTCGTCATCAACACGAATATTGGTAATTCCGAAAATGGACATTATATAAACTGTAAATGATCTACACTTGTACGATGCGAGTCGCAGTGATGTCTTAAAACTAGCTTCACGATGTGCTTTCACACGAGTAATGGCTGAAACTTGTGCCGTCCATCAGAACGTGAAATAAAATAGGTAAACAAGTCAGCCATGTTATGATAGTCGAACCGTGTAAGTGCCTTCTGCATGGGACTGGGTGACGGTCTAAGTGTTTACCGTAAGTACTAACATGTATATGTAGGGGTGAGAGTAGGGTATGCTAAATGCGCTTTGCTTGTACGACGGGCGAGGTGTGAAGTAGTCTCCACCACCTAGAGAGGTCTCAACGTCTGAAGGGTGCGCTTTGTAAGTTACTACTCTTACAATAAACTACTGAGTTTTTTCAGTTTTATTCTGTTAAAAGCAAATGTTACATTTGTTACATTTAGTTGTAGTACATTAAGCATTTTTGTTATAAGAATGAAGTTTGCAAAGCTCAAGATCATCATGGGATCATAAAATATTTATAATACTGAAGACAAAACGTGTTACTGGCGTACTAAGGTTACAACTGAGGGCATACCTACGTCTATTTATAAAACGGAGCAAGAAGAAATAGTAAAAGACAGTAATAGCGAGAGAGGAAGGAACGGTTAGAATTATACAAGTGGGAGGGAAGTGTCTGGATGTGCTGCGATGCGAGTTCGTGTCAATTAGACATCACTTAAGACTGTGTTAGTCAACCACAGCTGTGCCAGCTGCACATTTCCTCCAGAATCTCAACTCGTCCTTACAAACAAACCTCTAGTAGTTGTGACCCGAACAAATGTCATTCACTATCACTAGCATACCAATGCTATCACAAGATTACCCGTGCCGAGGGTAATCTTGTGCAGTGCTATCACTAAAATACCAATGCTATCACAAGATTACCCGTGCCGAGGGTAATCTTGCAGCATCCCTAAGTACCCATAGCAATCAAGATTACCCACTCTAAATAAGTAAGTTCCCCAAAATTACGTTTGATTGTTGATTAGTTAATTTTATTGATCTTTTAAATAATCACAGTATTTGTTAAATGAGGGATTTGTCGTTAGCGTACTGACAGCTGGGCTGAAACTAAACATGTAAAGTGGCCGGTAATTCATTAGTTTAGGCTTAACGTGTCTTAGAGTACCAGGAGACATTCATTTTAAAAGAAGAAACACAATTTTTGAACTTATTGGGCATTAAAAAACCTGCACCTCTATCAAAATAACAATATGTTAATGAGGTAATGAGTAACATTTACCAATTATTGAAAGTCTAATTTTATATAATCCATTTTGAAGGGAATTCCTTTCTCACTTCAATTTTTCTTTACAATATACTAATTCCAAGCTGAAACTAGCGCAAGTATTGCGATTGCTCTGATGTACGCAAAATGTTAATGTTTCCGATTTAAAAAATTCCTCGACAGAAATCCGTTTCAAGCATCAGGGAAAATTTATCGTCTCGTGTCTGTCTGTCTGTCTGTCTGTCTGTCTGTCTGTCTGTCTGTCTGTCTGTCTGTCTGTCTGTCTGTCTGTTGGTCGGTCAATGCGTTAACATTTTTGCGAACCACCACATCTTAAAAACTTGTTGTCCGATTTCGATAATAATTGGACGGTTGGTCGAAATCAGTCCATTGTTGGTCGCACGTTAATTTCAAATTTGCCTTCGCTTTCTCTTCCTCGTGAGCACAAAATAATTTTAATAGCAAATAAATCTTCAAAATGAATAATCCAATTTTGAAGAAATGTACCCCACACCTGGTCTCATAATCATTTTAACCGTCCACGCAAATTTAGTATTGCTTAAAAATAAGGTGCCCCCTTGCTGGGAATCGAAACACATCCGAATCTCATGTCACCACACGTTCAATAATAGAGTGTAAGGAAGATACGTGAGTGAGGTACGTATCTTCCTTGCGCTTATTATTGAACGTAAGGAAGATACGTGAGTGAGGTACGTATCTTCCTTGCGCTCTATTATTGAACGTAAGGAAGATACGGAGCTCACTAATTGCCAGACTATTCTCTTTAATGATTTAACTAACTAATTTAAAAAGCAAGTGAAACACTAAGAAGGAGTTAAAGTTGAGTTATGGAGGAAGAGATGGAGATGTCAAGTGCGAGCGGTCTAACAACCCGTTTCACTAATCCGCTTTCTATCTGGCCTAATTTTACACAAAACCGACACCTCTCCCCCTCGCCAGCAAAACTCCTTCTGACCAGTCCAATCCCATATTTATAAAAACCTGCCCATACAAGTTTCGATACCTTCATCTAAGTCAGTTCCAAACTTCGTACTTGATATTACAAGTATTACCCATTAAACTGCACCACTTATAAACCTGTTTATTTTTAGTCATTTATCATAAGATTTATTTTAATATATGCATTATTTTTTTGTAACTTTTTTTTTTTATTTGTATACACTAGATGTTTGTTTGCAGCTAAAGCAAAACTTGTATTTTTTAAAAATAGTCTGCCAATTAGTGTGGTACCGAGCTTCCTCGCGTCCCTAGGCCCATACTTTAATCATCTTTCGCTTATTTAACCCATCATTGTACAAATTTTTTAATATTTCAAAATTACTTTTATATTAGTATCAATTTAGCAATATTTAAACATTTGCAATTAATCTGGGAGTATCTGCGGGCTACTTTCGACCATGTAAATTTCTTAAAAATCACATCAGTAATTTTTAAGATATAGGTGTAAATAAATGCATATTTGTGTGCATGTTGAAGAGAAACTTATGGTTGTACAAGGTTTAAACTCATATGGGACAAACAATGAGCTGTATGTTATATGTTAGAAATGTTAAGTAATATGTTGGTTCAGACAGACAGACCGACACATAAACACACAACCACAAATGTTGCCTCATGTCTATAAAGCATTTCTGTCTTGTAATTTTTGAAATCGGAGACAAAAAAAATTCTTTTTTCGGAACGATCACATAGCTTTTGTTACCTTCGGTAAGCTCAGAAGCAATAAGTTAAAACTGATGATAAAATGTATTATTGAAAACATGGTATAGAGGCGTATAATATAATCACGATAAAAGTCGGACCAGTAAAACCGGAGATAGACCGGATCGTAGGTACAAGGTGGGGGCGGAGGCTCTACCCTACAGCGAAGTTTGCCGTGTAGCCCCGTGGCCGAGTTACGTTTAGAGATAGTCCTAGCCTGAAGGTGACAGGAGAAGGAACAGGGTTCCAACCGAGCTTTCTCTACCCTATGAAATATTTGACGTTTTAAATCAAATGTTTTATATGGAATTAACCTCACTTACATGTCACCGGTCGTGTGAATTTATAATTATCTTCGAAGTTTACCACCAAAATGTATCGATTCATCGGCTAGTTCAAAGGATTTTGTGACTCTAATGATTGACTTTGATCAAATTTGAATGTTGTGTCACAAGTAGCTCTCATCGTCCCATATTAATTCCCACCGTCGGTTCCAAATAAATACTGCAAAAAAAAATTATTTTCTTATTTAAATAATAAATGTACAACTGTGGCAGATTTAGAAGGGGAGTGGGAGAAATAAAGTAGACACTAATCTGTCGTAAAAAACATGATGAGAGTACGCGATAGGACTGGAGAAAGCTATGTGCCACACTAATTGGTAGACTATTTTTATTTAATAGTCTAAAATGTGAGGTTTTCAAATAGGGAGAATTACCAACAATTTGAACTGTCCAAACTGTTTAATAGACGAATAAATTGTTTAATTGTACTGATGAATGTATTGTTCATGAACGATACACTCAGAGAGGTCCTTTGTTTATTAATTAAGATATAATTTACCGGCGACACATAAATATGATGCTTGGAAAATGGTCTTGACGGGCTCCACAGTTTTCTGCTGTTTAAGTCGAAAAAGAAACAACGCATAATAGATTAATTAAGATGAGTTTTAATCAACTGTTTTTAGTTGAGAAGAATAGTTATTATTGAAACGATTAGTTTGTATTAAGGAAATGATTTGATAAGGCTGACGAAGGCATCTCAGAACTAAACATTGTAGCAGCAAACTCTTCCGTTAAATGCTCGCCTCTTCTTAATCGAGAGTTATGGGAGATGGTGGCCCGATAACAAATAGTTCCCGTAGTTAATAATAATTATAATTTGATTTAAATTAAAATTTAACTTTCCGTAGTATGAAAACTACCAAAAACTTAAAAATTGGATAACAAATAGTTAAATATCATCTTTGATAACGACATCAATCATTTGTTTTTTCTATGGAAATGCCTGTGAATATTTGAAAAATCTACTAACTCCAGATGAGTTTTGCTAGAATACGTAACTTCGGTACTTTTAAATGGAGAGTCGACCGATTATCATGAGTGGGCAACAAGCAAATGAATATTAATTGTGTTCATGTTATAAGAATGTGGAAAACCACGACGTTTTACGATTGTGCACACGTCAATCGCTACTTCAGTGCTTCTTTATTCTCGGCGTTTTTTGCGATCCTGGATCTCTAAATGAACTTGGACAATTAAAAAGTTAATTTAATATTTGTTTTTTGTTTATAAAGCTAGAACGAGGTTAGCTGACGGAGACGTAGGTATAGGATGTTCGGTATCTAGTACTAGCGGCCGGAGAATTCGGTATCTAGTACTAGCGGCCGGAGAGTTCGGTATCTAGTACTAGCGGCCGGAGAGTTCGGTATCTAGTACTAGCGGCCGGAGACTTCGGTATCTATTACTAGCAGCCGGAGAGTTCGGTATCTAGTACTAGCGGCCGGAGAGGTCGGTATCTAGTACTAGCGTCCGGAGAGTTCGGTATCTAGTACTAGCGGCCGGAGAGTTCGGTATCTAGTACTAGCGGCCGGAGAGTTGGGTATGTGGAAGTGACAGGAGAAAGGACGCGAGGTTCTGTATCAGTTGGAAAGCTGGAATCACCGAGAGGTGGGTCCCCGACCAGTCGGCTTAATATTCCAACTCGACCCGAGTGTGCTGCGTGAGTATGCGTGCAACAGGTTGTGACGTCACCGAGTGGTTTCGGTCCGGAGACCGGTGTGTCCAGTCTTCTTGGAGGGGACGAGGGGCCGCTCCGACTAGGGGGCTTTATACCCGGTAGCAGAAGATTCTAGAGTCGACGACAAGGCTCTCGGCTACCGTTCGCCACCGGATACCGGTAGATTTCGGAACCGTGTACTCCAGCCCGCCTTTATTAGCACCCGGTTTGACGTAAGTGTTCCTGGAACCGTCTGTTAAAGAGGACGACGAGAAGGAGATCGAAACTACTCGGTCTTCCGTCGGCTACCGAGAATATCGTCCTCGTCGAGCAAGTAAAAGTTTTTTTCTCCGTAATCGGGAAAAACATATCGCGACATCTACGCAGTATGCAACCCAGTAGATATCTTCCAGATAACTCTCGAGGAAGGAATGGAAAGTATTTAGATGCCTGGAACGATTTGTAAAGAAAAAGCAAGTGTGCTTCGAATACTTCATACTTCCGATAGGAACCGTTCTCGTCTATTCTGTAAAAATGTCATTGTACACACATATTACACACGTTATGCAATATTAATGTAAAATGCAATAACAGTCGATGAGTTCTCATAGCTCTAAAGCCTTTTTCAAGGTAAAATAATATTTGAGGTAACTGCATTATCAAAAAAAATAAAAATGAAAAAGGGTATCCAATACCAACATAAAATGGTAATTTCTGTTCGTTTACTTAGAGGGATGGTTCAAGCTTTAAGCATTCAGCAGTGACTTGCACAGTATTCAGCATTCAGCAGTGACTTGCACAGTATTCAGTATTCAGCAGTGACTTGCGCAGTATTCAGCATTCAGCAGTGACTTGCATAGTATTCAGCATTCAGCAGTGACTTGCATAGTATTCAGCATTCAGCAGTGACTTGCATAGTATTCATCATTCAGCAGTGACTTGCACAGTATTCAGTATTCAGCAGTGACTTGCGCAGTATTCAGCATTCAGCAGTGACTTGCATAGTATTCAGCATTCAGCAGTGACTTGCATAGTATTCAGCATTCAGCAGTGACTTGCATAGTATTCATCATTCAGCAGTGACTTGCACAGTATTCAGCAGTTATATCAACAAATTATTCTTGATTAGCAATTAAAAAGGTGAAAGGAGATCTGCATTAAGCATTACATTCGGGTGCAAAGGTGAAGATTAAACAAGCTAAATCAAAACAGATTCACCTTATTATTGACTAAATTCAGAACAAGTAAAATAACTTGAACAGGGAAAAAATGTTGTTTACCTGATCATTAATAAAATATTTAAATGGAGGTCCCCAAAGTTTAAGGTTAAAAAACCAAAATTGAGTAACCTAAAAGAGCAAGGCATCCCCCCTTCATCCCCTCCCCCCCCCCCCCCCCCCCAAGACGTAGTAAAATATTCTATTAAGTATTATTAAGGCGCAGATTGTTGGGAAATTAGTTAGAGCTTACTGCAGTTATATAATTAGTTAAGCCTCTAATAAGTATTTCTAAGAAAATCACAGACCGAAAAACAAATGATGATTCTTTTTCCCTTATGCTATAAAAATACCAATTATGAATGGTTAACAGATCTGTTTTTAGAACTAAAGTCTAAAAATTTAGTAAGAATTGCAGAATTAGCAGAGTTAACAAGAATAGCGTGATAATTTTTACTCAGCTAATTCTATCGCTAGTTGTGTACAGTGTCGTGTTCCTACTTGCTGTTGTAACGATCATTTTTCTCCAAAAAGAAGGTAAAGATGAGAGAAAACATCATCATTACGAGGCAACATTTAAAAGCAAATGTGGAAATTTGATGAACAATTCCTCCGTTCGTGTTTAATTAGAAGTGTGCATCGATAGTTGAATTTGTTTTTGGAAGAAGAAAAATTAGAATGGTCAACATATAACACCTCAAGTAGTAGATAATAAGTCTCATTTAAAAGCGACTTCATCATCTTCACTAGAACGACATTTGGATTAATTTTTGGTTATCCTTACCGATTATGAGGTTGACGAGGAAATCTGAATGTAGAAGTGAGTATTGTTCGTGACTTTTAGCTTCAAGTATAAAATAACAAAATATTATTATCGGTCGAGAAAAATCAAGTGGGCGTTTGAATTTGTTCGGGAAACGTCGATAGAATGGTCGAGCGGCCCTCCAACATCGATCCACCATTATCCTGCTCCGGTAAATAAATCTATTAAGGAAAATGATGTTGTATTTTTCCAGGCACTTGTGTTATTATGTTAAACCGATAAATTCGTATCGAGACAGTACCGGTTTTATCTAATTCTTAGATTTAGAATTTTCATATCCATTACAATATTTTTACACTTAAAATACAGAAATATTACGATTGAAAAAACCGATAAGGATGGTTTGTGATGAGTTGGATATTGGGATCCACTCGGTCTATAAATAGCTCCGGGGGTTCGCCCTCAAACGTTTATCACCGAGATTTGCAGTTTATCTTTGAAAATAGAACTGATAGCGAAAATAAAACGACCTTCGTAATTATAAAATTGATAAATCCGCTTCTTTTTAGATCGATAAATAATAATAATTAATAACGACAGATAATAGTATTGATTTTATACATAATTTTACAATCGTCGCTTGATTGGAACCGAAAGATATCTACAGTGAAGTTAAACTTCACAGATACTACAGGGTCTTCAAGTTTGCAATTTTATAACTTCTTCCATATCCATCTAAATTAATTAAAATCGAAGGTGAGATGAAAACAACAGCTTGTTGGACACTTTAAAACTATCATAATTATAATAATATTATAATTAAATTAGCTCTTAAATATATAAGATAGTTTGGTTGGACTTTGTTGGACCGATTTTGAAGAGAAATAAAACATCGAAAAAGTTAACAATGTTCCAAGTAATTTATCAACTACAAGTTATATTTATTATACAAGTCACTTCACCATTGTATACCCTCAAGTAACTACAACAGTAGCCTGTACAAGTAAATCTAACATGATAATTGAATAAAAACATTTTTCATAATTCAAATAATATTGGATGAATATGATAAAGGACTGCAAGCTTGACTGGACAAGTCAACATGTCTAGTTCAACATACGCTCAATAATTTAACTCATTTTTCTTAACTTGATCTTCATTTCTCGATCAAAAATAAATAAAAGAAAATGAAATAAAGGTTGGACAAGTGTAAAACAACAACATGTATTCCAACCTAATCATTCATTCAATACAACCTTTACAATGAATGAATGAACGAGAGGAGAAACCTCGCAATACACGTCCCTAAGGACGCCCTCACCACCGCACCACCTCCAAATTCATAATCATGCAGCAGAGTATATACATATATATATATATATATATATATATATATATATATATATATATATATATATATATATATATATATATATATATATATATATATGTGTGTGTGTGTGTGTGTGTCATAACATTAATTAAATTAATGGTATGCTATATAATTATGTTAATGCTCGTAGGCCGATATCTTATCTTCATCGAACCCTAATTATAGTTCATAATAGATCATAATAATTATACATTTTAACAATATCAACAAAAAAAATCTCCTTGACATAATAATGAGCATTTCTAGTGTTAATAACACCATTCTAACCTATTAGCCCTAACCTATAGTTCAAAACTGTAGTTTCAACCTATAGTTCTAGCCGATTAGCTCTAACCTATAGTTCAAAACTGTAATTTTAACCTGTAGTTCTAGCCTATTAGGTCTAACCTATAGTTCTAGCACTCCAAAAATATAGGAAAAAATACTAACAAAGAAAAAATTAAATGGTTTTGTGCACCTAGTATAACGAATATTAAATGCGGGATTTTGCAAGTGAAATCGTAAGTAGCATGCTTCAAACGTTGTGGTCTCCTATAATATAATATATTTTTTGTGATTGGTCTTGAGGGGTGAATTAAACCATTACTTCATTTCTTAAGTAATTAGCATGGAAATGACCCCAAAAACAAAAGGAACGAATAATGTCGGTAATCAGAGAATAATCTAACAACCAACTTAGTCCAGTAATTAGCAATATCATTAGATAACGATAACACCAACCATATATTATACCTTTCGATAAACACGATAACGATAACACCAACCATATTATACCTTTCGATAAACACGATAACGATAACACCAACCATATTATACCTTTCGATAAACATAATAACGATAACACCAACCATATAGTATACCTTTCGATAAACACGATAACGATAACACCCAACCATGTTAACCTTCGATAAACCATCAAAGGCCCTCCACCAAGGCTCACCATCAAGGTCCTTCCTTTCCATATTACCTTTCGATAATCATGATAACGATAACATCAACCATATATTATAATTTTCGATAAACATGATAACACCAACCATGTATACCTTTCGATAAACATAATAACGATAACACCAACCATATTATACCTTTCGATAAACATAATAACGATAACACCAACCATATAGTATACCTTTCGATAAACACGATAACGATAACACCCAACCATGTTAACCTTCGATAAACCATCAAAGGCCCTCCACCAAGGCTCACCATCAAGGTCCTTCCTTTCCATATTACCTTTCGATAATCATGATAACGATAACATCAACCATATATTATAATTTTCGATAAACATGATAACACCAACCATGTATACCTTTCGATAAACACGATAACGATAACACCAACCATATTATACCTTTCGATAAACATGGTAACACCAACCATGTATACCTTTCGATAAACACGATAACGATAACACCAACCATATTATACCTTTCGATAAACATGATAACACCAACCATGTATACCTTTCGATAAACACGATAACGATAACACCAACCATATTATACCTTTCGATAAACATGGTAACACCAACCATGTATACCTTTCGATAAACATTACAAACTGAAGCGAGTTAATGCAAATTATTTAAGGAAGGGCCATATTCAGATAGTAACGTTATTTAGTTGATTTTTTTTTTAAAAAATCAAATTAGCTATAAGCAGTGGTGCAGGTGGTTGATCAGGGAGCTCTTCGCCACTGAATATCGAGGTGAATAAATCACCGAATTCGTATTTAAATACCTTTTAACATCTCTTGTAGTTTACAACACTTCTGAATGAACTATGTTTGTATTATGTATATTCATAGAAAGATTTCAATAGAAACTGAATTTACTTTGCTAATGTTCAGTTTCACCCTGGTGTTTCATCAGTTTCACCCTGGTGTTTCATCAGTTTCACCCTGGTGTTTCATCAGTTTCACCCTGGTGTTTCATCAGTTTCACCCTGGTGTTTCATCAGTTTCACCCTGGTGTTTCATCAGTTTCACCCTGGTGTTTCATCAGTTTCACCCTGGTGTTTCATCAGTTTCACCCTGGTGTTTCATCAGTTTCACCCTGGTGTTTCATCAGTTTCACCCTGGTGTTTCATCAGTTTCACCCTGGTGTTTCATCAGTTTCACCCTGGTGTTTCATCAGTTTCACCCTGGTGTTTCATCAGTTTCACCCTGGTGTT
The DNA here is from genome assembly GCA_951217055.1 of Gerris lacustris. Lineage (NCBI taxonomy): Eukaryota > Metazoa > Arthropoda > Insecta > Hemiptera > Gerridae > Gerris > Gerris lacustris. The sequence continues at coordinate 882,089 of OX578281.1, read as the reverse complement.
TCATCAGTTTCACCCTGGTGTTTCATCAGTTTCACCCTGGTGTTTCATCAGTTTCACCCTGGTGTTTCATCAGTTTCACCCTGGTGTTTCATCAGTTTCACCCTGGTGTTTCATCAGTTTCACCCTGGTGTTTCATCAGTTTCACCCTGGTGTTTCATCAGTTTCACCCTGGTGTTTCATCAGTTTCACCCTGGTGTTTCATCAGTTTCACCCTGGTGTTTCATCAGTTTCACCCTGGTGTTTCATCAGTTTCACCCTGGTGTTTCATCAGTTTCACCCTGGTGTTTCATCAGTTTCACCCTGGTGTTTCATCAGTTTCACCCTGGTGTTTCATCAGTTTCACCCTGGTGTTTCATCAGTTTCACCCTGGTGTTTCATCAGTTTCACCCTGGTGTTTCATCAGTTTCACCCTGGTGTTTCATCAGTTTCACCCTGGTGTTTCATCAGTTTCACGCTCTTCAAAATAATTTTAACACTTTTTTTTAATTGTGTTTTATCGCACTGATGGGGCAACCAGTATTAGGTCTGGGTTTATATACCTATATGTATATTGCATTGTAAAGCATATTTGCGACATTCCCTGTAAAGTATCTATATGTAGATAACAACACGCAAGGACTTGAATTAAAGGTTGCTACCCCCAGCCGAAGTTAACTATAAACGGGAGTGATAGGAGAGTAGATGCTAAACCCCGCGACACTGCTGTCACAATGTCCATGTAGACGTATGAGTACATTTCTCCTCGGATAGTGTTACTACGAAGCTAACTCTTGAATTCAATTATAAGATGCCGTACTCATATTAATAGATTTTAATTGTTTGTTCCGACGGCTCCATTCTAAATGAGGTCAATAACATTGTTACATGAATTAACCATTCTCTCGTGATTTTACCGCATCACATTATCCCCCTATTTTCAAATGTAACGGGTGTTCAATGTTTTCATTTGTTGTGGATCAGTGTCGCGTGAGCATTATTTATTATGAGTTTTAAGAAACACATTAACCCGAGTTGAACAGCTCTCTAATCTCTTTAAGAGTACGACTTAATTATCCATTGTACTTTGTGCTTTATTTAAATATAATTGAATATTTTCAATGAGAGCATACTTCAAATCTATTCTAAATTGATAAATAGGTGCTTTCAATAAATTATTAATAATAATTAATTTATATACATATATAAATACAAATGTATGTGCAGAGAAAAAGAGAAAGAGACAGTGGGACCAAAATTACCACGAATTACACAGATTTGATAATTACAGGGAACTTCATATTAAATTATACTGCATACTTATATTTTGAAAGTATAATAACTTAAATACGTGATTAAAGATATGACGATAGCTAAGTTAAGTTACTCCCCCTAGAACTTAAGTTAAAAGACAAAGACTTAGCTAAGTTTGACGGGTTGAGAGACTCTTGTCGTTACATTAACTCATTTAGTATCTGCCGTGACCATCGACACGAAAAGTATCATCTCGTACTTCGGAATGTTTTACTATCTTAATCGAGGTATTGATCTTAATTTAAATGATAATTTGGCAAAATTACATAATGGTTTCATCATTCATGGATATTCCCCTTGAGCGTTGTTGCATCATGCAAAGTAACATAAGGATTATTATTAAATCATCCTTAACGTATCAAAAGATTTTCCAGATGATGAAATTTAGGTTTTGGTTAACGTGATCCTTTCATGTTTGGAAACGCCCTGGGGAAATAAGTATCGGGGATTTTCCTGTTAGAAGTGTTAGAAATACAAACAAAGACGATGACAATACACGATTATGATCCATCTTAAATATCTCTTAAAAATCCACCAAGCATCAAGTTATTAATAAACTTTCATTAAATACCTAAAGCTTGCTATTTTATAAATGTAAAGCTAAATTTGATTTTAAACTACTATTTGGAATCAAACATATTATATTATACGTTTCAATACATATATTGAACCAATATCCAACTGAATATATGAATCCGTCCCCAAAGAAAATTAGTTTTATACCATGTAATTTATGCGTATATTTTATAATAATTTTTTGAATTTAGTTTGAAATAAACGTCCGAATTTATAAGCAAAAAAATTACAATTATAAAATAAATAAATCACACCTTTAAATTCCCTAAACTACCCTTTAGTTTCAATTATAACTCACAACATATTACCGCATCAAAATATTACTAAGCACAAAACACAAACAAATATTCCTGGCCTCTTCTACTTTGAGGTGTAGAGGCTAAACAAAGATTTTACCATCGTTTCCTGTACGTGGCCATTGTGTTGACGCAACTTGGGTCCACATCCCTCTTCTGGAGTGCTGGGCTCAAAGTGTCTATCCGTATTATCCGTGGCTTACAGCGTGGACGTCTTCCTTGCTTCCATCATCTGTTTTGGGACAGATCTGTTGTGATCCTGCATTCTGACCCGTCCATCCCTGATGCCTGCACTCTACTGTTCCTGCTGCCCGTGAATGCCCAGGACACGCACCCATAAGTAAGAGTCGGTACGAAGGTAGAGTTATAAACCGCCATTTTAGTTCTGGTAGAGATTTCTCTCTTTTCGGAGGACATTCTCCCAGTTGTTTTGATCCTTGCCCGATTTCCCATCCCCCCTCAGCACTACTCTAAGGTACAATCATCATGGAGTGCTTGATATGATCTTTGCTTATATGATCAATGTCTCTGTTTTTGCTTTGTTGATGTGCAATCCTCTTTTCTTCTTTTCTGCGCTCTAAACTCGTATGTTGTGCTGCAGTCACTCCTCTGAGTTTGCAATAAGGACCAGGACCACATCATCAGCGTAAGCCAGACCTGACAGCTCTACTGGATTCATACGCTAGCTGGCTTACATTCTTCGATGATGAACTCCAGAAGTACAATAAATAGTTAAGGCCTGATGTCCCCTTTCTTATCCCAGATGTGGTGACAAACTCTTTCGATAAAGAGTTCCCTGTTCTGATATAGTTTCTACAATATTTGTAGTAACTTTGTATCCTCTTTATTTGTTGTTCTACAATTCCACGCTTTCTGCAAACCATCCACAATTCGGGCCCCTGCACGCTGTGAAATGCTTCTTCTAGGTCTACGAAGACTAACGCGTACTTTCCTATTCCAGTACTTTCTCAGGTAATTGTCACATTGAGAAAATAAGGTCTTGGGTCATTTTAATGATTGGAATTTTGACTGGGACTTCCCAGTCTCTTAAGATTTTAGTTTGCCTCCATGCCAAACTGACAACATGTTGCAGTTGGTTTATGCCAGCTTCTCTTGCGTATTTAAGCATTGATAGTGCTACTGTGTTGTGTCCAGCAATCTTTTTCATCTTCGATTTTTTGAGTATTATCCGTTTTTCATTGACCATTATTTCCCTGCGTTTTGATCTATCACAGCCTCCTCGGGCTCTGTTATTATAGAGTCGTATCTCTGTTGTTGTTCGGCTCAACGTTTAGTAATTAAGAGAGTTCTCTGGCCTGGGTGTAATTATTTCTTTCTCCCCTCTTAAAACTTCTCTTTCTTAACTGAGAACAAATTTTATAGGAATCTCCTTCTGTTTTCTTACATTTTTGAACACTGTATAAAAAGTCGGTCCGAGACAACTCACATGGTTGGAATTTAAATTGCATAATATCTCAATGAATCTATTTTTTTATAAATACATTTAAAACCCGTTCAACAGGGTGTTGTTTACGCATTGCTTTCAATATTCAATATCTTGAAAACTAAATGTTTTTCAGGAAAACAGCTTAAATTGTTAGATTCGTATTTAAATGAACTACATTTTTGATTATTTTAATCAAAATCGTCGGAACTTATTTCGAAAAATAATTATTTTCAAAGTTGTTTCGAGTAGTGCACTAAATTTGGAGTTAAAACTAATTTCTCAATTTTGCCTATGATTTGTGCGAAACAACATATCCTAAAAACTACTCGTCCGTTTTTAACCCAATTTGGATTGTAGGTCATAACTAGCCCATTGTTGATCCCATCTAAGTTTAACTTTCTGCGCCCCTTTGTTTCTCTTCCACATGTGCACAAACATATATTTATTTACATCTGTATCTTAAAAAGTACTCACAGATATTTATGAAATTTGGATGGTTTGCCAAAAGTAGCCCACAGATAGCTCCAGATTTTAATTTCAACCGTCTGCGGTCTTTAAGTTTTGCTAAATTGATACTTTAATTCATGTAGCAAATCAAAACAATTTTGACAGTCTTAAGATGGTCTGCAAATTAGTGTGGCACATAGCTTCCTCGCGTCCTATTTCGTATACTTTAATGATTTTATGCTTTTACTAATAACTATTATTGTGAGATTAATTTTATATTCCCCCGTTTTTAAATCTGTCAAAATTGTTTTGATTGTTTATATTAATTAAGGTACAAATTTAGCATGAATTAAAGAGCGCAGACGGTTGAAATTAATTTGGGGCTATCTGCGGGCTACTTTTAACGATTCAGTAAGTACAGATAAGTACTTTTGAAGATATAGGAGTATATGAATGTATCTTCTTGGACCAGTTGTTTTAAGCAGTGTTGGTTCGCTAAAATAGAGTGACAGACCGACAGACAAAATGTTTTCAGATGTCTGAAACGGATTTGTGTCTTGGAATTTTTCAAATCGAAAACATAATACATTTTTGTTCTTCAGAAGTGCACATGCTTCCGTTACCTTTGATAAGCTCGGAAGTAAAATACATGTTTGTCAGCGAATTGGCTGAAAATCCAAATGAAAGTCGTGCTCTAAATGGACAGCCGTGAACATAAATGAACATGCCGTGAAACGATAAATAACATTATTCAATCGCTATCGCAAATAGTTCCCTTAAAGAACGCTCACATAAAGTTAAGAAAAGAAAATACGCCGAGATTTATTTTATATCGGCCGTTTAAACCGTTTGTCTCATCACGCCGGAATAAATTTTCATTTCAATTTATCTAACGACAGAGTGGAAGTAGAACTTCAAAAGAAGTATCCCGATTCAATTTGATTTTAAGTACTTAACAGGTAAAGGACATTGCGGCTTGATATATCGGACCGACCGATTCCAGGTCTGCGAGCAACTGAAAACTTTTAGCGCCTGAATTATTCATGAATTTTCAACGAAAAGAGTTTAAAATCAGAGGAAAGAGATTTCAAATATGGAAATTAGTTTATTTTTTATCTTCGCACCGTCTTTAGACTACCACAACATTTCAATCAATACCCTAATAAATGTGTCAAACATTTTCGTTCTCTGTGTGGTATGTAAAACTGCAGTTTAATCCGACAGTGTGATCAATATAACTAGTGCCCAACCAAGATTAATATGCTCTTCCAGCACAGCATGTCTGTTAGCATGTCTGTCAGCATGTCTGTCAGACTAACTAAACTAGTGTCAAACCAAGATTAAGATGCTCTTCCAGCACAGCATGTCTGTTAGCATGTCTGTCAGACTAACTAAACTAGTGTCAAACCAAGATTAATATGCTCTTCCAGCACAGCATGTCTGTTAGCATGTCTGTCAGCATGTCTGTCAGCTTGTCTGTCAGCATAACTAAACTAGTTTCCAACCAAGATTAAGATGCTCTTCCGGCACAGCACGTCTGTTAGCATGTCTGTTAATGCTGCTGGCCAAAATATGACTTGTTGAAGTTGCTCCTTTGGTCGAGTAAACTGAAATAACTACACCCTCATCCCATATTCCGTCTTCTCACACATTCCATTGAAATAAACGGGCTTGTTAATTATGAATCAACATATATACATACATATATATATATATATATATATATATATATATATATATATATATATATATATATATATATATATATATATATATGTGTGTGTGTGTGTGTGTGTCCCCGGATCCCCGGAACCAGTAGGTGAAAAAGACTAAATGAAATGAAATTTCGTGTTTTATTGAAAAGTGTCGTTTGAAAAAGTTGTTATAAATTGATAAATGATACAAGTGCAAAAACAAAAAGCCATTAAAATATCCTCTGTTCATCGTTTATATTGGGATGAATCTCATTTTCGATTAGAGGTAACATTTCTGACAAATGAAATATATTTTATGGATAGTTTTCAATGTTGAAGGTGGTTCGCAATGTATAATTTGATCTTAATGTATATTTTAACACGAAAACAACAAAAATAATAACAGTACCTACAGGGTTTTAGGATTCAGAGACTCACGAAGAAGATCCAAATCCACATGTGTGTTGGGGAAATCGTAATGGACTGCTTTAAACAATCTATTCCATGGTTTCAAAAAAAAACCAAGAGTGGAATTTATTAAATAGAAAAATGGATTGTATGGAGTCCTACTCGTGGCTTAATAGTATATTTTGGTTGCGTCCAACAGCTTTTAATTTAATCCTTATTATATGGAAATAAATCAGGTCAATAAGGACCTGATTTATTTCCATACAGAATGGTTTTTAATGCGCATTAGAAGCAAAGCTGAAGTCACCTGGAAACCATTCCCAGATTGATGATCTCCTATTGGCTGGATTCTAGGTATTATGACGTAAAAATCAGATCAAGTGTTATCTAAAATCAAGGGATTTGCAGTGAAGTCCCGGGTAATAAGGTCAAATTTCCAAATCTTCTTTGTAAGTCCCTTGATGGATGTCTGTAATCTCTGTTGAAGATGATTCCCAAAATTTTCACGCGGATCAATATCTTAGATTTTGGCTTCTCGCATTTAAGTATTTTTTTTATCGGGCAACCCCGAATTACTTGCTGATAATAAACACGCAAGCCTCCACAGCTTCATTTAGATCACGTTCAAATAATATAACCGGCAGAATGTTTAACGTCCACTTTCCTGAGTGTAACAAAAGTAATATTTTTAGAGTAGTCAGATTTGTTCCTATTTTTAAATCTTCGTTGTTTGAGGGTCGATAAAGGGTAATAGATAAAGCAATTCAACTAAGGTGAATCTTTAAATTTGGCTATATTTCGCCCCCCTCCGGGGCATAATTTAATAAAAAAAATTAAAGATACAACTTAGTTGAATTTCTTCATCTATTACCCTTTATCGACCCACGAACAACGACGATTTAAAAAAAAGGGACAAATCAAACTATCTACTCTATAAATTAATTAGCAGGTCAAAAAGCTAAAAGGGTGTAAGGAACTGAAGAAAACATCGAACAAAAATCTTAATTTTAATATTATAAAAATTATCGAAGAACACCTTGTATAACAAATCCCGTAGATTTATGGAATGTAAAATGATTAATTTTAATTGTATGAAAAATTGTTTGGATGTTATTAGGCACGAATATGCCCCGGAGAGGGGCGAAATATAGCCAAATTTAAAGGTTCACCTTAGTTGAATTTCTTCATATATTACCCTGTATCGGCCCACAGACAACGAAGAACTAATATTTATGTGTGTGCGGAAGTATTTCGAGAAGACCTTGTTTCAAATAACCTTTTAAATGTAGGCGACAGAGCGTACTATCGCAATATTCGTCTGTGTATTTTGCAGGCTTTAGGGAATATGAGAAAATAAAAATAAAGCGCGTTTAATTATTATTTTTATTTCATGTTTATTCTTATTAAGTTGTAATAATGCTCTAAAACGAGGGTTTACAGGGCTGCGCCCCAAAAACTCATTCAAAGTAATTTAGGTACTTATCCGGAAGAATATCGGTTTTCGTGATTTAGGGTTTTAAAAAATTCGCACAATAAAATATGCAAAGTATTCCTCACAAAAAATGAGATTTATCGCCTTAATTACATTTTAATTAATTATTCCGGTTCCATTACACAAATAAACGATTGTCCGACTCATCATTAAGTCTGGAAAACCTTGGATGTGATTGGAATTTTAAGACGGACTTGTAATAAACCGTGTTTCGAGAATAATCGACGGTAATTATAGGAATTTCGCCTGAGGATTACCTCCTCTAAACTCGGTTTTTTCGCCTCCGTCTTAGTTTTAATTGAGGAGTATCACCTGAGAATTTTATTACTCGGTTAATTTGTGGTTTTTTGTGGCGGAGCTGGAGATACAGGTATATGGGGTGGGGTCTCGGCCCCAAGGTCACCACTCGTTTAATTGTCCCACGTTTTTATCTGGAATAATTTCCGCGAGTGTATTAAAAAAAACTGGTTCTGCGAGCCTGCGGGGAGCCGATAAGAATTTAAATAAACCTGAACCTCAGTGCCCCGTACTCGTGCAACAATCCCAAACAGCCACGCTCCCAGCTCACTCACAGTTTGCTTTTTTCTACAAAAATCTTCCTTCTTCTTATTCTTATACATTTGTTCGGCATCAAATTAATCGTGCACATCCGTGGTTACATGTCCCAATTTTATTCGTGTTTTTTACTTCTGAAATCGGTAATCAATTATAACAGAAACCGAACCAGATTGCAAATTCCAAAAAGTATTGTAAATATTACTTTTTTCTCGAATTTCAGTAGCTCTTTTAAAATCTTCAAATTCTAATCAATTGTGACTTGATGCAATTGACGATGAAAGTAAAGCTTGTTTTTCAATTTTAAATGTAATTGTACTCAACAGAATAAACCCTTTCTCCGGTTCCACCAGTTGCATTTTCCCCTTGTACAAACAGTAAATAAACCAGCTCGAAATGAGAAGATAATCGAAAGCCTAATACAGCTGTTTTACTCTCAGTCATAAGGGAGATCCCAAATTTATTTAGCCGTCATTAGTGCCAAATACATTTCTCCACACTGCAAAATTAATTCTGTCTATAATAGTTCGTGTAGAAACTTAGTTTTAATAATTTTGTAGGTATCCGTAATGGTAAGTTTGTACATCTTTTTATCAATCTCTCAATTTCCAAGCAAATCGCAATAACCGATGTAAATTTAGCGAACGAATCTTATCGAAAACATTTAGAAAATCCTAGCCAACAGGCCAATAACACGGGTGCAACCTCTAATCCCGAATAAGATGCGTCTGAGATAACTCACGTATAGATTTCTAATAAGACAATGTCAAAAAAGTCAAATTGATAAAGGCAGAAAAAAAAATACATTTAATTGAAAATAAATTAAATTCGATAAAACTAATGTTATATAATATGACGTATTATTGATAATACTTGATAACCTATTAAACAAAGCAACTTTCAACAGTTGCTAATAAACCATTCACAGATATTCTACATTTAAGGCATATTATAACATTTAGTTATCCAATAATTATTTTCAAACAAACTAAATAATAAGTAACATTACATTCATGTAATTCATAAAATATTTAAGATATTGTACATGGAAAAGATTGGATTAACCAGACAATGGGGATCCGTTCAATTGAAACATGATGAATGGTTTATCGATTACCTTAGAATAATTGATAACAAACAAATGTCCGTTTCATAATAATGTTTATTTTGTAATCTTGTCGACCAATTATATATTTCAATACTGACAATACCCTTCACTTCATTGTTACTTGTTGCTAAATAAATAAAAATAAAATAACGTTTGCTTTTTAAAAGGAGAACGGGTTGAGATAAAATTCGTCCCACATATACAGTTTACGTTTCCTTGATAGGATTGTTGTGGTGCCAAGCAGTCTGTCGACGTGTTTCCTCAGTTCCTTTATTCGCCGCTAGATTATTCCTCCCAGCGCTACTATCGCTACCCCCTTCTTGTTGTAAATTGTAATAAACCTATTTTTTTGTATAAACGGAGGTTATCACGGTCTCGACTCTCGTATCATTTTTCCCCCGTTTCTTTGTTTATCGTTTATTTGTTATCAGTTGTTAACAGTGGAGGGAGCCCAACGACCTTATCTTCGGTTCTCTCACTATTTCATAATTATTTAAATGTAAAGTTGTTTTATAAAAGTATGAATAAACTCCGGGTTTAGTATATTTTAATCCTTGAGTCGATTAAAAACAAGATAACGGTTCAATATTGATTAGATATTTGGTGGAGGGAGCTGGACGATGTAGGTAAGACCTAACTAACCTGTACTAGATGTTACATGGAAAGTGATCACGTGGTCGGACCATGATGTTATCAATGAATTAGTTGAAATGTTGCAAGTTTGTTCTTAAGGAGATAATGTTGCAGAGGAATCACAAAGTTAGAGTCGATTCTTTAAATATTAAGGTACTTCTTTAGATAGTTACTCCCCTGTGTTGTTTTAGAATAAAAATTACTTTCACTAAAAAACTATTAAGATAAAGAGATGCTTAGTCCAATCTACTTTGGGACAAAGGAATATCACAATTCTGTTTTTATAAGGGGAGTAACAATCTGAAGAAGTGCCAATATTATCAACATCTATATTACGTCCTTTCAACATTATATTTCGGTTTCACACAAATATCCCTTTTGTTTTATAAATTTAAATAAATAATTGTTTTAGTTAAAGGTTGCATCGCCAGTGCATTTAAAAGGAAAGTAGTGGCTGTTTACTATTTTGTCTTTTAAAATCACTGATAAATTATTAACCGGTTGAAAGCGCTTTGTGAGAATTACACATTTTATATAGGCTATATTAGCTTGATCCAATCTATCTAGCTAAAACTGCTTCGTAAGACTATACTTATCATTAAATTTCCATGATATGAGCTCTTCTCAAACGACCATCAACTCTGATGATCAGATCAGAGATATGTAATGAAGGAAGTTCTATTGTTGTTTATTGTTAGCAATGATAATTACCATCCGATTGCTGTAGTCCGTAACAATTATAACAGTCGATACAACAAATATTAAAAAAACAAAACAAATAATAAAAGATATATGAGACTGTGTGAGTAAGTAGTTGCCAAGTATTTCTGCACGCGCCAAAAATAGACATATTGAAATTTAGTTACATTATTAGGCTTGTTTTATGTCATCTTAAGTTATATATAAAATTTGTATTTATAATCGGCCTTTTAGACAGTCAGGGTCAATAGAGTTAATTTGGTTTAACCCAAAAACAACGAAGAATATAAAACAAACAAGAAAAACAAAAAGACAATGAAGAATATAAAAATGAATAGTAAAGAAAATATAATGGTTAATTAAAATCAATAAAATTAATTTCAAATAACAAAACAAACAACAACAAGATGAAATAGAAATAAATAATAATAAATAGACAAAACAGGAAGAATGAGTCAGAGAAGAAAACAACAACTCACTCAATAATACAAACAAATTGTTCAAACTATTGATTCACAAGCTATAAAAAACAAACCAGTTAGATTCACTTCAGGCATTAACAAAATATAACTAAAATTAATCCTCAAACAAAGTAGCATAAGATTTTCTACAATTTCAATTGAAGATATCGGAGAAACATTTTTAATTAACGTATAATATTCTTAAAAAATAATTCTGTCGTTGAACTTTGAGTTATTACTTGATTAACTAAAGCCGCGTCTACACGATCCAAGTTGACTTGGACCAAATCAGTTTTGACTTTATTTTGACGCTACTTAGATCGTGTAAACAGGTTATCAAAGTCAACTTGGACATCCAAGTTGAGTTAGACGTTATTTGATCTAAGTAAACTTGGATGGCGTCAACCATATGATTATGACAAGAAAGCTGTCAAAAATAAGAAAAGACGTGAAAAGTTGTGACGGATTTGTTTATAAGAAGGGGGTATTGACAGCTTTTATTTCTTTTAAATTTTTGTTTTTATTCCTTTGCTTCTAAATGTTTTTTTTGACAAGTTCCCCTACTTAGACCAAGTATACTTGGATCGTGTAAACACTGCATCAAAATTTCATTTCACTTTGACCAAGTAGATTTGATCAAAATTACTTGGTCCAAGTCTACTTGGATCGTGCAAACCCGCCTTAAAAATAAGTTTATTTTCAATAATTATGCTAGTTGCTAGTTTTCAAATTTTTAAAAATTCTTCATTTTTTAATAAAATTAAATTAATAAATAAATATTCTGTCCAATAACCTGATAATACAAAGTCAAACAACAGGTTCATAAATATATCAAATAAACTTCCACTCCAAAAAATTCTCCCTCTGAAAGTCAATAGGGGAGATTCAAGTTATTATCATTTTTTTTTTTTTTTTCTCATTGATATGTGATGTGACTTTTTGCTTCCGAGCTTATCGAAGGTAACGGAAGCATTGTGTTCACTTTTGAGAACGAAGAACTTTTATGCCTCCGATTTTAAAAATTCCAACACAGAAATCCGTTTCAGACATCAGGGAACATTTTGGTCTCGTGTCTGTCTGTCTTTCGGTCTGTGTGTCCGCGAATTATGAAACGTGCGACGATAACTTGAGTAAATGTCGACCGATTTTGATGAAATTTGGTAAACATGTTCATTTTACCAATGCCCAGGACAAGTTCGTTGGACAACGTTATCCGTCCAAGCGTTCACGAGCAACGCACGCGTAAACGTGAATTTCAAATTTAAAATTGGAATTTTAGGTCGGGAAAAAAAAATCTAACTTCATCTATTCAATGAGACAAACATTTTTTTCAAATACAATTTTTTAGTAAAACCAACACCGACACCGCTATGAAGTGTTAATGATCACTAAAACTATTAATAGGTTTTACATGATAAACAATATAAGAATAAAGTAATATAACAATAATGTAATGTTAATATAACAATAATATACTTGATAGGATGCGAGGAAGCTATGTGCCACACTAATTGGCAGTCTATTTTTTATGTAAAAGAAAAAAAAAATCTTTGTTATGGATTGACTCATATGATTGAGAAATTAAATAAGCCTGAAGAAGCCCAAGGTGAGGGCGAAATATAGCCCTGGAGGAGAAAGAAGTTAAAAGGTGTTCATTTTTTAAAACCTAAAAAAAACCCTGTAGACCCAAAAACGTATAATTTCTATAGTGTTTTTTATTCACAAATCAAATTTGAAAAAAGGGTTAAAAAAATGCAAGAAGATTAAATAATGTTATTTATTTTTTTCCACCGTTTCAATGTTGAAAATGTAGGTGAGGGTTGAAGCTGATGTTACCCTTTACATAATGTAACCGATAACCATACAAGATATGAATATAAATTAAAAACGTAATGTTACGTGAAACAATCGATAATTCAACAAATACAAGATAAAACGATTAGAGACAGTGGAGATGGACCATATATTAAGTTGTTGGGACTTGCCAAGCAATCCTAGAAATCCTTATTGCCGGGAAATACCTGACACTTGATAATATAGGACTGACCAAACAAACTAGAGGAAAAAAACATTTGCAAGGAAATCAAGTACGGGGGTGGGGGGCCGCACAGGTGAGAGGGTGTGGATTTTAGCGACAACAGGTGGGTACCCCCTCCACCCCCCTCTCTCGCACCCCACCAACCCCCTAGGCAACGGACAACAGTCACACTCACAGTATACTTCACTCAGTGCTCGCACGTGCATCCCACCGTCACACACCCTCGCATACCCCTTGTTTTTTTATACACACTATCAACTTACCCCCAAGTCGCGCTTTATCTACATTTTTTAAAAAGAACTCAGTGTCACTACGTTTGAAGTTATTTCATCCGGTTGTTCTTCGAACTAATTAAATTATTTTTTCGTAACGGTACACAGTTGTTTTCGGACTTTAACGAAGTTTAAGTGCATCCTACGAAAAAAAATTATAAAAACTGTTTTTTTTTAAGAGAAAATAAATTCTCGGAACATATAAAAAGGAGATTTAAAATCGAAAGCGGGATATTTAAAAAGAAAGCTGTGAAGTGTGATCAGTGTTACTCGTGTCATGCTCAGATCCTGCTGTCACGGAGTCATCTGTTACTAATGTTGTCCTCTAGATCTTCGTGTAGATATCTGGTGAGTGCCGAGTTCTTATATATTATCCTGCCCCCCCTCCTAGCAAGGGAGAGCGAAATGTAGCATTTGGATGATGTGGGACTGGACGGAGCTGGTATTTCCTAGAGACGACATTCCTCTCCGGAGCCAGATGCCAAGGCCGGGGTAAGCAGACTGCGGGGCGCCTCCCCTCCCCCGCCCGTGTCCCTCTATCACCCTTATCACTCTTTGCTTTTTCTCACGAAAAACAATCAATTAAACACCCACTTTACAATATCACCCTGCTTGCTTTCCCCGTCTACAGATATGCACTGTATCTATATAGTCCTTATTGCTAAACGAAAAACTGAGACCTCAGGTATACCGACCGAGGTATGCCTGAGCTTTACAATAACACACTCCGTCTTATTAAATATTACCTTTTAGTATATGCATTGACTTTTCTATAATCTAATATTTAACTTGTGATCATTTTTACGTGAAATAATTCTAAATAATAAGTTTTGATTAGACTTTTAGTTGGGGTAATTAGCTAGATTGTCTTTCATCGTTTAGTCCGCTTTAGTAATTCCTGACTAATACATAGAATGATCGAGGTTGAATTATTTTCAGTTATTCAAACGTGGTTCTTCCGGATAATGAAGGGATTAAAAAAACTTTAGTAATTGTTTCTCCGAACTCACGATATTCATTTCTACAGACTTTCCAGTACAACGGAGATGATTTCCTTCTCGAAACATTTCCCCTCGTATTTAGTATAATTTAATAGTATTTTTAATATTAAAATTTTAATAATCAAATTGTTTCATTCTACAAATATTAGGATTTATTCTGAAAATTACTAATCGATAAGTCGACTTGATTCGTGTTTACTTTTTATTGTTTTTACAAAATACTGTAACGTATTTTAAATGAGTACTATTTTATTTATTTAATACCGATATTTATTCTAGTACAAATGTCAAAATTGTTATTATTTAATTTAGATAAATCGTTTTGGTTAAATTTGATTTTTGATTTGTCTGTTGCGTGCAGTCAGGAATATATAACTCAAGAGCCGAGTAATCAAATTAATATAAAAATAACTCTTAGTGCTACAAAGTGATAAATATAACTAATTGTATCAACTAATAAAATACTTCGATTTGATTGATTATAAATAAATTCTACTTCAAATATATTTCTATAATAAATAACTTATATGATTTCTCGTCATGTGAAATAACAATTATAAAAGACAGTTAAATTTGTTTAAAGTGTGAGTTATTTATGGATTTGTTGCTTGTCAGTACTGCAGCATGTCATAGCTATTGCTTTTCTGCCGGGGATCATTATAATATACTTGTTATCTTACGATTTTGGTAGTATTCATACTACAGAAAGATTAAGTTTTAATTTAAATCAAATTATAATTATTATTAACTACGGGAAACAGACAGAGAAAAGAGTGCTATACCGGAAATATAGAGGCCTGTGGTTCAAATCCCAGCGCTGGGGTGTTTTTTTCTCTGTCTGTTTCCCGTAGTTAATAATAATTATAATTTGATTTATAATATATAATTGTTATCTTTAATGCAGCCGTCTACAATGGTCCTGAAAAGTTCCTTTATGTCACCTTATTAATTTTTAATCATTCGGCCATATATTATTATTTGCTGCTTCTAACTATTTACTACCGGGATATATTGTTACTATTTTTAATAGAAATCGGATTGGAATTTGTTTACCTAGTTATCTTTAAGTTATTATTATTTGTAGTTTAATAAGTACACACTACCGGGATAGTTAATAGACATTCGTTCCGATTTCTAATTTCACAAACGGTTCGGACCGCGGGATTAAAAAAGGGATTTGATGATTAGACGAGGACGGTATCGGTCGTGTTTAGTGGTATCTCGTTCATTGTTATCATCTAATAAAGCATTGTCGCAACTCAGTACAAAGCTCGTTCCATTATTTACAAACTTGAATTAATAAAAGGCGATATTAAGTGGAACGGGATCGTGTAGCTGGCTCTGGTCGTAGTTTTCTTTCTTCATCTTGTACCGCCACTGAATGGAGGCGCAATTTTTTAATTGGTATCGAAAGTAGGTCGCTGTTACTTATTATTAGTAATATTGTGAGTAGATTATTTTGTTCTCGGTGCACCCTGACTCTGACAATATACAGTGAAAGTATCGACGCCCAGTTCATTACTTGAAAAAATTAAAAACTTAAATAAGTTTCTTCATTTTAAAATTTATCAAGCAATTAAATATTTATTAATTAAGAGCCAACTTGTGTAAAATTATGAGTATGACAATATTTTCTACTCCGATAGTATTATTATGAAAATTTAATCGACAAATAAGACCAATTTTATTAGTTTGTAATTTTAATCTTAAAAATACTTAATTGAAAATTAATGATTTTTTAAATAATCAATTAAATGAATGATGAGAGATGAAGTATGATGAGACAAATTTCAATTTATGAATGTTATTAAAATAAAGTTGTGGAGAGGTGACGAGCCGAGGAGGAAGCGATGTGCGCCGTGGAGGAAGCAATGTGCGCCGTGGAGGAAGCAAGGTGCGCAGTGCACTAAGCACTCACTTGCAACTAAGCCCGCCACCCTCCAAGCTTCATTCAAATCTTTCAAAATATATTTATTTATGGGTATTGCTTAAAATGTTGACAAAAACGTGAATAAATAAATTTAATAAATATAATTAAATTTCATTTTAAACAGATCGACAGAAACATATATTTATTTTGAAAATGGAAATCTTTCGTCAGAATGCTGACAAAAATGTAAAATCTGTAAATTACCTATATTCATTCAAATTAGTCATTATTTGTGCTTGATTGATAGTTTAAGTTGATTGTTTTGATTTTACGATAAACCTAAAATCACTTTGCACTTGATGTTAAAGTATCGCAAAACTATATTTTGTTTTAACAAAAAATATAACAGTAATAAGTAAAAATAATTATCTACGGTTGTTAGATTTAAATAATAAATACAGAAAAAAATAAACTTCCTGTGTGTAAGTTGGTATTTCTCTTTTGATAAAGATGACATTCATTCATTAGTTGCATTTTGTGCCGAATTAATTATTTCGGGAGGCGTATTATTCTCCTCATATTCGTCATAATCATTTAAATCACCCATTGATTTTCACAAAAAACTCGATGTAAACAGTTACTTTTATTTTGTACAAACAGCAAATTAGTTTTGTTAAATGTAAACAAACTCGCTAATCGTGCGTAAAGCTGAAGAGGAATTCTTCAGAACTATGAGACGTTCATACGCAATGAATACAAGTATGTAAAGAATCACTTTCTACGCATCTAAACAGAGATATAATGTTTATATTTCGTATCAATCGTAGATAGAAATATTATTAGGTATATTCATTACTTGTTTTGTACTTTCTAACATCCTAATTAAATTTCATTCGTTTGATAAGTAAATTTATATTAAATAATATATACATGTATATAAAGGCATTCTTATCATTTGATAGAGAGGGTAGATTTTTTTTATTTGAAGAAAGGCAGGATGCCCGAGGAGAGGTCGAGTAGGCAAGTTGGGGCCCTGCTCGGGATTTGAAAACATAATGCTTCCTTCCAGAACATGATTATACAAGTAAATACATATATACGTCCGTATAGACTTTATCATATTTAATCATTTTAAATGTAGCATTTTCATATACATTAAGCATTGTGATAATGAGGCCAAACAATGATAATTAGTATACGCTGATAACATTCAGCGAATTCACTAAAGATAAACATTTTAGGATTATACACACACATATATATATATTTATATGATATGTACAAAAGGAAAAATTATTATGAAGAGGAAATTATATTAAAGATAGATTAAAAAAAATATATATAAAAAAACTCTATATTAAATTTATTAATTACAAAAAAAACTATTAACTATTTATTTTATAAATTACTTAGTAGTAGGTATATTTGAATTGTTATAACATTTAAATTTCATGTATCAATTCACTCACATTAATTGTTTGATTTTACAATTTTTAATAAATAATGTAATGTAATAGATTCCGTGTAGCATTTTTCTGTCTTATTGGATAAACATTTGATAAAGGTTTTTCTACAATATTTTTATTAAATAATACAAATCAACAAGAACTAAAATTTGGTGATATTTTTTCTTCACAAAAACAATAATTTCCATGTTTATGAATTTACACAAAATAAAATTAATAACGATTCCTCCCTGTATGACCCACAGGGAGGGACTAACATTTTATGTTTACCTCCCTGTATGACTCACAGGGAGGGACTAACATTTTATGTTTACCTCCCTGTATGACTCACAGGGAGGGACTAACATTTTATGTTTACCTCCCTGTATGACCCACAGGGAGGGACTAACATTTTATGTTTACCTCCCTGTATGACTCACAGGGAGGGACTAACATTTTATGTTTACCTCCCTGTATGACCCACAGGGAGGGACTAACATTTTATGTTTACCTCCCTGTATGACTCACAGGGAGGGACTAACATTTTATGTTTACCTCCCTGTATGACTCACAGGGACGGACTAACATTTTATGTTTACCTCCCTGTATGACCCACAGGGAGGGACTAACATTTTATGTTTACCTCCCTGTATGACTCACAGGGAGGGACTAACATTTTATGTTTAAAATTATCTATATTTTAGTTGATAATATAAAAAAAAAATCAATTAACATAACATTATGATCAATTCTTTTTAATGAGTTTGCCTGAAGAACCCCTAAAAAATAATGAAATGATGGGGGGGGGGGGAATAATAATAATTGGCAAAATGATTTGAATACGGTATTGAGTGATATTAAATATGCCGTAAAGTTGAGTTATAAAGCGTTGTCACTTACTCTCAACCCCTCTTTGTAATTAAAGATAAGTTAGATGACTCGTACAAGAAATTGTATTTGTTGACCTTATTCAATCTTATAATCAATTCAATTCTATTGATAACGACGTTAAGGCTTTACTGTAGAGTAAAGTATACATTGTTATCAATATAATCGATTGGAAATAAAATCCTGAGGTTGTTGTTGAGTCAAGCATTTAATAAATCAGAGCTTTCCCTGAGATAAGTCCCTGAAAATCATCAGATTCGTATCTAGAAAATATGATCCTGTAGGCCTGCCAAAGTCCAGCATGTTTTAATATTGTAATATACGTACCACGAGTAAACTATGAAACCTTATTTTATGCTTGCTTATTTATAATAACTAATTTCTCAGATATATAACTGCATATAAGTAAAGCAGCTATTTATTTTACCTATACGATGGCCTTTCCACATCGACAACTTGTGTTAAATTACATTTTTATTTTTGTTTTGTTTCAAAACACACAAGTCACAAACAATAATATGTTTGTCTAACAGCTAACAGAGACATGAAGAATTCCAACACCGTGGTCACTAGAAGCGTAGAGGGTCAAATTGAATCGTGCAGCTACCTTACTTTATTAGCTACCTTCTTATGAGTGAAATTTCAAAATGCTCGGACCCTTAAGTGGGATTGTTATGGTCGCTGTCCAAGATGCTAATCAAGATAGGACTGGTTTTTAAAATAAAATTTACCTATTTTTAGGTTCTTTTGGACGGAGATTTTTTCTCGGTCTTTTTGTTTATCGCTCGTTGTTTTAAAGTAGCGAGTTTTTTCCACGGTTTGTTGCCTTTTTTTTCTAGACGACTATCGGGCCGAAGATCAGTAACCTTGGCACTCGATTCACACGTTTCTGGGCCCCTTTTAGATTTTTTAGGTTTCACTGGAGATTTTTTTTTCGGTTCGGTTGCTGATCGACCGAGTTCTATCTGTGGAACTGTGCGTATTACTAGACTACCTGGCAGGTAGGAGAAGGTAAGTATTATATATTGTGATGGCCGATACTGTTAAAGCGCTAGGTAGCAAACTACCTGCGCTATCTGGAGTCATCGGAACACACTTCATCTAGTGCACCTTCACACGGCCTTTTTTACAGGGTGTGTTTTTAGACCCTCGAAACCTTTTGAAAATATTTTTCTTCGCCTACTACCTCATTATTCCGTTTCTAAAAGAAAGAAAAAAAATTGTTTCTCCCCAAATCTACTTTAAATGATGAGTGTGTTTCGGACTTCTAAACAAATCTCCACAAGATAAACAACTGTACGTGCCATGGAAAAATCAACAACCACTTTACCTCATTCCATACCCTAGATTAGAGATCATTAATCTTTAGTTTTTAATATAACAATATATTTAAATCTTTCAATAATAACCTTGCCTCGTTACCAGGAGATAGAAACTTAACTGTATCAACTAACTAATATATTCCTACATATTTTTTCAAAACTTATTGTTTGAGAAATAATGTATAATGTTCCGAAATGTCACTGAATTAATTTTTGGTTGCGAGCTTACCGAAGGTAGCGGAAGCTTTGTGGTCGTATGTTTCCGATTTCAATAATGCCTGGGCAGAAATAATTGCAGGCAAAACATTTTTGGTCTTGTGTGTTTGTCGTTAAACAAATTTACGAACCAATATCGTGTATATTAAAAGCTATTCGCCCGATTTCAATGAAAATCGGATGTTAATTAGTTCGTAATTAATTAATTTGTTAATTAGTTCGTATGTTAATAGGTCGTAATTTGTCCATTGTTAGTCCTTTTGCGATCATCAGTTTCTCTTCTACATGCACTCTAACGAATTAATTTCCACCTGTAACTTTGGATGGTTTGTCCGAGTAGCCCCAGATGGTCTTACATTGATTTACACCCTCTGTGATCATCATTTATTTCTAAATTATTTGATTTATTTCATATAAAAAAACAATTGAAAGTATAAACATAGCCTGCTAATTAGTGGCACCAAGCTTGGTCGTATTCTGTTACGTACTTACATAATGTTATGCATTTACCGACTATTATCTATAAAACTGTATACTTCTCATTTATTTTACTTTTACCTCATTTTATTTTAAATCTGTCAAAATACTTTTATTTTCTTACACGAATAAAATTATCAATCAGAAGTACGCAGACGATTGAAATTAACGTAACTAACAACTTATGAGCACATACCTACGGTTCAAACCTATATCGGTCCGGAAATGAGCTGAGTATGACTTACCGTCCGAATTTCATTAAAATAGGACGAGTAGCTTTTACGATATAATTGTTTCTATAAAATTGTACGTCAGACAGACCGTCAGACAAGTAGTGGATGGGAAATGTTCCCTGATTTCTGTATTGAAATGTTTGAAATGGCAGACATACAAATTTCTTCTTCAGAAAGATCACATGCTTCGGTGAGCTCATAAACAATTTTTTTTTAAATAATGGAAAATAATGAATTTTAAAAGCGTAACATAAATGAAGTACGTGATAGGAGGAGGGGAAGCTACGTGCCACACTAATTGTGGGAGAGCATTATTATTAAGCTAATATTTGAACTATCTCAATTTATTTAAATATATCTATTCATTTTGACATCGAATTAACAAAACTTAGATGAGGTAATAGGCATTTTATAATTAAAGGCTTCAAATAACGCTAATGACGCAAGTACTGTCGACGCGGTCTAAAAAAATCCGCGTGTGCCGTGGTGTCTTTTTATAGGGCTTATTTAAATTCAATTGACAATTTTCTTAGTTATAACTTAAGCGAACTTGAAATATCGACTGATTTCTTATAAATTGTTTTTACCTTATTATAAATGATTTTAGACGACGACAGAAAACATGAATGAAAAGTACACGACAGAACATGAATGTGACAGAACATGACGAAAGAACATGAATGAAAGGTACACGACATCCTGAATACTTCTTTCACCTTGTTTGATTACTTCAAACTTTATCCTCATCCCAGTCATTATTCAACTTGTTTTTTCAACAAAATAATGATGTAATATGTATAAATCAGTTTCTTCGTTATTTCTAAATGAATAAGTTAGGGGTGAATTAGAGGAATATGTTGCACAATGTGATGACTACACTCAAGTGTTGCGTGTTTAATCTATCACCAGTTTGTCTAAATCATTGCACCGCATTCGTCGAGTAGAAGTCAAATGTATTCATGAAAATCAACAAGATTAACAAAGATTTAGAAAGTACAAATTATTGAAAGTAATTATTATGTATATAGCCCTTGATAATCCAAATTTGTAAAAATATTTCATTAGTATATTACATACAATTAAATTGTACAATTACTAATAAAATTAGCCTTTGGTAACTAATGATAACCCAGTAATGCATATAGGTCTAAGATAAAAATAATACAATCATGTATTATTTTTATTAATAAAGAAAAAGGTTCCCATCGAAGCGCTACGAGTTAATCTCGTGCGAACAGATATAAGTATTGAAAAGTTATAACGAATTATATTTGTATATTATAAAGTTTAAAAACGTCTGCAAAAGTCGATAATATAATATTATTGGAAAAAGAAGAGAGAATCTATCTAACATACTAATAAACCAACAAAATATTCATCGATAAAAAACCTAAAAGGAGGTAAAAACCCGTTTATGGCTTCTTTATAAATACAAAAACAACATAATATTAGTTGAAACAAGTTAGAAACTCCGTGTCCAATAAAAAATATTAATATTGGAATTTTTGATTGAAACCAAATTAGGTTTTATATTTTAAAACGGAGAATTTAATTATGCATAAATAAATAAATTGTTATCGAATCGACAATTCAGGTTGCATTTGATTTAGTTCCTCGTAAAAAATATATTGACGTCACAAAAAATTAAAAAGAAAAAAAAACTTGAACCATCCATCAAAAAAACTCTTATTATAATATTATGTGGTTGTTTTTTTCTGTCTAAATCAACTATAAATATTATTCTCCTTCTGCAATTTTAATTAACGTTGCCTTCTACTAAAGCTTCAGTAGAATAGCTCTAGGAAATCCGCCTTCCCAAACAAAATACTTAGGTAGAAGAAAAAAATAGTCGTAAATTATATTTTCTTAATTATTACCTACTTCATTGTTTTCAATATATTGTTTTTTTTATTGGCAATTAGATAAAACCTTTACGTATTTAAGAATTTACCTACGGGTCTAATATAGATTTTAAAGTGATTTTATAAAACTCGAAAAAATTTGATAAAATAATAATTAAGTATTTGATGATTATTTTCAAAAGATGTCATATTTTAATTGGACATAAGATATGTTTTTGCTATTCTGTTGCTTTTCACTTTGAATAAACTCGAGCAAAATGTATTCTACAATATACTATTATTGTAACTTGATACTTGTCAAACTTTTAAATATACATTTTAATCATGACGCTCAGCTCTTAGAAACAAGTTGTATTTAAATTAAAAATGTATTTTACATTTTTTTCATAATTTTATCTTGCCAGGCAAACAAATCCGGATTTGTTCGATAAAGATAATTTAGCGGAAAAACGAATTTCTTCTTAATTTTTCTTTTTAGTTGCTCACACATATATATTTATATTTATTCAAAAGACCGTCTGATGTTATAAAGTTTTTGAGTTTGCTTCACTTCTTTATTATGGAAAAAAATATATGCGGAAAGACTTTGAATAAGGAAATAGAGACATTGTACTATACTGGTTGCACATTGCTACTAAGGTAATTGAAGATTTAAAAACGCCTTTCACATTTCTAATAGGCTTTCCCGTAGTACCTTTTAAGTGTAAATATATTTGTTAATAAAAAAATGTTAAAATATCGTTAGAATGGGAGGGTGGTTAGAGTGGGAGGGTCGAGAAACATATCGATCTGAGGTCACTTGTAACGAGTAATCGATACAATGCCTACCAAAGCTCTCTAGATCACTCGGAACTATATTACGCTTCTTACAAACTATATCATCCTAAGTCCTAAGTACGACTTACACACTCAGTACTTAATGCTGTAAATAAGTAAGCTTGTAACTTAGATCATTCTGTTTGAGTTAATTTGTATTCAGAGCTTATCTATATTTAAGTTTGAGTTAAAAGTAGTCAACAAAGCGAGTTGAAAAGCCCTCCTTATAATACTTTAGAGTCGATCTATTTTATGTCACTGTGTTTTATTTATAGAAAAATGTAATTGGAAAATTAAATGGAAGACAATGCACAGCCTAACCGAAGAGTATAACAGACAGTTATTGTATTAATATTTTTAATTATATTAGATTATGACAACTATAATAATTAATTGTAATAAGGAATACAGATCCAGTAAAAATTAAAAAAAAATTACATACGTTCAAATAAAATTTTATGGAAACAGCCCCCACATTCTGATATTTCGATATTAAGTCTTAAATAAGTTAGTTGGGTAAGTCAAAAAGGGGGAAACCCTAATCCTAAACTATTCAAACAAACATTATAATAATAATAATAATAATAAGTATAAAAATACGTATAGCAAGGCTTCAAACTGATAGATACGTTAACTTGACAAAACTACCTGTAATTTATTTTAGAGCTTATTCACCAAACTAAATTGAATAAATAAAAAAATTAACCATCCGATTAAATAATAAATGTTGCATTTGTGCTAAAATTTAATTTAAAATATTTTACTTTTAAATAAAATTATATATTATATATTTTAAATTATTTATTGAATTCCCTTAATCCGTGCATTTTTTCGGATAGTATAAAATGGTTGGTAAATACATAATTTTCGATACTACGCTATATGAAAACTATAGGCTCCATAATATACCTTGTTACAATGGGGGGGGGGGGGGGGGGGGGGCACGTGCCCCCTGTGCTCCCCACTGCTTTTCACGGAAACGCCACTGCTTTTCTTAACGGGTATTTACTGTGGTAATTTATTTCAATTGATTTCCGTGATCTCATATGAATATCGATATAGCAACATTATAGTTTGAAAGATGTTGGTGATAGTTATCTATATTATAATGAATGAAATGTTGAAATAATAATTTCTTATAACTAACAGTGCAAGGCATTGTTTTTGCCCTACTAAAAGCTATAAGACTATATTATCGCGATCTTGTAGCTTTTCTAGATCAAATATCCACGACACGGATTGCATGACGTGTCGTACGAGTTACAAATCGTCGAGGCTTCGGAAAAAATAGCTCGCTGACTAAGACTGTACACTTGAGTGGAAGTTCCATTAGCAGCGTCGCTGCCGAAATATTAAACAACCTGGGTCGATCCATGAGGGTTCCATTATCGAGCCGAGATAGCGCTAGAATACAAACAGTAAGGGCCCGGGCACGCCACCTTGCGTGATTCCCTATACTCCGTTCCTTCTCCCCAAGAATAACCTACGATTAAATCGACTTTAAATATTTCAGAGTTTGCCCCTTTATTAATTTTTCCTTTTTCTCTTGTTTGAATTCACAACGCGTTAATTGCGTCGAATTGATATAATAATTGTATATGTACCTATAAAAAACCCCGCGTTATTTTAAATTTTTTCTTTCTTCCATATTAGCTGCACATAATCGGTTTATAAAGTTCGACAGAAAAGTGAAAGCGGTTAATTTCCTTCTACAAACAAAGCTATTATAACTTTATAAAACATGCTAAAGGGGGAAAATGTCTAGAATCTTAAACACAGGTTATCGGACAAGTGTATAACTTAATAAAATACAACTGCCTAGCTCGTACATTCGTTTGTCCCAAGTAATTTTAAAACATTATTTTATTTCATTTTTCTTATATTAAAAGTAAAATGTATTTAAATCATTCGATAGCAAGTCTATAAATAAAGATGTTATTGACCTTTACGTCGGTCGAAGGTATTATCTATACGATGCCAAGTTTCGAGTAATTATTAAAACTTTACCGTATGAGAAAGCAAGGCTTCGGGAACAATATGCCAGGGATAATGGAAACGGCGATTTGGGGTCACACGTAACGACGATTGTAGCGATGATATTTAATAATGGGAAATTTCGGAGTAGTGTACACAATAATGTTAAATTTTTAATATTTGTTGCAAATCTAAAATAACGATGTTGTTAGATTTGACTAATGTGTGTTATTATATTGTTTGTTTAGGAGTGTGAAGCAGGATGTTTGTCGTGTTGATGGTGGCTATGGTGGTGGTGGGGCTGTGCCAAGGTGCCTCCGACCCCGCGGCCGCGGCCCAGGTCGAGGCCGGTCTACTCCAGCTACTCGGCATGCCACGCAGACCTAGGCCCCGCTCCGCGCCCGTCATACCCAAACATATGACCGACCTCTACCGACAGCAGAAGCAGTTGGACACAGCCAACATACCCCTACCCGTCGCCGGATCCGCCAACACCGTCCGATCCTTTCCCCATGGTAATTTCAATCACAAAATTATTTTGAGATTCACCTAGATAGAGGTACCTTACAAAACTGGTACTCTTTCTAAAGGTCTAAATATGTTATGTTATATTATGATGGAGTTGCGCAGACCTTGGGATACTTGGGATAGATCATCTCGGGAAGAAGACTAATTAGATTAATAAACTCTGTAGTACACAACTTTTCATTTTTAGCAAGTTGTTCATTTGTATGCGAATTTTGACGTAATTGAATGTCAAAAAGCCAAGAACGATTACATATAAAAAAAAGACAACAGTTTATAAAACTAGGATGTAAACATTTGGTACCAGAGGTTGCTCCTTTGTATTCAGTGTATTTCTGTTTTTAATGAAAGAATGTGTGGTAGCACTGTACAGAAATCTAAATCCTTCACCGGAAAAAAACCTAATCCTGGAAGCTGTTTTGCTACCCTCCTAAGTACAAGGAAATCCAAACGGTTCGAAACCAGGAAAATCCACTGAATGAGGTCAACATACGTTAAGCCTTCTACGTCTGTAATCCCACAACGGAATTTCCTTCTTTTGTACAATATATGCCTGTCAATTTCTACCTACCTTAATTTTAGCAAACCGACTTAATGTAACTACCTTTTTTCAGGCCTAACAATCTGTTTCTGACAATAATACATGTGACGTATACATATTTATGCTGATGAAGTCGTTATTTTGTTTTTTTCAGAAAACGGAGAGTTGAAAAGCGGGAAGAAGAAGTACCGGTTAGTTTTCAACGTCTCTATACCCCAAGAAGAGAAGATAACGGGAGCCGAGTTGAAACTCTGGTCCGGCCAACAAGGCAGGATTCTCGTCCACGACATTGTCAGGCCGGGTATCAAGGGAAGTAGCAAACCCATGTTGAGGTTAGTCGACACCGCGGAGCAAGGAGAGAGTTTGGACGTCATGCCCGCCGTAGAGAGGTGGCTCTCCGAACCCAAACACAACCACGGCCTTCTTCTCGAACTCAGTAAAAGATCCGTCGACCAAGACGAAAGCAGAGAGCCTCAGCTCTTTATATACTCCGACGACGGAAAAAATAAGGCGAGAGTTAAAAGAGCCGCTCAGAAGAAACACAGGCGCAAAGAGCGCGACCTGTGTAGAAGGCACCCGCTGTACGTCGACTTCACGGACGTGGGGTGGAACGACTGGATCGTCGCCCCTCCGGGATACGACGCGTACTACTGCCACGGAGACTGTCCCTTTCCTTTGGCGGACCACATGAACTCGACGAACCACGCCATCGTCCAGACCCTGGTCCACTCGGTGAGTCCCGGCGCCGTGCCCAAAGCCTGCTGCGTACCCACTCAGCTCTCCTCCATATCCCTGCTTTTCGTCGACGAGGACAGCAGGGTCGTTCTCAAGAACTACCAGGATATGGCGGTCAACGGGTGTGGTTGCAGGTAGAGGGAATCCGACTCGGAGAGTCATGTGATCTGTGATTTTCGACATCCTCCCCGGAGAACGCCGTTACCTCGTCACGTCGACTCGGTGTTCTGCAGTGTTATACGTAAAGAAGACGTTCTTATAATCATCTGGTGGACTAGAAACACAATCGACGCTTTAAACGTCCCCCGGTATCTTAAAGTTGACAGTTGTAGTTTAAAGTTGACTGGACTGGACGCGGCACAGACTGTTAGTTTTAATAACGAAACGAGTGCACGACAGTAGACCTCGAGTCTTGTAAAATGGCTTCAGTGTAGAATGGTGCAATCCAAGGTCAGATTATCCTTGGTCAACATAACTAGTTTTGTTTAAACGAGTTATTTCGTAAAGATAACTTGCTGTCGAAGCGACAGCGCGTGCTTGCACAATTAAATTGAGAAACGACAGGTATAAAGAGTGCATTTCACACCCTTATCATACCAGGATATTTACTCGTAAAAACAAACAAATACTATAATGTGATATTGTACAGTTGGGACTTTTCAAGCCCTGTAAATATATCGAGGTATTATATCTGTGTAAAAATGTAAATAGTTAATGATAATATTTTATTGGCTGAGCCGGCAAGTCACGTAGTGTTTAACTGTTTATATAATTACGGCTCAATGCCAGCTTAGTTCGCGTCATTTAGTTTCGTATTTTTACGTCGAAAACAAGGTTTGCAGTTTTATCGATTATTATTATAATAAGTTTATTTAATTTCATTTTAAAATATCGACATGTAAAGCGAAAGCTCTATTAAGTACTTAAGGACACATTTTTTTACATTTTTTATTTATATGTTATTCGATTTTGTTAAAAATCTTCGGAAACGTCTGTATAAAATTATTATTTAAAATTAATTACCATGTTGTACCTGCATTCCTGATTTTGTTTAAGTTGGATAATCCGTTATAGTTATTCGATTGTTCGTGTATAAGTACTTCTTTTTATATTATAAATAAAATGTATTATAATTTATAGAATATAAATGAAATAAATGGCATTGTAATCATGTACTACTTTGTAGATAAAGAAACATAAAACTTGTAAATATAAGTCCAATGTAAATATTGTATATAAAAAGTGTGTTTATGAGTCAAAATATTTATTTTTCTGTTACATTTAAATGGTGTAAATATTGTATATAGAACGTTAAAGAAATTAGTTTTATGTAAAGAAGGGAATTTTAATATATCAGGTAATTTTATCGGATCGATTTAGACGTAAACTCTATTTCTTCCTATTTTAATGTATTGATTTTTTTTGACACTGGTACCCTATTTGAATGTTTCTTTTTGTTTTTGTTTTCAAAAATTGTCCGTTATTTTTTCTGTTATCGATTTAAAATGTTTGGAGACTTAAAACTAGTACGCATAAACAGTAAACAA
Source organism: Gerris lacustris (assembly GCA_951217055.1). NCBI lineage: Eukaryota > Metazoa > Arthropoda > Insecta > Hemiptera > Gerridae > Gerris > Gerris lacustris. Next base: position 853,221 of record OX578281.1, on the reverse strand, counting down.
AGCATATATTTTATAACCATAGATTCGCTAGTTTAAATTAAATATTTAAAAAAATATATATAATTTAAAAAAAAAGAAATGAAATTACCAAACTGATCAAAAACTTTTTACAAAAAATATATATACTTAAAATATTACCAATTCTGAGTTGTTTATTCACCTTTTACAATTTTTTGTCTCATACTATAAAACAAGGTAAAAATGAACCTGATGAACTCTCATGATATTCTGACATGGCAACTAAGCCAAGACGGACGAATCATTTTCATTTGCCCGAAACTATATAGAAATCTTAATTGCAAGAAGACAGCCTCGGCCGTGTGGATTACATTACTAACCACGTCTGCTCGCCCGTCACTGAATTAAGGGTGGTACGAGGTCGTGGGTTCAATTCCTCACAGTGACGCTCTCATTTATATGGTTCATTAATTATCACATCATACTTGCTTCGGCGGTACAATGCACAGAGATGTGAGAGGCTGCAACTCTCAACCACGGGGATAGTAAACTGGGCCTAAAAGATGGCCTAATTGCTATCTTCCAACAAATGGTCTAGTTCTAGTACTAGACCTTACTATACTACTAATAATTACTAGAAAATTGAGTTTCTATAATAAGTCTAATATGTGACTAAAGATTTGAAGCGAAGAAAATCAGATATGATAATTCAGCTAGAATTAATAGTACACACTAGTAGAGTAGTGGTAGCATTTGTTGGATCCTAGCATTCAGGGACATTGAGCCCATGTTACTAACCCTGGTGGAGAGTCCAGCCACATCATACCTGTACATGGATAGTACACATACTATGTACACATTCACTCAAAATCTTGATGGTTTTTGACAAAATGACGTGTCAAAAATTAAACAACTTACACAAGTGTTATATATTTTTGTAATCTATTTTTTAATAACTTTCATTTGATACCCCACTCAAATTTTAAAAAAAAAATCACGTGACATAAATTATCCAACTATCGTATTCCCACTTAATCAGATCAAATTGCTATTCATCATACCTGTACATGGATAGTACACATACTATGTATTCATGTGTCTATATATTAAGTGATTTTCACTTATATCAAATGAGATATTTAAAGATGAAGAGAACGCAGAGAGCAGTTCAAACCAGTCGGGACTAGAAACCCCACCCGACAAATCACAACAACACCTTGTCACAAAGCAAACCTTGTCTCACATTGTCACAACAACACCTTGTGACAAAGCAAACCTTGTCTCACATTGTCACAACAACACCTTGTCACAAAGCAAACCTTGTCTCACATTGTCACAACAACACCTTGTGACAAAGCAAACCTTGTCTCACATTGTCACAACAACACCTTGTGACAAAGCAAACCTTGTCTCACATTGTCACAATAACACCTTGTGACAAAGCAAACCTTGTCTCACATTGTCACAACAACACCTTGTGACAAAGCAAACCTTGTCTCACATTGTCACAACAACACCTTGTGACAAAGCAAACCTTGTCTCACATTGTCACAACAACACCTTGTGACAAAGCAAACCTTGTCTCACATTGTCACAACAACACCTTGTGACAAAGCAAACCTTGTCTCACATTGTCACAACAACACCTTGTGACAAAGCAAACCTTGTCTCACATTGTCACAATAACACCTTGTGACAAAGCAAACCTTGTCTCACATTGTCACAATAACACCTTGTGACAAAGCAAACCTTGTCTCACATTGTCACAATACCCATATTTACAATTTAATAAACCGACCAATCTCAATGGTCCTTTCAAGGCACCTAGGCGCCAAAGAGGCTTTTCAAGGCATCTAGGCGCCAAAGAGTCTTTTCAAGGCACCTAGGCACCAAAGAGGCTTTTCAAGGCATCTAGGTGCCAAAGAGTCTTTTCAAGGCACCTAGGCACCAAAGAGGCTTTTCAAGGCACCTAGGCGCCAAAGAGTCTTTTCAAGGCACCTAGGCACCAAAGAGGCTTTTCAAGGCATCTAGGTGCCAAAGAGTCTTTTCAAGGCACCTAGGCGCCAAAGAGGCTTTTCAAGGCACCTAGGTGCCAAAGAGTCTTTTCAAGGCACCTAGGCACCAAAGAGGCTTTTCAAGGCATCTAGGTGCCAAAGAGTCTTTTCAAGGCACCTAGGCGCCAAAGAGTCTTTTCAAGGCACCTAGGCGCCAAAGAGTCTTTTCAAGGCACCTAGGCGCCAAAGAGTCTTTTCAAGGCATCTAGGCGCCAAAGAGTCTTTTCAAGGCACCTAGGCGCCAAAGAGTCTTTTCAAGGCACCTAGGTGCCAAAGAGGCTTTTCATGGCACCTAAATAGGTGCCAAAGTTATTGGATCGCTGCATCAGGTGTATAAACTGTATACTTGGCATTGTAATGCCGATTATAACTCAATTTCATGACAACTCCAAAACAAGACTGGTTTAGTATTATGTAATTTCACATCAACACAACATTCGACAGCTCAAGTCAATACAAGTAAATAAAATCAACATTCAAAATACCCAACACTGAACCGATCAGACGCCACTTGGCTCCGTTGAGGCGGACAAATGCCGTAGCAATGAGATAACAGGGCTACCAACCCCCCTCAGAAGGTTGAGTTTTTAGCACCTATATGTTCTTGTGAGAGCCTTCCAGCTTAATCCCTTCAATAGGTTTAGAAATAGAAAGTGAGAATTGACAGGATCTCAGACGCGGTCTACATTAGACTCCGGCCTCTGATAAAAAAGTATAAATCCGACAAAATCAAACGCTTGCACAATACTTTCTCTCCATTTATGTAATTTTCCGGCTTTGTGCTCGGTTATTTCGGAAATTAGATTTGTGTAACAGTAAATTCTTATTTAGTTTTATTAGTATAAAATAGATTACGTTTACACATTTTACCATAGTAAAATGTTTTTTTGTGAAGTCTCACATGAAAAGGGTTTCGTTGGTCTTGTGAACATGTAATTAGTTAGAATAAGGGGAGGAGGGGGGGGGGGAGGGGGGGGGGGGCACTCAAAATCTTGATGGTTTTTGACAAAATGACGTGTAAAAAATTAAACAACTTACACAAGTGTTATATATTATTGTAATCTACTCTTTAATAATTTTCATTTGATACCCCACTAAAATTTAAAAAAAAAATCACGTAACATAAATTATCCAACTATCGTATTCCCACTTAATCAGATAAAATTGCAATTCTTATTTTTTTATGGCCCAGCAAACTGTTAAAACATTTCCTCTCGTTTACTAGAGGAAGGGGTTCCTCGAAGGGAAGAAACGAAGGGGAAAAGACAAATTACATTTTCTTCAGGAAATTTTCATCGGTCTACCATGAAAATGGTACCATGATGATGGTATAAGCGTGTATTATTTTAACCTTTAACACTTTAGGATTGCCGTTATAGGGTAGTTGAGGAAAACACTGTTTTTGGTTTAATTCGACTTTTAAACAGAAAAAGAAATAAACATGTTTATATATATACTTGTAATCTACTCATTAATAGCTTTCATTTGATATTCCACTTTTTTTTCTGTAACATGAATCCGCCATTTTGGATTCCCAGTTAATCAGATCAAATTGTTATTTTTATTAGGGTCCGTAGGCAAAACCAAGGACCCTTATATTTTCCTGCGTGTGTCTGTCCGGTCGCCTGCTCTCACGGCTACACCTTTCGTCCGATCACTTTGAAATTTGGCATGTATGTGTCTTGTACCTGTCCACCTGCCAAGTTTAAAGTGGGTGTGAAAAGAGCCCCCCCCCCCCATTCTATCTCGCTTATGTGAAGTGCAAAAAAAAACATTCTTCGACTAAAGTAAAGATACCACTTTTTGGAAATTTCGAAAAAAATGTATATTGACAAAATACGTTTTCTTATAACTATGGTCTTTTCGATGTATTTATATGATATGGTTGTAGTCCAGTTCAGTGGCAAAATAATACTTTATCAGAAGTTTGTTTTTGTGTTTTGAGAATATCAGACCTATAGGATAGTTCAAAGTAAGCTTTTTAGCATTTTAAAAAACACAATCAATAGGGTACTACTTAAACTATACAGTGTGGTGGCCTACGGGCCCTCGCTGTGTGCTGACTAGCACACACTTGACCTGTTTATTTTTTTTTTATGGCCCAGCAGACCGCTTATTTTACATATTTAATTTTATTAATTTCGCGTGACATGAATTTTGCGCATTTTGGAATTTGAACATCTGGTAATTCTGAGTTCACTATATTTTTCCTATGTACGCGTCAAATCGTTCTTTAATACTGCAAAAATTCATGTTTATATCTCTTTTGTTCAAATATTAATGGAACCGTACAGAGTGACAGACAGACAGACACAGGAAAGAAACACTAAAAATCCATGTAACAGTTTTCGGGAAAAATTTTCAGGGATGGGGGGGGGGGACATTCCAAAATTCGGAACTTAACTACATTTTTCGATTTCGCCTTGTGATACGATTTTGAAAAATACATGTTCAAATTGTTAACGGGTATAAGCGACAAAGAGGCAGAGAATAAACGAGAAACCTGAATAGTGAATAATTCAGGAAACCTCAAAATGGAATATTGGCGTAATCACAATATTTCCTCTGTATATACTACGTACGAGACGAGAAAGTAAAGATGAAAAGCCATTATAACAGTAGAATTGTTGGAACAAGCGAGGGGGCAGTCTAAACACTGTTACTTGCGTAACACTCCCTTCAATTTCTCTAAGAGCTTTAACCCAAGTCAAGTAGAATAAACAAATAAAACATAAATAATTACTTTTCTATTGTCGAGTCTTAGAAGAAACACTCGTATTTACTTCTTTAGAACAAAAAAAATCAAAACAATAGAGAAATGGTGTCGCTTGCTAAGCTTTGTACATTTCACTCACCCAGATATCGGTCTAAACTGTGAACCAAGGGGGGTGAGATGAAACTGGGGACAGGCTAACGGGACGATCAGCTGAGTTGTCGTCAATACGTATTATACATACTTGCCTATGTACGTATTATAATATTTTTCTACGATTGATACGAAATATAAACATTGTACCTCTAATTTGATGAGTGGAAAGTGATTCTTTACGTACTTGTTTTCATTGCGCATGCGCGTTTCATAATCCCCCTTTTTTCCGCCTCAGTGTGGTAAAAAAGAAGAATTCTCCACCTCAAAACACGATTAGCGTGTTTGTTTACATTTAACAAAACTAATTTGCTGTTTGTTTAATTAAAGTAACTGTTTATATCGAGTTTTTAGTGAAAAACAATGAGTGATTTATGTCATTATGTCGAGGATATTATGACGAATATGAGAAGAATAATACGCCTCCCGAAATAATTATTTTGGCACAAAATACAACTAATGAATTAATGTCATCTTTATCAAAAGAGAAATACGAACTTACATACAGGAAGTTTATTAAATTTTTTTTCTGTATTTATTATTAAAATCCAACAATCGTAGACAAAGTACGGTACGTAACTGCATTTTGCTTTGCTCGTATGGTTTTACTACCCTCGCTGTGGCTCCACACTCGCATGCAAAATGCTACTTTCCACACTAGACGTGTAATGTACTATTACGTACTTGGTTGCCGAGAGTGTATTATACTTTCCAGGTTTATTTTAACCTTGACTACACTTTAAACTGTACAATACTATCCTACAAATATAATTCGAAGGTGATTAAAAAGATAATGTTTAGTTTGCTGCGTGGCCCGAGAGGTCTCTTCATATTGTTTCTGCGGGTGTTTAGGTAATTTAGTGACGAGTTTAAGGACGATTCAGGTCGAGGTCTGGTTCATTAACTTGTTGGAACATGAGGCTCTCGTAGGTTTAGTTGGTTGTCACGTGCCCGTCTGACCACAGTAAACCACCAAGTTTCACCTGCAAGTTTCATCCAACACGTGATTTCATTTTGACATGTTTACTACTTTATGTTGAGATGGTTACAGAGTGGCAGCCTGAGAGTGGAGTAGTAAACATAACAGAGTAGTTTCGTTTCATCACGCCTCGAAATCATCTGTTGAGCACAAAAAATAACAAATGCCATTGTCAAATACAATGTTTTTAAAAACAAAGACCCTTATATTTTCCTGCGTGTGTCTGTCTGTCCATCCGGTCGCCTGCTCTCACGGCTATACTATTCGCCCGATCACTTTGAAATTTGGCATGTATGTGTCTTGTACCCACCCACACATTTTAAAAATATAACGACAAAAATATTCTTCAAGGAATTAAGGGTTAAAAAATAATTGTTTTTTCTGGAGACCGTGTAGGGTATCATATGAAAGGGTACGTCGAGCTGATTACACAAATATATAATTTTTTGGATATAACTTTGATAGGGCTAGCGTAGGCGAGTTTGAAGTGGGTGAGAAACGTGTTCCCCCTACTATCTCGCTTATGTAAAGTGCATAAATTCTGAAAACATTCCTGAACATTCATTTTTTGGGGATATTTTAACATATAAAGCGAATTAAGAATGCACCATTTAAAAAAGCATATATTTATATAAATATTATATTTGTAGCCCTACTCATCAGCAGCTTTTATTTGATACCACTCCCGAAAATTATAAAAAAATATATATATATATTTGAGTTCACACCATTTTTGTGAATTACGCATGCGCATATTAAATTTTTATTTTCTCTATATTTTTTTCAATGTATGAAGACGTAACAAAAAGTTACGTCAGTATTTCAAATTTCAACTTTTTAGTTAAAACAATTCGGGAGATATGAACTGAAGAGTGACGGACAGACGGACAGACAGACAGACAGACAGACACATCACCCTCGGCATAAGGGTTTCCAGAAACATCTAGAAATCCTAAAAAGTAAAAAGGAACAATATATTATTACTAATATTTTTAAGTAGGTAATGCTGGCAATTTGGTCTTGGATGGAGAGCCTAGAGGGTTGCTTTGTCTTACAGCTTTTCTTCTACCCATATACTCATATATTACTTTAAGCACTAATTCATTACAGATAAATTAGTGCCTAGTCAGGTTACGCCGCATCAGAACACTGCCACCCAGATATTAAAATGCTCTTCTATGACCTACTGGATAGAGCATGTCATAACATTCCCACCACATTACATACGGATTTTAATGTCAAAGTCGCAAGAGAATACTTTCACAAGATCTACAGCAGGAAAGTACTCACTTCATTACTAAGATAAGTCTGCAAGATCTACAGCAGGAAAGTACTCACTTCATTACTAAGATAAGTCTGCAAGATCTACAGCAGGAAAGTACTCACTTCATTACTAAGATAAGTCGTCTGCAAGATCTACACCAGGAAAGTACTCACTTCATTACTAAGATAAGTCGTCTGCAAGATCTACAGCAGGAAAGTACTCACTTCATTACTAAGATAAGTCGTCTGCAAGATCTACAGCAGTAATGTACTCACTTCATTACTAAGATAAGTCGTCTGCAAGATCTACACCAGGAAAGTACTCACTTCATTACTAAGATAAGTCGTCTGCAAGATCTACACCAGGAAAGTACTCGCTTCATTACTAAGATAAGTCGTCTGCAAGATCTACACCAGGAAAGTACTCACTTCATTACTAAGATAAGTCGTCTGCAAGATCTACACCAGGAAAGTACTCACTTCATTACTAAGATAAGTCGTCTGCAAGATCTACACCAGGAAAGTACTCACTTCATTACTAAGATAAGTCGTCTGCAAGATCTACAGCAGGAATGTACTCACTTCATTACTAAGATAAGTCGTCTGCAAGATCTACAGCAGGATTGTACTCACTTCATTACTAAGATAAGTCGTCTGCAAGATCTACAGCAGGAATGTACTCACTTCATTACTAAGATAAGTCGTCTGCAAGATCTACACCAGGAATGTACTCACTTCATTACTAAGATAAGTCGTCTGCAAGATCTACAGCAGGAAAGTACTCACTTCATTACTAAGATAAGTCGTCTGCAAGCATCTGCTTTCAAGCAGCTCATGAAAATGTTTATAATATCTTGTCAAATAGATGCGATAGAGGCCTATAAGCTTATCTACTATTTGTTAAGAGGCTTTATTTTATCTCACAAGATGGTTAATTGTTACCACGGATGCCAACCATCTAGATAAATTATCATATTGGTTAGTCGTTAACCAAGCATCAAGCAATCTCTAAACAATGTTAAAATAACCGGGCAGGTGAGGAATTCATCTCTCTCACGTATTTAACCTTAAACAACTCACAAATCTCTTAAAATGGTCAAAATTAAAAGAAAAAAAGTCCAGTCATGCACCATGACTTAATGAGCGAATTTTTTAATAAATCTGCGTATTATTAGCTTATGATAATATAGGAAAATTATGGTTTAGAATTTGGAAGGGTGAAAAAAAAAATTGGTACACGGGTCCGGGGTACAAAAGTCAAAATAATATTTGCCCTTTAAGATGCATGTCATTGGAAAGCTCTTTAAGAGTAATTTTTGTTATGTACACTTTTCTCGTATTTTCATATAAAAGGGGGGTAAAAAAGAAAGAAACACGTTTTTGTGCTATTTTTGACCCAAAAATGTCAAAATTTGACCCCTAAATGAACTCCAAAAATGTTGGCCAACGAACTCATCCTTTCTTTTAATATTATTGACATTTTAAAATTTGTTTGGATTTTTTAAGTGCATCCTAGCGTGAGATATCGTCTGGAGTGACACATACATAATATATACTTACATACAAACGTAAAAAAAAGTGTTAAATTTTACTAATCGATTCAGAATGGTCTAAAACGGATTTCCATGGAAAAAATTCTATACAACAATTTTTAAGGCATCGCAATAGCTTAATTTTCTTCGATAATTCGCTAAAATACATAAATGTAAAATAAATAAATAAAACTGTAATGGCCACTCACCAATTTTAAAAAAGAACATCAGCAAAGCAAGAAGAGAAGTGTGTCGCTCAAACATAATTAGACAAAACCTTTCAAATATATTGCACTTTCAGCTCAAACAAAGGCTGCGCAGGCAATTTAACAAATAGCACGTGTTCGTTAACCACCACAATCGGCCCCGCCCTATCAACATGGTGGCCATTTAAAAGTTTGTATCGGCTATCAATTTTGAATCCTTTATATCATTTTTATATGTCCAAACGAAAAATTCCATTTCATTTTTCATGTCGATGGATATTGTAGGTGCGAGTAAAACTATTTACATGTTTAGCAACGTTTCGACCCTGAATAAGGTCGTCTTCAGTCATTTATTAAAAAGTCGTTCCACATGTAGAAAAAAGTTATCGTCTCTTTGGGAAACACGACGAAAAACACAATTTTTAGGGTTTCGAGGTCATCCTAGAAACCCTTATGCTTTTGGTAGTTCGTCCGTCCGTCCGTATCTTGGAGTATATCTCCCGATCTAGCTATAGACTTGAAATTTGGTATACAAGTTAAACTTTTTTGCCCAAAAACAGAAAAACTATTTCGAACTTAAACACTCAAAATTTCTTCGATCGCAATACTTTATATCGAAGAATGGATCGCAATATTTTATATTTTCTGTAATTTTCAAGTTGGGTAACATTTCAAAGGTATTGAAATGAATATTACAAATATATATCGCGTTTCCAAAATGGCGGCCATTTTACCCCCCAAAAAATTGAAACAAACCCAAAATGAACCCCCCCCCCCCCTGCACTACACCATTAGGATAGGTCCTTTTTGTGATTTGAAAATTCGAAGTTGGGTATCATTTTAAAGGTATTGAAATTTGGTTCACAAAAATATATCGTGTTTCCAAAATAGCGGCTATTATACCCCTAAAAGAACCAAATAAGTGCATACTGAAGATATAGTAAAGGATAATACATGTATATGCACACCTTGTTTCTTAAAAGTGAAACTTTTTATACATATTTTTGTTAAAAAAGAAAAGAAAATAATAATAATAATAATAATGATAATAATAATAATGTACTTATGAATTGTTATGACCAAAGAAACACTTTTAGTAACTTGCTGGCAAGTACTTGACGGGATTTTTAAGGACACTCTTGGCTCAAAGATCAATTGGTACGAAAACGATATATTTGTGCTCAGGCTGCCTCCAATTTTATTTATTTCTCTGCAGATGCTTTTCGTAAAAAAAAATCGGTCCGAGACAACTCAGCCAAACCTGCTCATATACGAGTTTATAATTACTTAGCCCAATGTTTTCCATTTATTAGTTTTCGTTGGTACATTTAATTATTATTCAAAATAAGTCATAAAAATAATTTTTAACGAATCGAACCCGGCCTCTCTCTTTTTATAACTTTTTTTCAGAGTTTTTAGGGGGTAGTGCCCCCAAATTTGGAGCTAAATTCCATTTCTCGATTTCACCTTGGGGTATGATTTTTCTGAACATGTATGCCAAATTTCGTCAAAATCGGCCCAGTAGTTTAGGCTCCAGGCTTCTGCACAGACGAAAGACTAGATACAGACATTATATAAAACCACTTTTTTGGACTCAAAGGACCTCAAAACGTGTAAATCCATCAAAATGTCAAAATCAAATTTTCGCGCCATCACAATACTTTCTCTTTATATGAGAAAGTAAATATGTGTCAATACCTACTTAACACATTAATATGTTAAAGTAATTACACAAGTCTGCCAATCAGAGGGGCACAAAGCTTCCTCGCCTTCTATCGTCGTAGAAGCGTATTTCAAGCTTTTCCTCTTATAGTCCCCAGGCCACCATAAGAAGTGAGTCACTGATTGATAAAGTTTTCTTACCTTATGGAATCGCTTATTTATGCCGTGTCCATCGATGAATTGGGTATATGGCAACTGGGCGCTGGGCCATTTCTTTGTTGTTGGCATGCCAAACTTGCCCTTCTGCGGGAACATTGTAAAGAGATAGATAAAGTTTTGATTTTCATAGGATCGTTTAATTAAATTATTTAAAAAACAGTGGTACACGTGGCCACCGATAAGAGTGGGCCGTTTGGGGTGGCCACCGCCCCAAACATTTCGCTCTGCGGGGACGTTGAAAAGAAAACGGCCCACTCGTGTCGGTGGCCACCTTTACCACTGTTTTTGAAATAATTTAATTAAACGATCCTGTGAAAATCAAAACTTTATCTATCTCTTTTCAATGTTCCCGCAGAAGGGCAAGTTTGGCATGTCAACAAAAAATAAATGGCCCAGCGCCTAGTTGCCATATACCCAATTCATCGGTGGACACGGCATAAATAAGCAATTCCATAAGGTAAGAAAACTTTATCAATCAGCGACTCACTTCTTATGGTGGCCTGTGGACTATTACTACCCATTATTGTATAATTTATTTAATTTCCCCCCTTTAAAAAAAAAAAAAAAAAAAAAAAAAAAAAAAAAAAAAAAAAACCTGTCCAAATTATCCTGGTTTCATACACGAATAAAAGTTTCAATTAAGTAATTATTAATGAAGGTAGACAGTTGAAATTAATATGGGCCCATCTGTCGGCTACTTCCGATAATGCTTCCAAATTTCATAAATACCTCATACTAACTACTACTTAAATAAAACTTCCTTTAAATGTATGTGTTTGTGCAATGGCCACTCACGGGGAACACACACTCCGATTCTACTTATGCCTAAACCCATTTTGCAGACAGCAAATATTTCAAAAATTCGTAAAAAATTGAAAAATATTCCGACAATTGTAGCTCTTTTTAAGACGAACTTTCCTTGTGAATTTCGTCTTGTTATCTGCCACCATTTTGAAAATATCGGAATTTGAAACTATAACGCTAGATAAATTCGCAACTCTTTCGGCAACACCCACAGATAAAGTATCGATAGAAGCTATTTAAAATTAAGGACAAGATGGCGCTGAAGCTGCGTTTCCAAGTCCTCCATGCTCGAGGTAGAATGGGAAGCAAGTAATGTAATCACTCCTTGGTGCCACCACACAAGTATCTCGGGGAGTAAATACAGGAGCGCGAGGAGCAGTGTCAGTGGAACAATGTACACGAGGCATAATAATGATAAACATTTGCCAGCGAATTAAACGGTTCACCGGAAAACTTAGAATAAATCACCGCCTTTAGAAAATCCAATATGTATCAAATAAACACATTTTTCTTATAAAAAACGATGGCGATGTAGAATTTTCCCCGTTCTAAATGAGGAACATTTATTTTCGCTCAAAGTTAAATTTCGTCATCGGCTACAAACTTAGCCTTCTCAATGATAAACAAAGAATGCTCGGACTAAATGTCAGCTCCAACAGTTAACTTTTACCAAATTTATGTGACACCTTTGGCCGTTATCATCAAACGGAGATTTGCACATTTAATCGACTGAGGAAAGTCCACTTTACGCTAAATTTAAAATCCAAAGTTATTCGTAAAACAAAATGAAACGAGGAAAAAAACAGCTTGATTTTTCGTAGAAATCGACCGGAATGTACAAACTATATTGAATTTGTGAAAAATTCAAAGTGCTTAAAAAAAATTAAAATTTAGGAACGCGGTTAGTAGGGTATAAATAATACGACGTTGATTTTCTCCGTCTCGAAACTCGCTCGGTTTGATTTTGAACAGGCGATTTGCTCGCCCTCCACCCACATAACGTTTCTAAAATAACTCGAAGAATCCGGATCGATTATACAAATAAATGGGCAAGTTCTCGGTAAAGATATGTCGGCTCGGAGCTTTAACGTCCCAGTTATTAAACCGTATCGACGATAGATCGGAAAACAACAAAACGCTAAATATAAATGTTTAGCCACGTTCTCCGAGTCTTTCCCCTTCGGTTTGGGAGCGGGGAGAAATTTTTATTGGGAACGGGCGGTATTGTTTACACGGGAGGGAGCGGAGTGTTTATGTTTACGGCGAGGCACACGGTTGCAGATCGCCTGCTTAACTGCGACTCGGGTAGTATTTGGCGGGCGTCCAAAGCACCGAGGCACTCGCAGGCTTGTAAAGTGCCGTGCTTCCAATCCACAATCGAGACCGATTAAAATATAGCGAACAAATTAGAGAGCCGAGGACGGAGCTCGGTACAGATAGAGGCGCTGATGAAGCGTACGGGGGGCCTCGTCATATCGACGTGGTGGGTCCGCAAGACGCGCGAGCAGAATTTGATTATATATGGGCTCTGAGGCCTACAACCTGTATACCACCTCGTCCTTCTCGAGAATTTAAACTTGTACATCTCAGCCTTGACCGCACTCTTTCCTCACTCTTACACAGCGATCCCTTCTAATAGACATGGACCACACACCGCACTATAAATGTGGGCCGTGTAAATCATATCATAACAAACAAAACAAAACAAACACTTTCTATAGAATGACCGCAGTGCTTCCGTTGCCTTCGCTAAGCTCGGAAGCAGATGATGATATCAAAGTATCCAAGATAAAATACAAATTAATTTCATATTTAAATTGTAGTAAAACTATTTTTATAGGAGCAATTAAACAGTTTAGTTTACTAGGTATCAGAGTAACAGGGTCTCTCATTACCAAGCTAACAACAATATATAGTATAATTATTATTATTTATATTACATGAGTATGCGAGTACTCGTACAGTCAAATGTTTGCTCTGTTTGCTTATTCATTTCTTTATTTCTTCCCTCCAACAGGTTCAATCTTAAAAATAATTATTGAACTCGGTCCGTAGAAATTCCCGCGACTTTACTCGCTTTTTAAAATCCGTGTCACGAGAAATACTAGTCCGAAGTATCTTCCCCACAAGTGGAAATGTTTTTAGAGATTTCGAGCAGTCATCTAGTTTTGAAATGACACTAGGTTTATAAATAATTAATTAATTAATCTGGTTTATAAATAATTAAACAAGATCCTATTTGACTAATAAAATAATACATTAAATACAATACAATACATTAAATATAATTTGTTGATAGTCTGAGAATTAAGACGGAATTAGATTTAGTATAATAATAATTATGCGTTGTGAGGATAAAGGCACAGAGTGAGATGCATCAAAGCAGCAGAGTGTTGCGGTTCACATGACAGTACTCTGAGTCTTACGTCTACATCAGAGCACTGCACTTTACACTGTTATACAGCCCAACCAACACATTTCTTCTCTCATTTAACATAAATTCATATTACATAAAAGATCATAATATAAATTATATATTATATATATATATATATATATATATATTATCTACGATTGATACGAAATATAGTAAACATGTTATCTCTGTTTAGATGCGTAGAAAGTGATTCTTTTCATAGTTGTATTCATTGCGCATGCGTGCTTCATAATTCTTCTGTATTTTCGCACTAGTGCTAAAATAATAATAAAGAAGAATTCTTCTACTTATCGCACGATTAACGTGTATCTTTACATTTTAACAAAACTAATTTGCTGTTTGTTTAATAATTAAAGTTTTACTGTTTTGAGTGAAATACAATGTATATTTAATGATTTGGAAATATTATTTTCTGTATTTAGTATTAAAATCCAACAATCGTAGATAAAGTATGGTACGCAAATCGTGCGAACAATGCTACTTTGCTCACTAGACACGTAATGTACTATTTTGGTCTGTCTGTCGGTGTATGTACTCGACTCCATGTAAACCCTAATGTTGTAATCAGAAGGAAAGTTAGTCAATATTTAATTATTCTTCAGAAGTAATTATGTCAGTAGTAGTCAGTAATAATTGCCTTGAGTAGAGGAGAAGTCAAATAGGCAGTGAAATCTTCTTAATAAAAAATAATATTAATTAAGATTATATTCTTAATAATCTTCTTAGTAAAATTTATCGAAATAAAAGTATCAATATATTTTCATTGGAGGATTTAAGTAAATTGTTCAATGTCACTTGGGCCTGCACAGTGAGTATTAAAGCTTTTTAAATTTGCTCGGTAATATCAACAAACTTATACAGACGGCATTCGACGATTCCGTATGAACTAGTTAAACGCAGAATTCATCATAGTCAGCAATAAAATAGTAAGTTTTCTCTGTCGTGTACCTGATCTACTTCATCGGTAATATTATCAGACTGAAAAGATTTAAATAATTAGTGTTTAAACTGTAACCAGATAAACACAGAAATCAAAGTCTAGATCTCAGAGCTGTTTGCCATAGAGGATTAGTATTACTAAGAAATCTTCAAATCTTAAAAAATTGAAACATTGTCAATATTAATTGCATTCAAACATTAGAGCTTAAAACTTCTCAAAAACTCACCGTTACCACTTAGCGGTTAACACTTACTAACTAGTGTTTGTTAATAAGAGAACAGTTGCAACACAGAGTGTTAAGTATACGGCATCCTTAGAACCACGTGTCAAACTCCCTTAACAGAAACCCATTCTCAAAATATGTCGCGCAGAACAAAACAAAGGGACTTGTCAATTTAATAGGAAGCTCGTTTTCAAGGAAAATTATTAAGTCAAACAACTGTCGGGTTGGAATTACTGGAAGCAGTCGGTTACGGTAATGACTAAGCAAACATATCGACTCGGGCTTTCAACCGGTGTTAATGACTTCACCGTGAGCGTCGTCCGCTCCACGCTCTCTTTGTCTTCACCGTCTAATTTGTTTAAAGTGAACCGTCGTCTTCTAACTAATATATATCACATATAGTACTCCTTATCTTCTTCTCCATTCCACACTTACATACAACTGGTTTTTTAAAACTATATTACTTATTTTGAATGATTATTTTTTAAATTTTTCATCATTTATATTGTTTGTTAGGATACCCGGTGTAGGTAATTAAAGGTAATGTTTACACAGAAGGCGCTATTAGAGGCTGTTTATTTCTATCTTATGTAGATAGTACATTTGATAATTACCCCTGAAATAAGCGTTTACAAGGCTAATAAAGAAGCAATGCCTTCATTCACTTGGGAAAAATAACAAAGAGTGAGGTAGCAGTTGGAAAACACACACGAGTCATTATCCCATCTTAATTGTACTTAATTACTAATTATAAAACAGCCTAATAATTTTTAATTGTCGACCTGATACTTCAAGTGGTAGGTAAAGCGTGTATCAGAGGATACTTTGTATTTTTTAGTGGGTCCTACAAAATATAGTGCCGGATACGACCGACTCTACCCGCACCTAAACACTTGCGAGGTCGTTAATTAAAAAATCTATTGAAACTTGTAAGAACCTTGGCTTGGAACCGAACTGACGGGTAGCCACTCTAACTCTCCCTTGGACAAAAACCTTCAACATGAGCTCGGTATGATGGTTCGGACCAGCCTCCCTTCGGACCAGGGTCTTCACTCAACACTAAACCAGTCCCTACACCATCAAGCGGCTTGATCAAAACATCGCGTCAAGCTGATTGACACGAGCTTCAAGCCGCCTTGTGGCCCATCAAGCATCCCATCAAACTTTTCATCAACACTCATTTGCAGCGGAGTTTTGGACTAGTGAACTGCTCCTCCTAGACTGTAGTGAATCAGTATTGTATAGATACCATGGTTTCGAATCAGGATTTGGGGTGTCGAGCAGGTGACTGACGGAATGCTTGATCAAAATTGCTCTAGACCATCAAGCGCTCCGTCAAGCAGCTTGACTCATTCAAACTTTCCACCAATCTCCGTCAAGGCTTGACTCAAGCATCAAACGAGTTCCTAGACGATCAATCATGCTTGACACCATTGCTTGACACGATGTTTTGATCAAGCGGCTTGATCGTGTAAGGGCTGCTTACATCTAACATCGACGAAGGTGAGACTCAATCCCAGTTCATCCATTATTTATAAATAATTTCTCGGCTGAGAACGTATCTTGCAGTCTAGGGACAAAAATAGCTTTGCTCAAAAAGAAATAATAAGCCATTAGAAAAGGACGGATAAATCTACTCCAACAATTTCTCAATTGTTTTTCTTATAAAGTACTATTATAAGAGATTTTGCTTCCGAGCTTACCGAAGGTAACGGAAGCTATGTGATCGTTCTGAAGAACAATAATATTTTGTCTCCAATTTCAAAAATTCTAATGCCGCATCAACACATTTGCACGACTGGCGAGGCGAGCCATGAGGCGAATGTACAAACGACTTACTCGTCAATCGCCTCGCCGCTTGTGTTGGAGCTGTTTCCTGGCAGAGACAAAGGCTTGCAACGCGAGGCAAGCTCAGTGATTACGCAGTCGCTGTTCAGTTCGCAAAGAGCCCTTCACTTTATCAACGGTTTTTTTTTTTTTTTTTTTTTTTTTTTTTTTTTTTTTTTTTTAATTGGAAAATGGTGAGGTCTAATGGACAAGTTTTTGAATTTTTGGAAATGTACCATGGTGAATTAGCTATTTGGGAACCAAAACATCCACTTCATAAAAACAAAATATTGTCCCCGATTCATGGGTTCTAATATAGTCCAGCTTAAATGTACCGATTAAAGAGTTAAAGTAAAATAAATCAAAAATGTCTCCAGAGTCTACACAAAGCATTTTTTCGAACGTATTTTCCATACTTGATCTGAAAAAAGCAAAGCTTAATAATATGTTAATAATATTTATAAGTACAATATTATACAAGTATATTGTATAACTATATTATACAAGTTCAAAATTAAATATAGGTTAATACTTCTATAATAAATTGGTTGTATTGACCGATATTGGCGGTAATCAAATATTATAAAATGATAAGTGGTAAGCAAAAATAAAAACACACAGTTCTAAAATAAATAAAGTTATATCAAAATTAAATAAACTTTAAAATTATATATCTCTCTAGATCGTCTCTAGATATTATATATCTTTCTAGATCGTCTCTAGATATTATATATCTCTCTAGATCGTCTCTAGATATTATATATCTTTCTAGATCAGCTAATTTATTCCTTAACTTTTATATAAACTTCTATTTTCATTTTCATTTAATTTATCCACTAGTGTGTTTTTAATGTATATACTAATTACCAATAATTGCGTTAGTAGTTAAATTACTAGCGAGAGCCGGAACCACGAGGCGAATGTGTAAACGGGCATTCGCGTTGTGGGGACGAGTGGACGAATTGGGTTCCGGCGAAACACCAGGAGAGTCACGAGCGCGAATGTTTAGATGCGACATAAAGATATGAGACTGCCGACTTACTAGCGAGACAAGAAATAACTGACGGACTGAGTACTGAGACAGAGGTTATACCTAGAGACTTTGACTGTTATATCAGGACAAAAATAAAAGAGAAATGGCAACAGACTTGGACAGACACCACTAACAACAAACTACGACGCATAAAATCTTTGCTAGGTGACTGGACTTCCTCATATAGGAAAAACAGACAGGAAGAGACAGTACTTTGCAGACTGAGAATAGGACATACGCGACTTACTCATAGTTATTTGTTTACTAGAGACAAAGAAAAACCAAGATGTAGACTATGTGACGATACTCTGACTGTAGCTCATATACTGACTGATTGCCAACAACTTGACCAACTTAGAATTACACACGACATATCAGACAACTTAGCAGACATTTTAGCAAACAACTTGACTCACGTAACTAAACTGATGCATTACTTACAGGAAGCTAATTACTATACTGATATCTGAATTTAATTGTTATTTATTGGTTATTATTTATACACATTGTTTAACTACTGTTTAATTTAAATCTTGCATAGGCGCATATAACCTTGTTGTTCAGTGCCTAAAATAAAATAAACTAAAAAAAACTAAAGATAGAAATATGTATCAGACATAATGGAACATTTTCGGTTCCGTGTCTGTTTGTCGGTCTGTCTGTCGCGATTTTTGCGAACAAACATATTTTATACGTCCGATTTTAATGACATTTTTTTGGTAGGTCATAAATAGCCCGTTGTTTGTCCCATATATGTTACAGCCGTCTAGGCCCATTTGTTTCTCTTCATTTATTTACACCTATATCTTCAAAAGTACTCATTTGATTTTTATGAAATGTTTATGCTTTGTCGAAAGTAGACCACATATAGCACCTACAAAATGAAAATTCTTTTAATAACCAGTCTTTAATACGTCTGAGGTGCAGAATTTAAAAATCAATAGTTGTCTATTGTAATTTCTCTTGAATACAAAACTAAAATACGTGTACAAATAATAAAGAGAATGAATTGAGGTTGTTCGAAATTTGATTCTTATTGATTTACATAACAAATTTAGCTATAAAATAAAGTTTATTTGAGGTCTCTCGTCTGTGCAATGCACACTAATGGACAAATTTCAATATGTCTTGTACTAGAGTTATTTATACCTCTTGTCAATAATCAATTTAGCACACAATCACCGAACTCATAGTTAAGTACAAAATCTACTGATCTTATTATAATACGAGGTACAGCTGTGGTAGTACTTATAATCAGCAGATCAGCGCTGTCCTCCCGTCGCTTGTTGCAGTGGTGGTACTTATAATCAGCAGATCAGCGCTGTACTCCCGTCGCATGTTGCAGTAGTGGTGCTGCTACTTTTGTGTGCGGATGTTATCCCCGCCAGCCAATCAACAGCTGGCTCACAAGGATTTCCCACTCTCCCGCATTTTCCGCGTTTATTCATTCATTGTATTTATTAATCTTTATAATTATTAATTTAAGATATTAACTTTAATTTTTATCTTATAACACAAATAATTATACATATATACAATTTTCAATTTCAAGGAATTCCTTATCCAACTTTGATCTTTTGGTTCTTGGTTCTGCTTATTTCCTCAGATTCTCCAAGAAACAAGCAAATTAATAAAAGTATATTATTTGATAAGTTGAGTATGTACACGCTAAGTGATGAGACGAGGGTCGCGTCGTTCGTCTACACAGATCAGTAGACAAACATTGTGACCAATTAGTGTGGCACATAGCTTCCTCAATCCCATCAAGTACTTTATTGATTTCATGCTTTTCTAATTTATTTGATTGTTTCCCCCGTTCTTATTTTCAAAACTGTTTTGATTATTTACATGAATTAAAGTATCAATTAAGCAAAAGATAAATAGCGCAGAAAGTTGAAATTATTCAGAGGCTACTTTGGATAAATACAAATTTTATAAATATCAGATGAGTACATTTGGAAATGTAGATGCAAATAAATGTATGCTTGTGCGCATGTGCAAAAGAAACGGAATGGGCGCAATAGGTTAAAACTTATATTGGACCAACAACCGGCTTATTATGACCTATCCATCCAAATTTCAATAAAATATCATGAGCAGTTTTTAAAAATTTAAGGACAGACCGAAACGGATCTAAAAATGTTCCCTGATGTCTGAAACATATTTCTGTCTTGGAATTGTTGATATCGGAGACATAAAGAAATGTTCTTCAGAACGATCACCTAGCTTCCATTACCTTCGGTAAGCTCGGAACCAAAACATGTTTTGTATGTTTTGAAGATGTACTGGTGAAGTTTTGCGTGATTTGCAAGTAGAAAGTAGCTCTGGTATACCGGCTAAAATCCCACTTCCAACTACGGACCTCTGAGAAACAGAAATAGTACCAGGAATGGGAGCGTTAAAAACATTCTTCTACTTCAAATTCATTTAATTATTCCGGTTTGGAAATACACGCGCTTTGTAGCAACGTCAAATATCAATTAATCGCTAAGAGGTATCAAGTATAAGAGTCGTAATGCATATAGACTTCACGAGTAACTTGAACCCTGTCTACACACAAATCTACGCCTTCAATATCCTCGTCCATTCATACCTAACTAGTAAACGCTCTATAAAGTAACTCTAAACTTTATTATTTCCCAGTCTATAAAAGATCAAATAATAAGTATATATATATATAAATATATATATATATATATATATATATATATATATATATATATATATATATATATATATATATATATATATAAAGATAGTGTATAATAAAGGAGTGTGTAAGAGGTCTATTACAAGGTCTGGTATTAGTGGCCCACCCATATGAGCATCTATTATTGAAGCTTTCAGCGCCAGGTATTAAGGTATTCCTACCACGAGCCCAGTAACATTCCCCTACCGAGGGGAATTTACGAGCCAGAAATTCCAACAGACATCCTTACAGGAGGTCTTGTGCTCCCCCAAATAACATACGAGGCCCTTCAAAATAAAAGTCAATTTAAAATTCCAAGCTCCTTATAAAAAGTATACTAACATTCACAATCATTCCTTATTAGCGTCTTATTACGTATGTATAAATTTTAAAAAAATTAAAAAGTTTATTGTCTATCAATATTTTTAAAAAATATGTATAATTAGCAAAATCACTTAAATGTGTTGTTTTAATCGAACAAAATAAAAGATTGCCATACAAGGCGCACTACAGTTTCTCACATTCGCGTACATCACTACCCAGGGTGATCCGACACTCTCCCCCTATAAAAAATGTATAAAACTTGTAGACTTCAGCGCACTTGTAAAAAAACTTAGTAGTTTAAAGTTTCATTAATACATCTTCAAACGTTTAGCTTTTAAAACGATACGAGTGTTGTTTTTTTACTATTTTCAGAAAGGTTATTTTTCTACCATTGCCTCCTATAGGAAGGGGGGGGGAGGGGGAGGGGGTAAAATATTGGAGATAGAAAAAAGTTTCAAGTAAAATTTTAATTTTTTTCACCGGAGAACCCAAATATGCTATCGAAAATAAGTACTCCAATTAAAATTTTGAAGTTGGGTGGCCTAGGGGCAAAGTGGGTGGTTGCTCCTACTGCGCGATTGCATGAAAATAAACTTTGCTTTACATGGTTCGGATCCCCTAAGTGTTGTGAGATTGGATTAATGTCACCTGGAGTGAATGAACCTGGGTTGATTGCTTTCTTATTATTATTATAATTGTTGTAAATAGTTGGATATTATATAATCTTATCATGGTGTTAAAATACAGTTTTCATGTTGCGTTAAAGTATTATAGTGCTCAGTATTGATTTATACTTATTTAACACTAAGTTTCATTTATTTATCTTAAACTTTTGAACGGATAAGGGGGGGGGGGGGGGGTACACTTTCGGACCGCCTTACAAAGTGATGCGCAGCATAAACAACTCGTGCACATTTGTGCTCTTACATTTGTACATTTCGCCATCATATTCTTTAAAATAGCTTTAAGGATAATTTTTCGGTGAAAACCTAACATATTCTTAATCAATCGGACAAGAACTTAAAAATAATTTTATGTGACATGCCATATAAGTATTAACTTACTTCTTAGCATGCTCATTTCGCTTTTATTTGTTGCAAAACGTTTACAATAATTAGTTACATTTTCCTTCTCTTCAAGACCTTTAAATCGATGTACAGCTTATCTTGCTGACTAAAAACATGTCGGCATGTTATACATCAGGGCTTTAAGTACAGACAAACAATATGTAACCATTCAAATTTCACACTTAATAGTTTTAAGACAGTGGGCAATATGGCGGACGACTAAAAAAAAGAGATTTTAGTCAGTATGACATGTTATATTATATCAATTTAAAGGTCTTGGAGTGTACAAAAATAATATGGAACAGTGTGTTCCATATTATTTCAAGTTATGTTATGCATCGTTTCAAAGGAATTTAAGAGAAGGCAAAGATTAAATAACAATTAAAACTTCACATAAATATTTTTAAGATAGCGAGAAATTAGAGGAACGACTAAAATGAAGGTTTTAATCGTTATGTCATGTTATACATCATAAGTTCAAAAGTTCTTTAAGATTAGGGTAAGAATTTGTAACTATTAGAATATTGAATTTAATATTTTCAAAATTGTGGCCAATACGATGAACGAGAAATATTTGAAGTTATTAAATTATGTTATGCAGGGTGGAGCGCGGTAGACGTATGAATTTGAAAATGTAATAAAACACAGAATGTTACAAAATAATTTTTTTAACATTTTTTCCTGATTTAATAACATGGGAAATTTAAAATTACCTAGATTTAAACAAAGTATCGGATAAGTGGTTCCCCTCACATTCCAGACACTGATTAAGCCTTTTTTCGTGCACGAAAAAGTTTTTGTGCACTCTTTCGAACATTTCCACAGGAATTTCGGCAATTTTGGCTCGAATGTTTGTTCTTGAGGGCTTCCAGGGTTCTGGGACAATCGCTGCACACCAAGGATTTAAGGTATCCCCCCAGAAAAAAATCACAAGGAGCCAAATCAGGCGATCTTGCTGGCCAGTTTTAATAGCCTCTTAAAGAGATGAGACCCCCGGGAAATCTGTCTTGCAAAAAGTTTACGCAAACCCTTGCTGTGTGGGCTGTGGCCCCGTCCTGATGAAACGTGGAACATAAACTTCCCGTCCCCCTCTTTCAAACGACCCTACTCTCAACCGTCTAGGACCAATAGGAAGGGAGCAATCCCTGTATTTTGTTGAAATGTATATTAAAGTGGGAAAAGAAAATGTAACTATTAAAAACAAATATGGGCGAAATAAGGGTGTTGAAAGAAAAGTTGATGGTTCTATGGCATGTTGTATATATTTCTAATGTTCGCTTCAGGTACATTAAGCATATTTCAAATATTTCCTGTCAGCCATATTGTCAACTAGTTTGGCCAATATAAGAGGAACTACCAGCTAACTACAGACCGATATCCATGATCTCGTGTATAGTTAAGATTTATGAAATCACTAGTAAGACACCACCTTGTCGATTATCTATAGAAAAATAATGTGGTTTCTAGTTGCCGGTTTGGATTCAGAAAAGATAAATCAAGAGACGACGCCATGGTACAGCTACACGACTTTCTGATTGACAAACTAGACAACAACAGAAAACCCATAGTAATATTTCTAGACTTAGCCAAAGCATTTGATTCAGTGAACCATGATAGACTTATTAACAAACTTGAGAACATCGGACTGACAGGTAAACTGCTCTCTTGGATGTACAGTTACAAGACCATCATCAGTAAGAGTAAGACCATCAGACTCTGACGGCAATACTACCCTCTCCAGTGTAGCTGCCCGGACGTACTAAAAGCTAAAAAATATACTAAATACTTTGGGATAACGATAGACAACCGTATTACCTGGAAACAACATATTGACAACTTAGTAAATAAAGATATATTTTCCTAAGACTAAGACGATACATGACTGACAGAGACAACAAGATAAAAATTTAGTATTTTTATATTTTAAATAATTTTTTGTTACTTGTGACTCGAAAAAGTAGGAACAAGTCCAGTCATGCACCATGAATTAATGAGCCAATTTTCAAAGAGATCTGCATATAATTGGCTTATGATAATATAGGAAAATTTAGAATTTGGATGGGTGAAAAAAGAAATTTGGTACACGAGGGTAGGGGGTACAAAAGTCAAAATAGAATTTACCCTTCAAGATGCATGTCGTTGGAAAGCTCTTTAAGAGTACAGTAATTGTTGTTATGCACATTTGTGTCATATTATCACGTAGGAGATGAGGGAGGTAAAATGGAATGACGATGATTATCATGAGGGAGGTAAAATGGAAAAAACACGTTTTTATGCTATTTTTGATCGCTAAATGAACTCCAAAAATTCTGGCGAACGAACTTATCCTTTCTTTTAATATTATTGACATTTTAAAATTTATTTGGATTTTTTAAGTGCAACCTAGCGTGAGATATCGTCTGGAGTGACTCATATATATACATACATAAAAGAAAATGTTAAATTTCAGGAATCGATTCAGAATGGTCTAAAACGGATTTCCATGGAGAAAATTTTCAAAAATTCGTCTTACAAAAATTTTGAAGCCATTGCAATAGCTAAATTTTCTTCAAAAATTCGCTAAAAAATAAATATTAAAAAAAAAATGAAAATGTTCTATTATATAGCGTCGAAGGTATTGCCAAGTAAATAACAGATAATATGAGTGACTGAAGCAGACTAAGCTCATAAGCACGGGCTTTAATAACAACTTAATGTTACATCTATTTGACATGTTTCTATTATTGGTTTATACCCGCGTGCAAAGAGTCTAGATTGTACTCAGTACTCAGTACATTGCGCCACGCAACCACGGGCGTCGTCGCCGGGGGGGACAGGGGGGGCGCGTCCCCCCCAATGTTTGAGAAGGAATGAAGAATTTAACCTAAAAAAAAGTATAAAATATCTAACCCGTTTTTACTTTTCTACATATATTTTATCATTAATAATATATTATCCACTGTATGTCACTTCGATCCATGTTACTGTTAACAGTGAAAAACTAATATGGAATCTTCAGACTCAGTTAGAAACCTGTTATCAGTTATTAAAAATACTTTGTGTGAAGACCTAGTGTCCCCCTCCCCCCCCCCCTTTCAAAATGATGATGAACATGTTATTTATTGTGTGTAAAATATGTATAAAAAGTTACACTTAAGAGGAACAAGGTCTGTATTGTATATTATCCTTTAGCATCTTAGGTATGCACTTATTTGGTAATTTCGTGGGTAAAATGGTCGCCACAACCGATATATATTTTATATTTGTAATCTACATGTCAATATCTTTAATGTAATACCACACTCAAAAATGTCAAAAAAAAAAATGTTTGGTCACCACAGTTACGGCCGCCTAAAATTTCCAAAATTTGGCTTTTTTATATTAACTCCCGGAAATATCTTCGGCCCACAGAGAAGTATATTTTGATGTATTTTTTCCTCACTTTTAAGGCCTTTCTTTATGGGGAATAGGCAGTGGCATAGCTAGACTATAGGGGACCCCCCCGAAAACTTTTTGGGGGCCCCACGCCAAAGAAAATTGATGAGCAAAAAAATATTCCTCTTGCGTTCAGGATTGGTGCCCCCCCCCCCCCCCCTCGACGTTGGTACAAGGATAGTATTTCCAGTTATTGGGGGCCATAGTTACGCCACTGGGAATAGGGGGCCCTTTTATGGGGGATTTGGTTTAGTAATTTCGGGGGTAATATGGCCACCATTTTGGAGACGATATATATTTGTAATCTACATTTCAATACCTTTACAATGATACCCTTCTCAAAAATTACAAAAAATCGCAATTGCTCTCTGTTCGAAGAAACAGTGAGTTGTAAAGTTCACAAAATGTTTCCTGTTTTTGGGCAAAAAAGTTAATCTTGTCTACCAAATTTCAAATCTCTAGCTACAATAGGTCGGAGGACCAAGATGCGACGGATGATCTACCAAAAGCATAAGGGTTTCTAGGATGACCTCAAACCCAAAAAATTATTTCGGTTGTAACATCTCGATATTCATACATTCTTTTTTTTCATTTTAGGGAAAATGATGCATAAGGTTATGGTTAGTTTAGGTTAAGTTTATTACTTTTCGACCTGACCTAACATAACCCTAACCTTCCATCGTTACTATATAAAACGTGACACTTTGTGTATTTTTAATAAATAGAAAATACTGAATTTATCGAGATACTACAACCAGAATAGTTTTTACAGTGTCCTGAGATACTGTAAAAAAGATAAATCCTGTAACAAGGAACAGTTTAAAAAAAATAAACGAAGTAAATCAGACATTACGAAATAGGCCAAATAGTGCAGATTGATGTCAAAAGAGAAAACTTTACTAAAGAATGCATATGATCCTTAAAATTCACGAAATTTTTCTAGGGCCCCCAGACTCCCCCAACTTCGTCTGAGAGCTGCAATAGCTCGACCACCCCTCAAAATCCAATGTCCCGTTTTGGACTAAACTTTATATCATGGCCACCCTAAGAAAGATGTTTTTATTTTTTTCATAAACTATTGATTAAATGACATACTTCATTATAGATTTTAAGTGATATTGCATAAATAATTAGTTGTTTTGACCAGTGACGGATTAAGGCCTAGGCCAACAAGGCCAATGCTTAGGGCCCGCAACAGACGGGGGCCCGGAAAAAAACAACAATAAAAATAAAAGAGATCTCTTTTCGGGGCCCCTCGCCCCAAAGAATATTAATAAGCAAAACAAATAAAAGGACTTGCGTGTTCAGAAGTGAATGGCCCCCAAATGAAATTTTGTTATGCTCTAAAGGGGCCCCTATCGATGTTGATACGAGGATTCTTTTTTGTTTTCTGGATATGGGGGCCCCCTGGCACTGGGGCCCGAGCGGCACTGTGGGCCCATAGTTACGCCACTGAGAAAAAGCCTATAATGAGGAAGGTTTTGCAGAGAGTAGTGGCAACAATAACATTTTTATAAAAATGTGGTCTTGCGATCAGGGGAGCTAGGGAGTATTTTAATACATCAGTTTCAGTTGGTAACTACACTACCGCTTTAGAATATTTAAGTGAATTTGCCGATTTTATAGCAGAAAATTTTGCGACGAATTCATTGAAATTATGGGCAAGGAACTTTTGAAGTCTTTAACAAACGAAGTTATAAGTGCAAAATATTTTTCTATAATTGTCCTTTCGACGCCTGATTTCACTCATGTGGACTAACTGACATTTATTATAACATAATATTTAAACAAAGACGGAGAGCAGTGGCGTAGCTAGGGAATTTTGGGCCCCCCGCAAGAACTATTTGGGGGCCCCCTGACGGTGGGGGCCCTCCCGCAATGCGGGCCCATAGTTACGCCACTTACAGAGAGCCAGTGGAAATTTTATTTGGATTTATACCAATATATTCTCTTCTCATTAAGGAGAGGCTATTGAAGAAGTGATTTTGAAGTTCCTAGAACAATTAGGAATTAATAGGACCTGCTACGTGAATGCAGCTAATATGGCTGGAAAATATAAAGGAGTTCGGGCTCGAGTTAAAGAAATCTGTAGTGACGCGCATTTATTATATCCCTTACTTTTTTTGAATTTATGCTCATTCTTTGAATCTAATTGGAAACAGCGCTGCAGAATCTTCCTTGCAAGGAGTAAAATATTTTAATATCATAGAAAATATTTCCAGTGGTCAGTCGCCCAACTTATTGCTGGAATATTCTGGAAAAACAATTTTCAAGCAGTAATAAACACTTGAATGCAAAATAATTGTGTGACACTAGGTGGTCATCTAGAGCTGACGTTGTATATTGATGCAATATACAACGGACACGGACAGTGTGAGATAATTCAGGCTTTAAGTGTAATTGCAAATTGAGATACACAAAAACCAGCGACAAACATTCAAGCTAATACATAGTCTTATTCAAAAAATGGAATCTTTAGAATTTTCATTAATGACTATAATTTGGTATAAAATTTTGAAAAGGATTAATAATAACGGCAAAAGTTTTACAGAATACTAGCACTATATCATCTTCTGCTGTAATGACACTTAACAGTTTATTTGACTTCATTAATTATTACCGAACCAAATGACATAGAATCAGAAGCTTTTAAAAGAACTAAAGTCAAATATTATAAAATAGACAAATAAATTACGATAATTAAAAAAAAAAAAAATTACGAGATATTTAACACTCCCCATTAGTGTTGCTTCAGGAGAACGATCTTTTTAGTTTTTCGAGGTCAACCTAGAAACCCTTATGCTTTTGGTAGTTCGTCCGTCAGTCCGTCGCAACTTGGAGTATATCTCCCGACCTACTGAACCTAACCCTCTTGAAATTTGGATTACAAGTTAAACTTTTTTGCCAAAAAACTAAAAAAACTATTGCGGACTTAAACACTCGAAATTTCTGCAAGATGCAAAGAATTGGGAATAGATCGCAATATTTTATATTTTTTTTAATTTTCAAGTTAGGCATCATTTCAAAGGTATTGAGATGTAGATCACAAATTTATATCATGTTTCCAAAATAGCGGCCATTTTACCCCCGAAAAAATTAAAATAAAACGCAAAAAAATCCCCCCCCCCCGTTACCCCATTAGGACAGGTCCTAAAAATAAGGCAAAAATACAAAAATATGCATCTCTGTAGTCCAATGATATTTCCGGGAGTTGATATAAAAAATAAAAAAGTCAAATTTTAAAAAATGTAGGGGGCCGTAACTCAAGAGCCCCAAAATGATTATTTTTCGAAAATTCGAAGTTGGGTATCATTTTAAAGGTATTGGAATTTGGTTCACAAAAATATATCGTGTTTCCAAAATGGCGGCCATTTTACCCCTAAAAGAACATAATAAGTGCGTACCAAAGATACTGAAGGATAATATATGTATGCCTTTCTTCTTAAAAGTGAAACTTTTTATACATATTTTCGTTTAAAAATAATAATAATTAATTCTTATGACCGAAGAAACCCTTTTAGTAACTTGCTGGCAAGTACTTGACGGGATTTTTTCTGTGTTATAAAGAGTAAAATCAAGGAAATAAATTAGCCCAAAAAAACTGAGTAACCTATCATTATTTTACATCGAAAATGATGAAATGAATAAGCCTGCGATTTAACAATAAACAATTTTGAAGCTATAAAGCCAGGACCTAGCCAAATTTGTTAGATAGTGGATAATACATTTGTTAAGTAAAAAATTAAAAATTAATGTTAAATTCTTTAACTGACAACATCAAAATGTGTCATAGGTAAGTGGAGGGGGGGGGGGAGGGGGGCCCGGAATTGACCTTTGGCCTAGGGCCCGGCAACACCTTAATCCGTCACTTTTGACTGAGATTTTGTGGTACCACTTCATAATTATGACTAGAGAGGTTGGTAGAAAGTTACACAACAATATTGTCACCACAATTTTTATTACACATAAACTCACAAACGCGTTTCGACAAATAACATCATCTTCAGTGTGTGTGTTAACTTAGTAAGGGTTAATTCTGTACAGAATTAACCCTTACTAAGTTAACACACACACTGAAGATGATGTTATTTGTCGAAACGCGTTTGTGAGTTTATGTGTAATAAAAATTGTGGTGACAATATTGTTGTGTAACTTTCTACCAACCTCTCTAGTCATAATTATGATATTGCATAATTGCTATTTACTGATCTATTTAATCTACAATGATTAGGAGCACAACTTTTTTTATATTACATTTAATACTGTTAAGTTACTATTTCAGTTTGCTATTTTCATAAAAATACTTGTGTTCATAGTTTGTCAACGAACTACACCGTAGGTTTACTTTATTTTATGACAAAGTTAAAATCAAATTTCACATAAGAGATGCATAAAAACGCTGTTTTGAGAGGTCATATTTTCAAAATTTTCCGGGGGGGGACCCCCGGACCCCCCTCCCAGATTGTGTCCCCCCCAATATTGTACTGCTGACGACGCCCATGCACGCAACTATGAACCTAATCTAACTGGGCATCGCGTGGCTCTATCATTGAAGCGAGCGTATAGTAATAAATATGTATGTATTGAATATTTAAAAAATAGATAATCATGAATCATGATGAGTTGATAGATAATGCGTATAGTAGCAGTACAGCGGCTACTAGTAAGGGAACCACCCCGCATTCTTACTATTCCTTTAACCACACTTCTCCTTTTCAATTATTATAAAATGTATCACATTATTACAAAAAACTATTTCATGTATCAAATTGAAATTTTGCATGCCTGTTTCAATTGTGCATTAGATGGTGTATATGAAGTTTTATTAAAATCGTTACGTCAGAACGTAAGATATCGGTAAAAAAGTTGTTTTCTCTATTATAAACGTTCAAGTCCGCTTTAATAGTTTTAGCGATCATTATTAGTAAAGGATGGTACTGGTACAGCTGTGCTCGACGTGGCGTGCCCCAAGATATCTGCTGATGAAAAAAACTTGGCAGCACTACGCTGCCCTACCCGGCGTCTCAATGTGAGCCCGGCCTGAGAATCCTAAGGACGGGGAAGAGTTTATAGAAACGGAGAGGAGATTAAGCCCATGCTCATACAGGGGATGTGAGGATAGGTCCAAATCAGGAGAGAAGGGCAAATATTATATCTTTCAACAAGTTGACAACCATAACCCAACAAAACACAACAATGTCCAGGACAAAGTTGAAAATTTTATAGCTTTATCACTGCTTTATGACTGGATGGTCAACATGACATGAGTTAGAAAGAAATCAAATTACTAGCAAAGTACACGACATGGTGCAGAACATGCTACAGGACATGGTTCAGGGCATGATTCAGGTCGTCGTAGAGAACATGGTGTAGGAAATGGTGCAGGACATGCTACAGGACTTGGTTCAGGGCATGATTCAGGTCGTCGTAGAGTACATGGTGTAGTACATGGTGCAGGACATGGTGTAGGACATGGTGGCCCTTCTTTGTTATAACTTATGTCATGATCAACAAGACATGCGTTAGAGAGAAACCAAATTACTAGCAAAGTACACGACATGATGCAGAACATGCTACAGGACGTAGTACAGGACATGCAACAGAACATGGTGCAGGACATGCTACAGGACGTGGTACAGGTCATGCAACAGAACATGGTGCAGGTCATGATACAGGACATTGTGCAAGTCATGGTAGAGGACATGGTACAGGACATGGTACAGGACATGTTGGCCTCTCTTTGTTATGGATCTATGTTTCCTCTTGAGGAGATAAAGGAAGCAAATAAGTCAAGTAGTCTAATTGTAACACGACCATTAATTACTTTATTTAATTTGATCTGTAACTTAGATTAAATCAATATAAAATTTCTTTATGATAGTCTTGATTACCTTAAAAATGTTAACGCTTGTTGCGGGCTATCAATTTAAACATAATAAAAATGATGTTATGTTATTCACTCTGGCATTTAACTTGGAGATGTTGAAGGTGACGGTGCATTATCTTCAACATGTGCAAGTTAAATGTGATTTACAGTTTTTTTCAGAAGAATCTGAAGCTAATCTAACTTTTGATAATCGACTATAGTGCTTAATATGTGATTAAATTATTTATTTTACTTAAAAAACTGCATTCTTTAAATTAAAACCTTACTAATTGTATTCAAAGATGTGCAATCTGCGAATCGCAGCAAATATTCTGCATTCCATTACAAAAAAGGATCTTAGTGTAATAACTTGATCTTTACAACACAATAAGAAGCGAAACAAAGATCACGTGCATCCGATATGGAGATAGAGTCTCAGATGCATTTCAACCTGCCTTGTTTCTTATAAATAAGTTAGATCAAGAGAATCACTCACCGACTTGTCCAATCTTAATTCCATCAACAATTTATTTATTAGAACAGGTGCTTAAAATAATTATTATCAGTTGACAATATTAATCAGAAACTTTGTACATTTAACTGGTATTTGGTGATATTTCAATTAAATCCATAATCATCGAGCATATTATAAGTTTATTTGATTAAACAAGACGATGAAACAAATGTACGATATAGGGAAGCAATGAAACAATGATGATCAGCATCAGCAGCGTGTCAATCATACCTCCAAGTCTTATAAGTCGAGGCAAGTCATAAGTCGAGCTCAACAGATACTAAATCCTTTAAACAGCCCAAAGCGCAATGCTTTGAACGTATGGTCAAGGGCGACAAACATTAATTAATAATTAGAAGAAGAATGGGGGGGGGGAGGGGAGTGGAAAAATTGCCAAATTACATAGTAGATGGCGTAAAAAGGATTACATTATTTAAAAGAATGAAATACTCTGTTGTACTAAAATAGCCACAGCGTAATATTTCACTCTACTTGCATCGTTACAACGCTCAACAATTCAATCAATTCTCATGTTTAACGTCAATATTATCTTCTTTTTTTTCACATTGATCCTGACCATATTTCAATCAGAAAATCTAATGAAAGGACTGACAGCGGACATTAGACATATCCGGTTTCAAGTCTTAATTGGTTGATGACCATAACTAACCGAAAGATTGATGTATGGCCATTAACTATTTTAATTAACACATGATTACCATGACAAATTAATTGATTTCTTTAACCTCTTCAAACTATGTCGGTTGATTGATAACCCCGTGTAACCACTTCACTTGATTGATCACCACCACATCATGCTGAGTCCTTCAACCACCTCTAACCACCTCTAACCACCTCTAGCCACCTCTAACCACCTCTAACCACCTCTAACCACCTCTAACCCTCTCAATGAATTCAATACATAAACAGTTGCTGCTGACTTGAGTTGCTAATTTGGAATAGGTATCTATTACTAATCAAGTAAAACTGTAAAAGAGTTTTGCTGTTGAAGTGAAGAAGGGACTTTGTCGTTTCACCTGGAGAAGATCTAGGAAAGCATGTTTAATGTGTTTCTTCCTCTGAGATTCGGTTACTGAAGTCTAACAAGAGGGTTCTGCCTCGGACAACTCAATCAACGCTCCACCTTTCTATCTAAAATCGAATTACTTCTCTCTCCATCTCGCTCTCAACACCTTAAATTCTTATTGACGCAGCTTCGACGCAGGCAACCGTGTACCACTTAACAGTTTAATTGTGTAGATGGCCAAAAATAAAACTAACTTACAAAAAGAATTCTTCGACTGTCTTAAAATATCTGGAAAATGGATAGGATTTAATTGAGGCCACTCACAATGTTGTTAAACAATTAAATATCGTCAGTGGTATAATTGGTCCAGAGGATCCTAGGCGAGAAATGACAATGTAGCTATCCTGGATCCGTTGGCTAATATTAAAGGCGAACCGTTCGGTAGGACGAGGTCGTAAATGATAAAATGAATCTTAGTCTACCTAGCAGTATAAAGAAGGGACAGTAGGAATTGTTAATTAACCGTGTAAGATAAGGTAGAAGTGACGGTACCCTGAAGCCGAGTTGGCAGCGGGTGTTTGTTTGGAGCGGACTTGACCGTGTAAGCTGCAACAAAGGGTTTTAAATAGTGGAAAGGTTGGATAGGGCCGGCTACCAGAGATACCGGTACACGACTCCGGTAAGACAATGCGGAGGGGTCTAAGGTGATGGTGGAGGGGGCAGGCAGGCATCGTGGGAGGCACCCCCTTGTTTGTTTTAACCGGTCCTTTGGGTGGTCCGCCGTGCCGCTCAATCCCTCCGAGTACCTTCTCTCCGAGTGCCTTCTCTCTCTCTGACAAATGATAACCCTCCGGCTAAGAAATGACCCCGCCCGGCATCCCGCTCCGGAGTGCCTCGGCCAAGCTTTTAGCTTTTGTCTTTTCCACGGCCTTTTGTTTTTTTGGGAAGGCTTCTTTTTTCCGTGCTTTTATCCCGTGGGTTTTTATCCGGACGAGGCCACCGGCAGACAAGAGGGCGCTGGACCCCCCTAGTTAGTAATGACCCGCTGATTGAGCAATCCGGTCGCCCTCGTAGGAAATTACCTGCCCTCTCCGTCTCGCTCCCACAGGCTTTAATCTGTTGTCCGTCTCCGCCCCTCTAACCGTCATCGATATTTTACAGTCGTCCTTCCTTTTATCCACAAAGTATAATAATAAGAATAATAACACACGTGACGTTCTCCCCCGCCCTCCATCTTAATATCTTGTTTATTTCATCTTACTTTTATTTTAAACGGACTCGGCACCGGAGTCCGGCCGGCGGAGGCACGTCGGCGATTAAGACCGGTCTCGGGTCGAGGGGGGACGGAATAGCAATGGCCGCCGAGACTGCTTGGTGCCTCTGCATTCCTCGGTATCCCGCCAACTCTCCACGATATTCGTTTCCGTTGCCGACAACCTCTTAATGACCCTTAAAATTAACATGGGCGATCCGACCGGATTCTCCTCCGAGTCTTCCAATTAGCCCGGACATTTTTTTGCAGATTCTAATCGTCGTACACCGACAAAGAAAACTCCGAAGGAACTTAAGGATAACAAATGAGACAGCCGGACAATCTTAATTTTCGATCTACGATCTATCACTCAAATCGTTCCCACAAAAAGAAGCTATGTTTCGATCTTAGTTTCGCTGTTTGTTTACTTGCAGCCCGTCTATAAAATAAGAAATCGATTTTCACAGAACCTACATTTCTTCTTCTCACAACCTAACTTTCTCATCATAAGAGAACAAACCTCTTATATTATGATGCCAAAATCTATTACTAATAACACTAAAGTTTTTTTTTTTTTTTTTTTTTTGTTTTTTTTTAGATAAGACAATAGACATATAACCCGCATGCAATCGATTGGATGAAGTGAACATACAATTAAAATAATAAATAAAATATACATGCTATATGTATATGATTCAATAATCAACCCTTGTTCTCGCTGTGTAAAATACTTTTACCTCCAGGTGGGAGAAGAAGTTAACTTAACTGCCTGGTTTTTAGGGTGTTAAGTGATAACTGTGTTGGTGATAACCATAATTGCCTGGCCGAGCCACAGGGAGTTATGGCATAACTCCCTGTAAATTAAGTGCATCCAACTTAATTCTAGTAAAAGAACTGCGTTTAAACGGATTTTACGAAGATTTAGGTTGGCAACACTATTTATTACCAACATGACTCGTAATCAGCTGTTTTTAAATATTTCTTCGTTTTGTTTTAAAACGCTCCATGTCTTGAGTACCTAAATGTTCTATTAATTGGGTTGTTTTTAGTTAAATTTATTATAGTTCTTTTTTAAATTTGCTCGTTTCTATTTAAATATAAAGTTACGTAATATAGATGAATAAGGAATATATTGTGTTATAAATTTGTATTTTTTTCTCCCTTCTGAAGGTAAAATCTTGTACGAACCACGAGAGCAAAAAGGCATAATTCCCAGAGCAATACTTAACTCCCTCGGCTTCACCTCGGGAATTAAATTCATGGTTACCTCGGCTACGCCTCGGGAACAAAACTTTAAGTCTCTCTGCTTCACCTCTACTAGTATAACCAATAATAACTGACCTATTAGGACTGTTATCCCCAGGACCGTGACGTCCTCACTTAATCCTAAGGCAGAGGTTCTCTGCGCGTGCGTCCTGTGGAGCCGCCGCTTCCTCACTCGCTAAATTGGATACGCATAGAATTCTGGAAATACATCCAGTAGGGTCGTAATACAACAAGGCGAATTTAGACAAAAATGCATCTATAATTCCAGGGTTCTGAATCCCAAACTACAACGTAAACTATGAGCTGAAATCAGATGAATGACTCAATGTTAAAAAAATTATAATGATAATCTGTTTAAATTCTACTAATATTCGTTAAAACCAAATCAAGTCGCAGAAAGCCTAGATGAGACGACGGCGCTCCACACTACAGCGAAACAACCACAATCAAATACATCCAACCATAAATATAACAAATGTGCCACACTAACTTTCCACCACATTATAGTCCAGCAGATGGCGTGCGAAAACTTGTCTAACTTGCATCAAGCTAGAATTGATGTAAAGTCAATCTTTTAGGCCCAGTTAGGTCGGCTATGTTAAACAATATCGATATGGAAATTGCTGCAGTTTGAAACTGAATGGACTTGAGTTGCTCGAAGTGATTAGATATTTATGCGGAGGACCATATTGGCACATGAGATTTGTGTGCCGGATTAGCCCGGTACAATTTTGAGCGTTTTGTCGATACTACACTTCAGGTAAGATACTTTATATGATACAAGATGTTCCAGATCTTAATACAAGCGTAGATGTAGAAGAGTCACAGAATGTTAGTACATATTTCATCACGTAACTGATTTTTCAAAATATTTCATAGCTTTGATTATAATTAATTATACCGACATGTACTAATTTGCCATCCCGACAGAAACAATTATTTTTATTATGCTCCAAGAAGGATCGACTGTCGCTCAGTCATTGTTCCATGCAGCAAGTTTGAACTCCTCTACCGGAGCCTTACCACTTTGTAATGAGAGACAACGAGGCATATTTAATAATTACTTGAATAAACTGCTCGTAGATAAAAATAAGACTTGTGACATTTCTATTTAATGCCGGTAAATGCGATTAGTTACAGCGACTAAACAATTTCGTTTCGCCTACCAAGGCTTTATAGCAACAATGTTTTTTTGTTGTTGTTTCATTAAATAAAATTATCAGAGGAAAATAATGTCATCAGCCTTGTGGAAATAAGTCGAAAAACTTAGTTTATAAAACATGTTACGTAGGTGTAAACCTTTGCTGGGCATGCTCCCAACGTGGCAGAAAGTAATTTTCATATACTTCTACCTATCCTGTATCACTGTGAACAGTTTTACTCTTGATGATATTTACATACTGTCTTTTATATTAGCGAGTAAATGATATTAACGTGGGCTACGACGAGGTGGCGGTAGGCTACTGTTTTATCACGAATGGTGCCGCTGCCTCCCAGACTATATATTATTCTGTTTACTTATTAATGGGTTTTCTTTAAATTGACTAATAATTACTGTGGCACAAAGCTTGAGTTACCTTCAGTGAGCCTGGAAGCTAACTTATTGATTCAGAACTATTTAAATTGCATTTACTATTGACTTATGTGTTTACGTATTATATGAGACTCTTATACAATTAAGACCATTTTCCGGTTAAATTCAATCTTCATTAAATTACGGTTGTAAATCATGCTTAATAATAAAATGGAGGCTTTTCTTTATGTAATAATTTTCCTCCAAACTGGGATTCACAGAGTATTTTATTCCTAATAATGAAATGAATTATGTATAATAATTTAGTCGTGCTTCTCTTTATATCAAGGCTTTAAAAATTAAACTATTAAAGCGTTTTATTTAATCGCTTAGCCTACATGATAATAGGAAACAAAGCCACTTATTCCTAGCATGAGGCCCCCGTGTAATTTAATAATAAATTATTACCTTAGATATCAATGGGACTTCAATTTAGTAGCATTATGTGAATGAGAAAGTTTGCTTGGAGTTTGTCGGCCCGGTTATTTAAAATTGTTTTTGATATTTAGTAATATTATTTTAACAACTAAACATAATTGATGTGTTGTAAGTTGTATGTAATGTTTACATGCGTGGTTTTACCGAGTTTTGAAGTACTTACCGTTCTGTAATTTCCCGATACTTATAAATGTAAAGGAATGGTAATAAAGCACAAGGAAAGGAATGGCTATTTTCTCTTTAGTGTCTATTTTATAAGAAGACGTTTTGTTTGTGTATATTAGCGGAGATGGGTCCGAGCGTCTGAAGGCAGTTGCAGAGAGGAAGGTTAATATCGTTAGAATGGACGTTCCATCCTCACACTAGAATCTTTTTTAAAAAAACGGAAAAAGGGGAGAGAAAACTACTCGAGTGAACTGTTATCCAAACATCGGGACCACTAAGTTTGTATCTTGTTAGTTTTGGTTAGCCATGCCAAATGAAAACAAACGGCATTTCACTGCCCCCCCGTCTCGTAACATATTCGCTTCTGTATGGGTAAAGTTTCCCCGTGGTAACTGGACGTGATCAAGGCAGCTAACAACAGTTTTTCTCGCTTTTATAAACAATACAAGTTTTAAAGAGCCGTCTGCTCAGTTTCACTCGAGTTTAGGAAAAAGGCAAATAAAAAAAAATCAAATTTATTTTTAAAAATGGTTTGACCTCCGAATAAAAATTCATTTGGTTGTTTTACTGGAATTCAATCGGAGGGAAAAACCGGTCTATTAAATAAAACTGGGCTAGTGTGGTTTTAAAACTTTCTCTAAAAAACCTATTTCAATGTTTATACTTCATTTTTTTTTGGGAGGGGGGGGGGGTTCTTGGTAAAATTATGACCTTGTGTTGTGTTTTGGGGTTTTTTTTAATCGTAACTTTTGCCGTTTAAACATTGAACTAGAAAGAAAACGCAGTTTCCTATAAAGAAAGACCAGATGGTCAGGGGGAGGGGGGGGGGGGGGGGTACCCGAAAATACCCACTTCGGGCCTCTTAATTGTCAATATAATTCTGTGGCCATATTTATTATAGAATTAAAACAATCCAATACTAAACATTAGCTCTTCTTTTAGCGGTTTAGATCTGTTTAATTAAAAAGCTTATTAATTTCCTCCTAATACTGATAGAATCTGAGTGAAAAAAATAGAGCACAAACATTTTTAAGGATTATTTTTATTTTTATAAAACCGAAAAAAGAAACCCTTAAGTCTGGTTTACACGATCCAAGTGTACTTGATCCAAGTCACTTTAATCAAATCCACTTGGTCAAAGTGTTTGTGGAATTTTTAAGTAAAAAGCGACCTATACACATGGGAACTTGGTTCGCAAGAACCAAGTTCCCCTGTGTGTAGAGGCTAACGAACCATGTTCTTGACGAACTTGGTCTTCCATCGGGTTGGAAAAACATTTGCTGGGTTGGCCGGCAGAGCTGACGGAGTTCCCCAGTGTGTAGAGCACACGAACCAAAGTTCGTCATTTTATCAGTGGAGACGATACACTCTACACATACGATTCGTTTCTTTTTACTTTCTCATATAAAGAGAAAGTATTGTGATGGCGCGAAAATTCGATTTTGAGATTTTGATGGATTTACACGTTTTGAGGTCCCCTGAGTCCAAAAAAGTTGTTTTTAAAAAATGTCTGTCTGTCGTCTGTCTGTCGTCTGTCTGTCGTCTGTGCAGACGCCTGGAGCCTAAACTACTGAGCCGATTTTGACGAAATTTGGCATACATGTTCACAAAAATCATACCCCGAGGCGAAATCGAGAAATGAATTTTAGCTCCAAATTTGGGGGTGCTACCCCCCAAAAACTCTGAAAAAACGTGAAAAAAAATTATTTCTCGAAAACGGTTCCGACGATTTTGATGAAAAAATTCTAAAATGTAGTCCATTCAAATACGAATCTAACGATATAAGCCGTTTTCCCGGGAAAAATCTAGTTCCTGAGAAAATAGCTTAAAACACGGACGGAGAGAGCTCGGATTCGATTCCCCGCCCAGGAGAAGTTATTTTTATGATACATTTCGATGAAATGTTCAATAATAATTAAATGTACATACGAAAGCAAATAAATGGAAAACACTGGGCTAAGTAATTATGAACTCGTATATGAGAAAGTTTGTCTGAGTTGTCTCGGACCGATTTTTACTTATTTTAACCCTGTGTTTAAAAAAAAAAAAACATTTTAAAAGTTTTTAACGCTCTTTAGGGTTTCGAGGTCGTCCTAGAAACCCTTATGCTTTTGGTAGTTCGTCCGTCCATCCATTCGTCGCATCTTGACGTATATCTCCCGACCTACTGAAGCTATAGACATAAAATTTGGTATACAAGTTGCCCAAAAACAGAAAAACTATTGCGAACTTAAACAATCAAAATTTCTTCGATCTGCGATCAATTGCAAATAGATCGCAATATTTTATATTTTTTGTAATTTTCATGTTGAGTATCATTTTAAAGGTATTGAAATGTAGATTACAAATATATATCGCGTTTCCGAAAAGGCGGCCATTTTACCCCCAAAAAATTAAAACAAACGCAAAATGTCCGCTAAAATAACCAAATAAGTGCATACCGATGATACTAAAGGATAATGCACACCTTTTGCATCATAAAAGTGATACAATTTTGTGAAACAATTTTTTTTTTTCAAATAATAATATATATATCACTTCTCATGACCGAAGAAACCGTTTTAGTAACTTGTTGGCAAGCACTTGACGGGATTTTTTTTAACGCTGTTTTTTTAACGTTGTTTTTTAACGCTGTGTTTTCAGCTCATTTTCACGCCACGTTCTAAGAGAAACTGACGTTTTGGACAAACCGTTGTTCGTGTACCCTCTCTACTGTGTATAGAAAGGACAACCCATTCGGTTCGGCGAGCCAAGTTCCCATGTGTGCAGGCCACAAGGTTTACACGATCAAAGTATACTTGGTCCAAGTAGTGGAATTTTGATACACTATACAGTAGAGGTTAAGATAGATTGTGTTAAATGTTGTTACCTCTAGAACTTTCCAGTTCAATTGTACTTATTAAGTTTTAAATCAGTGGTGATAGTATATCACCTTCTAGTTAACAAAACCCAGCTCAACCTCACGTCTGTCATGTTTTGACTGCTCGTTCTCATAATTTGTCAGGTAGGCGCCATTTTAGTTTTTATCAAAGTCTACTTAGATGGAACCCATCCAACTCAACTTGGATGTCCAAGTTGACTTTGATGCACTGTGGACACGATCCAAGTAGCGTCAAAACAGAGTCAAAACTGACTTGGTCCAAGTATACTTGGATCGTGTAACCGGCTTAATAGTTTGTTCCTGTGTCTGTCTGTCTGTTACTCTGTAAGATTCCGATAACTTTTGAATCAAAAGAGATACAAACATGAAACTTTCCAGTATTAAAGACAGTTTTGACGCGCGCACAAGAAATATATAGCGAACTCAAAATTATTAGCTGTTTAAATCCAAAATGGCGGATAATTCATGTCACCCCCAAAAAATATTTATCTACTCACGGCAGCAAAATTAATCATACTTCACTGTTCTTAGGCTGGAAAGTACTATTTGGCTGATTTGTCATAAAAATATAAAAAACAGGAAGGAAAGTAGTTATAATATGTATTATTAATGTACTAATAATATTATTATTATTTAAAAGTTTAAAAATGATAAGTTGAAAAAAGATTTTAATTGTAGGTCTTCGAATAACTAATCTCGAGTAACAAGTGGCAACACTGGAGCACGACTTGTTTTAGTTTGAGTTAATTGACGATTCATCTCAAACTCTTCCTAAGCTTCCATTTTTTTATCTGCATAGCGTGATTAGATAAAATATTGTATGCAACAAGGCAGCAAAGAAACATTTCTGCCTCGTTTATTCATTGCCTGCCTCGTTTATTCATTGCCTGCCTCGGCTTCGTCTCGGCAGTCAAATAGGTAAATTACCTGCCTCGGCTTCGCCTCGGTAGTTAATTATCATAGCCTGTCCTCGCCTTCGGCTCGGAGGCTAATCCAATCACTCGTCAGTAAAATTCTATTTTGCTGCCTAGTTACATAAATAACTATTTTTAAATTTTGAGTGGGGTATCAAATGAAAGGTATTAAAGAGTAGATTACAAAAATATATAACACTTGTGGAAGTTAAGTGTGCAGTGAAGGTAGGACATGGGGTCGCCTCATAAGGCACTAGTGTGTCATTAGTTTTATAGGTGGCTCCTGTAAAGTTGTGTCATCGGACATAGGCCAGGTCTGATCTACGGTGACCACATTAAACATTATGTTAAATTACCTCCACTATAGAGAAGAAGGCTTTCGTCATAATAAACTGCTATCTTTACTGCGGTCACCACTGTCTCTTTTATCACGATTAAATCTGAGGGGCTTCTTCAGATGACCGAGTGTTTATTTTGAGTATTAGAGAAAGGAAACCCGTCTCTTAGCATAACCTGTCGTTTTAACCCTCTACTATCAATAATGTTTCCAACACGTGACAAAACATGAAATTTGTCGCCTCATAGCGTAGTTTTGCTCGACCGGACGATTCTCCCCAAGTTTAAACGATTTCTTACTGCTTCATTAGCAACTGGTTTTATGTGTGTGTGACCCAGCGGTGAAATATATTATTTTTAATTATTTTTCCAAATAATCAAAATGTTTACTGTTTAACTTTACTATTCATCATCAAGAGACGTGAGACCAAGTCTAATACAGTTTAGTGCGTCGTCATCTTCGTACAATTTACAATTTATAACTTCAAGCGTAGAATAGGGTGTTGGCGGCGCAGCCCTATTTAAAACAAAACCATCTCGAGTCAGAGAATATACACTGGCCCTTCCCCTTTCTATACGGACATCCACGTCGGCAGTTGTAAATCCGATACGATAAAAATAGAAACTCTCGTCTTTTCAAAGAAATTTTTTTAATAAAGTCGGGCGTAATTTGAAGAAATCGTTTAAGTAAATAAATGAGTCGATTAACAAGTTTAATTGTCTAAATGATATGGGCCCTCATTTATAAGTTTTTTATGTTTAAATAAATGATAAATTATCGTTGGCCGGGCCTAAGAAGAAAATAACGATTAAAAGCGGGTGCGGAGGACTCGTGGCTTAGAGCAGCCGGTTGATAATATAAAAGATTTTATTGTTACTATTAAGAGAGCAATTTGATGGGAAGAAGCGGCCGGGCGCGGTCCCACACACAACTTCTCCGTCATTTTATCTCCCTTCCATTCTTATTGCATCGCTACCCTTTGAACCGCCTAAAACACACCACTATAAACGTTTTCCAAATTATTTTTTAATTATAACCTAAAATTACATCCTAAAAGACTCGGGGAGGTAAGCCATTACCGGAGAACCATTACCGGAGTATCCTCGGCCTCCACTTACGAGTACTGTCGGTTCCCTGGAATTTCTGCTCCGCAGAGAGCAACACAATTCGATAACAGTCGTTTTAGGTTTGTCCAGAAGGGCTTAAAAACAAATATACTTTTTTGAGCGTTTTAAAAATACATAATTATTTTAACAACTTGATTTTATTTTTTAAAAAAATCGGTCCGAGACAACTCACACAAATCATCTCATATACGAGTTCATAATTACTTAGCCCAGTGTTTTCCATTTCTTGGTTTTCGTATGTTCATTTAACTATTGTTGAACATTTTATCAAAATATATCATAAAAATAACTTCTCTTGGGCGTGGAATCGAACCCGGGATCTCTCCGTCCGCGTTTTAAGCTATTTTCTCAGCAACTAGATTTTTCCCGGGAAAACTTTTTTTGAAAACCACTTTTTTAGACTCAGGGACCTCAAAACGTGTAAATCCATCAAAATCTCAAAATCGAATTTTCGCGCCATCATAATACTTTCTCATTATATGGGAAAGTAAAAATAGTATGCATGTTTATATTAAGTTACTACTTAAATGAAAACTTTAAATATTTTTAATGGAAAGAGCCAAATATTCACAAAAATGCGACAATGACGACCTCGGTGCCCAAAAAAACTAATAAGTCAATTTTTGTCCTGTCCTATTTCATTACCAAATCAACCGAGTTTGTGGTGCTAGTCAGCAATATATATCATGGTAAAAATTATATATACAACATACGAATCTTATATTATCTGTAATAGTCCGGACAAGCGAGACTCTGTCACTTACTTCCACAAACCTCATATACTTGCTTCTTTTATTGTTTTGGTAATGTAAATAAATAAAATGGTAATCCAGCGACACCTCGTCGTAGCCGACATTAATAATAATTATTGACAAATGTAAATAAACAGGTCAAGTGTGTGCTGGTCAGCACACAGCGGGGTCCGTTGGCCACACAGTATTGTTTAAGCAGTATACCTATATTCATGGTGCTTTTTAAAATGCTAAAAACTTTGAACTATCCTATTTTGCTAACCTACTTTGAACTATCCTATGGGTCTGATATTCTCAAAACACATAAATAAACATCTGATAAAATATTTTTTGCCAGTGAATCTGACTATAAACATATAAGTTCATCGAAAAGAGTATAATTGTAAAGAAACGTATTTTGTCAATAAAAAAATATGTTTTTATAAAACTTCCCAAAACGTGGTATCTTTACTTGTGGTCGAAGAATGTTCAGGATTTTTTGCAAAAAAAAGAAACTCGCCTACGCTCGCCCTATCAAAACTTATAACCAAAAAATGATATATTTTTGCAATCAGCTCGACGTACCCTTTTATATGATAACCCATAAGGTCTCCAAAAAAAAAATAATAAGTCACTACATTTTTAAAATGTGTGGGTAGGTACCATATACTTATATGCCAAATTTCAAAGAGATCGAACAAAAGGTGTAGCTGTGAGAGCAGGCTACAGACGGGCGGACGGACAGACAGAGGCACGCAGGAAAATATAAGGGTCCTTTGTTTTGCCTAAGAAATCTAAAAACATTATGTAAATATCATATGCATAGAAGAGTAAAACTATTTACAGTTATAGCGACTGAACAATTTCGTTTCGCCTACCAAGGCTATATAGCAACATTATCTTTTTTAGTTGTTCTATTAAATGAACCTGTTAAAGGAAGATGTGTGAGCCGTGTAGAAATAAGTCCAACAACTTTGTTTATACATCTTACGTAGGGGGTAGACCTTTTA
This sequence comes from Gerris lacustris, assembly GCA_951217055.1. Taxonomy (NCBI): domain Eukaryota; kingdom Metazoa; phylum Arthropoda; class Insecta; order Hemiptera; family Gerridae; genus Gerris; species Gerris lacustris. The sequence goes on along the minus strand of OX578281.1, from coordinate 808,623 downwards.
TGGTATAATGTAATTTTTGGTATCCTCGGTATCTTGTATCACTATACAAGATACCTCGGTATCTTTGTATAGTCTAACCTGTTAACAAAATAACCTAACCTGTTATCGCATTTACCGGCATTAAATAGAAATGTCACAAGTCTTATTTTTGTCTACAAGCAGTTTATTCAAGTAATTATTAAATATGCGTCGTCGTCTTTCGTTACAAAGTGGTAAGGCTCCGGTAGAGGAGTTCAAACTTGCTGCATGGAACAATGACTGAGCGACAGTCGATCCTTCTTGGAGCATAATAAAAATAATTGTTTCTGTCGGGATGGCAAATTAGTACATGTCGGTATAATTAATTATAATCAAAGCTATGAAATATTTTGAAAAATCAGTTACGTGATGAAATATGTACTAATATTCTGTGACTCTACTACATCTACGCTTGTATTAAGATCTGGAACATCTTGTATCATATAAAGTATCTTACCTGAAGTGTAGTATCGACAAAATGCTCAAAATTATACCGGGCTAATCCGGCACACAAATCTCATGTGCCAATATGATCCTCCGCATGAATATCTAATCACTTCGAGCAACTCAAGTCCATTCAGTTTCTAATTCTTCTAGTACACTAGAACTGCAGCAATTCCCATATCGTAACCATGCTTATCACTTGTTTGCCATGTGAGTTTAGCAAGGCGGATATGTTTGACGCCGTCATTTTTTCGTTCATAACCCTGTAAATCACATCTTGAGGAAATGATTTTCCTATTCTCTGACAATTAGAACTGTGCTTACGGCTGTAACTTGACCTCCTTAATAAAGTTCCCATAAAGACCAAGTTTTTATTATAAATCCTTTATATTTTTTCATTTTGGTTGTGTGAGGGTAAATATAGGTATTAATTCATTTTAATATTAAATAATTACTTAAACATTAATTAATTCGTCAAATTTAATTTCTTAATTAATTGGTTAGAAATTTGTTGTAGTGACTGGAAGAGGGTTAACTTGCCCTCCAATGATTTTATATACCTACCAATTATTTTTTTTTTAATTTAATTAATCCATTCATTTTTAAAAAGATAATTGATAAAATTTAAAAAATGAATAAATTAAATTTAAAAATTAATTAATTAATTTGTTAGAATGTGTTTGTATTGGTAGAGTCTATGTGGCAAGTTTCAGCTCGATTGGACGACTGGAAGAGGGTTATCTAGCCATCCATAGATTTTGACGACAGGCACCCAGCGAGACATCCAAGAAAGTGAAGTTAATATAAAGGATTTAAAAATCTTTGGTATTTCAGGACATTCTCCAGCAGTCAAAACGCCAGTAGTTACACTATTTATTCATTAATTTCCTTTATTAGACCTCATTTTTCCCCTCAAAATAAGAACTGCTCTTTCTACAATATTGCGCTTTTCATAATAATGTTTTGACTATTATAACAAAAGTTTTGCAACAAATATGGCCGAAATGAGAAGGTTAACAAGTAACTTGTTACTTATATGGCATGTAAAAAATAAAATAATGTTAATGCTCTTTTCAGGTTGGTTAAGAATATGTCAAGTTTTCACTAAAACATGATGCTGGTAGCCATATTTAAAACATAGTATGACCAATATAACAACGCAATTCTGCGCGAGTTGTTTAATCACCGCATCGCACGTTAGATTGATTTCGAAATATAAACGATACTGAAATTCTTGAGAATCGAACAAATTGCAAAAATATAATTTTACCCTGATGGGAATTAAAAGTACGGCTGTTTGAATCGGTTTCGAGATCCAGCGGGGTCGCATTTATTTTCATTCAAAATTAAATTTGCGCCGAATGCTTACATAGGGACCTTCTGTGGACTAATTTCGATGTAGCATCAAAATTTCATTAAAATTGGATGATACCGGCAGACCAGACACCGTACCAAAATGTTTCCTGCAGTCTAAACACATTTCTGTATAAAACAAAAACGAAATTAATAGAGAATACTTGAAATTACCATCCTACAAACTATACTGAGGGAGCTTCAAAAGTAGTTCCGACGGTGTCCTCGTCATAGTTCATCTTGACCAAGATCTTCAGCAGGTCATTTCTATACCTCAAGCGAAACGTCGAAAGCTTCATCCACTATGATACCGTCATCACCAGAACATGACCGACTAAGATAACATTATAAATGTTATTAGTACTCCGGTTTCAAGGGAAAACTCTTTAAAGAAGCCTGGATTTGAGTCGACATTCTTGAATAAATGTATTAAAAGTTTGCCGGAGCGCCCATTTATGGTAGAGTGGAGAGACTATCATGAAGATGATGTGCGAGCACCCTGTCCAGTTTATATATTTATTTTTTTTCTTCCAAAATTTTTATTTTGAATCTATTTTTACAATCCATTTTTACAAAGAAATACACAGCATAACCGTGAGGTTGTCTGCTGGAGAAGCGTTTTTACACACAAATAAAGTAACATTGCAGAAGCAAACTAGGAAACATAACAAACAATATCATTCCTAACATGTAATATAAAAGAGAATTCACTAACATAACATATATTAATAACATAGACATTCAACCCGTAATTAATATAACATAAATAAACTATCAGTAATAACAAATCTCTAAATGTAGCATTCATTGGCATAATATTTCACTAAATAATACTAATAATAAACAAGGAACTTAGTTCCAATAATAGATAAATATTATAGTAATTATAAATTATAAATCGTAATAAATGATAATTAATATTTCTTAAATCAATCCATACATTGTATTACGCCTACACGCATGCATTCATTCACACTTAATTCATTAACTTTTAATTTCTTTTTTGTTTTTATGAGACTTAAGACCAACAACAACAATTTAAGTTTGAATAAAATTGAAGAATAAATAAATAATATAAATGCAGAGAATACTATAGCATAACTGAGCGTCTGAATCGTATAGCATCCCTAATATATTTGTTTAATAAGTCAAAGTCCTTTCCATTTAAATAAGCCAAAACTGAAAATAATTGCGTATTGAAATGTGTTATTCTGAGATGATGTAAAGCAGGACACGAAGCTAACAAGTGCTGAACTGTTTCTGGTTCTGATGCATCACATAGTGGACAATACTTCTCTCTCTCTTGTTGTACCACACTTTATTATTTAGCTCAAGTAAATAATTTGTAGCAACTCTTTGCATTTACACCCGGCTAATGCTTCAAGATTAACCTTCGAAACTCCATACAGGAAAATCCTTCGATAACAATTGTGCTTTTTTTATTTGGGTAGTTTTATGAGGGAGATAGTGTAAGGGCCGTGAGAACGGAGGGATTTACTCGGGTTAACGTTTTCCCTTATTTCCACGTAAGGGTTGGTTGGAGACGGTGAGAAACGTTCCGGACAGGAATTACCGTCGAGGTATGCGACAGCAAGGTGTGAAGGATTAACATGGCGAGTTAATCCTGCAGGCACCGAGCTGTCTGCCACCGTCCGGACGTTAAATCCCCGTCACCTTGCCAGACAGTTATAGCGTAATCCACTTCACATGTAGTGGCCAACAAGTCTACCCCGACCAGACTCTAAATATAAACTTCACACTTTATACCGAAACGCCGCCTACCTTGTTATTTCTCTAGCTGCATTCTAAGAACCGCATTTGACGATACCGAGTAGGTACAAGACATTTTTTAATAACGCCTTTCACTTACACGTTTTTATAGCTTGTCTTCGTCGACGATCGAAGTCGGCAAGTCCTTTGATCGATAAAATCTAAGAAGCAGATGTCGCGTTAATTTAATCTGGAAAGCATAAATATACATTTGTAACTTCGCCACCCTGTCTAATCTGCAAGCGACAATCAAAAGAGACAAGCACAGAACAAAATCTTTATTTACAAAACAAAAAAAAAACCTTCTCTACGATTGTAATAATCTTACGTAGTACATTTGACTGAACCGGCGTTCAAAGAGAGACATCAGAGCTTAAGTAATTTGAATGTGAAACTATATCGACTACCTGACAATCTCGAGATTCTCACTATAACCTTCTCACAAACCTAACAGTACTTATATCCTCCCACCCGTACCAATCATTCACAGATAACATACTCTGCCAATATCCCTCCCAAGTCCTTCCCACAACCCACTGATAACTTGTCCAACTTAACTTAGACAAATAACCGCACACAAATATTCCCATTTTCCATACCCACATATTTATTTATATTGTATACTAGCCTTCACGGGGCTCGTGCTAGCAATCAGTGGCTATATTTTCTATTATCAAGTAGTAAATAGGCCAAACAATAAAATTAAATGCATAAAAAGTTTAGTTCCCATAATCTCCACGAGGAGAAAGAAAGAATTGATTCAGGCCATTGCCGATATTCCTCTTGAGGACGTTCAAAATACTTACTTGGGAACGTGAATTTAAACGTGGAGTGGACATGCGCAGATGTAGGACAGTAGGACGCGATACTACTGCCATGCAACATATTTTATCTACTCGCGGCAGCAAAACTAAACAATACTTCACTGTTTTTAGGATGGAAACAACTATTTCGCTGATTTGTCATAAAAATATTAAAAACAGGCAGGAAAGTAGTTAAAACAGACAGGAAAATATTTCCCTGCCTAGTCAGAGAAAGTACAGTGTTTATCAGTGCGTGTCATAACCTCTGATTTTGTTTGTGTTTAGATTTATTCTAATTTGTGTAATTTTTTAATTTAGTTTCATACTTGTATTATTACAAAGCAGTGTTATATTATTAATGTATTAATGACATTATTATTTTATAAAAGTTTAAAAATTATAAGCTGAAAAAGGATTTTAATTGTAGGTTTTTGAATAATTAATCTCGAGTAAGAAGTGGCAACACTGGAGCACGACTTGTTTTAGTTTGAGTTAATTGACGATTCACCTCAAACTCTTCCAAAGCTTCCATTTTTTATCTGCATAGCGTGAGTAGATAAAATATTGTATGCAACAAGGCATCAAAGAAACATTTCTGCCTCGGCTTCGCCTCGGCAGTTAATCATCATAGCCTGTCCTCGCCTTCGGCTCGGAGGCAAATCTAATCACTCGTCAGTAAAATTCCATTTTGCTGCCTAGTTACATAATTAACTAATTCTTTAATTCTTTTTCAACTCTGTTGAGGTTTTCGTGTAACATAGTTGTTTACCTCCAGCAAGGAAAAAAAGTGAACTTTCCTCCCTAGTTTACAGGGAGGGAAGTTACTCATTGCACCCGGTCGGGTTAAACAGGGAGTGATGAAAAATATAGGAATCATGAACTTTCATGATTCCCTCCAGTGTTGCCCTAGATAAAGCACACGTAAATAAGGTTGGTGCTAATACACATTTCATTTACTAAATTTTGTTGAATGTCTAAATCTATAATGTCATCTTCACACATGCCATGTAACCTCCACAACGGTTGCCATAGTGATTCATAAGTAAAAGAAACAAACAAGTTAAAAGTGGAATCATAATTTCTAAATGTAGATTAACTAATCCATATTTGAATACATCAGTTGTCAACACCATTCAATACACGACTCAGCTTCCAGCTGATTCTCCCATTTAATTTAGCATTGAATGACAAATAATTACATTTGAAAGACAAATAATTACTATCTATAATTTAATTTTAACGTGCATTAAACTTTTTTAGAGAATTGTTAATATTATATCTAACTATTTGTTTTTAAAAAAATAATGTAAACCTATGTATTTTTTTTGTTGAATAACGTAATTTAATATTAAAATCTTTCCATATTTTTTTTCTCCCTTCTGGAGGTAAAATCTTGTACGTACTTCGGGAGTAAAAATCACTTGCACCCTCGGGATAATTAACTCCCTCGACTCCGCCTCAAGAGTAAACGTTATTGTTCCCTCGGCTTCGCAGCTTATATAGCAACTCGGCTTCGCAGCTTATATAGCAACTCGGCTTCGCAGCTTATATAGCAACTCGGCTTCGCAGCTTATATAGCAACTCGGCTTCGCACTTGGTTCTACTCAATATTTTTCGTTGAAACCAAGCCTACAACCTGCGCAACATGTTTGCGCTCACCTCTAAAAAAAATCAATTTCGTTTTGCCCCTATAAAGTCAACTAGTGGTGACAGACACACATACATACATAAACGAAAAAGGTCAAGGCCGGATTCGGTTTTCAGAATGCGCATGAAATGAAAAAATATTATAAGAATTTTCAATTCTGACCAATGTACAGACAATACTTTAATTTTATGTTTAGATAAACAAAAAGAATCGTAAAAATAGAAGACGAAGAAAAAATGTAAACTCATAATATCTGCAGAACAATTATTGGCAAAGATGGAACTAGCGAGACAGCAGCCTAAACAACTGGACTCGTGTACACGCCAGTGAGTGTACACACCAGTGTAACTAGGTTCGTATTATTTGTTAGTTTGGTTTAGCTCTTAAAACTAGAATAAACAAGTAAAAACACAAATAGCAACTCTTATATTGTTGGGCATTTCAAACAGAACAATACAAACACACACTCACACTCTTTCTTATATTTGCAATATTTTTCACTCTTCTAATCTTAAGTTTTCTCTTTTAAATATCTTCTATAAATATCAAATTTAAGTTTTGTCAGAATTGATTTTTTTTTTTTTTTTTTTTTATACTTACATATTTATTTCATACATTCCGAAAACCGAATCTGGCCTTCACTTTTTCGAGTATGTATGCATGTACCTATGTATTGTGCCTGTCGCCACCAGTACTATAAGGCGTAAAACTGGCTAATCAAAATCGATTAATTTTTCTTTCAGAGGTGAGCGCATGATGTAGGTTTGGTAGCATCGACAATTATTGAGTAGAACCAAAGTTATTTACAATTTTATAAGAATAAAAAGTATTAAAAAAATAGGTTGACCTATCTTAACCAAAACCCACTTACTCGCACATCAAAATGTTTGGGTACTCCTAGACCATCTAGTGCAGGGGTTCCCAACGGGGTCCAGGTGGACCCCCTGGGGGTCTATGGAAATTTAAAAGGGGTCTATAGTATTCCAGGGATCTATTGGGGCTCTTTGATAAATTTAAAATGTTTGAATATTGATTATTTCAAGAATCTAAAAGAAAAATTTTCGTATCGTTCTACAACGAAAATTAAATCATTTCTTAAGCCGTCAACTTCAGTAAATAATGCTGGTGGATTAGAAGCCTCTTACAATATTTCTTTGTTAATTGCAAAAGCCTGATATCCACACCCACTGGTGAAAAATTGACATCGCCCACCAGCTATAAAAAGGTAATAAAAACTGTTATGAAAATTAACCCTGGAACAGTTTTAAAAAGTATTCCGCGCTGTAATTACTCCATACAACGTCGTATGAATGAAATGTCAGAAGATACTAAAAAATCCTAGATTTGTGAATTGAAAATTAGTACATTTTTTGTTCATTTTGATGAATCCACCTTTTGTAGAAAGAGCATTTTGTATTATACCTATGTTCGATATTATAAATCCAGATTTAGAGAAATTACAGAAGAATTTCTTTCAGCGTAGTGTTACAAATGTACACTACAGGTGAACATATATTTGTTTTGCATTTTTTTTTTTTTTTTTTTTTTTTTTAAATTTACACTGAACACTTAAAACAATTAAAAGAGATATGTTATGTTAGCTATAGTGACTTTACAATGATAGGTAATTTCAGGCCAAATGTTAAAAAAAATCAATAAATCACTCGATGACCACATTAATAAAAATCGAACTATTGTCCAATCACAGTATCTATATATCTGAAATCAAGTTTGTATCTGTTATCTGAAATCTTATAAAAGCCAATTAATTCTAATTTTTTGTCCAAATTCTTAGCACCATTGTTATCTTTTAGGATTTTTAAGTGCAATATTTAAACTTGTGCTAATGTTTTATGCTGCATATTAATGGCAAAATGCAGCGGGTCGATGAAGAAAATCATTTTTTAAAGGGGTCGATGAAGGAAAAAGGTTGGGAACCCCTGATCTAGGGACTCGCGGTTTTTTTTGCGTTTGGTCGGAAATTAGCCCAAACCTTCGTATTAAAAAGCAGATTAAACCATCGCATCGGTCACTGATTTTAAAAGATCCACAACTTTGGTTCAGTGACTTTTTCTCGTACATCCATCGGTTCTATCTTAAATAGAGCTATCTACCTTAAATATATTTTATTTTATTTATCTATTTTTAACTTTGAGGTCATATGGCGTCTCTTAGACAGACAGACAAGCGTAGGAATGTATGAGTCCTCGTTTTTAGCTACGAACCCTAAAAAAGATACGAAAAGAAATTTGATAAAGACGGTACAATCGAAGTAACATACGAATGGATTATCACACATAATTATTATCATATTAAAGGAAAGTATATTTTAGGGGGAAATTGAATGGGTAGAATTTGTAGAAAGTTGGCAAGGTATGTTGACAGTAGCGAGATAAGGTACATCTGGCAGTAAAGGATTAGAGCAAGGTGTGAAGGATTAGCTCTGGGAACTAAGCTCGGAGGCACCAAGCTGTCTGCCAGCCCCAGACAGAGCCACTCACAGTTATGTTTTAATCCACATCATGTGTTTCATCAAAATATAAACCCAGAAAACCCTCTAAGCTATAAACCCACCCTAACTTGCCTATTTTAACTTGAATATCTCTAGAATTCAGGGAAGTTTCCTTTAAAAATGGTCGAAGTTAAAAACCCCGTATACTTCGCCGACTTCGTTTAGTTTTGCTTTCTACAACATGGACTTTTTAATAAATCAATTAAAAAGTAATGACAGTTTTTCTCCTTTTTACTTTCTCATATTTATTTGTTGTAGAAAAAAATGTAAAATAACTATAAGGAATTCCATTATGAATTAAATAGAAATAAAAGACAGCATACATCACTCCAAAGTGAATTAAATAGAAATAAAAGACAGCATACTTCACTCCAAAGTGAATTCAATAGAAATAAAAGACAGCATACATCACTCCAAAGTGAATTCAATAGAAATAAAAGACAGCATACTTCACTCCAAAGTGAATTCAATAGAAATAAAAGACAGCATACTTCACTCCAAAGTGAATTAAATAGAAATAAAAGACAGCATACTTCACTCCAAAGTGAATTAAATAGAAATAAAAGACAGCATACATCACTCCAAAGTGAATTAAATAGAAATAAAAGACAGCATACATCACTCCAAAGTGAATTAAATAGAAATAAAAGACAGCATACATCACTCCAAAGTGAATTAAATAGAAATAGAAGACAGCATACTTCACTCCAAAAAGAATTAAATGTAAATAAAGGTCAGTATACTTCACTCCAAAAGGCCCAAACCCTAATAAGTAAAGGACGCATACGCGCTATTGGCCTGGATCGGCCTGAGCCAACTAAGGGTTTTGTTAATAGAATTAATTGCATTACATTGAATTAAGACGTGCAGGGTCGGACTGGCTATATGGGAGTTCGGGAGTTTTCCCGGTTGGTCTGGTTAAGGCCAAAAATGGCCCTTGGCCAACTCAAGGCTTGAGGGCCGGTCTGATGGAGAAACTCCCGCACCGAAATTTCTTCCCAGTCCGACCCTGAAGATGTGCGTACTAGATCGGCTCCAGTCGGCCCTGAACAGGGAAAAGATAGGATAAAGGAGTCAAGTTGATTCCAATTTCTAACAGTTAAAATTTTTGTTTCAAGCCAGGATTATGTGTAGTAGGACACCACGTGGGTCCCCTCGTCGACAGCATTGTGTGGCGCGGAATGATGGCTGTCCGACTCGGGCCTGACCAGTGTTCGTCAACTTTTAGTAGGAAAACATAGAGGCAACAAAAAAATCGGTCTGACGATTCGGACAAAACAATTTCATAAATAACACTCATTCTGCGAGTCACCAAATGCCTAATAGCTAATATTGGGCGTCGGCTAGCAAATAAGTAATACAAAATTTAAAGCTAAAAGCTTTCAAAAAACTTTTTTTGATTTTATTTTGAGCAAGTTTCTGAAATGATCCATCGTTAAATGATGTTATCGAGGATAAATAGTACAAGAGTCATGCTGAACTAAGTAGACCAAGTTAAATTAGCTCCGACGAGAGCCATCAGTCGTCTACACAGCTCCGTCTCGGGTAACCAGTCTACATCCTGTAGTTCTTATACAATAAATATCCCACAGATTATTTCAAATCGGAATTTAGAAAGTCCCCGTACAACATGTCAAATAGTTTTTTAGAAGTACAAGAGCCAAAATACTTTATGCACCGATCTGGAATTATCTAGTGGAAAGAAATCTTCTAGAAATAAACGTTTTTACACTACAGAGATTTACCGCTTTAAAAAAGAGCACTTTAGAAGCAAGTCCAAGTGCAAAAAACCTGGTTGAATAGCTGAGAGCACTGTTACAAGGCGGTGAGCAGATTTATATCCGAGTTATTCGTCCGGAACGTAGACTGTTGTCGATAGGATTTTTACGATCCGTGTTCATTGTAAAGTAAACCAGGTGTGGATCTAGGTCAGACCAGGGAATCGGCTCGGAGAACGTCTACCGTCGGAAGTAATAGAAGTGTACGTAGACGGCCAGGGTACTTGACCCTAAGGCACCACGCTGTCTGCCAGGGTCCGTCTACCTGCCTCCGTCCTCTTCCACCTTTCTATTCTTATTTTTAAAACATTTTATTGCCATTTCTGCTACTTAACACCTGCCAACACTTTACAGCATCTAAAGCCATGGCAAACAGGACGAATCAAATCACAAAAAAATCCTGAAACGCCGTCGACTTTTCTGTCGATGCCTTACTTATGTTGTCGTCCTCCATCCTCGGGTCATAAATGTTTTTAGTTCAAGTAAAAGCAGAGAGTATTGCCATTTGAAAATAGAGCTTGATGCAAATGGCCCAAGATAACCTTTCACTTGCAGAAACTCAATGAGTCTAACAAACTTACAAAAATGAGAATAAGGATTCCACACGGTCCTGGTCCTATTTAGCCTAATTAGATAATCTTCAAGTGATAATACTCTGTTGAGCCAAGGGAAGCGCCACATTTATCGATGCAAAGCGTTCGCTCGGATCCAAAAACATGTTCACTCCCATTTATGAATGGATTATACGACATGAGTTGCGCCATCTGATTAGAAGGAAAACAGAAGCCAATACATTCATTTACACTGCTTAATAGTCAAGCGCAAACCAACACCGTGTAAAACAGATGTACACCACCTTAATAACACATTATAACATGTTACTCAAAACAAACACAATCCTAGTAAATATTTAGTCCTAAAGTTAATGAGAATAGGCTGGTTGCTAAAGACGTTAGAATAAATTACCTAATTATTGCTTCAGCCACGCACACGATCCGGCATGCCTGATACACATTGTAGACTGGACAGTCAGTCTGAAGGCCTGCCGCCTGAGCGTGTGTGCGAATCTGCCGCCTGATCAATCGAGAATGACGGCAGGCCTTCACACGCACAGTTCAGTCCAAAATGTCAGATTAGCCGGATCGTCAGTTCGACAAACGAAATAGAGCAGAAGACAAATCGTTAATTTGAAGTGATTTGATTAATCTACAATTTTGAATTTCTTTTCGGAACCTGTAGAGAAAGGTTACAACGTGGAACAACAAACAAAAATGACAACATTTTGAAAAAAAAAAACTAAAATTATAATTTTAAAATGTAAGAAAAAATTGAAATTATCGACCATGGCGATCACCAAATATAATTGCCACTGATTGTTTCTTCGGTATAGTTTAAAGAACATGTGTACCGAATAAACCAGAGACCGTACCTCAACTAGAAGCCAATATTCAAGAAGAAATTGGAACGATAACTCGAGAAACCATGCGTGAAGTCGCGGGAGAACGTCTCCCACTACACTGCCGCCACCTTATCATTTTTAATCAAACAAATTCCCAATTAACGTGTACTTAATCTTTCTTAAATAAAGAAATGATAGGTTGCTCGAATCCCTTGCTCCACCCTGCTCATTAATTAATACACTTCTATAAATTCAACCGAAACACGACCGTACGGACTAATGCAAAAATAAGGTAATAATCAGAAGCAGTGGACGAAACATCTTCCAAGAATTAATAAGGTTTTTCCAAGCGACCGAAACAAGTTTTCGAAGAATCAAAGTTTATTTTAAAAACCAATACTAATTCAATCGAAGGCAATCTACTTTGGTACAAATAATAATACTATAGATGGTCAAGATGTTGTCTTTTAGTAAAATTAAACAAAATTGCAACGAGAATACTGGCAACGGCCTTTATCAAATTGCCCAATATTTTGTACTCGCCGAAAAGAGAAAATTTAATATTTTTTTATGGACTTTATACAACCTGCAGAGTTATTAGATTATTCTGATGAAAAAAATACAGCTAACAGAATCGACAGAACCAATATCAAATGAACCCGCTATTAAGTTTTACGATTTTTAGTTTCTTTTATTGTGGGAACCAAAAAAGGAAAACACTCTGGCTTCATAGTTCTAAATATCAGGAGAATCCATTATTACTCTTATTTCAATATACATAAAAATAAAGGTCACAATCAGAAAAATTAAGGTCAAGGGGTTATTTTTTTCTTTTTTCCCCAACGCCGAATTTCATGTACCACTATGGCAGTGGTTGGCACGCAGTCCAGTACAGAGCAGCTAATTCTATAGTTTCATGCCGCACCTGACTTTCGGTTGTTAAATTTAAATTACCACCAACATCTGCGAGGGAGGCACACTGCAACAGATGCCCACTTGTCGTATTGTCATCACTACAAAGAAGACAGATTGAGCTGTCCATGACTCCAATGCGATGCAGGTTTTTTTTTTAGATATTCGTGGCCGGTCAACATCCTGAACGCTGCCACACCGACTCCCCTAGGCAGGTCTGGTGGTATCCTGCCCTCGGGTGTGCTAAGCGCTTCATATTTCTTTCCTTGCACTGCCTCTTTGTAGCTCTCTGTCTGGTGATGCTTGTAGGCGTTCTTAATGTTGTTTCGGGCAGTTATGAATGGCAGTGGGGCGTCTGGTTGAGGGATTTGTAGGCCACGTTTTGCCAATGCATCAGCCATTTAATTTCCTGTCACATTGTAATGGCTAGGAATCCACTGAAAAACTAATTTGTGCCCCATGCAGAGTAGTGTGTTGATTTGCAGACGGCAAAAGAAGACACTTTCTGAAGCACAGTCTTTGAGGCAAGTTACTGAAATTATCGCGGCCTTTGAATCAACCATTAATGCAGTGGATCGCGGGGGGAACTGTTCTATCTCAATAAGAGCTTGTCGAATGGCCTCGATCTCTCCGTCCAAATTGGTGCATCATTTTGCTACCGCTTTATAGCACTGGAAGCTTGCTGAACACCCCCGCTCCTACATTACTTCCGGTTTGAGTTGGAGGAATCAAGGAATCAAAGAACTGAGTGAGTGAACGGAGTCACCAGAAGATTACATTTAGTGGCTACGTATTAAAGAATATAAGCTTTCTTCAATAGGAGTTTTAATCATAAGATTAAAAATTTAAAACCAACTACTAAGAACAGGTTGGAAATAAATCGTTAAAATGCAAACAGAATTTTCTTATTATTAACAACTGGAAATGCCAAGTCATGTTTCTAGTGAGTCAGGTTGAGACGACCCAACAAAGGGTCGAGTCAGCCCCCCCCCCTGCCTTCTAGACCCGACTACTCAACTAATTTGTAAATAAAAAACTACGTGTGAGACTCTCACGCATTTGTAGTGAAACTTAAGTTCTAGAAACAGTTGATTTGATGCATTGCTTTCTTTGCATTTGTTGACCATTTTATTATTTCAGGATAAAGTAATGGTTATGTGGAATTTAATTGAAAAATAAAATATTTTCATAACATTTTAGCGAATAATGATAATGAAGATAACACAGTTATACATATTAAACAAGAAATGTTCAGTGTTGTGCATATTAATATTTATTATTTGTAAAAAAGATTTCCCAAACAATCGATCCGAAATAGTTATCGATAAGAAACCAAACTATCTAATATGAAAAGAGGAAAACAATTCGTAAGCGTCTAAAACTAATACTTCAATTTTGCTTCGAGGTAGAATCTTGTTATCTGTAAGCTTGCAAATACCAAACTAAAATAAATGTAATGGCAAGTTTTCACTCTACACTTCTGTCGAGATTTTGTCCAAAAAACAACTTTTGTTGACTTAGAGGATGTTAGGACATGCAAAGTGAACTACTTAAACGGTTTTACCGGTATTTAAACAGGCGAACGTTTCTTAAGAAATCTTTTAATACACCGATTTCACCTTTTTCGAGCTACGACCCGATCGATAAAAAGAACAGATAGTTTAACTCTGAGAGTGGTAAGAGATTACAAACAACGGACCACGTCAACAATATAACATTCGTTAGAAATGTGTGCTGTGCGTAAAGTCCAATATTTTTAAAACGGTGTTTTTTCGTAAGTTGTTCATCCGTATTTTTGGTACAGCATAATAATTACGTAGCGATAATATGCATTTTATTTCAAGAATCCTTGAAAATAAGGAACTTCTTAAAAATAAATAACACAGTTTTTTTCCGCCATTCGTGTGATGAGACACAAAGCATTTGTAAAATATTACTTTTATATTATTCTAATATTGCAATTCATCGATAAATGTACAACCTACTTTCATTTCTATCGCTATTTCCGTCTTCCATTTATTAAAAAATTTAGTAAAATATAGAAATGCACCCTTCAAATGTTTTAAAACATAATATTATTAAATATTAAAAAAAAACCAAAAAAAAAAACACAAGAGAAGGATCCTTGGACCCCCAAAAAAACCATGTAGATTGGCCCAGGCGCTGCCATATCTCAAGCAGCACAATACGTAATTATAAAATGACAGTTATTGCCGCTAATTACTGGGATTTATTCAAGGGCACAGCACCGCTCTCTTTAATTGAAATGGGTCTGTAATCATGTAAAACACCAAGTCCAACTTAATTCTACCTGCAATTAAGGGCAACTAACCTCAATAAAACAATTACTTACAGATCGTAATTTAAAATCAAAGTGTCAATATGTTCTCATCAAATACATGGTAGCCGCTACTATGTTTAAATATAATATATATATTTATAATATTAGTAAGAATGCGGACGCGACGAAAAGGTTATTTATACATAAACAGCCTAAAATATTTCTGAGAAGTATTTATCTTTACAACTACCTACACAAAATAAACCTATGTCTTAATCACACTAATGTGCGAATACACGAAAATACCACATTTTATTGACGAAAAAATAAAGTAAATAATGACACATTTATTATCATTTCGGATTCATAATGTTCCACGGTGCGATTTTAAATTGAAAATTAGGGAGTGTTGAAGATCATAAAATTTTAATTTATTAGGATAATAATATGTATGACATATAATTTACGGAATACAAATAGTCAAGTATGAATGGAAGACAGGATTAAGGCTGTGTACAGGTACACTAGGGTGGAGTAGATGCGATCCAGGTAACTGGCCCGTTCTTCGTTCATCACTATTGTTTTACTCCATTCATACCTTCCAGTAACTTATTAAAAATTCAAATTTATAAGTTTAGGTAGTATTCATACTACGGAAAGATTAAATTTTAATTTAAATCAGTTAATTATAAAATTATAATTTGATTTAAATTAAAATTTTATCTATCCGTAGTATGAATACTACCTAAAACTTAAAAATTTGAATTTCTAATTGATTGTACTTATTGAGTACTTTATAATTATAAGCGTTAATTCTCGGTCTAGTTCTATTGCGGTGAAAATTTGGCTGGCTAGACTGGTAGAATAAGATTGAAAGCTTGGATTCGGGGAATTTGTATCGGTTACGACAGAGAAAAATCATTCTCCCGTATAGCTCAGTTGGTAAGGGCGCCTGTAACGGATATATAGGAGGCCCGTGGTTCAAGTCCCGGTGGGGTCTATTTTTCTCTGTATATCTCCCGTAGTTATTGATAATTATAATTTGATTTAAAGTAAGTTATTAAGGTATTCGGGTAACAGTTATAACTAATACATAAACGTGTACTCGTATTTAAAGCAATAAAACGTACCCAATGTGAATGTAATGTTTGTGTCATTTTATTAGCTGAAACCTGATTTAAATCTGGAAGCGGCTTTGTCATGGTGGTATTATTATAATGGTTTAAGTGTGCGTTCACCTACCACTACCAGAACAACCAGCCATTTCTTACGCTTAGTGTGAGTGTGTGGCGGCTTTATATAATTCTACCTGCCTAGCACCTTACCCAAGTACAAATGAGGATAAAACTAATAATAATTTGTTACGAAATGATAAATTATTTTATCTACGATTGATACGAAATATAGACATTGTATCTCTGTTTAGATGCGTAGAAAGTGATTCTTTACGTACTTGTATACATTGCGCATGCGCGACTCATAGTTCTGAAGAATTCCTCTTCTTTACCACCTTAGGGCGGTAAAGAAGAGTAATTCTTCAGCTTTACACACGATTAGCGAGTTTGTTTACATTTAACAAAACTAATTTGCTGTTCTTTTATTAAAGTAACTGTTTATATCGAGATTTTAGTGAAAAACAATGAGTGAATCAAGTGACTTTGACGAAAATGTGGAGAATAATACTCCTCCAGAAATAATTAATTCACAAATAAACAGGTCAAGTGTGTGCTAGTCAGCACACAGCGAGGGTCCGTAGGCCACACTATATAGTGTTTAACTGTAAAGTGTATAAACAGTGTTTTTTTTAAATGCTAAAAAGCTTACTTTGAACCATTCTAAGGGTCTGATATTCTCAAAACACACTCTGATAAAGTATTTTTTTGCCACTGAACCGGACTGCAACCATATAAATACATCGAAAAGACCATAATTATAAAAAAACGTATTTTGTCAATAAAAAATAAAAAAATATTTTTTTCGAAATTTCCAAAAAGTGGTATCTTTACTTTTGGTCGAAGAATGTTCAGGAATTTTTTCAGATTTTTTGCACTTCACATAAGCGAGATAAAGGGGGGGGGGGACACGTTTCAAACCCTATCAAAGTTATAACCAAATAATTATATATTTTTGTAATCAGCTCGACGTACCCTTTCATATGATACCCCTCACGGTGTCGAAAAAAAAAAAATTTTAACCCTTAAGTTTTTTACCCTAATTTTTTTAAAAAATATTTTTTTTAAGTCGCTACATTTTTAAAATATGTGGGAAGGTACAAGACACATACATGCCAAATGTCAAAGTGATCGGACGAAAGGTGTAGCCGTGAGAGCACGCGAGAGGACGGACGGACAGACACACGCAGGAAAATATAAGGGTCCTTGGTTTTGCCAACGGACCCTAAAAATACAACTCAAGAATAATGCCATCTTTATCAAGAGAAGAGATACGAACTTACATACAGCAAGTTTATTTTCTGTATTTATTATTTAAATCTAACAATCGTAGATAAAGTACGGTACGCAACTCGTGCGAAAACTGCATTATTCATTGCTCGTGTGGTTTTACTACCCTCGCTGTCGCTCGGGTGCAAACACCGCACTCGCATGCAAAATGCTACTTTCCGCACTCGACGCGTAATGTACTATTGTTCTATTAAATTCAATAAGATCTAATAGTTCATTACACGTCTAGTGCGGAAAAAAGCATTTTGCATGCGAGTGTGGAGTTTGCACCCGAGCGACAGCGAAGGGTAGTATGACCACACGAGCATAGCAAAATGCCGTTTTCGCACGAGTTGCTTACCGTACTTTATCTACGATTGTTGGATTTTAATAATATTTTATCTACGATTGATACGAAATATAAACATTATATCTCTTGTTAGATGCGTAGAAAGTGATTCTTTACGTACTTGTATTCATTGCGCGTGCGCGTCTCATAATTCCTCTTTTTCCGCCCTAGTGCGGTAAAAAAGGAGAATTCTTTACCTTAACGCACGATTAGCGAGTTTGTTTACATTTAACAAAACTAATTTGCTGTTTGTTTAATTAAAGCAACTGTTAATATCGAGTTTTTAGTGAAAAACAATGAGTGATTTATGTTATCATGATGAAAATGAGGAGAATAATACGGCTCCCGAAATAATTAATTCGGCACAAAATAGAACTAATGAATTAATGCCATCTTTATCAAAAAAGAAATACGAACTTACATACAGCAAGTTTATCTTTTTTTCTGTATTTATTATTAAAATCCAACAATCGTAGATAAAGTTGGGTACGCAACTCGAGCGAAAACTGCATTTTGCTTAGCTCGTTTGGTTTACTACCCTCGCTATCGCTCGGGTGCAAACTCCACACTCGAATGCAAAATGCTACACTAGACGCGTAATGTACTATTACCTTATCAAATAGTCAAAGATTTTGAAAATAAAAATAATCCTATACCGCGGGGTTCCGCAAGCCGAGCGAATTTCCATTGGAAATTTGTAGTTCAATGTTGAGCAGTTAAAACTTCCTTCCTAACTACTCATTGTGTGTGTTATTTAAGTTAAGACAATTTAAAAGAATCATTTTAGTCGGATTAGGGTTTTTAGAATATTGCTTAGTTAAACATAATCGTAGTTGTTTGAAAGAAGTTTAAACTGCAAAACATTGAACTACAAATTTCCAATGGAAATTCGCTCGGCTTGCGGAACCCCGCGGTATAGGATTATTTTTAATCTTTGCTGACTCGTCAGGAGGGGTTAGTGATAAATATCCCATTTTCAATAGGGATCCTTATCTCAACGAGCTTGATTTTTTGGTCCAAGTTTCATTTTGATACGTCAATTCGTTCGAGAGCTATCGTGCTTACAAGAAATCCACAAGAAATTATTGTTATTACTATTATTATTATTACTAAATTATGATTCGAATCGCTAACGCGAACTCATTTTTTGGATTCAGAACCCCAAAAAACATAAGAAGCGATACCTCACTTGATTTTTTGTATTTTTTTTAAATTTTTGCTGACTCTTCAAGAGGGGTTAATGACGTCATAAATATCCCATTTTTAATAGGGATCCTCAACTCAAAGAGCTTGATTTTTCGGTGCAAGTTTTATTTTGATACGTCAATGAGCTACCGTGCTTACAAGAAATCCGCTAGAAATACATATGTATACCTATATATATATATATATATATATATATATATATATATATATATATATATATATATATATATATATATATATATATATATATACGTATTTTGGCCACAGTCTCGGTTCCAACTCCCGACATGCCAGTGGCTCCATTAGCGAATTTTTTCCCTGATGACCGGACCAGACAGGAAATCTCGAATTAACATTGTCTTGGTAGGGGAAGTTAAAAAAAGTCCTCAGAGCTGTTTTTCGGTTTTTGACAAAATCCCCGAGATTTCTGAACCGACGCTGAACTGTTACGACGGTAGCCGACTGCTCGTCGACGAAGCAGGCTCGAGCAAATCGGCATCGATAAACATCAAGGTCTTCACAGGAAACCCCACGTAGCAGCAAGTTGTTAAGCGCCCGTTATCAGGTAACGCAAATCCCTCGTGTTAAAGGCCGCACACACGTGGATCGACGGATCTACGTAGTTATACCAATCGACTATTGACCGGTTTCAACCCCAAGTGGTAACTGATCCGTAAAGCTCGCTAGACAAGCGACATTCTGCCCTAAACAGGTGCCTCGAGTCCGTTAAACATTCCCCGAACTTCCATGGAAATAAAAACTTTAATACCAAGTATTATAAAGCGTAAATCAATAGGTAAAATGACAAAAGTACAGAGTAATTTAAAATAAATATATCTAAGAAAAGGGACGACGTTATCCGTTTTAAGGTTTCGAAAAAAGGACGAATTTCATGAAAAATAATGAAATAACATGAAAGAATCATTCTGGAAACTCCTCGTCATTAACTTGAGGAACAACTTGTGCGACTGTTGCGAAGAAAAAAAACTCGTAAATCAACAAGAAAATAACAAGTAATTCCAAAACATCTAAAAACAGAAAAAAATAATACTTACTTTAACTGATTCTTCAAATATTTCAGGACAAATAATAAGGTTGGGCTTATAAAAAATACACGAGCGGAGTAATAATGAAAATAAAAAAAGGTTGAATTAAATGTTGGAAGACAAAGCGCAGGGTGTTCACTCAGGAAACATGGTCCCCAACCTCACCATTACATCTCCAAATAATAGTCATTACAGCAATCATTTTCGGGGTCCAGTTTTTTCTCTCTTTTGTCAAAAAGTGGTACACCTGTCTTTTTAAGTGACTTTATCCTACATTACACGAATGCCCTGGGAAAGTAAGCGTTCGTCGGAGACTCGTACATTGTAGTACATGGTGAAGAATAAGTTAGGTTTTTTAAGGCATAGATTAGTGCGACATGTTAATGTAGGTGTAAGACCCCGGAGAGGATCCTCAAAGAGACTTGACGGCACCATTACGACCGAGAAGAAAAGAGATTTGTGGTCCGGGTGTGGTTCGAGTCGACGGCAGTCAAGAGTAGTCGATTCAGCACTACCCCGCCCTTTAACATTTAACGTATTTATCATTGCTAATATTTTTTAAAATTTCCGAAATCATATAAAGCGAAATAGAAATAAACTACGTTCATAAATTGCTGCTTGTTAGGAGTAAAGCCGGAGTAAACTCTGGATAGACAGGGTCGCTACACGAACAGGGGGATAGACTGGGTCGCTGCACGAACAGGGGGATAGACTGGGTCACTACACGAACAGGGGAATAGACTGGGTCGCTACACGAACAGGGGAATATACTGGGTCGCTACACGAACAGGGGGATAGACTGGGTCGCTACACGAACAGGGGGATAGACTGGGTCGCTGCACGAACAGGGGGATAGACTGGGTCACTACACGAACAGGGGAATAGACTGGGTCACTAAACGAGTCCCACAACTTTCAGGCGTATTTAGTCGTGGTCTCTTAGCAGAGAAAACAGAACCAGCAAATTCCAATAAAGCCGGATAGAATAAAAATAGACTGCCAATTGGTGTGGCTTACAGTTTCCTCGCATCCTATCGCATACTTTATTGATTTTATGCTTTTACCAGCCATTATTGTCTAATTTGTTTTATTGTTTCCCCCGTTTTTGCTTCCGAGCTTACCGAAGGAAACGGAAGCATTGTGTTCACTTTTGAGAACGAAAAACTTTTATGTCTCCGATTTTAAAATTTCCAAGACAGAAATCCGTTTCAGACATTAGGGAACATTTTTGGTCTCGTGTCTATCTGTCTGTCTGTCGGTCTGTGTGTCCGCGAATTATGAAACGTGCGACGATAACTTGAGTAAATGTCGACCGATTTTGATGAAATTTGGTAGACATGTTCATTTTACCAATGCCCAGGACGAGTTCGTTGGACAACGTTATCCGTCTAAGCGTTCACGAGCAACTCTCACGCAAATGAGAACTTCAAATTTAAAATTGGAATTTTAGGTCGGGGAAAAAATCTAACTATACAATTTTTTAGTAAAACCAACAGCGACACCGCTATGAAGTGTTAAAAATCGCTAAAACTAGTAATAGTTTTTACACAATAAACAATATAACAATAATTTTAATGTTAATATAACAATAAAGTACATGATAGGATGCGAGGAAGCTATGTGCCACACTAATTGGCAGTCTATTTTTTTAAATTTGTCAAAATTGTTTTGATTTTTTACTTGACTTTAAGTATTATTTAAGCAAAAGTTAAAGAGCGCAGACGGTTCAAAGTAATTTGGGGCTATCTGCGGGCTACTTTCGATAAACTATAAAAGTTTCATACAAATCAGATAAGTACTTTTGAAGCTATAAGTGTAAATTAATGTATGGGTGTTTGTGCGCATGTGGACGAGAAACAAATGAGCGTAGAAGGTTAAAACATATGTGGGACCAACAATGGTCAACTCATGACCTACCACCCAAATTTCATTAAAATTGGACGGGTAGTTTTTAAGATAAATGTTGATTCGCACAAATTGAATGACAGACACGGAACAAAAAACGATCCCTGATGTCTGAAACGGATTTCTGTCAGGGAATTTTTAAAATCAAGACCTAAAAATGTTTTTTTCTTCAGAACGATCACATAGCTTCGGTAAGGTCGGAAGCAAAAATCATAAATGTAACTGCCAAAACTTATTCTGTTTACTATAATTAGGTAATAATTTGAAGTAAAAAGATATAAGTCAAAATCGGTCCGTAGGTGTTCGAATATTCGCTACTTTGACAATATGCTAACAAATGTATCTCTTGTTGTAACATGTTTCATGTAACATCTTTCGACAATAAAATGCAACTGGAAAACTAAGTTTGCATTTCAGACCAGTTTTACTACATCAGATAATAAAAATATTAACAAAATCATATTACCTCATCAACTACAGAGCTATTTAAATGCGGAAATGTAAAATTCTGTTTATAATCGAGGAGTTATCGATTTGCCACACAGATTAAACCCCGACCACGATATGCCGGACATGCTTCTCTCTTCCCTCTTATTTCAAAAACGCACAAGCATTTATTTATACGCACGTATATTATTTTCAGCCAGACAGAAATAACTTTTACGTCGAGTCATCGAATTACAAAGAATTATCTTGGGTTTCCTCTGTTGTTTCAGTGGCTTGTACTTTGAAACGGAGCTCGAACAACGGCGCTTTTTTTTAATACTGTGGCGCCTTTGACAAAAAAGGGACGAAGTAAGATTAAGGTGGAAGTCATAGGGTGAAGTCGAAACGATCGAGATTGATAGTGACAGCTCGACGGCACATTATATTATCTGGGTACTCTGGGTAACGTGATACCGCAAGCAAGGCTTCGTCCAACTCATCTAGTGAAATAGAATTAAACTTCCGGTGAAACCCCTTGTAATGTACTGGCTCATACACCGCCGCATCTTAATCCAACTCTAAGGGCTTCTCTCGCAGCTCAACTAATCTCACGTTCCTCAACAATTATATCTGACAAAGAGACAGAAACGTAACTATCACCAAGTGCATTCAACATTGTGTACGTCTCCTCGTGGCCTCCCGTACGTCATAGTAACCACATTCCCGCAGCAAAACCAACTATAAACAACTGAATCTATTTACATTAAATAGCAGGCTAATTTTCAACGTCGCAAAACCACGTAATACGCTTAGATTCGTAATTAAATGGACTAAAATATTGAAATGTTTAGTCAAAATCGTCGGGACCATTATACGATTTTTGTTTTTTCAGGGGTTTGGATGGCAGCGCCTTCAGATATAGAGAAAAATTGATTTCCTCGATTTCGTCTCTGTAGAGGTATAATAATAGAAACCGGCCCATTAATAGGTCACCAGGCTCCCCGCATCTCCACAAACAATTACTCATCATCATCATAATTAACTGCCGAGGCGAAGCCATCACATTGCACTTCACATAAGCGAGATCGAGGAGGGGGGGGGGGGGGGGGGGACACGTTTCACACCCACTTCAAACTCGCCTACGCTCGCCCTATCAAAGTTATAACCAAATAATTATATATTTTTGTAATCAGCTCGACGTACCCTTTCATATGATACCTCTCACGGTGCCGAAAAAAAATGAAAAAAATTTAACCCTTAAGTTTTTTTACCCTAATTTTTTTGAAAAAATACTTTTTTTAAGTCGCTATATTTTTAATATGTGTGGGTAGGTACAAGACACATACATGCCAAATTTCAAAGTGATCGGACGAAAGCTGTAGCCGTAAGAGCAGGCGACAGGACGGACGGACGGACAGACACACGCAGGAAAATATAAGGGTCCTTGGTTTTGCCTACGGACCCTAAAAATGAAAGCTTAGATAAGAGTTAGTTTGAGATGAATTGTCAACACACTCAAACCAGGCCCAGACTTGTAAATGGGCTGACTGGGCTATAGCCCAGGGCGCCAGATTTTGGGGGGCGCAAAATATTCGAAGACATCTTTTTACTAAAAAAAAAAAAAAAAATATTTGTCCACTCTTAAGACAAATTTAAAAAAATAAATCTCAATAACAACAGACAATTTTAGATAAACTGCAAAGATAAATTGGGTTAAGTCATTTAAAAAAATATATATATTTTCTAGTAATTTAGTAATTTTATTTTCTTTTAATTATTTCTCATTTTTGTAAATTTTATAATTCGTGTCTGATAAAAATCTATAGATTAACTCGTATATGGATTCTTTTTTTACTATGCAATGATGATTTATATGCGTGAATGGTTGTTAAATGAGTCTATTGCAATGAACCATCTTTAGAAATAATGCTCTAAGAAATAAATATTTTTGAAGAATGGATAATAATATGCTCAAGATCCTCCCTAATACCGCATTCCGAGCACAGCTAAGATTGCGCTTTTCTTATTTTTTATAAATAAAAATTACATATACCGTGATTGGCTCTCTATCCACTAATGGTTGTCGCACCATTGATCAGGTTTCTGCTAAACCACTATATCATGCCATGTTGACCCAAAACAACTATTATTCTCTACCTTTTCCCATTTTATAATAAAATAATAAACTACCATATTAATTTAATGATTTTTTTTATCCAATTAATAGAATATTTTATATCGAATGTATTTCAAGAATCTTTTTTAATATTTCGGCTGTTTAAATTGGGAATAAGTTGAAAACTACTCTTGCTAGATTATTGTCGTTTCCTTTTACTAAAGACTTATTTCATTTACGAATGGATTATAGCAGTAAGAGTAGTTTGCTGACCAGTAAGTTTGCTGTACTGAAGTGGTATAATTCTTTGGTTTTATACAAGAACTCTATCATTTTTTCTCTCTGTCAACTTACAGATGGGAAATTTTAAAAGAGCACTTGGATAAAAACCATAAACCAGTGGTAAAGTCGCTATCTAATACCAGGAGGTCAGCTAGAGCAGATGCCCTGAAAGCTGTAGTAAAAGGGTATAAGGAAATTCAAAATTCTCTGAGGACGTTATCTGAAGATCCCTTAGTAAAACCTGGAGCTCGATTAGAAGCCCAAGCTCTTGAAAAACAATTTTGAAATTTTGAAATTGCTTTTTTATGGAATGACATCTTAGAAAGGTTTGACAAGTGTAGCAACAACTTACAAATGCAAACCATAGATCTTGCAGCAGCTACTAAACTGCTCCACTCTTTAGAAGGATATGTCAAAGAAAAAAGATATGAGTTTGAAAAGTACGAAGAATCTACTGCGGCTGTTTATGAGTGTGAAACTCCTACGTATTCCAGGGTTAGGAAACGCAAAATATTTGCAGATGAGACCAGTAGGAATGAAGTGAAACATGATGGAAGATCAGCTTTTAGAACTGGAGTTTTTCTAAAAATAATTGATTCAATAATATCAAACTTGTCAAAAAGAAGAAAAGCTTATGCAATGTTGGCCGATCGTTTTGAAGTGTTGTGACTTCTTGTATCGAAGGAATCTACAAATAAAGCTATTGTGGAGGCTGCATGAAGTTGCCAAACTGTTATCCAGAGGACATCAGTGCATACATTGTCAGGGAGTGTTCTCACTTCAAAATGTACGTTGGACTGGAAGACATAAGGATGATACCTGAGCTGTACACGTACATAAGAAGTAACCACTTAACTACCACTTTTCCCAACCTTGAAGTTGTATTGAGAATATTTCTTACACTATTAGTGACTAATTGTACAGCGGAAAGAGGATTTTCAGTGTTAGCTAGAGTTAAGAATGCCAAGAGGTCCACTCTTAGAGAGAAAAAACTAAATGCTCTAGT
Source organism: Gerris lacustris (assembly GCA_951217055.1). Lineage (NCBI taxonomy): Eukaryota > Metazoa > Arthropoda > Insecta > Hemiptera > Gerridae > Gerris > Gerris lacustris. The sequence continues at coordinate 782,929 of OX578281.1, read as the reverse complement.
GTTAATGTGTTCTGAGCATGATATAACTCTTAAAACAAACTTTTCTGAAGTTATAACAAATTTTGCTAAATTAAAATTAAGGAAAATCTTTTAAATAATTAAAAATGCCTAGCCAACTTAATGTTCTTTTAGTTCAATAATTTTAATGTACTTATTTTTTTTATATACCCAATAACCAGTGAAACCCTATTTTAATGCTTTTCCGCATTCAACAATTGTTTTTTTTAAGTCCCTTTTAGGTATGGTTTTTTAAAATTGGGGGGGGGGGGGGGGGGGGGGGAAGGGGCGCCAAAGCTGAGAGCAGCCCAGGGCGCCATTCACTTAAAGTCCGGGCCTGACTCAAACCAAAAAATGTCGTGCTCCAGTTTTGCCACTTCTTACTCGAGATTAATTATTCAAAGACCTACAATTAATAGTTATTTATGTTTGTCAGCAAAATTCCATTTTGCTGACAAACATAAATAACAACATAAAGACAAACATAATAGTTTTTTAAGTTTTGTTCCGAGCCGAAGGCGAGGATAGGCTCAGGGCCGGTTATAGCTACCGCCAGCCCCCGCGGTGCGGGGGGGCCCGGGCCCACGGTCCTGGGGGGCCCAGTCAGAGATGTTGAAAAAGGTTTTTTTTACAACAAAAAGGCAAGAAGGATATTGTGATCAGTGGCGTAGCTATGGGCCCGAATTGCGGGCAGCCCCGGTGCCAGAGGCCCACAAATAAAAAACAAAAGACATAAAACTACTATCTTTGTACCGCAATGTGGATAAATCGGTCCTTTAGAGTACAATTAAATCTAAAAGGAATTATACTCATATACCTTTGTCAGGGGGCCCGTTTCAGTGCTGAACGCAAATGTTTCTTTGTTTTTTTGCCTATCAATTTCTTTGGCGAGGAGCAGGGCCGGCCCGAGGGTAAATTTTCACCCGTGCAAGTTGCCATTTTGGCGCCCCCCCCCCTCAACAACCATCCCGGACCAATCAACGTACCTAAACCCACATTGTAAAAAGGGAGGGTTAGTTTTCTTTCCTGTACTATTACTAATCTCTACCTGGGATTAAATAGAATTCGTTCAGACAACATTTCATGGTTAACTATGTCTGTCGGTCTGTCTGTCACTCTGTACGGTTCCAATAACTTTTGAATCAAAAGAGATAAGAACGTGAAACTTTCGCCGTATTCAATTTTTTTTTGACGCGCATACAGGAAAAATATAGCGAACTCAAAATCTTAAGCCGTTCAAATCCAAAATGGCGGATAGTCCCGTGAACATTTTTTTTTTAAAATTTTGAGTGGGATATCAAATGAAAGGTATTAAAGAGAAGATTTCAAAACTATATATAGCACTTAGGAAAATTGTTTAATTTTTTACGCCATTTTGTCAAAAAACATCAAAATTTGTGTCCCCCCCCCCCCCCCCAAAAAAACCACATTTCTGCAGTTACATTTACTAAAAAAATATGCGGTCTGCAGCAATTTGATCTGGTTAACTGGGAATCCAAAATGGCGGATAATTCATAATACAATTTGGTCACGATATTAAATGAAAGGTATTAAAAAGTAGATTGCAAAAATGTATAAAATTTAAATTACCTTGTCGTTATAACCGATAAAAACATTTTCACCCCTCTGGGGATCGAACCAGGGACCCCTAATTTTATTTAAATTCTTCCGATAAATATAATTTCGTGTTCAGAATACTAACGAAACCCTTTCAACGTGAGACTTCACGCACAACCATCTTATTTCGATATAACTCGGCTTGCTCAAGGTTTTTTTTTGCATTGGTCCCAACAACATATTCAAAAACTGTAGATACCCGATTTTTTGCAAGGAAATAATTTAAATTATCACAAATGTATGTCAGGAGAGATTTACATTTTAAGAACTAATGAGCACGAGGGGGGGGGGGGGGGGGGGTCCGAGATTTTGGATGAGGAAAGGGGAAAAAGGTCCACTTCGGAGGTTCACTTTCTGCGTAATATGATAAGATGTATGACACTAAAAAGCAGGGAGGGCTAGTTAAATAAAACTGAAACAAAAATTAAAAAGATTTTAAAAGGGTTTGATTTAATCTTATCTGGCCTGATGCTTATCTTAAGTAGATAACAAATCCAGGTGTCCTTACTATCTTTAGACAAAGTATTTCTATCACTCTTTATCTAGTAGAAGTCCTACTGCACTCTTTCCTCCTCACTTATTTATTAACTTCTATTCTCTCACTCATGTATAGATCTGCATATTCATCTCTCTTATCTCCCTTACCACACACCCCTCCGATTTATTTATTTTTTTTTTTTATCGTTTTATTTCAAACTAGAAAATTCAATAATGTTTGAGTTATGATGTTGTTTTTTTTTAGTTCAATTAAAAAACTAAGGGCTATTTTTTTTGCTTTTTGCCACATTGGCGCCCCTGCCAATCCAGCGCCCTGTGCGGTTGCACGGCTTGCACGGCCCTCAGGCCGGCCCTGGCGAGGAGCCTCCACTGCCCTAGGTACGCCATTGATTGTGAGGAACTTAAAATTCTTCCTAACGTGTCATGAGTACGGAAGTTTGATTCTTTTTTGTTTCATTTAGTTTCTTAGATTTTTGTGATGTTTTCACCTTATTTAATATGGTCAATGCTAATTTACAGGAGAGAGACTGACTGACAAATCATATTGACTGACATTAATACATTTTACTTTTAATGCAATTTTTAAGCTTGCTAGCTACGAAACAACTTAATTATTTGTGTATTTTAGCCCACCTTAGTTAAACTTCAAAATTCGTTTCCGCGCCAAACATCTTTTCCTGTAAGAACAAACTTGCCCTCAGAAATCCTTAAAACTCATCTTTTTGCGTTTAAATTTTAAAAAATTCTCCGGAGGAGAACCCCCAGCCGTTATTTGTTCAAAGGGGTCCAGATGCTAACTTGCCCAGGGGCCCGGAAATCCTCTCAGCGGCCCTGATAAATAATATATCTGGTCATTATACATAATAAAAGCGTTTTTATTTTACCTAAACGATAAAATCGGTATCTTCGAAAGGACTAACGAAAAACATTTAGGACCCCATTTTCGGATAAGCTTGAAAAATATTTTATTTGAAATATTACAAAAGTTAATATGGAAGGGGAGTAGTTATAGGACACCCGGTATAATATTATTGTTGTTGTGAGGAGGTAAATTGCATTTTTATTTATTTGAGAGATATTCGCAGTATATTACCCTTCATTTCCATACTATGCTTATTATTCTTATTTAGGGCATTAATAACTCCGAAGTCAATCCGTTTTTGGCTATATTTCACTTCCTTTGAGGCATCGTCAGGCCTAAAAGATTTTTAAAATTGTATTTCTTATATCTACATTAACTTACATCTTTATATAACATGTTGACACAACTTTTAAACAAAACATAACACATTTATTTAAAAATCACGTGTCGGGTGTCGCAGGAAACCCGATAGGAACGAAGCTGGCCTGGGTAGGTTGGGGGCCCATTGGAGTTTTTCGTGGGGAGGCCAGAAAATTGAATATCCGGCCCTGGATAGACTAAACAAATTTACTGCTGAGGCGAAGCCGAGACAGGAAATTTACTATTATACTGACGAGGCGAAGCCGAGTCAGGAAAATTACATTTTGACTGACGAGGCGAAGCCGAGGGAGGAAAACGTTAATTACCTGCTGAGGTGTAACCGAAGTATAGTTACATACAATATTTTATCTACTAACGGCAGAAAAATTACAAAAAGATTTTAGTACCTGATTTAGAGGGCAATAAACTTTCCTTGTATGATGTTGCAATATTTGCAATTTCGGGTGGCGTGTTATCAAACAAGTCTTCAACGTCTTCCACAACATTATCATCCATATTTTTATATTTGAACTTCAAAAACCTAATTAACAAATTTATCAAATTAATAAAAGAAAACTATTAAATTATTATCATCTTTTTTTTATAGATAAAAGATTTTAAAGCAATGAAAATTGTAAAAATCGAATTGATGACTCGAAAGTTTGAGTAAGTGTAATGACTCGAAAGTTAAAACAAAACAAAGACAAAACAATCAGTGTTGCCACTTTTTTTATTAACAGCTGTTTTTTATCTCAATTTTTAGCGATTTTTTAAAAATAATCACTGTAAAATAATAATATTAGTTTTATTATTATAATTTTTAAAGGTATTTTCAAAAAACATATAAATATTTAGCAGAATATTACGCTTATATAATATTATATTCCCTACTAACATCATGCAAAGAGAAAGAAATAGTAATTTAAAGATTTATTTATTTTTAATTTACTTGTTGTTTTTATTTATTAGATTTTGTTCGGTAATATAATAACTACGATAACTATTATAAAGGCGGAAATACACATGCTAGTAAAAAAGCATGCCAGTGGCGAGTTACTAGCATGTGAGTAGCTGGCATGCTGCAGACGCTGTATACATTTGCCAGTGAAACAGCATGCCAGTATCATCCGGATGATCGGTCTTGTGCAAGCTACTAGCACATGACAATACACATTCCAGTCACAGTTCTAGTTTTGAAACAGGCAATCGTTTCTTGCCTTCTTTTAGCCGGAATAAATTATGAAATAATTGTATTTGATTTAATTAATTTTGATAGTTTTATTAATTGTTTCAATGTACCTTATGAATGTATCGGTGCGGAATGAAATTAACCAGATTGTTCTGTTACTTGCAAAGAACTGTGTTTTAAAACATTTGAAAAATAATAAAAAGACACGAAGAGTGTGGGTAAAGATTGGATAGCTAGAAGGGAATTAGGTACATGGAGCGAGTCAGTCCCTACTAAATGAAATGCGGTTTGGGGACGTCAATGGTTTTAGGAATCAATTGCGAATGCTTTCGAAGATAGTTGATGAGTTGTTGTCAGATACCCGATAAGAAGGAACACAACTCGGTCGATAAGAAGGAACACAACTGAAGACTGAAGGGCTGAGGGAGACTCGTGCTAGCTACTAGCCACCTTGCACTGGCAGGCCTGTTTACACGTGCCTTATCAGTTCCCCCTCCCCTCGACTCGTGTCACTGGCAAGACAAAAATCAAACCTCGTGCGATTTCCTCGCATGCTTTTCACTCGCATGCTATTTTATGTATACACATGCCAGTAGCTCTCCTCTGCGAGCTACTTGTATGTTTTTGTGCGAGTAACTAGCATGTGTATTTCCGCCTTAACATGATAAGAAATTGTTATGAGTCATTAGTAAAGTAGCTTTAATAAATAATTTTTGATTATATTACATTAATTTTTACGATTCTTAAAACATTGTGATTGTGATATTTTAGCTTTACTAATCTATTAATCCTTTAAATGTAGTATTTATTATACAACTGCGTTAAAAATTGTTAATTTTATAATATGTTTGTTTTGATTACTTTTTTTTTAAGTTTTCTGAGTTTAAAAAGTAGATAAGAGTATGCAGGGCCGGCCCTGAGAGTATGATTGTTTTAACATAGATGCCAGCCAACACATCTATAGTCTACTATTCTTTAACGTAACATTTTATTTTCATTCTATCTATTCTATGATACATAAAAGCCAGAAAGCAGCCCTCACTCTAGTATTCTCTTACTACCGAGGGCTCCCACGTCTTAGAGTAGAATTATTAAACTGTAATATGTACATATTTATATGATGTGGAAATAAACAATATTATATTATTATTATTTTTATTTTTTTTTATTATTATTTTTTTTTAATATACCGCATCAACTGCACTTGGATTAAGAAGAAAAAAAACGAGCCTCGGTGGCTGTAAGAGATGCGCAATTGCTTCGAGTGCAAGAGATCTCAAGTTCAAATCTAGCGAACTGACAAATTAATTTACTTCTTTGAATTAAGAGGCTCAAAATGTTTTGAACGCTGTAAAGGATTTAGTTACAATTATAACCGCCAAATAGCTCGACCAGCGGTAGCAGTCTAACACAGGTAGTTTTCTGCATTTTACTTTACCGCAGTCCAGTGTAAAGAACTTAAATCTAAGCAAAGATTAAATAATCCAAATTATAATAATAATAACAATGACAACTAATATAAAATTAACTACATGATTTAAACACTACATATGTTTAAGCCTCCAGTAATTATCTTTTAATTTTAAATTTGTTGTTTAAATGTGAATTGAGGTAATAGAATTAATTAGACTGCTGGCTGACTTCTACCGGATCTTTAATTAGATGTGGCAGCCATTGCTCTGTTTCTCCTTAAAGCTTCAATGGTTGTCAAATCTAAACAAGCACCTGCAGCAGCCCTTCTACCTCCTCAACAGTAGTTGAGTTGCTTCACTAGGGCGGAGGTGTCCACATCTTACCTTTACTAAGCCACCCAGAGTTCAACTAGGCAAGCTCTGTTCCCTACAAACTTACCATCTTAGTGAGAGTGTAAAGTTGTAATAGAAGGCGCTTTCACCTCTTGTGATCCCCACGACTCCTTTTGTTCCACGACTGGTTTGGAGAGCTCCATTTCATCAGGGAAGTGCAGCCTTCTCCAGGACCAACACCTTTATTCTTAAGGTGGGTACAGACTATTCTGACGTTACATGGGCCCACGTCATAATGCGTGTGATATAAAAAAGTAACAGAGGGTTTTGTGAGTCTATGTTCACATTGTTCTGACGTGACGTGGGAACGCGAGATATGATGCTATCTGACGCCACATGCCTTATGACGTGTGGGAGGGATATCTAAACTTCCAGATATTTCTTCAGTCGTGGGAAGGCATCACAAGAGTCAGGTGCTATATTTTACTACTCTCTGTACATTTTTTACATACCGTTTTTTAGTGATTTTTTTTTTTTGAAGATGGAAGAAGACATGTTATATGAATATGTTCGGGCGAATCCGGTGTTATACGACCCTACACACCGGAAATATAGAAATCAAAATTCACGAAAGGAGGCTCCTTCTATAAGCTGTGGCATTAAATTATAAAACTCCCTGAATTCTTCTCGCTCTGCATTGATTGGATGTATCCATTCTCTAGAAAAAGAAATGGGTGCAGTACACAGAGCAGCCATTTCTTCTTCTTCTTCATCCAGCATGTCAAAAACATGGAGAACATTCATGGTAGAAGGCTCAAAACCAACTGAAGGGAGAAGCAACAAGTGCAAAGTGTGTTCTTTCATGTGTCTGACGTCAGAACAATGTGAACACCGCCTCATGTCTGACGTGGTCCCATGTTATCTGACGTGAACACGTTTCGTCAGAGTAATCTGTACTTAGCTTTAGTCATCTTGAATTTAAATTCAGTAATATCTCATTAAATTATGAAGTGGGACGTTTCACGTGGCGTCACAATAAAGTACTGGCAGGGAAACTATTAGTTTTTCTATTGCCAAGGCAAAACTTTCCCAGAGTTGTGTACATTCGCAGATAATACCCTTTGTTCATAGTGGGGAGAAGGTCAACCTGCATGAAGCTGCTGAGAGACAACTTTCTATAGTTGGGAAGAGTGATGACTGGAAGATTCTGATGGATGTTGGGAATAGGCATTATGAATTTCCTCCTGAACTGGCAGTCACCTCTTTACGTCCGGATTTGACAGGTTTTACATTGAGTCTTAAGTCTGTTATTATAGTTGAATTGACAGCACCCTGGGACACATCCCAAAGCAGCATGAGTTCAAAGCAAACAAGTACGCAAGGTTATGTTCAGCAATCAGGTAGAAGGGTTTTGCTTTTCACTTGTTTGCAGTGGAAGTTGGTGTTAGAGGTCTGCCAGCTAAGTCTGTGTTCACCCTATTAAAGGTTCTGGGTGTTGGTCGAAATAGTTTAAACCAATTTTTGAAAAGTCTGTCTGAAGATGCATTGGAGGCATCTTACAGAATTTGGTTGAGGGGTGCAGAACCACGGGCTCCTGGTGAGGGAGAGTTGTGCCCACATAAACATCTTTAAACCTCCATTGCCAAGTCTCAAGTCTTGGCTCACAAGTTCCATGCTTCCGGAGTTTTTTTGTTTCTTTTTATATAATTAAAAAAAAACTTTCTCTTCTTCCTTTTTTTTCCTTCATTCTTTTGCACTATTATCTCTTCTCTTTGAATCCACATTTTTGCTTATTCTACTCTCTCTTTATTATTAATCATTAAACCTATTTGAAAAGTGTTTCACAGGAGATGGTTTATGCTTGGTTTTAAATTTTCAGTTAAATCAGATTTACTAACCCCCAAATTTGTGCCAATATTTATTTCTTAATAATTTTGAACATTTACACCAAATTACATCAAAACTGCCCAGTGATTTAGACTCTAAATGTTATCTGCTCTAGCAAAAACATTTTTTAAAACCCCTTTTTTGGACCTTAAAATGTGCAAATCCATCAAATTCTTCAAGTCAAATGTTTACCCCACTACAATAATTTTTCTATTTACAGTTCATAAATGAGAAAATAAAAAAGCCAGGTGTTAAAATGGAACTTCATTTTATGTGGCATGATTTGAAACAATCTTCATAAATGTTAATTTGTTGCTGGTGGCATATTAATAAGATAGAGAATTATCAGGCCAAACAGTTGTGAATGTTTGTATCGCATCTAGAACAGGCTTCGAGGTAAGATCATACACCAGGTAACTGATGTTACACATTGACCCCATGAGTCTACTCACTGTTTTGTGCATCCAGTCACATATTAACTTTCTTAACACTTCTATATGCAGAAGAGTGACACTTCAATCCAAAACATCTTCAGCCAAACAATATAATCTTTCAAGTGTAAACAAGTGAATACATCCCTTACTCCAAATACTTAGGACCTGATGGTACTGAGCATAACCAGATGAAGAAGTACCGGGACAAGTCTGATAAGTCCCCACAGCAGTTTGTCCACTTTCCTGCCACAATTCATGATTTAATCGTAAGAGCGACAGTAAAGCCATCTACTTAAATGCATTCATCAGTAACAGGTTATAAACTGAACAATAACAGTGTTGAAACAGGTTTGACAACATCAATAAAATAAAGAAAATTATAGAGAATTCACAATCACAAGTATTGATTCTATAACTACTTTCAATTCCTACGATTTCGTCTAAATATTCTCTAAAATTGATTATTAATTAATTATTATTAATTAATTGATTAACAATAGAATCAAAAGAGGAAAACAAAAAACCATATTGAACATTTTGATAAAGTTTCTTTGATATCCGAACTACAAGAAATAATTTTGTATTAAATGTACCACACAGTTATTAATTGATACACTTCATTTTCTAAACAAATAGTCAGTTGTTTTCCAAATAAGATTTCTTAAATAGAAAACTCGGCACTCTTTTACTTTGTTACCCACCCAAATGTATTTATTTATTTATTATTAAATCCAAGTGAACTATTATTTTGTTCAAAATTTATTTGATTAAAGGTTACTTTAGTTTACTAGATAGTTAGACTAACGGATATTGTCATTTATATTTACAGAAGTCTGATATTCCTTTGTCACAAAGCAATATTTCTACATTCCCCAGTTAAGATTGTCAATTATTTTTAAAAAAAAATGTCAAACACAATAATGTAAACAAACGGTGGGTAACCAAGTAAAATCTTGCCACATCCGACCTAATTTACTTTGTTACCCGCCTTAGGGTGGGTAACAAAGTAAATAAACAGGTCAAGTGTGTGCTGGTTAGCACACAGCGAGGGTCCATAGGCAACCCTGTATAGTTTAAGTAGTACCCTATTGATGGTGTTTTTTTAAAATGCTAAAAAGCTTACTTTGAACTATCCTATGGGTCTGTTATTCTCAAAACACATAAACAAACTTCTGATAAAGTATTTTTTTGCCACTTAACCGGACTACAACCATATAAATACATCGAAAAGACCATAGTTATAAAAAAACGTATTTTGTCAATAAAAAATAAAATAATATTTTATTCAAAATTTCCAAAAAGTGGTATCTTTACTTTTGGTCGAAAAATGTTCAGGAATTTTTTCAGATTTTTTGCACCTCACATAAGCGAGATAGAGGGGGGGGGGGGGACACGTTTCACACCCACTTCAAACTTGCCTACGCTCGCCCTATCAAAGTTATATCCAAAGAATTATATATTTTTGTAATCAGCTCGACGTACTCTTACATATGATACCGCTCATGGTGTCGAAAAAAAATAAAAAAATTTTAACCCTTAAGTTTTTTTACCCTAATTCATTTTTAAAAATATTTTTTTTAAGTCGTTATATTTTTAATATATGTGGATAGGTACAAGACACATACATGCCAAATTTCAAAGTGATCGGACGAAAGGTGTAGCCGTAAGAGCAGGCGACAGGACGGACGGACAGACACACGCAGGAAAATATAAGGGTCCTTGGTTTTTTGCCTATGGACCCTAAAAAGTACCGAAAACTCACCTAAGTACCAGTTCTCCTAGTTAGTACAGTTCTACGGGTAAAATATTCTACCAAGTAGTGTGGCACATAGCTTCCTCGCATCCCATCATATACTTTATTGATGTCATTTATTTCTAAACCCACTATTATCTAATTTATTTAACTGTATCTTCTTTTTTCTTTTAAAATCTGTCAAAATTGTTTTGACTTTTACACAGATAAAAATATTAATTTAGGTACTTAATAAGGGCAGCCGGTTGAAATGAATCAGGGTCTCTCTGCGAGCTGCTTTCAACAAGGTTACAAATTTCATGAGCTTAAGACGAGTACTTTTTAAGATATAGGTGTAAATGAATGTACGTTTCTAGACGTGTGGAAAAAAATTGATGAGCACAGAAGGTTGAAACTTATATGGGCCCAACATAGGGCTAATTAAGATTCACCGTCCAAATTTCATTAAAATTGGACAAGTAGTAAAAGACCGACAGACAGACACACAACCAAAACTCTTCCCTCGTGTCTCAAAAGAATTTCTGTCTTGGAATTTTCAAAATCAGAAACATAATACACTTTTGTTTTTAAGATACACAACATTTCAACAACACTTATATCTTTACTTACTAAGAAAGAAGTTACAGGACTGTACCACACTTGTCTGCCAGCGTCATCCAGTACATACTACATACCACCATATTTTTGTTTTAATTTACTTGCAATAATTTTCCCCAGGTACAGAAATAATTGCGGTCAAAACTGGATTTAATACTTTGATTGATCATTAAATTATCAAACTACTCTTTAAGCTTATTAAAAAAAACTGAAATAGCCGAAATATTTAATTTTACATAAAAGAAATGATCCAGGAATCTTATCGCTGTAAACCCCAAGACCTTTCTGTATATGAACTTACTGTATTATTGAAAAATCTTATTGATTCAACTGTAAACATAATTATATACTAAAAGGAATTTTTATGCCCAATTATGTTGCTCCCCCTGACTAATAGGAAGTAAATAGCATACACCATACAATCTCTTATCCTCGATTAAGCAGACTCTATCCATTAAGAAAAATCTACATACCAATATTATAATAAAAATTCCCAGGTTAAAAAATATATGCAGGGAGGGTAAAAAAAAAAAAAACGCTCTTTTTTGAACACTTATAGCTCAGCTTCTGTAATAAATTGAGATATGGGGTTGGCAGGGTCTGAAAACTACATTTTTGTCCTTTAAATTTCATATCTATAACTTAAAAAACTATTAGTCCACAGGCCACCATAAGAAGTGAGTCGCTGATTGATAAAGTTTTCTTACCTTATGGAATCGCTTATTTATACCGTGAATGAATTGGGTATATGGCAACTGGGCGCTGGGCCATTTCTTTTTTGTTGACATGCCAAACTTGCCCTTCTGCGGGAACATTGAAAAGAGATATATAAAGTTTTGATTTTCACAGGATCGTTTAATTAAATTATTTCAAAAACAGTGGTAAAGGTGGCCACCGATACGAGTGGACCGTTTTCTTTTCAACGTCCCCGCAGAGTGATATGTTTGGGGCGGTGGCCACCCCAAACGGCCCACTCTTATCGGTGGCCACGTGTACCACTGTTTTTGAAATAATTTAATTAAACGATCCTGTGAAAATCAAAACTTTATATATCTCTTTTCAATGTTCCCGCAGAAGGGCATGTTTGGCATGTCAAAAAAAAAAGAAATGGCCCAGCACCCAGTTGCCATATACCCAATTCATCGGTGGACACGGTATAAATAAGCTATTTCATAAGGTAAGAAAACTTTATCAATCAGCGACTCACTTCTTATGGTGGCCTGTAGACTATATTGGGTGCAAGCCACGCAATGACGGTTTGAAATAGGGTTTTAAAAAAAGTCGTTGTTTGGGTAGTAATCGTTGTTTGGTATTATAGTTTTGATAGAATAAATTACCATGTGGTGGGGGGGGGGGGGGCTTCTTTGAAAGAGGTACGAGTCCCTCAGTGTTATAACAAACATTGAATGTGCTAAGCACAATGTTGCCTGAAATCGTAGATCAAATGACAAATTACACGTTTATACAAGATGGTGCCGCGTCCCATCGCTCCTTGTAAACAATTCAATACTTGCAAGAGAATTGCCCAGACTTCAGGCAACATTGTTTGTTATAATCAGAGATGGGAAAAAGTCATAAACGTCATAGTCATATGATTTTGTCATAAAATAGCCATTTTACGTATAAACGTCATAAAATAGGGGTTTCTTGGAATAAACGTCATAAAATGGCCTTTTTTGCCACATGTTTAGCAAAAAGATTTTTTTTTTTTTGTAAAAGAAATTTTTTAAATTGAACATTTGTGGTCCGGTTCTAGGTAAAAGTGTAGTTCAAACAAAAAAATCCTTACACCAGCTTAGTGAAAGGCCTGGACTCTTAATTCCCTGACCACTGTCGGACTTAACTAATGCGCTTATGCATACCTACAACCAGGGAGGCACCGACGGTCATCCCTAATTCCAAACTAGGGCTCCTGATCGGCTCCCTCTTGGAACAACTCCTCCAATTAGAATCAAGGAACTTCAAGATAGATTCTCCAATCAGCCAATAGTAAACCCATTGGATTGGGCAGTCTCTTGATTATTTATTGTATATATTCATGGCAAGGGAGTTTTTTTTTTTTTTTTATATAGGGTGATCCAAAAAAAAATCTGTTATACAGACTCCCTAAGAGAAGAGAAGCCTCTCCATAGGTTGTGTGGGGTTGGTTCTCCGACCCACTAAAAAAAGACCACCCTATTCCTAGGCAGAGTCCAGCAAGGTACCGTTCTCACATTACTTCCTGCTGGTGCCTTCTATTGTGGCCCTTGTGGCAACATCCCTTTTCCTTTTCTCTTCTTCAGGTTTTCCTAACCTGCTCTAGCTTTCTTGATTGTTCAATCAGGGTGTTCTAGTCGCTCCTCAGCTGCCCTCTTCTGTCGCAGTACCTTCTCTGTGAAGGAGGCTACTGCTGTCCAACTTTCCTTGTTATCCAGCATCTTTTTCGCAAGGGTGTCTAGGGTTATATCTCCTACCAACTTTGTCAGGCAATGCCTCTCCTCGTTCCAGCTAGGGCAGGTAAAGAAGGTATGGTAAGAATCATCCTTCTCCCCCCCACAGTGCATGCAGCTTGGGCTAGCTGCTCTTCCTATTTTGTAGAGGTACGCGCGGAAGAGCCCGTGTCCTGACAACAACTGTGTTAGATAGAAGTTTACCTCGCCATGGCTTCTGTCCGTCCACTCTGTCAGGTTGTGAACAATCCTGGCAGTCCACCTTCCTGTTGTTTCGCCTCTCCATCTAGTCTGCCACTGCATCATCGTTGTTGTTCTAATCTCTAGCCTGGCTAGAGATTAGAAGGCTTCTTGTCCTCGCCTTTCTTCTCAGCAAGTTTCTTTCTTTCTTGTGCCAGGAGATCAATAGGGATGATCCCTGCTATCACCAGGATGGCTGCTTCTGATACTGTGCGATAAGCACATGCTACTCTCAGGGCCCCGATCCTCTGTACTGATGCCAGCTTCTTTCTATATTTCTCATGTTTGAGGCTGTCTGACCAGACTTCAGCTCCGTAAAGCATGATGGAGTGAGTGACTGACATGAGAAGTCGCCGTCTTGGCAAGGGAGTAGAATGTTTAATTGCTCATTTGATGACAAGTAACACGAATAAGAAACTCGTGTTACTTGTGTCTTGATTAATTTTACTCGTGTAACTAGTTTCTTGATTGATTCTACTCGTGTCAGAATGCCGAAAACTCCTGCAAACAACTTAGCGCTTAAGCGTAAATGGGTGTCACAGGTGAAACATTCTCTGTAAGCCATGTGATAAACAGGTAAGTTCTACACCTACTTTTTATCTGAAGTCTTCAAGGTCTTGGCTTCATTGGATGCTGGAGAGGCGCGGTCAATTCGTAATGCAAAATAAGCCCTAAAAGCTCCAGGACTGGAAACCCACCTGAACTACATCAACGTCAACTTCGGGACATTTCTTGACATAATAGGAGGTCTGCAAAAACAGGATATGCTATTTCCAAACGGCTTCAAAAAAATCAAGACCCTTTGCAGTACCGATTGCCGTTGGAAGAGTGGGGGAAAAGGTGAAAGAAAAGTTGGCTGCTGTTCTCTTAAGGAATCCTGGGTGGGAACACATCCAGGCCATAGTTGCCATAGCGGCAGATTTTTTTGATCCGCCATCTTAAATCAAGATGACGGTAACTTCTATTGAAAATACTGCATGACGGAATGCCCAGTAAAGCAAAAGCAAATGACGTGTCATGCATAAAATTTGCTCGCACCTCCTCTGCCGACGTCGAAAGGTCTTTTTCCAAGTTTAAAATTCTACTGACGGAGAAAAGAACCAATTTAACGCTGGAGAATATAGAACAACACATTTTTATTTTTTACTTTGTTGAAGCATTCTGCTAAGTATTATTATTTATTATATATTGTAAATATTATTTTTCATTTATAAAGTATTCAAATCTTTTTGGAACTGTTTCCCTCCAAAATAACGAAACACTTCATATAAAGGCTAAATTTTCACAGTGAAAATAAACGTCATACTTTTGGCTAAAAGGTCATAAAACAACCGATTTTCTAAAATAAAGTTCATAAAACAGGATAATTAAAGTCATAGAATAAAGGTCATGAAATGGAAAAATAAAAGTCATAAACTTTCCCGTCTCTGGTTATAATACTGAGGGACTCCCTCCACTTACCTACAAAGAACCCCCCCCCCCCCCCCCCCATATGGTAATTTATTCTATCAAAACTATAATAGCAGACAACCATTACTACTCAGACGACTTTTTTTAAGACCCTATTTCAAACCGCCATTGCATGGCTTGAACCCAATAGTTTTTAAAGTTATAGATATGAAATTTAAAGTAGAAGAATGTAGTTTTCAGACCCCGAAAACCCCATATCTCTATCTATTACAGATGCTGAGCTGTAAGTGTTCAAAAAAGTGCGGGTTTTTTTTTCGACCACCCTGTATATACAAATAAATAATAGTAATAAATGTTAGTTTTAATTGTTTGTTTATTTATTCATAATTTACATACTTTCCCCTGTTGAACCCAAATGTTTGGGAAATTTCTTCTGTTGTGATGAATCCGTTTTAATTTTTGTCTTTTTTGTTTTTTTGTTCCCTTTTTCAAGACTACCCGTCTGCGGTTTTTAATTAAGATGTTATACTCTTGCAAAATTTTGCACAAATGGTGAAAAGTTATAAAAACAGTGATTTTCTTTCTTCTGTTGTGTATGAGCCATCTGGATTTTAGCACCATATCGTCAACTTTATATCTGAAGCTGAAGTTCAGTCAGAAAGTTTAATTGCGGAGATGATTTGGATCACGTTATTGCCGTTACATAGAAATGCAGGTTCATCAAGCCGGCACCGGGCGGGTAGGAAACTGTTTGAGATATCTTTCCAGCCTCCTCCCGATTCTTTTCTGATTTTCCTTAACTTTGTTATCGGTGCTGTCGTGAGTAACTGCTCCGTGGTCCAACTGAAACTGGCATAATCTGAAACACAAATTATTAAAAATAAAGATATAATGTATTATTTATTTTAGAAACCATAAAATGTTTAATAGGTAATTTATTTTCTTTTTTTTTCAAATGTTCCCCCGATAACAATGTGTATTTGATTGACAGAGGGGTAAGACA
Source organism: Gerris lacustris (assembly GCA_951217055.1). NCBI lineage: Eukaryota > Metazoa > Arthropoda > Insecta > Hemiptera > Gerridae > Gerris > Gerris lacustris. Next base: position 766,908 of record OX578281.1, on the reverse strand, counting down.
AGTACAGAGGCTGACTCCTCTGTCCTATACTGACTATTACGTTTTAGTTTGGATGTAAACTACAACCAAAAGTACACTACAATAAAGTCACAATAGTTACTTATGCACCTAGGGAGTAAAGTAAGCCATTATTCCCTGAGCAAATAAGTTGGTTCTTGAGGCAAAGCCGAGGCAGTTAGAATTTTTAATTCTTAAAGCGTAGCCGAGGGAGATAATTATCACGAGGGGAATTACAGCACTTTACTCCTGAGGTACTACAATATTTTATCTCCAGAAGAGAGAAAACTCATCTTCATCCATTGCACAGGTTTTACTTATTATTTTAATAAATAAATAATAATGATTGTTAGCACTTTTAATAGCAGATATAAGAGATTCAATATTAAAAACAAATAAGAATTGGAATTAAACTCAAATAGAAGGTTATTTAGATGCAGGTTTAAACAATGATATGCGCAAATTACAAATAAGGTTGAAAAAGTAGTGTCGCCAACCTGATTTTAACAACTTCACTACATTAGCCATTCATTCTCTACTATTTATAAAATAATTAAGTTGGCAATCCTTCTTTTTCTCCCTACATTTTGAGTTCAGGGAAGAAAAGACTTACTTTAAACCCTCTAAACCAGGGATTCCCAACGGGGTCCAGGTGGACCCCTTGGGGGTCTATGGAAATTTAAAAGGGGTCTATATTATCCAGGGGTCTATTGGGGGTCATTGATAAATTTAAAAGGTTTGAATATTGATTATTTCAAGAATCTAAATGAAAAATTAGCGTATTGTTCTAAAGCAGAAATTAAATAATTTCTTAAGCCGTCAACTTCTGTAAATAATGCTGGCGGATTAGAAGCTCCTTACAATATTTCTTTGTTAATTGCAAAAGCCTGATATCCACATACCACTGGTGAAAAAATAATATCACTCATCAGCAATAAAAGAGGAAATAAAAACTGTCATGAAAATGAACCTGAACCAGTTTTAAAAAGTATTCTGCACAGTAATTCCTGCATACAACGTCCCATGGATGAAATGTCACAAGATACTAAAAAATCCTTAATTTGTGAATTACAAAACAGTAAATTTTCTGTGTAGCTGGATGAATCCACTTTTTGTAGAAACAGTATTTTGAGTTATATGTTTGATATTATAGCTCCAGATTAAGAGAAATTACAGAAGAATTTCTTCCAGCGTAGTGTTACAAATGTACACTACAGGTGAACATATATTTGTTTTGAAAGTTTTGGAAAATTTACCCTGAATACTTACAACAATTAAAAGAAGATATGTTTTGTTAGCTATAGTGACTATACGATGATAGGTAATTTCAGGCCAAATATTTGAAAAAATAAATATCAATATATCAAACAATGACCAAATGAATAAAAATCAAACTTTTGTCCAATTACAATATCGATATATCTTCAAGTTTATATCTATTATCTGAAATCTTAAATAAAACCACTTATTTTAATTTTTGGCCCAAGTTCTTAGTCCAAATTGTTATCTAAACATTTTTAAGTGCATTTCTTAGTACGTATAATGTTTTATGCTGTACAGTACAGTACATATATTAATAGAAAAATTCAAGGGGGTCGATGAAGAAATTTTTTCTTTTAAAGGGGTCGATGATGGAAAAAGGTTGGGAACCCCTGCTCTAAACTAATTCGAAATCATAACTTTTTCTCCCTACTAGAAGATAAAAATGTTTATGTTTACATTGTATTATTTGTTGACTTGTTTGTGGGGGCACATTGTCCAATCACTTTTTAACCAATTCAAATTAATTATCCCAAATTATAATTTGTGGCTGGCTGCTCAACTAAGGAGCTTCTCATTTTGACTTCCACCAGTCACTTAATTATTTTAATTTCGTCTTTGTAAGTCTAAGTAAGAACTTTGAAAAGCATAATTGCCAATGTATTCATACTCTATTTTCCTCAACTATACAAAATTAATAATAAAAGTTGATATTTAAAAAAATCAAGGACCATATCAGAGTTTTTTCTTATTATTAATTAGGCAACATTATCTTTAGGCAAGCTTGTGAGGATCCCCCCCGGAGTACCTGTGGAGAGGAGGAAGGAGTTTGTGTGAGTAGTCAGTATTCTCAAGTATAGAGAGAGCTCTGCAAGCGGCTTCTAATGTGGACAAACATCCGTCTGCAGGCTGCGTTCTGATTACGTAGCTGCTTCTTCCACCATTTCTAAATTTCACCTGCCCAACAATAAATAATACACTATTATACAATGATAATAAGATAAGAGTTTAAACTTAATTAGCAGGAGCGAGTGTTAAATAAAGCTGGGAATCCTTCATTTAAAAGAAGGAGTCAGTTTTGTCATGTTTACAAGATTTTATTATTTATTTGTTTATTTTAGGCGCAGAACTACATGGTTAATAGCACCTATATACAAGAGTTATATATAAATGGTAGTCTTTAAAAAAGACTACCATTTTATAAAGTATAGATTTGCAACTATTTATAGTCCAGGAGATAGCGTGCAAAAAAGTGTCTGACTAACATCAAGCTAGAATTTTGTGTACAAGTCAATCTTTTAGCACCTTTTAAGAATATCTGGTCGGCTAAGTTTGTCTGCTGGACATAGCTTGGCGATAGGCATTTGAAAATAACAAACTTTCATCAACTTGATAATTGGTCTACTAACTAATTTCGAACTTAAGATAATGAAAATCACATTGTCCACCAAAAAGGACGGGACATTACCACTCTCCTCCAGGATTTTTTTTTTTTTTCAAATACCTTGAAGTGTCTCATTAGACTACATATTTAATGACTATGAAAATAATTTAATTTAAACTTAATGATTTTGTTTTAATATGAGAATAATTTAATAAACAGGTTATACTTATGTAAGGTTGATTAGGTGAACATTTGCATCAAGTTGTGGTAGATTGCATTTATTTTAATTCAGAGCTACGTATCAATATGATGTTGTATTTGGTGACGTACGAGTTTGGTATGCACTTTGAAATTAAGGTATAATCCAATTATAAGATTTGTCATATTTAATTAAATTTATGAAGTAATTCAATTTTAAATGATTGATGGAATTTTTTTCATAATCAATTAATATTAATTAAGATGCATTTTTCTTAAATGGTGAGAAATAATAAAATATTCTATGTATGGAGTTCAGTAAATACAGGTTAGTATTCCTGAAGATTAAATATTTGAATTTGAATTTGTATATTATTTGTTTAAGTTTTTTTTACAAAACTGTACAAATAGTAGTTCGGAGTCATTACATAGATATTACAGAATACATAAACTATATACAGAATTATTTTATTTAAGTAGTAGTAAAATGTTTATTAAAAAAATATACAATTCTTTACAATGCGACAAAAAGATAAAACATTTTTAGCTTGACCGAAGCGGCCGTCAGCTGGAGTTTGTCACACAAAAATAGATTTAAAAATAAATAAATATTTAACTGCTTTGTATTATAAAAATGTTTTGGTATAAAAACCTTTGGGTTTTATACCATACCTAATGTAAATATATTATTATGAGTAACAAGTAAATAAAGAATTTAACTTTGCACTGCGAAAACATAAAATTAACTTGTATAGTTAAACAATAATAATACTCCTTTTATTTTGCATCATCAGATAATATTTAATCACATTCCTCACGCGTAAAAAAAAAATTAACGAAAAGAGAAAAACAACAAACAGATACAAAAATTAGATTAGAAATTATAATAAATAATATCTCCACAAGCTAAATCATTCTAAAAATTAAACATTACTTTGAACGGATTAAAGAATAAATAAATTAATGACCAAAACAGTTTTTAATAATTTTGATTGTACTAAATTCTTCTGAAATAGTTTTCCTATTTAATTTTCCCTACCTTAGAGACTATTAGGTCTATTATAATATTTAAATTTATACAGGGTGGTCCAAAAGTCTCCCCCCCCCCCCCCCCCCCCTCTTAACTTTTCAACGGTTTGAGATAAATTAATGAAACTTGGGGGATCTCTACCATGCAAAGGGAAGTTTGTTTTCATGCAATCACCCACTAGGGGCAACCACCCACTTTGCCCCCAGGCCACCCAACTTCAAAATTTCAAATTGGAGTGTATATTTTTGATAGCATATTTGGATTCTACAGTGAAAAATAATAAACTTTTACTTGAAACTATTTCTTCTATCTCCAATATTTTGCCCCCTATAGGGGGGCAAAGGTATAAAAATGGTAGATTACAGCGCCTTGGGGCAAAATAGTGGTTGCCCCTAGTACGCGAGTGGATGATTACACACTTCCCTTTACATGGTACAGATCTCCCAAGTTCCATTACTTTATTTCAAACCGTTTAGATTTTATAACGATTTAAGTGTTTTTTTTTACTATTTCGGAAGGGTTATTTCGCTATCTTTGCCCCCCTGTAGGGGGCAAAATATTGGAGATAGAAAAAATAGTTTCAAGTAAAAGTTTATTATTTTTCACTGTAGAATCCAAATATGCTATCAAAAATATACATTCCAATTTGAAATTCTGAAGTTGGGTGGCCTGGGGGCAAAGTGGGTGGTTGCCCCTAATGGGTGATTGCATGAAAACAAACTTCCCTTTGCACGGTAGAGATCCCCCAAGTTTCATTAATTTATCTCAAACCGTTTAAAAGTTAAGAGGGGGGGGGGAAAACTTTTGAACCACCCTGTATAATTAATCATTTTCCGTCTTTATAAAATACCTTCACATCTTATTCGTGAAATCAAAAATAAATAAATAAAAATGAAAATTATAATTCAATAATAATAAATCTGAAAAAAATGATGTTTGTTTAAGAACAGGCTTTCTGTACTTGTAAGCTTGGTCTAAATAGGTTGCGAATATGTTGTCTGGTTTGTTGAGTAGATTGGGCATTATTTCTCTGTTAAGCGTTGGTTGGCCTAAGTATTGTGTCCTCAAGTTTATGAGAGCCGAGCAAGACACCATCAAGTGTTCAATGGATTCGTTTTCCCCAGAAGCGCACAGTTTACACCTATGATCCTTCTCCATGTATCCACGGCTTGTAATTTAACGATAGAACAGAGGCTCTCACTCTAAAAATAAGAGATATATGGTTGAGACTATATTGGCTAGAAGTGAGGTACTCAGTGCTGCCGGAGTTAAACTCTATATAGCGGAATGTCTCATGATTCTCTGATCGAGTTATTCTGCTGCGTAGTTGCTCTCTCACCCCCGCTGTTACATTATCCAGCAATGACTTCATCATATCTTCCGCTAATCCAATATTGCAAGGCTTCGACGGCTTTGATATCAAAAATAAAGTTGTACTTGTTTGCCAATTCGCTCCACTCTTTTACCCAAAATATTTTTTCTTTGATCGACTGTTTAGTTAAGAAAGCCGGTAATCTTTGATCGGGCATGTTTAGAATTTTCCTCAGATAATTAATCTGCTGCCTAAGATAGAAAATAAAAAGTGGGTCTCTTCCGGTTTCTAAAAGTAAAAAATAACTAGGGGTGTTTCTCGGTAGCCAATATATATTATTTTATTTAAAACAGTAATTATAAGTATAGCTTTCAATTGAGGGATTTTAATATTGGCCCTCAATGTTTTATTTGTAGGATATGAGAATTGTAAAGTATATGATAATTTTAATATAAGAAGATGTAAAAACTGCTGTGGATATAATCATAGTTCCAAAAAATGTATAGATGTTTTTAAAAGGCAACAGGTATATAGAAAATATGCTGGAGAGCATGCAGAGGAACAATGCACCAATAGCGTCAAAAAATGTATAAACTGTATTAGTGCTTAGAGGTGGTTAGAGGTGGTTAGAGGACATGCAGAGGAACAATGCACCAATAGCGTCAAAAAATGTATAAACTGTATTAGTGCTTAGAGGTGGTTAGAGGTGGTTAGAGGACATGCAGAGGAACAATGCACCAATAGCGTCAAAAAATGTATAAACTGTATTAGTGCTTAGAGGTGGTTAGAGGTGGTTAGAGGACATGCAGAGGAACAATGCACCAATAGCGTCAAAAAATGTATAAACTGTATTAGTGCTTAGAGGTGGTTAGAGGTGGTTAGAGGACATGCAGAGGAACAATGCACCAATAGCGTCAAAAAATGTATAAACTGTATTAGTGCCAACGAGTTTCTCACTGAAATAAGACTGATAGAACACACTGCAGATGATCTCAACTGTGAAAGCTAGAAGGTCAAATGGGAACAATATGTGAGTCATACTAAATATCCTTGCAAGCCTCAATTTCCCTCTCCTACTTAAACTATATACACAGTAAAATAATGTTTACTGAATTTGAGCAATAAAATATTACAACATGCTGCCAGTAGAATTAAAAACTTTAAATGTAAACATTAAAGTCTTGAAAAACAAATTGAAAAAGGTGGTACCAACATTTTCTATTGAATAAGTTATACAAACATACAAAAACTGTTAGTGTATTTTCAAAAACTTTTAAATTTATTTATTTTTTATTTATTTATTTATTTGTTTACAATAGTTTTCTTTCTAAATATGTTTATAGATTTCTTTCTACATATAATTAATGATCTAATTTTATTAATTCATTATATGATTTCTAAATGTTATTTTGATTTTCAAGAGAAAATAGAAACAATTTTATTATATGTATAATTAGTCAAGATACAAATTTGTATGATTGCTTTAATTTTATTACTTCATTTTTTGGACCAACCTTTGTACAGGTATTTATACCCCCTGAAGGGCCTTATATTTTTGTAAGATTTTTTTTTTTGGTAATAAAGAATAAAAGAATGTAGTAATAATAATATGTAATTAGAAAGAAACAATAAAAAATAAAAATTACAAAATAATTTTAAAATTGATATGTTACATAACATAATATATATATAATTATTTTTCCCCCTTTTTATTTTGTTGTACAAAGTTGTCTTACAAGGCTGTGATTGTAGTTTTACTTAGTGACTAGTCTACTCTTGTAGTTACTCGTTCAGGATGAAGGATCTTAGTTTTAACGCTTCGCTCGTATAGCAATATATGTTTTTAATTTTCTTATAGGTCAGATCATTGAGTAGATCTGTTAGAGCTATACTTAGCTCTGTGTGTTGACTAGTATATTGTGCTATGTAGTGGTTCCTTAGGTCCTGATAAATGGGACAAGAAAAGTAGAAGTGAATAATTGTTTCTTATGTTTGCCTGTTACAAATTGTACAAAGGGCATCCAAATCAATTTGATACTTAATACCCTTCAGGAAAATTCTGAGCAGCTGTTTGTTACTTAATCTGAGCTGAGTAATCAGTCTGATCATAGGCGTCTTTAATCTTAATTTGAGATGATCTTCACCTGATAAATTAAAGTTGCATATCCGCCTGTAAAAGGGATTATAAGAGGAGGCCACAACAGCTTCGATATCTTGTGAGAAACATTTGTTAGACCATATTTCTAGACTAGATTTTATACTTTGCTTACTTATTTCTGGGCTTTCTTCAAAGTTATAACTGTCCAAGTCAGTACTGTACACCAGGTCTCTTAATTGAGTCAACCAAGTGTATTCTATTTTGCTCCTAGAGTTCTTCTCAGAATTAACCATAGTAAAGTAACATGCTTTAGTCAGACTGTTCGCCGGGCTATTCACGATCCGCTTCCAGAAATTGAGAGTCCGAGAAAGAACGGTACAGCTTAAAGGCTTTAGCCCGAATTCTAATCTGATGAAATGGTTTGGTGTGTTCCATGGCAAGTGGTAGGTGCGCTTATAAAAATTGACTTGAATGTATTCAATCTCGCGAAGATATCTCAACGCCCAAATTTCAGACCCATAGAGCAAGGTGGGGCCAATAACTGAGTTAAACAAGTGTTGCTTCGTTAGAGAAGAATCTGACTTGGTTGACCTAAGAATATCCATGACTCTGTGGATGGCTTGAACTGCTTTTTGCTTCATCATCTTACTGCAGGATAAGAATTGAAGTGTTGAGGAAAATTGAATTCCTAGGTAAGTATATTTCCGTATGTACTCTAACTTTTCCTTATCTAAATAACAAGCTTTCAGGTTTCCCACGTTTGGAGATCTGTGAAAAGGCAATTTTTTTGTTTTTTCATAATTAATTTCAAAGAAATTAAATAGTCTATAAATATGAGGTGATGCCAGGAAATTATGTTCGACTGTGAGAATCTTTCCTCGAAGCATAAGTTGGAAACCGTCTGGAAAGTTTGACTAGTCTAAGTAGAATGCCGATGTGGCAGTTTTCTAATTCCAATTAAATTTACTTCAAATTTCACCTTCACATGAGGGAGGCTCATCTTGCCGATTAAGTCGTGAGTAATTTTTGTTTAAGAAAGTAATTTGAGAAATTTAGAATCACTTCTTTTAAAAGTTGTTTTAAACATGTGAGAAATTTTAGCTGTTAGCTAATTTCTTTTTCTTTTGATTATTTTAAAGGGCCATTATTGCCAACTGGCATCACTTTGCCATTTTGTATGCCTACATTTTACATCTCAGCTTCACAACGACACACGTGGTAACGCTCACCAAAGAAGCATATTAATACCGCCAATTGATTTTGTAATTTAATTAAAACAAATTATTACATAAAGATAGTAAGCTTTATTTTAATTTAAACCATCAGTTGAGAATTGCCTCTCAGTAATTATCGCATTAATTGCATGTAATATCTGACATAGTCCAGCATACAAGGAAGCGTACAAGGGGGGGAGTTTGCACCCGAGCGACAGTGAGGGTAGTAAAACCACACGAGCAATGCAAAATGCCGTTTTCCCACGAGTTGCGTACCGTACTTTATCTACGATTGTTATATTTAAATAATAAATACAGAAAAAAATAAACTTGTTGTATGTAAGTTCGTATCTCTCTCTTGATAAAGATGGCATTAATCTTGAGTTTTATTTTTTGCCAAATTAATTATTTCTGGAGGAGTATTATTCTCCACATTTTCGTCAAAGCCACTTGATTCATTCATTGTTTTTCACTAAAAACTCAATATAAACAGTTACTTTAATAAAATAATAGCAAATTAGTTTTGTTAAATGTAAACAAACTTGCTAATCGTGCGTAAAGCTGAATAATTCCTCTTCTTTACCGCGCTAGCGTGGTAAAGAAGAGGAATTGTTGAGAACTATGAGACGCGCATGCGCAATGAATACAAGTACGTAAATAATCACTTTCTACGCATCTAAACAGAGATATAATGTTTATATTTCGTATCAATCGTAGATAAAATAATTTAACAAAACCATCTCCATCAAATTAATGAGAAATTTTATTCATATTAATTGTACATGTAATAACCTGTGAATTAGGAAAAGAAAAGATACATTTATGTATAAAGAAATGTTTATGTTAAAAGTCTCTCAGTTATAAAAAAAAGTCTAATGCTCCACCAAATAATTTTAGGGTAAAATATTTGATGTTTTAATAATATATATTTTTAAAATGATTAAGATTTAATTAATTTATTTAATCTGTCATCAAGTACTTTATTTGAACCACTTGCTGGTTAGTTTTGTTCACCTATTGTCCTTTAATTTTAGTAATTATTTTTTATTTGAGCTATCCAAATTTTAATTAATTTGACCACCAGTCCCCATGGACATGGTAACACCACATTTTTGACTTTCCAGACACGGATTAATTTTTAACTCCACAACCTATTGCCAAGCTATGTCCCACAGACGAACTTAGCCGACCACATATTCATAAAGGCACAAAAAGATCAACCTGTACAAAAATGTATAGCTTGATGTTAGTCCAGACACCTTGTTGCACGCTATCTCCTCGACTATTATATAACTTAGAACGTAATAAAATAAATGTTTTAAAAATAAACCTGTCTGATGGAATGAAGCTGTGTGGTGTTGTAGAATATGGCCTTAGCTTGAGGCCAAGTCCCGTCGATCAGAATTAAGTTGTAAGGCCTCCCTCTTTCAGCTACTGTCGGTAACTCTTCAACCTCAACCGAATCCTTAGACGGGTAAATAACGAGACAGTCTTCGCTGCTCAACCATTCTTTCAAACCGCCATGCCTAAACATCAAAATAAATCATTAATAAATATTTATATGGATGAGTTTTAAAGTCTCAGTAGAAATTATCCGATGATATTAATTAGTTTTAGTGGCACTGAGTCGTGACGACAGTGTTCAGTCTGGTCGAGATGAGTTTTAACTTTTGACAGGGTGGCAGAATCAAGGGACGGCCCACAGGAGCTTCACAGTTTGCCATCTCACCTTCTAAACAACAAGATCTCAAGCTCTCACCCCCCTCGCTATCATCCCACAACCATAGTGTAGATATGAAGTGTCTATGTACTCTGTGACTGACTGCTCACTAATACCTTTGATCCTATACATACAACATTAAACTCATCTTAATGAGAACATTCAGTTTATTTTTCTATTTTATTTGTTTTATCTTATATATAAATTTCTATTCCACCGAACCCCTAACAGGATTAATCTCCACACAAGGTCGACTCAGAGGTTATCTGGCTCTTGGATAAAGCTTTACCTGTCGGATGCCTGGAGATATAGCTCACACTGTCTCATTTCTTCGTGTAGAAACCTATATGTTTGCTCTAGCTATTGGTCTAGGAGAAAGTTTATAGCTAGAGCAGCATGTCTACCAGCGCTATATTTAGAAACTTTACAGTGCATTTCCACGCGAGCTTGCTGTCCAACACTATTCCGTACTTTTATAGGTTCATCTGTTTCACATTTACTTCTTAAACTAAAGCTAAGTGTTTTGTCACTATTTAATTTAAAATTATTTACACCAAACCGATGCGCTATGTGTTCTAATCTTTGTTTTGCTTTGCGTTTCACTGGTTCCAGGTGGTGGTGGCTATGCACTAGATTGGTGTCGTCCACAAAAGCTACAAGATCTTCTTTACACTCTACAGGAGCTGTTTCCTTCAGATATGGTTCCACATCATTTACATCCACTAAAAAGACAAAAGGTCCCATTACTGATGCTTGAGGTGCTCCATCTAATGTTTTTTCTTCTGAGAGTTCCTGTTATTATATTCTACATTATACTAATAACTCATCTTGAATCTCTTCCTGAGTTGTGGGACCGCTTGGCTGAAATTTACAAGCACGACACAAGGGCAATGCTGCAACAGCTTCTTCAGCTGCTGAATCTCTTACTGATTAAAGCAAAATGTAGATAAAGCTTCATAAGCTGCGTACTCAGCTCGACAATGAGCTACACAAGCTGAAGAGGAAAGAAGTGGGCCAGGAGCAGAACAAGAGGGAAGCAAACGGCAGTATTTTCAAGTGTTGAAAAAGGAGTCACCTGCACAGACACGGCTCTTGAAAATCTTCATCTCACATTCAAAGAAAATGTATATACATTTCATGGTCTTATTACCTTCAGTTATTTTTAATTTTTATGATTTGGCATTTATTTGTAATTGGGGTTTCAAGGTCATCCTAGAAACCCTTATGCTTTTGGTAGTCCGTCCGTCCGTCGCAACTTGGAGTATATCTCCCGACCTACAGAAGCAATAGACTTGAAATTTGGTATACAAGTTAAACTTTTTTGCCCAACAATAGAAAAACTTTTGCGGACTTAAATACTCACAATTTCTGCAATCAATAGCGAATAGATCGCAGTATTTTATATTTTTTTTTAATTTTCAAGTTGGTATCATTTGAAAGGTATTGAAATGTAGATTACAAATATATATCGTGTTTCCAAAATAGCGGCTATTTTACCCCCGAAAAAATTAAAACAAACAAAAAATGTACCCCCCCCCCCCCCCTGCACTACCCCTATTAGGATAGGTCCTAAAAATAAGGCAAAAATACATCTCTGTGGTCCAATGAAATTTCCGGGAGAAAATCTAAAAAAAAATCAAATTTTAGAAATTTAAGGGGACGTAACTGTGGAGCCCTAAGATTTTTTTTTTTTTTATTCGAAGTAAGGTATCATTTTAAAGGTATTGAAATTTGATTCACAAAAATTTATTGTGTTTCCAAAATAGCGGCCATTTTACCCCTATAATAACCAAATAAGTGCATACTGAAGATACTAAAGGATATGCACACCTTACTTCTTAAAAGTGTAACTTTTTATACATATTTTTGTTAAAAAAAAAAAAATAATAATGTATTGTAACGTAGGGCTTATAGGTTCTATAGAAACATATAACCAATTAGGTTATATTATTGTTTAATAATTAAATGAAATATACAAGTTAATGTAATATAAAAGTTAATATAATTTTTTCAAGCCTGCAAGTGATGTCTTTCGTTGACCGATGAATGAGCCAAGAGATAGCAGGTTGAGTTGGTTTCATTGACTTGATCCGCCTTGGCGATATACACAGGTGTCATTTTTATACAAGTAGAGATATTAGATTTTTTCTAATAATAGGAAATGTGCAGTAAGGGGAGCTCACTTACTGGACCCCAAACTGTCTTTCCTCTGTTATCGGGTTAAGTAATGTTCTGATTATCTATGTAAACACAGATAATCTTCTTAATTAAACTACAACCCTACTCCTAAAATACATGTGGAATCTTTTATCTTTGTCTCTCCCCTGCTTACCTTTGTTCTGTTATAGTATCTATGAATTCTTATGACCAAAGAAACCCTTTTAGTTACTTTCTGGCAAGGACTTGACAGGATTTTTTTTATTCAATTTTGTTTGATTACATAATTGTCATTATTATTTGTTGTCATCAGCATAAACTAATTATTATTAATTAACTAATCCAGAGAGGGAAAAGCAACCTCCTTATTCCTCTCCTTTATTTGGTTTCTCATCTTCTTTTATTAAATTCCTGGCTCCACCCCACTCTCAAGTAAAATGTACATTAAATTAGATATTTTAAAAAATTTACGAAACCAAAATAAAATATCTTGTAAAAGCAAGATTTTTTTAACGATAATAACTTATCAGGATAAATTAGAAGCTGACATAAATTAAGATATCAGTTGTAAACACATAGAAATTAGCATTAAACCCAAATATACATACTTAACAGACGGGAACTTCTTTCCTCTGAAAACAGTGCACTTGCCGGGAGCGAGACCCCTGCGTAGCATGTCGGCTGTTCTGAGGCATCTCTTCTCTTCAGCAGGGTGCTGCAGCACTATCACTCTGCAGCGAGTCTCCACGGGCACTGACGGTAGACTCCCACACCAACAAACCACTACGGGTCTCCTGCACAATACCAACGCAAACAACAAGTTTCATTGTAATTAAATTCATTAAATAAGATCTGTCGGGATGTTCGCTAGCTCCATGCTTAGATAAAGGCAGTTGTGACATATTACCAAGACTATAAATTCTGCAGCACTGTTGGGAAATTCAGAGATTGTTTGACTAAATACTTTACCTACGGTGCGTTGTATGAATTCACCAGTAGCAATAAAATAACAACAACTACTCTACCAACATATATTCAGTAGTGTCTATCAAGCACCTCTTCTTTGTTTACCAAATTAAAGACTTTTTTCTTTATTACATTTTTAAAATCAGTTTAATAGTTTACAATCCGCATATATTTTAGCAGTATAGGTTTTTTAGGGGAAAGGTAATTTCAAAATAAAATTAAGTAATATAATAACCTAAAATTGTCAAAACAAAAAATGAAGATACTACTACATAGTAGGGTAGTAAGCAAATTTCATGACAAGTCATTTGCTTGGCCAACTCCCCCCCCCCCCCCTCCAACTTCCGCAAGTTGGAGCACCCAGGATTCCTTGAGAGAACGGCAGTCAACTTTCTTTTCACCTTTTCCCCCACTCTTCCAACCCAATCAGTATTGCAAAGGGTCTTGTTTTTGCAGACCTTCTATTATGTCAGGAAATGTCCCAAAGTTGTCGTTGATGTAGTTCAGGTGGGTTTCCAGTCCTGGAGCCTTGAGAGCTTCTTTTGCATTGCGAATTAACCACGCCTCTCCAGCATCCAGAGAAGCCAAGACCTTGACAATTTCAGATACAAAGTAGGTATAGAACTTACCTGTTAATCACATGGCTTACAGAAGAATGTTTCACCTTCCTAAGAAAAGTCCACCTCCTCTGACACCCACTTACGCTTAAGCGCTAATGTGTTTGCAGGAGTTTTCAGCGTTCTGACACGAGTAGAATCAATCAAGAAACTAGTTACACGAGTAAAATTGGTCAATAAACAAGTAACACGATTAAGAAATCAAATGAGCAATTAAACATTCTACTCCCTTACCATGAATATATACAAAATCTTAAGCTCTGGAACAGCCAATCAGGAGACTGCCCAAGCCCAACCCAATGGGTTTACTATTGGCTGATTGGAGAATCTATCTTGAACTACCTGGATTCTAATTGGAGGAATTGTTCCAAGAAGGAGCCGATCAGGAGCCCTAGTTTGGATTAGGGATGACCGTCGGTGCATTTTTTGGTTGTAGGTATGCGTAAGCGCATTAGTTAAGTCCGACAGTGGTCAGGGAATTAAGAGCCCAGGCCTTTCACTAAGCTGGTGTAAGAATTTTTTGTTCGAACTACACTTTTACCTAGAACCGGACCATGAATGTTCAATTTAAAAATTTGCTTTAACAAAAAAAAACTTTTTTACTAAACATTTGGCAAAAAAAGGCCATTCTATGATGTTTATTCCAAGAAGCCCCATTTTACGACGTTTATGCGTAAAATGGCTATTTTATGACAAAATCATATGACTATGACGTTTATGACTTTTTCCTGTCTCTGGTTATCACATTTAGATTAAACACAAATAATTAGACACTTTATAATAATTTGTACAAGATGCCATCAAGAGTAATTAATAATTAATATTTGTTAAAGGTGATATTTCATCCTAGATCTCCAACATCCTCAAACCTTTCTTAAGAGTCATACACCGGAGCTAGTGTGCCAAGGGGCTCCGGGCCACATGGCTATCGATGAGTCGAGACAACTCAAGTTGACGGGTTCGATTCTGTGCCGAGATGCTCTCATCTATCAATAGAGGACAGAGGAGAGGGCGGGCACCCTCTAAGGGGTTTCTTCCCTCGATCACGTAGATAGCTCACAGTAAAACTGAAGAAAATGAGACAGTTTATAAAAAAGATGGCGGGGCCTCACTCCAAAATATCTTTTTGACAAAGGGATATCAACTCTCCTATGAACAAATTTTACATATACAATTTCACAAATGTTTAAATCATACAAATGTACTGTTTGACAAAGGGATATAATCTCTCAAGTAAATAAATTAAGCGAAATTGTGGCGCCAAGTGATTCTCGTAACATCTCCGAGCCTACCTGGAGGTATGTACAAGGTACAGAGCTATGATGCGTTGAGTTGCTGCAACTCTCAGGTGTTGAGCTCTAGCAACAAACATCAGTCGACTAAGAGCAACTCGATATAGGTATTTCAGTTGCTCAGCATGTTTAATAAACTGTCAAGACAAAAGGCATATTAATACATTTACGTACAGAAGGCATGATGTTCCTTTGCCTTACAGTTCTTTAGACAAATGAATGTAGCCTCACTGTGTATACAAACAGTAATATCCGTTAGTCTTCTAAACAACCATTTCATATAACTGATAGTACGAGTGATAAGACCGCCATCAATTTGATACGAACCAAAGTCAGATTTCAACATTGGTTTGGCTGGAATCAACTCGGTATTTAATTACAACATTGGTTGTCTACTGATTAATACAACTGGCAATTAGCAATGCAAGCAATCAAATGACCCAGGCCAGGCCTAGCTAAACAAGTATCATCAGATAAATAGACACGGATAAGATGAATCCACCACATCTCCTTCAGTTCAGCCAATTATAAATTAAACCTAAATCCTCAACTTAAATGTAAACAAATTTAAAAGTAAAAAGAGAACTTTATGATTGGAGCTCATAGAGATTATTGACGAGTTAAAGAAAATAAAGTGAAATATATCAACGGCAACGTATTTAAAGCTTGAGAGAATTTGAATGAAAACGGCGATAATTCTGTGTAGGAGTCTTAAAATACCGAGTGGTTTAAAAAGCAACGTGTAAATTTAACTTCTATGTTAACGAATATATTTAAAAACACGTACTTGCAATGTGGACATTTCTCTCGCATTTCAGGTGGTTCAGCGGGTAAACCCACTAAATCTTCCCAGGCTTCATTAAAATCGTCCAACTCCATGATATCGATTACTAACAAGCTTGCATCACTTATAAAATGTTAAATAATTTTATGAATTTCAAATTCACTTCAACTTGGACAGTGAAGGAATGAAGTTCAGTTCACTGAACACCACGACCACGATAAGGATAAAGTAAAGATAAAAGCATCGTATCGTTACACTTTCATTTCAAATTTAACTGGTGGACTGGTGGGTTCAGCAGATGTAAATAAACAAAATTGGACAACATTAAGCGAGATACAAAAATTAAATAAATGAGAGCAAATTTATTTTAAGAAAATCATTTAAAATATATAAAATGAATGTTGCATCCTTAACTTAACTTTTCAAACAAGAAATTTAAATAATATATATTTTAGTGATGCTATCAGCAAAGGGACAGAGCTACATTCCACTAAAAAACCGAATTTCACCAGAAACAGTTTTGTTTCCTACTCTAAAGTCTTTATTTAGATTTCAGAACAAAACTATTTCATCCTTTTTTTTTTTGCTTTATAACTCTTTATTAAGTAAAGATAAAGTACAGGAATGCAAATTAACTTATAATACATTTACATTAACAGTAGTAGTAAGGTTTGTTTCCTAGTATGTAATTCTTATTGAAAGTAGGGTCTAAAGGAAAAAATTAAAAGCTCACTTTTGTATATTTCGACCCCTCTTCCTCTTTGAGTCATCTTTAGCCTGACTAAAATTATACTAACATTGCCTAGAGAGTAAAATCATTTGGCAAAATTGTTTATATATTATTTAAATCTTTTAGCTACGGGTTTTGTAAACTTGTAACCGGATAGTTTGGTTTGGGCCTCTCCCCCGCCTTGTCTTCCCCGCTACTCGTCGAAGGTATCTCATTTCTTGAGCCTGAATCCTGCTTTCATGTTTGGAGGAGACGGCCCAGAACTCAAAACCATATGTTAATGTAGGCCTGTAGAATTGTAGACTGTCATCTTAGTTTTCTCCGATATTTCGCATTTTATGTTATGAGGAAACTGGTAATTACAATTACTGAGTGAAACATTCTGCCTGCTGCCACTTTTTACTCGAGATTAATTATTCAAAGACCTAAAATTCAAATCCTTTTTCAGTTTATCATTTTTAAACTTTGAAAAATAATAATATTAATAATATAACACTGCTTTGTAATAAAACAAGTATAAAACTAAATTCAAATAAAACTAACCACAAACCAAAACAGATGTAATGACACGCACTGGTAAACACTGTACTTTTTTTACCTAGGCCGGGAAATATTTCCCTGCCAATTTTAACTACTGTCCTGTCTGTTTTTAATATTATAATTACATTGTATTTATACAAAATGAGTAGTTCTGATAACGAATTTAAATTTAAAGAATGTTGTGTCTGTTTGTCGATGTTGTTGGTTTTTGGGTACAAGGTTAAGCTCAATTTTGCGGTTGTTATAGGCTATACAACTTTTTGTTAGCTTTATATGGGGCAGATAATGGGGCTTCTAAATAGATTCAAATTCTAATTTTATTTTTTATAAAAAATATGTATATAACCAAAATTGCAGAAGAAGCTCTAAAGACAGAAAAAAAATGTAGATTCATTTTTTTAAACATGTATTATTTAAATAGTTTAAAAATCATCCAGAAGACAATTTGTTTACAAATCACACCTTAAAATGCCTAAACCTTTATAACATAATTATCACCACTTCTTTACAATGCTAAAATAAAATCTTCCAGTGTACACGTAGTAAAATAATTTCTAAATTATATTTGATATCTGCCAATAGGGATTTGACAAAATTTTATGCCTAACGGGAACATAGAGAAAAGTAAGAAAAAAAGGGGAATTGAGTCCAGACCTATCTACTAAAGTTAGGAAGTCAATAATTGAAAAGGAGCTCTTATTTTGGATGTAAACATATAATTTTTAATCAAAGATAATTCCAATTTTAACTCAGGAATGTGAAAATATACAGAAGGAAAATACCGCTGCTTTTTCCAAAAAGATGGCTTTTAAAAGATTTTCATCAGTAGTCGGAATTATTTTTGCAAATTATATTATCAAATGGGAGGGGGTATAGAAATTAGGGGAGGGATAGAATCTAGATATTCTCGATTAGGAAAATAATTTATAAGTTTCTTGATGGTAGGTTTATAAACCCATCAATTTAAAAATAACACACTCCGCAGCGAAGCAAGGGTATCCAGTAGGGGGGGGGGGGCCGAAAAAAAATTAATTTTGAATTTGAAAAAGTCCAACCTCATAAAACTTGTGTATGCATTAGAAACTATCATACGTAAAATTTTGGCCCGATCGAATGACACTTAGGTGGAGCACTATCGCTTCAAAGCTTTAGAAAACACTTTTTAAGAAATGTTTGATATTTTAATTTTTTAAAAATATTTTAGTTATTTTTATTCACTTATTAGCACCTATTTGCTCTTTGATGGCATATTATTTGATTGCAGGAAGAAAAAAAAATTAAAACAAGTTAATTGTAGATTGAGATAAGTCGGTATATACGTATGTGTACCATTGAGTTATAGAGAAATTAGTGTTATGCAGGTCCTAATAATACCTTGGAATAACTCAATGGTACTCATATGTATTATATTATGTATATACCGACTTATCTCAATCTATAATTAACTTGTTTTAATTTTTTTTCTTCCTGCAATCAAATAATATGCCAGCAAAGAGCAAATAGGTGCTAATAAGTGAATAAAAATATTTTCAAAAAATTAAAATATCAAACATTTCTTAAAAAGTGTTTTTTAAAGCTATGAAGCGATAGTGCACCACCTAAGACCTAAGTGTCATTCGATCGGGCCAAAATTTTACGTATGATAGTTTCTAATGCATACACAAGTTTTACGAGGTTGGACTTTTTTAAATTCAAAATTTTTTTTTTTTCGGCCCACCCTAGTATCCAGTATCCAGCTAGTTTGTTAATAAAAAAAATAAATGAATTGTTTAATGCATTAATCATTGAGACACTTTGTTGTTGTTATAGATTCAGTTTGATATTCACTTATTGTTATTATTATACCTTGAAAGCTTCTTATTTGATTTTTTTTTAGAAAAATAAAACATTTATTCAAGTTATTAAGTTTTGATTAGTTTTTTACACTGGAGGAGGGTGCCTGTGCTGGAAGTCTGCTCTGACTGTTACCTCCCATCCCAGACTCGGTGCAGTTTCAAGGCCTCACATATTTATTTTTTCTTCAACGTTATTTTAAAGCAGTATCCCAAGAATAAAAACTCTCGATAACTGATGAATATGATTACTGAACAAAATCTTTATTTTCAAAAACAATATTTTTTAATATTTGATCTACAGCAGTGACTATATATAACATTTTTAATTCCATAAGATTAAATCAACAAACATTCTTCTTCTTTTTTTTTTTTTTTTTTAAACCCACCTTCCACCCGTGGCTGAAAGGTAGGAGCGCCTCGACAGCTTGGTGCCTACTCTTTCTTAAACTTCTATTATCTCATTTTTGGTGTTTTTCCTTCTACTTTTACTTCCATTTTCCTTAATTTAACGTTTTTTAATTTAATATATCTCTTTTATTAAGCCCTTTATTCACGTTTATGCCACACTGTGCAACACATGCCCCCCCCCCCCCCCCATTATTATTGTATATAAGTATTTATTCTGCTTATCATTTCTTCATTTACTTATTCCACTTTTTTAAATTTTCGATTTTATTTATTTATATATCCTTATTATTTATTTATTTTATTTTATTCCCCCCCCCCCCCCCTTTATTTATTTATTTTATTTTATTTTTCCAAATATCAATATTAATACTAATACGTCCCCTCGGTCAAAGTTCCAGTATTCCTGTGATCTTCAGAAATTCTATAAGCTTGATCATTGCTTCCTTTGAGGCCATCATTATTTCTAGAGTTGCAGAGAGGCCCACTCTTCTTCTTTGATCTGCCAGCCCCTCACATTGCTCGGTGAGATGCTGGATGGATAATGGTTGCCCACATCGCTGGCATCCAGGTCTCATCCTTCCCAGCAGAAGATGACTGTGAGTTAGCCTGGTGTGGCCCGAAGCTACTCGTAGAAGCTTTATTACCTCTTGTCAACCAAACTCTTGAGGCCACACAATACTATTAAGACCTGGCAACAGTTTGGCAAATCCAGTATCTTCTTATCCACCCCCTATTGTAGTTAACCCTGTGTAAAGGTTCATATTTCACCTTATTTGTGTAGGTAATATTATTATAATTATAATGTTTGTCAGTATTTAATATCATGTGGTGAGTTTTACACCAAGGTGGTATTCTATCAAGGTCTGACTAGAAGAGTAAAGTGTGAGAGTGTGTGTGGTTCTCACACAATATCTGTCTAAATAGTTTAGCATCAAGAGCAAACCACAGCATATACAAGTCACACTCCTCCACAGCCAGATCATTAATCATTATATGTATAGCAAGCAAATATGTGTATAGCAAGAGGAGAGGTTCCAAAACAGAACCCTCAGGTACTCCGCTTCAACTAACAAATTTTTTGGACTTACAATTAAAAACTTTGACAAAATTTGATCTGTTGCAGAGGTGTGAATTTAAATATATCCCTGGAAAAAGAAAAATTGCCCTTTTTAGACAAGATTAACCCTCGGGTGTGTGCAGTCTAATACAGACATGAGGAGGCGCGGACACCTGATAGTACTTAACACAAACCCACACAAAAGGTAAAATAAATATAAACTTGAAATCATGTTAACAATTAAATTGGTTTTATTATTTTTTTAATTTATAAAATACCGTTGTTTAGTCTCATAGTTTATAAGCACAAAATTAGTCAGTCTCAATTATAATTTTCAAATTTTTCTGTATATTTTTATTATTTTATTTTTAAATTCAGGAAACATATCAATTTATTTTGAATTATATGCATAAATTTCACTGAAATTAGCTTAATACTAAAATTTAAGTGAAAGTGGTATGGGTCCCCTGTCAGGACAATATGGGCACAGAATTGAAGTATAATCATGCAAGATGTCAAACAGTGACTGATTCTCTTGATAAAAGCAAGAAATGTAGCTAGAAAAATCCCTATATTTCAATCACACCCACATCTATCTTAATTTCACAGTTAAATCTCAAATTTAGGCCTCACAGGACCGCGTGTTCCCGAAGGGTTGAGTTAAGGTCCACCTTATCAAAGTCCAGATAAATGACATCAGTTCTCTTTCCATCATCTGAGGCCAAAGATTTGTCCACAGTAGACCTAAGTCCATTAGATTTGACACAGTAGACTTTTCTAGGAGGAAGCCATGTTGAGGCGAAACGATGTTTCTTACAATATCAGGGAAACAGAATAAACGGAGATGAGGAGCATGAGACATGAATAAGTTTGGTGGGGACCAATTCAATCACAAACCAATTGGGTTTCATTTTAATAGCTCGGTGCGTGTAGGGCCTTAGTGTATTTGCCTTTAAAGATATAACAAGGCAATTGAGACGGCACAGCCAAATAATTCAAGTTTTACAAGATTATAATAACTGTGGAATTAATTAAAGAAAGCAAAAAGACTTAGAAAACCATTTATTTACAACATTCATAATTGGCTACACAAAATGTAGGTGACATTTTTAATTTATAATATTATAAATAAACTTGAAAAAGCACATAAATTAAAATATGATGTAAATCATGTGAAAAAAAGTTTGGCTAATGTCATAATACAACAGAAAAATATAAAAATCATTACCAAAACAAATTAAAAATAAAACAAAACTAAATACAATTGTTCTTCCCTCAATAGTATATATTATTACCTTAAGCATCATCACATGTTCCCCTCAATCTAAAAATAGTAAATAAAAATGTTAAGGGGAAAAACTTAAACTTAAAAAAAAAAAAAAAGGATTTTCATTAGAAAAAATAAAGTTTTATCATTCTAGAGAGTCAGAAATTGAAAATGTTTACCAGACAAGAAAAACAAGTAAAGGTGCGTTTAGACTGTTCAATATAATGGAAACATATTAACACCAACTCAATGAAATTTTCAATTGAAAAGAAGTTGAAAAAAAAAATACATTGATAAGTGTAACAGTATTACTTGGTGTTGCAGTGTAGTCTCAGTCAAGTGCATCGTTTTGTTTAACAAATTGCAGCAATGTCTACTCCCTTACAGAAGCTACGTACTCAAGTGTATCCACCGCTTCGGAATTTAAGTATTTTTACACTTTAGAAAGGGGCAAACTTATCGGGGTTCATTCTGGATTTAAATTGGATGGACAAATCAGTTACGCTATGATCCACAAGAAACAGAATTGAAGAAGGAAAATCAAAGAGGCATCAAGAATATAAATTGTAAGAAATTTTCATTCAGTTACTCAAACAAGAAAATTAAATAAAAATTAAGCGTGCAATAAGAAGGTTGACAATATATATTGTTTTACACAACCTTTCAGATAATAAGATTGGAAATGCAATGTTGAAGGCTTACTTGGTAGTTTTCACCTTTTTATCTGGTCGACACGTGTCAAGTACATGTATTTCTATATTTAAGTATAAAGACCGATCCAGGTTGAGCAAAGCATCTAGGTGCTGCAGTTAAGACCGGGTCTTGAAGGGTATTTAAAGGAAGTTAAGAATCTTGATATTAAGTTACAACAAACTCAAGTGAAACTCTAGCGGCAGTACAAGCATTGCTCCACACTTCATTTTCCCTTCAAACACAATTTCCAATTAGAAACCCAAGACAGCTGTAATCACTACTCCACCAAAGCAACACGATACAAGCTCAAACGTTTTTTTTTATCGAAGAAAAGCAATAATTTCCATTAAAAAAATGTAGTCGGACAAATTTGATTAATTTTGATGTAATTCTTCATTATAAACAGAAAAAAAAATTGTTTTGATGTGGAGGTTACATATCAGCACCATACCAACAACTACATGGTGTCATCAATAATGAATTGCAACAGTAAAAAACATATTTTTTCTCACTTATAACTAGCATGTTCTAACCTGCTTATAAACACATCGGTCAATCAATACAATATCATTTTAAAGTTAAGATATCTCAGACAAGTCCAAAAAAGAAAAAAAACATAAATAAAATATATTCCATTTTTTTTTATTTGTATATTGAAATTAAACATTTTAGTATTATTTTTTAATGCCGTTACGGTTGAAAATTAATTTACAGTCTTTTAAACCTTGATGGAAAGGATTATCGTAACTGTCAGAGACCTCTGTTGGTCATGGGTTTGACCTTGTATATCCTGACGAGCCAGTGTTCGGTGGTGTAGGCCTCTTCGAGAATGTCGAGTTCAAAGTCTTTGTTACCGATCTCGGCTCCTCGCACTCTGTCGTAGCCGGCAGGCTTGCCCGCCTCGGAGTACACTTGTCCGAACCTGTAGTAGCACATCTTGTACATCAGCGAGTTGAGCAGGGTGCTCGAACCTTCTTTGTCCACTCGGAACTCTCCGCTGTTGGAGTAGTAGTCTTGTTCTTTGATGTGGTGCCCTCTTTCCGTACTACCTCCTATTCTGACCATCCATAGGAATTTGTTTATATCGTCGGACGAGTAACCGACGACCCCTCCGAATATAACTAAGAGGTAGTCGACGTGAAGCTCTTTTATTATAGGGTAGGCGTTGGCTTCGGTCGACGCCATGGCCTGGCCGACTCTCGATATGTGAGTGTTGTTCCAAGTGTTGTTATCCACTAGGATCGTCCGGTTCGCCATCGCCGTTATCTGATAACCGTAATCCCACCAAGACATGACTTTGGAATCTTCGGGGGTGTTCATCTTGAGCCAGTAATAAGCCTCCCTGAAATCGTCGAATATTATGTGGGAGTTGTCGTGCGTGCGTGCGGACAAGACGATGCTAGGGGAACTGTAAGCTTCGCTGGTCACCCAGGTACAGTGAAACGTGTACGTGATCAGAAGGAAGGTCATCAGGCCGACGAATACCGACGCGATCTCGCTCTTCATGGCGAAATTAGATTCGAGTTTTTGTTTCTTCTTGTCTACGGTTTTTTCGGGGTCGACTTGCTTCATGTACACGGTTAGCATCGAAGAGACGGCTATTCCCGACAGGATGCACATGACCGGAGCGAGGACCAGCATGAGACGCACCATGACTCCGGCGAAGTAGATACTCGTCACTCCGTACAAGATGAGGAATATGTTGGCGTCGGTCAGGTTCGAAAAGCAGAAATAGAGTCCGGCAGGGAAAAGGAACACGAGGATCTGCAAGTCGAAGTAGAAAGAGGACCAAGAAGTAGGTTGATGCTCGGACACGGAAGCGATAATAGGAATATGGTTCTTAGCGTAAGAAGGGTCGAGCAGAGTGTAAAACCTTCCTGTCCACGGAGCGATCTTACCCGTTATAGTGAGAATAGTTCCTGCGAAAACAGTCACACCAAGAGTGAAAAGAAGCGTGGCTCTGAACAGAGTGTCGAAATCCTCGGAGGACAGACGAGAGCGCAGGTAGTCGACGAAAGCGTGAAGTTGACACAGTCCGAACACACCCAGGGCAAGCATGTGCTCTGAACTCTGAACGGGCTGAAAACCGACGAAGGAAATCTGCATTGACAGGACGGTACCTACGCAATAGAGAGTCGAGTAGGCGACGTATATCCTGTGAGTGAATCTACCGGTCACCATCAGGGCTATCACGTGGATAGGTATCAAGTTGATAAGGAAGACGTAGCCTCCCCACGACGACACCATGTAGAAATACGCTAGAGCCGCCAACGTCGCCCATAAGATACTTCCCGTCTTGACCGATTTTATCCACATGTAATAAGTCAACAGCATACAGAATATGGCTATGGCTTCGTTATCGTAAGAACCGGCGACGGACCTGGATATGTATCCCGGGACGATGGCTATCATAGCGGCGGCGACCAAACCGGCTCCTGGACTCTTGAGCTCTTTGGTAAGAAGATACGTTATTATGGTGGTCAGGCTGGAGAAGAAAGGCGCCAAGAACACACAGACGTTTCTTATATCTATGGTGATGTTGATGAGTCTCATGAGATGGTAGAGACCGGCGGAAGTGACCATCAAACCGGGGTAGATGGTCCCTCCGATAATACGGCCCAAGGGGTACCAAGCTCTGTCATCGAACCAGTTGTGGAACTTGTAGAACCCTTCCTCGGCCAAGAACCGAGTGGTCCTGTAGTTGAAGTAAGGATCGAACTCGTGGATAACGCTCTCGAACCTGAGTACGGAGAAGAGTCGAGTGGCGAACGACAGTATAGCGGCTAGAGATAGAATACTTAGCTTGAGCAGCGTCTCCTGCTTCTCGGCAGACATCCGCAACCCTCTCGACTTGAGAAACATTCTGTATAAACTTCTTTAAACTGATATCAAAGAAAACACTACACCGATCTCATAATAATAATCCACTAAACCTCTACAACAAAAGATAAACACTAGAGAGAATGACAATATTAATACGTGGAGTCCCGGTAAAACCTAATCGAAACCTACTTCTTCTTCTTCTTCACTTGTGTATGTTTTCTTCGTAGTTTCATGTTCGCTTTAACACAGCACTAAATATTCTAGCAACCCTGCTCACGCTTCCTACCTGGCAAAAATCTGATTAAGGGGGGGGGCTTTGGGTAACATAATTATATTCATGTTATTTTAGATTTACATGTCAAATTATATGTAGATAAGATAAAAGAACCTGTACTATTATATTATTTTTTTAAGGTAATTATCAATGAACGCGTCATAGTTTTATAAGTAGGGAGTAACATTGTTATTAATATTATGGAAATACTGAAACAACTTAAACGAAAAAATCGGTAAATTCATATTGCACGTGCCAGGCTGTCCCTGGTACGATTCCTAGGGGGGTCACAATGTTGGTAAATTCATATTGCACGTGCCAGGCTGTCCCTGGTACGATTCCTAGGGGGGTCACAATGTTGGTAAATTCATATTGCACGTGCCAGGCTGTCCCTGGTACGATTCCTAGGGGGGTCACAATGTTGGTAAATTCATATTGCACGTGCCAGGCTGTCCCTGGTACGATTCCTAGGGGGGTCACAATGTTGGTAAATTCGTATTGTACGTGCCAGGCTGTCCCTGGTACGATTCCTAGGGGGGTCACAATGTTGGTAAATTCGTATTGTACGTGCCAGGCTGTCCCTGGTACGATTCCTAGGGGGGTCACAATGTTGGTAAATTCGTATTGTACGTGCCAGGCTGTCCCTGGTACGATTCCTAGGGGGGTCACAATGTTGGTAAATTCGTATTGTACGTGCCAGGCCACAGGCCAAGATTTAGAGCCATTTCTAACCACCACCACAGTATGCGATGCGTATCTAAAGTTTTGACATTCAGATTAGCCAACCTATATGAGGAAGCAAATAAAGCCAGGAGACGGTGCTGAGCGGAATATCCAGGGGAACTGTGACGTCATTGCCGAAACAAGAGGTGAGTGATCCTAGCGGACAAGTGTGATACTTAAATCTGTCATTTATCTCCTAAACTGCCACGGACCAACTAAATTTGTATAATACATCATTCTAATCATATGTAAATATAACTTAAAAAATTCTAACACTATAAAAAGTAAATAAACATAAAGAATAAGGAAGACTCTAAACTCTAAAGTTACTTTGGTTCACGTAACGCTACTAGTTAAAATGCTAATTTTAATTTTAAAAATGCTAATTTTAATTTGGGGATGATACCCCCAAAAACTCTGAAAAACGTGAAACAAATTATTTCTCGAAAACCGTTCCGACGATTTTGATAAAAAAAAAATAATCTAAAATATAGTCCAATTAAATACGAATCTATTGATAAAAGCCGTTTTTTTCGGTAAATATCTAGTTCCTGAGAAAGGAGCTTGAAACGCGGACGGAGGGAACCCGGGGTCGATTCCCCGCCCGGGAGAAGTTATTTTTATGGTACATTTTGATGAAAAGTTCGGTAATAATTAAATTTACTTACGAAAGCTAACAAATGGAAAACACTGAGCTAAGTAAATATGAACTCGTATATGAGAAAGTTTGTCTGAGTTGTCTCGGACCGATTTTTTTTTTTTTTTACTTCCTAACAGAGAAAGTTATGCAATAAAATATTAATTCAAATTAAGAAGATAATTTAATTTATAGTTTATAATTAAATCACATAGGAAGGCAAGGCAGTTAACATTTTTAAATTAAACGAAAATCCAAGTATCAGTCTAAAATAAGAAGATTGAAATAGAGATTAAGAAATACTATAGATATAGTACAACATTTTTCCACCAGAGTCGCTTAAATCGCGAATCACCATGATGAACTCACCTTGTGGCAGTTTAAGGAACTAAATGACAGAGGTCAAATGTAAGTACCACATTTGTCCGCTAGGATCGCTCACCTCTTACCTCGGGAATGACGTCACAGTTCCCTTGGATATTCCGCTCAGCACCGTCTCCTAATAAAGCCAAGGACGGAGTATAGAGATGATTAGTGTGACGTCACAAAAGCTTTCGAAAATTTAACTCAGTTTGTTAGGTTCCTTCTTCTTATCACCTCTTATCAATCCCATGTAAAATGAATGGGAGAATTTTCTCAACTTTTTAAATAATTAATTATTAAATTATTATTGATTTATAAGAGTTTTCACCCTTTGAACATTGTTGTACCAAGTCTTTTTTAACGAGTGTAACAAAGAAAACATTAAAAACTTTCGTGTCAGTTATTTAAAATGAGTATTTGTGTGAAGGGTCATATCATGGAAAAAGCTATTTGAGTTATTAATCTTTATAATTGATTTTTTGTATTTCCTGGTGCCATAAAAATTAACAGGGTGTGTTCGGTGTTCGTGTTCATATTGTGTGTCCGAAAATAAATTTTCCCTCAGTTTTGAAACTCAATGAAGTATACTCAGGGTACAGGACTTATAGAAAGATAGTGATACTTAATCTGCCAGGTAATAAAAGATTATTTGCTAATAATATTTTGTTCCTAGTTACTTAAAATGTGCATTATATTTAACCGATGTTAGAACATAATTATATACTATACAATAGATCACTGATCAGCCTAGGAAAAAGACGTTGATGACGAGACAAAGAGCAGACTGTTATTACTATTATTATTTGTGTATTTTTTGTTATCTATATTAACGAGTATAATAATATAAGATATGAGTGCCTCGCATGTATACTTGTTTAAAATTTTGATTAAAAAACTAATTTAATACATTAATTTAATATTACTTAAGTACTCTGACATACTTTTACGAAGAATAGCTTTGTCCTCCGAAAAAAATGAAGTATAGATGAAATTTTCATAACGCTCGAGAAGGTGGAAGACATAATATACAAACTAAAATAGAAAAACGATTTAAAAAATAAGCAATAAATAAGAACGGACCCGGACGGTATCACCACAATAAAACACTCACAATAATACTTTTTTAAACCACTAGAACGGCAATTTTTAATGTTTTCTTATCTTATATTGTTAAAATAGACTTAGTATAATAACGTTCAAAGGTTGAAAAATCTTATAAATTAATAATAATTTAATAATTAATTATTTAAAAAGTTGAGAAAATTCTCCCATTCATTTTACATGGGATTGATAACAGGTGATAAGGTAAAGGAACCTAAACAAACCGAATCGAATACATATCGAAAGCTTACGCCATCTTGTGACGTCATTACTAATCATCTCTATAGAGTATAGAGCGATGGTATAGAGTATAGAGGATGTCTAGATTCGGGACGCGAGACTCGCCCCTTTAATGTGTGACGTCACTTAAGACCCTTACTACCTCCCTACTAAGCAACTCCCTATACCCGTGCAACCCCGGCGTCGTTTATTACACTGTTCTGCAAAAAATGCCTCAAAATAGAAATGTCCTTTTCTATGGTATTTTTGTGTGCTGAATCCGAATCTGAAGTCAAAATTTCTCCTAGACGTACATTTGTATTGGAAAATGCTCCTTAAGTTCAGAAATATTGTGTTTTTGGGGGTTTTCGACCCAATTTTCCCCCAATATAGTAAAACCCGATAGTAAAAAAATTGGGCAAAACCACAACTTGTATTTACTTTTTTCAATAAAATATGATATACACTTATAATATACGTCGGAGTTAAGAAAAATTTCAAAATTAAATTCAAGCGAGCGTCTTGCAATAAATAATGTATTTTATATTGAGGAAAAGGTTAATCATGATGAGTTTATTGTTAGAGCAGATGCTTGTTGTGATGGAACACGACTGTTCCCTCAGACTCCGCCGGCATATTTATTACTTCATTTAAAATATGTCACTTTAATACGAAAAAACGTCTGCTTGTATCAGGTTGAAATTGCACATGCCTGTTTCAATTGTACTTTAGACGATGTGTAAGAAGTTTTATTAAAATCGTTACGTTAGAACGTTGATATCGGTAAAGACACTGTTTTCTTTATTTTAAACCTTTAGGTCCGCTTTAATAAATTTAGATCTTTATCACTTCTTAGCAGTGTCGGTGTTCGTTTTACTAAAAAAAAATAATTATAAAAGTTATTTGTCTCATTAAATAGATGAAGTTAGAATTTATTCCCGTCCTAAAATTCCCATTTTAAGTTTACGTTTACGCGAGCATTGCGCGCGAACGCTTGGGTGGACAACGTTGTCCAACGAACTTAGCCTTGGCATTGGTAAAATGAACATGTGTACCAAATTTAAACTAACTCGGTCATCTTTTACTCAAGATATCGTCATCGGTAGATTTAGTGATGCTTGGTTTTGTGACGGTGATTATGTGACGGTGGTTTTTTTCGGATTCACTCGTGGGCTCCAGAACGTGCCATAAGGAACTTGGTTCCAAAAAACAAATTGTTGAGCTAAATTGTCCCACTACTGGGGGTATATGCGATTCTCTGGTTTTGAATACCGGGCTCTCTAATGCATAAGAACTCCCGGAAACTCTAATGCATAAGAAACCAAGCTCATTCTCTAATTAAAATATAATAGTTTTGCGTAGATTGTTTAATCTCATACATTTCAAAGGATTAATAACATCGATAAACACTTGGATTAAAACATCACTAAGTGATGGATTTTAACCTCAAAGAAAATTAAGAAACAACATTGATTCAAAAATATCATTTTTAGAATTAAATAAGATAAATTTAATAAACCAAATGACCACGAGCAGTCCGTACACCCAATTAAAACAATAAATAAATAAATAAATAAATTTAATAAATTAAGAGTGCTTACCGGAGTTTAATTTGTGGAAACAAAATATTACAAACTTCTCTGAAATGTATTCTTTTTACTGGTGTTATATTACTTTGCTTTGTAAGTTTCATCGCACATTTCCGTTTCCCCAATTTCGAACCACTTCCCGTGATACAATCTTCCCCAAATTTTGCACATAGATACAACTAAGGTGAAGAATACAGAAACCAAAAATAAAAAAATAGAAAAGGCGTCAAATTTATTTGCTTTTTAAGTTTCATCGCACACCTATTACCCCAATTTTGAACCACTTACCATCATTCAATCTTCCCCAAATTTTGCACATAGATACAACTAAGGTGAAGAATACAGAAACAAAAAAAAAAGTTGAAAATAAGACCAGTTTTGAAAAATGGCATTTTTATATTAATTATTCTACCCACTTCTACTCACCTGTGTCTATTGAAAATGTGCCACTTCCAGAGGAATTGAGATATTAATAAGTAAAAGCTCATACTCATGGTTACATTTCTCAGCAGGCCTACCGACCGAAATGTCAAATTATAACTACTTCTTTTCTGTAATTTCTAATTAAAGCCCTTATTATTTAATAGTTTCCCTATTAAAATTGATCTAGTTTCATAATATTACAAGCTCTGTAACTGTGCTTTGCTATGAGCTATCTTGAATCAAGATGGCGGATCGTGAAATGTTATAAACGTAAAATGTTATAAATGGTTAATGTTATAAATGTAAAATGTTATAAATGTAAAATGTTATAAATGTTAAATGTTATAAACGTAAAATGTTATAAAACAAGAAAGAAGTCAAAGAAAAAATAAAATGCCGGAACCTTAGAGGGAGAATATGAAGATCTTTACAGGAACAAAAATCAGTAATTAATCGTCGACCTGGACTAGATTTTTGTCACAAGATGGTGGTCAGAAAAATAAAAAAATAAAGTACCATGTAAAGATTGTCCGGGTCTTTACATAGGTGAAACTCGACAAACATGGGGCAACCGGCAAAAGCAGCACATGGCTAATATCAGAGCACAGGATGATAAAACTGCCCTTGCGATACATTGCAAACAGATGAGCCATGAAATGAATTTTTCTGGAACCAAAATTCTCATTTCAGAAACAAATGATAAAAAAAGACTACTCTTAGAAGCCCTGAATATATCCAAAGAAAAAAACAACATTAATCACAAAAAAGATTGCAGGGAACTGAATAAATTTTATTCCGGGATCTTACAGCATATTAAATAAATGAATATAAAATAATCTTTAATCCAAAAAAGTTTTAAATGATAAATTACATAAATGACCATAGTAAAACCAAAATTCAAGCTTTTAACTACATACCACTGGTCACAGTCATGTGATGTTTTGTCACTCTAGGCCAGCAAAACACCAATCTACACCTAATTACTCTGGATAAATTATTCAAATTAATCAAATTAGCAAAGACATGCCTTGAGAGGTTGGTTTGGTGAAAAATTAGAAATTTTAAATTAGTATTTTTAATAATAAGTGTAGACTTGTAACAAATATTTGTACTGACAATCATAGGATATCTATGGAATTTTAAGGAAACTTATCAAAACAGTAAGTACAAAATATTAATATCCAATAGAACCTGAATTATACTTAACATGAACCAACCTTATATCAGAGATTTATTATTTCAGATTGACAATAGCCACCTAGGTTAGAGAAAATTTAATTTAAAAACTAAAGGATGAAATAGTAATCTTCTAGTCAGGTAGATATATAAGCATTTTTAATTATGTATTATGTTACAAAATATAACGACTTTATAAGAGTTACTAACAATAAATATGGTTTTCAGCCTGAAGATGACCCAAAGAGGGGTCGAAATATCGCAAAAGTGAGCTTCTAATTTTTTCCTTTTAGACCCTACTTACCAATAAGTAAAAAAATAAAGTGCAGGAGAAGTAATGGCCCGCAAAAAGCGCTTAACAACTTAATGTGGAGAGGACTACTACAGACTACAGTGAAGCAGTCAATTATTTCATGTTGTTAACGAGAGGTTTATTGGTAAACAGAGAAGATTCTTAGAAGACTAGAATGCACTCCAACACTGAAGCACTGACTTGACGGAGTTGGACAATGTCTCAGAGAGATGCAGCTAGTCTACAGACTCATGTGAAATGAGGGATCTTAGCTTAGCAAGGTAGAAGGCAACATGTCGCATCCAAAACCAAAACTTCTGAGACAAGCTCCAAGTAAAGTCGCTGAAGAATTCATCACCTGCAACCAACTGCGATGGTTTCTAAACAAGCCGATGCTAGACCCCAGGAGAAGAGATCCTGCAGTAATTGCAGGCTGACCTGGAAGGATAACATCGAGTCATCACTTCAAGAGCAAGGTGGGGCCAGGAACTGGGTTCGGTGTCTCGCTTAAGAAAGGGGGCAATTTCAGAGCCAAATGTGACCCATTTGTTCCCCATGTGTCCCCATGTTTCCATTTTTGACTAGGGGCACAAATACTTAAATTTAAACTAAAAGAAATCTTGGGTCATCCAGCGTAATAATTGACAGGCAGTGTTCTGCATGTTCACACCCCGTGTGGGTCGAGGAAACATACAGAGTCGAAGAGAGGGGGATCGCTCGGCAGGTGTGGCCTGGTGGTGGGGTCAGAATTACAGTGAATCAGGAGCCGGGTAATCGAGCTTCCACTGTCCCAATTATTAGTAAATAAAAGCATCAGTAACAAAAGCTCATCAGTAAAGTGAAGCTGATAAGCTAACATGATGAGAACCCAACATGACCTATCGATGTGCCAAATTCAGGCTAAATTCAGGTGGAACCGCCCAAGTAGAAATAAGGTAATATTACATACTAATACATCTAGACCTTGTAGAGGAGAACAGGTCAGAGATGCCAAAGTGATAAACCCATTACAGGGATCAATATCAAGGGTGTCGCTCCTGACGAGAGTCATTTGTAACAGCCGGATGATGGTGCTGTTGGACCGATCTACGCCAGGTATCTATGCCAGGTATCTATGCCAGGTATCTATGCCAGGTATCTATGCCAGGTATCTATGCCAGGTATCTATGCCAGGTATCTATGCCAGGTATCTATGCCAGGTATCTATGCCAGGTATCTATGCCAGGTATCTATGCCAGGTATCTATGCCAGGTATCTATGCCAGGTATCTACGCCAGGTATCCATGCCAGGTGCAAATGACTCTCATATGCAACCTCCTTTGATAATGTTGCCTGTAATGGCTTTTAAACATGTTGAATCATAAAATCGCTAACCAAGATCTAGATTTATTTGATTGTGGCCAGGGGAAGCCACTAAAGTACTAAATATACTGGTTACAACGAGCAAAGCATTTCAAGGCCTTAGTTTCCCCAGCACAATGTAACTAAACTACAAATTTAAACAACACACAATCTCAAATAACATTTTTGTTTACGTGTATTTAATCAGTTTTTTTTTTTTTCAATTTTCAAAAAAAAGAAACATACATTTGAATGTTTCAATAATACTTTTCTGTACATATCTACTGAAACAATAATGTGCATGATATCTGGAACCTGTTCTCAATAATTATTTTTTAATTTCTGTATGAAATTTAATTTATAGTGATTTATTTATGTTTACATTGGTTTCGATCACAGTCATAGGAACAAAGAGAAGTGATATTACTTCATTTTCCTTTCTTTATTTTTTCTTCTTTTTTTAACTACACATATAATTTTCTTTATAAATACCTAATATTGCATATGTATATGTTTATTTATAATATACATCGTTTTTGGGATTCCATTTTTTTTTTTTTTTTTTTTTTTTTTTTTTTTTTTTTTTTTTTTTTTTTTTTTTTACAAAAACATATTATATTTTTTTTTATATTACTCTGTATAAACTAACAATTCTATATTAATATACATTATTATTTATAAAGGGTCGATTCGTATAGATATCTCTAACGGATAGAATGGTTTTTATTTAAATACGATGCTAGCCCACTCTATTTTGTCGAACACATATATTTATACTTAATTTATAACTGTTAGAATTACGCTTTTTATTTAATTTTTTTTTTCTTACCTTCTCTATTTTGTTGAACACAATTTTTATTTTTATTCTTTCGATTAAATGATTTGATTTATCGTGTATAAAAGAGAAACGGGTGCATATTGCTTTACATTAAGTGCTAAATTGAAATAGTTCTGTTTTCTGTTTACTTCAATTTACAATAAATTCATTATTTTTAACATTACAAATGTATAAATAAACATTTAACAAAATCTATTTACATTAGTTACTTTTCAAGGGCAGATAATTACCTTTTAGTATTTTAATATTGAGTGAGTAAAACAAGCTGGGATTCAGGAAACAACGGGTGAGGATAAGTCGCCCAAAATAAACAAATACATTCACTTAAGGGGGCTATTGGAAGGGCCGGGAATGTAACCACAAAAATGGACCCAGTATGGAAATCTCAGGATCAACAGAAATCAAATCAAAAACTACGGGTCTCATAGTAGTTCGCTCGTTATTTCCATGCAAGTCTGTTCTTTCCTAAATCATAGTACAATACAAGTATAGTAAGTGTACTAATAAACAAAAATTATTTTTAAATTTTAGTAATAAACTACATTATATTATACTATTCAACAATTCACTCAGGCTCTTGGCCTATAGGTGAAGTTTTAGAATTTATAAGATTGATACAGTTAAAAAAAGTAATAACTTTCATTTTCATAATTAGTGTTGTAAATGTTTATCCTATTTATAATATAAATTGTAGCAGTTACTCTTAGGCACGCGCAGTTTTAAATTGTAAAATTTGACCTGGGCCAAGGTGAACAGGCCTCAGATCGGGCCAAGGTGAACAGGCCTCAGATCGGGCCAAGGTGAACAGGCCTCAGATCGGGCCAAGGTGAACAGGCCTCAGATCGTGCCGTAAAGTTTAAACATTCAAAACAGTCTAGATCAGGGGTCGGCAACCCTGCGCCCGCGGGCGCCACGGCGCCCGCGGTGGATTTTTAATGCGCCCCTACTGACCTAAAGATTAAAAGACTATATAGTAGGGTAAACGACTAATAACGGGAAAAATAAAATAAAAAAAATATTTTTTATTTTTGAAATTGCGCAAAGGGCTTAAAGTTTTGAAAAAAATCAAAACATTGGTCATTTTTTTAAAGACATGTTAATTTTATTTAAAATTGTAAAAAAAAACTATTCTTTGCAGTTATCTAAATCCACGAAAAATACTTTTTAGACCCTTGGCCGTACAATTGACATCGCAAAAAAATCCTACAAATACCTCTTTTTTTTAAAAAAAAATAGTGATATTTTTGACTGTCTGAGGTAATACAAAGTATTGTTTGACACGTTGCGGTTTTGAATTTGGTTCTTGCAAGTGACCAAACAAACAAACAGCAGGTAAACTTAACAATGTATAAAAGGAAAATACTATATTGCAGCTCTCCGCCCATTACAAGATGGTTTTTGTTTCAGCTGCAATGAGCCAGGACTCACCACGTAGAGGTGGCTGCAAGTCGCGAAACCAACCAATTTGGGTGTGCTATTTCCACTAAAGACCCTTTAAATTTAGA
Organism: Gerris lacustris; assembly: GCA_951217055.1. Lineage (NCBI taxonomy): Eukaryota > Metazoa > Arthropoda > Insecta > Hemiptera > Gerridae > Gerris > Gerris lacustris. Next base: position 731,045 of record OX578281.1, on the reverse strand, counting down.
CTTCAATACAAATATTAGGTTTGTTCCAACCACACCTCAAACTGTACAACGCATTTGCATTAGCATAAAAAGGTTCAAGTGTGGTCCGATGCGCACGCGTCGGACAGTTACAAACCGGTTTGAAGTGTGGTTGGAACAAACCTATTGGCATCAGAGACCTTGATTTTAAAGTTGTCCCAATAAAACCATCTCGCTTGTTGCACTAGTTTGGGCCATACTAGTGCGATAATAAAGTCTTAATACCCGGTCGCCACAGGTTAACCATCGCGAATGGCTGAGGGGTCTGCAGGATCCTTAATTGCTAATTCTGGACCACAGAGTCCAGTATAACAGTTGCGAGTTTTTTCTTAAACTTAACGAGTCTTTTTTTAATTTAAACTTAAGCAGAACAGATTTATATTTGAGTTAGAAAATAATTAAACTTTTTTCCACAAAAATTGACATGGACAAACTTCTTTCTTTTTAATTTATAGATAATATGAACAGTAAAAATATATTATAATGTAATTTGAATCTCCCCTGTTCGGCTATAATGGGAGACTACATTTTTTATTTGTTTTTATATTATATCATGTAAATATAAATATATATGTCAAATTGTAAGTTACTACCGCAAGTTCGTAAGTTATCAACTGAGGATATCCCTACCGTCGTTAGTTGCCAGATCTGAGGATCACTGGACCGGTTACAGCTAAACGCCATCATTAGCAGAGTCGAAGTCTCTCATAGCGCTCATCAAGTCTACATGAGAGAATGAAGTTCTCCAACTTCATTCTCTCATGTAGACTTCATGAGCGCTACGAGAGACTTCGACTCTGCTAATGATGGCGTTTAGCTGCAACCGGTCCAGTGATCCTCAGATCAGGCAAATATATATTAATAGATACAAAAATATGTTGTAAATAAGGAGGATACATGTTGTTCTTTATTCATATTATGTTCATTTCACAAAAAAGGGGATTTTTTTTCAATGACTATTTATACCTACCGATTGATATGCGCCCTCGGTGATTTTCAAATCTTATATTGCGCCCTTAAACACAAAAAGGTTGCCGACCCCTGGTCTAGATGACTGCATTTTGAAACATGTCAAGATTGATCTTTATTTGTACTGGATTAAGCGCATTCAAATATATATATGTCAACTGGAAACAACGACAAATTGAGTTTATATTAATGTTTATTGGATTAGTGGGATTCTTATAAAGGCGAAGCTGCAAGTTTTCTCGTGATATCGTCTCGATGAATATAGTGTTGCTGCCAGTGCCAGGAGCATGTTCACCACAACTTTATCATAATAAGTAGCGGATTGTTCTAAAAGTATGGTTTATTCACAGAACTGGGAGCAAAACATCACAACTTACAGTACCGCATATCACCTCCAAACAGACGACATTAAAAAACTAGAGAATATTAAGTTTTCGTCTTGCTGAATTACTCATTTGAAGTTATTTGTCCCTTTATGATATTTCCAGTCGGAAGAAAAAAGTCAGAGTTCACTTAAAAATATAGTTTATTATGTCGCCTCTACCTGTCAAAATCTTCACACTAGATTACAGAAAAACAAAATGGTAGTTTGAAAATTCAACAGTTTTTCATAAGACAGAAACGAGTGTTTTAACAGAATAACACTGGAACAGACAACTTGATAAGTTAATTGCCAATCAAATGATAGACATTATTAGAAGTGATAATATTATTCCTTGCTGTTGGTAATAGTACAGACAGTTTTAGTGCCCTGTACTCGCCGAGTGAAAGACAAATTGAAAGCCTCCCTCTGAGATACTTGTATGCCACACACATATCTAGAAATATAAAATCTAAACTGACTTTGATATAATGATAACATGAAATGTTGTTTATTTTTCTGCTTTTGAAATGCTGCTAAATCAAAGTTAATTTGAGAATAATAAGTTAAAGTTTGTTGTCACACTATTATTTTAATTGTTTATTAACTTAATATATTTAAGTTAAAAGCTATTAATAATAATAAGCTGTACGGACATCCTTACCAGGACAGAAGCCTCTCCTTAAGGAGGAAAGAATCAGTTTTGAGGTTAGAAAAGTCTTTTCACCACCTTGTCCCGACACTCGCGGTCCCTAGCCACTCTACCCCAATTTTCCCCCACTCTAGTAACTATTTCTTCTCTCCATCATAAGATAGGTCTTCATTTCCTTCTTTTGTTTCCTCTAGGGATCCATTCCGTTGATAATTTGGCCCATATATTATTGTCCAATCTAGGCAGGTGACCTGCCCATCTCCACTTGGTGTGGTGATCCTCTTTCTGTAGGTTCTTTGGCCTTGTTGTTTTTATTATTTATTTGTTGCTTGTACTATCTAATCTTGTTATGTTGCACATGCTCCTTGTCATACACATTTTTGCGTTGATAGAAGTTTATTTCCCATCTTCTCTGAGAGAGACCATGTTTGGGCACCGTACAAAATGGTTGGGTATACACATGCAGACATTATTTTAGCTTTCAGCCTTTTGTCTATTTGACATTTAAAAATCTTTTTTAGTGACCAATATTTTCTCCAAGCTAAATCGATTCTTCTGCACACTTGCTTTTCTCTTTGATTTTCGAAAGATATGGTTTGTCCTTAAGATAAGTATGTGTATTCTTGAACGTATTCTATTTTAAAATCTTTTTGTACCCTCACTGGGGCTTGAACTGAGTTTGTCATTACCTTGGTTTTGGATATATTTATTTCTAGACCTACTCTGACTTGCAGGCTTTAATAAGTTGGTTTAACATTACCTCTAGTTCACTTGCTGATGATCATACCACCATATATCCAGGCCCGGATTTTAAGTGAATGGTTCTACGCATCTAAACAGAGATACAATGTTTATATTTCGTAACAATCGTAGATAAAAGCTATTAATGTTTGTAAAAAATGTTATCCACAATAATCAAAATAAATTTAAATTCTTACTTAAAACTTTGTTTGTTCATTTATTATTTACCATTTTTTGGTTTGCTTAAATATGAAGTATGATTTTCTTCTTTACTTTCTCATATAAAGAGAAGTATTGTGATAGGGCGAAAATTCCATTTTGATGGATTTACATGTTTTTAAGGCCCCGTGAGTCCAATAGTGTTTTTTAAAATAATGTTTGATGGTTGTCTGTGCACACATGTGGAGCCTAAACTACTGGGCCGATTTTGACGAAATTTGGCGTACATGTTCAAAAAATCTTACCTCGAGGCAAAATTGAGATCAAATTTATCCTCCAATTTGGGGGCAATACACCAAAAAACTCTGAAAAAACGAGGAAACAAAATTTTTTGATAATGGTTTTGAGGATTTTGATTAAAATAATCTAATGATATAAACCGTTTTTCCAGGAAAAATCTAGTTTCCAAGATATCGATGAAAAAAATCTGAATTTGTTGGAAATCAAAAAATAAGCGTGGCTCTATCTTTGAAGTAACCTTAATGCAATAAATAGTTAATACTAAGCAAATTAATAGATTTAATTATAATGAGTTTATAGTATATAAGGATGATGGGAGTAGACGGTAGTGTGGGGTGGGGGTCTCGCTTCACTTGGAACATTCTATAGGAGGTTGCTAAAGATGGGTTCATAGTCACAGCTAGCGGATCGACAAGTGTATCTGTCTCTATAGATAACAGTATATTTATATTTTCTGGGATCTGGTACCGAGATTATCTGAGAAACATTGTCTGAGACCAATTTTTTAAAAATTTAATGGCAATTACTAGAATTTTTTTTTTGTGGTTGTGGTTGACCCAACATGCGTCATTGTAGCAAATTTAAAAATCTGAGGTGAGACAACTCTACAGACACTTATTTATTTATTTTTAGTAAACATTGGCATTGAATCTTCAAAATACAAACTATGCTTCACTATTCAGTTTCAATGACATATAACGCTCGTAACATTATTGCGATAACTGCATCAAATAAAACATCATTCTCTAAATGTTTCTCAATAAAATATTAACTTGTAAGCAATATGTTGTAAGACGGTTGTTACACACAAAGCAGAGAATTTTTAAATTTATATTTATTTATTTCAAATAGTTATATGATTGATTTTTGAAAGTAGGGGGAGGGGAAGGGATAAATGAGGTTCTGAAGGGAGGGGGAGACCCGGTTTTGACTCTTGGAAATCTGGCGACCCGTCTCAAGTTACTTATATATGTGTGTGTGTGTGTGTTAATAGCTTCAACTTGTTTGACTGTAAACAAATCAGATTTTCTCTTTATGAATAATTTTGAACAGATTTACATAAAAACATAATTTTTACATAATTGATTTAAGATCACATTAATAGGGAATTGTTATGTCAGATGATTAATTTAAATAATTTACCAAAAATGATTCATAGTAGGATGAGCTCATTCTTAAAATAAATCCATAATTAACTTCTTAATTAATCCATAATTAACTTCTTAATTAATCCATAATTAACTTCTTTTAAAAGTTAAACACTGTTAAATTAAAAAAAAATAATATACATAAATTATTACAATTCTAATGACATTTAATAACTTTACTTAATTAAATAACAGTCAAGTATAAATTATCTTTTTTGAAAATATTATTATTTATTTATACATTGATTAAACTTTTTATGATTTGATTATGATTGTCACAGTTAAATTATATATTTTTAATCAAGCTTTTTTAATTTGTAATTTTCAAAGCACAATTTTAATTTTTCATTTTGTAGGTACAACTTATAATAATAAACCATGGTGCGATCTGGCTATGAGAGGCCGGAGCCTACCAATGCATGGTGCGATCAGGCTATGAGGGGCCAGAGCAGTGGCGTAACTATGGGCCCGCATTGCGGGTGGCCCCCGGTGCCAGGGGGCCCCCAAATCCAATGCACCAATTCTGACGGGGGCCCCCTATAAAGCAATATACCTGGGATTCATACTTCTGTCACTGAGCTTTTTTTTTATTTGCTCAATCATTTTCTTTTGGAGAGGGGCCCCCAAAAAGTTGTTGGGGGGCCCCACTACCCTAGCTACGCCACTGGGCCAGAGGCTACCAATGCATGGTGCGATCAGGCTATGAGAGGGTAGAGCCTATTCAATTATAAATCTTGTTTTTCTCATAGCTTTATTAATTTTATATTTTATGTACCGCTTAACTACACTAAATTATACATATTACTCTTCCAAAGCAGGATTCCATTTATTATTTATTTGCCAAAAAAGTAAAATATTTATACAGAACTTACACTTGCATTGATACGTTAATAAAATTTTAATAATACAATTTAATTATAAAAGTTAATTTATTTCCCTAATGATACTTGGTCTTAAATATGAAGTGTTTTAAAATGAAGAAATTATTATCGGTGATATCTAAAAACTCATAACAAAATATATTAGAGATGACAAGGCAAGTAAACAAATATTAGAGATGACAAGGCAAGTAAATAAATAATACAGACGACAAGGCAAGTAAACAAATATTAGAGATGACAAGGCAAGTAAACAAATATTAGAGATGACAAGGCAAGTAAACAAATATTAGAGATGACAAGGCAAGTAAACAAATATTAGAGATGACAAGGCAAGTAAATAAATAATACAGACGATAAGCCAAGTAAATAAATATTACAGATGACAAGGCAAGTAAACAAGAAGACAAGGAAAGTAAACAAATATTACAGATGACAAGACAAGTAAATAAATATTACAGATGACAAGGCAAGTAAAGAAATATTATAATATAATAGCCTGGAAAGTAATAGTTCCATCTGAAATACTTCTTTAAATTTAAAATTTGTCTATTATAATCAAAAAAGATTTGTTATGAAACCATGGTAAACTGATTTGCGGCCCAAACCAGCCTGCCTGTTAGTACAATAATCTAATCAAATTAAATCTTTGTTTGTAAATTATGTGTGTAGCAGTTTATTAGAACTATTTTTTCCCCTAAAATGGAGTTGAGTTACTCAACAATGTAAACAGATATCTTTAATTTCAGAAAGAACTATTTTTACTTTTTAAGATAATTTTATATTAATCTGAAGTAAACAAGTAAATCTAATATTATGAAGTTAACCAAAACTTTTCAATTTTAATTTTAAAAATCGTAAAATATTTAACCAAACTGATTAACTTAGTTGTTTTCAACAAGAATTTTTGTTGTCCACCTTTTCAGTAATTCATACACACACATATTATATATATATATATATATATATATATATATATATATATATATATATATATATATATATATATATTATATGTATTTAAAATATACACATATATTTATTTATAAATTCCCTAATATACATTTAATGATTTTTTAATGACTTATTTTTAATATTTTTTTTGTCAATATTTACAATTATAATTAAAGTTTACTTAATTAAGGTAATAATTCTAAAACATTTAATTAAATAATTTCAAATTACATTCATTCAATTTAATAAAATAAATGTTTTAGAATCTCACCAAAATAGTAAGACAATGTTTAACATATTAACCTAATCCTGAGAGCCTAATCAGTTAATTGAATTCTTCCACGAGGCTTACCATTTTCAAATATCAAGCGCCTCATTTTTTTAAAAACATAGATTATATTTTTATATATCAATTTTAATAAAAAAAAGAGCCACATACTTATTTTATTTATTTAAGAATTACTTTCTTTTTCATTAAAAATATTTATGTAATTTATTTTGCCGTAATTATACATTTTAAACAACCTTACATTAAACTATAATAAACATGCGCCACATTTTTTTTTTTTTTTTTTTTTTTTTTTTTTTTTTTTTTTTTTTTTTTTTTTTTTTTACTAATTAAAATGACTTTAGCCATGATTAGAATTCTGTTTACATTTTCGGGTCCAAATATTTTGTTGACGATTGAAAAAAATCATTTCAAAGGGGACAAGGAAAAATTAAAATAGAGAAAAAAGCTTTTCTATTGACATAAGAGAAACTGAATTTTAATTGTATATTTTAGGAATAGAATTATGCCTACTTACAACACAAACATATTCGATCGCCGAAAAAAAATATTATGTGAAAAATGAAAATATCTCACAAAATTTAAAAATATATTCTTCATTACAAGACCATATACGTAGAATAATGAACATCTGGAAAGCCTCTCCACAGAATAATGTTTATTTGACAGAACTAGTTCTGTTAGGCTTTCCAGTTGATCATTTTTATATTGATATCTACACTTGCGCTCTTAATCTTCACACTGTATACGTAGTTATAACTGCTTGCAGTGAGGATGAGGTTCAGATAGATTATAAAAATAATCAATATAAGCAAACTGTATAATTTAAGTATATTATTATACTTGTTGTTTTTGATTTCCTTGACATGTTGCCGGTTTCGGAGTGGACGATCTCTTCAAGCACCTTGCAGGCTTGACGGTCCAAACTACAGCTCGGCAGCTCTCGCAACAATGTCTCTTACTATCTGGTCTAACAGATCCCTGGGGTGAACTCAACAAGATAAAAGTCTGTCATGTTAGGTAATATACTGAACCGTACCGACTAGGAACACACATGACATCAATTCATGTACAATCTGCTTTAAACTTATCGTATACATTCAAATTCCATTTGAAGAATTGCATACGACTTATTGGAATGCTGTTTTACCTGGTGGTGTAGAGACTTGACAAATATCTCTCCGAGCTTTCTTACCTGGCAGAGAGTTTCAACTTATTGCTAAGGTCCAACTTATTGCTACTGGTTAACTTATTGCTAAGGTCCAACTTATTGCTACTTATTGCTGCTGGTTCAACTTATTGCTAAGGTCTGCCTTGTTCTCCGGCCTGGATGTTGTCGGCGCACGCCAGACTCTTCCTCCTCTAGGTCTGGCCTGGATGTTGTAGGCGCACGCCAGACTCTTCCTCCTCTAGGTCCGGCCTGGATGTTGTCGGCGCACGCCAGACTTTTCCTCCTCTAGGTCCGGCCTGGATGTTGTCGGCGCACGCCAGACTTTTCCTCCTCTAGGTCCGGCCTGGATGTTGTAGGCGCACGCCAGACTCTTCCTCCTCTAGGTCCGGCCTGGATGTTGTCGGCGCACGCCAGACTCTTCCTCCTCTAGGTCCGGCCTGGATGTTGTCGGCGCACGCCAGACTCTTCCTCCTCTAGGTCCGGCCTGGATGTTGTCGGCGCACGCCAGACTCTTCCTCCTCTAGGTCCGGCCTGGATGTTGTCGGCGCACGCCAGATTCTTCCTCCTCTAGGTCCGGCCTATAACTCTTCTAGCACCTTACTCAGTTAATCCTCCGGACATGCCCACACCATCTCCACCGGTCGACTTTTACCGTCTTTTCAAAAAGTCTAACCTCTGAGTTTTGTCTAATGCCGGTATTTCTAATTGTATCTCTTCCGGACTCTCCGGCAACTTTCATTTATACAAGAGAATCATGTAAATGTGTATTATTGTAGTCCTCCTATAATAAACTGTCGAGATCCAATACTAATTTTAGAGTGATTTTTAATGTGAACTAGAGTTGTTTGTCAGTGTAAAGTGTATTATAATTACTTTTGAGGAAACTGAAGGCAACGAAAGCCTTGTCATGGTTCTTTCTTTTGCCTCTGAATCAGAGACTTTCTCAACGAAAATTATCGAGAATCCAATTTGTTTCCAGGGAAAATACACATGTTTTAACATCCTCCTGTTATTAGTAACCCCTGATAAAACTAACACAATAAGAATATATGTAAACGATAATCTCAAATTGTATTTAATTTGAAATTACAAATAAAATAATCTATCGTGTTTCTAACATCGTTTAAGTTTTAAATAAATATTGAAACTTAGTAACACAATTTAATTTCTAAAAAGGGCTCCCAAAATAAACGAAAATAATAGTTATTTATGGCAATATCAGCATTTTATAGTTTGTGTGTGTGTGTGTGATAATCTGTCAAGTTTATTGAATTTTCAATTGAGCTGTTTACATATATTTGGTTTTATCGTTAGTAATTATTGTTTCAGCCATGACAAAGAAATTTCAATTAGAGAAAGATTGTTTCCTACGACATTTCAACATTTATTTACAATAAATTTTAATATTTCACCATATATTTATGTATATTATAATTTTTATTTTACCAACAATTTTTTTTAATATTCTATACATAGAAAAAACTTACTTGTTAAATTTAAACTAAAATTGTCTTTATACTAAGGTTAAAATGGCTTATTGGCAAGTAACAATTCTCTCCAAATATCCGTTTACAATATTTACATAAAATGTCAACTGTACATTCTAAATTGTATTTCATAATGAAAACTATACTGGTTCAATATTAATTTTTATGTAATTATTTTTGTACCGAAATAAAAATAATACTTTTTCGAACGGAAAAAAAATGTGGATATGGTTATGAAAAAATTCATTTAATAAAAATATTCTCATCTACAGGCCGCTGTAAGGTTTGTCTGCAACTTAAGAATTAGTTTGATTATTTTCCGATTAGATTAGAGCATCTAAAGTTGCCCGATGAAATGCATCGGTCTTGCTTAACAGTGCATTTGCTTCCGATAATTATCGGAGGTCCGTCGTCAGTCCCATACTGGAAATGACTCCCCACGTATTACTTAGTGGGCATTTAAATGCCCTCGATGTGGTTTTTGTCGGCTCAAAATAAAATTGAACTTAACATCTTATGAATTTACACATCGCACCTAAATTACGGTGTTATCTAGTTCAAGAGTTCAAGGTGGAGTTGATAATACTGCGCCGTGACCTTAACAAAATTCTTACGACACGGTCTCTCTCCGGCCCTCCGTGTCCGAAAATAAGATTGACATCGATCAAGCAAAGACCCTCGTGATGAACGATCAGATGACTAGAACACGAGGCTCGATGAGGATTCAGGAGAATAGTAGCGAAGTTGCTGTGATGGAGCCTTCGTCACTCCGGAAGCATCCGACATCTACAAGACCGCGAAGAAAGCAAGGCAGGTTTGGAGCAGTGTCAAAGTCATGTTGACCATCTTCTTCGACTCCAGCGACGTGGTTCATCACGAGTACATCACGGAGGAGTACCACCTACAGGTTATGGGTCGTCTTCTCGACGCTCAGAGATGCAAACGGCCGGACCTGCGGGCATCAGCACCACGAAAACGCCCATTCTTCATGTCCGATACAGTATTTCTCGGACAAACACGACACACTGTGGTTCTCCAAGCTCCGTACTCTCCCGATACGGTTCCGAGTGCTGAAAGAGCCTCTGAAAGAAACGGATTTAATACTAGAAATGAAGTCATGTCAAACGGGACAGACCGGCTGAGGGCCGTCTGAAAAAGAACGGTTGCGGGAATGCTTCTGACAGTGGCAGAACTGTTGCGGGAGAAGTGCGTGGCTGCCCGAGGGGACTACTTCCAAGGAATGCTTCTGACAGTGGCAGAACTGTTGCGGGAGAAGTGCGTGGCTGCCCGAGGGGACTACTTCCAAGGAATGCTTCTGACAGTGGCAGAACTGTTGCGGGAGAAGTGCGTGGCTGCCCGAGGGGACTACTTCCAAGGAATGCTTCTGACAGTGGCAGAACTGTTGCGGGAGAAGTGCGTGGCTGCCCGAGGGGACTACTTCCAAGGAATGCTTCTGACAGTGGCAGAACTGTTGCGGGAGAAGTGCGTGGCTGCCCGAGGGGACTACTTCCAAGGAATGCTTCTGCATAGCAGTCAGTGTTTTTATTAAGAAAGGTCGGATACTTTCTGAACAAACAGGGCATATTAAACCTGATACTTTTAAACATTATAATAATGTGTGTTAAACCCGATTATCGCTTAGAAATATCGTGTGCAAAGAGCCATGGAAAACTTGGACCTACTCAAGGCTTTACACAGCAGTGTGGGTGTTTCAATAATTCACTGTTATTCACTAATATTTCATTTTCATTTATTTTTGCTGATATTATTTATTTTTAATTGTTTTTTTCCGATTTCAACGACTGCTAAGTTTGGTGCATTTAAGGGGCCTTTCACACCGAAGTAGCAAGTCGCAGGATGCATGCGTCCTGGTGGCAAGATGCATGCATCTTGAACACCGGACTGTATAACTGAACGAGAGCTTTCACACCGAAGTAGCAAGTGCGACGTGCATCCTAGATGTAAGTGGCACGTGCGACTCGAGAACCAGCCGGCTGGTGTTTTATTAGCGTGTGCCCTTATTATTATTTACATGCCGCCCTACATACATTTACATGTGCCCTACATATGCGGAGAGTCGGATGATTGATAATTCATCATTTTAACCCAAATGCACTGAAAAAACTGAGGAGTTCAAATAAAAGATATAAGAAGATGCAAGTAGCAAGTGCCACTTCGGTGTGAACGCTCGTGTCATAAGAATGCAAGACGCACATGCCACTTGCGACCAGGACGCAGAGTGCATCTTCTGTGTGAACGCTCGTGTCATAAGAATGCAAGACGCACATGCCACTTGCGACCAGGACGCAGAGTGCATCTTCGGTGTGAACGCTCGTGTCATAAGAATGCAAGACGCACATGCCACTTGCGACCAGGACGCAGAGTGCATCTTCGGTGTGAACGCTCGTATCATAAGAATGCAAGACGCACATGCCACTTGCGACCAGGACGCAGAGTGCATCTTTGGTGTGAAAGGCCCCTAAAACAACCTGAGACATTAGCACACACTGGTACACCTCTGTTATCCTCACTTTATTTAAGTTATCAATCTCAGCGTGATAATTGATAAGGTTTAAAGTTGCTTTATTTATTTATGGTAATGTAAACATATTTGTTTTACAATCAAAACTAAAATGTCAACTAGTATAGTTTGCATCACTCCAAGCATGTGATCGTTTTCACTTAAATCACAAGCTTCATATATTTCTAAATTATAACTTTTTTCATCAAATACATTATATACAAACATCAAAGATATCTTAACAATGTTTGTTACAACTATATATATATATATATATTTATAAAAAAACACAAAAAACAGTTTTATTTTTTTTTTTATAAAAAAAAACCCATTGTTTTCCAGATATTTTCACAACCATGATGATGAATTTGATTATGCTTCACGTTGCTTTTTTGATATTTATTTATTTTTTTATCTATTTATAATATTACATTTTTTTAAGGTAGCACCTTCATATTCAGAAACATACGTATAAAATGTCGCTATATTTATACGTGTTTAACACGTTTAATGTATTTATTTTAAACTATTTTTCCATTGGGAAGATAAAAAGTGAGGGCGAAGAAGTGCTCAAGAGATTCCTCTTTGAAGCAATCAAGATAAAGAAATTAATATTATTGTAATTTCTTTTACGTTATCCGAAGAAAGTTTAGCCTGAAAGAATATTGAAATTCAGAATAAATATTTTTCATTATTTGACTAAGATATGAAGCGTTTGGTTATTCAAGAAGGACTTTGCTCCGACTTGAAATCATTCCTAATATATCAAGCTAACATTGAAACAACGTATTAATTAATGTTTTTACTTATAAAATAGTGCAAGGCAAGTCACTTTACAATACTCTCTTATATTCTTTTTCTTTATAATTATTCTAGTAAATACTTGCTATATTCATTTAACAATTTAAACAGTATTTTTCACTAAGTTTTTATATTTTTACAATAAAATAACCCACATGGTTATATATTATGTTAAAGCACTTCAAATTTGTGTTCAAATAGTAGAATTTATCAAAAATACATTATCATTCAGAAAAAAACATACACAAAATAAAGAAAAATGAGAAATTAACAATTTCTTCTGAAAAGGTGAAATACTTGGCGGCTCAAGGTGCCAGTTTACAGAAATCCACCAACTTATAAAAGCAAAGCACTAATTATAAAATAAATTAGGATAAGGGATAAACTAAATGATTTCTTTATCATTTTTCTTATTGTTTATAAATCTATTTAATATTTGGTTGTTAATTTTATTTATTATTAGTATTTTGTTTAAAAGTTGTAACTTCGTTTCCATTTAATTGTATAAGTATTAAAAGAAATAATAATAATCAGTGGCGCACCCAGGAGTTTTTTCTGGGAGGGACTGAATCCTAGACCCTAAAAAATGTATTTCTTAGTGTTAATGAGTAGTAAGTATTTAAAAAAATCATAAATCATTTTCCCCACGAGTATTTAGTAAAAATAAATAGTGTATTCTTAAGTCAGTATTTTTCCTTGGGGGCTCTGGGGGGGGGGGGGGGCTTCGGCCCCTTTAGCCCCCCCGTGGGTGTGCCACTGATCATAATAATAATAATAAACTTTATCAGTTATTAAAATAAAGGTTTACATATAATAATTTATATTTGGTAGAGACCTGGAACTAAACAAGGTTTGGTTTTCTTCCTACCAGGGGATTCCTGCAAGATTCCGATCCACAAACCTTGCCACACTTGGGTCAACACTTTGTCGACCCACAAACCTTACCGCACTTGGGTCAACACTTTGTCGACCCACAAACCTTACCGCACTTGGGTCAACACTTTGTCGACCCACAAACCTTATCGCACTTGGGTCAACACTTTGTCGACCCACAAATCTTGCCACACTTGGGTCAACACTTTGTCGACCCACAAACCTTGCCACACTTGGGTCAACACTTTGTCGACCCACAAACCTTGCCACACTTGGGTCAATACTTTGTCGACCCACAATCCTTGCCACACTTGGGTCAACACTTTGACTTTGGATCAGTTATGGATATAGCTCCATTTGAATCCGAGTACAGTAGGGATATCGCTGCTTTTGTAACCGCACTCATATTTCAATCTAGATTTTAATAGGTTTATAATTTTTTGGAACTGTTTGACTGCAGAACCTTGTAGAGCTTTAAAAAACAAATCCAGGGGTACCAATATCTCTTTTGGAATTCGGCTACTCATATGTTTTTAACATAAAATAATCATGAAAGCTATTGAGCCACAGAATGAGCCCATTTTTTTTCCGGGGGGGGGGGGGGGGGGTTACACCCGAAGACTCAGGCCACTTAGGTGGGCCCATGGAACAAACCCGGGTTAGGGACCGAAATCTTCACACTTTTGTGAAGATATGGTCGGTAACCATAACTCCCCTCCTGGTTGTAATACAACCAGGAGTGTCATCATCATGGTTTCCAGACCGAAACCTGGTGGCGCCACTCTTTCGAGGAGCTTCCCATTTATTTAAACAATGCTGGGTTGACATTGAGCGGGGTCAATGTTATCAATGTTCTACTTCCAACTCTTCCGTCACTTGTTTAATTTTAACAACGACAAGGCGGTTAAATTTAACAATAAATTATTCTTTAAAACATTTAAGGCGTAACAACATTCAATAAAATTTATAAATAACTTTGTAACAATTAATAAAACCAATAGTAAATAAACTTTTCTTATTTAATTAATTTATTATAATATTTATAAATATGGGTATAATATTATATTTATTAGATATGAATATATAAATATAAGATGACCATAAATAGTTGAGTCCTAAACAGGAAATTGACATTAAGGGGGGGGGGGGGGGGAGGAGTGAATAGCTACCTCGGCCCCCCCCCCCGGAGAAAGCTGGGTCTAAGGTGCCCCGCTACAGAAAATTTGGGAATTTTAAGGCAAATATGAATTTTTTTTTGGTCAAATTTTTTCTGTCAACCAAAATTATCACAAAATAAATGATCACAAAATAAATGTAACACTTGGTTTAGTAATACCTCAACAATATAGAAATATTAACTCTGGTCGGAAACGTCTCTAACCCTATTCGACAAGTGTTTCATTTTACCCAGCCCTTTTGGAATATGTTTAACATAACAGGACATTCTCGTCCAAAATGGGACGTACGGCCACCCTAATTATATTACAAAATACATTTGACAAGGTTCATATTTTTGACTCATTTATGTATTTGTATTATATGTAAATAAAGGACAGATAAAGTGAAAAAAAAAAAAGAAAAAAAAAAGATATTGTTAAAATACATAGAAAGTATAATGACACTGGTCAGGTACAGATAATAATAACTATACAGATATATTTTGAAGACTGCTGATGAATCGAACCCAACTTCTTTTAATTTAAGATATTAAGACAAACTTAACACAACACTTCAATAAATTACACTGTCACAATATGTCACAATCCTCCCTTCTTTATAAGCTTTCAGCTTGGTGGGGATTCAGTCTGTTGATATACACAACGGTTTTGCGGCGTGCATTCTGCGCTTGGACTTGAACTGTTACATCTGAAATAACTCGTTTTATGGTAAATGGACCTGTCCACGGCTTGTGGAATTTGGCACTTCTACCACGTCGCACTTGCGGTGACCAAAGCCACCCTAGTTCCCCAACCTGATAAGTCCTTTGACTCGCTTTTTGGTCATAATAATAATTTTGCCATCTCTGATGTTTTTGCTGTTCTTCCCTTATATACTTGTAGCCTCTTCCAACTGCTTTGCTCGATTTTTAACAAATTCATGCAATGTTCCCTCTTCAACTTCATTTCTGAACATAACATCTATGGGAAGGTTTATTTCGCACCCAAGCATCGCATAAAATGGCGTGACCTTTGTTGTTTCGTGCTGACTCGATCTATAGACCATCATCACCAGGGGAATCTCGCAGTCCCAATTATCTTGTTTTTCATTAACATACAGTCTCAGCAGGGTTAAGAGGGTTCGGTTATACCTCTCAACCATAACGTCTGACTGGGGGTGGTATGGTGTAGTGCGAGTCTATAATATCCCTAGCCTTTTTGTCAGACTACTGAAGAGGCTAGACTCAAACTTGTTCCTTGATCTGAGTGCAGCTCATAAGGGACAGCATGTCTACTTACGAACTCTTCTAGAAATACTGTCGCCACTGTTTCAGCCTCGATATTTTTTATGGGATAAGCTTCAACCCATTTGGTGAAATAGTCACCTACAATGAGAATGTATTTGTTTCTTCTGGGCGTTAACGGTAGAGGCCCAAGGATATCGATAGCTACCCGCTGTAAGGGAAATCCTGAGGCTTCTGGGTGTAAGGGAGCCCTACCTTTTTTCCTTTTGTTGATCCTCATCCTGGACAAGTTCTAATCCAGTTTTCTATGTCTTGTTGGTGCACAGGCCAGTAGAACCTATCTCGTACTTTTACCAAAGGTGCCCACCTGTCGGCCCTGTATGCAAACTTTGAAGAGTTAAGTCAACTTTGTTAGCTGGTAAGACTATCTGGTATCTGGCAGGTTTGCCTTCTTCTTCCCATCGTCGTTGTAGGATGTCATTCCTCATCTCAAGCGTCCTCCACTGGCTCCACAGACTTAACATTTTGGGTCCCTTACCTTAATATCTACAAATTTTGGTCGGCTACCATCCAGCACCCACCGTCGAAATCTATTTAGCAATGGATCTTGGTATTGCGATTCCTTAAGGTCATCCAACTCGCCACCTCCGAATGATACGGCACAACTCATCCTTCCTGCTTCTTCACTATCCTCTTGGTCTGCCCCACACACACACACACACACTGCCGACAAGATCTTTTTACAAACCATCAGCATTTCCATAACGAGAGCCTGGTCAATGTATCACTTCAAAGTCATAGGGAGCTAGTATCTCGAGCCATCCTGGCACTTGACCTCCAGGTTCCTTGAAAGATTGTACCCACCTCAGTGAGTTGTGGTCTGTGCCGAATCCCAATACTTGAAAGTGCCGAATCCCAAAAACTAAAGCTAGCATTTCTTTGCGTGTCGTACAATTCCGCCGCTCCACCTTGTTCAATACCCTGCTACGCAATAACCCTTTCCACACCATCTTGCATCTGACTGAGAACCACACCTAGTCCAACGTCACTCGCATCACAATCGACAATGAACTCCCCTTCATTTCTAGGCAAAGAGAGTATCTGCGTAGATGTCAATGCTTCTTTAAACTGTTGAAAGTTCTTTCTTAGCTGTTCATCAAAACAAAACCTTCGGCCCTTCTCTGTTCCTTTAAACAGTGGAGCTGCTAACTCGGCAAAATTTTTACAAATCTCCTGTAGTAAGAAGGAAAACCCTAAAAATGACCTAAGTGCCTTAACATCCATAGGGTCCGGCCATTCTGAGACTGCCTTAATCTTAGTCGGGTCAGTCGAGACTCCATCTGATGAGATGATGTGCCCAAGAAACGCTATCTCGTTCCTTAAAAAATGGCATTTCTTCGGTTTCAACTTTAGATTTGCCGCTCTTATCTTTTCGAAAACCAACTTAAGGTTTTCCAAATGTTCGGAGATATCCTTACTCCATATGACAAGGTCGTCTAAATACACCATTGCTACCTTTCACTTAAGGCCACCGAGAACAGCATCAATCAACCTTTGAAAAGTACTAGGGGCGTTACACAGTCCAAATGGGAACACATTAAACTAGTATAGTCCTTCCGAAGTAATAAATGCTGTTTTCTCCTTATCTTCCGGATCCACTTCCACTTGCCAATATCCCGATGCTAGATCAAGCGAAGAAAAATAATATGCTCCTACAAGATTGTCAATGATGTCATCCACACGAGGTAGTGGATAAGCATGCAGTTTTGTGACATTGTTGAGCCTTCTGTAATCTATACAAAATCTTGTATTGCCATCTTTCTTGCGCACAAGGACAATAGGACTAGCCCATGGGGACTGAGACGCCTCAATGACATTCCGACTTCGTTTCTTCCAACAGTCTTGAAACTTCCTGCCGCTTCTCTAACGTACTCATCTAGGAGGTTGACGGATCGGTGGATTATTACCAGTATCAATTTTGTGTTTTGACAATTTTGTTCGTCCCATGTCAGTAGGTCCTGTCGAAAAATGTCCCGATATTGATTAACTAACAAAATAAAACAATTTTTTTCTTAGGTGGTCAACTCTGTATCATTTATGTCAACCAGTTCCTTTATTTTTAACTCAACGCTTTTTGATTCCATACATGCTACGCCTATTCCAAAAAATAATTCAATATGCTCAGTGTAGCCAACAATAGTATTGGCATGTAACTTCTTTTCCTTGAGGGAAAAATTTAAAATTCGCATGGGAATTAGACCATTGTGAAGCACCACAGATATTCCAGCCAAACATACTTCGTGCTTTTTCATCGCAGCTACCCGAGGTTCGAAAATAACTTCTGACCCTTCACTGGAATCTACTTTAGCAAAGCAAAGCACTTCGTGGCGTCCTGTAACCATTATGTCTTCTGCAAGCATCACAGTATTAAAAGCTGGCTACTCCTTTTCCCAGTTTTAAATATCCAGATCCAATGGTTAAGATACCTTCTCCAAATTTATAACAGGCTCTACTCGTTTCCAAAAAATCAAGTTCAAGAATTACCTCGTAACAGATGTCTGCCACTATAAATTTTCGGACGTACTTTTTTCCTCTAACTATGATAACGGTATCAATGGATCTCAGTCTCAATTTGACTACCATTAGCTAGGCACAACTGCTGACCTAAAATGTTATATTCTTGGACCCCTAATTTCTCGGCAAATGCCTTGCTTAATATGGTTACAGTTGACCCAGAGTCTACAAGAGCAACCGCACTTGTTCCATTAACTTCCACCCTCGTGGTGTTTCTCTGTCCTTCCCGGTTGTGTTGGATTGATAGGACCTCATACGCTACGGCCAACTTGCGGTCCTTCTTGTTGGTCATAGTTAGTTTCCCGCTTTTGATTTTGATTCAGGACAGAGTCTCATGGGGTGCCCTCTACCGTTACACTGCCAGCAAACCAACGCTCGGCGATCAAATTTTCTTTGATTACTCCTACTTCCCTGCGTTGCCATAACAGCCACATGAGATGTTAACGATGTAACTGCTTGAGTTAAACTTTGAAGAGCGCCTTTTTGCTCTTTTATGAATTTAATGACTTCGTCACTTCATTCTATCGGGCTTGTTGGTTCTCTTTGCTCTTGGACAAGTTCTTCTACTTGAGCAACCATTCCCCAACAACTCCATGGGTTGTCATAGCTGTTTCTACTTCTAATGCTCGTGTTAATGCTAACTCAAATGTTCCAGGTTTAGATAAGGCAACCTGTAACCTTACATTTCATAGATGCCTTTTAATAACCTCTCCTTAAGCAATTCATCCTTTTGACTATCACTGGCGGGTGTATATGCCTCTCTGTACATTTTCCCGAGTGATCTAGCAAATGTATTCAGATATTCTCCTTTTATTTTCTTCCTGTTACTAAAAGCGTCTTTCTTAATTTCTCTTCTTGCGGGGGAATCAATTTTTGTTCCAATTGACACACACTCTGCATGTTATTTCCATTTACATCTTTGGGGGGTAAAAATCCATAATGAAATCCTGTTTGCAACTAGACCCCTTTTTGATTCGACCACTTTAACTTATGAGCTAGGTCTATTTATGAGAAGATGTCTCCTGCTTGTGCTTCCTGTTAGATATTTCTGTAGAGGTCTCACTGGCAACATTATGTCACTTTCTTCTGGAAGGGAGGAAATTTGGGGACTATCATTGAGACTTAATCTTGTTGGGTAGGACAATGTGACAGTGGATGAAGAGATCGAGATAAACTTCATTTATTATATACTAGACCTCGATTTATTTTAAGTGACTTTAATCATTTTTTCAATAAATATTTAATGACTTTTTGGATAACTTGATGGTACAATTTGGGACGGTTAAATGTAAGTTTATTGTTGTGAAGGAAATACTATATAAGCAGTCAAACAAAATATTATCTAACAGTCCGGCCTACTCACTATAATGAACTAGATTGTTTCACCCTTCGCTTGCAAAACTCCTTTAATTACTGCTTCCCTTTAAATTAATAGTTATTCCATAGCAGGGGCGGATCCAGCAGTCGAATTTAGGGGGGGAACCAGGGGGGTCCTGGGGGTACACCCCCAGCCCAAAGGGGGATCCGGGGGGCCTCCCCCGGAAAATTTTAGAAAATTAGGTTCAAAATGGTGAATTTTAGGCCTTTTAAGAGCTTTTTCAGCTCTAAAACAATCAAAGTTTGTTTAAAATTATTTCTGCAGAATTTATGAAACATTCATTAACTAAATCGGTTTTCAGACTAAATTTTTTTATTTCTTACCTGTAATGCTATACTAAGCTATTAATTCTTCCTGATTCATTATGAAATACCTTCACAACGTCCTATGCAGCAATTAAAACTAGTGGTTACACTCTCAACTAAGTATATAAACAAACAACCATGAAAGTACGCAAATAAACAAACAAAAAATTACAGTACAAAAATAGATTGTTTTCATCCCACATAAACATGAAAGTGGGAATCCCAGTTTTAAATGTTAGTATCAACTTGACTATTGCTCCATAAACAATAGTCATTCATTAGCAAAATAATTTATATTACATACATATTTGTTTTAAATAGGTATAAAAAATAAAAAAATTGAGAAATGTTTAGCCTTATTTTATTTACAATGAGGTGGTACAAGTAACTTATATTTTATTACAAGTGTTCACAGCTTTCATCAGCTGTATTTTCATCTTATTGTAGATATTTTTATCTACGATTGATACGAAATATAAACATTATATCTCTGTTTAGATGCGTAGAAAGTGATAATTTACGTACTTGTATTCATTGCGCATGTGCGTCTCATAGTTCTGAAGAATTCCTCTTCTTTACCACGCTAGCGCGGTAAAGAAGAGGAATTATTCAGCTTTACGCACGATTAGCGAGTTTGTTTACATTTAACAAGACTAATTTGCTGTTTGTTTAATAAAAGTAACTTTTATATCGAGTTTTTTGTGAAAATCAATGAGTGATTTAAATGATTATGACGAATATGAGGAGAATAATACGCCTCCCGAAATAATTCGGCACAAAATACAACTAATGAATTAATGTTATCTTTATCAAAAGAGAAATTCGAACTTGTATACTGGAAGTTTATTTGTTTCTGTATTTATTATTTAAATCTAACAATCGTAGATAAAGTACGGTACGCAACTCGTGCGAAAACAGCATTTTGCATTGCGCGTGTGGTTTTACCAACACAAACTTTTACCAACGCAAACTCCACACTCGAATGCAAAATGCTACTTTTCGCACTCGACGCGTAATGTACTAGTTCGTCATTTTGTTTTATTTTGGGAGGGGAAATTTCCCCCTTTTCCCCCCCTGTGGATCCGCCCCTTTTCCATAGTACTTTTACGGAAATATTTTGTTGCATTATAACCTAAATAGATTTAAGCTAGATTAGAAAGTGAGTTTGTATATTATGCTTGGTCAGAGCCCAAGACTGATTGAAACTCTAGATTCATTAGTATGTGATCTAGTTTTATAAAGTTGATCTCACCATCAGCTTCCATTAAAATCATTTTCTTAACATAATTCAACCGCTTCATTTAATATATAAATACAGAATTAAAAAAAAAAAATCTGAAATTAATAGAACGTAATTCTACTTGCAGTATTTGATAGTAATTTATATTTCTTAAATTAATTAATATAATATATATTATATATCATATATATATTTTAGGAATTATTTTTATGATAGAAGTTTTCAAGTTCTGTGCTAAGAGAAAAAAATACTAACGAAAAACCGACATTTCTTTGAAGAGTATTATTTGAAATTTAATCCTAAAATCATCACTTTCAAATTTAGAATAAATCAATTACAATACTATAATATATACATATAATTTCCTCTTATTTTTCATTTCATTCAATACATTATTTTTCTTAATATTTAGTTAACATTTTCATTATTTAGTTTAAATTGTTCCATACTAACAGCTATTTAAACAAATACAAAGGTAACTATATAAAGGTAACTTCTTAATGTCATTTTTTATTAATATAATTACACTAATGGCTTTGACAGTTTCTACTTAACATCTATAAAACAATTTATACATACATATATATATATATATATATATATATATATATATATATATATATATATGTATATATATATATATATATATATATATATATATATATATATGTATATATATATATAGATACAATTTTTTTTCTGTTCTAGGGAGTTTAATCAAAAACAAGACTTACTCTGCTGTATCTAAAGAGGCCTCATTATTTCTCATTATTTGAAATATTCTAAAAGTTTAATCATTTAAAACAATTCACTTTTCCCAAATTTTAAATTTCGTGACACTTGCTTATTAATAATATGTCATCCAATTGTAAGTTAGTTTCCTGGTAAAAATCAAGTTACAATGTCAAACTTCATGATAATGGAAGCCAAATCATGGGAGTCAATTAAAAAAATAAAGAAACAAGCTTATAATATATATATATATATATATACAGTAATACCCTCCCCCCCCCCATTTACGTAATATACCGTACGTAAGTCGAAGAATGTACGTAGATGTATTCTCAATTGGGTACCTACTGCTAAGGAATTGATTACGTATAAGTAATTATTTTTATTGGAAAACAATACAGGCATCACTTTGTAATAGAATAATACAAAGAGAACCTTAAAACACAATCAAATAGTCCTAATAGCAATATAATAAAACCATTTTCACTAACCAAGTCCGTAAATAAAGTTAAATGAAAGTTACTTCAGAACGAAAACCAAAATAAAAACAATAAACGATGTATAAACACATAACCTGACGCATGTATCCAAATCAAGTTCAAGTAGTAACACATTACTCACTAAATATCAACTTTTTTCTTATTTTACAACAAAATAAAGTTATAGATGTTCGTTAACAGGCTGCACGTGTATTCATAACTAATTTTGATATGTAATCTCGTGAGAAGGGAGGTTTCAAAGTCAATAAAATCACCCCCAGGGGGGGGGGGGGGTTACGGCTGGGATTTACGTAACTCCTAATTTACGTAAGTTGGGGTATTACTGCAAATATATAATAGTTTCATTTTTTTTTTAAAGCAATAGCAGTGGTGAAATACATTTTTCTATTAGGAATCAATGTGGGTATGCCAGGACTTGCATCGGAATAGAAGTGAAAAGTAGTTAGTTAAGCCCTATTCCCTATTGGGCTGATTCTCTATGGATTATTATATTTTTGTTAATAAAAGTAAACAGGTGTGATGTCCTGAAGAAAAGCTAAGTATTAGAACTCTAATACTTACTCTCTATCTGGCGTTGTTAGATAGAATGAACAAGTCTGATACGCACCTCATAATGCTCCCAGACGCAAAATAAAAAATTACAACTTTTCTCTTTGTTAAAAGAATTTTTACCATTAAACTTACAGTTTGAATTTTCTATTTGAGGAAACCTTCATAATAAAACTTTTATTTAATCTATTAATTTATTTCCATTGTTATTTTTCTATTTTATGCATGTCGTAAAAACAGTCATAAAATCTTTGCAAGTCATCTAACTATATTTTATTTTTCTCCAGCTTTAATTATTTAGATATTACTGAAATTATCTTATTTACTACTCCCTGCATTCTTAATATAATTTTTTTTGTTCCCGTAGTACTGCTTTTTATATATATATAATTTTATACAACCATATACTTATATTTAATAATTAAAGTCAAATTTACATGACGAGGCAATTAACTTGACGAAATTACAACAATAACATCCGACAATAAGTAACTCCTCAAACATCTAGTCGAGTTAACAGTGAATGCAACTGACAGCCTTGGAGCACCCAGTTCACTTGACCTGGGTGGCATCAGACAAAGCAGTAGAAACTCTCCTCACTCTAGTTATCTAGTGAGTAAAGGCGGAAATACACATGCTAGATACTCGCACAAAAACATAAGAGTACCTCGTAGAGGAGAGCTACTGGCATGTGTGTACATCAAATACCATGCGAGTGAAAAGCATGCGATTAAATCGCACGGGGTTTGATTTTTGTCTTGCCAGTGGCACAAGGCTAGGGGTGTGGGAACTGATAAGGCACGAGTAAACAGGCCTGCCAGCCCAAGGTAGCTAGCTAGTAGGTAGCACGAGTCTCCCTTAACCCTTCGGTCTTCAGTTGCGTTCCTTCCTTTCGCGGGTATCTGACAACAACTCATCTTCTTTCTCCGGAAGCATTCGCAATTGATTCATAAAATTATTGACGTCCACGAACCGCATTTCATTTAGTAGGCAATCTTTTACCCACACTCTTTGTGTATTTTTATTATTTTTCAAATGTTTAAAAACACAGTTCTTTGCAAGTAACAGAACAATCTGGTTGATTTCTTTCTGCCCCGATACATTCATAATGTACATTGAAACACAATTAATAAAACTATCAAAATTAATTAAATCAAATACAATTATTTCATTACTTATTCCGGCCAAGAGAAGGCAAGAAACATGTGCCTGTTTCAAAACTAGAACTGTGACTGGAATGTGTATTGTCTTGTGCTAGTAGCTCGCACAAGACCTAGCATGCTGTTTCACTGGCAAATGTACTCAGAGTCTGCTACTGACGTGCTAGTAACTCGCCACTGGCATGTTTTTTTACTAGCATGTGTATTTCCGTAAAGGATGTTTAGTCCCGAGTACTTGGGGACTAAGGAACATCACACTTCCGTATATAAAGGTGATGTTAATAGTTAACTAGACAGAGGGATAATATCACTTTTATACACACAAGTGGTACTTCTCGGTCTCAAAGTACTTTCGACTAAATATCCCTCCCCCCCAGACAGAGGGATAATATCACTTTTATACACACAAGTTGTATACTTCTCGGTCTCAAAGTACTTTCGACTAAATATCCCTTGGTCTTAATATTTACGAAGGGTACTCGACAAGAAGTTTTGCCTCGTGTCTGCTATTTTACTTGGGCACTCATTTGTTATGATATCATCTATATAAAAGTATTAATTATTATATTAAGCTCTGCACAACGAGTCCGTCAAGTTTCCCACGCCTGTCTTCGTTAGCATTTTGAAAGAGAAGAGCAACATTTCGTCCTCATTAACATCTTAAACGCGTAGAACGATAATCTCAAGTACCGACACACAAACTATATAACAACGTAATATACACTTCGATTGAAACATAGATGTTTTAAGAAACAAAAATGCTAAAATAAATTCATGTCAGTATTATCTAGATGCTATTTAGGACTCCTCAAGTTTCCAATAATTCAAGTCTGTTCGAGGTACGCCCACATCAGTATAAAGAAAATAGTTGACACCGAGATGTTTTCTCACTATAAAATATACGAAAACATCGTAGGAAAAGTTGTAAATCATAAGAGTTGTTGATTAGGAAGGGCAGGAACCCGTTATATTTCATTCCTTGTAAAGATCTCTTCAAACTACGCTTCATCTCTATTCTAATGTCTAGTTCTCGAACTGTTTCAAATATATCAGAGGAGTTAAAAATCTTATTTCTGCTATCGTCCACTATTAAAGATTGTCAATCACAAGTCCATCACCGTCTTTTAAACATATAAGAGGGAAAATAGCATCCGTCTTCTTGCTACAAGATTGTAAGTGATGGACTCCGTACAACAAAGAACCGTAAAACATAGTAAATACAACGGTCGATTATTTACACTAGTCTAATTTTCCGAATCGGACGAAATTACAAATGACGAGGAAGAGGAGGACGGCCACCGAGACTAGGATTTAGACGCGGCTGCGGAGCTAGGCAGGGTGGTGATGTTGGCGGCACTGAGTCTCGAAGTCCTGGGCTCGATCTCGAGGCTCATTCTGTACAGTTCGTCGTCCGAGAGTAGCAGAGTCGGGTCCAACAAGTAGTTGGTAACTTTGGATATCAACTCGATTTTGTAAGGGGTTTGCTGGAAGTGTCTTATCTCTCTGATAACATGAGCGATCTGTAAATAATAACGTTATTTAATATATTAATAGCATAGAATCACATAAACTGATAAATTAACTGTAAAATGAAATGAAAGAATTGGAGCTGCCAGCAGATTACTCCACTCAATCAATAGAATATGCCTAAGTGAACAAGAGGATTTAAGGGAAACGAAAATGGCAGGACACTAATCTATAGGTTTGTTATAGCAGCGAGTTATGCAAACTGAATTAAATGTGGTCTAGCTGCCTTGGTAATGTTTAGCAACTCAAATGGCATATCTTGGGAAAGTAGCTGGAAAAATAAAAGGGGACTTGGTAACCATAGGCTAGAAATTGGATTAAGACTATAAAAATAAATAATTAAACATGGATACTGTATGCGCATTCCGAGTTGTGACTTTTAACATTCAGAGTGGCCAACCTAAATAAGGAAAAAAATAAAGCGACTAGGCCTGTGGGAGGGGTGGAGCTAGTGACATTTTGTTTGCCTAGTTGGCCCGACCTTCTAGAATTCAAAATCTGGACCTCTCATTGGCTCCCCACCCTAATTTTTTGGTTTTCCCGCGCTGTCAAAAGTCACAACTCAAAACGTGCAAACTGTAGTTTAGATGGTGTAGTGATGAGCTAAGAGTGGATGACAAACAAATCTCAAAGATACTCTAAAAGGCAAGATGAGAAGTAGACTACCTCGACCAAGGAGATGCCTCGCGTGGATAGAAAAAGTAAACAGGGTGGTCCGAAAGCAACCAAGCCCCGAGGACTTATCTAAGCATTTGAGCCAGCTGAAAGCATCTCTGTCACTGCTCTACACCTGCAGGTACAACAGGGCTCCACTAAGTAAAGTAAGTAGGTACTTAGTATTAGTGCATCTGTAGAATATGTATTGAATATTGCCATTTCAGGAAATTTAAAACACAATATTCATAAATAGTTTAATCGTTCTGATTATTCTTGAAAGATTACATGTAACTGAATCGAGTGTGAGGTCGATTATTCACTACAATCATATTAATTGGACTTGAGGAGCATGAGCTTCACACGGAGCCGCAGATTACCTGTATAGAGTTTCCACTGGATCCTGCCAGACAAGGCAACTTTAGCCATATTCAAATCTACAAGGGAGATCCAAAGGGTAAACTATTTTTAATTGTGTACCAATTTTGAAATCTAAATCTCCACATGAAATTTGCATTGATTGAGAAAGTCAAAGAATGTGTAGCCCTAGACATCTGCGGTTCAACTCCCTGTGAGGTGTCATGTTTCACACTAATAGTCACATCTAGGAGATGTGTAAAGTGACTGTTTCCTCTGTTTCACAATCATCTAATGATGTGTTGATCAGGCAACAAATTAAAAAAAAGAGTAAAAATTAGTGAGATGATAAATAGACAATGTTTGCTTTAAATTACAATGCAGTTATAAAGAGTGAAAAGTTTGCCAAGTCTTTTCAAATTCTTTCACAAGTTACTTGTGAAAGAATTTTAAAATTTGATCTTCTTCTGTTTCTAGGACTTACGATTGATTTCCAGGTAAATTTGTATCATACACATTTCATTATTTGGTAAAGGACGATGATTCTGACAGGGTACAAGATATGCATTTAAATTTAAAGAATAAAATTGAAGACCGATGTATCAATGTAAGAAGAACATTCAAACCGTCTAGGGTCGGCTCAAAATAAAGAGATGGTCAGAGTTTATCTGAAGAGATTTGGTCTTAGTATTGCACTACGTAGTAATCCCCTTGAAGCAGTGGAAGTAGAATCAAAATTAATTAACAAAAATAGCTACGGGCATTATAACTGTACTGTTGGTTTTTCTAAACCAAAGGATTCACTGTTTGCATAATAATTTAATATGCACCTTCCTTGAAATAGATATAAAGACATTACCATTCTCATCTTAGAGAAGTTGAGTAGGCCGTCCTCGGTGAAGTTAGGTGTGGACTCCTCGATGAAGGAGAGATCAGTGAGGTACATGCCTAGGTAGGGGATACAGGGAGGGTCGCACCGGTGCAGGGCGTCTCGTAGGTTCCGGAACCGTCCGTCCGACGACACGATCGTCTGAAGTTTCTCTATTGTCTGCTTCGTCTGAAATCATTAAAACCTTTATTTTATTTAAAATTTTATTTGGTTAGCTTTATTTAAAAAAATAAAGCGTCATGCAGTAGTAGTAGTTTAGTACTTCCTACTAGAACGGGTAGGACGAATCACTTGTTCGAACCTTGCAATTAGGCCATCTTTTAGGCCCTTTTTACGCCCCGTGGTGGAGAGTTGCAGCTACTTCACACATCATACATTTGTACATTGTACCGCCGAAGCGAGTATGGTGTGGTCATTAGTAAGCTATATAAGCGTGCGTCAAAGCGTGGGGGAAAAGTCCCCATAAAGGGTGTCCCTCGCCCTGCTCCGTCCTCGATTCATGGATGCAATTCAGAGTATCATGGCACGGGATCGAACCCACGACCTCGAATTGCCTCGATTTATTGATAGCTGAGCGAGCGCCTTATGACGCTCGGCTACCCTGGCTCCCATCCGTCATGTATATTTAACGAGTGTTTTGAGAAATGTATTTATAATAGCCCCGTGAATGGGGGAAGGATAGAGAATAAGATCTAATAAAGAAAAAAAAAAGATTCTTAGGAGTGATGACGTAATATTGAGTTTTGTGTAATCCCTGAACAAGTTATGGAGTCGAGGAGGATTGCCCGCCTCCAGACTGTCCCACCATGATGTGGCTAGACTCGTTGCAACCAGCTTGCCACAATAGAGGCATTGACCTGAGAAATGCCAGGGCAGTGCCTTCTCACAGGCAGACCTGCCATTGTATTTGTACTCTCTCTACCGGGATGTTACAGAGGATTGGAATAAGTAAGTAAAGTTCTGAAGAGTGGCTCACCTGAGTCAAGTCAAATGGACGAATAAGGGAAAAACGCCGAGAAAGCGGTTGAATGAGGGTAAAAATACAAGGAAAATATGGATAGAGGATTTGAAAGAATGTGGGAAAAGGTTAAAAGGCGGTAAGAATGGATATTGAGGGGCACACAGGGGTACAATGCTGAGCAGGTGTATAAGTAACAATCCGTTCTAATTCAACCAAAAACACTATTAAATAGATTACTACAGTTCTTCCACCGCAACAACCTTCTAACGTATCTAAAGTTTTCCACAACAATTAGATTTAGACAATTTATTATAAATCAATGTGTAAAATTTAATAGTTCTTAATAGCTGAGCAAGCTTAACAATAGGTTACAATCTCACTGTGGCATCAATTATTATTATAATATTAAAAATATATTGTTATTTTGTTTAGTAAAAACAGCTTGGGGTTTGACTTTAGCTATGTTTGTTCATCAGTTAACTATTTCACTACTCAAAAGATGTCAATTGAAGTTCATGGTCAAATGAACTGGGCAATAAAATAAAACAACATCAAGCTTACCATAAGTATGTAATGAAGTCATTTCAAAATACTCACAGTTTTGGATACTTTCTCCCAAGTTTTCTTGAGTCTGAAGACGGAGCTGTTGGTGAATGCGGCGCACACCTGCAACACTCCGTTGAAATTATGCAAACACCGAGAGATGTCGGCTACAGCAGCCCACTTTTCGATTGCGTGGATCCGATCTGCCATCGCTTGACGTCGTATGATTTCGGACACGACCAACTGACTCACCTAGAAACCAACAATAACAATGTATTGATAACACGGTACACACGTTGAAATATCACCCACATTAAAACAGATTAACTGAATGTGCCGTCAGTGGGAATGATCCTGAAATGCCCGAAGAAAATGTTTTCGCCACGTACTCGTGCAAACAAAAGTCTTTCTAATTCTCGAATTAAGACCTGGTTAGAAAGGTCATACTGCTCAAATGCAAAGCTGGGCCCTACTGTCGATTTTCCACACGTGACGTTAAATGCATTCGACATTGACTTTTTACTTTTGAAATCATACCTAAATACCTAAGTTCACTCATTATTCAAAAGGAAAAAGTATTCGCTCGGTGATATTAATTGCAAGAGGCTAGGAAACACGAATATGTTTACATCCAAGTCCGATAAATATTTTAGCTGTGATTTGAGGTCTAACAAAATGATTATATCGATTTTGTTTTAAACTAGCCGTAGTGTGGCTCTTTCATTGAAGCGACTGTAATGCGATAAATATTTAAAATTAAGAAAATAGTTAATCACGATTAGTTGATACTTAAAGATGATGATAAAGAGCCGTGTAGTGAGGGAACAGGACTATCTCTTAACCCCCTCACCCCGACCATCATCTCAATTTCAACTATTATAAAATGTATTTCTTCACTTTCAAAAAAAACTTCTGCTTGTACCAGGTTGAAATTTCAATAGTACGTTTAATGATTTAAGTGAAGTTTTATTAAAATTGAATCGTTAGAACGAAATATATTTTGGTAAAAACATTGTTTCGTCTATCTTAAACGTTGAGGTCAGCTTTAATAGTTTTAGCGATTTACGGTGTTGTTAGATTTACTAAAAATTTTTATTTCAAAATATTGTTGTTTCATTGAATAGATGAAGTTAGAATAATGAAAAACTGGAAAGCCTCTCCACAGAAGAGTGTTTTAATCTTAACTAATTTTATTTTTTTTAACTATATTTATTTAAACTTTTTTGGAATTTTTCTTGTACGAAATTACTTGTTTTATATGGTACTTATGTAGCCATATTTATTTTTTATTGTAGGCACTGATGATGGCCGAGAGGCCGGAAGCAAGTTTTGAGGAATAAACACTTCTGAGGAGAGGCTTTCCTGTTTTTCATTATTCTATTGATATCTACTCCACTTGCACTCTTAATCTCCAGATGAAGTTAGAATTTTTTCCCATCCTAAAATTCCAATTTACAAACAAAGTCTACGCGAGCGATGCGCGCAAACGCTTGGGCAGATAACGTCGTCTAACGAACTCGTCCTGGCGAACGGTAAATAAACATGTGTACCAAATTTCACAAAAATCGGTCGACTTTGACTGAAGTTACACACAGACAGGTTGCACAGTTTATTAAATATAAGAAGCTCTCTTACGCTCGCTTCGACCATATAGAACGGAATGATTGCTTTATAAATTTCAGAAGAAGGATATTATAATAAGAATCAACAATCAACTTATATTAAAATAACATTGCCGATGTTTGTAAGAATACAAGTTTGAAGTATAAGAGACAAGTAAGGAATCGTAAGAGAATTACCTCGTTGAATCTTTTGGTCATGAGAAGGATGTGAGATGCTCTGGTGGCTTTGTCTGGCTTCATCCAGGCTTGTCCCAGGAACTCCCTGCAACAATCAGACAATCAGTTCGGCTCTTAGCTAACCGTTTTCACTTTATCAACCCTCTGACGCACGAGTTGACTAGGTAAACTAGTGTGCAGTGTCACGTGATGACCATAAACAATATATCTTGTTGGGGGAGTCAGTGCCAGTGAAACTGTGGAGTCACAGCGAAAACTTTACATCATATTAATTAATTTATTTATTGAATATTTATTATTGATTAATAAATTGAAATAGTATTAAAAAAGAAAAAAAAAAAAAAAAAATGGATCCAGCTATGTGGTATGAGATGGGGTTGAGGGCCGAGTCCTCAGACTCACACATGTATCATTCAAACCCTTTGGTTGACCCTCGAGAGCTCGTGCGGGTTATTTTGTTTAGTATCGGGGTCAGTTACTTTCTCCGTATTGTTATAAGTTAATTAGGTATTATTTTTATTAATGCTTGGGATATTTTTTTAAACCCTTAAGTTTTAAGTTAAATAATACTGTCAGATAGTACTGTGTAGTTTACGAACACGTATCGGGTATTTAGAATCATTTTCGTCTCAGGTAATGATAATTCAACCATTTTTATGTTTTAATTCCCCTCCTTGATAAATTTTCCTCCCCAAAATTTTAATGACACTTTAATTTGAGTTTTAACATACTTTGTTTTTTGCAAATATTAAAAAAAAAACAAGTTAATTAAACTCGGAGTTTTCCAAGTTTGTTGAATTTCAGACCCCGAAAAGGGGAAAAATTTAAGCCTGAATAGTTTTGTAGCCCACACAACCTATTGCATACACGGGAACCTTGTAATGCTAGAAACAAAGAGACCTCGTGCATACACGAGGAACCTCGTGATGCAAGAAACTAAGAGACCTCGTGCATACACGAGGAACCTCGTGATGCAAGAAACTAAGAGACCTCGTGCATACACGAGAAACTAATAAAACAATAAACAGTGCTGTGTTCTTACTCGCTTCTAATGGAGAGAAATATTTGATGGTCGATGAAGGTCATCTGCTCGGCGATCTCAAGAGCTGACAATGACTCGATGCTTTCTTTGCTCCTCGACTAGAAAATAAATCCACAAGCATTATAATTCAACACTAAACCGTTTCAAAATCAGACCACTTAGTGCTAATGCGGTGATAGGAAGGAACCTCTAGTGCAACGGACATACTTGTATCCTCCGATTAAACCACTTGAGCTTGCAGCTACAAAAACATTTTGAAAGTAACCAGGGTAAAGTCTTTATAATAATAATTCACTTTTATAAAATTAAATTAACGCCTAGGCTGGGTAGGCTCAAGAAGCCAGGAAAACGATAATCTGTACGAGGACATGTATTATAAGAGTAAAACACCGAGTACTCACTTTTTTACTAGCACACGGAGGAGTGAGAAGTACGTCCAAGTCGATCCTGGCATTTTCACTGTCGTCTTTAGTAATGAACCTGAGGAGTTGAGAGGCGGCTTTGTGCTCTGCAGGAAGAAGATTAGGGCTGTAGATGATGTCGTCGAGGAACTCTATAGTCAAACCTTTGAGTCGTTGGTCTTGTTCGAAATCCTGTCCACATAGAATCACAAATCCCATCAAATCTCCTTATATATTGACTTGGTAACAATCATTGAAATTAACTTCTATTACTTTACTCAGCTGATAACACAACACATGAAGTCATCGGATTTCATATTTCAGACATTCATACTGGACCTGTAGGAAATCTTAAAGTTATTTGGTAAATTCTGGCCACGGTTATTTTTATATTTTTTTTTTAATTTAATGGTGGAAATAAACAATAAGATGTATTTCAAAAGACGATAACCCAAAATTTCCTTCTCAAAAAATAACATCATTTAGATTTTAGATAGTGTCCCTTCTCTATGCACTCTTGTACCTGACCAGCAGGTTCACCACAGTATGTTGGAATCTCTACGTTCACTAGAGTGTAGAGTACAGGAAGCTCGTGTTCAACCCGAACCTGAGGGGCTGTATAAGAGAGCAGACTAGCTGATCCAGTGTTTATTCTAATGCCATTCACGTTTCTTAAATCTGACAGCTACGATTGGCCAACCTATGTGAGAGAAAAAATAAAGGCACTAGCCCTGTGGGGTGGGAAGGATGGGGCAGGTTCATTTTTTTGTAAACAAAAGAAGGTTATGCTACTCCATTTTCAAATTGCAATCTTTTTCACTAGTTTTGTTCATAGAATTTTATTAACGAATGTTTTGACATTTTATATACACATATTTTCCTTTAATAACTATTAAACATTGTCGGTTTCTTAACATTATAGAAAGTGAAGGCTTAAAACGACTTTATAAAGAATCATTTATTTCTATAGAAATATGTCAATATATCCTAATTATTTCTGGAGCTGAGTGAAGCGAAGCTCTTGTACTTCACTTTGCATTTGGCTGGACACATACTCCTCCTGAACGACTCAACCTATCCACACAAAATTCGGCACGATCATAGTGACCATCCACAAAAGTTATAAATGTGAAATGGTCCAAATTGGTTACACAGGGGTACGGGGTACAAAAGTTAAAATAGTATATGCCCTTCATGATGCATGTCCTTAGAAAGCTTTTTAAGAGTAAAGTTATTGTTGTTATGTCCACTTTTGTCATATTTTCATTTATGAGCGGGGTAAAATTGAAAAACAGGATAAAAATGCTTATTACTTAAAATTTTTACTATTTTTGATCCGATTTCAGGTGTTTATAAATAAAAAAATGTTTATTGTCAAAGATTAAAATGCATGCTCAGCTCAGCTCAGGTTTCTTAAAAGCAAAACAAATCTGCTGCGGGCCTCAGCCCTCCCACAAGTGATAACTTTTAATTATAAAAATAATATTGACCTGCGAGTGTTTCGATACCCAGTGCCTCAACACGTTAAGAACCCTCATAGTAGCAGCTGTTGACATGACACTTTCCTTCCTCCGTCTCTCTCTTCCTTCTCCTGGTTTCACTTTGATACTGCCGCTGGCATCTCGAGGGTTGCTCGACGCCGAGGTAGCGATCGCGAAGGCTGCAGCTGCAGACGACGTGCTGCTCCTGTAAAACCCGTAATACAAATGACTCCGACTTCAAAAGTATACACACAACAGAAGACAAACCGCCTTCCACTAAACTAAACGTATCTGAAATTGTAATAAATAACAATATTATGTTCAGAATTAAAATTATTTTTTCAGAAGATTACAATTAATGTGGTTAGCTTAAACATACCCGTTAATATAATAGACATAAGCACCAATGGACACATATAACACAACTATGGACATTATCTCTCATTTGAAAAGAAAATGTCATGTTCCTTGCAAGGGGGGGGGGGGGGGGGTATGTTGATTAAATAGGCTAAGACAGGAAGTGGACTTGCGACAAACCTGCTGTAAACTGTAATATATGAACTGTTACAGCTCACCTTTTAAATTGAGAACAATGCATGTCTGGAAATTTAGACCAGCAGAGTTTAACCATGTATTTAGTTGTGTTTTCGTACTTATAATTTCTATTTAAAAACCAAACCAGTTATCTGGGGGCACGGGAGTCGGGAGTGTCCCGACCAAGTCGAGCTCTGCATGCTACGGCAGAGCCTTTAATGGAATCAACTCAAGACATTTCGGACCCCCCTCTACTATCTTATAAAAGATAGATATGTACAGGTACGCAGTTAAAGCAAGTACGCATCGAAGAAACATGGGGTGTGGGGTAAGTTTGGTTTATCCTGTCCACGTCGAAAGAAACATGGGGCAATTTGATTGTGGATAAAAAATGGAGTTTGTTTTATTTTTCAACATGGAAGTTATGTTGTGGCAGCAGTGAACTAAGCTTTATCTTGTTAAATTACAGTAAAAACTCGTTAAGACAGACTTGTAATAAGAGTCCGGTTAATGTTTGATAAGACATAGTTAATGTTTGAAATTACAGCCAAGTTTTATTTCAAACATGGCGCAATGTCGAGCCAACATCTTATTGACGTAATGTCTGATTTTGGAACAGTTGCTATGTGCCACGCTTGCGTGATACATCCCTTGGTGTCTCTCACTCAAAATTAGTTATTTAAATCTTATTAGCCAGGTTAACCCAGTGGTTTTACCTAGTAGGTTTCAGTGTGGTCTTCCGCTCACCATATTGTTTACCAAACATTACTAGCATTTCAATTTTGAAAATATTAATTTCTTGGCACGGTTACTTGAAAGCAAGTCTACATTTATTTAAAATCAGTAGCAGCTGTTTCCCTATATTTTTTTTGTTCTCTCTCTTGTTTGACCACCGAACTATTTCTTTAGAGATGACATGTTAAAAGAGATAAAGAAAAGCTTTTTACTTTCCTTGCCTGAGCAAAGTATTTGTTCCTCTTCAATATTAGTATTATTATCAAAAATTATTTTTCTAAATTTTGTAATCTGTAATTAAAAATAAATACGAGGCACTATAAATTCACACTATTCTATTTCATTTACACGTTTAATACTTAATAGCTAACTACTTTCTAAATCTTTTTTAAAAAAACAATTATAACTAAGCGGTTTTTATAAAGCATTTAAATTCAATAAATAAAATCATAGTTAGTTAGAGTACATGTTTCTTTAAACTAAACATTTATTTAATTAAAAAAAAAAAAAAATTGAGAGCGAATATGAAAATATAATGTGTTCTATTATAACTTTGTGAAAAATCTAAATGTTGTTGTTTTAATATTTAGAAATGAAGACACTTGACATAAGCTCAAGATTTGAGGGATTGTACGAGAAGCCGAAGCCTCTGTTTGTTGATCAGTCGCTGATAAATAAATGAATGTCAGGAGAAACTCGAGAGTCATCACTGTTCACCTCCATCTTAGATTTCCCTCTAGAATCAAGTCAGTTCTTTCGTAGGCAATAATATTTCTTTGTGAAAGGTTTTCTATTTTTCTAAAAACTTGAGTAGATCGTATTATCAAATTATTAACCTGTGGATTACTTCAAATTATTTTATTTCTTGCATCTTAATGGAGAGAAGAAGAAGAAAAAATTTAATAATTGAAAACAAAAGAAATTACACGTTTCAACAGATTTAAATGTAATTTAAAAATTGAATGATTTAATGAAGGACGACTCTTCATCGTTTCAGTCAGGATGTAAACTAAACTACACTAGGCAGGGTATGGGCTCGGTGTCGGTGTGGATAGACTAGGCAGGGTATGGACTCGGTGTCAGTGTGGGCTCAATGTCGGTATGGGCTCGGTGTCGATGTGGATAGACTAGGCAGGGTATGGGCTCAGTGTCGATGTGTATAAACTAGGCAAGGTATGGGCTCAGTGTCGATGGGGATAAACTAGGCAGGGTATGGGCTCGGTGTCGGTGTGGATAAAGCAGTTGGTTTCTATAGGACAATTATTGGAGCGCCTTGTTTTGTCCGACACACGTCATTTTCAAGCATCGATAAACAGTTATAAAAGTACAAACAACTTTCTTATTTACTTCTACAATTTTAATTTTGATGACGTCACCCTTTCAGTGGCTCTTCCTAAATATTTAAAAAAAATTAACAACAAACCTGAAAACTTTTTTGCATGGAAAACTTTTATTTTCAGCTCGATTATAAAATTAATTGCAAATAAACAACATTGAAAATCTTAATGTTCTCGAACAGAAAATATTTTTTTCATCTCAACTGTTGATATTACGGTTAGGGGTCTAAAACAAGAAATTAAGTTAAACACGTCTTCCGATTCGGGAACGTACCTCGTGCCAGTGTTAAATAATACCCAATGAGATTACACGATTTAAGAGTTAATCTTTTAAAACATTTGTTGTTGGGATCCTGTGTGGATACAGACGCCAGCAGCCTTAGCACGGCGAGCAAACACGACGCATCCAAACACAACGCATCCAAACACGACGCATCCAAACACAACGCATCCAAACACAACGCATCCAAACACGACGCATCCAAACACAACGCATCCAAACACGACGCATCCAAACACAACGCATCCAAACACAACGCATCCAAACACAACGCATCCAAACACGACGCATCCAAACACGACGCATCCAAACACAACGCATCCAAACACGACGCATCCAAACAAAACGCATCCAAACACGACGCATCCAAACACGCTCGATGGCAAAAACAGGTAATTTTACCCAAAACAAAAGTTCGATCAGTTATTTCTCTGCAGTTAGATTGTTAAGATTTCGGAACTTTGACCTTGAATATTTCGGTTTGTGAGACTCTCATTTTTTGGGGAAATCGTAACGTAAATAAATGTAGGCAGGGTAGTTACACTGTAGCACAAAGAGCTTTTTGTCTGAATTTTTCTGAAGTCATTACTGAATTTGACTGAGCTACGTTGCTGACAGTGTCGCTTTGTTTCTAGGCATCCGTCCTAAAAGTGCAAGTTGTTATGTATTGATATTGTCTTATCTGACGGCGGGTTAAACCCTATCTATTTTAATAAGTAAACACAAAGTGAAAAATTATCAGTTTATTATGAAAAAAATGTGTTGGTTTAATAATATAAATGTAACGTTTAATATTCTTTATTGACTTTAATACATAACTATAAATGTAGAAACGTAGCGCTGTCGCTCTCTATTACTGTTAAAAGCCGCTACAGCCGGTTATCCCCACGCTATCCGACTTTACAGTAAAAATGATTTCTTATAACAAACTGCATTGGCTCGGCAGTAGTCGAACGCTTTCCACTCGTTTTGTCGGTCATTATGACGTTAAACGTGCCAGTTTCGGTGTTAGAATTTTATTCACTATGCATAAGTTGCACAATCTCCGATCAACAGATATAGGAGAAATACCGAGACTTAGTTTTATATCATTTCCCTGACAAATGTGTCCGTTCAATTTGCGGCTGATTGAACTAAAGTTACAGGTAAAGAGGATTAATAATTATAATACAAATTCCTTCTTAGTGATTACGGCCTTGCTTTTATTATACTTAAATACTTGTTGTCGTCCTTTCGGATCATGTGGCATCTGTAACTGATATTGAGGATGGTGAAGTATCTGTTATTTGATTTAGATTGTATTATATTGAAGTATAATAGGTTTCAAAAGAGAGTTATACCAATAAAAGAAAAAAGGGATTGTGTGAATTATTATTGTTGTTTGGACAGGATTTCAGGAATATAATGTGGGTAGTTTTCTACACATGTGTAATGTCTACAGTATTACTCAGATGCAACTATACGGTAATTATTATGTGACAATAAATTATCAAGTCGATTATTCGGATTTTTAAAAAAGTTGAAACTCGATAAAAAAATAATTAATAACTTGGATAAGTAAAAAATAAACTACGTAATTACAATCTACCGGGTTCATTTCATGGGTATTGACACTGTTACATTACAATTTATAGTATTTATCAATATCGGGTCTATGTATTACTTTTTACTCGGGCGACTATTATTCTGCTGTCACATTTACATTATCTACTTGGTTTTTACAACTAATCGTTAAGTTAATTTGTATCAGGTTGTCTAAGTATAACGGAGCTTAAGGTTTGTTTTTCTCAAGGTAAACGGACGAACTCACACAATATCCTAGCACTACGTGATAGCGAGTTATTTAGAGTGGGAAATCGATCACCAAGACAAATTGTGGTTTATTCGTTCATTTTTATTCGCAATCCGATTCACATCGGGAGCAGTGTACAAAGAGGTCGTAGGTTTCGGTGGCTTTGTTGTGGAGCATGAGTCGAATAACTGCCAAGTCATGTTATCGACAAAATGGTCGCAGAAATTACTACATTGTAAAATAACGACGTCTTATATACTCTGTACAAAATAAAGTTTTATTCTGTTGTCTTCATCTTAAATGTCTTTGATTATAAATATATCGCCGCGATAAAATATCGACGCATTCATCGCCCAAGCAATTAAATACGGTATACATCGAATCCAATATAATATATCATCTTTTATTTCTTAGACATGACAAACTGCTTATAGTTGTTTAATACTTCCGATTTTTGTCTATTTCATATTTGAAATGAATTTGCTTTTGTAACTTATTTAAAACACCACTTGTTTTAACATCTGTTATAATTGGGTCTTTCGGATATCACCTGATTGCTGCCCTCTAAATCAGGTGCAAGAATTTTCCCTTACATCGGATAAAATATCTTAATCGTTGAAATTAAGCATTTTGGAGTACATTTGCAGTGTACATTATACGCTTACCGTACATTTTAAAAGTGCTTAAAGGTGTTGTCACAATGTCAAAATTATTTGTTAACTTGTAGAGTACCGTAAATATAGCAGCTACTGTTTCTAATTACTTCGGTATAAGTATAATTTCTTAGCCATGCATTCATTGTTATAAAAAGATAAACAATTCTCAAAGTAAACTTGGTGCGTAGGCTTCCGCGGGTAGACTCGTAATAAACAGCTTGGTTTTCCGGTGAAATCCGGTGTCACGAAGGGGA
This sequence comes from Gerris lacustris, assembly GCA_951217055.1. Lineage (NCBI taxonomy): Eukaryota > Metazoa > Arthropoda > Insecta > Hemiptera > Gerridae > Gerris > Gerris lacustris. The sequence goes on along the minus strand of OX578281.1, from coordinate 691,642 downwards.
AGAAGTCCGACGTTTCACTTCCACTACTGGAAGCATCTTCAGGGGTGTGGTGCATCGTCATGTTTACTTGGACATACGAGTACTTGCTTCGGTCAACAGTTATCACAACAGGTTAGTACGGGAGGCTATCGAGATCGAGAAACAACCGGAAAACTTCAACAGAGAGGATGGATTCACTCTTTCCCGGACCTGGAAGCCGCTGGTCATCACCTGTGCCAAGGAGAAAGCAAGAAGCGGCGCCGCGGTCACTTCTCGACTTCAAACATCACCCGCTCCACAAAGGAACACCGACAAAGGCGACACCTGCCCGATTGCGTCATCCCGACAAAGGATAAACAGGACTCAAACAACCCCCGGGGAATCCAGGTATAAACTACGTTCCAGAAAGCAACTATAAATACACCGTCCTTCACTCCAGTCGTCAGCAAGTCTTGTTGTTGCTTCAAGTAAACATCACGATGCACCACACCCCTGAAGATGCTTCCAGTAGTGGAAGCGAAACCATGCACTTCTTCCCCTTCGTGACGCGGATTTCACCGGAAAACCAAGCTGTTTAATTCTCAAAGTAAATTACAACTTGGAGAACAGGCGTTTTTTTTTCTTGAGAAGATGCAAACGACGATCTATTAATAAGTTGAAAGCACTTAGCAGGTATTAAGTCTCGTGTAGTGAAACTTTGTACAGTTATCAGTGATTAACTATTTTATTTTAATGTTATTTTTATTTATTTATTTATTTTTTAATGCTCATGCATAATCTAGTTATTTTATTATATGTTTAAACCATAATTGTTCTTGGGATCGACGATTCAAATTGTACAGAGGTGTTTCTCAAGTTGGCATCAGTGATATAGCAGTTCACCATTGTTCCAATAATAATGGGTTTAATAATTTAACCAGGATACCGATTGTCTTTAATATTTTATCAATATCTTTTAGCTCAGGTATTATAAATAACAGTTATTCAATTTCGCCTTTTACTTAAGAATAACAGAGATTAAATATATAGGATGAGCATCCATGTAAATATATGGTAACTGTCTTGTTTGTATTGTTAATGCAGGTTGAGATATCAAAACATCGATATCCTTTAACGGCGACTTACTTTCACCTGAATACATTTATACATGTTTTTTTTTTTTTAAATCGCCTTATCATTATCATTTCTAATGCCAACTTAAAATCGATGCGGTGTTATCTTCTATGTGATAAGGTGAGAGCTGTGTTATGAAACAGAGGTAAAGCTGTGACTTGAGCCAAAATAAGGAAGAAGAAAGAGCGCTCGTTTCAGTTAAAAGAAAAGTTATAAATTAAAAAAAAAAAAAATCATCCAAGGGCATTCGCATCTAGTTTCAAGGGAAAGACTGGGAAATATAAATATTTATAAATCTTTTTTTTTGTGGGAGTGGTTGTTTGAGTGGATAAAGATGGCTGAATACTCACCAGAGCGGCTGAGGCCTGAAGCTGGACAAAACAACATGAAAATACTCAGCACAGCTGATCAATGCATTGTGCCAACTTGACATGCTCATTGCTAGTTCTTAGATTACATTCCGTTTTATTATTAACCCGTCCATCAATAAGAACCCATTTTATTTTGTATTTTTACTGAAACAATGCTTTCAGAAGAAGAAATTTGCAACTAAATTTTAGAATGATTATGTAACTTAAGACATTTTTCAAATTAAATTTGCTGATTTTGCATTAAATAGTTATGCAGAGAACACTCGTCTCCTATCTTGATTTAATTATAGCAAAACTATTTAAATTTATGTTTTGAAGTAAAAATGATAATTTATTAGTGACACGACTTCCGTACTAAAGCCTCTGGCGGTGGAAAACAAGTGGGTCTGACAGACTAAACCAAAACGTTATCATGTGGCTGCAAAGTCAACTGAATTTAAATTCCATAATATCTAATTTTATCAATTTATTATTGAACAAATTAAAAAGTTTCTAACAGGTAATTGTTTTGTTAACATTTAGATTTGGATTTTCAGCTAAATAAAATTATTTTTGCGCATATCTCAGAGACCAGATTGTTTCCGGGAAAACCACTTATATTGAACTGGTCTGCCTTTAATACAAATATATAAAACCACTTGAAGAGTTGGGAGGTTGTACCTCAGTACTTCCCTTGCAGATATTATCTGTAAATAAGTCTCTCACAGCAGCATTAGACTTATCAAGTCATATTCGTGTTGCAGATGTCTCTCACTGCAGCATTAGACTTATCAAGTCATATTCCTGTTGCAGATGTCTCTCACTGCAGCATTAGACTTATCAAGTCATATTCCTGTTGCAGATGTCTCTCACAGCAGCATTAGACTTATCAAGTCATATTCCTGTTGCAGATGTCTCTCACTGCAGCATTAGACTTATCAAGTCATATTCCTGTTGCAGATGTCTCTCACTGCAGCATTAGACTTATCAAGTCATATTCCTGTTGCAGATGTCTCTCACTGCAGCATTAGACTTATCAAGTCATATTCCTGTTGCAGATGTCTCTCACTGCAGCATTAGACTTATCAAGTCATATTCGTGTTTCAGATGTCTCTTACTGCAGCATTAGACTTATCAAGTCATATTCCTGTTGCAGATGTCTCTCACAGCAGCATTAGACTTATCAAGTCATATTCCTGTTGCAGATGTCTCTCACTGCAGCATTAGACTTATCAAGTCATATTCGTGTTGCAGATGTCTCTTACTGCAGCATTAGACTTATCAAGTCATATTCCTGTTGCAGATGTCTCTCACTGCAGCATTAGACTTATCAAGTCATATTCCTGTTGCAGATGTCTCTCACTGCAGCATTAGACTTATCAAGTCATATTCGTGTTGCAGATGTCTCTCACTGCAGCATTAGACTTATCAAGTCATATTCGTGTTGCAGATGTCTCTTACTGCAGCATTAGACTTATCAAGTCATATTCCTGTTGCAGATGTCTCTCACTGCAGCATTAGACTTATCAAGTCATATTCCTGTTGCAGATGTCTCTCACTGCAGCATTAGACTTATCAAGTCATATTCGTGTTGCAGATGTCTCTTACTGCAGCATTAGACTTATCAAGTCATATTCCTGTTGCAGATGTCTCTCAATGCAGCATTAGACTTATCAAGTCATATTCGTGTTGCAGATATTCTAACTCAAAAAACAATTGTTCATAAAATCTCTGGTTCTGTACTCATAATTGACATGTTATTTTTTCACCCTGATTTCTAAAAACATTTGCCCACATACTTAACCTGTTATTTTTCACTACAGTAAAAGTAAAATCACCAGTAGAACATCAAGTGGCCGTCACACATCTATTTTAATGCAAAATGTTATTTGATTTTCAAGAAATATACTTTTTGTATATTAATTAAGCAGCAATTCAATCTCAATTTGGCAAATGTATGCAAATTTATTGGATTGAAAGCTATTTTCTATTATTATTATTCTGGGCTTCATGTAGACTGACAGTGTGATTATAAGATTTTTATTTATTTTCTTAATATTACAAAGAGAAAAAAACCCTTAAAGAATATAATTGAATCAAAAACGCTGTGTAGACATATTATCTATGTGAGTAAACGTAGATAATATGTTTACACAGAGTTTATGGTAATCCTGAAAGCAATTATGTCATTTTAAATTCGTTAAATTGTTTTTTTATTTCCCGGTTATTAGCACATTAAAATAATAATTAAATTTGTGAATACCGCTAAAGCTATTAAAATGTAACCACTGTAGGAAGTGTGCGCATAACTGCTTTTAAGTGGCCTTTTTAACTTTTTGACTCTGTGGCTTTTTTTAGGAGAGACCACTAGTGTCTATTTTTAGGGATTCTTATTTATTAGTAATCTGTTTCACATCTTGCGGCTAGAAGGGGAACTAAAAGCTTCCCAAATGTCTGTAAGGTTAACAAACATAAAGTGGTGACATGGACTTGTGGGGCAAACCAGCGATGTTTTGGAGCATAATGTGGTCTTATATTGGAAAATATAAAAGTGGTCTTTAGTTAACTTACCCACTTAGTTACTTTAGCAGACGTTTTCCACATTTAAAAATATTTATTTGTTAAACTCAAAGTTCACAAAAACTATTAACTGAGTTTAATTTTGGCTCGTAATATTTTGCTGTTTTGACTGTGATGTAAAGATAATTATTGTTAATGTGGTATAAAGAAGATACAAATAAATACATTTTAGAAGGAGTTTTAATATGAAAGTTTGCTAATGGGGTCTTGTACCTGTTTAAAAAATTATATTTATTTTTATATCGTAAACGTAAAACTTCTTATTCAGAATATGTGTACTTGATGTAAAAAACGACCAACCAGAATTTCCTAAATTATTTATTTATTTTTATATTAGTATTTAAAAATTTTATTGAAATCAGTTTCATATTTTTACATTAATTAAAAAATAAATATATAATATATATATATATATATATATATATATATATATATATATATATATATATATATATATATATATATATATTGGTGAAACTAATTGTTAAAATATTTAATCTATTTTATCACACGTTTAATTTATTTTCACCTCAGGAACAGCCATTTTTTAAAAATATATTAATTAGATATATTATAATTGAAACTCTTTTTATAAATATAAATTGAACTATGTCTATATTTTCTTGTGGTAATTGATTGTAGGTCCAATTTAGTTAATAAAGAGTTGAATTTTTTCTTAATAAAGACATTATATAATCAGTGTATTTTGAAGAAGCACATTACTGCTACTTTTTTGAGAATTTATTTTTTGTAATTGCTAAAATGTGATTACAATTTTTAAAATTCACTTCAGAGGTACAAATATCAAGAATTAATTTATATTTTAAATAATTTTTTTTTAGGAACTTTAATTGAAATTATGATTATAATTCATTGCTTATTTGTCTTGAGTTTATAACAAACTTGACCAAGTCAAGATAGAAATTCTTATTAATAACATTTTATTTTCTGGTTGGTCAGACTGGTGTTTTGTGGTGACTGTATTTCGCTTTTTGAATTAATAAATTCTAATTAGTTACCTCGGATTTTTGACTGCTTCTAAATGAATTCTACTTTGAAATTTAAACTCAGAAGCCTCTTATCATTTACCCCTTAATACTAACTGTTGTATAACTAATTCTATATAGGGAAGATTTCGACGGCCGAGCTAATAAATCTAGATATTGCAGGGGAGACCTAGAGTTCTGTAATATAACTAATTACAAATGATATGATATTCTACACACCCAAGATTATCAGATCTAAAATACGGACTACGAAGCGATGTGAAGTATCAGATACGGGATGTGATACTACTGATGTGAGGTTTGGTTACCTTCTCTGTGACTGTCTGAAGGAGGTTATCACCACGCCCACTTTGCTCGAGTTCTGAGCAGTTTCGTGTTGGAAGCTCGCTCGCTGCGAATTCTCACCGTCCCCCGCACACGAACGTCTTCCTGTCGTGTAGTAACTCTGCAATAATCCAATAACATATTAAAACATCAAACTTCAACTATTATACGGTAAAAATGTTTCAACTGATACGACCACATTAAAGACCACAGTCAAGTCTTGGTCCAAATGGTTATCGACTTAATAGACAAATGGTCCCCTTGTATCTCTTTCTAGCTCTCTGTCAAAACCGACTGTTATGAATATGAAGCATAAGTTGGATCTAAGGGTTAAGATGTTCGGCCGTTGGAAATAAAGACATCAAAGTGACATCCTTTCGCAAGGGGTATCAGTGTTACAGCTGTGAAGTTACAACTTGGCAAAGGGATTGAGTGTCCCCGTACCTGCATCCAGGGGAGGTGGGCACAAGAGCTCTCACAGAGCCTGTAAGTTTCCTTTAAAGATTCACAGTTAGTTTGAAGCTCTTTCTGCGGGCTATAATTAACAGTTTACATAGGTTCATAGGAGTTCAAATGTTCATGTCAGGTGTAGGAGGATAGGTCAGTAGGCATTTTAAGGTTTCTTCCCCCACATATATGTATTTTAACCCTGCAGGTGTCAAGTCCTGGGCTGGTCCTTCCATGAACCAACACAAGTGGATCCCTTCATGTGAAAATCTACCATTTGTTGTGATTTTCATTTTCAAATTTGCTACTCCATTTTTTAATCTATGTATGTTTATTTATTTTTTTTTTTTTAATTGAACACTGATTAAATTTATCACATTTATGATAGTTATTGGAGAATAAGACAAATGATAAGCGGAGTTAACATACTGCTGGCTGTAGCCTATAAACTTATCATTGTATTTTATCTCAACTTCGAAGAAAATGCAACCAAAGGTGAAGAAACATATTTCCTTATAATGTTTTACTTAGAAAATGAGTTATCAAGTTATTTGAACGTAGGAAGACATTGCAGCAAGTTGATTACTAACCTGCGTGCTGACGATGGAAGCAGATCTGCTGCTGCTGTGGCTGGGCAGCGGCAGGTCTTCCACCCAGTCTTCTCCTTCCTTCCTGTTTCCGTCCAAACTTTTTCTTTTGCAGCTTCCTCCTTTCCTTTCTGAACTTAACCTATTAAAAACAGCCGAAATAATATATTTTTTTAATTTACTTTTTTCAACAAATTTACTTGTAAAATTCATCATGAATTAATTAATGGTAGTTATTTGATTTGGCTTTGGATTTTGGGTACTCTGAAGAAGAATAACACTATGGGTGATTAGGGAAAAACGGAGGAAACTTATAATTTCCTGGGTTTGTCTGTCAGTCTAGTTAAAGTAGTCCAGTTAAACTAATATGAATAATCTGCTCGACCGATACTGATGTATTTAGTTTATTTACTCTTTACCACTCGAAGTGTTAAAGCTTAAGGAACAATATAAATCCGGTCCGAGAACACTCAAACTAACTTTCTCATATAATCTCGGTCCAGATCCCAGAAAAATTTTGTTTTTGTTTCTCAACAAAATCAGATTTAGTTTCATTATCTCGAAAATAGATTTTTCCCGGGAAAACACCTTATATTGTTAGATTCGTATTTAAATGGACCACATTTTAGATTTTTTTTTTTTTTAAATCAAAATCGTCGGGACCGTTTTCGAGAAATTTGTTTTTCTTTCTTGTTTTCACAGTTTTTTTTGGAGGTAGCGCCCCTAAAGTCGGGGCTAAAATTTATTTCTCGATTTAGCCTTGGGGTATGATTTTTCTGTACATCTATGCCAAATTTCGTCCCAGGAGTTTGACAGGCTGAACAACTGACAGAAAATTGTTAAAACCACTTTTGTGGACTCAGGAAACCTCAAAATGTGTAAATCCATAAAAATAACTAAATAGAATTTTCGCGCCATCACTATACTTTTTCTTTATACGAAAAAGTGAAAAATAGGATGCGGAGTTGTTTTGTTAGTACTAGGAGTACTGACCTGTCTGAATCTTTAGTTGGCTGCGGAGCGGGGTTGGTGGTAGTGGACTGGTCCACCATGATTGTCTTCTCCTTCTCCTTGTCTCTGTCTTTGTGTTTCTCCTTGATCTGGCAGGAGTTGGGCTGGGTCGAGGACTCGCCCGAGCCGTCGGACTCTCCGCCCGGAACCAGCGTCGAAGTACTTTGCGTCCCTGGTGACGAAGGGGCACTTATCACTGTGTTGTCTAGAATAGGGTGAGCACAAACAAGCAAACAAACACAAACTAAAATGAAGCGATACGGACAAGCTATAAGCAACGTCGAGTCTTCAAACTCGTCTCCATAGAAACCTTGTCAAGTGTAAATGTCATTTTATTTTATTAAGGTGAATTTTTGAAAACGTAAAATGATTTTGTTATATTTATTATTATATTAAGGAAGTAACTGTTTAATTAATAAATAGTATGTAATCAGCTTGGTGAGACTGAACTGTGCAGAATTGAGAGTGGGGGGTCCATTAATATATCTATATAAAAGAATATTGTAGTGATTTATAATTTAAACTAAAATTTGGAGTTAATAAATTATGCAGCACGAGGGTACGAGGTTTCATACAATTTTATTTAAAAAAAAGATCTTATTATAAACCATAGAGATAATAATAATAATAATATGCCCTAAATTATCAGTGTGCTAGACCAAGATACTCCTACAAATGGTTCTAAGAAAATAAAGGAATTCAAAAACAGGGCAAATATTAATTTACAGGATGTTTTTCGGCAGGATCTTTATCCTTATGTCTATGAATTTTTTTCTATAGAAACAGTTTATATAGATTTCGGTTGCACAGAAATTTGTTTTAAGGAGTATTTGTAAAATGGTTATTTTCCCTTTTTAGTATGTTTAGATCCGATATAAAGGATTTAGCCATCTTTATTACTTGATACCGGTGTCCGTTTCAATTTTGAATTAGAAGCTGACGGTTAAGCTTCAGCAGCTTGACGCTTGGAAGGGCGAAGCTGTCCAACTAGCTAGCCTTGGTTCAGTTAGCATCGCTAGCAGGATCATGAATACCAAATTTCTACATCGTCGACATACTTTTACTCAAGTTATAGTCACACACGTAAACGTTACTGAGAGACAGGCAAACGTATTTTGTTGAATGTTTGAAGCTCGCTTACGTCTGTTTCAATTAACATAGGTAGACACACACTAAATGAAATAACTGCTCCTGTCATAACATGGCACTTCAATAGATAATTCTATCGATTACACTCCTTATAATCAACATATTATTAGTCCTTTCCTCAAAGATTTGGGATCGGACACGATGGTGTTATATTTAAGCTTTTCACAAACACCGAGGTTTTGGCTGTAAAGGACAAATCACTGTAGAATCATCCTCGGTGCGTGCAAGTGACAACTTTTTTTTTACGCCGACGGTTCGCATTGGGAGGTTATAATCATTTAAGAGGGGTTACATACTAAAAGGATCGGTCATAATAATTAGGGCGATAAGGTAATAATTTAAAAATAGGGGTTACCAAACAACCTGAATAATTTAGCTATAAAAAAATAAGGAAAAAAAAAACTATGGAAATTTATTTTTGTTGAAATGTGTTGTGAATAAAAAATGGCCAGGTATCTGTGGAACTAGTTTTAACCTTAACTTTGTTGGATTGTTTTGAGTATCCCGTGTAGATTCGATTACTGTATATTATCTCTCATCTGTTGAGAATCTGAGTTGATGGAATATATGTTCTTCATATAAATTGTTGCAGTGTGCACAATTACTGCTTTACTATGGCATGCTTTGCTTAAGTCACGCTTCTTTACTTGTAGTAGTGCTTACTTAACTACATCTTCAATGTAGATTTTAATATACTGCTTCAAATTTCAACTAAAACTAACTACCAATAATAATTTATTTACTCTTGTCTACTATTATCTATTATTTAATTTCTTCCTTTAGATTAATTTGTTTAGATCGTTTGTTAAAAATTCGTCTTATTTATTGATAATACTTTATTAAGTCTTAATTTAGATATTTGTGAACTTAATACTGAAAAAAACTCAAGATCCGAACGAACTGTTTATTATAAGACTACTATAGCGATTATACTATAATAATATATATACGATTATATATTATTATATTCCAGAAGATGGCGTGCAAAAAAGTGTCTGACTAACATCGTGCTAGAATTTTGTGGGCAAGTTAATCTTTTGGTGCCTTTTAAGAATATGTGGTCGGCTAAGTTCGTCTGCTGGTCACAGCCTGGCAAAAGGAATTGAAAGAAACAAACCGGTGGAGAGCAGCCATGTTCCGTCAATTATGGTGTACAAAGTGATAATCATAAACCTGAGCACACAACAATGCAACGTCCATCACCAAACGTAGCAGTATGCTCGGACAGTGAGGCAGCACATCCAGCACTTTGCACCCCCCAGTGTGGAGTCAGCACTGGTGAAGGAGTGCCAAGAGGCGTAAGAGCTACTGGCAGAGAAAAGAGGCCACACTGCTTTGGGCACCAGGACATTCCTGGGAATGAGATAGCAGATGAAGTGGCTAAGATAGGAGCTTCCATGCCATTTTGCGGACCGGAACCCGCCATTGTTGTTGAAGAGGACAGGCAAGGTCACCCATCAATGCGTGTCTGGGAAGAAGCAAGGAAGGCATGGAGAGGAACGGAAGGCTGCAGACAGACAATAATGCTACTGCCAGACCTAGACAAAAGTAAAACTAAATGGCTCATGGGACTGAGTAGACCTTAGAAATATGGTTGGAGTCATAACTGGACACTGCTAGCTCAGACATCTGGCACTATTGAAAATTGAAGACGACCCACCTGCCCAGTGTACGATGATGAAGAGGAGAAGGCCTACTACATCGGGGGAGCTTGTGAAGGATATGGCAGACTGCGCTTCCATGTATTAGGAGCAGGGGAAATCAAGGAAGAGGAGCTTGTCACAAGACATTTCTAAAGTGGCAAGACATTCTCTCCTTTGTAACCCAAACCAAGAAATTCAAGGGTAATTCTGTGGTGGTTCGATGGGTGTGAGCTCAGGGGCTGGTAAGAAGGACCCTGTAGGGTTTAGTTGCTAGGCCTGGCCTCCTTACTACTACTACTACTTTGAATATATAACCTGTTAAGAGACAAACTAAAATCAACTGTACATCAAAATCATAATTTATGAGACATGGCCACTCTCCACCGGTTTGTTTCTTTCAATTCCTATTGTCAAGCTATGACCCGCAGACGAACTTAGCCGACCACATATTCTTAAAAGGCACCATAAGATTAACTTGTACACAATCTGGACTATCATGAAACGCCATCATGGCACCAATAAACGAATGTTATTTACTTTTCACCAATTTGTTATTCTATGTTTACTTGAGTATTCATTTTCTTTGATAATATATTAGGCTGCATGAGTTTTATTCAGTGTCACAACATCTTGATCAATACAACTCACTTTATTTATATATTAGTCTAAATCTTGATCAACACAAACAACTTAATTTCTATATTACTCTACATATTAATCTATTCAACTAACTTCATTTACATTTTATTCTAAGGAAACAAAAATAATAATAATAATTGAAACAAATACTCTTGTAGACCTTAACATAATGTAATTTATAATAATATTTAATATTTATAAATACCTAAATGCTTAGAAAGAAAGTTTCACTAACCGATGGTGTATTTCTAAAAACCCTTCAAATCTTAATACTATAATTTTATAGGAATCATGAAAGACCATTTTTTAAAGCTATAGAAAATATCACACTTCTTAAATTTAAATATATTATATAATATGTAGTTTAAAAAGGTTTTTTAGTCAATTTATTATGGAAACACTGTTATCACTATGTGTGAACCTAACTAAACAAAACTAAACCGATCTGGTTATCCGGAAAACTAGACTTGAAAGGTTTTAGAAGTCATACCATCTATAATTAATTTTATTTTTATTTCACCGCTTTATGATTTAGTTAGCTAAGTTAGGATAGTACACAGTTTTACTTTCAATATTGGTCATGCTAAAAGTAAATAAATATACATCACTTCCAAACCACGCCTCTTTTTATAAATATTAGGATTATTTAAAAATAGCTATAAATATACTATTATTTAAATTTGTTTGTTTATTTATTATGTGCACACAATATTTCAGGATGGTCAGACTGAATAGTCCTTCTGAACTTCAGTCTCCTGAGCGAGTTCATATTCTGGCCCTCTGCACAGTTGTAACTGACAGGCTGACTAGAATCCTGGCTGTCCAGTCTGATGTGACCGGCCTCCTGGATCTACTAGGCTTTAGTATGCATGCAAACTCAAGTGTTGATGGACCGGTGAGTTTTTAGTGACTGTTTAGAAATTATGTATATTTTATCTTTTACAATTTTATGAAAAGATTATAGTATTACACTGTATTTTTTGTTACTGCATTTAAATTGGGAAAAATTTAAACATTATGAATTTTCTACGTCGAATAATACTTTTTTGCCAAATTTGTTTTGATATTTTTTTCATGCGAAAGCTATTTATAATTTACATACTCTTAAAAGCTTTATTATTATTTAAGCAGCTTTTAATCTGCTTTTTGAGAGTTCAACTAATTACAGAGAACTATTTTTTTATATTTAAAAACAGAAATATTTAATTAATTTTAAAAAGACTCGATATATGTTGTGGGGGTTAGTATCTATTTACTCTCTAGCTCTACCCCGCCCCTGTTCCCGAGCTACAAATGGGCCGGCTGGGCATTTACCCAGGGCGCCGGATTCGGAGGGGCGCCAAAGAGAAGAAAATTGAAATGTCGACTTATTTTGCTCGTATAGGGTTTTGGGGCATGGAAACGACGGATTATTGAGGTTTGTTTACGGGTTCCAGGGAAATATCTTAAGAATCAATAATCGTCTCAATTTTTTATTAAACTCATTTCTTTAATTAAGTCAAATAAGAGTTTTTCGGAGGTAAATTGCATTTTATATTTAATTGGAATGTAACAGGACTTCTTTCCTAATTATAATTTAAGCTTCAGACAATAATGTATGTCAGTACATTATCTGTTTCAGTTTGAATTGAACTAATTAGCCTATCTTGCTGCGAAGGTAATTTTACTTGTGTTTAAGCCGCTCTGTGATTAGCTGAACATGGTTATAGGGACTAAACCTGTGAGAGTGTCAGCACTAGAAGACCCCTGGAGAGACGGGTCGGGTATAGTGAGCAGGGAGGTGTCGGGCTGCTCTACCCGGATGCTCACTTTTCTCTTCACCTCTTTGATCGTCGGCTCTTTGGTCCCTTCTTTAATTTGACTCAGTGTCTGCTCTTCGTCAACTGCAAAACAATATTAAATCGATCATATTTTATTTGCATTTAAAGTACCACTTTCCATTACGGCGGAATAGAATTATTTTCCGACCTCTACCACACTTTTGAGTCTTACAGTTACTTTTGAGTGTCATGGTAGCAGCATTACATTTAAACAAGAAAATATTAATACCGAGCACATTAGATGTATCTATCATTTATCACTGATAATAAAAAACTAAAGAGCTGAGGGAAGACTCTTGTATTTAAAGTTGATCTGATAATAATTTGAAATGATACGATCTATTCTAAAGATGGTATACTTGTTTTCTTGTACTTACATTTGCGCATGCTGGTCCTCCAGTGTCCTTTAGGGAATGCTTGCATGTCGTAGCTGTGGCTTCTGTCCCTTTCGCTTGTTTCAGAACAATATCCTGTTTGGGGGAGAATATGTTACTTTCCACAGTTAAGATAAAAAAAAAGTTATAAATCGTAAAAAAAATAAATCTAATTGTTTCAGGTGAATTTGCCATTCTAACGCTTTCTACATTTTTTTCTGGTTTAAATTTGAAGATGAACACCCAAATTTTATAAACATATCTATCTAAGGTAGCCTTGCTATTTTTAGTGTTCATAGGTTCCCCCTACCTTGAGCGATCGTTGACCGTCTCTGTATATTCTACCTAAAATTAGGTCGAGTCAGTCTCCAATAAGTGATTATATCAGAATTCCTCAATCTAGGTATTGAGTCCTGGTACTCAACCCTTTCTGTAACTTTTTATTACTTATACCCAAATTCGAAGTATATAAATTTAGGATATTTATCAAATATGTTGGTAAATATTATATCTTAGTGAACCAGTAAAGTGATTCCAGCGCTGTTTGTGGCCGAATACAGAACTAAACAAAAATGTTGTCACTAGTGATAATGATAACAGAACTCCTTTCAATTATTCGTTCTTAACTTTCTCTTATACGTAGTAAATATAGAGAGAAAGTATTGTTATAACATTATAGTATTATTAGGTAACTGGTAATAAATATAATAACGCACATCAAAGCAATAATCAGTGTATTGTCTGACCACAAGAATAACCACAATTAAAAAAAAATGAACCATAACGTCATCAGTTAGTTGATAAATATATACTAAAGGAACTAGCTTAATAAAGGTTTTTTTTTTTTTAACAAATAAGTGATCGCTTCTTTTCTACTTGTTAGATAAAAGTAAATTTGAATATTTAGCTTATTGCAAAACTGTAGAAACATTTAGCAAATCTTAAAATAGTTTAATATCTTATCACAGCCAATAAAATATTTAATATGACATAAAATATGTTGTATTTCAAATTTAAAAAAAAAACAAAAAAAAAAACTAGTCTCGACTTAACGTCATCATCAGTTAGTTGATTATTTAACACTGCTTTGTATTTTTTTTTTAACATATTATAAGAAAAAGAGAGAGAGAAAAAAAAGTGAAAGGTAGGTGGGAGTGGGGATGTACATAATTAAAGACAGACCAACAGACCTACAGACTGACAGACAGACATGGAACCAAAAATGTTCCCTGATGTGTGAAACGGATTTCTGTCTTGGAATTTTTGAAATCGTCGTTCTTCAGAACGATCACATAGCTTCCGGTACCTTCGGTAAGCTCGGAAGCAAAAAATTAAGAAAATGAAATGTCGAATTTGATGACTAAATGGATATTTCTATTTACGGGCGTGCAGTTGAAAGGTAACGGATTAGTTACCTGATACTGAAGACGCGCCACTAGTTCTTCTGGGCGAAGTGCTGCTTCTTCTCCTGTCTGGATCGTAGAGCTGGAGGGTGGACTGTCCCTCCTCCCTCCCGCTGTACCCCTCCAGCGTTCTGATATAAATAATATTAACAACTTATTACTTTTACTAACACCCCGAATTATTATCAGTGAACATTTAGTACGTGCTTATTAAATATAATATATTTATTAATTTTAATATTATTTATTTACCCTTCCGAGTTTGTTATTTTAAAATAAATTAGTACGTATACTATTTTTATACGTTCATTAATAATGAATATTTTTAATAAATAATATTGCACAAGGTTATAGGATGATGATGGTAAAAGTGTGTAGTTATTAATTTATTAATTATGACTAGAGAGGTTGGTACAAAGTAACACGAGGGTACACAGGTGCACATTGTGATGCAGTGTGCAAACTGATATGCGTGACCTGTAAAGGAGCAAAATAAGTACACGCATTGCAGAGCACTAGAAATCATAGCAGAAAATATCAAGTACCAGACATCAAAAACATGTAAACATATCTAGTTTAGCCAACCATGTTCTAGAAACCGATCATATATATTTAATGTTGATAATTATGAACTTTTTTTTTTTTTTTTTTTTTGGATTTAATTTACCTTTATTGAATAAGAAAAAATACAACATATTAATACATAATAATATTCCATTACATCGAGTTATCTTTTTTGCTGATTTAACAATTTAATACTACATTAGGTTATCTCTCCACTAGAGAACATGGAGTCCTGAGCTGTGGAGAGAGAGTTTACACAGTTTGTTATGTATATTACATTGTACAACAATAATTATTTTAAAAGGATTAATTAGTTATTTTACATAATTATATATTTATTTTAGTTTTAATTATATATTTATATTATTATATATTATTTTAGTTTTTATAGTTTTAGTTATTTATAGTAATGATAATGACTATATACATTTAGTTTTTACACTTTTTTTTTATTTTATTTTATTTTATTTATTTTATTTTTTTTAGTTTATCTTAATAGCTAAAGTATATTTATAAATCTAGTGTATGTCGGCAACATATTTTCTTATTTTAGTTTTGAATAGTACCAAGGATTTTATGTTTTTAAGCTCATCAGGTAGTTGATTGAACAGTATTATTGCGCAATAGGTCCAGTGTCTTTGGGCCATAGAGGTTCTGAGAGCTGGTACTATATAATTTCCTCTGATTTGACCTCTAGTCATAATTGCATGGTCAATTCTTTTTATGTTATGTTTTTCTTCCTTAAGGTGGGTTATACATTTATAATTATACATCTGTTTAAGAGTCAGTATCGAGAGCTGCTTAAATAGTGGCTTTGAATGTTCTATTCGTTTTTTATTTAAAATTATTCTTAAAATTGCTTTTTGCTTTAAAAATATTGTTTCCTTGATAGTGTCACAAGCTGAACCCCAAGTAAGAAGTCCATACTGTATTATGGAGTCAACGATGCCATAATACAAAACTCTCAACTGTGAGATACTTAGATACATTTTTAGTTTCATGAATATAAATGTTAGCGCGCGTAATTTTGTATTCAACTTATTAATATGAGCCTTCCAATTTAAACAGTTATCGATAGTGACTCCCAAATATTTAACTGTGGAGACCCACTCAATACGTGGGCACTGGCAGTGTGGTAATTGGCAATTTTTGTTATGTACTATTAATTTTGGGATTTGAGGTAATGTACTTCTATGCAACGAGTAAGTCATTGCACATGTTTTTTTTACACTTATAGTTAATTCAGTGAATTCAAACCATTGTATTATTCGTTGTAGGTCATTTTGAATAAGTGTTGCCGTTTGTATATATTGTTCAGACTCACATAGTAAAACTAGATCATCTGCAAATCCTATCAATGAAGAGTTTGTAACTATTTTAAAAATGGAGTTTATATAGATAATGAACAATAAGGGACCAAGGACAGTGCCTTGTGGAATCGAATAAGTGGATGTAAAGCTATTTCCTAATGTATTGTTTAGTTTAACTCTGTATAATCTGTTACTTAAATAACTTCGGAACCATCTTAGCATAGTACCATATATTCCTATGTCTTTCAATGCTTTAATTAGTTTACTATGTGAAACACTGTCGAAAGCTTTCGTAAGGTCTATGTACACTGCAATAGGTTTTTTGTTTCTGTCCAAACTTTCTGTTATAAATGTCGATACTTTATTTATAGCGTCTTGAGTATTTAAACCATTTTGAAAACCGAACTGGTTATTGGATAATATTTTATAAGTCTGTATGAATTTGTTAAGATGCTTTTTCATTATTTTTTCCAGAATTTTTGCAATGTTTGAAACTAGCGAGATGGGTCTGTAATTTGCAGGTTCATTAGAGGGTCCATTTTTGTGAATAGGATAAATTACAGTAATTTTTAATATGTCAGGAAAGAGGCCCTGCTCAAAGCTCAATTTAGCGATGTGTAATAATGGCGTTTTTAGTGAGTTAATATTCTCTTTAATAATGGGAACCGTGATTCCGTCATGTCCCGGTGAAGAGCCACCTCTTAGCTGGTTGACAGCCTCTATTACATCTTTTTCGGTGATAAAGTCTATCTTATTCCATCTCTCATCAATTTTTTTGTCTCCTATTGTCGTTTCATTTGTCTTTTTCGGTAAACAATTTGGCATTTCTTGCCCTATGGTTGTGAAATATTTACACATAGCATCGGCTCCTTTTATTGGGTCACGTATGGTGTCGATTATTGTACCGTCAATATCCTTTATTTCTTTGAATACCACTTTCTCTTTTTGTTTTCTGAATGTTAATTGATTAACTTCCTTCCATATTTTAGACATGTCATTTTCACATTTCTCTATTTTCTGGCCGTAGTAGTCTTTTTTAGTTTTTTTTATCAAGGAATTCAACTTTTGTGTATATTTTTTAAAATAAGTTTGTAATTTTTTATTGTTTACTTGTCTTGAAGCTTTTTTACTAAGTTTTTCTTTTTTTCTTATGGAAACCACAAGGCCGTGGGTGATCCATGGTTGTAATTTTCTGAATTTACGCGATGGTGGGTGGATTTTTTTTATTTCAGTGGCAACTTGCATATTCTCTGTTAGCTTAGAAACAAAATTGTTTGTTGCGGTATTAATGTCATTTTCGATAGTACAATCAGTCCATTTTTCCAAGGCAAGTAACTTCTTTAAATTCTCATAATTGATTGTTTCATAAGTAGTCGGTTGTTTAAATTTATTGTTATTTATTAATTTCTCATTATTTATTTTAATACTAAAAATAATAGAAAAGTGATCAGTAATACTCGTTTTTAAAACCACTGCTTTAATCTTTTCTATCAGTCTGTCCGTGACAAATAAATGGTCTATGGTTGTTTTGCTATATTGGGTGACTCTAGTATAATCGTTTATTAGACTTAAAAGTTTATTTTCAGTCATGATGTCCAAGTAGAATTCTTCATTTTTTGTTAGTTCGTTATGTTGGTTTATATCTATATTGATATCACCTATTATTATAACTTGCGTATGTTTTCTTTCCATTAAGAGATTTCTAAATTCATCAATGAATACTTTTACGTCGCTATTAGGTGATCTATAAAATGTAAGTAGTTGTATGTTGCTGTTTTGTATTGTAACTTCAATACAGTTACACTGGGTTAATTCTATTTCTTTCCATATTGTGTTATCCATTATTTCTTTCCTAACGAACATCACGATTCCACTATTCTGATTGAAATTATTGGAGGTTTTAATTAAGTTATAGCCGTTAATATTAAATAAATTTACATCAATGTTCTTAATTCTAGCTTCGGTTAGTATTATCAAATCAAAACTGCTTTTCATTTGTTCTAATTTTAGGGTAAATTCGTCAAACTTCTTATTTAAGCTTCTTATATTCATGTGTATACATTTGATAGTTTTGGGGTCAATCATGATATCGTCAACTGACTGTGGGACTTTTATCATGTTTGTAAGCGTAATATCTTCTAATGTGTTAATGTTCTGCATTTAGATCTGTGTAATTTTTTATGGCGTCCTCGCTGACAGTTTGTATCTTACTAACTAATAAACTAATGAGGTCCGGTTCACCTATTGTCAAGTATCTGAAGCTGTGTGTGTGTCTGCTTAGGGCGACTATGACATGTGGAATGCTATTATAAATATTTAAAGATTTTGTGTTGGTTCTTACTAGTACTACCCTTTTCGAAGTGAGTCCCTGCGCCTCATGCACTGTATGTATTCTTATTGGTTCTTTGCATTTATTTTCTAAACATTCACATAACATTTTCTTTTCACTCTGTGTAAACGTTAGTAATAGTGTATCTGATTTTAGTTGGAAACAAGTTCCGTCCGATATGGTTTGCTTAATCGATCGTACCTTATGACTTGTCGTCTTAATTTCATTGTAATAAGCAGAAAGAAGGTAGCACACGTCCTGCGGGCATCTTTTTGAAGTCGAGAGGGTCCTTCTACTTCGTGCCTTCTACTCTCTTAGAGTAACTTCTACTCTCGTGCCAAAAAATAGGAAATTGCGGACCTCTTAGAAAATTTGGAAATTCAAAGAGCTATCCAAGACACAAATAAAGCATGTTTTATCTATAGATAAATTAATGGTCACTAATTATAATTTTATGCCTTGTTAGCCAACTCTAGCCGACACGGCTGAACTGCCAGGGCTTATAAATGTTATATTTATATTTATGTATTTGATTCCTTATCTGTTAAATAAAGCATTTATTATATATTATTATTAAAGCATGTTTTGATGAAAAATCTTATCTTGATAACTCTGCTCTTGTAAAACTAATATAATGTAATACATTTTTTTTTTTAAATGTTTGGTTGTTTTTAAGGTATTTTATTTATAGTAATATAAGGAATTATTCTTTAGCTATAAGGCAAAATGTTGATGTTTTTTGACAAAATGGAGCGGAAAATTAAACGCTATCCACAAGTGTTATATATTTTTGTAATCTACTCTTCAATACCTTTAATTTGATACCCCCATTCAAAATTAAAAAAAAAGAATTTCGTGTGACGTGAATTATCCGCTATTTTGGATTTGAACAGCTGATAATTTTGAGTTCGCTATATTTTTCCTCTGTGGGCGTCAAAGCGATCTTTAATACTGGAAAGTTTCATGTCTTTATCTATTTTGATTTAAAAGTTATTGGAACCGTACAGAGTGACAGACGGACACAGGAACGAAACTATAAGGGTTTCTTTTTTTGGTTTTACCAACGAAACCCTAAAAAGTGTTGTACCTGAATCATACCTTTAGCGAGTTCCACCTTGGATCTCGACTTCATATCCCTTACCTTGTTCCTTCCGTAATCCTTCTACCCACACAGTCCTAGTCTACCCCCCACTTTGTACTGTTAATTTGTCATAAAAAATTGTAAAACAGTTGCTTAGTACAGAATTCACTGTTACTAAGTAAACACACACACTGAAGATGATATTATATTATGTCGAAACGTTTTTGTGAGTTTTAATATAAACTTATGGTGAAAATATTGCTGTAATAAATTTCTACCAACCTCTCTCTCTCTCTAGTCATAATTCTGAAGTGATTCCACAAAATCTCAGTCAAAATAAGTAATTATTTGAATAGTTATTGTTGAAAATCTGAATGAATAATATTGGGGTTACATGAAAGGATCGGTGCCCTGGGAGTCGGGCGGGTCCGAGTTGTAGAAGACTTTCTTCAAGGCCTCTAGGACGGTGACTCCGTCAGTGAAGACTCTGTAGGTGAGGAGGAAGGTGTTGAGGAAGTCAATACTGAGGAACCGCAGGTCTGTCAGCCGCTCCAGCAGCCTCTCCGGCGTCGCGTACCTTATTTTCGGCACCTACAAAGTTTACACGTGTCTTTACTTCACAAATAATACATCCATTTTACACTGACATCATTCATCTGTTTATTTGTTATAATAATGTTTATAGTTTACTGATGGATATGAAAAAACCACAATATCCAAATACAGTTGCTTTATTTATTTTCATTAATCTAAATTTAAAAATGTTGCAGGATAATTACACATTATAAGATAATTACCTAAGTATAATAGGTACTTTTTGTAGCCTTTGACTTAGCCGTTGAATCGTCTGCCAAACAGCTTCACTTTATTTTATGACTGCTATTTGACATTTCGGTTGCTTTTTTTTTGCTCAGACGTGTCGAACAAATTTGATCTTGAAATGATTTTACTTGAATTTGGAGACCAAGAAACTTTTTAAAAATGTGTCGGAGAAACTTATAGCTACTGAATTTTCAGATCGATTCCAGTTCTAGACTTGTCCTTCTAACAGGAGCGTGAGAAGTTATTTAAGTGCTTTAAATTTTTATGAGCCGGTGAAGTTGGGTCTTCACGGTGAAAGAAAATGAGATCGACGGCCGACCACAAACGCTCAAGTCGGCTCCGGATGACGAGGCTGAACTTGGCCGATGATAAATTGGCAAACGTCGAGTCCTCGTGGGCCAACTTTATACTGATTAAACCCCGTTAAAATGAATCGACTTTTAGAATGAAAAACAGGAGTAAAGTGGCTGAGGAGATGTAAAGTTTGTAAACAAACGTTATCCACGGATGGATAATTGTTGCGGCATATTGACGGAACCACCAATTAAATGTAAACTTGTTCCAAGGCGAACCGAGGACTTAGATGTGGTTTTTATTGTAAGTTTCTAAACCGAATATTGGCCGATAACTGTACCGACTTTGCCCGGTTCCAAATTTTTCGTACACATGGCTTTATGCTTGATATTATTGAATGGTCCAACCCAAGTCATGAGATGGTTCAAGTATTAATGGGTCTCTGTTCATCGCTCTCCGTAGATCAAATTACAAACAATTCTTTTCAATAGTATTGCACATAATATAAATAAATAAAAACACTACAAATTTAATAAACATTTTGAATTTTATATTTATCAATAAAAGATAACATGATCAACTTGAATGCTTAAAAAAAAACCAATGAAACAACTTGGTATGCTTAAAGCACTTATATTTATTTCAAACCTCCCCAACATTTGAGTGAACACAAGAATAGCCCAAAATTAGAATATTGTCTTCTTCGCGGAATTCTATCGAACAGTTTTATTAAATGCCCTAATCTTTTTTTTCGAAATTCTTATGACCTTCGAAAAATGTCAATACCTATATCTTTTTGATTTCTTCGAAACAATCAGGTCATTTTGATTTTGAAATTTGATTGCTTTTTATTTGAAAACTATCAATGTTTGATACGGTCCCAAGATCCGAGATTTTTTGTTTAATTTATCGATCTACTTTAATTTCAACATCCAATTACTTAATAGACAAATAAGAGTAATTGGTAATAGAGATTATGGTTGAATTTAAGAATCTTGAGAACATGTCAACACCACAGATGGTTCGGGAGAATGAACCAAAGATTGACTAACGGAGAGACACATCACCCTCGGAATAAGGGTTTTGTGAAGCATCTACGAAACCCTAAAAACAAAATGTGGGAAACTTTGTGTCAACGTATAATTCTATTTTGATAAACCCCCCCCCCCCTCCCCTGCAATGTACCTCTGCTTCGCATATAATATAAAATGGCCCATTTTGTTGTGAGGTGAGGATATTGTTAGTATAAAAGGAAGCCACCTTCCAAGCCAAGTTATCTTGATCAAATCCCCAAATCACATTCCCCGGCTGATTTCCATAAATAAAAATTCCAATAAAAATAATTTTCTCAGTTTATTAGAAGATTGAAGGACAGTTTTAAGAACAAAGAGCAGCGGACGTGCTATCGGCAGCTCCCAAACAAAATCATCCATCAGATTAAACATATATCTATAAAGTAAGTATAATATATATGACATTATTTTATCATTTCAATAATAATAATAATTTATTTTCATAATAATTCAATAATAATGGGGATGCACATGAAGAGGACTAGGTTCCATGTTTTTGAGTTATTAAAGAAGAAAAGTCAGTAAAAGAATAATTTGCTGCCGGTACTTTATAGATGGCTAACATATTGATGGATTTATGCCATTATCAGTTAAGATTGTAGAACTCTAAAAGGTTGAGTTATCTAAGGAAACCACATAGATGTGTTGGAAGAAGAAACAAGCAAAACAACAGAGTTCTATTTACTGTTAGTGACGAGGGTCTTCACCTGCAACTGTTTCACACACTTAAACATCTATTAAGTCAATTATTTTTCAAGTTGATTAACTTTATTCCTGTGCTTTGTAAAATATATTGTTTCATTTTTTTTATGTTTTTCAAATATTGTTTTATTACTTTCATTTTACATTATGTTTAATATTTGATATTGGATAATAATATCGAGTGTCTATGTTGTACAATATTCACCTATATATTGAAAGGTTGTGCAATAATATTGAAAACGGATTGGACCCTTAGATTGCCAACTATGATGAGATATAATCATATGATACTGATAAAATCCTTTTAAAAAACATGATATTATACAAACAAAATAGTTTTATTACAAGTTAACGTGACACAGCTCTAGTTACACATACTCACACACAATCCAACAGGTTAACAAGTTAGACATCTAACAGCCAGACTACGGACTGATTCATCAGCTGACATTGTCCACTTTTTCCTTATATAAGTTAATAATATAAATTGTTCGTTAACATATTATGTCATCAAGTTATCGTAAATATCTGTTGGTAGTTTTATATAATCGGGTTAAATATAAAAGTACGTAAATCTGTAAACATATCTATTATAGTATAGCCGGTCTCTCCCCAAAATTTATTTGATTGTACAAAGACGGACTTTCCATTTCTGGTATTGTAATCGGTAAAAAATAATATTTACGATATTTGGGGATTACCAAGTTTTAATATTAAGGTGAAGCAGTAAAGACATAATTATATGTTACATACATACATGATATGTTACATACACACATGATATGTTACATACATACATGATATGTTACATACACACATGATATGTTACATACATACATGATATGTTACATACACACATGATATGTTACATACATACATGATATGTTACATACATACATGATATGTTACATACATCGGTCGTTATCAGCTCATAAATCAGTCCGAGTGTGTACATCACATTAATATTATCATTTCTTTCACAAATCAAATAGTTGATAAGACGGTTTGGACGAGGTTGGTTCATGCAGGAAAACACTGAATTAAGGAAACATTTCGTCAAAGTAGTCCATAAATACCAATTTGTAAATATAATAATCGATTAAATACCATTTTTTTAACGTAAAAATAACGATATGTAATCAATTACAATTGAAATTAAATAGAGAAGGTAGCAAGTATAAATTCACATGTAAAAATTTATACCGCTCTTAAATAATAATAATATAAAGAAAATGGAATAAAAAATAAATAAATAAATAATAGCCTTAAGTATAACATGTATAAAAACATTTAAAAGAAGTAAACAGTGATTAGATGGAAACATTCTCAATGAGCACAAAGCCATTCTTTACTCAAGTTAATCCAAAACACTTAGATATCTTTGTACCTGGTTATGTTCATTCAAATCATGCAAATTATAACAAATCAAATAAAAACAAAACAAAACATTCCCGTCCACGTGGTTTCCTTTTCTTTCCCAGAACCTCGTAATCCTTTCAAATGTTCTTAAATCCGTTTTTCAATTTTGGAATTTCTTATTTTGCAGTTTTAATATTCCAAAAAAATTAAATTGACCGATCAATTTGAAGCCGTTTCATCGAAGGAAGGGTCGAATGCTTCACATTTTTCAATGTGAGAAGTGTATTAGTTTCATTTAGTTCGTTCCCCGTTTACCCCTTTAAACAGTAAAACATCCGCCCCATTTTTATTCGGGTGATTACCGGAAGGGAATTCGTATATTGCGGGTTTTTCCCGGACCCGTTAAGAGTGTGAGAAAGTTCAATTTGTTTTCGACAGTAAGTATTATTAGTATTAGGTTGCTGTTAGTGGCGACTGAGGTTCTCTCGGTTTGTGTTAGTAAAGGATGCCGAACCCGTCTAGCTACGGGGCACAAAACGCTACCACACTGTAAAAGTATAATTCCTACGAATTTCATCTACGCATAACAACCTCCGACTAATTTTGCACGATGATGATAATGAGTTGAAAAGGCAACGATTAACAACCTTAATTTTCGATATAAAGTTAATTAACGTTTGGTATATTTGCACAATTTTATTGATTTACTCTATGTACAAATATTTACTCAATTTTATTTTATTTTTTTACCTGATTCAATAATTTATCTATAACTAAACATCTATGTAAGTTTAAGAAACAAAAAAACAAACAAAAAACAAAACAAAATTCATAATAAAATAATGAACACTTATATGCTAACTATAGAAGCTTTACTCGCACCATGGATTACACATACCTTGTTCAAGCCTTCAAAATAAACAATATCATTTTCCCGTTTTAATGCTTTTTTTTAAATTAACATCTATTTACACTGATGTAACACTGTGTAAGATGGTGTTGTGTGTGTTTAGCGTGTGATGTTGTAAGGTCTGTACATAGAGATAAAATAATGCATTTGATATTGGACTCACGACAAGTTTGGTAGTACAGCGCTTCTTCTTGGAGCAATCACACGAGCCTTTCTAGAGTTAAAGTAATTCCTTGGTCAGACTCAAGTTATGGTTTCATTATAAAAATACATGAGGATTTGTTAAAAAGCCCATTCATTTTTATATTCGTCACTTTTATTTCTTTTCGCTCTTATTGTTATGTTTCGATCGTCGGCCACATTTAAGCGCTATCGAATCTGACTTTATTTAATTCATCGTCAAATAACTACGATGATAGAAATGAACGACTTCAAATGACCCCTACGCTTGTCTCACCTTAACAAGCGTTTAACAACATTTCCGTCCGAATCCAGTTACGGCGACTTGATCCAAAAAGGGGTATGGTACATGCTTGTACGGTAATTAAGATATCTCGGTTAACGGCCTAGACACTAGACCGTAGATCAATTCAAATACGAACCGTGGTGAAGAGCTCACTGGGTATCTATGCCACAATTATCATTTTGTAGTAATAAAATAAATTTACCTATTTCAATTTGTTTTATTCTAATCTGCTGTTGTCAGTTAAAATATTTAGATTTCAGTTAAGTCATGTTGAAACGTGCGCAGCGCAGTCTCGTTTAGATGTTGCATTATACTTAGAACCGTATTTCCATATATTTTGGCACCCCCTGACGGCAATTTAAATTCGATTTCATATTATGCATATAATATTAGCCATGGCTTTTAAATATTGCCCAAGATCACTTTTTAGATCACGCTTATAGATTTGTCTACCTACTTTGAACCTCAGTTGAAAATACTTTCAATTTTCTCCCCCCCCCCCCCCCCAAAGGGAGTCCTTTGGGGAGTAAATTAAATTGTGTCACTGACTTTATTTGTGCTCTTCGTCAATTTTATTCCTACAAACAGGTTAATTGCGGCCGGCTGTATTTTTTTTTTTTTATCAATCTGATAACCAGTTAACCGAATACTTTGGACAATTAGTTAATTTGTTAAAGTTAGGAGGTGGTAGAGAGTGCCGTTCTGAGAATGTGGTTCCACCGGTGGACAAGGTCCGAGGAGGATAACGCAACTAAAGACTGGTTCAGGTGGTGCGAGGTGTTCAACACAGAAATTATGACTGGTGGCAGGTGCACTTAAATATAAAATAAAAAATAAATATAACATTTTAGGGCTTACACAAATGAGAAACTGGTTGAGGTGGTTTAGAGTGGGTTAAAAAAACTAAATCGGAAGAGATAGTTAAGTGCTTACAAAAATAAAAAAATATGTTTGTTGAAAATTATTAGAATTTCGCATTGTTTAAACAACATTTTCTTAAAGAAGGAAATCCCCCCCCCCCACACACAGCCCTTCACAGTCTCGTCTAGTCCGTCAAGACTCCCAAAAACATTGAAAACAAACTTAAAGTGAGCGATGATTAGGCAAGAATTTCACTTGCTGTAATCGCTTGCACAATATGCACCGAGCTGATGATAACTGCGCTCTCTCTACCCACTTCAGTCAGTCTTTTGAATTAAAATGTAAAGAAATAACAAATACTTTCATGTAAAAAACAAACTTTGCTTGATAAACTTAAATTATTCGAATTAGGTAACATTATCATGTCGTTGTTTGTGGCCTTTACCAAAACAAAAAATCGTATTAAATAAAGTCGTGGGCCTGAATTATCTAGTTCACAAATAAAACTTTTTAACATCTCAGCCCTTGAGAATAAAAAATAAGGCGCCCGACAATAATAATTTACCTTGCAGGAGTTGAGTGTGCGGCTGAATCTGATGTCTACATCGTCCTTGAACAGTTTGGGGTCGTTCTTAATGGACTGAGGCATGGTGACGGACGACGTGTCCGACATGGTGCTGTGCAGCAGGTCGTTGAAATGTACATTGTCCATGCACTGCAACCAAACGTAAACAAATATTATATTAGTTTTATATCTCGGTAGCGAAGTTGTTTCTGGCTTCGTCTTTCATGCAAAGTTTCAAAAATCGATTCCACTAATTGGTTTAAACATGTTACAGGTCACAATTTCATTTTTTATTTTGTAATAAACTCAGTACATAAACAAGAAAGTATTATGATGAGGCAAAAATTACATTTCGACAAATTTACATTTTAAGGTCCTCTGTGTGCGTGTGCATGCGCACGCGTGAAGCCTAAAACATCGGCCCATATCGGTAAAATTTGGCCTACTTAAATGTTAATACTTACTTAAAATGTTAATATTTTTGGTATTATTTAAAATAGAAGTTAAGTTCGCTCAGCAACTTTCAGGTCTTAAGAACCCTTAACATTTCCTTTCTTTAACTTATCTTCGAAAGTACAAAAATTTGAAACTTTTAATTTATGCTGTGCATTTACCCAAATACGGGAAAAATATACAGGAATCCTAAAAATGATGCCTCCAGAACAAGCGTTATGAAGCAATATGAAATGACAGGGGAAGACTCCCTGAGTGAAAGTAAATGTGGGTTTGGTTTGGTTGTTGGCCCGATTCATATTTGCGCCTTGTATCCTTAAAGCTTGCGTCTTTGTGTCCCCCCCCCCCCGCCACTATTCTTGTTTTGTTGACTTAACAAATAAAACAAAACAATTACAGTTTTGTCAAAGAACAAAAACATTTTTTAAGGAATTTTCCATACGTCGCATATTGTGCGATGATTCATGAATCTTAAAAATGGATATGTTGGTGTCTGAGCAGGGCTCAGGTGAGGACATTTGGGTTTGAGTTAACTTGTTGAAGATTGTTATTTGAATAATCACTTGTTTCACTGTCGATTCTTACGACCTTTATCTTGACTGAGGTTCTACTGACGGGGCTCAGCTGGCTAGAGATAAATATTTTGGTTTACCTGGCTGATATCGCTGATCCAAGCTGCTTTCTCTTGGACTGTGGGTGCGACGAGATGAACAGTGAGGGGCTGAGAACAGCCTTTGCCTTCCAAAACAAGTTTGAAATCCCTGTTGTGGAAAGCGGCGCCTGCTGCTCCCGCGCCACTGCTCTCAGAGACTCCGCTAGAGTGACTCGACATTGAGCATATCGAGGATTCTGAAAACAAACATCCCATATTACAAACTTTATCCCTCTTGTATTCTCTCAAGTATTTAAATAATAGAAATGTGGGCGACGTTTCGTTCGTATAAGACAATTAACAACAACTGATAACGGCCAACATGATGCCACTCAAAACAATATAGAAGCTGTTGTATTACTTCTCTTCCCCAATTCGATATCAATTTTGCCCTTAGTTTTAATGAAATCTCATTTTAGAAATCATTTGGAAATATGTTCCAAGCTCCATGGTGCACACTTCCAGGGCTGTAAATTATTCATCCTCAATTGTTGATAAAATTAGATATTTTTAAAAGTTGTTGTATTATATGATGATGTTGATTTAGTATTAATAGAGGGAGCGGAGCGAGGTCCATGTTTCATCTTTAAGCTGAAGACGAGACAGTTTGGCATTTCATCTGTGTATGTTTGTTACGCAGTTATGAACAAACGTGTTTTTCCATTTTCTTCAAATTTTGCATGAAAATTGAAGTCATAAAAATATGCGTATATGGATTTTTTTATCGATTAAATAAATTTCTTTAAATTCGGGATGGATGTTTCTTCAAGTCATTTAAATCGATGTATTGTGGATTTTTTAAAAGAAAAATAAAAAAATCGGTCCGAGATAACTCAGACTCACTTCTCATATACAAGTACACAGGCCCTGAGAGAAATTCAATGGGGCCCGGCCCAAACAACAATTCGGAGGCCCAATGTTTATGTTATACGCTGTTTTTTGGTCCGCGTTATCAATGTGCCAAAGTCATTCTGCTTTAGACTCATAACTATCGATTCTAAGCCTTTTAATCGATATTACATAGCCCATTTTTTATTTATTTCCCCTTGGGGTATGATTTTTCTGAACCTTTATGCCAACTTTCAGCAAAATCGGTCCTGTCTGCATCAGAACAGACTAAAATGGAATTTTCGAGCCATCAAAATTCTTTTTCTTTATATATATTTACTACGTATATGAAAAAGGAAAAAACAATTTTATGTTTTTAAAAAAAATAATGAAATTTGGGATGGATGTTGCTGCTCCTTTAAGTCGTTAATTGGATTTTTAAACTGTGCAGCAAAACTTGATCGATCCAACAGTCAGCCACTTTCCATAGAAACTTTTAAGTGCCCTTATTCAAAGGATATTTAAATAAAATACACAAATTTGCCGTTTGTAAATCTGTGATGGTTAAAAATTAAAAAAAAAAAAAAAACAAACAAACATGCAAACAAACAGAATATCGATTTTGCTAATTACACGCATTCCAAAAGATAATTATTTTTCTTTTAATCAACACCGACTCTTGTTAAACGTTTTGTAGGTGGTAAGCTTTAGTTTAGTGAAGCACATGGTAAGTTGTCAAGTCGGAACTACCCACGTGTCCATCACTTATCCATCTAGAATCCTTCATATCCTCAAGTAACACACGAAACATGTTTCTAATTTTACATTTATTAAAAATGCTTCAATACTTTGATCTGAGTGATTACAAGTAATTCATATGCGGGCTTCATTTCAAATTTTAAAGGATTGTTTTCATAGTTGTAAATGTTATTTATTTAGTGTTGGTGTTTAGGTTGTTTTTAGTGTAGGAAATGATAAATAGTTGTTTAGTGTTTCGATGCAAACCATTCTAATATGAGAGAAGGTGTCAGGCTTACCGTCGAGAAAACCAAGAAACCCTGCAGCTTGTACTGAATTAGAACAAGGTCCAATTAACATTACCTCGATTTTGGTCAAAATAACAATAAAACAGTTTGCAGTACCATGATTTCTTTATAACCTTCCAAATTTAATGTTTATAGGAGGGTCGAGATATCGCAAAACTGAGCCTTTTTAATTACTTAACAGACCAAACTAGTGAGCGAGGCTTCTTCCTTGTTTTCTTTTCTTTTGCATCGAGTTGTATAATAATCCAGAATAATGTATGCTTACTCTTATACGTACATATATAAATAAATTGTACATGTTTTGTATTACTTTAAACAGTAGAGTGAGGTCGATATTTTTTACAACTTGTAAGTTTTGTCTAGCATAAAAATTATCGAAGAAATATATGAATTTACTCGAACGCACAAAATAAAACAAAATAAAAATTAAAATATCATCCAGATACTGAACACACGGATAAAGATAAAACATCACAACAATTAATCAATCAAATAAATAGAAAAATTAAATTCAACGAGAAGAAAATTGAATTCAAACAAGAAAATAAGAAAATAAAACATGAAACACATTAATTCACAATTATTTAAAAAAGGGGTTTAACGCTATTAAGTGTGCTTTGGTTGTGTAATTATATTGCCAGTAAATAATTATAACTTCAGTTAATGACCGGCCTTTCAAAAGTTTATTTATTTGTATGATTAATTTATTAAAATTAACAAATGATCAAGTTATAAAAAATAGCATTTCAATTAACTTGACATGTTTGTCCGGGACAAAGCTTGTAAGCTACATTGGACGCACTCCCCGATCAGCTGGAAAGCTCAAACTTGCTCAGATCATGTATTTCTCATCTCGAATCCATAATGAGTCATTAAATTTACCATATTATTAGTTTTCGCTGATAAATCGCTCATTTTGTGAGAAATGGCGGTGAAATTAAAAATCGTATTTGAACCACGACCAGTGACGGGAAAAAGAGGTTATTTCCGTTTAAATTACTTAATTTTAAACGGGGAGAGTAGAGCTGTAGAGTAGAGCTTTAGAGTAGAGCAAGCACAATAGGAACCCTGTTACACTAGCTGTCGCCTCCGTATCTACGCGGCGCATTATCTCGGGTTAGTTTCCTTTTAATAATTTTGATTGTAGTAAACGTCTGTGTACTACTTTTATTATAATTATACTGCGATCCCTTGTAGTAATGTAGGTTTAAAAAACAAAAAATCTCCATTTTAGTGAATGGTTTAAAAAAGCAGTGAAATGGTTTGAAGTTTAAGAAGTGTTTTTATTTGATTTTTTTAAATCAAATTTTTTGAGCTTGATGGTTATTATTTTTAAAATTATTATAATTTATAAATTTTTGTTTACTTCCTCATTTTTTTTATGCATTTTGATTTATACATAACTATTTATAATGTAAGTTTCTTGCTTAAAATGCTATTTATAATTTATTAAACAGTTGTTTTATATATTATTCCTTTTTGAAATTAATAATGTGACTATAAACACTTTGATTGGTAGTGTTATTGTAATGAAAATGAATAATGTTTTATATATATATATATATATATATATATATATATATATATATATATATATATATTTTCGGTTCAGTCTATTTATTATTTATAATAGACAAATTAAATAATGGAAAGTATGCAATCTTTAAGATTTTAATGCACTTAAATTGTTATCACGAATTTGGTAGGTACTGATTTTGGATGTCAGGCATTTGTCAAACGAATATGACCCTTAAAACCTATAACTGGGAAGATCGCTGAAGGAAGCGGTTCATAATAAACCAGGTGGAGAAATTAATTGTAGCTCTGTTACGACGTTTTATGTTGTTATTTCACGGTCGTGTTTGTTTAATTGAGAAATACAAGAAAGACACAGTGCAACGTTGGGATCAAACCAAATAAGGGCATGTACAACAAATTTAAAAAAAGTCAACCACTTTTAAAAAAACAGTAAAATTTCAAACTTTCATGCTTACAAAAAGAACAGATAAAAAAGTAAAAAAGAAAAAATGCAATGTACGAGAAGAGTAAAATAATCTTGTTACTTGATACTTGCAAAGGTTGTTTATCCTGATCATCTTTTAAACAAATTATACTTTGTCGCCGTATTAAAAATAAATTCCAATAATATTGTATGGGCATCATTTCTAATGGGATGAAGAATGGTAAAAGGTTTAGCCGTGATGTAACTGAACAAGTTAACAAGCCGATGATGCATTTAAAGTAAAACATGAGAAAGTTGAGCTTGCAAAGTCCCACCTGCTTCAACTTTACTCCACAAACATTGTTCCTTCGAAAAATCTTATACAAATATAAATATTAATAACTTATGTTAATCAAATTTTGAGTTTTACACAAGTTCTCTGGGAAATTGGATGAATTTGAAATTGAATGTATATATAAATAAATATATGTTTATTTCTACCGTATATCAACATACATTATGTAGTAATATAATTAAATTATTGGCTGGTGAGGGCCTTTAGTAGATAAATGATTCACATACCTTCAGAAGATAATTAGTGTTTGTAATCGACCTGATTAGTTGGAAATGAAGTCGAATTTTAATTCAAAAAATTCTTTGTGTTTATATTGTTAGTTTTATTTACCGTTTTAATCTCGAGGCTTTGACTTATTAAAGTTACCATTTTCTGAGATATCTTACAATAACTGCGCTTCTTTACTGTGCATCAAGTATCCCCAAAACTTTCTGTTTTAGTGTATTGTTACTTTATATATAATCATAATACAAACATTGATATAGTAAACAAGTATTGTGGATACAAACATACACGTTTTTATTAGAATATTGTGGATGGAGTTTACTTTTTGAATAAAAAAAAAAAAAAAAAAAATGGGGCCGCAGTAAGCAATTGGTTAGCTTTGTTGATGTTTCTCGTGTTAGCAAACTATTCTGTAATTTCCCGTTTCATGTCGATTAACTAGGTAACATGTAAACATAGGTACGTTGCCTAATGTCGATTTATGGTTTGAAATAGTGATTTTAGAGGATGATTAGATTTTTTATTTAAGTTCATCCTGTGCGACTAAGATTAGGAGAACTTATGTAAAACTGGGTTTGACGGGACGTTATGACGTTTGCCGATTGATTCAAGAGGCCGGTTGAAGACAGTCTATCTAGACCTACACTACAACACTACTTCTACTCGACTAAAGAGAAAAAAGAAAATAGGAAATACTGGGTCAGGCGGGAGGGTTACCATCGTCTTCATTCAGGCCATTCTCGGAGGGGTCCTCGATGAGGATGGCGTCGGCCAGAGGTAGCTTGCCTACCTCCGGCACCAAGTGAAGTCGACCTCCAGACGTCCTGCAATTAAAAGTACAAACAAAATATTTATTATAATGTTTTATAAATCTGTTTACAGTTTTTTGACACCGCAATCATTTTATTCATAAAACCACTCGGTTCGTTTTCATGTTAAATGTTTATGTCCGATGTTATTCGTGGATAATATTTTATTTTAATATAAATAGGCCGGTCAAAACATACATAGAAATTAACTAAATTCGCAAAGCATGATGTAGTTCTAATTTTTTTTTATATGTTGTTTGGACCTGTTAGGGTAGTGTGATCCTAAGTTTGCAGCTTCGAAAAACCTGTGCTAGCTACGTAATATGTGGAAAACTGAAAAATGGTCGGACTTTTTTTTAGCTTTTGACATATAACTCGTAAACTATGTGTTTTTCGATGTTAGTCATTTTACTATTTCTAAAGTACAGTAAATTTTCAGCAGCATAAGCTCAAGTGCATCTCTGTACGTTCAATAGTTTCCGAGATATGACACTTGAAAAAATGTAAATTTGTTTCAAAAAATTTAATTTTTAAGTATTGCTCTCGTTCCGGGCCAAATATCGGCATAAAACCGCTCATCTACGAGAAAGTCATACGAAATTAAGTTGTAGTAAATTTAATTGGCTTCCTATTAAGAACAAAACTAAGTCTGTAGGCCCAATATTTCTTTTCCAATCGTAAAAAAAATCAAAAACGTAATATTGGATTTTTGAAGAAATGATCCTAAACAATTGCTAATAAACAGTTATGGGCATTCGGCGAAAGAAAAATGTCATAGATCCATGTTTAACGGTGGAAAGAAAAATAATATGTATGTACATTTATTATAACGAATCGTAGAGGTCAATCATTGACGCTTAATGCTTTTTATTTCGAGCGTCCTGGTAGATGACGTCGTATTCCGGGACTGAAGGAAGTTGCTGTGGTATTTTGTTCGTCTTGGGTCTAAGAAATTAAATTGTAGTAAATTTAATTGGGTTCAAAAAAGAAACTTAACTTAATATTGTCAATGCATTGCAATGACGTTAGATGCATAGAATTTGATGAAAGCATAACCATGAACAACAGCATTGAACTGTTGCACAAGTCTATGCACGCCTATTTGTCAAGTCAGCAGCAAACATGAAGGTAAACCTGGCACGGTTGCCCCCGACCAAAGAGTCTGCTTCCTTCCATTCATATCGCACATACTACCAAGTGCCAAAGTGGCTAGGGATGGAGAAGGATGCCACAGATTGAGGTTGGTTGAAAAGTTCTTTTGGTTTAATTATTCAATACCAATAACATCACTATGTAAACCAGCCCCAGCAATCTTTCTTAAATCGCTCTCATATAGGTGCAAGAAGGATGCAGGGGAGCATGCACTTGCTCTATGTATAAATAGAATGTACATAAGTAGAATGTACATAAATATGATTATTCTTCTCCCCCTTTAAACATGATTCTGTGAAATTTTTCATTCCTCGAATACCCGAAACTTGTTATTAGAAGGGGTTTAAGGCCAATTTTCGAAGTGCTATATCTCGGAACCTATTGGTTGTACAGAGCTCCGGTTGAGCTTATGCTGCTGAAAATTTACTGTACTTTAAAAGTAGTAATAACGACTAATACCGAAAAAACATAGGTTACGAGTTATATAGCAAATACTAAAAAAAGTCCGAACATTTTTATGTTTTTTACGTATTACGCAGCTAGCACAGGTTATTAGAAGCTGAAAACTTATGATCACACCACCCTACATGGTCCGAACAACATATAAAAAAATCAAAACTGCTTCACGCATTGCGAATTTAATGTCTTATTAGACTGGCCTAAAAGGGTTTGCACTTAGGGTATGCTGGATCGTCTACTAAAGTCGTCGGCAGCACATTTGACTGTTACGTAACAGTTTTCAGTGGGAAATGTTAGTTGCTCGTGTAATTAGTTTGTCGGGGACTATATGTTTATTGAGAAAGTTACACACGTGGTTACACCAGTATTTAAATTCGACAGTCTTCTCAATAACTCGATGTCTTAAGGACGCGGCGGCGAGTTAACACGCAGGGACAACGCTGGTGAGGCTACTATTACGCGCTTTTTTTAAGCCACGACTTTGTTAAAGGGAAATAAATCTTTTTAAAATTGTTTTATCTAAATAGGAGTGATATATTGGGATTATGGGTGAGATATTGAAGCCGGTCGAGTGAGTGTGAAGGCATTACGTAGTGTGCTCCGTGCAAGTAACAGTTAAGATTGAGGGTCATGCGCAGGAGTTTAGCTCGCGGGTACATGCCGACCGAGGCTGGTCCATTGTGTAAGATGCTTTATGCTGCGAGAAGCAAGACGTCGCTTATCTCTAACATTACTCACCCCGCCGGTCTTCACTACGGTTTCAATATCGTCGTAAAGAATTTACTTTCAAACTGGCCGGCAAGAGAGTGGCCTCTGAACGCTCTGGATATTTTAAACAACATCGGCGTATCTTAAAAAATATCACACACTTACCCTACTGAACTTACTGCGTGCTAATTTGTCTTGATTATAGTTCATTACTGAGAATCTATGACCTATTCTTGAGTTATCGATAGCATGAGATCATTACTTAGTTTCAGCTCATATGTTTAGTTACAGTTTAGTACTTAGTTATATAGTGCATCACCAAAACAATGTCACTACGTTATTGTATTTATTAAAATTCGACAAAATCGTGTTTACTAGCATTTATTATATGTATATGTTCGTATTGTAATGGCACGAAAGAATTATCACAGTTTACATTCCCCATACGAAGTTTTAATTTTTTTTTTCTATATCTACATTTCGTGTAACTAGTGTCAATGAAATGTTTTACAGTAGACTCTTACAGTAGGCTCTTATCTGTAGCCTCTTACAGTAGGCTTTTACTGTAGGCTCTTACAGTAGGCTCTCACTGTAGACTCTTACAGTAGGCTCTTACTGTAGACTCTTACAGTAGACTCTTACAGTAGGCTCTCACTGTAGACTCTTACAGTAGGCTCTTACTGTAGACTCTTACAGTAGGCTCTTACAGTAGACTCTTACTGTGAGCTCTTACTATAGACGATTACTGTAGACTCTTACTGTAAATTTTAAGAAATGTACGCAGCCCTTCGTAGATAAATAAAAACCCTTTTATCTTTCCCTCCTAAAGATGTCAATTTATTTAGATTTTGAAACATATTTACATTAAATATCTGATTATAATATTGATGAGGAAACTATATTGGAGAGGGTGGATTTTTGTTAATATTATATTGAATTATATTGTTGAACTATAAGCTTGTTAATTACGACGAACAAACTCCGAGAAGATTCGGCGGAAAATGTTGATAATATTTTAATTAAAACAGAAGTAAAGTAAGAGGGGGAATGTTTATCCAAGTGGATATCTGTAGAGTTGGGGGGGGGGGGGGGGCTTTCTTTCTAGCACGACTCTCGGGCCAAGTGGATAATTCGCTTGTCGAGGGTTGAGAGTCGGGGAGCAACTCGTACGAGAATATCGCTGACAATGAGCAAGTGTCGGCCGAGTCTTAATGTTCCAAATGAAATCTGATGCTCGACTACACAGGAAGAGAGAGAAGCAGACCCGTGTCTACTTCACTCCCAACACTCACTTGTTTCTTCACCTTCTTAAACACCAGAGTCTTCCACAGCGCCCTCTCTAAACAAATCTATTCTTTCAAATACCTGTCTTTCATTGCCACCATATCAACATTCTTAAAAAAGACAATTCTAATTTCTCCAAACTTTGTCAATTGTTTAGATTGGTACTTCCAAACGCAGTGGTTACTTCTCGGTGAACCTGGTTAGTACTTCCAAACACAGCGGTTACTTCTCGGTGAACCTGGTTAGTACTTCCAAACACAGCGGTTACTTCTCGGTGAACCTGGTTAGTACTTCCAAACACAGCGGTTACTTCTCGGTGAACCTGGTTAGTACTTCCAAACACAGCGGTTACTTCTCGGTGAACCTGGTTAGAACCACTAGTAAGACATAATACGATTCCTTTAGAGACCAATGCGTCCATGTCAATGTCATTTACAGGCCCAAATGAGCAACTTTGGAGCTTTTCGTTTGGATGTTAGAATTTTTTTAAAATAATATTATTTATTTGCTCTAGAACTATTGGTATGCAGTAAATAAATTGACCAAGTAAGTGCTTTCAATACGTACAGCGGGGGGGGGGGGGGGGGGGGGGGGGGGGGGAACAAATAGGACGATAATAAATTTTATGGGGAGGGACATTTTTCACACCCCACATGACGCATTTTGGTATTAACTTCAGCCCTTAACTTCAGCACCTTGATATTAAGGGGTGCTTTTTTGGGGTGTCCCTATAATATAGCGTCAATAATCAACAGTTGTTGTAAATTTTTTATATCGCCCCAGGCTTCATTCTTTAAATTTGCCTTGTAACTTCCGTCATATGACTCTTATTCTAAGAATCAATTTCTTTTTAGTTTCTCCCTGGATTTCAAACAGGAAAGATTCAGAGCAAATTGATTAATATAATATGTACATGGAGGTGGGTTACATATAACTATAAACAGCTTGGTTTTCAGGTGAAATCCGCGTCACGAAGGGGAAGAAGTCCGACGTTTCGCTTCCACTACTGGAAGCATCTTCAGGGGTGTGGTGCATCGTGATGTTTACTTGAAGCAACAACAAGACATACTGACGACTGGAGAGAAGGACGGCGTATTTATAGTTGCTTTCTGGAACGTAGATTATACCTAGATTCCCCGGGGGTTGTTTGAGTCCGGTTTATCCTTTGTCGGGATGACGGCAGGTGTCGCCTTTGTCGGTGTTCCTTTGTGGAGCGGGTGATGTTTGAAGTCGAGAAGTGACCGCGGCGCCGCTTCTTGCTTTCTCCTTGGCACAGGTGCTGACCAGTGGCTTCCAGGTCCGAGAAAGAGTGAATCCATCCTCTCTGTTGAAGTTTTCCGGTTGTTTCTCGATCTCGATAGCCTCCCGTACTACCCTGTTGTGATACCAGTTGACCGAAGCAAGTACTCGTATGTCCTCAAATTTTATGAGATGGCCGGTTTCATCAGAATGTTGTGCAATCGCTGATCTGTCTGTGATCGTTGTTCTTCACTGCTCTTACGTGTTCTTGTAGGCGGGTAGAGATCAATCTTCCGGTTTGTCCGATGTAGTTTTTGCCGCAACTGCAAGGGATTTGGTAGACACCGCAAGTTTTGAGATGAAGTTGATCTTTCGGCGATTTCAGGAGGCCTCTGGTGGTCATGTGGGCGTTGAATGTGGTTCCGATGCCATGGTTTCTGAGAATCCTGCTTATCTTGTCGGTCGTTCCTTGGATGTAGGGGAGATAAGCCTTCCGTCCTTTCTGCTGGGGTGCGTTCCTCGGTGATCTCCTCGAGGCGGATGGTTCGCATTACGTCCTCCTTCTTGCAGCCGTTCTTTGCTAGGGCTGACTTAAGGTACTGCTTCTCTTCTTTCCACGAGGTCTCGTCACTGATCCTGAAGCCCCTTGAAACTAAGGAGTGGATGACAGCTTTCTTCTGCGTCGGATGGTGATGTGACGCCGCATTGAGGTACCTATCCGTGTGCGTGGGCTTCCTGTAGACGGAGTGTCCTAGAGTTCCGTTGGTCTTCTTCGACACCAGCACATCCAGAAATGGTAAGCAGTCCTTTTCTTCAATTTCCATAGTAAATTGAATTTTCCTATGAATCGAATTCATGTGACGGCGGAATTCATCCAAAGTCTCTCTTCCGTGTTTCCATAGAAGAAAAACATCGTCGACGTATCTCCACCAGCAAGACGGTTTCAAAGCAGCAGAAGCGAGGGCTCTATCTTCGAAGTCTTCTAAGAACAGGTTAGCAGCTACAGGTGCCAAGGGGCTACCCATGCTACCAGCGCTGGAGGTAGCAAAGTACTAAACTATTTGCTAAGTAACTAAAAAAAAATACGATATAAGAAAAGGGAAAATTGATTTATTAACGTTGTTAAGGTTTGAAATAGAAGAAAGGTTTGTTAGGTTAGGTTGAAGGAAGGTGTGGTTTACCTCGTGGCCAGGATCAGATGGTTGGAAAGGTTTGTTAGGTTAGGTTGAAGGAAGGTGTGGTTTACCTCGTGGCCAGGATCAGATGGTTGGAGAAGAGGAAACACTGTCGAACCGAGTCCTTCTCTGACTTGAAGCTCGTCAGTCTGCCTCGAGAGAGTTTGGCCTTTGTCTCCCCTGGTATCTGAATTAGACTTCCTGTAACACAGATCAAATGCATTAATAATTAGCTTCAACACCTGCCATATTTCCTCCATCAATTATTCTTCACACCCCCAAGGCTCTCACTAAGAAATCTTTCTAGATCTACCATCTTAATTCAATTTGGCGAACATTTATACGGAAAAAGGGATATGACATTATCTTTGGAACCATAATGCTCTAGAACCTTAAAATTGGATGTCAGCTTCCTTTTATGACAAGCGACTCTTGTAACCTGGTTTTTAAATCGGCCATTTTTATTCAAGATTCAAGATGGTGTGGAATCTCTGCAATTTTGTAAAATATCTCCAAAACCAATTATACTACAATCTTGAAGTTTAGAAGCACTAGTCCTTGAAGTTGCTTCCTTTTTTGGCAAAGCAACTTCAATATTTTTTACTTAAAAAAGAATTTTAAAACGGCCATTTTGTTTTTAAGATGGCACTCGCATATTTATTTCAACCATGTTCCATTTCAAGTAATAATTCATTATTGTCATCACTTCTTGCGAAAATAAAATCCATTTATTATGAAAACATTTAAATTATTATTGATGTCTGCCAGTAGGCATTTGAAGAAGAGGGGGGGGGGGGGGGGGGGTTAACCTTGTGAAGTTTGGGCTTCTCTTTTGGATGTAAGCGTATTATATTTATTAAGCCTACTTCCAACTATACAAGGAAGAAACCTCTGCTACTCCCAGGAGTGAACTATTAAAAAAAATCGCAATTATATTTATACTAATAGGGATTTCTGCAAGTTATAATTGCGGGGGGGGGGGGGGGTACAGAAATAAGGGGAGGTGTGAACTCTGTGGCATCAAGATGTTCCTACTTAGTGACATTATTTTAATCCTTCGATGCTTTATAAACGAATCAAATTAAACAATATATACAATTAAGACACTCCGTAGCAAAGTACGGGAATGCAGTTAGTAATATTTATAATAAGTAAATATAAAGAAGAGTGTGTGTGGTTTTGTTTACGAATGTAAAGTTGTTATTTGTAGGTGTGTGACGTATATGGTACTTAAAGGTTGAGAACAAGAGGAAGCTGACAGTCTACATGAGACCCCCCAGTAGCTCACCCTTTGCTACAGATGAAGAAAAACATGACAATTACTCGGCGCCAGGTCGCTCTGAGCAGTTTGACGGGGGACATCACATTCACAAGTCCGAAGGAGGACATTGGGATTGTTGGCCGACGTGTCGGGCAGCAAACACACGCCTCGTTCATTCCTCGTCACTTGTTTTAAGGAGCCCTTCCGAGTTTTTTTTAATATATTACACTGAAGATCAGATTGACGGTTTGTCCCTTAAAGAAAATAGACTGCTAATTGGTGTGGCACATAGCTTCCTCGCGTCCCATCACGTACTTCATTGATTTTATGCTTTTACAGGCCATTGCTGCGCTATGTCGATTACCTTATTGTGTCTAAGGTTAGGTGGTGAAGTGACTGTGACAAGATCCAAAAAAGCCGCCTCGCTTGAAAGAAACGGTCCGAAAGTTCCCGAACGCTTTCAATTCATTTAACGCACCTCGAAGTCGGCGGGATCCGACGGCGGAGGATCCATCTCAAGGTCACCGAGGTCTCACTTAAACAGCTACCGAGCCGCTCCGCTTGTTCTAGAGGGGAAAAGCCGCGTTAACACCGGTACTATAATTGAAGCGAGCGTAGCGAGCTTCCTACATTTATCTATTCGATGAGACGAACATTTTTTTCAAATAACATTTTGTAGTAAATCCAACTGCGACACCGCTATGAATTAATAAAGATCGTTAAAACTATTAAAGCGAACCTAAACGTTTAAAGTAGAGAATACAACGTTTTTACCAATATCTTGCGTTCCAACGCAACGATTTTAATAAAACTTCATACACATCGTCTAAAGTACAATTGAAACAGGCATGTAAAATTTCAACTTGATACAAGCAAACGTTTTTGCTTAGTGAAGTGATACATTTTATAATAATTGAAAAGGAGATGTGTGGTTAGAGGAATAGTAAGAATGCAGGGTGGTTCCTACTTACTACTAGCTGCTGTACTTCTACTATACGCATTATCTATCAACTCATCATGATTCATGATAATCTATTTTTTCAATATTCATTACATATTTATTATCGTACACTCGCTTCAATGATAGAGCCACGCGATGCCTAGTTAAAGACGGACTGTTAGTTTGTACGATACGGTGGCTCACGAGGATGTTGAGGACAAAACATGAGATCAACGTGAAACCCAACATGTTGTTGGAAGCCCAGTTCAGTACATGGAGGCCATTTTGAATTTAAACAAGGTGATCAAATTTTCGTTATTTAGAATGAAGAGAATGTCTTGGTTAGCTCGGATGCAACACACTGAAGCGTCGTCTATAAAAACCTTTAATTTCCATCCAAACTATATACTAGAATATCTTACTAAGATACCTAAACTACCCTTAATAATGGGCTCAATTAATCGTAAATTAGTCAACCAAGTTAATTAATATCACCACTAAAAAATATCTGTTTTGCTTCCGAGATTATCGAAGTTAACGGAAGCTATGTGATCGTTCTAAAGAACGGAAACGTTTTAGGTCTCTGATTTCAAAAATGTCAAGACAGAAATCCGTTTCAGACACCAGGGAACATTTTTGGTTCCGAGTCGATCTGTCGGTCTGTCGTTCAATTTTTGCGAACCAACATATCTTAACCAACATATCTAAACTACACGTCCAATTTTAATGTAATTTGGGTGGTAGGTCATAATTGGCCGATTGTTTGTCCCATATGAATTTCAACCTTCTACGCCAGTTCGTTTCTCTTCCACATGCTCACGAACAAACATTCATTTACACCTATAGCTTCAAACGTACTTATCTGATTTGTATGAAACTTTTACAGTTAATCGAAATTAACCCGCAGATAGCCCCAGATTAATTTGAACCATCTGCGCTCTTCAACTTTTGCTAAATTGATACTTTAATTCGTGTGAAAAATCCAAACAATTTTGACAAATTAAAAAATAGACTGCCAATTAGTGTGGCACATAGCTTCCTCGCATGCTATTCAAGTACTTTATTGATTTTATGCTTTTACAAATCATTATTGTCTAAAAAAATTTTTTTTTTTTTAAATTTTACCCCCTCAAAACTATAAATACCACAAAATAGAACGTAAAAAAATGTAATCTACTATTCAAGAGCTTTTCAACGATATACATCATATTATAAAAGATTAACTTTGACATTTGTACCCCTGCACTTTGAGGTAAAAAAATTATATTTTTAAAAAACAAACAGTAAAAAAGGACATTATTTAAACTAATAAATAAGAATGTCTGTATGTCAGTATGTCTTGTTGTTGCTTCAAGTAAACATCACGATG
Organism: Gerris lacustris; assembly: GCA_951217055.1. NCBI lineage: Eukaryota > Metazoa > Arthropoda > Insecta > Hemiptera > Gerridae > Gerris > Gerris lacustris. The sequence goes on along the minus strand of OX578281.1, from coordinate 648,983 downwards.
CACCACACCCCTGAAGATGCTTCCAGTAGTGGAAGCGAAACTAAGGACTTCTTCCCCTTCGTGACTCGGATATCACCGGCTTATTTAAACCCTTTAACATACAACAAAATTACAAATCGGTACAAAAGTAAGTGTACAATTTTTTTAAAAATTAAACCAATAAAATAGCTTTAATGCACATATTCCTTAGGCCTTTCAAATGATATACGACACAATATTAATAATACTTTTCCTACTATAAGTAGTGAGGAAAAGTAAAAACCAAAATAAGTGGCCACGTGACACGGCACACGGGAAAAAGTTTACTCTCATGTTCTCAGCAAATAGGATGTACTAATGAAATAAAATATAATGATGTCTGTCTCAGAATTTTTGAAATCGGAGATATAAAATATTTTCGTTCTTCAGAACGATCACATAGCTTCCGTTACCTTAGGTAAGCTCGGAAGCAAAAAGGGCGGAAATAATTAAATTAATTAGATAATAATGTTTTGCAAAAGTATAAAATCAATGAAGTGCATGATTAGATGCGAGGAAGCTATGTGCCACACCACTTGACAGTCTATTTTACTTTATTTTGTGTATTTTATATATATATATATTGTCCAAGGTCATACATATGTGACAATTTTTTTTTTTTTTCAAAGAGAATGGTTTCTAATTTATTATTTGTAATTTATTTGTTTTATTATCTCTTTAATTTAGTTATAAATACAATTTAATTGAAAAATAAAACCCTATAAGTATGTTTCGAAATAGAACATTATAATACAACTGTATCCTGTTTAATAGAATATAATTATTTGGGTGCATGTATATATTTATGAAATATATTATGTGTAATTGGATTGTTTTAATTTATATTTGACGCTACTCTGGCTGTATCAGAATGAGTGGGCTCTGAGTGGTTGGTGTACATGTACATTCACTATTACATTAGAACACGTCCCAGTGTAATTAAAGCCTCACCAAACAATAAGGCGCCATTTATATTCCTTCCTCCTTTTAGAATTTTCCAATTTATTTATACATCAGATCCAAATAAGTGAATGCCACAGAATATAAATAATTAGATACCCTAGTACAAGGTCTAACACCACTTGCTATTTATGTGTCTACGGATATTTTTTCTTTTTTCTTTCGTGGTGATATGATTACCTCGACATTCTCAGGTGATATGATTACCTCGACATTCTGCGTACACTAATCTAGTTACATTAGCAGACAGTTAGTTTCGGTTACTTTGGCAGGTAAAATCATTGGTGTGCATTGGTTTCGCTGTCCGTCGAACATTGCATTGCACATTTCTCTTAGTGAGCCCATATAGTACGCAGCATAGTAAAGCGTCGACCGATTAGTGTGGCACTTCGCGTCCCCACATGAGTGTAAAATAAAATATAATGTGACGGGTTTCGTAATTCGAGTGTTACTAAAAACTTAGGATCAGAATATGAAATAAATAAATTCATAGAAACAAAGAGATCTGTGTGAAGGGAAAGTGTGTTTGTCCGGACCTGTTTCTATTTGCAGCGGGGTCACATTTATTTTGATTCAGTTCTAGCCTACAACCCACGTGGAAAACCCACGACCCACGTTAAGCGGTGGGTTGAACCCACGTGGGGCGGTGGGTTGAAGGCTTAGTGGCTACGTGGGGTAGTATCAGTGGCTGGTTCCTATTATCATGTAGGCCTAGCTTTCGTTTCCAAAACCTTAGTAGAATAGAATTGGGACCATAATATAATATCATTCGTTCCTTTTTACTACGTTTTTATTAGCTTGCATTCTTGTTTGTTTGTTTGTTTGTTTATTTTGTTTGTCCGGTACAAATCTGGCAATCGATTTCTAACTAACTTCACGAATAGCTAGTTATTTGAAACTATTAGCATAGCTCAGAACACGATGACAATGCATTATTTTAATACTTTTAGCCATCTTTCAGCAAAATTTAATTAGTTTTCAGCAAATATTGCTGTGCGGAAAGTTAGTTATTATTTTATTTGATTTGTCATATCCAATATTTACGCAATCTTCATTTTGACGGGTCTCAAATTTGTGATAGATAAACATTGAATGACAGCAAAACAGAAAATATCGATTATATTATTTCAAATACATCGATGGCATGCTTTAGATTTGGTTTAGGGGAGATCCTTTGTACAAAGATTTATTTTTTTATAGGTTTAAGATCAGCTCTCTGGATGGTTGTCATTTATGTGAAGTAAATATATTCGGAATTATTTTTTTTTCACTAACATTATATATTATATAACAATAACAATTATATTATCAAATTATCATCATTACATACGATTCAACAGAAAATTTGAAAACGTAACATATAAAAAGTTCTTTTTATCTTGAAATTATTAAAAAATAAAATCCCCTCCGAATCTTAGTTCGGAGATTAATTATTACATGCAACAATTTCTCGATTTGGTTCAGCCAGTTTTGCGCCTATACAGACAGACAGGTTAAGGCCGGATTTAGTTTCCTTAGTGTCACAAATTAATTAATTCCAATCAATGTACTGACAATTCAGTTGATTATTTTAATGTAATATATTCAGTATAAAACTGATTGCGTAGATGGTTGAAATCCATGTGGGACCATCTGTGGTCATTCACCTAACCATCCAAATTTTATAAAAATCGGATAAGGACATTTAAGAAGTAAAGTTGTTTATAAAGTAATGTGAATGGTGGAACTTTGCGTCCATTGTGACAAGCGACGGAGGCGAGTTCTGCTGCCTTCGTATCGTCCATTTCATTCAAATTGGACTCGTTGTTGTTTTTAGAAGATATTGTGACGTGTAAAAATGTCCCCTGATGTCTGGAATGCATCTCTTTCTGGCAACTTTTGTATTTGGATACATGTCTGTGTTAAATACATATTTTTTTTTAAAATCATTTGAACATAATATAATTTGTTTGCTTCGGCTACATTGGGTAAGCTCGGAAGCAATAGTTTGTGTTTTACAGGAATATAATCAAATCGGAGGAGTAAAGCGCCTCGTGCTTCTCTTGTGCTGAGATAATGACTTGTTGCTGTAACCATCAACTTGTTTAACCAACCTGGGCTTCGTCGTTTTACATTTATTTTTATTTTTTGTCAATAATTTAGTGTAATATACAAGCAGTGTGTCATGTTCAATACAGGGCCACTTTACTTCACTTACACTTCCGTTGCTTATAATTATAAACAACTAGAAACATACGAGGACAAGACACACTTGATGCATTACTCCATATTCTATATATATTATTATTTACCGAGTTCTTAAATGTATATGTATATATTTATATATATTCACACACTTAAGAACACAGTAAATAATAATAATCAAAGAATGAATATTAAAGAAATGTAAGAATAGAAGTGTAGGGGAGTAAGGCATACAATATACACGTATATATATATATATATATACATATACGTACATACATATACGTATATATAAACACATACGTATATACATATACGTATATATAAACATATATACGTATGTAGTGTGTAAAATGACCCTTGTTAACTTTGTCCACCTGTTTTACAAACGTCTGCGTATTATTGAACAACGAAACTATAGATAGACATTTTCTAAATTTAACTACCATTATTTTAACTAATGGTCCTAAAGAAGCAACACAGATCACATCTTGGGTCTATAGATGTAATAGGTTATTGTTTCACAAATAAATATGTTTATATTGAGAGTGAGCAAAAATATCCCGTCTACACTTTTAAAATTATTTTAAAAAAACTATTAATGTGGTCAATATAACAATAAAATTTAAAATTGTCATTCGTTGCAAGAATACGAACAACAACATGAAATAAGGCTTTAATATCTACTTTTATTTAATATCTTATATTACCATCTATTAAAAATATATTGTCGTAGTAGTAAATTTTTTAAGTAATTAATTAAACGTGTAATTATCAAGTAATTAATTATACTCGGTAATAAAGTGGAAATGACGAGAGATGTTAGAATATAACTTTACAGAGAACTGGCAACCTCTGGAAAATGTCAATAGTGAACTATAAGAAACATTTCTCTATTTTAAGTTGAAATACTTGATTATAATTAAACAAATACCTGATTATTTATGCCTTCTGTGATTTGCATGAAGGTTATTCACTGTATTTCCTTGGATTGTGAGTTTTCAAATGATTTTTGTTGTTGGGTCCAACTTGTTGAGTGGAATAATATGGTGCACGTCTCGAGGATTGATTTCACTCAATAGAACCGCAAACATTCCTTCATATCCCCAAATATCAAAACCAGTTTAATATAAATAGTCATTAATACAACTTCATTATTTATTTATTTATTTTATTTTATTTCTATTTTTTTAATTATTATTATTTTTATTATTGATAGATTTTTTTTTTTGTGTTTAGTTGGGGTTTGCTTATTTTTTCTTGAAAGTGAAGGAAATTGGATGATTTTGAGAGAGAAAAATAATGTCTCCAAATAGTGTCAGAGGTTTTCACCTTTTTCGATGTAATTTTGTACTTTGGCTTTTGGAGTATCTGAAGTAAAAAAAACTATTGGGTTGCGGAGCGAGAAGCGAAACGAGTGGACCCTAATTCTCGAACACGACTGATAACAGGAGGGATGGGGTAGTCGGTATAACAGGGGTAAAGGGAGAGGGCCCAGAAAACCCTGATAAGGGCTGGAGTAGTAGGGGTGGGGTAGACGAGGAGAAGGGGTATCGACGCGGGACAGGTTGACGACGCCGCCGCGAGGCACCGCCACCGTCACCTTGCGCAGGCTTCGTGGTACCCGACAGAGTGTAAACAATAACAAAGGAGCCGGCAGTTTAAAAATAAAATCAAAATTAGTGCATTTGTTAAGAGAAGCTCGGGTAGGTTTGACAAGACTCGGTCTCGGTGTTTTAGTTAATTTAATTCCGAACACTTCCCTCTCCTTTATCTTCCTGTTTTAACGTTTCTCTCTTTGTTCTTTTATGATAATATTTTATTTAGCGAATACTTTCATCGTGGAAATAAAGTTGTCTCATTACTTTGGCAATTTCTTCTGGATTAACACCTCATCAAACTTACCACCACTATTTTCTTTCTCATATCCGTAGTATTCAGGAGAAAGTATCGTCATGGCTCAAATTTGAGTTTGATATATTCAGGGTTACACGTTGTACGGTTCCCTGAGACAGAAAAAATGTTATTAAAAAATGTCCGTAGTCTGTAATGACAAGTGGGACCTAAACCCCAGGACCCAACGGTAACATCCGGCTTAATGTTCAAAGTAGGCAATGAGTGAGACTGATGCGCTTCAAGTCCCAGCGGTGTCACTCTTACTGTTATGATTGATATTTGACTGCCTGCGCTACTTTCTACAACCCATACCAAGTTCTTAGAAACTGTGATAAAATAAAGTTTTTGTTTTGATTCCCAGTAAGGGTCGCACTTGTTTTTATTTAATATTTAATGAGCGCAGATACTTCAAATTGATTAGCTAAAATTAATTAGCTCAGATGCAAAAATAATACTCCACGGTGAAATTGAGAAGTTAATGTTAGCTATTTTGGGGGGCTGCCATTCTAAATCTCAAAAAAGTGAAGTTTATTTATTGTAGAAAAAACAAATATATTGTATGATAAGAAATAGAGAAATTATAATTTCAAAATAATTTTATTATGTTTGATAATAATTTCAGCAAGTCATATAAATCCGTAACGACTAATGTCAGCAAAGACAGGACGGGCAGCTGAGAAGATTACTACTACTAATATCAGAATATTTTTTTTTAATAATTATTATTGAATATTCCTCAGTACTATTATTATGTCTATATTATTTAAGTATAGGAATATTTATAAGTTTATAAATATTAATCTTGATTTTATTCATTACTTAAAGTAATTCTAACAACCTTAGATTTCTAGTGTATAATTCAAATACAAACATATTGCATGATAGTTATATTGTCTATAAATTATTTATGCATTCTTATTAAAATAGTATAACTAGACTTGGTTATAGTCCTCAGTTAGGACAGTGGTTTCTAGTCCTCAGTTAGGAGAGTGGTTTCTAGTCCTCAGTTAGGACAGTGTTTTCTAGTCCTCAGTTAAAACAGTGGTTTCAAGTCCTCATTTAGGAGAGTGGTTTCTAGTCCTCAGTTATGACAGTGGTTTCTAGTCCTCAGTTAGGACAGTGGTTACTAGTCTTCAGTTATGACAGTGGATTCTAGTCCTCAGTTATGACAGTGGTTTCTAGTCTTCAGTTAGGACAGTAGTTTCTAGTCCTCATTTAGGAGAGTGGTTTCTAGTCCTCAGTTAGGAGAGTGGTTTCTAGTCCTCAGTTATGACAGTGGTTTCTAGTCCTCAGTTATGACAGTGGTTTCTAGTCCTCAGTTAGGACAGTGATTACTAGTCTTTAGTTATGACAGTGGATTCTAGTCCTCAGTTATGACAGTGGTTTCTAGTCCTCAGTTATGACAGTGGTTTCTAGTCCTCAGTTAGGACAGTGATTACTAGTCTTTAGTTATGACAGTGGATTCTAGTCCTCAGTTATGACAGTGGTTTCTAGTCCTCAGTTATGACAGTGGTTTCTAGTCCTCAGTTATCACAGTGGCTGTACTACCATTCGTTGCGAATTTCCTTCTGGATATTTTAACAGTTTTTAGTTGTAAGTAGTACTACTAAAACCAAAAAATGAGTATCATTAGAAAGCTGAAATTTCGGACGGAAGGTTGTCTTACCCTCATGGTGCAAACTAAGAAATTGTTTTATGATCTGCCACTTAGATACAAGATATTTCCATAACTAATCACTCTACAACCTGGAAATACATCGAAGTAAACACAATCCGTAGCGGGTCCGTAGCGAGGACCCGCTACGGATCCGCTACAATCCGTAGCGGATCCGTAGCGGATCCTCGCTACGGATTGTGAGCGATGTATTTTGGCATAATAAAGATGTTTTTATATACATTTATTTAATTATGTATGATCTGAAACAAATAATGTTAACGTTAGCATGTAAGTACAATCTGGTAATTCTGCACAATTACTATATCCAACAAACGTACTAGGTCCTTTACAAGTACCAGGTCTTATGCAATACCAGGTCCAATAAAAGTACTAGGTCCTACACAAATTCCAGGTCCTATACAAGTACCAGTTTCTATAATACAAGTACCAGTTTTTATAATATTACCTAGTTACCGCTGGATCTTTGACTATGATAGGTTGTTGAATGATTCCTCTCAGTCTCTAGGTGCTCTCGACGAACCGTCATTGATGTGCCATTTATATTAAAGATATTGGCTATTTATACACAACATTCCTCCGGAACCGATAGCACTAGAAACTTACAATGTTGAAATAAGCTTTATTTGACGACATAAAAAACTTGAGTGAAAGAGGTTTTTAATAATGCATTATGATTTAAGATATCTGCCATATACGTACACAAAACCAAGTCCCATTACTAACATGATCATGACTACTTGTTTGGTGTAGGAATTTCTATAATAATATCTGTGTGCCCTCCCGTCTATCTGGCGAGATGGAATTATTTGAAATCCAAAAGGGTTGTGGCATCTAGATATTCTTATGTTAGAAAAATAATTTGAATGTGCTGATGTTAGTTTATAAACCTGCTAAATATCAGTTAATTTACAGCGGTAGGGAGTAGTGGGCACGGCTGTAATGTTAACACTGATTGTCAGCAAGGGTAGAAAAGTGCAAGTTATTTCTTTTCCCTCGGCCGGATTCTATTTTTAGCTCCCTTTTCGTCTCTTATAGGGTTTATTTTAAGAATTTTGGAATACGGTTTCGCCCGGTTTCCTTTAAGTGTTGTCCTTACACAGTGGGAGGTGTAGTACAGTGGTAGTGTGTTGAGAAAAGCCAGTCGGATTTAGGGAAAGTCGGGAGCCGAGTGTGATGCTCCCTGCCGGAGTGGTGAGGGTGCACACGTATAGGAAGGAAGGCCTCACCACTCTACCGCCCCCCGTACACCGGTGGTATGGGGGCCGTCACGCATCTGACGTCACTACTACTGATCCCAAACTAAGATATATCGAGAAGCGACAGAAATAGTCCCCCACTCCCTGCACAGTGCCAACACGGTACATCTGGTTAAATTACGTAGCTTCCCTCTACTCAGTGTTTTCTCCAGCTCGACTTTATAATCTGCTCTGTTATTACAAACTAGTTACAGATAGTAGCTTGCGTGCCTTAAATTAATATATTTTTCGGACCTTTTTTTAACGACACCCTTTTTTATTAAATCCATTTTCAAAGTGTATTCTCCTCGTTTACGTATAACTTAAAATAATATTCATATATCCTATCTCGTTTTCTTTGTTTATGTTATAAAATTCTAAATTGACCGGAACTTCTACACCGTCTAACGTATTCAAATTAGTTTACTTAAAACTGTACATTTATTAATATTATTGTTAATATAAAAGGAAGAATGACAGTTCCACCAGGGATCGAACCACGATGCATTTCTCACTTGGTGACTACGGAGCAGTGGTTCTAGCATCTCAAAAACCCAACATTTTCCAGCCCTCAAAATTAATCGATCGAAGCCGTTATCGGTTTATAGGAATTGCGCTTGGTAGACTGAGGAAGTCAGTTCTCGCAAATCACTCTAATTCATTTTGCCCGACTCGGTCTTTTGACTCGTGATTTTCAAAAATCAATCAGAGAGGTAGGTTTCCCGCGTTTCGAGCCCTTAGACTATACTTTGCGCCCTCGCAGTTTATAACTACCTGACTTTCATTCCGACACTGATGTAGACTCTATCAACACAAACAACCTTCTTCTAGCTTATACAGGGGAGACCGGGATAGGTGGATACACCGGGAACAATGATACAAGGCGAATAACGGCATCATAGTTCTGCGCAAGCGTGTTTTTTGTCTTCAACTACTTTCAGCCATAGTGCCTCGACCTTCCTGCTCATTCCTGTGATGATAACGCTAGAGGGAGCCTCGCACGAAGAAAATAGTAAATTGGTTTTGTTTTTGTTTTCTTATTACAGTGACAAGGTTTCGTACGTCAGCAAAGTCTCTTTTGTCCTATCATCCTATGCTATATCTAACACTACAGTATTCAACTTTATAAATCTCTGAGGAAAGCCGCAGAAGAGGGGGGTATAGATTTTAATACACTAAGACGCTTTATTTTGCGAAAAAAAGAAGAAAAATCCATTCTAGTTGGATATTCTTTCCACAAATCAATTTTTACCAATTTACAAGAAAAGCTTCTCGTGGAATATCTCATAGACTGCAAACAAACGTGCTATGGTCTGAGCTCGAAGGACCTGTCACAGGCACAGAAGCTTGATCTGAAACTGAGAACGGCTTGGACAAATACCTGCTTAACTCCAGAAGATTGGATTAGCTCATTTGTGAAGCGTCACAGGGAGCTCTCCTTAAGAACTCCAGAAGCAACGAGCATTGCTAGGGCAATTAGTTTTAATAAAACAAATTTGGGAATATACTTTGATAATTTGGCCACTCTGTATGAACGGTACTTATTTGAACCTCAGAACATCTGGAACCTTGACGAAACAGGTCTTACAACGGTTCATAAACCAATTAAGATAATTGGAAGGAAAGGAGCTAAACAGAGAGGTGCCATTACGTCCGGTGAGAGGGGCGAACTTGTTGCCTTTGCCGTAAATGCACTTGGAAACTTCATACCACCTATCCTGATCTTTCCTAGAGTAAGTTTTCAACAATTCTTTATTTCAAATGGCCCTACCGGCTGCGTAGGAACCGCTAACAAGTTAGATTGGATGACTGTGCCTGATTTTTACGTGTTTATAAAACACTTTGTTTCTCATGCAAAACCTTCAAAAGAAAAACCTGCTCTGCTTCTGATGGACAACGGAAAGGAAAACGGAGTTCACATCTTGAATTTTCCTCCTCACACATCCCACCGACTTCAACCGCTAGACAGGACAGTCTTTGGGCCATTAAAGAAAGCCTACAATCCAGCCTGTGACTCCTGGCTTAAATGCCATCCAGGAAAACCCCTCTCTATCTACGATATACCTTCTACAGCTCAAGTGGCGATGCACTGTGTGGTGACCCCTACCAATATATGCTCGGGATTTCGGGTTAGTGGTATATTTCCTTTCAACGAGGATTTTTGAAGAAACCTTATTTGAATCGGCTGCAGTGACAGAAGGGCCCATCGATTTCTCAGGTCAATCTCATCATTCAGAAATCAACCAATCTGAAAATAACGTCGGACTCACGACTCGCCCAGCGAATCAAGAATGCCCACCCGGAACATCGAAAATGCTTTCCGAGGAAGATATTAGGCCCTATCCTCGGGCTGAAATTCGTGGTGAAAAAAGAAAAAAAAGTAGAATAATGAAATCTTCTATTCTCACCAGCACACCAATGAGAAATGCATTGCGCCAGAAAGAGGAAGCAACGAAACAAAACAAGTCGAAGGTTAGAAATGAAAAGGCAGTTAAAAGAAAATTAGTCTTTTGAAGGAAAAGAAAGAAAAATGCAGACTCGACCGGGGAAGAAGTCAATGACGAGTGCTTGTGCGTTGTTTGTCTTGAACCGTTTTCGACATCAAAATCTGGGGAGGAATGGATTAAATGTAATGGATGTGCTCGCTGTTTCATGCACTGAAGGCAATTTACGATTTTATGAATGCCCTAATTGTCTCAGCGACTTCTCTGAACTTAAACGTAACATTTTATTGTTGTACTAATGTCATTAATAATTATTTCATTGTTTTTTGTTCAAGTATTATTAAACTTTTTTGACATAATATGTCTAGATTATTTTTATCAACATTCCCAAACTGTGTCTCAACGTACAGGGGTAGGTTGATACATTTAACAATGGACTGATTTTTAACTTTCTCATATAAAGAGAATCAATTGTGATGGGGCGAAAATTCAATTTTGAGATGTTTATGGATTTACACGTTTTAAGGTCCCCTGAGTCCAAAAAATTGGTTTTTAAAAAATTTCTGTCTGTCGTCTGTGCAGACGCATGGAGCCTAAACTACTGGGTCGATTTTGACTAAATTTGAAATACAGAAAAATGTTAAGAAAAATCGTACCCCAAAGCGAAAACAGGAAATTAATTTTAGCTCTAAATTTGAGGGCGCTACCCCCCAAAAACTCTAAAACAACGTGAAATAAAATTATTTCCAAACAGTTCTAACGATTATGATTAAATCATTGTAAAATGTTGTCCATTTAAATATGAATCTAATGATATAAGCAGATTTCCGAGCTGTTGTTTCGGTCAACTGATGTATGTGTTGCTGTCTCAGATACCGTGGGGTCGCAGGAGAGACTGACGGTGCATGGGCCGGTCCGCTGGGTCGCAGGACAGACTGACGGTGCATGGGCCGGTCCTCTCTCTATTCACATCTCATTAAGTCAGTACTAACTCAAACACAGCAACAATACAGGGAGCCCCAACAACCAAGCCTTCACTATTTTTTCTTTTTTTCTTGACGGAAATGCTCATGTGGCGTTAAATGAATGAGGAGGCCGTCCTGAGTACAAGATTTGGCTTCGTTTTTGTACTAGTTGGTCTTTGCCTTCCCCCCTTCAGTTTTAACTAAAAAATAAGGAAAAATCATCTGTTATTCTTTGTCTCGAAAAATAAAATGTTTAAGGAATTTTTCAAAATCTTAATACGTCGGAATGGTTTGGACTAGACTTGTACTTGAAAGTCGGTTGTCTTTGTCGATAGCATGAAACAATGCCCCAATCCTCATTCGTCCAATGGAAATATCATATTTTTTATTATAAATTTAATGTTGTATTTACATTTTAAAATACCTTATTGATAACGGCATCTGTTGACATAATATGTTTACAATATTTTAAAAAAGTAATAGTTTATTTTTTATTATTATACAGTGTTAGAGCGAGGGTAATAGCAATGCTACGTCAAACCACCTCTAACTGCAACAGTGCTTCGACTGCACTGTAAATACAGTTTATTGACATTCACCTGTGCAACGTGAAAATAGACAAAAATTAAATATAACAAATTAAGAAAAGATAGGCCCTCGTATTTAATAAAGGTAATAAAAAAAGAAAATTATAATTATAATAATAAGTCGACTTGAATATTGATAAAAATAATTATAGTCCCTGAAGGAAGGGGTTGCCGTAAAGGTCTATTGAAAAATAAAGATCGGAGTAGATTGAGTCGATGATGATGGCAGAGATGATCGAGATGAATTCTTAAGTTGTCAGGTACCTGAACCTGATGGGACGACATTTAGTTGTCGAAGGAGATACTGGATAATATGATGAACATCGAGACGACGGAGATTTGAGACCTCAGCACAGTACCTGAGTTGGATGAACAGGTTTCGATTGACAAGTAGAACTGATGACGATGAAGTTAAGACGAGAAGTCAGATATGTGTCACGTGACTCCGGTTTAAGCAGGGTTGAACTGGTCATCATCAGTTCAACACCGAAGACAATGTGTGCAGATGTGGTAGATAGAGATGGCAAATAGATGGGCGCAAGGAGGTGGTGTGAGGAGCAGCGAGTCGTACAATGATGTAGCTCAATAAAAGTGGATAAAGTGGAGCTTTTAAGATTGAATTTCGGTCAGATTAAGGTTTCTTTGTAGTCAACTTATATTAAAGAACAAGAAAATGGCAATCAAATCTAATGAGGCAAAGTGATATGAATGATAAATAGGTTAGATTACACATGAAAGATAAATACGTAACCTTTGCCATACTTCATCAATGAAGCTAAAATACTTCAAATAATTTTCAAATTTTAATGAAGAGAGAAGCTTTAAAGAGTTATAGCTAAGTAGTAGTTAAGAGAAGTTAAGTTATTAGAGAAGAAATTCACTAAACTCCCTGAACAATAATACTACTACTTAGCAGTGGTATCTTTTGAAACTTTAAATATCCAGTATTTCATTGAAATTTTTATTTCTTTTAATTTTACTTTGTCAATTTGTTCTCTGTTTTTTGTAATTTTGGTTCGTCAAAAATATTTCTGATATCGATTTGAATGTGTATCACGAGTGGATTCGGTTTCTATCTTGCGGGAATTGCTGAAACTAATGTAATTCGTAAACTTGCCACTAGAATGCAATCTATATATATATTGCTCCTATTGACATTAAGCACATAATTATTTAGAAACAAATTATTTAATATTTTCTCTACGATATATTGTTTTTAGAAATAATAGATTTTATTAAATGAACAATTCCGGTATTTAACACAATCATTAACTATGAAAATATCTTCTATTGTTTTTAGATATAAAGGAGCAATGACATCTTGAGTATAATGATCTTTGTATTTGATCTTGTGCTTTATTTTTGTTAAACAGATTATTTTTCTTAAATATTTCTGATATTGTTTTTGTAAGTGTCTCTGGGGAGGAAATATCGGTTTCTGCCTAGCGGAGATTTCACGAACAAGGAGATTTTTATTTTCAATTTTTCCCACTAGAATTCATGGCAGTCTCTGTTTTATTTCCTGTTACTCTATTTTCCATTTAGAATTGTAATAAGCGTATTTATAAATATATAGAATCGTGTTTTAGAATTACCGAGGAGGTAATATTAAGTTCATCAGGCGTATCATGTCCGGTCCATAATTTGCCTCTGGAATTTAACAAGAATATAATTTCATTTAGAGACTGGTCAGGGTAATAATAAGTTTCTACAAAATATTGACCTTATCTAGTGTTAATATTGTTTCATTTCATTAATTTTTTTTTTTGTTTACTTTATAGCAAGAGTTATGTAATTATCAAAAAAATAAGTTATATTTGCAACAAATAAAATATCATGGTAATTGTTTATTGTCATTGTTGTTCACTATAAGAATTTATTACAAGATTTGATGTGACGAAAACACACCAACAGTTTTTCATTACGCATAATATACTGTGATGTTTCGTAGTAATACTGTGAAGTTTCGTAGTAATACTGTGCAGTTTCGTAGTAATACTGTGAAGTTTCGTAGTAATACTGTGAAGTTTCGTAGTAATACTGTGAAGTTTCGTAGTAATACTGTGCAGTTTCGTAGTAATACTGTGAAGTTTCGTAGTAATACTGTGAAGTTTCGTAGTAATACTGTGAAGTTTCGTAGTAATACTGTGAAGTTTCGTAGTAATACTGTGAAGTTTCGTAGTAATACTGTGCAGTTTCGTAGTAATACTGTGAAGTTTCGTAGTAATACTGTGAAGTTTCGTAGTAATACTGTGAAGTTTCGTAGTAATACTGTGAAGTTTCGTAGTAATACTGTGAAGTTTCGTAGTAATACTGTGAAGTTTCGTAGTAATACTGTGCAGTTTCGTAGTAATACTGTGAAGTTTCGTAGTAATACTGTGAAGTTTCGTAGTAATACTGTGAAGTTTCGTAGTAATACTGTGAAGTTTCGTAGTAATGTGGCAGCTTAAAAAAAATCTTCTTTTTAGTGCATTGTTTATAAAAGCGTGTGAATATTTAAATTTATAGTGGAAAAATCTCTGTTTGGAATTGAAAGTGAAATCTATATTGAGCAGCTGTTTGGACCTCATGTAATGGTTTGTTGTGTGGTCTGTCTGTACGGCAGATCGTTCAGTAGAGTCCAAAGCTTCCATTTAGAGATGTGAATTAGTAATGAGAGGTCGGATGTGTTTTTAAATCTGTATAAAACCTAGGTACGGATTTTCTAGGAGAATTATAAAAGGCTGAGTGGAAGGCTTAGTATTAGCTGCATGCTTGTGAATAGAGAGGTCGTACTTTGGTTTTACATTGTTCTCTGGTAGAGATGCAAGTTTAAATTTGTTACTTTCCAAGAGCTCGGCCGCATGCAGGCTCCGTTCTAGGGTTTAAAACAATATATTTAAACCGATGAACATAAAAGTAAACCATTATATTTGACAAATTAATGTTTTCCTTGTTTTTGTCTCATCGATTTTAAATTTAAAAAAAAACTCGATAAGAGTATTGAAATAATTTTAATTTCACCAACTTGAAAATGTTTACTAAAACCATGTTCTCTAATTTGAAAGACAGGAGAAAATTGATTTTGAAACAGAGCAAGCTTACTGAGTGGCCGAATCACTCTGTAAAATGTCTAATATCAAGAACAAAAAGCCGTCTCAGGATCGACAATCTAAAACTATTGCCTCTTTTGTGAAAGGGATAGAGCATGCGATAAAAAACTAGTTCAAATCGTGAAAATAAATGTGTTTTTTTTCAATTAGTGATTAAACCAAATATCATACGAAGAAGGAATAAAGTCAATTTGAAAATACATTAAAGATGTCATAGTTGTGTTGTGCCAGTCGTCTCCGGCCCCTCGTGAATCGTCGCGTTTCCAATCATCATAACATAATTTTAGACGTATTTAATATTTGGCCTAATTAGCGACTCTTACGCTCGCTTCCCACGCAACGGTCCGAGGTCGATCCCTTTAATAATACCTACTTTCTTAATAAATAGTTTTGTTACCTCGACGTTTCTAGGATGTACATTATGCATTTCATGACAGTTGCAGTCGAAAATTATACTAGATTGTAGAAAACCTTAACCATAAGAGACATGAAAAATGTTTAAAACAATTCCACGTCTTAAGTAATAACTAATAAACGAGTCCGACTCGTGAAAGAAGAATACTGTTAGAGGTGAGTCACCTCGGTGTTGTGCAAACTATTCTTATAGTTGTTTGTAATCTCTAATATCCGACATTTTTTATATGTTATAATCCTATTCTGTTATTTGCAAAATAGAATAACATAATGTTTTGGATTGTGTTGTTAATGTAATGCATGGATGCTGAGGTTCAAGTCTTGTAGTTGTGGGTTCTTCTAAACAACGACACTCCCTAAGATAATGCTAAGATACCTCTGAGTTACCTTGGTGTGATAATAACGCCGTTCTACATGATCATGATAATAATATAAGGGGTCATTAATACATTGTTGTCAATATCCCAGTGTTAAATTCTTTTGAAACGACTCATTTGAATTTCATTATTTTTAAAAAAAAAGTCTAATATGGTTCAAATTGAGTGTGAGCTGTGCCTGGAGAGTTAACTCCATCGTATTCATGTGTTACAGTCAACATGTTGATCACCTGAAATATTCAACTTGTAATAATCAAATACCTGTATGGAATTCAGTGTTATTTCTAGTGATTTAGTCTGTATACTGTATACATATAAACTATGTTTCATGTATAACTAAGTATGTGGAGCGTGGCGGACCTTGCCTGACGAAGACTTGGTTGACGTCGAGCAGGATGTCGCATCCCTCCACGATCATTCTCTCCACTGCGAGGTTTTTCCTCAGGTTTTCCGTTTCGCTCACCTGCAATTTAAGAAAAACATTCGACAAGTGTTAAAAACTTTCCCTGTACCATTGATTGCATTTTTTATATTCGTGTATTTACATCCGGTGTTTCTTGATTTAAAGTGTATTTTTATTTCTTTACTTATTATTTTTAGTAATTTACAAGTTGAAATCTGCTTAAATCTGATGCCGGGTACACATGATCCGGTTGGCCTGCCCGCCTGAAGGCCTGTCACCGGAATGTATGTACTCCGCAGCTCAGTCGTAAACTGACAGGCCTCTCGGATCGTGTACCCGGCTTAGGATACAGTTTTTCAGATAAATTTAATACGATTACCTCACAAGTATGAAATTTTGTAAAATAAAACCGTAAAAACGTGTAAGAGGCAAATAATCCGTTTTTAATATGGAATCAGCCCTTGTTTGCAGTAATGTTCCAATGTTCAATGTGCTGTTTATAATTGCTTTTAAAAAAGTAATTTTCATTTATTTTCAAACGAAATATAAATTTTAAATGTGATATATTTATAAATAAAGTATTATCTCTTTATTGTAGTGCTGACATGTATTTATAGTTATTTTTAAGACAAATCACAGTAATATTGTTTTTTATTGATTTTTGTTTTTGCTTCCGAACCTACTGGAAGGTAACGGAAGCTATGTGATCGCTCACAAGAACCAAAAACTGCTCCGTCTCCGAATAAAAATATTCTTTCAGACATCAGAGAACATTTTTGGTTCCGCGATTGTCAGTCTGTCATTTAATTTTCGCGATCCAACTTATAAATATCTTTTATATAATCTTATAAACTACTTTCTTCGATTTTAATTAAATTTAGTTGGTAGGGTCATAATTTGCCCACTGTCGGTTCCATTTAAGTAATTTAAACCTTCTGCGCCAATTTGGGTTTCTTCCACATGCATACCAACATAATTTATTTACACTTATATCCTCAAAAGTACTCATCTAATTATTTAGAAATTTGTATGGTTTGTCCAAAGTAGCCCGCAGATAGCGTCAGGTTAATTTAAACTTCCAGCGCACATTTAATATGGCTTAAATGTTATTAATATTAATATTTTTATTAGTTTAAAAAGTCAAAACAATTTTGACAATAATAAAAAGAAGGGGGGGGGGGGGGAATCATTAAACAAGTTTGACACTAATGGATTGTAAAAGCATAAAATCATGGAAGTTTGTTCTATAAGACGGTAGGAAGCAACTGATTAAAAGTCTATTTCTATATATATTTATTAAAATATAAATTTTGCTTCCGAGCTTACCGAAGGTAACGGAAGCATTGTGTTCACTTTTGAGAAAGAAAAACTTTTATGCCTCCGATTTTAAAAATTCCAAGACAGAAATCCGTTTCAGACATCAGGGAACATTTTTGGTCTCGTGTCTGTCTGTCTGTCTGTCTGTCTGTCTGTCTGTCTGTCTGTCGGTCTGTGTGTCCGCGAATAATGAAACGTGCGACGATAACTTGAGTAAATGTCAACCGATTTTGATGAAATTTGGTAGACATGTTCGTTTTACCAATGCCCAGGACGAGTTCGTTGGACAGCGTTATCCGTTCAAGCGTTCACGAGCTACGCTCGCGTAAACGTGAACTTAAAATTTAAAAATGGAATTTTTGGTCGGGGAAAAAATCTAACTTCACCTATTTAATGAGACAAACATTTTTTTCAAATACAATTTTTTAGTAAAACCAACAGCGACACCGCTATGAAGTCTTAAAGATCGCTAAAACTATTAATAGTTTTTACACAATAAGAATCAAAGTAATATAACAATAATTTTAATGTTAAAAAAAAATGTAGTACAGATAGGATGCGAGGAAGCTATGTGCCACACAAATTGGCAGTCTATTTTTAATTATTTGAATCTATCCTGTGTCTTATGTGTGGAAAATAATAATAAAATCCAATTATTATAAGTCTTATCGAATTAATAAGATCATTAATTGTTTCTACTGAAATTTTTATAATAACTCGAGATGAGATTCAATAAAATTCAATAAACAAAGTTCAGGTAATAGTAATAAATGTACAAAATGTAAGGTCACTAGAAATAGGTTTAGAATACTTAGTTGGTCTTGATTATGACCAAATACTTTACTGTAGTTACTCATAATATAACTAACTAATGAGCTGCAAACCGTTCTCTACTCACTATCAGTACCATTTTATTTTACAAGTCACTCGTCAATTTTGCTGTTAAAGTTTTTATTACATGAAATGATGAAGAAAGGCAGAGCTGATGATGCGTCCACTGGTTCCGTTACTTTAGTGGGACGAGTACTCGTATCATCAGTAGACTCGGATGATGCAGCTGCAATGTCGTCGCATTATTTAATGTAGCTAATTTGTGAGTCACCTAATTGATATAATATTTCACCTGATTTAATATTTTATTCGTCGAATATAATCTCTTATAAGTTAACCGAGATCACCATTTGTGACATTTTTCTTGAGGTTCTTTCTTTTCCAGAATTCGTTAGATCAGGTAAAAAATGTTTATGCTCAAAGATAAATTCTCAAAATTACCTGAATCTTTTTCTTGTTTGCCGTTCATTCGCTTGTCGTTATAGTACGATATACTGGTCAGCTTTATTCGCAACCAACTTGTGATAACAAAATATATGACAATCAATTTCTTGAGTGCTTCAAAGGCTACAAATGCCAAAGGAATTCGCTCATTACGACTATAATATAACTACTTTATTTTTAGCACTGAAATAATTGAGAATTCGTGAACCGTATACCACGAGGAAAGCCATGACGCTGTAATAACCTCCAGTAATATTATCATCATCAGTGTATTATCAGCTCAGTGTTTAAATTTCAAATGATCGACCTTAGTGGTGTTGATTTGAATTCAAAGTGAAATAGTAATTGATATGCTCTGCTGGAACGACTCGTACATGTGACTACATGTGGACTATGTTTGTAGATGTAAGGGAATGAAGGGCCCTATCTTGTTTATATGTTTATTATACAGTGTGAAGAATGGCACCATATTTCATAAAAGTGTTTATTGATCTGTTGAGCGGAGGCTACGCTCGGTGGTTGAGCCGAGCGTAGTAGTACGCAACAAGTGCTCCAGATTAATCTTCTCACCTGTCAAACCCAACTCAATCCCCTCACTATAAATTATTTTATCAACCTATTTTCTTATCACTGTTATTTGTAAAATCACTTGTCTATTCAAATCCAAATTTTTATTATATATATATTTATATTTAAGTCATTTTTTATTTAATTTATTTTTATTTTTATATTTATTACTAATATAACAATTTATTTAATCAGTAAAGGTTACGGATTTGATTAGTTTTTTCGTACATCTAGCATATAAAACGTTCTTGTTTTTACTGGTAAATTCGAATCTATTCTGTTGTGTCTATAAATTCCTATTATGGTATAAAGAAGCTGAAAATGTGCTTGATGGGCTTAGAATGCACGTACTGTACAAGCTCAGCATTTTACAACTTACTTAGCTGGCTTTGTTTTTTTGCATTAGTGGAAGCAAAACAGTAGACATCTCAACCCCAAGGTTTAAGGCTTAGATAAAAATATGTATCGTATACCTGTAGCCTATACCTGCAGCGTATACCTGTATCGTATACCTGTAGCCTATACCTGGAGCGTATACCTATATAGAAATGTTTAATTTTGGTTTCATATTACTCTACACTTTGTTTTTGTTTTACAAGTTTTGATTTAGCTATTAGCTTGTCTTGTGGTTGCTTCTGTCCTTTAAAAATCTTGTAATCTATATCGAGGAAATAATATTGTCTAGTGAGGAGCCAACACTACAGATAACAGCGTGGGCCGCTGTAAACAGTGTTCATTTGTTGATAACCACCTGTGCTTTTATCTTTAACTATATACATATTCAGAGATGCTACGTAGTAATGTCGCTGTTTTAAATAATGTTTTATTCAAGCGGGCTTTTATTCTTTTAAAATATAATATTTTTGTATGAAGGATAGAAAGGTAATATTGTTTTTGACCGGTTTAGTTCTCTTGTGTTACGAAATCTAAATGAATTGCCTTCTAATTTCCATGTTGTCGTTTATAAAAGTCAGACTGATTAAACTTAACCCGTTATAATTATTTAGATATTTGATGTGGTATCTTTGTGATGCCCCCAAAGAGATATTACTGGTAAATACGACGATCGTCTGTTGTGCTAGGAATTCAGCCAATATTACAAATATTTCTAAAACATTTTCCCCTCAATATAAGCTAAAAAGAATTAAGGCATTATTTTATTTGTTTATTCCGTCTGTTCTCGACGGTGCTATCAAATTATAATTGGTTCTCTCTTAATTCACATTTTCATGGTTCTTGCAATGCTTAAGTATCTACGGCTACTTAGTGTTTAATTTCTCATTCGACAGTATTCTATAATTTAAGATTTAGTGGGAAGCTGTATGGACGCTGTAGAGAGAAGTAATATGAGATGGGCGGTGAGGGCAGGGGGCGGTAAGGGCAGGGGGTGGCTGAAGGCCTCTAAAGCCTACTAAATAAAAAAAACAGTAATAAATAATCATTTATTAGCATCCAATAATATACATTAGCAATATGTATAAAAAATATTATTCTTTATGAGATATCGAACAACAAATATTAACTTGAATAAAATATAACATTTTATCATATAATATTACGGTTATTTCTTGGCTTCTATTATGACATGTTTTGTCTTCTTTTCTTAACTCCACTGTTACCGTTATATTTATATACTGAGTGAGATCTGAACCTTGGTTTACTCTAACAGAGGGTTTTGCCTGTACAGCTGCGGCCGACCTGTGCAGCTGCGGCCTTCTTCTAGTTCCGTAATGAAGGAGGGGTCCGACAAACTCGGTCCAAACCTTTCTATAACTGTGTAAAGCAGATAGTTAGCAAGGAAGAACGTTAAAATTACAAAATTACTTATTTAGTTGGAGGTGACTGTTTACAAGGACCTGTTTCCATTTCCGTAAGTGTCACATTTATTTTTATTCGATGTTTAGGAAAAAATAAAAATAGAAATGTAGAGCTGGAATGGGGTATGATTGTTGTGATCACGTATGTGGAATTCTAAGTTTTGGCTTTACGCTTCTGCACAGGCGGCCGCGAGATATTTTTTAAAATCAATTCTATTGGTCTTTAGGGACATCAAAACGTGAAAAACCATCGATATTTGGAAATTGAATTTGTTGGTCATCACAAATACTTTCTCTTTGTTTAGACTGGTTACGTGATTGAGATTTTATTTTCTTCTGTCCTACAAAATAAATGATTATTTATTACATTTTTTTTCTAAATTTTTACACAGTTTTAATTTCACGAGATAAAACAAAAAATGATAGAAATTAAAGTTGATTCTGAATCTTTTCAGAACGGGAAATTAAATATTTATTAATTTTTTATCATTGATTTATATGTATCATACATTTATTTATTAATTTATTATTATAATTGTTTATTTGAAGAATAGTGTTAGACAGATAAGAACCCAAGTGTGTCTCACAATGAAACCACTCCTTGCCTTTCTGCCCTTATTATTGGATGGGGTGAAGCAATGCTTCTGGTAGAAACAATGCTTCTGGTAGAAACAATGCTTCTGGTACAAACAATGCTTCTGGTAGAAACAATGCTTCTGATAGAAACAATGCTTCTGGAGAGCTTAATGACTTAAGACCTTGTGCCGAGCTCCTTTTCTATTTGACTTTCTTTGTTTTATAAATAAATGATTCAAATGTAATATCTTAAAAAAAAAAAATAGTAAGTTTGAACGCGTTTGGTCTAAAATAAAATAAATTTAATGAACTGTAATATTTTTTTTTTAATGAATTTGATAAATTAAGATATAAAGTGATTGTGAAATGTTAGCTCGGCAGTGTAGCTTTAGCGGACGCTTATTGGTATTTATTATCAATTATTATGTAGTTTCTAAAACTCGCCTGGAAAGCCTAGTGCTCCAAACGAATGCTATTTCTATTTTTTCTATTCTATTTATTTTGAAGTATTTTTAATTTAAGCTTTTAAAGGTATTTTAGGAACATTACGAATTACTCAAAATATATGGTATTATTGCTTTACGTTAGAGTTTATAAGTTAGTGTTACAGTGTGTTTGTTTGTTGAGGAGATCTAATATTCTACGAGGATTGTTAACATTAGGTCTAGATGAGATATTTATTTCTGGGCTTGGATTCTTATTTATCACTTAGATTTTACGGTGAATAATACTGAAACAGTAGGTAAATATGTTTACCGTTTCAAACATCAGATTAGCTTTTATTTAATGGAGGCATTTGGTCGGTAATTTTCTAAGTGTTTAATTTTGCTTTTTTATCATCGTACTAGATCAGTGTTGCCACAAAAAACCATCTTGTCATTTTTATAAATAATTTGTTGCAGATCAGTGTCGACTAAATCGTCATTGGTAGGTTGTTGTTATGATAGAGAGCCCGGTGTTGATGCTGTGAAAGAAGACGAAACTCTTCCGTGTTACACAACGGTAGTCCGGCACCAGGTCGGTTTCAATATTATGACGGTGTCAACTTTGCACAGTGATTGTTACAGGGCTCTCTGCGGGCAGTAACCCCTTGTTGCCATACCGCCCCCCCCACAGTAGAAATAAATTTCCTTGCTGTAAGCAAAGTACTCACATAAGTGGCTCTTGCTGCTAAGGGGATAGAGTACTTACTATTATACTAAATTTTGTCTGTCAGTATACCACGTTTGCACCGTAGACCTAAATGAAAGCCGCTTTGAACACTTTTTATAATCCTTCGGAAGATGAGATGATCAGTTTAACCTCATTTTTTTAAAATAAAAATATTATTTCTGTTTTCACTAATTGTTTTTATGTTTTGCTCTTGTGTTTTTCTTATACAATAAAATGTTTAATTGCTCTGATTGTTATGCACTATTAGTAAATGCCACTAAATGTCCTTAACAACTACATACCAGTATTTTCCTCAATGACTAACTTATATGACTCAATATATATATATATATATATATATATATATATATATATATATATATATATATATATATATATATATATATATATATATATATATATATATATATATATATATATATATAATTATTATTATTATTATTATTATTATTATTATTATTATTATTATTATTATTATTATTATTATTATTATTATTATTATTATTATTAATATTATTATTACTAGCGGATTGGATGCTATTTGATGTGTTACCTAGGTGTGCTTGGATCTGGATGTGTTATTTTATGTTAATTTGAAGGGTTTATAAACTGCTGTCAAGAAATATTTAAGTTATTCTGCTAAAAGCCAAAGTTCCCCCCCCCCCTCATTATTCCCCCTCCTCTCGGATAGTATAATTTGCAAAAATCCGTATTTACTAGATGACTCGGACTGCTGGGGACACAGTTTTAGAAGACAACATTCCGGGAAAGCGGAGGTGTTTCCCTTCTGAGGGCCTTTACTTTTGTTGTTTTACCCTTGAGTTTAAAATTTTCATTTATTAATACATATATGGTTAGAAATGCGATAGAAATCCTCTCCCAAGTATTAACTTCAGAAAATCAATCTAGGCTCAAATCCATCGTTTTACTCTGCCCCTATTAATTACGCTCCCCCCCCCCCTCTCTCTCTCTGAAGTATCAAATCATGATGAAAATGAAGGTCCAATGGAAAATCCTTTCCCACAAGTTGATTATGTCGTAAAAGGAAGCCAACTTCAGAATTTCTAGGTTCTAGAGCACTTTTTTCCGGAATTTATCGTCGTCAAATTCACCTATATAAATGGCCGCCATCATGAATCAAGATGGCGGTTCGTAAGAAGACTTGTTATCGAGCACCGAGTGGGTAAGAGGAACTGGCTACAGCATCACAGGTGAAATTGTTTCAGTGAAACGTGACGAGTCAGTGTTGTCTGCATTGTATATACATAATATAATATAGATTTTTATTTGTTTATATTTTATTACAATTAGAAAACTATATTGATTGTACTTTTTTGTTAATCGGATTCATCGGTATGTTAAGTTTCAAGTTTTTAAATCTGCGCCATTTTCAAATACGATTAACTTTCTGGTTTACTTATTGGAAACTTAATTTCATTATTATTAAAACACGATTATTATTATTCCTATTTTCAACGTAAGCAAATAAATTTTAAATCTTAAGGATATCGGTATCGTAATTAATAGCAACTTTATTTAAAATTATAACATGTTTATTAAGACTAATTTTTCTTATACAAAGGGAAACGCGTTAGAGGATATGTAGGTAGATATAGATTGTCAAAGTGTCGAGGTACTCTGTCGAGGCTTGTTGTTTATAGGAAACGAGAAGATAAACTACTTGCTAGGGGATGACAGGAGGCTCAGATCTGCGGATCGACGACGGTAATGTCAATAATAGATTTTTGTACCTCGTCGTGCATCTGGCGGGACAGTTCCTCGAGGTGCTGGCGTGCCGTCTCCAGGCTCTTGCGCTCGACATGATCGTGAGGCGTGTGTGCCAGCAGCTCGTGCAGCGTGATGATGTACCTCGGGATCTACAACAGTCCATCATCACTACAATCATTTCTTATAATATCATTAACAAATTATACAACATTTTAACAAACAATTTCTAGCTAACTAAATGTTAATCATTTATGTAATCAATAATGACTAAATGAAAGTATGCAATGTAGCAAGAAAAAGTCACTCCACGTAAAATAAGTTAATTATTTTGACCTTTTTGCTTTAATGATGATGACGCTTCATATTTTAATTAAATGAAAGTATGTATTGATATTTGCCAAAGTTGTTTTGTTATTTAGGCTTGAAAATGAGCATATGATTATATATAATATCTGAGGGGAACTGTGGCCGAAATTTTGAAAATAGATCTCATTACAAAAGTAAAGCTTTTGTATATGGGTTTTCAATTTGACTCAATAAATATAAAACTTACGAAAAAAAATAAATAAATAATTTATTTAAAAAAAAAAAAAATAAATAAAAAATAAAAAAAAATATATATATATATAATAAACTTATACATACTCGTATAAACTGAATTATAATAGAATACTTTTAATTTGAATTGAAAATATTGCGGGCCAAAATTGTAATTTAAGTTTTGAATTTTGACTTTTAGTTAATTAAAACTATATTGGGCTGAGGTGCTCACAACCTCATGTTGTTGTCTAATCGGGTTGACTCCCCGAGTAATAAAACTCAACTCAAATTTCCTCCATTAAGTCCTCTTTTTTCCCATATTTTTTTAATTGTTTCAATTTATCATTCGATAAACGAATCCATTGATATATATATATATATATATATATATATATATATATATATATATATATATATATATATATATATATATATATATATATATATTGGCTTTCAAAAGAAAAAGAGGATGGTATGATAGAAGTTTAAATATGGATATTGAATTATAAGGGACCATGCATCGATCTATTTGAACAAAACTTTTTAGGGAAAGTAATAGAATTATTAGGGTACCTATAATACGAGAACAGTTTTCTTCGTTATTATTATATTTTTTTTAAAAAAAACTTTGTTGTAGAGGAAAAAAGGGTTACTTTACTAATTTTATGTTATAGTACCGGCGCGGCGTTTGTAGACTAGGCAAGGAAAGTTTACTCCATCTTGCATCAATAAATCATTTATTAATAAAAATCTGCCTTAAACCATAATGACCGGGATCAGTATTTAATCTTGATCTATATTTACATTTTGCTGGCGCTTTGAATAACTTTATGCTGTGACTTATATTATGTGATTTAAGTAAAATTATTGGCAATTTGATGTTATTATTTAAGCTTTATTATAAATGTTACAATGCAAAATTATGCATAATCTAAAAGAACTATTTATCAGTAGTTTTGACGGAGATTTTGTGGTATTTAAATGACATTATGTTATCTGAGTAAATAAATATAGATAAAAGTAAATTTGAAATATTTAGTTTATTGTAAAACTGTAGAAACACTAGCAAATCTTAAAATAGTGTTCTTAGATAGACACACTTCGCTAGTTAGTGTTGTGTTCTTTAGATTGTTACTCCCCTCTGTTTCTTTAGAATATAAATGGATATAATTATTTATACATTACTTTGAAGGGTTGTTTACTTCAATGTACTTCGTGATAAAGGAATATCACACTTCTGTTTTTATAAGGGGAGTAACAGTCTAAAGAAGATCATTCCGTACACCTTCTTTAGATTGTTACTCCCTTATGTTTTTTTAAAAGGGGAGTAACAGTCTATCAAAGTGCCAAAATGGTTTAGTATCTTAACACAGCCAATAGCTAATAAAATATTTAATATGAAATAAAATATTTTGGGCTTTCTTATCCTTAACTAAAGTAAGTAGATACCAAGAAACCAGCAATGTTTTGTAGTGCTGGTTTAGTATCTCAAATAAAACAAATCAGTTTTTTAGTCAAACAGTAAGTTTGGTTGTTACACCTGCAATGTTGCTTGTTAGGCTCAGAAGCAAGATTGCAGGTGTAACAACCAAAGCAAAAGACAACAACCAAGAAAATATCATTATTATAAATGATTATTAACGTTCTTACACTTCCAGACATTATATTGGTCAGTGTAATGTTTGGCTTATCGGCGACATTTTACATTGTTTGTCCGATAGAAAGATATTTTTTTTAAACAGAAATAAAAGGTCTGGGAAAACTCTAGACAAATATTCGATTATTTTCATTGTTTCTGTTCTTCTGTCTTTGAAGATGTTTTTCTCCGGGAAAAACTTCGCGATGTATATTGTTTTATCGATGAATAAAAGAGATATTTCATTGATAATATAACAATAATTAATTAAAATGGTAATAAATAATAAATATTATCTTCGACAAAATATTTTTTGTTGTTATCTGTTTTTTGCGGGTTCTACCTGCCGGGAACTGTAATTACTCCAAGTTTATGAAATATTCTAAATTTCTTTAAGTTGTTCCAAAACGGATTTAATTCATACAGCTAGATGGATACCTTACCTGTTTTCCCGTCGAAGCTAAAAATTCATCCTCGCTTACAAACACAAGAATACATGAAAAATATAATATTAAACAGCAAAATTCTATATTCCCGTAATTTTCTTACAAATGAGCTGTAACAAAACAATGAAATGTTAAATTTACAAAATATGAATCTCGTTTCTTTTTTAATTTAAAACTAGTTTTAAATGTTTACTGTGATTTCCCATGTGGCACTTCTTTAGATTGTTATTCCTCTCATAAAATAAACAGTGGGGAGTAACAATCTAATGAAGGTGTTCGGAGGGTTCATCTTTAGACTGTTACTCCCCTTATAAAACTGAAGTTCGATATTCCTTTGTCCGGAAGTACATCGGACTAAACATTCCTTTGTTTTATTTATAGTTATTTAGAATCAAATAGTTATTTAGTCGAACCCGTTTATATTCGAAACAATCCTAGGGGAGTAACTATCTAAAGAAGTTCCTCTCACACTTGGTTATCAGTTGCTCAAAAAATTCTCGACTAATTACTACGGTCAGTTATAAACTCGATGACACGTCTAGTTCAGCTCACACAAGATTTTTAGTTCAGGACACAAGATTTTTGAGGTCCGATTATTCCTCTGAACTTGAATTATAGTACAACAAAAACAAAGTTAAAAAATACCCGTGTAATATAAGAAGGAAGGTTTACCTGATGCATAGGATATGTGAGGAAAGTTTCGAGGCTCCTTCCCTGGCACGCGGGTTTGTTCTCGAGCCTGGCCAGGAGAGCGGCGAACTTGGGGCTCTGCTTGCACTCGGTGAGGACCTGCAGACTGTAGTGATGGTTCCGCACGTACTCCTGGTATATGGTGAGCATGGGTAGGAGCATGTCGAACAGGTCTCCTAGGACACATACCTACACTACAGCCATAGTACCCCCAACATAGTACCCGTAACACATGCATCCCATTGTACCCCCAACACATGCATCCCATAGTACCCGCACAACATATATATCCCAATATCTTATTTATTTAAATTGTACAGTGGCCGCATTATTTTTCTCATATTGTCACCGAATGAATGCCAGCTTTTCAAATTTACTGCAAGGCTTCTACGGCTGATACACGATGTATATTATCAAGTTATTTCGAGATTCTCACAACTTGAATAATCTATCGATTAGTTCTGTTAAGTCTAATTTACTGATTATTTCTGATTGATGCGGCTTCGACTTTGTTATGGCCGAAGTCAGTATCCGTCTACACTAACAGCTACTGCACGTTCAGCATCCGTCTAGACCAGTGTTTCCCAAACTTTTAACATCTGTGTACCCTTTCTATAATTTTTGTAACACTAAGTACCCCTCGTTAAAAAAAAAACCCCATTTCTATTTTGGTTGTCTCTAATTATTTAATTCTATTTTTTCTAATTGTGTCAATTGGGGTATTGTTTTTTAAAAAAATGAAATAATATAAACTACTTCCTTTCTATAAGACGGTTATAATACGTTGCCGCTTGTATTGCAACATTTTCAACCCTTTAGGTGTAATCCTTTTTAAAAATGGAGATTAAAATCTTTCTATTTGTCAAATATTTACAAATTATTACTCTTAAAAAGTAATTTGTCCAAAACTGAAACAACTAAAACCAAGGAGTTAGGTCTAATAATGTGAGTCACAGAGTCACTTCACTCATTGGGATTTGTCCCACGACTCTAGTCATCATGGAACAAATCTAACAAGAAATAGCATGAATAAAAAAAAACAATAATAAGAAAATTCGAGTATATTTCAATAGCAATACAAAAAAAAAAGTACATAAACAAAAACAAAAATCCAATTTAAGAACAAAATTAACAGGGAACCAAATTATGATGAACAGTTGCCTCAACATAAACATAAAATTGACAGCACAGTCAAAGCCTGGTGCAGCGCGTACCCCCACCAAACTCTTCCTGTACCCCCAGGGGTACGCGTACCACACTTTGGGAAACACTGGTCTAGACTAACAGCTACTGAACGTTCAGCATCCGTCTACACTAACAGCTGCTGAACGAGTTCAGTTCTGTTACATAGAAACAACTCACACAACTCCAACAGAACGTATCTTTACGCACTTCAACTTTACACAGGTTATTATTTTTTTTTTTTACGAATTTTTATAAATAGTGTATAATTACTTTTTTGTAGATCTTTAAATATCAAATACGGATCTATTTCGGTAGTTTCAATATTGAACAATATTCAGTAATGATTAATTATTGAATAATGATATTGTTCAATATTGTTTCCTCGTTACTTCTGTTCAGTTTTACGTAAAACAAGATAAGGGGTACCAAATCGTACAGTTGACATTAAAGAGTGATTTACCTTGAATTTGGACTGATCCGTCATTTTAAACTAAATGGCGGCTCAACATTTATTTTGTGCTCCTATATAAATAAAACAATAATGAAGTAAAAAATTATTTGTTGTTTTTATACACATTAAGATAACGGTAGAATGGAGGGTTTATTGATTGAAAGTCTTGCGAGTGATATTTGTTTGTCTTTCATTCCAAATAAACCCTCCTTCCTAATATAAAACTCTACAAGTCCAAAAACTAAATCTATTTTATTTTATATAACGGTTTCAATACATTGGTGTAAAGCTAAAATTGCACAATAGAAGTGAACATGCCGTCCACCGTCCAATAATCCAAACTGCTTTGAAAAGTAAAACAAGTAAGGCGCGCTTCACGTAAGTACGTGAGGCTATAATCGCCGGTTTCTGTACGATTAAGTTAACATTTTAATAGTTGCATATTACTTTTCTACACTTCAATACCTTTAAATTGATGTATAACATGTCATGGCGACTAAAACTTTTTTTTAGTCACCCGCCATATTGGCTGCCATCTTGAAAATATTAAGTGTAAGAACTACAAAAAGTGTGCAGTTATCTCAAATGCCGAGATGCAACTGTGTGCCGAATTTCATGTTCCTAGCTATAGGAGTTTATGAATTGAAACAAGCCAACGGACAGACAGACAGAGCCGTTATATAAGGTTTTTTTTTTTACTTCGTACAGAAACCTAAAAGCAAGTAAATAAAATTATAATTATTATTAACTACTGTTAATAATAATAATTATTCTGTTTCCCGTAGTTAATAATAATTATAATTTGATTTAAATTAATATTTAATCTTTCCGTAGTATGAATACTACCAAAACGTAAAATATGAATTTCTAAAAGCAAGTATGAAATGAGGTTTCTTCTATATCTAACGTAGTATTGTTCGAACTTATTATTTAATAAGATAACATTTGATAAGAACCAGCAAGAAGTGACCTCGTCCAAAACTTCTTAAAGCTGAAGATATATTTAGGATTTTTACTTGTTTGTACATTTTGATTTGCTCCGCATTTTTACTTTATTCTTATTTATTTATGTGGTAATCTATGATTTGTTTTGCGGTGGACACTCAGCCGGTGGTTTGCTCTTTCTTGAGAGATTGTTATCTTTATACAGTTGAGCCGATGAAGAGGACATATTGATGTCCTTTGTGTCAGCGGGTTGATTGCAAGTTGCAAGCCGCTGACATCAGTGTCTTTATATTGACTGTTGTAGAAACTGTAGCCCACTATAAAGGTTCCAAGAAAAGATGTTTACAAAACCACCACAAAATCAGTTCCAAGAAATTTCGACAGTTGTCTCTTCTTCCCTTATTGCACGTTTTTATATTCATTATACAGAAACATTTTGTTAAAGAAGTTTGTCAGGACTTGAAATACACAGTCCCTTATTATAATAAATCTTTACGACAAGGTCCGTCGTAATTTGTCGGTTTCAAAAATTAAATATTTATTAATTGTTGTACTTTAAGTTTGTCTGTGGCTAAACATACGGTTTCAAATGCATTGAAAATAACTGACCGTTTTCAAGGAAGAAAAACGGTTTTAGTGTTGGTCCGACCGTTACGGTCAACAACGTCCACCCAAAATAATACATGTTTAGAAAAGAACAAAATGTAAACTAAAAAAGATCTCGTACCCAAGACCAAGGTCGGCCACGACTCCATCCTCGACGTGAGACCTTTCAGGAAGATCTGATGGAGGAAGAGAACCGTCTCCGAGTTGAGAAAAATAGAGTTGACGTCTTCGTGAGAACAAGGTGGTTTCTTGGAGCTGGCGGCCATCTTGAAGGGACGTAGGAAGCACGACACCAGAACTTCTAACTGTTCCATGTATTCCTCTTCCGACTCCACCATCCGGAACACCAGGCTACACATTCACATTCACACTTATTTCCATTATACACACATCCTACGTTCCAACTAAATGCAAACATTTACAAAAAAATACAAAATATGCTAAATTATAATACCTTAATATTACAAGTGCAACCACAACATCTCTGGAAAAGTTTCTCGAAAATTATTTTGATTTAAAAAATTCTGTAATCTAGTCTTTTTAAATACGATTTGAATTATGTCGTTGCACTTGTTTAAAACTTTTTAAGAATGTCTGATAATAAATTGTAACGAAGAAGCTGTAGAGAGAGCGGGATAACTGGGTTTGGTGGAAATACCATTATGAGTCTGATGCCGGGTGCCTTTTGACGGACCTTTCAATTCCACTTTGTAAAGGAGACGAGTTGACGGCCCGGCCCAGTAACTCTAAGCTTCCCCTCCTCTTCTCAAATGGATTGTAAATTCGTATCTACGTCGGGGTATAACTTGGAAATTATTTTCCCATGCCAATCCCCTTTTCGGGCTCTTGTTGAAAAGTCCCTTTCCCCGCCGGATACGCCCCCCCCCCTCCTGTCAACTCTAAACTTACCTCTTCCATTTCAACGACTATCTAAACCTTCTCGGCGTTTCCAAGCCCCCTCCTTTGACAAAATATCTCTTACATACTATTTTTATATCTATAAGTTATTTTACTGTCACATTTATTCAAGCGTGTATTGGATTTTTTATAAGAGGTAAAGGGTTTTTCTTATTCTCAAAAACCTTTAAAATACATGTAAATGTGTGAAGATACTTTTTACGGAACAAGTATTTGGTTTTAAGTCAAGTTGGGGATTGCCCTGAGAGTTACTGGCTTGCTCTTCACAGACTCTCTCGGGGCCCGATCATAAAGTTGTAGATCGTGTTTACTTGAAGCTCTTTTCTTCTGCACTTTATTGAAAACAAGACGGACCACCAACACAACAATCCTCATTCCAAACTATTATAACACTCCTTTTTTTATTTTTTTTAACCCTTCGAACCATTCTCTTAGTTCTATTACAATATTTTAAGCTAATTGTGTAATATATAAAGTTTAAGTAGGTAGTTTTTTTTTTTGCGACAGAGCGATTTGGAAGGATATTTTTAATACTTTTGTAATGTAAATAATCCTGGAGACAACTACGTTTTTTCTTTAATTTACTCGTCCCTTAATTATTTGAAGCGGAATTGACATTGCTCCGCCACTGAATGGATTTAACGTGAAAGTAGATTTTCCCTCTGTAATACGAGTACTTCTTCTCGGACCTAACCCTCACATTAGAACTATTATTAAAAATGTTATTTATTCTTAACGTGTCGAGTTAGAGTTGGAGGAGTTAAGGAGGGGATGCCGGAGTGCATCAACAGACCGTCGTCTAAGTGGCTCTAATGAAGCCAGAGCAATCTATATAAACACGGCTGTTTACATTTTGAAAACAACTGAAAACACACGTGTGAGAGTGCCCGTTACGTAAAATTTAATTAGACGAATTCAAGGTTTTGTTGCCTTCTATAAGAAGTTAATTCTTTAAGAAGGCTATAAATAATGGATGAGAGTAATACATTGAGGGTTGAGGTTGGCTGTCCAAGTTATGATTTAATGCCTTTGGGGGTTTGCTCTCAAGACATATTATGTATGATAATGGATGGAAGGGTGTTTGGCTGCTACACTGGATTAAAACGCGGCCTGGTAGGGGGAGGGAGAGTCGTTAGAGCAGACCTTGTTGTTCGTACTACCTGTTGAGTCATGAGCCGGCTCAAGTCCTTGTAGTCCCCCAGCCCAAGTCTTCTTTCCAACGGACCCTAGAACCCTTGGAAACATTCCAGTCGGCCGCTTAACCTGTTGCTACCGGTGTCGCCACTCTAGTATGGTCGTGGTCGACCATCTAATACAGTGGTAAGGGAGAGTAGGTCCTTACCGGAGGGCAGGGCTGTAGCTGAAGGTCCTCATTAATATATAAAATAATCGATTGTAGACATAAAGAAGTAATAGTATTAGCAGTTACACCGACGGCAGAAATGTATCGGCACTGGTTGTTCTAGTGTCGGCTTCACGGTGCTGTTCGGCACATAGTCCCTTGTAGTTTCACAGGGTGACAAGGAGGCTAGTAGTGACGTCCTGTCACAAACCACGTGGGCTAGGAACCGAAACCTGATGTTGCCTGGTATTCTCACTCGCAGTATTCCACTCGTTTCTCATACATGTTTTTCAGGTCACACTTAAGGTCGTTGTATGGTACCTTCTCCCTTATTTATAATCGCCGATTGATTAATTTTCTAGATTTATTCGTGCTTAAGGGGTACATGATATTGCTTCCGAGCTTACCGAAGGTAACGGAAGCATTGTGTTCACTTTTGAGAACGAAAAACTTTTATGCCTCCGATTTCAAAAATTCTAAGACAGAAATCCGTTTCAGACATCAGGGAACATTTTTGGTCTCGTGTCTGTCTGTCTGTCTGTCTATCTGTCTGTCTGTCTGTCTGTCTGTCTGTCTGTCGGTCTGTGTGTCCGCGAATTATGAAACGTGCGACGATAACTTGAGTAAATGTCGACCGATTTTGATGAAATTTGGTAGACATGTTCATTTTAGCAATGCTCAGGACGAGTTCGTTGGACAACGTTATCCGTCCAAGCGTTCACGAGCAATGCTCCCGTAAACGTGAACTTTAAATTTAAAATTGGAATTTTAGGTCGGGGAAAAAATCTAACTTCATCTATTCAATGAGACAAACATTTTTTTCAAATACAATTTTTTTGTAAAACCAACAGCGACACCGCTATGAAGTGTTAAAGATCGCTAAAACTATCAATAGTTTTTACAAAATAAACAATTTTACAATAAAGTAATATAACAATAATTGTTATAGTATATGATAGGATGCGAGGAAGCTATGTGCCACACTAATTGGCAGTCTATTTTTCCTTTAGTCGGTCATCGGCGGTTGTCTTTAAATAATTTAGTCGTTGGCTTATAGTAATCATTCGTTCTACAATTGTGATTTCCTTGATGACTGGTATTTAGTCCTTTAAGTTTGTACGAGTCAGAGAATCGTTTCTTTGTTCGATTAGTCATCACATGCTATCTAGTAAAATGGCAATTTGAAAATACAACTTGAAAGCCGTAACGTTTTCATTCTCCCCAGTTACCGTTATCAACCTATGGGTCAGATCCATGTTGCCTCGCCACTCTTACTAGGCTGAGCAATCATTTTGAAGTGATAAATAAAAAAAAACTTGTTTTGTAGCCGACCTGAAAAATGTATGTTGTCGTAAAATTACGTAAATAAAAATAATTATGAAATTGATTGCTAACATGTATATTATTCGAAGACCGGCATCCACTGCTGGCGCAACTTGAAGAGTGCTTAGCTACGTGGCCTTACTGGTCAAATCTACTGCTGACATTCACTTTGCTGTGCTGCGAGTTAACACTGCAATACTAAACACCCCTGAACTTGCTTCTCATAGTCCAAGTGAAACGGTTCACTTTAAATAGGAAAAGGATAAAAGCGGCCAAGGTCAATTCAGCTTTTCTTAAATGGAATCGTATTTCTCAAAGAAAGTGTTTCCTTCATGAGAATACTGCCTTCTAATCCCGATATTGCAAGTTTTTTCAATCCCATATATTACTTGTTGTTTTAAATGGCACAATAACATTAAAATATTTTCTTAGATTTGGTCTCATCTTTATGAGAAAGAAGTTTGTTTGAAACTGTTCACTTATTGACATTATTGAGAAATTTTATACAAAACTCCCCCTCAAGAAGATTATAAATGATTTCTTATTGAATAGGGATATTAAGATATATGTTAAATCTATATTAGAAGATTGTATTAATTCACAATTATACTAATTATTGTGATAATATTCACAATTATAATAACATTATTAAGGAGCTATTAAATCTTCTAAGATAAGTTCTTACCTCCTATTAAAAATATAAATTTCTCACTCTTTTTATCGTAGGTTTCCTTAGTCAGAGTTTAGTCAATCTAGATCTTCCACAGAAGACCAAAGTCACAGATTTTCTGGATCCCTTGGTTTCTATCTATTGCAATGCTCATTCTAAAGACAGTTAATATCATAAGAACCATTTGCAACTGCATAAGTCGATGACTATCATCATAAGAATCATTAGTAACTGCATCAGTCGATGACTGAGAGAAACATAATATATTTTACAAAGAAATACATACATGAGGCTGCTCATTTATAATGAGTTGCTAAATACACAGCTAATGAATTCGAACGTCAGACAAGGCCTCCTCCGGAACATTTACAGTTGATTGTTAATATATATATATATATATATATATATATATATATATATATATATATATATATATATATATATATATATATATATATATATAATAACCTGCTATTACAATTTTGGATCTATAATCCTAGTTGAGAGTTCTCTAAAGCGATGTTCTTAAATCAAACATTCTAGACTATTAAAGAGAAAATAATATCATTAGTGTTATAATCTGTATAGAGCTTTTCTATTAACTTTTGCTTGGAAAAGGAAACATGTTTTCTAAAGAGGATTGGAAATTACACGTGACATTTAATGGAGTTATTTTAATCTGTAGTTGAGTGGGACATGATTCTTTGCTATGTTCGTATCCAGCTGCTTTCCTCTCCCTCAGATGGGTTTGAATCTGAATTAGGTTACTGTAAATTGTACGCTGTTGACGGGTTACGGATCAATAAAAATAAATTCCACGCCCCCTTAAAGCAGCCCTCACGCTTTACTTGATACCTTGTTCGTTTCAATTTAACACCCCCCCCCCCTCCCCCTCCTTTAAGTGATAAATTAAACGTTCGTGATACGACTTAACAAAAGCTTTTTCCCCACTCATAAATATTTGACTTTTACAAGATCAGGTAAACGGTGGAAAATTAACTTGATTACCTGAGGTCGATCAAATGTTAATAGCTCATGTTTTTCATATCTCTGCACAGAATCTAAATATAACCCTATCATATTAGTACTAAAATGAATGAAACAACCTATACATAAATATAGTTTAATACTCAAAGAAAAGTAAAGTGCTTTTTTTTTAATTGTTCATTATATTTTTATAAATAGATCATTATACACAGAGGGGTCAATAAGGCCCGAGACTGAATTTTTGTACGTGAAACAAGTGGCACTATATCACTAAGTGACACTATATCACTAAGCGAGACTATGTCACTAAGTGACACTATGTCACTGAGACTATGACACTAAGTGAGACTATGAGACTAAGAGACACTATGACACTAAGAGACACTATTCCTGGGAAAACTATAGACTGTTCACAGTACCGTGCATGATGATTTATTTTTATCCGTGTGGAAGGTGTGTGTAAAGTTTGTTATACATTTGATGATTCTCGAGCAAAGAGCACCAATATCTCTATATTACTATAGAGTATATATATACATTTTGCTAATATCATTCACCAATATCCTTCAAAGTACTTATCTGATATTGAAGAAGTTGTTATGGTTGTACGGAAGTGTCGCACAGACTGTCCCATATTAACTTCAACATTCCTCACACGTTTAAAATCGAATTAAAATAAATGTGATCCCGCAACAAATGGAAAAGGGTCCGAACCCTTAAAATTCACAGTGGGATCACATTATTTTATAATCACGTGACCGTTACATTCGTCCAATAATAGAACGTGAGGTAGCTCTGTGTTACACTAATAATCATACTACTTTAAAATATCGCGTGACTCAAGATTTCTTTAAAAAATGTAAACGTCACTATCATTGGAGCGACATTTTCTTTACAACCCTGAAGATGTCCAGCATAGGAGACAAAACGTCGGTACACACATCCACTACGTGTCCGTATCTAGAACTCCATGTTATAGGGCTGCCCAATTAAAAAATCATTGTTTTAAGTTGAAGGAATCATTACAGAAATTGGAGGTAATATGGGGCCACGCACTTGGGTCCATTCTCATGTATAAGGATAGAGGTGATTACCTGTTTCTTTTACGCATGCTCTCAGCGTGAGGGCTCTTAATGTACTGGTCGACGATCTGCTTCCAGCGTCGCCTGCAGAGCCAGCCCCTGAAGAAACTCTGCACTTTCTTGATCTTACGCAGCTCCGAGGAGTCGTCGCCCGCCACCCCGATCAGGCTGCTCCCCGGGTCCGTCCCTCGTCTCTCCTTCGTCTCCTTCTTCAGCGCGTTCAGCTGAAACAATCCCATTTATAATTAAACGTGTATTTTATAGTTTCCCACAGTCGTCCGATAAATAAATAAGGGTCCCTGATGGCAGGTATAAAATAATCTAAACTTAACATCGAATAAGTTGAAAACTCGGAAGCTAAAACGTATTAGAGATAGAAAAAAGATAAATCAGTATCGGTATGTCGATTCGTATAAAGTTTTATTATTTATTTAAATATATATTTATTATTTTAATTTCAGTATAATTAAGGAATGTACTTGAATGTTCTTTGCTATATTGATAGGTCATTTAATACTTCAACTCAGTAATTATCGGTAGTTTTTTACCGTGTTATATATAGCCACCGAAATGTTTTTACCAAAATAATTTTACTACTTTGACTTTAATCAGGTTTTCAACTATTCTTATTTGTTTTTCTAAGCTCTAAAAGTTTGAAAATTATAATTATCAATAATAATTGTTATGCTTGCTTCGCAATAATTCCATCTAATTATGTATACAACGAGAAAAAATATGTTTGCCTGGCATAACACTATTATGCTCCGTCGTCTTTTACATACCTAACTGGTTATAGGAGAATACTAGAGTTGAAACTGTGCGTTAGCCAGGTATGAGGATGGTGCTGTGTCGATATCATGGTGCTGTGGTGTTAACAGGATGTGAAGTGATAATGCTGGAGAGACGACAGTTGCACCACGTGTTGCTACACGTGTTGCTACACACAACATTATAGACTTTGTTCCTTCTTATATGCTGGTAATAACGTGTAGACTCTTATAACCTGTGTAATTTCGAAAACCATTTTGCTAAAACTAAAACCTCCAAGATCTTAGCCGGATCAAAACAATTGCTCTAGTTGAGAGGAAGATAATTGACAGTGGAGGGGAGAGAGAGAGAGTGGTCTCGTAACGGGCTTACAACATTATAATAGGCCATCGTCTTCCTAAGCTAGGCTGCGACTTTACCAACCGTGTGAGGAACTGATATAACTACCACACTTAGAATGTCTCTAAATTGCCAGTAGATTATATTATTATATACGTTTTAAATTAATATAAATGAATCCTGTAAGGATTATCTAGTATAAGGTTTATGAAGTATATGGTTTATCTAGTATAAGATTTATCTAGTATAATTTTTATTTACTATAAGCTTTATCTATTATAAGCTTTACCTACTATAAGCTTTATCTAGAATAAGGTTTATCTAGTGTAAGGTTTATCTAGTATAAGGTTTATCCAGTATAAGCTTTATCTAGAATAAGGTTTATCTAGTGTAAGGTTTATCTAGTATAAGGTTTATCCAGTATAAGCTTTACCTACTATAAGCTTTATCTAGAATAAGGTTTATCTAGTGTAAGGTTTATCTAGTATAAGCTTTATCTATTATAAGCTTTACCTACTATAAGCTTTATCTAGAATAAGGTTTATCTAGTGTAAGGTTTATCTAGTATAAGGTTTATCTAGTATAAGATTTATCTAGTATAATTTTTATTTACTATAAGCTTTATCTATTATAAGCTTTACCTACTATAAGCTTTATCTAGAATAAGGTTTATCTAGTATAAGGTTTATCCAGTATAAGCTTTATCTAGAATAAGGTTTATCTAGTATAAGGTTTATCCAGTATAAGCTTTATCTAGAATAAGGTTTATCTAGTGTAAGCTTTATCTAGTATAAAGTTTATCCAGTATAAGCTTTATCTAGAATAAGGTTTATCTAGTGTAAGCTTTATCTAGTATAAGGTTTATCCAGTATAAGCTTTACCTACTATAAGCTTTATCTAGAATAAGGTTTATCTAGTGTAAGGTTTATCTAGTATAAGCTTTATCTATTATAAGCTTTACCTACTATAAGCTTTATCTAGAATAAGGTTTATCTAGTGTAAGGTTTATCTAGTATAAGGTTTATCTAGTATAAGATTTATCTAGTATAATTTTTATTTACTATAAGCTTTATCTATTATAAGCTTTACCTACTATAAGCTTTATCTAGAATAAGGTTTATCTAGTGTAAGCTTTATCTAGTATAAGGTTTATCCAGTATAAGCTTTATCTAGAATAAGGTTTATCCAGTATAAGCTTTATCTAGAATAAGGTTTATCCAGTATAAGCTTTATCTAGTATAAGCTTTATCTAGTATAAGGTTTATCCAGTATAAGCTTTATCTAGAATAAGGTTTATCTAGTGTAAGGTTTATCTAGTATAAGGTTTATCCAGTATAAGCTTTATCTAGTATAAGGTTTATCTAGTATAAGGTTTATCCAGTATAAGCTTTATCTAGTATAAGGTTTATCTAGTATAAGGTTTATCCAGTATAAGCTTTATCAAGTATAAGCTTTATCTAGTATAAGGTTTATCTAGTATAAGGTTTATCCAGTATAAGCTTTATCTAGTATAAGGTTTATCTAGTATAAGGTTTATCCAGTATAAGCTTTATCTAGTGTAAGCTTTATCTAGTATAAGGTTTATCCAGTATAAGCTTTATCTAGAATAAGGTTTATCTAGTGTAAGCTTTATCTAGTATAAGGTATATCCAGTATAAGCTTTATCTAGAATAAGGTTTATCTAGTGTAAGCTTTATCTAGTATAAGGTTTATCCAGTATAAGCTTTATCTAGAATAAGGTTTATCCAGTATAAGCTTTATCTAGAATAAGGTTTATCCAGTATAAGCTTTATCTAGAATAAGGTTTATCCAGTATAAGCTTTATCTAGTATAAGCTTTACCTAGTATAAGCTTTATCTAGTATAAGGTTTATCCAGTATAAGGTTTATCTAGAATAAGGTTTATCTAGTATAAGGTTTATCTAGTATAAGGTTTATCTAGTATAAGGTTTATCTAGTATAAGCTTTATCCAGTATAAGGTTTATCTAGTATAAGGTTTATCCAGTATAAGCTTTATCAAGTATAAGCTTTATCTAGTATAAGGTTTATCTAGTATAAGGTTTATCCAGTATAAGCTTTATCTAGTATAAGGTTTATCCAGTATAAGCTTTATCTAGAATAAGGTTTATCCAGTATAAGCTTTATCTAGTATAAGGTTTATCCAGTATAAGCTTTATCTAGTATAAGGTTTATCCAGTATAAGCTTTATCAAGTATAAGCTTTATCTAGTATAAGGTTTATCTAGTATAAGGTTTATCCAGTATAAGCTTTATCTAGTATAAGCTTTATCTAGTGTAAGCTTTATCTAGTATAAGGTTTATCCAGTATAAGCTTTATCTAGTATAAGGTTTATCTAGTATAAGGTTTATCCAGTATAAGCTTTATCTAGAATAAGGTTTATCTAGTGTAAGCTTTATCTAGTATAAGGTTTATCCAGTATAAGCTTTATCTAGAATAAGGTTTATCAAGTATAA
The DNA here is from genome assembly GCA_951217055.1 of Gerris lacustris. Lineage (NCBI taxonomy): Eukaryota > Metazoa > Arthropoda > Insecta > Hemiptera > Gerridae > Gerris > Gerris lacustris. The sequence goes on along the minus strand of OX578281.1, from coordinate 607,875 downwards.
GCTTTATTTAGTATAAGGTTTATCTAGTATAAGCTTTATCTAGTATAAGGTTTATCCAGTATAAGCTTTATCCAGTATAAGCTTTATCTAGTGTAAGCTTTATCTAGTATAAGGTTTATCCAGTATAAGCGTTATCTAGAATAAGGTTTATCTAGTGTAAGCTTTATCTAGTATAAGGTATATCCAGTATAAGCTTTATCTAGAATAAGGTTTATCTAGTGTAAGCTTTATCTAGTATAAGGTTTATCCAGTATAAGCTTTATCAAGTATAAGCTTTATCTAGTATAAGGTTTATCTAGTATAAGGTTTATCCAGTATAAGCTTTATCTAGTATAAGGTTTATCTAGTATAAGGTTTATCCAGTATAAGCTTTATCTAGTGTAAGCTTTATCTAGTATAAGGTTTATCCAGTATAAGCTTTACCTACTATAAGCTTTATCTAGAATAAGGTTTATCTAGTGTAAGGTTTATCTAGTATAAGCTTTATCTATTATAAGCTTTACCTACTATAAGCTTTATCTAGAATAAGGTTTATCTAGTGTAAGGTTTATCTAGTATAAGGTTTATCTAGTATAAGATTTATCTAGTATAATTTTTATTTACTATAAGCTTTATCTATTATAAGCTTTACCTACTATAAGCTTTATCTAGAATAAGGTTTATCTAGTGTAAGCTTTATCTAGTATAAGGTTTATCCAGTATAAGCTTTATCTAGAATAAGGTTTATCCAGTATAAGCTTTATCTAGAATAAGGTTTATCCAGTATAAGCTTTATCTAGTATAAGCTTTATCTAGTATAAGGTTTATCCAGTATAAGCTTTATCTAGAATAAGGTTTATCTAGTGTAAGGTTTATCTAGTATAAGGTTTATCCAGTATAAGCTTTATCTAGTATAAGGTTTATCTAGTATAAGGTTTATCCAGTATAAGCTTTATCTAGTATAAGGTTTATCTAGTATAAGGTTTATCCAGTATAAGCTTTATCAAGTATAAGCTTTATCTAGTATAAGGTTTATCTAGTATAAGGTTTATCCAGTATAAGCTTTATCTAGTATAAGGTTTATCTAGTATAAGGTTTATCCAGTATAAGCTTTATCTAGTGTAAGCTATATCTAGTATAAGGTTTATCCAGTATAAGCTTTATCTAGAATAAGGTTTATCTAGTGTAAGCTTTATCTAGTATAAGGTATATCCAGTATAAGCTTTATCTAGAATAAGGTTTATCTAGTGTAAGCTTTATCTAGTATAAGGTTTATCCAGTATAAGCTTTATCTAGAATAAGGTTTATCCAGTATAAGCTTTATCTAGAATAAGGTTTATCCAGTATAAGCTTTATCTAGTATAAGCTTTACCTAGTATAAGCTTTATCTAGTATAAGGTTTATCCAGTATAAGGTTTATCTAGAATAAGGTTTATCTAGTATAAGGTTTATCTAGTATAAGGTTTATCTAGTATAAGGTTTATCTAGTATAAGCTTTATCCAGTATAAGGTTTATCTAGTATAAGGTTTATCCAGTATAAGCTTTATCAAGTATAAGCTTTATCTAGTATAAGGTTTATCTAGTATAAGGTTTATCCAGTATAAGCTTTATCTAGTATAAGGTTTATCCAGTATAAGCTTTATCTAGAATAAGGTTTATCCAGTATAAGCTTTATCTAGTATAAGGTTTATCCAGTATAAGCTTTATCTAGTATAAGGTTTATCCAGTATAAGCTTTATCAAGTATAAGCTTTATCTAGTATAAGGTTTATCTAGTATAAGGTTTATCCAGTATAAGCTTTATCTAGTATAAGCTTTATCTAGTGTAAGCTTTATCTAGTATAAGGTTTATCCAGTATAAGCTTTATCTAGTATAAGGTTTATCTAGTATAAGGTTTATCCAGTATAAGCTTTATCTAGAATAAGGTTTATCTAGTGTAAGCTTTATCTAGTATAAGGTTTATCCAGTATAAGCTTTATCTAGAATAAGGTTTATCAAGTATAAGCTTTATTTAGTATAAGGTTTATCTAGTATAAGCTTTATCTAGTATAAGGTTTATCCAGTATAAGCTTTATCCAGTATAAGCTTTATCTAGTGTAAGCTTTATCTAGTATAAGGTTTATCCAGTATAAGCGTTATCTAGAATAAGGTTTATCTAGTGTAAGCTTTATCTAGTATAAGGTATATCCAGTATAAGCTTTATCTAGAATAAGGTTTATCTAGTGTAAGCTTTATCTAGTATAAGGTTTATCCAGTATAAGCTTTATCAAGTATAAGCTTTATCTAGTATAAGGTTTATCTAGTATAAGGTTTATCCAGTATAAGCTTTATCTAGTATAAGGTTTATCTAGTATAAGGTTTATCCAGTATAAGCTTTATCTAGTGTAAGCTTTATCTAGTATAAGGTTTATCCAGTTTAAGCTTTATCTAGAATAAGGTTTATCTAGTGTAAGCTTTATCTAGTATAAGGTATATCCAGTATAAGCTTTATCTAGAATAAGGTTTATCTAGTGTAAGCTTTATCTAGTATAAGGTTTATCCAGTATAAGCTTTATCTAGAATAAGGTTTATCCAGTATAAGCTTTATCTAGAATAAGGTTTATCCAGTATAAGCTTTATGTAGTATAAGCTTTATCTAGTATAAGCTTTATCTAGTATAAGGTTTATCCAGTATAAGCTTTATCTAGAATAAGGTTTATCTAGTATAAGGTTTATCTAGTATAAGGTTTATCTAGTATAAGGTTTATCTAGTATAAGCTTTATCTAGTATAAGGTTTATCTAGTATAAGGTTTATCCAGTATAAGCTTTATCAAGTATAAGCTTTATCTAGTATAAGGTTTATCTAGTATAAGGTTTATCCAGTATAAGCTTTATCTAGAATAAGGTTTATCCAGTATAAGCTTTATCTAGTATAAGGTTTATCCAGTATAAGCTTTATCTAGTATAAGGTTTATCCAGTATAAGCTTTATCAAGTATAAGCTTTATCTAGTATAAGGTTTATCTAGTATAAGGTTTATCTTGTATAGGGTTTATCCAGTATAAGCTTTATCTAGTATAAGGTTTATCTAGTATAAGGTTTATCTAGTATAAGGTTTATCCAGTATAAGCTTTGTCTAGTATAAGGTTTATCTAGTATAAGGTTTATCCAGTATAAGCTTTATCTAGTATAAGCTTTATCTAGTATAAGGTTTATCTTGTATAGGGTTTATCCAGTATAAGCTTTATCTAGTATAAGGTTTATCTAGTATAAGGTTTATCCAGTATAAGCTTTATCTAGTATAAGCTTTATCTAGTATAAGGTTTATCTAGTATAAGGTTTATCCAGCATAAGCTTTATCTAGTATAAGGTTTATCTAGTATAAGGTTTATCCAGTATAAGCTTTATCTAGTATAAGCTTTATCTAGTATAAGGTTTATCCAGTATAAGCTTTATATTAACCCAATTATATTAACTCCCAATTTGTGCTCTTCGAAGACTCTCAGGCTGCAATTATGGCAGTTTGCAGTAGGGCAATTTGTGACCACGCTGAGGTTGTTGCATCAAGAAGACGGGTAAATCTCCTTATGGAAAAAGGAATTCGTGTCGTCTTCCAATGGGTCCCGAGCCACTGCGGCTTGGCGGGAAATGAGAAGGCAGACGAGCTAGCTCGGAAAGGAGCTGGGATGCAACAACCCGATCCAACGCTCTCTTATTGCGCAGTCAACAGACTCATCTGAGCCCATTATAAAGATGAAATTAAGGAGTCGCAGCTAAATCAGGCAGAAGGGAAAACGTGGCAGAGTCTGGTGGAGAACCCAATCTCACACACAATCAGCAGAAGAGAAGCTGTGGCAGGCTTTCGTTTAAAGACAGGACATGATTATCTACAACGGCACTTGTACAGGATAGGCGTGGTGGAGAGCCCGGTGTGTCCTCTATGCCTAGCAGATGAGATGGATGGCCAGCACCTCCCAGTATGTACAGCACTGACGGATGTCATCGAGAACGACAGAAACAATTTAGACTTAAATATAGACAGTGCCACCTTGGCAAAACTTTATTGGGCTGCAATAGCCTTGTTGCCAACGGCATAGGCGTTATTTAAAAAAAAAAAAAAACAAAAAAAAAAATATATATAAGGTTTATCTAGTATAAGCTTTATCTAGTATAAGGTTTATCTAGTATAAGGTTTATCTAGAATAAGGTTTATGTAGAATAAGGTTTATCTAGAATAAGGTTTATCTAGTATAAGGTTTATCTAGAATAAGGTTTATGTAGAATAAGGTTTATGTAGAATAAGGTTTATGTAGAATAAGGTTTATCTAGAATAAGGTTTATCTAGTATAAGGTTTATCTAGTATAAGGTTTATCTAGAATAAGGTTTATGTAGAATAAGGTTTATGTAGAATAAGGTTTATCTAGAATAAGGTTTATCTAGAATAAGGTTTATCTAGTTTAAGGTTTATCTAGTATAAGGTTTATCCAGTATAAGCTTTATCTAGTATAAGGTTTATCTAGTATAAGGTTTATCCAGTATAAGCTTTATCTAGTGTAAGCTTTATCTAGTATAAGGTTTATCCAGTTTAAGCTTTATCTAGAATAAGGTTTATCTAGTGTAAGCTTTATCTAGTATAAGGTATATCCAGTATAAGCTTTATCTAGAATAAGGTTTATCTAGTGTAAGCTTTATCTAGTATAAGGTTTATCCAGTATAAGCTTTATCTAGAATAAGGTTTATCCAGTATAAGCTTTATCTAGAATAAGGTTTATCCAGTATAAGCTTTATGTAGTATAAGCTTTATCTAGTATAAGCTTTATCTAGTATAAGGTTTATCCAGTATAAGCTTTATCTAGAATAAGGTTTATCTAGTATAAGGTTTATCTAGTATAAGGTTTATCTAGTATAAGGTTTATCTAGTATAAGCTTTATCTAGTATAAGGTTTATCTAGTATAAGGTTTATCCAGTATAAGCTTTATCAAGTATAAGCTTTATCTAGTATAAGGTTTATCTAGTATAAGGTTTATCCAGTATAAGCTTTATCTAGTATAAGGTTTATCCAGTATAAGCTTTATCTAGTATAAGGTTTATCTAGTATAAGGTTTATCCAGTATAAGCTTTATCTAGAATAAGGTTTATCTAGTGTAAGCTTTATCTAGTATAAGGTTTATCCAGTATAAGCTTTATCTAGAATAAGGTTTATCAAGTATAAGCTTTATCTAGTATAAGGTTTATCTAGTATAAGCTTTATCTAGTATAAGGTTTATCCAGTATAAGCTTTATCTAGAATAAGGTTTATCTAGTGTAAGGTTTATCTAGTATAAGGTTTATCCAGTATAAGCTTTATCTAGTATAAGGTTTATCTAGTATAAGGTTTATCCAGTATAAGCTTTATCTAGAATAAGGTTTATCTAGTGTAAGCTTTATCTAGTATAAGGTTTATCCAGTATAAGCTTTATCTAGAATAAGGTTTATCAAGTATAAGCTTTATCTAGTATAAGGTTTATCTAGTATAAGCTTTATCTAGTATAAGGTTTATCTAGTATAAGCTTTATCTAGTACAAGCTTTATCTAGTATAAGGTTTATCTAGTATAAGGTTTATCCAGTATAAGCTTTATCTAGTATAAGGTTTATCTAGTATAAGGTTTATCCAGTATAAGCTTTATCTAGTATAAGCTTTATCTAGTATAATGTTTATCTAGTATAAGGTTTATCCAGTATAAGCTTTATCTAGTATAAGGTTTATCTAGTATAAGGTCTATCCAGTATAAGCTTTATCTAGTATAAGGTTTATCTAGTATAAGGTTTATCTAGTATAAGGTTTATCCAGTATAAGCTTTGTCTAGTATAAGGTTTATCTAGTATAAGGTTTATCCAGTATAAGCTTTATCTAGTATAAGCTTTATCTAGTATAAGGTTTATCTAGTATAGGGTTTATCCAGTATAAGCTTTATCTAGTATAAGGTTTATCTAGTATAAGGTTTATCCAGTATAAGCTTTATCTAGTATAAGCTTTATCTAGTATAAGGTTTATCTAGTATAAGGTTTATCTAGTATAAGGTTTATCCAGTATAAGGTTTATCTAGTATAAGCTTTATCTAGTATAAGGTTTATCTAGTATAAGGTTTATCCAGCATAAGCTTTATCTAGTATAAGGTTTATCTAGTATAAGGTTTATCCAGTATAAGCTTTATCTAGTATAAGCTTTATCTAGTATAAGGTTTATCCAGTATAAGCTTTATATTAACCCAATTATATTAACTCCCAATTTGTGCTCTTCGAAGACTCTCAGGCTGCAATTATGGCAGTTTGCAGTAGGGCAATTTGTGACCACGCTGAGGTTGTTGCATCAAGAAGACGGGTAAATCTCCTTATGGAAAAAGGAATTCGTGTCGTCTTCCAATGGGTCCCGAGCCACTGCGGCTTGGCGGGAAATGAGAAGGCAGACGAGCTAGCTCGGAAAGGAGCTGGGATGCAACAACCCGATCCAACGCTCTCTTATTGCGCAGTCAACAGACTCATCTGAGCCCATTATAAAGATGAAATTAAGGAGTCGCAGCTAAATCAGGCAGAAGGGAAAACGTGGCAGAGTCTGGTGGAGAACCCAATCTCACACACAATCAGCAGAAGAGAAGCTGTGGCAGGCTTTCGTTTAAAGACAGGACATGATTATCTACAACGGCACTTGTACAGGATAGGCGTGGTGGAGAGCCCGGTGTGTCCTCTATGCCTAGCAGATGAGATGGATGGCCAGCACCTCCCAGTATGTACAGCACTGACGGATGTCATCGAGAACGACAGAAACAATTTAGACTTAAATATAGACAGTGCCACCTTGGCAAAACTTTATTGGGCTGCAATAGCCTTGTTGCCAACGGCATAGGCGTTATTTAAAAAAAAAAAAAAAAAAAAAAATATATATAAGGTTTATCTAGTATAAGCTTTATCTAGTATAAGGTTTATCTAGTATAAGGTTTATCTAGAATAAGGTTTATGTAGAATAAGGTTTATCTAGAATAAGGTTTATCTAGTATAAGGTTTATCTAGAATAAGGTTTATGTAGAATAAGGTTTATGTAGAATAAGGTTTATGTAGAATAAGGTTTATGTAGAATAAGGTTTATCTAGAATAAGGTTTATCTAGTATAAGGTTTATCTAGAATAAGGTTTATGTAGAATAAGGTTTATGTAGAATAAGGTTTATGTAGAATAAGGTTTATGTAGAATAAGGTTTATCTAGAATAAGGTTTATCTAGTATAAGGTTTATCTAGAATAAGGTTTATGTAGAATAAGGTTTATGTAGAATAAGGTTTATGTAGAATAAGGTTTATCTAGAATAAGGTTTATCTAGTATAAGGTTTATCTAGAATAAGGTTTATGTAGAATAAGGTTTATGTAGAATAAGGTTTATCTAGAATAAGGTTTATGTAGAATAAGGTTTATCTAGAATAAGGTTTATCTAGAATAAGGTTTATCTAGTATAAGCTTTATCTAGTATAAGGTTTATCTAGTATAAGGTTTATCTAGAATAAGGTTTATGTAGAATAAGGTTTATGTAGAATAAGGTTTATCTAGAATAAGGTTTATGTAGAATAAGGTTTATGTAGAATAAGGTTTATCTAGAATAAGGTTTATCTAGTATAAGGTTTATCTAGAATAAGGTTTATGTAGAATAAGGTTTATGTAGAATAAGGTTTATGTAGAATAAGGTTTATCTAGAATAAGGTTTATCTAGTATAAGGTTTATCTAGAATAAGGTTTATGTAGAATAAGGTTTATCTAGTATAAGGTTTATCTAGTATAAGGTTTATCTAGAATAAGGTTTATGTAGAATAAGGTTTATGTAGAATAAGGTTTATGTAGAATAAGGTTTATCTAGAATAAGGTTTATCTAGTTTAAGGTTTATCTAGTTTAAGGTTTATAGAGAAAAAAAGATGGATTGTCAACCACTAAATCTATATGATATCTCTAAAGCTGTTTATTTAGTCGTTTGTATACTGCCCTTGATTCGTAATCGCATTTACTTTACAAATAACATTTATGTTAGGTATAAGATTATTTGTTTATGTGTTCTAGAAGAACAATAAAAAGTGACAATTCCATGAGGACTTGATGAGCTTGTACATAGTTGAGCAATGATTCTATTTTGTTGTTTATTTAGTTTCTACTGGATGTTTCTCTACTCGAGATGAAAGTCTGCTCGGACTTAACTCGAGCGTGTCCTCAAACACTAACAAGTTGTGCATTCAGCTCGCTCCCACAACACTCTTTCAACTTATCCAATTTTGTTGTAAAATCTTATTTTACGTATTTCTGTTATATATTACATGTATTTGTATATCTTACTAAGTGTATTGAGCTTAACTTGTGCAAAAACTTTGAATTTACATTATTTTCTCACCACACTCAACTCACTAAACAAGTTGTTTTTTAAAAAGTTTATCTCTGTATACATTACATACTGCTCGGATGTTAAATAAGAGTGCAATCCGAAATCCTCAATGTTAGAATTATTACTTGAAGCATTCGGATAAATATTAATTAAACAACTACAAACACTATAGATGCTGTTTAATTTTAATTTGACATAAGTAATTAATTATTTTATTCTAATTGTTCCTTAAATTATATTGTGATTGCCTACGAGAGCCATTGTATCCATCGGGTTATTTGTACTGGAAGAGAATGCGCTTCAAGATTTATGTCAAAGTGGAGCCAATCTATGCGGCTAGATAATTAGACTCACTTCACTAACGGGTAAAACAATAGGGGGGAGAAGTGATGAATCTACACTGAATTTCAGATCGATACTTTTTCACTGTCCAAGTAGTTGTAACATTGAGAGTAAATTATTGTCGGAACGGTCATCTACATGGGTAGCTAAGAGGGGGGTCATCTACATGGGTAGCTAAGAGGGGGGTCATCTACATGGGTAGCTAAGAGGGGGTCATCAACATGGGTAGCTAAGAGGGGGTCATCAACATGGGTAGCTAAGGGGAGGTCATCAACATGGGTAGCTAAGAAGGGGTCATCAACATGGGTAGCTAAGAAGGGGTCATCAACATGGGTTGCTAAGAAGGGGTCATCAACATGGGTAGCTAAGAGGGGGTCATCAACATGGGTAGCTAAGGGGAGGTCATCAACATGGGTAGCTAAGAGGGGGTCATCAACATGGGTAGCTAAGGGGAGGTCATCTACATGGGTAGCTAAGGGGAGGTCATCAACATGGGTAGCTAAGGGGAGGTCATCTACATGGGTAGCTAAGAAGGGGTCATCAACATGGGTTGCTAAGAAGGGGTCATCAACATGGGTAGCTAAGAGGGGGTCATCAACATGGGTAGCTAAGGGGAGGTCATCAACATGGGTAGCTAAGAGGGGGTCATCAACATGGGTAGCTAAGGGGAGGTCATCTACATGGGTAGCTAAGGGGAGGTCATCAACATGGGTAGCTAAGGGGAGGTCATCTACATGGGTAGCTAAGAGGGAGGTCATCTACATGAGTAGCTTAGGGGAGGCAAACTGTGCTCTAACCTTTCCCCTCCAGTCTGGAGACAAAATAAAATCCAATATCTCGCATAAGTTTAGATAATTAGAAAATAAATATTTTCAACCTTTAATTCATTCAGATCCAATACTCGTACTACTTTACTTGTTCAAATACAATGATAATATATATATATATATATATATATATATATATATATATATATATATATATATATATATATATATATATATATAATATATATATAAATAAAAATATAGTTTCTTAGGTTAACTTAGTGGCTTGCAATGTAAACCTAAACTGGACATCTAGATAAAGCACATAGATAGTAAGTGCAGTTGATTATTCAGAGTGGTTCTTAGGAGGTATTATTTTAGAGTATTTAGTTATTTCCTGGTTTTGAAGATGTCGTTACCTCGGTTCGTAATTTCTTTATCTCGGATGCGAGTTCTTCACATTGCTGCGTGTACTGCCACTTTGCTGTTTTCTCACTCTCCACTATTTGCAGCAGATGAAGATGTTTCTGCTCGAGCTCCTCTTTCTGCAGCAACAGTTTGTTGAAACTGCAAACAAATTAATACAACACTTGTTTATTTTATACGCCTCAAAGAAGTCCCCGACTCTCCAGAGAATACAGAGATATGAGCGGGATTCAAATTAAATTTACAGTTGGTTGTGTGGAACCTTAGAGTCACGAGAATCAATCTGAAGTTTGCAAAAGATAATTAATTCCCAGATTGGTTTCAGTAAAATTGAATCTTCTAGCAAAGCTCGGCGGATCCTCGTAGCAAACCGATTCTGCTACTTGGAAGCCTGCTTGGCAAATTGACTTAGTTCTTAAAATACAATTATATGTAATTCTATTTTGTCATTGTTATTTTATTTTTTAAGAAATTATCATTTTCAGTTTTCTTTAATTATTCACGTGGCCGAATTTTTGAAATAAAAAAAAACTAGGAATGAGATTTCGCAAGCTCATTTTTTAATGAAAAATTGAGTTTCTTAAATTGTAGCTCGTTAAAATAGGAATTATTTTGACAATTTCATAAAAGTTTACTTAAGTCGTCTTTCTCTAGGGCCGAATGTCAAACCTCGGTTCATATTTAGCCGAGAGCAAAAGTGAATTATTTTGAAACAACGATTAAGGTCGATTCAAAGCCGGTTCCCAAATGCTACAGGACATGCTACATGACATGCTACAGGACAGGCTGAAGCACTATGACAGCACGTTCGTGTAGAATACGGAGATCTGTGACACGAAGCGCAGGTTGACTCCGCTCAAGAGATTTCTATATTGTTGGAGCAGATTCCAGCTGACAATAAGTTGACCGAGCTGTATAAATTGGAATCAAGTCGGTGACGGTTGTTTCGAATATACGAGTACACGATGCTTAACAGACAAAAGATTCCCTGTCACAATCAGCAGGTTAGCAGGAGAAAAGCACGTCATCTATTGTTTTACAAGCCCTTTCACCCCCTCTCCTTCTCCTCAGCTTTATCAAGAGAAAAAGAGCCGAGATGCAAACCAAAACGCTTCCAGTGAGGGAGGGGGAACAGGCCGCTTAAACCTCGGCCGGAGAATTAGGTCGCTTCAAGTGTTATCTAGAGAATGTTTCACTGCTTCCAGACAAAGCAGCCCCCCCCCCCCCGAGACTTACCTCTCCGAGGAGAGCCCCTCGCATCCCCCTTTAAAAAACCCAAAGTGGGATCCATTCTCAGACTTGTGATCAAACTCAACAATGCACTGACAAAAATAAAAAAAAATAAAAACTACGAAAATGAAAAAGCGAGAGAGCGAAACCTGGAAAAGAGCATATTACAAGAAAAGATCGATAATTTACAAACGCTTTAAAAACACGAAAAATACTCTTTCTTTTAAAAATATATGTATTAGAACAAATGTTTCTCTTTCAATCACCGAAAAGGGAATAAAAACTTGTCACGGAAAAATAAAACCATAATTATTTATTAGACAGGATAGTTGATTTTTAATAAAAGATACTTCAGCTAAAGATGAAAAAATTAGTATTGATGACAGAAATTGTTTTCTGTGTTTTAAGGGTTCGTAGATTAAAACATAGAACACTGGCGCACCTTTTTGACCCACACATTGGAAAAATATAAAGAAGTTTAACATTTCATTTGCGCACGCGCAATTTGCAAAAATATCGTAAACTCAAATATTTTTAATTTTCGAGTGGGGGTATCAAATGAATGCTGTTGATGAGTAGGTTACAAATATGTTGATTGTTTTTTAAATTTTACATTCCTCATTGGTTTCATGCGTTAAAATATGCCCCACAAGAAAATCCTCCCCATACACCCTATAACGGCTAGTCCTAAAATTATAAAATAATTCTTGCGAATACCTTATTATGGGGCGATGAAAAATTCTTACTTTTTATATTCTCATAATAATCTTAGTATTATTAGAGAGAAAGTATTGCCATGGGGCAAAAAAATCGATATTTTTTAACGGATATTCAAGTTCAATTAGTAGTTTTTAAAACATGTTTGTCGTATGTATTGACACGTCTAAGAATCTAGTTACGCGTTTAGCTTGCTCGGCAAATAACGCTTTGCTCGCAAATCGTGAAAATGGTTGAATGTGGAAGGAAAACTGTTGACGGCGTGATTTGTCTGTAAGACTCAGTGGTCGAGGCTTTGTTGAGTCAACTTTGTTTTAGTTTTGAGACCTGTTTGTTTATGACTCGTTGTTCTGTATCGGGGCCGTGTTTCACATTGTAATAATACTTTAATGTTTCTCTAAAGTGAAGCAACTGTTTGTTCAACAAATACACTCACTACGAAACAAGCTACTTAAGGATTTTATAAGGTCAAATATTAAATATATGTTTAGACCGGTCATAAAACACCGTCTTATAACTCTTCTTAGCTCTGTTAGCTAGTCAGACTTATATATAAACAATACAAAGGCTATAAAATAGTCCGCACTACACCTTTATTCACAGATACACATCAAAATCGTAATTTAGCATCATTATAAACGAAATAAAAACAGCCGTTTCAGAAGCCACGGAATGTTTTTTTGAAAGGGAGGGGGGGGGGCATTTAGATTGTCCGCTTCCGAGCTTATCAAAGGTAAGTTAGGCGCTGTCGTCATCATAAACAACCAAGTTTTTATATTCTAGTTTAATACGGTAGAATCGTTTTGAGACATCAACATCATCTTCCACCTCGTGTCTTTCTGTCCGTCGGACGTTTCTAAAAAGTTAGCTCCTAAAATAATTTCTAACTTTACACCCAACGCATGCGTTACAAATAATAAACTTTGTATTTAATTCCTCCATCTTTATGACTTGTGGAAAGCAGCCCGTGCTGACGATTCCACACTAATTTGATCATATAAGCACATTTAATATCGAATAAAACTAGATGCCCCCCCCCCCCCCCACACACACACTAGGTCTACACCTCTAAGCACAGTTTGAATCCAGTGGAATAACATTATTTGATAATGATGGGACCACGCGTGTTACAGTGGAAGCCATGTGTCACACTGACTGGTCGACTCTTGCATTAAGCTTGTTAGATGTACATTTATGTTATATGAGCGCAGTACTTGTTACATTGTGGGTTGGCCAGAGCGCAGGTATATTGGAATAGTATATTGTATATTGGAAGCAGTAGGTTGATCTCGGTTTAAGCTTACAGAGTTGAAATCAGCCGCCCTGCATCTTAATTCTCGGCTCGTACCTCCCGCCGCTTCAACACAGTCACGTAAATATTTTTATTTCTGCATTTCGGTGTCTAAATTTCCTTCCAACACGATGTTTATTACTCCGAACGATTTTCCTTGAGCTTGCATTATTGGACTTTTCGTTGGTTGGTCTGGGCCGAAGCCGTAGGGCCGTGCCGAGGTATCCCAAGCATTCCACTCGCTCCGATTAGGTTTTACGTCTTCTTACTTGTCTTCATATTATTACGGACTTTCCCCCGTGACCTCTTTTCTTCAATTCCCCGACGCTGATTATTCCTAGAGTTGCTCTTAACATTGAGATTTAATAATCACAAAGTCTATTCATTTTTGTGTTGTCTATTCCCTAAAGACTTTTTTTTTTTTACTGTTGACATAATGTATTGAATTTCCTTATTAATAACAGTCCAAAGTAATTGAAAAATATAAAATTTAAGATGAATCAATTTTTTTTACTTTCTCAAACAAAAATATATATTACTTTAAATCAAATTATAATTATCATTAACTACGAAAGACATAATATAATTTGATTTAAAGTAAAATTTAATCTTTCCGTAGTATGAATACTACCTAATACTTAAAAATTTGAATATATATATATATATATATATATATATATATATATATATATATATATATATATATATATATATATATATATAAGTAGTTTCTAAATAGTCTGTAGTCTGTGCAGTCCAGTGGAGCCTAAATACCCCCTCTCAAAATATAAACTCAAAAAATCTTTAAAATATCGTGAAAAAACTTTTTGATAAAAGGTTTTGACCATTTTGATTGAAATAACTGATGTAGAACCTAAATACAAAGTTAAAGTGTATGAGTGGTTCCCCTTGAAAACCTTTTAGTTTGATATAAAATAAACAAATCTCATTTCGTTGAAAATCAAAAATTAAATATAAACAATGTGCTATTGCAACGGTGGGCAACCCCCGGCCCGCGGGCCAATTGTGGCCCGCGGAAAGATTCTATCTGGCCCGCGAGATATTTTATAAATAAAGAAATAATTTTAAGAATTTATTTTTTAAAATGTTATAAGAAAAAAGTTTGTTATAAAGTAAAGTGTGTTGACCATCGTTGTCTTTTTATCCCTCACCATCACTGAAATCGAAGCTATCCCAGAAAAATTTAAAATGGAATTATTGAATCTCCATAAAAGAGTCAATTTAATTTTACATATTTCCATGAGTTTTACAAAAATCTGTCGACTGAAGAATTTCCAAATTTAGTATTTAATGCGAAGTATATTATTTACTTTTTATTTGGACCAACATATCAATGTGAACAGCTTTTCTCCAAGATGAAGTACTTGAATACAAACCCAGATATGCATTTGAAGAACAACTTGTGCATGTACATCACTAATTGAACCAGATGTAGAAATGATTTTGAAACCAATATAGCATCAGACATCACGTTAAATACATTTTTTTCCAATTTAAAATTCTTTATTTTATACTTTCATAGTTTTAATTTTAATTTTCAATACATATTTCACACGTAGAAATTAACTTTTTTTTTTTATTTATTTATTTCTTATTTGCTGACAAAAAATTAAAGGAGTCGAAGAAAGATGTCAATAAACTACTATTCACACACACACACACACACACACACACACACACACACATATATATATATATATATATATATATATATATATATATATATATATATATATATATATATATATATATATATATTTATATATATATATATATGCGCACACTAACTACTGCGGCCCGCGAATAAATAGTAAAATTTATTTTGGCCCCCGCTATAAAAAAGGTTGCCCACCCTTGTGCTATTGAACAGTTTTTAAGTCTATTTGATAAGGAATGAATAATATTTAGTGTGAGCTTGTCGGAGTTGTTTAGTAGCGCGCAGGAGTTGAACCAGCACTCGACACTGATTATATTCCCTATCTCACTATTTTAATATTGACTCAACAGATGGTATTTCCCTAGTTTGCCGGCACATCGAAAATCACCGTCAGAAGAATTATTGTAGAGCATACCAAAAGTGACATATTTATGTGTGAAACGAACACCCTCGCTATTACTTACAAAGGTTGTTACTCGGAGTCAGATGGAATAAGATTCCGATGTTTAGAACGAGCTTCGACTCGAAAATTCATTTTGAATGACTCGAGTCTTAGTAACTTATCAGGTTCTAGTGACGTATAACTGAGTCAGAGTCGCTTCTATTCTAAGTATTTGGTCGCGGCCGTTAGTTTCCATTGGGTTAATCGATCAAATCTTACCGATTAATTAAACAGTGCGACAGCCTAGTCCAAGACGGATCCTTAAACGAACGAGATGAGAAGTATGAAATAGTCCGGCCTTTTATTTTTTTTATTTTAGTTGTAGAAGTTCTAAATTGAAAGAGAGAGAGAAAAAGTTGTTTTCCAAAGTTTTTCAATCCCGCTTGCCGATGACATCCCCCTGCAAACGAAGGAAAACTGAAATTTCGTCGCTTCATATCGGCTCGGCAAAGTTAAAATGGCCGACAAGTCGGTCCGACTTTATTAATCCTAATTATATTTAGTCGATCCTATTATTACTCCGTCACTAATAATAATATCGACTTGTTACGAGACTTTTAATATTTCTTCCCATTCCATTTCATTTTTTTAATAATCAGTTGTTTTAAAACTACGCCTTTGAACAAAAACAAGTAAGGCGTGCTTCACGTAAGTACGTGAGGTGATAATCGCAGGTTTCTGTACGATTAAGCTAAAATTATTAAGTGTAATAGTTGCATATTCTTTTTCTACACTTTAAGAACTTTAAATTGATGTGTAACATGTCATGGTGACTAAAAACTTTTTTTAGTCACCCGTCATATTGGCCACCATCTTGAAAATATTAAGTGTGAAAAATCGAAAAAGTGTCCAGTTGTCTCAGATGCCGAGATGCACTTGTGTTCCGAATTCCATGTTCCGAGCTATAGTAGTTTATGAATTGAAACAAGCAACGGACAGACAGACCGAGCCGTTTTATAAGGTTTCTTTTTGTACTTTGTACAGAAACCTAAAATAAATAGATAACACAGGAAAATGATGATTTTCCCACTAATAGACATAACTGCTGAAGCGGAGAAGCAGTAAAAACAATAACTTCTTCATTGTATTTTACTACGTTTTTATTAACTTGCTTTCTTGTTTGTTTGTCCGGTACAAATCTGGCAATCGATTTCTAACTAACTTCCCGAATAGCTAGACATTTGAAACTTTTAGAATAGCTCAGAACACGATGACAATGCATTATTTTAATATTTTTAGCCATCTTTCAGCAGAATTTAATTGGTTTTCAGCAAATTTATCTGTACGGAAAGTTAGTTCGGAAAAAATCCGCAAGTTATTTTATTTGTTTTGCCATATCCAATATTTAAGCAATATTCATTTTGACGGGTCTCAAATTTGTGATAGATAAACATTGAATGACAGCAAAACAGGAAATATCGATTATATTATTTATCGATTATATTATTTATATTATTTCAAATATATCGATGGCACCCTTTAGATTTGGTGTTGGGGAGATCCGTTGTACAAAGATTTGTCCTTTTATAGGTTTAGGACCAGCTCTCTAGATGGTTGTCATTTATGTGAAGTAAATAAATTCGGATTTTTTTTTTTTTTTCCACTAACATTATATATTATACAACAATAACAATTATATTATCAACATTACATACGATTCAACAGAAAATTTAAAAACGTAGTATATAAAAAGTTCTTTTTATCTTGAAATTATTATTCATTAATATTATTTATTTTTTAATTTTGTTATAACATTTGTATTATAACGTACTTAGTTTGTGACTGTAGATTCATTCATTCAACAGACAGGATTATATGACAGAGCCAAATTCAAATAGTCGGGCCAAGTGTTTTTAACGCATTTGAATATGATAGAATCTGTTGTAGGAAGAATTTAGTGTTGTTGAGATGTGTTGCGACCCGAGTTGAGCCTCGTATTTACTTCGTCTGTTTCTAACAGTTTAGCAATTAATTTCTCTGCTGATAAGTCTATCTAACTCAGAGTCTTCCGCAGCACTCGGTACATCCTTGACTTGTCAAACCCAATTTAATTTATGCACACCTGAAGGAAACTTACCCAGGATTTGAGCCGGAGCCTGAGATTGTCGTTCTCACGTAGTGTTTGCACGCGGGTAAACCGGTTTAACGTTAATTCAGCATGCACGCTATAATGAGAAATCCCAATTCATTGTGATGAATTGTGATTCCCAATTCCCATAAGATAACGAAGTGAGACACATTCTTCGTCTCAGTGAAATCATTTATATTATTCATTTTACAATAAATTTAAAACCGGCAATTTAAAGTGTGGTTGTTCATATCTCCCTCTATTTCCCATTTTTTTTTTTATTCAATATTAAATGTGTGCAAAAGGTGGAACCTGCTATTGACGAATAATCCAAAAAGTTCAAATTCGGGCAAGTACTTTAAAAGATACGGGTAAAACAGTTACCCAGAATGACACCAGACCGAAAAAGATCCCTGATGTCTAAACCCCATAATATTATATTTGTCTGTCTGTATTAAATTGGATTAAAATAAAAAAATCGGTCCGAGACAACTCAGACAAACTTTCTCATATATGAGTTTATAATTACTTAGCCCAGTGTTTCCATTTATTAGTTTCCAAATGTACATTTAAATATTATTGAACATTTCATCAAAATTTATCATAAAAATAACTTCTCCTGGTCGGGGAATCGAACCCGGGCTCTCTCCGTCCGCGTTTTAAGCTAATATCTCAGGAACTAGATTTTTCCCGGGAAAACGGCTTATATCGTTGGATTCGTATTCAAATGGACTACATTATAGATTTTTTTAATCAAAATCGTCGGAACCGTTTTCGAGAAATAATTTTTTTACATGTTTTTTCAGAGTTTTTGGGGGGTAGCGCCCCCAAATTTAGAGCTAAAATTCATTTCTCGATTTCGCCTCGGGGTATGATTTTTCTGAACATGTATGCCAAATTTCGTCAAAATCGGCCCAGTAGTTTGGGCTCCAGGCGTCTGCACAGACGACAGACAGACGACAGACAGACGACAGACAGACGACAGACGACAGACGACTGACAGACATTTTTTAAAAACCACTTTTTTGGACTCAGGGGACCTCAAAACGTGTAAATCCATCAAAATCTCAAAATCGAATTTTCGCGCCATCACAATACTTTCTCTTTATATGAGAAAGTAAAAAATTGTTGTTCATAATGATTACGACGCTTCCGTTACCTTTGATAAGTTCGCAAGCAAACAACGTCCTGGCTAAAAAAGTTGCCAGGCAATAACGAGTTAACAAGAAATAAATAAAGTACCCTTCAGATTCACTTGTTTTTAAGTTTTACGAGATGCCCTCATATTTGTGATTGCAGTCATATTTGTCTTGTGAAGTCTGGAAGGAATCAACCTCGTACAACTTAGTTTCTATATTTTTACAACCAACATATTTATATTAGCAAAATTCGTTTAATCAAACTTACTATCAATTTTGATAATATTTAACATTTTTATTAATTAAATATATTGATTAATTCATGTAGGCTGTGGCCCTTGCTCTTTAGGTAGCACACGATTAACATGTTTACACTTGATGTGGCTAGGTGGCTAGGGGGCTTTGTGGCTAGGTGGCTATGTGGCTAGGTGGCTATGTGGCTAGGTGGCTATGTGGCTAGGTGGCTATGTGGCTAGGTGGCTATGTGTCTAGGTGGCTTTGTGGCTAGGTGGCTATATGGCTAGGTGGCTATGTGGCTAGGTGGATATGTGGCTAGGGGGCTTTGTGGCTATGTGGCTGTGGCTAGGGGGCTTTGTGGCTATGTGGCTAGGTGGCTATGTGGCTAGGTGGCTATGTGGCTAGGTGGCTATGTGTCTAGGTGGCTTTGTGGCTAGGTGGCTATGTGGCTAGGTGGATATGTGGCTAGGGGGCTTTGTGGCTATGTGGCTGTGGCTAGGGGGCTTTGTGGCTATGTGGCTAGGTGGCTATGTGGCTAGGTGGCTATGTGGCTAGGTGGCTATGTGTCTAGGTGGCTTTGTGGCTAGGTGGCTATATGGCTAGGTGGCTATGTGGCTAGGTGGATATGTGGCTAGGGGGCTTTGTGGCTATGTGGCTGTGGCTAGGGGGCTTTGTGGCTATGTGGCTAGGTGGCTATGTACCTTCACATTTTTAAGGTTACGGTGCGCAACCTTCTGTGCATGGATTCTTCACCTTGAATCCCTTTACAATTATTTTCTTTTTCCATGACTATTATTTTATAATTCCATGACATTTCCTTGTTAACATGTATTTATAAAAAAAATCAACTTTACTAATTATATTTCAAATCATGTACAGATTGTTAAAATAATAAATATTATAGTATAATATTGGTGTTGGAGACCAACAGTTGTTCTTTATTTTACTTTATTATTTATGTTTTTTATTATTTTGTAAAAAATGGCAATTTTAGCAACAAACGGACATATCACTTCTACATTTTAAACTCATTTCTTCGTTAACGTAAATAACGTAAGATTCGCAGGAAACCACGATGCAACCTCCTCCTTTTCTTCGAACGTGTTCGGAAAAGGCATCACTTTCACTGGAATTCGAACACATATGATCCTACGCAAGATTTTCCTTACGTAATTACGTAGCAAGATAAGGAATCCGTATCCTGCGACATACGCATTCGCCCTCCAAAATCTGCAGAAGACGGTTCTCATCGCTTTGTAAAAAGCGACCGACACGTGCACGTGTCACCATTCCTTTCATTAATGTTTAAATAATTTAACTTCATTAGTTTAGCATCAGGGCCCTCAGCATCACTTAATTTTACTTCGCATCTTCTCATCTCTTCGAGTCGGACAGTAGAAGACGTGGGATTAGCAGCTTGCAGCCTAGGTCGCAGCGTCAGCGTGGACAAGTCACCACGGCTAAGTCCATTTTATATATATAAAATTTCATGTATTTAATTTAACTTCAGTGTGAATGTGTGTGTGAATGATTGTTTTGGTGTGAAACAATTTTTGTGTATAAATTTAACTTTAACTTAACTGGTGTGAATGCGTGTGTGAAAGAAGCTTCACTTACCTTAAATTCCTTTTTTTTCCGATCTATTGTCTGTATTCGGTTTCGGAACGAATGCAGACAATATATCTGGTTTAACTTCATTTTTCATTTTTTAAACTACTGCTGGTAACTTATACCGCGTGGCGTGTGCCACACGTAAATTATTTTATCTCAATTATATGCTTGTTCGTTACGCTATCAATTCTTGTTCGTAGTATTTATTTTCCTTTTTTAAAGGTGGTCCTTGGGTTATTTTTTGTAATGTTGGAAACCACAAATTTAGAAAATCATATAAGGTTTGTACCCTATGAGGCTAACAATTGGCTTGTAATATCCTCATACTCGTATTGTAGTTTCTATTTTTTTTTTTTTTTTTTTTTTTTAACTTCCTATTTATATTTATTTATAATTTATCTTTATTATTTCTAATTTGCAAGAATCTCTAAGTTGAAATGTTAATATTATTTTTCATGCAGTGATAATATTTTATGTAATTAACAAAGTTTACAAAAAAACAAACCATTTTAAGTAAAAATGTACAAGCAATAAGTTGTACTGTTTAAAGTGTGAATGGGTGATATTGTGTGGGTGATGCTGTGTGGGTGATGCTGTGTGGGTGATGCTGTGTGGGTGATGCTGTGTGGGTGATGCTGTGTAGGTGATGATTGATGAGTTGGGATGATGATGGCGGCCTCATCTCGAGGTAGTGTGCTCCCACCGCTATACTCAAACAGCTTGTGGGAGCACATTACTAGGAGACGCGACTACCACGTCCTCCTCTGTCGTCCAGCCCGCACCACCAGTCCTCTGCTTCAACGCCGTTTCTAAAATATTAGGGCAGACTTGACAACCTTATAAGTTCTTACCTGTCATGTGATTTACTTGCACTTGTTAAAGGCGGCCATACAAGAAGAGAATTTCTTAAGATTTAGACTGAACAGTCCAGACCGGGAGGAATACCTGTTAAAGTGGGGAGACGGCCTTGAGGCCACCCTGGACTGCAGTCCTGGAAATACCGAACATTTTTTTTTATCGGCTTCAGGCCGGAGCTACGAAGTCGGATGCTGCGTGTATTGAGTTGTCGACAGTCGGCCTCAAGAATTTTTTTTGTGTTAAAAAAATGAGGGTTTGATAGAGGAAATCCTCAAGTTAACGCCTCCTTGAGGATTTCCTGGCCGCCTTATTCACTATTTTTTTGTTTTATTTTTTTAATATTTTACCTAATTTCTTGGGCTCAATGTGCCGATTTTATTTCACCAGTTGTTGTAAATTTAGGTTTAGTTTTTCCGTACCTTATATAATTTCCTAAGTTAAAAGTTTATGTTACGATCGATCAGTGTTTAATGATTTGTAACTTAAACTATTTGTAATCGACTTTTCTGGCTGTGCGTGGAAGGTAACTATAGCATTTGCGATTTAACAAATAATGATTTTTGATTCAGAACATATTGAGGAAGCAAAATTATGATATCGGCAATATAGTGGGTATGTGGAGCCCTTAAGGACCGGAGATGAGGAAATTGAAAGAATGTTACTGTTATTCCATAAAGTGTAAGATGCTCCTCAGCTTGGTGTTGGGAACTATGGTAATTTTATTGACTCGTGCCTTGACTTGTGCACAGGTCATTTAACTTAGTTTTCCCTTTGTTTTATAAACAGGATGTAGACTGTCTGAAGTGTGGACGTAGTATTGTGACTTTGTGTTTTCTTGGCTTTGTGTTAGTAGCTGGGATCGTGGGATCTGCTATTCGGTGCTTTGTCGACTTGGGTAGTTGAGCACAAGTGTGCTGAACTTGTGCATAGCAATCAGTTTGCTAGAGTGGGGACTGGTTGTCAGGAGAGAGAGAGGGGCGAGTGTCCTTTAGGACAGATCACTTTGGATCGAGTCTCAGAGGAGAACACAGCTTGGTTTTCGGTAACATCTTGCAGGGTTCTGTCTATTATCTCTGTCTAATATCTACTGTCACTACACTCTTCTAGTATCTTAACTTTGTATTATATCGACAGGTCCCTCAGACCTTCTTGTCATTTAATTTCTTCTTTGGCCGATTGGCCCTTTATTTTATAATTATATTTACTTTTTATTGAGAAGTCTAAATCTGGTGTTATTTGCATGTTTTTCTTACCCTGTTTCCCTGAGTTACGGTTTGAGGTCTTTTAAACACTTACAATGGTGGAGATGCTAGACAGAGATAATAATATACAGAACCCTGCAAGATATTACCAAAAACCAACGTGTGTTCTCCTCTACACTATTTCCTATGGAAACAAAATTTGTTTCTACATTTGTTTATGATATATGCTTACATTTAAGAGGACGAAAGAAAATAACACAAACTGCCAACTCGTTTAATCACGCTCGTTTAATATTTTAATTTAATATCTTAATATTAAATTAAGATTTTATTCTAATACCTATTTATTTATTTTAATATCTTTGAACGTACTTACAATTATTACTAATACCATATCTGTATATTTCTTGCACAACATTATATAAATATATCATTATGGTAAGAGAATATTGTTTTATTGCCATATTATGGCAACTGTTTATGCAAGTCATTATTTCATGGTTACACATTTATTTGACGAATACCTTGATATTTCTGTTGATTAATTTATGGTGAATTAGCTCGATAAACAATACTAATAGTGATGCTGTAAGTGCGACAACTATGAAAATAAACGGCAACAGCATGTCGCGCATTGCTAGCGGAGCCTGGTAGTCCGGCCGGGTCTTATTGAGCTCCAGGAAGGGGTGCGAGTAGATGTAGGAGTCGGAAAGCCATTTAGCGACCAACCCGCTCTCAGTCACCTTCATGATGAAGTCGTCCAGCAGTTCTATTATTTTATCACCTCGTTGAGTTATGACGGCCATATTGGAAGTGAGAAGCTTCTCGGGTAGCACGTGGTAGTTACCTCTTCTCTTCCCCGTCAGGAAGTCTATGTGAGCCATGTTGATCAAAATAGAGAAATTCCTGTGATCCGACAGTTTCCGCACCACGTCCAATTTGTTTTTTAATCCCACCACCGTGAATTTATCCAAATACGCTCTCAACGCTTCGTCGTCTAGAATTTCGGCTATGAAATTCATTCTCCTAGACACGAAGAGAGGTAACCGAGTCCGGACTAACTGTCCGAGTGAATCGATCTGTTGGACGCGGATCGGAACCGTCGCAGAAGTAGTCAAAGCCGTGTTAAAAACCACGTTGATCAATATCGTGTAGAGGTACCAAGCGGCGAATACGCACCTGAGTAAGCGTCCCGACGGTTGTTTCACGGACTGCCCGAAAAACGTACCGAATGCCGCCATCGCCATGTACCCTGTAGAACGGCATCGGGGGTCGTCCGTTTCTCTTCGCGCTATTTGTAACGCCGTCCAGGAGAAAACCACTGCGGTGACTAATATGGCTACGTTTATATCTAAGCTTAGAGCCGTCACCGACAACAACCATTTAGGTACGAAGTAAGCGTCCGGGACGACAAAATCCATGTTGAAACTCAAATAACTTTTCGTCGAATCGGTTCCGTTGAGCGAGTCGGAGATGATGAGCGCGCAGAATCCTAAATCACTAAAGTTCTGTCGAACACTGTCGACGATGGCAGGCCATATCCCCTGCTCACCGAATTCGAGGTCGACGTAGTCTAATTTGTAATGGCGCCATCTTGCGAATTCTTGAACCAGCTTGAGCTCGGCACCGTCTAGACGTCCATTTTCTTTGATGACATAAGGTGGCCAGTGCTCTGTCGCTAACCTCAACGTGCAGTAATTGTAATGGTAAGTTTTCGAAACAATATGTTTATCTAGAGTGCCGCCGTTATAAACAAGGTGCCTGATACGTTGAATTTTCTTGCAGTTAAACTCACCGATATAAACATGTACGTCATTGTCCACTATTTTCATAATGATGGAATTCCAGACGAATTTACTCTCGAACAAATTGAAAAAGCCAACGACATTGTCGAATGTTTTCCCCACTATTATGTAAAATGCGGCTTTTGAAAAATGTCTTCTTCTCTTAACCGTTTGATTCCATCGATCGACGAATTTATTTTCGTCTTGCGGTTCGATTACGTATAGATCGGGATTGATTTTGTTAACTTCTTTCAGGAAAACCTTGGTGACATTTCTATCGTCGAACAATTCGACCGGTTTGTTTCGTCGGTAGAACTCTTCTAACAAGCGTGGGACGGACTCGGCCTCTTTAGAAAATACACATCTGATATTGGTTATACCTTGACCACGGGAAATCATTTTAGTGATGAGATCTTGCAATAAATTCGATTCTACGCCCGAATTTAAAACTAGAATCACACTCGAACTGAGAAAAAGTGAAATCCATTTGAAGCAAGTCATTAGAAATGTCAGACAAACTGTGGGCTTTGATGCCGGCGCTATACTGCGTCCCTTTATTCCTGTTTGTTCAAACATATCGGTGTATCTTGTCTCAAATCAAATAATACCTTTTAAAGAACAAAGTGTGCGAGTGTGTGATTTTATTTGGTTGCCTTCTGTCGGATATATCTGGTTTTATTTTGCCGGAATGTCTTTTATACGCTGTAAACATCAAGTGTTTGTACAGCATATGACAGGGGATACGGCATTGTACTGGAAATATTTTCAATATATAAAACACTTGTTATTTCCGTGGAAACGCTACTTTTAGTAAATATTTCTTGGCTCTCGAGTTATTTTCCGCAGCTGTTTGACGTAGTGCTGCCATTGTACTTTTCTTTTTCATTTTCTTTTCTCCCTTCCAACTTGTTTTCCCCAAATGTTTTTTTGCTGTGAGATTTTGTGCAAAATATCTCTGTGGGCTTTTTTTTATTCTTATTTAATTTCGATTAGATTGCGCTTTAAAGTAGTCATTTCGGTTCTGAACTTATTATTTTATAATTGGTTTATTTCCTGAAAATGCATTACTTGGTATTTTTTATTTAGCATTTTCTTATATATACGTAAGTATCCATAATTTGCTTCTCTCTGTACAATGATGTTATTTAGTAAAAAAATGTATTTTTAGTTTTGGAAAGTCGTATTTTTAGCTTAAAAGAATTATTTATTCTCTTCTTAATGGACTTAATATAAATTATGTTTTTGATAAATAACGTCTAGTTGATAACTTTTGCTTCCAAGCTAACCGAAGCTAACGGAAGCATTGTGTCAACTATGAAAAATCATTTTTTTTTTGTCTTCAACATGTTTTAGACTTAAATTCGTTTCATAAACGAGGGAGCTTGTTGGTTTGGTGTCTGCACACGCTAAGTTCTAGTTGTCGAATTCTAATGAAATTCGGATGGATGTGAAAATCACCATACAGACAGATAGTGTTTTTATTTTCTCGAGTACTACGTATAAAACTAATTTACAAAAATACAAAAGTAAAATAAATTATATTTTTCTATTTTACGTGGAAAATTATTACGATTGTACAAAAATGTAAACTTTTGAATGTCCCCTGAGTCCCAAATAGTGAAAATCAACTGTCGGTAGATGATTTACCTGTAAAAAATCTTTCGATTGACACGGTATCGATCCTACGACCTCTGTTTCACCAGGCGTCAGTGCTGAATATTGCACCACGGAGGTAGATCATTTTTCAATATACAGAATTAGTATATATGCGTAATAGTCTATACAATGTAATATAATATATCAATGTTGTTTTTGTGTTTTTTCTTCATTATTCGCTAAAATGTTATGAAAATATTTTATTTTTCTATTAAAATCTACATAACCATTTCTTAATCCTGACTGAATAAAATGGTCAACAAATGCAAAGAAAGCAATGCATTAAATTAACTGTTTCAAGGATTTAAGTTTTACTTATAATGCGTGAGAGTCTCACACATATTTTATTTTAAATTACAATATATTAGCAGACACGTAGCCAGAGCTTAAACTACTGGGTCAGTGTAGCATGACAATAGTTGTGAGTTAGAAGGCCTGATAATCTTTTCCTTCCATATTTTAATCGTCTTGCTGAGCGTTATTAAATAAGATGGTCAATTCTTCAGGTATTATTATTTAAAATATTTTAGGACGCAAACATAGTATATACTGAAAAGGTTTGTTTGTAGCTGGCCCTCAACTAGAGCTCTTACAAATCATATAAATCAGGTTGAGCTCTCATCAGGAGAAAACACGGGACCAGCAGAGTCGCACTCGCCGCCGTATCAACACTTCATCCCAAAACAACGCTCTCATGCCTTCTGTCCTTCTCTTCATTCAATTATTAGTTTTAATTAAAAAAGTAAAACTATAGTGATTGATATATTGTGATTCAGCCGTGCTGTTGTTAAGTTTTAAGATATCTTAAATCCAAAGTCTGTCTAAATCTAGAGTCTAAGAACAAGTTAATCTCGAAGGATTTTTTAGGTTTTATCGGCGGAGGTCGGTTGCAGAAGCTTTGTCGAAGGGAAGTTATTTAAGCTTTGTTAAAACCTCCGTGTAATCCGGCCGTGTATCCTCCACAGCTTCAACCGGATTCCTTCTCAACTACGCTTTTCATCTCTATTTATCGATTCTCCTCTTCGAACGTACAGACCGGATAGTAATCGTACTGTGCAGCGTCGTTCTACGAAACCAAGAGGTGGTGTTTCATCAATCGATTAGTTACTTAATCGACTTGGATTAGCCGTCCACTGCAAATGGGCAATGTTCTCTCCGTATCCGGATTCCAGTGGTCAATTAAAATGATTATTTGAGCTGGGCGTCTCTCGAGGGTGCCGAGTCACTCTCAGCCCATTACTTTCCGTCCGAGTCCTTGTACGGTTTGCTACCGAAATGCATAACCTATACGAGTGAACATAACCCTAGCGTGCGAGCCGTCGACCTTAATCAACTACCATGATTTTTCAAATATCGATTTTAGATTTGTCGGTCACATTTTTAATCGACTTTTAGGATTGTTAACAGAGCGAGACCGAGACGATTATAAACTGCAGTGAGTCTCACGTAAACAAGGATTAGTTGGTTCTGTGAAAATAATAAACCACTGTGGTTTAGATGTGAGGCAGGTTCAAACAAAATAACCACTCAATCATATTATAATAGCGGGAAAAACCTGTTGTAGAATAGATCACAGAAATATACATGTCCCTAAAACCTCACCGTGTACACCGTGAGTACCAAACCTCACCGTGGTTTGGTATTTATTTATATTTCCACAGCGGGATTTATGTTTTTTTTTCACGGAAACTATAGATATTTTTTGTGAAAATCGTGAGGAAAATTAAACACTTTCCACAAGCGTTATATTTTCGTTTTACTCTGCAATGGGTTTCAATTGAAACCCCACTCAAAATTATGAAATAATATATTTTATCATGTTAGCGAATTTTCAAAGAAAATTACGCTATTGCAATGGCTTCAAAATTTTTGTAATGAATTTTTGAAAAATTTTTCCATGGAAATCCGTTTTAGACCATTCTGAATCGATTCCTGAAATTTAACACTTTTTTTTATGTATGTATGTATATATGTATGTATATATGTATATATATATGTATGTATATATGTATATATGTGTCACTCCAGACGATATCTCCCCTTGGGATGCACTTAAAAATTTCAAACAAATTTTAAAATGTCAATAATATCAAAAGAAAGGATGAGTTCGTTGGCCAGAATTTTTGGAGTCCATTTAGGGGTCAAATTTTGACCATATAGGGTCAAAAAACGTGTTTTTTCCATTTTACCCCCCTTTTATGTGAAAATATGATAAAAGTGTAAATAACAACAATTACTGTACTCTTAAAGAGCTTTCCAACGACATGCATCTTGAAGGGTAAATACTATTTTGACTTTTGTACCCCGTACCCCTGTGTACCAATTTTTTTTTTCACCCGAGCAAATTCTAAACCAAAATTTTCCTATATTATCATAAGCCAATAAAACGCAGATTTCTTTGAAAATTCGCTCATTAAGTCATGGTGCATGACTGGACTTTTTTTTTTTTATTCATGTTTATAAAAAAATGAAATAACTGCCATTTTGGATCTAAACAGCTAATGATTTTGAGTTTGCTATATTTTTCCTGTGTGTCTAAATAATATTCAATACTGGAATTTTTTCATGTTTTTATTATTATTGGTTCAAATGTTATTGGAACCGTACAGAGTGACAGAAAACTCAGGAACGAAACTAAAGGGGTTTTTTAATTTTGTTTTTCCCAACGAAACCCTAAAAAAAGTACTAAACTAGTACAGTAGATAACTACCGAGGAGGTTTAGTAGATAACTAAAACCTATAAAACCTTAGTCTAAAGGTGGAAGCTATGTGCTACACAGCCTTATTATTAGGTACATTTTTATTATTATTTTATCGCTTCCGGGCCCAAAACCGAACGTAACGGGAGTTATGAAATCGTTCTCAAGAACGGAAATTGTTTAGGTCCCCGATTTCAAAAATTCCAAGATAGAAATCCGTTTTAGATATCAGGGAACATGGTTGGTTCCGTGTGTCACTCAATTTTTGAAAACCGACAGATCTTAAAGAGTACTCGTCTGACTTTAATGAAATTTCGATGGTATCATATGGTAGGTGTTAATTAGCCACAGTAAGAGTGAATAACAATAAATAAGGCGCTTATTATTGTTACTTGATTATGGATCCCATATCAAGTACAAGTCATACACAACTTTTTATGAAGAATAACTTTTATTCGTCTAATTAATGATAAATAAGTTTTCCATATGAAGATGAATCGAACTTTAAAAATTGTAAAAAGTAACAAAACGTGATTTTCATCGTAGAGAGGTGAAATTAGGTATTTGAACGTAGTTTTCAATTTTAATCGATTTTTCTTAATAACATTTTTCGATTTTGTTACAAATAAAGTTAATTTACTCCCGAGCGAAAATCGTGTTTTTTGACAAACCTCGTATATGACTGATAAGATTTGTCATCGCATGGTTGCATTTTAGGTTTTGGACCGTGCAGAATTCTTTATGAAAAATAACTTTTTTTCGTAAAATTAATAGGAAAAATGTACCAGATGTATAAAACTTCTAGGGACACACTGTATATAATAACTTAATGAAAAGGGAATGAGCTTTTAAGATAGAAGTAGTAAGGAAATATGTCGAGTGAAATAAATCTAGCGGTTTAATGTAGTTGGGACTGTATTTTCCGGTCGGCTGATTGGAGGAAAGTATGCCCCCTCCATATTCCCGTATAAATAATAAATTATTGTGTTGCACTAACTGCTGGACAAGGTGTTGGCAACTTTTCCAAGATACCGAGGTTTTTGATTTGGGTTTAAGTTACTTTTCTTTAGGTATTGTAGGTTAAGGAGAAGGCTGAGGAAGCCCTTCAAGTGAGAGCCGAGGGAGCAGCCAATTTCACGCAGCCGATCACACACGCTCTCCTCCCTTCCTCCCTTCCTCCCTTCCTCCTTTCCTTTTACTTTCTTTTCTTGTTGCATTTTTTTCTGTTTGATGGACGAGGAAACTCTTCTATTCTTCATTATCCGTCATTCTTATCACCAAGAAAAGGATCGAATCTTTTATTTACGCCGTCGGCCAAAAATATAAATACATTTTCTTCAAAATAAACACGGGAGCTTGCCACGTCACTCCTTGTCCCTGTTTTGCTTCTATATTAGATTTATATCTCGTCACCTCAATGCAGTAGATAACTCGAAAATTTACCATTTTCGGATCATCTAAATTCATCTAATCATCCAAATTTATGATTTAGACCTAAATTTTAGAGGGAACTCAATGCAATAACTAAATAAGTCTTATTCCTATCTCTTTTTAAAAAAGTTCAATTATTATGTTGATGTAAAAAAAAAAGAATCTAATCAACAATAAAAAAAATGTTTTTGACCATTATCTCAAAACATGAAATTTCGAGTTATCTTCTTCTTGCATTGAGGTGACGAATTATTTTGTACTCTACGTAGGTGTTTACCATTTATTAAATTTCGAGGAGTAAGTGTTTGTACCCCAAGCGATCAAGTCGGCCCAGGTGAAGCCGTGGTAGCCGTAACGTTAACTCCCGAGGCGGATCCGAGAGACCTGATTACCGCTCGGGACGTAATCAGCTGAGGTACAGATAAAATTTTATCTACAGAAGGAGAACGAAAAATAAATGGAAGAAAAGTCAAATTAATTAATTAGTAATTTATTAATTAATTGATCAGTTAATTAGTAATTAATTAATTAGTAAAAGTTGACCGATTTAGTTCGAATTCGGTGTCCATGTTGGGTTTACCGGCGCTCAGGCTCATTTCATCGGACAGCGTAATCCGTCATAGCGTTCCCGCTCGAAGCCCTCCCGCTAAATCTGAGCTTCAAATTGAAAATTTGATTTTTAGGACAGATGTTTGTCTAACGGACGAGGCAAACATTTTTTTCGAACGGATTTATTTCAGTAAAGTGAAGAGCTAGCCGCTACCAAGTCATAAATATCGCTGAATCCTTTAAATCGGATCTAAACGTAACAATAAAGTTTTCACTAATATTCTAATTCATACAGAGCATTTAAAGTACTATTGAAAGCGCATGTTTCAACTGGATACAAGCATATCACGCATGTGCAGTGATGTGATATATCTATAATAATAGTTGGAAGGGGCAGCGGGGCAGATGAGGTTGATGTGGGGCTGTAGCTGAAGGCCCCCGGTTCCTCTACCAACACACACACCAGGTCTTATCATCTTTAACTACGACACTCATTCATTATCATTAACTTCATTTCCTTAATATTCGATATTTATTATTTCCATAAATATTGATGCACCTCGAAAATATAGTGAAGATAAAAATTTAATATGCACAATTCGCAAAAATGAGGTACAATCAAATATGTTATTTTATTTATTTTCGAATGAGGTAACAAATGAAAGCAGATGATGAGTAGGTTACATATACTGCATCTTTTTTTTAAATTTTGCATTCTTCATTGATTTTATGAGTTAAAATATACCCCAAAAATATCCCCGCCCCCCCCCCCCCCCCCACCTTATAACGGCTAGTCCCAAAATTTTGAAATAATTCATGCAAATATCGTATTATAGGGCGATGCAATTTTCTTCCATAATTGATAAAAAAACAAAAGCATTGTGACCCACCGGGGGATCGACCCTTTATTTTTTTGTTTGATTATTCGAGCCTTACGCCAAAATAAATGTTATTTCATAACATAATAACGTATACATGCTTAATAATATACGAAAGGCTAGAACGTACTTGGATACAAGTACTTGGCTGTGATTTTATTTGTTTGTTTTTGGTGAGTTATTTAACTGAGGAAGTGGAAGTATTGTGGCAAGTTAATCCAGTGCTTTCTCGTTTAGTAGAAGCAGTGTTCTATTGTTGGTCGGCTCTTCCAATCTAGCCTGGTGCTGCCCCAGGTGACTAAACCAGCACTTATCTCTTCCTTCTCAACCTTCCTTTCTAACCCGACCTTGTCTCACTATTCCCCAGTCCCTCACTATTCCGTCACGTCCGACCTTCCTTCACTATTCCCCAGTCACTCACGGATCAATCAAACACTCACCTACAAAACCCGACTGAGATATAAGTTTAATTGAAACAGCTACATATATATATGCCTTGATTGTTGTTATCGTTTTGTTCGTCTCGCGATCGTCAGTTCAACTGATAATAATAACGCCTAGATACCGATTTCTTTTTGTCGCTTTGACACCCCCGATCAGGCTTCGAGAGACGTATAAGAACTTGGCTCGAGGTTTCTGAAATCACAAAAGATATTTGCAATTCGTCGGACATACGATATCTATCAAACATATTAACCAGTTCACTTTATTCCACTCATCAAATCCCCGTTACACTGCGTTACACAAGCGCAGTTAAGGCAAAATTAAAAGAAAAGCATTATGTTTATCATTGAAGCGTCTTACAATAAATACCAGTATGTATTCAATTGGTAAAATGAACATGTGCACCAAATTTCAACTAAATCGGTCAACTTTTACTCAAGTTACCGTCATCGATTGATTTCGTGACGGTGTTTTTTTTTCGGATTCAATGCCGGGTTGGACACGGTGCCATAAGGAACTTGGTTCCAATGTTATTTTTAAATAAAAATAAATGCTCGTTGTTTCCAACTATCGAGTGAATATTCTCACTCTTCTATCTTTCCTTTAGATGCTCCTGATTTAAATTCGCTGAGATAATTCACTTTGTGCTTTGGTTTTGACATTTTCATGTTTAGGCTATGGAACATAAGTCAAAAACGTTACGTTACTTTTAGCTTAAAAACTCAGAAAAGTATAACAGCGAGTTAAAAAGCTATAGGAGGTGGTGCAATCCAGTCTCCAGCTGTTGGGCCTCCCTCCACCGCACGTCATAGGGCCGAAGAAAGTCGAAAAGATTTATACGTGTGACAAGGAGTTAGGAAAGTACAGGAGGTTGCCATCAACTCTCAGCCCTCTCGGCCTTCCTAGTGAAGGCATATTAACAATTCGTAGAAGACGGGCCGGTGCCTTTGAATTCAGTATTTTGTAATCAAGCCACGGCAGTGCCGGTGTGGAGATAAGAATAAAAATTATCTTCCATCTACTTTTATCAGTTACTTGAATAATTTGCCGATTTTATTTAATTTTATGTCGGTAGTTTACGCAGAGCGAAAACATAAAAATGTCTCACTGTCTTACGGACTCGTATGCAAGAAGTATTTACATATTTAAAATAAACGTAACATTTTCTCTTGATATTGTATCGACTACGATTAATAATGAAGGATAGCCGAAAGTAACAGTGATTTAAAAAATAATGGGGACGACTGACTCTGACAGGACTTTGTCCTACTCAATAAAACTTCATTTAAATCCAATAATATCTAGTTAAAAAAAAATGAAACACATTTAAAGTGTTGGAAAGGCGATTGTTTGCACTTGTTTATCGATGTCAGATACATTTTCATCAATATCTCGGAAGCTTACGGGACAACGACTTATAAGTATTTTTATATTCAAATTTAAATTACATTTCTCGAAGTTTTTCAAACTAAATCGTCGGAACCATTTTCGATAGACTTTATTTTATATTTTTTCAGAGTACAGAGGCAGAGGAGTCGTTACATCGGAACGACGAGAGATTAAAGACTCGTCTGCCCGTGTTCAGCTTGAGTTTCTCTTTCCATAAGAGAACGTGTGTTGTACGTGAAACGACCGAGAAGCCGAGTTCGCACATCACACCCTGTCTCCAGTCTCCAGTCCTGAAATCGTTTAAAGTCCTTAACGGCAATTTTATTTTTCTTTTCATCGATATTACAAAACTAGAACTCTATTTTAATAAATTTTGTAGCAGCAGGAGAACGTTTTCGATTATCGTCAATAACAACAACGAATAGTGCTGGAACAATTGTACCACGTATTAGAAGATAACGTGCTGTCCGAGTTCTGTTCCATGCGGTACCTTCCATTCCCTTGTAATTGCTTACTCTCAACCTTGTGTCGTTCCACTCAATCCATGCTCCTTACCACACGTCTCCACGGTGGTCCACCTTTAATTTAATTCTTTTGTTTCTAAATACAACGAACGGTGGTGATGTTCTCTGCTGAGTCATATTCCACTTTATTCTTCTCCAGCTCTCATTCTACAAATATTTCCAAACCTTAAACAATTTTACGAGTTTTTCTTACATAAACATGTGGGGGAAATCAGCCCCTAACTAATCAAACTACAATTAATAGCCATCATAATTAAAATATTCTCTTTGCTAATGTTGATCACTACTACGGAGGGAGGGGGGGGGGGGGGGGGGGGGGCGCAATGCAGTACGATACAGTAGCAAGTCGACCCCTGGCAGTTAGATTGACCAGGTTGTTTATGGCCAACTTCTTTCACTTCAGCATAGGAAAAGCTATAGATGTCATACTATTTGATTGTTTACTATCCGAAAAGAAATGATCATATATCATTCATATTAGAGATAACTAAATTTAAATAAAGCTTAAACAATTAAATTTATCTCTTTGCAAAATTGAAAGGAATGTTGAAACCGTAACTTTAGAATCAATTTAATTGATAGTATATTTTTAATTAAATTGGTGATTTTTCAGTTTGGACGCT
The DNA here is from genome assembly GCA_951217055.1 of Gerris lacustris. Classification (NCBI taxonomy): domain Eukaryota; kingdom Metazoa; phylum Arthropoda; class Insecta; order Hemiptera; family Gerridae; genus Gerris; species Gerris lacustris. The sequence goes on along the minus strand of OX578281.1, from coordinate 573,535 downwards.
TTATTTGGGTGTTGTCAGTTGAATAATTGCTTTCTCTATTTTTATGTCGCATGAATTTCAACATAAATTTACAAATACACTTTTTTTTAATTTTTTTTTTTTTAGGATGATTCGAAATAAAAACACGATTCTTTTTTTTTAAATTATTAAAATGCATTTAATGAATATTGTGATTCATATGACTTTGTAGCTTACCGAAGGTAGCGAAAGCTATGAGATCGTTCTAAAGAACGAAAATATTTTATGCCTCCGATTTAAAAAATTCCAAGACAGAAATCCGTTTCAGATGTGAGGAAACATTTTTAGTTCCGTGTCTGTCTGTCTGTATGTTTGTCTCTCAATTCTTGTAAACCAACTAACTGCACGTTTGATATTAATGAAATGTGTAAGGTAGGTCATAATTAGCTTATCCTTGGTGCCAAATAAATTAAAACCTGAGCTCATTTGTGTCTCTTCCAAATGCACACAAACATACATTTATTTACACCTACAGCTTCAAAAGTACTTATCTGATTTGTATGAAACTTTTATTGTTTATCGAAAGTAACCCGCAGGTATCCCCAGATGAATTTGATCCATTTGCACTCTTTAACTTTTGATAAATCGACACTTTAATACGTGTAAAAAATCAAAACAATTTTGACAGATTAAAAGAAACGGGGGAAAAATTAAACATATTACACAATAACGGTTTGTAACATAAAATCAATTAAGTACGTGATAGGATTCGAAGAAGCTATGCGCCACACCAATCGGCAGTCTATTTTGAGATGCGATCCAGAAACCGATTTGTTTTCTAAAAAAGTATTATATTTTGTAAATATTATGTTTTTGTACAACAGTAAATAAAAAAACAATCGGGTACGGGGTACCTCGGAACTTTTCCTCACTTCAGAGGCCTCTCCTGCTGCGAAGCAGCAGGAGGAAGCAGCATTGGACGTGGTCAGTACTTGGATGGGTACCGTTCTGAACTAACTGATTTGTTATCATTCTTCAAAAAAACTTATTTTTAATACCTATATTTTATTTAATTATTTGAAGTTTGGCGGTATTTTGACAGATGTAAACAAACTTTGACGTCATCAAAATTATCGCACTAATAAATAATTATATTCGCTTATAACTTTTAAACTAATTAATGGAATTTCATCGGGGTTCCTTAATTTTTTCCGGTTCCAACGATATGCAATATGTCAAAAACCTATTTATACTTTCAGTATTATTAACCGTCAAAGTTTAAAAATTCAAAAATTTATAACTTTAAAATGGCGGCCAAAATCAAAATAAAATTTAGTGGGCTTGTTTTTCATACAGAGAGGTACATTCGAGCTAAATTTCAACTCGATCAGGACCATTTTCGATTTATTACGATTTTTTTAAATTTATGGCGACTCAGCAAACTGGGTTCAAGATGGCGGAGAAAGTTGATTTTCCGGGCGGCACAACTAAAGGTTAGGTCTGATTTTTCTGCCAAGTTTCAACTCTCTAGGTTAAATACCTTGGGCGCTATGATGATATCACACATACACACATACATACGTCATGCTAAAAACCACTTAGGAGGTCTTAAAAACGTCTAAAACGCATAATTCCGTTGAAATCTCGAAAAAGAAATTTTTGGGTAAAACAATACTTTTCCTACTATTAGTAGTGAGGTAAAGTAAAAATAAATAAATTAAACGGAATCCAAAAAGCGTGGCATTTGAATGGAGGAAGATACGTAGTTTTAATTTGAAGATGAAGAAATGATAATATTTTGTAAGTTACATTGAGTCGAGTTTACGCTGGCAACTAAACGAGGACAGTTAAAGCTGTATAAATGTGATGACTTTAAAGTAAATATGAGTTTTGGGTGTATAGGGGCATTGTACACGTGACAGTCGAGAGTTGACAGTGGAGACAGTGAAGGCGGTGTTTCTATACAGACGAGGGACTCCATTATCAGAGTCAAGTCCGGGATGAGACTCGGTAGCTCTATTGACAGGCTGGGAGCCGCTGCGAGCCGCTACGAGCCGCTGCGACCGCTGCGAGCCGCTGCCGTCTAACTTGGTCTACTTGCTCCGTGACGTGGACCACGATGCTGTTTAGACCGCTACTTTGCTTCCCCCTCTATTAATACTTGCTCGTCCTCACCCCAATATTTTCTTTCTTTAAGGTATCAGATGTTAACGTGCAGATGTTGGCATATCTTTAGATTTTCTTACATTGAGTTCGGTAAAACAATTCTTTGAAATAAACAAATTTCTTTGAAATTAACAAATTAAGGTTATTTCAAATTGAAAATATCTATTATATTATAAAAATAGGTCGGACAAGAAGTAGGAAACATTGCTAGAAGGAGTGGAAGGTGAAGAGTCTGATTATATCAGATACTAGACATCACTCCGGGGCTCGTGCTAGGAATCGGTGGCTAGCTTTCCTATCATCGTGTAGGCCAAGTGGTATATAGTTTCGTATCCAAAGCCTTGGTAGAAATGAATCACGACTACATCATACATCATTCCATATTTAAGAATAAAACATTCTGCTAGTGCGAGGGAACGCTGTAGTTACCAGGATATTTACTACGTGGAAGATATCATCCATTTCATTACTTCGCCCGATACATACTAGGGATGGGAGGAACGGTTCCTTGAGAGCAACGAGTTACAAGTTACTAATGTAAGGGTTATGGTTTCAGTAGTTTCAGTTTCGGCTACTGGAAGGGTTGTGCGTCAAGTCCAGGGTAAAACATATTGTAATCATGAAATTAGTTAGAATAAGGGGGGGGGGGGAGGAAAATGTTGATGCTTTTTGGCAATATGCGTAGAACATTAAACAATTTACACAAATTTTATATATTTTTGTAATCTACTCTTTAATACCTTTCATTTGATACTCCAATTACAATTAGAAACAAAATACGTGTGGTGTCGCGGGACACCCGGTAGGAACGAAGTTCCTTACATTTTTCATTAAATATAAATTATAAAAACACACTGCTAAGTACGTATACATTGCTAACTACTTATACATGGCGGAGTTAGAAAAGAGACAAAATTAAAAGTAACGAACTGTTTGTATCTAGCAGAGTTAAGGCAAAATTAAAAGAAAATCATTATTTGTATAATTAAAGCAAGCGTCTTACTATAAATATAAGAAAAAAGTTGGTCATGATGAGTTTATAGTGAAAGAGTATGGTTGTTAAAGGGGTTTAGATTAAAATAGGACTGTTTTCTACCTACCCGGCCAATTAATTTAAAATATTATAAAATATATCTCTTCCCTACTCTACAGCTTCTGCTTGTATCAGGGTGAAATTTTAAATGATTATATTTTATTTATTTAAAAAACAAAGTGACATATTTGACATATATAACAAAAATAATCAAAACAAGTCAAGCAACAGGCTTCCTTAATAACACTTTTTCCCGTCTTTTAAAGCTTACGTTTACGCGAGCGTTGCGCGTGAACGCTTGGGTGGATAACGTTTTCCGACAAACTCAGCCTGGGCATTGGTAAAAAGAACATGTTTACCAAATTTCATCTAACTCGGTGATCTTTTACTCAAGTTATCGTCATCTGTAGATTTCGTGACGGATTTTGCCTGACGGTTATTTTGTGACGGTGATTTTGGTCGTTTTCTTCGAATTCACTCCCGGGCTCCAGAACGAGCCATAAGGAACTTCGTTCCAAAAAAAAATCCCCGTGACATGAATTATCCGGCATATTGGATTTGAACGTCTGATAATTTTGAGTTGACAGACAGACTGACAGACAGACTGACAGACAGACTGACAGACAGACTGACAGACAGACTGACAGACAGACTGACAGACAGACTGACAGACAGACTGACAGACAGACTGACAGACAGACTGACAGTCAGACTGACAGACAGACTGACAGACAGACTGACAGACAGACTGACAGACAGACTGACAGACAGACTGACAGACAGACTGACAGACAGACTGACAGACAGACTGACAGACAGACTGACAGACAGACTGACAGACAGACTGACAGACAGACTGACAGACAGACTGACAGACAGACTGACAGACAGACTGACAGACAGACTGACAGACAGACTGACAGACAGACTGACAGACAGACTGACAGACAGACTGACAGACAGACTGACAGACAGACTGACAGACAGACTGACAGACAGACTGACAGACAGACTGACAGACAGACTGACAGACAGACTGACAGACAGACTGACAGACAGACTGACAGACAGACTGACAGACAGACTGACAGACAGACTGACAGACAGACTGACAGACAGACTGACAGACAGACTGACAGACAGACTGACAGACAGACTGACAGACAGACTGACAGACAGACTGACAGACAGACTGACAGACAGACTGACAGACAGACTGACAGACAGACTGACAGACAGACTGACAGACAGACTGACAGACAGACTGACAGACAGACTGACAGACAGACTGACAGACAGACTGACAGACAGACTGACAGACAGACTGACAGACAGACTGACAGACAGACTGACAGACAGACTGACAGACACAGGTATGAAACTTTAAGGATTTCTTTTTTTTTGGTTTTACCAACTAAACCCTAAAAAGAAAACTTATAAAGGCTGAATGTCTATTTGAATAATAAACAAATATTCAAATTATATGTTGTAGTTACTATACATACGAGGGTAGTAAAACCACACGAGCAAAGCAAAATTCCGTTTTCGCACGAGTTGCGTACCGTACTTTATCTACGATTGTTGGATTTTAATAATAAATACAGAACAATAGTTATTTATGCACCTAGGGAGTAAAGTAAGCTATTATTGCCTGAGCGAAAAAGTTGGTTCTTGAGGCGAAGCCGAAGGAACCATGGTCCCAATGTATCAAGAGAAAACCTTTGAAATGAAGAAGAATCCATACTTGGTGCATTTTTTATCAATATATAGAAAAGACTTAGCACATAATATATAATTATATGTGCCAGTTTTTTCATTTCTCTACATAATGCCCCTGCCCCGTATAGGCTAGTTCAACCACGTTTATATTTCGTATCAATCGTAGATGAAAATACTTAATAAAGTAATATTTCTTGAAACGTATGTGATGACTGACTCTCTGTTGTAAAATGAATTGATATTAAATAACTCTAGAGAGATATGAAGTAATATATTGGTGTTACCTGGCTTCCCGTATGGCTTCTATCCAGGCTTTACACTCGCTGTCCGTGCTGGCGCGCAGCTCGTACTGTCTCAGGTGTTCTCGTCTGTACGATATCGCGAAGCAGTACTGTAACAATTACAATTACATTTATATTCTTTCCAAACCTTAATATTCACCGTTTCTATTATTATAATTATATATTTTTTTCGATTTAACATGCTGATCAATATCAGGTATTTTATATGCATCAGGATATTACTGGGCCACATTATACATCTACTGTTGGTGATTATCACTGTCGAACCGGTCTCTCCTCTGCGCCCATATCTTTGTTTACTCCGATTTTTGTTCCTTACGCGATCCCTCGAAGGAGGTCCTTCGTATTTTACAGCAGATAGCCGAGCGGCTGTAAGGCTTCGAATTTAAATTTATTGGTACTTTTTTACTTAAGCTACCCTCTATATCCCTTTGTCTTAATATTTATTTAAACAAAGGAACATTTACAGAGTAGTATATATTCCTCAGTCTAAATTACTATCACAAAGGGCTATTTAGTCCAATGTACCCTGGGACAAAGGAATGTCGCACTTTTATATATAAATGTGATAATGTCCTTTAGTATAATCGACCATTAAGACAATAGTACATTACGTGTCTAGTGCGGAAAGTAGCATTATGCATGCGAGTGTGGAGTTTGCACCCGAGTGACCGCGAGGGTAGTAAAACCACACGAGCAAAGTAAAATGCAGTTTTCCCACTTGGGAGTTGCGTACCGTACTTTATCTACGATTGTTAGATTTTAATAATAAATACAGAAAAAAAAAATTTAATAAACTTCCTGTACGTAAGTTTGTATTTCTATTTTGATAAAGATGGCATTAATTCATTAAGTTGTATTTTCGCTTAAGAAAACAAGTGCCGATTTAATTTGTGGGGAGGCGTTGGTTTGTAACCGACAACAGAATGGATAATCAACTTCAAGTTGATGAGCTGCTTTAGCGTACAAGTGGAGTCGAGCCATCGGATTTCAAATGTAATTAATAACGAATTTTTTAAGCGAAGCTTCGGAATACTGGCTGACGACGATCGACAAATCTAAGCCTTTTAACTGCCGCTTTACAAGGACCGGGGCGGTCGTAACACGCGAGTCCTGGTATCTAGTAAAGGAGGAAAAGAGACCGGGGAAGGTGTTTGCACAGTGTAACCAGGTACTACAGGTGCAAGGTGTTGAACTAAATTGCAGTCACAGGAGAGAGTGGGAGGGGGGGGGGGTCTCCTTCACGAGGGTAAGCTTAGAAATAGGGTTAGAAATTGGTGGGGAGTCAAATAAGCCCTGAGTGGTATTGAGTGCGGGTTTAACTAAGCCGGAGTACAATGCGGCGCGGTAGTCTGTTCATGAGGACCCCCGGGTTGTTTTGTTCTTCTCTTCGCTCTCCCTTGTTCTCTATCACTCTACCGTAGAAAACTTGAATAAAATAACTATCCAAACAACTGAAATAATCCGTCTTTAATATCCTTCATTGTAGAAACATTAGAAACTTAAATATGTTGTTGTTTAATATAGCGGCGGCCATTTGGAATCTTATTGCTTTTCTATCGTAGAATCTTAGAGACCGCGAGAGTCCGTTAACAAGAATCTTTTTTTTGCTAAACAGAATAAGAAATAGCTATATCTACTGATATTGTAAATATTATGTTTTATAAATGACTGTAGCACTGGTTTGCTCTGCCAAGCACAACTATTGGAAAAGGAATTACACAATCAGCTCTGCAGGTAAGCGACTTAGTGGAGAAACTGTTTGTTTTATTCCTTTAAAGATGAACTCCACAGACGCTCCTATATCTAGCACTATTGCAACATTTTAAAAAGTCGAGAGAAAAGTATAATGTTGAAAATGAACTAACTGTGTAAGATAACTCTCTGCGGGATGCGTAAAGCACGCATATATGTTTTGTGTTTTTGAGGTTTTAATGGTGAACTGTGCAACGAGTTGAAAAAAAATGCAAAAAACATAATTGGCCCCATTTGGTAAACGAGAGCAACAACAACCAGAGCAACAGTTAAATTACTTAAAATTAATAAAAATATACATTTTACATTTACTTATTATATAACGTTATATATTACATTTACATAAAGTATTCCGTTTTATTAGTTTGACATTGCTTTAAAAATAAAAAAAAGCTTTTTAACTAATATTGTTTGTCATGTCTGGTTACGTACGTTATAAAATTATGTATTTTTAGAAAATCCTCGACTCGTATTTAATTCGATGACATTTTACCTACTGTATTTCGTTCAAACTTTTTTTTTTTTTTTTAATTTAAAATTTGTACTCCAGAAATTAATTGTATTTTTATGAATTTATATCTTCAGTAAGATCGAATAAAAATAATTTTCATCTTGTAATATTAATCATTCTTTTATCCTTTTTTGTAACATTTAATTGGCTTAACAAACTTATAGTAATATATTTTGTGTATGCTAGTTGAAATTTATTTGAGAATCATTTTTACTGGAATATTTAGTGGAAAGGAGTTGACAGGGACGTCATAAATTAAAGTTTTTAGAGACTATAAATAAATGTTAAGGCCATTTAAACTTATACTTTTGTGGATGGAAGGTTAATATTAATACTGACTTATCACAGAAAACCAAGAGCTTAATTATAATATTCAAAAGTTTTTGTGGTAACGAATTCGAACTGTATTCTACGTTACACTATTTACTTGAGTGAGAGAAACATTATTATCAGCCAGAAACTGCATTTCACAAGATAACGCGTTTCCAAGTCATGTGTTTTGAAAATTAATAAAAATACATACATACATTACGGGCATCGCTCGATACCTAGTTACACATTACGGGCATCGCTCGATGCCTAGTTACACATTACGTATATACTTGGACGTATTCTACTCTGTGATCTCACACTGATGCCCCAGTGCTGTCAACTCACTTCTCAGCCAAGGCTTTCTCTTCAGCGTGTAACCACCTGTTGGTCAAATATATTTACAATTTAATCCCGGAATCGTTATCAGACACCGGGGGAGGATTTTCATGGAAAAATAACGTTTAAAAATGCTTCTCCGGTTTGCCGAATCATTTGCTAATTAGGGATATTTCCAAATTCCATTCTATGGACGAGTGAAGGAAGCCTGTGCCTACCCCTATGCCCGTGCCCCTAGACCCCTGGCCTGTGCCATCTAGATACCTCCGCTTAGCAAAATAATTTTAATCTTTCTCGGGGTAGTTTTTAAACCTGTCAAATTACATTGACATATAAAAACCCGCACTTTGTTGTGAGGCTCCCACTTTTTAAAATGTGAACTTATTTATATCTCTCTACAAAGATATATTAGTATTGTTTAAAATGTATTTTCTCGACTGGATCAGTTGAATTATATGGGAGGAAGGCGTTGCCGGTGGATATTTAGACTGGTACGTGTTGGCAAGCTGACCCGCAGAGTTAGAGATGTTCAAGTGCCCGACTCCCAAGTATTATTATTTATTGACACTTACAATTATATGGATTTCTATTTTTGGTTTGAGGAGCGCGGGACGGCGGTAAGCAGTTTAATATCGCTCATGAAGAGAATTAATTTTCTTCAATTTTCAGAATTAAAATGTAAGCGAATGATGTTTTTATGACTTTCAGTATTTTACTAAATTGAATTTCGCATCTATCTACGTGTAATGGGTTTATCTGTACTAAACATTCCGGGCAGCCATTATTTTCACTGTCATTTTTGGATTAAAGTTATTAAATGAAAACCCCCAAACAATTATCAAATAGAAAATATCATATGAGGGAGTTTTGCACTCGTTTATGAGACTTTACTCTCACTAAGTAACAGCGCACATTTTTTTAGATTTTATTAAACATTTTGATTTTATTGTTTACAATCAATTCAGTTTTTGATTTAATTATTTTTATAAATTTATATTTTTTATTAGCGATAGCCATGACCCCGAGCTCCGCGCGGGGCTCATGCAAGGTATTAGTGGCTACGTTCGCTATTATCATGAAGGCCTAGCAATGAAATGTCTACATAGTTTTGCTTACAAAGCTTTCTAGGAATAGAGTCAGGACTATATTCTAGGTACATCATTCATTCCGTATAACTATATTATATAATATATAAATAGATTTGTTTTGTTATAAAACAAAATAAAGACAAGGCAGGGCTGCGGGCAGTGACGCCAAGGGCTCCTTGGCAGGGCTGTGGGCAGCGATGCCAAGGGAACCTTGGTAGGGCTGTGGGCAGCGATGCCAAGGGCACCTTGGCAGGGCTGTGGGCAGCGATGCCAAGGGAACCTTGGCAGGGCTGTGGGCAGCGATGCCAAGGGCACCTTGGCAGGGCTGTTGGCAGCGATGCCAAGGGCACCTTGGCAGGGCTGTGGGCAGCGATGCCAAGGGCACCTTGGCAGGGCTGTGGGCAGCGATGCCAAGGGAACCTTGGCAGGGCTGTGGGCAGCGATGCCAAGGGAACCTTGGCAGGGCTGTGGGCAGCGATGCCAAGAGAACCTTGGCAGGGCTGTGGGCAGCGATGCCAAGGGAACCTTGGCAGGGCTGTGGGCAGCGATGCCAAGGGCACCTTTGCAGGGCTGTGGGCAGCGATGCCAAGGGAACCTTGGCTGGGCTGTGGGCAGCGATGCCAAGGGAACCTTGGCAGGGCTGTGGGCAGCGATGCCAAGGGAACCTTGGCAGGGCTGTGGGCAGCGATGCCAAGGGAACCTTGGCAGGGCTGTGGGCAGCGATGCCAAGGGAACCTTGGCAGGGCTGTGGGCAGCGATGCCAAGGGAACCTTGGCAGGGCTGTGGGCAGCAATGCCAAGGGAACCTTGGCAGGGCTGTGGGCAGCGATGCCAAGGGAACCTTGGCAGGGCTGTGGGCAGCGATGCCTAGGGAACCTTGTTGTCAGCATCTCATCCATATATTCAAACTTAACTTATATTATTAACATTTTGTTTCTGAAATTCGATTCTACTGAGATGAACGGACCGTTCCCAAACTAACTGGACTGAAATTTGATTCTACTGAGACGAAAGGACCGTTCCTAGATTTACTGGACAAAAATTCGATTCTACTGAGACGAACGGACCGTTCCCTCACGGGACTAACTGGATGCCCTGTATGAAAATTATCTCACAAACTTATTTGACTTATTTGATGGAAATTAAATGTTATATTTTTAAAAAATATGATTTGTCATTGATATTTAGTGGTTAGGAAAAGGAGTAAAGAAAGGAGAAGAGAAAGGAATAGGGGGTGAGGGAAGTGCTTTGTACCTTGTGAGGTGGGGGGGGGGGGGGGGCTGATCTATAGCTGCCTCAACAGGTAACCCCACCCGTCACCATGGAGACCAGCGTCCCATGACGTCACTCCCCCCCCCCCCCCCCCCCCCCGTCAAGGCACCACCCAGGCTTCAGGTCATTTAATATCCTATTATGGGGCTTGGTTCTAGCGCACCCTCCCCCCGTCTATATTTAATACTGTTAAAATTACCGCTATTTATTCATCCTTACGTCCTGTTACTCCTTACCGTTCTTAATACACTTGTAGCATTGTTTTATTTTAGTACTGTTTATTTTATTTATAAATCGAGGTCATGTTTTTCTGAATACAAATGAACTTGATTCGAACATTTTGCTACATATAAAAAATTTAAAGTTGACATCTCGGTTCGAAAAGCCGCATCCCGTCTTAAAACATTAATCGCTAAAAAGTATAATTATATTTGTAAGAGAAGCGTATGAGGCGAGTCTACATTACAATGTTAGGATCCATACACTTCTCTACTATCATTCTCATACAGATGTGAATATTAAGCGGACCACCCGAGTAGGTCGCCTTGACTCCCACTACTCACATATCTCTACATCCAGTTGTTGCTACCAGCCCCGTACTGCACCTCTACTCAGTGGAGACGGGGTCGGCCGTGTCAATTATCTCAGGCTTTAATGTATTATATATGTATCTATAAATTATTACCTGATGGTAAAGGGGCGCCACGATATTTCTTATCTCCAATAACTTTGGATGGGCCAAGTAACGAAAGCCCAATGCAAATGTTCCAACAAAGGCAAATAAAATAACCAACACTTGGCCAACACACTTTGGCTTAACATGATTATATTAAAAGAAAAATTAATTCCACTATCTCAAAAAAATAAGCACCAGCAAAAGAAAAGTTAATTATCAAAATCAAAAATATAACTAAGTGACTCGCCACCTAACCATACCATGGTCACCTAACTATATAAGAAAAGAAAATCGCTTCAATACTCCATCAACTACTGACTCCCCACTACTGACTACCCACTACTGACTACCCACTACTGACTCCCCACTACTGACTACCCACTACTGACTCCCCACTCTCTCACAAACCACATCTCCTAGCCTCGGGCGTCCCCTCAACTAATCCATCTCCAATCACTGGGCTCTATCGATCGATGCGTCCATCACTCGATAGTATTACCCACTATGTAGCGGTCAATTTAAAAATTGGACCGTTACATTGTGACGACGGACAGCTCACATAGGTTTCACAACAATATAGCCATGGTAACGTCGAGTCAATGAGTCAAGTCGTTCATTCAGTTTTCCTTTATTGGCCAACATTGCCTCACACGCCAAACAAATAAAATTAATGTTTATTTTATTATTATTTCTTTATTTTACTTCCTCCCAACACGTACGCGACGCCATTTAAAATCACCCTTTAGGTTCACGCAACCAAGGTGAACTAAAATTATTATTTTTGTAATTTTCGAGTGGGGAATCATTATAAAGGTATTGGAAAGTAGATCACAAATATATAAGGTTTTCATACTGGCGGCCATTTTAATCCTGAAATAACTAAATAAGTGCCTCCCTGACATGCTCAAGGATATAATATGGCACCTTGCTCCTCTAAAATGAAACTTTGGTACATTTATAATAAGAAAAAACAATCTGAGGGAAGTACATGTATGCAAATACTGTTTAGGGTTTCGTAGATAATTAAGCATATACTCGTACGTTATCTATATATATAAAAGTCAACGTATGTGTGTGTGTGTGTGTGTGTTTGTTCTTTATACAAATCTACAGTTTTAGCCCGATTTTAATGAAACTTTGCACACTTGACCTTCAAAGCAAGGAAAAAATCAAGGTCTACATGAAATTTCGAAATTTAAATTTTGGTACACAGGGGTACGGGGTACAAGTAATGAATACGGGGTCAAAGTAATGAATACCCTTCATGATGCATATCGTTGAAAAGCTCTTTAAGGGTACAGTAATTGTTGTTATGTACACTTTTGTCATATTTTCATTTAGGAGGGGGGTAAAATGGAAAATATAACTATATCTATATATAGAAAGAAGAGTATCTATATAAGAGAATGTCTTTTATACAAATCTACAGTTTTATCCCAATTTGATGAATATTTACATTCTTTCTCTTCCAAACAAGGTGAAGGTCACTGCCTACATCATTTTCGGAAATTAAAATTTTGGTACACAGGGGTACGGGGTACAAGTAATGAATACGGGATCAAAATAATGAATACCCTTCGTGATGCATATCGTTGAAAAGCTCTTTAAGGGTACAGTAATTGTTGTTATGTATAGTTTTGTCATATTTTCATTTAGGAGGGGGGTAAAATGGAAAATATAACTATATCTATATATAGAAAGAAGAGTATCTATAGAAGAGAATGTCTTTTATACAAATCTACAGTTTTATCCCAATTTGATGAATATTTACATTCTTTCTCTTCCAAACAAGGTGAAGGTCACTGCCTACATCATTTTCGGAAATTAAAATTTTGGTACACAGGGGTACGGGGTACAAGTAATGAATACGGGATCAAAATAATGAATACCCTTCGTGATGCATATCGTTGAAAAGCTCTTTAAGGGTACAGTAATTGTTGTTATGTATAGTTTTGTCATATTTTCATTTAGGAGGGGGGTAAAATGGAAAATATAACTATATCTATATATAGAAAGAAGAGTATCTATATAAGAGAATGTCTTTTATACAAATCTACAGTTTTATCCCAATTTGATGAATATTTACACTCTTTCTCTTCCAAACAAGGTGAAGGTCACTGCCTACATCATTTTCCGAAATTAAAATTTTGCTACACAGAGGTACGGGGTACAAATGTCAAAGTAATGGATACCCTTCATGATGTATATCGTTGGAAAGCTCTTTAAGAGTACAGTAATTGTTTTTACGTGCATTTAGGGGGTAAATGGAAAAATATATCTAAAAGTCAACGTATGTGTGTATGTTCTTTATACAAATCCATAGTTTTAGTCCGATCTCGATCAAAAAAGCACACTTGACCTTCAAAGGAAGAAAAAATCAGTGTCTACATGAATTTTCGAAATTTGGTACACAGGGAACAGGGTACAATAATGAATACGGGGTCAAAGGACTGAATACCCTTTAAGATGAATATCGTTAAAAAGCTCTTTAAGATTACATTAATTGTTGTTATGTACAGTTTTGTCATATGTATTTTCATTTAGGAGGGGGTAAAATGGAAAAATATAGCTATATCTGTCTCTATAAATATAGAGTGTCTGTATGAGGGTATGTCTTTTATACAAATCTACAGTTTTATCCAATTTGATGAATATTTACTCACTTACCCTTCAAAGCAAGGGGGAGGTCAGTCTCTACATGAATTTTCGAAATTTAAATTTTGGTACAAAGGGGTACGGTGTAAAAATGTCAAAGTAATGGATTCCCTTCATATGATGCATATCGTTGAAAAGCACTTTAAGAGAAAAGTAATTGTTGTTGTGTACAATTTTATTTAGGAGGGGGTAAAATGGAAATTTATAGCTATATATATAAAAATCAACGTATGTTCTTTATACAAATCTACAGTTTTAGTTCGATGTCGATAAAAATTTACCCACTTGAACTTCAAAGCAAGGGGAAAATGACAGCCTACATGAATTTTGAAAATTAAAATTTGGTACACAGGGGTATGGTACAAGTAATGAATACGGGGTCAATGTAATGAATACCATTGATGATGCAAAAGCTCTTTAAGAGTAGAGTAATAGTTTTTATACATTGTTTTGTCAAATTTTACTTTAAGGGGGGGGGGGGGAATTTAGGATATTTGAAAATTTGCTTATCAAAGAGGAGGGGGTATAGAAATAGGTGGAAGAGGTAGAATCTAGATATACTTGCATAGTAAAATAATTTATATGTTTCATTATGGTTGTTCATTAACTTATCTAATTATAATATCACTCCGTAGCGAAGCACGGGTACCCAGCTAGTCTATATATATAAAAGTCAACGTATGTGTGTGTGTGTGTGTGTGTTTGTTCTTTATACAAATCTACAGTTTTAGTCCGATCTCGATGAAAATTTGCACACTTGACCTTCAAAGCAAGGAAACAATCAAGGTCTACATGAATTTTCGAAATTTAAATTTTGGTACACAACGGTACGGGGTACAAGTTATGAATACGGGGTCAAAGTAATGAATACCCTTCGTGATGCATATCGTTGAAAAGCTCTTTAAGAGTACAGTAATTGTTGTTATGTGTAGTTTTGTCATATTTTAATTTAGGAGGGGGTAAAATGGAATATATAACTATATCTATATATATATAAAGAAGAGTATATCTATATGAGAGAATGTCTTTTATACAAATCTACAGTTTTATCCCAATTTGATGCATTTTTACATTCTTTTTCTTCCAAACAAGGTGAAGGTCACTGCCTACATGATTTTCCGAAATTAAAATTTTGGTACACAGAGGTACGGGGTACAAATGTTAAAGTAATGGATACCCTTCATGATGCATATCGTTGGAAAGCTCTTTAAGAGTACATTAATTGTTGTTAAGTACGTTTTTGTCATATTTTCATTTAGGAGGGGGGGTAAAATTGAAATGTATATCTATATCTATAAAAGTCAACGTATGTGTGAATGTGTTTATGTTCTTTATACAAATCAACAGTTTTAATTCGATCTCGATAAAAATTTGCTCACTTGACCTTCAAAGCAAGGGGAAGATCTCTGTCTACATGAATGTTCGAAATTAAATTTTTGGTACAGAAGGGTACGGGGTACAAATGTCAAAGTTGAAAACCCTTCATGATGCGTACTGTTGAAAAGCTCTTTAAGAGTACAGTAATTGTTTTTACGTGCATTTAGGGGGGTAAATGGAAAAATATATCTAAAAGTCAACGTATGTGTGTATGTTCTTTATAAAAATCCACAATTTTAGTCCGATCTCTATCAAAAAATGCACACTTGACCTTCAAAGGAAGAAGAAATCACTGACTACATGAATTTTCGAAATTTAAATTTTGGTACACAGGGAACAAGATACAATAATGAATACGGGGCCAAATGACTGAATACCCTTTATGATGCATATCGTTGAAAAGCTCTTTAAGATTACATTAATTGTTTTTATACACAGTTTTGTCATATGTATTTTAATTTAGGAGGGGGTAAAATGGAAAAATATAGCTATATCTTATATAAGAAGAAGAGTGTCTGTATGAGGATATGTCTTTTATACAAATCTACAGTTTTATCCCAATTTGATGCATTTTTACATTCTTTTTCTTCCAAACAAGGTGAAGGTCACTGCCTACATGATTTTCCGAAATTAAAATTTTGGTACACAGAGGTACGGGGTACAAATGTTAAAGTAATGGATACCCTTCATGATGCATATCGTTGGAAAGCTCTTTAAGAGTACATTAATTGTTGTTAAGTACGTTTTTGTCATATTTTCATTTAGGAGGGGGGGTAAAATGGAAATGTATATCTATATCTATAAAAGTCAACGTATGTGTGAATGTGTTTATGTTCTTTATACAAATTAACAGTTTTAATTCGATCTCGATAAAAATTTGCTCACTTGACCTTCAAAGCAAGGGGAAGATCTCTGTCTACATGAATGTTCGAAATTAAATTTTTGGTACAGAAGGGTACGGGGTACAAATGTCAAAGTTGAAAACCCTTCATGATGCGTACTGTTGAAAAGCTCTTTAAGAGTACAGTAATTGTTTTTACGTGCATTTAGGGGGGTAAATGGAAAAATATATCTAAAAGTCAACGTATGTGTGTATGTTCTTTATAAAAATCCACAATTTTAGTCCGATCTCTGTCAAAAAATGCACACTTGACCTTCAAAGGAAGAAGAAATCACTGACTACATGAATTTTCGAAATTTAAATTTTGGTACACAGGGAACAAGATACAATAATGAATACGGGGCCAAATGACTGAATACCCTTTATGATGCATATCGTTGAAAAGCTCTTTAAGATTACATTAATTGTTTTTATACACAGTTTTGTCATATGTATTTTAATTTAGGAGGGGGTAAAATGGAAAAATATAGCTATATCTTATATAAGAAGAAGAGTGTCTGTATGAGGATATGTCTTTTATCAAATCTACAGTTTTAGTTCGATGTCGATAAAAATTTGCCCACTTAAACTTCAAAGCAAGGGGAAAATGACAGCCTACATGAATTTTGGAAATTTAAATTTAGTATACGGCTATTTAGTACACAGGTATGGTAAAAGTAATGAATACGGGGTAAATGTAATGAATACCATTGATGATGCAAAAGCTCTTTAAGAGTAGAATAATAGTTTTTATGTATTGTTTTGTCATATTTTACTTTGGAGGGGGGGAGGGGAATTTAGGATCTTTAAAATTAGCTTATCAAAGAGGAGGGGGTATAGAAATTGGTGGGAGAGATATAGAATCTAGATATTCTTGCATAGTAAAATAATTTATACGTTTCATTATGGTTGTTTATTAACTTATCTAATTATAATAACACTCCGTAGCGAACACGGGTACCCAGCTAGTTATATTATAAAAGTGCATTTTTAGGGTTTCTAGGTCCCCCTCCTAAAAACCCTTATGCTTTTAGTAGTTCAGTCCGTCTGTCGCAAATTTTTGCGTACTGCGCATGCGCGCACACAAAATTTGCAATTTATAAAAATTGTAAATTCCCTCCGTTATTTTCATACTTATCACCCATTAATGTATTTGCATTAATTATTTTATAATGTTAGGACTAGCCGTTATAGGGTGGTTGGGGGGGGGGAATTTTTCAACTCAAAAAACAATATAAAATATTTGAGTTTAACACTTTTTTGCGAATTGCGCATGCGCGAATTTAATTTTTATCTTCTCTAAATTTCTCCTGTGTGGGTCAAAAGGTTACGCCAGTATATCAAATTTCAAGTTTTTAGCTTATAGGTTCGGGAGATATGAACTAATGAGCGACGGACGGACAGACACACCACCCTCCACATAACAGGTTCATAAGGATCTTCGAAACCCTAAAAAAACAAAATATGAGTTGTTCCGACCCAAGTACCTTGCTAGCAAGTAATTAACGGCATTTTGCATATTGCATTACCGTATACTATAATGATTAGGAAAATATTATAAACACAGTTTTTATATCATAGTCATTACCATTACCAAATTTATCATTACCGATTTTTATCATGGTCATTGTAATTTCTAGCTCAATTTTTTTTCTTAATTGGATCTGTTTTAGGGTCTGTAGGCAAAACCAAGGGATGTGTGTGTCAGTGTGTCCGACCGTTCTTCGTCGTCTGCTCTCACGGCTTCACCTTTTGTCCGATCTCTTTGAAATTTGGCATATATGTGTATGATACCTACCCACACACTTAGAAAATATAGCGACTAAAAAAATTAGGGTAAAAAGAACTTATGGGTTATATTTTTTTTTATTTATTTTTTTTTTTTTTTGGACACCGTGTGAGGTATCATAAAATGAAAGGGTACGTCGAGCTGATTACAAAATAAATCATTTTTGGTTATAAGCTTTGATGAGTTTGAAATTGAAGTGAAAAGTGTCCCCCCCCCCCCTCTATCTCGCTTATGTGAAGTGGAAAAAATCCTGATTTCTTCGACCAAAAAGTAAAGACAAATTTTTTGAAATTTCGCAAAATAATATTTTCTTTTTTATTGACAGAATGCGTTAATTTTTATAGTTATGCTCTTTTTGATGTATTTATAATATGTGTATAGTCCAGTTCAGTGGCAAAAAATACTTTATCAGAAGTTTTTTTATGTCTTTTGAGAATGTCAGACCTATAGGAGAAGTTAGGAAGTAGGCTTTTTTAGGTTTTTTTTTTAAATAACGCGTGGTAGGTGGAACGCGCGCTTTGCACGATATAGCCTATTGAACTACTACTAATACTGAGCTAAAACGAAATAACAACACCATCAATAGGTTCTACTTAAACAATACAGTGTTGCCTACGGACCCTCGCTGTGTCCTGACTAGCACACACTTAACTACTACGGACCCTCGCTGTGTCCTGACTAGCACACACTTAACTACAACGGACCCTCGCTGTGTCCTGACTAGCACACACTTAACTACTACGGACCCTCGCTGTGTCCTGACTAGCACGCACTTAACTACTACGGACCCTCGCTGTGTCCTGACTAGCACACACTTAACTACTACGGACCCTCGCTGTGTCCTGACTAGCACACACTTAACTACTACGGACCCTCGCTGTGTCCTGACTAGCACACACTTGACTATTACGGACCCTCGCTGTGTCCTGACTAGCACACACTTAACTACTACGGACCCTCGCTGTGTCCTGACTAGCACACACTTGACTATTACGGACCCTCGCTGTGTCCTGACTAGCACGCACTTAACTACTACGGACCCTCGCTGTGTCCTGACTAGCACACACTTGACTATTACGGACCCTCGCTGTGTCCTGACTAGCACACACTTGACTATTACGGACCCTCGCTGTGTCCTGACTAGCACGCACTTAACTACTACGGACCCTCGCTGTGTCCTGACTAGCACGCACTTAACTACTACGGACCCTCGCTGTGTCCTGACTAGCACACACTTGACTATTACGGACCCTCGCTGTGTCCTGACTAGCACGCACTTAACTACTACGGACCCTCGCTGTGTCCTGACTAGCACACACTTAACTACTACGGACCCTCGCTGTGTCCTGACTAGCACACACTTGACTATTACGGACCCTCGCTGTGTCCTGACTAGCACGCACTTAACTACTACGGACCCTCGCTGTGTCCTGACTAGCACGCACTTAACTACTACGGACCCTCGCTGTGTCCTGACTAGCACACACTTGACTATTACGGACCCTCGCTGTGTCCTGACTAGCACGCACTTAACTACTACGGACCCTCGCTGTGTCCTGACTAGCACGCACTTAACTACTACGGACCCTCGCTGTGTCCTGACTAGCACGCACTTAACTACTACGGATCCTCGCTGTGTCCTGACTAGCACACACTTAACTACTACGGACCCTCGCTGTGTCCTGACTAGCACACACTTGACTATTACGGACCCTCGCTGTGTCCTGACTAGCACGCACTTAACTACTACGGACCCTCGCTGTGTCCTGACTAGCACGCACTTAACTACTACGGACCCTCGCTGTGTCCTGACTAGCACACACTTGACTATTACGGACCCTCGCTGTGTCCTGACTAGCACGCACTTAACTACTACGGACCCTCGCTGTGTCCTGACTAGCACGCACTTAACTACTACGGACCCTCGCTGTGTCCTGACTAGCACGCACTTAACTACTACGGACCCTCGCTGTGTCCTGACTAGCACACACTTAACTACTACGGACCCTCGCTGTGTCCTGACTAGCACACACTTAACTACTACGGACCCTCGCTGTGTCCTGACTAGCACACACTTAACTACTACGGACCCTCGCTGTGTCCTGACTAGCACACACTTAACTACTACGGACCCTCGCTGTGTCCTGACTAGCACGCACTTAACTACTACGGACCCTCGCTGTGTCCTGACTAGCACGCACTTGACCTGTTTATTCTATTTTTATTCAGCGCAATGAAACATTTTCGTCTTTATTATTTAGTCGTCTAAATGTGGTATTAAGGAAGGTGTAAAGCCAGTTGATCTGGCATCGATTTATAAATAAATAATGTAAATAATAAACAAAATGAAACTTGTAGGAGTTTCCGAGGTAAAACATAAAGCTTCAATTGTAACGTAGAACTATTATACATGCGAGCCGTTGTATAATGACTGAGAGCGGCGGCTCGCTGCCTCCAGTTCTACCGAGTTAGCAGCCCCTAGGGTGCAAATTCACTGAACTAACACCAGAACACGGCCCGCTTGTAACTCTTTCACACCCCGCAGCACTTCTAATTGCTGCTAATTGTGGACTCTAAGAGTCGTAATTACATCCTCACCGAGTACAAACATTTCCAACAGAAACGCAGCCCAAGAATCAAACAGCAAATACACGACGGCTTGCTCCGACAAAACTCAACGTTTGAACTGAGCAAAGCCTGTACTTATTCTTGATCTTCACACGGAGCAAGCGCAACATTTTAATTTATTTCGTTCCAACTTAACTCCCTTAAAGAGCTAGAAGTCGACTTAAGTAGCGAATCGTCACTAAACCAAGCGTTTTACTTATGATTACCAATGTTAGCACCCAATCATCTCTTTCTACTCACACTTGCAACACCTTTATTAACGTAATAGATTTCACGTTAAATACTATCAAATTTCTCTGAACAAGTGATATTTTTTAATTGTTCAGCTTACTTATTTAATTAAATTACTAATATCTCTTATTAATACTCGAGCGCTGTTCAACAAGACATATATATAAGTCCATTATCAGACACAATACCAAGTATTGCGGCTTAGAATGAAGTTTACAAATGAGTTGCTAATTTGGTTCGAATAATTATTTATCACAATAACAGAATTGTAAGAGTAAAATAATTTATTATATTATGTACATAAATGAATGATAACTTTAGACTAAACGTCTCGCCTCTCTGTGATGATGTAGTGCATGAGTGTGAAACATGTCTCGCCTCTCTGTGATGATGTAGTGCATGAGTGTGAAACATGTCTCGCCTTTCTAAAGTTCATAGATTTTAAGATAAGATTTGTATTTAAATCTAATTAAAATTATTATTAACAAAGGGAGACAGACAGAGAAAAATAGACTCCAGCGCCGCGCCGGGACTTAAACCACGGGCCTCTATATTGGTAGAGCTCTATACTGGAAGTATAGAGGCCCGTGGTTCAAGTCCCGGCGGTAGAGTCTATTTTTCTCTGTCTGTTTCTCTTTGTTAATAATAATTATAATTTTATTTAAATTAAAATGTAAAATTTCCGTAGTATGAATAATGCCTAAAACTTAAAAAATAAAAATGGATAAGATTTGTTTGGTTTCGTCTAAGTTTCAGGGGGAGTTGCCAGAGTCACTGAGCTGTGCTCCTCTCCTCTTTTGTTAGCATTAAATATTTATATATTTTCTATAAAGTTTAATAATAACAATCATTTGTTTATTTTATATATATATATACATATATATATATATATATATATATATATATATATATATATATATATATATATATATATATATATATATATATATCCTCATTGTAAAGTATAATAATAATAATAGTAATGTGTTAAATAAAAATACATTTTTCTCAGAATCTCTATTTTACTCTTGATTCGAAAATAACCGGTTTATAAAATATTACATTTCCTGTAAACTTAATAAAAACCTTTCTTATAGAATCCAGGACAGTTCTGTGTTATTAATACAGTGTCAATTCCAAGAAATTGAAATTGGTTTCAAGAAATATATAATGCTGTCTGTGTGCGAGGTATTCTTCCGCTTTTTATTTTTAGATACAACGTTTCTAAGGGCGTATAATATGTACAAGATACAAGAAATGCATAATATCGAGATTCACAGTGTTAATAGTATGTCCCATCTCTCCTTGGTTCAGAGTTGATAAAAATCAGCTCGACTCAAAGTTATTTTAACTGTTTCAAGGAATAAGAATGTAACTAGCGGTGAGATGTGGAGTGTACGGGTTAATGTTTCTAGTGCGGGACTCTAGAGGGTGGATAAAGCGATGAACCTGTCTAGTGAGGCGTGGTAAAGACTCGGGGTGAATACATCAGCTGAGAGCCCGCACAGCTGTTCTAAGGCTCCATCTCAATACAGCCACCCTCCACACACCGCACTTACTTCACACACAATACTAACCAGCACAGTCCTTCCTTCTAATTTTTTTTTTTTTTGTCCAAGAAATCATTATTTGATTAATGATTACTTGTAGTCTCGCTAAGCAACTAGAATCATGAAAATATAGCTACTAGATGCGCTGCTGCAGAGAATTAACTGCATGGTGGCGCCACTCTGTCTCAGTGCAGTGGTTGTTTCCAGCTGCTGTTTCAGTTGTGCTTTAGACGAGCTGTATCAAGTTTTATTAAAATCGTTACGTTAGAGAGAAACATATCGGTAAAAACGTTGCTTTCTCTATGTAAAACGTTTAGGTCCGCTTTAATAGTTTTAGTGATCACTTCATAGCTGTTTTACTAAAAAAAAATTGTTTAAAAGTTGTTTGTCTCATTGAATAGATAAATTTAGAATTTCTTTCCTTCCAAAAACTCCAATTTTACATTAAAAGCTTACGTTTACGTAGGATAACGTTGTCCAACGAACTCGTCCTGGGCATTGGTAAATGAACGTGTGTACCAAATTTCAACAAAATCGGTCATCTTTTACTCAAGTTATCGGTGGATTTCTTGATGGTCGGTTTTGTGTCAGTAGTTGTATTGGGATTGTCTCCCGCTCCAGACACCGTAACGTGCAAAGCAACTTGGATCCAAAAATCAGTTAAATGTCATCCAACATTCTTAATTTAGAGATAAGATGTAAGTCAAATCTTAAAAAAAAGAGTCTGAGTCAGATAGACCCTAAATTCGGGGTGTTCATATAAAAAGCTCAGAAATAATTAAATTTTTAAAAAAATCTGAAATAAAAATGTATAAAAAAAAAAAATCCCCCTCCCCTCTCTCCCAAAACTAAAAATGAATTAATAAACCCCTAAACTTAGAAAAATAGACTGCCAATTGGTGTGCCACATTGATTTAAGCTTTTACAAACCATTATTGTCTAATTGGCTTAATTGTTTCCCGCGTTTTTTTTTTTTTTTTAATTTGTAAAAATTGTTTTGATTATTCAGACGAATTAAGGTGGGTTCAAAGCTAGCGGATACGTATTTACGGAGGCCCGGAGGGATTCATCTAAGGCAACTCTTTTGCGGCGCCGCAGAAAGTTGGTTCCAAACCATCTTTTTTGCGGTGCCGCTTTAAAATAAAACCTGTATGAAACCTTCACTTCGTCCTCTTCTTATTTCCTTTCTGTTTTTATGTTAAAATTGTTTTATTATAATATATTTGTATCTGTTCATTTGTTCCTGCTTTATTTTTATTATAATCTGTGTTATCTGTGTATAATCTATGTTTTTTATCAGTGTGTTATCTTTATCTGTGTATTACGTCCATGTTTTTTATATCTGTGCTTATTATATCTGTTCCTACATCATTTTTATTATATACCTATTTCTTATTTATATAATAATAAAAGTCCTTCTCTTTAATCTTATTATATAAGTTTTTTAAGCAAGAGAACTAAATTCAAGTTGAAAAAACGATGTTATAATTGTCTTTGTTTATAACCTGGCCGACCGAAACTCGAGGGGAGGGAAACAACGACTCCGTCCTCCGTCTCGGCGGTTCCCCGAAGATATATTGTTATCTATATAGCTCTCCGCAAATACGTATCCACTAGCTGTGAACCCACCTTTAAAGTATCAATTTACGAAACTTAAAGAGCACAGACGGTTCAAATTCATCTGGGGCTATCGGCGGGTTACTTTCGATGTACTATAAAGTTTCATTCAATCAGATAAGTACTTTTGAATCTATAGGTGTAAAAAAAGTATGTTTGTGCGCATGTTAAAGAGAAACAAATAAGTGAAGAAGGTTGAAACTTATGTGGGACCAGCAATGGGCTAATTATGGCCTACCACCCAAATTTCATTAAAATTGAACGTGCAGTTTTTAGGATATATTGGTTCGCAAATCTTGAACGACAGACCGACAGACAGACACGGAACCAAAAATGTTCCCTGGTGTCTGAAACGGATTTCTGTTTTGGAATTTTTGAAATCGGAGACCTAAAAATGTTTCGTTCTTCAGAACGATCACATAGCTTCCGTTACCTTCGGTAAGCTCGGAAACAATAAATGAAAATAATTCAATTTGTGAGGCTTAGAACTCAACTTGTGTGGGTTCAGATCATAAAACGTCTCTGGTGAAGTACCATTTCCAAAGAATCCTCGACAAGATAGGAAACTTTATATCCGGTTAGGTCTTCACGTAAAACAGTACTTGTGATAACAGGGTAGACTATCAATAACACATTTTTGGCACTAGAGTTTGCCTGAAGTGAAATCAATGTCATTGCATTTCGTATGAACACAAAACGTTTTATAAAAACGTCGAAGGTTTTAACTTATCTGTGGAAAGTCGAGCCGGTGTTGAATTATCCATGATTTCAGAGAAACTGGTTTGTAAACGGAGCCTTGTTTCGTACTAAGAGCCAGTTTTTTGTTCTTTCTTTTAGGCAGTTTGATGGAAAAGTTTCTCAAGAAAACTTTAAATGACTAAGTTTAGAGCCCCTAGAGTTAGTTTACCTCTTTCCGGTTATATTTAGCGTGGGTAAAGTTGTGGGGTAAAGGTTGTTTGCCTCGGCCCGGTGGACTGAAGGAACGAGAGCCTGTATTCTCGACACTTCAAAGTGTCCCCCGACCGAGTTAATTCCAGGTAGAAACCTTCCATTGTCCGTCCACCTAATTAAACTTGTATTATTCCGACGTAATGCTTGAGTTATCAGCGTCCGTCGCTATTATCCAATAAAGTTTTATTCATTTTCAAATAAAACACTTTTACTTTCCCCCGGTAGAAACGCACGTTCAAGCAAAATAATTTGAATAGCGCACTAACATTACCTTAGTCATTACAGTACGAAACAACATGTCGGCAAACTAATTTTAATTATGAAAATAGAACTGCCTTTAGTTTGCACAAAATAAAATAAGTATTATAACTTGTGCGCCATTGTGTAAAACTACCGTCACTAATCAAAGATAAGTGGTAAGACGTGCAATAGCAAGCTTTGTACTTTCTACTGCATGTTAGTATGTAGTACGACTTTGTACAAATGTTTTTTACTTATCTTTAATATATAAAAGGACAAATCTCTCAACAAAGGATCTCGCCAAAACTGAATCTAAACCGTGCCATCGATATGCCCTGTGTAGGGCACGGTGTAGGGCACTGTGTAGGGCACTGTGTAGGGCACTGTGTAGGGCACGGTGGAAGAAGAGAAATGTACCCAAGATCAATAGTCCAGTCACGAGAGGTTCAAAAAGGGAGCCGGCTTGCGTTTGGTGCAGGAAATGATTTTATTTTTTTGGGTCCTCAGGCTTGATTAGGAGATGTCAAATCCAAGTTTGCCACCTCTAAAACAGGGCGTACAATTTTTGGGGGGCTAAAAACCACGATCTTTATGCACTTGTTTCAGTTTTTCACTTGTCACTTGAAAACGGCTGCTCCTGTCGACAAAATAGTTTAGTTCAAAATTAAAGAACACAAAATTTCCTTTCAAATGCACTAGTCGAAAGTATTTCTACTTCAATTTCTACCGGTTCTACAGAACTTTGAAAACTGCTAAAATTTTCATAAATAAAAAAATCATATTTTTGAGCTTTAGAAGATTGAATTCCTTCGTAATGTCAGTCTATGGCTTTTTAAAATTCTCCAAAAGTCCCAACTCACTGTTAGAAAGGTGGGGGTAAGGGGGAGGTCGTGAGGGTGGTGAGGGGGGGGGGGGGGGTGAAGTAAATAACGGAACGTATATTCAATTATTGCATTGTTAAACTCTGTTTGTTCACGACTTTTGATCAGTTTCAAATTCCCTTTATTTGGTGGGTGTCCACAGGGGAGGGGGTGGGTAGGAGATTTTGAGCTAGTAGGAACCGCCACAAAGTATTTTTGTCCAAGTACTTTTTAGGGTTTTGTAGATGAGTAAGCATACCCGTTATGTAATTATGATTTTTTTATCATCGATCTCAAGGGTCCCGGGTTTGATCCCCCAGGGGGTCACAATGTTTTTTATCAGTAATAAAGAGAAGATAAATTACATTTTTCAGGAAATTTGCATCGCCCCACCATAAGGTATAACCATGAATTATTTCGAAATTTTAGGACCAGCCGATCTATAGTGGTTGGGGGGGGGGAATTTTTTTGGTATATTTGGATTTATTTAACCAATAAGGAATGCAAAATTTAAAAATGCATATATATATTTGTGTCCTACTCTTCAGCAGCTTTCATTTGATACCCAACTCAAAATTTTCAAAAAATAAAATGTTGGACCCACTTCACTTTTTCGCTCCAAAAATTGGCAATTTTTGAAAATTTAGAATAAACTCCCGGAATTTTCATCGCGCCAAAATAAGGTATTAGCATGAATTATTTCGAAATTTTAGCACCAGCCGATCTATAGTGGTTGGGGGGGGGGGATTTTTTTGGGGTATATTTTGATTTTTTTTACCAATATGAAATGCAAAATTTAAAAAAGCATATATATATATATATTTGTGTCCTACTCTTCAGCAGCTTTCATTTCATACCCCACTCAAAAATTAAAAAAATATTTTTTTTTGAGTTTATCACATTTTTTCGAATTGCGCATGCGCATATCTAATTTTGAACTTCTATATAATTTTCCTGCGGTTGGGTCAAAAAGTTGCACCAGTGTTTCAAATTTCAGCACTTTCGCTTAAACGGTTCGGGCCCTATGAACCAAAGAGTGTTACCATCAAATTTATTTGATGATTTATTTTTATTTTTATTGTGATTATAGATCATTGATTTTATATTATCAACGATCCTTATATTTAGTTTAAGTTATATTAATCGTAAGCCGTTATTTTATTTGTAATAAAACCTGATGTTAATTAGCTATGTAGGTGTAGAGCGGTGGAGGAAGGTTTATTTGATGTATGAATTGTGACATTTTCAGATGTAAACAAACCCTGTCTAACCTGGCCCCGTCTACACGCGCACGCGCATATCTTGATGTCAGTTTCCACGACCTCAGTCGTTGTTTACGCTTCGAGAAGAGCATTTTATTTACTACTTTTGACGCCCGTATGGCGGAATTGTGTGTTTAGTTTGTCAACTTCTTGATTGTTTAACTATTTCATGTTCCCGTCGTGTAGTGGGAAAGTGTGACTTAGTTTCTTCTCTGTGTAAGGATATTTACGTTGACTTTTCTGATTATATACCAGTTGGTAACATTATTGTAGTAAATTTAGCCTAGTTAACTCTTTCCCGTGAAGTAATGTGTTGACTGTGACGGAATCGTAGCTTGAAGAGTGCAATCTTCGTATGTGTTACTCCTAAGGAGGAGGAAAACGTACTTCCGGAAAGTAGTGCTGAGGTATAGTTCCGAGCGGTTTACGGCATTAGATCCTGATTCAAGACCAGCTAGTTTTTCATCTTTATATTTATCAACAATTTGTTCTTCGCTGCGCGCGCATCAATACATGTATATTATTATTATTTTATATCATTTCAAACCCAAATGAGACTCTATAAATTTAATTTATAGATACTTTCTTTTACCGGCCCATTTAGGCCTCAAATTTGTTTATTTTGTTTTGTCTTTCTCTTATTGTTTATTATCTTCTTGGGTTCTCATGCGGGGGAGCATTCTAGATTAACATTTCTGTAAAATATGGTACCTATTTATTTTATATAGAAAAAAAAGGCCTAATCTAATTTATAAAGTTCTACTCTATCCTAATTTAAAACTATCTTAATTTATAAACTAAAAACTATTCATTTTCTACAATATTGTTTGTAATTATCATTTGTTTTACTGAATAATAATTTTATTAATCTGTTTGACTTCGAAATATGTTTTTGTTTATTTCTTACTTTTATACAGAAATCTATCCATTATTATAATTTTCATAGGTTATATGAACTTAAGTATTTTTCGTAATTTATACTTTCTAAATTTAATTTCTTTGGACATTTATTTTTATGTATTATTCCTTTCAGGGTTTCTCCTTATCTTGCCCTTTCTAATATTAAGATAAGGTGGCGCTCAATTTATTTTTTTTTGTTAAATATATTTTATCTTCTAGCACCCAGCCCTAGCGGCCTGACTGAGCACGGATCATTTCTCGTAACAGTTTTGTCGCCCAAGCGTGGGGCCCTATACAACATTTTTTTTTTTTAATTTAGTTTCTAATTATTTTTATGTTTAATATTTCATGATGGATATAGATCGACTTTGTAAAGAAGAGCTCATATACGAGTTATTGGTGAGAGGAGTTAAAGATGATGGCAAGACTGTTGTGGAATTGAGATCAGCTTTGAGAAAACTGAAGAGATTAGAAGATGAGGGAAATTTAATTTTACGTACTCCAGTAAAACTTGACCTAGTCAAGGAGGTTGATATAATCCAGACTAAGATCAATGAAATTTCTATTTGGGTTGACTCTGGTGAACCTAAAAAGGGCACTAACTTCAGGAAGAAGGTTGATACTTGTATTCGCCATGTTATACATCGATTATCTCGAGTGGAAGGGAATGAAAAACTGGATGCTGACAAAAGTAAGCTTATGAATAAGGTCCTTGATTTGACAGGAAAAATAGAGGTTCTAGATAGCCAAGAGGATCCAAACTCTAGTAATAAAGACCCGCCATTTACACCTAAGACTCCAACTACTACTGATGATTTGAAGAAAATTCATGACGATGAAGATGACATTCCACCTGGTGAACCAACTTATACTAAACCAGACGATGATCAAAGGCCTAGTACCAGCTCCGTCCGGGTAATAAGAAAACAAGTTCCTGTAAGCAAGTGGCACCTTAAATTCTCTGGAGACGGCACTGGTCCGAGCTTGCATGGATTCTTAGATGATGTAGAGCATTACCGGAATGCTAGGAACACATCTTACAGAGATTTGTACGATGGTGCTATTGATTTCATTTCTGGACCGGCCTTACTTTGGTTCAAGTCAGTCCGAAAAGATATCAGGACTTGGTTGGAACTCGAGGCACTTTTACGGGAAGAATTTGAAGGAGAGGACTTCGAAGAAGAGCTTCACAGAGAAATAATGGACAGAACGCAAGGGCCAGAAGAAAGATTTACGACGTACGCGGCAGTTATGAAAACATACTTCTCTAGACTTCCTACACCATTGTCTGAAGAAAGAAAGGTGAGAATTTTGGTTAGGAATTCAGCTCCCCATTATTACTCCCGTCTACAGGACCATAATCCTCTGACCGTTGAAGAGGCCA
Source organism: Gerris lacustris (assembly GCA_951217055.1). Classification (NCBI taxonomy): domain Eukaryota; kingdom Metazoa; phylum Arthropoda; class Insecta; order Hemiptera; family Gerridae; genus Gerris; species Gerris lacustris. Next base: position 544,084 of record OX578281.1, on the reverse strand, counting down.
TTTATTTTGGTAGACGCATTCAGAGAGATAAAGAACACATTGCTAACTATAGACCACCACCTTCATCGCGGAAAACCCATTTGGAACCTGACCTAGCCTATAAAGGCCCACGAAAGGAAGACAAGATTTTTGCAGTATGTAACTCGCAACTAGGTACTTCTGGAGTTTCATCTAATTCAAGTAGTCATCCTGAAGAAGAAAAATCTTCGTCACGATCCTATGGTCGTCCTCCTAGTGCAAGCTGGTCTAACAGTCCATATAAGTCAAATAAATTAACCTGTTGGCACTGCAAAAAGGATGGTCATAGATATCAAGCATGCCCTGAATTGAAGTTAAGATTCTGTACGAGATGCGGTAGAGATACTTCGTCCAATGGAAATTGCGCTGTTTGTTTTAAAAAAACTGCTGAACATTTAAACTGGAAGATGGATCGAAAGTAGGTCGCATCTCGATCCGGAAGAAACTTAGAATAGAAGCGGCCAATATACATGCTTGGAAGGAGTGGCTTTCTGTTGTACATACCTGTTTCGCTACTGAAAATGTTCTTAAAGATTTACCGGGAGATCAACGCCCATATTTGTCTGTTAAAATTCTAGGAAATGAGGTGTTAGGTCTGCTCGACTCTGGAGCAACGAGAACTCTTGTCGGAGCTAAAGGAGCTGCACTATTGAAGAGTCTAGGACTGAAGTGTTACTCTTTGTGCAATATGAGAGTTACGGTGACAGACGGAAGAACCTGTAGAGTTGAAGGAGCCATCGATGTTCCGTTCGAGGTAGAAAGTACGGTGAAGGTGATTCCTGTCCTGGTGATTCCTAATATCACATCAAAATTAATTTTAGGTCTTGACTTCTGGAGAACCATGGGTGTTGTTCCAGATTTGAATAAGTGGTCATGGAAATTCTCTGACATGGTCAATGCAGTTGAAGTCCAAGAAGAAGGGCTCCATGATCGAACGACTCTGACAGCAGAAGAAGAAAATGAACTCCATAAGATCTCAGAGGAGTACTTTGCTTCATCAGGAGATAAGTTAGGCTGTACTTCCCTAGTGTCTCATGTCATAGACACTGGAGACGCACAACCAATAAAACAAAGGTACTACCCTGTCTCTCCAGTTGTTCAACAAGCGATAAATGCCGAACTTGACAAAATGTTGGCTGAAGGAGTAGTGGAGAAGTCAAACAGTCCATGGTCGTCACCTGTAGTAATGGTACGTAAACCTGACAATACGTACAGGTTCTGTGTGGATTTTAGGAAATTGAACCAGGTGACAAAGAGAGATGCCTACCCATTACCCTTCGTCAGCCACATCCTAGATCGATTGAGGAATGCCAGGTATTTGACAAAGCTCGACATTAAGAGTGCTTTTTGGCAAGTACCGATCCATAAAGATTCCCGCGAAAAGACTGCATTTACTGTCCCTGGAAGAGGTCTTTTCCAATTTTTACGTTTACCATTTGGTCTTCATAACAGTCCCGCCACTTGGCAACGTTTAATTGACAACGTGATAGGTGCTGATTTGGAGCCGAATGTGTTTGTGTATTTAGATGACATTGTGATCTGTTCATCCACATTCCGGGAACAAATCGACATTCTGAAGAAGGTCTTTCAACGATTATCAGATGCAGGACTAACACTTAATATAGCAAAGTGCCAATTTTGTTGTCCAGAGCTACGTTACTTGGGCTATATTGTAGATGTGCGTGGTTTGCATGTAGATCCAGACAAAGTGTCGTCAGTCGTGAACTTTCCTCCCCCTCGAAATCCGAAACAAGTCAGAAGATTCGTAGGACTTGCATCTTGGTACCGGCGCTTTGTGCCAGATTTTTCAACGATAGTGTCACCTCTTACTTCTCTTCTGAAGAAAAGCAAGAAGTGGGAGTGGACTGAAAATTGTCAAACTTCCTTTCAACAGCTAAAACAAGCTCTTGTTAGTGCACCTATTTTGACAAGTCCAGATTTCTCTAGTAGGTTCTATATCTAGACAGATGCATCTATGGTAGGACTCGGCGCTACTCTTTCACAAATGCCTAATGGAGAGGAGAAAGTCATCGCTTATGCAAGCCGATCTCTCAATGGTGCGGAGAAAAATTATTCGGCAACAGAATTAGAATGCCTCGCGGTGGTTTGGGCAACAGAGAAATTTCGTCCATACATTGAAGGTACGGCCTTCACAGTGATAACTGACCACCATTCTCTTCTCTGGTTGCAGAACTTGAAAGAACCATCAGGACGTTTAGCCCGTTGGGCACTTAAATTACAGCAATATGATCTACAGTTGTTACATCGTCCAGGGAAAGGTAATGTCGTAGCAGACGCCCTATCTAAAGCCCCAGCTGACATCATCACCGCCATTGATATCAAGGATGAAGATCAGGATTCGTGGTACAAGAAGATGGTTCAGCGAGTAACAGATAATCCAGCTGAATATCCTTTATGGAGAATATCGGATGATTGACGTTTGATGAGACGCGTGAAGACAGACGCCGGAGGAATTCCTTCTGTTCAGCCATGGAAAACCGTAGTACCTAAACTTCCTAGGAAGTCGGTAATTTATGATAACCATGATATTCCTACTGCTGGTCATCTTGGGCGGTATAAAACCTTGAAGAGAATTGCCGAACTCTATTACTGGCCAGGAATGACGACGGACGTCTTCCGTTACGTTTCTAAATGTAAAGTCTGTCTAGCACAAAAACCAGAACAAAGAAAACCTCCAGGACTGATGGGAAAGCCGTTAATTCCTAACAGGCCTTGGCAAGTAATTAGCACGGATTTGATAGGTCCTCTACCACCTTCGTCCAAACAAAACAGATTTCTTTTAGTTGTAGTAGATTCATTTTCAAAGTATGTTGAGATGTTTCCTTTACGAGCAAGTACAACTAGTTCAGTCCTTCGTCATCTTGAACAGGATGTGTTTATGGTTCATGGAATTCCCGAAACACTGATCTGTGACAATGGGCCACAATTTAGATCAGAGGCATTTAAGAAGAAGATGAAGAACTATGATGTGAAAATCCGATTTACCCCGTACTATAGTGCTCAATGTAATCCAACCGAGCGGGTGAACCGAGTCATCAAGACCACCATCTCAGCATATCTTAAGGAAAATCACCTATCATGGGATAAGCTTCTTCCACAAATCCGATTTGCAATTAACACCGCTCATCATGAATCCACAGGATATAGTCCAGCGTATCTTACCTTCGGTCGTCGTTTAGCTGCTTCTGGGAGGGATCACCTTATGACTGAGGCAGATGATACAGAAGATAATGAGGCGTTGTCCAGTATCCAGAGAAGAAGTAATGAATTGGAGAATCTTCAGCGTGTGACCAATCAAATCCAGACGAAACTTCGAGAAGCCCACGACAAGGGTAAGCATCATTACAATTTAAGGAGACGCCCAGCAGAGTTTCAAGTTGGTGATGTTGTCTGGCGCAGAACATACCATCAATCGGATGCTTCGCGTCACTTCTCGGCGAAACTAGCTCCAAAGTTTATTGAATGTAAGGTAAAGCGTAAAGTATCTCCCTTAGTCTACGAGTTAGTTGACCTCAATGATCGTAATGTAGGTTGTTGGCACCTCAAAGATCTTAAGGCTGCCCCAGGAGATGATGAATCAGAAGATTCCACTTCAGTGTTGTCACAATAGATTCTACTTTTACCTCCTAACCCCGGAGGAGGAGATTTCATTGTTACCATCAAATTTATTTGATGATTTATTTTTATTTTTATTGTGATTATAGATCATTGATTTTATATTATCAACGATCCTTATATTTAGTTTAAGTTATATTAATCGTAAGCCGTTATTTTATTTGTAATAAAACCTGATGTTAATTAGCTATGTAGGTGTAGAGCGGTGGAGGAAGGTTTATTTGATGTATGAATTGTGACATTTTCAGATGTAAACAAACCCTGTCTAACCTGGCCCCGTCTACACGCGCACGCGCATATCTTGATGTCAGTTTCCACGACCTCAGTCGTTGTTTACGCTTCGAGAAGAGCATTTTATTTACTACTTTTGACGCCCGTATGGCGGAATTGTGTGTTTAGTTTGTCAACTTCTTGATTGTTTAACTATTTCATGTTCCCGTCGTGTAGTGGGAAAGTGTGACTTAGTTTCTTCTCTGTGTAAGGATATTTACGTTGACTTTTCTGATTATATACCAGTTGGTAACATTATTGTAGTAAATTTAGCCTAGTTAACTCTTTCCCGTGAAGTAATGTGTTGACTGTGACGGAATCGTAGCGTGAAGAGTGCGATCTTCGTATGTGTTACTCCTAAGGAGGAGGAAAACGTACTTCCGGAAAGTAGTGCTGAGGTATAGTTCCGAGCGGTTTACGGCATTAGATCCTGATTCAAGACCAGCTAGTTTTTCATCTTTATATTTATCAACAATTTGTTCTTCGCTGCGCGCGCATCAATACATGTATATTATTATTATTTTATATCATTTCAAACCCAAATGAGACTCTATAAATTTAATTTATAGATACTTTCTTTTACCGGCCCATTTAGGCCTCAAATTTGTTTATTTTGTTTTGTCTTTCTCTTATTGTTTATTATCTTCTTGGGTTCTCATGCGGGGGAGCATTCTAGATTAACATTTCTGTAAAATATGGTACCTATTTATTTTATATAGAAAAAAAAGGCCTAATCTAATTTATAAAGTTCTACTCTATCCTAATTTAAAACTATCTTAATTTATAAACTAAAAACTATTCATTTTCTACAATATTGTTTGTAATTATCATTTGTTTTACTGAATAATAATTTTATTAATCTGTTTGACTTCGAAATATGTTTTTGTTTATTTCTTACTTTTATACAGAAATCTATCCATTATTATAATTTTCATAGGTTATATGAACTTAAGTATTTTTCGTAATTTATACTTTCTAAATTTAATTTCTTTGGACATTTATTTTTATGTATTATTCCTTTCAGGGTTTCTCCTTATCTTGCCCTTTCTAATATTAAGATAAGGTGGCGCTCAATTTATTTTTTTTTGTTAAATATATTTTATCTTCTAGCACCCAGCCCTAGCGGCCTGACTGAGCACGGATCATTTCTCGTAACAAGAGCGACTGACAGACGGACACATAACCCTCGGCATAAGGGTTTTGAGAAGTATCTACAAAACCCTAAAAAGACCTCAGTGAAAATATCTACCAACAAAACCGTTTCAGACCATTCTAATACCAAATCAGTAAAAAAGCATACATGATCTCTGTGTATCTGTGTGTGTGGCGATGTTTGTATGTTTGCATTTGTGTGTGTGACAAAATATTGTGTGGGTCGGCCAGGGTCGCTTAAATTCTAAACCTATTTGTGTGTAAAAATACAAAATGACCGATTGTGCTCAAAAACTATAGGTAAAATCTACCATATAGGACATATATATACCTAAAGGAAATTTAAATCAAATAAAGCCTACTGAAGTTATCGTCGACAGACCGATTTCGTGCTTAAGTGACTGTAGCTCCGAAACATCGTGATCTACGATGTTTGGGTTTGCGCCATCAGTTTTTCCGACAAAAGTTCTAAAAAATTCCGCAAACCGCATTTCAATACAATTTCTTGAAGCGATGTTATAAATGTTTAAAGTTCCGAACGAACAAACGAACGTACGTAAGTACATACATACATACGTACGCACAGACATATATTGATATGAAACGGATTTTAATGACCTCCCCGGGTTCATAAGACCCCTCCTTCACAGAGATCTCGGAATCACATTTTGGAGGGTATCACCATACTTCCATTTTCATGGAAGTAAAAATATAAACAATAGACTGCCAATTAGTGTGGCACATAGCTTCCACGCATGCTATCACGAATTTTTTGATTTTATGCTTTTACAAGCCATTATTGTCTAATTTGTTTAATTGTTTTCATCTGTCAAAATTGTTTTAATTTTGCTTCCGAGCTTACCGAAGGTAACGGAAGCATTGTGTTCACTTTTGAGAACGAAAAACTTTTATGCCTCCGATTTCAAAAATTCCAAGACAGAAATCCGTTTCAGACATCAGGGAATATTTTTGGTCTCGTGTCTGTCTGTCTGTCTGTCTGTCTGTCTGTCGGTCTGTGTGTCCGCGAATTATGAAACGTGCGACGATACCTTGAGTAAATGTCGACCGATTTTGATGAAATTTGGTAGACATGTTCATTTTACCAATGCCCAGGACGAGTTCGTTGGACAACGTTATCCGTCCAAGTGTTCACGAGCTACGCTCGCGTAAACGTGACATTTAAATTTAAAATTGGATTATTAGGTCGGGAAAGAAATCTAACTTCATCTTTTGAATGAGACAAAAATTTTTTTCAAATACAATTTTTTTAATGAAACCAGCAGCGACACCACTAAGAAGTGTTAAAGATCACTTAAACTATTAATAGTTTTTACAAAATAAACAATATAACAATAAAGTAATATAAAAATAATTGTTAAAGTACATGATAGGACGCGAGGGAGCTATGTGCCACACTAATTGGCAGTCTATTTTACTTGAATTTAAATCAAATTATAATTATTATTAACTACGGGAAACAGACAGTGAAAAATACACTCCAGCGCCGGGATTGGAACCACGGGTCTCCTGTTTGTTTCCTGTAGTTAATAATAATTATAATTTGATTTAAATTAAAATTTAAACTTTCCGTAGTATGAAAACTACCAAAAACTTAGTATTTGTAAAAAATTATAGTAAAAAAACTATCAATTAAGCAAAAGTTAAAATGCGCAGACGGTTCAAAGTAACCTGAGGCTATCTGCGGGCTACTTTCGATAAACTATATAAGTTTCATACAAATCAGATAAGTACTTTTGAAGCTATGCTATAGGTGTAAATTAATGTATGTCTGTGGGCATATGGAAGAGAATCAAATAAGTGTATAGAAAGTTGAAACTTATATGGGGCCAACAATAGGCTACTCATGACCTACCACCAAAATTTCATTAAAATTTAACGTGTAGTTTTTAAGATACGTTGGTTCGCAAAAATTGAAGGACAGACCGACAGACTGACAGACAGACACGGAATCAAAAATGATCCCTGATGTCAGAAACGGATTTCTGCCTCGGAATTTATTAAATCGGAGACCTAAATTTTGTTTGTTCTTCAGAACGATCACATAGCTTCCGTTACCTTAGTTAAGCTCGGAAGCAAAATTGAGCTTAGCACAGTAATGCGCATTACACATGCGCATATTAACCCTCGGGAACACGCGGTCCTGTGAGGCCAAAATTTGAGATTTAACTGTAAAATTGAGATGGATGTGGGTGCGATTGGAAGATAGGGATTTTTCTAGCTACATTTCTTGCTTTAGTAAGTGAATCAGTCACTGTTTGACACCGTACGTGATTATACTTCAATTCTGTGACCATATTGTCCTGACAGGGGACCCACGCCACTTTCACTTAAATTTTAGTACTACGCTAATTTACATATAATACTAAATAAATTAATATTGTACCTGAATTTAAAAATAAAATAATAAAAATATACAGAAAAAATTAAAAATTTGAACTCATACCTATATGACTTCCAACCTAAGAGACAACTCATACCTATATGACTTCCAACCTAAGACAACTCATACCTATATGACTTCCAACCTAAGACAACTCATACCTATATGACTTTCAACCTAAGACAACTCATACCTATATGACTTCCAACCTAAGACAACTCATACCTATATGTTCCAACCTCTCTATCGTCCAAAGTAATGTTTCATTATCCCTCAAGTATTGAAGCATATCTCATTATACTTGACTTTATACTCATGCGACCATGAAGCGGCCGCCACACTAATTTACGGGGTCTTATTAATAATCTAGTATTTGGACTTTATTTCTTCCAACAACAAAAATGTTTGTTTAAGACCATTTATATTATCAATTTATATAGCTTAAAACTTTACATAAGTCCGTTCCTTTTATAACTACATTTTATGTTAAAAAGTTTTTTTTAGGGCTTATCAGTATTCAGGGAATGTCTGGACCCTCTTACTGGAGAAAATCTTATAAATTTAGAATAGATTAGGTTTTATTTATATCTACTTTTCATAAATAATTTTATCATCGACAAGTAGAATAAATTCGTTTTTAGAAAGACACATTACATTCGAGATGTTTTAATGTTATTTTATTATTGTTTGTTATTTTTCAGTTTGAGGTTAAATTTCTCTTTATCCATATGACACGTGTATCAAAAACAAAGGCCACAATATTACTGTTACTCCTAGGCGTTCGACCCAGGGGGAGCCTACATCTAACTCTCATGTGGCGAGTAATAATATTAATGATATTGCAGTTCCACAAAGCTATATATCGCTGCAACTCCTAAACAACTCTGCCACTCAGGTTGACCTTCTTAAATGCCTGTGTGATAAAGTGGAAAGTCTTTCTACTTTAGTTGCCCAACTGCTAAATGAAAATCAAAGCCTGAGAGCTAGAGTTGACTCTATTGAAGGTTCTAGCTCTAATCCGCCTCTGTACTCGCACACCCTGATAGGTAGTGAGCCTTTACCTTCATTTAGGGAAAAAGCATACGCCTCCACGAATAAATATAGCTCGCCAAAAATCTCACTTGGACGTCAAATAATTAAAGAACCTGGGTCTCCGGCTAATATATCTGTTAACAGATCAGGTATATTGCCTCAAGAACTACCGGATAATTCGAACTCGGAACTGATAGCTTCTGTAACTTCAGAAAATGATGGTTTTATTAAAGTTTCGAGACGTAGAATCCATAGAGTAAAGAACAGCCCTGAAGTAATTCGCCGCCCCTGCATTTTTGGGTCTAAAAAAGATTCAAAACTATATTCGGTTGAACGTAGGTCAGCCCTTTTTCTCTCGAGACTTCAGCCTACCACATCTGTAAATGATTTATCTGAATTTATCGTTGAAAATACTAAAATGGATATAAAAGATATCGTGATAACCCGTCTGGTCACTAGAAGGGATCATTACGCATCTTTTCATGTATCTGTTCCAGACTCAACACTAAGTATTTTGAATGTTCCTGATTTTTGGCCGGAGGGCACAATTATTAAAATCTTCCGGGGCGCACTCAAACAAAGCATGCATTATGTAAATAATTCGAAGCCTGTGGTCCAGGAGGAGGACCAGGGCAATATTTCCTAAGCAGTCCTGAGCTGCGGTGATATTGCATTCGCCATCGATACATGTCTATAAGTATAGCATATCAAAATGTACGGGGCTTACGTACGAAACTTACAACTTTCTTCACGTCGGTTTGCTTAAGTTCGTCTGACATTATTATTGTTACTGAGTCCTGGCTCACTCATTTACACCCATCTTCTAAAATATTTCCTGAGACGTATTCTGTAGAAAGAAATGACAGGAATTACGAGAAGGTAGGAGGATCAAAAGGCGGTGGTGTCTTAATCGCTCTATCTACAGCAATTAAGTATACCCGCAGATATGATTTGGAAAAGGATATTGAATCAGTTTGGGTTGAAATAGAGGTTAAAAATAAGAGAAACGTGTTTCTAGGAGCTTTTTACTTGCCTGATCACCTGTGTGATATTACTCTAAATAATTATTTGGATTCTCTGAACTACTTAATACCATGGGATGCGCAAGTTTATTTAATAGGTGACTTTAATTTGCCCTCTGTTGACTGGAATACATACTGTTTTCAAGGTCGCTCGAATAAAAGAGCTAGAGCTGATGCAGTCTTATCTTTCTGTTCTATAAATGGGTTGCTCCAAAACAATAAGTGTGTTAACAGGTTTAATGATATATTGGACCTTGCGCTTTCTAACACCGGATTCGTTACAGTAACTCATTCACCTCATCCATTAGTTCCCGAAGATGCTTACCATCCGACGCTCGAAATAACCATATCATCTAGCTCTGCTCAGAAACCATCTAAAGCGATTTCTTTTAGAAACTACGCAACTGGTGACTATATGATGCTATACAATATGGTTGAACAAGCAGACTGGAAACCTGTTTTTAGCTCGAATGACGTTGATTTTTGTGCGCAGTATATCACAAATGTCGTGACACATTCCATTGAAGCTAGTACGCCTCTCAAGTTAGTCAAACCAACTAAATTTCCTTCCTGGTACTCATCGGTTCTGCGAACCCTCATCAAAAAGAAAAACTTTTACCACAGAAAATTCCGAAAAACGAAACAACAGATTTTCAAGAACTTACATTCGATCTATCGAAGACTCGCTTCTGTAAAGGTTAAAAGAGATTACAGACAATATCTCGCCCGCACTGACGCCGCTTTGAAATCAAATCCGAAACAGTTCTGGCAGTATATAAATAGAAACCGACAAGATAACACGGAAGCATTTCAGTACATGACGGTGAATAATATGAAGTCCAACGATCCAGCTGTTGTTGTAAAAAGTTTCGCTGATCATTTCAAATCTGTCTTCGTCCCTTCCTCGTCCTTCTTCCTTCCTTCACATTCTACTCCTAATCCAAATACTATCAATATCCCGACTATAACTATAGGGGAGGTATTGCAAGCTATAAAGAATCTTAAACCTAAACGTAGTTGCGGCCCCGATCGTATTCCTAGCTTTGTGGTGAAAGGGCTGTCCGAACTCCTTGCTCCTGTTTTAGTCGACATCTTCAATAAAAGTCTTAAGTTCTCTGTTTTTCCGGCAAGGTGGAAAGTGGCATCTGTTGTCCCGGTTCACAAATCTGGGGATAGATCTCTCGCCTCTAACTATCGACCTATCGCTCTCCTTAACACTTTTAGTAAAATTTTTGAAAGGGTTGTTCATACTTACCTTAGCCCTATTGTTTATCCCCTCATAGTTTCTAACCAGCATGGTTTTCGACCGTCTTATTCCACTTCATCGAACCTCGTCTCATTTCTTTCTTTTGTAGGTCCATTAGTTTCTAGCCGTAGCCAAGTTGACGCTATTTTTCTAGATATGTCCAAGGCATTCGATCGTGTCGACCATGGCATACTTTTGACTAAGCTTCTACTGCAATTTAACTTCTCAAAAAATTTTGTACTTTGGGTTAAAAGCTACTTAACACATCGATCTTACTCCGTTCTTTTTCAGTCAGCCATCTCTTCCCCTTTCACACCCTTTTCCGGAGTACCTCAGGGTTCCATATTAGGGCCTTTACTTTTTCTGTTTTTTATCAATGATATAGGGAAAGGTATTACTTGCCAGCATCTTCTTTACGCCGATGACACAAAAATCTTTAGAGTAATCAACAATATGGAGGGATGTCATGCATTGCAAAAAGATATTTCGTCTCTAGAAAACTGGGCCCAAATTAATCGTATGGACTTCAATCCTTCTAAATCTCACTCGGTTATCTTCTCTCGGTCCACAAATCCTATTTCTTTTCCTTACCAGCTGGGTGGGGTCTCCCTTATTTCATCTAATGTCATTCGTGATTTGGGAGTACTTTTAGACAGTAAACTGACCTTTAAAGAGCACATATCTTCAGTAGTCTCTTCCGCCTCTCGTTCTTTAGGTTTAACACTAAACATATGTCGAGGACTCTCACAAGACTGCCACGTAAGATTGTACAAAGCGCTTGTACGACCTCTTTTGGAATATGCAGCTGTTATCTGGGGTGACCCTGGTGTTACCTTGTCCAACAAGCTTGAGGATATCCAGCGAAAATTTGTACGTCACGTATACTTGCGTTTCATGTATAGAAAGGTATTCTATAAGTATGAAAGACTGTGTGAAAGATTGGAATTGGAACCCCTTAGCTTGAGGAGAGATGGTTTGATAGCTTTGTTTCTCATTAAAGCCTTAAATAGGTCTATTACATCTAAAGAAGTCCATGAACAAGTTGTCATGCTACCTAATAATCGACGGGCAGGACGCTTGCTTTATATTAAGGAATTATCTCGCCTTAGCCCCTTAGTCCGTTCTGTGTTTTTAGTAAATTCCTTCCCTATCAGCTCCCGTAATTTAAGCAACATTAAATCCCTGAATTCCCTACTCTCCCTCTGATAACTCAGTTTATTTATTTTATAGTTACGGTTATTTATTTATTGATGATATTATTAAAGTTATTTATTTATGTACATATCTCTCGTTTGTTTTTGTTTTGTTGTCATATTATTTATTTAAAGTCCATAATGTACGCTGATTTGTATTGTTTAATTTTGAAATATGTCATTTTTATTGTATATATATTATGTTACCTATTTTACAATTTATAATATCTATTTTAAAGCGCCCTGCTTGTGGCTTTTTTTTTAGCTGTTAGGGGCTTTTAAAAAATGTTTAAATAAATAAATAAAAATAAATATTTATTTCACTGTTATTTATCAATTTTATTTCACTGAACTGGTTGAATTAATAGAGCTCAATATATAACATAATATATTAGAATGGAATACATGTGATGGTGTGAATGCTTTGTTTCTATTGGTTATCTTAATGTTCTTCTGATATCTAAAAACATCTGTGTTATGCTTCCATCTCTGTGCAGCAGTGTAGCTCCTCAACTAATAAGTCGGCTTTCACAATGCACGCGAGACCGCGCGAGTCCAAGTCAGACCGAGCGAGACCGCACGAGTCCAAGCCAGACCGAGCGAGACCGCACGAGTCCAAGCCAGACCGAGCAAGACCGCACGAGTCCAAGCCAGACCGAGCGAGACCGCACGAGTCCAAGCCAGACCGAGCGAGGCCTATCATCCATGAAATGAATATCTTAGTTTTTTGGAACGAAGTTTCTTATGGCTTGTTCTGGAGCCCGGGAGTGAATCCGAAAAAAACGACCAAAATCACCGTCACGCAAAATCCGTCACTAAATCTACAGATGACGATAACTTGAGTAAAAGATCACCGAGTTAGATGAAATTTGGTACACATGTTCATTTTACTAATGCCCAGGCAGAGTTCGTCGGAAAACGTTATCCACCCAAGCGTTCACGCGCAACGGTCGCGTAAACGTAAGCTTCAATAGACGGGAAAAAGTGTTATTAAGGAAGACTGTTACTTGGCTTGTTTTGATTATTTTTGTTATATATGTCAAAAATGTCACTTTGTTTTGTAAATAAATAAAATATAATCATGTAAAATTTCACCCTGATACACATTAATTGACCGGGTGTGTAGAAAACAGTCCTATTTCAATCAGAACTCCTTTAACAAACATACTCTTTCACTATAAACTCATCATGATCAACTTTTTTTCTTATATTCAATATATATTTATAGTAAGACGCTTGCTTTAATTATACAAATAATGATTTTATTTTAATTTTGCCTTAACTCTACCAGGTACAAACAGTTGGTTACTTTTAATTTTGTCTCTTTTCTAACTCCGCTATGTATAAGTAGTTAGCAATGTATACGTACTTAGCAGTGTGATTTTATAATTTATATTCAATGAAAAATGTAAGGGACTTGGTTCCTACCGGGTGTCCCGCGACACCACACGTATTTTTTTTTTTTTTTTTGTAGATTGTTAATTACATTTGTTTTATTTGATATTTTTATATGAAACCAAGTGTGCAACATGTTCACGCAAACCTCTACGAACAAAATTATATTAATAAGAGAACAGGCTAATAAAAAACAGTTTGGCAACGGACTAGGACCCGAACTGACAAACAGAGCTTTGACAAACTTAGTAGTAAACTGACTGAAGCACTTGAGACCTCACAACGGCTCTCAGAGCATACCGACAAGAATTCCTGTGATATTCTATCAACAGAATCTCCCCTTTCTTGATGAAGCGTATGGGCTTTTCATAGAGTATCACATGTCGGCTTACTTTGGAAGACAAAAATATCCTTTCACTGACCTATTTCCTTAACCTACAATCCTATCTGGAAACTATAAAGAGTTTTTCCGACCAAACCATAAAATACTAGATTTCAGTGCATTTGTATAGGAAGAAAAATTCCTAAACAAAACAAAAATAAAATATTCTTATTTTTTGTCACAGGTTCCAAAAATGCTATCAGAAATTCACATTCCAATTTGAAATTTCTAGGTTGGATGGCCTGATGGCAAAAGGGCGGTTGGCACTAGAGCGTGAGTGGATAAATAGAAACGTCCCTTTACATGGTGCAGATCCCCCGGCACGGCTGTGCCCCGGCCAAGTCCAGCACAGTCATACCATCCTTCAATGGAACCATCTCAAGGCATTTTGAACCCCCCTCTATTATCATATTAAAGATACTTAGGTAAGTGAAATTAATTTTAAGTTAACCAAGTTGTATAAGATACTGCATAACAATTTTTTTTTTTAAATCTTAATATAAACCATTGGAAAAGTATAAATTAAATAACAACAATCTGTTTAACATATTTGGGCTGAGTAAGCCCAATAGGCCTATTTGGCCAAGTCAGAAAATTGTTTGATTTGGAGAAGAAAGAATTGGGTTGGTGAGTCAGAGTAGGGGGGGGGGGGCAAACAAACAACATATCTTACCTGTGCTGGATGTATTAGACCTGGTAAAGCACTTGGACAGGGGAGTACTTAGCTATACATATCATCTCACAACGTTTATCGGGAGACGGATTATTCTTTTATTCAAGTGTTTTTGTCGGCATTAATTTATCTCAAACCGTTTAGATTTTACAACGATACAAACTTCATTTTTTTTTTTTTTTTTTTTTTTACTAATTACGGGTTATTTTCTATCTTTGCCTCCTCCTCCCCCCCCCCCCCCCCCCCTGTGGGGGCCAAAAAATTGGAGTTATGAAAAAAAGGTTTTAAGTTGAATTTTATTATTTTCCCCATAGAATCTAAATCTCCTATCTAAAATATAGACTTTAATTTAAAAATTTTAAAGTTGGGGGGTCTGGGAACAAAAAGGGTGGTTGCCCCTAGTGTGCGATAGCATGAAAAACTACTTCCCTTTGAATGATATATATCCCTCAAGTTTTATTAATTTGTCTAAACCCGTTCAAAATGTAAGAGGGGGGGGGGGACTTTTAGGCCACCCTGTATACATTTAGTCTGATTTTAGTTTTTCTAGTCGCTTAGAAGAGTATGGAGGTAGAGGTCGAGTGGTCACTGTGGGAGGAGGGCTGTGACCCCTCAGCAGACATTGTTCTGAGGTGATCAGAGCAACACGAGTCTTACCTCGCGGAATAGAAACAAACACCGTGTTGTGACCAACCTACACTGCTCCCGCCCGCAGCCTCTTCTTCATAATGAATATTGTAAATTGCAAAACCCCATTAGCGTATTGAGTGAACGTTTGGAAATCAATAATTCCATCTTGGTTTCAAGTCGATGTTTAATAGTTCGATGCATATTTTATACTTTTTCACGAGCAAACATCAAATAATCCAAAACTGATTAAATTGTAGAGAAAAATGTATTTTCAATACTGAATAAAGCTCATTTGCAAGAAGATATCGTATTATTGAATTTGGAGAGTTACAAAGAATACGGTTTCTCAGATGATGACAGTGCTTAGGTGCTTGCAAGTTGATAGGTGATAAAGAAAAAATATTTCTCTGTCTTGTCTCATGACACGCAAATATTGTTATACAACCCTAAAATCTGTTAAAATTGGGTGCATGTAAAGAGAATGTGGAGCCGTGTGCGTTGCTAGTGACTGAGACAAGATGAATAAAACGTGTTTAGAAGAGACGACGACCACAGAGGACACAGAACAACAGCGAACTCAGTGAATGAGACGCTTTGACTCTGCAGCTGCATCAGAGCCGGAGTGTCGCTTCTCTCTAATCTACGTTGTAACTACGTTGTTGCTTCCAAGGATATACATTCAGAGTTCTCGTTGAATATTTCCTTGAATCCTACAGACACACACCCACACACACGGGCTTGGTGACACAGGGTCCGGTAAACACTTGATTGTTTTTTCTCTCCGTGTGTGTATTCTTTTGTTTCTATATCAAGTATTTTGTTGGATACTTGTTACTTTCCAAAAGACTTTTTATCTCAAACTATAAAAGATAAATATGCAAAATAAAGAATACATTTTTTCTCTTTTTTTATCTCTCCAGTTGAATTTTTCTACTCAACAGAATCATTGACTTTTCTTGACTATTTTGTGTTTGATCTGTCTGTAAAAGTCTTCACGTATTTCAGTTTTCACATTGCTAAAAAACTTAATTCATTCAAAAACTTTTCAATAAAAATGTATTTCATTTGAATAATTCACACACTCGCACAATATATATATATATATATATATATATATATATATATATATATATATATATATATATATATATATATATATATATATACAGGGTGTTCCAGCTCAACAGGGACACAGAGCAGGATGTGATTCTATATCAAATTTGCTACCAAAAATGTTATATTATTGCATGTCCTATCGACCTTCGTTTTCAAGATATATCGATATATATATAGTTTCGATATATTTGTGAATTTTGCAATAAATGCTCTGTAACTCAAAAACTAATATAGCTAAAAAGATGCGGTCTTCACCGTTGGAAAGTGCATTAAATTCTCTTTAAAAATCCGTAAACATTTACTCGTGTAGCTCCATTTGAAGTGAGAATACAACCATTAAAAACTAATAAAATATTTGATTAAGAAATACAACAAACATATGACCCTCCATAACTTTGTTGTTTGCATAGTCAACATATATTTCTGAATAGCTTAAAAACTACGCCAACTCATAAGCTTTCTAACGACGTAACATATGCTGTACTCTACTGATAAGTATGGAACAGAAAAGCAAAAATATTGCGTATAATTCGCTAAAAAGTTGAAATTTTTTTGTTGAATAAAGAATTAATTCATTGATATAATTTTAAATATCGTTTTTACTTTACAAAAACATTAATTGTACTGATTGCAACTGTTATGAGTCATTTTTTTTATGATATAGACTAGTACGAAAATGAGACTATAAATCTTATTTACCAGAAATAGTTTTTTTTAGTGGTCATTAGGATGAGTTAAAATATTTTTTATTATATCATACATTCTTTCGCTTGTTTCTCTCCCCCATTTGCAATATTTTTACTTTTCTGTTCTTTACTTGTAAGTAAAGTACAGCATATGTAACGTCATCGCACTTCTGCACTTCAAATTTGACTGTGGCCCAAAAATCCGTAGAGTTAAGTCAGATGAGCGTGGTTGCCAGATAATAGCTCCACTTCGGCCTATCCAAAGTCGAAGGAAATTATTATAAAGCCAGTTCCTTATGTCTCTAGCATAATCAGAGGGACAACCATTTAACTGCAACCACATGTCCTGATTTCATATTTCAAATGTTAATAAAAATAAAGTACATATCAAACATAATATGACATTGAATCAGCATAGGACGTAAAACATAAGAAGGGGGGGGGGGGGGGGGGTAGAAAAACAAGAAAAATAATAAATGATATAATAAAAATATTTTAGTGAGCAACTCATCTTAAAGACCACAGAAACCGACCACAAAAAACCACTATTTCTTATAAATAAGATTTATAGCCTTATTTTCTTACTAGCCTATATCATTAAAAAAATGACTCATAACAGTTGCAATCAGTACAATTAATTTTTTTGTTAAGTAAAAACTATATTTAAAATGATATCAATGAATTAATTCTTTATTCAACAAAAAAATTTCAACTTTTTAGCGAATTATACGCAATATTTTTGCTTTTCTGTTCCATACTTATCAGTAGAGTACAGCATATGTTACGTCGTTAGAAAGCTTATGAGTTGGCGTAGTTTTTAAGCTATTCAGAAATATATGTTGACTATGCAAACAACAAAGTTATGGAGGGTCATATGTTTGTTGTATTTCTTAATCAAATATTTTATTAGTTTTTAATGGTTGTATTCTCACTTCAAATGGAGCTACACGAGTAAATGTTTACGGATTTTTAAAGAGAATTTAATGCACTTTCCAACGGTGAAGACCGCATCCTTTTAGCTATATTAGTTTTTGAGTTACAGAGCATTTATTGCAAAATTCACAAATATATCGAAACTATATATATATCGATATATCTTGAAAACGAAGGTCGATAGGACATGCAATAATATAACATTTTTGGTAGCAAATTTGATATAGAATCACACCCTGCTCTGTGTCCCTGTTAAGCTGGAACACCCTGTATATATATTTATATATATATATATTTGAAGTATTTTTACTTAAGTGAAAAAGGACGAAAAAATAATCGGTTATACGAATTTATTATTTTTAACGATAAGTGACATTTTCTTGTAAGTTTATCGCTTTTTTTCGTATAAACGTTTGTCACGCTAGGCTCCACCAATTTAAAACTAGAACTATATATATATATATATATATATATATATATATATATATATATATATATATATATATATATATATATATATATATATGTTTGTGTGTGTGTGTTAATTATGAGCGTAAATACAGGAAGTATGCACCTGGGCCACAGAGCAAAGCAAGTTAAAACAAGGATAGACTGATAACCACTCCACGTTACAGAAAATACAAAACCAAGTATCTGAGTAGACTCTATATGTTTATATATATATTATGTACCAATTTTTTTTAAGAATAAACAAATGACACACACAACCCTAAAATACAAATCGAGGTCTTTCAAATGATATTCAACTCACCAAATTTCAAATCTCTATGTCAATGGGAAGTAGGAGAATTAGTGATCAGTCAGTCAGTCAGTCACTGTTATTCTTTGTTTTTTATATATAGATTAATTTCCTCCATTTCACATCGAAGTATGATTTTTCTCAGCATGTATGCCACATTCCTTCGAAATCAATAGCTTAGTTAAGGCTCCATGAAAAACCTTTTTCTGAAACCCCCTTCTTTGACTCAGGGGGCCTCAAACCGTGCAAAGCACGCAATCACAAATCTTTATATATATATATATATATATATATATATATATATATATATATATATATATATATATATACATATATATATATATATATATATATATATATATATATATATATATATATATATATATATATATATATATATATATATATATATATATATAGAAAGAGAAAACTCGTCAGAGAGACCTTGACAGTCTAACTTGGTAAGAGATTCTTGTATCTAATTTTTTTTTTTCTAAGAGAGAGAGATAAAGAGAGAAAAGAAAAGTCCCACTCTTAACTAGGTTCAAGTTTTGAAAGAGTCAGCCAAGCTTAAAATCAGTGATTTTACAGCCTAATTAAGTTACGGACCGTTCCAACAGAGACTTGAATCATTTCACCCTAAAATGTTCAACAATTACTCATGTGTAAACATTTGTTTCTCTCTCTCTCTCTCTCTCTCTTTATATATATATATATATATATATATATATATATATATATATATATATATATATATATATATATATATATATATATATATATATATATATATATATATAATTAAGAATTTGATTCAGAAAAATACTGTTATAATAAGGAAAATATTAACGATTTTAATAAAACTTCTTACACATTGTCAAAAGTACAATTGAAACAGGCATGTAAAATTTCAGCCGGGTACATGCAGAAGGTTTAGAGTAGGGAAGAGATATATTTTATAATATTTTAAATTAATAGGCCGGGTAGGTAGAAAACAGTCCTATTTCAATCCAAACTCCTTTAAAAAACATACTCTTTCACTATAAACTCATCATGATTAACTTATTTCTTATATTCAATATATATTTATAGTAAGACGCTTGCTTTAATGATACAAATAATGATTTTCTTTTAATTTTGCCTTAACTCTGCTAGGTACAAACAGTTCGTTACTTTTAATTTTGTCTCTTTCTAACTCCACTATTTATAAGTAGTTAGCAATGTATTTTTTTTTTTCGTGGATCGCTCGGGACACATGATAAAATCTTAACTCCAACTTTTCGAGAACATCCGGACGGCGAAACGGGGTACAAAAGTAAAAAAAGTATAAACCCTTCACGCATCATAATATGTCGTTGGAAAGCTGTTTAAGAGTACAATATTTGATGTTATATACATTTTTGTATATTTTCATTTAAGAGGGGGGTAATATGGAAAAACAGAAAAAATTATAAATATTAGTACAGAGTAAATCTTTAAATTCGTGCTGCAGAAATTCTAAACTATTTTTTTTTTCATAAATCGCTTGGGACACATGAGAAAAGCTTAACTCCAACTTTGCGGGACCGTCCGGAAGGTGGAGGGGGAAAATTCATATTTTTTTCGTTCATCTCAAGTTCAATTTTTTATTATTTTTCTGGCTCTACTTCCTCTGTTTTGCCTGTTGATCGTCCGCTGACAATTCGTGCTTAATCTGCTTTACTAACTAAAGTGCTTTTATATTTTTAACTGGTTGAAGTTGAAGGTAAAAGTTCGACTTGGGAGGGAAAGTCTAAGTCAGGATCAAGGAAATCATCTTGAGGGTCTACGAGTGTACATTGCTGCAGTTTTCACCGCCGCAGTGTTTGAGCATGGAAGACCTGCCTTCCTGCACCTCAGCTGCACCCCAATTATTGAACGAGCGTAGTGAGTTCTCCATTTCAGAGACTTGGGATTTGAAAAGTTTGTGTGTTTGTGTGTTTGTTTGTTTGTCCAACGATAACTGGCGTAAAAATTTATCAATTTCAACGAAATTTGGCACATAGATGCATCTCAGCATTTGTGAGAACTGTATAGTTTTTGGAAATTCCACACTAAACGTTTCCAAGATGGCGGCCAATATGGTGGACGACAAAAAAAAAATAGTTTTAGCCAGCATAATGTGTTATACATAGTATTGAAGGTCTTTAAGAGAAGGAAAAGAATATGTAACTAATAAAATTTTACACTCCATATTTTCAAGATGGCGGCCAAAATGGCCGACGACTAAAATAAAAAGTTTCAGTCAGAATAATGTGTTATACATCGATTTAAAGGTCTTTAAGAGGAGGAAAAGAATGTGTAATTAATAAAATTTCACACTTCATATTTTCAAGATGGCGGCCAAAATGGCCGACGACTAAAATAAAAAGTTACAGTCAGAATAATGTGTTATACATCGTTTTAAAGGTCTTTAAGAGGAGGAAAAGAATGTGTAACTAATAAAATTTCACACTTCATATTTTCAAGATGGCGGCCAAAATGGCCGACGACTAAAATAAAAAGTTTCAGTCAGAATAATGTGTTATACATCGTTTTAAAGGTCTTTAAGAGGAGGAAAAGAATGTGTAACTTATAAAATTTCAGACTTCATATTTTCAAGATGGCGGCCAAAATGGCCGACGACTAAAATAAAAAGTTTCAGTCAGAATAATGTGTTATACATCGTTTTAAAGGTCTTTAAGAGAAGGAAAAGAATGTGTAACTAATAAAATTTCACACAGAATATTTTCAATGTGGCGGACTATTAAAAAATATTAATCTGCATTGCAGGTTATAAGTAAAAGTAAAGGTCAATAAAAGTAGGAAAAGAGATCAAATACTATTATTATAGATCAAATAATATTTATTATATTATTATACAATATTATTAAGTTATTATACAATAACATTATTTAATAAATATTTACTACAAATTCTGAATCAAATAGGCGAGCGTAGCGAGCCTTCTTTAATTTGATTAAATAATTACTATATTTACTGTATAAACAGGCGAGCGTAGCGAGCCTACAATAACTTATATTTAATAAATATTTACTACAAATTCTGAATCAAACAGGCGAGCGTAGCGAGCCTTCTTTAATTTGATTAAATAATTACTATATTTACTGTATAAACAGGCGAGCGTAGCGAGCCTACAATAACTTATATTTAATAAATATTTACTTCAAATTCTGAATCAACAGGCGAGCGCAGCGAGCCTGCAATAAATTTATTTAATAAATATTTACTACCAACTCTGAATCAAACAGGCGAGCGTAGCGAGCCTTCTTTTCATTAATTAATAACTATATTTACTATATATAAACAGGCGAGCGCAGCGAGCCTGCAATAACTTTAATTAATAAATATTTACTACAAATTCTGAATAAAGAGGCGAGCGTAGCGAGCCTGCGTTAATATTATTAAATCAAGATAATGGACAAAATCATTTTAATGCTCGTTTCACGTTGAATAAGAATGTCAGAATATTTGTTTTACTGAAATATTATCCTGATATCATTATTGAGAGCATAGTATGGCTGATATAAAAGCACCATTCTACGCGAGTTCTGTATGCACCGCATCACTAGTTTATTTTACAGTCGCAGGCAATGAGTTTCACGAGAATTTCCAGTACCCTGGTATCATTTGAACCCAAAGTACTAAATGTTCACAAATAATTTCATAATAGGGTTTCTGACATTAAATAAAGCACTAATACCATTTTTCATTTATATCGGATGAAAAGAAGTAATATTTATTAATTTTTAACTAAACCCATTTTTTCATGTTTTTCCATTTTATCCCCCTCGTAAATGAAAAAATAACAAAACTGTACATTGCAACAACTACTGTACTCAAAAGCTTTCCAACGACATGCATCATGATGGGTATTTACATTTTGACTTTTGTACCCCGTACCCCGTACTTCCCCCGTCCGGATGTTCCCGAAAAGTTGGAGTTAAGCTTTTCTCATGTGTCCCAAGGGATTCACGAAAAAAAATTAGCCTCGAATTTTTTCCGCACAAATTTACAGATTTACTGTACTAGAATGCAGGGTAGTGGTTCAAAATTTGAATTTTAAGGAGGAAAATAATGGTTTGATTTACACCAAATATCATAAGTTAAGCGGAATCTAATAATTGAAATAAATGTGTTGCATCTGGTGGTGATAGTTGTTCGTCATTATAAACCTTTTGAAAGTGGTTTTGAATTTCGAATATTTCTAAGTTTTAATTATTTCCTAATTTGGAATATTACTCAAAGCAAGGCTACTGGTTCTTTGAGAGTTATCAACTTTCTGTTTTATTTATTGTACCAGAATAATATAATTTTCAGATGACCTTAGACTGTTAATTAAGATGTTTGTTTGTCTGATGTTGTCATTGGGGACGATAGTTTCGTCGGCTAATCTTTTAATAACGTGACAAGCAAAAGATGTGAATTGTGATATTTTATTGATATGGTTCTTTTGGTAGTTAAAGAGGGTCTCAATATTATTGATCTCCTGCTATGAACTTGATCACGCTCCCGAGTCCGCTTTTTATTCCTCGTTTGATTCGTTCATAATTAAGTTTATATAAAATTTTCTTTATTTTATAAAGAGCTTGCTTTAATCGATTATTAATTCTATTTATTACGGTTCTGTTATTGTCATTCATTTTAAATTTATTTGAATTATGTAGAATTATTTTATGTTATGTTAACATGGAAAAGGAAGTTATGATAGTAGTCCAGTAGGCGAGCATTTGGCGGGAATCAAAAATATTATAAACGGAACTATGAAAAATGTAAATATGGCAACTAAAGATTCAATGAGCCGAAAGGTAAATAAACAAGTGAGGTGACTCTGACACTGACAAAACAAAACATTGATAAAGCCAACTAAACTCTTATCATCCTAATTAAAGAAAACAAATCAAATCTTTCATAGAATAATATAAGAATTTATGAAAAAGAAACAAGCGAGAATACTCAAAGAAAAAGAAACAAGCGAGAATACTCAAAGAAAAAGAAACAAGACTCAAAGCTAATCTTGACCCAAGTCCAAACTGCGAAAAAATGAGCTACGCCAACAAGCTCAACTGTATTCATATAAAATAAAATCACGCCGAAACTAATTAATTCGACCAAACTTTCAGTATCGACGCAGAACATAAAAATATGTTCATCAAAATGAAAATTAGGATTCCTGAGCCTACTAATAACATGGGTAATAAGCCTACTAATAACACGGGTAATAAGCCTACTAATAACATGGGTAATAAGCCTACTAATAACACGGGTAATAAGCCTACTAATGACACGGGTAATAAGCCTACTAATAACACGGATAATAACTAATAAAACGGGGTGTTAATTATCCTATAAAAAAATCAAAAATACGTGTGGGGCCATGGGACTCCCGGTAAGAACGAAGTTCCTTACGATTTCATTAAATATAAATTATAAATTCACACTGCTAAGTTTTACGATACTAACTACTTGTACATGGGAGAGATAGAACAGAGACAAAATTAAAATTAACTAACTATTTGTACTTAGCGGAGTTAAGGTGAAATTAAAATAAAAACTTTTTTATATCATTGAAGCTCGTCTTTGCAATAATAATTTGTACAACTAAACCGGTAAACTTTGACTCAAGTTGTCGTCATCAGTCGATTACGTTACCAGTCGTTGTTTTCAGATTCTCTCCCGGGCTTCAGACGCTGTAACGTGCCATAAGGAACTTCGTTAAAAAAAATTAATTAAAAATTTTAATAAATAATTAAAATTAATTTTAATATGAGCAACATGCTCAACATGGGCTGTATCCGGACCAAAGGACGAAAACCATTTACGGTACTCTAATACACATTAGATAGCATGTTAAACTCATGTCATTAACGGTGAGTTCTGTCACTGGACAGTATCTCACATCAAGAGTACCACGCCATGTAAAACAATTATCCTTATTACTTATAACAATGTATTTTTGTAGTTGTAATATACAATAAAACGAAAAAAAAAAAAAAAAAAAAAAACCTTTGAGGGAAGGAAACGGGTGTTTAAAACGTATTTTGTATATTTGCATTACGGCTGCCACACATTCCTAGCTGTCCCGCAGTTATTTATTTTTACATTTACCTGATGCAACCAAAGTATTGTGATCATTCTAAAGAAATTACAAACCACAAAACAGTTTCAGGGAATCAACATCAGGCAACAGATCTGGACTTGTGTCTGTTTCTCATTGTGTGTGTGTCTGTCTGTCGTTGTGTGTGTCTGTCTGTCTAAGACGTATTTAAAAGCTGTTGAGTGCGAGGAGGCCGAATTGGTGGCCTCTTGTCTGTCTGTCAGTCGTTCAATTTGTGCGAACTGATCTTAAAAACTACTCGTCAGCTTTTAATTAAATTGGGATGGTTTGTCAATATCAGCCCAGATAGACCCATAATAAATTCATGGACAGATGTACCCATTATTAATTTGAAGTAGACTATTAGCGCCAGACTGACTTGAGCATTACACGGGACTTGCGATATTAATCGAAGCGAAGTTTACAGTTTTTCCTCAGTGGTGTCACTTGTTAGTCGACTCTTAGTTCTCGATGTTTTAATAAAACTATTGACTTTATCGAAACGTCAGCTAAAAATCAATCGGACGGCTAGAAATAGACGGGTGCGATACTGCTAATTTATTGTTCGAGTATCGTAAACTCATAAAGTAAACAAATTATTTTATTCAGCAAATATCGATTGATGTTATTAATGTTTGACTCTTTTCAGGAATTGTTTGTTTCTTTATTATTATATAATTTCGTGAGAACATTTCTCTACCTCCGCTCTCTCAAAAGTTTTCTAGGGATATTCTGAAGTAAGGACCCGGAGTTACAAGGTCAAATCTAATGGGCAATTTATTCGATTTCTCTGTATATTTCGGAGAGAGCCACTTCCACGGCCCTTTTCCCAATATTTGGTTTTTTTTTTATTACTCTCGACTTCTCTCCTACAACTGTCAAATTAAAATAAACTACCAACCGTTAAGTCGGAAAGAAATATACAAATACGATTCTTTCCTCCAATATAAAGTTAATGAGACATTTTTGCCTTTTAAATTAGTTTTTATTGCATATTTAAAACTTTATTTTTTATGTCTTAGAAAAAATAATAGAAATAAAGCTTGATATCGGGCTCGTAAAAAAGAGCTTGGCTTCCCGGTAAATTAGAGGATGAAGTCCGACGACTCGCTTCCACTGCTGGAAGCATCTTCAGGACGTGCATCGTGATGTTTACTTGAAGCCACAACAAGGCATACTGACGACTGGAGTGAAGGACGGCGTACTTATACTAGCTTTCTGGAAGGTAGATCATACCTGGATGCCCCGGAGGTTACTTGAGTCGGGTTAATCCTTGGTCGGGATCACGCTGTCGGGCAGGTGCAGCCTTTGTGGAGCGGGTGACGTCACCCACTCATTTTGTCAAAAGGATCAACATTTTGCGTCCCCCCCCCCCCCCCTCTTATACTAACTAATTTCATGTTCGTAATACTAACGAAACCCTTTTTACGTGAGACTTGACGCACAACCATGTTACTTTACTTTTCCCTCCTTATGAATAACATTTCTAACAGTCTAAAAAAATATATCTGTCTTGGTAGACATTAAAAATACATTATACCAAATATTTTATTTATCTACTTGCGGCAGCAAAATTAAACATTACTTAACTGTTTTTAGGCTGGAAAGTACTATTTCCCTGATTTCTCATAAAAATATTAAAAACAGGCAGGAAAGTAGTTAAAACAGTCAGGAAAATACTTTCTCTGCCTAGGCAGGGAAATATTTCCCTGCCTAGGCAGAGAAAGTAACAGTGTTTACCACTGCGTGTCATAACCTCTTATTTTGGCAAGAACAGTTTATACTATTATCTCTATCTTATAACATTGTATATTGTAGTTAAATAAGTAATATTTAATAATAAATAAACGTTTTAATAATAAAATAATTTGTCTATATTTGTTAATTCTGTTAAATAAGTTCAATGATTAGTAGATCTTTAATTAAAAAAAAAAGTAGAGTCACTGACTAAACTGTATTGTCATGTAAACATTGAACATCCATATTATTTTTATTATTGAAATCTTTCTAGATTAAACTAGCTACTTTTCTTGATGTGTCCTAGTTACTTCTTTTCTTTTAAGCAATAGAAGATATCTTTAACACTTTTATTAATTTTTTAGTAAAAATATTACGTGCATTATTCATTCAGAAGTTATGTGTGTTATAAACGTGTGTTTTGTATTTTGTTGTTATAGATTGAGTTTGCTTTTCACTTATTGTTATTATTCCCAAGTTTCTTATTTGAACATTAATTTTAGTTAATACATATGTTATTATCTTTATTAATATGACACATAGTTATTAACTATGTTATATTAATAAAGATAACATTTTAGCAGCTTCATTTTTCTTCCGCAAGTAGATAAAATATTGTATGCAACAAGGCAGCAAAGGAAACATTTCTGCCTCGTTTATTCATTGCCTGCCTCGGCTTCGCCTCGGCAGTCAAATAGGTAAATTACCTGCCTCGGCTTCGCCTCGGCAGTTAATTATGATAGCCTGTCCTCGCCTTCGGCTCGGAGGCTAATCTAATCACTCGTCAGTAAAATTCCATTTTGCTGCCTAGTTTCATAAATAACTATTTTAGCGATTTCATGAATCGGTGATAATTAAAGTGAGAGACTATAGTGAGGGACAAGGTTTCAAATACGTTTATGTAATACTTTAATGAAATTGGTTTATCATAAAAGGAAACTAACTTCCAAATTCCAATCTGTCCCGGAGATATCGTCTTAGTTAATGATGGCGGATATAGTACAAATATTTATTTTCCTTGCTTAATCAATTATCTTTAAGAAAAAAACGTAACTAATAGTTATTTATGCACCTCGGGAGTAAAGTAAGCCATTATTCCCTGAGCGAAAAAGTTGGTTCTTGAGGCCGAAGGAACCATGGTCCCTAAATCCCGAGGCGCAGCCGAGGGAATGACTCTAATTAGGTCCCGAGGCGCAGTCGAGGGAGACAATTATCGCGAGGGGAATAATGGCACTTTACTCATGCGGTACATACAATATTTTATCTCCAGTAGGAAGAAAATACACATTTTCGTCCATTGCACAGTTTTTATTTATTATTTTAATAAATAACAATAACTATTAGCACTTTTAATTGCAGATATAAGAGATTAAATATTAAAAACAAATAAGAATTTGAATTAAATTTAAATAGAAGGTTATTTAGATGCAGGTTATAAACAAAGATAAACATGGTCAAAAAAGCGCAGTGCTGCCAACCTGATTTCAACAACTTCATTATATTAGCCATTCATTTTCTACTATTTATAAAATAATTAAGTTGCAATCTTTACTTTTTTACCCTACTTTACTTTTTCGCCCTATTTTTACTTTTTCTCCCTAATTTTTGAGTTCAGTCATGAAAAGACCTGTTTTAGTCCCTCTAAACTAATTAAAAATCATAACTTTTTCTAAAGGATATTACAATGTGTTGCCACGAAGCTACACATGGCTCAGCAAGTATTGTCCAAGTAAATATGTTTGATAGTTTTAAAAACAACGCTACTAGTACAGTCAATCTGTAAATTGGTGCGGAAAAAATTCGAGGATGATTTTTTTTTTTTTTTTGCGAGGATCGTTTGGGACACTTGAGAAAAGCTTTACTCTAACATTTCGAGAACACACAGAGGGCGGAAGCACGGGGTACGGGGTACAAAAGTATAAAACAAGTATGTACCCTCCATGATGCATGTCGAAGGAAAGCTCTTTAAGAGTATAGTAATTTTGTTATATACACTTTTGTCATATCTTCATTTAAGAGAGGGGGTAATATGGAAAATCACATTGACCCTACTGAGTGGGGGTGGAACAAAACTGCCCGAGCTTGATCCCTCACCGGAAAGACTCATGAAACTGATTGCCTGCGGCTGTAAAATAAATTATTGTGGTGCAGCTTGCGGGAGCAGGAAGGCGGGTCTCCCATGCTCAGTTGCTTGCAAACACTGCGGCGGAGAAAATTGCGGCAACGTACCTCTCACAGATGCTGAAAAAGATTTCCTTGAGGATACTGACTTTGACTTGCCCTCCCAAGTCGAACTTCTGCCTTCAATGTCAACTAGCGAACATAAAAAAAGAAAAAAGTACCTTAGGAGTAAGCACCAGGGAGTTCCTTTGCTCTGCTGTTCGGGAGCTGGCTGTATTAGGGATTCTTTTGGTTTTCTGAACCAGCACTTACTCATATCATACGTCATGAGATCCAAGTTTCAGCATCTGACATGCTGTTATATTATTTATTTTAGTTATGTTATTTATTTGTTTTATATGTTTGCTGCCATTTCTTTCCCGATTTCAAGTCCCGACCGAAACTTTAGGTTATTATTAGTAGGGTGATCGGTCCCGATCGACGCAACATTAGTTGGATCGACAGGTCGAAGGATCAGTGTAAAACTGTAGTCATTTCTCTGGAATACGCACCAAATATGTCGGATCGTGGTTAGAACCGGGCGCCAGCTGTGTTAAAACAACTCTATCCCTTCGCCAACGCATGTCCCGATAACATTATATTATATAGTTTAATATTCGAATGCAGCACAGCTTACGATTTATTACAAGCTTAAGGAAAAATTATCCTTAAAATTAGTGAGGTACGGTTTAAATAAAAAAACTACATAGTTTGACCAACTAGTTTCGTGTAATTTGTACACATCGTCAGGGTATAACTACAGATAATAAACAAAAATATACTGAATTTAAAGTATATACATGTTGACGTTAGGAATAGGACTGGTCAAGAAATGATAGAGTAAATAGAGGAGTTAGAAAGGATTGAAGGTGGGAGGCAAGAAGGACGTGAGAGGATTAACAGTAAAAGAAAGGCCAGGTGTAAAGGGTGGTGGATCCAGGTAAAAGAAAGAGGCTACATTTTATATTACAAACTAGACTTAAAAAACTAATATCACAAAAAACAAATCATAAATATTGCACTGAACTAAATAATAATTCGAAAAACATAAATTAACAGTGAGACAAGACTAAGAAAAATAAACTTTGACTGAAAAGATAAACAAAAGCAATGGAATAATAAGGAAAAAAATATTGCATTTTAATAAAGAGACGATAAAATAAAATAATTAAAAACAGTTTACTAAAACTACAAAACTATCTGATGTTACATTGATTATTTGGAGAACTTAAAATATAGGATCGCTCTCCCATCAGAAATATTTGTAAACAGTCGTGAGTTTGTTCCTGTTGGGGATCAGTAATGAAAGAAATAAGGAGCCAAGACCTGTATAGAGAGATTTCCTCGGAGAGCAGCCCCCGGTCTCTCGACAAGCGGACTACAGCTCACCGGAGTTTCCTGCTTTTTTTTTGGAAGGTGAAGAGATAAACTGTTTTCTTATGTGACAGCTGCCAAATTGAAAGGGAACGAGGTTTATTTTCTCAGCGGTTCGGAGAAGAGGAGAAGGAGGTTTGCAAGCAACGCTCGTCGGAGGAATCGAGTGGATTATTGAACGAGGTTTCCAGGGCCGGCGTGTTCCCCAGGGCCGCACAATCACTCTCGGCATTCACGCCTAATCAACTGAACCTAAACTCCGTCTATAAATCTTAATAAACCTTATCCCCGTTTCACCGGTACGGAAAGGCCACTGTATTTTTAGAAACGGACTTGAAACTCGATGAATAAATAAACGTTTTTCAGTGTGCAAATAAGGAAACCTCGCTGGTGAAATGGAACATGCACACTGTCGAATGTTTCGGCTTTATATTCACTAGGCTAGAGTGTAAGAATAGTTGAAGGTGTCAGAAACTATATATCAGAATTTTTTGTCTCCGAATTTAAAATATTCGAGACGAAAATCCGTAACAGATATCATTTTTGATCCTGCGTCTGTCTTTCTTTTGATTTTAGCGAACCACATATCTTAAAAACTATTCGTCAGAATTTAACAGAATTTTATAAAATTTAGACGGTAGATCAAAATTAGCCAGCCTATTGTGGTCCCACATACGTTTCAGTCTTCTGCGCTTATCACAAGAGATTTAATAGAATCTGGTGATATTGTCCGTGCAGCATATCATGATAAGTTAGGGGATGCAAGTCTAGATACAAATTATAAACGTTTAAAGCGCAAACATAAAAAGGAATTATTACTAGCAAAATCATCCTATATACGAACATTTTTGGATGCATCTAATAACAAAATGAAAGACTGTTGGAAGTTAATTAAGTTTGGACTAAATTCACAAGTTCATAATAAAGAGAATTTATCCCTTACTTCTTCGACTAAATCTATAATAAGAGACCCTCAGAGAGTTGCAGACTGTTTTGCGACACATTTCTCTGAAATCCCTAATGAACTTGCCAAAACAGTTAATAGTAATGTAATTACTATCCCTAGTAATACCACTCAACGCTCTTTAATGGAATCTTTCTACTTTCATGACCTCACTTCTTTTGAACTTACCAAGACAATATCAATGTTTAAAAATAAAAAGTCATGTGGCTTCGACGAAGTCCCGATTTTAGTACTTAAAAGTTGTTATCAAGTTATGTTAGAAGTTCTCCTGCATGTCATTCAGAATTGTATTTCATCCGGTTTTTTCCCGTCCATCTTAAAACACTCGATTGTTATACCTGTTTTTAAAAGTGGTGATAAGCAGTCACCCAATAATTACCGTCCGATTTCTCTTTTGAGTTGCTTTTCTAAAATTTTCGAAAGAATTATTCACCAAAGACTGATAAAGTTTTTTATAAAGCACAATATATTTGCAAAGGAGCAACACGGCTTTTTACCAAACCGTTCCACAGCTTCAGCTACCGTTGCTTCCGTCGAAGAAATCTCAAAGTCTATAGACCAACGCTTGCATGTAGCCGGCCTTTTCTTCGATTTATCAAAAGCTTTTGACCTGGTATCCCACTCTATTTTACTGGTTAAACTCTCTAGGTCAGGTGTAAGAGGCCATTTACTTGATCTTATCAATTCCTTTTTAGTAAACAGATCGTTCAGTGTACTTGTAAATAGTGCTCACTCAACGCTTCAACATAGTAATATAGGCGTACCTCAGGGAAGCATTTTAGGCCCGTTATTATTCCTAATATTTATTAATGACTTACCTGAATTTTTAAAAAAGGTGTGTCCAACTTGCCGTGTAGTACTATATGCTGACGATACTTCAGTTCTAGTAGTAGCGAGAACTGCCGATGAACTTGAGCTGTATCTTAATAATCTGTCCAAGGCTTTCTATGAATGGTGCTCAACCAATCAGCTAGTTATAAATGTATCTAAAAGTGTTTTTGTTATTTTTAGTAAAATTAAAATGTATAAGTGCCCAAACGTCATGATTTGTTCTACTAGTCTAGTTAAACAGGAAGCGTTTAAATTCCTTGGAGTATTGATTGATGACAAATTTAATTTCAGGGAACACGCTAATTCCGTATTAAGAAAATTAAAATGCGCTTTCTTCATAATTAGAAACTTAAGGAGGTATAATTGCACAGAGACTTTAATAACTGCATATTACGGTTTAGTTTACCCCTTCTTGTCATACAACATTTTGGTATGGGGCAATAAACCTGAATCGAAAAGAATTTTCACAATGCAAAAGAGGATAATTAGGACCATTTTTCATCTAAACAATAGGACCTCCTGCAAAGAATATTTTAAGCAATATAATATCTTAACTTTTCCCAGTATATTCATCGCGGAATCTTGCATATTTGTTAAAAAGAACCTTTCCAACTTTTCAAAATTTTCGGACATCCACCACTTTAATTCGAGGAATAAAGAAAACTTAGTTTTACCTTTCTGCAGAACCAATTTGCACAAATTCTCACCACATAACATGAGCCTGCAATGCTTTAATACAGTACCTTCTGAAATAAAAAAACTACCTTTTAATCAATTTAAAAGGCATTTAAAAAAATTGTTATTTTTAAAATGTTGTTATCGTGTGTCAGAGTTTTTGTAGTGTATTTTTTTTTTTTTTTTAAATTTCTGTTAATTTATTTAGTTTATTCCCAGTTATTTATTATGTGATTTATTGTATATTGTGAATTGCCTAAATTGTTATGAGTAATGACGTATTATATCTGATTTTAAATTGGTTATTTAATAAAGACTATTCTATTCTATTCTATTCTATTCTTATCAGTTTCTCTTCCACAAGCGCACAAAGTATGTTTTATAAAGACCAATATGTTTCAAAGTACTCGTCTGATTTAAAAAAAATAAAAATAAATATGGATGGTTTGTGGAATGTAGCCCACAGATGTTGCCATATAATATAAAGCGTCTCAGTCTGTTGAATTATGCTAAATTGATGCTTTTATTCTTGTTGAAGTTTTACAGATTTATATTAGTCTGTCTGTTTGTGTGACACTTAGCTTCTCCGCGTCCTACGAGTATTTTTTTTTTTTTTTTTATGTTAACATTTTACAGGCTAATATTGTGTAGTTTATATTATTAGTTCCACCTTTTATAAACCATTCAAAATTGTTTATTGTTGTAGTTACTTTCACGAATAAAAGTAACAGTCGAGGAGATAGCGTGCAAACAAGTGTCCGACTAACATCAAGCTAGAATATTGTGTACATGTTAATCTTTTATTGCCTTTTAAGAATATGGGGTCGGCTAAGTTCGTCTAAGGGAAATAAGCATTTGAAAAAAATAGAAAAAATTGCTTGCATACGAGTCTGCAAGACAGAGAGACATTTTTATGTAACGCTTTTTGATGTCGTTTTTTGGTAATGCTTGTGTAACGCTTTTTCGTGTCGTTTTTGGGTAAAGCTTATCGAGTTTATGTGCCAAAGTATAGACATGAAAATGTAAAAAAAAAAATTGACCGTGCAGATTTTTGCGTTTGTAAATTAGGAGTTTAATCGAACATATGTTGTGCACGAAGAAAGAAAGTACTTTTCTTCTTTTCCAGTTTATTAAGAAGTAATCTTTTAGCTTCGTCAACCATATTTTTATAAAAAATGCAAAAAAATATAGAACCTATAACAAAAAAAAATATAATAAAGCAAAAAATTAATTAGTTTATTAGGAATAAAATTCTAAGAGTTACGGCGTTTGTCCGATGCAAATCAGAGCAGTTGAACAGAAGTTGTAGTCGAGGGGGGCGGGGCGGGGCGGTAATAGTAGAGTATTGAGTATTATCAAGAGTATTAAAGGCTAAGAGCCAGATGGAATGGTGGACGGAGTCAAGATGTGTAGAATATACTACACTGCAGTATAAGTATATTCTACACATCTTGGGACGGAGTGTGATAGGGATGGAGGAGAGGGTGTCCTTGAACGAACCAATCATTCATAATCATAAGTCAGCCGACCTCTAAGCGGTGATGTAAACGAGTGCAGTTAGCTCCTACTTTTTCTATTCTCCTAGTACAGTGTACAGCGTTTTAGACTCGCTTGGTGAGGAGACGCCCTAGCGACAGCGGTACCAAGCGCGGTAGTGGGACAAAACTATCCCTAGAGTGAGCAGACTCAACACCTCCTATACCTTCCTTAAACCTTGATCCTATATTTTTCCCTCCTATATATTCGTGTAACGTAACGCTTTTCAAGGTATGTATCACAGCCAAAACATAAAAATGTCAAAAACAAATCGGTGGAGAGCGGCCATGTCCCGCCAATTATGGTGGACAGTGTATTATTCATGATCCTGAGTAAAAACAATAGTTAGAAGACTAAAAATCAAGTAGATATAAGTTTTTCACTTAATAGATTAGCTATTCAAATATTCTTAAAGTCAAAGAGGCCCCCTGCCAATGGGCATTCTAACATCAACTTGATTTTGGGTCTTCTAACTAATTTTGTACTTAGGATCATGAAAATTGGAGGACAATGTGATTTTCGGTTATTGTCCACCATAATTGGGAGGACATAACCGCTCTCCACAGGTTTGTTATTTTTCAAATGCTTATTGCCAAAGCTATGTCCGGCAGACGAACTTAGCCAACCATATATTCTTATAAGGCACTAAAAGATTTACCTGTTCTTAGATTTACATGTTCCTTACTTATTACACAAAATTCTAGCTTGGCGTTATTCAGACACTTTTTTGCACGCTATCTCCTGGACTGTAAGAATTTAGTAACAATCGGAAAGAGAATAAATGTGCGCGGTAGTAGATGGACTGCACAAGGAGCAAACGATAACAGGGAATTATTTGCCCTGGTTTAATAGGTTTATATAGAAGTCTGAGTGGAAAGATGAAGTGTAGGGAGTAGATGAGCTGCACAAGGAGAAACGATAACAGGACATTATTAGCCCAGGTTTAATGAGTTTTTCCCTTGCCTTTCTACAGGCTAATTTGAAATCCAGTACTAAGGCCATTAGCCTAGGGGGAACATAGTCACTTGTTGCTTTCCATTTAAAGGTCTTTAATAAAGGCTGACAGAGCTTTTCGCCAGCTTCTTTTTTATTAGCCAAAAAAACTATTAATCCGAGATATAGTGCTTCACCAAATACTGCGAATGCGTTCCGTGAATTACTAGCCCTTGTAGGGTGGTTAGGACGACTTTTTTTGGTGATTTTGACTTATAAATAAAATTAAAAAATGCAATTCTTAAAATTGTTTATATAAATTTGAAATATAATTATTAGTTGCTTTAATTTGAAAAAAAAAAACAAATTTATAAAAAAAATTGCTCCCTGCTCTGGTGCCTTAATTAGATACCCCTGGCCTTGTAAATAAAATAAAATTCGCATGCTTTTACAACATGTTTTACTTCTCTACATAATTCCTATGGGTGGGGGAAAATGTTGCGCCAGTGATTTAAATTTCAACTCTCTAGCGTAAACGGTTGTGGAGGTGTAAACGGAAATACGACAGACAGACAGACACATCATAAGGGTTGCGAGGATGTGCACACTTTGCTCCTCCCAAGTACAACTTTTTATACTCAGTAGTAAGGAAAAAACTATTATAGGAAATATAAATGGTTATAACCGATAAAAGCCTTTAGTAGCTTGCTAGTAATTACTTGGAGGGATTTTTATTTACTTTTTAACCTTTATAATAAATAAATGCGGTAAAATCTCAATCAGCACTACTTGACACATCAATACGGATTTATAATGTGACGTCAAGTCAACGTCACGTCAAAATAACGCATTAGTGTTTTTTAGTTGTTGACATTTGAAGATTATTAACTGTTTTATTTTGTGTCTTCATAACAAATATTCGTTTAAACTTTACGAAGTACTCTTTGAATCCTAGAACGTAGCAATATAAACGTAGTTATATTGGTGTTTAATTACAGTTAATTATGTTTAATTGAAAGTACCAGTACGGCAGTTTATGCTTTTTGTGTCTGCGTATTCTTATAAAAACCACCTTTTTGGACTCAAGGAGCCCTTAAAGCATATTAATCTATCAAAATCTCTAAATGTTGGTTCATACTGCATAAATAACTATAAATAACTTAAATCTACTAGAATTCGTTAATAAGTTTTAAACTTGCGTGTACTCTATATATATTGAAAAAGTATTTTTTTTTTTATAGAAGTGTAATAGAATTAAGCATACATTATTAAATGTTACCAGCTCTAATTATTATTACCGATTTTAATGGTATTAAATTTGATTTAGGGGTTTTCGGATTGTTTTGTCGATAAATAAAATAATGGGAAATGAATTTGTATTTAGAGTGGTTTTTAGTTTAGCGAGGATTTGTTTAATTTTAGCAGACAATGTGGAAAACAAAATTAAAGAAATGTTCAACTCTTCAGATTTATTTTTAAACACAGTAAAAACTCGATGTAGAAAAAAAGGGTTTGAAAAATAGACGGAGGACATTATTTTAGAGGGTTTCTTTACATCGATCTGTTGTTTTTTTGCGAGTAACAAACCACCGGGTTATTCCCATTTAATTAGCGGTCGGAAACGAGAAGAAGGAAACGTGAATAACGGCCGAGCAGCCTTTTTGCCGGTTAAAATGTCACCTCAAAGAGACAAAGAAAATGTCTAAAAATTGAAATTATAAATCACGAATGTTTGGAACGGCGAGTTTGCGAGAGTGGGTCTGTTCTAGGGAAGCCTTTGTACGAAGCTACAGGGGGGGGGGGGGGGGGGGGGGTCGCGAGTTGTAATCAACAAGTCCTGTTTAATCAGGCTCTGCTTGTCACCCAAGGAAGCAAGCACCCCCCCCCCCCCCCCCCGAGTACCGTTCAAGTATTATTCTTGGCCGGGGGCTTGATGTAACTTGGTGCTAATGGATACTTTCAACTCGAAACTATAAAAGCTCACCTGAGATTGTTTTGTGTGAGGCAGTGTACACCCAGTCCTTGAACACACACACGTCTTTACTCTTGTGTAATAATCTTTCTTCTCTCCTCAAACGCAATCCAACAAATGTAAACTTAGAACAAGGACAATGCTGGCGTCTCTGTAAAGTTGCATTGCAATGCCTACAACTCGATATTCTCACCTTTCCCTCAAATTTCACAACCCAAACCTCCAGACAGTTGTTAATAGTTTTTGCATTGAAAGTCAGGTTTGAAATGTTTTAACAGCTTAAGTGATTAAACTGTTGAGGGCATCAATCCCTTGAACCAAGGCCGGTTTTTTACATATCACTTATCCGACGTTTCTAGGTCTTATCCTACGTTGGAAATCCGACGTTTCTTGGATTTTCTCGTTTTTATAGAGCATCCGGTTTGCCTGAATCCTTCTCGCCCTCTTTGTTCACTTGTTCAAGCAAGATCCGGTTTGTCTAAATTTCAGTAACGCATACTTTACATCACTTACTTCATTGTTTGTTCACATACATCATGATTGAATCTATTATTGTAATT
The DNA here is from genome assembly GCA_951217055.1 of Gerris lacustris. NCBI lineage: Eukaryota > Metazoa > Arthropoda > Insecta > Hemiptera > Gerridae > Gerris > Gerris lacustris. The sequence continues at coordinate 506,682 of OX578281.1, read as the reverse complement.
ATTGTGTGCACGTGTGTAATTGAAATGGAATTGACAATAGTTTTGTCAAATATAGAGGAAACGATATTTTGGTATGTGACAACTTTAAATATAGATATTTGAGGGCCTTAAAATCTGGTACATTAGTGTGGCGGTGTGTTGATAGACAGTGTCGTGTTAGCCCCCTAACACTAGCACCCCTACAGACTGTGACGAACAAAATATATTCAACACAACAGCAATACGCTTCAAATGTTTTTCGGTGTCAGCTGATAACGTTGAGGACGCTTTCGTAGATTTAATTAGCACATGTCCAGATAACAATCTGACTGGTTTCTCAGATTACGTGTTAAAACAATAATATGAATCTCCATTTCCACCTGAAATCTGGACGCATCCTATTCACTCTCGAGTAGAAATGGAGCTGACAAATTTTAAAGTTTTAAGTTTTACTAAGCTCTTTTTTATTTTACTTTTTAATAACTTGTTTAATAAAACAATGACTTTTATCTCCAGTAGGGCAAAAAAGTAAAGATTGCAACTTAATTATTTTATAAATAGTAGAAAATGTATGGCTAATGTAATGAAGTTGTCGAAATCAGGTTGGCAGCACTGCGCTTTTTTGACCATGTTAAGGCCCGTTTACACGGTGATAGTTCTTCCACGATAGAACTATCATGTCAGTCTACGTCATAAAACTATCGCCGAGGTGTGCAGTTTACACGGTGAGAGTTAACATACGTCAAAACTTGTTGACGTGCACTCAATGTTACATCTATATAATACATTTTTGACTAGAATACGGAAATAATAAAGCATTAAATATATTATAATGTTAAATTATAATACACACACAGCCAAAAGAATATATTCATATTGTCAAAAAAAAACAAAATCTGATATCTTTGTGAAGCAATCTATCATATTTGGTGCCTTTAAATCTGTTATCAGTTGATAAAAAAGTATAAGCCAATCAGCGTCTAGTATCTAGCGTGGTAGTTCTCATATCATCCGTGTGAGTACTCTGACTGCTGTGATAGAACACTCAACTATCTCGTCAGACGAGATAGTGTGATGGCAGATAGTTCTATCGCGACAAAATCTATCACGTAGTCTACACGGTGATAGTCGATGCGATAGTTGCTGTCGTGACCTCAACTATCGCGCCAACTATCACCGTGTAAACGGGCCTTTAATCTTTTTTTACAACATTATAACCTGCATCTAAATAACCTTCTATTTGAGTTTAATTTCAATTCTTATTTGTTTTTAATGTTGAATCTCTTATATCTGCTATTAAAAGTGCTAATAATTATTGTTATTTATTAAAATATTAAATAAAAACTGTGCAATGGACGAAAATGTGTCTCTTTTTTCTACTGGAGATAAAATATTGTATGTACCTCGTGAGTAAAGTGCCATTATTCCCCTCGCGATAATTATCTCCCTCGGCTGCGCCTCGGGAGCTAATTAGAGTTATTCCCTCGGCTTCGCCTCGGGATTTAGGGACCATGGTTCCTTCGGCTTGGCCTCAAGAACCAACTTTTTCGCTCAGGGAATAATGGCCTACTTTACTCCCTAGGTGCATAAATAACTATTGTTAATTATGCATTTTATAAACTTATCGATTTTAGCCCTATTACAACAGTGTCAGTATTCTTAGACTTCAAATTATGAGGCTAGAAATATTTACAATTTAAGAAGTGTGCGGATTTGGAAGCATGTAAATTTTCACTTGAGTCATACAATTTTGACACCTGGTTTTATACCTGATGTTGAGTGGTTTACCTGAAGTGTGCGGTATTAAACATGGCGTGGAAATGGTCCTGTGCGGTATTAAACATGGGCGTGGAAATGGTCCTGTGCGGTATTAAACATGGGCGTGGAAATGGTCCTGTGCGGTATTAAACATGGGCGTGGAAATGGTCCTGTGCGGTATTAAACATGGCGTGGAAATGGTCCTGTGCGGTATTAAACATGGGCGTGGAAATGGTCCGGTGCGGTTTCGGTACATTGTTACAAAAAAAACAAAAACTTACGCTTTTATAATTTTACATGTTTTTATTTGCGGCTTTGGAAAAATGTTTTGTAAATTATTGTAAAGATAATATAGATATATCCGAGTGCTAGATAATAATCTGTGTTTATATTTTCTTTTTACGTTAGAGTATTGTTTTATTTAGAGTTTAGGCACCTTTGGCCGCGACCGGGTTGGCCGTATGTTTAGATTGTAAACGGCTAAGTGGGGGAACGGGTGGACGTTCCCGAGTACGCCAGTGAGTGGAGACCCACGCTCAGATTCCGACTTAGTGGCTACGGCCTATAATAAAAAGTACGTAAATCCGTGGGATCAGTGCCCAGGAGTGATTTCGGAGGAGTTTGTTAATACGGAATCAAGTAGAAGAGGACAATCCCCTGTGGTCTTGTGGCAGGTTGGTGTACTTCCGTACCCATTGTGTGGATCTGACGCTACCGGCAAGAGGAACCTAAGTAGGTCGAACCATTTGGGCCACAGCCTTCAGAACCAAGGTACGTCGAGGAAATTTATATTATCTACTGGAGACGTGCTCACTCGAATTTTGAGCCGCGCTGAACGCCAGGATCACACCTCTACGATCCATGAACCTCCGTCCAAACCATTGAGTTCTTACGGAATCTATCTAATTATTTTTATTTAATACCATTTATGCAGACATTGTTAGAGCGTTGTTTTAGGGTATATGTTTTTAAATTGTTATAGAGTTAGTTTGTAAAAGATTTATTAATTGTTAGGCATGCTTAAAGCTAGATATAGGTCATATATTTTCGTTAAGTTAATTATGTTCGTACTAACCCTTACTAACCGATTAGTTGTAGAATCATAGAGCAGTGTTAATAGGATTTGTTTATCTCGCACGTGTGAATATAGTGATTTATTTATTATTGAAGCGAGCGTAGCGAGCTTCCTACATTCAACGAAATATGCTCCGTGTCTGTCTGTCTGTCTGTCTGTCTGTCTGTCTGTCTGTCTGTCTGTCAGTAACGTTCACGCGTGTGACGATAACTTGAGTAAAAGTTGACCGATTTACTTGAAATTTGGTATACATGATCCTCTTACTAATACTCAGGCTAAGTTCGTTGGACAGCGTGATCCGTCCAAGAGTTCGCGCGCAACGCTCGCGTAAACGAGAGGTTCAAAAATTAAATTGGAATTTCAGGACGGCAAAAGATTCTATCATCATCTATTCGATGAGACGAACATTTTTTTCAAATAACATTCTTTAATAAAACCAACAGCGACACCGCTATGAATTAATAAAGATCGCTAAAACTATTAAAGCGGGCCTAAACGTTTAAAATAGAGAAAACAACCTTTTTACCGATATCTTACGTTCTAACGTAACGATTTTAATAAAACTTCGTGTACATCGTCTAAAGTGCAATTGAAACAGGCATGCAAAATTTCAATTTGATACATGCAGTAGTTTGTTTGTAGCAAAGAGATACAAATTATAAATATTGAAATAGAGATTGTGGTTAGTGGAATAGTAAGAATGCGGGGTGGTTCCCTTACTGCTAGCCGCTGCACTACTACCAGACCCATTATCTATCAACTCATCATGATTCACAATTATCTTTTTTTTCAATATTCAATACATATTTATTACTATACGCTCGCTTCAATGATAGAGCCACGCGATGCCTAGTTTATTTTATTTGTTACTGTTAAGAGAGATTTCCTCATCTCCCCTCTTGCTGAGTTTTCCCTAGATGAGGTGGCGCTCTTTTCCCCTTATTTTCCCTCTCCCTCTATATAACGTATTTCCCTTCTTACCCCACACCCTGCAACCGACTGAGATTCGGCGAATAACCGTAACAACATAACCAACGCTTATGTGTGACCAACTACGGGCTGATTATGACCTGTCATTTTATTAGGGTTTTGTAGATTCTTCTCAAAACCCTTATGCCGAGGGTGATGTGTCCGTCTGTCCGTCGCTCTTTGGTTCATAGGGCCCGAACCGTTTAAGCTATAGAGCTGAAATTTGAAATACTGGTGTAACTTTTTGACCCAACCACAGGAAAAATATACAGAAGTTCAAAATTAAATGTGCGCATGCGCAATTCGCAAAAATGTTGTAAACTCAAAAATTTATATTTTTTTTAATTTTCGAGTGGGGTATCAAATGAAAGCTGCTGAAGAGTAGGACGCAAATATATATATTTATGCTTTTGTAAATTTTGCATTCCTTATTGGGTAAAAAAATCAAAATATACCCAAAAAAAAATTTCCCCCCCCCAACCACTATACTTCGGCTGGTCCTAAAATTTTGAAATAATTCATGCTAATGCCTTATTGTGGGGCGATGAAAATTCCGGGAGTTCATCACAAATTTCAAAAAATTGCCAATTTTTGGCGCGAAAATTTGAAGTGCGCCAAAAATTTTATTTTTTTAAAATTTTGAGTTGGGTATCATATGAAAGCTGCTGAAGAGTAGGACGCAAAGATATATATACACTTTTAAATTTTGCATCCCTTATTGGGTAAAAAAATCAAAATATACCCAAAAAAAATTTTCCCCCCCCCAACCACTATACTTCGGCTGGTACTAAAATTTCGAAATAATTCATGCTAATGCCTTATTGTGGGGCGATGAAAATTCCGGGAGTTCATCCCAAATTTTAAAAAATTGCCAATTTTGGGCGCGAAAATTTGAAGTGTGCCAAAAATTTTATTTTTTTAAAATTTTGAGTTGGGTATCATATGAAAGCTGGTGGAGAGTAGGATTCAAATATATATTTGCTTTTTTAAATTTTCCATTCTTTATTAATTTTATAAGTCAAAATATACCCCAAAAGTTTCCCCCTCCCCAACCACTGTACAACGGGTGGTCCTAAAATTTCGAAATAATTCATGGTTATACCTTATGGTGAAGCGATGGAAATGTTCTGAAAAAATGAATTTTTCTAGTCGTTATTACCGATGAAAAACATTGTGACCCCCCGGGGGATCGAACTCGGACCCTTGAGATCGAAGAATAAAATCATAATTACATAACGGGCATGCTTAATCTTCTACAAAACCCTAAAAAGTACTTGGACGCAAGTACTTCCCTGTGATTTTTTAAATTAAAATCAGAAGAGTAGATTTTAAGATGTCGGTTCACAAATATTGAGCGACAGACCGACGCAAGCCAAAATCCTTCCCTGATGTCTGAAATTAATGCTACCTTGGATTTTTTTCGAAATGGGAGAAATTATATAATTTCCTTCTCATGAAGGATGACGCAGTTTTCGGTAACTTGAAAACTTCGCTTGGGTGGATAACGTTGTCCAACGATATCGTTCTGGTAATTGGTTTAATGAACCTAATTTTAACTAAATCGGCCATCTTTTACTCAGGTTATCGTCATCCGTCGATTTCGTGACGCTTGGTTTTGTGACGGTGATTTTGGTCGAGAGTTGCGCGTGAACGCTTGGACGGATAACGTTGTCCAACGAAGTCGTCCATAGCATTGATAATGAACATTTCTACAAAATTTCATCAAAATCGGTCGACATTTATTCAAGTTATCGTCACCCGTTTCAGGATTCGCGGACACACAGACGGACAGACACGAGACCAAAAATGTTCCCTGATGTCTGAAACGGATTTCTGTCTTGGAATTTTTAAAATCGGAGACATAAAATTTTTTCGTTCTCAAAAGTGAACACAATGCTTCCGTTACCTTCGGTAAGCTCGGAAGAAGTATCTAATAGAGACTAGAAATGACTGCTGCACTCGACACGTAGTCGTTCTACTCTGCATATTTAACTTTCCTTTAATAGGTTCAAGTGGAGACGAGCTTGGAGGACGGAGTGCTTGAGTGTCTCTACAGAGGGGAGAGAGATCTGTTTGTGTTGTCACTGAGACGGCCTGTAGTAATCCGGGTGATTACCTCGTCATCACAGATACTAAACGACTCGATCCAACCGGTGGTTCGTCCAGGTCGTTACCGAGCTCCAGGTCATTATATCTATCGACTTAAACAGGGGAAAAAGAAGATTTTAGGAGTAAATAATATTTGAGTTAAGGGGTATTTGATAGCGACTAGCGGAGAGTAACGAGACACCCTAGGGGCGCAGTGTAACAAGCTACTGCTCGGGTATCCTCGTAGTGTAACGAGCCTACTCGGGTATTCTCGGGTCGGACTCTCGCTTTATTATCTCGGGGGAGCTTACCTCGCCCTGCCTTTATCATAGCCAGATGAGCCCCCCCCCCCCCCCCCCCCCCCCCCCCCTTTAGATCCGTTCCTTTTAAGATACTTTCGCTTTTCAAGTCCCCGATAAAAACTCGGTCGAGTTTTCGAAAAACAAACTCGGGATCGATAAAGTTTCATCAAAAAGCCGAGTGACGGTTAACTCCGGTGGCCCCGTCCAGGATGAAAAGCAAAAGTTAATCTTGAGATTGAAATACGGCCAACTCATCAGCTCTTATATAAACTTTTATAAACAAAACAGAGATAATTATACGAATTCAAACTTGCTTTTCTTAAAATGATCAACGATAGCAGCAACTTTTCTTGTTACTCCCCACCCGATTCAACCAGCTGCTTCAAGTGTAACTTTATAATAACTAATATCCTTAGAGGCTGCCCTTTCTTACTAAAATTAATTAACAACAAGAATTGGACGGAGAGAGACCAGGTTCCATTCCACTCCAAGTAGAAGTTATTTTTATGATAGATTGTCACTTTTACGATAAATTTTGATATAATGTTCAGTAATAATTCAATCCACCCACGAAAACTGAATGGAAAACACCGGGCTAAGTAATTATAAACTCGTATATGAGAAAGTTTGTCTGAGTTGTCTCGGACCGTATATAAACTAGCGACCATAATATATACTACAGTCTAAAGTATAAGGACTCCATATACTCACCTGAAGATGCTTTCGACACGGGCTGCGAAACTTGGCCACTTAAACCTTATATCACTATTCGAGTGGAACTCGACATCGAAACCAAGCCTGCGTAATACTGCGGGTACAGCGGTGCTTAACATATCTTGAAAACTAAGGACAGAGTTTTGTGTTGGACGCGCAGTATAGAAGGACGTGGCGGTGGTAACTGATGAAGTAGTTGTGATGCTGTAACAGTACAGTAAGGGTTTCCATAGTGATAAGAGTCTCTTGGTTTACAGTTTTGCAAGAAGAGCAATGATTCTCTTCTAAGTGTCCTGGTTCACCGCATCAGTTTATTATTAGCTTGTTGTTAGTAACCATCTCAAACACTCCACTCCGAAATCCCAAGCATAAACCTCAAGTGTTCAACACTACTCGCCCGTTATTCTACTCTTGTTTAGCACTATGAAATATAACAATTCTCGAATTTACATAAAATAGGTATATATATATATTTTTATATATATATATATATATATATATATATATATATAATATATATATATATATATATATATATATATATATATATATATATATATATATATATATATATATATAACATATCGTGAAAAAACTTTTTGATAAAAGGTTTTTTTTTTTAATCGCTATATTTTTAAAATATGTGGGTAGGTACAAGACACATACATGCCAAATTTCAAGGTGATCGGACGAAAGGTGTAGCCGTGAGAGCATGCGACAGGACGGACGGACAGACACACGCAGGAAAATATAAGGGTCCTTGGTTTTGCCTACGGACCCTAAAAAGAATTATTAAAACTTGTTTATCGTCCTCTTAATTATCCTACCCAACTTACAGTCAGTGAATTTTCTCTGTCCTGCCGGTTAATCTCATATTTAAAAAATATATATATCTATACTAATTCCAAAAACCAAAATCATTAGTTAAACATAGCTAGCACACAAGGTCTATCAGCAGCGGTCACGTCCAAGAACCTCTCAGTAAAACTACAAAATGCAGCGTCACATTCACTAGTTTGTAGCCAAGCTCTATAACGAGTTGCAGGATAATATTGAACATTGTAAATCCAGGGGTGCCCCCTCACTTTTTGAGATGTTATTACATACACATCTTCATCGGTTTACGTTATGTTGGTAAAATATAAATACTTTACCTGACTTATATTTGTCAGTATTTATAACGTACATTCTCGTCACGAATAGTTACATTTTAGAGGTGGTTAGAGGTGGTTAAAAAGAAATAAAACTCCTTTTTTAGTTAACCTGAGATTTTATTAAAACTAACAGTTCGTTCAAGATTTGTTAAGATAAAGAAATTATTTTGCATTATATGGGTCCACATATTATATTATGAGGATTCTTCTATTTTACAAAAACTTATATCATATCACGTACAAATTTAACTAAAACTACACCTGCCTACAATAATGTATCTAAACAAATTTCTAGGAAACTAATATTGGCAGACTATATATTAATATTAATTGAAAATATGCTACATCCTGTTCTTAATAGAACGTTTCAAACATCTTATTGTAAACTTAAAGTGAAGAAAAATCATTATAAAACTCTTGATTAGAATAAATGACAAAAAAGACAAGAAAGTCTCAGTGTTACAGATGTAAAACAAATGAGAGGACAAGTCATTTTTCTTTGTGATGTTAATAAAGCAAATGCATCGATATGATTTCGTTTGTGGAAATAGAATCTAATACATCTTTTCCTGCAGAAATAACCATTATGTTAGAAAGCCATGTGTCTCCCATTGCAGAGCTTAGCCTGTCTTTCGTTATTATTTTAACTTTTTAACTCTGCTCATTGCTCAATCAGCCAAACCGCTAGCAGGGGGGGGGGGGGGGGGGGGGGCACTGGGCAAGTTAGCATCTGGGCCTCTTCGGACAAATAACGGCGGCGACTCCGGGAGCAGAATTTTTGAAAATTTAAGTGCAAAAAAGATGAGTTTTAAGGATTTCTGAGGGCAAGATTTATAGCTCACAGTTACGCCACTTTTTTTGCCTTTTTGATTGTAAACAAACCAGGGCCGTTTTTTCCAGGGTGTTTTAGTTTTTTCGGCATAATGTAGGCCAAATTTACTTAAATATACTTGGAATCCACTATAATTAATGTGGAAGTATTTGCACAATCATAATCAATAAACTAGTTGTAGCTGTAAAAGCACATGCTGCCGCAAGTAGCAACCAGTCAACCTGTTGCATCGCAACAGAAAATTTAGATAACTAAAAAAAAATATTTATTATCACATCCATCCCTCTAAAAGTGGTAAAAAATGCTATTTACTAACCCCCCCCCCCCCTCCCCAAGAATGTCAACGACCCAGTCTGTGTCATAACCCCCCTCTTTGGTCACCCCTGTTAAATCCACTTATTTACGGAAAGTACTTTGTATCTAGTACTTTTTAGGGTTTCATAGATTATCAAGCATATTGAATTTGTATCTTCTCTATATATTTCTTAAGTGTCGCCGAAAAGTTACGCCAGTATTTCACATTTCAATTTTTTAGCTTAAACGGTTCTGGAGATGCGAAGCGAAGAGCCACGGACAAAAGAGAGACTGACCGAAGAGCCACGGACCAAAGAGAGACGGACCGAAAAGCCACGGACCGAAGAGCCATGGACCGTAGAGAGACGGACTGAAGAGCCACGGACTGAAGAGAGACGGACCGAAGAGCTACGGACCGAAGAGAGACGGACGAAGAGCCACGGACCGTAGAGAGACGGACCGAAGAGCCACGGACCGAAGAGCCACGGACCGAAGAGAGGCGGACCGAAGAGAGACGGACGAAGAGCCACGGAGCGAAGAGAGACTGACCTCGGCAAGGGTTTGGAGAAACATGTACGAAAGCTTACAAAGTGAAACGCAGAGATGGATTTTTGAAGCGAGAAGAGAATATTCTCATTACATCTACGTGAAGAGAACAGAAATAGAATGTAATTAACACAATTTGAAATCAGGACCTGTTTTTTAATCTGGGTTCTTAGAAGGCTCTAAGGAAAGCCGGGCGGACGGGTTAAGCCCGAGTAAGAGAAATAAGTACGAAGTAGAGAGGGGATTCATTTTTTCTTTACAAAGTGAATAGAGACTCGACCCTTCCTGGAGAGAGCTTCCATTCACCGGGTCAGCTCACTTAATTAAAAATGTAAATTGCTTGAAAAGAAACCTGCACCTCACTCCTCAGTGCTCCAACCAAAACAAACTTGTACCTCACTTCCTAGAGCACGTCTTGTACTGAGCAGCAGTGGCGTAGGGGGGGCTATCGCGCTTAGAATTTTGTTGAATGATTTGGAAAATAATACATTTATATTATATTTCAAATAAATGTATATAATGGTAAATATTATAAACATTTAATGTATTAAAGTGCCGATGGGTTGGTTTAAATCAGAATAAGGGCGGCTAGTAAAGCCAACAAGTCGGCGCGGCAGTCGGCACATCACAAACAGTTATCATCACTTCTATTTCTCTAGAACGTTTTTCTATTACTCTAAAGAAATAATGAAAGAATTTAGGTACTTCTTTAGATTGTTACTCCCCTGTGTTGTTTTAGAATAAAAATGGCTCTGACTGAATAACTATTAAGACAATGGTATATATGTTTTGTCCAATGTTCTTTGGGACAAAGGGATATCACACTTCTGTTTTTATAAGGGAAGTAACAGTCTAAAGAAGAACATTCGGTACACCTGTAGATTGTTGCTCCCCTTTTATTTTAGAGAAGTAACAGTCTAAAGAAGTGCCAGAATTTGCTGATGCCTTATTTATCATATTGTAAAAAAAAACATTAAATAATAAAAACTATAATTAAAATAAAATTGCGAGTAAATATCTATTAGGTACTCATTCATAACTTATAATCATGTCTATAGTAAAATAAAAACCAAAAATAAGCAATGTTTATTCTCTAAATTTTGGGCTATACGTTTTGGATTTGTATACCAAAATAAGGGCTTATTTATAATGTAAGCATTGAAAACGTATATAACGTTATGGCTTTATTTCTAACGCACGCTTTGAAAACGTACACTAAAAAGATGTTTTCGGCAATGATACGTATCTTTGACGTACTGACTTTCCTTGGACATGATTGTGCAAATAGAAGAAAGTTGACGGAGGTCTTAATACTAAGGTATCTGAAGGTCAACTGACTGATGGAAGATTACATGGTTAGCTATCACCACTACAACCAAGAAGTAGGGTGACACAACGTTTCAAAAAAAAAAATATACGTCGCGGCTACGTAGCTTACTGTTCTAGGGTTAAAAGAAAAATAAAATAAAATATAGATTAATAAAAATTAATTATATAAGAATACTAGTATAGATACTAATAATATAAAAAACAAATATAATCCTCAATATTTATTCACAATAACAACAAAAAAACCCCTTTTTAAGTGAGACGACGCACAACCACTTTTTTAAAATATTAACTTGGTTTTATATTTGCATCTCGTATGTATTTGAAATAGAATCGATTACATTTGAGCATTGACAAATATTGTTTATCATTAATACAATGACATAAACACTGTTATTTAGGAAAATACGAGTTGATTTGATTTAGACGGAGCGAGTTGATGTTCTTCACAAGAATCATTCTAGCAGAGAAATGGGTTTCTTATATATTCTGTTTCAAAACAAGAAACAGTTTGCTCTTTCTTGAATCCCATAATGTTTTCTTTCTTATGAAGCCCAGCTCTTGGTCTAGTCAATATAAATTCTAAAATATAACCAATGAAACCATATTATAATGTAACCTTTTATAGCTGCTGCTTAATAAATGTTTATATAAATTGATCATTTTATTATATATATATATATATACAGGGTGTATCAATTTCAGATGGCCATAGAAAAAGGGGTATATCTACAGGTCATTTGGAGCAAAAAAGTTCATATAAGCTATAGTCCAATTCTCAACAGGTTAGGAGCTATAGGCGAAAATAGACTGTGTTAAAAACAATCGACCTTTGCCTTAAATAACTCAAAATAAATTAATCTTGGAACAATGAATGAACAATCGTTGGAAAGAGCAGGAAATTTCCTATAAAATGATGTATGTTTTAGTTGAGTTGTTGCCTTTTAAGTGTGACCCAGAGCTGTTTGAAAACAAAATAATAGATTTTTTTTAAAAATCTGAAAAACTTTGAGCCCACTTATCGATATGACCCGAATGGGAGAAATGCGTACAAAGTTAGGAAAAGTTGGCGCTTTTAAAAAGCTTTAAAAAGATACCAAATACTTCACAATATTCCAACTCTAAGTGGGCGAAAAAACCACCGTTGTAGAAAAAAACATGTCGTGCTTGCAGCTGGAGAAGGGCAAAGAAACGTGACATTATCATCTGTGGCATCTTTGACAAAATGATGTCGAATGTGCATTGCTCAAGGTGGCGGCCATTAAATTGAAATTTTAGTTCTCTAACTAGAAGATCTATTATTGTAAAATATACTTACCATGGTATCTCAAGGCAGAAGCTGCACAAAATGCTATCTCTAAAGATATTAAAGTTAATCTAGGTGTTTTGCAAGGAGAACCACTTTCCCCTCTATTGTTCCTTTTATTTCTAAGTGATCTACTAACATTTTACAAAGATCGAGGTGCAGAAGGGATCAAAATAGATGGCAATAATAAACTCCTGCTATTACTATATGCTGACGATATTGTAATATTAGGGTCATCATGGTGTGACATCCAAGAAAAGCTTAGAAGAGTACTTCCACCATAATTATCTCACCGTTAACACAAGCAGAACTAAAATTGTACAATTTAGAAAATGTGGGAAAAGTCTCAAAATAAAACAATTCCACTACCATGGCGAAAAAGTAGATATCGTTAAATCCTATAACTATCTAGAAGTTCCATTTTCATCCTCCGGCCGATTCACCCGCAGATTATCGACCATCTTATCGAAAGGCAAGTAGGATAGTTGGTGTACAAAAATTAAATTATTTAACTCGGTACTAGCTCCTGCGTGCCTGTATGCTGGTGAACTTTCGGCCTCCAGGTATACTGATCAAGTCGAAGGGATCCAAACGAGATCGATGAAGTACCTGCTTTACTGGCCTAGATCTACTCCACATTATATTGTAAGATCTGAACTTGGTCTCCCTCCTCTCGGGGTAAAAGACCTTAAAGCTATGCTGAAATGGGTCGTAAAGATCCAGGATATGCCGCAAGAAAGGTTACCGAGGATCACTCTTGAAGCCTTAATTGCTTGAGATTTGGAGCCTGGAAACCTTCATGAGCTAAACTGGGTATCCCAACTTAAACTAAGGCTGCGATTAACCAGTCACCCAGATATCCTCTCAACACCTCATAAAATAAGTAACAGTCTGAATGAAATAGTTGAATCTTATAGCAATAACCTCATATCCATAGACTATCAAAGAGTAATTAATTCATCCTATAATGCTGTTTACAGACTCCTTTGTTCGTACTCTTTTGAAGGAGAACCATATTTGCAATGGAGATGCCCAGTAATGAAGTTGAGAGTTATCAGCCAACTGAGAGTGTCCGCTCAAAATTGTTTAAAAATATATTATAATGGCATATTATATTCCATAGACACTTCATCGCCATGTCAAGTGTGCAACATGAAGGAATGCGAAACCTTATTGCATATATTCCTCTTCTGTCCAGCCTACGAATCTTATAGAAACAACCTGTTTACCGATATCACGAAAAAAAAATGGATCAAACTCTCTTTAGAAGAAATCCTTTCATTTAGCAGTCAAACATATTTTAATATAATATATTATTTTATTACCTCAGTTATAAAGAGTAGAGCTTTTCTCCTCGAACTATGTCAGTAAGATAACAAAAAAGTTCTATTATTTATATTATATCATATTATAGGTATTATTTTATTTTTATTTAATTTTTATACTTAGTAGTTATTTTTATTTATTAATTTAATTATTTTGTTTGTTTTTTTTCTTTATTTTTTGTTCAAGGATTGTTTATAAAATTAAAATATTAACAATAATAATGGAAAATTTAGAAAATGACAATAATATTAAAAATTTAAATAAGAAAACACAAAAATAAAATTAAGTATCATATTTAAACTATGTACATAGGTATTCTATTGTTATACGTTGTACGAGCCAATGTTCTTTTAACTCCATCACTTTTGCTTCCGAGCTTACCGAAGGTAACGGAAGCTACGTGATTTCTGAAGAACGAAAATATTTTATGTCTCCGATTTCAAAATTTCCAAGACAGAAATCCGTTTCAGACATCAGGGAACATTTTTGGTCCCGTGTCTGTCTGTCGGTCTGTCGCTCAATTTTTGAGAACCACCATATCTTAAAAACTACTTGTCCGATTTTATTAAAATTTAGATAACCAATAATGGCCACTTCCGAGCGTGTCGCCCAGCTATATATTAGTCCGTTTTGATCACGACTATGTAATTATCATATTGAATTCTTTCTAAAGTACTTTTGAATAATTGAATAAGCTGTGCGATTGCAAGGCAGTAAGTGATAACTTGTTCTGCTTAGTCTCCCATGAAATAAAGTTGCAAGCATCTTTGATCTTGATTTGGCATTGGAAGTAAAGAGCCGATTTGGTGATACACTTGTCCTTGCTTTATGTTGGTACCGAGTAGTAGTAGTAGTAGTAGTAGTAGTCTAGTACTTCCTACAAGAACGGGTAGGACGAACCACTTGTTCGAACCTTGCAATTAGTTGCATTTTGCGCCCCGTGGTGGAGAGTTCCAGCTACTTCACACTTAGATTCATAGATGTTATTCAGAGTATCATGGCACGGGGTCGAACTTACGACCTCGAGTCGCCTCGACTTATGAAATGTTGCAATCGAAATAATAACATTTTTATTTTGAAACATATTCGTTGCGTGTAATGAATATGAATACACATTTGAAAGCAAGAACATTTACGGACGTACAACAATTTATTTCACTATAAATCTTTATATATCGAGATTTTAATACATATATTAAATAATAGACTGCCAATTAGTGTGGCACATAGCTTCCTCGCTCTAGCACGCAAAGAAAAGATCAGTTTAAGAAATAAAAATACCTTGATAAATTAGTCTTTAATTTGAACATTTTTCGTAGAAACAAAGCCCCCAACATGCGCCAAATATTAGCGCACATATAATAAATTTAATAAACAAATAACACAGCAACCAAATCGTAGAAACAGCTATATAAACAGTTTTTTTTTTTTTTTTTTTTAATTTTTCACCCCTCAAAACTATAAATAACACAAAATAGAACGTAACAAAAGTTAATCTACTATTCAAGAGCTTTTCAACGATAAACATCATATTTTAAAAGATTAACTTTGACATTTGTACCCCTGTACTTTGAATTAACAAAATTATATGTATTTTTAGAAAAACAAGCAATACTAATTACTACTGTGTATTGATTACATTTAATGTTGGCACTGTCCAACTGTCTGCCACTGTCCAGAATATGGTTACTTTCGACAAACCAAACTAATTTCATAAAACTAAGATGAGTAGGTACTTTTAAAGACAGAGGTGTTGTAAACAAATGTACGTTTGTGCGCATGTGGAAGGGAATAAATAGGCAGGTTGAAACTTATACGGTCCTCCGTACAAATTTAATTGAAATTAGACGAGTTGTTTTTAAAATAAAAACTACTCCGCTACAACTGAGTGTGACAGACAAATAGACCGGCAGACAGACACGCAACCAAAATGTTTCCTGCAGTCTGAAACGGATTTCTGTCTCGAAATGTTTGATGCCATAGCTTCCGTTACGTTCGGTAAGCTTGAAAGCAATAGTGTGCCGCACAGCTTACTCGCGTTCATATTAAGTACTCAAATCATGTACTATTGTCGTAAAATAATCGTCTTGGTGACCATTGAGGATTTAATGCAGAGCAGTGTAATTATTCTTGTTGTTTATCATCTGTGCCCGTGTGTGTTTCGTACGAAGTGTGTCAGTGGACGAGAGTTTGAATCCGGTCCGGCATAGCCCTTTTTACTTTTTCACCGACCCTATTTTAAGCACACGATATATCTACGTTTGTACGTATAGTTTTATATAGATTTTTAAGAGGGTTTTTGCTTTTAGGGGCGCATTAAGAGAGGAGACGGAGGGCCGTGTGCGGAGTTGTAGAGGTTTTAGAGAGGGAATAAGGGCCCGCCGGAGAATACAGGGCCCCGAGGTCCGGTAGTTTAGTAGAGTAGGGCCGGTGTCGTGCATGTGTCGGTTAGAAGGGCTCTCACAGGTAACCTCACTAAATAACCGTAATGGCCCTATAGGGCCTGAGGGGGGAGAATCCGGTCCGACCTGAGGTCCTGTAGCCGGAGTTAGCGCACTGCTAACATTTTATCATCCGGCCGACATGGTAATATTATATACCCGAGGCACCAGAACTCCTCTTCATATCTGCCTGACTCGGACCTGTTGTCCTGCCCAGCCAAAACCCCATTAATATACTCGGCCACAACTAATCAACAAGAATTATAGGTTTTTAAGGACTTCGGCTCACACACTCTCCTCGCTTCTACTACCACTACAAACCTTCAACAGTCGCTATAAGGATGAATAGTGATGACTGCAAGGTAACCTACTTGAATATAAAACTCGGATCAAGTTATTGCATACTGGAGTTACAGTGAAGGTGCGATTTATGAGCTACCCGAGTTATTAAATAACGTCCTTCCTTCTCGCCTGTCCTACGTCAACATGACTTCACTGACTCCCCATTCCCTGCATATAAATTATTCAATAGTCCCCAGGCCACCATAAGAAGTGAATCGCTGATTGATAAAGTTTTCTTACCTTATGGAATCGCTTATTTATGCCTTGTCCGCCGATGAATTGGGTATATGGCAACTGGGCGCTGGGCCATTTCTTTTTTGTTGGCATGCCAAACTTGCCCTTCTGCGGGAACATTGAAAAGAGATAGATAAAGTTTTGATTTTCACAGGATCGTTTAATTAAATTATTTCATAACAGTGGTAAAGGTGGCCACCGATACGACTGACCATTCTCTTTTCAACGTCCCCGCAGAGCGATATGTTTGGGGCGGTGGCCACCCCAAAAATATCGCAAAATGTTCCCGCAGAAGGGCAAGTTTGGCATGTCAACAAAAAAGAAATGGCCCAGCGCCCAGTTGCCATATACCCAATTCATCGGTAGACAAAGCATAAATAAGCGATTCCATAAGGTAAGAAAACTTTATCAATCAGCGACTCACTTCTTATGGTGGCCTGTGGACTACAAGAATTGTCTCACGATTATTTGTAATTACCAATATCGCGATTACCAATAAATAAGATATATATTGTGCCATTCATTTAGTTGTAACTTACCACTGTGTACGTACTTATAGAGAAAGTTGGAGCTATATCAGAGTTAGATTATATATAACTGAGACGTCTTTTAAATTATGATGCTACTGTCGACATATTGAACGGGGAACTTGCTCAAAGTCAATAAAATTTAATTTTTTATGAATAATTCAAAAAGTTCAAATGCGGGTAATACTACTGAAATATCTCAATTGCTGTTAAAGAGCGACTTCGTTGGATCACAACAATGATGAACTAAACTATTGTGCCTCGCAAGGATGCAGTGTTGAAATCAGCCTCGCAATGTTGTGCCTCGCAAAGAAGCAGTGTTGAAATCAACTTCGCAATGTTGTGCCTCGCAAGGATGCAGTGTTGAAATCAACTTCGCAATGTTGTGCCTCGCAAGGAAGCAGTGTTGAAATCAACTTCGCAATGTTGTGCCTCGCAAGGATGCAGTGTTGAAATCAACTTCGCAATGTTGTGCCTTGCAAGGATGCAGTGTTGAAATCAACTTCGCAATGTTGTGCCTCGCAAGGATGCAGTGTTGAAATCAGCTTCGCAATGTTGTGCCTCGCAAGAATGCAGTGTTGAAATCAACTTCGCAATGTTGTGCCTCGCAAGGATGCAGTGTTGAAATCAGACTCGCAATGTTGTGCCTCGCAAGGATGCAGTGTTGAAATCAACTTCGCAATGTTGTGCCTCGCAAGGATGCAGTGTTGAAATCAACTTCGCAATGTTGTGCCTCGCAAGGATGCAGTGTTGAAATCAACTTCGCAATGTTGTGCCTCGCAAGGATGCAGTGTTGAAATCAGACTCGCAATGGTGTGCCTCGCAAGGATGCAGTGTTGAAATCAACTTCGCAATGTTGTGCCTCGCAAGGATAAAGTGTTGAAATCAGACTCGCAATGTTGTGCCTCGCAAGGATGCAGTGTTATAATCAGCCTCGCAATGTTAAACAATTGAGACTAGATCCAGTTTGACAATGTTGAAGACCTCTAGTAATGAAGGACGCAGTGTTGTGTCTTTCGACTGATTTTCATGGTCATTCTTTTTATTACCGGGAATCTTGATGTTTAGAAGTGATTACAAATTGTAGATTACCATTATTTATCGAAATATATTATTTTATCTCCAGTAGGGAGAAAAAGTTATGATTTTGAATTAGTTTAGAGGGACTAAAGTACTAACATATAAACTATCAAACATATTTACTTGGACAATACTTGCTGAGCAATGTGTAGCTTCGTGGTAACACATTGTAATAACCTTTAGAAAAAGGTATGATTTTTAATTAGTTTAGAGGGACTAAAACAGGTCTTATCATGACTGAACTCAAAAATTAGGGAGAAAAAGTAAAAGTTGGGCGAAAAAGTAAAGTAGGGCGAAAAAGTAAAGACTGCAACTTAATTATTTTATTAATAGTAGAAAATGAAAGGCTAATGTAATGAAGTTGTTGAAATCAGGTTAGCGACACTGCTTTTTCGACCATGTTTATCTTTGTTTATAACCTGCATCTAAATAACCTTCTATTTGAGTTTAATTCCAATTCTGATTTGTTTTTAAATCCCCTATATCTGCTGTTAAAAGTGCTAATAATTATTAAAATAATAAATAAATACTGTGCAATGGACGAAAATGTGTATTTTCTCCCTACTGGAGATAAAATATTGTATGTGTACCTCGTGAGTAAAGTGCCATTATTCCCCTCGCGATGATTATCTCTATAATTAGCGTTATTCCCTCGGCTGCGTCTCGGGATTTAGGGACCATGGTTCCTTCGGCTTCGCCTCAAGAACCAACATTTTCGCCTAGGGAATAATGGCTTACTTTACTTCCTAGGTGCATAAATAACTATTACTTTTTCAGTTTTAACATTTTACGACGCATTTCCATGCATTCATTACTCTAACATTAACCTGGAAACCTGGAAGATCTACAAAAAGAAATATCACTTATTTCTCATCTGGAATACAAACAAGTAGTGAAATTAAAACTTTACCGGGTTGCTGCATTAGAGTTTTAGGGAATATTAAAGCTAGGTGGAGCCGGTGGGTTGGAGCCGAGATTTAGGCGTTACTCGGTGCCGGTATTACCTCAGTTTATTACGGGCCGTGTTCTCTTATAATACCTTCTGCTTGTTAGCTATTCCTGCCTCGGCTTTTAACGTCTCACTTGATTGTTCTTTTATTATGTTTTTAGTTGATTAAAAAAAGCAAGTAAATGTGACATTATACTTGCAGTATTAAGTAAGTTTTCTTGGCTGTAACAGAACGTCTTCACGGTTATAACTAAGAAACTAAACCAAGAGAATCAAGCGTGTTTTAGACGTCATCTACTTCATTATTTTCTTTAATAAAAGTTTTAATTTGATTTAGAGTAAATCTTTTACGTTTTGGTAGAATGCATATTTCAAACTATAATATTCATCTTAGTCACGCTTTTTGGAACGAAGTTTCTTATGGCACGTTCTGGAGCCCGGGAGTGAATCCGAAAAAAAAGACCGTCACAAAATCACCGTCACAAAACCAAGCGTCACGAAATCTACCGATGACGATTACTTGAGTAAAAGAGGACCGAGTTAGTTTAAATTTGGTACACATGTTCATTTTACCAATGCCCAGGATGAGTTCGTTGGACAACGTTATCCACCCAAGCACTCACGCGCAACGCTCGTGTAAACGTAAGCTTCAAATTTAAAAAATTGGAATTTTAGGACGAGAAAAATTTTTAACTTCATCTATTTTATGAGACAAACAAATTTTGTAAATATTTTTTTTAGTAAAACGAACATCGACACTGCTATGAAGTGATAAAGATCGCTAAATTTATTAAAGCGGGCCTAAACGTTTTAAATAAAGAAAACAACGTTTTTACCGATATCTTACGTTCTGACGTAACGATTTTAATAAAACTTCTTACACATCGTCTAAAGTACAAATAAAAGAGGCATGTAAAATTTCAACCTGATTCAAGCAGAAGTTTTTAAGTGTTGGTGATTTATATTTTATAATATAATATTTTAATTGGTGTAATACGCCGACAGAGTCTGAGGGGACAGTCCTGTTTCGTCACTAAAGCCATCTGCTTTAACTATGAACTCATCATATTTAACTTCTTTCTAAACATACAATACATCATTTATTGTAAGACGCTCGCTTCAAATAAAATAAAAAGTTTTTCTTTTAATTTTGCCTTAACTCCGCCAGTACAAATAGTTAGATACTTTTAATTTTGTCTTTTTCTGACTCCACCATGTATAAGTAGATAGTGTCATATACTTAGCACTATGATTTTATAATTTATATTTAATAAAAAGCGTAAGGAACTTGGTTCCTACCGGGTGTCCCGCGACACCTCACGTATTTTTTAAAAAGCTTTAATAAAAGCTAGCTTCCTCGAATCCTAAAATTCTATCACATAATATGTATTATAACCACAATATTGTCTAATATATTTTATAATCCTATCACATAAATATTATGTATTTTACAACACAATATTGTCTAATTTAATTTATTGTTTCTCCTTTTTGCTTCTGAGATAACGAAAGGAGCTCATCTTTAGATTGTTACTCACCTTATAAAAAAGAACAGAGGGGAGTAACAATCTAAAGAAGGTGCACTGAATATTCTTCTTCAGACTGTTACTCCCCTTATAAAAACAGTAGTGGGATATTCCTTTGTCCCAAAGTACATTGAACTAAACATCCCTTTGTCTTAATAGTTATTTAGTCAAAGTCATTTAGGGGAGTAACTATCTAAACAAGTCCCACCAAAGGTAACGGAAGCTATGTGATGTTTTGAAATTTTTTATGTCTCCGATTTCAAAAACTTCAAGACGGAAATCGTTGCAGACACCAGGGGATATTTTTGGACCCATATCTGTGTGTCTGTTTGTCTGTCGGTAGGTCTTGGATAAGTTCTGTCGGTAAGACTTAGGTAATCAATGTGTGCAGTGCAGGTGGTTGAAATTAATCTGGGGTTATCTGCCGTCTACTTTCCACAAACCATCTAAATTTCTTAAAACCCTGATGAGTACTTTTGAAGATATAGGTGTAATTAACGTACGTTTCTCCGCACAAACGCGGAAGAGAAACAAATGGGTTTACAAGGTTTAACCTTACATGGGACCAACAATGAACTAATTATGACCTCCCATCTATATTTCATTAATATCGGACGAGTAATTATTGAGGCATGTTAGTTCGCAAAAATTGGCATGCCGACTGACAGACACGGGCCCAAAAATGTTTTCTGATGTCTAAAATGGATTTCCGTGTTGAAATTGGAGGCATAAAGGAATCGTTGTTCAGGCCGAGCACGTAGCTTCTGTTATCTTCGGTAAGCTCGGAAGTAATAATAACACTGGTATTTAATATCTATTTAAAGACATTAGATAAATCAAAATGCATTTTTAGAAATGGTCTCTAAGGTTAATCTGATTATTACTTTTAAAAATAGTATTGTATGTAACCAGGGAGCGAAATGGAATTTTTCTGACGAGGGACGAGGTTCACCTCCGAACCGAAGGTGAGGACAGGCTATAAAAATTAACTGCCGAGGCGAAGCCATCCGAGTCTCGGAGAAAGTCTCTAACAATTAATTCCTTACTTGGATTTCATCAGGCAATCTTTAGAAGCCAGATTTTCTGCAAAGAACTCACCTGTATTTTAATTTATCAATTCTATCCAAATTTCATGTGAGGTGTTTTATTAAAGGAATAGAATGATAGTTCTAAATTTTGTGTAACTTTCTACAATTTAGAAGACAATGAAGAAGGTAGGGAATTTGGTCCAAAACGTGGAATACGGTGCAGGAAGCTCCCCACATAATTGAGGGTATAACGTAGATTTTTACAGCCCTGCACAAGCTCTAACCAACTCTCATTTAGCTCCCTTCACCGAATTAAATCATGCCAAGAATCACCATCACTGAAAACAGGTTAAATGAGCCAGGTAGGTAGGTATGATGATCATTCACCGACCATGGTACTTGGCTAACAAGGGGCAACTCATGGAAGCTGTACTTTAAAAATTTACATCTTATCCTCGCAAACTATTGTAGCTCCCCCCCCCCCCCCCCCCCCATCTACTCTTCCCCATGAAAAAAGTTAAATTCAGAAAACTGCCCCGTTTTGAGAATACGCTCTTGACTAAACTTAAATATTACAAATAACATTATATAGATATGACTGCTGGTATAGATATATAGCTGGTAGATCACTAAATTTTAGCGGTAAAATTCAAATAAAAATTATAAAAGAACGCGACCAGTGGCAAGTAAGTGAGTTTTTAAAATTTGAATTATTTATTTTAAAAGTCAAATACATTGGGCAGAGGAAGTTCTGTTGGAAGCCTGATCCTGCAACACTGAGTGAAGCTCCCAAGTGTTGGGATACTGCGCTGAGGCAAGAGCAACCTCACCCACAAGATTTGATGTGACGATGAATAAAAACTAGAAAATAATATTTAATAAAGCAAAATAAAAATCAGCTTCATAACGCACCAAAAAGGAGAAAAAATATACCTTTTCAACAGCACAGAACTAAAAGCGACCACGTAATGAGAATAAAAGCGACCACAGTATGAGAACTAAAAGCGACCACATTGTGAGAACTAAAAGCGACCACAGTATGAGAACTAAAAGCGACCACATTATGAGAACTAAAAGCGCCCTCAGTATGAGCCTAAAGAAAAAAGTGTGGTTACTATTAACATTTTTTGTCATTTGTTGATAGCGACCCTCACTTTGATATTTTCAGATTTTTTGCACTTCACATAAGCGAGATAGAAGGGGGGGACACGTTTCACACCCACTTCAAACTTGCCTACGCTCGCCCTGTCAAAGTTATATCAAAAGAATTATATATTTTTGTAATCAGCTCGACGTATCCCCTTTCATATGATACCCCTCGCGGTGTCGAAAAAAAAAATATAAAAATTTTAACCCTTAAGTTTTTTTACCCTAATTATTTTGAAAAATATTTTTTTTAAGTCGCTATATTTTAAAATATGTGGGCAGGTACAAGACACATACATGCCAAATTTCAAAGTGATCGGACGAAAGGTGTAGCCGTGAGAGCACGCGAGAGGACGGATGGACAGACACACGCAGGAAAATATAAGGGTCCTTGGTTTCGCCTACGGACCCTAAAAATGAAATCTCATTTTTTGTGCATTATTAATAAAAACGTGTTTTGTTTTTTTTTGTTTTTGGCCACTCATTCAGCACAAAAACCAAAAACTATTATTTTATGAACACTGATATTTTGAAATGTTTGTGATTATTGTTTATAAGGTGTTTTGAGGCTCGGTGGTGGACGGTTCTGTGGTCGTGTTTTCCTTGTAACAGGTCTTTTTGGAGAAGTAAATGTTATTTGCTTCTTGGAAATCTACTTGATTAAAGTAAAAGCTTTTACAGTCATTACTACATTACTTAAATTCATTAAAACAGGCTTCAGTTTAATTATTATTATTGCAAGTTGTTGGAGTCACTCTAACATCCTGTTAAATCGTATTAATTTGGAAATCGAATGACTGTTTCCCAAGCTCCATTTTGTTGTGAAGTTAAAGAAAACCCGGAGCTCTGAGTGAGGAAACTTGGCTTGGTCTGGTTGAGATCAGCATTAGAGGCAACAGAGACGGACAGCGCTGTAATCAGGCTGGTCACAGCGCTGTGATCAGGCTGGTCACAGCGCTGTAATCAGGCTGGTCACAGCACTGTAATCAGCCTGGTCACAGCGCTGTAATCAGGCTGGTCACAGCGCTGTAATCAGGCTGGTCACAGCGCTGTAATCAGGCTGGTCACAGCGCTGTAATCAGGCTGGTCACAGCGCTGTAATCAGGCTGGTCACAGCGCTGTAATCAGGCTGGTCACAGCGCTGTAATCAGGCTGGTCTCAGCGCTGTGATCAGGCTGGTCACTCAGTCACTCCAACTACTGGAAAGTCCTGAGGGACGATTTAATCTACACAACAACAGATGACGGAAAACAAGTCAATATGTTTATTGTACGTCGCTTACACGTCTAAAATGGGTTAAACGTAACACCCCCTTTTCGACGAAGAAGTCAATATAATTTTTTGATAGATCAATTAATACAGAACTTATAATTAAATTATGTTTCAAAAATTAGTTAAACCATTAGCACATATTTTTTTATTAATAATGCAA
Source organism: Gerris lacustris (assembly GCA_951217055.1). Lineage (NCBI taxonomy): Eukaryota > Metazoa > Arthropoda > Insecta > Hemiptera > Gerridae > Gerris > Gerris lacustris. The sequence goes on along the minus strand of OX578281.1, from coordinate 482,305 downwards.
TGTCTACAGGTTCCTTTAACACATTTAAAGGAGCAGTTATTACTCCACTGTATAAAGACGGTGACAAAACTAATGTAAATAGAGTTGAAATTTGGCACGAATATACCCCTCTGTGTGACAAACAAGGCCACCAAATTTTATTTTGATATTGGCCGCCATTTCGAAGTTATCAATTTTTGATTTTTTAAACTTTGACGTTTAATAATACCGAATGTATAAATAGGTTTTTGACGTATAGCATAATATCGTTGGAACCGGAAAAAAATTTAGGAACAGATATAAAAAAAACAGCGATGAAATTCCATTAATTAGTTTTAAAGTTATAAGTGAATATAATTATTTATTAGTGCGATAATTTTGATGACGTCAAAGTTTGTTTACATCTGTCAAAATACCGCCAAACTTCAAATAATTAAATAAAATGTAGGTATTAAAAATAAGGTTATTTTTGAAGAATGATAATAAATCAGTTTGTTCAGAACGGTCACCCATCCAATTACTGACCACGTCCAATACTGCTTCCTCCTGCTGCGAAGCAGTAGGAGGAGGGAGGCACATTAGTGGCCTCTGAAGTGAGGAAAAGTTCCGAGGTACCAGGTACCCGATTTTTAAAGCTTTTTTTCTAACTATTTATTTTTCTGTTTAGAGGACTCACTCACCGTGACCCAGTGTACCGAGGCAGCTAGATCAGCAATTTAATCTGTACATCTAGGAGTTAGGTCAGAGTAGGGAGTGCCCTCTAAACGGGTAGTATACCCTTTTCTTCTTTTTAAATTTCTCTTTTAATTTTCTTTTCTTTTTTTTCGCTGTTACTCGAAGTTAAGTCAGTTTGGTACTGGGTTAGTCTCACCATAGTTTTTATTGTTTTAAATTAAGTAAATTCCTTAATTGGTTGAGTCACCAGTTGGTACTGACCCCATCACTGCCGTCCAACCGTTTTTGTAAACATTCTTTTTGTATCACCAGAATTTAATTTCTTTTACTTATATTATATTATTTTTTAATGGATAATTTCCATAACTAAATGTTTCTTTTATTTTGTCTGTCTACCTACTTCCTACCAACACTCTTAAGTTATTCACACTGGGGAAGTTTGCCGTCTTGAACAGGACAGTGGAACCTTTCTCAGAACTGAGAATCTAACTTGTAGGCAAGTTATTATTTGCATGCGCCCATTAAGTTGTTTTCTCTGCAAAAAGTTAGAAGCCCCCTTCCCCTGTGGTTTCTACGGCCGAATCCAAATCTTCCTAACTCTTCTTCTTCTTCGCATTCCTTGGTTCCGACTTGACTGTTGAAATCGCCTACAATTATAATCTGAGTTTTCTTAATTTCCTTAGCTGCTTTTATACACTCATCAATCTGCCTGTAGAAAGATTCCACAGCTTCATCATGAAGCGCTTCATCGTCATATTGTGTAGTAGGTGCATAAACCTGTATTAAAGTCAAGTAGTTTTCTCTGCCTACTTTTACCCTAAGGCTAGCCACTCGATCTGAAATAGGCTTACATTCGACGATGTTGTGCGCTGTTTCCTCTTTAACAATAAAGCCGACTCCACGCTGATCATTTCCTTCACCATAGTGCATCAAAGTAGAGCCCCCCTTAAGTTTTATAATTCTCTCACCTTCTCTTCTAACTCCTGCTAAGCCGAGAATCTGAATGTTAGAAAGTTCTTGCAGTTCATGTAATCTCCACAAACTTGACAAGGTTCTTACATTTACAGAACCAATATTAAAAATTGTGTTTGATTCATTATTGCACTTGAATGAGCCCAACTCCTGGCAACATGATTTACTCCGATCACTTTGAAATTTGGCATGTATGTGTCTTGTATGTATATTTTTCAAAAAAATTAGGGTAAAAAAAATTAAGGGTTAAAAATGTTACATTTTTTTTCGACACCGTGAGGGGTATCATATGAAAGGGTACGTCGAGCTGATTACAAAAATATATAATTCTTTGGTTATAACTTTGATAGGGCGAGCGTAGGCGAGTTTGAAGAGGGTGTGAAACATGTCCCCCCCCCCCCCTCTATCTCGCTTATGTGAAGTGCAAAAAATCTTAAAAAATTCCTGAACATTCTTCGACCAAAAGTAAAAATACCACTTTTTGGAAATTTCGAAAAAAAAATATTATTTTATTTTTTATTGACAAAATACGCTTTTTTATAATTATGGTCTTTTCGATGTATTTATATGGTTGTAGTCCGGTTCAGTGACAAAAAATACTTTATCGGAAGTTTGTTTGTGTTTTGAGAATATCAGACCCATAGGATAGTTCAAAGTAAGTTTTTTAGCAACACCACTTTTAAAAAACACCATCAATAGGGTACTACTTAAACTATACAGTGTGGCCTACGGACCCTCGCTGTGTGCTGACCAGCACACTCTTGACCTTTTTATTCTGCTTGGCTTTGAGGGTTTGGGTCGTAATCTCCTTCGCCGACCACGCTTACTAGGAGACTAGAGTTCGTATTTATTTTACTATAATTTTTATTTTTTGAATGTTTATTTAATAATTGTTTACTATTTCCGTGATTCTGATCGGGGACGAAAACAAATTTAAAGTGATCATTTTTTATTTGAAGTTTCAGAAGAAAAACATTGGGCAAAACCACAACTTTTATTTACATTTTTTAATCAAACTAATTCGTTTTGTTTTACTTTAGATTCGTGTTTTTCATGGTTTGAAGATATTAAAGCGCACAATACTTTTTTGGGGGGCAAAACATTGGGTTGAAAAACCCCAAAAACACAATTTTTCCGAACTTTAGGCGCATTTTCCGGAAAAAATGTGCCTATAGGAGAAATTTTGACTTCAGATTCGGATTCAGCAACATAAAAAACATAAAGTTCAGATAAAATTTTCTTGGGGCCCGAAAGTTTGTTAAATTTTGCAGAACGGTGTTATACACCGTTATGTCTACTTTATCTTAATTATTTGGAAAAATGTACAAAACGCCGCCTGCAGAAATTTCTAGATCTATAGATAAGCATAATATACAAGCGGAAACTCAATTTTGTTTTAGGGAAAATAAAAGTACTTCTGATGCATTGTACTTCCTCAATAATCAGATTACTAAAAAACTTATTTAAAAAAATTGGTAAGGCGTGAAGTCTCACGTAAAAAGGGTTTCGTTGGTATTGTGAACACAAAATTAGGAGGGGGGGGGGGGAGAGAAAAGTTTTTTTTGACAAAATGGCGCCGAAAATTAAACACTATCCATAAGTGGTATATATATTTGTAATCTACTCTTCAATACCTTTCATTTGATACCTTACTCAAAATTTATAAAAAATATTTTTTTTCGAGTGACATGAATTATCCGCCATCTTGAATTTCCAGTAAATCAGATCAGATTGCTAATCTTATTTTTTCTATGGCCCAGCAGACCACACATTTTGCATATTTTTCTATATTTTTAGTAACAGCGGAAATACGATTTTAGGGGGGGGGGGGGACACGAAAAATTTCGAGGTTTTTTGACAAAATGGCGCCGAAAAATAAACACAACCCCTAAGTGGTATATATATTTGTAATCTACTCTTGAATACCTTTCATTTGATACCCCACTCAAAATTTAAAAAAAATATTTTTTTTCGAGTAACGTGAATTATCCGCCATCTTGGATTTCCAGTAGATCAGATCAAATTGCTAATCTTATTTTTTCTATGGCCCAGCAGACCACACATTTTGCATATTTTTCTATATTTTTAGTAACAGCGGAAATACGATTTTAGGGGGGGGGACACGAAAAATTTCGAGGTTTTTTGACAAAATGGCGCCGAAAATTAAACACAACCCCTAAGTGGTATATATATTTGTAATCTACTCTTGAATACCTTTCATTTGATACCCCACTCAAAATTTAAAAAAAATATTTTTTTTCGAGTAACGTGAATTATCCGCCATCTTGGATTTCCAGTAGATCAGATCAAATTGCTAATCTTATTTTTTCTATGGCCCAGCAGACCACACATTTTGCATATTTTTCTATATTTTTAGTAACAGCGGAAATACGATTTTAGGGGGGGGGACACGCAAAATTTCGAGGTTTTTTGACAAAATAGCGCCGAAAATTAATTACTATCCATAAGTGGTATATATATTTGTAATCTACTCTTCAATACCTTTCATTTGATACCCCACTCAAAATTATAATAAAATATATTTTTTCGAGTGACATGAATTATCCGCCATCTTGGATTTCCAGTAAATCAGATTAAATTGCTAATCTTATTTTTTCTATGGCCCAGCAGACCACACATTTTGCATATTTTTCTATATTTTTAGTAACAGCGGAAATACGATTTTAGGGGGGGGGACACGCAAAATTTCGAGGTTTTTTGACAAAATGGCGCCGAAAATTAATTACTATCCATAAGTGGTATATATATTTGTAATCTACTCTTCAATACCTTTCATTTGATACCCCACTCAAAATTTAAAAAAAAAATTTTTTTTCGAGTGACATGAATTATCCGCCATCTTGGATTTCCAGTAGCTCAGATCAAATTGCTAATCTTATTTTTTCTATGGCCCAGCAGACCACACATTTTGCATATTTTTCTATATTTTTAGTAACAGCGGAAATACGATTTTAGGGGGGGGGACACGCAAAATTTCGATGTTTTTTGACAAAATGGCGCTGAAAATTAACCACTATCCCTAAGTGGTATATATATTTCTATTCTACTCTTCAATACCTTTCATTTGATACCCCACTCAAAATTTAAAAAAAAAAAAATTTCGCGACGTGAATTATCCGCCATTTTGAATTTGAACAGCTGATAATATTGAGTTCGCTATATTTTTCCTGTGTGCGCGTCAAAACGATCTTTTATACTGGAAAGTTTCACGTTTTTATCTTTTTTGGTTCAAAAGTTATTGGAACCGTACAGAGTGACAGACGGACACAGGAACGATACTATAAGGGTTTCTTTTTTTTGGTTTTACCAACGAAACCCTAAAAATAAGTAAATTTAAAAAATATATTTATTGATCTATAAAAAGGCTTTCGACACAATGTCGCATAAAAAACTAATAGAAAAACTAAAATCGTGTGGCATAAAGGAATTAGCACTAAAACTTTTATCCAGTTATCTATCAAATAGACAACAACGAGTAAAACTATACTCCAAACTTAGCCAACCTGCCACTGTAATTACAGCTACAGCCCAGAGTATACAGTTCACTATAGAAAAGTTGTTATCCCAGGCTTGCGGAGGCGTCAAAACAGCTAAAAAGCTTCGAGACGGCTCTCTCTTGGTCGAAACGTTTTCACACGAGCAATCGAAGAAGTTAATGACTAATCTACCTAGACTTCAGTTGCTTCAACTAACTGTTGAACCTCATAAAACCCTAAATCAAGTGAAAGGCGTCATTAACTGTCCCGACTTAGCCGAAATACCTACTGACGAAATTAAGAACAACCTAGGATCTCAAGGAGTAGTCGATGTAAAACGACTAAACAAAAGGATCAACGGAGCTATAGAACCAACTAACAGCTATATCGTAACTTTTAATCTAACTTCCCTACCGAGTAAACTCAAGATCGGATATTTGTCCGTTCCTGTAAGAGTGTATTATCCCTTTCCGAGGCGTTGCTTTCAATGCCACAGTTTCTCGCATATAAGTTTAACTTGTAAAACCGGTGCCACCTGTGCGGACTGTGGGGATCCCAAGCACGAGAACGAACCTTGCGTCAAACCTAGGCGATGTTTAAATTGCAAAGGCCCTCACTCCGCTCTCGATAGAGCTTGCCCAAAATGGCTTTTAGAAAAGAAGATCATAGAAATCAAAGTCGAGGAGAAAATTTCGTACATAGACGCTAAGAAGAAAGCAAATGTTTTAATGTGCCAGCCCACCCTCTCTAAGCCGTTTTCAAGCTTATTTAGTCCAAACCCACCGATGTGTGTCGCTTGTAAAGGCAAAGTGTTGACAACTGAGGACAGAAGTACTCAGTATGAACCTCAAGCTATCGTGGAGACTAATAAAACAGATAAGGCTGACGTGGAAAATATTCCGCGGAAACCATCACAAACCAAAACAAATGTGAAACCTTCCCCTAAAGTAACAAATCAAGGAAAGATCGAGAATATACAAACTCAAACTGGAAATAAACAAGGAAAAAATGAAAATAAAAAAGGGGAAAAGGATAAAAAACTAAATGAAATAGCCAATAAATTAGAGAATAAGCAAAATAAAGTAGAAAATAAGCAAAATAAATCAGAAAATAAAAAACTTATAGGAGACAAGAGCACTACATGTTCAGCGAAGTCGAAGCCAATAGTTATCAGTTCTCATACCGAACAGGAAATGATGTGGAGGAACGATTGGGACTCCCCTGGGTCCCCCTCCTCAGACTGTAATTGTGGTGAAGACATGATAGAATAAATATGCGATATCAAAGAAAGAAACGGTGCATAATAGTTTAAACCAATAAATATGAAAATTATCAGTTGGAATTGTAAAGGACTTAGATCGAGACTCAACGATATTCGTGTTCTAATTCAGGAAACAAACCCAGACATTCTCATGCTACAAGAAACCCATCTACCTGCTGGCCAACCTCTAAAAGTACCGGGCTATGTAGTGTACCGAAAGGACCCTCCTCGAGGAACCTGGAAAGGAGGACTGGCTATATTTGCCTCGTCCAAACTGCCGAGTCGTGAAATTAAAATACAAAGTAACTTTCAGGTACAAGCTATTTGGGTGGGTACATCAAACCCTTTTACAGTCTGCAACATCTATTTAGATAGTAATGATGACGTTACAGTCACTAGCCTCGACAATATTATGCAGCAATTACCGGGCGCCAAAGTAGTAACGGGTGACTTCAACGCTCACAATCTAGTGTGGGGCTCTACAAAAACTGATTCGAGAGGAGAAGAAATAGATTCGTTTATCGACCATAGTGGCCTGTGTCTTCTCAACAATGGGGATTTATACTTACTTGGATTCAAGAACAGGAAAGCAGGACACCTTAGACTTAGTCTTAAGTTCTCCGTCGTTGGCAAGATTGATAGAGTTCTCAGTATCATTCCACCTCTACGGAAGCGACCACTACCCGCTTTTTGTAACTCTGAACTTAGGAAGCTCGAACTTTGAGACGTCGTCTGATACATACTGGTCCTTGAAAAATGCGGATTGGAACGCCTATAGAAACCATCTTACCCTTACCGCGCCCTATCAACCTAGCAGTGAAGAAGACGCGGAAGAGTTGCTTGACTACCTGACAAACGCCATCTTGTCTGCAGCACTAGTTTCAATTCCACAGATAAAGTTAAAAGGTAGACGAAACCCAGTACCCTGGTGGAACAAAGAGTGTAGAGTAGCTTTGAGAGATAGGAGAAGGGCGCTATGGCGTTTTAAAGCCAATTCAATCTCTGATAATTTAAAAACTTATCGACAAGCTCGGGCAAAGTGTAAATATGTTTTCTTGCAAGCGAAAAAGGAATCTTGGAGAAACTACATTTCAACAATTGTCCAGGGAACTGAAACCAGTGAAGTGTGGAGAAAAGTGAGAATCCTTTCAGGCAAAAGGAAAACATCGGCTGCCCCTATAATCAATGATGGGTCTCGTACCGTTACAGAACCACAGCAAGTATCTGAGTTGTTGGCACGGCACTTTGCTGCAGCAAGTTCTTCTGATACTTACTCCTCCGAATTTCAAATAATTAAGCAACACTCTGAAAAAGAGGTTCTGGACTTTAATTCAAACAATTCTGAAGATTACAACAAACCTATTAGCCTATGGGAACTTGATACAGCCTTAAAAACTCTAAAGAAAGGTGCACCCGGTCCAGACAAAATCGTCAATGACATGTTAAAAAACCTCCCTTTTAAATTTAAACAATATATCTTACGACTATACAATCTACTTTGGTCCACTGATAGCTATCCGGAGAGATGGCGCATAGCGACAATAGTTCCGATACCTAAACCAGGCAAAGACCCTGTCCTAACCTCATCGTACAGGCCCATAGCCATGACAAATACACTCGGCAAACTACTAGAAAAAATCATAAACTCAAGGCTAAACTACGAAATTGAATCCAAAAATCTTCTATCGACGCGACAAAACGGATTTCGGAAGCATAGATCGACGACCGACAACTTATCAAAATTGGAGACATATATAAGAGACGGTTTTGTTCAGGGCAAAACGACCATCGGAACATTCTTCGACTGTGAAAAAGCATACGACAAGACGTGGAAGCATTCCATCATACGACAACTCTACCATTTTGGATTCCGTGGACACATGCCTAAATACATTGACAACTTCCTATCACGAAGAATGTTTCAAGTGAAAGTAGGGAATTCCCTCTCTGGCCTTTATGAACAAGAGAACGGAGTGCCTCAGGGAGCTGTGCTCAGCTGTACCCTGTTCTTACTAGCAGTGAACGACGCTGAAAAGGCGGTTCCATCCTGTGTGGAGTCACTGTTCTTTGTAGACGACATGACGGTTCTTTTCAGGTCAAAAAGTCTGGAAACCGGTGTTACGATAATGCAGCAAGCCATCAACAAGATAAATGATTGGGCAAAAAAAACCGGCCTCAGTTTTTCTTCAAGCAAAACAAAGTGTGTCGTATTCTCTAACAAGCGAGAGAGTCCTAGAGTGGAGCTCAAACTTTCCGGCCAAGTCATCCCGGCAGAGGAGAATGTGAAGTATCTGGGTCTCTTATTTGACAGGAAGCTCACGTGGCGCCCACATATAGAAGACGTTCGAGCCAGGTGCCTGAGAGACATAAATATCCTTCGGATGTTACAATGTCAAAAGTGGGGAGCTGACCGGACAACCTTACTTAAGCTATATAGACAACTAATACGTAGCAAATTAGACTATGGGAGTGTGATTTTTGGATCAGCAAAGCCCAAGGACTTAAAACGTTTAGACCCAGTCCATAATGCAGGAGTAAGACTTGCACTCGGTGCTTTTAAGACCAGTCCTATTTGCAGTATCCTTGTAGAAGCAAACGAACCACCCCTTTCCTTGCGACGAGACCTTCTGCTCCTTCGTTACGGCATAAAACTGAAAAGATTTTCAAGTAACAACGTATTTCGGCCTTTTTATTATCCAGAATTTGAAAATAAATATACTCGAAAACCCAATCTTTTACGCCCCGCAGGACTCCGGTTTAATAACCTTCTCCAAGAGTACCAACTCGATTCTGCTATAAATAACATCTCTGAATATAGTAACCCTGTTATCCCTCCTTGGAGAACATCGCGTCCTACTATACGGTATTCGAAAGAACCGAAAAGAGACCTGACATTCTTAGATACTTTCCAAAAGGACCATATGTTTGACAAAGACACCCACCAAGGATATACTGCATTTTACACCGACGGATCAAAAACTGCCGAGGGAACCGGCTGCGCTTTTGTGCAAGTGGCAGGAAGTGGAATGTTTGGCTGCTCAAGTTGGAGCTCGGTTTTTTCAGTAGAGTTGGAAGCCATCTTACAAGCGTTGCACGCAGCTGCATCGCAGAGTCTTGAAAAAATAACAATCTACACCGACTCAAAATCAGCACTTTTGGCCTTGGATCAACTGTATTCACAAAATCTTACTATCACGAACATCAGAAGACTTATTGACGAGAGGAAATTGACAGTACGTTTTTGCTGGGTACCCAGCCACCTTGGAATTGCAGGGAACGAGGCTGCAGATGCACTGGCAAAACTAGCTGTTACAGACGGAGAACCTACTGAAGCTGAAATTACACCCAGAGACTTTAATAATCCTCTTACTTCAAAAATTAGAGAGAAATGGCAAACTTCTTGGACAAACTTGACTGACAACAAACTGAGACATATTAAACCACATATCGCCGACTGGAACTCTTGCTACAGAAAAGACAGACATGAAGAAACTGTACTATGCAGGTTAAGAATAGGACATACAAGACTAACTCACAGTTATCTATTTACTAGAGACCGAGACAGACCTAGGTGCAGACTGTGTAATGACATTCTGACTGTAGCTCATCTACTAACAGACTGTCCACAGCTAGAACAACTAAGACACACGTACAGCTTACCTGACACTTTACCTGACTTGCTAGGAAACAATTCGACTGTTATTTCTAAACTTACTCTATATTTAAAGGAAGCTGACTTATTCAATGAAATTTAAATAACTAGATTTTTCCTTTTTTCAACCAAATGTTATGCATCAACTAATTTGTAATTCTATTTCATACAATAATGTTAATATGTCAATATCGATTAACTAATATCTAATGTAAAATATTAAAGTTTGTTAAGGGTGTATTTAACCATGTCGTTCAACACCCGAAAAATTTAAATAAATAAATAAATCAGTGTAAATCTCCCTCGATAGAGAGAATATAATATATCAAATATCTCGGTGTAATTATAGACAATAGATTAAGCTGGAAACATCATACAGACTCACTCTGAAAAAATTAAGAACATTTTTACACTACTTTAGATTTATAAGGCAATTCTGTGAAGAGGATATTTTGAGACAAGTATATAATGCTTTAGTCGAGTCCATACTGAGCTATGGAATCATAGCTTGGGGTTCTGCTTATCCATTTATCTTATCTCCTCTTGGAGTTGCACAAAAAGCTATCATTAAAACTACCTTAAAAAAACCAATATTATACCCGACAGACCAATTATTTATAGATTTTCCTGTTTTTAAAATATCAAAATTATTTAAGAAATCAGTATTATTAAATCGCTTTAAAATTGACAAACGACATTTAAATCGTAGCAATCTAACTCGAAGTAAAATTAATCAAAAAGTAACAAATAATACAAACATACTAGAGAGGCATGCCAGTGTTGTCGCTCCAAATTAATATAATCTCTTACCAGAAAACATCAGCAACATAGTGCATATTAAATATTATACAACATTTAAAAAAATCCCGTCAAGTACTTGCCAGCAAATTACTAAAAGGGTTTCTTTGGTCATAAAGCAACATAAATAGAGCATTACTATTATTTTTTTTATATACTAAAATATGTATAACAATTTGAGAAGCAAGATGCGTGCGTATATTATTCTTTAGTATTTTAGGTATGCACTTATTTGGTTCTTTTAGGGGTAAAATGGGCGCCATTTTGAAAACGTGATATATATTTGTGAACGGCCTCTAAAATTTCTAAAATTTTACTTATTTATATACACTCCCAGAAATATCATTGGACCACATAGATGTATATTTTTTGTATTTTTGCGTATTTTTTACCATTCCTAATGGGGTAGTGGGAGGGGGGAATTTTTTTGCGTTTTGTTTTCATTTTTATGGGGGTAAAATGGCCGCCAATTAGGAAACGCGATATATATATATATTTGTGAACTAAATTTCAGTACCTTTAAAATGATACCCAACTTCAAATTTTCGAAAAATAAAATATTTGGGCCTCTATAGAGCGATTTCCCAAATCACTCTACACGTTTAAATTTAAAAACATTTTCTGACTAGGCAAATACACAACACAAACTTAACTTAAATAATAAATATTATTTTTTCATTTAAGCGTCGCAGCACAAGGATACAAATTTTGCTTGTTACAAAATTCATCCATCTTGGCCTTAGAGACAATGCTACGCCTTGCTTTTGCTTTTTGACAATTTCATGTCTTGGCTATGGCCCATAAACTCGAAAAGCGTTACTAAAAATCTACGCCAAAAAGCATTACAAAAAAAGTGTAACAAGGAGTTAGGAGGATATAGGAGGTGTGCAATCAAGTCTCCAGCTGTAGGGCATTTCCCAACCACGCTTGGTAGGGCCGAAGAAAGTCGGAAAATAGTTACATTGCTACCAGGAAGCTGGCAGTTGCAGGAGGTAGTTCGTAGTCGCATAGTATAGTCTAGTCTAGAGGATTGTAGAGAGAGCCTTTGCTTGCTGATCGCAGAAATTTTGAGTGTTTAAATTCACAATTTGTTTCCTGTTTTTGGACAAAAAAGTTTAACTTGTATACCAAATTCCAAATCTCTAGCTACAGTAGGTCGGGAGATATACTCCAAGATGCAACGGACGGACGGACGAACTACCAAAAGCATGAGGGTTTCTATGATGACCTATTTTAAAGGTTAATAAAAGGTAAATATATATATTGTTGGAAAATGAATTTGATGTGTGTATATTTAAGTGTATTTATTATTCTCCCTTTCTCAAGGGACAGAATTGCGAGATGTTGGGTGTTGTGGGAAATACCCGAGCAACAGCTCTCTTCTCTATCTAAACCTCTCTCTTGCTTGCTAAATGAACAATTTCCATTTTGGGAGATTTAAATTGTTTTTATTGTTTATGTTGAAGTTGGGAGAAAGAATAAACACGGTAGGGGGGGAAGAGAGACTCATTACGATTGTTGCTTGCAACCCGAGTCGTATTTCTCCCGGTATGATGCTGCTCTATATACTCCTTTTTTGTTATTTTTTTTTATATGAAGCTACACCACCCACTTTTTTTAAATTTAAAATAATTTAGGGTGGTTCTTGTCAACGTTCTTTCACGGCATCATATTTATTACAAATTTAGGGTCTAGAAAACCTAACGTGGCGCAATGCTCTCTTCTTTACGAAACCGCCGTTTATTTTACTTTTTCGGTAATCCATTTGATCCAAAATGTTCAAATATTTCGATTTTAACACCTGTAAGTGTCATTGTTTGTTTAATGACGCGTCTTCTTCACAAAGCGTCATGGCGATTGTCGCTCTTGTTGTTCCTTGTTGTCTAGCAGGCTGGCTGTTGTGCAAGGAAACGAGTCACTGGTGAGAATACCAGTAGTGGGTTTGTTTATCACCGGTCTAGTGGGATATGAGAAGCATCCTTCGACCAGCGAGACCCACTAAACTGTCGCAGACATGAAAATGCAAGCTATATGAGAGAGATGGTATTTGTTATAACTCGATCAACCTCCTCATATCGTGTAATTATATATTAGTCGATCTTTATAATATTTAAATGCTGTGAATTTTATTATTCAACCACGAATAAAGTAACGATCGAACAAATGAAAAACACAAGACGAAGGTATTATACAAATGGGAGAGTTCACGAGTAGTGTTGGGCAACTTTGTATTATTACATTTGCTCGTCTTACTCGGTATTATTTATTTATTTTTACGGGGATTTTAGCGGTATTGGAGTTTCAAATAATGCATGAGCTTTAAAATTATAATGGAAGGAGACGCTAGTTTTCGTGAATAAATAATTGTATTATCCTTGTAAGAGTCTAACGGGTCGTGGAACGACTAGATGCAGATTAGGTTTTGATTAAAGCAGATCTGTCGAGTAGTGGTAGTGGCCTAGGATCCGGTTGTTAACACTCGTCGTCCGTTTTAAGTGCTATGGAGTAATTAGTGTGCTGCAGTTGGCACCCCTGACCCGTAATATCTTCGAGTCGGAATTATTCCTAAGAGCGGAGATTTCCTAATAGCCCGTTTACACGGTAGACGCTTTACTAATCAAATCGAGATCTCGGTGTTCTCGTAGTCGCTCGAACCAGGAGTCCGTGATAAAACCGTCTGCAGTGCCAGCGGCCGAACCAACCGGATCGATACCACTTGAGCATTCCTCTTGTTATTCGTCGATGCTCACCTTGGTTTCCATCTCGAGTCCTTTCCTTCATACAACGTAGAGGCCGAGATTTTCTTTGTTAGCACCACGTTATAGGTCGACACTGTCTCAAACCGGACAAGATTGACGCCACTGTAACAACTTAGAAATCGGCCGTCACCTGAGATCTTAATAATGACTTGCACGGTTAGAAAGCAGACTATTGTAAGTGTATCTTGTTTAGTCGAGTGCAGTCCTAGAGTGCAGTCAGTGAGGACAGATATCTCGACTTGGGCCCGAGAAGCTTCTCTAATTATTAGGGGTTGATTTGAAAGCACGGCCGCTTCTAGATCACTTCTCCTGACGGTTCAACTGTCTTCACCTTCACGTACATCTAGACTCTTAAATAATTCCTTGTATCATCACGGTATTTATAACTTTCTCCGGCTTTGTAGGTGTAGTGAAATATTTTTGTTACGAGTAATTAAGTAGATAAAAATCTACTAAAATCTTTTCGTATTTAATACTTCGTTATATATTCTGTTTAATTTCTTCTTTTAATTACTTTTCGTAAATTTCGATATTAACGTCTGATCAAAGTATTAATTAACTTTAATACGGATCCTTGTTACTGCGCAACACCGATTTATGTGTGAATGGTTGCTGAACGAATCTATCGCAGCGGAGACATTATGGAATAAGTCTCTATGACTCTGCGAATATTTGGATGGACGGATAGTAACGTGCTCAAGATCCTCCCCAACACAGCGTCTCCAGCACTTCAACATTCCACATTTCCTGAATAAATTCAAATTGGCTGTAGTTGAAGTCGGTGCTTTACCTGCGGGTGTCGACCCAGAACAACTTTTGACAGATTGTAAAGACTCGCTACCCCCGATACCGTTGTTGCACAGGTGTTTAGTGAATCGGCGCCATTTATAACTGCGAGTTGTCGTTAGTTCTTCTTTAGCCGTATCATCTACGACTTGATAAGGTTCTATACCGGCCTCACCTCAAACACATGAAATAACAACCTGATTATTTTGTTACTTCCTCACTACCTATGGTAGGAAAAGTATTGTTCTTTATAATATATAATGTAGATTTTATATACTCGATAACAAATAATGGTGGAGTACAGAGCCGGTTTTATTTCTTTAACGCTTCGAGATTAGAAAAGTAGTGGGTTGAAGTGTCAAGATGCGAATATCTTATTTTCAATTCGGTGAGTTTTAAACTCTCACGATTCCGTCAGGTTGTCTACGGATGATTAGTGTGAGGATTTGATCTCTATTGGTTTTTAATCTGGTTAAATCTCAAAAGTCTTTTAACCGATGTAACTAGGCATCGTGTGGCTCTATCATTGAAGTGAGCGTAATGGAATAAATATTAGATAGTTAATCATGATGAGTTGATATTTAAAGAATATGTTAGTAATAGAGAGCCGTCTAGTGGGGGAGAAGGAGAAGGGTTCTTCTACTATTCCTTACCTCAACTCCTTAACTCGTCCCGGCCATTCCACTTCGATTATTAAAAAATGTATCACTTCGCTACGCAAAAACTACTGTATGAATAAAGTTGCAATTTTACATGCCTGTTTCAATTATGCATTAGACGATGTATATGAAGTTTTATTAAAATAGTTACATTAGAACGTAAGATATCAGTAAATAGGTTGTTTTCTCTATTTTAAACGTTTAGATCCACTTTAATAGTTTTAGCGATATTTCATAGCGGTGACGTTGTTGGTTTTACTAAACAATCGCTCGCTTCAAATATATTTGTTTAAATTGCTTTAATATTGTTCTGGATAACTTTGTTTTCCACTGAAGCGGACGTCAAGACAAGTTAGAAGGGGGACGCGACGCTTCCACGACTTCTTCTACTAAAGTCTTGTTTATCTGTTTGTGATGCTTGACGAGATAACAGATGTTTGCTGGTTAGCGGTACTTGATGTCGAGGTAACAATGCTATCTACTCCTAGAAGATTGTTGTTTAGCATGCAAGTTGGTCGTATCTCCGGTTTGTGTAGTTAATGCCCGATTTTCTGCTTCCCTGAGAACGGTGCAAGAGAATGAAGCTATTTCGTAGTAAGCCGCTTTGTAACGCCTCTCTCAGGAGCAGGAGCTTTTCTTCACGCTTTCCAAGGCTTTCCCAAATCGAATGGACTTGATTAACATAGTTCCAGCGTTATGCTAAGTAACTTGCCATCTTATCTTTTACCTTATGCTTAGGCTCTCCAAGACTCATTTTAGAATAACGGTGATCGCTTGAGTCAAAAGTTACTGGATTTCATTAAAAAAAATAATATGGTTGTTTACCTTACAAATCAGATTTGTCTGATCTGAAATCATTAGTCTCACTATCGTTTTTGTGAATTACAGAATCCAAGGTTTCAGGCAGTTTATTGTTTGTGGTAAAAAAAATATTTACGTAAACTTAAATAACTAATCGCTATTAGAAAGAAGAGGCGATCAAATCGACGATAATTTAGGAAGCTGTTGGACATGTGGTAGAGATCGATGTTAGGTTGTTGTGAGTGATCGAGGGGGGGGGGGTCCTCTCAACAGATTTAAACAGTTTTTGTGTGTCGGTACACAGATGGTTAATAACTACTTGTTGCAGATAGAGGCTTGTTTTGAACGGGCGATAGATTCTACCTGAGGCTTTGCACGTATGTGTGTTCATCACATTTTTACATATAATTTATTATGTCTGATGTCCGGTACTTCAGATCACTATTTATTTGTTTGTCTTCAGAGAATCTATGATGCTAAACTAAATCTTTAAATTAAATAGATATATAATAAAAATATATAAATAAGTAAAGATATATAATACATAACCATTTATGAACTATTGTTTTTAATAAGCTGCAGTTTATAAACTGTGGTAGTTTCAATAATGAAAAGATTTGATTTTTGATTAATAGTGACTGAATAGTATTTTATATATCTCTTTCATTAAATTTATATTTATTTCAAATATATGTTTACTTAATTGAAAGTTTTAGCCCACAGATTATACTAAAATAGAAATTTCTCGTTATCCCTGGACATTTTTATTTATTTATTTAATTAAAATTCAGACTTATTTTTTTTTAGTTTTATTTTTTAACTTAATACTTAATGTTTTATCTTCTTTGTTTTCCAATATCACGAGTTTTTGATAAATTAAAAATAAAGAGAAAGTAATCACAAGTTTTCTCATTAACAGCGATTGAAAAGTAGAATTATATTCATTTTTATAAACTTCAAAAGTTTATAATTCTTGCGGTTTCTTAAAAGAAAGATTGTCCCCCCCCCCCCCCCCCCCCCCTCCCCTCCCGTTATTAAAATTATTTTTTTCTATCGAGTTTCTTCTATAAAAGGTATTAAAATAAATTAAAGTTATCTTCAACTATAGAAACGGAAATATTTTTTTATACAGTTATAAAAAGTTTAGACGGTTGAAAGTGGTTTTGGCGTCCTTTGCCTTGTTAACTACCTCCAGGTATTTCTCTGTAAGTTGGCGAGACAGCTTTTTGCTCGAAATAACTCCTTTTCCCTCGATTGTATTAAAGCTTTTTAAACGAAAGAGAGGATTTTGCGGTCGGTCTGAGATCCTCCATCTTGGCCTCAAGAACCAACTTTCTGGCTCAGAGAATAATGGCTTACTTTACTCCCGAGCTGCATAAATTACTATTAAATGATTAACTAACATTTCTTCCAATAGTATATTGTATAAAAATAGACTGCCAATTGGTGTGGCACATAGCTTCCTTGCATCCTATCCACGTACTTTATTGATTTTATGCTTTTACAAGTCATTATTGTCAAATTGGTTTAATTATTTCCCCCGTTTTTTTTTTTAATCTGTCCAAATTTTTTAGATTTTTTACACGAATTTAAGTATCAATTTAGCAATAGTTAAAGAGCGTATGCGGTTCAAATTAATCTGGGGCTATCTGCGGGTTACTTTCGATAAACTATAAAAGTTTCATTCAAATCAGATAAGTACTTTTGAAGATATTGGTATAAATAAATGTATGTTTGTGCTCATGTGGAAGAGAAACAAAGAGGCGCAGAAGGTTGAAACTTATATGGGACCAACAATGCGCTAATTATGACCAACCACCAAATTTTCAATAAAATTGAACGTGTTGTTTTTAAGATATGATGGTTCGCAAAAATTGAACGACAGACCGACAGACAGACACGGAACCAAAAATGTTCCCTGATGTCTGAAACGGATTTCTGTCTTGGAATTTTTGAAATCGGAGACCTAAAATTATTTCGTTCTTCAGAACGATCACATAGCTTCCGTTACCTTCGGTAAGCTCGGAAGCAATAATAATATCAATTTTCTAACAATACTCGGATGTTGTTTTAAAATCCTCACATTTAGATGACACTCAAACTAAACTAGTTGATTTTGTATTCTTCATGTTATGAGATACTATTTTTATGGCATAATGCTATGCAATCATTAATAAATAAATAATAATGATAAAAAAAAAAAAAAAAAAAAAAAAAAAAAAAATTGAAACAAGACATTTAAAAAGTAATAACAAAACGCGTTCTAATACAATCCTCGTAAAAATTACGAAGGTTAGAGTTAAACGCCATCAAAGTATGGTTGGTATTCTAGGGTTAATGCACTTCAATTTTTCGTTTTACTATCCTCTAGTCTTATTTTACAACCTTTGTTGCAATTTTATTCAAGGCATTTGTTACCTTTCAGTCTAAATGTATAAATTTATTGTTTAGTCTTATCTCACTGTTGATTTGTTAGTTTTGTTTCCGAGCTTACCGAAAGTAACGGAAGCTGTGTGATCGTTCTGAACAACGAAATATTTTAGGTCTCCGATTTCAAAAATTCCAACACAGAAATCCGTTTCAGACATCAGAGAACATTTTTGGTTCCGTGTCTGTCTGTCGGTCCGTCGGTCTGTCGTTCTATTTTTGCGAACCAACATATCTTGCGAACTACACGTCCGCATTTAATATAATTTGGATGGTAGGTCATGATTAGCTCATTGTTGGTCCCATATAAGTTTCAACCTTCTGCGATCATTTGTTTCTCTTCCAAATGCGCACAAACATACATCTATTTTCACCTATAGCTCCAAAAGTACTTATCTGATTTGTATGAAACTTTTATAGTCTATAAAAAATAGCCCGCAGATTAATTTTAACCGTCTGCGCTCTTTAACTTTTGTTAAATTGATACTTTAATATTAATTTACGTAAAAAAATCCAAACAATTTTGACAGTCTAATTTTTCCAAAATTAGACAATAATGGGTTTCAAAAGTTTAAAATAAATAAAGTACATGATAGCATGCGAGGAAGCTATGTGCCACACCAATTGGCAGTCTATTTCTAGTTATTTATTAATTCAGTGCAATATATACTAGTTGTTCTTTGTGATATTAGTTTTTAATTCTAGCTGTAATCTAAAAGTATCCTCTACCCTTACCTGGATTCACCACCTTTACACCTGGTGTTCACCACCTTTACACCTGGTGTTCACCACCTTTACACCTGGTGTTCACCACCTTTACACCTGGTTTTCACCACCTCTACACCTGTACTACTGGTGTTCTACTGTTAATCATCTCACGTGCTGTTTTGCCTCCCACTTGCAATCCTTTCTACCTCCTCCAAATATATATTATACTATTATTTCTTGACCAGTCCTTTTTCTAGGTTCAACATGTCTATATTCTAAGTTGAGTATATATGTCTATTACCTGTAGTACAACAACCCTGATGATGTCAATAAATTTCACGAAACTAGTTGGATATACTAAGTAGTTTTCACTAAAACTTTAGCTCACTAATTTTATCTCCAGTAGGGGAAAAAGTTATGATTTTGAATTAGTTTAGAGGGACTAAAACAGGTCTTTTCACCCTGAACTCAAAAAGTAGGGAGAAAAAGTAAAGTAGGGCAAAAAAGTAAAGTAGGGCAAAAAAGTAAAGATTGCAACTTAATTATTTTATAAATAGTAGAAAATGTATGGCTAATGTAATGAAGTTGTTGAAATCAGGTTGGCGGCACTGCGCTTTTTTGACCATGTTTATCTTTGTTTACATTATAACCTGCATCTAAATAACCTTCTATTTGAGTTTAATTCCAATTCTTATTTGTTTTTAATTTTGAATCTTTTATATCTGCTATTAAAAGTGCTAATAATTATTATTATTTATTAAAATATTAAATAAATACTGTTCCATGGATGAAAATGTGTATCTTTCTTCTATTGGAGATAAAATATTGTATGTACCTCGTGAGTAAAGTGCCATTATTCCCCTCGCGATAATTACCTCCCTCGGCTGCGCCTCGGGAATTAAAGATTCTAATTCCCTCGGCTTCGGCTCGGGATTTAGGGACCATGGTTCCTGCGGCTTCGCCTCAAGAACTCAAGAAGAGAATAATGGCTTACTTTACTCCCTAGGTGCATAAATAACTATTAATTCTATTTTGTAACAATATAAAAAGTCTACTATTTCAGTTCTCGATGAAGTAAATTGAAACATTTGTCTCTAGTTTTTCATTCTTTTACATTTTGAAATCATCGATGTAATTTTGAAAGCGGAATTATTTTAGTTGGTGTATTTTTTTAATGACTGGAAAAGGGTTTTAGTTTAGCAACATGTTAATATGATTGCTTTGTGACGATAGTTTGGACGGTTCAGTTGATATTGTCGAGAAGTAGAAGTAGTGTTGATAAGGTGAAAGGCAAGTGATAAGGTTATAATTCTAATGGAAATGTGGCCTGAAGGAGCTCGGCTCAGCTAAGTGAGCCGGGGAAAGCACAGAGTTCCGTCAACACCTTGTATATCCTCCTAACCACTACGTATCGTTTCATAACCACCTGCAACACACTCCATAATATACTCATTCATTTTTACGCTGTAATTAATATCAATAGCTCTGGGGCGCCCCCACCAAGTCGAGCACAGCCGTACCATCCTTTACTGGAACCAACTCACAGTAATTTGGTCCCCCCCCCCCCCTCTATTATCCTATTCAAGATACTTAGATATATGTAATTAATTTTAATTTAAAGTTCATGACAAACTGAACCAGAAATAAAAATTCCAAACCTCTACCTCAGTAGTTCATAAGATATATGAGCCTGAAGTTTTGTTATTTTGTCACTCACTCATCATAATTCTAAGGTAGTTCTAACAATCCTAGAAACTTGAAATTTTGAATTTTGGTAGAGTTTATTGTACAAATAAAGGAACTCCGAAAAATTCAAAATATTGTAACAGCGCCACTAGAGCTCTACTAGGTAGAGCTACCTAGTAGAGCTCTACTAGGTAGCTCTACCTAGTAGAGCTCTACTAGGTAGCTCTACTAGGTAGAGCTACCTAGTAGAGAACTTTAAAACTAAAAAGTGATGTAGAGGTTGATTTGACTTGACAGTTATCAAAGTGTAAACATATTTACTCCAGATAATTTTATTTAGTTCAATTTGAAGAACCAGCGCGTTCCTACCTTGCCTTTGCTTTTCAAACCCCTTCTTCTAAACAATTCCCATTACTCTTTATTTCTTATTATTTCCTTCCATTATCTTTCTATTATACTTTCTAATTCTCGTATTTTCTATCTAATCTATCTTTTCTTATATAAACTTACAAAATAAGTGAAATCCCAACAAAATAATAAAATAAAAATAATGTTTAAACTTTACATTTTTGTAATAAAGAAAACGTTTGTTGAGGCCGCTGAACAGATTTAATCTTGCTACACCGTATAATATAAACAGATGCAGCGCTTCGTCCAACCCGCAACACTTGCTCCAGTTTCGTCTGGTTCAAGTAAAGCAAGCCCTTCCGTACCCAACAACCTTATTTATATCAACTAAGCGGAAAATATTTAAATCCTATTTTTATACATTTTTCGAGCTTGATCAAGTACGGGTATCCGACGTCATACTTACATTTGTAGCAACGTGCTCCTTTAATAATTAATAGAAAGTGAGCATTTACTAAGCTATCAGGGACCGGAGCAGCACGGGCTCCCAACTCTACTGCAACCTTGAAACCTCGGTCAAACCTACCACAACCCTGGCTCCAACCTCAGAGACACATGTTCCACACACACTATGTACTACATCACCACAGGGAGCTGAGGTATGCCAGGTGTATATATGGTCTTTGGTTTTTAAAGTCCGTAAGCAAAACCAAGGACCCTAATATATTTTCCTGTGTGAGTCTGTCTGTCCATAGTTCAAAGTAGGCTTTTTAGCATTTTAATAATCACCATCAATAGGTACAACTTAAGCAATACAGTGTTGCCTACGGACCCTCGCTGTGTGCAGACTAGCACACACTTGACTACGGACCCTCGCTTTGTGCTGACTAGCACACACTTGACTACGGACCCTCGCTGTGCTGACTAGCACACACTTGACTACGGACCCTCGCTGTGTGATGACTAGCACACACTTGACTACGGACCCTCGCTGTGCTGACTAGCACACACTTGACTACAGACCCTCGCTGTGTGCTGACTAGCACACACTTGACTACGGACCCTCGCTGTGTGCTGACTAGCACACACTTGACTACGGACCCTCGCTGTGTGCTGACTAGCACTCACTTGACTACAGACCCTCGCTGTGTCCTGACTAGCACACACTTGACTACAGACCCTCGCTGTGCTGACTAGACACACTTGACTACAGACCCTCGCTGTGTGCTGACTAGCACACACTTGACTACAGACCCTCGCTGTGCTGACTAGCACACACTTGACTACAGACCCTCGCTGTGTGCTGACTAGCACACACTTGACTACAGACCCTCGCTGTGTGCTGACTAGCACACAGTTGACTACGGACCCTCGCTGTGTGCTGACTAGCACACACTTGACTACAGACCCTCGCTGTGTCCTGACTAGCACACACTTGACTACAGACCCTCGCTGTGCTGACTAGCACACACTTGACTACAGACCCTCGCTGTGTGCTGACTAGCACACACTTGACTACAGACCCTCGCTGTGCTGACTAGCACACACTTGACTACAGACCCTCGCTGTGCTGACTAGCACACACTTGACTACAGACCCTCGCTGTGCTGACTAGCACACACTTGACTACAGACCCTCGCTGTGCTGACTAGCACACACTTGACTACAGACCCTCGCTGTGCTGACTAGACACACTTGACTACAGACCCTCGCTGTGCTGACTAGCACACACTTGACTACAGACCCTCGCTGTGTGCTGACTAGCACACACTTGACTACAGACCCTCGCTGTGCTGACTAGCACACACTTGACTACAGACCCTCGCTGTGCTGACTAGCACACACTTGACTACAGACCCTCGCTGTGCTGACTAGCACACACTTGACTACAGACCCTCGCTGTGCTGACTAGCACACACTTGACTACAGACCCTCGCTGTGCTGACTAGCACACACTTGACTACAGACCCTCGCTGTGTGCTGACTAGCACACACTTGACTACAGACCCTCGCTGTGTGCTGACTAGCACACACTTGACTACAGACCCTCGCTGTGTGCTGACTAGCACACACTTGACCTGTTTATTAGTAATTCGCCTATAGATTATAACAACTAGATTTTATTAAAGATAATTTATAATAAATATTTATTGTGTTATATTATAGAGAGGATCTGTTGACACAGAGACTTGTAATGTACAGGACTAAGATACTGCGTGATGGCGTTACCTGCTTGTCCATGGGGTCCTTGAGTTTGGACGATGTGGGCGGAGTGATGAGCCGGTCACAGTAGCAGCCCTCCAGCATCACGATGCCGCTCGGTCTGTTGCTAGTCTCGCTCTCGAAGTAAAACAGCATATTCTGCACAACCAACACCCATACACTCGTTACAAAACTAAAATACATTTCTGCCAAAATTAATATAGACATTATACATCATGTCTCTCCCTAAACCCTACTTAATATTAACTCCCTACAAAACCTCATCTCTATGATTGAGATTCTTCCACACAAAATACTCTCAAGAATAAAGCTTCATTTAGAATAAGCCATCTTTAAAGTACAGAGAACAAAAAAATACATTGTGGTGTCGCGGGACACCCGGTAGCAACCAAGTTCCTTACATTTTTCATTAAATATAAATTATAAAATCACACTGCTATTATACGTATACGTTGCTAACTACTAATACACGGCGGAGTTAGAAAAGAAACAAAATTTAAAGTAACTAACTTTTTGTACCTAGCAGAGTTAAGGCAAAACTAAAAGAAAACCATTATTTGTATCATTAAAGCAAGCCTCTTGCAATAAATATGTATTGAATATTGAGAAAAAGTTAATCATGATGAGTTAATAGTTAAAGAGTATGTTTGTAGTTGGTAGGAAATAGGACTGATTTCTACCTGTACTGTACATGCCTATTTCAATTGTTCATTAGACAATGATCTAAATAGGTAATTTGCCTATTAGACAGGCAATGAATAAAAGAGGCAGAAATGTTTCCTTTGCTGCCTTGTTGCATACAATATTGTATTTACAGAAAAATGAAACTGCTAAAATGTTATCTTTATTAATTTAACATAGTCAATTATTGTGTGTCATATTAATAAGATAATAACCTATGCATTACCTAAAACATAAAGAAGCAGCTGAATCTATAACAACAAAATACAAAACACACGTTTACAACACAGAAAACTTCTGAATTAATAATGCACGCAATATAAAATATTTATTTATATTTTTACTTACAAATTACTAAAAGTATATAAGATAACTTCGATTACTTAGAAGAAAAGAAGTAACCAGGATAAATCAAGAAAAGAAGCAAGTCTAATCTAGAATTACTTCAACAATAAAAATAATAATATGGATGTTGGATGTTTACATAAAGCTGCAGTGTACCCAGTGACTCCGCTATTTTTTTTAATTAAAGATCTCCTATTCATTGAACTTATTTAATAGAATTAACAAATATAAACAAATTATTTTATTATTAAAACATTTATTTTTATTAAATATTACTTATTAAACTATAATATATAATTTCTATTTAAAATCAAATTATAATTATCATTAACTACGGTAACGACAGAGAAAAATCATTCTCCAGTATAGCTCAGTTGGTAAGAGCGCCTGTAACGGATATATAGGAGGCCCGTGGTTCAAGTCCCGGTGCTGGGGTCTATTTTTCTCTGTATGTCTTCCGTAGTTGATACTTATAATGTGATTTAAAGTAAAATTTAATCTTTCCGTAGTATGAATACTACCTAAAACTTAAAAATTATAATATATAATGTTATAAGATAGAGACAATAGTATAAACTGTTATTGCCAACATTATAACAATAATATTTTTGCTGCCTAGGCAAGCGAAAAACAGGAATCGATTAAGAATAGTATAAACGGATTTCAAAGAAGAAAATGTTAAAAAAATTCGCATTTTAACTTTTTATTTATTTTTATCTACTTGCGGCAGCAAAATGAGGCATTATTGAACTGATTTCGGGCAGAGAAATGTGATTTTACTGCCTTGGCGGTAAATTCCTCCAGACGATATCTCCCCTCAGGATGCACTTATCTATTATTTATCGTATTTTTATTAATTCGCAATTAATTGATTCCCGTAACATTTTCTTTTATTGTTTATAGGATAAACTATTTTAATAGGGTTTACACTGATATGTTACTTGTAGAACCTACAGGAGAATCCTCTTAAACCTTTTTTTTGTAAAACTGAAAGTACAAGCGACCTCTTTGTATAAGATTGTAAAAAGCTCGAAACAAATAAATTTCATATCATATCTAAAAATCTATAGTATTGGAAAAAGGAAAGTTTATTTTTAAGTAAATTTACCTCGAGGTAAACATATTTTGTTTGTTATATAGATTCCGATAAGGTTTTCGATGCTTGTTGTTGAGACTTTGCTATAAGAACTTATTTATTTACTATTTATAGATCCACCTGTAACGGATCTCTCAAGTTCAGTACGCCCAGCTAAATCACATTTGATTTATTTCTGATTTGTAAAACAGGAGGAAGAAAGGGTTTCGGGTTGTTTATTAGCTGAAGTGTGTTTAGTCGAGGCCATTTAACGGTCGACTTGCTCGGAAGGGCAACTTTAATACTCGATCGCCCTCCTACCTACTTGCGCAATAAAGACCCACTCATAAACATATATATTAAATATTTATGGGTGCATTCAAGAAAAAGGGCTGCATCGTCTACCTTTTAAAAAGTGAGGCATCAAACTGAATATTAGAGTGGAGATAAAGCCTCACTGCTGCTGAACTCGTCTCTTCACTGCACCCATCAACCAGCCGATAATGCTTCATAAAATAACCTGTTCTACATCTCCCTTCTTTACTCCTTACTACTGTATCCACCTACTCTGTATCCAACCACTTCAAAACTATATATAGTAGCTTCTTATAAATACAACAAAAAAATAGATTGCCAATTAGTGTGGCACATAGCTTCCTTGCATCCTATCACGTACTTTGTTGATATTATGCTTTTACAAGTCATTATCGCCAAATATATTTAATTTCAAAAATTGAGTGACAGACAGACACGGAACCAAAACTGTTCCCTGATGTCCGAAACGGAGTTCTGTCTAGCAAGTTTTGAAATCGGAGACAAAACATTTTCGTTCTTTAGAACGATCACATAGCTTCCATAACCTTCGGTAAGCTCGGATGCAAGGGGGGGGGGGGTTAAATAAATATGGCAATAGGTAGCTAAAGCATACATTCATTAAAGTAAAGGAAATTCTAAAGTTATAAAAAAATGCTTAAGTTTTAACTTATCAACTTAAAAACTTGACTTAAATCATCTAATAATGCGCTATTGAAACATGCGTGCAATGTTTCAACTTGATACAAGCACAAACTTTGACCAAGCGTCGCGAGGTCTTAGTTTTAACTCGACTGTCTGTCTCTAAATTTTTGTAAATCGACTGTCTTTGCGGGGGAGGCCATAAGGCCGACCGAGCTGTGGTGAGGGTCGGAGGCGCAACATCATTGTCCGTCAAAAAAAAAGGGGGGGGGGTAAAATGTACTAAGGCGCCTCGGCAAAAAATAATTATACCCCGCCTCTTGATTTTCGAGTTGGTAATGTCAAAATCGGTTAGGAATCTTAAAAATCGCTTGACCAGACATATGGTAAGGGCAGTTTCAAAGCACTCCGTAAGGGTGACAATCGGCCCTAAAGGGAGAAATTGAGTGTATTTTGAATTTTTATACTGATGAGTGTGTTTGCCGCAGACATGCAGTTTTCTGGAAATTGTTAAGATTATTGTGTATTTTTAGGGAAAAATGCTATATATGCCGGTAAATTGGTTAATTTTCAACGGGAAATCGTTTACGGTCAAAAAGGGCGTTTCTATCGCGTTTTTATAAATAACTTTTGAAATAATTGAAAATTTTAATTTTTTTTCAAGGCATTTGTAGTTCCTGCAGAGGTCCATAGCCGGTAACGAGAACCTTTTTTTACGTGCACACCCGCTTAGAGGCGACATCGGGAAATCTGTTATTTCACCAATCAGATATTTGTAGTCCCCAGGCCACCATAGGAAGTGAGTCGATGATTGATAAAGTTTTCTTACTTTATGGAACCGCTTATTTACGCCGTGTCCACCGATGAATTGGGTATATGGCAACTGGGCGCTAGGCAACTTTTTTGTTGACATGCCAAACATGCCGTTCTGCGGGAACATTGAAAAGAGATAGATAAAGTTTTGATTTTCACAGGATCGTTTAATTAAATTATTTAAAAAACAGTGGTACAGATGGACACCGATACGAGTGGGCCGCTCACATTTCAACGTCCCCGCAGAGCGACATGTTTGGGGCGGGGTGGACACCCCAAACGGCCCACTCGTATCGGTAGCCACGTGTACCACTGTTTTTTACATAATTTAATTAAATGATCCTGTGAAAATCAAAACTTTATATATCTCCTTTTAATGTTCCCGCAGAACGGCATGTCAAAAAAAAAAGAAATGGCCCAGCGCCCAGTTGCCATATACCCAATTCATCGGTGGACAAGGCATAAATAAGCGATTCCATAAGGTAAGAAAACTTTATCAATCAGCGACTCATTTCTTATGGTGGCCTGGGGACTTTTTGTATTGGTAGGGGGTGTCGTATATATTTGGGAAGCCCTTGGGAAGAGTTCAATAGTGATGCTAAAACATTTTAAAAAATTTCACGTTTCAGGTCCTTTAAAGCGAAAAAACACTTTTTACCACTATTTTTCAAACGATTTTCTACATGGTTCACGTATCTTCTCCTAGGTTTTATACGACGCTATTGGGTTTTGAGCCTTAAAAGCCTATGCAATGCTGCTCCTGGCGTTTTGCTTTTTAACTCGATGGTACTTTTACTTTTTGAGATATAGTACTTTAAATTCCGAAGTACTAGATGATAAGAGGTACGCACGGAGAAAAATGTAGTCTCCTACTGTGCTTCGTATGCTCTAAAAGTGACCTTTTCAAGGGGTAAGCGTAATCCCCTGTTTTCAGTACTTTCTAGGGGGGGGGGGGGGAGTCAAGTACATAAGCGAAAAACACACGACAATCGTGTATTTCTGAAATTTCGACTCTGACCTTCTGTACCGTTCGCAATTTTAATCGGACAAAAGGGTACCGGACTTTAGGTCAAATTGTCCTCTTTAGGAATCCGGTTTGTTTTTATATTTCCCATTCCTACTTCGGGAGCTCCGTCTATATGAAGGACGTTCTCCATGGGTAGTCACAACCAGAAGGGGACGTTGTACCGATTTGACAGAGGTATCGTTGGAAAGGCCTTTTAAAATATACCAAATGTATGCAAAAATATTTTCGAAAAAATGTACTTGGTTAGTACTTTAATAGGTACCTTCTTCTTTGTAATTTTAGAGTGCCGGGTAGGGGGTAGGTTACCCCACTGTGGGGCTAATAGCGTCGATGGATTTGTCAGCTCGAAAATTTCCTTCGGTCAAAAGTTGCGCGAAGTAACACTTGAACGCACTTACCCCCTTTTCGTACCTGTATCTGCGAGTTCGGGTACATTGGGGCTTTTAGTTCCACGGTAGTTCTATTACGCACTGTAAAAATAAAAAAATAAAAAATTGCAGTTTTGTACTAAAAAGAGTAAAGGTTTTATTGCCTTTGTACCCATTTTATTGAAATTTATTTTTTATTTCTACTTATTTTTGTACTTATTGGAAAAATCGGTCGTAAAACGCTACTTTTTAGTCTCTGTACTGTACCGCGTTTCATAGGATCGGGCTGAAACTCATATGATACTTAGTACTTTATAGTACTAAAGTGTACGTGGCAGCAAAACATAAAATTTATTACTATACCGGGTACATGAGGGGTACTAAGTTGTGTACCTCTGTTTGCGAAAAGGTAAAAATAGTAGCTGGCTGGCCGTGTTTGGTATCGTTGGAAAGCCCTTAAAACGTTCTTTAAAAAAGTATAAATGTCTATCTGTAAGTATAATGTTTGCAGACCCTTTTGAACGATACATAGTTTTCGGGGCTGTCAAAAAGTGCAAGGTGAGTCCACTGTTGACCACTTTGATCCTAAGATTATTGTTAGACAAGAGTCCTATTAGAACCTAATACAGTATAATATTTTACAACCCAAGATGGACCGTTAGTACTTTTGGTGCAAAAGGTACTTAAAGTGTGGTTATTGTGCAGGCTAAATTTTTAATTTAATGTGTTTTGTAAAGGTATCTTTATGTAGGCATTTAGTTGGCCTATTGAGGCCTTATATTGTGGTTGTACTGAAAAAAAATTGTACATAAAAGGGTACTTTTGGTTCCGGTTTGTCGAAATACGCAAAAATGCTCTACTTTTTATTTGTCTTACTGAACCGTTTTTGCTTATCGTAGGATCGGGCTAAAAACTCATATGGTACTTAGAACTTTATCTCTATAGTAGTAAAGTGTGCGCGAAAGGAATCTGGTACACTCCAGGTTCTGGTACACCAGATTCCTTGCAGCTGTGGAAAGTCCTACATCGGGCAAACAGGTAGACTGGTATGCACTCGTTTACAGGAGCACACAAGCAGTCAAAAATGACGATTATAAGTCTGCCGTGGCACATCATTCCAGCGAGTCCGGTCATCTCATCAGGTTCGAAGACACCAAAGTCTTAGCCTCAGTGACAGGATACCACAGTCGGATGGTAAGAGATACTATCAAAATTGAAAAGCACCCTCACAATTTTAATAGAGAAGACGGTTTCAGACTTTCAAAGACTTGGAAACCCCTCATCAATACCCTAACCACAGGTCAACACCCGAACAAGCCTAATGCCCGGAATGCCCCCTCCGTCGAACATGATGATGCAATACCGGCTGACGCTTCATCTGACGCAATCACCACCAGATATGACCTAAGGCCAAGGAGGAATAAAACGACCGTTTCCTCAACCGAACCTCCAGTTCACACCTGTCTTAAACCTAGGAAGCCATGAATACCCCTGAAGATGCTTCTAGCAGTAGGAGCGAGACGTCGGGACATACACCCTTCGAGACGCAGTCACCACCGGAACACCTAGAACTTCATTATTTTCTTAATATTCAATATTTATTGTATTACGCTGGCTTTAATGAAAGAGCCGGAGGACGCCTAGTGACACGTGACAAGGTCTACTCACTCGGGAGTAGTTTTACTTTCTATCAGTGAAGTCATCAGCAGAGTCGGGTCGGTAGTTGCTGACGAGTTGCTACGAGCTGAACTGCTCGGGCTCTGCCGGTTTAGTGTGCCATGCCTGGTCCTGGGGTTCAATCCCGCTGCTCGTGAGCTTCTCTCGAGCGGGGTGGACTTGCGGTCTGGTCGTGGCGGAGACGGCGCTCGAAGTTGTTGGTCTGACGGGTCTATTTCGCAGTTAGGGTGGCTTGGGCAGCGGGTCCAGTCAGGTGGCCGAGGTTTCTGCCTCAAAGTTGGAGTCGGTGCTTCTCGGGAGGACGGCGGGCTTCGCTCGGCAGATTACTGAAATTAGCTGCTACGGACAGCTGCCTTCCCGTTCTCAGACCCGAGCTGAGAATTAGGCCAATCGAGGGCAAAATGGACAAATATATTGGTCACTTAGCTATGTGTACTGACAAGCGGAGCGCAGATCGGCTGAGAAAGGCGCTAATAGCTCGAGTATGGGCTGAAGCGCCTTATTTAAAAAATAATAATAATAATAATTAATCAAATGATAGCCTTTGTCACTCGGCAGTGGTGTAGCTTTCTATGAGTGAACACATATTAGAATCGGTTCAGGAGTTGCACAGTTTACCTCCTACAAACAACAACCTCTTTATAATCTTAGTAATCATATAAATTATTATTATAATCTTTTTAGAATTTAATTTTGTACTGCGTATTACTAATAATTGTGAATGCACTATTACTGAATGTACTATTACTGTACTGTATTATTACTATACTATTAATATGAATGTACTATTACTACTACTGTTTATAATAATTATTGAGAATGTAAATTTGCTTATTGTTATAAATGGTGGAAATAAAGATTTATTATTATTATATTATTATGTACTAATAATTGTGAATGTACTATTACTGTACTGTGCTGTATTATTACTATGAATGTACTATTACTACTACTGTATATACTAGTAATTGAGAATGTACTAATAATTGTTAACTGGAGAAAATTTAGCTCGACATAATTAAGGCTTAACTTTATAGCAATAATAAAAAACAATCGATAACTTTCTAGATGTTTACTACCACATTCTTGACAATTTATTAATAATGCATCGAATTAGCATAAAGTCAAGCATTCATTTAAATAATTTGAATTTTTTCTCCCTTAAAAAGAACAGGGAAAATAATTACTATGGATTTTTCCGACGAGTATAATGAGCGGGGGAAACCGCATAAAAAGCTCCTTCCGCCTTCGGAATAAAAAGTTGGCACTGTTAATCTAGAAGTATAAGAGCTTCAGAATGCCC
This sequence comes from Gerris lacustris, assembly GCA_951217055.1. Lineage (NCBI taxonomy): Eukaryota > Metazoa > Arthropoda > Insecta > Hemiptera > Gerridae > Gerris > Gerris lacustris. Next base: position 450,831 of record OX578281.1, on the reverse strand, counting down.
GGGAAATTATAATAACTGCGATAGTCTGACGAGGTATTCGTACCAATATCAAACTCGAATCAATATACTGCCTCTGAATATTTTATTAATATAAAGGGCAATTTAATATCCTCGCGTCGAACTCATCGTGTGAGGGCATTTGTAAAAATATTTACAACCTGATTTAAATTTGTAAACAAAATTCGTTTGAATAACAAAAACTCACGTCCAGCCTTAGTCACTTGATATAATGATTTCATTTCTAGCAGCCTCGATAGTAACACTGATAGAAACAAATCACCATAATGTTTCTCATGTCCTTCTATCGTTGCCGAGCTTTCCGAAACCATTTTGATGGTTCTGGAAAAGGGGGTTTTTATGTCTTCGAGTAAAAAAATTCCTCGACAGAAATCCGTCTCGGATATCAGTGAACAGTTTCGGTCTCGTGTCCTTGGTTGAACGGCCGTTCAATGTCTAAATCTTAAAACTACTCGTATAAAGAAATTCGGGTAGTTTTGTCAAAAGTTGCCCGTAGACGGTCCCATACAAATTTCAACCGTATATAGAAATTTTATATTGCATAAAAATAGATGCGACCCTAATGGGAATCCAAGCAGATTCAAATATGTGACCGGACCATTCGTGAGATAATAAGACGTAAGTACTTAGGAAGGACTCGGGTCCGCCCAACCTAATTGAGGTTTTCTGTGGTTTGCCTCAATTTACCAGACAAGTGCCAGGTTGGTCCACTCTTAAGTCAGTCCACAGACTGCCTATGATACCCGTTTAAATACCTGCAAACAACCCTAACAAAAATCCAATCAAAAGCTTCCATTAAAAAAAAAAAAAAAAAAAAAAAAAAAAAGAAAATCAAATATATATATATATATAATCCAAAATTGTCCATTACACCCTTCCACAAATTTGATTAAAAAGCTCCAATCGTTTACAAAATATCAAAATTTAAAAAGGGCATATAATAAACAATCTCAAAATAACATTATGGCTCCGGTAAACACAAATCATTTGTTTTTACGTATGCCAATAAAGAACTTGATAAACAAATAAATAGTAAAATAAGACGTAAGGCAGCTATGTGCCACAAAATGGCAGACTATTCTTTTAACAACCTGCAGCGTATTATAATTGTTTAATATACATATTTAAATTTTCTAAATATAGACATTTTCATACGAACGATTTTTCTTTTTATATATATGTACATCATTTGTTATATTATTTTCACTAATCAGAACCGAAATATTGCTTCCGAGCTTACCGGAGGTAACGGAAGCTAAGTGATCGTTCTAATATAGAAATATTTTATATCTCCGATTTCAAAAATTCCAAGACAGAAATCCGTTTCACACATCAGGGAACATTTTTGGTCCCGTGTCTGTCTGTCGTTCTGTCTGTCGGTCTGTCGTTCAATTTTTGCGAACCACCATATCTTAAAAACTACACGTCCAATTTCAATGAAATTTGGGTGGTAGGTCATAATTAGCCCATTGTTGGTCCCATATAAGTTTTATCCTTCTACTCTTATTTGTTTATCTTCCACATGCTCACAAACATACATTTATTTACTGCCATATCTTTAAAAGTAACCATCTGATTTGTATGAAATTTTTATGGTTTGTCGAAAGTAGCCTGCAGATAACACCTGCCTACTTTCTGCGCACTTTAAATCGTGGTAAATTAATATGTCTTATACTATAAAGCCGCATGGCTAACTGACTCACTGACTGACATTAATGTTTACCCACTTCCAGAAGAGCTAGAGACTTGCGGTTTGCGCCATTCGACGCGCAACGTCCATATTGTGAACAAAAATAACTATACAATTTCACTTTTCCCCCTTCTTCCCCCCTTAAAAAAATAATAATGGGCGACTAGATTATTAAGCTGGTTTGGGGGCTTATTGCGGCTAAACTGTAAGTCGTATTAGAAAATGGATAGCACAAGTGGTAACTGATTATAAATGATCTACAACTTTAGTCCTATGAGTTTTTGTCGTATCATCATCATCATCGGTTGTACCTTAAATTGTGATATTTTTGTTTTTTTTTTGGTTTTATTTTTTTCCATTTTTGTCTTTGAATGGCCATAGTTTCTATAATAGATGGCCGATTTTATTTCTGATTGCGGCGATTGAATCTCACACTAATGCTCTTTAAATTGAGTATATTTTATTTCATTAGTTCATCCTACTTTGTGAGAACATGAGAGCAAACTTTTCCCCGTGTGCCGTGTCACGTGGCCACTTTTTTTGGTTTTTAATATTGTAATATTTATCATTTTAAAGGCCTTGATATGTACATTAAAGCTATTTTATTTGTTAATTTTTTAAAAATTTTGTACATGTACTTTAGTACCGATTTATTATAATTTTGTTGTAGGTTAAAGGGTTTAAATACTTTTTTGATATTCTTTATTTATATGTATTCATTAGTTAAATGAATGCCCTTTTGTATTGTTTGTTTTTAAAAATATAATTTTGGTACCTCAGAGTACAGGGGTACAAATGTTAAAGTTAATCTTTCATAATATGATGAATATCGTTGAAAAGCCCTTGCATAGTAGATTAATTTTTGTTATATTCTATTTTGTGTTCTTTTTAGTTTCGAGGGGGGTAAAATAATAAAAAAAAACAACTGTTTATACAGCGGTTTCTACGATTTGGTTGCAGTTTTATACTTGTTTATTAAATTAATTATATGTTCGCTAACGTTTGGTGTTTGGTGCTTGTTGGAGGCTTTGTTTCTCCAACAAATGTTTTTACATTTCTTCAACTTTATTAAATTTTTACTGTAACAGTGCCGCGCCGTTCCAACTTTTTGATTATTTTGATCGAGGTATTTTTCTTAATTCGGTCTTAATTCTTTGCGAGGAAGCTATGTGCCACATTAATTGGCAGAGTATTTTTTGATTAGGATTAGTTGAAACAAAGAGAGGGGTTGGACTGAGTGAGCAGATTACTAAGATTACTGAAACCCGGCAAAGTTGTTGACAAAGACTGTTGACTGTTTGTCCAATTCTAATTAACCTTCTGCGTCCATTTAATATTGAACAAGATAAATGTGACTCCCTTGAAAATCAATATCGGCCTAAACCACCGAACTTTAATTCCCATCGGGATTATACTATATTATGCTCATGTGACCATTTGTCCGATAATACGTTGCGAGGATCCTATGTGTCGGACGAACCACAATACTGTTTTATATTATGTATCTGCATTTAATATTTATTAACATTCGCCCCCTGGTGACAACTCTAAACAAGTAACATCTACATTTACAGCTTTACCAAAGCTGTGCCTGATATTTGTTGAGTCGCTGCCTCTTCACGTGTTACTATACGGCCGCACCTCCACGCCGTTATCCCACCTCCTACTCCAGCTGCCGATATATCGGCTACCCTCTAACCCTTACTTCAGGACCTCCACACAGCTCTTTCAGGCTCTTCTACCCACTGCTCAACCACCTCAGTGAACCCTACAACTCAGGGCTTCTGAACTATCTTTGGAATGCGGATGATAACACCGCACACAGGGGTAGTTTGATCCTCATACAGAACTACATCTCCTATCGTCCTAAATTTATAGCAGGTGGTGACTGTAATGCAACGCACCCCCAATGGGGATGTCGAGCACCCCCGTGGTGTAACACTCCATAATGCCCTTCCCTCAACCAAATACGAAATCGTTACTCTTGGCGAATACCCTTACTTCCCTCCGACCCGTACAAACTTCCAGACATCCTCGATTATTTTGTTTTCTCACTTAAGCTTCAACTTGATCCCACATCCTCTGTACTTGACGACCTTTCTCTGACCACAGTCCTGTCCTTCTAACCCTCGATAACCCTCCTAAAAGTGTCCCTAAAAAATGCAATACATTGTCATGACCAACAGACAAACGACTCTTGATAAAAACAAAAACAAACCGTCAAGTGCATGCTAGCAAGCTATTAAAAGGGTTTCTTCGGACATAAAAACTGATATTTTCAACATTAGTTTATAATTGCTTTTTCTTACTAAACAAATTATAAAAGTAGCACTTTGGAGGAGCAAGGTCCGCATTTCAGGTTGGAACTTTATTTGGCTATTTTGGGGGTAAAATGGCCGCCATTTTGAAAACACGATAAATATTTGTGATCTAATTTCCAATACCTTTAATATAATACATCTCCCAAAAATTACAAAAAATAAAAATGTTGAGGAAACATGTTTACACGAAACCAAATTTTCTAAAATTAGGCTTTTTTAAATGAACTTTCGGAAAAGTCATTTACATAGATGTATATTTGTGTATTTTTTCACATTTTTTAGGCTAGTCCTTATGGGTTAGTGGAAGGCGAACACATTTTGGAGGGCACTGTTTGGTTATTTTGGTTGTATATCGGCCGCCATTTTGAAAGCGAGTTATATATTTGTGATCTCATTTTGAATATCTAATTTTAAAATGATACCCTCAAAAAAATAAAAAATACGTGTGGTGTCGTGGGACAGGTAGGAACGAAGTTCCTTACGCTTTATATAAAATATAAATTATATAATTACAGTGCTAAGTATATGATACTGCTAACTACTTATACATGGCGGAGTTAGAATAAGAGACAAAATTAAAAGTAACTATTTGTACTAGCGGAGTTAAGGCAAAATTAAAAGAAAAACTTTTTATTATCTTTGAAAAGAGCGTCTTACAATAAATTATGTATTGTAAATTGAGAAAAAAGTTAATTTTGATTAGTTTATAGTTAAAGCATATGGTTGTAGAGAAGAAAATTACTGTCCCATTAGACCTCCGTCGGCGAATCTCCAATTAAAATATTATATTATAAAATATAAATCACCAACACTAAACACATTCTGCTTGTATCAAGTTGAAATTTTACATGCCTGTTTCAATTGTACTTTAGACGATGTGTATGAAGTTTTATTGAAATCGTTACGTTAGAACGTAAGATATCGGTAAAAACGTTGTTTTCTTTATTTAAAACGTTTAGGTCCGCTTTAATAAATTTAGCGATCTTTATCACTTCAGAGCAGTGTCGGTGTTCGTTTTACTAAAAAAAAATATTTAAAAAAGTTGTTTGTCTCATTAAATAGATGATGTTAGAATTTTTTCCCGTCCAAAAAATCCGAATTTTAAATTTGAAGCTTACGTTTACGCGAGCGTTGCGCGTGAACGCTTAGGCGGATAACGTTGTCCAACGAACTCAGCCTGGGTATTGGTAAAATGAACATGTGTACCAAATTTCAACTAACTTGGTGATCTTTTACTCAAGTTATTGTCATCGGTAGATTTCGTGACGGATTTTGCGTGACGGTGATTTTGTGACGGTTATTTTGTGACGGTGATTTTGGTAGTCTTTTTCGGATTCACTTCCGGGCTCCAGAACGTGCCATAAGGAACTTCGTTCCAAAAAATAAAATGAACCAACGGACGGATGGACGAACTACCAAAAGCTTAAGGGTTTCTATGAAGACCTTGAAACCCTAAAAATATGTGATAGACCTCAGTAGAAACTAACTAGATACCCATCAGACAAATGGACATAAAATATTGAGAGTAGAAAACTAACTAACTCACTGCGACTCCCTACGCGTAAAACCAATCCTTCTCCTATCCTTAAATCCGGCAACTTCTATGAATAGTAAGAAAATAAAATGGTTGATGTCTTTGCACCCCATACCTTAAATATCTATTTTCTCCACATCCTGACATAAATGACCATGAACATGTAACCTTACAAACAAAGTCCTCTTCAATTCATTACAATTATCTGAACCTATTAAATAACTTCCTCCACAAACATCATTACCTCCGAAACCCTTCAACACCTTCTAAGGAAAGGTAACCTAGTCCTCACTTACATATTCAACTCCCTCCTCAGGCGACCCCTCTCCCTCCTACTCGCATTTACCAACTTAATAGAAATCCTCCATCATTATTAGGATTCCTAAACCTTCCCGAAACCATCTCAGCATCATACCAGATCGCTGCTCTCGCTCAAAAACCAATACTGTCATCTTTTGACAAGCATTCTTACTGGACACTGTAGACTAAATCGGCATCTACATCTGCTTTGCCTAGCAGAAAGCCCAGTGTGCAGGCTGTGCGAGGAAGAGGATGAAACCCCTTCTCATCTTATTAGCAGCTGTCCTGCATTAACACGCCTGAGGTGGAGAATCTTTGGCTCAGCCATCCTGCCGATTGAAGAACTAAGATTACTTCCTCTAAACAAGGTGCTACGCTTTCTGTGGGTCTGTCAGCTTGCAAAGAGGATAGAGTACTATAGAATGGACTATTACCGGGTTTGCATTACATGAGGTCTTATTGCTTCGGATTTTTTTATAAAAAAAAGTCCCCTGAAAAAAAACCCTTTAAATACTCCTTATCTGCCCTCATCCTATCTTCCAATAAGCCACCTCCTAGTAAAGGGAGAAACTCCTAGACAAATTAAAAAAAACAGGCTACTATCCATCCTTAAACTGTTCCTACATTACCAACAGTATCATAGTCATCATGTATGATAAACATTTTCGGCATCAACAGTTATATATATATATATATTTATATCGTATTTGAGAAAAGAAAATTGAAGTATTTTAGGGCCCTTAATTCAGTTTAGGAGACTCTTGTGGTCTTCCTGGCCTGCCTGGAGGAATGAGGTAGCAATTAAATAATAATTATATTTTGGTTGGTACTCTATATAAAGTTAAACTTGTGAGGCCATGTTTTAAGATAGTTACGAGTTGTGTCCGTGTACCCTTTCAGCATAATTTCGTTACCATCTTGTTAACATAACACTGTTATTTAAAATGTACAACTCTAACACTGCTGTGCTATAATGCTGCGTGATAAAATACATCGATTTTATTCAATACAAATACCAATATACTCGTAGAGTGATGATAGCATAATATTTTGCCAAACTTTGTGAAATTACTTAACGATAACATTGTTTTGTTTAATGTTTATTTATATAATCAAAACTTGAATTTTTAACTCGTAAAGTGCAATATTTGGAAATATTTAACAATACTATGACAACAGTAATTGAATGATAATCAGTACACACTTAAATAACAACACACGGTGCTTTAATAGTTGTCTAAACACGATATCTATAAAAATAACAATGAGTCGACCCATTCAGTCTCGATTTAGTACTGAAATGATCATTTATACCATTTTTATTGGAAATAGTCGAGAGGCTGAAACGGAAATAAATAGTAAGAGGGACTGATAACCATTGTTTAGAAGATGGGGTTTGAGACGCAAGCAAAACACACAATAAAACTCTACTAAATCTGAGAAAGTAATATAAAACTGTCAAAATATATGCATTAACATTCACGCGCATTCTAGCGTGAACGGTTCAGGAGATATGAACAAATTACGACGGACAGACAGACACATCACCCTCGGCATAAGGGTTCCGAAGATAAACAGACGAAACCCTGACAAGAAAATTCTTTAGGTACTTAATGATCTATTTAATGCTATATTATACAATATCTATTTTGGACTGAAGTTAAGAAGGAGCGCGTTGTAGAGCAGTGTGGTGGCTTTAGAGAGGTGAGAAGCTGGATAATGAAGAGAAGTAAGGGAGCTGTCTGAGGGAGTCGTCACGAGACAGTGGGTGAGAAGCTGGATAATGAAGAGAAGTAAGGGCGCTGTCTGAGGGAGTCGTCACGAGACAGTGGTAGATCACTTGCCATTAGATGTTCAAGTAGATGAGAGCCGGAGCGAGCAGCTCGTTCATACATATTACATAGACGGGGAGTCGGTGATCTCCTTGCTGCACTCCCTCCTGCTTCTCTTCTACACCGCAGTCCCTCTCTCACCTCTATATCTTGTACATATTACATTGTTTTCTTTCCTCCACTTCTTTCAAAGTATTTCTTGCAACCGAAAAACTCAGAATGTCGTAGATCGAATACTAGCTTATATATTATTAAAAAAACCTATATTTTTCATCATTTTAGTTCACATAAGATAACGTAATTCAAATATATTACGATAAGTAGCATACACAAACTTAGATAAAAAGAAGGGTATATATATATTTTTTTTAAGAAGGGTAATTTTTCTCACAAAATATTATGTGACGTATGATAATTTAGTGTGCAGGCTTCCGCGGGTCGACTCGTAATCGGTAACTTGGTTTTCCGTTGAAATCTTTGTTACGAAGGTTCAAGTCCGACGTCTCGCTTTCACTATTGGAAGCATCTTCAGGGGTGTGGTGCATCGTCATGTTTACTCGAAGCAAACACGAGTTATACTGACGGCTGGAGAGTAAAAACGGCGTATTTATAGTCTTTTGACAAAATCGTGTCATCCTTTTGCTGTTTCTTTTATTAATAATCGAGCTATGCGAAGAGAGTGTCGGAAAGGAATTTATAAAACTGTTTATTATTTTACAAATTTAATCATTTGGAAAATTATAAAATGGTTATCTAATCTATTTTTTGAATAATTTAATTTCTTTATATTTATATTACCTTACACCATTTTAGGGTCCGTTGTAAAAAAAAGAGAATCCCTATACTCTTGATGTAACTACAGCAAGAACCGAAACCCAACCCTACGAGTGAAATCAGGGGTTAACAAACTGATCAAGGACCCATCGCCGGAGAAGGGAGACAAGCGGAAACTTGTATGGACCCGAAGCCACACATTCTATAAGGACTACCGAAAATTCACAAGGATGGTATCCCGATGAGACTCTTTGTTAGTGCCATATGATCTGCAACCCACAAAGTCGCCGGCCAAACTGCAGCGACTCACATGAAGAACTTCAAGTCATGTCAAGAACTCAATTCACTTGGTGGAGGCACTGGTATCGCTTCATGACGAGAAAGAAGATCTACTTGTATAGCTTGGACATCGTGTCCCTGTTCACCAACCTGCCGAGAGACGATACCGTCGCCCTTATAAAAAGAATGGTATGTGAAGGCAAAGCTCAACTTATTAAATATTGTCTCAAATCTACGTTGTTCTTTTTTTCAACGGAGAATACTACAAGCAAATAGAAGGTGCACCCATGGTAGTGCACCCTCATGGTAGTGCACCCTCATTGTAGTGCACCCTCTGACCACTGTCGCTTCCAACTTATTTGTAGAAGGACTTGGAAGATAGAGCTCTTGCTTCAGCTACTTGGAAACCGTCTTGTTGGTGGAGACATGATTTCCTTCTGTGGAAACACGTAACACAGTCTTTGGAAGACGTCATCGTCATATGCCACCCCCCCCCCCCCCCCCCCCCATCGCGGGTGGTTCCCGCTAAGGCCGTTGTACCACCTCTAAGGTACTAATGAATAGGCTTGGGGTTAACATAAAAATGAGTCCCACTTACTGTCTATAATAATTCAAGCTGGAGACAACAATCCAAGTTCCAAAATATCAATAAGCTCAATGTTAAAAATAGAGAATTACTTTACATTGTACCAAGCTCTGGCCTCCCAATAACCGCATTAAAAATACTAATTCTACGATAATTATGCTTTTTGAAATATACTGCTCGGTCTACCTTGTGAAATAAATTTTCTCGGAGGAAAACAAGTTGAAAGTTGGAGTTAAGAGGAATTGTGTGGATGAGGTTTGTTTAGTTGAAAGTGGAACAATGGCTTTTAGATTTTCTAATCTAGTCTTAACTTGTTTAATTTTCTAAAGTTAATCACTTTTCTAGTATTTTTCCCTCTGTTTTTCCTTCTAACTAAGTTTCAACTGACAAATTTTCCACTTTTACGAAAACAAAAAGATGTTACAAGAAGTAAAGGATAAAGGTTCTAGTTGTGAAGATTGTTTTTCTCTGTTTTTGTTTTGAAAGTAAAGGCTGTTTATTAGCTAGGTTGTGTGAAGGAGCCGGGACCTGCTAAGTAATCCGTTAAGTCCCCGGGACGACCCCCCCCCCCCCTCTGCTCGACTCGGCTTTGCTGCCACCCTTATCACCCTTATCTTGCTAACTCTTAGAATCACATCTTATCTTCATCAAGACCAGTTTTAATCAAGCTCACACTCGAGCCAAATTGTTTTTGTTCACTCAGACCAAAGTGAAAGAATTGTCGTTAACAAAATGACCAAATCTTTTTATTCTTTTTGTCCGTGTGGTGATTTAATTTAATTTTTAATATAGTAAATTTCCCTTTTATTTATATATTATTGAATTATTGTGGTTTTTTTTCCTTGGTCACATGAGTATGAAAAAAAACTAAGTTTTCTTCTCATTTGAGATGTTTCAACCCCACTGGGGCCATTGTCTAGCTAAAGTCGTAATTTATAAACAATTATTGACAGCATTAAGTTTAACTCAATTAAATACCTTGGAGTAATCATAGACAGCCACTTAAACTGGAAACTACACATCAACTACATAGTTAAAAGAATAAGAAAAACGTTCTACTGTGACCCTGATACTGAGACTCTGGTACTGAGGCTCTGGTACTGAGGCTCTGGCACTGAGACTCTGGTACTGAGACTCTGGTACTGAGACTCTGGTACTGAGACTCTGGTACTGTGACCCTGGTAGTGAGACTCTGGTACTGAGACTCTGGTACTGAGACTCTGGTACTGAGACTCTGGTACTGAGACTCTGGTACTGAGACTCTGGTACTGAGACTCTGGTACTGAGACTCTGGTACTGAGACTCTGGTACTGAGACTCTGGTACTGTGACCCTGGTAGTGAGACTCTGGTACTGAGACTCTGGTACTGAGAATCTGGTACTGAGACTCTGGTACTGAGACTCTGGTACTGTGACTCTGGTACTGTGACCCTGCGGTACTGTGACCCTGGTACTGTGACCCTGATACTGAGACCCTGGAACTGAGACTCTGGTACTGTGACCCTGGTACTGTGACCCTGGTACTGAGACTCTGGTACTGAGACTCTGGTACTGAGACTCTGGTACTGTGACCCTGGTACTGAGACTCTGGTACTGAGACTCTGGTACTGAGACTCTGGTACTGAGACTCTGGTACTGTGACCCTGGTACTGTGACCCTGGTACTGTGACCCTGGTACTGAGACTCTGGTACTGAGACTCTGGTACTGAGACTCTGGTACTGTGACCCTGGTACTGTGACCCTGGTACTGAGACTCTGGTACTGAGACTCTGGTACTGTGGCCCTGGTACTGTGACCCTGGTACTGTGACCCTGCGGTACTGTGACCCTGGTACTGTGACCCTGGTACTGTGACCCTGATACTGAGACCCTGGAACTGAGACCCTGGTACTGTGACCCTGGTACTGTGACCCTGGTACTGAGACTCTGGTACTGAGACTCTGGTACTGAGACTCTGGTACTGAGACTCTGGTACTGAGACTCTGGTACTGAGACTCTGGTACTGAGACTCTGGTACTGAGACTCTGGTACTGAGACTCTGGTACTGAGACTCTGGTACTGAGACTCTGGTACTGTGACCCTGGTACTGAGACCCTGGTACTGAGACTCTGGTACTGAGACTCTGGTACTGAGACTCTGGTACTGAGACTCTGGTACTGAGACCCTGGTACTGTGACCCTGGTACTGTGACCCTGGTACTGTGACCCTGGTACTGTGACCCTGGTACTGTGACCCTGGTACTGTGACCCTGGTACTGAGACCCTGGTACTGTGACCCTGGTACTGTGACCCTGGTACTGAGACTCTGGTACTGAGACTCTGGTACTGAGACTCTGGTACTGAGACTCTGGTAATGTGACCCTGGTACTGTGACCCTGGTACTGAGATTCTGGTACTGTGACCCTGATACTGAGACTCTGGTACTGAGACTCTGGTACTGAGACTCTGGTACTGAGACTCTGGTACTGAGACTCTGGTACGGAGACTCTGGTACTGTGACCCTGATACTGAGACTCTGGTACTGAGACTCTGGTACTGAGACTCTGGTACTGAGACTCTGGTACGGAGACTCTGGTACTGAGACTCTGGTACTGTGACCCTGGTACTGAGACCCTAGTACTGAGACTCTGGTAATGTTACCCTGTTACTCTGACCCTGGTACTGAGACTTTGGTACTGTGACCCTTACTGAAATCCTGGTACTGTGACCCTGTGACCCATATAATAATACAAGATAAGACAGGAAACAATTTATAACCCCTTCATCTTTGTACAATGTAAGGGTTATAAATTATATACCATCATGTCAATTTTCAACTTTCATATTGATAAATCGATTGTATGATCAGATTGTTCGATGTTCTAAGATTGATAGACGTCTATGTTTGATAGATTGATCGCGACAAAGGGTGCGGGGGGGACTTTAAATCTTATGGCAGGACTTTGAGTAAATAAAAGCAACTAGGTCGTTTTGATAAAATTATTGTGCTTCGCAACTTCGGCCTTCTGCAGTCTTAATTAAAAAGGCAAGCTCGGCATTCTAAACATTGCACATAAAAGCTTTCGAAAATTTGAAATTTAGAAACTCTAATACATATTATTACCTACTGTATAAATCATCGGCTCAGGAAAAATCTAGTTCAATAAAAAAATAAGAAACGAGACTAGTTGAAGGTGGAAGAGTGAAATTCGATTTTCTACCAGGAAGGATTTTATTTCCTGTACAAAATGATTAAATTATCAATAATAATGATATCTTTCTAGAAAGAGCCGAAAAAAACTACGAAACGGGACAGGAGACGAAGTGATTACGTAAATATTAGAAAGTTTAGTTGGTTTCGTTTAGTTCAGCTATATTTGATTACACCACCAAACAACTACTAAATTATTATTTAAAATTACTCGTGTAACTTATATCATTTAAACATTATTTTATTTATCATATTTTTATAAGCTACATGGGCATTTCATTGTGTCATGTATAAACATTTTCGAATGATTGAATGGACACAGCTTACAGAATGTTGCAGCTCGTGAAGCGACGTATTTTCTTACGAGTTTTCTATTTAAACTCTCTTTCAAGGAATAATTCTATTTACATTACAATGCATGGTTCAGGTAAACAGTTTATTTTTATATTTTAAATCTGAAAATCAATAGTCTGTGAAGAATATTTTTATCGTATAAATTATTTTTGTTATTTCCATTTGAAGTTGAGACATGGACGAGTTTGACCGCCGCCAGTCTTCCTTCTCTAATTGCTCATCGCTGTCTCGCTGCAAGAAATCAACGCGATCCCCCTTCTTCATATTCTATTATCAAAAACAATACCATTCATCACAAGTTCCCGCTTTAAGATTTTACAAAAATTCAACTGAAGTACAATTACATTACTCAAGTACAATAACTCAAGTACATGTTACATCAAGTTGGTAAACAGTTTGCAGTTGATATTGTTTAAGGTGTTTTCAGACAATTATAATACCTGGAGCAACAGCCAGAAAAAAGATTTGACTTGGCTCTATAAACCCTGCTGTTCGCATTCTCACCTTATAAATGTAAGCCACTTGGCTTTAGTAGCTTCCAACCATGCGGCTGTGAAAACACCGAGTAGCCGCAGTCACAAATCTGGCTTCCTTCACGCAGAACAATTTAACAAGATTAAAAAATGTCACGAAAATTAAGTGTTTTCCTTCCTTATATGACTCTTTTACTCCCCTATTTTTGGTCCAAAATGCCTGATTCTAATGACTCAGTATGTGTAAATATCAAGGTTGAAGTCGTTGGAGACTGAAAATAAACTTTATGACGAAACTACCTTGGGAAGCCTGACCTTTGTCAACCTCAATAGCGTTCTATTGTTTACATTCAATGTCAGGAGTGAAGCCGATTTAGATGTTCCTAGTTCAGATGCTCTGGGAATTTAAAGTTTATTCTTTATTTGATAAAAAGAAGAAGAAAACAGCATATTGAATGTATACTTACTGATATTTATTTTAAATTGATTTCTTTCAAGTGTAATTTTAATACATATTGGTTTAAGGAATCTATTAATTTCAAGGTGTAATTTGAGAACGATCGGATATTCCGTTAAGGACGGATTTACAAATCCACGGAATATTTTCATTTCAAGTCGTGTTTTTTATTTTTTCATATTGAGGGTTGAATTTTCGAAAGGACGACGAGCATCTCAAGGGAAATTTCATTTCCAAAAACCTACGAGCAGGAAAAACATATCGCTCTCTTCCCGACATTTCCTTATCATCTTATTCACGCGTTCTCATACCTCTTATAATATTTCATCATTTCATATGCATACAATATTTTGTTATCACTTTGATGTGTTTCTATATCCAGCTGAAGTTTTCTTGCTCACTTCACCGTCCCATCAGCACTTTCATCCGTAACATTTTCATTTCAATTTTTCGTTTCTTTTTATCTTTTGGTATAATCTCCCTCTTCCACGAATATTTCTTCCTCTTGAAAATTAAAATCGAGAGTTGAATCTTTAACGAGAATAAAATATTTATTTTAATTACTTATTTTTAAAAGGATAAATTTGTCGATTTAAGATACAAAAAGAGCAATTTTAAATAACCAAATAAGTAAAAGTACCGGTGTGGAAATCCCACACATGACTTCCATGAAATGTTGTGGTGTCAATACGTGAGCAATAGAGAACTCAGGGTAAACTACATCGTACAAACAGCTAATATCCATTATAGTTTTGCAATACAATCCGGGATTTCAAAAAACGGCCAAGGTTGTGAAATATTGAGAGCCTAAAAAAACTGAAAAACATGTCTCTATTTAAGGTAGAAGGGATGGTCCTACGACAAAAAGTCATATGACAAAAGTTGTAGATTATTTAAAATTGGTTAAACTGGTGTTATCCGCTTTTCGATACGACTTTCAGTTTAGCCGCAATTTGGTTCCGAAAAACCCTTTAAAAAAACACTAAAATACCAATATCTCCCAAACCGCTTGTCCGATTTTGCTCAAAAAGTATAGGTACAATCTACCATATAGGACACATATATACCCTAAAGGAAATTGAAATCAAATAAAGCCTACTAAAGTTATCGTCGACAGACCGATTTCGTGCTTAAGTGACTGTAGCTCCGAAACGTCGTAAGCTACGATGTTCGGGTTTGCGCCATCAGTTTTTCCGTCCAAAGTTCTAAAAAATGCCGAAAACCGCATCTCAGTAAAAATGGACGAAAACAAAAATCGGGAACGAAAAGGAGAGATTTTTTGAAAGTGGTGACCTTTTTACTTCCATGAAAATGGAAGTATGGTGATACCCTCCAAAACGTGATTCCGAAATCTCTGTGAAGGAGGGGTCTTACGGACCCGGGGGTATCATTGAAATCCGTTTCATATACATGTATGTCTGTGCGTACGTATGTATGTACGTACGTACGTTCGTTCGGAACTTAAAACCTTTATAACATCGCTTCAACACATCGTATTGAGATGCGGTTTTCGGCATTTTTTAGAACTTTGGACGGAAAAACTGATGGCGCAAACCCGAACATCGTAGCTTACGACGTTTCGGAGCTACAGTCACTTAAGCACGAAATCGGTCTGTCGACGATAACTTTAGTAGGCTTTATTTGATTTCAATTTCCTTTGGGGTATATATGTGTCCTATATGGTAGATTGTACCTATACTTTTTGAGCAAAATCGGACAAGCGGTTTGGGAGATATTGGTATTTTAGTGTTTTTTTAAAGGTTTTTTCGGAACCAAATTGCGGCTTAACTGAAAGTCGTATCGAAAAGCGGATAACACCAGTTTAACCAATTTTAAATAATCTACAACTTTTGTCATATGACTTTTTGTCGTAGGACCATCCCTTCTACCTTAAATAGTCATTTTTGTTAAATTTTCGACTTTGAGCTCTTATATTATTCGAAATAATTGACCGATTTATTTCGGAACCAAATTGCGGCTAAACTGTAAGTCGTATCGAAAAGCGGATAACACCAGCGGTAACTGATTTTAAAAGATCTACAACTTTGGTCCTATGACTTTTTGTCGTAGGACCATCCCTTCTACCTTAAATAGACATGTTTTTCAGTTTTTTGTTAAATTTTCGACTTTTTTTGTTATAAAGGATAAAGATTAATAAATTTGTTTTGTTTTATTAAACTCACCTAGAACTCTAGATGTAAACAAACCTCCTTTCTCTCTTATCTTTTTACATTCTACCGACATTTATAAGGTAACATTTTCTTTTTATGTTAACTATATATTTAATTGTGTTTATTATCATTATTATTTTTGTTTAATTTTGGCTTTCTGTTGCAAAACTATAATCAATATTAGCTGTTTGTACGATGTAGTTTATACTGAGTTCTCTCTTGCTCACGTATTGACACCACAACATTTCATGGAAGTCATGTGTGGGATTTCCACACCGGTACTTTAGGCTGCGATGGATCGATAACATCGGTCTTTTCGAAGTTTCAGGAAAACATCGATGTTGACCGATACATCGAAAGATCAACATCGCTGTTAAAGATTCAAGACTCTTTAGGAAAATATGTGTGAGACTCTCACGCAATAGAAGTTAAACTTAACTTCTAGAAACAGTTGAAAACAGTGGCCTGCAATCTGCCGCTTCAACCATCAACTACTCGCCTCATTGCTTTTGGAACCAAGTTCCTTATGGTATGTTACTCCGTCTGGAGCCCGGCAGTGAATCCGAAAAATAAACGACCAAAATCACCGTCACAAAACCAAGCCTCATGAAATCGCCCGATGACGATAACCTGAGTAAAAGATGACCGATTTAGTTAAAATTAGGTACACAATTTCATTAAACCAATTACCAGAACGAGATCGTTGGACAACTTTATCCGCCCAAGCGTTCGTGTAAACGTAAACTTTAAATGTAAAATTGAAGTTTTAGGAAAAAAACTTGATCTATTCAGTGAGACAAACAACATTTATAAATAATATTTTTTAGTAAAACCAACACCAATACCCCTATGAAGTGTTAAAGATCGCTAAAATTATGAAAGCACGCATAAACCTTTAAAAAAGAGAAAACGTTTTTACCGATATCTTACGTTCTAACGCAACGATTTTAATGAAACTTCATACACATCGTCTAAAGTATAATTGAAACAGGCAGGTAAAATTTCAACCTGATACAAGCAGAAGTTTTGTGTTGTGAAGTGATATATTTCATAATATTTTAAATGGAGGTTGGCCATGAAGAGAGGATTAGGGAACAGTCCAGTTCCCTCGTTATCTGGACTAAAACCATGTTCTCTAACTATCAACACATCATGATTAACTATTTTCTCAATATTAAATACTTTATTGCAAGACGCTCGCTTCAAAAAAAAATGCTTTTCTTTTAACATTGCCTTAAATCCGCTAAGTAAAAATAGTTAGTTACTTTAAATATTGCCTCTTTGCTAACTCCGCCACGTAAAAGTAGTTAGCATCATATTATACTTAGCAGTTGATTTTATAATTGATATTTAATGAAAAGCGTTCGGAACTTGGTTCCCGCATCAACCCTCCAGCCCACTTTAATTACCACTACTTAAATTAATTAATTAATTTTTAATTACCACTACTTTAATTACACTTTAATTATTATTTATATTCTCATGCGTGCTTTATATCAAAAGTTTGAGCCTGATTAGGAACTGCATTTCTCGGGGTAAATCTGGGGTTTTATGGATTATTTGAAACTTTTCCGTAGGTACATCCCTATCTGCTGCTTTTTGTACAGCAGTTGTTAGCAGATCAACGTTTTCATTAAGATAATATTTAGTTCGAATTGACGGATTTGGTGAAATGTTTTGAACAATATCGTTTTAGAAGTTTTTCCAGCGTTTAGGCTCTTATTAAATTAGATCAAGTTTGATTTTAAAGAAGAGTTTAGACAGGAAGGATGAGGGAAACCATCCGGACTTAGTTCAATTACGCTGCCACGAGGCATCTACATCTAGCTCAATAATCGTATCATGCTGCAGTTTTACTTCTTTTCTTCACAATCTCAAGAGTTAAAATCATTAAAATCATATAATTTGTCAAACTTATCGACTAAATATCCACATCTAATCATTCAGCTAAATTAGCTTGCCAGACACCTTTACCATTACTCTTAATTCTAACTGAGTGTTGCTTCAACCTCCATACTGTGCTTATCCATCTAATATTCTTTTATTATCTCTCCTTGGTCAGTACTGACTAGTTTTACCACATCATTGTATCATCATATATCACTTCATCATGACAACTTATTAAATATAAATAAATAAATAATTTTAATAAGAGATATTTACAATGAACATTTTTCGTTTGGATTTTATCAGAGGCAGTATCAAACATAGTATTTGTACCTTTTGAAATTAACCTTTTTATTATCAATAATGTTTATTATCATTATTAACTTCTCTCTTTCTTGACCATTCTTTCTGTATTATCTGGGAACCAAATAATTATTATAAATCAACTAATTATTTCATACTGTTCATTGTTATTGTTATTGAGAATCTTTTCCTTTTGCAATGTTTTAAATACCTAACTTTCACTTTTCATATTTTTCTTTAACTATTTTATATATTTCAAATTAATATTTGTGGTGATTAACATTCAAGGAAAGGAGTCTCCGTTCAGTATTATTTTCTACCTCATCTAGTATAATTTGTATCACCTTATTATTACTGTAAGTAATCTCTTTTATGTTATTATCACTATACTTGTGTAAAACATCAACCTGTTTTATTGTTCACTTTCGCTTTACCTTCATTCTCTTTAGCTATATTAACTATATTTTATTTTTCCTTTGTTGGAGTGGTTCTTTGATGAATCTATTTGCAGCAACCTGACACAGCGACCGAAGCGAGTACTTCCACTGGGCTCCTCTGTACTGTACACCCAGCTGGCCTTGTGAACGTGAGAATCTGTTTGTAGCTTGACTTTGCTGCAAGGGATCGCTGCGGTGACAGGGTCGAGTCTGCCGTGGCAGCACATTGTCAAGTTAACATTCAATCTATTATAGTTGGATGAAGGCATTGTTCTGTCGGGAAGTGAGTTGGACTGTCAGGGGCAACATAATGTAACATGTTGTAACATAATACTTCTTCTATTGACTATCACCGTTTGCCTTGTCGCCATGTTTTCCCTAGGAAAGAATGTCTACATTGGGCGGCGTTGTTTTTCTATTTCCTTTCCAGTTTTTATCTATCTTGCCTTCTATCTTTTATTTGAAATATCTATCTTTATTCCATTCTTATATAATTATAAATCTATATGTTTATCTTTTTTATGAAAGAATATCTACTGTTTTATTTTTTTATATCCTTTTGCAGAGTGGACGCATTCTGTAAAAAGCCTATTTTGTTGTCATATCAATTTTTAGTAGGGACGCCTCCTAGAAAGAGATATGAGTCATATGTATGTATTTTAGTTAATTCTTTAACTTTATATCTTTTGTTATTGTTATGGTTAAGATATGTATGTGAAGAGAGGAGTAGGGCTGGAACGTTACCTCCGGGAGTTACCCCAGAGAGGTGTAGGAACGGCTCCTCGAGTGTTCCGTTACCGGAGGCAAGTTTTAGGAAATGGCCGTTGTCTCGATGGTGACTAAGGCCTGAGTCGAGACCGGTTGCCTCTTCCTCGCAATTGTTATTTTTTTTTAATTCACCCTCAACTTTATTTTCGATTGCTGGATCTGCGATATTTGGAGCAGCGCTTTGCGACGGCGATCATTTGGGACATCGCAACCATTTGCGCTCGACGTCGGACCCCATCAAAGCCAGTTTCAACGCCAAGGATAGAATATATATTACGTTATACTCTTTTTTTTTTATATCTCAAGTAAGATAGTTTTTATTTTATTTTATATAATTTGATCTTGGGATATTCCTGATCAGAATATCCCAAGCACTTAATAGGAATTTTTGTTAATTTTTTACGAATATACTTATAATTTTTTTTTCTAAGTTTTCTTTTTTCGTTATTTTCATAAAAATAACGTGGTGCCCTTTCACGAAATACATTTTGGAACAAGTAAGTCCCACACCCACTCCACTGAGCTAGTAGGGGCTACCAACAACCCGGGAAGGGTAGCTCTTTTGTTTGCCTAAAGTTTTGGGAACGTTACAGCCTATTTTATTATTACTGTTATTTCCTAAAGAGGAAGTAGTTAAGAGTTAACAATAATTGTTAGCACTTTTAATAGCACTTATAAGAGATTCAATATTAAAAACAAATAAGAATTGCAATTTAACTCAAATTGAAGGTTACTTAGATGCAGGTTTACAATAAGGTCGAAAAAGCAGTGTCATTCTCTACTATTTATAAAATAATTAAGTTGGCAATCCTTCTTTTTCTCCCTGGTTTTACTTTTTCTCCCTACTTTTTGAGTTCAGGAAAGAAAATACTTATTTTAGTCCCTCTAAACTAGTCCAAAATCATAACTTTTTCTTCCTACTGGAGATAAAACATTTTATACAGTGGTAAAATATCGTACAGTGGTAAAACGTTATGCAGGGACAAAATATAGTGATATAGTTAAGCATAACTGGAGTAGAAATGGAAGTCAGTCGGACAGTCCACGCTATGATTAGTCTTCACGGCCATAACCCTAAATTCGACAGTTTGCTCTGTTGATTCCTCCCAGCAAACCTGTGATGCCATCAACACTTTGTTTCCTTGTTCCGATCATTTGGTGTTTGGTTTCTAGCCGGGGAGATTATAATGCTAAGCACCCCCAGCGGAAGCCGTAATCCACGAGGCACCAAGTCCTCGCTTCCTCTCATTCTTTCTTCTAGATGCCGAGTCCTTCCCCCTCGTGACTACCCCTATTAGCCTTCTCATCCAAGTAAACTACCTGACCCTTTAGATTATTTCATCCGTTCATTAACTCCATCCGACTATTCCGATCCTCCCATCCGTCGAAACCTACCTTAATACATGGACATGTAGACTGGACTTTATTTCAACATTTAAGAAAACAAACAACCGAAAAGTACCGCAAGACATGTGACCACATACACACAGCTCAACAGACAATGTGTATGGGACAGTACATGACCTTACAAAGAACACAGCACCACACATTATTACTTACCTTTGACGGTACGAACCTTAATTAAGCGGCGAGCAAGGATAAAATGGAGGCGGACTCGGCGGTCATATGTCGAAATTAAAAATGGCAGCACTTTTCTATTTGTGGTACACTTTATCTTTGTACTGAATTTAAAATCATTATGTTATTGGGAAGTAGGATGATTAGTGATGAGTCAGTAAGTCAGTCAATCACTGTCACTCTTAGTTTATATATATATAGATTATTAGATTAGTAAATAATGGTGAGGGGGGGGGGGGGAGGTAGCAAAATATTTGACGGATGATTTGTGTTTAAAACTTATCTATCCGTAGCTAGGCTCAGGAAGTAGGGATTCAATTTTGAAAGGTAAATCCCTTCCTCAGTTAATGTTAAAATTATGTACAAATAGTCTAATATTTATGTAAATTATTTATATTGATGTCCCAAACAAATCGACGGTGCGCAATATTTGAAATGTCTACAGTCAATTAGGAAGGGCATAATTTAAGAGACCGAAGAATCTTTTTTTAGTCTCTTTAACTTGTTAAGATTTTTTTAAAACATGGCAAGTTGAAGATAGTGTTGAAGAGGTTTGCTGGTGGACGAGGCACACTGCCGTGCTTTCAACATTTCTACTCTCTTTATGTTTATTGATTTGGTTTTATGCAAAACATTGCTATTATGCAATGTTTTGATTAAATGTAAATGACTTGTTTTGTGTTTGTATTTATAATTTGTTTTACTCAATATTGATTTTATTAAGGAGCACTTCTGACTTGCTGAAATAAGCATTTCCCTTTAATTCCAAGAGAGTAGTAGAGGTGTCTTAATCTTTCCAAATCTCTTTACGGCTGTTCGTCGTCATTACAGTTAGATGTAGTCGAGTATGCATTGAATTAGAACACTCAGCGGGGGGGGGGGGGGGGGGGGTGACGCCATCTCTATTAATGGGTCGAGAGTTCATTACGATTAGAAATCATAGAATATTTGAATATTTTAGTTGGGTGGCTATGTGGGTATTGTTTGCCGGGCCAGTGGTTTGGAGGCCGAGATAGAGGTCCGGGGGTTTATTGTAACACGAGTCGGGGTTTTCTGGGGGCCGTATATAATGGGCGTTGCTTCAATTATTCAAATTAGAGGCGGAGAGGCCCCTGTTCGAAGGGAAAAGACCCCGGCTATTGATCTAGACACACTTCTCTCGGCTCTCCGCGCGAAACCTCGTCTTTTGCATATTTCCTAACGTTCCGCCAGTGGGAAATTTTCGAGCTCCTCGTATGACACGGCGTCTAGCGAGGGAATCCGTTTCTGAAAATGTCGAACGCTCCCTCTTCCCCCCTTGGGCCTCGTTATAACTCCCATATCGACGTGTCGGGAATACCGAGTGGCACAGACAGGATAAAGGAATTCCAGCCGGCATCTGTCCTCGTGGGCGGACGACCTTACACTGTCTTCCAACATCATTATAACGTCAGACGGATCATTTACACGTTACACCTTCTCTAACTTTCCTACTTCCTAATTTACCGACGCTCCTTACTTCGGCTTTAATAAAACAAAAATCATTTTAAATTAATTAACATTTACCTTTATAATTTTTTTTTTTATCTAAATTTTATTTTTCGAAAAATACAATGATGGTTGATATAATTAAATTGTGGTCGACTCGATTCTGCGTCAGGCTGGTTCTCTTGAGTATGCTTTCAGCCCTGTGGAAAATTATGCATATTCAGCCCGTGCGTACTTTAAAGGGCAAAGTGGAGCACGCGAGAACAAGTTAATCTAAAGGATTTGCTAATCTGTAGTTTTATTGAAAACAAAAATCACCGTAGCATATAAAACCCGTCAATTTAAAAATGAACTTTACGATAAATTTTATAAAAACATTTGTTTCCAAGTGTCGGATTCAAGAAGAAAAACACTTGTAGAGCACCGGCTTCACAAGCCCCCATCTTGAATATGTTATTTAAATGAGCGATTCCCAACTTGAAAATCCATCAATGCTACCAAGAATATATTCACATCAAACCAGGATTCAAGATAACATCTTAGCCAAGTTTCAAGTGTGAGTGTTACCTAGGTATTTACAAGCTAGCAAGTTCCACACGGTTACACCTGTTCCATTGCTGATTCCAAGTTTTGGCTCGAATTATGAAGTTTCCTATAAATTAATGTGATAAAAACAAAGCTCGTGACTCAGACTATAAAGGTGGATTCGCACCTACCATCACGGTCTGGGCTGATCACGGTCTGGACTGATCACGGTCTGGGCTGATTACGGTCTGGGCTGATCACGGTCTGGGCTGATCACGGTACGGTCGAGTCAGATCAAGACCCCTTTCTGTGTTTTATAAAGAAGCATTCCCACCTTCGGCAAGGGCCGGTCACGCACAGGGCAAGGTCCGATCAGGGTTGCTTGCCTCTAGATCTAGACCGGAGCTTGCCCTGTGCGTACCGTGATCAGACAGTGTGAGAGGTCTACAGTCGACAGTCAACCCTCGATTCGCCTCCTATCTACTGGTTTTTATTGCCATTGCCATAGTTTTTTCACTAAATTTATTTCGTTTGAGAACCTTTCTTTACATTTTGTCTTATAATTGTTTCTTACTTTGTACATTGTTTCATATTGTTTATCTCGGGACGGATGCCGAGAAATTGATTGAATATGTCCAGAATATTTTTGATTTTTCTGACCCTTTTTACAGCGATAGTAGTAAAAAATAAAATGTACACAGGGTTAAATGACTGAGAGACATTATAGTGGTACGTATAGGATGTAGTGTTGAGGGAAGGAGATTCTGGCTTTGACTGACTGGTGCCTAACCGGACAGTGGGAATAGGTCGGACCGTGACGGGGCCGTGCCTTGTCCGTGATCAGCCCTGACCGAGGTCGTAGGTGTGAATCCACCTTCAGAGTGAGAGCAGGCGGTGGATCAAGTCACTTGTCACGCCTGCGCGGCCATCGATGAATCGAGGGCATCACGAGGTTACGGGTTCGACCCCGCGCCACCGCAATCTCATTTACATCTATGAATCGAGAGCGGAATATGATGAAAGAACCCTGTACAGGATTCCAGGGATCCTAAAATGTAATATAAAGAGTGAGTTATAGGATATAGAGTCTTATATACATAATACATGTATCTAAGCACGTTTCTTGAATACGTATAATGCATAAGTTTTACAGGTATGAGTGTAACCTTTAACCTTCTCCGTTATCCGCGTGCTTAATGCAAAACTTAAACTTGTTTCTTATGTCGGCTTACTACACAACTCAGATTTGTTATACTGCCGGTAACTTGTTTCGACGGATACCTGAGTCAACAACTCAGGTTTGTTATACTGTCGGTAACTTGTTTCGACGGATACCTGAGTCAACAACTCAGGTTTGTTATACTGTCGGTAACTTGTTTCGACGGATACCTGAGTCAACAACTCAGATTTGTTATACTGTCGGTAACTTGTTTCGACGGATACCTGAGTCAACAACTCAGATTTGTTATACTGTCGGTAACTTGTTTCGACGGATACCTGAGTCAACAACTCAGATTTGTTATACTGTCGGTAACTTGTTTCGACGGATACCTGAGTCAACAACTCAGATTTGTTATACTGTCGGTAACTTGTTTCGACGGATACCTCAGTCGTTTCCAACGATATTTTCTGGAACCTACTTACAGACACAAAATACTGAATTGGCAAGATTATTGAGGATATACTTTGTCGCACAACTAGCATATTATCAGTGGCGGATCTAGATCTTGCGGGGCCCTGGGCGGTCGCCCCCCTCGCCCCCCCCCTGGATCCGCCCCTGCATATTATATTAATATCTGTTCTTTATATTTGCTTCGTACAAAACTTATATCAGGATTAAAGTTATTAAAATTTACTTGCGGGTACTTACATATCTTGTCGTAAATGCTTTTCATGTTTACAGTGCCTATGTTTGATTTAATGTAGAGTTGGGCGTGGAATTAATCATTGTGTCCTCGCTAATTAGGTTGACTGAAGTGTAATAATTAATTAGTGTTGTTATCAGGGAGATGTTGCAGACCGGGAAGCCTGTGCAGCTCTATCTCAGCACCGGACCCTCTTCCTTCTGTATACATCGTCATGATTTAGTATTCCTTGTAAATCCACGCCAAGCCCTCGGTCCCGTCGAGATTTATGTATTTTATCCTGCGTTATTTGACACTATTCATTTTAATTTCGATAATTGAGACGCTCTAATCCATGTTTTACATTTTATAAGTGCGATGGCTTCTTTTTTATTTGTTTCTGCTATGTTTCTCGATAAATTAGAATAACATTTCACATCAAGTAATTATAAATTATCCTCATATAAAATTTCATTATTTTTCATTTCATATTAAACTGGTACCTAACCTTTTTGAAATGTTTGAATAGAAATATAATATGCTTGCCGTTCTTTCTATTGGATAGTTTGATTTTTTCTTGCTCGACATCTTCTCGACAATGTACTGACTTATTGTCCGATCTAAAAACCCATTAATAGTCCTGCTGCTCGCGTTATCTTACTTATCTAGTTTGGAAGCTTTACCAATGAGCTGACAAGGTCTGAAATACCGATGGAATGAAACGTTTTATTGTTATCAGTACCCCTGTTTAGCTACCTACCATACGAATTTTATTCAAATCTGACGAGTAGTTTAGATATTATGTTGCTTCTCAAAAATTGAAACTGATACCTAAACAGATTTCTGTCTTGGAATTTTTGAAATCAGAGCCAAAAAATATTTTAGTTTTTCATGACTGTCACAAAGCATCCGTTACCCTCCGTAAACTCGAAGCGAAATATGAAGCAATTTGATCTGATTAACTGGGAATCCAATATGGTGGATAATTATCTCACCTGAACAAAAAATGAAATTTGTAGTGGGGTATCAAATATAATGTATTAAAGATTCGATTACAAAAATACATAACTCTTGTGTAAGTTGTTTAATTTTCCATTTTGTCAAAAAGCATCAACATTTTGCTGCCCCCCCCCCTCCCCCCCCCCCCCCCTAGTTTCATGTTGACAATACCAAGGAAACGCTCAGTGTGCGAGGCTTCACGCACAACCATTTTATTATATTAGTTATTTATCTTGCCTAATAATCAAGTGGAGCATTTTGTGCATGAAATAAATAGCCTCACTTTGGAAGTATATTATTTTGGATAAACGCCGAAATTTGGAATATATGTTCAGAAAAATCTTACCCCGAAGAGAAATCGAGAAATGAATTTTAGTTCCAAATTTGGGGGTGCTGCTCCCCAAAAACTCTGAAGAAACGTTAAAAAAAAAGTATTTCTCGAAAACGGTTCCGACGATTTTGATTTAAAATGTAGTCCATTTAATACGAATCTAACGATATAAGCCGTTTTCCCGGGAAAATCTAGTTCCTGAGAAAATAGCCGAAATCGCGGACGGAGAGAGCCCGGGTTCAATTCCCCGTCGAGGAGATGTTATTTTTATGATAAATTTTGATGTAGGATCAATAATAATTAAATGTACATACGAAAACTAATAAATGGAAAATACTGGGCTATGTAATTATGAACTCGTATATATGAAAGTTCGTCTGATATTAAATTTTCATTTTATTAGTTGAGCTACATGGTAATATAAAAGCTAGGCACTGATTCCTAGCATGTGCAGTGCTTGAAGCACGTAGTGAAAGCTAGGCACTGATTCCTAGCATGTGCAGTGCTTGAAGCACGTAGTGAAGGCTAGGCACTGATTCCTAGCATGTGCAGTGCTTGAAGCACGTAGCGAAAGCTAGGCACTGATTCCTAGCATGTGCAGTGCTTGAAGCACGTAGTGAAGGCTAGGCACTGATTCCTAGCATGTGCAGTGCTTGAAGCACGTAGTGAAAGCAAGGCACTGATTCCTAGCATGTGCAGGGCTTGAAGCACGTAGTGAAAGCAAGGCACTGATTCCTAGCATGTGCAGTGCTTGAAGCACGTAGTGAAAGCAAGGCACTGATTCCTAGCATGTGCAGGGCTTGAAGCACGTAGTGAAAGCAAGGCACTTATTCCTAGCATGTGCAGCGCTTGAAGCACATAGTGAAAGCAAGGCACTGATTCCTAGCATGTGCAGTGCTTGAAGCACGTAGTGAAAGCTAGGCACTGATTCCTAGCATGTGCAGTGCTTGAAGCACGTAGTGAAGGCTAGGCACTGATTCCTAGCATGTGCAGTGCTTGAAGCACGTAGTGAAAGCAAGGCACTGATTCCTAGCATGTGCAGGGCTTGAAGCACGTAGTGAAAGCTAGGCACTGATTCCTAGCATGTGCAGTGCTTGAAGCACGTAGTGAAGGAAGGCTAGGCACTGATACCTAGCATGTGCAGTGCTTGAAGACCGTAGTGAAGGCTATGCACTGATTCCTAGCATGTCCAGTGCTTGAAGCACGTAGTGAAGGCTAGGCACTGATTCCTAGCATGTGCAGTGCTTGAAGCACGTAGTGAAAGCAAGGCACTGATTCCTAGCATGTGCAGGGCTTGAAGCACGTAGTGAAAGCAAGGCACTGATTCCTAGCATGTGCAGTGCTTGAAGCACGTAGTGAAAGCAAGGCACTGATTCCTAGCATGTGCAGGGCTTGAAGCACGTAGTGAAAGCAAGGCACTTATTCCTAGCATGTGCAGCGCTTGAAGCACGTAGTGAAAGCAAGGCACTGATTCCTAGCATGTGCAGTGCTTGAAGCACGTAGTGAAAGCTAGGCACTGATTCCTAGCATGTGCAGTGCTTGAAGCACGTAGTGAAGGCTAGGCACTGATTCCTAGCATGTGCAGTGCTTGAAGCACGTAGTGAAAGCAAGGCACTGATTCCTAGCATGTGCAGGGCTTGAAGCACGTAGTGAAAGCTAGGCACTGATTCCTAGCATGTGCAGTGCTTGAAGCACGTAGTGAAGGAAGGCTAGGCACTGATACCTAGCATGTGCAGTGCTTGAAGACCGTAGTGAAGGCTATGCACTGATTCCTAGCATGTCCAGTGCTTGAAGCACGTAGTGAAGGCTAGGCACTGATTCCTAGCATGTGCAGTGCTTGAAGACCGTAGTGAAGGCTAGGCACTGATTCCTAGCATGTGCAGGGCTTGAAGCACGTAGTGAAAGCTAGGCACTGATTCCTAGCATGTGCAGTGCAGTGCTTGAAGCACGTAGTGAAGGAAGGCTAGGCACTGATTTCTAGCATGTGCAGTGCTTGAAGCACATAGTGAAAGCAAGGCACTGATTCCTAGCATGTGCAGTGCTTGATGACCGTAGTGAATGCTCTGACAAAAGACTTCAAAATTCCTAAGTACATCGTCGACATTATCAAAAGCTACCTACGTGACAGAGTTCTCCTGTATAAGACAACCAGTGGCCTAAAGGAGAAATCGATCACTGCCGGCGCTGCACAGGGTTCTATACTAGGCCCTGACCTGTGGAACGCATTTTACGACGGTATCCTGCGCATAAATATGCCGGAAAACACACATTTAGTAGGTTATGCGGACGACGTTATTGTGGTGATCCTGGAGAGAAATGAAGAGCTTGCTCAAATCAAGCTGAACATGGCCATGAGGAGGATCACGGCATGGCTAAAGGATCACGGTCTAGAGCTTGCTACCAACAAGACGGAAATCGCCATTTTGACAGGGAGAAGACCTCCTGTAAGCCCAGTGATGCTGGTCGGCGACACAATCATTCAGGTCAGGAAATCAGTTAAATACCTAGGAGTATTGATCGACAAGAGGGCCTCCTTCTGGGAGCAAATAGGGACTGCCTCTGATAAAGCAGCAATAGCTACGGCCAGATTAAGTAAGCTTATGGCAAATATTGGTGGGCCCACCCAATCAAAACGCCGTTTGCTGATGTCTGTCACACACTCCATAATGCTCTATGGGGCTGAGATCTGGGCAGACGCAATGAGGTACGAGAAGTACAGAAAGAAGCTGCTGTCCACACAGAGAAGAGGCGCACTGAGGACTGCATGCGCCTACCGCACGGTGTCCGAATCAGCGATCCTCGTCATCGCAGGGGTTGTACCGATAGACCTACTAGCAAAGGAAAGAAAAAAGATTGGACAGACCAACAGGGAGGCCAAAAAAGCAGCGAGACGCGAAGCCCGTGAAGAGTCCATGGTGGAGTGGGAAGAACGCTGGCAGAACGCGACCACAGGAAGATGGACTTTCAGAATGATCACGGACCTCCCTCTGTGGTACAACAGAAACCACGGGGAGACCAACTTTTTTCTAACCCAGATGCTGACAGGTCATGGCTGCTTTCGCGCCTACCTTTATAAGATGGGAAAAGTGGACACTCCATCATGCTGACAGAGAAAATAGGAATGTTTAATCCAGACAACATCGTCGGGAAAATGATAGAAGACCCAGAAAACTGGCAGGCCGTTAGCTGCTACGCGGAGAACATCCTCCGGCAGAAGAAGGCAGCTGAAGAAGAAGCAGCAGAATAAGGGGCCTAAGAGTAAAAGGAAGGGAGCCTGTGTAGGCTAAGATCTAGGCACCAGCATGAAGTAATGTGAAAACAGTTCCGTGCTGGGCCCTGCCTTGGAAAAAAGGGCTTGTGGGTCCAGTCGTCAGGCTGAACCCCACACTGTCTGGGGGTGCGCTTCCCCCCATTCATCTGGTAGCAGATTCCCACAGTTCCCCTTCGTTAAAAAAAAAAAAAAAAAAAAAAAAAAAAAAAAAAAAAAAAAAAAAAATGCACGCAGTGAAGGCTAGGCACTGATTCCTAGCATGTGCAGTGCTTGAAGACCGTAGTGAAGGCTAGGCACTGATTCCTAGGATGTGCTGTGCTTGAAGCACGTATTGAAGGCTAGGCACTGATTCCTAGCATGTGCAGCTGGAGCTAGGCACTGATTCCTAGCATGTGCTGTGCTTGAAGCATGTAGTGAAGTCTAGTGTCTGATAATGTTCAACAAATTATATTACAGTATTGCAACTGTATAAAATTCTTTATAGCCAGTTATTTATTTCATTTAGTTATCTAAAATGTTGAACATTAAATTTTATGTGATCGAAATAAATTGATTTGCTTCTTTCTATCAATATTTAAATCAGGAATTCCTCCTGGCTCCTACTGTTACGTAGTTTCGTTTTTATCGTGATTGAACGAAGATTGCATTCTAATCTAATTTATTTCAATGAAGTTACTATAAAATGAAACAGCTATATAATGAAACAGCTATATAGTGAAACTGCTATATAATGAAACAGCTATATAATGAAACAGCTATATAATGAAACAGATATCCGCTCTCGTACGATTACATTAGACATTACTTAACTGTTTAACTTGCTTGAGGAAATCAGTTATCTTTCTGATCTAGATTCTCATTTAAGGAGCCTTAAGGTCACACAGGAAACAGACTGTCCGCGGCGGACAAGCGCGGTGGACTCTGTGGGCTGTTATATTGCAGTATCCTGGCCAAACAGAAGGAATCTGTCCACGGCGTAATGTCCGCTTCCTGTGTGACCGGGCCTTTAGTTCTTTCACTGTTTTCGAACTGAACTGGGGAGGGTGGGTAGACTAGACGTTAGGTACCTTAATAAAGATAGACTTGATGGCAACCTCATGTACTTTCCTAACTCTCTGTCACACGTATAAATCTTTTCGACTTTCATCGGTCCTATGACGTGCGGTG
This sequence comes from Gerris lacustris, assembly GCA_951217055.1. Taxonomy (NCBI): domain Eukaryota; kingdom Metazoa; phylum Arthropoda; class Insecta; order Hemiptera; family Gerridae; genus Gerris; species Gerris lacustris. Next base: position 420,278 of record OX578281.1, on the reverse strand, counting down.
GAGGGAGGCCACAGCTGGAGACAGACTGAGCACACCTCCTATACGTTTCTAACTCCTTGATACACCGGGTAACGTTTTTTAGGAACGCTTTACGAGTTATGTAGCACAGCCTAAACATGAAAATGTCAAAAACAGTTTGCTTTATATCAGCGACAAATCCGTTGAGGGTATTACTTAATTAACTTTTTAACTTGCTCTTCGTCATTTGACTGCAGATTACAGTGACAACAAGAACCGATAGAATCTTATATGTACCTGTTAGTTTTCATATTTTTATTTTAGGAAAAATATCAATTTAAGGTCACTAAAACAATCACCAAAAACATTAAGGTATAAAGATAATATTAGTTATTCGCAAATCCGGCGGTTAGTTATAGGAATCACTATATAACTAATGTTATAGTAACAGATGAGAATGAATATTAATAAATTACTTAATATAAAACTTCCGATTTAAAATATTAATAATAAATTGGTCCGACGTAGTCAAGCAATTGTTTGTCATCTACATAGTTAGACTTGGTAAATATAAATCCGATAATATCTGATTTAATAATTATACAGGTACAAGTCTTTATATCAATAACCATTTATTTGACATTCACAAAAGAGATTTAGTCCTCTTTGAGTTCTAAATTTGAATTTTGACAAGAAACAAAAATAAATGTGTCATGTCACTGCAGGCCCCTGCTTTGGCAACTCAAAGCAGAAGACGTTCTGCTGGATGACTTGCTTGTAGTATGGTTTATATAGATGTTGCTCTGCCGCTGGTACCGATGTCCTCTTCGTCATTGTAAGTGTCTGAGAGCAGATACGGTCGAGATACGCTGCTAGGTTCAGTCAGCCCGTCGAGCCTTGCTTCTCCCTTCCCTTGGAACTAATTGTAAATGTCTTGTTGTTCCTCGGGATAACAGCGTGTGGGTCTGAGTACGGTTGTAAAAGTATCTTTACCTTGTAATGGCGAGAGAAGGAGTGCGAGCAGGTAGATAAGTCTTTGTTTAAAATCACTTGTTGGTGGTGATCACTACATCGGCCGCACCTTGTATATGCGCTGATAACTAAGATATTCGACCACAAAAGATTTTCTAGTTTAGCCATTGATCTGTATTATTGTCGGTTGTAGCGGGTTGCGCCCGAGTTTTATGGAGAGTAATGTCTCGACAGACTGCTGATAGTAGGGAGCTTGGAATGGTCGTGCATAACAATGAAGCGATGTTATTGTGGACCTGTTGCTGTTTTATTCCGGACTGTTATTAGGCCCAGCTCGCCGAGCCTGTATCCTAAGTCCGTTCAGAACCCCCTCTATTATCTTCCTTTAACCTTTACGCTTAATCGATAACAATAAATCACTTCCGTACACAGATATAGCACTTTTTTATTCAATTTGTTTGATTATTAATTACTATAAGCTCGAGTTTGCTTATTCGATTAATACTATCTTTGCAAGGGACCACACATACTTCGTTTAACTACTTTTAAATATATAGATGTTTAAAAATGCGCATACATACGCATCGTATAAATGGAACGGAAATTAATTTGGGAGCGACATCGGGCTAATTATAACCTAACATCCACGTTACAATAAAATCAGACAATTAGTTTTTAAGATCTGGGGGTTCCAGAACATGACTGACAGACCGACCCGGAGAGACATGACATCCGGAAATGTTGCCTCATGTCTGATGTGGCATTCTGCTGGCATTCTGATGCAGCATTCTGCTGGCATTCTGATGCGGCATTCTCCTGGCGTTCTGATGCGGCATTCTCCTGGCGTTCTGATGCGGCATTCTCCTGGCGGTCTGATGCGGCATTCTCCTGACGTTCTGATGCGGCATTCTCCTGGCGTTCTGATGCGGCATTCTCCTGGCGTTCTGATGCGGCATTCTCCTGGCGTTCTGATGCGGCATTCTGCTGGAATTCGGATGCGGCATTCTGCTGGCATTCTGATGGCATTCTGATGGCATTCTGATGCGGCATTCTGCTGGCATTCATTTATTTGGATTTCATCTAGCAAGTTTTGCGCCTATAAAGTCTGACTGGGGCGACAGACACACATTAGATACACGAAAAAAGTTAAGGTCGGATTCCATTTTTGGAATGTATAAAATGAAAAAGTATCTACAAAAAATTCAATTCTGACCAATGTACAGACAAAACTTTAATTTTATATATATTGAATGTATTTGAAACATTTTCTAAGTGACAAGTCTTTGCCAAACAACATAAATATTTAGTGACAATTCTTTAGAATAGGGAAGAAAAAGCCGGTTTTAAATATTGTCTTTCATTTCGTTTCTTTGTTAAGATGTTTCTTGTTTTCTTTATTCGTCCTGAGGGGAAACATTGCTTCGCCTCTTTCATGAACATAATGGTCTTGTGTTCAAAATCACACAATAATGTTTTTTTCTTTTAAAACTAAAAAAAAAAACTTTTTAATCTTGCAAAGACTAGCAGGCAAGTGAATCACTGAGAACATGGAGTCGACATCACACATCCATCAGAATTCCTAATTAATACTAGACCGGCAACTGAAAGTTATTAGTCGATCTTAGAAAAGACAGGTGTTAATTAACAAAAAATAAAATACAAATACTTTCATTACAGACTGGATTGATTTATATCTCAATCAAATGAAATAGCATCATCCTCATGGCGCCCAGCCCATGTCCTTCTTTATCTATGTTGTCCTGACTATTTAATTATTAAGTAGATCAAGCAATACTGCGGGGTTTCAAGATAGTCTTTTTATTTTCTTTCAGAACAAAAATTCTCAAATTTTATTAGACTGTGTCAAAATATTATAAAAATTAAACAAAGTAAAAAATATTCACTTGCCCCCACTCTTTCAAAATAAAATAATAAAATAAATAAATTTTACCAAATCGCATCCGCGACATTCCCGGACGGAAAAGTCCGAAGGAAGGCTAGAGTAAGGGCAACGTGAAATAGAAGTTACAACATATTATATAAATACAAATGAACAAATTAACAAAAAATTTAAAATATTAAACCCGGCGAGGTGTGTCGCCCAAGCCTTTAATCGCCTGTTGGCCTCCTCTGCCGCTTGCCTGCCTGACTTCATAGGAGCTGGATCTGATGCTGTTGTGTCCGAAGTAGCTTGCAACTCTAACGGATATAAGTGGCTAATGGAGCGAACCAATAAGCTACCATCGGCTAGCCGCGCTCGCGCAGACCTAAAACTTTCGTGTCTGCTAGGTAGCAGCTCTATTACTTTTGCAAGCTTCCATCTTATTCGGGGGGGATTTCCTTTTACCTGAACTATGTCCCCTACCCTTGGTGTCCCAGCTAAAACTCTACTTTTAAACCTGACTTTGATTCGGGAATGATACCGTTCTCTTGGAAGATAAATGTCCGTCCAAAAGCAGTGGAGTTTATAAACGGTTTCTTTGTCTTGGTTATACTTTTTAATTAAATTTCTAAGTCTACCCAAAGCTAAACAGTAGTTTGTCGGTATGTCTGGAGGGTAGCTTATCCACGGCCATTTGACCTCGTAACTCGTAACGCATATCTTTATATTTTACAGTATTATAATATGTTTCTACCGCCACATCGTCATCTTTGTCATTAGGAGACTCCATGACCCCTATATTTTCTAAGGAATATATTTCTTTAAACTGCACCCCTGATATGATATCCGGAGTTGTTATTGATAAAAAGGTAGCTGTATAATTTTGCGGCAAAGTGTATAATGTTCTACCTAATACCATCCAGCCTAATTTAGTTTTAAGTAAAAATAATCCAGGTTTTATTTCATTTCTTTCTCCTGTGACTATTTCCCAATAATAATCGTTGCCTAGTATAATGTCGATCGGCTTATCTGGATATTTATCGGCTAAATCCTCATTTTTTATGCAATACCCAAGTTTCTCCCAATCTAATTTATTGGTATGAAAATTGCCAGTTAGTACAGGTACGATATTAGCTCGTACTTTTAGATATCGATCATCATTAAGCATGATGTCGAACTCAGTCAGTGAGCTTTTAATATTTGTTGTAGAGGAATTACCAAATGTGAATACCGACAGGTGATGAGTAGCTACAGTTGGTGCCTGAATTTTTCTAGCAAACGCCTCGCTGATGTATGTTCGCTGCGCTCCTCCATCTAATAAAATTCTTGCGCACCCTTTCTCTTTTCCACAGCGGATGTCGGCCGTAGCTGTCTGCATAATCACAGCTTCGCCTCCCGATAGAAGACTTACTTCCCTGTTTTTGTTTGGCTCTGATGTCTCCTCAGCTGCTCTGTTCTCTGTAACCTTAGATAATTTTGCTACCTGATGACCGACTAGAGGTACCAACGATTGTTGTCTCGAGGGTTGAATTTCGGCAGGCGTTGTACCTTCTTCATTACAGTGTTGATTAATATTGACCGCTGATATTTCATCTTTTTCCACTGGAACCACCTTGGTTGGAGTTGACCATGAGAAGTCCCTACTTCTTGGCAGCTCTCCACTTTGGCTCTGAAGTAGAGAGCAAAATATGTTTAAGTCGCCAATCAGCTCCATTGCGTCCAAGATTCGTTCCTCGTATTCTACACAGTCTTCGTTAAATTTTAAAGATTCTACTACATCGGAATCAGCTATATTACTTAGCTGAAACCGCAATTCTTTTACGCGATTTGTTGAGGCCTGCAGTTTAGTAGACACAGAATGAGCCAAAGGCACCTCAGTTTCATCTTTCTTTTGTAGAAGGGCTTTGGCTTCTTCAATGTAAGTTTTCAATCTTTGATTTGCTGGTCCCAACATCTGTCGAATATTTCCTGCTGAAGTCATGTTCATGTATCACTTAATTTTTCTTCCGTGAAATTTAACCACGCTCTGCTACCACTTTTTGTCCTGACTATTTAATTATTAAGTAGATCAAGCAATACTGCGGGGTTTCAAGATAGTCTTTTTATTTTCTTTCAGAACAAAAATTCTCAAATTTTATTAGACTGTGTCAAAATATTATAAAAGTCAAACAAAGTAAAAAATATTCACTTGCCCCCACTCTTTCAAAATAAAATAATAAAATAAATAAATTTTACCAAATCGCATCCGCGACATATGTTTCAGCTATTGATCAATATTTGTGCAAAACCTAAATACAGGGAATTAATGTTGATGTTTGTCTAGAGACTCTAGGGGCCTCTTCAGTCTATGTATTGTGTAAAACCAAGTGTATCGCACGTTGATTTGCCTGTGTTGTGAGTTTCACTGCTCATATATTCAATTCAATGGCGGTAAGTAGTGTGGAGGTTTTGCTGGGTGTTTGTGTGTTTATATTTCCTGCTAAATATATAACGTGGGCTTGGTAGAAAAACTCATTAAGTCATTTTTTCCGAAAATGAGTTTTGTATAGAGAATTGAAGATTTGTATGTCTACTTTCTTGTGGAAGAACTCCCTGTGTCAAAAGAATAATCCTTATTTTTTTAAAAAATAAAACATTTTCTCACCAAGTCATAATGTTTATTTAAATGTTTGGTAAAAACTCATTAAGTTGACTTAGTGAGATCTTCTTTTAGATTTATGCTTCATAGAACTGACTTATTGTTAACAATCCTGTTAAAACCTTCTGCATTATTAGTTGTTTGATATTTGCTATCACATGTTTTACGGCTATTGTTCATAGTTCAATTGAAAGCGCAAAAAAAATGTCCAAGTGTATGCTGTTCACGACTGGTTGACATTATTTCGATCTGCACGGTCAAAACGTAATCGCAGCAAAAATCAATACCTTACACTGCCGAAGAACTGAAATTTAGAGATTTTTATGATTTGAAGGATTTAGCTAGTAAAATCATTAAAAATAAATCAGTAAATACTTCAGGGGATAAAATTAACTTGCTTTAAATTAAAGCTTTGCAATACAATAAAGAACAACCCAATATTATTAGATACACAACTGATTATTACTAATTTTTTTTGGAATTGGATGTTTCAATGTTGTCACGCAAAAGCAAAACAGCATTAAATAACACGAATATAATAATATTGAAAAAGTTATATAACAGAGTACTCCCCATCAGCATAGCCAAGAAAAAGGACTTACTCTTGCTATGCAAAAAAAATGCTATCCCCGAAATCTACCATCATTGGTACCAATCCTTACCGCAGTGTCGAGAAACAGAACACAACATTACAAGACTGTGACAGTAATTTTGATCAGAAGAAGAAGAATTACTTATAAAGATTAATGCATATTCAAAAATTGATTTCAGTCCATGTTGCTCGTGGATTATAATTATTGTTCAGGGTGATTTAAAATAGTTTGTGGTACAAGCAGTTCTAAAGAGTGAGCTCAACATATCGTAACACAAACGTCTAGTTTAGTGCATACGCACGCTGGTTTTAATTTGAAATATTATTATGTTAAAAATAATTAAAATGTGTGTAATATTATTTTAATTTACTTTTAATATTTTTATTTTATTTTAAAAAGTTTTAATAAACTCGCCACCCAACAGCATTCTAGTCGCTTGTCAGGGAAGAAACCTGATTAGTATATCATCAAAAATGGATTATGGAAAACCCTTATGGCCAATCAGGTTGCTTACCTCACAGCTCACAGCATTTCCCTCTCTGTCAAGCAAATTAATAATAATATTATTATGTGCCGGATTATAAGTTATTTATTATTTGGAACCATTCCTTTTTATCTTGTGTAATATTTTTTTTCCCCTGCATTATTGATAATACAAATGTTATGCCTAAGTTAACTAATGTAGTCTTTATTATTGGCACTCTAGTCTTTTAGTAACTATATTATTGTCATCAGCTCAACAAGTTCACAAGAATTCCTTCTTGAGTAGATGAAAAGTAGAAGATTAAGTCGTTGGTGGCTCATTTACTTTTTTCAAAAAAACTCACCAAGTCAATAATAAGAAGGTAATACATTTTATTAAAACATTTAATTAATGTGGCTCTTTTAAATTGTTAGTTTTAAAAACAGTTCTCAACTTTATATTAGTTTAGCTATCATGTAAAAAAAAATCAAAACGTATTTTAGATTATACCTACTTTTTTTTGTCAATTTAAAAAAGAGGTAGTAAGAAAAAAAGCTAAAAAACGAAATTGTCAAAATTGTTATTTTTTGACTTAATGAGTTTCCCTACCAAGCCCACGATAAGTGTATGGATGTTGGAACTCAACTCATGTGTTTCAAGCCTAAGCGAGTACGCTGTCGTCGCTTCCTTGTTACAAAGGGTGGCAACGAGCGTTATCAGTTATCAGCCAATCGATTGTTTTAATGCCCCATCACCTTTCATTGTGATTTAATTTCGTAAACTCATCTTTCAGCACATTATTTGGTCTTCAGGAAATTACTTGGCCGATGATTTATCTCTTGCGTATAGGATAAAAAAAACTAGGGAATTGCAAGCATGAAATAAAGGCTTTTTATTGTTTTGAAAGTAAGTTAAGTTTTAACTTACTAATAACGGAATGTGGTAGACGAGGCTGTAGCTCTTCATAGTAACTCCCTAGATAACAGACCCCGTAGTCACCCTCCAGTCATGGAAATTAAATTTAAATAAACGTTTCTCGAATCCATCTCGCCGATTCATCTGGTGATTCGAAATCCCAGGAAAGTGAAATCTCTCGCCCTAACCGACCAATACTTGTCACGTGATCGCAGTTTCTAAAACATCGAGTTTATTATTTGTCTTCTTTATTCATGTATTAATTTGGATTTTGTTTGTTTGTGTGAGGTTGGCTGTCGTCGCCCTCGTCAGTCGATCTGAAACGCTACATACATGACTGCACCTATAAGTATAAAATCATTCAACTTTTTGGGTAATTATTATTATTATCATAATAATAATAATAATATTATGTAATATTGTGCAAAGGATTTATTTGTTATAAATAATTTGTTTTTACGAGTTAGTTTTTCGGAACTTATTTTCAAATTTAGTTGTTGTAATAAGTGTGTTTACTTAGATTACCCAAAGTACTGCAAGTACTGAAGTATGCGATGGGAAATAAAATGGTAGAATAACTATGAGGATAAAAAGTTGGGTTGGATGATTGAACAAGTTTTGTATTTATGCGAGTACAAGCAGACAACAGCGTCTCATGGGCTTTTATAACTCCAGCAGTTTGTAATTCTAGCAGTTTGTAACTCCAGCAGTTTGTAACTCCAGCAGTTTGTAACTCCAGCAGTTTGTAACTCCAGCAGTTTGTAACTCCGGCAGTTTGTAACTCCAGCATTTTGTAACTCCGACAGTTTGTAACTCCAGCAGCTTGTAACTCCAGCAGCTTGTAACTCCAGCAGTTTGTAACTCCGACAGTTGTTAACTTGACCCTGTTGAAGCGGTTGCTCAAACATCAGTGTGGTGTTCTAAACAGGCTTCTTCTACTTTTAACTTGGTTTTATATTCTTACCAACAAGTGTTTTACATGGGACACAAGTAATTTCCGACATGCAAAAAACGATACGAAAAATGTCACGCTCTCTAATATCGTGCGCGAGGGAGTTAGAATATAATAGCAAGTTAATTGGGGTTTGCTTGCATTAATTAAAGTCTATATTTCGTATTGAAGTTCTAAATTTTATAAAATTATATCAGAGCTCCTAACGGACAAAATGGTAATCAAAATGAAATAATGATTTCTTAATTTCACAGCTTAACATCCATCTACTATATCAATTAGACAAATGTATTCTGATTTTCTACACTTGATGAAAACTCGGTCTGAGACAACTCAGACAAACTTTCTCTTATACGAGTTCATAATTACTTAGCCCAGTGTTTTCCATTTATTAGTTTTCCTATGTAAATTTAATTATTATTGAACATTTCATCAAGATTTATCATTAAAAAAATTCTCCAGGGTGGGGAATCGAACCCGGGCCCTCTTCGTCCGCGTTTTAAGCTATTTTCTCCGGAACTAGATTTTCCCGGGAAAACGGCTTATATCGTTAGTTTCGTATTTAAATGGACTACATTTTAGAATTTTTTAATCAAAATCGTCGGAACCGTTTTCGAGAAATAATTTTTTTTCATGTTTTTTCAGAGTTTTCGGGGGTCAGCGCCCCCCAAATTTGGGGCTAAAATTCATCATTTCATTCATTCGGCATTTCTCGATTTTGCCTCGGGGTATGATTTTTCTGAATGTGTATACCAAATATCGTCAAAATCGGCCTCCAGGCGTCCGCACAGACAGACGACAGACAGACAGGCAGACGACAGACAGACATTTTGTTAAAACCACTTTTTTGGACTCAGGGGTCCTCAAAACATGTAAATCCATCAAAATCGAATTTTCGCGCCATCACAATACTTTCTCTTTATATGAGAAAGTAAAAAACATTGAAGTTCCGATTTGTGGATTTAGTGCCCAAAAATTATACAATGTTTTTCCAAGAAATTAAGAAAATGAGTGTATTTATTGTTTGAAGTAGGTACTTATAGTGAATAAAGGAAGTTTTGCGTTTTCAACGCAAGATGCAACTGACTTTGTCAAAGCATTATTATTACTATATTATTATTATATCGAGATAGAAAATCTATGAATAATATTATACTTTTGTGACTTGTAGTTTAATGTAAACTTTTACACTTGTCAAAGGGCCAAAACTAAAGTTTTATGCAATTTTTTTATGTTATTTTATTTTTTTTTTTTTATCAAGGACAAGCCCTTAGTTATGAATAAACCTAAGCGGGAAGAAAGGGCCAAATTCTAGACTCCCTTCCAGAATAGTGAGCCTATCAAAGCAGTGATTCCTACATTGTGGCCAAGTCTGCTCGTTCTATGGATCATAACCTCACTTCAGTCCTTCTTTCATGAGCAACACTCAAATGTTATTATGATTGCTTGACACTTGGCCAGTGTCTCCAACATTCTTCTTCTCTTCTGATTTATGTCCTTCCCATTATCAACATGATACTGATATATTGTGCCTCATTTAGAAACTGCGGCTAATAATGGTAATGATAATGGTTAGACAGCGAGGACGAACCACTGGCTCAAACCTAGCGATTAGGGTCCAAGCAATTGGGCCAATTTTACTAAGCACGGGGTTGCAGCCACTTCCCACCTGTACATGGTACCGTTCATTAGTGTTTACCGGTGTGGTCATTAGTGAGGTATATAAACCTGAGCGTGAGGGAAGAGATGCCCTTAAGGTGGCTTCGTAACCTGCGGTTTTTACGCGCTTCAAAATAATCTATAGGCTATCAGAACATCGAAGCAAACCTAAATGAAAACTTATTGTCTTCCTCCTTGTTCATATGTTTGATTTCATTTTTTTGAGTCATCCATTTAATATTAAATATTGAATACACACTTATTATTCATTTTACAACCATCCTTTTAGAAAGTTAGCATCCCAACAAACACACTTCTGTAAAAAATAAGCCAAGTCACGCGTAAAACGTTGTGGGATCATTGGTTTCCCCCGTCCAAGTAAGTTCTAACACATCCAGTACAAGTAAGGTATATTGTTTGTTTGAGGTGGAGAGGACAAGAGCGATTCTCCAGGAATCTTAGCTATGGGGCCACCGGTCCTCGTCATTCTGGCGTTCACTGGGAGGACCCTCGGTTCCTAGGCTCACCCTTACAAGCCCGCCACCTGGAAACCGGTGTTGTATGGGTTGGGAAATGACTCGCAGTGGCTGTGGTGCCCACCCAGACACCACGGTATCGTGGGCAGGCCTTCGGGTCGTAAATATCAACAGGTGTTCTAGAAGTCACCTGATGACCCAACAAGCCATCCTGAAAGCACACTAGAAAGTCCCGGAAGGAAAATTCGAACGTGCGCCGACAAGTGGTCGGTGCAGGGTAAATCCTGCCTCCCATGCATTCACCCCAGGTCGTGAGCAACACTACCGGTATCATTACTCAGAAGATGACCAATCCGGACGACCCTAGGTTGTCAGACATACATGTTACTCGGAATATACTTCTTATATGAATAAATTCTGAACTCTGTTCGGCGCGACTCTTTTTGAATGATTCAATGCTTGTTATGTTTGTGTAATCTTTTCGACACTCCACATGCACTGTTACATAATTAACACTTGTTAAATGTTCTATATGTTTATCACCTCTTTCGATACTGGTTAAAATGTTTCATACCACGTTCCACATTCACGGAGATGTTCCTTACACATAAAATGATGTTTCGCTATTGCGATTGTTACCTTAACAATTACCTTTGTAAAATATTAAAACACTGGGAGCACGAATATTTTCAAAGTACGTCCGAACAAACTTGAAATGTCGCTCGTAGATATAGAATAACGGTTCCCACCGTGGAGTTGCCTCGGGGAAAAGCCTAAGTTATTAGTCGTTGTTACGCCTAGTGCGGAAACTTCGGAGCACTTTATTATCCAAAATGTCCGTTGTACGTAAAAAATGAACATTATGTTTCCTAAGTGAAATTTTATAATTTAATTCTTAACTGATCTTCAATTTGTCTTCTAGCCAGAGGAAGCGAGATGTTCGCAAAAATACGTAAAAATCCGTGCAAAAACAGGCACTACTATAATAAGTTAGGTTTTTTGCTAAACCGCTCGTTGTGCGTAAAAAATAAATAAGACCTTTTTTGTGGGAAATTTAATAATCCTTGTTTTTGATAATCACCTTGATTTGTCTCCAATTGTCTCCGAAGCGAGATATTCGTAAAAATAGAGATATTTGTAAAAAGCGGTGCGGCGACGAACAACAGAATATTCATAGATATTCTTCGCCCTTTATTCCGTTAACCGGAAACTTTTTTTATGGGACATTTTATCTTTCATTTTGATAACCACCTTGATTGGTGACCGAGCCATAGGAAGCTATAAGATATTCGCAAAAAAACCTAATTTGTTGACCTTTGACCTTGAATATCTATTACGACGATCTCGCTGCCGATTTTATATGTTTTTCAGAACGACAAAATTAACCCAAACAAAAATTGAAGCTCCGAATTTTTTGGATCAGAAAACCTAAAATGACTGGACTAATGAGTAAGTAAATAACTATTCTTTAGATTGCTATATCTTATGAAGCTATATAGGTAGAGGTGTGACATTATAATATCTAAGTATGTTTAGTAAGATAATAGAGAGGGGTAAAGAGATGCTTGAGTTGGTTGCAGTGAAGGCTGGTGCAGCTGAGCTGGACCAGGCCGAGGCTGGGCCCCCGTGTTTATCATATTTATTTGATGACATTATATGCTCCATGCTCCTTTGTGTTAATTCGTTTAGTGTACTATTTATTATTTTATCTGATTGTGTTCTAGTACGTGTAACTTGCAACTGTCTGATCTACATGTACATCTAAATCTTAACAGCTTACATGGAAATTATTGTCGCTTCACAATAAATTGTAATTAACGTTTCACTTATAAAACTCACGAGTATCTGTGTGCACAATTAATTTCAACTCGGATATAACTAAATGTTGTTGTTTTTATCTTGATGCTAGACGACTGCGATTGTTATTTCATATAATATCTGTTAAAAAGTCGTGCTATAGATGTAGAAGGGGTTGCCGTGTGATTAGTTAGATCGCGTGTCAGGGTGTTGTGGTTGAATCCCGCGGCTTTGTACAAACACTCGCTAAAACGCTGATTTTAGGGTTTTATAAACCATTAGCGGTTCTTGTTTGACTATCACGAGGGGCACCACTTATATGTTCCCACTTCTCCCAGTATATTTTAAAACACTTATTTATATTTATATATACCGACATTTAAACTCTATAGCTAAAAGATTTTTTTATTTTTGTTTAACAATTTATTTTTTTTTTTGCCTTTTTTGAGATATAATAATATATATTGTAATTTCAATAAAACTTAGATGTTTCCAGTTGATAGCTTAGTTATGCTTTTATTGATTTCCAGCTGGAAAGCCGTGTTTCGCAACGGAGTGTTGTGTTACAGCGGATATTCATTTAATTTTATGTTTATCCGATGAGACTTAAATTTTTTACTTCAACTGAATAGTAGTCTGATAAGAAATTTAAGTTTAGAAAATTTAATATATGTTTTATAGCCTATACTAGCTGTTTATAACAGAATTGAGCTGAAAATTGTACCCAATAACAGTCAAAATCGTTTCAGCAGTTGTGACATGATTGGTGCAGAGGCAAACAAATATCTGACCAAAAACCACTTGTGTAGTAAAAGAAAACACCCCTCCAAGTCTGTGGTCCAAAAAAATTGTGAAATCAACTTTCTGTCCCACCAAATGTTGTTGGCACTTTCTCCAGACCCAACACTGTCAACATAGATACTTACCAGCTTCTTCTCCTTGGCGGTGTGCCTTGCCATTTCCTGAAACTGGAATTTAAATATTCTTCAAACACCAATACAATTTCTTGTTTCGCCTTCAAGTTTGCCACAGGAGGTTTGTGTGGAAAGATAGTTGTTCACCTCATAGTCTTAGTTCTAGACAGCTAGTACTAATATATGCAGGCGCATATTGGAGAGGAAAGCCTTTTAACAGTGTTGTTGAAGGCTCTTCTCGATGCCACAATGATCATTGCTGTAAATCTTTTCATGCAACTACTACTCTCTTTGCAGAGGATGTGTGGAATACAACCAGTTAACTTTGGGTAGTACTGCAGGCACACCTTCCAGGAGAAGAAGCTGATAAGTATCTAAGTTGACAGTGTTGGGTCAGGAAAAAGTGCCAACATCACTTGGCAGGACAGAAAGTAAATTTCACAACTTTTTTGGACCACAGACTTGGCGGGGTGTTTTTTTTCCACACAAGTGGTTTTAGGTCAGATTTCATGACTTTTTGTACGGTTCCTAAGGAAGGATTCTCTTAACTGTTTTTTCCCACACATTAGAGTCAAATAAAAGTGAAGTTAAGAGCTGGACAAGGTCTATGGAGATTGTAGAACTACGAGACCTATGACATCGAAAGAACCCAACATTCTGATAGTAGGAGCAAATAAAGAGAGTTGAGGGTTTTTTTTTGGGGGGGGGGAGGGAAGGGGATGAGTTGGGGGGGGGGATGCACTAGAGCCTGAGGGTGCGTCAACGTAAAATGAAGGAAGAATAAGAATAAGAGAAGAAGTATCAAAACTACCATTTTCAACCCTATTTTTCTTTATTTCTACTTGACCGATTTCACCTTATTATAATTTTGATCTACAGGACACGTCCTTTAAAGATATTAAAAAAATATTTAGGTAGCTTGTACGTATTTCACGCTGCAGACCCTCAAAAACCCTAGTTTGCCACCTACAGTATATAGTAGTAGTAGTTACCTAGTACTTCCTACTAGACGGGTAGGACGAACCACTTGTTCGAACCTCGGAATCAGGCCTACAGTGGACCCATTTTACTTCCCCGTGGTGGAGAGTTCCAGCTACTTCACACATCATACATTTGTACATTGTACCGCCGAAGCGAGTATGATGTGGTCATTAGTAAGCTATATGAGCGTGCTTCAAAGTGTGGGGGAAGAGGACCCCTCAGGGGCTCCCCTCGCCCTACTCAGACCTCGAACCATAGATACAGATCACATCTCATGACACGGATCGAACCCACTAGACATCGTGGGGGAAGAGAACCCCTCAGGGGGTGTCCCTCGGCCTACTCCGTCCGCGATTCATAGATGCATTCAGTGTATTACGGCCCGGGATCGAACCCACGACCTCGAGTTGCCTCGACTCAGTGATAGCTGAGCGACCACCACTGAGCTCGGCCACCCTGGCTCCCTTACAGTATATATACACAGGCAGCTTTTGTGAAATTTTGACTTGGCGGGGCGGAACGCTGCTGCGTTACTAAATAATATTTTCTAAACTTAAATTCGTTATCAAGACTACTCATTTAGTGGAAATACAAAGTTTGAGCCTAATCCAATCTTAAAATTATAAATTTAAAAGGATCTAGAGACAACTTGACACCTCTCATGTATATTTTGGTTTGGTTAAGGTATTGCTGATGTAAGTGGGTTTTTTTTAAAGTTGTTTATAATTTAGTTTTGCCTTGTTTCAAGATGGAGAGGCGTGTGGTTAGCTGAAACATGTTGGTATGCAATTCATTGCGCCGCTGTTAATCATATCACTGTAGCTGCGCCGCTGTTAATCATATCACTGTAGCTGCACCACTGTTAATCATATCACTGTAGCTGCACCGCTGTTAATCATACCACTGTAGCTGCACCGCTGTTAATCATATCACTGTAGCTGCGCCGCTGTTAATCATATCACTGTAGCTGCGCCGCTGTTAATCATATCACTGTAGCTGCACCACTGTTAATCATATCACTGTAGCTGCACCGCTGTTAATCATATCACTGTAGCTGCACCACTGTTAATCATATCACTGTAGCTGCACCACTGTTAATCATATCACTGTAGCTGCACCACTGTTAATCATATCACTGTAGCTGCACCGCTGTTAATCATATCACTGTAGCTGCGCCGCTGTTAATCATATCACTGTAGCTGCACCACTGTTAATCATATCACTGTAGCTGCACCGCTGTTAATCATATCACTGTATCTGCACCGCTGTTAATCATATCACTGTAGCTGCACCACTGTTAATCATATCACTGTTGGCTCTTTTCACATCGTTTCAATCTTACATGGAACAAGTTGACTGAGTAAATTGAGAAAACTCTAATATTTTTATTTATAAAAATGGACCTTTTACTTTTAAAAATAACTTTCTCTTTTCGGTATATTTTTATATAAAATGAAGACTTTACATATTTTTAAAGCCTTAAAAGACATTAAAATAATAAAAAAAGCTTCTTCAAAGCCTTATCGATTTTAGGGTAAATATTTGCAGAGAAATGTAATTTCACAATTCCTCTACTTGCCCTCACAACTCGACAGGGACTGTTCAATATTATTTTCCCAACTTTTAGGACTTTGGCCAATCAAATCACAGCCCACCAAACCATTCTTTCAGGGCCCAATCATGAAATAATGGAAATATTTAAGGCTGTAGGGTGGATGTTCAAGCGCCTCCCAATGCTTTTCCGTCCACTTCTGTTGCGTTACAGCTACGGTGGGAGGGGGGGGGGGTATCTTATTGTGGTTGGGTAGCCATAGTCCCCTCATTTTAAGCTTTTGAAGGCGTTCAGTCGGGGTTCAAAATTGTCCTGTTGTGGAAAACAGTCCTATTTCAATCCAACATCCTTTAACAAACATACTCTTTCACTATAAACTCATCATGATCAACTTTTTTCTAATATTCAATATATATTTATAATAAGATGCTTGCTTTAATGATACAAATAATGATTTGCTTTTAATTTTGCCTTAACTCTGCTAGGTACAAACAGTTCGTTACTTTTAGTTTTGTCTCTTTTCTAACTCCGCCATGTGTAAGTAGTTAGCAATGTATAAGTACTTAGCAGTGTGATTTTATAATTTATATTTAATGAAAAATGTAAGGAACTTCGTTCCTACCGGGTGTCCCGCGACACCACACGAATTTTTTTTTTTAATTTTTGATTGGGGGATCAAATGAAAGCTGCTCAATGGTAGGTTAAATATAAATAAATATATTGTACATATATATATATATATGCTTTTTTTAAATTTTTCATTTCTAATTGGAAATAAGTCAAAATATACCCAAAAAAATCTTTTTCCCCCAATTACTATATATCGTCTGGTCCTAAAATTTCGAAATAATTCATGCTAATACCATATTGTGAGGCGATGCAAATTCCGGAAGCGCATCCCCAATTTTTAAAAATTGCCAATGTTGTGCGCGAAAATGTGAAATGTGCCCAAATTTTTATTTTTTTAAAATTTTGAGTGGGGTATCAAAAGAAAGCTGCTGAAGAGTAGGATACACATAGATATATGTTTTTTTAAGTTTTACAATCTTTATTGGTTTTATAAGTCAAAATATACCCAAAAAAATCCCCCCCCCCCAACCACTATATAATGGCTGGTCCGAAAATTCCATAATAATTCATGGTTATACTTTACGGTGGGGCGATGAAAATTTCCTGGAAAATTTTTATTTATCTTGTCGTTATCACCGATAAAAATCATTGTGACCCCACAGGGAATCGAACCTGAGACCCCATTTAAAATTACTTAAAATAGACTGCCAATTGGTGTGGCACATAGCTTCCTCGCATGCTATCACGTACTTTTTGATTTTATGCTTTTACAAGCCATCATTGTCTAATTTGATAATTGTTTCCCCTGTTTTTCTGTCAAATTTGTTTTGATTTTTTACTTAAGCAAAAGTTAAAGAGCGTAGACGGTTTAAAGTAATCTGGGGCTATCTGCGGGCTACTTTCGATAAACTATAAAAGTCTCATACAAATCAGATAAGTACGTTTGAAGCTATAGGTGTAAATAAATGTATGTTTGTGCGCATGTGGAAGAGAAACAAATAAGCGCAGAAGGTTGAAACTTATATGGGACCAACAATGGGTATTCATGACCTACCACCCAAATTTCATTACAATTGGACGTGTAGTTTTTAAGATACGTTGGTTTGCAAAAATTGAACGACTGACCGACAGACAAACACGGAACCGAAAATGATCTCTGATGTCTGAAACGGATTTCTGTTTTTGAATTATTGAAATCGGAGACCTAAAAATGTTTCGTTCTTCAGAACGATCACATAGCCTCTGTTACCTTCTGTAAGCTCGGAAGCAAAATCATAGTTACATAACGGGTAAGCTGATTCATCTACAACACCCTAAGAAGTACTTGGACGCAAGTGCTTGCCTGTGATACCTATTTAGCGGAACTCGACCTAGAAGAGAATTAGTTATTTGGGTGAGTGAATACTTGTAAGAGGAGATTTACCTGATAGAGGATGAACCAGCGGAGCTGCCACTTGTTGGAGTCAGCGGTGCGCTTGTAGAGGTGGCCCGATGTGGCGTGGTCGTTGCGGGCCCGCTCCGAGAGCATCAGAAGCTGGGCCTCGTTCACTCGGATCGTACGTTGCATCTTGGGGCTCAGCATCTTGCCTAGACCACGCTCCTAACAGCCTGAAACAACATTAAACTAGCTCGTCAGTTTTATTATAGAGTCCAGATACTAAACATCCAACAATATGTTAGATAAAGGAGCGTCTATAGAGCTCATCTTAAACGAATAATACATTTTCTCTCCTCGCAAATTCAAACTGGTTTATTAAATAATGATTTTTTTTAATTTAACAAGGTTTTTTATTTATTCTTTAAATTAATATATAGTTATTTACCTACCAAGGAAGAAAACAAAGTCATTACACCCTGAGCGTTTGTGTTGCCGAGGGAACCATACTGTCTAAATCCCGAGGCGTAGCCGAGGGAGTTAATTATAGCGAGGGTACTATGACTTTTTGCTCCCTTGGTACGTACAAAGGTTATTCCTCTAGAAGGGAGAAAAACAACTCAAACAACACCTAAGATTTCTATTTATCTATTTATTTAGGTATTAATAACTAAATTTACAAATTAATATACCTTCAATTTAAAAAAAATCGGGTACACGGTACCTCGGAACTTTTCCTTACTTCACAGGCCACTAATTTGCAACATTGGACGTGGACAGAACTTGGATGGGTGACCGTTCTGAACTAACTGATTTATTATCATTCTTAAAAAGAACCTTATTTTACTACGTTTTTATTAGCTTGCTTTCTTGTTTGTTTGTTTGTTTGTCCAGTACAAATGCTGCAGTCGAATTTAACTAACATCCCGAGTATGCAAAGTCAGTATGGAAGTCAGTATCGGAAGAAATCCGAAATTATGGAAAGTTAGTTAGGAAAAAATACACAAGTTATTATATTTTCCTTCAGTTGACCGAAAAAGTGGACGTTATCGCACTCGAAACAGAACGCAAAACAGCAGATTCCTGCACTTACTACTTCACCGCACTCCAGTGCTCCAACTTACCAACATAAACAACTTAAATCTAAACAAAGATCATATAATCCAAATTATAATAATAATAACAATGACAACTATTGATAATTTTTTAACTAACTACATGACTTAAGCACTATATATCAAATATAAAAATGTTAAAATATAAAAAAGTAAAGATAGACAATCTAAACATACGTGTGGTGTCGGACACCCGGTTGGAACGAAGTTCCTTACATTTTTCATTAAATATAAATTATAAAATCACACTGCTAAGTACTTATACATATACATTCCTAATTACTTATACATGGCGGAGTTAGAAAAGAGACAAAATTAAAAGTAACAAACTGCTTGTACCTAGCAGAGTTGAGGCAAAATTAAAAATCATTATTTGTATAGTTAAAGCAAGCGTCCTACTATAAATATATATTGAATATAAGAAAAAAGTTGATCATGATTAGTTTATAGTGAAAGAGTATGTTTGGATTGAAATAAGACTGTTTTCTACCTACCCGGCAAATTAATTTAAAATTTATCTCTTCCCTACTCTACAGCTTCTGCTTGTATCAGGGTGAAATTTTACATGGTTATATTTTATTTATTTACAAAACAGTGACATTTTTGACATATATAACAAAAATACTCAAAACAAGTCAAGTAACAGGCCTCCTTAATAAAACTTTTTCCCGTCTTTTGAAGTTTACGTGAGCGTTGCGCGTGAACGCTTGGGCGGATAACGTTTTCCGAACATGTGTACAAAATTTCATCTAACTCGGTGATCTTTTACTCAAGTTATCGTCATCTGTAGATTTCGTGACGGATTTTGCGTGACGGTGATTTTGTGACATTTATTTTGATTGTTTCTTTTTCGGATTCACTCCCGGGCTCCAGAACGTGCCATAAGGAACTTCGTTCCAAAAACGTTGTTTTGTGGGTAAATAGCGAGTTTGACAGGAAGAAGGAGAAAGAGAGAGAGAGTATAGTGAGAGAGAGATGGAAAGATAGAAGAGTTGGGATTGCGCACGAAAGGATACCAAACGAAGTATAGTAGAGGGGGAATCACTCTACATTCTTAATATTCCACCTTTACTAACTACAAACACCACACTTCGGACATCAACTTTTAAAAATTGTAAAATATATCACGTCACTGTAAAAAAAACTGCTGCTTGTATCAGGTTGGAATTTTACATTCCTGTTTCAATTGTATTTTAGACGATGTGTATGAAGTTTTATTAAAATCGTTACGTTAGAACGCAAGATATCGGTAAAAACGTTGTTTTCTTTATTTAAAACGTTTAGGTCCACTTTAATTATAAAAGTTGTTTGCCTCATTAAATAGATAAAGTTAGAATGTTTTCCCGTCCTAAAATTCCAATTTTAAATTTGAAGCTTATGTTTATGTGAGCGTTGCGCGTGAACGCTTGGGCGGATAACGTTGTCCAACGACCCTGTCCTGGGCATTGGTAAAATGAACATGTGTACCAAATTTCAACTAAGTCGGTCAACTTTTACAATTATATGCTTTTGAAAGAATTGTATATAAGAAGAGCGTGAACAATTGTATAATGAAGTTCAAGGGGGCAAATTTATAAAACTCAAGGGACTCCGTCCACTCTTGGAGATTTTTTGTTTTTCAGATTACAAAGTACCGAATTAAGTTCCTCACTAGTGAAAGGTGTATCAAAAGAAGAGTTAAAAATTTAAGGTTCGGCGCGCCTAATTGGACTGGGATGTGAAGGGGGGTAGAGCAGAGACTGAAAATAAGTGAGCAAAGTTTCTGTACTGACATTGTTACCTCGATTAGATTGCTAGACTTAAATTTCATTGACCAACAACCAGAATTCTTTCGAGTCCCTAACAGTTTTTAACCAAGAAGTTAGAGATTCATTGTACATAGATTTAGTTTCAAAGCATAAAGCATTATTACTCTTAACAACTTATCGATAGGACGTTGCTATAAGCCGTGAATTGGATTTATGAGGTTAAGCAGAGCAAATACTTTTTTCCTTAAACTATAACACTTGATTGAGCACGGTTGATGACGTACTGACTCGATAGTAACAGAAGACTTGGATCTACAGGGGTGGGCAGTTAACACAAGATCAGTTAATAGATGAACGGATTCCTCAGTATACGAAGGGAAATCAGTGATATTAGAAACGACATTATTCATATTAGATCCATAAGAATCTGTGGAAAGCTTATTCCACACAAGATTTGAAAGTAGTGAACGAGGACTCCTTCTTAACCAGATCGATACTACAACATATAGGAAGATGATCTGAAAAATACTCTGAGATGACACTGAATTTAAATAAGTCTCACGTAAAAAGGGTTTCGTTGGTATCGTGAACATAAAATTAGTGTAAGGGGGGGGAGGCAAAATTTGTATGTTTTTTGTCAAAATGGCGCAGAAAAATAAACACTATCCATAAATGTTATATATATATTTGTAATCTACTCTTCAATACCTTTCATTTGACACCCTCAAAAAATTTTTAAAAAATATTTTTTCCCCGTGACGAGAATTAGCTGCCATCTTGGATTCCCAGTAAATCAGATCTAATTGCTAATCTTATTTTTTCTATGGCCCAGCAGACCACACATTTTGCATATTTTTCTATATTTTTAGTAAGAGTGGAAATACGATTTTAAGGGGGGGGGGGGACACGCAAAATTTCGATGTTTTTTGCAAAATGGCGCCGAAAATTAAACACTATCCACAAGTGGTATATATATTTGTAATCTACTCTTTAATACCTTTCATTTGATACCCCACTTTAAAAAAGGAAAAAAAAAAATTTTTTTTCGCGTGACGAGAATTCTTCGCCATTTTGAATTTGAAGAGCTGATAATTTTGAGTTCTCTATATTTTTCCTGCGTGCGCGTCAAAACGATCTTTAATACTGGAAAGTTTCATGTTTTTATCTCTTTTGATTCAAAAATTATTGGAACCGTACAGAGTGACAGACAGACAGACACAGGAACGAAACTATAAGGGTTTCTTTTTTTGGTTTTACCAACGAAACCCTAAAAAAAGGAGACTATTCACGCCGATGAGGCAGAGATCGTTTAAAAAATTTCCTGAAGGACCTGAGTAAGTAAAACTCCCCTCGTAATCACCTAGAAACCTACCATTAAGAAGCGCTAAGACTTTAAGTCCCTTAGAGTTGCAGACTTTATCTTGTGGTGTCCAAGCGTAGTTACAGCTGTCATAATTGAGAACCAACTCCTCTGGAATATCTTGCATCTCCCCCACTCTAAAATTACATTAAAATCCCCGATCAGCATTACTTCCCTTTCTGAGAAATATTCTATAAAGTTAGTAAGTAAAAATAATGAATCCTCCCAGAGAGCGAAAGAACTTTCATGAAGATACACAGGGACCACAGTTAAACAATAGCAATTCCCTTTAATTGTAATAACAATTCTATCTCCTACAGTTTCAAAAAATATTGATTGAGAGTTGAGGATCGACTTAACACCCATTAATATGCCTCCACTGGCACTTCCTTTAATATTAGTTTTTGTTGCTGCTACCCAATTAATTTCAAAGTCTAATCATTTTCTTTTTAACCGTAAAAAATCTTCTTTTAAATAAACAAATGTTTCTAATAAAACAAAAATATCAAACTTATTTAGAAAATCTAAGAACAAATAGTCATTATTTTTTTCTATTTAATCCACAAATATTATAATTAAGAATATTAAGAGTTTTAGAATCGACAGTTTTATTTCGGCAGACAGTTTTACGCCAAAATTTAGGGGTTTCCGAGGGGAGAGAGTCGAAATGTTTTTTGGGGAGTTTATCTTCAGACACCATTTTAACAAAACCAGTCGGATCAAAGCCGACCAGTTCGTCGAGTTCTGATGTACCTTCCGCGTTGTTATGGCTGAGACCGGATTTCAAATTCCAGAAGAACCTACATTCTTTCACCATCAAGAAGTCCGATCATAGAGAAAGTTTACTAGTATGACTAATCCGCATTATTTGTTTGCGAAGCAGTAATAGCTTTCCTCTTTGACGCCTAATAGTCTCAGGGAAGCCTTGATATATTGCAAAACTTGTGCTGTTAAGAAGTCTGGAGGCTTTGAGGACTTGGTATTTGTCTTTATTGCGGATGAATTTGACAAGCAGCGGTCTTCTAGCCTTAGAACCTAAAGGCAATACGTCGATAAGGTCCGGCTTTATATTTAATTTTAAAAACTCAATGCAAAAATTTGTAATAACTTCGACTAGCACTGATTCAGGTGTGTATGTTATTCCCTGAAAAATAAGGTTATTGGAACGCGCTTGGAGTTCCAGAGCGCCTAAGCTTTTTTCGTAATTATTATTAGTCCTTTATACTTTCTATTTCTTTGCGAAGTTGAATAATCTCTTTCTTAATAGAAGAAATATCGGCACGAAGAAACTGAATGTCCTCCTTCGTAGCCAGATTTAACATCTTGGCATCAAGAAGACGGGACATTTCCTCGACGAAATGATACATCTGAGGGGCTTGTGTTGAAATACTTACTTCCTCCCGCTGAGAGGTCAGTCTTGTATTTACTAGGTAACCAGACAGTTCCACGATGAATCATGTGATGACAGTGGTTTTAGACTGGGATGTTGTTATGATAGTCACAGTACACGTTGTCATTTTGTTGTCTTCATTGGTACTTTAAATGCTATGTTCTGTTGCTGGTGTTGTTGTTGATAGGTCTGTAAATAGTTAGATCGCAATACCGGCGTCAAGATAACGTGCCGGACACAGAGTGCACTCTGCTCGGCTCACTGACACCCCACGGGGGCTATGTGTCAGCACTTCCTACTATCTGTTTTGGATTCTGGAGGTTATGGGTTATGAGTTCGATTCTCAACTCTTGCAAAGGGCCCCACACCTCGGTGTTGACCCAGCCAGGGAATCCACACCTCGGTGTTGACCCAGCCAGGGGCTCCACACCTCGGTGTTGTTCCTTCCAGGAGCCCCACACCTCAGTATTGACCTAATATCGGCATATAATCGGGTAGCTACTTAAGTGAAATGGTGTCCGCCCTGTTACAGAAATACTTGAGTGAAACGATAACCCCGTGACATCCATACAGCTGATAGAGTGAAACGATAACCCCGTGTCATCCCTACAGCTGATAGAGCGAAACGATAACCCCGTGTCATCCATACAGCTGATATAGTGAAACGATAACCCCGTGTCATCCATACAGCTGATAGAGTGAAACGATAACCCCGTGTCATCCATACAGCTGATAGAGTGAAACCATAACCCCGTGTCATCCATACAGCTGATAGAGCGAAACGATAACCCCGTGTCATCCATACAGCTGATAGAGTGAAACGATAACCCCGTGTCATCCATACAGCTGATAGAGTGAAACGATAACCCCGTGTCATCCATACAGCTGATAGAGTGAAACTTCAACCCCGTCATCAATTACCCCCGTCATCAATTACATCAGGCAGGCCTAAGCCCTTCACGAGCTGTCGTGCCACATATTATTATTGATTTATTTGATTAATAATATTATTATTTTTTCTTGAAAAAAGTAGAGGTCACTACCACGGCTATATCTTTTGTTTGTAATGTCCATTGTATTCTTCCCTTGTTTCAATTTACCATTCTTTTGTCGGTAATTCTTTTTTAAGAAAGACCTGGTCCAGAGTAAAAAGAGGCAAATAATGTTTCGAAAGAAATAATCACCAGTCTTGCATTGTACTTTAGGCTTCCTACCTAACGGATCGGTCCGGCATAAAAGGATTCCGGGTAAAGGGTACAAGAGACTGTGGAAAGGGTAGGAAGAAAAGCTGAAGGTATCCCTTAGGTAAGAGAGGATGTGAGGATATATCAGCGGAAAATTGGTAGAACTAGAAGAAAGAGAGTCCCCGGAGCTTGACTAATCCCGCAGTACAATTGGGAACCAGTCAGTGAAAGGGAAAAAAACCTTCCTTAGGGCTTCCCTCGCCTACTGTTACCCCGTCATCCTGTACCTTCGTCCACAATATACTGTCCCCTTAATAACTAACAACTCGGAAAAAACTCCACAACAAAGCCTTATTTAACTGACAGACTCATATAGTATTAGACACTCTTTCCGTAACTTATATTTTGTTTCAAACACTTAAACAAAATCAATATTGTGAATAACATATAGTACAGTTCGGCGTGAGTGACCAGCTATTAAACTCTTGAATTTCCATTGTAAATTAACTTGACCATGAAAATGTTTTCCAAACAAATGTATAGTTGTGTATATTATCGTTAATGTTTGCTTATAAGGTCGATAGAAATTTTAAAATTCTAAAGAAATACCAGTGGGATTTTGATGAAACATTTGGATAGTAAGTCAAAATCAGACCACAGACGGCCCCATAATAATGTACAACTTCTGTCATATTGCTTCCCTTGGCGCATCGACATAACTTTATATTGGCTCGCATTGCTTCCCTTCGCACCACGGCCACCGTCTGCAGGGGAGGGGGCTACACAGAGCCTTTCTGCAACCTCCCCTGCTCACTGGATTCATGTTTTGTTTTGATTATTCGTGTTAATTTATTATAATTCGTGTTTTACTTGATAGAATAAGATGATGTAATTGGAAGGATGGGTAATTGTCATCATACTGGTTGAGTCGATTAAACAAGTAGGTTAAGTAGCTGAGTGTGTTACAATGTCGTCCGCTAAACGTGAAATGTCTGCGTCAGCTTCGAAGAGAGCGTCAAGTCTCTCCACTCCTCTCACCGAGTACAACTGACGAGGAGACATTTCCACGGTGGATTCAATGCCCGTAATTTAGTCTGCAAACATAACATTGTTTCTCAGATGTGGGCTACACATAATTGTCATCTATATAATAACAATTTTTAAAAATATATTAATTAAATACATTAATAAATAGTAAAACTTATTTTATCGAGAGAAAATGTGTCTTGTAGTGATTTTATAAAATCTAAAAGTTAGATTATAAGAGATGACGATGTGAAGCGACATCTGAGACACAATGTTACCTCACCAAACTAAACATACTAAATAAATTATAATGATAAAAGAACGAGAACACGAGGGTTTCTTTATATAAGTACTCTTCAGAACATTGAAAAAAATGCATAATGAAATAATATATCATTTCATATGTACTACATATAGAGATACATTTTCGAAATAATTTTGGTAGATTTTGACTTCCCACTACAATGTTTGGCGGAGGAGAATCCATATAAGTATTTTTTTCTCGGTGAAATAATGGATTCTGAGACATCGATGTGTACGAGAAAGTTAATTAATAAAGGAAATAAAATGTTTCAATTCATTAGGTCCTACCTACCCCCCCCCCCCCCCCCTCAATTCAAGTGTCAGAAAAATACCCTTTATTATTTGCTTAGGGGATAATCTGGAAAAACTAATTATCGATAAGGTCGGGTCACAAAATAATTATTTAACTTTAATTTTGTTTAAGGAAGTAAGACGACCCTTAAACAACAGAGACTTTGCAAAGGATTCTCCTGCAAAGAGACGAGTCCAGCAAACTTAGAAAACACTCTTATCACTGACTAAATATTATTTGTATGGTTAGTTATCTCTAGTGTGATGCAGTGCCGAACAGTTAAATACTGTTTTTGTGATTATCAGGTTGACTCAAAAATATGAAATTTTTTTGTCAAAGAAAACAGTTTTCCCTACAGTAAATTATGACAACGGACAAATACAATGGTTCATCAGAATCACAGGGTTGCGATACTCTTGGAAGCTTTCAAACCTATTTATATAAAGTTGACCAAAATGTTAAGGTCAGCTAATGATTACCCCACAAATCCATATTCTAAGTAAATATTTATATGGCTAGGTTTGACAGAGTTCTTTTCCTAGGTTTAGGTTTTCTTGTCAATTGTACAATTAAGAATTGAAGGCGGTTGCGTTGTCGCTACGATCGAAGTTATTTCGGTGCGACGGCATCAGATCGATACATCGACCTGTCAATCCTCGACTCACTTGGACTCTTGTACTCTTGTGTTGTAGTCATTGTCCTCTCTATCTTTTAAATCTATTGTTTATTCTTTGTTTAACCTTTTACCTTTGTCCTCTTATTTTCCAATAAAAAGCCTTTTTGTGTTCTGGGAAATGTAGGATTGCTTGATTTCATTTGTTCTTCGACTATATTATCAACCGGTAGTTTTATTTGCTTTACTTTCTCATATAAAGAGAAAGTATTGTGTCAAGTTAAAACTCGATGGATTAGATGGATTTACACGTTTTGAGGTCCCCTGAGTCCAAAAAGTGTTTTTTAAAAAATATCTGTCTGTCTATTCTTCTGTGCAGACACCAGTAAACTACTGGGCCGAATTTGACGAAATTTGGCATACATGTTCAGAAAAATCATACCGGCGAAATCGAGAAATGAAATTTATATCCAAATTGGGGGCGCTAGCCCCCAAAAACTCAAAAAAATCGTGAAAAAATATTATTTCTCGAAAACGGTTCCGACTATTTTGATTAAAAAATTCTAAAATGTAATACATTTAAATACAAATCTATAATGACATAAGCCGTATTCCCGGGAAATATCTAGTTCCCGAGAAAATAGCTTTAAACGTGGACGGAAAGAGGCCGGGTTCCATTCCCCGCCGTTATTTTTTATGATAAGTTTTGATAAAATATTCAATAATAATTAAATGTACCTACGATAACTAATAAATGGAAAACTCGAGTATGAGAAAATTTTTTTTTTCTTCCGAGCTTACTGAGATAACATTAAGTGATCGTTCTTATAATAAACGAAAATATTTTTGTCTCCGATTTCAAAAATTCCAAGTCGGAAATCTGTTTTGGGCAACACAGAACATTTTGGGTCTCGTGCCTGACTTTCTGTCGTCTGATTTTTGCAAACAACCGTTTTAATATCTTAAAAACAAATCGTCTGATTTCAATGGAAATCGAAGCCAATAATACTAAGATTTTTTGAAAATTCGCTCATTAAGTCATGATGCATGAGTGTAATATTTTTTTATTGTATTTGGTCTGTCTTGGTACACTTTGCACTAATCTTATGATTCCCGATTTTTTTTTATGTCATGCTGACTATTTTTTTATTTTCTTAAAGAAGTGATCTAGTTTATTCAATGCTGGTGTTCTCCTCATTATTTTTTTTAGAATTTTTGGGCATTGGTGTATGGGAAGTATGTGATTGCATGTCCACGGACTCTATGTCTGATAGACTTGACCACTGCTGATAACTCCTGTTCCTACAAAGCGTTCTTGAGCAACGTTCTTGAGGTGTTCCATGGATATTAATATAGCATCTGTGGTTTTTCCTTACTTTACAAGAAGTTTGTTCCGGCTGAATGTAGCTGTCTCTATTAGGCGATTCTTGTTCAGTATCGTGGCTTTGTTAAGCTTCGAGCGCTTTGTACACAAGAACCATCGCGTGGCGGCATTTACACCACCATCAGTTTTTAAATATTGTTACACTCTACTGCGATGCTATTGAGGGGGGAATTAATCAAAACATAATTAAACATTAAAAATATATTTATTAAACAGTTGAGCAAAGGTTGGAGAGATATTTTCTGCTGTGTAAATTGGTTGAGTGACATTTATATTTATACCTAGAAGTCCTTCGGTGGATTGTTCATATTGTTTGACTTTAAAGGCTTTCAGAAAATTTATTTTCTCGTGTTTCTTGTGGAATTTTACAATTATCGGGCAATTAGTTGCAAAAGAACTTGCATGTTTATATAATGGGAACAAGTGGATTTGTTTACTTGCTTGTTGGTTCGTACAGATCTTCTCCATAATATTATCAATGTTTTCCTTCTCATTGTGAGGTACGTTATTAATTCTAATACCTTCGAATTTATTTTCTTGTTCTAACTGGCTAATTTTTTATTTATTCCCCTGGTTTTCTTTCATTAGCTTCTGATCTGTGGTCTTTAACTTCTGTATTTCCTTTTTATTCATAGTAATGTCTTTTTGGAGCTCTAAGTTTTTCTTTAGCCGTTTTTCATGTTGTGATCATTTTGTCTAGATTTGATTGTAATCAAATAGTTTTTATATCCTTGGTTATCGCATCCAAGCTTTTCTTGAGGCTTTTGATAAATTCTATGGTATCATATTGAGGCATATCTATATCTGAATGTGGTTTTGACACGGTCTAGCCTCCTTCTCCTGCCATCGACGGTCGGCACTTCACAGGTAGCACTTTCCCATCTATTTTGGTTTATAAAAATTCGCCTTTATTTCCCTCTTTACCTATTACAGATTTATTCTTACGATAAAGGTAGTTTTATATAAAATAATAACATAGTTTTAATTATAGTATTCAAGTTATTGGTTATTGTTATTTACAAATCTTGAGGGAGTAATATTACTAATCACTAAAGAAATGCTGCGACCTTAAATAAACTATCAAGCACACTTACGTAATTAGTCTTAAATAGCTGAGCCACGCTCAAGCTTTCGTTTTTTCGGCCAGTTAAACAAATTTGAAGTAAATAATTGCAATTGTAATGTATAATATTCAAACACTTTCTATGTATGATTTTTTTTATCAGAAATCATACATAGAAATGAATAATTTGTATGTATGATTAATGAATAATGAATAATAATTGATTTATTATCCTAAATAAATAAATAAATTAATATATATAAAATAATTTATCTACGAAATATATGCATTTTTAAGAGCGAAGAAAGCTTTTTAGTAGCTTGATGGCATGTACTTGACGGGATTGTTAATAATAATGAGTTTACAGTAATACAAGAATGAGTGTTAATCAACTGATTAAATGTCACGTGGCAGCCAATTATTAAATAATTGATGATGATTAGATATTCAATTAATTTTTGAAAATTTGCTCATTAAGTCATGGTGCATGACTGGACTTTTTTAAAAACATTTATTTGTTTTGTTTTAAAACGCTCCGTGTTTTGTGTAAATGTTCTATTAATTGTTATTTTTAGTTAAATTTATTAGTTTTTTTTTAAATTTGCTCGTTTTTATTTAGATATAAGTTAAGTTAAGTTAAAAATTGTTAACCCAAGCGCTCGTTGGGCAACGTTATCCACAAAAAAGCGAAAAATATTTAGCTAAATTGAGATCCCTGAATTTATTAAAGCGGACCTAACGTTTAAAATTGAGAAACCAACGTTTTTACCAATATCTTACGTTCAATTGAAAAATTGAACGTAAGAATAATTTAAAGTACAATTGAAACAGCCACTTAAAATTTCAACCTGACGCAATCAGACGCCCGGGCAGGTAGGGAACAGTCCAGGTCCCTATCTTCTATATCCATACTCTTTAACCATCAACTCATCATGATTAACTTTTTTCTCAATATTTAATACATATTTAATGCAAGGCACTCGCTTCAATGATAAAAATAATAGGTAATAATAATAATTTTGTCATAACTCCACTAGGTACAAACAGTTCGTTACTTTTAATTTTGTCTCTTTTCTAACTCCGCCATGTATAAGTAGTTAGCATGATATGCTTAGTAGTGAGATTTTATAATTTATCTTTACTAAAAAACGTCGGAACCGTTTTCGAGAAATAATTGTTTTCACGTTTCTTCAGGGTCCCCCCCCCCCTCCCCATTTGGAGCAAAAATTAATTTTTCGACTTTACGTCGGGGTATGATTTTTCTGAACATGTATGCCAAATTTCGTCAAAATCAACCCAGTAGTTTAGGGCCTAGGCGTATGCACAGACAGACGACAGATATTTTTTAAAAACCACTTTTTTGGACTCAAAACGAGTAAATCTATTAAAATTTTGAAATCAAATTTTCGTGCCATCACAATACTTTATCATTATATGAGAAAGTAAAAATTGGGTGGGAAACCAATGAGAGATTAGAATGTGGAATTCTAGAAGGGCCAACTAGGCAAACAAACACTCCCCTTCCTCAAGGTTGGTGGCTCTGTTTGGCCAATCTGAGTGTCAAATGTCACAACTCGTAACGCGCACACTGTAATTAAATAGTTGTTCGTCATGTCTCACGAAAAAAGGGTTTCGTTAGTATCCTTAACAAAAAACTAGTTATATTAAGGAGGGGGGGGGGGGAGACGCAAATGTTTGATACTTTTTGTCAAAAGGCGTGGAAAATTAAACAATTAACCCGTGATATACATTTTTGTAATCTACTTTTTAATACCTTTAATTAGTTACCCTCAAAAATTTTCTTTTTTTGTGGTGGGAATTATCAATTATCCGCCGGATTCCCAGTTAATCAGTTAAAATTTCTATTCAAATTGTTCCCATGGTCTAACAGACCGCTTGGCATACTTTTTATACTTCTAGTAACAGCAGAAAATTAAACAATTTTCACGTGTTACAGGAAGAGGTTCCTGGTTCAATCCCCCGGGGGGTCACAATGTTTTTTTATTTTTGTAATCAACTCTTCAATGCCTTTCATTTGATACCCCACACAACATTTAAGAAAAAAAAGTTTCTTCATGTGACATGAATTATCTGCCATCTTGGGTTTTAACGACTGATAATATTAAGTTCGCTATATTTTTCTTGTGTGCGCGTCAAAACGATCTTTAATACTGCAAAGTTTAATATTTATATCTTTTTTTATTCAGAAGTTATTGGAACCGTACAAAGTGACAGACAGACACTAAATGAAACTATTAGGGTTTCTTTTTTTGGTTTTACCAACGAAACCCTAAAAATACGTGTGGTGTCGCGGGACACCCGGTAGGAACGAAGTTCCTAACATTTTTCATTAAATATAAATTATAAAATCACTCTGCTAAGTACGTGTACGTTACTTACTACTTATACATGGGGGAGTTAGAAAAGAGACAAAATTAAAAGTAACGAACTGTTTGTACCTGGAACTCAGCCTGGGCATTGGTAATATGAACATGTGTACCAAATTTCAACTAACTCGGTAATCTTTTACTCAAGTTATTGACATCGGTAGATTTTGTGACACTTGATTTTGTGACGGTGGTTTTTTTCGGATTCACTCCCGGTCTCCAGAACATGCCACAAGGAACTTCGTTCAAAATCCTTATTAGTTAACTCTTGAAAACCTGGAGTTATACTAAACATGCAACACGTACGTGCAGAGTGGGTCTAGTACCTTCTTTTCATCGCCTAAGCCATTGGGCAGCTTAGTCATTCGGAATTAACTATTTATTAATGATCGAACAATATAAACAAATATATCGATACTTCATTTTTATATATTAACTAGTTTTTATACCTTTATTTCTATATCTTGTTTTCTATTAAGAGTATAAAATACTCAAAACACTAACTTATAAAGAGAGGAAGTTTTTATTTATATTTATTATTTCGGTTCAAAATAAGATTTAAAAGAAGAAGCATTGAAAAATGTTTAATAGTTTTCCACATACCTTCTTAATCAATTCATTTAATAAATACTATTGAATATATATGAGCTAGTGTGGCACATAGCGTGCTCGCGTGGCACATTGTTTGCTCGCGTGGCACATAGCTTGCTCGCGTGGCACATAGCTTGCCCGCGTGGCACATAGCTTGCTCGCCTCCTATTGTTGGACGATTGGTCACATGAGATTCAGGTCTGGTTCGATTCCTAGCGGGGTCACGCGTATGTTTAAGTAAATGATGTTTGCGCAGACGGTCCAACTCTCTGTGGGCTACTTTGAACAAACCATCCCAACTTCTCAAATATCGGTTCATTACTTGAAAGATGCGAGGTTACAATGAACAACTTGGTGACCATGCGAGGAGAAGCAGTGCCATTACTATGGCACCGACCGCGGGCTAATTATGGGCTTCCGTCCAAACTCCTATAAAATCGTACGAGTAGTTGTGAAGTGGTGATTCAACACGCAGATCCACACGAGACCGGAAGTGCTGACTCATGTCTGCAGCGGATTACTACACAATGTCGTGCTTCCGTTATCTTCTGTAAGCTCCGAGTATTACTTTTTACAATTTAATCAGACATTTTTCTAACAAACTCAACCCTGACAGTTTTCTAAAAACGTCCAAATTACAGTATAAAGAAACTTATTCCATGCCGAGAGAGACATATTTTCCCAATATATTCTATTTCTAGAGTTCGAACTGTGGCAGAAAGTTGAGACGGTTTTTCGTGATATCTTTTACTTTTGATGTATCTATTATATATTAGTTTCTAGGAAGGTTCAAGAGTAAAAATAATAATTTGTAAAATATTATTTTTTATAGATTTAAACGTTCAAAAAATATGTTTTGTGTAGAGACACACAAGCCTGAACCACTAATGCAATTTCAAACTGTTGCATTTAGATATTTAGTCAAATATATACTTACTATTAAAAACAATTTAATCTCACGTAATAAATTTAATTTAAATTGTGTTCCATTGGAGTATTATAAGAAACTCCATTACAATTATTTAATTTAACTTAACCGGTTTTGACCAATTTTATATTTATTAATATTTATAACTAATAAATGCCTGGTAACTGAAATCTAATAATAATCAAATTATAATTTTAAAACAGTGATTTGTTTAACTGTATAATTATTATGGGAAATAATAAATGTTGATGAAATATTGTGCGTTACTGCATAGAAAGCTGTTATAAAGGCTATTTCTAATATTTGTCGGTTCCGAAAGTTAACGTTTTCCCGCCAACAATGATAATATAAGGCGGGAAGGGTTGGGAGCAAAGTGGAAGACTTGTTCCACAGTAGTAAAGTAGTGACCTGCGCAGTTGTGACCGCGCGGTCAACGCTGACGTAGTTTACCCCCCTCTTATCTTATTGACTTATCAACAGTTATTATTATTTACTTTTATATTTCCCTAATATACATTATATATATATATATATATATATATATATATATATATATATATATATATATATATATATATATATATATATATATATATATATATATATATATATATATATATATATATATATATATATATATATATATATATATATATATATATATATATATTGATAGATATAATGTGGATAAAACTATAATGGATAATAGATTGAATCAATTAATAATAATTCCTAAATAAAACCTGACGCTAAAACTAAAGAAATATGTTGAAAATGTGTCACGATGTTGGACTCAGATGTAATTCTGAAACTAGGAAACATTGGGAAGACATTCCTCTCTTTAACACAACTTATTACTTAAACTTAAGTACAAATACATTACATATTAAATATTACATTATTAAATGTTTGTTTAGTAAGACTAAAAAAAATGTTTTAAAGAAAAACTATCTTGACTAAAAACTTTTAATTGGAAATGATTAGGAGACACGACCGACTGGTTGGTTCGATCATATGAAACAATCTCCTGCAGATATCTCTACTGTACTTACATCTAATAATATCTGTGCATCTATCTTCATGCATTTAGTTTTAAAACATTATTTTTAAATCGTTAATTGAAACATTATTTCAAATAATAAAAAGTCGCTGCACGAAATCTCCGACAAACTTTCTGATTCATAATTACTTTGCCCAGAGTTTTCCATTTATTAGTTTTCGTAGGTACAATAAATTATTATTAAACATATCATCAAAATATATCATACAAATAATTACAAGATAAAAATAACTTTTTATATACTACGTTTTCAAATTTTCTGTTAAATCATAGGTAATGTTGATAATATAATTGTCATTGTTATATATAATGTTAGTGAAAAAAAAAATAGTTCCGAATTTATTTACTTCACATAAATGACAACCATCTAGAGAGCTGATCTTAAACCTATGAAAGGACAAATCGTTGTACAACGGATCTCCCCAACACCGAATCTAAACCGTGCCATCGATATGCCCCCGTGTAGGGGACGGTAAGAGAAGAAAAATGAGTACAAGTAAAGAAGTGCAGATGCAGAAAAATTAAACCGATACCTAGGACACAAGAGTAAACAAACTTGTTGTCACTGTCACACGTCAATCAATTTATTTCTTTGTTTACTTTTCCTGCTTCGCTGCCATTCAATATTTTATCTCTTAATAAAAAAATCACAAATTAGAAACCCGTCAAAATGAAGATTGTATAAATATGGGACATCTCAAAACAAATAAAGTAACTTGCGGATTTTTTCCGAACTAACTTTTCATACAGCAAAATTTGCTAAAAACCAATTAAATTCTGCTGAAAGATGGCTAAAAGTATTAAAATAATGCATTGTCATCGTGTTCTGAGCTGTTCTAAAAGTTTTAAATGTCAAGTTAATTCGGGAAGTTAGTCAGAAATCGATTGCAAGATTTGTACCGGACAAACAAACAAACAAACAAGAAACCAAGCTAATGAAAACGTAGTAATAAAACTAACTAAAGAATTTACTGTAATATGAATCAAACTAAAAGTAATAATACTATTTAAAAAATAGTTAAAAAGTCCCTTAGTCCAGGAAAATAAGGGAAATAACTTATAAAGTTTTGAAATTTTGTCAAAACACTCTTAGGGGGCGTAGTAGAAAGAAAGAGAAAAGCTCTTGGGGGGCGCGTTCCCCTTGCCCCCTCCGTAAAGCCAAGTGTTATTACCAAAAAATATTTTTCACATAATCCTGCACAAGAAAGGTCTTAACCATATTTGAAGTGAGACAAACTGTTTTCGAGATATTGTAGTTGGAGAAAATTAAACATCCATTAGCGCATGCTTGTGGACTGACTTTCAACTTGGTCTTGCTTCCGACCTTTTACTAAAGGTAGCAGAAGCTATGTGATCGTTGTGAAGAGCAACATTTTTATGTTTCCGGTTTAAAAAAAATTAAATAGAAATGTGGCACTTATAGCACTCCCCTTGGTTCTAGACAAGAGTCGGCCCTACAAAACTCTCAAAGGTTTGTGTGTTTGTCTTCCCAAGCCATTGAGCCTGGGCAAGTTTTATATTTAATATTTCTTTATCTTAATAGTTTATTAGACTAAGGGATATGATCACAATTGTATATATATGATATTCCTTTGTCCCAAGGTACATCGGAAAAAATATCCCTTCGTCTTAATAGTAATTTAGACTAAGGAATATATGCTACTCTGTATAATGTTCCTTTGTCTAAATGACTATTAACACAAAGGGATATAGGGGGGTGCTAAAGTAAAAAAGTACCCATGTGGACATCAGGGGAAAGTTTTGGTTCCGTGTCTGTCTGTCGAACTACTCGTGGGATTGTTGACAGTTTGGATGGGAAGTGACAATGAGCCCACTGTCGGTGCTCTGTATGTTCCAACCTTGTGCACCCGTCGGCTTCTTCTCAAACTAAACCTACGAGTATATCTTCAGAGTACTCTTCTCATTATTATGAAATTTGGATGGTTTTTCGAAAGTAGCTCGCAGATAGCCCCAGATTAACTTCAGCTGTCTGCGCTCTTGATACTTTAATTGATATTAATAATCAAAACAATTTTGACAGATTTAATAAACGGGGATTTGGCTCTAATGTGTTGTAAAAGAATAAAAAATAAAAAATAGTACGCGAGGAAGCAATGTGCCAAACTAAATGGCAGACTATTTTTAAATGACATTCGAATAAGGTAAATAAATAATTGAAGAGAAAGCTTTGCGAAACGTATCATTTATATATTTATAAAATATGGGGCACTTGTAGCGTCTTTATAAAGGTCTAAAGTGATGCGCGAGGGCTGTAAAGATATAAAACATGCAGAGAGTTACTTATGCGAAATACTTTCCCTTGCTGGAGTGCCGTTATCTCAACTTGCTTAACTGAGACTTAGTTAACAGGCCCATCTTGCACTTTATCATGACTATATATAAGTGTGTGATTGTGTGTAGGCATTATAAATTTAGTGTGTTTAGTACTTTTTATACGTTATGGGGTTATATTATATTTTGAAGGAGAAGTAGGTTTGTGAGGGGACAGCGCGAGGGTCGAGGGGCGTGAGGGTAGGGGGGCGCAAGAGTATAGGGGGGCGCGAGGGTAGGGGGGCGCGAGGTGTATTTTTATGGAGTGTTTATAGGCCGAGTGGAAGGATGAAGGCAAAGTGACATAGTAAAGTGCTCTGTACTCGGTTCATTGCTTCGAATCACACGCTGATACACACACTGATGCACACACTGATGCACACACTGATACACACACTGATACACACACTGCTCTTACCTCGGCATCGAGTCAACCGTAAATCTCATTGTCATGCCCAGAGGAGCACATAAAAATAACTATATTATGTTTTCTTCTCCTTTTTTGTACATTTCACCTCTGCGATTCTTAAGTATAACATTTTAAAACTTATAATATAAATATATTTTTATAATATATAATACGTTTATAACTGAATATATTTAAGCAGTGCTAGAAATAAAAGTAGCCTTTTTATATTCAATCTTATGTTCAAAATGTTATTTTGATACACACTAACATACGATGAATTAGTGTCTGCTGTCGAGGTGGACAGCCGATCGGCTTCATTTGCCTTTTTCTTGTGTTACATCAATTTATTGTTATTTTATGATATTTTTTACTTTAGATAATTTCAAAATCAAATATAATTAAGCCTATTATAGTTTGTTTGTTTTCTGATAACTTTGTTTATTCTTATACTTATAGCTATAAAGGCTCGCAGCTTCCCGTCCCACATATTATGGATTTTCACGTCAGCCTATGGGACAAGCGTATATTTACCAAATTAGATCTAATTCGAGCGTTCAATCAAATACCAAGGAAGCCCGAGGACATCGAGAAAACAGCCATAATAACTCCTTTAGGGTTGTTCGAGTCACCGGTCATGACATTCGGACTGCGTAATAGTGGCCAGACTACGCAACGCTTCATGGACGAGGTATTACGTGGCTAAGAAAGCTACGCTTACACCGACAATGTTCTTGTTGCGTCGGAGAACGAAGAAGACCAGCTACAGACCTTCGACCCAGTGTCGGCCCGCCTAAAGACATACGGCCTTGGTATCAACGCGAAAAAATGCGAATTTGGGCCGGCAAGTATGAAGCCATCCTCTGACAGAGCAAGTATAAAGCCATCCACTGACAGAGCAAGTATGAAGCCATCCTCTGACAGAGCAAGTATGAAGCCATCCTCTGACAGAGCAAGTATGAAGCCATCCTCTGACAGAGCAAGTATGAAGCCATCCTCTGACAGAGCAAGTATGAAGCCATCCTCTGACAGAGCAAGTATGAAGCCATCCTCTGACAGAGCAAGTATGAAGCCATCCTCTGACAGAGCAAGTATGAAGCCATCCTCTGACAGAGCAAGTATAAAGCCATCCACTGACAGAGCAAGTATGAAGCCTTCCTCTGACAGAGCAAGTATGAAGCCATCCTCTGACAGAGCAAGTATGAAGCCATCCTCTGACAGAGCAAGTATAAAGCCATCCACTGACAGAGCAAGTATAAAGCCATCCACTGACAGAGCAAGTATGAAGCAATCCTCTGACAGAGCAAGTATGAAGCCAACCTCTGACAGAGCAAGTATAAAGCCATCCACTGACAGAGCAAGTATGAAGCCATCCTCTGACAGAGCAAGTATAAAGCCATCCTCTGACAGAGCAAGTATGAAGCCATCCTCTGACAGAGCAAGTATGAAGCCATCCTCTGACAGAGCAAGTATGAAGCCATCCTCTGACAGAGCAAGTATGAAGCCATCCTCTGACAGAGCAAGTATGAAGCCATCCTCTGACAGAGCAAGTATGAAGCCATCCTCTGACAGAGCAAGTATGAAGCCATCCTCTGACAGAGCAAGTATGAAGCCATCCTCTGACAGAGCAAGTATGAAGCCATCCACTGACAGAGCAAGTATGAAGCCATCCTCTGACAGAGCAAGTATGAAGCCATCCACTGACAGAGCAAGTATGAAGCCATCCTCTGACAGAGCAAGTATGAAGCCATCCACTGACAGAGCAAGTATGAAGCCATCCACTGACAGAGCAAGTATGAAGCCATCCTCTGACAGAGCAAGTATGAAGCCATCCTCTGAATATTATTTAAAAAGTCCCTTAGTCCAGGAAAATAAGGGAAATAACTTATAAAGTAACTACCATCCGTGGTCTACGCAAGACTCTTGCGCATCATGATCATCGGCGCTTCATCAAGAGAGCCGCCTAGCCGCCTAGCCACAGGTATCTCTGAACGAGTCTCTAATAGTATCCTTAAATAAAATCCCGTCAAGTACTTGCCAGCAAGTTACTAAAAGGGTTTCTTCGAAACCCAGAAATATTTCATTAAAATTCATAAATATGTATATTATTATTATTTTTTTTTTTTTTTTTCAAATATGTACAAAAAGCTTCAGTTTTAAGAAACAAGGTGTGCATATATTATCCTTTAGTATCTTCGGTATGCACATATTTCGTTATTTTAGGGGTAAAATGGCTGCTATTTTGGAAACACGATATATTTTTGTGAACCAAATTACAATACCTTTAAAATGATACCCAACTTCAAATTTTGAAATAATAAAAATTTTGAGGTTCCGGAGTAACAGCCCCCTAACATTTTTAAAATTTGACATTTTATAATAACTCCCGACAATATCATTGGACCACAGAGATGCATATTTTTGTATTTTTGCTTTATTTTTAGGACCTATCCTAATGGAGTAGTGCAGGGGGGGGGGGGTACATTTTGGGGTTGTTTTAATTTATTGGGGGGTAAAATGGCCGCCATTTTGGAAACGCGATATTATTTGTAATCTACATTTCAATACCTTTGAAATGATACCAAAATATTGCGATCTATTCGCAATTGATCGCAGATGGCAGAAATTTTTAGTGTTTAGGTTCGCAATAGAATTTCTGTTTTTGGGCAAAAAAGTTCAACTTGTATACTAAATTTCAAGTCTATAGCTTCAGTAGGTCGGGAGATATACTCCAAGATGCGACGGACGGACGAACTACCAAAAGCAAGGGTTTCCAGGACGACCTCGAAACCCTAAAAACGACAATCGAACCATTCCCTGGACAAACGAATCAGAGGCCGACTTCCGTCGCTGTAAGAAAGCATAGTTGTACGTCACCGTCGACGCTTCAAGCCTGGCTCTAGTGGCCGCGCTCAAGCAAGAATTGAATAGTAAAATAGAACCGACCTCGTTCTTTTCAAGAAAACTGAGTCCCGTTGAACAGGGAGATGTTTGCATACTGCGTTGTAAAGTTTAGTCGTCATCACATCGACGCCCGCAATCTATTCTTTCTGTCGGACCGTCGTCCTAAGTATAACATCCGCGTTTCAGTAGAAATCAGGTAAGGGTTCCCCCGACAATCTAAACACCTTGAGTTGATCGATCAGTTTACGACTGACAATGGTTATATCAAAGGCGAGATGAATGTTGTCGCCAATCTTCTGCCTGGGATGTCTTCCGAAAGTCCGTCCGAAGAAATTAGCGTGCTGAATTTCGCGCAGTTGGAAAAAGAGCAAGAAGGTGATTCAGAGTTACGACACCATTAAGAGGCGAGACGGTTGTCTACACACAAGCCAGTTCAAGAAAGAGGACACGACGTTCACCGCGATCAATGCGGAAGAATATTCGTCCCTAAGTCTCTTCGTACAAAGGTCTTTGATCGCATGGTCGGATTATGTCATGCTGGGATTCGAAAGACCAGCCGGTTGATCAGTAAACGGTTCGTGTGGCCATCCCACGCTAAGGACTGCAACATGTGGACGCGGGGTTGTCTGTCCTGTCTCAAGGTCAAGACTCAGAGTCAGCTGGTGGACATCCCTCGCTAAGGACTGCAACATGTGGACGCGGGGTTGTCTGTCCTGTCTGAAGCTCAAGACTCAGAGTCAGCTGGTGGACATCCCTCGCTAAGGACTGCAACATGTGGACGCGGGGTCGTCTGTCCTGTCTGAAGCTCAAGACTCAGAGTCAGCTAGTGGACATCCCTCGCTAAGGACTGCAACATGTGGACGCGGGGTCGTCTGTCCTGTCTGAAGCTCAAGACTCAGAGTCAGCTGGTGGACATCCCTCGCTAAGGACTGCAACATGTGGACGCGGGGTTGTCTATCTTCTTCAGCTTCTTCTCCTTGGCGGTGTGCCTTGCCATTTCCTGAAACTGGAATTTTAATATTCTTCAAACACCAATACAATTTCTTGTTTCACCTTCACGTTTGCCACATGAGGTTTGTGTGGAAAGATAGTTGTTCACCTCATAGTCTTAGTTCTAGACAGCTAGTACTAATATATGCAGGCGCATATTGGAAAGCCTTTTAACAGTGTTGTTGAAGGTTTTTCTCGATACCACAATGGTCATTGCTGTAAATCTTTCCCATTATCAAAAAGCAAATAAAATAGAAATAAGTAATATACAAATTAAGCATTCAAGGAATGACCCCATGCAACTACTACTTTCTTTGCAGAGGTTGCGTGGAATACAACCAGTTAACTTTGGGTAGTACTACAGGCACACCGCACACCGCCAAGAAGAAGAAGCTGATAAGTATCTCAGTTGACAGTGTTGGGTCAGGAGAAAGTGCCAACATCACTTGGCGGGACAGAAAGTTGATTTCACAACTTTTTTGAACCACAGACTTGGCGGGGTGTTTTTTTTTTTTTTTACTACACAAGTGGTTTTTGGTCAGATTTGATGACTTTTTGTACGGTACACATTCAGCATAGGAATGAGTTGAGGGGTTTTAGGGGGGGATGAGTTGGGGAGGGAAATGCACTAGGGCCCTAGACGAATCCAAAAAGCCCTCATTCATTTAAATCCGTTCAGTAGTTTAGGCTGTTAGCTTGCTTTCTTGTTTGTTTGTGTTTGTGTTGGTTTGTTTGTTTGATTGTTTGTTTGTCCGGTACAAATCTGGCATTCGATTTCTAACTAACTTCCCGAATAGCTAGACATTTGAAACTTTTAGAATAGCTCAGAACACGATGAAAATGCATTATTTTAATACTTTTAGCCACCTTTCAGCAGAATTTAATTGGTTTTCAGCAAATTTTGCTGTATGGAAAGTTAGTTTAGAAAAAATCCGCAAGTTATTTTATTTGTTTTGCCATGTCCCATATTTACGCAATCTTCATTTTGACGGGTTTCAAATTTGTGATTTTTTATTAGAGGTAAACATTGAATGACAGCGAAAAGTAAACAAAGAAATAAATTGATTGACGTGAGACACCCAGGTTAGTTTACACTTGTATCCTAGGTATAGGTTTAATTTTTCTACATCTGTTTTTCTTTACTTGTACACATTTTTCTTCTCTTAACTGTCCCTACACAGGGGCATATCAATGGCACGGTTTAGATTCGGTGTTGGTGAGATCCGTTGTACAAAGATTTGTCCTTTTATAGGTTTAAGATCAGCTCTCTAGATGGTTGTTATTTATGTGAAGTAAATAAATTCGGAACTATTTTTTTTTCTGAATAACACAAAATATTAAATACGTTAAATGTAATTCGTCTTTTAGAGAATTTTCGAAGAAAATTAAGCTATTTCAATGGCTTCAACATTTTTGTAATGCGAATTTTTGAAAAAATTTTCCATGGAAATCCGTTTTAGACCATTCTGAATCGATTCTTAAAATTTATCACTTTTTTATTTATATATAATGTATATATGTATATATATGTACGAGTATGTATGTGTATTATGTATATATGTGTCACTCCAGACGATATCTCCCCTTAGGATGCACTTAAAAATATCAAACAAATTTTAAAATGTCAATAATATCAAAAGAAAGGATTCGTTGGCCAGAATTTTTGGAGTTCATTTTGGGGTCATATTTTTACAGTTTAGGGTCAAAAATAGCATAAAAACGTGTTTTTTCCATTTTACCCCCTCCTATATAAAATTATGATAAAAGTGTACATAACAACAATTACTGTATTGTTAAAGAGCTTTCTAACGACATGCATCTTGAAGGGTAAATACTATTTTGACTTTTTGTACCCCGTACCCGTGTGTACAAAAAATGTTTTTTTTTTCACCCATCCAAATTATAAACCAAAATTCCCTACATTATCATAAGCCAATAATACGCAGATTTCTTTGAAAATTCGCTCATTAAGTCATGGTACATGACGGGACATTTTTTTAAAACATAATAAAAATATAATAGTAAATTACACGTCGAGTGCGGACATTTTGCATGCGAGTGTGGAGTTTGCACCCGAGCGATAGCGAGGGTAGTAATACCACACGAGCAATGCGAAATGTCGTTTTCGCACGAGTTGCGTACCGTACTTTATCTACGATTGTTAGATTTAAATAATAAATACAGAAAAAAATAAACTTGCTGTATGTAAGTTCGTATCTCTTCTCTTGATAAAGATGGCATAAATCTTAAGTTGCATTTTTTGCCGAATTAATTATTTCTGGAGGAGTATTATTCTCCACATTTTCGTCAGTCACTTGATTCACTCATTGTTTTTCACTAAAAACTCAATTAAACAGTTGCTTTAATAAAAGAATAGCAAATTAGTTTTGTTAAATGAAAACAAACTCGCTAATCGTGCGTAAAGCTGAAGAATTCTTCTCGCAATTTAAATTTTGGTACAAAGGGGTACGGTGTAAAAGTGTCAAAGTAATGGATTCCCTTAATATAATGCATATCGTTGAAAAGCACTTTAAGAGAAAAGTAATTGTTGTTATGTACAATTTTATTTAGGGGGGGGGTAAAATGGAAATTTATAGCTATGTATATAAAA
This sequence comes from Gerris lacustris, assembly GCA_951217055.1. Lineage (NCBI taxonomy): Eukaryota > Metazoa > Arthropoda > Insecta > Hemiptera > Gerridae > Gerris > Gerris lacustris. The sequence continues at coordinate 376,895 of OX578281.1, read as the reverse complement.
ATCAATGTATGTGTGAGTATGTTCTTTATACAAATCTACAGTTTTAGTTTGATGTCAATAAAAATTTGCCCACTTGTCCTTCAAAGCAAGGGGAAAATTACAGCCTACATGAATTTTCGAAATTTAAGTTTGGTATACAGAGGTATGGTACAAGTAATGAATACGGGGTCAATGTAATGAATACCCTTCATGATGCAAAAGCTCTTTAAGAGTACAGTAATAGTTTTTATGTACAGTTTAGTCATATTTTAATTTAGGGGGGGGGGGGAATTTAGGATATTTGTAATTAGCTTATCAAAGAGGAGAAGAGGGGGTATAGAAATAGGTGGGAGAGATAGAATCTAGATATTCTTGCATAGTAAAATAATTTATATGTTTCATTATGGTTGTTTATTAACTTATCTAATTATAATAACACTCCGTAGCGAAGCACGGATACCCAGCTAGTATATTATATATTCTGGTGTGATCACATTAACGCACAAGGTGACTATTAACTATTTAATATAAAATGTATCACAGATTTTATAGAACTTATAAAAATAATATATTATAACAGAAAGTATGCTCTCAGATTTAACAATTAACATAACATTTTTACAAAATCAAAAAACAATGCTAAGGAGTGATTGATAACAGTGATAACAGTATTACTTTTTGAAGAGTGAATTCTGTTCCTTTGGTTATAGTTATAACACGTATTGGCAACCCGATCCGGGGACATCCTGTGTATATATATATATATATATATATATATATATATATATATATATATATATATATATATATATATATATATATATATATATATATATATATATATATATCTATATATATAAAATTCTCGGCCACGGTGTTTGATCCCGAACTCCTCCGAAACGGCTTGACCGATTTTGATGATTTTTTTTTTGTATTGATCGGTAGGTCTGAGAGTAGGATGTTATCTATTTTTCATGCCCCTAAGTGATAAGGGGGGCCCCCCAAAATTCTATTTTTTAATTTTTTGGACAAAAATTTTTTATTTTATTTTTTATAGATTTTGCATTAAAAAATACTTATAACCCTTAAATGTTACCTTTTTACCACCACTCAGTGATGAGGGGGCCCCCCAAAAAATTAATTTTCTCAATTTTTTTGACATTTTTAAATTTTTTATTTTTTATAATTTGCATTAAAAAACTACTTATAACCCTACATTTTTATCTTTTTACCACCCCTAAGTGATGAGGGAGGCCCCCCCCCCCCCCCAAAAAAATTTAATTTTCTTAATTATTTGGCCAATTTTTTTTAATTTTATTTTTTTATGAATTGGCATTAAAAAATACTTATAACCCTAAATTTTTACCTTTTTACCACCCCTAAGTGATGAGTTTGCCCCCCCTCCCCCCAAGAAAAAACCAAAAAAAAAATCTTATTTTTTAACAAAATGTTTTATTTTTTTTTTTTTTATGATTTGGCATTAAAAAATACTTATAACACTAAATTTTTACCTTTTTACCACCATTATGTGATAAGGAGACCCCCCCAAAATTTAATTTTCTTAATTTTTTTAAATTTTATTATTTTATGATTTGGCATTAAAAAATACTTATAACCAAATGTTTACCCTTTTACTACCCCTAAGTGATAAGGCCCCCCCTAAAACAAAAAATAGTTTTTATTTTTTGGACAAAATGTTTTAATTTAATTTTTTTTATGATTTTGCATTAAAAAATGCTTATAACCCTAAATTTTTACCCTTTTTTTTACCACCGTTATACTACATTTTTACCGGCAACCTCCATTTTAAATAGCGATATTAGTACTGTAATAATCTTCAACACTCAGTGGATTAAAAATGCACTCCCCGTCAAAATTAACGCACACCTTTATATTTCTCTGTTTTGACTATCTCTAATTTATACTGATGTTTAATGATTCATTAATAATCATCATTAATCATAATCTCATATGTAATTATCATCGTTAATCATATTTAATCATCATCATTAATTATATTTAATCATCGTCATAAATGATTCATTGTTATTTGCAGTTGATTAAATGAGAGCTCTCACGTAGTTATTAATAATACAGATGTTTGGTTGTGTCAGCAAGAATAGAACAAATTTAACTATGGAGAAAGCGATTAAACCCGTAGTGATGGGTTAAGAAAGGCTTTTCTCAAAAGGTTGGTGGTCGACTAAGAGTGCATCTCACTACAATCTCAGAGCTTTTCGGCGGTTCCAGGAGTGTGGATATGATCGACAGAGGCGAAATAGGTCTGCCCAAGATGAAAACAATAGAAAAAAGATCCTAATTGAACGACTTTTGTGTAAGCATATAAAAGTGGTGCGTTAATTTTGACGGGGAGTTTACATATAACCCTTAATTTTCACCCTTCTACCTCCAACCAACCTCCATTTTTTAATAGTGATATTATAAATGTAATAATCTTTAACTCTCAGTGATCGATAACTGATCAGTTTTTATTTATTTACTATTTTTATTTTTTTAAAAAAAAAGAGTCCTCTGAAAGCAAGGCCAAAGGAGAGGCACTCTTGAATAAACATGTAAATAAAATACATAAATGAATTAACAAAAAATTTCCATAAAAGTACTAATAAATGATTAGAAAAAAAGCTACTTAATACATCTAAGAAACAGCAAAGGATTAAAATTCAATAAATAACTATGAAAGAGAATAAATAAATACTCAAATTAATATTCAAAATTTAAATTAACAATTAAATAACAAAACTAATAATAACAATGAGATAACAATGAGGTAACAATAGATAACAATTAGACAAAAATGTAAAAATTATTGCTGTTTGCTCGGTTATTTAATTAATTTCTCGGTTATTGTAATTATTATTATCAATCGATCAGTTATCCCCGCCAGGCGTCTTCCGGGTTTTCTTTTCACCCAGCAAACAGATCGGAGTAGGGATGTGAACGAAGCCGGTCTCATATCATTCTCACACAATAAGCTTTCTCACTATTTTGATTATTCCTCATCGTCCATAGCGCTCCATTCCTCTTTCAGTCATAGACCACATCCCCTCACACTTACAATGAGTTAGTTATTTTTAATTAACTTCCAAAATATTCAATAGAAATAATTAATACGGCAAAACAACGTTTGCCGGGTCAGGCTAGAACAGAAATTTTTGTGTACATTCAATAGGTCTGAGAATAGGTCGTAATAGTACATTGCGCGTCGAGTGTGGAAAGTAGCATTTTGCATGCGAGTGTGGAGTTTGCACCCGAGCGACAGCGAGGGTAGTAAAACCACACGAGCAATGCAAAATGACGTTTTCCCACGAGTTGCGTACCGTACTTTATCTACGATTGTTAGATTTAAATAATAAATACAGAAAAAAATAAACTTGCTGTATGTAAGTTCGTATCTCTTCTCTTGATAAAGATGGCATTAATATTGAGTTGTATTTTTTGCCGAATTAATTATTCCTGGAGGAGTATTATTCTCTACATTTTCGTCAAAGTCACTTGATTCATTCATTGTTCTCCACTAAAAACTCGATATAAACAGTTACTTTAATAAAAGAATAGCAAATTAATTTTGTTAAATGTAAACAAACTCGCTAATCGTGCGTAAAGCTGAAGAATTCCTCTTCTTTACCACGCGGTAAAGAAGAGCTCTTCTTACTAGCGCGGTAAAGAAGAGGAATTCTTCAGAACTATGAGACGCGCATGCGCAATGAATACAAGTACGTAAATAAATCACTTTATACGCATCTAAACAGAGATATAATGTTTATATTTCGTATCAATCGTAGATAAATTATTTTTTATAGCCCTAAGTGATAAGAGTGGACCACCTGAATTTTTTATTTTTTGGACATCATTTTTTAATTTTATTTTTTTTATTATTATTTGGCATTAAAAAATAATTATAATCTTAAAATTTTACCTTTTTACCACCAACCCCCATTTGTTAATAGCCATATTTGTACTTTAACAATCTTCAACTCTCAGTGGTGGATAACTGATCAATTATCAATCGATCAGTTATCCCCGCCAGGCGTCTACCGGCGTCGCTTCTCACCCAGGAAACAGCACGGAGTAGGGATTACATTTTAAATTTATAAATAATTATTATTATGATAAAATTAATAAATATAATATCATACAATCCATTGAACATAGAGATTGATATTGATTTTTTTAAATTATCATAATTAGTGATAGCAAATATGGATAACATTTTTTTAATGTAGGTATATATAACTTTTAAGAGATATAATTTTAAATATATACTACTTAAGTTAATAAAGTAAAATGAATTATTAATAAATATATGCTTGGTCTATTATTATTTTGATAGGCTGTCATTGTTCACAGCCCTCTCCATTCCTCAGTCATAGATCACGTCCCCCACACACTTACAATAAGTTAGTTATTTTTTATTTAACTACCAAATTATTCTCTAGAAATATTTTATATGGCAAAACAACGTTTGCCGGGTCAGCTAGTATATATTATATATATATATATATATATATATATATATATATATATATATATATATATATATATATTATATATATATATATATATATATATATATATATATATATATATATATATATATTATATATATATATATATATATATATATATATATATATATATATATATATATATATATATATATATATATATATATATATGTATTATATATATGTATGTATGGATGTATATGTATAAATACGTGCTACCATACTTGATATTTTAAGATATTTTTCTTTTATCCACAGGACGCATATCCTTTTGGATATTCCAGTTGCTATAAATAATGTATATTTCCTTTTAAACATTTTTCCTTTTTCTGATTCATGTTACAAGTCACTGTAAATGCTCGAGTGTTTATATTTTGTATTGATAGTTGGTCGGTCGTTTGGTTATCAGTATCAAATATACAAATAAATAATACTAAGCAGTTATTAGAGCTAAACTTGTTAGATACGATTGCAAAACTCTTTTATCTCCAGTAGGGAAAAAAAGTTTTGATTTTGGATTAGTATAGAGGGACCAAAGTAAGTCTTTTCTTCCCTGGACTCAAAAAGTAAAAGTAGGGGAAAAAAGTAAAAGTAGGGAGAAAAAGTAAGCATTACCAACTTAATTATTTTATAAAAAGTAGAGAATAAATGGCTAATGTAATGAAGTTCTTGAAATCGACTTGAACGACGAATTGAATGTTGACCTTGTTTAACATTGTTTATAACCTGCATCTAAATAACCTTCTATTTGAGTTTAATTCCAATTCTTATTTGTTTTTAATATTGAATCTCATATATCTGCTATTAAAAGTGCTAATAATTATTGTTTTTAATAATAAATATAAACTTTGCAATGGATGAATATGTGTATTTTCTCCCTACTGGAGATAAAATATTGTATGTACCTTGTGAGTAAAGTGCTATTATTCCCCTCGCGATAATTATCTCTCTCCGCTGTACCTCTGGAGCTAATTAGCGTTATTCCCTCGGCTTCGCCTCGGGATTTAGGGACCATGGTTACTTCGGCTTCGTCTCAAGAACCAACTTTTTCACTCAGGGAATAATAGCTTACTTTACTCCCTAGGTGCATAAATAACTATTACCTCCAGCAAGGAGAAAGAGTGAACTTTCCTCCCTAGTTTACAGGGAGGGTAGTTACTCATTGCACCCGGTCGGGTTAAACAGGGAGTAATGAAAAATAAGGGAACCATGAACTCTCATGATTCCCTCCAGTGTTGCCCTAGATTAAGCACAAGTAAATAAGGTTGGGCTAATACACATACGCCTTCACACATGTCATGTAACCTCCACAACGGTTGCCATAGTGATTCATCAGTAAAACATTCAAACAAGATAAAAGTGAAATAATTTCTAAATGTAGATAAACTGATCCATATGTAATTACATCAGTTGTCAACACCATTCAATACATGACTCAGCTTCCAGCTGATTCTCCTATTTAATTTTAGCATTGAAAGTCAAATAATTCTATTATAATTTAATCTTAATGTGATTAAACTTATTTAGAGAATTGTTAATATCATATCTAACTATTTTATTTATTTTAAATAAATATAAATATATGTATTTTTGTCGAATAAAATAATTTAAAATTAAAATCTTTTCATATTTTTTTCTCCCTTCTGGAGGTAAAATCCTGTACGTACCTCGGGAGTAAAAGTCACTTGCACCCTCGCGACGATTAACTCCCTCGGCTCCGCCACGGGAGGGAACGCTATGGTTCCCTCGGCTTCGCCTCAGGAACCAACTACATCGCCCAGGGTGCAATCACTTACTTTATTCCCTTGGTGCGTAAATAACTGTTTATACTTACTGGGATTTATAAATTTAAAAAAAAATCCTACAGTGGTGAATTATTTTTAAGTATCTTGAACCAAACTCTAAGTAGATACTTAAATTAAAAAACGTGTAAATCCATCAAAATCTCAAAATCGAATTTTCGCGCCATCACAATACTTTCTCTTTATATGAGAAAGTAAAAGTGAGAAGTTCTGCTTCGATACACTATTTTCAAGAATAAATATTACTTGGGTTTGCATCTCCAAAAATAAGGAAATAAAAATGCGGGAGGGTGAAGCGCGAGGAACTGGAAGCCGAGCGTCACTAGAGGGCGGAGAGCCGCGCGTCACTAGAGGGCGGAGAGCCGCGCGTTGTTGATCTATCTTCTAACCCCATTATATATTAATATCTGAAAACATTATGTCTCATATTGTATGAGGTGATAACACGTGTTTAGTATTAATTCCGTCCAAAATATGAAAACCCTTTATTTCTTATTTATTTATTTTTTTACTTATCATTAAATTGCTTTGAATTTAGATGTAAAGAACTTACTCTCTAAATTAAAACAAATCTGTATTATTATTACAGGTGATGAGTCATGTGATGAGAGAGGTGATGAGTCATGTGATGAGGCAGGTGATGAGTCATGTGATGAGACAGGTGATGAGTCATGTGATGAGTCATTTGATGAGTCATGTGATGAGACAGGTGATGAGTCATGTGATGAGACAGGTGATGAGACAGGTGATGAGTCATGTGATGAGACAGGTGATGAGTCATGTGATGAGTCATGTGATGAGTCATGTGATGAGACAGGTGATGAGTCATGTGATGAGACAGGTGATGAGTCATGTAAGTCGGATGTACGTAGAAACATTCGGCTGGAAATGTTTTGATTTGGCCTCGGAGTGAGATGTTTGCTGCAACGTGCCGTATTTCAACAGTCAGTCGAACATTCAAGGCTTCACGCATGCGCACAGACCACGCCCACATATTTTTTCGAGTTGGAACCGATCTATAATCTTTTTTGACTTGAAGGGATCTTAAAACGGATATTTTAATTTTTTTTAATCAAAATGGTCGAAACGTTCCGAGGGGCACTAAAATTTATTTTTCGATTTCGCCTGAAGGTAAGATTTTCCTGAACATATTATATCGCTGGACTTTCTGTCTAAACTATTTATATTTGGTTTTACTTGCTATAACTATATGTGAAGGGATAAACCAAATCTGAAAAAATTACTGTTAGGTATGAATGTAATTCTAATTTGCATTAAAGAAACTGAAAGTTAAATAAATGTAATAAAGCAATTATGTAAACTTAATAATGATGAAAAGTAATCATGATCCCTCCTTATAACCGATTTGTATGAAATATGATGTATTTATTTACAAGTAAAATCAATCCCCCCCCCCCCCCCATATTTAAACAAAAACTATGAACTATATTTTTCTGTTGAACAGTTGCCTCCGAAGATTTTGATTTAGAATACCCCGGGAGGGGGGGGGGGAATGAGAATACTGGAGAATGATGGCGATGATTCTGTGAGCTCGAGCCAATTACATGTTTTAATTGAATTATAAAACTGCAAAATAAATGTTATGCAAGAAACTATTTTTTTTAAAAAATTGAACTTTTATTAAGTAAAGAATATATGTTTTTGATATTATTTTATACAAATATTTTGTTCCTCTGTTTAAAACAATATTATTATATTACATACTTTTAACTGGGTATTTCATGCACATGTAGGGTTATAATGTACATCTAGTTTCTTTATTATAGTATATAGCAACACCATTTAAACCGTTTGGGCGCTGAACACTGCAAGTAAATTTAAAATGAAATTGGTAGTCCGACTGTTTATTTAATGTAGAAATATCATTTTTAAAGTTTAATTAGAACTTTAACTTCTTCAGGTTATTTTTTCTAAGAAAAGCTAAAGACAAAAAATAATATATTTTTAATAAAATGTGTTTTGAAAAAGTATTGCTATGGAACGAAAATGTTTAAGAATTTTATATCGATTTTTAAAAGTCCCGACTTTAGAAATAATGATTTTAATTTTACATTCCTTGGTCCAATTACTTGAAATTTTCTAAAAGTTGATCTATTTATATCTTTTGCATTTTTATTTTTTTTATTTATTTTTTAGGGTCCGTAGGCAAAACCAAGGACCCTTATATTTTCCTGCGTGTGTCTGTCCGTCCGTCCTGTCGCGTGCTCTCACGGCTACACCTTTCGTCTGATCACTTTGAAATTTGGCATGTATGTGTCTAGTACCTACCCACATATTTTAAAAATATAGCGACTTAAAAAAATATTTTTCAAAAAAATTAGGGTAAAAAAACTTAGGGGTTAATTTTTTTTTTTTTCGAAACCGTGAGGGGTATCATATGAAAGGGTACGTCGAGCTGATAACAAAAATATATAATTCTTTGGATATAACTTTGATAGGGCGAGCGTAGGCAAGTTTGAAGTGGGTGTAAAACGTGCCCCCCCCCCCCCCCCCCCTCTATCTCGCTTATGTGAAGTGCAAAAAATCTGAAAAAATTCCTGAACATTCTTCGACCAAAAGTAAAGATACCACTTTTTAGAAATTTCGAAAAAAAATATTATTTTATTTTTTATTGACAAAATACGTTTTTTTTTATAATTATGGTCTTTTCGATGTATTTATATGGTTGTAGTCCGGTTGAGTGGCAAAAAATGCTTTATCAGAGTGTTTTTTGAGAATATCAGACCCTTCTGTAGTTCAAAGTAAGCAGCTTTTTAGCATTTTAAAAAAAAACACTGTTTATACACTTTACAGTTAAACACTATATAGTGTGGCCTACGGACCCTCGCTGTGTGCTGACTAGCACACACTTGACCTGTTTATTTATTTATTTTAGAAAAACAGGTGAATCGATATGTTATTGTGAAGCCTAGTCTCGAGTAACTTTAACGATACATTTTCAAATGATAAAGAAAACAATAATATTATTTAATAAAGAAATATTAGTGTCAAGATTCAACTGTAGCGTCAAGAATAGACATTGAGTTGAACCGAGTAACAAGGTGAACCTGGCACGAGTATTTCCTAAACAAATCGTTTGTTAATTAGAAGAGATGCTCAGTACTGATACTGTATTAATATTACATCAATATTATTCAGTCGTAATATAATATTCTGCTAAGATTCTCATTTATTATATCTAATGTTAGATATGTTATAAAAGCATATCGTTGTAATTATTTGAATACACCGATTTGTAATCTCGATAATTTAAAAAAAAATCTGTAATGTTAAAGTAAGTTCAATTTAGTTTAAATATTCCCCCTAATCGATATTCTTACTTACAAAAAAGAATTACAATGATGTATTTCCAATATTGAATCACATAGTAGTTTGTTCATTTAGAACACGGTGTAGTTTAATATTAGTTTGTTCATTTAGAACACGGTATAGTTTAATATTAGTTTGTTCATTTAGAACACGGTATAGTTTAATATTAGTTTGTTCATTTAGAACACGGTGTAGTTTAATATTAGTTTGTTCATTTAGAACACGGTGTAGTTTAATGCAGGATTATTTCTACATTTTATTTATCTGGGATATATTTTTGTTGTTACTAATTATTTCGATGGTTATTTTTATGACGCTTGATTTGATAAGCTAATTCAAACAATATTATGTTTCTTTTATTCGTGTCATTAAAAATCGTACAAATGAGTCGGAACCCACTCATCAAATATGTTTTAGTGAAGAAACAAAATCATCGATAAGAAAAAATACCTTTTGTTAATTTGGTTGTGAGGAGACACGTAATACTATTGGATATATATTGACCAGGTTCCCCTGGACCAGGTACCCCTGGACGGCACAACGGAATACTATTGGATAAACATTGACCAGGTACCCCTGGACGGCACAACGGAATACTATTGGATATATATTGACCAGGTACCCCTGGACGGCACAACGGAATACTATTGGATATATATTGACCAGGTACCCCTGGACGGCACAACGGAATACTATTGGATATATATTGACCAGGTACCCCTGGACGGCACAACGGAATACTATTGGATATATATTGACCAGGTACCCCTGGACGGCACAACGGAATACTATTGGATATATATTGACCAGGTACCCCTGGACGGCACAACGGAATACTATTGGATATATATTGACCAGGTACCCCTGGACGGCACAACGGAATACTATTGGATATATATTGACCAGGTACCCCTGGACGGCACAACGGAATACTATTGGATATATATTGACCAGGTACCCCTGGACGGCACAACGGAATACTATTGGATATATATTGACCATCAGGTACCCCTGGACGGCACAACGGAATACTATTGGATATATATTGACCAGGTACCCCTGGACGGCACAACGGAATACTATTGGATATATATTGACCAGGTACCCCTGGACGGCACAACGGCTCGTTGGTAAGATTTGCTGAGCAAGGAAGATGGGGTGGGTTAATACCAAGTATCCAGCTCGCCGTGTTACCTGACCCCGCACCAGGAGGGGTTTAGCCCTTTCCTACCCTTTCTGCGCAACATGTCAATATTGCTAGGTCATGTTTGAACATGACCTCCTTTACCATTTTACTATGGAAATACTCTCCCTTATCAGTAAATACTAAACATGGATACATCTTAATATAACATAGTCCTTTTGAACACCCCTCCCCCCCCCCCCTCCCCATCTCATATAAATTTTCTGGACAAAATGCGATGTATTTTTTTTTTTCAATACAATTTATTTAAATATAGATTATAATAAACATTTTTATGTATTCCTATATTATTTATCTCTTTAGAAATTTGATTGGACAAATTTAATTAAAAAAATATTTTTATAACTGGGATCCATTAAAAAAAAGAAGAAAAATACATACAATGATTATATAAAAAAGGTACATTATGTAGAAAAGAAAGAATGTGATTAAACAAAATGCAAAATAGTGTAAAAAGAAATATAAAGTGTAAAAACAAAGAAGATACAGAATAAAAAGAAGGAAGAAGAAGAAAAGATTAAATAAATAATTTGTTTCGTTAAACATATATATTTTATAAAGAAGAAAGATTTTTGATTAATTAATTTATTGTCTTTTTGTTGGTTGACGTTACCTGGTATGAGACATACCGTAGGGAAGACGGGAGGCGGACTGAAGGTTAAGCCACAGGTAGGTGCCTCCACAGTGCGCATGTCAGTTACAACTTACCCCCTCCAAGGATTTTACGCACCCTATAACTGTGGAGGGGGGAGCTCTCCCACCCTCACCACCCTCTACCCGATCCTTCCACTTTCCTACGAGTACGATAAGGAAAGCAAAGGACGAGATCACCAAGAAAGGATATTTTTAGTTTCATATAAAGGAAAGTACATTACGTTTTGAAATAAGAATAATTCCCATTATTTGACTACGTTTTTATTAGCTTGCTTTCTTGTTTGTTTGTCCGGTACAAATCTGGCAATCGATTTCTAACTAACTTCCCGAATTGCTAGACATTTGAAACTTTTAGCATAGCTCAGAACACGATGACAATGCATTATTTTAATATTTTTAGCCACCTTTCAGCAGAATTTAATTGGTTTTCAGCAAATTTTGCTGCACGGAAAGTTAGTTCGGTAAAAATCCGCAAGTTATTTTATTTGTTTTGCCATATCCCATATTTACGCAATCTTCATTTTGACGGGTCTTAAATTTGTGATAGATAAACATTGAATGACAGCAAAACAGGAAATATTGATTATATTATTTCAAATATATCGATGGCACGCTTTTGATTTGGTGTTGGGGAGATCCGTTGTACAAAGATTTGTCCTTTTATATGTTTAAGATCAGCTCTATAGATGGTTGTCATTTATGTGAAGCAAATAAATTAGGAACTATTTTTTTTTTTTTTTTCACCAACATTATATATTATATAACAATAACAATTATATTATCAACATTACATACGATTCAACAGAAAATTTAAAAACGTAGTATATAAAAAGTTCTTTATATATCTTGAAATTAGTTTGGTTTAAATAGTTTTTTTATAATAGATAAAGTTGTGTAATGCACAATGGTAAGGAGTCAATTTTGAGATCAAAGTGAACTAGACGATGGCACTATCTAGAGGATGGAACTATCTAGAGGATGGCACTATCTAGAGGATGTCACTATCTAGAGGATGTCACTATCTAGAGGATGACACTATCTAGAAGATGACACTATCTAGAGGATGACACTATCTAGAGTCTAGAGGAGGACACTATCTATGGGATGACACTATCTAGAGGATGACACTATCTAGAGGAGGACACTATCTAGAGGAGGACACTATCTAGAGGATGACACTATCTAGAGGATGGAACTATCTAGAGGATGTCACTATCTAGAGGATGGAACTATCTAGAGGATGACACTATCTAGAGGATGACACTATCTAGAGGATGACACTATCTAGAGGATGACACTATCTAGAGGATGACACTATCTAGAATCTAGAGGAGGACACTATCTAGAGGATGACACTATCTAGAGGATGACACTATCTAGAGGAGGACACTATCTAGAGGATGGCACTATCTAGAGGATGTCACTATCTAGAGGATGGCACTATCTAGAGGATGACACTATCTAGAGGATGACACTATCTAGAGGATGGAACTATCTAGAGGATTGCACTATCTAGAGGATGTCACTATCTAGAGGAGGACACTATCTAGGGGATGACACTATCTAGAGGATGACACTATCTAGAGGAGGACACTATCTAGAGGAGGACACTATCTAGAGGATGGCACTATCTAGAGGATGTCACTATCTAGAGGATGGCACTATCTAGAGGATGACACTATCTAGAGGATGACACTATCTAGAGGATGGAACTATCTAGAGGATGTCACTATCTAGAGGATGGCACTATCTAGAGGATGGCACTATCTAGAGGATGGCACTATCTAGAGGATGACACTATCTAGAGTCTAGAGGAGGAAACTATCTAGGGGATGACACTATCTAGAGGAGGACACTATCTAGAGGATGGCACTATCTAGAGGAGGACACTACCTAGAGTCTAGAGGAGGACACTATCTAGAGGATGGCACTATCTAGAGTCTAGAGGAGGACACTATCTAGAGGATGACACTATCTAGAGTATGGCACTATCTAGAGGAGGACACTATCTAGAGTCTAGAGGATGACACTATCTAGAGTCTAGAGGAGGACACTATCTAGGGGATGACACTATCTAGAGGATGACACTATCTAGAGGAGGACACTATCTAGGGGTTGGCACTATCTAGAGGAGGACACTATCTGGAGTCTAGAGGAGGACACTATCTAGAGGAGGACACTATCTAGAGGAGGACACTATCTAGAGGATGGCACTATCTAGAGGAGGACACTATCTAGAGTCTAGAGGAGGACACTAACTAGAGGATGGCACTATCTAGAGTCTAGAGGAGGACACTATCTAGAGGATGACACTATCTAGAGGATGACCCCATCTAGAGGATGACACTATCTAAAGGACACTGTCTTAGACAGTTTTTTTACTCATAAGTTTGGATGGGATGATCCAGTGTTTACGTTGATTTTATAGACTAGCGTAACAAGTTCCACGTCTCTAATGTTATTGACACGAGTCAATTCTCAAATGGGGCTCAATCAAATAAAGAATACAAATTGCACAAACAATTAGCAAATATTTCCTTATAAAATACTTTTGATAAATCTTTACTTAATCTAATGGAAGTAAATAAGATCCTCGGCAAAAATCCGACCGTGAACAAAGGACAGAGTTGCAGACCCCCTCCCAAACAAAGGACAGAGTTGCAGACCCCCTCCCAAACAAAGGACAGAGTTGCAGACACCCTCCCAAACAAAGGCCAGAGTTGCATACCCCCTCCCAAACAAAGGACAGAGTTGCAGACCCCCTCCCAAACAAAGGCCAGAGTTGCAGACCCCCTCCCAAACAAAGGACAGAGTTGCAGACCCCCTCCCAAACAAAGGACAGAGTTGCCGACCCCCTCCCAAACAAGTCGGCCTATCAAAGTAGTGATATCTACACGGTGGCAAACTCCCCACCTTGTTTAGACCACAACCTCACTTCACTCCTTCTTTGATGAGTAAGACAACTCTTTTCTTTTTATTGGTCAACACTTGGTCCGTTTCTGAATGATGATAGGCTGACATGTTTGGGAGGGGGTCTGCAACTGTTTTCTTTTGTTCTGAGTTCTCTACTTCTTATTACCCACGTAACTCCTATGTGACTGCACATGATACTCATGTTTTATTCCTCATTCAGAAACTGGCCAAGTGTTGAGCAATAAAAAAAAGGGTAGTCGAAGTGAAGTGCAGTTGTGGTCTAAAGAAGGCGCAGACTTGGCCACGTGTAGGACATCAGTACTTTGGATGTCTTTCTTCGGTGGAGGACTGGACTTAGCCCTCTTTTCACGGTCATGTTTTGCTGAGGATATCGTTCCTTTTTGCTGGCTTCTATAACGTTTGTATCGACTTGATTTTTACGAGGCACTGGAGGGGGCATGGCCACTGTATTTTCCCTATATATAGGTACTACCTCGAATGTGTTCAAGGTTGCTGAATCTGAAGTCTAAATGTATACTATTCCTACAGTTTTCCCGGAAAATGCGACTAAATACTACATAAGATTGCGATGTTGCCCATTTTTGTAACGAAGTTCCTTATGGCTCGTTCTGGAGCCCGGGAGTGAATCCGAAAAAAACGACCGAAATAACCGTCACAAAATCACCGTCACGAAATCTACGGATGACGATCACTTGTGTAAAAGTTGACCGACTTAGTTGAAATTTGGCACACATGTTCATTTTACCAATGCCCAGGACAGGTTCGTTGGACAACGTTTTCCGCCCAAGCGTTCACGCGCAACGCTCGCGTAAACGTAAGCTTCAAATTTAAAATTGGAATTTTAGGACGGGAAAAAATTCTAACTTATCTATTTAATAAGACAAACAACTTTTATAAATATTTTTTTTAGTAAAACGAACACCGAATCTGCTATGAATGATAAAAATCACTATTTTATTAAGGCGATCCTAAACGTTTTAAATAAAGAAAACAAAGTTTTTACCGATATCTTACGTTCTAACGTAACGATTATAATAAAACTTCATATACATCGTCTAAAATACAATTGAAACAGGCATGTAAAATTTCAACCTGATACAAGTAGCAGTTTTTTTACAGTGACGTGTTATTTTACAATTTTTAAAAGTTGATGTCCGAAGTTTGGTGTTCGTAGTTAGTATAGGTGGAATATTAAGAATGTAGAATGATTCCCCCTTTACTATACTTCGTTTGGTATCCTTTCGTGCGCAATCCCAACTCTTCTATCTTTCCATCTCTCTCTCTCTTACTCCTTCTTCCTGTCAAACTCGCTATTTACCCACAAAACAACGTTTTTTTTTTAATTATTGTTTTATACATTGAGAAAAGTATTCGTATTTTATTTAAAATGGAAAGTGCACCAAGAGAATCGTCAGAAATTTACAGTGTCGACTGTGTTAAATTATTAACCAGTAAAACTGCAAATATGTAAGTCTAAATTGATGTAATAAAATAATATTAATATTGCTCATAAGCGGATCAAGGGATTTTTGTAATAAGTTTTATGTAATCATTTTACTAATAATAATTTTCTAATTGAGTCAAAAATATTTATTGGAACGAGTAGTTAGCAACGTATACGTACTTAGCAGTGTGATTTTATTTTTTTACTTTATTTTATTTAATGTAAGGAACTTGGTTCCTACCGGGTATCCCGCGACACCACTCGTATTCTTTTCTGTGACTGATTTTGCCTTTTGAAGAGGCTGAGGGTTAAGGGCTTAATTTTTTACATTGTCCTGAGCTACTAGTGCTGAATCAATATGGCAACAAGCCTTGGTGATGTTGGTGTATCTGCTTTGTGTACAAGGTGTGGCAACAAGCCTTGGTGATGTTGGTGTATCTGCTTTGTGTACAAGGTATGGCAACAAGCCTTGGTGATGTTGGTGTATCTGCTTTGTGTACAAGGTGTGGCAACAAGGCTTGGTGATGTTGGTGTATCTGCTTTGTGTACAAGGTGTGGCAACAAGGCTTGGTGATGTTGGTGTATCTGCTTTGTGTACAAGGTGTGGCAACAAGCCTTGGTGATGTTGGTGTATCTGCTTTGTGTACAAGGTATGGCAACAAGGCTTGGTGATGTTGGTGTATCTGCTTTGTGTACAAGGCAGTACAAAATGGTTAGATTTTCAAGTTTTCTAAGTTGACGGGAAGCTAGTTTCATATCAGAGGTTTAGTTGAATGCAACAAGTTTTGCTGAGTCCTCATATTAATTATCTACTCGTAATATGGTTCAGCAAATTACTTCTCTCTCTCATGTCTCGTTGTCGTCCTGCAAATAATAACGTTTTGCTGGAAATCAGATGTTGCTCTCACTACCAAACTTTAAATATCTTACAAAGAAATCGATTGTTACACTCAAAATAATTTCTATGGATGTGTAGTTTAGAAGTTATCGAACTTAACTACGTTTTTCATAATGCAAGACACGTCAAACGAAACGACACACAATTAACATGATAGATACGTAAACGTGAACAAATATGAGGACCGGGTGATCGGCCGCTTTACACAACTAGATAGTATCATCCGTGTGAAGTGTGTTGGTTGTCACAGTTATTTATTTTAATACTCACGTGAGTATGTTAACATTATTGTCCTATTTGACTTCTAATGATGATTACGATACTATTTCTAAACTGAAACTAGCATTCATTCTTACTAATATTTTTCTTTTTCTTTAAAAAAAATTCAAATTTGATTGCAGTTCAAAACTTTGCATAATTTAACGTCAAATTTAATATATAATGATATGAGAGGTAATTGAGTGGCTATAGAAATCCTACTTGGAAGGAATCAGTTAAAATCTAGGGCTCAAAAGGAAGTTCAACCCCCCCCCCCCCCCCCCCCCCCATCCCTGTAGTTACAAGTAATTTGATTTCTAGAGAAGAGCGGATTCCAAGGTAGAGGAAGCTTCATCTAAGAGACCCTTTGAACGGAAGAATTTCCCCTGAGTTTAAGGAATCCGTCGGTAAATTCATTGAATGGCGTGTTACCTTGACGGGGGTTTCCTCATACCCTATTCAATTTAGATGCATCCATCGGTACTACTACGAATTAATTTACATAATAGTAAAAGAGTATTCTCCTTTCTTTTAGCGAATTTTCAAAGAAAATTACGCTATTGCAATGGCTTCAAAATTTTTGTAATGCGAATTTTTGAAAAAATTTTCCATGGAAATCCGTTTTAGACCATTCTGAATCGATTCCTGAAATGTAACACTTTTTTTTATGTATGTATGTATATATGTATGTATATATGTATGTATATATGTATGTATATATGTGTCACTCCAGATGATATCTCCCCTTGGGATGCACTTAAAAATTTCAAACAAATTTTAAAATGTCAATAATATCAAAAGAAAGGATGAGTTCGTTGGCCGGAATTTTTGGAGTCCATTTAGGGGTCAAATTTTGACCATATAGGGTCAAAAAACGTGTTTTTTCCATTTTACCCCTCTTTTATGTGAAAATATGATAAAAGTGTAAATAACAACAATTACTGTACTTTTAAAGAGCTTTCCAGCGACATGCATCTTGAAGGGTAAATACTATTTTGACTTTTGTACCCCGTACCCCTGTGTAACAATTTTTTTTTTCACCCGAGCAAATTCTAAACCAAAATTTTCCTATATTATCATAAGCCAATAAAACGCAGATTTCTTTAAAAATTCGCTCATTAAGTCATGGTGCATGACTGGACTTTTTTACTTTTCTGGTAACTGTAACATTTAAGAGGGTAATTAGTATCCCGTATGTTATATCTAAATTTGAAAGATTATTTTGCCGGGATTGTAGTGTCGAGTACAGTAAGCCGGAATTGTAGTGTCAAGGATAGTAAGCCGTGATTGTAGTGTCGAGTACAGTAAGCCGTGATTGTAGTGTCGAGTACAGTAAGCTGGGATTCTAGTGTCGAGTACAGTAAGCCGTGATTGTAGTGTCGAGTACAGTAAGCCGGGATTGTAGTGTCAAGTATAGTAAGCCGTGATTTTAGTGTCGATTACAGTAAGCCGGGATTGTAGTATCAAGTATAGTAAGCCGGGATTGTAGTGCTGAGTACAGTAAGCCGTGATTGTAGTGTCGAGTACAGTAAGCCGGGATTGTAGTGTCAAGTATAGTAAGCCGTGATTGTAGTGTCGTGTACAGTAAGCCGTGATTGTAGTATCAAGTAAAGTAAGCCGGGATTTTAGTGTCGAGTATAGTAAGCCGGGATTTTAGTGTCGAGTACAGTAAGCAGGAATTGTAGTATCGAGTAAAGTAAGCCGGGATTTTAGTGTCGAGTATAGTAAGCCGGGATTGTAGTGCTGAGTATACTAAGCCGTGATTTTAGTGTCGTGTACAGTAAGCAGGAATTGCAGTGTCGAGTTAAGTAAGCAGGGTTTGTGGAACGGAGGATTTATGGTTATGACAGAAGAGATATAAAATATAAATGTTTCGTACCATATAGATGACCTAGTTGAAGCAGTTTAGATACTGGATATTGTTATCAAGCTTACTGTGCTTTTGAAAGGAAACAACAATGAAGTCGAGTTATGAGTAATGATCGATTGGAGTAGACTGGTTGGTGAGTAGGATGCTGCAGTCATTTTGTCCGAAATGTTTTTCTCATTTTTAGGTCGATAAATTGACCGGAGATGTGTTGAAGTTATGACAGATCTGCCAGCAACGTCCTTCGTAATGACCTTTAACTCGAGTACGGGTGTTTAATGCAGAGTGGCCACTATTAAATATACGTTGACCTGTACGTAGTTTTAGTTTGCTGTAGTAACTAAAACACAGATAGTTTTACTGTTGTTTAAACATCTTGTAGCACAGTCGTCAGTAGTTTCATCGATTTCGGCACATATTACTCATTATAAATTGAATTTTTACATTTCTTTTAAATGATTATTTTTGCTCGAGCTCTCGAGAAATAAGACATAGTTTAGAAAATAAGGTAGTTTATATAATTTTCTGACTCTGCGGTGAGATTTTCGTGGGAGACGCTGATCCTTTACTTTTTTTCCTGTCTTTTGAATGATAAATTATAATAGACAAATGATTCTCATTAATGGTAAGCACGTATTTCTTATTGCCACAAGTTTTAAATTAATTATGAGATTTTCTCTTATCATTTGTAAAATCCGTTGAAACCGTATTTACCTCTGCAACAGAATAAACTAAGTGGACGAGATTTGTCTGAGTGGTAAAGATTGAGGCTCGAGGCCTGGTTTGCTTTTCACTTCAGACAGAACACAGTCTGTTTCAAATAAGCTGTTTCCTTTCAATACCTCTTATTTGCAAAGGCAAAAAGGGTGAATTGGATATTAATATAAATACCGTCAAGTACTTGCTAGCAAACTACTAAAGGGGTTTCTTCGGTCGTAAAAATTTAAATTTCCTACATTGTTTATTTTTCTTAGCATGTTAGGTAGGAACGCATTTGGTTCGTTAAGGGGTAAAATGGCCGCCATTTTATAAACGCGATTTATGTTTGTGATCTACTCTTCACTACCTTTAAAATGATGCACCACTCAAAAATTCCAAACAAATAAGTAAATTAATGTTCAGTTCACAATTGCTCCCTGATCGAATAAATTTCGAGTTGTGAAGTTCGCAACACATTTCCTGTTACTGGGCAACAAATAATTTCAAATCTCTTGATACAACAGACCGGGAGATACGATCCAAGATGGTATCTCGATGCGACGGACGGTCGGAACTACCCTAAGCAGTTCTAGGATGAAATCGAAACCCTAATGAAAACGGTCCCATAAACTCTGACACAACTTTCTCATATGAATCATTTAAACTGAATTATTCTCCCAAACCATCTAATTTAATTAGTTTAGAATTAGATATATTGATACAGGAGAAGCATTTCAAACTGAAGTTGAAAGTAAAGCTAATGAAATTGAGGGCTGGGAAGAAGAAAGAAACCTGGAGGAAGCATACAGAAAATTCAAGAAGACTATAATAAGTGCAGCTCGAGAGACTTGTGGAAGTATACCAGTTGGGGGAAAGAAAAGGAAAGTAACGAGATGGTGGACCCAGGAAATAAAGGAGGAAGTGAAAAGAAAGAAGGAGAAATGGAAAGAGTACCTACAGCTAAAGACTCAAGAAAGCTATAACGAGTACAAACATCAAAGGCAAAGAGTGAATGAAGCTGTTATTCTATCCAAAAGACAGTCTTGGGAAGAGTTTGGACGATTCCTAGAAGAAAATGCGGCCGAAAATCGGAAATTGTTCTACAGGATACTTAAAAATATGAGAAAAGAAAATAAAGATTGCCCCTTGAAATTCATAAAAGACAATAAAATACTAACTAAGCCTACTGAAATCATGGAAAGATGGAGAGAATATATTTCTGAATTGCTTGATGAGCCTTTAGCTAAACAACTTGAAATGGATCAGGAAGACGACACTGCTTTTGAAGCAGAAGAAGATGGGGTCCCCTTACTAGTGGCACCAAGTATTGCAGAAGTGAAGCAAGCTGTTAATAAAGTATAATTAGGGAAAGCAGCGGGTGAAGACGGACTGACTCCCGAAATGTTGAAATTCATGGGGCCAGTAGGTGAAATAATGGTACATAAAGTGTGTGTACTAGCATGGGAAAATGAGGCTATTCCAAAAGAGTGGGAGGTCTCAACGATAGTTCCTATGTTCAAGAAGGGAGATAACAGGGAATGCAAGAATCATCGAGGAATATCCCTGCTCTTATAAAGTCCCTTGGTCTTTTTTTTGGCGATGGACATCGCTATGAAGAAGTGCAATGGATTTAAAAAGCATAAAATTGGCACTGGAAGCTCAAGCCGGTAGTCATTAATGCACTGTCTTATGCAGATGATGTAATTCTGTTGGCAGATTCAGCCCAGAAATTACAGCATAACCTGAACTTACTGGTATTGGCTGTTGGGGAACTTGGGTTGAAAGTAAGCCAGTCACACAAAACTTAAGTAATGTGACACAAAACTTTTTCTTGATGAAATATCCACGTTTTAGCACCCGAGAACGCGAAAATTGGAAAATAAAATTGAATGCATGGTCTCAAGTGACCTAAACCACGATTGCAAACTGTTTTAAAAAGGCAAGCAATAGTGGAATCACCTGGAAGTTATCTAACTGTGGCGGCATTGTAAACTCTTGTTTATAAATATGTATGTTGCGTATTTAATAAATGATTTATATAACATGCATTACTTAAATAAGGGTTATTTTGCTATTTCATTATTAATTACTTTCACTCAGAAGAAGTGAAGTGTAAAACGATAAGCCAAGTCTCGCGTAAAAAGTTGAGAGATGATATGTTTAGCCAAGTCTCCCACTGTCCGAGTAAGTTCTACTAGGTCTATTACTTGAGAGTAATACGCAACGCGGAATGTCTTTAGAACAAAAACTTTGTTTAATCATATAATACAACAAATATCAATTATTAACATTAAAAAACTTAGTGTGACA
This sequence comes from Gerris lacustris, assembly GCA_951217055.1. NCBI lineage: Eukaryota > Metazoa > Arthropoda > Insecta > Hemiptera > Gerridae > Gerris > Gerris lacustris. The sequence goes on along the minus strand of OX578281.1, from coordinate 354,990 downwards.
ACCGACTGACATTGTCATGTCACAACACTTCCCCCTAAGGTTTTAAGGGTAATAGACCAAGACGTGTTCTTAATTTTTCAAATCTTGGTGCAGCAAGAGGCTTGGTAAGAAGATCAGCAAGGTGGTCTTCACCAGGAATGTGCATCAACACGAACTCACCTTCTTCTAATTTCTCTCTAATGAAATGATAGCGAATGTCTATATGCTTAGACCGTTTATGGAACTCTTGGTTCTTCGCAAGTTTTACGGCACTAAGGCTATCACTATTTAGAGTTGGTACAATACATTTTTGTGTATTTTCGGAAATCAACCGCTTTAGCCTCCTACTTTTAATAGGTTTTCTGCCAGGTGGAGGATCTGCCAGAACCCAAGTTTTATTCTCAGCTAAAGATGAAAGTTCGTCGTCCATAGCGAGTGTCCATTTAGCAGCGTCTGGAGAACTCAAAGCCTGGGTAGCAGTTTTAGGCTCATCAGCATCAGCAATCATGGCTGACGCCACCATATTTAAATAATTGAGCCTTTCAGGTTTCTTTATTGTTTCCCTATTTCTGAGATTGTGTCCACCATACAACGGTTCAAGGTTTTCAGGTACAACCCTTAAATGTTCACCCATATGGTTTTCCTCTATACGTTCATGGTTGTTTGTATTTACTTCTCCCCCACAACCTGACGTATTTGTAACATCTAACTGAGTGATCTCAGAATCATTTAGAGAAAATAAAGGAACTTGCTCTGTATATATAGGAACATTGTCCTGATATTTATAGTTTTCAGAACATTTTAATATTTCAGGCTTAAAGACAACATCATTACTGCAAATAATAGTTTTTCTGATGGTACCCATATTCGATAACCATCATTTTCACAATACCCTACTAAGAAACCTTTTAGCGAATTTTCAAAGAAAATTACGCTATTGCAATGGCTTCAAAAATTTTGTAATGCGAATTTTTGAAAAATTTTTCCATGGAAATCCGGTTTAGACCATTCTGAATCGATTCCTAAAATTTAACACTTTTAGCGAATTTTCAAAGAAAATTACGCTATTGCAATGGCTTCAAAATTTTTGTAATGCGAATTTTTGAAATTTTTTCCATGGTAATCCGTTTTAGTCCATTCTGAATCGATTCCTAAAATTTAACACTTTTTTTTATGTATGTATGTATATATGTATGTATATATGTATGTATATATGTATGTATTTTTGTATGTATATATGTGTCACTCCAGACGATATCTCCCCTTAGGATACACTTAAAACTTTCAAACAAATTTTAAAATGTCAATAATATCAAAAGAAAGGATGAGTTCGTTGGCCAGAATTTTTGGAGTCCATTTAGGGGTCAAATTTTGACCATTTAGGTTCAAAAAACGTGTTTTTTCCATTTTACCCCCTTTTATGTGAAAATATGATAAAAGTGTACATAACAACAATTACTGTACTCTTAAAGAGCTTTCCAACGACATGCATCTTGAAGGGTAAATACGATTTTGACTTTTGTACCTCGTACCCCTGTGTACCAAATTTTTTTTTCACCCATGCAAATTCTAAACCAAAATTTTCCTATATTATCATAAGCCAATAATCCGCAGATTTCGTTGAAAATTCGCTCATTAAGTCATGGTGCATGACTGGACTTTTTTTTATGTATGTATGTATATATGTATGTATATATGTGTCACTCCAGACGATATCTCCTCTTAGGATGCACTTAAAAATTTCAAACAAATTTTAAAATGTCAATAATATCAAAAGAAAGGATGAGTTCGTTGGCCAGAATTTTTGGAGTCCATTTAGGGGTCAAATTTTGACCATATAGGGTCAAAAAACGTGTTTTTTCCATTTTACCCCCCTTTTATGTGAAAATATGATAAAAGTGTACATAACAACAATTACTGTACTCTTAAAGAGCTTTCCAACGACATGCATCTTGAAGGGTAAATACTATTTTGACTTTTGTACCCCGTACCCCTGTGTACCAATTTTTTTCTTTTCACCCGAGCAAATTCTAAACCAAATTTTTCCTATATTATCATAAGCCAATAAAACGCAGATTTCTTTGAAAATTCGCTCATTAAGTCATGGTGCATGACTGGACTTTTTTCCTTTCTTTTGAAATTTGGTTCGTTTTTGTTTCGGTACGTGAATAAAACACTCAGTTTCAAAAATTTGTAAATGTTTAATACTAACATTATTATTACCTGACCATAGTTCTAAAGGTGTCTTACCCTTTACAGGAGTTGGCCCAGACAGATTAAGTACGTATGCAGCTGTATTGACCGCTTCAGCCCATAAGTGCTCAGGAAGATTTTTCGAGTGTAGCATCATTCGTGCAGCTTCCACTAGTATTCGGTTTTCTCTTTCACTGGTGCCATTCTGTTCTGGCGTGTAGGGCATAGACTGTCGGTGTTGCAATTCAAATTTTTCAACTATCCTTTGAGTCTCCTTATTGACGTACTCTTTTCCTCTATCTGTCAACAGCTGCTTCACTGTGTGTCCTGCAGTGTTGACCTGAGCAAGAAAAACTTCTAATTTACGAACTACTTCAGATTTTGATTTAATGAAGTGAACTGATCTATATTTTGTATAGTAGTCTTTAAAAACTACCTATCTGGACAAATTCAGGAGTTTCAAACTGTTCCCAGGTGCTAAACCAATCTCTTCTTCTAGAATAATGATTAGAAGCTCCCGAGTCTGCAATAAATGCAGTGCTGCTATCAACTCTTCCTGATCCTATAAATGCAGAAGCTTTATTTTTATTATTATTATTTGAAGGAATATTTTTATCATTAGGCGAATTTCCGGTCGCACTATTATTTTTGTACTGTTTTTTATAATAAGAATTTTTCTTTAATTTCTTACCATTATAAGTTGTATTGATATTCTTGCTGTCTTGCTGTTGAGTTAGATCTTGAGAAGGTTGGTTCGCCGGTTTCTTATTAGCTATCAGTGCATTCAGGGATGTAGAAGATTCACTTCTTTCCTGCAGCCTAACTTCTACCGTACACAGCCGTTCTCTAAGTAAAGTTATGGTTCTTTGTTCCTTAGAAACAGATTCCCAAGCATTATTAAATTCTATATAATCATGAGGCAAAGTATTTAAGATTCTATTAATAAAAAGAGATTCTGGTAATTTTACCTTATCCTGCTTCCAAGTTTCATCTTGTAGCTCTGTCCATAACTTTTCTAACTTAGCAATATGACTCGCAATACTATCACCAGGTTCTTTCTCTTTAATCCCAAAAAATAAATTAAAGAGTCTATCTTGTCTTTGCTCTGTCCGTTGCTCGAATACGCCATGGAGCTTATCCCACATATCTTTAGCGGAATTACACATAATAATTAATTGTCTTACATTGCTGGTTAGGCTAGTAGCAATTATATGTTGTGCCGTATACTCTAGCTTGTTTGCTGCTGCAAGAGCTGCTTCAAACTTTACTACATCTTCTGAGGTTGCCTTGAGTGCAAGAGGTTCTGGTGGTTTAACAGTTCCAAGAACCACACCGATAGCACCATGAGATTGTAGTTGGATACGAACCTGGAATTTCCAATCACTCCAATTATTAGCTCCTTCTAATTTGTCAATCAAGGACAATTTTGACATATCCATTGTATAATAAAACAAAAAATGATTCTATCTTTCAAGTTTTCTTCAGACTTCGTTGACTGGACCTATAACCACTTGAGAGTAATACGCAACGCGGAATGTCTTTAGAACAAAAACTTTGTTTAATCATATAATGCAACAAATATCAATTATTAACATTAAAAAACTTAGTGTGAAAACCGACTGACATTGTCATGTCACAACACTAATTAATGCAGTGCGAGTACATGATGTTTGTCCGTCCCTCTCTCTTATTAGAATATATTTATTTGTTTACATAATAATTTAACAGAAGGTAAAAGTTAGTGTTGAAGTTAAACTCTGAGGGGAAATTATCTAAATCAATTTTCAGTGTGAAAATGTATATTGTTGACTGATTGCTGTTAGGGCTCAATCTGAAGACCGACTCATTGTGACGCATCGACATGTTGCAACACATGGTTAGTATGCAAGTATAAAGTGATAAGTTTAAATAGCTTGTTAATAGCATTACTCAAACAATTGCAGATTTGGTTCGTTTGTTCTTTCGTACCACAAACCTAAAAAATGTGGGTTTATTTGAGTGGGAATAGCTAGTAACCGCAAGAAACCGTGCTAAAACAACCGCAGCAGCTTCTGCTTTGCTCCAAATCAAATATAAAGCCGTTACTTTCCAAGCAGTTGGTTTGTTAATTATTTAATTAATGTTATCGAAACAGCCCATTCTGTAAATCTTCATTGTGCGTCTATAATAGTTTGTATTTTTCAAAGCCTAAATATTTCGTTTTTAAATTATTTATATAGATATATGTTTATAATAGTTCGCACTAATTGCTCGCTGATCGAAGAAATTTTAAGTTTTGAGGTTTGCAACATTTTTCTTGTTTTTGGGCAAAAACTTTTTTACTTTTATACCAAATTTTAAATCTCTAGGTACAATCAATCGAGAGATGCGAACCAAGATGCGACGGACGGACGGACGAACTACCAAAAGCATAAGTGTTTCTAGGATCACCTCGAAACCCTAACAAGTATCGACTTATAAGGCATTCTATATTAAACATTTATAAGTATTTTGCTCTTTGACTAAAAGGGAAAAGGAATATTGAAATAGTGGAATCACCTGGAATAAGAAAGAATCGGGGTCGAGCAGACCGATAGAAATAAACGGATACTACCCGCGCTATTAATTGTGTCGCCTATAATTTCGTACCTACATCGTACAACATGCCAGTTATTTATTATTTAACACTTACTATTCTTCTTTCTTCTGTTCCTTTTCCAGAGAATTTCTTTCTACAAGTCTAGAATTATTTTTTAAAAATGTTTCTACATAGGTTGTCTGTTACGCTGGTCGCCAACGTGGATCAATAATTGGGCTAAATTATAAGACAGGTTCTATCGATTTAATGTTCTTTGTAGCTATCGGTTGAAACCTGAAGAATGTATGTATTAATATGATTAATGTTAAACGAATCTTCCACTATTGGAAGATGGTTTCATTAGTAATGGAGGCACATTGTACTTCAGAGTGATGTCTCTTACAAAATGATAACATCTTTCGTATGATAAAGATACGTTTGCCAATTCGACAAGATTTATATTCTTGATTTACAAGAATTTTCTTCCAGCAGAGAGAATGCAAATTTGGTTATCATATCCAAAGACACACACATCCGATTGATTTGGTTATTATATCCAAAGACACACACGTCCGATTGATTTGGTTATTATATCCAAAGACACACACGTCCTATAGATTTTGTTATCATATCCAAAGACACACACGTCCGATTGATTTGGTTATCATATCCTGTAATAACTTGGGTTTATTATAACATTTGATTTAACAATGAATATTATTTTATATAAATATTTTACAAGTAAACATCATTTCAATGTCAATGTGTCATCTCCTGACATATCCAAAGACACACACGTCCTATAGATCTGGTTATCATATCCTAAGAAACACACGTCCACACCTTCCCTGCCGCTCAGCACCTTCCCTGCCGCTCAGCACCTTCTCTGCCGCTCAGCATCTTGACTTCACTCCAAGCAACCGAGTCATTTTTGTTATAAATAATTTGTTTTTTATTCAAATTAAAATCATAATTCCAATTATGTTAATTAGGTTAAAATCTACTGTATAATTATGATGTACGATAAGTGTATTAAAAAGAGGGAATGGTAAAAGCTTTTAAGAGTAAACAGGGAGCAAACTAAAGGCAAGTAGAGACGGTGCAAGGTGTGTTAGTGTGGAGTCTGGATACATTCTACGGTAACGTGTTAATATTACTTCTCACTTCTCTTCACTGCAAACTTTGTCCACAGCATAAACTCACTCTCATCACCGTTATCAAACTGTTATCACTCAGTTCGAAATACAAAACACCGCTACACCGTATTGTTTTACTACGAGCGAAACATCCTCCTCCCACTCCTCCCCGAGATCAAAATAAAAGACCTGTTGACCCTTCACTGGTAGTAGAGAGAAGGTCAAGAAATAACCGCGCATGCCCAGTACAGGTAAAACAAAATCAGTTTTCAATTTAGTTAATAATAAGCTTATGCATTCAAGTTTTACTCCGGAAAATATTTTTTACAAGATCAATTTAAAATTTCTAAATTAGAAGTTAAATTTTAACCTTCAGTTATCTGTTTTTGAATTAGGGAAGCTCGTATTTCTTAATTTCACCGTTACCAATTATTCCACTATAAGAATCCCCCGAAATTTTCTATTTCGTTGGGCTTTAAAAGTCAGTCAGTTCTAACGCCAATTCCACCGCGGAAAGGCGATTCACTTAAGAATCTCACTTTGAGAGAATAGTGGTATTGCACGCCGAATATCACGGTTACCCGGGCCGCGGGGCGTCAATTCACTGTTAGCGAGGTGAACGTACACCGGAGCCGAATAAAATTTACATTTTTGCTTCGTAACGAGTGAGAAAATTATTTTCGGGTCCGGAACGTAGACGACATATGCAACGCCGAAACGAAGGGAAGGCTGTTACAAGAGAAGTTTCGACGATAAAAGCGAGCGACGTCGCTAGACAACCAGTGGCGTATCCAGGGGGGGGGGGGGGGGGGGGGGCAGGGCGGTGAAAACTCGAAAACGCTGAAGCCAAGTGAGAACTGCTGCAGGTTTCCTCCTGTGTTGCAGGTTTCCTCCTGTGTTGCAGGTTTCCTCCAGTCTTGCAGGTTTCCTCCAGTCTTGCAGGTTTCCTCCAGTCTTGCAGGTTTCCTCCTGTCTTGCAGGTTTCCTCCTGTCTTGCAGGTTTCCTCCTGTCATACAGGTTTCCTCCTGTCTTGCAGGTTTCCTCCTGTGTTGCAGGTTTCCTCCTGTGTTGCAGGTTTCCTCCTGTCTTGCAGGTTTCCTCCAGTCTTGCAGGTTTCCTCCTGTCTTGCAGGTTTCCTCCTGTCATGCAGGTTTCCTCCTGTCATACAGGTTTCCTCCTGTCTTGCAGGTTTCCTCCTGTGTTGCAGGTTTCCTCCTGTCTTGCAGGTTTCCTCCAGTCTTGCAGGTTTCCTCCTGTCTTGCAGGTTTCCTCCAGTCTTGCAGGTTTCCTCCAGTCTTGCAGGTTTCCTCCAGTCTTGCAGGTTTCCTCATGTCTTGCAGGTTTCCTCCTGTCTTGCAGGTTTCCTCCTGTCTTGCAGGTTTCCTCCTGTCTTGCAGGTTTCCTCCAGTCTTGCAGGTTTCCTCCTGTCTTGCAGGTTTCCTCCTGTCTTGCAGGTTTCCTCCTGTCTTGCAGGTTTCCTCCAGTCTTGCAGGTTTCCTCCTGTGTTGCAGGTTTCCTCCAGTCTTGCAGGTTTCCTCCTGTCTTGCAGGTTTCCTTTTGTCTTGCAGGTTTCCTCCTGTCTTGCAGGTTTCCTCCTGTCTTGCAGGTTTCCTCCTGTCTTGCAGGTTTCCTCCTTTCTTGCAGGTTTCCTCCTGTGTTGCAGGTTTCCTCCTTTGTTGCAGGTTTCCTCCTGTCTTGCAGGTTTCCTCCTGTCTTGCAGGTTTCCTCCTGTGTTGCAGGTTTCCTCCTGTGTTGCAGGTTTCCTCCTTTGTTGCAGGTTTCCTCCTGTCTTGCAGGTTTCCTCCAGTCTTGCAGGTTTCCTCCTGTCTTGCAGGTTTCCTTCTGCCTTGCAGGTTTCCTCCTGTGTTGCAGGTTTCCTCCTGTGTTGCAGGTTTCCTCCTGTGTTGCAGGTTTCCTCCTGTCTTGCAGATTTCCTCCTGTCTTGCAGGTTTCCTCCTGCCTTGCAGGTTTCCTCCTGTCTTGCAGGTTTCCTCCTGTCTTGCGGGTTTCCTCCTGCCTTGCAGGTATACTCCTGTCTTGCAGTTATACTCCTGCCTTGCGGATTTCATTTTGACGTATTTAGTATATCTAAATATATACGGATCCAGTGACCATAAAATATTTAGGGTCAGGATATTGTTGCACGCTGAGAAATCTCTTTTAAATCCCCCACCTCGATTCAAGGGTGGTGGCCATATTAAGAAATTTTCGACTTGACGATATGTCCATTGGCATACTAGAACCTTAAACTTTCTTTAGGACGCTTCTCCTTAGGACGTAAGCCACTACTAATATTATATATATATATATATATATATATATATATATATATATATATATATATATATATATATATATATATATATATATATATATATTAGTCTACCCACAGTAAAGAGAGATGACAGGGAAGGTGCAAGCTCTTACTCCTAGAAAGTTAAAACGAAAAAATGGATCCTTCTTTTGCTCTGAAGCTTATATATTTTATGCAATCAGTGGTCAGAGAACATCGTAATTTGCTATCATGTATTAGAAAAGATCACACAAATTCTTATTATTTTTACATTTTTTAAAAAATGTTTAACAATAAAGATGAACAATATCAACGATATGGATGGTAGATTAACAGTATTAATTATATTTTAAAAAAATATTTGCTTCTACATTCATATCCGAAAAACCTTGAGTTTCATCCTTTCTTGATATAATACATGTTAGTTTGACAATGTATTTTTGTAAATATAAATTTTTGTAAAACTAGTTAAGTTTATTCAAGTTGTATTTTGATAATCTCACATGAAGTACATGAAGTTACATTGTTGTAAAAGGTGGTTAGAGGTGGTTTGGTTGTTTTAAATAATTCTACTCTATCAGAGTACTATTGATCCGAGCTAGGTCAAACTGTGCTTTCTTCTTCCACCGACAGAATGCGCCTCAAGTCGCTTTCAAAATGTTAAACTTTCTCTCTTTATTGATTTTTTTTTTAAATTAAAATAAAAATTCTACATTTACAGTAGTTTAGTATATACATCTCTTATATGTATATGCCTATAAATTCATAAAATCTATATACAGTGTGTCCCAAGATAGAGTATCCGTGTGGAAAAATTTTCTTATTTTTGGGTTTTCGAAAAAAAGTTATTCTTTATAAAAACTCCTGCTTGTTCTTAAACCTCTAAAAATGATAACATTTTCTTGATTTTGTGTACAGGGTGTTCTGTTTGTTTTGAAAACTTTGAAATATGACCAAGAGTAAAATACCCTTTTTTTGATGGTATTGAAAAATATTATTTAGAAAAGTGGTTCAGAATTGCAAAAAACGTATAAATATTAATTTATTTTATGAAAACAAAATAAATTACTTATTAATCAACAAATAATAAGCTAATGTAATAAATAATTACAAGATAAAAAGAACTTTTTATATACTACGTTTTTAAATTTTCTGTTGAATCAAATGTAATGTTGATAGTATAATTGTCAATGTTATACATAATGTTAGTGAAAAATAATAGTTCCGAATTTATTTACTTCACATAAATGACCATCTAGAGAGCTGATCTTAAACCTATGAAAGGAAAAATCTTTGTACAACGGATCTCACCTCATCTTGGATCAATTAATTTATTTCTTTGTGTACTTTTCCTTTTTCGCTGTGAAACCCGTCAAAATAAAGATTGTAAATATGGGAAACCTATGTCAAAACAAATAAAATAACTTGCGAATTTTTTTCGAACTAACTTTCCATACAGCAAAATTTGCTGAAAACAAATTAAGTTCTCCAGAAAGATGGCTAAAACTGGCCTAAAAGTATTAAAATAATGCATTGTCATCGTGTTCTGAGCCCTTCAAAAAGTTTCGAATGTCTAGCTACTCGGGAAGTTAGTTAAAAATCGATTGCAAGATTTGTACTGGACAAACAAACAATCAAGAAAGCAAGCTAATAAAAACGTAGTAATAAATTAAAAACAATTATCATCGCAACAAATAATTAATAATTCTAATCACAAAAATTTATCTATTTAAGTATCACAAAAAAATTATCAGAGTTGAAAAATAAAATTAAAGAAATGATCATTCAAATGTATTATTGCCACCTACTTCTACGCAAATTTAGATTCAATTTATGAATTCACTAACTTGCTCAAGGGCAATATTAGTCAGTTAACACATTCAAATATTTTTAAAAATATCAAGCAATTTAACAACCAACTGGAAATATTTGACATAAACCTATTTGCTGATAATACATAAACTACTTGTTGTCAATAATTATCACACTTGTTTATTATAAGAATCCAAAGAGAACTATTTCTTCGTAGTTAGCTTATTGCTTATTTTTAGAAAACAAATTTAATATTTAAAAAAATTAACTGCAATTTAATAATTCATAAAATAAATTAATATTTATCCGTTTTTTTGCAATTCAGAACCACTTTTGTAAATAATATTTTTCGATACCATCAAAAATAAGGGTAGTTTACTCTTGGTCGTATTTTAAAGTTTCAAAAATATAACACCCTGTACACAAAATCAAGAAAGTTTGATCATTTTTAGAGATTTAGGATCAAGCAGGAGTTTTTATAAAGAATGACTTTTTTCGAAAACCTGTAATAAAAAAAATTTTCTCTCGGATACTCTTTCTTGGGACACACTGTATATATATAAAATTAAAGTTTTGTCTGTACATTGGTCAGAATTGAAATTTTTTGGATACTTTTTCATTTTATACATTCCAAAAACCGATTCCGGTCTTAACTTTTTTCGTGTATGTATGTGTGTATGTCGCCCCAGTCAGACTTTATAGCTTAAATATAGCTCTATGAACTTTAGGCTAAATGAAATCGATTTTTTTTCAGAGGTGAGCGCAAACATGTTGCGCAATTTGTAGGCCTGGTTTCATCTAAAAATATTGAGTAGAAACAATGTTATTAACAATTTTATAAAATAAATAGTTGTTCGTGAAGTCTCACTTGTTGTCAGTGAAAAAAGGGTTTCGATGGTATCCTTAACATAAAACTAGTTATATTAAGGAGGGGGGGGGGGACGCAAATGTTTGATGCTTTTTGTTAAAAGGCTGGAAAATTAAGCAATTAACACGTGATATACATTTTTGTAATCTACTCTTTAATACCTTTAATTTGTTACCCTATACAAAATTTCCAAAAAATATTGTTTTTTTTGTGGTGGGAATTATCCGTTATATTGGATTTCCAGTTAATCAGTTAAAATTGCTTTTCTAATTTTTCCTATGGTCCAGCAGACCGCTTGACATATTTTTATACTTTTAGTAAGAGCAGAAAATTAAACAATTTTTACGTGTTACAGTGGAAAAGGGCTACTTTCGACAAACCATCCAAATTTTATAAAAATCAAGTCACTTTTGAAGATAATGTATAGGTGTGCATAAATCTTTGTTTGGGCGTATGCGAAAGAGAAAGAAATGAGCGCAGAAGATTGAAACTTTGCTATAATGGGCCCTTCTATCCCAATTTCATTGAAATCGGACGTCGTGAGAAAACATAATGTGTAAAAGGTTTATCATTTGAAAGTGGAAAGTACGTTAGAAAATGATTACTAAATATTTAGCTCGCAAGCGGGCCAACAACAGTAAAAACACTCAGTCAACGATCTGGAGAACAAACATTAATTAATGAGTCAATTAGAGAAACTCAAAGTGATATTGTCAATTTTGACAGAATAATTACGGTTACACGACTGTAAGAATTCAAGTATCACTTGAAATAAATTCATGTTTTCAAATAAAACTGAAGGAGCCAAATAATGAATTGTGTGCTGTCTGAAAGTCTACACGATAAATACACGGTTTAGTATGCAGTCATATTATGTTTATAAATACACGTCAGGCTCATAAAACAAACATTGACTTTTATGATTCTGCTTAATGCATATGTCTTGAAGTAATGTCATAAAAATGTTATTTTGTTAACGTTTAGCTCTAGTCGCAGGCATGCGCATCGAAATAAAACATAAATGTCAAATATCTTTATATTTCATACTTCTTTAAATCAATAGAAAATTTTCTTATATTATTAAATAATGATGTATTTAACAATATCAAAATAAATAAATAAATAAGAGTACGGTATAGGCAAGTTATTCACCGGGATTTTTTTTTTTTTTTTTTTTTTTTAAATAATAAAAATCACAGAGAAGTACTTGCGTCCAAGTACTTTTTAGGGTTTTGTAGATGAGTAAGCATACCCGTTATGTAATTATGATTTTTTTGTCTTCGATCTCAAGGGTCCCGGGTTCGATCCCCCGGTGGGTCACAATGTTTTTTATCAGTAATAAAGACAAGATAAATTACATTTTTCAGGAAATTTGCATCGCCCCACCATAAGGTGTAACCATGAATTATTTTGAAATTTTAGGACCAGCCGTTATATAGTGGTTGGGGGGGAATGTTTTTTTGGGTATATTTTGATTTATTTAACGAATAAGAAATGTAAAATTTAAAAAAGCATATATATATTTGTGTCCTACTCTTCAGCAGCTTTCATTTGATACCCAACTCAAAATTTTCAAAAAATAAAATTTTGGGCGCACTTCACTTTTTCGCGCCCAAAATTGGCAATTTTTAAAAATGTAAGATGAACTCCCGGAATTTTCATCGCGCTACAATAAGGTATTAGCATGAATTATTTCAAAATTTTAGCACCAGCCGATCTATAGTGGTTGGGGGGGGGGGGAATTTTTTTTTGGTATATTTTGATTTTTTTAACCAATAAGAAATGCAAAATTTAAAAAAGCATATATATATTTGTGTCCTACTCTTCAGCAGCTATCATTTGATACCCCACTCAAAAATTAAAAAAAATAAAATTTTTTGAGTTTATCACATTTTTCCGAATTGCGCATGCGCATATCAAATTTTGAACTTCTATATAATTTTCCTGTGGTTGGGTCAAAATGTTGCACCAGTGTTTCAAATTTTAGCACTTTCGCTTAAACGGTTCGGGCCCTATGAACCAAAGAGCGACGGACAGACGGACACATCACCCTCGGCATAAGGGTTTTGAGAAGTATCTACAAAACCCTAATAAATACTAGAGCCTTATGAATATTGATCAGACCATTCTCGAAAATTTACAAAACAGGTTTTGACTAATTCAGATGATTGCTGACAAGTAGAGTGTGTCAGCCCTGAACAATAACTCTGTGTTTGTTTAACAACAAGCCGTCAACTCTCCTCGTAGAGATTCATTTACTACGACTAGATTCCATGTGGCTCTTATAAGATATATCGCTGGTCCGCAACATCACTCACATAACTCAAAAAATGTCGAAAACCAGTTTGCCAAAATGGTCTAACTCAAAATTTCGCGCTGATTCTGATGGTATAATCGTCACATTTCTATCTTTATTAAAAACCGGTAGAGAGCATAGTGTCATACTGTCTTATCTCACAAGTTGCTGGGTTTGGGTTACAAGACTAACATATTATCTGTTTATATCAAGACACTGGACTAGAAGCGTGTTTTTATCAGTATAAAACTGTATTAACTCAAAAATATGCATTCCATCACTATAGGTAACAACTCTTTTTGTTATTGAAGCGAGCGTAGCGAGCTTCCTACATTCAACGAAATATGCTCCGTGTCTGTCTGTCTGTCTGTCTGTCTGTCTGTCTGTCTGTCAGTAACGTTCACGCGTGTGACGATAACTTGAGTAAAAGTTGACCGATTTAGTTGAAATTTGGTATACATGATCCTCTTACTAATACTCAGGCTAAGTTCGTTGGACAGCGTGATCCGTCCAAGAGTTCGCGCGCAACGCTCGCGTAAACGAGAGGTACAAAAATTAAATTGGAATTTCAGGACGGGAAAAGATTCTATCATCATCTATTCGATGAGACGAACATATTTTTCAAATAACATTTTTTACTAAAACCAACAGCGACACCGCTATGACTTAATAAATATCGCTAAAACTATTAAAGGGGACCGAAACGTTTATAATAGAGAAAACAACCTTTTTACCGATATCTTACGTTCTAACGTAACGATTTTAATAAAACTTCATATACACCATCTAATGCACAATTGAAACAGGTATGCAAAATTTCAACTTGATACAAGCAAAATTCTTTGCGTAGTGACGAGATACATTTATAATAATTGTTTAAAAGCTACCGCGGGTGGTGAAGATTGTTATAGTCGTATAGTGTATGGTTTGTTTAGGAAGTAAAGCTTCGTACCGAGTACCCCCACTCTTCCCTACACTACCCTCTTCCAGTTATCTTCAACTATGCCATTCATCATGATTAATAAATTTCAATATTCAGTATTTCATTGCAATACGCTCGCTTCAATGATAGAGCCACGCGATGCCTAGTTTTATCTACGATTGATACGAAATATAAACATTATATCTTTGTTTAGATGCGTAGAAAGTGATTATTTACGTACTTGTATTCATTGCGCATGCGCGTCTCATAGTTCTGAATAATTCCTCTTCTTTACCACACTAGTGCGGTAAAGAAGAGGAATTCTTCAGCTTTACGCACGATTAGTGATTTTGTTTACATTTAACAAAACTAATTTGGTGTTCTTTTATTAAAGTAACAGTTTATATCGAGTTTTTAGTGAAAAACAATGAGTGAATCAAGTGACTGACGAAAATGTGGAGAATAATAATCCTCCAGAAATAATTGAAGCGAGCGTAGCGAGCTTCCTACATTCAACGAAATATGCTCCGTGTCTGTCTGTCTGTCTGTCTGTCTGTCTGTCAGTAACGTTCACGCGTGTGACGATAACTTGAGTAAAAGTTGACCGATTTAGTTGAAATTTGGTATACATGATCCTCTTACTAATACTCAGGCTAAGTTCGTTGGACAGCGTGATCCGTCCAAGAGTTCGCGCGCAACGCTCGCGTAAACGAGAGGTACAAAAATTAAATTGGAATTTCAGGACGGGAAAAGATTCTATCATCATCTATTCGATGAGACGAACATATTTTTCAAATAACATTTTTTACTAAAACCAACAGCGACACCGCTATGACTTAATAAATATCGCTAAAACTATTAAAGGGGACCGAAACGTTTATAATAGAGAAAACAACCTTTTTACCGATATCTTACGTTCTAACGTAACGATTTTAATAAAACTTCATATACACCATCTAATGCACAATTGAAACATCTGTGTGTCCGCGTATTTTGAAACGTGCGACGATAACTTGAGCAAATGTCAACCGATTTTGATGAAATTTGGTAGACATGTTCATTTTACCAATGCCCAGGACGAGTTTGTTGGACAACGTTATCCGCTGATGTGTTCACGCGCAACGCTCGCGTAAACCTGAACTTGAAATTTGAAATTGGAATTTTAGATCGGGGAAAAATTCAAACTTCATCTAATTAATGAGACAAACATTTTTTTTAAATAAAACCAACAGCGACACCGCTATGAAGTGTTAAAGATCACTAAAAACTATTAATAGTTTTGACACAATAAACAATATAACATATTCAACAATATAAAGTAATATGTAACAATATAAAACAATACAAAGTAATATAACGTTAATGTTAATATAACAATAAAGTACACGATAGGATGCGAGGAAGCTATGTGCCACACTAATTGGCAGTCTATTTGATTAACAATAGTGCATTATTTTAATATATAACTGTATTGATTTGATTAGTCTTAAAGCAGAAATAGGATTATTTTGATTTTAAACTGTCTAATTTCAAAATAATTCAGTTTGGACCTTAAAAGGAGAATTTCGTTTTATCATAGTTTCGATTCAATAACGTCACATTTTGAAATAAACCTCTCTTGAATTTCAAATTATCAAATAAATATTATTTATTTTATCCGTAATATAAGGCCTTATTTTGAGTTAAGGTTCTTTTGTTTTTGAAATCATAGTGGTTATGATTAGTTTTATCTATAAAATGTCTCTTTTCAAACAAATATTTAGAGGTGAGACCCTCTTGTACTTGATATTTTAATAGTAATGTTGTATATTTCTATAATGTGTCAGTCATGCACAAACATTTTTTGGAGTTGGGACAGTTTTGTTATTATTATCTTAGAGCTCAGTCGTCGTTCCAATACATTAAAGTCATAAGTATAAATATGTGACACTCATGTTTCTGAAATGTGTCAGTTTGAAACTAAAAGTGCGTGTATATTTAAAAATTAGAGTGTTCTTAGGGTTTCGAGGTGTTCCTAGTTTTTACTTGGTTTTGCTTATTATGAGGTCCGTTTCCTTAGGCTTATTATTTTTAATAATAATAGAAACAGTTGAGCTGTAAAATTTTTCGCTACGGCTCTCGACGGGCCTGAGTACGATGTGATCTTTAGTGAGTCATTTAAATCAGAGCATCACGGCGAGGAATCGAACCCACGACTCGTACCGCTCTTGATTCAGTGATGGCCGAGCGGACGTGGTAAGTACTTTAATCCACACGGCCACCCCTGGCTCTCCCAGCTCGACGTAAGTGGCTACATTTTTAAAATGCGAGGGTAGGTAGTATACACATACATATATCTGTATAAATATAATTAAAGTTTTGTCTGTACATTGGTCAGAATTGAAAATTTTTTTGGATACTTTTCTTTTTATACATTCCAAAAACCGAATCCGGCCTTAACTTTTTTTCATGTATGTATGTGTGTCTGTCGCCCCAGTCAGACTTTAGGCGCAAAACTGGCTAAATGAGATCGATTTTTTTTTTTTTCAGGGGTGAGCGCAAACATGTAGCGTAATTTGTAGGCTTTTTTTTTCATCTAAAAATATTGAGTAGATCCAAAGTTATTAACAATTTTATAAAAAAAAGTATATAAAACATAACCTAAAAAGATTGCGTTGACCCACCGTAACCAAACCGCACAGACTCGCTATTCAAAACGTTTGGGTACTTCTAGACCACCTAGAGACTCGCGGTTTTTTACGTTTGGTCGGAAATTGGCCCAAAACGACTGGAAAAATCCGAAAAGTTAAAATAATATATTTTTACCCCCCTTAAAACATTAAAGATGGCGGACGTACTTTAAAGTTTTTTGGAGTCTTATTGTGGCGGTAAGTCGTATCGACAAGCTGATTGCTCCAGCGCTAACTGATTTTTAAAGATCTAAAACATTGGTCCTACGACTTCTTGTCGTACCTTCATCGGTTCTACCTTAAATAGAGCTAAATTTTATTTTTTGTAAAACAAATTGACTTTGAGCTCTTACGGCGTCCGCAATTGTTGACCGATTTAATTTCTGATTTGAGTGCTTAAACTATTGCTCGATAAATCGATATTTATTATTTCATTATTAGAGTTATTAAATAGAGTTTATTAAATATTTACTGGTGCAAGTGTCGTATTGAGAGAAGAGACTGGTAATTCAATTAATGCACCATTATGGTTGATGATTGTTCAATCACTTCCCAGTCTAATTGGTTTTGTCTACGTTTATTTCCTTATTTGTTATACCTTTTATTAGTATTGTTAGGTATTACTATACTACTTAGTTTCTATTGGCTATTTTTAAATATATAGATAGACTCCAAACTACGGTTTGGAGAGTATTATATTCTTAGCAATAGAATGAATTATGTGTAATATAGCCCTGATTTTATCCTTAAAAGGCTTTGGAAATAAAACTATTTAGGAATTTAATTTAATTGCTAGGCCTACATGACTTTAGGAAACAGCCACTAATACCTAGCATGAGCCCCGCGCGGAGCGCGGGGTGAAAGCAAGTACCAAATATCAATGAGATCGCACAAAAGGAGAGTAGTCGACAGACGGACGAACGGACAGACACACATGCAGAAAAATATAAGGGTCCTTGGTTTTGCCAACGGAACAAAAATAAACAGGTCAAGTGTGTGCTAGTCAGAACACCGCGAGGGTCCGTAGGCCACACTATATAGTGTTTAACTGTAAAGTGTATAAACAGTGTTCATTTGAAATGCTAAAAAGCTAATTTTCAACAATTCTAAGGGTCTGATATTCTCAACAACACTCTGATAAAGTATTTTTTTGCCACTGAACCGGACTACAACCATATAAATACATCGAAAAGACCATAATTATAGAAAAACGTATTTTGTCAATAAAAAATAAAATAATATTTTTTTCGAAATTTCCAAAAAGTGGTATCTTTACTTTTGGTCGAAGAATGTTCAGGAATTTTTTTCAGATTTTTTGCACTTCACATAAGCGAGATAGAGGGGGGGGGGACACGTATCACACCCACTTCAAACTTACCTACGCTCGCCCTATCAAAGTTATATCCAAAGAATTATATATTTTTGTAATCAGCTCGACGTACCCTTTCATATGATACCCCTAACGGTGTCGAAAAAAAAATAAATAAAATAACCCTTAAGTTTTTTTGTGTCGCTATATTTTTAAAATATGTGGGTAGGTACAAGACACATACATGCCGAATTTCAAAGTGATCGGACGAAAGGTGTAGCCGTGAGAGCACGCGACAGGACGGACGGACAGACACACGCAGGAAAATATAAGGGTCCTTGGTTTTGCCTACGGACCCTAAAAATTAACAACATGAAAATCAAAATGAAAAGATGTTATGATGCTCCCCAGAGATGCAGCTTCAGGGGTGGGGGGGGTGACTTTGGCTCTCAAAGAAAACAAAGAGAAAATAAACAGACTGCCACTTGGTGTGATACATAGCTTCCTCGACTTCTATCCACGCACTTTATTGATTTTATGCTTTTACAAGCCATTATTATTGTCTAATTGGTATAATTGTTTCCCCCGTTTTGCTTCCGAAAGTAACGGAAGCTATCTGATCTTTCTGAAGAACTAAAAAATTTTAGGTCTACGATTTCAAAAATTCCAAGACAGAAATCCGTTTTAGACATCAGGGATCATTTTTGGTTCCGTGTCTGTCTGTCGGTCTGTCAAACCAACATATCTTAAAAACTACACGTCCAATTTTAATGAAGTTTGGGTGGTATAGGTCATGAGTAGCCCATTGTTGGTCCCATATAAGTTTCAATTTTCTGCGCTCATTTGTTTCACTTCCACATGCGCACAAACATACATTAATTTACACCTATAGCTTCAAAAGTACTTATCTGATTTGTATGAAACTATTATAGTTTATCGAAAGTAGCCCGCAGACAGCCCCAGATAACTTTGAACCGTCTGCGCTCTTTAACTTTTGCTTTTGATACTTTAATTCAAGTATAAAATCAAAACCATTTCGACAAATTAAAAAAGAAGAGGAAACAATTAAACAAATCAGACAATAATAGTTTGTAAAAGTATATAATCAAAAAGTACGTGATAGCATGCGAGGAAGCTATGTGCCACACCAATTGGCAGTCTATTTTACATGAATTGAAGTATCAATTTAGCAAAAGTTAAAGAGCGCAGATGGTTCAGATTTATCTGGGGCTATCTGCGGGTTACTTTCTCTGAACTATACAATTTTCATGCAAATCAGATAAGTACTTTTGAAGCTAAGGTGTAAATAAATGTATGTTTGTGCTCATGTGGAAGAGAAACAAAGAGGCGCGGAAGGATGAAACTTATATGGGACCAACAATGAGCTAATTATGACCTAACACCAAAATTTCATTAAAGTCGGACGTGTAGTTTTTAAGATATGTTGGTTCGCAAAAATTGAACAACACATCGACAGACCGACAGACAGACACGGAACCAAAAATGTTCCCTGATGTCTGAAACGGATTTCTGTCTTGGAATTTTTAAAATCGGAGACCTAAAAATGTTTCATTCTCCAGAACGATCACATAGCTTCCGTTTCCTTCGGTAAGCTCGGAAGCAAAAATATATAAATAAAATTTAAATAAAATCCTGTTAAAAGAATAATAATAATTTTGATTAAAAATCGGTCCAAGACAAGTCAGAGCTTTCTCATATGTGTGTTTTCAGTTTATTACTTTTCGTGTTTTCTTAGGTTCATAGAAATACATTTAATAATTATTGAACACTCCATCAAAATGTATCACAAAAATAACTTCTCCTCAGCGGGAATCGAATCCTGCCTCTCTTCGTTCCCGTTTAAAGCAATTTTCTCTGGAAATAGAGATTTTTCCCAGGAAAACATCTTATATCGTTAGATTCATATTTAAATGCTCTACATTTTAGAATTTATCATCACGTTTTTTCAGAGTTTTTGGGGGTAGTACCCCCGAATTTAAAAATGTAATCCTCGATTTCGCCTCGGGGTTTTTTTTTTTTTTGAACATGTTGCCAAATTCCGTCAAAACCAGCCCAGTAGTTCAGGTTCCACGCGTCTGCAATGACGACAGCCGGTAGACAGTCATGTTTTAACAACCACTTTTTTGGACTCAGGGGACCTCTAAACGTGTAAATTCATCAATATCTCAAAATCGAATTTTCGCGCCATCATAATACTTTTTCTTTAAATGAGAAAGTAAAAAGATAATAATTACAAGATAAAAAGAAATGTATACTAGGTACGTTTTTAAATTTTCTGTTGAATCATATGTAATGTTGATAATATAATTGTAACTTTCCATACAGCAAAATTGCTGAAAACAAATTAAATTCTGCTGAAGATGGCTAAAAGTGTTAAAATATTGCATTGCTATCGTGTTCTGAGCTATTCTAAAAGTTTCAAATGTTTAGCTACTCGGGAAGTTAGTTAAATATCGATTGCAAGATTTGTACTGGACAAACAAACAAGAAAGCAAGCTAATAAAAACGTAGTATAATTTCAAGATAAAATGAACTTTTTATACACTACGTTTTTAAATTTTCTGTTGAATCGTATGTAATGTTAATAATATAATTGTTATTGTTATATAATATTATAATGTTAGTGAAAAAAAATAGTTCCAAATTTATTTACTTCACATAAATGACAACCATCCAGAGAGCTGATCTTAAACCTATAAAAGAATAAATCTTTGTACAACGGATCTCCCCAACATCAAATCAAAAGCATGCCATCGATATATTTGAAATAATATAATCGATAAATAATATAATCGATATTTCCTGTTTTGCTGTCATTCAATGTTTATCTATCACAAATTTGAGACCCGTCAAAATGAAGATTGCGTAAATATTGGATATGGCAAAACAAATAAAATAACTTGTGGATTTTTTCCGAACTAACTTTCCGCACAGCAAAATTTGCTGAAAACTAATTAAATTCTGCTGAAAGATGTCATCGTGTTCTGAGCTATGCTCAGATCACGAGTTTCAAATGTCTAGTTCTTCGGGAAGTTAGTTAGAAATCGATTGCCAGATTTGTACCGGACATACAAACAAACAAACAAGAATGCAAGCTAATAAAAACGTAGTAAAAAATAAAAGTGATTTAAGTTAATATATTAACTTAATATGAATTCTATAATGTCATTTGAACGCACATTGAAGAGTATGAGGTGAATTGTAAGCCCTTACTTTTTAAACGGCTTGGGCTTGGATAATTTTAATAATAATGAAATGATTTCCGGGGAAATGTGTGGTATTTATGAGGTCTTGTTTTACATGATTTCAATATATGAATCTCTACCTACGTGTGCCTAGTTAGTTGTGTGTTCTAGTAGAGGAGTGTGGGCAATTTAATTGTCGGACGGCTACAGCTAGGGAGGGAGGGGCGGTGGAGGGGGCGGCCGGGTCCCCTCCCCCGAGCCAGTCGATAGTGAGCCGCGGTGAGGTTCGTGTCGCTGCCTCCGTCACAGTGCTGTATTTTCATTCAGTGGCATATTTCAGCGTTTTCTTCTTCTCTTTCCAGTCGAACCTCACTCACTCTTCTTTTCTTTTTACGTTCATTTTAAAATCAGGTTTGTCTTTATATTATACTTATTTAAGTTAATACAATTAATGTTGGTTTTTTTTTTTTTAACTTACAAATAAAAATTTAATATATTTTTTTTATATTTAAAAAATAAAATTGACTTTATAGTATATTCGCACCTAGTATATATATATATATTTTGTTCTTCCCTGATGTTATTTCCCCGCTGGTTCAATCCACGTGAGTGCCCCCCCCCCCTCCCGGCTTATAAAACATTCTGTCGATGTATCAAAGTACCTCATCGAGCGTAAACTTTGTTCCCCCCCCCCCCCCCCCTCCTTTTCGTTTTACGGTGAAGATAGTGAGGCACCGTAAAACGTTTTAATTTAGGTTTGAAATTCTGTAACGTACAACAACTTACTCGGGGTAGTTGGGTGGTTTTTATCGCTAGTAAAATGTTCTCTAGTAAAATGTGCTGTTGTAAAATGTTCTTTTGTACAATGTGTTTGCTTTTTTTTCTTGGCACTTTGCTGTTTTCGGAATGCTATAAACCTTAGACCTGAGGATCTTTACTGCACTTGTAGTATATATACTAATACACGTCTCCCATAAAGTTATAATTTAGAATCTGAGTTTGAATTTGGTTTTTTCCTCATAAACAGATACGCAGGATTATATGAGGATTAGAGTTGCTATCATTTATAAAGGGCAGTCATCCAACTTCACAAATTCTAAAATTGTGTTTGTGTTCATTTTTTACAGGTACAACTACATGCACGATATAATAAATATATGTGTTGTTAATTAACATATTATGTGATAAACATAGAATTATACATGTCTTTTGCAGTGGCGTATCCAGCGGCTAGGTCTGGAGGGGGCACATTCTAAGTCAGCTTAGATGGTGGGGGGGGGGGGGGGGGGGGGGGGAGAATCTTTGTGGTAACAAGAAAAGGAAACTACTTGTGCAACAAAGTAGCTGCCCCCCCCCCCCCCCCCAAAAAAAATCCCCTCTCTATTATCTAATTATAGATACTTAGATAAATAAAATTAAATTAGAGTTGATTACAAACTGAAGCAGAAATAAAAATGTCACATCTCTAGCTATATTTTGATAAGCTTTATTATAACGTGCCTCAAGTTTTGTTATTATGTCACTGATCTATCGACTCATCATAATTCTAAGCCACTTGTTGCAATCTTATCCTTTTGTATATAGGTAGAGTTTAATGTGCAAATATGGGAAAAATTACAAAATCCGACAAAAAAAATCGCATTCTTTGCCCTTGTTAAGGCTAATAAAAAAATCGGCTATGCAAAAAAATAAATATATATATATATATAACTTGCGGTACTAGCGCTTTCTAGTGGACATTTTCAACATTAAATTATTTTCCTCTCATTAATAGAATTATATATTGTAATAAGAGTGATATTGTTGTCGTTTGAGTATTAAGCTAGAAGATTGTAAACTTGCACGTCCCGCTCGTCCGCTCTTAGTTTAATTTGAACACCCCACTTGTTACACACTTTGCCTCTTATAAAGAAGAATCTGCCTCCAATAAAATAAAGGGGGGGGGGGGGGGGCAGCTATTGGGATTTTGCAATGCAAACTCTCTGTGGCCCCCACCCTGTTTACTTTGCCTCGCAATCAACATACTGACTGACATGTGGCATACACTTGAGAAGAGTCCGGCATGCCCACTCTTAAAACACTTGCAATTAATTAGTTTTCGACGCCCGAAGAGCCGATGCGCGAACAAAGTCGACAGTTTCGATTTTTTAATTTCGATCGTTTTCTTTCCTTCTCACAAGATTTCGGACCCCTCCTAAAACTACCCAGTCTGCTTATCGGCACATGGACAGATATTTAAATTTAAGCATTAATTGTTATTTAAAGCTTAGTCCAGGAGATAGCGTGCAAAAAAGTGCTTGACTAACATCAAGCTAGATTGTGTATAAGTAAATTATTATTAAGTAAATTATTTTGTGTATAAGTAAATGTTTTGGTGCCTTTTAGGAATATATGGTCGGTCGGAATATATGTTAAGTTCGTCTGCGGGACATAGCTTGGCAATGGGCATTTGAAAAAAACAAAGCGGTGTAGAGCGGTCATGTCCCGCCCTGTTTGGTGGACAATGTGAGTTGCATGATGCTGAGTAAGAAGTTAGTTAGTAGACCAATAATCATGTTGACGTAGTTCGACCCTTGACAGGGGAACACTTTGATTTAGATTAATATTTGACTAACTAACCTATCAAGTGACAAACTACCGTCAACTTGATTATTGGTCTACTAACTAAGTCCGTACTCAGGATCATGAAAATCACATTGTCCACCAAAAAGGGCGGGACATGGGCGCTCTCCACCGGTTTGTTTTTTTCAAATACCCATTGCCAAGCTATGTCCCGCAGACCAACTTAGCCGATTACATATTTTTAAAAGGCACCGAAACATTTACTTATACTCAAAATTCTAGCTTGATGTTAGTGAGGCTGTTTTTTGCACGCTGTCTCCTGGACTATTAATTTACCACGGTATTAGCATTGTGCTCTTGTAACGGCGGCAGTAGAAAGTTATCAGAAAAATTCCTTTTTAAGTGTAGAATAAGTAAAGGGAATAACTTATTTCTGTTATCATGTAATTCTGTGATACTTTAACAAAGCGCTCAAGGATTTCTAAACTTAACTAACCAAACACGGCTTTATCTCGAGCGATAACTCGGTTAAAATAAAAAATAATCAAACAGTCAATTAGTGTGTGGACGCGTTATCACTAGATGAGTGCTTACATGAGTGTAAAATAAAGTAGATGAAGATAAATTTCCAAATGTTTACCTCAGAGGTCGATTATTGCAAGTCCGATTGAAAACAACAACTTGTTGCTGTGTGTGTGTGTGTGTGTGTGTGTGTGTGTGTGTGTGTGTGTGTGAGTATGTGTGGTGCTGATAACGATGTTTTGATGTAACATAGCTGTTGTGTTTATAGAGTGGTAGAGAAGAGAGCGACAGCACTACGAGTGGTAATTGTAAAATACAGCTTCATGAGAAAACTCGCTGCTGGGTTGTACATGAGGAGTGCGGGTGTCTCAAGTAAATCTACTACATCCGTGTTAGCTCGTGCATTACAGTTCAGAGCCTGTCTATTAGACTTGTATTAACTAGACAGCCTTATAGCTGCCGACTTGAAATTATATCTGTTGTAATACGTTTACACCAAGTATACAGTAGGAGCCAGTTACCTGGGTGCGCCGTGTGCCAGGTAACTGGTACAGAGATCTCCAAGCTTTTCGGTGCAAGGGCGGGATCAGAACAGGACGGTCTAGAGCCTAGAGCAGGGGTACTCACTACGCGGCCCTCAGTCTAGAGCCTAGAGCAGGGGTACTCACTACGCGGCCCTCAGAACAATATTGTGTGGCCCTCGACCGTACTTCAAACTCACGATATTTTGCCCATTATCTCAAGTCGCTAGAAAATGAAAAACGTAAATGGAAGTTGGGAAGTTGGTTGGCCGAACTCGGTTTGGCGGTGAGTAAGTAACTCAGATAAGGTTTGATGATGCCCAGGCAGGCGAAAATTTGACATCAAAATAAAATTGATTTAAAAAATAGAGTTGCACCTAGCTGCCTCGCGCACTGTAACGTACTTGAACCATGTCGTGCTTTTACAACCCTTTATTGTTTCATTTATTTCATTTTCCCCTCTTTTTATTTTAAATCTGTCAAAATTATTTTGATTTTTTACACGATTAAGAGTATCAATTTAGCAAAATTCATAGAGCGCAGACGGTCGAAATTAATATGGGACCATCTGTGAGCTACGTTCGCTACAACCCAGCTACGTTCGCTACCACCCAGCTACGTTCGCTACCACTCAGCTACGTTACATACCATCCTAATTTTATTCAAATCAGATCGGTACTTTTAAAGATATAAGTGTAAATAAATGTATGTTTGTGTGCGTGTAGAAGAAAACCAAATATATTGGACCAACAATGGGCTAATTATGACCTACCACCCAAATTTCATTGTAATTGGACGAGTAAATATTAACGACAACGTAGTATATGGACAGACACGGAACCAAAAATGTTCCCGGATGTCTGAAACGGATTTCTGTCTTGGATTTTTGAAATCGGAGACTGAGTTCAGCAGGGTGTATGGATATTAGCAGCAGGCCCGTCGAGAGCCGTAGCGGGCCCCACGGCTATACCTATATGGGCCCCCTCTTTTTACTCGTTTTTATTCGTCATTTTGGGACTTTACACTAATAACTTGTGTATTGAATTTTTCAACTCTTATAATAAGTTCTATTTTATATTTATTGTAAGTGCTACTAATAAACTCCTATTACTGATAACTGCAGACATATACTGATAAACCAAAGTAAAACAAACTTATTTTGAAGAATACAACTATTTTACCGCAGTAATGTTAAATAAACAGGTCAAGTGTAAGCTAGTCAGCACACAGTGAGGGTCCGTAGGCCACACTGTGTGGTTTAAGTAGTACCCTATTGATGGTGTTCTTTAAAATGCTAAAAAGCTAACTTTGAACTATCCTATGGGTCTGATATTATCAAAACACATAAACAAACTTCTGATAAAGTATTTTTTTGCCACTAAACCAGACTAAAACCATATAAATACATCGAAAAGACCATAATTATAAAAAAAACTATTTTGTCAATAAAAAATAAAATAATATTTTTTTTAGAAATTTCCAAAAAGTGGTATCTTTACTTTTAGTCGAAGAATGTTCAGGAATTTTTTCAGATTTTTTGCACTTCACATAAGCGAGATAGAGGGGGGGGGGGGACAAGTTTCACACCCACTTCAAACTTGCCTATACGCTCGCCCTATCAAAGTTATATCCAAAGAATTGTATATTTTTGTAATCAACTCGACGTACCCTTTTATATGATACCCCTCACGGTGTCAAAAAAAAATAAAAAATGTTAACCCTTAAGTTTTTTTACCCTAATTTTTTGGAAAAATATTTTTTTTAAGTCGCTATATTTTTAAAATATGTGGGCAGGTACAAGACACATACATGCCAAATTTCAAAGTGATCGGACGAAAGGTGTAGCCGTGATAGCATGCGACAGGACGGTCGGACAGACCCACGCAAAAAAAATATAAGGGTCCTTGGTTTTGCCTACGGACCCTAAAACCAATTATGACTTAAATTAATATGGGTATATGAGTCATGATTATGACCTAAAATTTTTGTAGGTCATTTTTTGTTTGAAAACATTTATAATTTCTTAGTCCTCAACTAAAACACAATCTGAACTTAAAAAATTCCTATAACTATAAAATGTTGTTTACGTTCATTTATGTTTTATACAATTTTATTTAATTGAAGCGAGCGTAAGCGAGCTTCTTACATTCAACGAAATATGCATCTTGTCTGTCTGTCAGTAACGTTTACGCGTGTGACGATAACTTGAGTAAAAGTTGACCGATTTAGTTGAAATTTGGTATACATGTTCCTCTTACTAATACTCAGGCTAAGTTCGTTGGACAGCGTTATCCGTCCAAGAGTTCGCGCGCTACGCTCGCGTAAACGAGAGGTACAAAAATTAAATTGGAATTTCAGGACGGGAAAAGATTCTATCATCATCTATTCGATGAGACGAACATTTTTTTCAAATAACATTTTTTACTAAAACCAACAGCGACACCGCTATGAATTAATAAAGATCGCTAAAACTATTAAAGCGGACCTAAACGATTATAATAGAGATAACAACCTTTTTACCGATATCTTACGTTCTAATGTAACGATTTTAATAAAACTTCATATACACCATCTAATGCACAATTGAAACAGGCATGCAAAATTTCAACTTGATACAAGCAGAAGTCTTTGCGTAGAGAAGAGATACATTTATAATAATTGTTTAAAAGCTACCGCGGGTGGTTAAGATTGTTATAGTCGTATAGGGTATAGGTTTGTTTAGGATGTAAAGCTTGGTACCGAGTACCCCCACTCTTCCCCACACTACCCTCTTCCATTTATCTTCAACTATGACATTCATCGTGATTAATAAATTTCAATATTTAGTATTTCATTGCAATACGCTCGCTTCAATGATAGAGCCACGCGATGCCTAGTATATTACTAGGGGGTTCTGCCCCCTAATCGCTTCGCAATTACAAACCCCCGAAAAGCGGCCGCAGCGCGGCCGCTGCCTGGAATAGAGTACAGTAGAATCCCTTGTTTATTTTTTAGGAGGGGGTATAGGATAAATCTAGGAAGGATAATCTATCAATGGAAGGAATAAAATCTAGATATTCTCTCATGGTAAAATAATTTAAATGTTTCTTGATGGTAGTTTACAAACTTATCAAATTAAAATAACACTCCGTAACAAAGAACGGGTATCCAGCTAGTAAAACATGAAATAATGATTTCGAAGAAAAATTAAAACAAACAAAGAATGTAACAGAAAATAAGCGAGAAGGAAGATTAAGGGGGGGGGGAATGTTACGTAGTCTATAAGATAATTCCCTCCTACATTAAAAAAAAATAATAATAATAAAACAAAAATCTTCAATTTTTGAATAGCTTTTAATTCTAAGGAAATAACAACAAAAAAACAATAGTTTGATTAAGAATTTAAATAAAATTACCTCTTACCATAATCGTTGAGTAATAAGATTGTTTATTATAACTAAACATAAATTATTCAATTTAACTTAATAAGTAAATGGAAAGAATCAATTTACCTTTATAGCTTCGCTTCGTTCTTTCAATCCATCCTATGTATATCTTCATATTCCATTATATTCTCTAAATGCTGTTATAAATATACGTAGAATTAACTTTCAAAGATACTATCGTCGATATTACACTGAATAACAAATCGATCTATCTCCAAAGACAAGATTTCAACACAGAACAACGAACAATAAATAAAATATAAACTACATACACGAAAGATGTACTTTTCGAAAGAAAAACGTATAGAAATCAAAAAGAAACATTTGAATTATAACACACTGTACAAATATAAAGACCCGCTACCCGATTTAAAATACCTTTCCTCGATTAATAAGTGAATTTAAAGTAAGATTCGACTAAAATTACTGTTGACCTAATTAGAGAAGTAAAAACAATATGGCCGACGCACTAAAACTATGGGAAACCGCCAAGGATCCGCCACGTCGCAGGGACGCCTTTTTCAGGGCTACCACACTACATCGTATCAAAATTAAATCATCTAAAATTTATTATAAAAATTATTTAAAATAAAAATATTGTAAATAATGATTATTCTTCATGGTAATATTATATTTTAACTATGTTTTTAGTTTAACCGAAACAAAAAATGTTCATGTTATTTTATTTTTTAATAATTTTGTTCGCATTATTTGTTTAACCTCATTGTACTGTGGTAACTGAAAAAATATTTTGTTTATATAAGTTTAAATTAATAAATGTTTAATTCAAATACTTTGTTTGTTAAAACAAGTTAAATCAAATGCTATTTTAAGTTAAAAGTAGAACTACAGTGTATTCTAAAGAAAAACAACTCTCCTGCATATAGACCCGGTAGAGTTACAAATCGAAATATAAAAGAGTAACAGACAAGATATATCGATATATTAAGTCTTGAAAGAGGTCGATAGTGAGATAACGTGTTATCAGAAGACCCCATATACTACTAGAAGCTAAAAACCACGAAAAAATTTTGCGCTGGAAGGTTATAGTCATGTTATAGTTGAACTCAACAACAGGTTATAATAATAGTTTTTATTTACCGTATCAGTTTTAAGTTATGTTTCTTCTTCTTTAGCAAATTTTCATTGGAGTAATTTACTAATTTAATTTGCCTATTATATTGCCATATTTCATTTTTTCTTTCATTAATAAAAAGAATATTGTTTTGATCAAAATTGTTTCACTCCCTTTCAAGAAAATAGTGAGAAAGAGAGCTCGTACTTCACCAATTTTTAAGTTCTGCAAAAACACTAAAAACGTTAGTGTGAACAGACTCCTCGAAAAAGAAAAGAAAAACTTTCTTTTGCTAGAATTCAGTAATAAATCGTAAATATATATTTCTAAAGAATTTCATTAATGTAAAAGAGTACAGTAATTTATATGAAAAAACCCAAACTATTTTGACTGATGTAAGAAACGGTGGAAAATTAAATAAATTTTCAACCATACGTAATTAGTCTATTTCTCCTTTATTTATTTTTATTTTTTACAACAATAAAGGGAATAATGCAGCTTTTTATGAAATTTAAGTGAGCTGTTTAGTTGATTTCAAAGATTAATGTGATTATATCAACGTTAATTTTATACTCCGGGTACGGGGTATAATGAGGAGTATTTTTCAAAGTAGTTCCCTTTACTTGCTTCCTACAAATATTTTATTTAAATGTTACCTAATACTTAAAAATGATTTACTACATTTTACAATTTATTTATTAATAACTATTATACATATACAGATAAATACTAAAAAAGTAACGCATAACAACTATTCAGTAAACCCATAACTCCATACAACGTTCACGAGTTATAATTTATAACCTTCTCTTGTTGTTGCGGTTCAATTGTAACCTATTATCTAGAATTGTAACCTGCCGGCGCAAAACTTTTTCGTGGTATTTAGCTTCTAGTCATATACTCTGCAGTTCAGCCGTCAAGGTATATGTGTATGTTCTATATACAAATCTACAGTTTTGGTCCGATCTCAATGAAAATTTGCATATTTGACCATCAATGCAAGGAGAAAATCACTGTCTACATAAAATTAAGAAATTAAAATTTTGGTACACAGGGGTACGGGGTAAACAAATGATGAATACGGGGTCAAAGTAATGAATACCCTTTATGATGCATATCATTGGAAAGGTCTTTAAGAGTACAGTAATTGTTGTAATGTACATTTAAGGGGCTAAAATGGAAAAATGCATCTAAAAGTCAGTGTATGTGTGTCTGTTCTTTATACAAATCTACAGTTGTTGTCTGATCTCGATGAAAATGTTCACACTTGACCTTCAAAACAATGGGAAGGTCACTGTCTACATGAATTTTCGAAATTTAAATGTTGGTACACAGGGGTACGGGGTACAACTCAAGTGATGAATATGGGGTCAAAGTAATGAATACCCTTCATGATGCATATCGTTGAAAAGCTCTTTAAGTGAACAGTAATTGTTGTTATGTACAGTTTAGTCATATTGCCATTTAGGAGGGGGGTAAATTTGGGATATTTGCAAATTATCTTATCAAAGAGGAGGGGGTTAAGAAATAGGTGGGGGGGGATAAAATCTAGATATTCTCGCATAGTAAAATAGTCTCTTGACGGTAGTTTGTAAACTTATCAAATTAAAATAACACTCCGTAGCGAAGCACGGGTATCAAGCTAGTATTGTAGGAAGTAGGAAACTGTGGCGGCAATAAGGGCCCCGCAGACCCCGCCGCGCGGGGGGCCCCTGGAAGGGAAATAGAGTGGCCCCTAAAAGTTTCCAGGGGGCCTCCAAAACCTACTAGTCGGAAATATGCATTTTTATGACTGAAGAAACCATTGTAGTGTCTTTCTGGCTAGCATGCCAGATTTTTCAACCATGCATGGTTGAAAATGAATGGTGGTATATTTAATATTTTTTCAACTTTGGATATGTCCAAATAAAACTGAACAAATCATTTATCATTTATTTTGTTCAATTATCACTCAAGTTTCCAATCACATTGTCAATTAAAACATAAAAAACTTCAACTTTGAAGCGATTTTCCGGGTTCTCTGTGGATTTTTCTTGAAACCCATCGGGATACTGGTTAGTAATTTTTGCTTTTCAGTCTCGGTACCGGGAAATTCTCTCTCAAACTTAATCGCCACACCTGGCTGACAACTTTAATGTTAACTAATATTATTTTTAATTGTTATTACGAATATAATTATTGAAGCGAGCGTAGCGAGCTTCCTACATTCAACGAAATATGTTCCGTGTCTGTCTGTCTGTCTGTCTGTCTGTCTGTCAGTAACGTTCACGCGTGTGACGATAACTTGAGTAAAAGTTGACCGATTTAGTTGAAATTTGGTATACATGTTCCTCTTACTAATACTCAGGCTAAGTTCGTTGGACAGCGTGATCCGTCCAAGAGTTCGCGCGCAACGCTCGCGTAAACGAGAGGTACAAAAATTAAATTGGAATTTCAGGACGGGAAAAGATTCTATCATCATCTATTCGATGAGACGAACATTATTTTCAAATAACATTTTTTACTAAAACCAACAGCGACACCGCTATGACTTAATAAAGATCGCTAAAACTATTAAAGCGGACCTAAACGTTTATAATAGAGAAAACAACCTTTTTACCGATATCTTACGTTCTAACGTATCGATTTTAATAAAACTTCATATACACCATCTAATGCACAATTGAAACAGGTATGCAAAATTTCAACTTGATACAAGCAAAATTCTTTGCGTAGCGACGAGATACATTTATAATAATTGTTTAAAAGCTACCGCGGGTGGTGAAGATTGTTATAGTCGTATAGGTTTGTTTAGGAAGTAAAGCTTTGTACCGAGTACCCCCACTCTTCCCTACACTAACCCTCTTCCACTTATCTTCAACTATGACATTCATCATGAATCATGATTAATAAATTTCAATATTCAGTAGGTATGTCATTGCATACGCTCGCTTCAATGATAGAGCCACGCGATGCCTAGTTTAATGTTTCAATCATAAACATTGGCGTGATTGGGTGTCCCTTTAGGGGAGGTCCGGGCCCCCCGGCATCAGCCGTACCTGCCGCCCCCTCTCGACGGGCCTGATTAGCAGTAATCATGTATGTTGCTATTATATTGATGCTTGATTGATTTTTTACTTTCTCATATAAAGAGAAAGTATTGTGATGGCGCGAAAATTCGATTTTGAGATTTTGATGATTTTACACGTTTTGAGGTCCCCTGAGTCCAAAAAAGTGGTTTTTAAAAAATGTCTGTCTGTCGTCTGTCGTCTGTCGTCTGTCTGTCGTCTGTCTGTCGTCTGTGCAGACGCCTGGAGCCCAAACTACTGGGCCGATTTTGACGAAATTTGGCATACATGTTCAGAAAAATCATACCCCGAGGCGAAATCGAGAAATGAATTTTAGCTCTAAATTTGGGGGCGCTACCCCCCAAAAACTCTGAAAAAACATGAAAAAAAATTATTTCTCGAAAACGGTTCCGACGATTTTGATTAAAAAATTCTAAAATGTAGTCCATTTGAATACGAATCCAACGATATAAGCCGTTTTCCCGGGAAAAATCTAGTTCCTGAGATATTAGCTTAAAACGCGGACGGAGAGAGCCCGGGTTCGATTCCCTGACCAGGAGAAGTTATTTTTATGATAAATTTTGATGAAATGTTCAATAATATTTAAATGTACATTTGAAAACTAATAAATGGAAACACTGGGCTAAGTAATTATAAACTCATATATGAGAAAGTTTGTCTGAGTTGTCTCGGACCGATTTTTTTTTAGTATTATTAACGTTATAACATAGCATGATACAGCGGCCCTTAGAAATTTTCTGATTCTGAAAGTTTGCCCTTTTTGCAACCCTGGTCTGGAGTCTAGAGCGAGCAGGATGAAACACTCGGCCGTCGCACTTCACACTCACAGTGGCTCGGCCAACATAACTTCCATAAGAATTAGCCTTGGTCTTTTTACTTTCTCATATAAAGAGAAAGTATTGTGATGGCGCGAAAATTCGATTTTGAGATTTTGATGGATTTACACGTTTTGAGGTCCCCTGAGTCCAAAAAAGTGTTTTTTACTTTCTCATATAAAGAGAAAGTATTGTTAAAAAATGTCTGTCCGTCGTCTGTCGTCTGTCGTCTGTCGTCTGTCGTCTGTCGTCTGTCGTCTGTCTGTGCAGACGCCTGGAGCCTAAACTACTATGCCGATTTTGACGAAATTTGGCATACATGTTCAGAAAAATCATACCCCGAGGCGAAATCGAGAAATGAATTTTAGCTCCACATTTAGGGGCGCTACCCCCCAAAAACCCTGAAAAAACGTGAAAAAAAAATATTTCTCGAAAACGGTTCCGACGATTTTGATTAAAAAATTCTAAAATGTAGTCCATTTAAATACGGATCCAACGATATAAGCCGTTTTCCCGGGAAAAATCTAGTTCCGGAGAAATAAGCTTAAAACGCGGACGGAGAGAGCCCGGGTTCGATTCCCCGCCCAGGAGAAGTTATTTTTATGATAAATTTTAATGAAATGCTCAATAATAATTAAATTTACATACGAAAACATAATAAATGGAAAACACTGGGCCAAATAATTATGACCTCGTATATGAGAAAGTTTGTCTGAGTTGTCTCGGACCGATTTTTTGACAATTGAAATGGCATTTTACTAGGCATCGCGTGGCTCTATCATTGAAGCGAGCGTATTGCAATGAAATACTGAATATTGAAATTTATTAATCATGATGAATGTCATAGTTGAAAATAAGTGGAAGAGGGGTAGGGAAGAGTGGGGGTACTCGGTACAAAGCTCACCTTCCTAAACAAACCATACACTGCTACGACTTTAACAATCTTCACCACCCGCGGTAGCTTTTAAACAATTATTATAAATGTATCTCGTCACTACGCAAAGAATTTTGCTTGTATCAAGTTGAAATTTTGCATACCTGTTTCAATTGTGCATTAGATGGTGTATATGAAGTTTTATTAAAATCGTTTCGTTAGAACGTAAGATATCGGTAAAAAGGTTGTTTTCTCTATTATAAACGTTTAGGTCCGCTTTAATAGTTTTAGCGATCTTTATTAAGTCATAGCGGTGTCGCTGTTGGTTTTTGAAGCGAGCGTAGCGAGCTTCCTACATTCAACGAAATATGCTCCGTGTCTGTCTGTCTGTCTGTCTGTCTGTCTGTCTGTCTGTCTGTCTGTCTGTCTGTCTGTCAGTAACGTTTACGCGTGTGACGATAACTTGAGTAAAAGTTGACCGATTTAGTTGAAATTTGGTATACATGTTCCTCTTACCAATACTCAGGCTAAGTTCGTTGGACAGCGTGATCCGTCCATGAGTTCGCGCGCAACGCTCGCGTAAACGAGAGGTACAAAAATTAAATTGGAATTTCAGGACGGGAAAAGATTCTATCATCATCTACTCGATGAGACGAACATTTTTTTCAAATAACATTTTTTACTAAAAGCAACAGCGACACCGCTATGACTTAATAAAGATCGCTAAAACTATTAAAGCGGACCTAAACGTTTATAATAGAGAAAACAACCTTTTTACCGATATCTTACGTTCTAACGAAACGATTTTAATAAAACTTCATATACACCATCTAATGCACAATTGAAACAGGTATGCAAAATTTCAATTTGATACATGCAGTAGTTTGTTTGTAGCAAAGAGATACAAATTATAAATATTGAAATAGAGATGTGTGGTTAGAAGAATAGTAAGAATGCGGGGTGGTTCCCTTACTACTAGCCGCTGCACTACTACCAGACCCATTATCTATCAACTCATCATGATTCACAATAATCTTTTTTTTCAATATTCAATACATATTTATTACTATACGCTCGCTTCAATGATAGAGCCACGCGATGCCTAGTAGTAAAAAATGTTATTTGTAAAAAATGTTCGTCTCATCGAGTAGATGATGATAGAATCTTTTCCCGTCCTGAAATTCCAATTTAATTTTTGTACCTCTCGTTTACGCGAGCGTTGCGCGCGAACTCATGGACGGATCACGCTGTCCAACGAACTTAGCCTGAGTATTAGTAAGAGGAACATGTATACCAAATTTCAACTAAATCGGTCAACTTTTACTCAAGTTATCGTCACACGCGTAAACGTTACTGACAGACAGACAGACAGACAGACAGACAGACAGACAGACAGACACGGAGCATATTTCGTTGAATGTAGGAAGCTCGCTACGCTCGCTTCAATTAAACATACAATAAGTTCATTTGTTAACTTGTTATGCGGCCGGTTAACAGAGGCGCGGCGGGCCGGTTAACAGAGGCGCGGCGGGCCGGTTAACAGAGGCGCGGCGGGCCGGTTAACAGAGGCGCGGCGGGCAGGTTAACAGAGGCGCGGCGGGCCGGTTAACAGAGGCGCGGCGGGCCGGTTAACAGAGGCGCGGCGGGCCGGTTAACAGAGGCGCGGCGGGCAGGTTAACAGAGGCGCGGCGGGCAGGTTAACAGAGGCGCGGCGGGCCGGTTAACAGAGGCGCGGCGGGCCGGTTAACAGAGGCGCGACGGGCCGGTTAATAACGGCCCGCAGGCAGTAAGTTGGACTTGCTCTACTTTGTCGGTTCAAAAAAATAGATATAGGAGTAAAAAGTCAGATGTAATAAATGTGCACTTAATGCTTACTGATGTTTAGGCTTTCGTGGATGATGCTGGAAACCCTTATACAGAGGGTGATGTGTCTGTCTGTCCGTCGTACTTTGGTTCTTATCCCAGAACCCTTCACGCTAGAGATGTGAAATTTAAAATACTGGCGCAACTGTTTGACCCACACAGAGCAAAAATAGATTTGATTTTCAGTTTGCATTTTATTGGCTTTTGTAATACTTATTTCTATAGTGATGAACTTCTTCGCGTTTTTTTGCCGAGGGGGGAAATATATTTTTTCCCTTCATCAAGAAATTTCGGGTTGGTTTGATATAATATTAGATACAACGGTGTAATAGTGTGGCATCGAATCCAACTCGATATTTCACCAGTGATTGTGAAAGGACGGCTTGATATAATACTAGATACAATGTACTTTGTGCTACTCGAAGCCTTTCTACGATCCCGAATAAGAGTGTAGGAAATAAAACAAAATATTATTTAGAAAGCTGTTATTATTATCTTGATTGGTTATTAGATTGCTGGATTATTTCTTCCTTATTATAGAAATGTCTCATCGTCATCTGTGTCCGATCGTAGTTTATTAATTGTCACAAAATAATATCATCCGAACTAATATTATAATGTCAAATAATGTGAAAAAACAATTAGATTTATTTTGACACAAGGTGAAGCTTGGGTGAGGCTTATACAGTACTCTTACGTTTTGTATGTAGTATTATATCACACCCACCTATTCTTACTCCTACGCTGCAGTATGTAGTACGTTATCAATAGGGCACCTTTTAGTTAAATATAGTAAACTATATTTAGGTGGGGTCGATATGATACTGTTACGCCATTACATAGTATTATATCGGACCCACCCAGTTTTGGAACCAAGTTCCTTATGACACTTTACTCAGTGTGCAGCCCAAGAGTGAATCAGAAAATAACGTCCGTCACAAAACCAAGCGTCACGAAATCCACCGATGACGATAACTTGAGTATAAGATCACCGAGTTAGTTGAAATTTGGTACACATGTTCATTTTACCAATGCCCAGGCTGAGTTCGTTGGACAACGTTATCTGCCCAAGCGTTCACGCGCAACGCTCGCGTAAACATAAGCTTCAAATTTAAAATTGAAATTTTAGGACGGTAACAAATTCTAACTTCATCTATTTAATTAGACAAACAACTTTTATGAATATTTTTTTTTAGTACAACGAACACCGACACTGCTATGAAGTGATAAAGATCGCTAAATTTATGTAAGCGGACCTAAACGTTTAAAATAAAGAAAACAACGTTTTTACCGATATCTTACGTTCTAACGTAACGATTATAATAAAACTTCTTACAAGTCGTCTAAAATACAATTGAAACAGGCATGTAAAGTTTCAACCTGATACAAGCAGACGTTTTTGAGTAGGGAAGAGATATATTTTATAATATTTTAAATTTGTAGTAAAAATTGTGTAAATTGTGGGTAGGTAAAAAACTTTTCTATTTCCTACCAACTACAAATTTACTCTTTAACTATAAACTCACCATGATTAAATTTTTTCTCAATATTCAATACATATTTATTGTAAGACGCTTGCTTTTATGACACAAATAATGCTTTTCTATTATTTTGCCTTAACTCTGCTAGGTACGGACAGTTAGTTACTTATAATTTTGTCTCTTTTCTAACTCCGCCATGTATAAGTAGTTAGCAATGTATACGTACTTAGTAATGTGATTTTATAATTTATATGTAATGAAAAATGTAAGGAACTTCGTTCCTACCGGGTGTTCCGCGACACCACACGTATTTTTTTACACACTCTAACGTAGGGACATTTTATCCTTTCATAACTATATATTTGTTTGGGGGGGGGGGGGTAGGGGTGATATAATACTCGTACCCCATTGTATAAAGTACGATATGAAACCCACCTTTTTATTTTTTAAATAATGACAGTGAAATTTCTTTATTCTTGTAGGTAAATTTAATATTTTTTCCCCGGGTGGGTTCGATGTCACAGTTTAATCAAGAGTTAGGCGATTTAGCATTTAAAAATAATAACAAGCGCCATGTTGAATTTAAAAGTTATATTGTAAAATGCCTTTATGGACCATGTGTATGTTTATTGAACGAGCGTAGTGAGTTCTTCATTTCAGAGACTTGGGATTTGAAAAGTTTGTTTGTTTGTTTGTTTGTTTGTTTGTTTGTTTGTTTGTTTGTTTGTCTAACGATAACTCGAGTAAAAATTGATCAATTTCAGCGAAATTTGGCACGTAGATGCATCTCAGCATTTTTGAGAACTGTATAGTTTTTGAAAATTCCTCACTAATCATTTCCAAGATGGCGGCCAATATGGCGGACGACTAAAAAAAAAGTTTTAAGCCAGCATAATGTGCTATACATCGTTTTGAAGGTCTTTAAGAGAAGGAAAAGAATATGTAACTAATCAAATTTCACACTTCATATTTTCAAGATGGCGGCCAATATGGTGGACGACTAAAATAAAAAGTTTTAGTCAGCATAATGTGGTATACATCGTTTTAAAGGTCTTTAAGAGAAGGAAAAGAAAATTTAACTAATAAAATATCACAGTTAATATTTTCAAGATGGCTGCCAATATGGCGGACGACTAAAAAAAAAGTTTAAGTCAGCTTAATGTGTTATACATCGTTTTAAAGGCCTTTAAAAGGAGAAAAATAATATTGAACTGATAAAATTTAATACTTCACACTTTCAAGATGGCGGCCAATATGGCGGACGACTAAACAAAAAGTTTTTAGTCAGTATGACATGTAATACATCAATTTAAAGGTCTTGAAGTTTAGGAAAGGAATATCTAAGTATTAAAAATGTCACACATAATATTTTCAATATGGCGGACTATTAAAAAAAAATTAATCTGCTTGGCATGTAATACATTAATCTAAAGGTCTATAAAAGTAGGAATAGAGTCAATAACTTTTCAAATTTCATAATTTATATTTTCAAGATGACGGCCAATAAGGCGAATGACAAAACGTTTATCGTCAGTATGGCATTTTATACATAGTTTTAAAGGGTTTAGAAGTAAGAAAAGAGTAAATAACTATTAAAATTTCACTCTATATATTTTCAACCAATTGTAGATAATTATTATTTAGTATAATTATTGCATACTAAGCAGTTTAAACTGAAAATTTAGTTAAACGTTGTTTAATAGAGGTATTGCAGGCTCGCTATGATCGCACGTTTATACAGGAGTTGTAATAATGTTATTGTTGGCTCGCTGCGCTCGCCCTATATAGACAGCATTTAAAATTAGTTTTCATTTAACTGGGTATATATTGAAGGTTCGCTGCACTCACCAATATATTTAGTATTTCTGGATAATGTTATGCCATATAAACTTGCGAGCGCAGCGAGCCTGAATTAATTATATTAAATAATGATTACGTACAAATACTTTATAAACAAGCGAGCGAAGCGAGCATACAATAACTTTATTTAATTAATATTTACTACAAATTCTAAATCAAACCGGCGAGCGTAGCGAGCCATCTTTAACTTGATTAAATAATTACTATATTTACTGTATAAACAGGCGAGCGTAGCGAGCCTTCTTTAATTTATTTGATTAAATAATTAGTATATTTACTGTATAAAAAGCGAGCGCAGCGAGCCTTCAATAACTTTATTTAATAAATATTTACAACAAATTCTGAATCAAACAGGCGAGCGTAGCGAGCCTTCTTTAATTTGATTAAATAATTACTATATTAACTGTACAAACAGGCGAGCGTAGCGAGCCTACAATAAATTTATTTAATAAATCTTTACTACAAATTCTGAATCAAATAGGCGAGCGTAGCGAGCCTTCTTTATTTTATAAAATAATTACTGTATTAACTGTACAAACAGGCGAGCGTAGCGAGCCTACAATAAATTTATTTAATAAATCTTTACTACAAATTCTGAATCAAATAGGCGAGCGTAGCGAGCCTTCTTTATTTTATAAAATAATTACTGTATTAACTGTACAAACAGGCGAGCGTAGCGAGCCTACAATAAATTTATTTAATAAATCTTTACTACAAATTCTGAATCAAATAGGCGAGCGTAGCGAGCCTTCTTTATTTTATAAAATAATTACTATATTTCCTGTGTAAACAGGCGAGCGTAGCGAGCCTGCTATAACTTTATTTAATACATATTTACTACAAACGCTAAATCAACAGGCGAGCGTAGCGAGCCTACAATAACTTTATTTAATAAATAGTTACAACAAATGCTAAATCAACAGGCGAGCGCAGCGAGCCTGCAATTACTTTATTTAATAAATATTTACAACAAATTCTGAATCAAACAGGCGAGCGTAGCGAGCCTTCTTTATTTTATAAAATAATTACTATATTTCCTGTGTAAACAGGCGAGCGTAGCGAGCCTGCTATAATTTTATTTAATACATATTTACTACAAACGCTAAATCGACAGGCGAGCGTAGCGAGCCTACAATAACTTTATTTAATAAATAGTTACAACAAATGCTAAATCAACAGGCGAGCGCAGCGAGCCTGCAATTACTCTATTTAATAAATATTTACAACAAATTCTGAATCAAACAGGCGAGCGTAGCGAGCCTTCTTTATTTTATAAAATAATTACTATATTTCCTGTGTAAACAGGCGAGCGTAGCGAGCCTGCTATAATTTTATTTAATACATATTTACTACAAACGCTAAATCGACAGGCGAGCGTAGCGAGCCTACAATAACTTTTTAATACATATTTACTACAAATGCTAAATCAACACGTAAGCGCAGCGGGCCTGCAATAACTTTATTTAATACATATTTACTAGAAATGCTGAATCAAGAGGCGAGCGTAGCGAGTTTTATTATTAAATAATATAATGGATATTTTAAATGTTAATATTATTAAATAAAGATAATGGACAAAATCATTTTATTGATCTTTTCAGGTTAAATAAGAATGTCAGGTTTTACTGACATATTATCCTGATATCATTATTGAGAACATAGTATGGCTGATATAAAAGTACCTTTCTACGCGAGTTCTTTATGCACCGCATCACTAGTTGAACGAGCGCAGTGAGTTCTTCATTTCAGAGACTTGGCATTTGAAAAGTTTGTGTGTTTGTGTGTTTGTTTGTCCAACGATAACTGGCGTAAAAATTGATCGATTTGAACGAAATTTGGCACACAGGTGCTTCTAACAATTTGTCATAACTGTATAGTTTTTGGAAATTCCACACTAAACATTTCCAAGATGGCGGCCAATATGGCGGACGACTAAAATAAAAATGTTTAGTCAGCATAATGTGTTATACATCGTTTTAAAGGTCTTTAAGAGAAGGTAAAGAATATGTAACGCATTAAATTCCAAACTTCATATTTCCAAGATGGCGGCCAATATGGCGGACGACTAAAATAAAAATATTTAGTCAGCATAATGTGTTATACATCGTTTTAAAGGTTTTCAAAAGAAGGAAAAGGATATGTAACGAATTAAATTCGACACTTCATATTTTCAAGATGGCGGCCAATATGTTTGGACGAAAAAACAAAAAATGTTAGTCCTTATAACATGTTATATATCAATTTAAAGGTCTTGAAATGTAGAAGAGGACTATGTAACTATTAACATTTCACACGATATTTTGAAGATGGCGGCCAATATGGTAGACAACTAAAAAAAATATTATAATCAGCATGGCATGTTATACATCGTTTTAAAGGTCTTTAAAAGTAGGAAAAGCGTGAATAAGCTAGAAGGCTATCTGCGCTCGCCTGCTAGACAGCATTTACAAGGCTCGATAAGTTCGCCTGTTTATTCTACAAATTGATGTCTAGATGCATTTATTAAATAGGCTCGCTTTGATAGCCTGTAAAAACTTTCCAATAAAGATGTCTACAAATGCAAGGAAATATGAATATGATAAAGACCAGCTGTCTACTGTCTAGGCAGCGAGCCTGCATATGTGTTGAATAAAGATCTTCAAAACAGCTGTATAAACAGGCGAGCGTAGCGAGCCTGCATTAATTTTATTTAATAAATATTAACTAATAATGCTGTACCAACAGGCGAGCGTAGCGAGCTTGCAATGACTTTATTTAATAAATATTAACTACCAATGCTGTAACAACAGGCAAGCGTAGCGAGCCTGCAATAATCTTATTAAATAATGTGTTTGTACAAAGGCTGCAAAACCTGGCGAGCGTAGCGAGCCTGCAATAACTTTCTTTAAGAAATTAACTAATAACGCAAACCAAACAGGCGAGCGTAGCGAGCCTGCAATTATTTTTTATAAGAAATTAACAAATAATGCAGTACAAACAGGCGAGCGTAGCGAGCCTGCAATGACTTTTTTTAATAAATATGAACTAATAATGCAGTACAAACAAGCGAGCGTAGCGAGCCTGCAATGACTTTTTTCAATAAATATTAACTAATAATGCAGTATACAAACAGGCGAGCGTAGCGAGCCTGCAATTATTTTTTATAAGAAATTAATTAATAATGCAGTACAAACAGGCGAGCGTAGCGAGCCTGCAATGACTTTCTATAAGAAATTAACTAATAATGCAGTACAAACAGGCGAGCGTAGCGAGCCTGCAATAACCTTATTAAATAAATATTAACTAAATAATGCAGTACAAACAGGCGAGCGTAGCGAGCCTGCAATTATTTTATTCAATAAATATTGCTGCAAACAGGCGAGTGTAGCGAGCCTTTAATAACTTTAATAATTAGTGATTATCTACAAATGCAAGGAAAATATTTTCCTATCCAGATCTAGCGAATTAGTAAGAAATTCGTTTCACAACATGTGAGTATTTTTGACACTTTTAATTTAAGATTGTGGTCAATATTACAGACGACTTTAAATAATATGATTGTAGTCTGCGACATGTCATACATCGGTTTAAAGGTCTTGAAGAGTAG
Organism: Gerris lacustris; assembly: GCA_951217055.1. Lineage (NCBI taxonomy): Eukaryota > Metazoa > Arthropoda > Insecta > Hemiptera > Gerridae > Gerris > Gerris lacustris. Next base: position 312,097 of record OX578281.1, on the reverse strand, counting down.
GAAATAAATATTAAATATGATCAAAAAAGTTTTGCAACAAATATGGCGTTGCAACAAAATAAGGGTGTTATTAAGTAAGATCAAACTTATATGGCATATTACATAACATAATTTTTTAAAGCTATTTTCAGGTTGATTAAGAATATTTAATGTTTTAGCCGAAATATTATCCTGGTAGTTATATTGAAAACATAGTACGGCTGATATAAGGACACAATTCTACGCGAGTTCTTTATGCAGCGCATCACTAGTGTGATAATAAGTGACTAATTTCCCAATTTCAAGTTTCTAGTTCAAGTGGTTCTATTGATATAGTAAAATAAAATAAAATTGCACCCCATCTTGGATTTTGATAACAGAAACAAATTCCCAGAGTGAGAAACTCCATAACGCTCGTTTAGTCATTCTAGCGTCAGCGTCTTCAGTTTCCAACATTGAATACTACATTTTTTAACAAAAACTTGAAAATATTTTTATATATTAAATGTATATGGCCGCTACCTTGAATTTATACGGATCAATAAATCCTTTTTCAGGAAATGTTTCAAATTTCTAGGTGCAAGATCAAGTGGATCTCAAGATGTTACCATCTCAATCATTAGAATTTTTCCCATTTCCATTCGAAATAGCGATTCACAAAATCCTTGCTTTGTGGATTTCTAAATCAATGGAACAATTGATAAATCTTGTTTGGCTCTTCTAGAGTTTAAAATGTCCGAGATACAGAGATAAATATATTAGTGAGGAGACTTGGCTTCTAAACCCGTATATGGCCGCCATTTTGAATTAAAAAGTTAAATTGCAAATACATTATATTATTTCAAATTTCAAGGTTTTAGACCAAATAGTTGGGAGATATTCCAACCGTAAACATTTAGCTTGACATCTTGAATCAAAACGGTGGACCAAAAGTCTCCTTTCTTGGATCCACCCCATCTCTGATTATGATAGCAGAAACAAATTCCCAGATGAGAGGGCGTTTATATTATCTTTAAAGAAAGCCCATATAATAACGCTCGTTTATTCATTCTACCTACAGATCCTTGCTTAGACGGACAGCAAGCTTGCTACCAACATTCCTAATTCCACAATTATTACAAGTGATTAGACACACACGCATACGTAGTCTTATAGGCACTCTTTTAGTTTAGAGAAGACCTGGGTACGTAAATAAGTGGGAAATAGTACTGACTTGCCTAGTTACACAGTTAGTACTATACCCAAAAAATTTAAACACCCAGGTCATCTTAAATTTCCAATGAAATGGGTCAGTAATTAATAATATATAATAAGTGGATTTTACATACTTTTACAAAACATTGTTTCTGATCATCTTTTCTTTCCCTGAAATGGGAAAGAAAATTTAATTGGCAATGCCTATTTTGACATATAACAGGTCATTCAATTAAAAAAAAAATCCCCAAAAAATGATACATAATACTCAATTTGTCTATGACATTAGAGAAGTGTTTCTCACTTTTCCATTTTAATTCCTGCCCTAAATTAATTTAATTAAATAATCCTACTAGATTATTCCTTTTTCTTAGGGGGGTACCAAACTAAAAGATGCGGCCCTATACACCTCTTTTCTTTTTCTTTCCCCTTTTCAACCCCACACAGAAGCCCCACTGCTTTTGTACATTCCCCTATTAAGATTGCTAATTTTTTATTTATAGAAAATACCATTTCAACATGTATTTAAATAAAAATAAACGGGGGGTACCAAACTAAAGTGCTGTCACGTGGCACCTATTTTAGTTTGGTACACCCCTATTGGGGGTACCAAACTAAAAGAGTACCTATATGTATACTGTTTAAATAGAAAGTTTTAGGCTCACTGGTTAGCTCGGTTAGATAGCTCATTGGTTGAGCTCTTGCTTCATGAGCAGTAGTTCACTGGTTAAACCCAGGAATTAGATCATCACTTTTTAACGTTATAAATCATTTCGAGGTGCGTTGCCGTCGTCGTCGGAACACTACTCGATTATATAAAAGATAATTATATACTACGTAAATATAGGGGAAAGTTAAAGGAAACATGTCAAAACAGTTTTGATACCCCCCTATAGATATTATTTGGCCCGGAGAGATTTAGGTGGTGCCACAGTGCTACCTGCTTGTCGATACCTGGTGTTTGGTTGTCGATACCTCGTGTTTGGTTGTCGATACCTCGTGTTGGCTTATCGATACCTTATGTTCTGGTTTATTGACTGTGACTGTGGGCCGTAGCTGGTGTTGTTCCCTCCAGCTCGGGGCGGGGTGTTGTTCCCTGCAGCATTCAGATGTCACTTCCATTTCAACTTGTCGCTTGAGTTTATCTCTAGTCAAACAAAGGTGTGACGTCATCCAAGTATCAACTTCCCAGAGGGGCAAGCAAATCAATGTTTGACTGGTTCAAGTCTTACTTTCACAGAAGCTAGTTTTTTTCTATTGCCTTCTCTTAAGGTGGTTTCACAGCTAGCGAATACGTAATTGCGGAGGCCCGAAGGGATTCATCAATGGCAACGCTTTTGCGGCGCCGCAGAAATTTAGTTCCAAACCAACTTTTTGCGTCGCCGCTTTAAAACCTGTATGAAACCTTCACTTCGTCCTCTTCTTGTTTCTCTTCTGTGTTTTTATAATATTTAAATTGTTTTATTTCCAGTGGGGAGAAAAAATGATGATTTTGAATTAGTTTAGAGGGACTAAAGTTAGTCTTTTCATCCCACAACTCAAAAAGTAGGGAGAAAAAATAAAAGTAGTGCGAAAATTAAAGTAGGGCAAAAAAGAAAAGATTGGAACTTAATTATTTTAAAAATAGGAAAATGAATGGCTAATGTAATGAAGTTGTTGAAATCAGGTTGGCGATACTGCTTTTTCGACCATGTTTATCTTTGTTTATAACCTGCATCTAAATAACCTTCTATTTGAGTTTAATTCCAATTCTTATTTGTTTTTAATATTGAATTTCTTTATAGCTGCTATTAAAAGTGCTAATAATTATTGTTATTTATTAAAATAATAAATAAAAACTGTACAATGGACGAAAATGTGTATTTTCTTCCTACTGGAGATAAAATATTGTATGTACCTCGTGAGTAAAGTGCCATTATTCCCCTCGCTTTAATTATCTCCCTCGGCTGCGCCTCGGGAGCTAATTAGATTTATTTCCTTGGCTGCGCCTCGGAAATTAAAGTCTAAAATGGGACCATGGTTCCTTCGGCTTCACCTCAAGAACCAACTTTTTAATAATCAATATAATTAATAACAAAAATATTAGTACATGCTTGACCTAAAAAAAGAAACCTTAAAAAGAGGTTACCCTATAAGAAAAGATAAATAAAACGCATTGACATCTAGCGTATTTTAATCGTACTAAAAGCATTTCAACAATGATTGCAGCGCTAAACGGAAGTTTTGATAACTACCAGTTATACTTTTTACGTCCTAGGACGTAACAAATTTTTTCTTTACAGCTAGGAGTTGAAATTTGGTATACATGTTCATTTTACAAATGCCCAGGCTAAGTTCGTTGGACAACGTTATCCGCCCAAGCGTTCACGCGCAACGCTCGCGTAAACGTAAGCTTCAAATTTAAAATTGATTTTTTTGGACGGGAAAAAATTCTAACTTCATCTATTTAATGAGACAAACAACTTTTTTCAATATTTCTTTTTAGTAAAACGAACACCGACACTGGCTATGAAGTGATAAAGATCGCTAAATGTATTAAAGCGGACCTAAACGTTTTAAATAAAGAAAACAACGTTTTTACCGATATCTTACGTTCTAACGTAACGATTTCAATAAAACTTCATACACATCGTCTAAAGTACAATTGAAACAGGCATGTAAAATTTCAACCTGATACAAGCAGAAGTTCTTTAGTGTTGGTGATTTATATTTTTTATTTTAATATTTTAATTGGAGATTCGCCCGCGGAGGTCTGTTTGGACAGTTCTTTTCTTCTCTACAACCATTTGCTTTAACTATAAACTAATCAAAATTAACTTTTTTCTCAATTTACAATACATAATTTATTGTAAGACGCTCTTTTCAAAGATAATAAAAAGTTTTTCTTTTAATTTTGCCTTAACTCCGCTAGTACAAATAGTTACTTTTCATTTTGTCTCTTATTCTAACTCCGCCATGTTTAAGTAGTTAGTATCATATACTTAGTACTGTAATTATATAATTTATCTATATATATAAAAGTCATTTTATATATATTTTTACAGTTTTAGTCCAATCTCGATGAAAATTTGCACACTTGACCTTCAAAGCAAGGAAACAATCAAGGTCTACATGAATTTTCGAAATTTCAATTTTGGTACACAGGGGTACGGGGTACAAGTAATAAATATGGGGTCAAAGTAATGAATACCCTTCGTGATGCATATCGTTGAAAAGCTCTTTAAGGGTGCAGTAATTGTTGTTATGTATAGTTTTGTCATATTTTCATTTAGGAGGGGGGTAAAATGGAAAATATAACTATATCTATATATAGAAAGAAGAGTATCTATATAAGAGAATGTCTTTTATACAAATCTACAATTTTATCCCAATTTGATGAATATTTACACTCTTTTTCTTCAAAACAAGGTGAAGGTCACTGCCTACATCATTTTCCGAAATTGAAATTTTGGTACACAGAGGTACGGGGTACAAATGTCAAAGTAATGGATACCCTTCATGATGCATATCGTTGAAAAGCTTTTTAAGAGTACAGTAATTGTTGTTAAGTACGTTTTTGTCATATTTTTATTTAGGAGGGGGGTAAAATGGAAATGTATATCTATATCTATAAAAGTCAACGTATGTGTGAGTGTGTTTATGTTCTTTATACAAATCAACAGTTTTAATTCGATCTCGATGAAAATTTGCTCACTTGACCTTCAAAGCAAGGGGAAGATCTCTGTCTACATAAATGTTCGAAATTTAAGTTTTGGTACACAGGGGTACGGGGTACAAATGTCAAAGTTGAAATCCCTTCATGATGCATAGTGTTGAAAAGCTCTTTAAGAGTACAGTAATTGATTTTACGTGAATTTAGGGGGTAAATGGAAAAATATATCTAAAAGTCAACGTATGTGTGTATGTTCTTTATACAAATCCATAGTTTTAGTCCGATCTCGATCAAAAAATGCACACTTGACCTTCAAAGGAAGAAAAAATCAGTGTCTACATGAATTTTCGAAATTTAAATTTTGGTACACAGGAAACAGGGTACAATAATGAATACGGGGTCAAGGGACTGAATACCCTTTATGATGGATATCGTTGAAAAGCTCTTTAAGATTACATTAATTGTTGTTATGTAGAGTTTTGTCATATGTGTTTTCATTTAGGAGGGGGTAAAATGGAAAAATATAGCTATATCTTATTTACAAAGAAGAGTGTCTGTATGAGGGTATGTCTTTTATAAATATCTACAGTTTTATCCCAATTTGATGAATATTTACTCACTTTCCCTTCAAAGCAAGGGGGAGGTGACTGTCCACATGAATTTTCGTAATTTAAATTTTGGTACAAAGGGGTACGGTGTAAAAGTGTCAAAGTAATGGATTCCCTTCATATGATGCATATCGTTGAAAAGCACTTTAAGAGAAAAGTAATTGTTGTTATGTACAATTTTATTTAGGAGGGGGTAAAATGGAAATTTATAGCTATATATATAAAAATCAACGTATGTGTGAGTATGTTCTTTATACAAATCTACAGTTTTAGTTCGATGTCAATAAAAATTTGCCCACTTGTCCTTCAAAGCAAGGGGAAAATTACAGCCTACATGAATTTTTGAAATTTAAGTTTGGTACACAGAGGTATGGTACAAGTAATGAATACGGGGTCAATGTAATGAATACCCTTCATGATGCAAAAGCTCTTTAAGAGTACAGTAATAGTTTTTATGTACAGTTTAGTCATATTTTAATTTAGGGGGGGGGGCGAATTTAGGATATTTGTAATTAGCTTATCATAGAGGAGGGGGGGGGGATAGAAATAGGTGGGAGAGATAGAATCTAGATATTCTTGCATAGTAAAATAATTTATATGTTTCATTATGGTATAAACTTATCTAATTATAATAACACTCCGTAGCGAAGCACAAGTACCCAGCTAGTATTTAATATAAAGCGTAAGGAACTTGGTTCCTACCGGGTGTCCCACGACACCACACGTATTTTTTTTAATCTTTCAAATGTGTGCTACTTATTAAAAGTAACACGAGTTTGATTAAATTAATTGAAAGCGAAAATTAAACTATTTTGATTAATTTAATATAAGTGCGGAGGTAAGAGACGAGCGGCTGAGGACCGGTTCCTCTTGTATGGGAGCCCACGAGTCTGGCTGCCAACAAAAACAGGTTTGGATTTTTTATCTTTAAACTTGTATCCTGTACTTGTAGGATCAAGTCCCATAAAGCCTTACTAAGTTGTAAGCTCCCATGCTATGCTACCCACCGTATATATCTTGTCTGTCTTCGACCCTTATCTTTATGCTAATTTAGACCGAGTCTTTGGATTTATTGCTAAGCTCTTAATACTTTCTGTACGTCTATTTTATCTGCCAACAAATACATCTTATTGATTCAGACAAAGTTCAAGAGTTGTGTGATAACTTAATGCCTTGCTTGAGACTTTATCATATTGTCTTGTACTAAGGTGTTGACAAGATTTATTGCAGTATTAATACTTATTGTTATACATTTTATTAAGTAAAATAATGTTTTATAAAAATATTATATATATATATATATATATATATATATATATATATATATATATATATATATATATAAAACTATGTATACACCAGGCGACTCCACTCGACCGAAGATATATATTAAAGAGAACTCCTCCTGTTGAGCTCCTTTGTTAGCTCTTTAAGAGTACAGTAATTGTTGTTATGAACAGTTTTGTCATATTTTCATTTAGGAGGGGGAAAAATAACTGAAATAAATAATATAGCTAAGAATATCGCATTTATAAAAAGAAGAGTGTCTGTACAGGGGCATGTCTTTTATACAAATCTACAGTTTCAGCCCAATTTTAATTTCGTAATCTCATGTAGGCAGTGACCTCCCTACTTGAGATAACGAAATTAAAGTTTTGTATTATTTCGAATTAATTATTCGAAATTAAAGTTTTGAGTCGAAATACATTTTTTCAACTATGTTGTGTAACTTAAATTGTAATAAAAGTCCTTTTAAGTTTGTACGACGGCAAAACTTTCCCTCTGTCGGATTTATTTTTTAAGCGATTCTATTTACGACGAGGGTTTGTTAATTTATTATTAAAAATTAAGAATTGTTTGTTTTGTAAGTAAATATACTTTGGAAACAAGGTACTTCAGGTACTCCAGGTACTCCAGGTCTGTCAAGTTAACTTAGCATTGTTCCAGTACAAAATAAAGCTGCAGAGATTGATCTTATGTTTTAAAACATTGTTTTTAGGAAGTATCCTGCTTGCATTTAATAATTTTGAATCCAATTTCAAACATTGCATAATGTAAGCAATGCGTTAAAGTGCTGCTGAATGGTAGTAAACAAATACACATGAGAATTACAGGAGAAGCCTCGGCTTCAAATAGAATTGTTTCGAGTTTCTAAAACACTTGAAGTCTGAAAGTATATTTGCTTCACTCAAGCGTAAGCAATGTGAGTAACATCATGGTAATATTTCAATCGATTAATTTTTTTACTAGATAAATTATTTCTAGGTAAATAGTACAGGTAAAATAGACCCAAAATGCACTAAATAAATGACAAAATTATTTGTACATTCATGAAACTTTCCTCATACCACCTTCATATTGGCAGTGGAAATGAAAATCTGCAGAGTCCGTCAAAATTTAGGGGGTGGAACACCCCCGGGGGGGGGGCGGGAAGGGTGGATTTTTTGCTTTTTACCTCATATCTCGAAAAGTATTGACATTAGGCGAATTAGGGTTATTTACAAATTTGTTTTTCATTAAATTTCCAATAAAAATAGTCTTTTAACATTTTTTTTTAGCTCCAGCCGTTTTTGAGTTACAAGCGCTCAAAATTAGGAAATATAAAATAAAGTAGGATTAGGGGGGGGGGGATTAAAAGTTCATTTTTATTGGAAATTTAATGATAAACAAATTTGTACATAATCATAATTGGCCTAATGTCAATACTTTTCGAGATATTTGGTAAAAAGCAAAAAAGCACCTCTTGCCCCCCCTGGGGGATGTGTTTCCCCCCTCCCCCTCTCGGGGACTTTTAGTATGTTAGACAGGAAAGTTTTACGAACATTTTAAGCCACTTTTTAAAACTTTTGGGATTTTTTGCAAAGTTATATCCTACTTTGACTGGACTAAAGTGGTTTTGGTTCATCTCTTAATGAAAACAAATTTCCATTTTTCGGTTCTTTTACAACTGCAAGAGAACTATTTTGTCAACAGGCTTCATTGTGTGCTTGAATAAAAGCCAATTAAATTTACTACAACTTAATTTCTTACGACTTTTCTTGCCCTACTTTATTTTTTATAACCTAATTTTGAGCGCTTGTAGCTTGTAACTTGAAAACGGCTGGAGCTAAAAAAATGTTAAAGGACTATTTTTATTGGAAATTTAATGAAAAACAAATTTGTAAATTACCATAATTCACCTAATATCAATACTTTTCGAGATATGAGGTAAAAAGCAAAAAATCCACACTTCCCGCCCCCCTTGGGGGTGTTCCACCCCTAAATTTTGACGGACGGCAGATTTTCATTTCCACTGCCAATATGAAGGTATAAGCAAAGTTTCATGAATGTAGAAATTTTGTAATTTTTAAAACGCTATTTCTCCTGTCCTAAAATGCCTTTAGAACCAGCCGGTTGGAAACTCTGCGATATTGGATTATAGTCACGGTTTCCCTGGTGGATGAAGATTTAACTAAAAGCGTTGTTTGGATGTATTTGAGATCTAGGATTGTTGCTATTGTTTTGGGATTTGATGGATTGAGAGGATCTAATGGGGCCAAGCTATGCTTGATGTTGATGATGCATTGTTCCTGACAGGACCCTCTAGACTCAAGACGCTGTAATACTTGTAAGACAACAAGCCCTCCTAGAGCTTACAGATCCCTCTATACTCAACCTTCACTCTGCCGCTTGAAACCTGTTAAACCCTGCTTTATCTTTAAACCTTTCCACAAAGCTTCTTCTTGTAAATCCCCGCTTTATTGACGTAAATAAACATTAACATGTAGGGCTTAATGTTGCTCCACTTTGAGCAAACTCCCAGAGTACTCCGGTTAATGTTGCTCCACTTTGAGGAAACTCCCAGAGTACTCTGGTTAATGTTGCTCCACTTTGCGCAAACTCCCAGAGTACTCCGGTTAATGTTGCTCCACTTTGAGGAAACTCCCAGAGTACTCTGGTTAATGTTGCTCCACTTTGAGGAAACTCCCAGAGTACTCCGGTTAATGTTGCTCCACTTTGAGGAAACTCCCAGAGTACTCTGGTTAATGTTGCTCCACTTTGAGGAAACTCCCAGAGTACTCCGGTTAATGTTGCTCCACTTTGAGGAAACTCCCAGAGTACTCCGGTTAATGTTGCTCCACTTTGAGGAAACTCCCAGAGTACTCCGGTTAATGTTGCTCCACTTTGAGGAAACTCCCAGAGTACTCTGGTTAATGTTGCTCCACTTTGAGGAAACTCCCAGAGTACTCTGGTTAATGTTGCTCCACTTTGAGGAAACTCCCAGAGTACTCCGGTTAATGGAAGCGCTCCTTCACCTAGAAATATTGTTATCGATAATAATAAAATTAAGCAAAAACCTTCTTAAAATTACTACTTTAAAAACGTTAAATAAAATGTATATACATCCATGTATAAAACTAGCTGAATACCCGTGCTTCGCTACGGGGTGTTTTATTTTCAATTTAATGGATTTATAAACTACCATCAAGAAACATTTAAATTATTTTACAAAACGAGAATATCTAGATTCTATCCCTCCCCTTTGATAAGATAATTTGCTAATATCCCAAATTAGTAATTCATTCCGACTAAATTTTTAAAAAGGAAAAGCAGTGGTATTTTCCTTATGTACCCCCCCCCCCTCCCCGTGTCATTTTACATCCCTAGGAATTATCTTTTATTAATATACATGCTTACATCAAAAATAAGAGCTCTTTCTCAAGTATTAACTTCCTAACTTTAGGAGATCGGTCTGGGCTCAATTCCACTTCTTTTCTTACTCTGTCCTTATGTTCCCCTTAGGGATAATATTTAAAAAAATCTCTATTGGCAGTTATCAATATAATTTAGAAATTATTATACTACGTATACACTCGTAGATTTTATTTTAGAATTTTAAAGTGGTCATGATTAAGTTAGTAAAGGTTTAGGCACGGTAAGGCGTGATTTATTAATTATTGCCTTAATATCTAAAAATAAATCTAAATATTTTTTGACAGTGATTGAAAAGTAATTTCTTTAACAGTTCTTCCTACAGAAATTTCCACAAAACATAAAATATGATCAGTAGATTCTTCTGCAATTTTGGTTAAATACATTTTTTTTTAAAAAATGAAATAAGAATTTTGAAATCTATTTAGAAGCCCCGTTCTCAGCTCCATATAAAGCTACCAAATCGTTTTATATCCATTATCACCCGCAGAATTAAGCTTACAAAAAAATATTTGACAAAAAAAATAAATGAATATAAATGAATAAATATAAAATTTTAGCCCAATCGGAAAAATGTACAGACACAACAATTATTAGTTTTTTTTACAGAGATATAGATATATTTTTCCATTTTACCCCCCTAAATGTACATAACAACAATTACTGTACTCTTAAAGACCTTTTCAACGGTTTGTATCGTGAAGAGTTTTCATTACTTTGACATTTGTACCCCGTACCCCTGTGTACCAAAATCAAAATTCCGAAAATGCATGAAGTCAGTGACCTTCCCCTTTTCCTCTTGCTTTGAAGGTCAAGTGTGCAAATTTTCATTGAAATCGGAATAAAACGGTAGATTTTAATAAAGAACACACCCACGCGCCCGTTCGCGCGCGCGCACACACACTTACGTTGACATTTCCTTTTTACCACTCTCCTAAATGAAAATAATGACAAAAACGAACATTACAATTACTTTTCTCTTAAAGAGCCTTTCAACGATATGCATCATAAAGGGTACCTATCAATTACTTTCACATTTGTACCCCGTACTCCTGTGAACCAACATTTTAACTTTATAATCTCATGTAAGCAGTACACTCTTAGACACTCTTCATTTATATAAGATGTAGTTATACATATTTTTCCATTTTACCCCCTCCTAAATGAAAATATGACAAAACTGTACGTAACAACAATTACTGTACTTTTAAAGAGCTTTTCAACGATATGCATCATTAAAAGTATTCATTACTTTGACATACTCCGTAGCGAAGCACGGGTATCCAGCTATAATCTATACATATAAAATCCAATTACCACTCACTCACTGACACATCACGATATCTCTGAAACCACTGGACCTATGACCATGAAATTTTGTAGGGGTGTTCCTCTTACCTCCTAGGTGCTCGCTAAGAAATGGTTTTAAAATCTGCCATCTTGATTCAAGATGGCGGCCATTTATATCAAAAATAAGATGATATCTCCGGAACCAATTGCACTAGAACCTTGAAATTTAGAAGTTAGATTCCTTTTATGAAAGTATAAACTTTTAATAAACGGTTTACCATTCGGGCATTTTGATTCAAGATGGCGGCCATATATATATATATAAATATGTGTATGTTCTTTATACAAATCTACAGTTTTAGTCCGATCTCGATGAATATTTGCATACTTAACCTTCAAAGCAAGAGGATAATCACTGTCTACAAATTTAAATATTGGTACACAGGGGTACCCCGTACAAGTAATGAATACCCTTCATGAAGCAATTTTGTTAAAGAGCTCTTTAAGAGTACAGTAATTGTTGTTATGTACAGTTTTGTAATATTTTCATTTAGGAGGGGGGTAAATTTAGGATATTTGCAAATTATCTTATCAAGGAGAAAGGGGTATAGAAATAAGTGGGAGGGAGGGAATCTAAATATTCTCGCAAAGTAAAAAAATTTAAATCTTTCTTGATGATAGTTTATAAACTTATCAAATTATTATAACACTCCGTAGTAGGGATGGGTGGAACGGTTCCATGAGTGGAACGAGTTACAACGTTTCGTTCCAAACCAATAACTAGTTCCAGGAACTAGTTATTTTTGGAACGTATCAGTCTATGTTCCAAAGAAACAGTTTCTCTTATACTTCACGTGTTCCTGAGTCTAGTCCATGTTCGTTCTACAATAAGTTTCGTTTCTTTATTAAATAGTTCCACTCTTCACTGACGCTGACGATGAAAAGTTGAAATTAAATACAAACTTTATAATAATATTATTAAGATCTCTTTATTTATCTTTTTATCTTATATTTTTTTATAGTGATATTTTAATTGCAACCAAGTAAACAGTATAATAAAAATGTTTATGATACAACATTATGGTAACTACTTAAAAGTATATTTTATACCAGTATAAATAATATTTTTAAATACTAGAATATGTTCTTTCCATAACGAGATCCTAAAACTAAACAAAAAACAAATTAAATTTCACCTGTTTATTTCGTATTTTTACTAACTATACAAAACTAAAACAACGAAACGAGTGGCGAAGGGCGAAAGTGACAAGAGGAAGTTGACTATGGACCTAAAAGAAAAAAAGCGGCAAAGAGGCATCTATGTCTCAGAAAGAGAAAAAGATAACGCTTCACTATAACTGGAGTGATGTGGAGACTCGAGCTCTCATCCCCACTACATTACTCTACTCTACTATACAAGACATAAGACACACACGTTACGTTCCAGCTTGGCTGGAACTGGAACTTGGAACGAAACTATAGTTTTCGTTCCTCGCGAAACGAATCTTTTACGTTCCCTCCGAGTTACAGTTTCGTTACGTTATCTCGTTCCCGTTTCGTCTTTTCAGTTACGTTACACGTTACGTATTGGCGCTTGGAACGAAGATCATTAGTTTCGTTCCAAGAGAAACGAGTTTTTAACGTTCCCTTTAAGTTAGTTGTTTAGTTTCGTTACTGTTTTCTCGTTTCCGTTTCCTCTTTAATCAGTTACGTTTCGTATTATTTTGCTCGATAATTCTTAAAAGATATTATTTTTTTGTAAAATGGTGATAACAAATTTGTATCGAATTCAAACAATAAAAATTTATTAACTAAATGAAACTCGACAGTAAAATAAAAACTTCAAAGTCGTTCCAAAAATAACGTAGTTCCATGAAATCTTGGAACGATTGGAACCGTTCCAACACTGGAACTAGTAATTTTTATAGTTACGTTCCGTTCCGCCCATCCCTACTCCGTAGCGAAGCACGGGTATCCAGCTAGTTGTAATCCATAATAAAAGTGGCAATGTCCTGATTGACTGACTGACTGACATAGAATCAACGCACAGCAAAATCTGCTTAACCGAGAGACTGGAAATTTTGAGGATATACTCGGTTCATATCATAGGCATCCACTAAGAAAGGATTTTGCGAAATTTTTATTTTTGTACCCAGGGTACAAAAATAAAAGTTTTTATTTTACTGTCGAGTTTCATTTAGTTAATAAATTTTTATTGTTTGAATTCGATACAAATTTGTTATCACCATTTTACAAAAAAATAATATCTTTTAAGAATTATCGAGCAAAATAATACGAAACGTAACTGATTAAAGAGGAAACGGAAACGAGAAAACAGTAACGAAACTAAACAACTAACTTAAAGGGAACGTTAAAAACTCGTTTCTCTTGGAACGAAACTAATGATCTTCGTTCCAAGCGCCAATACGTAACGTGTAACGTAACTGAAAAGACGAAACGGGAACGAGATAACGTAACGAAACTGTAACTCGGAGGGAACGTAAAAGATTCGTTTCGCGAGGAACGAAAACTATAGTTTCGTTCCAAGTTCCAGTTCCAGCCAAGCTGGAACGTAACGTGTGTGTCTTATGTCTTGTATAGTAGAGTAGAGTAATGTAGTGGGGATGAGAGCTCGAGTCTCCACATCACTCCAGTTATAGTGAAGCGTTATCTTTTTCTCTTTCTGAGACATAGATGCCTCTTTGCCGCTTTTTTTCTTTTAGGTCCATAGTCAACTTCCTCTTGTCACTTTCGCCCTTCGCCACTCGTTTCGTTGTTTTAGTTTTGTATAGTTAGTAAAAATACGAAATAAACAGGTGAAATTTAATTTGTTTTTTGTTTAGTTTTAGGATCTCGTTATGGAAAGAACATATTCTAGTATTTAAAAATATTATTTATACTGGTATAAAATATACTTTTAAGTAGTTACCATAATGTTGTATCATAAACATTTTTATTATACTGTTTACTTGGTTGCAATTAAAATATCACTATAAAAAAATATAAGATAAAAAGATAAATAAAGAGATCTTAATAATATTATTATAAAGTTTGTATTTAATTTCAACTTTTCATCGTCAGCGTCAGTGAAGAGTGGAACTATTTAATAAAGAAACGAAACTTATTGTAGAACGAACATGGACTAGACTCAGGAACACGTGAAGTATAAGAGAAACTGTTTCTTTGGAACATAGACTGATACGTTCCAAAAATAACTAGTTCCTGGAACTAGTTATTGGTTTGGAACGAAACGTTGTAACTCGTTCCACTCATGGAACCGTTCCACCCATCCCTACTACGGAGTGTTATAATAATTTGATAAGTTTATAAACTATCATCAAGAAAGATTTAAATTTTTTTACTTTGCGAGAATATTTAGATTCCCTCCCTCCCACTTATTTCTATACCCCTTTCTCCTTGATAAGATAATTTGCAAATATCCTAAATTTACCCCCCTCCTAAATGAAAATATTACAAAACTGTACATAACAACAATTACTGTACTCTTAAAGAGCTCTTTAACAAAATTGCTTCATGAAGGGTATTCATTACTTGTACGGGGTACCCCTGTGTACCAATATTTAAATTTGTAGACAGTGATTATCCTCTTGCTTTGAAGGTTAAGTATGCAAATATTCATCGAGATCGGACTAAAACTGTAGATTTGTATAAAGAACATACACATATTTATATATATATATATGGCCGCCATCTTGAATCAAAATGCCCGAATGGTAAACCGTTTATTAAAAGTTTATACTTTCATAAAAGGAATCTAACTTCTAAATTTCAAGGTTCTAGTGCAATTGGTTCCGGAGATATCATCTTATTTTTGATATAAATGGCCGCCATCTTGAATCAAGATGGCAGATTTTAAAACCATTTCTTAGCGAGCACCTAGGAGGTAAGAGGAACACCCCTACAAAATTTCATGGTCATAGGTCCAGTGGTTTCAGAGATATCGTGATGTGTCAGTGAGTGAGTGGTAATTGGATTTTATATGTATAGATCATAGCTGGATACCCGTGCTTCGCTACGGAGTGTTTTTAAATTTGATAAGTTTATAAACTACCAGGAAAGCATACAAATTATATTACTATGCGAGAATATCTAGATTCTATCCCTCCTAGTTATATCCCCCACCTCTTTGATAAGATCATTTGCAAATATCCTAAATTTACCCCCTCCTAAATGAAAATATGACAAAACTGTACACATAACAACAATTACTGTACTCTTAAAGAGCATTTCAACGATATGCATCATGAAGATAAAGGGTATTCATTACTTGTACCCCGTACCCCTTTGAACCATAAGTTATAGTTCGAAAATTCATGTAAACAGTTACCTTCCCCTTGCTTTGAAGGTCAAGTGTGCAAATTTTCATCGAGATCGGACTAAAACTGTAGATTTGTATAAAGAACATGCACACATGTTGACTTTTATATATGTATAGCCGCCATCTTGAATCAATATGCCCGATTGGTAAACTATTTATCAAAAGTTAATAATTTCATAAAAGGAAGCCAACTTCTGAATTTCAAGGTTCTAGTGCAATTGGTTCCGGAGATATCGTCTTGTCAAATTTTGTATATAAATGGCCGCCATCTTGAATCAAGATGGCGGATTTTTAAAAATATTTCTTAGCGAGCACCAAGGAGGTAAGAGGAACACACCTACAAAATTTCATGGTCGTAGGTCCAGTGGTTTCACAGATATCGTGATGTGTCAGTCAGTGAGTCAGTGATTGAGTGGTATTTGGATTTTATATATATAGAAGATAACAATTATATATTATCAACATTACATACGATTCAACAGAAAATTTAGAAACGTAGTATATAAAAAGTTCTTTTTATCTAGAAATTTTTAAATATAAAGAGTCTCCAAACTACGATTTGGAGAATATTATATTCTTAGAAACGGAATGAATGGTGTATCATACTCGTATAGTCCTGATTTCATTCCTAGAAGGCTTGAAAATAAAACTATTTAGGCATTTTATTTAATTGCTACGCCTACATGTCAATAGGAAATATAGCCACTAATACCTAGCATAAGCCCCGCGCGGAGCGCGGGGTGAAGTCTAGTTAATATAAAATGTAACTTCTGGAATTATTCTCATTTCTAAGGAATAAGCTGTAACAAAATTATACCTTCCTTTCTATATTAGGCAAGTTTAAATATATAACCTGACTTGGATATAAGTTTCTAAAAGTAAAAAAAAAATATACAAATCAGCTAATTTCTGCACCAGACGACCACTAATTGTGTTCAGAATGCACTAAAAAAAGTTAAATAAGAGTGTCGGCTCTTCTAATAATGCACTTTGCTCAGGCATATTTGGCACATATGAGAGAGAAAACCAAGCTATTTATACAAACTAGACTCAAGTTGGATAAATGCGCAAGACATTGAATGGTAATAATTAAATAGACAAGTATAGATGCTTTGCCGTATCGTAATATGTTTGAAAAAGTTTTATAAAAGTTAAAGTATATCGGTGTGTTAAAAGTAGGTCAAAGGTTAGTCAGAGACAAATATATGATCAAACAGAGTTTTGAAACAAAATAATTCAATAAACATTATAGATTCCGCCAGCTTATTTAGTAAATGATGAGCTAATAAACGTTTTCAAGCTACAATTACCCACAGGACGGTAAAAGCATCACTACTAAAATAACCAAGAAGCAAATCGGATCAGTGGATGAGAAAGTCGGATTAAGTGCAGAAAGTTACCGGACCACATTATCTTATTGTAATTAAGACTACAAAAAAAGTTCTACCAAGAAAGCTTACAATCTAAAAATAATACTTATTAATGAATCAAGTAAATTTACCTTAATATTACGAAGAAACAAACCCATTGTGCTTTAAAAACGATCACGATCAGGAACCAAGTACTCCAACTCACTAAACTCGCAAAAGGAAAATCAAAATGGACCCCCAGCTAATCCAAAGAAGAAGAAAAAAATATTATACTTAAAACTATGCTCCATTATATGTAAGTTTTATTAAATAATAATTTTAATTAAATTATTATAATTAAATTAAATTATATTATTTAATTAAAATTTTAATTATAATAAAAGAAAAATAATTAAATAAAACAACATAATTATTATTTTCTAAACAAAGATCTCCAACGTCTCTATCGTTATATTTTCGTTATATGAGAAGAAATAATCAAATAGCATAAATTAATAATCTAATAATATAATAATTAATAATCAAATTTAGTTCGTCTTTTTAACATTTTTGAAACCGCTGTGAAAAAAATTATATATAACCGTCAGAAATAAATAGTTTTTGATGAAGTCTAATTCGGTCGGCCATATTTGTTTATAACCGTCTGAAATAAATAGTTTTTCATGAAGTCTTATTTAGTATATTTTAAATGGAATGTTCCAAGAGTAAAAGTCTTTATAAGTTAGATAATTTATTATTTTATATCAGGTGCATTCGTTAAAATACTTAAAATCCTCCATTACAAATGTTAAGGTTGTGTAAAAATAAAATAACAGATTTGTTTTCTATAGGATATTCTTAGAATTCCATGACATGTATCTCACATTACACACGACAGTGAAACATTGTAACATATTAACCGTCTATTTTGAGTGACAAAGAAAGTTAAGTGAGACGATAGGTGATATATTGTGACTTATTATTCCACTTCAAGGTCAGCTTTGCTGAGGTGGGATCTAATGCACACAAAGGTTAGATCATGTTTGTTTATACAGTACACACACACACTGAGATCTAACTGATACGAGTCCTTAACCTAGAACTTCTTAACCTTCAGTCGTCCGCTTGTTTCCGTCCGAGTCACTCTCTCCCTTTTTGCATCTCTTTATCCGGCATTTTATAAATAAATATTATTACTTCTTGTTGTGTTGTAGTGTTATCGATATAATCAACGGAATTATAATCTTATAATATATTGTACAAGTATATAGTGCTTTAGTATATTTACGTAATGAAGAACCGTAAAATAAATTCACTTTTTTTTATTTTTAATCAAAAGTATTATTTAAATTCTATGTAGGAATTTTTTTTCTCAAATGACAAAAGTGAGAATTTTATGTATATTCGAAACTTGATGCAAACGATTGCTTTCGAATTGGATCATTATTGTAACGTGAAAAATCAAAGGTAAATATTTGTAACTTATTTAAATTGAACATATTTTCAACATATTATGTCTGCTCAATTCATATTAGTTGGCTCTTGATTTATACACTCGAGAGATTACAGCCCTTTTTCAAATAGTAGGTACATTTGTATGATATAAACAGTTGAGAAATTATATGTATATGTATGATTTGTTGATATCCCTTGTGTTGAGAGTTGATATGGCTTGTGTTGAGAGTTGATATGCCTTGTGTTGAGAGTTGATATGCCTTGTGTTGAGAGTTGATATGGCTTGTGTTGAGAGTTGATATGCCTTGTGTTGAGAGTTGATATGCCTTGTGTTGAGAGTTGATATGCCTTGTGTTGAGAGTTGATATGGCTTGTGTTGAGAGTTGATATGGCTTGTGTTGAGAGTTGATATGCCTTGTGTTGAGAGTTGATATGCCTTGTGTTGAGAGTTGATATGGCTTGTGTTGAGAGTTGATATGCCTTGTGTTGAGAGTTGATATGCCTTGTGTTGAGAGTTGATATGCCTTGTGTTGAGAGTTGATATGGCTTGTGTTGAGAGTTGATATGCCTTGTGTTGAGAGTTGATATGCCTTGTGTTGAGAGTTGATATGCCTTGTGTTGAGAGTTGATATGCCTTGTGTTGAGAGTTGATATGCCTTGTGTTGAGAGTTGATATGCCTTGTGTTGAGAGTTGATATGGCTTGTGTTGAGAGTTGGTATGCCTTGTGTTGAGAGTTGATATGGCTTGTGTTGAGAGTTGATATGCCTTGTGTTGAGAGTTGATATGCCTTGTGTTGAGAGTTGATATGGCTTGTGTTGAGAGTTGATATGCCTTGTGTTGAGAGTTGATATGCCTTGTGTTGAGAGTTGGTATGCCTTGTGTTGAGAGTTGATATGCCTTGTGTTGAGAGTTGGTATGCCTTGTGTTGAGAGTTGATATGCCTTGTGTTGAGAGTTGATATGCCTTGTGTTGAGAGTTGGTATGCCTTGTGTTGAGAGTTGATATGCCTTGTGTTGAGAGTTGATATGCCTTGTGTTGAGAGTTGATATGCCTTGTGTTGAGAGTTGATATTCTTTGTGTTGAGAGTTGATATGCCTTGTGTTGAGAGTTGATATGGCTTGTGTTGAGAGTTGATATGCCTTGTGTTGAGAGTTGATATGGCTTGTGTTGAGAGTTGGTATGCCTTGTGTTGAGAGTTGATATGGCTTGTGTTGAGAGTTGATATGCCTTGTGTTGAGAGTTGATATGCCTTGTGTTGAGAGTTGATATGGCTTGTGTTGAGAGTTGATATGCCTTGTGTTGAGAGTTGATATGCCTTGTGTTGAGAGTTGGTATGCCTTGTGTTGAGAGTTGATATGCCTTGTGTTGAGAGTTGGTATGCCTTGTGTTGAGAGTTGATATGCCTTGTGTTGAGAGTTGATATGCCTTGTGTTGAGAGTTGGTATGCCTTGTGTTGAGAGTTGATATGCCTTGTGTTGAGAGTTGATATGCCTTGTGTTGAGAGTTGGTATGCCTTGTGTTGAGAGTTGATATGCCTTGTGTTGAGAGTTGGTATGCCTTGTGTTGAGAGTTGATATGCCTTGTGTTGAGAGTTGGTATGCCTTGTGTTGAGAGTTGATATGCCTTGTGTTGAGAGTTGGTATGCCTTGTGTTGAGAGTTGATATGCCTTGTGTTGAGAGTTGGTATGCCTTGTGTTGAGAGTTGATATGCCTTGTGTTGAGAGTTGATATGCCTTGTGTTGAGAGTTGATATGGCTTGTGTTGAGAGTTGATATGCCTTGTGTTGAGAGTTGATATGCCTTGTGTTGAGAGTTGATATGCCTTGTGTTGAGAGTTGATATGCCTTGTGTTGAGAGTTGATATCCCTCAGTCAAATGAATACTTTGCAGAAATTACTAATACGGTAAAATAACTTTTTTGAATTGCAAAGCCTGAGTGTAATACAGAAATAAATTGGTAGTGCGTGAATTCTCACGCAAAAAGGGTTTCGTTGGTTTTGGTTAACATGAAATTAGTAGTTGGGGGGAGGGGGGGCGGGTGCAATATTGGATGTTTTTTGACAAAATGGCGGGGAAAATTAAACGCTTTCTACAAGTGTTATATATTTTTGTAATCTCCCCTTTAGTGACATCAATCAGCCGCCATCTTGGATTCCCAGTTAATCCGACCAAGTTGCTATTCTTATTTTTTCTATGGCCCATCAGACCGCACATTTTGCATATTTATCTATATTTTTAGTAACTGCGGAAATACGATTTTAGGGGGGGGGGGGGGGGCACGCAAAATGTCGATGTTTTTTGACAAAATGGCGCAGAAAATTGAACACTTTCCCTAAGTAATATATATATTTGATATTTGTAATCTACTCTTCAATACCTTTCATTTGATACCCCACACAAAATTTAAAAAAAATATTTATTTTCGTGTGACATGAATTATCTGCCATCTTGGATTTCCAGTAAATCAGATCAAATTGCTAATCTTATTTTTTCTATGGCCCACCAGACCACACAATTTGCATATTTATCTATATTTTTAGTATGAGGAAACGCAAAATTTCGATGTTTTTTAACAAAATGGCGCCGAAAATTGAACACTTCCTAAGTGGTATATATTTTTGTAATCTACTCTTCAATACCTTTTATTTGATACCCGACTCAAAATTTAAAAAAAAACATTTTTTGCATGACGTGAGTTATCCGCCATTTTGGATTTGAACAGCTGATAATTTTGAGTTCGCTATATTTTACCTGTGTGCGCGTCAAAACGATCTTTAATATTGGAAAGTTTCACGTTTCTATCTCTTTTTATTTAAAATTTATTGGAACTGTACAGAGTGACAGACAGACAGACACAAGAACGAAACTATAAGGTTTCTTTTTTTGGTTTTACCAACGAAACCCTAAAAAACAGGAATTTTGAACTATTTGGAACCAGGGCCAGTTGGGATTTCTGAATAGTTGGTTTTCGGGGTTTCTGCTTTTATTGTCTATTTATAAAATTTTATAAGTAAATAGATATTATTTATAAAAGCTGAAATAGTTTACTGGTTTATTACTCTATGTTCCGGTGCGAGGAATAACCGGTAATTATTTTAAAAATTGGTTGGGCGTCAAGTCTCACGTAAAAAAGGGTTTCGTTGGTGTTATGAACATAAAATTAGCTAGCGGGTTGGGGGACGCAATTTTTTTTGTGACAAAATAGCGCAGAACAACACTATACCTACAAGTGGTATATATATTTGTAATCTACTCATCAATGCCTTTTATTTGGTACCCCACAAAACATGTTAAAAAAATAATTTTTTTTCTCGTGACAGGAATTAGCCGCCATCTTGGATTCTCAGTAAATCAGATCAAACTGCTAATCTTATCTTTTCTATGGCCCAGCAGACCGCACATTTTTCTATACATTTAATAAGCGGAAATACGATTTTAGGGGGGGGGGGGACACGCACAATGTTGATGTTTTTTGACAAAATGGCGCCAAAAATTATGCACTTTCCCCAAGTGGGATATATGTTTGTAATCTACTCTTCAATACCTTTCATTTGATACCCCACTAAAAATTTTAAAAAAATATAGTTTTTCCCCGTGACAGGAATTAGCCGCCATCTTGGAATCCCAGTAAATCAGATCAAACTGCTAATATATTTTTTCTATGGCCAAGCAGACCGCACATTTTGCATATTTTTCTATATTTTAAGTAACAGCAGAAATACAATTTTAGGGGGGGGGGGGGGGGGGGGGGAACGCAAATTTTTGTCAAAATGGCGCCAAAAATTATGCCCTTTTCCTAAGTGGTATATATATTTGTAATCTACTCTTCAAAACCTTTCATTTGATACCCCAGTCACAATTTAAAAAAAAAAAAAAATTCGCGCAACGTGAATTATCCGCCATTTTAAATTTGAACAGCTGATAATTGTGAGTTCTTTATATTTTTCCTGTGTGCGCGTCAAAACGATCTTTAATACAGAAAGTTTCATGTTTTTATCTCTTTTGGTTCAAAAGTTATTTGAACCGTACAGAGTGACAGCCAGACACAAGAACGAAACTATAAGGGTTTCTTTTGTTTTGTTTTACCAATGAAACCCTAAAAATTACAAAATAAAAATAAGTTATCATTAAACATTGGAAATTTAAAAAAATAATCAAAAATACGAGAGAAAAAACAATTTATTTTGTTAATATTAAAAATTAACGAAATGTTTCTTACACAAATTACACTCACTTTTAAGTGAATGCTAATATTTATTAAAATGGCTTAGGTTAACTTAACATTAAACGTACTCATGAAAACAATCTTCTGCATATGTAATTATTATACAGGGTGGTCCAAAAGTCCCCCCCCCCCCTCTTAACTTTAGAACGGTTTGATATAAATTAATGAAACTTGGGGGATCTCTACCATGCAAAGGGAAGTTTGTTTTCATGCAATCGCCCACTAGGGGCAACCACCCACTTTGCCCCCTGGCCACCTAACTTCAAAATTTCAAATTGGAGTGTATATTTTTGATAGCATATTATTTGGATTCTACAGTGAAAAATAATAAACTTTTACTTAAAACTTTTTTTTCTATTTCCAATATTTTGCCCCCTATAGGTGGGCAAAGATAGCAAAATAACCCTTCCGATAATACGTTGTAAAATCTAAACGGTTAGAGATAACTTAATGACACTTAGAGGATCAGTACCATGTAAAGGGAAGTTTGTTTTCATGCAATCGTGCAGTAAGGGCAACCTCCCATTTTGTCCCCAGACCCCCCAACTAAAAATTTTAACCTGGAATGTATATTTTTGATAGATAATTTAGATTCTCCGGCAAAAAATAAAAGTATTTTACTTCAAACTTTTTTTTCTATCCCCAATATTGGAACGAAGTTCCTTATGGCACGTTCTGGAGCCCGGGAGTGAATCCGAAAAAAACCACCAAAATCACCGTCACAGAATCACCGTCACGCAAAATCCGTCACGAAATCCGTACCGATGACAATAACTTGAGTAAAAGATCACCGAGTTGGTTGAAATTTGGTACACATGTTCATTTTACCAATGCCCAGGCTAAGTTCTTTGGAAATCATTATCCGCCCAAGCGTTCACGCGCAACGCTCGCATAAACTTAAGCTTTAAAAACACGGGAAAAAAATTTTATTAAGGAAGCCAGTTCCTTGACTTGTTTTGTTTATTTTTGTTATATGTCAAAATGTCACTTGGTTTTATAAATATAGAAAATATAATCACGGTCTTCTTAAAAGTAATAATTTCAAGATAAAATGAACTTTTTATATACTACGTTTTTAAATTTTCTGTTGAATCGTATGTAATGTTGATAATATAATTGTTATTGTTATATAATATATAATGTTAGTGAAAAAAAAAAAAAAAAAAAAAAAATAGTTCCGAATTTATTTACTTCACATAAATGACAACCATCCAGAGAGCTGATCTTAAACCTATAAAAGGATAAATCATTATACAACGGATCTCCCCAACACCAAATCTAAAGCATGTCATCGAAATATTTGAAATAATATAATCAATAAATAATATAATCGGTTTTGCTGTCATTCAATGTTTATCTATCAGAAATTTGAGACCCGTCAAAATGAAGATTGCGTAAATATTGGATAGGGCAAAACAAATAAAATAACTTGCGGATTTTTTCCGAACTAACTTTCCGCACAGCAAAATTTGCTGAAAACTAATTAAATTCTGCTGAAAGATGGCTAAAAGTATTAAAATAATGCATTGTCATCGTGTTCTGAGCTATGCTAAAAGCTTCAAATGTCTAGCTATTCGGGAAGTTAGTTAAAAATCGATTGCCAGATTTGTACCGGACAAACAAACAAACAAGAATGCAAGTTAATAAAAACGTAGTAAAATTGATCTGTGCTGACGCTTATTTCAATATATTAGGTATATTATTATAATACTGCGTACTTAATCCAAGAAAAAATTCTAACTTCATCTATTTAATGAGTTAATATTCTTTTTTTTAGTAAAACGAACACCGACACTGTTATGAAGTGATAAAGATCTCTAAATTTATTAAAGTGGACCTAAACGTTTAAAATAAAGAAAACAACTTTTTTACCGATATCTTCCGTTCTAACGTATAACGATTTTAATAAAACTTCTTACACATTGTACAAGTACAATTGAAACAGGCATGTAAAATTTCAACCGGATACAAGCAGAAGCTTTAGAGTAGGGAAGAGATATATTTTATAATATTTTAAATTAATAGGATGGGTAGGTAGAAAACAGTCCAATTTTAATCCAACATCCTTTAACAAACATACTCTTTAACTATAAACTTTTTTTCTTATATTCAATATATATTTATAGTAAGACGCTTGCTTTAATGATACAAATAATGATTTTCTTTTAATTTTGCCTTAACTCTGCTAGGTACAAACAGTTGGTTACTTTTAATTTTGTCTCTTTTCTAACTCCGCCGTAAGTAGTTAGCAATGTATACGTACTTAGCAGTGTAATTTTATAATTTATATTTAATGAAAACTGTAAGGAACTTCGTTCCTACCGGGCGTCCCACGACACCACACGTATTTTATTTTCCCCTTATAGGGGGGCAAAGGTATTATAAACAGGTCAAGTGTGTGCTAGTCAGCACACAGCGAGGGTCCGTAGGCCACACTATATAGTGTTTAACTGTAAAGTGTATAAACAGTGTTTTTTTAAAATGCTAAAAAGCTTACTTTGAACAATTCTAAGGGTCTGATATTCTCAAAACACGCTCTGATATAGTATTATTTTGCTACTGAACCGGACTACAACCATATAAATACATCGAAAAGACCATAATTATAAAAAAACGTATTTTGTCAATAAAAAATAAAATAATATTTTTTTTCGAAATTTCCAAAAAGTGGTATCTTTACTTTTGGTCGAAGAATGTTCAGGAATTTTTTCAGATTTTTTGCACTTCACATAGGCGAGATAGAGGGGGGGGGGGGGGGGGGGGCACGTTTCACACCCGCTTCAAACTCGCCTACGCTCGCCCTATCATAGTTATAACCAAAGGATTATATATTTTTGTAATCAGCTCGACGTACCCTTTCATATGATACCCCTCACGGTGTCGAAAAAAAAATGTAAAATTTTTAACCCTTAAGTTTTTTTACCCTAATTTTTTTGAAAAATATTTTTTTTAAGTCGCTATATGTTTAAAATATGTAGGCAGGTACAAGACACATACATGCCAAATTTCAAAGTGATCGGACGAAAGGTGTAGCCGTGAGAGCACGCGAGAGGACGGACAGACAGACACACGCAGGAAAATATAAGGGTCCTTGGTTTTGCCTACGGACCCTAAAAACGAATTTAAAATTCCGTAAATAACGTCATATTTACGTTTTTAATAAATAATAATTTTAATCTACTATTGATACGAAATATAAACATTATATCTCTGTTTAGATGCGTAGAAAGTGATTATTTACATACTTGTATTCATTGCGCATGCGCGTCTCATAGTTCTGAAGAATTCCTCTTTTTTACCACGCTAGCGCGGTAAAGAAGAGGAATTCTTCAGCTTTACGCACGATTAGCGAGTTTGTTTACATTTAACAAAACGAATTTGCTATTCTTTTATTAAAGTAACTGATTAATCGAGTTTTTAGTTAAAAACAATGAATGAATCAAGTGGCTTTGACGAAAATGTAGGGAATAATACTCCTCCAGAAATAATTAATTCGGCAAAAAATACAACTCAAGATTAATGCCATCTTTATCAAGAGAAGAGATACGAACTTACATACAGCAAGTTTATTTTTTTCTGTATTTATTATTTAAATCTAACAATCGTAGATAAAGTACGGTACACCACTCGTGAGAAAACGGTATTTTGCATTGCTCGTGTGGTTTTACTACCCTCGCTGTCGCTCGGGTGCAAACTCCACACTCGCATGCAAAATGCTACTTTCCGCACTCGACGCGTAATGTACTATTATAAGCTTATGTTTATTATTATGTTATAGTTAAAAACAAGAATAAATAAATATAAACAAATATTGAATAATAAATTATGTTGTTCGATAGGTAAAAGATAATAAATACATTAGTTTCCGCGTAAAAACACTTTGTAAACAAACCCCCTCTCTTTCTCCGTCACTCTCCCTGGGATCAGTCTAACGTCTGCAGCCGTGGTGGGCACCTCTACTCCCCGACTAGTGTTTCTTATACTACCGACATTTATTAAGGTATAATTTTATTTTTATTTATTTAATTGTTTTTATTACCATATTATTGTTACTAGAATTGTTTTTAATAGGTTGTTAAATTCTATATTAAGAAAATGTTTTAGTTTATTTAAATATATTTTACTTTATTTAAATGAATATTTTAGTTTATTTAAATGATTTTTTTGGTTTATTCAAATTAATTTTTTACTTTTTTTAAATTGTTTTTATTATCATATTATTATTACTAGAATGAACTGATTTATAGTTTGCTAAATTCTACATTAAGTTAATATTTCAGTTTATTTAAGAGAATGTTTTACTTTATTTAAATGAATGTTTTACTTTATTTAAATGTACATGAAAGCGGGAATGTGTAATTGAAAAAGTAGTGAAGGAGGCGTGTTTGGAAGAGAGCAAGTTGAAGATAATAATACATTAGAAATGCTGAACTTTCCCTGCCTGGCGTTCCTACAAGTATCTCTTCTAATATTACTCACCTCTTGCTATTTCTATATTATTACATTTCTTCTTACATTACTGTCTTCTCTATTACTTCCATATTTCCAAATAAAAAAATGTCTAATATCGAAATGCGTCTCAGAGGACATTTTAGAAAACATTTCTAAAATTTTTGAAACGTCCAAAACGTGGGACCCACAGTTGTTTGAACGCCCATATTATATAGACTCTCCAATATTGACTAAATTTGAATGGTATACGTTAAAAAATATATATAATATGTTATATATTTCCCATCGATTCCTCCAGCATATGCTCACTAACTTTGTTTTCGAATACGTAACACATGTATTTAGAAAACTACTCGTCTGATTTTGATTAAATTGATATGTATGGTATTATTTTATGAAGGTTGGCCCAAATAAAAGTTTTATGTGTTTAAATAATAGTCTCATAAAAGTTTTAACCTTAAGTGGTTTTGCACTGTCGGTATTATTATACGTACATTTTATATTTCGTATGTTTAGGTACACATGTGTGTGTAGGCATATCCTACGTGTTAGGGTTGGGCAAACGATAATCCATACTATTAGGGTCCGTAGGCAAAACCAAGGACCCTTATATTTTCCTGCGTGTGTCTGTCCGTCCGTCCTCTCGCGTGCTCTCACGGCTACACCTTTCGTCATATCACTTTGAAATTCGGCATGTATGTGTCTTGTACCTTCCCACATATTTTTAAAATATAGCGACTTAAAATTTTTTTTTAAAAAAAAATTATGGTAAAAAAACTTAAGGGTTAAAATATTTTTATTTTTTTTCGACCCCGTGAGGGGTATTATATGAAAGGGTACGTCAAGCTGATTACAAAAATATATAATTATTTGGTTATAACATTGATAGGGCGAGCGTAGGCAAGTTTGAAGTGGGTGTGAAACGTGTCCCCCCCTCTATCTCGCTTATGTGAAGTGCAAAAAATCTGAAAAAATTCCTGAACATTCTTCGACCAAAAGTAAAGATACCACTTTTTGGAAATTTCGAAAAAAATATTATTTTATTTTTTATTGACAAAATACGTTTTTTTATAATTATGGTCTTTTCGATGTATTTATATGGTTGTAGTCCGGTTCAGGGGCAAAAAAATACTTTATTAGAGTGTGTTTTGAGAATATCAGACCCTTAGAATGGTTCAAAGTAAGCTTTTTAGCATTTTTAAAAAACACTGTTTAACTTTACAGTTAAACACTATATAGTGTGGCCTACGGACCCTCGCTGTGTGCTGACTAGCACACACTTGACCTGTTTATTTAAGTTGTATTTAGTGTTTCACTTCACTTTAATAATAATAATAATAATAGCCTTTATTAACTACATAGAGACATGTTATTAAAAAATTATTCACTATTCACTTAGTAAAAACAGCAATTAGCATATTATTCACATTTTTATTTAATTTCTCAATCTTTCTTTTTCCATTTTTAGGGTTTTGTAGATACTTCTCAAAACCCTTATACCGAGGGTGATGTGTCCGTCCGCCCGCGCTCTTTGGTTCATAGAGCCCGAACCGTTTAAGCTAAAGTGATGAAATTTGAAACACTGGTGTAACTTTTTGACCCAACCACAGGAAAAATATACAGAAGTTAAAAATTTAATATGCGCATGCGCAATTCGCAAAAATGTGGTAAACTCAAAAAATTTTATTTTTTTTAATTTTCGAGTGGGGTATCTAATGAAAGCTGCTGAAGAGTAGGACGGATATATATATATATATGCTTTTTTAAATTTTGCATTCCTTGTTGGGTAAAAAAATCAAAATATACCCAAAAATATTTCCCCCCCACCAACCACTATACAACGGCTGGTCCTAAAATTTCGAAATAATTCATGCTAATGCCTTATTGAGGGGCGATGAAAATTCCGGGAGGGCATTTCTAGTTATTAATAATTACCAATTTTGTGCGCGAAAATTTGAAGTGCGCCCAAAATTTTATTTTTTTAGAATTTTGAGTGGGGTATCAAATGAAAGCTGCTGAAGTGTGGGATACAAATATATATTTGGTTTTTTAAATTTTTCATTCTTTATTGGTTTTATAAGTCAAAATATACCCCAAAAAACATTCCCCCCCCCCCCAACACTATATAACGGCTGGTCCTAAAATTTCAAAATAATGCATCGCTATACCTTTTGGTGGAGCGATGAAAATGTTCTAAAACGATGTAATTTATCTAGTCATTATTACTGATGAAAAACATTGTGACCCCCCGGGGGATCGAACCCGGACCCTTGAGATCGAAGAAGAAAAAAATCATTATTTCATAATGGGTATGCTTAATCATCTACAAAACCCTAAAAAGTACTTGGACGCAAGTACTTCCCTGTGATTTTTTTCTCATAATTAGCTACAAATTTCTTTAAAAAAAAAATGTTTTCTAATAAAAATACAAAACTTTTTTAATAATATAGATAGATAATTTTTTTAAATTAATGAGAAAAAATAAATAAAAAATTCTTCCTTTATTTTCATTTTTACTTAACGACTGTTATTTTTCTGCAGCCCATCTAAGGGCACAGGCCTCTCCCAACATCTCTTTAATAACTTTCTTTGCTGCCCGCAAACAATTATCAAGATGTTTATAGAAAGTTTATACATGTTCTTCAGCATAGCGTGTTGTGGTTGCGTATACCTGGATTAAAGTCAAGTATTTCTCCTTTGCTATCTTAACTCGAAGACTGGCTACTCTGTCTGAAACTGGTTTAAACTCGACTATGTTCTGCGCCTCTTCTTCTTTAGCTATAAACCCTGCTTCTCTCTGGCCTCTTCTTCTTTAGCTATAAACCCTCCTCCTCTCTGGCCTCTTCTTCTTTAGCTATAAACCCTCCTCCTCTCTGGCCTCTTCTTCTTTAGCTATAAACCCTCCTCCTCTCTGGCCTCTTCTTCTTTAGCTATAAACCCTGCTCCTCTCTGGCCTCTTCTTCTTTAGCTATAAACCCTCCTCCTCTCTGGCCTCTTCTTCTTTAGCTATAAACCCTGCTCCTCTCTGGCCTCTTCTTCTTTAGCTATAAACCCTGCTCCTCTCTGGCCTCTTCTTCTTTAGCTATAAACCCTGCTCCTCTCTGGCCTCTTCTTCTTTAGCTATAAACCCTGCTCCTCTCTGGCCTCTTCTTCTTTAGCTATAAACCCTGCTCCTCTCTGGCCTCTTCTTCTTTAGCTATAAACCCTGCTCCTCTCTGGCCTCTTCTTCTTTAGCTATAAACCCTGCTCCTCTCTGGCCTCTTCTTCTTTAGCTATAAACCCTGCTCCTCTCTGGCCTCTTCTTCTTTAGCTATAAACCCTCCTCCTCTCTGGCCGCTTCTTTCCCCGTAGGCATAAAAGTAGAGGCAGACTTGGATTTTATTAATCTCTCCTTTTCTTCTAACTTGCGCTAATCCCAGAATGTGAATACCTCAAATCTGAAGAGCCTCTTCTAATTCTTCTAGTCTCCAAGAAGATGACAGGCTTCTTACATTTAAAGTACCGATATTCGATGTTTCTTTTTTCCCTTTGGATTTTCTATTCTCTCAATTTGTTTTTGGGAGGTTTGGGTCATAATCTGCTTGGCCGACCACGCTTACTAGGAGATTCGAGTTCGTACTAGTGATGATATCGTTGCTTCCTTTAAACTTTTGGCTCTTCGACTCTTGTTTATTGTTTCCATGACCCACTTCGGGGACGAAAAAACGCTTTCAACCCTTTTTGAATAGAGTGATCTTCCGGTTTACAATCTTTTGCTTGGGTATTCTTACTGCCCGGTGATACAATTGTCTCTTTTCTGTCTTGTACCTTTTCTTTCATAAATTCGGTCAAAGTCCTTTATAATAAGTTTATCATATCGTATGATGGCAAATTTTCCTTTTTCTCTAGCTTCTATCATTTACTTATACGAAGATTTCCTTTTTTCCCTGACTTGAATAGGATAGTCTTCATTAATAAAGATGTTATAGAATTTTTCAATTTTTTTCTTCTTTCCAAA
The DNA here is from genome assembly GCA_951217055.1 of Gerris lacustris. Classification (NCBI taxonomy): domain Eukaryota; kingdom Metazoa; phylum Arthropoda; class Insecta; order Hemiptera; family Gerridae; genus Gerris; species Gerris lacustris. The sequence goes on along the minus strand of OX578281.1, from coordinate 280,865 downwards.
AACCTCCATTTTCCTCAGTTGTGGTAAAAGTGACGAGAACTTGTTCGTCACTTGTTGCTTTTTTTCCATCCGGTTTGCCCAATCTTCTCACCATATCCATTTGATTCGTTAACATGTTTACCTGCAGAGCTCCCTGTACAGTAACCACAAGTTTCTCAGATACATCGCTCTCCTCTAGCCCGTGGATGATTATATTTTTCCTTCTCGCCTTCCTCTTTAATACGCACAATCTCTCACTAGTTTGTTTTGCCAGCTGATTAGTTTCGTACAATGTCTCAGTAGTTTGTTTTGCCAGCTGATTAGTTTCGCACAATGTCTCACTAGTTTGTTTTGCCAGCTGATTAGTTTCGTACAATCTCTCACTAGTTTGTTTTGCCAGCTGATTAGTTTCGTACAATCTCTCACTAGTTTGTTTTGCCAGCTGATTAGTTTCGTACAATCTCTCACTAGTTTGTTTTGCCAGCTGATTAGTTTCGCACAATGTCTCACTAGTTTGTTTTGCCAGCTGATTAGTTTCGTACAATCTCTCACTAGTTTGTTTTGCCAGCTGATTAGTTTCGTACAATCTCTCACTAGTTTGTTTTGCCAGCTGATTAGTTTCGTACAATCTCTCACTAGTTTGTTTTGCCAGCTGATTAGTTTCGTACAATCTCTCACTAGTTTGTTTTGCCAGCTGATTAGTTTCGTACAATCTCTCACTAGTTTGTTTTGCCAGCTGATTAGTTTCGTACAATCTCTCACTAGTTTGTTTTGCCAGCTGATTAGTTTCCTACAATCTCTCACTAGTTTGTTTTGCCAGCTGATTAGTTTCGTACAATCTCTCACTAGTTTGTTTTGCCAGCTGATTAGTTTCGTACAATCTCTCACTAGTTTGTTTTGCCAGCTGATTAGTTTCGTACAATCTCTCACTAGTTTGTTTTGCCAGCTGATTAGTTTCGTACAATCTCTCACTAGTTTGTTTTGCCAGCTGATTAGTTTCCTACAATCTCTCACTAGTTTGTTTTGCCAGCTGATTAGTTTCGTACAATGTCTCACTAGTTTGTTTTGCCAGCTGATTAGTTTCGTACAATCTCTCACTAGTTTGTTTTGCCAGCTGATTAGTTTCGTACAATCTCTCACTAGTTTGTTTTGCCAGCTGATTAGTTTCGTACAATCTCTCACTAGTTTGTTTTGCCAGCTGATTAGTTTCGTACAATGTCTCACTAGTTTTTTTTGCCAGCTGATTAGTTTCGTACAATCTCTCACTAGTTTGTTTTGCCAGCTGATTAGTTTCGTACAATCTCTCACTAGTTTGTTTTGCCAGCTGATTAGTTTCGTACAATCTCTCACTAGTTTGTTTTGCCAGCTGATTAGTTTCGTACAATCTCTCACTAGTTTGTTTTGCCAGCTGATTAGTTTCGTACAATCTCTCACTAGTTTGTTTTGCCAGCTGATTAGTTTCCTACAATCTCTCACTAGTTTGTTTTGCCAGCGGATTAGTTTCGTACAATGTCTCACTAGTTTGTTTTGCCAGCTGATTAGTTTCGTACAATGTCGCACTAGTTTGTTTTGCCAGTTGATTAGTTTCGTACAATGTCTCACTAGTTTGCTTTGCCAGCTGATAAGTTTCGTACAATGTCTCACTAGTTTGTTTTGCCAGCTGATTAGTTTCGTACAATGTCTCACTAGTTTGTTTTGCCAGCTGATTAGTTTCGTACAATGTCTCACTAGTTTGTTTTGCCAGCTGATTAGTTTCGTACAATGTCTCACTAGTTTGTTTTGCCAGCTGATTAGTTTCATACAATCTCTCACTAGTTTGTTTTGCCAGTTGATTAGTTTCGTACAATGTCTCACTAGTTTGTTTTGCCAGCTGATAAGTTTCGTACAATGTCTCACTAGTTTGTTTTGCCAGCTGATTAGTTTCGTACAATGTCTCACTAGTTTGTTTTGCCAGCTGATTAGTTTCGTACAATCTCTCAATAGTTTGTTTTGCCAGCTGATTAGTTTCGTACAATCTCTCATTGAAGCCTGTAAGAATATCTTCTGTTTGTTTACTTAACTGTTTAAATAGTCTTTGAATTTATTTAGAATGTCAGTTAAAGTATTTACATCCATTTTACTTCTTTTTTTATAACGTTCAATAATGTATTCTTCACTATATTCGCTAGACAAAAGTTCAATGGGCTTAAAAGTTCAATATTTGTTAAATTAAAGCGAAGAAAATAAATGCCCTAGCAGTGGGAATCGAACCCGGAGCTGGGTTGTGATATGCAGATAAAACAATTCGCGAAAGCGCCTTGGCCAACTGAGCTACGGAAACTCCACTCTGCTAATCTACTACCTCCTAGGTTGAAAGTATTTTCGTGCTGCGAGTAATAAACAAACAACTGGTTATGACGAATCTATGTCTTTTGTTTTAAATAATATATTGAATTTAACACTTAAGGCAATGGAGTGATTATATTTTAATAGTTTAAGATAAAACCTTGCCGACTACCTGATAAGCTAGCGTTCGGGATGATGCACTTTCCTTGAATTTCCTTCAAAAAACCAGCAACATGTGTTTTCACACGTAATCGGTAAAAAATGATAATTAAAACTTTATTAGATTATCCCGATGGAAAGTAACAATATCAACTGTCAATAAAAACCAGATAACGATAACTATAACAAACATTTCAATTGTAGAACAGTAACAACACAATAAAATTACAATAAACCGAACCGACAGCCTGAACAGCAGTCAGGACGGGAGTTGGTCTTGTGTTGTCACAGTGAGCACACTGTGACAACACAAGACCAACTCCCGTCCACAAGTCGACCAAGTCCAGTCGACGAGTACATGTTACCTTGCAAAAGGTCATAAAAACTTTTTTATTTTACCAAGACATTTCATTAGTTAAAAAAAAAAGTTTTACTAAAATTTCGCGTATTTTGGCACCCCTCTGGGTTAGCACAGGGTCTAGGAGGTCGAAAACTTGGGTTTTTAACTAAAGTCTAGAGGCTAGGTACATACAATAATAAAAAGAAAAATAGTTTTTATGACCTTTTGCAAGGTAGCCCCTTATTTTTAATACCTACTTGGACTATTTATAATGGTCTTGTTTTAGGTGAGCAAGATATCCTGTTTCCGATATTTGCAGTCCACGTGGTTATAAGTAGACAAATATTATTATTAAACATTTTAAATTTTAATCAGTGTGTCCCAGACACGAGTCTGTAGTTTCATCAATTTTACTTTCTCATAACGTAGTATATAAAGAGAAAGTATTGCGATGGTGCGAAAATTTTATTTTAAGATTTTTAAGGAGGCGAGGAAGTTATGTGCCATACCAATTGGCAGTCTATTTAGTGTAGTATTATTACTGTTTCCACAGAGTGAGTTTTTTTTACAATATTAATCCTCTTATTTCTATTCTTCAACGTATAATTGCATTTAACAGGTTTTAGTTTGAAAAAAAAAAAATATATCATTTTTATAATAATAAATTACATTCCGGTCAAATATCGGTAAATATATAAAGAGTTAAAATTTCCTAGGTCTAATAGGTCAATTTGGATTGACCTATGGACTTGACTTAAGGTCTGCGGTCTTCTTTAATTAAATGTAAAAAAACAATGCTCTGATTCATCTGACTAATTATGCTGATTATAAAGATTAAGGCTTCTCGTTGCTGTAGCGCGTGACGTGGTCTGGACGCCATTTGACCGAAACTCAATCATAGCTCAAACAAATTACATATTAACTGATGGTGTTAGGGTGCTCAAACTGAATACCCTAATTACATGTAAACTGATGACTTATCAGGTAAACACAGGAATTAATTTATACTTAAAAATTGAAAATCGGGACTGAACTAATACATGGCCATGAATCAACTAAACTGAGCCGTGGCCTCGACGTTAATTCACGGAATCAACTCTAATCCAGCCCTTTTATCGGCCATACTTGTGTTCAATATGACTTCCAGAAAACTTTCCTACTTGCCGATTTTTTCCGAACTAACTTTCCATACAGCAGAATTTGCTGTAAACGAATTAAATTCTGCTGAAAGATGGCTAAAAGTATTAAAATGGATTGTCATAGTGTTCTGGGCTATTCTAAAAGTTTCTAATGTCTAGCAACTCGGGAAGTTAGTTCAAAATCGATTGCAAGATTTGTACTGGACCCACAAACAAACAAACAAGAAAGCAAGCAAATAAAAACGTAGTAAAATGTAATTCTTCCTCCGTGGTTGAAACTGGGATGGTTTTAGATGATTGTGCTTAGGTAGGTAATCTAATCTGAAAACTGTGGAATGGTGCAAGCGTAAGCCACTGAAAGCGCCACCTGCTTAGCTGGTAACTTATAACTGGTCGTCTGGTCAAGGTCCCTCTTCAGTTTCTAACGTTAACATAGAACTCTTTGCACAAAGTTCTGAATAAATTTATTATTTAATTTTGAATTTTATATTTTTATTAGGGTCCGTAGGCAAAACCAAGGACCCTTATATTTTCCTGCGTGTGTCTGTCCGTCCGTACGGTTGCCTCACTTAAGGGTTAAATTTTTTACTTTCTCATATAAAGAGAAAGTATTGTGATGGCGCGAAAATTCGATTTTGAGATTTTGATGGATTTACACGTTTTGAGGTCCCCTGAGTCCAAAAAAGTGGTTTTTAAAAAATGTCTGTCTGTCGTCTGTCGTCTGTCGTCTGTCGTCTGTCTGTCGTCTGTCTGTCGTCTGTCTGTCGTCTGTGCAGACGCCTGGAGCCCAAACTACTGGGCCGATTTTGACGAAATTTGGCATACATGTTCAGAAAAATCATACCCCGAGGCGAAATCGAGAAATGAATTTTAGCTCTAAATTTGGGGGCGCTACCCCCCAAAAACTCTGAAAAAACATGAAAAAAAATTATTTCTCGAAAACGGTTCCGACGATTTTGATTAAAAAATTCTAAAATGTAGTCCATTTGAATACAAATCCAATGATATAAGCCGTTTTCCCGGGAAAAATCTAGTTCCTGAGATATTAGCTTAAAACGCGGACGGAGAGAGCCCGGGTTCGATTCCCCGACCAGGAGAAGTTATTTTTATGATAAATTTTGATGAAATGTTCAATAATATTTAAATGTACATTTGAAAACTAATAAATGGAAACACTGGGCTAAGTAATTATAAACTCATATATGAGAAAGTTTGTCTGAGTTGTCTCGGACCGATTTTTTTATTTTTTTTCGACACCGTGAGGGGTATCATATGAAAGGGTACGTCGAGCTCATTACAAAAATATATAATTCTTTGGTTATAACTTCTGAGTCCAAAAACGTGGTTTTTCAGGGTGGCCACAGATCGGGAAAACCGGGAATACCGGGAAAAGTCAGGGAATTTCGGCCAACAGGGAAAAGTCAGGGAATTTTGTCATAGGTCAGGGAAAATCTACCGGCAATTAAAATCCTTATTTCATAATTTTAAAGCACAGAAACCTTAACTTTCTCGAAATTTCTAATAAAAAAAAAAAAAAATGCTGTATTTGGAACAACGGGAGAAGGATTAGCGACCTCTATACTTAGAAATTATATCAAAAAAATCCCGTCAAGTACTTACCAGCAAGTTACTAAAAGGGTTTCTTCGGTCATAAGAATTCATAAGTACATTAATATTATTTATTTTTATTTTTATTAACAAAAAAATGTAATATGTCGCTTTTCTTACACCTAAATTATCCTTCATCGAAACATTCATCAAAAATATGTATAAAAATTCACTTTTTAGAAACGAGGAGTGCATATTATCCATTATTATCTTCGGTAGTATGCACTAATTTAGTTATTTTATGGGTAAAATGGCCGCCATTTTGAAAAACGATATATTTTTGAGAGCCAAATTTCAATACCTTTAAAATGATACCCAACTTCGAATTTTCATATAAAAAAAATTTTGGCTCCCGAGTTACAGCCCCCTAAAATTTCACTTTTTTAGACCAACTCCCGGAAATTTCATTGGACCACAGAGATATATATTTATGTGTTTTTGCCCTTTTTTAGGACCTGTCCTAATGGGGTAGTGCAGGGGAGGTACATTTTGGGTTTGTCTTAAATATTTGGGGGGTATAATGGCCGCCATTTTGGAAACGCGATATATATTTCTAATCTAAATTTTAATACCTTTGGAATGATACCCAACTTAAAAATTACAAAAAATATAAAATATTGCGATCTACTCGCAATTGATCGCAGATCGTAGAAATTTGGAGTGTTTAAGTCCGCAATAGTTTATCTGTTTTTGGGCAAAAAAGTTAAACTTGTATACCAAATTTCAAGTCTACAGCTTCAGTAGGTCGGGAGATATACTCCAAGATGCGACGGACGGACTACCAAAACCATAAGGGTTTCTAGGGCGACCTCGAAACCCTAAAAATCGGTCTGAGACAACTCTTTCAATGACAAACTTTCTTATAAACGAGTTCATAATTACTTAGCCCAGTTTTTTTTACATTTAATAGTTTTCGTATGTGCATTTAATTATTATTGAACAATTCATCAAAATGTATCATAAAAATAACTTCTCCTGGGCAGGGAATCGAACCCAGGCTCTCTCCGTCCGCGTTTAAGCTTTTTCTCAGGAACTAGTAGTCCAGTCAAATTAGCTCAAAATGGCGGCGAATCTTGCATTAAATCATGTAGTTCCAATTTTTTCAGGAATGTGTTGGGGGTGGTCCCCTGAACAACGCCTAATAAAGTCCCATCGATTTCAGGCGCCGCGGGTGGGGGGAGGGGGGGCAAAAGGTCACATTTTTCAGTTTTTGGCGTTTATCTCGAAAACGGTACGTAGCACAGAAAATGTTATTCTATTCAACATTAAAGCTGATAAAATTCTCTTTCAAATGATATATCCTTTTTGAACCTAAGTGTTACCGTTTTTGAGATATGAGTCGTTGAATATAAAAAAAATTTAAAAAAGTGGCAGAGGTTCAGGTATCTGGTCAATCTTTCTCTTCTAACTCTTTAACCTTCCATTTTATCGAAAACTCGTGGGAAAGAAAGTTGTAGAGCGAAAAATTTCCTTCAAAAATGAATCAAGTTATGCTAATTTATCTTCAACCGGTAAATAGCTAGAGCGTTTTGAAATTTAGGGGCACTTGTCAACATTTTACTAGTAAAATGCTGCTTGTGACTCATGTTTTGTTTCCAATGTCTGTAACGCTATGTAAACAGTCTCTCACGCGTTTGCACCAAGTTATAATCGTGTACAACATTTTCATTACAATAACAGGTCGTTCAAAATGAGGGAAAAGTGTTTAATTTTTAATGAAACGGTCGGATTGTTGTAATGATTGTCGGAGAGCCGGGAATGCCGGGACTCATGTTTTGTTTCCAATGTCTGTAACACTCTTGATCACTTAGTATGCTGTTTAATTAGATAAGTATAGTATTTATAACCCGTATAAATAATAATTTATGTATACATGTACGTAAATCTATATTTCGCAATATATAGTTGGACACTTGTATTAGAGAGAAGGAAGTAATAAATCAAACCAAGATGTATAAAATGTGTTCATAAAACCGAAAATTGGGTATCAAAAATAGGTTCAAACAACAATACTAACATTAACTATATATACAATTCATTTCATCAACTGCTTTCTCGTTTATTAAAAGCCGTCAATATGATACTTCGGAAAAAGTTTAAAAACAAAGTCAAGCTCTTCAATATCAAATTGCTCCAAGTCTTCTTGGATCGGAACACTGTGCCTTAACACACGAGCCTTGACAGCTACTGAACACCGGGGAGCAGTTGATCCCCGCATTCCAGGCTCTCCGACAACCACACCTCGTTCCGCAGCCAGTAGTACAACGGCAGAAGAGTGTGTTGAGGACACTGTCTGGTGCCAAAGGGGCTTTTGTCTTGATACTGTAAGGTGTCCACATCTTTTCTCGTCCATCCCCAACATTCAGGTAAGAGGGATTCGTTCCCCAACCATTGCTGCACCTCCAGAATCACTCTGTATGAATGTTGCATTGCAGCATCTGTTGTGGGCGGCAAAGCTATCAGGTTGGCTTTCATTCTTGCTGTGGATTTCACGAATCACGAAGCATATGTATCAGTGAACAAAATTGAATAAAATAGATGAGAATTGTATAATATTCAATAATTATTGTATTATTAATAATATTATAACGTATTATTAAATATTAATTAGTTGAATTAATTAATTATTAAATTTACCTAATGGGGTCAGTACGGTCTTAGAAAAATTAAAGGTACTTGTAGTGATTGAGATCATACTTTAACGGGGACTGGAACATGAGCAGGAACATTCATTCCCCAGCTTCAGCAATGTCTCCTGGTGAAGATTTAGGATTATAAAACACTTTTGCGATGTTTGCTGTTTTATTGGCATACCGCTGGAAACATTGTACTATGGCTTGGTATATCGTTTTCTGCACTCCACATAGACGACACAACCTTTCAATCTTCGGAACAAATCATCATGTCTTCAAAAAACATGTCTTTCATCTCTTCGTGTAAGACTAGCACTTATTAACGTTTTCATCCCTTTATCACTCACTTGGCTGGCACCTTTTTCAGCTGTTTCATTAAAAATTAAACACTTTTCACTCATTTTGAACCTGATATTGTAATTAAAATGTTGTACTCGATTATAACTTGGTGCAAACGCGTGAGAGACTGTTTACATAGCGTTACAAACATTGGAAACAAAACATGAGTCACAAGCTACATTTTACTAGTAAAATGTTGAAAAGTGCCCCTAAATTTCAAAACGCTCTAGCTATTTACCGGTTGAAGATAAATTAGCATAACTTGATTCATTTTTGAAGGAAATTTTTCGCTCTACAACTTTCTTTCCCACGAGTTTTCGATAAAATGTAAGGGTAAAGAGTTAGAAGAGAAAGATTGACCAGATACCTGAACCACTGCCACTTTTTTAAAAAAAAATTTCATATTCAACGACTCATGTCTCAAAAACCATAACACTTAGATTCAAATAGGATATGTCATTTGAAAGAGAATTTTATCAGCTTTAATGTTGAATAGAATAACATTTTCTGTGCGACGTACCGTTTTCGAGATAAACGCCGAAAACTGAAAAATGTGACCTTTTGCCCCCCCTCCCCCCACCCGCGGCGCCTGAAATCGATGGGACTTTATTAGGCGTTGTTCAGGGGACCACCCCCTACACATTCCTGAAAAAATTGGAACTACATGATTTAATGCAAGATGAAAACCTAATTTGACTGGACTATAGATTTTTCCCAGGAAAACTGCTTATATCGTTAGATTCGTATTTAAATGGACTACATTTTAAATAAAAAAATTACATTTTAAATACATTTTAAAATTTTTTTTTAATAAAAATCGTCGGAACCGTTTTCGAGAAATAATTTTTTTTCACGTTTTTTCAGAGTTTTTGGGGGGTAGCGCCCCCAAATTTAGAGCTAAAATTCATTTCTCGATTTCGCCTCGGGGTATGATTTTTCTAAACATGTTATGCCAAATTTAGTCAAAATCGGCCCAGCAGACGCCTGGAGCCTAAACCAGGCGCCTGCAGTCTGCACAGACAGACAGACATTTTTTAAAAACCACTTTTTTGGACTCAGGGGACCTCAAAAATAAAAATAAAATCAAAATCGAATTTTTGCGGCATCACAATAATTTCTCTTTTACATGAGAAAGTAAAAATACGTGAATTGTTACTTTCTAGGATAATAAGGAAAGGTTACGATTAGTTTATTCTTTTTAGCGCTTAACAGGAAAAATCGGTGTGGACCCGACAAAATACTAGACATAAGAAAAATCATACCCCGCGGCGTAGTCGAGAAATGAATTTTAGCTAGAAATTTGGGGGCGCTACCCCTCAAAAAAAACTCTGAAAAAACGTGAAAAATAATTATTTTTCGAAATAGTTTCGATTAAAAAAAAAAAATAATAATAAAAAAAAAAATAAAATAAAAAAAAAATTGTAGTCCACTTAATAAATACAAATCTAACAATTTAAGCCGTTTTCTTGGGAAAAATCTAATTCCTGAGAAAATAGCTTTAAACGCGGACGGAGAGAGCCCGGGTTCGATTCCCCGCCAAGGCGAAGTTATTTTTATGACAAATTTTGATGAAATGTTCAATAATAATTAATTTTTTCTACGAAAACATGAAAACTAATATATGAAAAACATTGGGCTAAGTAATTATCAACTTGTATAAGTATTCTATTTTAGCTTGATGATCTTTAACTTTTTTAAGGTAAATCTTGTGAAGTTAATATCGATGATGGTCAGGGAAAACCTGAAGTAGGTCAGGGAAATGTCAGGGAAAAGTCAGGGAATTTTGTCAAGCTATATTAGTGGCCACCCTGTTTTTAAACACTTTCTGTCTGACGTCTGTACAGACGCAGGGGGCCTAAAGCCGATATTGACGAAATTGGGCATACATGTTCAGAAAAATCATACCCCGAGGCGAAATCGAAAAATGAATTTTAGCTCCAAATTTGTGTGTGCCCACACAAAAAACTTCCCCACTAACTCTGAAAACAGGTAAAAATAAAAATATTTGGAAACAGTTCCGACGATTTTGATTTAAAAATTCTAAAATGTAGTCCATTTGAATACGAATCTAACGATAAAAGCCGTTTTCCCGGGAAAAATCTAGTTCCTGAGAAAATAGCTTAAACGCGGACGGAGAGAGGCCGGGTTCGATTCCCTGCCGAGGAGGTTATTTTTGTGATAAATTTTGATATAAAGTTCAATAATAATTAAATGTACTTTGGAAACTCGAAAACTAATAAATGGAAACACTGGGCTAAGAAATGATGAACTCGTATATGAGAGTTTGTCTGAGTTTTCCTACTCTCCAAGTCCTTCAAAACGATGTACAGCATATTATGCTCACAAAAAACATTTGTTTTTGTTGTGTCGTCCACCATATTGGCTGCCATCTTGAAAATATTAAGTATAAAATTTCCAAAAACTAATGAGTTGTGACAGATGTTGAGATCTACTAGTGTGCTGAGTTTCGTTCAAAACTAATTTTTACTGCGGTATCGTCAAACAAACGTACAAAGCTGCAATGTGTGCAAAGCCCGAGTTTCTGAAACTCGACGCTTCATCCAGTGCCGGAACTAGCCGTGTGCGTGGGGTCAGCCGCGGGCCTCAGCAGGTCTAGTTCCGTCTCTGGGTCCATCAACCAAATGTTTTCAGAGTTTACCAACTTGACAACATATTATCCACTTTATACCAAACAAATAATCTTACCTATTTTTAGGGTTTTGTAGATTCTTCTCAAACCCCTTATGCCGAGGGTGATGTGTCCGTCTGTCCGTCGCTCTTTGGTTCATAGGGCCCGAACCGTTTAAGCTAAAGAGCTGAAATTTGAAACATTGGGACATCTTTTAGACCCAACCACAGGAAAAATATATAGAAGTTCAAAATTAAATATGCGCATGCGCAATTCGCCAAAATGTTGTAAACTCAAAAATTTATATTTTTTTTTAATTTTTGAATGGGGTATCAAATGAAAGCTGCTGAAGAGTAGGACGCAAATATATATAAGCTTTTTTAAATTTTGCATTCCTTATTGGGTAAAAAAATCAAAATATACCGAAAAAAATCCCCCCCCCAACCACTATATAACGGCTGGTCCTAAAATTTCGAAATAATTCATGCTAATGCCTTATTGTAAGGCGATGAAAATTCCGGGAGTTCATACCAAATTTTAAAAAATCGCCAATTTTGGGCGCGAAAATTTGAAGTGCGCCAAACATTTATTTTTTAAAAATTTTGAGCTGGGTATCAAATTACAGCTGCTAAAGAGTAGGATTCAAATATATATTTGCTTTTTTAAATTTTTCATTCTTTATTGGTTTTATAAGTCAAAATACACCCCCAAACCCCCCCCCCCAACCAATATATAACGGCTGGTCCTAAAATTTCGAAATATGTAATTCATGGTTATACCTTATGGTGGAGCGATGGAAATGTTCTGAAAAAATTAATTTATCTAGTTGTTATTAGCGATGAAAAACATTGTGACCCCCCGGGGGAACGAACCCGGGACCCTTGAGATCAAAAGCAAAAAATCATAATTACATAACGGGCATACTTAATCATCTACAAAACCCTAAAAAGTACTAGGACGCAAGTACTTCCCTGTGATTTTTATTTTGTATTTTTAAATTTGTACACAGGGTGTCATTTTATTTGTTAAGTTATCTAAGATATAAAAAAAATAAACAAATAAATAATAAAAAAACGGGGACGGGGTACCTCGGAACTTTTCCTCACTTCAGAGGCCACTAAAGTGGCCTCTCCTGCAGCTTCAGGTGGAAGCAGCATTGGACGTGGTCAGTACTTGGATGGGTGACCGTTCTGAACAAACTGATTTATTATCATTCTTCAAAAACCTTATATTTAATACCTATATTTTATTTAATTATTTGAAGTTTGGCGGTATTTTGACAGATGTAAACAAACTTTGACGTCATCAAAATTATCGCACTAATAAATAATTATATTCGCTTATAACGTTTAAACTAATAAATGGAATTTCATCGGGGTTTTTTATATTTGTTCCTTAATTTTTTCCGGTTCCAACGATATGCTATACGTCAAAAACCTATTTATACTTTCGGTATTATTAACCGTCAAAGTTAAAAAAATCAAAAATTGATAACTTCAAAATGGCGGCCAATATCAAAATGAAATTTTGTGGGCTTGTTTGTTATATAGAGAGGTACATTCGTGCTAAATTTCAACTCGATCGGGACCATTTTCGATTTATTACGATTTTTTTAATTTTTGCTGACTCAGCAAAGTGGGTTCAAGATGGCGGAAAAAGTTGATTTTCTGGGCGGCACCACTACAGGTAAGGACTGATTTTTCTGCCAAGTTTCAACACTCTAGGTTAAATACCTTGGGCGCTACGATGATAACACACATACACACACACACATACACTCATACATAAGTCATGCTGAAAACCACTCAGGAGGTCTTAAAAACACCTAAAACGGATAATTCCGTTGGAATCTCGAAAAAAATTTTTTTGGTGAAAACAGTACTTTTCCTACTATTAGTAGTGAGGAAAAGTAATAGTAAAAGTATAGTAATAAGTTACTGAATTGTTTTAGTATTATTAAATAATAATAGAAAATTTAATCAAATGTATATTGTATATTATTGTAAAATGGTATGTCTCTTTAATAGTCTTAAATATAAATGGAAGAATAAATTCAAAAGTAATTAATAGCGATAATATTATCATATGATTGTAGAAGGCAAGAAAGTCGGGCAAGCTAAACAGAGAGGGGTACGGCCTTGGTAAAACTAAACGATATTAGAGCCGAACAAGAACAAGAAAGCAGTACCTCGCGTGGGAGAGAGCGCACACGCGTACACTGTCGCGCACACGCATACACTGTCGCGCACACACATACACTGTCGCGCACACACGCATACACTGTCGACATCACAACGTGTTCCACCCGACTCTAATACCTCCACTGTTTTCAAATCCATCAAATTATTTTGCTCGTATTTCACCATTGTATTAGCCTTCTCTACTGTATTGTAGTAGAGCCAGAGGAAATTCTACAACGTTTTCAAATAACAACTAACTTGGGCCAGAAAATTCCCGATGTTTAACAAATACAAAATATCGTTAAAGTTTTTACAACCTCGCTTTAAACTGTTGTTACACACAATGCAGACAATCATTATTTGTTTACAGCCTCTTTACCATAACTCTGTGTGAGTATGTGAGTGCAAGGCCAGGTTGCAGTAAGCAGGCAGTGTGTATCTTTACTTCACTTCACCCGGTTCTACTTACCCTCATATCTCTGCTTCCTCTAACCATGCGGCCTTTTGGAGTTTGAAACAAAGATTAAGCTTAAGTAGCTTAGGACAAAAAACTAAACAGGTCAAGTATCTGCTTGGCAGCACATAGCGAGGGTCCAACACTGTATTATCAAGTACAACCTATAGATGCTGCTTTTTAAAATGCTAAAAATCCTACTTTAAACTACTATCATATGGGTCTGATATTCTTAAAACACATGATCCAACTTCTAATAAAGTATTTTTTTGCCACTGAACCGGGCTGCAAACATATAAATACATCGATAAAAGCATAATTATAAAATAATATTATTAATACATTAATAATATAAAACTGCTTTGTAATAAAACAAGTATGAATAACAAGTATAAATTATCAACAGTGAACATGTTTGGTACAGTTTCATAAATAATAAAAATATACAACTCTACAAACAATGTGGTGTTTTTTAAAATGCTAAAAAGCTTACTTTGAACTATCCTATGGGTCTGATATTCTCAAAACACATAAACAAACTTCCGATAAAGTATTTTTTTGCCACTGAACTGGACTACACCTCCCCCCCCCCCCCCCCCCCCTCAAGTCACTTTTCTGGTGAAAAAGGTGACAATTTGCTGCAGTGGAAGAAGTTGGATTCTTTTTTCCTCTTCCCACAGTCGAATTCATAAATTGATGAAGATATCCTATTAAGAAGAATGGTGAAAGGTCCAACTCTTACTCTATCCATTTTCTTTCTATTTATTTTGCTTCCATTTTCAACGTAAACTTGATCACCAACTTCAAATTCATGCTCTATTCTGCTCCTATCAAATCTTTTCTTGTTTGCTTCAAAACTTTTTCTAGAATTTAAGAGTGCTAAATTTCTATCTGCTACTAAATCTCTTTCTGGTAGGTCAAAAGGAGTAATTTTTGATTGAATGCCAAACAATAAATATTCTGGTTCAAATTTTGTTGAGCTATGGACTGTCTTATTGTAATCATTCACACATTCGTTAGCTATAACAGACCAAGCACGTTTGTCTCCACTATTTATTCTGCATCTTATCCTATTAACTAATGTCTGGTTTAACCTTTCATTTAGTCCATTTGATTGGGGACAATCAATGCAAGTAAATACTATCTGTATACCCATCTTCTGTAGATATTTCTTAAGTTCTCCTGAGTTTATTCCAGTATACTGGTCGGCTAATATCATTTTAATTTTGTTTTTCTTTGCTACGGGATCAATTAAATTAATAAATTCTTTTGCAGATTGGCCTTTAGTCGTTGAAACCCATGCATATCTGCTAAAATGATCGACTAAGATATACATAAATTTCTTTGAAGATCTATTTCCAGCAAAACCACCTACAGAGTCAATGGACATTATTTCATAATTTTCGGTAGCTGGACCAAGTTTAGACATTAACCCAATAACTCTACTTCTTCTTGTCTTGTTTTCCAAGCATACTGAACATCCTTTACAAAATTCCTGTATTAATTGGTCAAAATTTTTAAAATAATAGAATGGTCTTATCTTTTCTTTCAATTTTGCTACTCCGATGTGGCCAAAATAATCATGAACTTTCTTTATTAATTTCAAACCAAAATTTTCTGAACTATATATTCTTGATTTCTCATTTAACTTTTTGAATGTTATGCCATGACGGTTTTCTGTTTTATTAGCAGTTTTTAATTCCGAAACATTTTCCTTTTGGTCATTGAGTATGTCAGGTAGTTCTATAAGGTTTACTACTTCAACTGCATCTTCATTTTCGAAATATTCCAAAACAGGGTATCTAGACAGTAGGTCAGCCATTATGTTTTCTTTCCCTTTCTAGTAAATAATTTTGAAGTTAAATTGCGATAGATAATTTACCAAATCTCCTAATATTTCATCCGTTCTTGATTTTGTTTTTAAATTTTCTAAAGGTTTATGGTCACTGCAGACTATAAATTCTCTTCCAATGAGGTAGTATTGCCAAAATTTTATAGAATCTTTTATAGCCTTGCATTCCAGATGTATGATGTCCATTTTCTTTTTTCTTTCTGGCAACTTCCTAGAAAAGTAAGCGACTGGATGTAAAAGTCCATCTGATTGTGGCTGCTTCAGGGTAGCTCCAATTCCTTTAAAACTGGCATCGGTTTCTATATAAACATCTTTAGTAACATCATAAATAGATAATATTGGTGTAGAACATAGGTATTCTTTTATCATGTTAAAACAATTTTCACAGTCTTGTGTCCAATTAAACTCTACATTTTTTCTTAAAAGTCTATGAAGTGGTTGATCACTGTTCTCTATGTATTTTAAATAAAAGTTTATTGAACCTAATATACTTCTTACACCAGATTTATCGGTAGGTCTTTTAAGATTTTTAATAGCAATTAGATTTTCTTGGCATGGAGATACCTTATTCTTTTGAATAACATGGCCAAGATACTTAACAGAATTTGCTGCAAAAGTACACTTTACCAACTTAAGTTTAAAACCTTCTTCAAAGATTGCTTTAAGAAATTTCTTAATGTGGTGAATGTGTTCTTCCCAAGTACGTGAAAATATGAGTATATCATCGATATAATTAACACAAAAATCATCTAAGTTATTTCTTCTAACAATATTAGCTAGAATTCGTTGAAAGATCGCAGGTGCGTTTTTAAGTCCTAAAGGAAGTACTTTAAACATACATTTTCCATACTTTGTAATGAAACTAGTTTTTTCTCGATCTTTTAATTTTAATACAATGCACCAAAAAGCAGAATTTATATCTAAAACAGTGAAATATTTACAATTTGAGACTTTATCTATGACGTCATTTATTGTTGGGAACGGGTAGCACTCAGGTACCATTAGTTTATTTAGTCTCCTAAAATCAATACATAATCTTGATCGTTTACCATAATCTTTTTTGTAAGCTAAAGTCACCGGAGATGCGTAAGGTGAATCTGATTCCTCTATCAAGTCAGCTTCTAATAATTTTTTACTTTCTCATATAAAGAGAAAGTATTGTGATGGCGCGAAAATTCGATTTTAAAATGTTAATGGATTTACACGTTTTGAGGTCCCCTGAGTCCAAAAAAGTGGTTTTTAAAAAATGTTTGTCTGTCTGTTGTATGTCGTCTGTCGTCTGTGCAGACGCCTGGAGCCTAAACTACTGAGCCGATTTTGACGAAATTTGGCATACATGTTCAGATAAATCATACCCCGAGGCGAAATCGAGAAATGAATTTTTGCTCTAATTTTGGGGGCGCTAGCCCCCAAAAACTCTGAAAAAACCTGAAAAAAAATTATTTCTCGAAAACGGTTCCGACGATTTTGATTAAAAAATTCTAAAATGTAGTCCATTTGAATACGAATCCAACGATATAAGCCGTTTTCCCGGGAAAAATCTAGTTCCTGAGAAAATAGCTTAAAACGTAGACGGAGAGAGCCCGGGTTCGATTCCCCGCCCAGGAGAAGTTATTTTTATGATAAATTTTGATGAAATGTTCAATAATAATTAAATGTACATACGAAAACTAATAAATGGAAAACACGGGGCTATGTAATTATGAACTCGTATATGAGAAAGTTTGTCTGAGTTGTCTCGGACCGATTTTTTATTTGTGTTTTAATCTCCTGTTCGTCAGGTAGAGAACATTTATATGGTCTTGCTGTGACATATTCCTCTCTTATTAACTTGATATCAGCTTCTGTAGACTTGACCTTACCAACATCATATTTATCCTTAGCAAATATGTGTGTGCATCTCTTTATTAATTTTAAAATTTCTTCTTTTCTATTTTCATCATGAATATGTTGTAGGTTTGCTTGAAATTCATTTACATCTATATTTTCATTAAAATTAATTTCAAAATGTTCATCTAAATTGTCTTCTGCTTTATCTTCTTGAATCAATCTATTAACATATAAATCTGAATTATTATCATCTTTTATTTCCTTTCTAACCGACATCTTATCCCTCAGTTCTATTGAAATCATCTTATTTCTATCATCTTTTTGTAAAATATTTAAGTTTTCATCTTGTATAAGTTTAAATTTTTTAATAGCATCTAGTCCTTACAATAAGTCATATGAAAAATTATTATTTTTAACAACGTAAGTATTTAAACTATTTACTAAATTTCCAATTTTGAGAATGATACTTGCCCGGGCCGAACTGAAATTAAATCCATTAATAGTTTTAAATGCATTTTTACTGTTTATAAGACTCGACTTTAACAAATCGACAACTCTCTGGTTTATAAGACTGACTTTTGAGCCGCTGTCATAAACCGCCTTTACTTTCATTTTATTATCTATTAATACATTTAGTTTTACTAATGAGTCTAATTTCTCCGGGCTATCTAGTTTAAAGAATTATTATCCACTTCAATTTTCATCATTTCCGCTTCATTATTAGCTTCATGTAGATTAGTTTTCTTTTTAGATGTATATAAATTTTTGTTTTTACAAGCACTTGTAGGGTGATATCGATTCTGCCATCCTAGAGCTTCACACATATAGCAGGGCTTTTTATTTGTTTTATCATTAGTCATATTTTTGTTAGATGTTGTTAAATTTGATTTAGTTGGTATTATCTTATCATTACTTTTATTATCACTCTTGGTTTTCATTTTCCTATTATATGTTTCATCGACTTTTCTTAATTCATTATATAATTTATCTAAAGTTGTTATTTCTTGACGATCGAGTTCATTTTGTACATCTAAAGGCAATCCTACTACGATCATATTAATTCTAGAGACAACTGTAGCATTGGTTTCCGTTTCTAAGCATAGTTTTTCCTTGGCCAGAGCATAGTCTATAAGAGATCCTCCTAAATACTTGTAACT
Organism: Gerris lacustris; assembly: GCA_951217055.1. Classification (NCBI taxonomy): domain Eukaryota; kingdom Metazoa; phylum Arthropoda; class Insecta; order Hemiptera; family Gerridae; genus Gerris; species Gerris lacustris. Next base: position 262,241 of record OX578281.1, on the reverse strand, counting down.
GTAAGCCTGTCTAACTTTATTCCAACCTTTATCTATGAATACTGTAAAAAAAGAGTTTTTCCATTCAGGCCAATTTAAAAGACCGATTTTCTTCAGATTAACTTCATACCAATCAGTAGATGAACCAGATAAAAAGAAACGGAGAGCCTCAATCATATTTACTGCATTTGTAACTTTATGCCTCCGGCATTCATTTTCAAACCTAGTTAACCAGTCAGTAGGATTTTGGGTTTTATTAAATTTATCTAAAATAAATTTCTTTTCAACATTGTGTAATTTTAATTCGTCCGAAATATTTAATTTATCTTCTAATTCCTTTATTCGTTTTATTAAAAATCAGATATGTTAGTAACCATGGCAACGGTATCAGAATTGACGTATGACTCTTCTAATGGAATATTCTTAAACATAGATTTTCATCTTCATCGAAATATTCCCTTTTTACGTCATCATCTATCTTTACCCCTACCTTACGGTACCCATTTATTGGTTTAATAGCGCTAACTGCGCTTTTAATAGAAGATTTAGAAAACAATACCTTGTGTTGCTTTATTAGATCTTGATACTCTACCGGAAGGATGCACCAAAGTTGTTTATCCTCAGATAGGCCGGCTAACTCAAAGTCCTTCTCACTTCTCTTTATAATGTGAACAAATAGTCTTCCACTCATCTTGAACTCAGTCTAATAGGTGTCATTTAATTTGTAAGGTAGAATAATAACAATATTTTGTTATGTCTGTAACAGAATTATAATATTGAATTAGATACAATTATACAAACATTGTTAATGATTTCAAATAAATAAACACAATACAATATTGGATAGTAAATAATATAAACAAACATACCTGTAACAGAATAATTAAATTACAAGCTATTAAACACCTCTTAATAGATCTCATGAACTAACTGCACAAAATAGTAAAATATAAATTAATAAATAATATCTGTCAGACATTGTTGTCCTAGCAACGATGTCAAATCTAAATAAAAACAAAACAAAACAAATAACTGACAGTTATTTACATACATCGAAAAGACCATCATTAAAAAAAAAGTATTTTGTCAATAAAAAATAAAATAATATTTTTTTCGAAATTTCCAAATGTGGTAACTTTACTTTTGGTCGAAGCATGTTCAGGAATTATTTCAGATTTTTTGCACTTCACATAAGCGAGATAAAGGAGGGGGGGGGGGGGCACGTTTCACACCCGCTTCAAACTCGCCTACGCTCGCCCTATCAAAGTTATGTATAACCAAAAAATTTTATATATTTGTAATCAGCTCGACGTACCCTTTCATATGATACCCCTCACGGCGTCGAAAAAAAAAAAAAAAAATTAACCCTTAAGTGAGGCGACCGGACGGACGGACAGACACATGCAGGAAAATATAAGGGTCCTTGGTTTTGCCTACGGACCCTAATAAAAATATAAAATTCAAAATTAAATAATAAAGTTATTCAGAACTTTGTGCAAAGAGTTCTATGTTAACGTTAGAAACTGAAGAGGGACCTTGACCAGACGACCAGTTATAAGTTACCAGCTAAGCAGGTGGCGCTTTCAGTGGCTTACGCTTGCACCATTCCACAGTTTTCAGATTAGATTACCTACCTAAGCACAATCATCTAAAACCATCCCAGTTTCAACCACGGAGGAAGAATTACATTTTACTACGTTTTTATTTGCTTGCTTTCTTGTTTGTTTGTTTGTGGGTCCAGTACAAATCTTGCAATCGATTTTGAACTAACTTCCCGAGTTGCTAGACATTAGAAACTTTTAGAATAGCTCAGAACACTACGACAATGCATTTTAATACTTTTAGCCATCTTCCAGCAGAATTTAATTCGTTTACAGCAAATTCTGCTGTATGCGGAAAGTTAGTTCGGAAAAAATCGGCGTTATTTTATTTGTTTTGACATGACCCATATTTACGATCTTCATATTGACGATGTTTATGATTTTTTTATATCCGTACCTGGTATGGCTGATAAAATTATTAAAATGTTCAAGAATGATTATATCAGGCCTTTGTGTTATAAAACTAACTTATGTAAACTACTTGTATTTTTAAGAGATAAACAATGAATGACAGCGAAACAGAAAAGTAAACAAAGAATAGTTATTTATGTAACTAGGCAGCAAATTGGAATTTTATTGACTAGTGATTAGATTAGCCTCCGAGCCGAAGGCGAGGACAGGCTATGATAATTAACTGCCGAGGCAGGCGGCAGAAAAATTACTACTACTAGTTAATTACTATGTTATATTAACAAGATAATAACATACGTATTAACTAAAATTAATCTTCATATGACATCAAATAAGAAGCTTGGGAATAATAACTAGTGAATAGCAAACTGAATCTATAACAACAAACAACACGTTTATAGCACACAATACTTCTGAATGAATAATGCACGCAATATAAAATATGTATTTATATTTTTAGTAACAAATTACTAAAAGTATTAAAGATATCTTGGCGAGTGTAGCGAACCAGCAATCATTTTTTAATATAAATATTTATTATAAATACTGCATAAACAGGCGAGCACAGCGATCCTGCATTAATGTAAATAAGAAAAGATGGTGAAAACATGCTTTTACAACAGGCGAGCCTGTAATAATTTTATTAAAGAAAATATTTACTAGAAACGCTGATGATACTGGCGAGCCTGTAATAATATTAATAAACAAAGATTGTGGAAAAATACTTTTAAAAGAGGCGAGCGCCGAGCATGTAATCATTCACTGAGAGAAAAAAAGGACTTTTTTCGACTTATACGCAGTCGAAATGATGCTGCGTGTAAATAAGGTTGAACGTAGGAGGTCTTCCAGTCGAAGTCTATACTGCGGCCATTATACTGTGACTCAGCTGAGTGTATATATCGAACATTTCGATATATCGATACTTTTTATGCTGAAACTTAGTGTAACGCTATACTGCGAGGCAACCGAATAGAGTAGGTGAATGTGACACATTCACGTTCATTTTTGACTGTGTAGCAGTCGAATGGAGCAGTCGAAAGACATATTCACGTTCATTTTCAACTGTGACGCAGTCCAATGGTGCAGTCCAAGCGTCACGTTCACGTTCATTTTGAACTGTGAATCAGTCAAACAAGTAAATTTCTACCGCTATGCAGCGTAATATTTTATTTATTGTACCAGCCTACAGCAGTATTGTACTTCTAGTCAGTTGAATTTCAACTGCCTCCCTCAATTTTCTACCGCTATGCAGCGTAATATTTTATTTATTGTACCAGCCTACAGCAGTATTGTACTTCTAGTCAGTTGAATTTCAACTGCCTCCCTCAATTTTCTACCGCTATGCAGCGTAATATTCTATTTATTATACCAGCCCACAGCAGTATTGTACTGCTAGTCAGTTTAATTGCAACTGTTATGCAGCGTAATATATTATTTCTTATACTAGACCACAGTAGTATTGTACTGCTTGTCAGTTTAATTGCTACTGCTATGCAGCGTAATATATTATTTCTTATACTAGACCACAGTAGTATTGTACTGCTTGTCAGTTTAATTGCAACTGCTATGCAGCGTAATATATTACTTCTTACTATTACTTACTAGGCCACAGTAGTATTATACTTCTTGGCAGTTGTACTTCAACTGCTACACAGCAGTTGTGTCGACTGAAGTTTGGTTGGAAAGGGGAATACTTTCAGCTGCAGCCCAGATGAAATATAAGGTGGTATGCTGTCGAGAGAGTAAGCTTTAGCTTCTGCTTAACTGCTCCAAATTTGGGAACACAACTGCTCCAAATTTGGGAACAGTAGAGCAGGCGTTACGCCAATGCTTACCCCCGACTGCATACAACCTTTATTTTCATCTAAGCTGCTGCTGTATTATTAAAATATTACTTAATTCTTAAGTCCTAAAATTAGGACTTTAAAAATAATTGTAATATTTTAAATTAGAAGAAAAACATGTAAGAGGCAGATTTGATTTTACATAAAAAATTTTATTATTATTATTTTTATGAATACAAATTTACAATTATATATTACGTCCAACATAAGTATAAAATAAAATTTAATTAAAATCCAATATATATATATATATATATATGCATTCATGTAAGTTAAATAATAGAGGTATAAATTTCAAGTTAAAATATTCTTTATAAAGAAAAAGGAAAACATAGTTCATACATATTTTAGTTACAAATTTAAGGCACAATATTAAAAGTTAATGTATAAAATAAAATAATATTTAGGTGTATAATATACATATATATATATATATATATATATATGTGTGTGTGTGTGTTTAAAAATGCATAATTATCACACACACACACACACACATATATATAATAAAGGTAAAATTAAAAGCATAATATTACAAGTTAATATTTTACTAAATTTAAAAAATTTAAGCTGTTTATGTGTGTAATATATATCATAAAATTTAATTTATATACAAATACTAATAATAATATGTATGTATATATATATATATGTATATGAACACATTTAATGCCTAGTATTACAATTTAAAATATTCTTTATAAAGAAAACATAGTTTATACATATTTTAGTTACAAATTTAGGCACAATATTAAAAGTTAATGTATAAAATAATATTTAGGTGTATAATATACATATATATATATATATATATATATATATATATATATATATATATATATATATATATATATATATATATATATATATGTGTGTGTGTGTGTGTGTGTGTGTGTTTAAAAATGTATAATTATCACACATCACACACACACACACACATATATATAATAAAGGTATAAATTAAAAGCATAATATTACAAGTTAATATTTTACTAAATTTAAAAAATTTAAGCTGTTTATGTGTGTAATATATATCATAAAATTTAATTTATATACAAATACTAATAATAATATGTATGTATATATATGTATATATATGTATATATATATATATATATATATATATATATATAATTTAAAATATTCTTTATAAAGAAAACATAGTTCATACATATTTAATAGCTTTACAAACATCTGTTGATTTTACTTTGTAATAGTCTTACAATAATTAACATATTTATCATTTGTGGTGCAAAATTATATTTTTATTCATTCTAATAATTGAATAGTTTGATCACAATTACTATTCATTGTAATTCTTGTGACCTTATCTTTTCTTATTTAAAGATAAAAATATTATTCATAACCATTTTGTTAATTTTGTTATACATTTGAAATATTAGGTTACATTGCTCTTAATAATTATGTACACTAAGAAGACACTTAATGTATCAATTACTAATCTATGGAATTTCTAAAAACCACATATATTTTCCCATTGGGCAATGAACACATTAGATTTGGGAAGATGAAGCATGTATCCTGAAGTCTATAGGACATGTCGAGTCTCCCTTCCTCGACTTCATAGGCAAAGAAGTGATCATCAAAGTCAATCGTAAACATTTCTTTTCCGGTTAAAAAAATATTTTGGGTCTTACTATCTATGTAAATATGTTCAATATAAAAGAATTTGGGCAAATTAAATCGTTCTTCATCCAAGCCAATGCAAATAAGTTGGTTTGGTCGGTACACTATACCTTCCAACTCCACACTAACGACACCATATAGGGTGTTACAGGATGGCAATTTAAATTTTGTTTTTAGGGCGCACAACAGAGAGGGACATAATTTGTGATATTTGGCCGGTTTAAATGTATCAGGGAGTGTATTAGCCAGGAGCATGTCGTTTAACTGCAATTGATGACGCACGCTAATGGTTTTTGTTATATTTATCCTATTGCCTGTGGCTCGAGCAGCCACTTTAAGTATTCTATGTTTTGCCTCAAACCTCATAGACCACAAAGGTCTCAAAGGGCCAAATTTTTTTAACATTGAAGGATAATGTATCAAGTTGTGAAATTTCGGTTGTAACCTATCACGACAAGATAATTTCAAGTACAGTTTATTGAAATCACTTACATATTGAGCCAGGTTCTCAGGAAGGTAGGGAGACACGGCATCCGTCATACAAGTGGACATTATTCGCCTCAAAAGCAAAAACAAAGCCCAATATTTATTGCCCAATGGGATTTTTGTTCCTACAAATAGTGAGAAATACCTAAGGAATGTCAAGCATTCTGCTGATGACATTCTCCATTTTATTCCACCAGATTGCCAGACCAAAGGTTGAGGCTGTGAGCCTGAATCTGGGCCATAATCAAACAAAACGATGTGATCGTTCAAGTAATTCAAAGAGAATAGTTTATCTCTTATTAAAGAATTTATCACAAGGGTCATAACATATTGACAAACACCTTCCAATAAATCATGCATAATATCTACAGCTACATGTTGAAATAACTTAAAACCTTTGACTTTTAACCAGACACACCTTTCCTTAATGCCCGTAGCTGAAACGTTATCACTTTGCAAGTCCTCATTGTAATTTTCCATATTTCTAAGAAAATCTGATTTCTCACGCGTAAGCTTAGCTAGCTCACGTTTGCCTCCTTTACATATCCGGCAGTAATGAGAGGCGCTAAAACTTTCGGTAAAGCCCAGGATCGAGTTTAATCCCAAATTATCTCCGGTTATACAAGCTAATCTGAATTTAACAGTGCCAGTGAAACTGTCAACAGCAATTTCTACTCCAGTATTAGCTAAATAATTTAGCTCGTCTATTACACTTGCAAATATTTTCTCGTTACCTTTGGAAACAGCCCTATCCGAGGAATGAAACAGAAGCCAAGAATATATAGTTAAGCTTGGAAGCATATTTTGGCGGAATGCAAGGCATGGATACGTACACTGCTCCCAACTTGTGAATGGATGAGTGACTACCAAGGGGATTTGATGTTTCAAAATCGTCAAAATAAAGTGTAAGAGGGTATAACTTCTCATTTGCATTTAAATGATGGTTTGAGTACGTTTTCTGCCATGCACTACCTTGAATTATATTCATCGGGAAAGGGAAGTTTTGGCAAAAATTTATGTAACTATCAATTTCTTTTAAAAGACCAGGAATTGATAAAACCTTTTTAAAAACATTTCTCAATGGAACAAAGGAAGCAAAACAAGGCCCAAGTTTAGTTGTACCACCTCGTCCGGCCACTGGACGATTCATTATAAATTTCTGTTTTGGGGGAATGTAAGTTCCAATATTAGTGTAAAAATTAAGTCGGAGGTGTTGACTGCGGAAAGTTTCATTGCACTGTGTTATGGATCCTAATAAAGTTTCAGTGAATGGCCCTAAGTGATTACAAGTGCCATCTCTAGCACTGTCTTCTGCAAATCGATTTAACACAAAACAAAACGAGTCTTTCATATATTCTTCATACCTATTATAAAATAACTGAATGTAATTAAGGGGTATTTGTGGGTTGGCCTGTAGCTTGCTAAACATCTTAGCAGCTGTATCTAAAAATATTTTTTTTAAATTTTCGGGCGAAAAATCAAAGCGTAAGTTTTCCCCATTAACCGTCTCATCTTGTGAGATATTTATTTCTGAGTCTTTAATACCTTCTCCTACCTCGTTCCCATTCCTTTCACAGACCACGTTGTTTAAAGAGGGCGCGACACCACTTGGAGAAGTGGCACAATGTTCAGACTTTAAATGATAACGCAAGGTATACAAGCTGCCACATACTCTGTAGCAGCCTGGCTCGCCACAGCGCAACGAAAGATTGTCCCCTGGTGAAAAGTCAAGGTGCATACGTTTGATATGAACTATAAGATCGCTTACAGATTTGAATCTATGTTTACAATCGTGGCACGATAGCATGATGACAGTTGTTACAATGTTGTTTCCTTACGCACTATACGATATCAGTTGCGGGTTCTTCTTTAAAATGTTTAAGTTTTACCCAAGTGGAATAAACACTTTGGGGAAGGGAACTCTCTTCTATTTTGTAAAATAGTTTTGATATTAGAATCCAAATGTTCTCGGCCTCAGGAGGAAATTTAATATTAAGAGCATAGCATAATATTAGGTAAAATTCAACAGCATCTGCAGTTGAGTTGAATTCGTATAAAAACTCCCCGTCAATTACAATGTATGCTTTAACAATGTCTACGCAAGATGGGCCTATTGCAATAATGAAGGGCTGCAGATGCCTTTTTAAACTTTTAAACTCAGCAGTTAATTTAACAACCCGGTCTTTGCCTTCCGCAACTGATGTCGTATGGTAAATAAAAAAATTTAACGAACCAATGCGATCTGACTGCACACCTTCTTTTCCTGTCGCTGTAGACCTCTCTCTGTAGCCTGTAGACGATAAAGTGAAGGGCAACAGGAACAGGGTCGCTGTAATCTTCTTCGCACTGTCACCTAATCAACAAAAAAAAAAAAAAAATTAAAATTAAAATCAGACAATTCCTCATCCTCCAAATGTAACAAGGCAACTTACAAATCCATCTCTAAATAGGAGTTATTTTACAAAAATAATAGGCATATTTAATAAATTCATGCGAAGTAATGTCATTTATGTAAATAAACGACATTACTTCAATGAATCAAAAGTATAACATTTACAAATTCACCTGATGTGGCGTGATCAAGGAAAGTTAAAAGTATCTTTCTCTGAGCGGGATCTTTGCTGTACGAGTCTCTCGCCAATTTTAATATTGCTTTATGATACTTGGCAACCTGGTCTGCTACTTTTATTTTTGCTTTTCCTTCTCCTGCCACCTTATCGAAATCCAATCTTAACTGCAACAGAAATAAAACAAATTATAATTTAAGTTTTAAATTAAAGCGCCTCCCTGTTAAACCTATCTTTCTCTCTCACCATATAAATTGTTAATATCTAGATGTATGGAAAAGCATGCTGATTTAAGATAGGAATAAAGAATATAAGAACTTACAAGAATTTCAGCAGTTGACTGCTGTTTAAGAGGTGGATATTTTTCAATTTGTTCTAAAATGGTGAGCTCCGATGTGTCACCTTCCCAAGAACGGATGGCAAAGGTCTCTCGCCAGGCTTCTTCAAGGTAGGCCGTGGTTTCTGTGGACGTGTATTCCCGAAGAATTGCCAACTTAGTACGGACACCTTCAGATGTTTCTGAAATTAATATCAAAATGCAATTACAGTCATGACAACTTTCTGACTGTTGTATGTACACAGTTAATGTGGTAGGCATGGAATAGGATCATTTATGATGTTTCTTATTATTTAATGTAAGATATTTAAATTTAATGTTAAGTGGCGTTAAAAGCAAATAAACTAACTATACATACACCATATAAGCACATTGATGTTTTTATTTACTGTGATTGAGACAACACACTAATTAAATTTACTTTCACTTCTCAGTTTATTTACTTTATGTTCTATTAACTTCACTCGTCCATACAACATACAATACATATTATAATAAAGTGACTCACCAGGTTTATCAGCTTTCGTCGCCTGTTTTCTGGATCTTCCTCTTTTGGTTGGTGGAGAATCATGTGATGTCAGCGAAGAACAACCCTCAGAGCTCTCTGACGACGGTGATTCATCCACACTGGATCCTGGCAATGATGAACGAGTCCGTTGTCGCTTCAGCAACCCCTCTAGCCTTAGTGTCTTTTTGAAGTTCCTGTAGGTATTGTAGAGAGCTCCAACAGGTTCTCTTGAAAAGCTGGGGCCCAGCCTCGGATCCTCTTCAGATTCTGACGACAATCTTTTATTCCGTAAAACTTTTTGTGTATATCGGAAGAAAAAATCCGCTGGATATCTAGGTTGAAAAATTCGACCTAAATGTCCTCCCCACTCAGCCAAACAGGATAGCGTTATTGCTTTGTTAATTACAATGCATTCGGCTAAATGCCTGCAAACTACACGGCCTATTTCAGTAATTTCTGATTTGGAAAGATCCTGGCCCCTCTTCTTCAGTAAATGTGGACATTTACTTCTGAGGAGTACCTCTGCTGGGTTCAGATTACTCTCCGATACTGAAGGGATCCTTTCAAGAGGCTCTGCCTGGTTTTCGGTCTGGCTGCGAGGTAAGTGCTTGGGGGTTGAACATGTGAACAATTCACTCGTTGAAGGCTCCCCAGAGCTTTGTGTATTTACAAATTCTTCTAGGTCCTCCAACTGGCTGTTTAAGTCTACAAGTTCAGCAATAACCTAAAATATCAAAACACAAAATTCATTAATACTTAATTCGCCAATAAAATTTACAACCGGATTCGTTTCAATAATGTAAGCTGGGAAAGGTTAAAAAAGTACAAAAAAAATCACTAATTTTAAGTTAATATTACGGGTGAGAATTAACTAGTATTAAGTAATGCTTTAGTACTTTATTGTTGATACACTTTGTCAAACACTATACATTTGTATGACTTATGCATCAGAGAAATGATAAAAGTGGGATTTGTACATAGGAGAATGAATATTCCTTTTTCAAAAAATACTACAAAGCATTAACTTAAGACTAACCAAAAAAATTAAATTGGACAGTCAAAAATAGGTGACCAAAATAGTGGAAATTTACCAATGCTACAAATAAACACACATCTATATACCTATGCGTATATACTATACAGTATGTCCCCAGTTTGAGTTGCAGGTGTAAATGAAAAAAAAAAAATCTACTTTTTATGACATAAATTACCTTAAGATATTATAAATAAATAATTTTATAGAGTAACATTTCTTCAAAAATTAAAAAAAAAAAAAAAAAAAAAACACTTTTCTCTTGATACAATGTTTAAAAATTGTAATCTTTGGGTGCATTGCACATAGCATGCAATTATCAATATGACAATTTTTCATTTCACAACAAGCAACAATTATTATTAAGAGTAATTTCTTTTTTAATTTTTTTAACTTATTTTTTGTCGAAAAATTATGTTTTTTGTCATTTACACCTACACACAGTATATGTGATAAACATATAGTATGTACATAATAGAATATGTAGCCTTACAGATTGTTAGAAAGACTTTCATTGTCATTGGCCCAATGCAAAATGTAATTAAGATTAAACAAATATTTAAATCTTCAATAATCGTGGGTAAGTTCTCATATTACTACAATCATGGAGAAACCACTGTATTAATTACAATAAACTTTAAACACAAGTGTAAATATAATTCACATTAGATTTTACTAAGTGTTGAGGATTTAACAAAATTGTAAACCATAAACGATGGCTTATACAATGGTTATAGTCATAAAAAGAGATCAAAATGTAAGTAATACTATCAATTACGAAATAAAAGTGGACTAACCGGTGCTTGCTTCCGACCATTGTACCACTCCAGGTACTTTCGTCGAAATGTCAAATATGTCGCCAGGTTAGGGAATGTGGACACTATGTAATTCTTGTCAATCACAGAGGACATTTCCTCCAAATTGGAAAATGCAGTTATTCCTTGGGCTAAAAACAAAAGGCAGTACGGTTGACTTGTTTGGGCAGAATAGACAATATACATATATACATATACATATATATACATATATACATATACATATATAAATACATATCTATATATATATATATATATATATATATATATATATATATATATATATATATATATATATATATATATATATATATATATATACATATACATATACATATACATATACATATACATATACATATCTATATATATATATATATATATATATATATATATATATATATATATATATATATATATATATATAGATATTTATCATGGAGAGCATTATTGTTTCTTTGTCAATGTAAGAACATTCGACTGCACCAGCGAATATTATAAGAGCTATTTCATTTAAATGATTTATGTTATTAACATTATTATTACTAGAGGGACGTGAAAGGATAACTGACTTCATCTGACATTGCGCGAACAAAGCGTTTAGTTAAACACTTATAAACATAAAAAAGCATCATCTTGTATATATATGAAAATTCGATAGTACAACACAATAATTATTAACTTATTTATTTATTTTTATTTATGTATAAGCCTCAACGGCCACTCCCGCGCACGAGTATCTCATGCGGGGGTGCACTATTATTAATTTCAGAATACTTTTACAATTTATATTGATGTAATTAAGGAGAAATGTTATAATTTATGCTACATATTTATAAGAGTAATCATCTGTTGTAACAAATCGTATGGTGGAATAAAGAATTATTATATTAATTATTTAAACAATTTTTTTACGAGCCCTCTACAGCCTTAGCCACGCGGAGGAATACAATGGACATATTTGACAGAAAGTAACATAATAAATTTAATAACACAGTACGCAACACGGAGACGCAATAGATAAATATGTGTATGACAGAACAATAAACATTAATTATACAAATAATTAATGATTCATCTTAAGAATTGTTAGGTTTAAAGGAGAAAAACTGACTTACCTGTTAAAGCTTGAATGCATGCTTCATCGAGTCCCCACTGAAGAAACAATTCTCGAACCTCACTCATTGCACAAGCTTGGAGAAAACGTTTCACCAATTTAAGTCCGAATAACTGAATAAGTCTCATATATAGACAATATGTAAAGATTAAAATGATATAGAAGTGTAAAGAACTCTAAAGCAATGATCTGTAATGTAGGAAGCACAACTGAAGAATGACTTCCGTTCAGCTGGGGTAACCTTTATATAGGGTTCCCCCCACCTACCACCGGCCCTTCAGCTCGGAGGCAGTCGAAGACGTATTTTGTTCAACTGATACACAGTTAAGACAAAGTACTTATACTTGGTCGCAGTTGACTTGAAATGCACCTGCCTTATCTTCAACTGAGTCACAGTTGATGATCTTTTTTATTAGTGACTCATTTTACGTAGTATTTTTTTAACGCATTCTAAGTAATAAATGCATTTTCATAAATCACGAGTTTAATTGAAGCGAACATAGCGAGCTTCCTAAATTTTATTCAACAAAATATGCTACTTATTTGACGGTGTGTCTGAAACATAATATGACGATAACTTGAGTACAAGTTGACCGATTTTGATGAAATTTTGTGCACATGTTCATTTTACCAATGCTCAGAACGAGTTTGCCGGACAACGTTGTCTGCCCAAGCGTTCGTGCGCAACGCTCGCGTAAACGTGCCCTTTAAAATTAAAATTTGAATTTTAGGATAGGAAAAAATTCTAATTTTATCTATTCGACGAGACAAACCTTTTTTTTCATTAACAGAGTTATGCACATTGTTCCGAACGACAAAATAAACCACGTGTAGGATTGATTTTTCAATACCTATATACTATAATCATGTTTTTATACGCAAATACAAATCTATTCTCTTTTATTCTATTTCATAGCTAGAACGTAGGGGAGAATCGTTTATTTAGGTGGATACTACAGTTTTCACACAGTCTATATTAACTTAGTTCTTATAGACGATGAAGATTATCATGTGTATATACTTTCTAAGTTTAAATATAGTCTCTAATGCTCACTTATAATCAATAATAATATTGTCAATAGTTATTTTTGCTGTCTGACAATATTCTCTTCAAACTTTAGCAGTTCCAAAATTTATTTGTAATTTTTTGGATGGTCTAAAAGATTAGTAAGCTTCATAACGGCCCAAGAGGGGTTGACGCATACTTTCTATATATACAAAATTACTTCCCAAATACTATGCCAGTTCCAGTGTTCAATTCAGGTAAATTTTAACCTTACTGAGGGTTTGAATAACCGTTAAAATTTATCTTTCATAAGCATAAGTATAATGGTTTTTTCTGATTCTCCTAAAAAGGTCTAATCCTCTTAAGTCAAAGGGTATTTTTTTAAACTTTTAATACCTATATAACCTCTGAATCGTAACGGTTCTTATACACATTACTATTCAAGTAAAGAAAAATAAAACCAATAAACACACCATATAGATTAGATTAGGTTACCCAAGAAAAAATCTGTACTAAATAAATGTACCCCTAAAACACTGTTAAATTATTTCAAAACTACCTCCAGAACATTTATATATATGTAATAATAATAATAATATGTAACGTACCGTAGTTAACTATTTGTTTTATTAACTATTTCATTAAAAATAGTAATAAATGTACTTATGAGGTATGCTGAATTCCAGTTGAAACTAAATATTTTCAACTGCCTTTATGCTTTATTAATTAATTTTTTCGGCTGCCACGATTCTGGAAACAACAATACTGCGACCGAGCCGAGTCAAACTATACTGCATTGCAGTATAGGGGTGTTTTAAACTGCGAAACAGTTTAGTGGTTATGCTGCACAGGAGTTGAATGATATGTTCGACTTGACTCCAGTATACCATCAACTGCTACGCAGTCTGAAAACGTCTATGCTGGGTCGCAGAATAGGCCTATACTGCACCTCAGTATGGGAATGAATTTTTTCGACTAGTACGCGGTTGAAAAATGGTGGCAGAATAAGTTATACTGACTATTTAGCATAATTTTCTCTCCGTGTTTTATTAAATAAGGTTTATGAACGGATGAAAGGATAATAGTTTTAGCTACTGAGAATGTGCGACTTTATACGAAACTTTAAAGTTTAGATTTGGTGCAATATTGAAGCGACTAAAGAGGAAGATTGTAGTCTGCATTTCTTGCCATACATTGTTTTAAAGGGCTTGATGAGTAGCAAATAAATAAGTATCTATTCTTACAAAAGTTTTGTAACAATTGTGACCGAGATGAGGGTGTTATAAAAGTAAGTTCATCCTTACATGGTGTGTTACGTAAAATATTTTTTTCCGTGGTAGGCTGTGAAATAGTAACTTTAGAGCCTAAAAAACATAGCTAAAATCCATTTTTTCATTACGTGGACTTAAATAGTTATTTATTTTAAATCAAATTATAATTATTATTAACTACGGGAAACAGACAGTGAAAAATACACTCCAGCGCCGGGATTTGAACCACGGGCCTCTATATTTCCAGTATAGCGCTCTTCCATCTAAGCTACGCAGGAAAATGATTTTTCACTACCGTAATCGATAACTAGTCCCGAATCCAAGCTTTCAATATTCATATACATTTAGACAGTCAATATTTATGACATTAGAACTAAACCAAGAATTAACGCTTATAATTATAAAGTACTCAATTAGTACCTGTACCTTGTACAATCAATTCGAAATTCAATTTTTAAGTTTTTGGTAGTTTTCATACTACGGAAAGTTAAATTTTAATTTAAATCAAAAGTTCTAATGTCATAAATATTGACTGTCTAAATGTATATGAATATTGAAAGCTTGGATATCTTCTCTTGCTTAAAAGAAAAGAAGTAACTAGGATAAATCAAGAAAAGTAGCTAGTCTAATCTAGAATGAATTCAATAATAAATAAACAGGTCAAGTGTGTGCTAGTCAGCACACAGCGAGGGTCCGTAGGCCACACTATATAGTGTTTAATAATTAATTAACTGTAAAGTGTATAAACAGTGTTTTTTTAAAATGCTAAAAAGCTTACTTTGAACCATTCTAAGGGTCTGATATTATCTAAACACACTCTGATAAAGTATTTTTTTGCCACTGAACCGGACTACAACCATATAAATACATCGAAAAGACCATAATTATAAAAAACGTATTTTGTCAATAAAAAATAAAATAATATTTTTTTCGAAATTTCCAAAAAGTGGTATCTTTACTTTTGGTCGAAGAATGTTCAGGAATTTTTTCAGATTTTTTTCACTTCACATAAGCGAGATAGAGGGGGGTGGGGACACGTTTTACACCCACTTCAAACTTGCCTACGCTCGCCCTATCAAAGTTATATCCAAAGAATTGTATATTTTTGTAATCAACTCGACGTACCCTTTTATATGATACCCCTCACGGTGTCGAAAGAAAATAATAAAAATTTTAACCCTTGAGTTTTTTTACCCTAATTTTTTTGATTTTTTTTTTTTTTTAAGTCGCTATATTTTTAAAATATGTGGGCAGGTACAAGACACATACATGCCAAATTTCAAAGTGATCGGACGAAAGGTGTAGCCGTGAGAGCATGCGAGAGGACGGACGGACAGACACACGCAGGAAAATATAAGGGTCCTTGGTTTTGCCTACGGACCCTAAAAAATAATATGGATGTTCAATGTTTACATGACGCTGCAGTATAGCCAGTGACTCTACTATTTTTTTTAATTAAAGATCTACTAATCATTGAAACTCACTTCACAGCCTAGTTACATAATATACTATTAAAGCTCTTTTTTGGTTGAATAAATCTGGTTTTCTCGTATAAATTATCCTGGTCGCAGTATTGAGAACAGTATAGTACTACGGCTGATATATGACCATAAAATTCTACGCGAGTTCTTTATGTAGGTACCGCATCACTTGTAATAATAATATGGATGTTGACATGATGCTGCAGTGTGGCCAGTGACTCCGCTATATTTGTAATTAAGATCTACTATTCATTGAACTTAATTTACAGAATTAACAAATATAAACAAATTATTTTTATATTAAACCGTTTATTTATTAAATTTTATTTATTAAACTATAATGTATAATTATATAAGATAGAGATAATAGTATAAACTGTTATTGCCTACATTATAACAATACAAATTTTGCAGCCTAGGCATCAATATTTTTCCTCATTTTACCGCCTAGGCAGTAAAATCACATTACTCTCCCCGAAATCATTTCAATAATGTCTCATTTTGCTGCCGCAAGTAGATAACAATAGTTATTTATGTAACTAGGCAGCAAAATGGAATTTTTCCGACGAATGATTAAATTAGCCTCCGAGCCGGAGGCGAGGTCAGGCTATGGAAATTAACTGCCGAGGCGAAGCCGAGGCAGGTAATTTATTCGATTGACTGCCGAGGCGAAGCCGAGGCAGGCAATATATCAATATGAGGCAGAAATGTTTCCTTTGCTGCCTTGTTGCATACAATATTTTTCCTACTGGCGGCAGAAAAATGTTTCCTATAAATAATGTTCATTTCATAATACTTACTTACTTAACAAATACTATTATTGAACTATTCAAATTAAAAAAAAAAACATGAAACTATATCAAATGTTACAATTTTAAAAAATGAATTGACAGAAATACAGTAAAAACAAAACAAAATGATGATAATAGAAGAGCCTGCAGTGTTGCCACTAATTTAATTATTTATGATTATTTTAAGACCTACCTACTATTTTTTTGTAATATTTTTATTTCTTTTTTTATCTTTTTACTCCATTTATATTTTATAAATATAATCTATAATAAGTATTTATAAACCATTTTTTATAAATTCATAATATTTTTAAGGTAAATTGTTCAAATAATTTAGGTTAAAGATAATATAAAAGAAAAGGTTGATTGTTTATTTATTTGTAGCGGGGAATGTGGGCATGGCTTAGCCTGGAAGAATCCTCAGCAAAATACGATTTTGCCGCCTAGGCAGCAAAATCGTATTTTGCTGCGTATTGTAAAGTTTTCTTGAAACCTCAGAGAAATTAAACTTTCATGCCTAAAAACAGTTCAATAATGCGTAATTTTGCTGCCGCTAGTAGGAAAAATTAATTGACGTGTGACAACCAGGTTTGTTTACTCTTGTACATTTTTCTTCTCTTACTGTCCCTACACGGGGGCATATCAATGGCACGGTTTATATTCGGTGTTGACGAGATCCGTTGTACAAAGATTTGTTCTTTTGTTGTCATTTATATGAAGTAAATAAATTCGGAACTATTTTTTTTTTCACTAACATTATATAATTATATATAACAATAACAATTATATTATCAACACTACATATGATTCAACAGAATATTTAAAAAAAAGTAGTATATAAAAAATAGTTTTTATCTTGTAATTATTTCTGATATATTTTGCTAGCTCCGTGATCTCGACCTGATTTAACATCTGTCCAACTCATTCACCTCACTGAGAGCCGAGTTAAATGTTCAAAAGATCTAACTAGTTATTTGAAACAACTCGTATCCCCGGTGTTGTTGCCTTTCTTCTCTCAAAAGTTTCACTTATGAAGGGTACTATTGTTGAAGGGTACTATTTGTTTGAAGGGTACTATTTGTTTGAAGGGTACTATTTGTTTGAAGGGTACTATTGTTGAAGGGTACTATTGTTGAAGGGTACTATTTGTTTGAAGGGTACTATTGTTGAAGGGTGCTATTGTTTTCCGCCTTCTCTGTTAAACAAGTATATAGAAAGAAAAACAAGTCAAGGGACTATATTTATATTTAAAAATTACAAGATTAAAATAACTTTTTATATACTACGTTTTTAAATTTTGTGTTGAATCATATGTAACGTTGATAATATAATTGTCATTGTTATATATAATGTTAGTGAAAAAAAATAAATACATAGTTCCGAATTTGTCACACGTCGTGTGTGTTGTTAATTAAGTTATTTCTTTGTTTACTTTTCGCTGTCATTCAATGTTTACCTCTTAATGAAAAATCACAAATTTGAAACCCGTCAAAATGAAGATAGTAAATAATATGGGATGTGTCAAAACAAATAAAATAGCTTGCGGATGTTTTCCGAACTAACTTTCCATACAGTAAAATTTGCTGAAAACTAATTAAATTCTGCTGAAAGATGGCTAAAAGTATTAAAATAATGCATTGTCATCGTGTTCTGAGCTATTCTAAAAGTTTCAAATGTTTAGCTACTCGGGAAGTTCGTTAAAAATCTATTGCAAGATTTGTACTGGACAAACAAACAAACAAAAAAGCAAGCTAATAAAAACGTAGTAAAATAGTAATTCTATCTGTGAATTATCATTAGTTTTCCCATTTCTTTGAGCTCGTAAGTTAGGTCTCAGAGAAAAGCGGCTTTTCTGTTATATCTCAGTCCCTATTGGCCATGTTGGCTTTATAACCAATGCATCTCTTGTCGTCTTTTTTTCTTTGACTTTTTTAAAACATTTTCTGTCGGGATCAATATGGCGGATATGGTGTGGAATAAGAGGGTTTAGAGGCGGAGCTCGAGGGAGCGGTCCCCAATCGATGTTTCCCTTCTCCGCTCTTATTTGTAACAAAAAATGACGGATTTTTAAAACCACCTATTCTTCGCCTCTTGATATAAATGTAAACATGTATTTACCAGAACACGAAATGCCACGTTTTATGTACGGAGATAAGGTCTGCCTTGTTTTATCTGTACGTGCCCTGGGAGCCCTCTGCAAAGGAACCTCAAGCTTTTCAATGAAGGAGGAAACTAGAGGCTTCGTACAAAGCAATCCCAGAGCAACAGGTCCTCGACACACACAACACATTCAAATCACTGCCTAACATCTCTCCCCCCCCCCCCCCCCCCCTCGGCTTCTAACCGATTTTCCAGTTTCCGATGGAACGTTTCACCACAGCCTTTACAAAGGGTTACCTGACCGGCGCAAACTTGATACCTTGGAAAAGTCAATTTATTCTTGTCGTAAAAGCCGGCTTTTAACTTCAAAATATCGTTATACTTCTTTTTTGTTACTATAAAAAAAAGACAGTTCCATTAACAGGAAATCTCCCGGTGACATTCGGAGGAAAAAGGTACATTGACTGTCGTTTTCATCAGCAATTTAACAGTTTTCCTTTAGTTGATGAAAAACGATGTAAAGATCCTTTTATGCTTTTAAAAGGGATTGTTTTGTCCTCAGAGTAAGGAAGGGGTAGAGGGAGCAATGCGATTTGAAAAGTGGTTCATTATGCGACACCCATATACTAAACCTCTCAAGCGAGCTCAACCCGAACTAAAGTGACAACAGCACGATCACGTGGTCACTGGTCCTTGTCTTATTGGTCTATTCCTTGTCCTTACGTGTCCAGTGTCCACGGACGCTTCTCAACAAAACCTTTAACCTCATCTTGTGCTTTGTTTGATTGTTTTATTATCGAAATGTCATATATGCCAAAATATCAAATATTTAAGAGAAAAATCTGATGTGATTGCTTTAGAAGACGATTTTGTTTTATTTAAGATTGCTTTTGGTTATCTAGGAACTATTACATGTTAGTAACTGCCTTTAGATAATTAATACAGTTAACAACAAACACTAAAGTACATATGTATTTATTAAGAAAACTGTATTAAAATATTAAATGTCGTAAGAAAATATCACGTTATACTTATCCTTAGCAACTGACATCAGATAAATTTGTAGTTTTTATCGAGATACCGGAACTGTTCTAAACTGCCGCTTAGGAGGTTTAATATAGGGGTGTCGCATAATGAACCTCTTTTGGAACGAAGTTCCTTATAGCACGTTCTGGAGCCCGGGAGTGAATCCGAAAAAATCGACCAAAATCACCGTCACAAAATAACCGTCACAAAATAACCGTCACAAAATCACCGTCACGCAAAATCCGTCACGAAATCTACCGATGGCGATAACTGGAGTAAAAGTTGACCGACTTAGTTGAAATTTGGTACACATGTTCATTTTACCAATGTCCGGGACAAGTTCGTTGCACAACGTTATCCGCCCAAGCGTTCACGCGCAACGCTCGCGTAAACGTAAGCTTCGAATTTAAAATTGAAATTTTTGGACGGGGAAAAATTCTAACTTCATCTATTTATGGAGACAAACAACTTTTTTAAATCATTTTTTTTAGTAAAACGAACACCGACACTAATATGAAGTGATAAAGGTCGCTAAATTTATTAAAGCGGACCAAACCGATTAAAATAAAGAATACAACGTTTTTACCGATATCTTACGTTCTAACGTAAATATTTAAATGAAACTTTGTATAGATCACCTACAGTACAATTGAAACAAGCATGTAACATTTCAACCTGATACAAGCAGAAGTTTTTGTGAGTTAATGATTTATATTTTTTATTTTAATATTTAATTGGAGTAATATGCCGACGGGGCCTGGGAGGACAGTTCTTTTTCGTTCTACAACCATCTGCTTTAACTATAAATTTATCATTAACTTTTTTCTCAATGTACAATACATTATTTATTGAAAGACGCTCGCTTCAAAGATAACAAAAATATTTTTATTTAATTTTGCCTTAACTCCGCTAGTACAAATAGTTAGTTACTTTTAATTTTGTCTCTTTTCTAACTCCACCATGTATGCGTAGTTATTACAGCGATTTTATAATTTATATTTAATGAAAAGCGTAAGGAACTTGGTTGCTACCGGGTGTCCCACGACACCACACGTATTTTTCGAGACCCCGATTCTATAGTATTGTTCCCTCTACCCCTTCCTTACTCTGAGTGTTCAAATGCATAAAGGTTATAACATGACATGACATGACATGTGAACGGTGCTTTTTCCGAATATAAAATGTTGACTCGTTGTTTTGACTGCAGATCTAGAGTGAAGGGTAACAATCTCATGTTTACCTCTGGACCTCCTCGTAATGACGTAGTTCTGTCAACAGGAGATCTCGCTCGTTAAAATAACAAATCATCACGTTTTGACCATAGGTTCAAAATAGTGTGCCAGTATGCAAGTTTGTACCATTTCTAAAACAGAGGTACACAACTATGTGACCTCATGGACAGGGCACAGAAATAAATTTAAGGTTCTCCTTAAGGTTTTTTTTCAGTACAACTGCATTATAGGGCCTCAGTAGGCCTACTAAATTCTTACATAGATACCTTCATAAAACATATTTATAAACACAATTAAAAATTTAGCCTGCACAGTACCCAGACTATAAGTACTATTTGTACCAAAAGTACTAAAGGTACATAAATTAAATGTCCATCTTGGGCTGTATTAGGACAATAGTATACTGTATTAGGTTCTAAAAGGACAATCTTTTCACACAATAATCTTAGGAGCAAAGTGGTCAACAGTGGATTCACCTCAATCTTTTTGAGAGGTCGAAAAACTATTTATCTTTCAAAAGGGTCTGAAAAGTGACTTTTTTTTAGATAATCGTTTGTACCTTTTTAAAATACGTATTAAGGGATTTCCAAGGATACCAAACACGGCCGGCCAGCTACTATTTTTATCTTTTCAAACATTGGTACACACTTTGTCCCCCTCATGTACCCGGTATAGTAATAAATTTAGGTGTTTTCTTTCCCGTACACTTTACTACTATAACGTACTAAATACCTTTTAGAGTTTCAGATCGATCCTATGAAATGCAAAAACGGTTCAGTACAAAGCCAGAAAGTAGCGTTTTTCGACTTATTTTTCCAAATCGGTACAATAAGTAGAAATAATAAATAAATTTCAATAGAATGGATACAAATGCAATAAAACCCCAGTCACATTTGAGTAAAAAGCTCCAATTTTTATTTTTACAGTGCGCCCTACAACTACCATGGTACTAAAAGCACCTCTGTACCCAGGACCGCAAAGGTACAGGTACAAAAAGTGTACAGTGTGTTCAAGTGTTATTTGGCGCAACTTTTGACCGAAGGACATTTTCGAGCTGTTATATCCCTCGACGCAATTAGCCCCACAGTGGGATAACCTATCCCCTACCCGGCACTCTAAAAGTACAAAAGGGTACTAAAGTACCAATTAAGTACATTGTTTCGAAAATATTTTTGCGCTCATTTGGTACATTTTAAAAGGCCTTTCCAACGATACCTCTGTCAAAACGGTACAAAGTCCCCTTCTGGTTGCGGCTACCAAGGAGGACGTCCTTTACATAGATGTAGCTCCCGAAGTAGGTATGAGAAATATAAAAACAAACCAAATTCTTAAAGAAGACAATTTGACCTAAAGTCCGGTACCCTTTTGAACTCCGTCCTATTAAAATCACGAGCGGTACAGAAGGTCAAAGTCGAAATTTTAGAATTTTCTTATATTCTTTTATTCTTGTTCTTCGCCGAGGTACTCGACTCCCCCCTTTGAAAAGGACATTTTTATAGCATACGAAGCAGAGTAGGAGAGTAGGTTTTTTTTTCTCCGCAGCTGAGTATTGGCGAGATCCGTTGTACAAAGATTTGTCCTTTACTAGGTTTAAGCTTAGCTCTCTAGATGGTTGTCATTTATGTGAAGTAAATAAATTCGGAACTATTTTTTTTTCACAAACATTATTTTACTAGGCATCGCGTGGCTCTATCATTGAAGCGAGCGTATGGTAATAAATATGTATTGAATATTGAAAAAATAGATAATAATGAATCATGATGATTTAATAATTTAATAGATAGTGGGTCTGGTCGTAGTAAAGCGGCTAGTAGTAAGGGATCCACCCCGTATTCCTCTAACCACACATCTCCTTTTCAATTACTATAAAATGTATTTCTTTGCTACAAAAAAAATACTGCATGTATCAAATTGAAATTTTGCATGCTTGTTTCAATTGTGCATTAGATGAGATGGTGTATATGAAGTTTAATTAAAATCGTTACGTTAGAACGTAAGATATCGGTAAAAAGGTTGTTTTCTCTATTATAAACGTTTAGGTCCGCTTTAATAGTTTTAGCGATCTTTATTAATTGATAGCGGTGTCGCTGTTGGTTTTACTAAAAAATGTTATTTGAAAAAAATGTTCGTCTCATCGAATAGAATCTTTTCCCGTCCTGAAATTCCAATTTAATTTTTGAACCTCTCGTTTACGCGAGCGTTGCGCGCGAACTCTTGGGCGGATCACGCTGTCCAACGAACTTAGCCTGAGCATTAGTAAGAGGAACATGTATACCAAATTTCAACTTTTACTCAAGTTATCGTCGGACACGTAAACGTTACACACAGACAGACAAGATGCATATTTCGTTGAACGTTAGAAGCTCGCTTACGCTCGCTTCAATAACTATGACAATTATATTATCAACATTACATATGATTCAACAGAAAATTTAAAAACGTAGTATATAACTAGGCATCGCGTGGCTCTATCATTGAAGCGAGCGTATTGCAATAAAATACTGAATTTTGAAATTTATTAATCATGATGAATGTCATAGTTGAAGATAAGTGGAAGAGGGTAGTGTGGGGAAGAGTGGGGGTACTCGGTGCAAAGCTTTACTTCCTAAACAAACCTCTACACTTCTTACCACCCGTAATAGCTTTTATATTATTACTATAAATGTATCACTTCATTACTCAAATACTACTGCTTGTATCGCGTTGAAATTTTACATACTTGTTTCAATTGTACTTTAGACGATGTACATGAAGTTTAATTAAAATCGTTACGTTAGAACGTAAGATATCGGTAAAAAGGTTGTTTTCTCTATTATAAACGTTTAGGTCCGCTTTAATAGTTTTAGCGATCTTTATTAATTCATAGCAGTGTCGTTGTTGGTTTTACTAAAAAATGTTATTTGAAAAAAATGTTCGACTCATCGAATAGGTGATAATAGAATTTTTTCCCGTCCTGAAATTCCAATTTTAAATGTGAAGCTCACGTTTACGCGAGCATTGCGCGTGAACTCTTGGACGGATCATGCTGTGCAACGAACTTAGCCTGAGTATTAGTATATGGAAGATGTATACCAAATTTCAACGAAATCGGTCAACTTTTACTCAAGTTATCGTCGGACACGTAAACGTTACACACAGACAGACAGACAGACAGACAAGATGCATATTTCGTTGAATGTAAGAAGCTCGCTTACGCTCGCTTCAAAAAGTTCTTTTTATCTTGTAATTATTTATGTCTTTACTTTGGCTTATTAACTCGAAAAGCGTTACATGAAAATGTCTCACTGTCTTGCAGACTCGTATGCAAGCATTTCACCAATTTTGGCGGCAATATGGCCGCCATTTTGGAATCACGATATATATTTGTGATGATTTATATTTCAATACTTTTAAAAAAATTATACCCCACTTAAAAATTACAAAACATAAAAATTTTGGGTCACCATAGTTACGGGCACCTGAGTCTTCTTAGGGTAAATTTTTTTTCTATTTTTTAAAGTCCCATCTCATTAATAAAATTTTTCCTTCTTTTGAGATGTCTTCTATAATTTTCTTTGGCCGTGATTTTTATTTTAATAATACACGTGCCTTGACAATTCTTTTGCTCGTTATTCTTTATTGGTTTTTTATTCTAATTTCTTATATTCTTTTATCTTTGTTCAGTTTAAAACTTTTTTTTTATTGTAGACTAATAGGTTTCATTTGTATTATTTTTTTTAAATAAACATTTTTCCTTTTATAAGGGAAACTTTTTCGGAAATTAATTATATAAAAGTAAATAAAAAAAAATTATGAAGACTTAATTTCCACTTATTTAATTTTCTCATATACTTAGTCGTTATGGACACAATAGTTATTTACGCACCAAGGGAGGAAAGTAAGTGATTGCACCCTGAGCGATGAAGTTGGTTCCTGAGGCGAAGCCAAGGGAACCATAACGTTCACTCCCGAGGCGGAGCCGAGGGAGTTAATAATTATTGCGAGGGTGCAAGTGATTTTTACTCCCAAGGTACGTACAAGATTTCACCTCCAGAAGCGAGAAAAAAATATGGAAAGATTTTAATTTTCAATTACGTTATTCAACAAAAAATACATAGGTTTATATTTAATTCTTACTACGTTTTTATTAGCTTGCTTTCTTGTTTGTCCGGTGCAAATCTGGCAATGGTTTTCTAACTTACTTCCCGAATAGCTAGACATTTTAAACTTTTAGTATATGTAGCTCATAACACGGTGACAATGCATTATTTTAATACTTTTAGCAGAATTTAATTGGATTTCAGCAAATTTTGCTGTATGGAAAGTTAGTTCGGAAAAAATCATCGCAAGTTATTTTATTTGTTTTGCCATATCCCATATTTACAATCTTCATTTTGACGGGTTTCAAATTTGTAATTTTTTATTAAGAGGTAAACATTGAATGACAGCAAAACAGGAAATATATCGATTATATTATTTCAAATATATCGATGGCACGGTTTAGGATTTGGTGTTGGGGAGATCCGTTGTACAAAGATTTGTCCTTTTATAGGCTTAAGATCAGCTCTCTAGATGGTTGTCATTTATGTGAAGTAAATAAATTCGGAACTATTTTTTTTCACTAACATTATATTATATTAAATAACAATAACAATAACAATAACATTGAGTACTATAACACCATACCATACCGTTATAAAAAAACCATCATTTTATGAAAATATAGTAAAAAATTGTATAAAAACAAGAATGACACGTAAAACCTTTGAAGGAGAGATAACAGGGACATACACCGCTACAATGGGCTCCAAAATCCCGATAAATCCCATTATACGAACCTTTGAAGTGAGCAATCCTGCGACAGAGATAAAGTAACACGTGCAAACAAGTTTAGAGACTATAACGCTTTTCACCGGATAGAAGGTTGGTTAGATGCAGCAAGATTAAACCAAGTCTATAACGAAATTTAACAATAAATAAATAATAAAACGGGATATTATTTCAGAGCTGTTAATAAAATTCTAACTAAGTCTACATTGCAGGCAGTGAAACAAAAATAGAAATAGAAAAGCTTTATTAATAAAATAGTATATTATGTTACTATTGTCTGGTACCAGCTGGGACATCTATTCTGTAACATACTTAGTCTGGCAGTTGTAGGGGCTTCCCAGACGGTTAATGGGTCTCTTGTAGCATAAGTATGTCTGAGGTTTTCTCTCTTATTAGGGTCCGTAGGCAAAACCAAGGACCCTTATATTTTCCTGCGTCTGTCTGTCCGTCCGTCCTCTCGCTTGCTCTCGCGCCTACACCTTTCGTCCGATCACTTTGAAATTTGGCATGTATGTGTCTTGTACCTGCCCACATATTTTAAAAATATAGCGACTTAAAAAAAATATTTTTCAAAAAAAGTAGGGTAAAAAAAACTTATGGGTTAAAATATTTTTATTTTTTTTCGACACCGTGAGGGGTATCATATGAAAGGGTACGTCGAGCTGATTACAAAAATATATAATTCTTTGGATATAACTTTGATAGGGCGAGCGTAGGCGAGTTTGAAGCGGGTTTGGAACGTGTCCCCCCCCCCCCTCTATCTCGCTTATGTGAGGTGCAAAAAATCTGAAAAAATTCCTGAACATTCTTCGACCAAAAGAAAAGATACCACTTTTTGGAAATTTCGAAAAAAATATTATTTTATTTTTTATTGACAATATACGTTTTTTATAATTATGGTCTTTTCGATGTATTTATATGGTGTAGTCCGGTTCAGTGGCAAAAAAATACTTTATCAGAGTGTGTTTTGAGAAAATCAGACCCTTAGACTGGTTCAAAGTAAGCTTTTTAGCATTTAAAAAAAACACTGTTTATGCGCTTTACAGTTAAACACTTTATAGTGGGGCCTACGGGCCCTCGCTGTGTGCTGACTAGCGCACACACTTGACCTGTTTATTAGTAATCGAATGTCGTTTATTCTTGTTCTAAAACCTCTGCAATTCCAAATGCAAAGTTTCATAGGATTGTATTGAATTTTGCACACAGTAACAATTTAAAGGAAGAATACAAAAAAAAATATAAATATATATATTTCATTAGAGCATTGAGTATCCTTAAATTCTTTTTTAACCCTTCTTAGCTTACATAATGCGCATGTTTGCTGGTTTGTTGGAAGAACATTTGAAAATACTTTGGAAGGTTGGTCTGGCTTATTATTCTTTCTTTTTTCATGTAAGACACTTCTTTTCAGTAATTCATTCAGGGATGTTTCTGTGAAGCACCGAGTGTTGCCCTTTGCAGTTGAGACACTGTTTAGGCTTCACACTGGGTGTTTCATCATGTACGGGATCTCCACACTCGTCTGTCCTGAGTGCAGTCTGTCCACACTCAGGACAGACTGCTGCTGTTCTACAAGTCAACTTAATATGGTTGAACTTGTAGCACTGGAAGCAACGTCTTGGAAGACGCATGTAAGTCCGGATTGGGATAGATAAATAACCAACTTGCAACTTTCTTGGCAGAATTGAAAGGCATAACGTTACTATATAACTGTTGGTAGGTATCAGTGTACTGTCAATTCTCCTGTTCATTCGCTTTTTTTCTACAACTCCCTGATTCTTAAAATTGTCTGTAATCTCTGGGATAGAAACATCAACGAGGGTGGCGCTGGTAATAACTCCTTGTACTTGGTTCAAGTGTCTATGCGGTTCTTCTGAAACTTAAAGAGATGGATTTCTAGGAAAATTTGAAATAATTTTCTCAGCTTGAAAAAATTAGTAAAGGTCTCCACTAAGAGAGAACCGTCACGAAGTTATTTTCGCTTTTAACGCCACTCCAAGGTTGAGTTGAAAGTTTTAACTCCGCCCCAAGGTTGAGCTTGTAACGATTTATTTTTAGTTCATTATCCACCCGGTAAACAAATTTTGTTTAAGGAAAATTTAGGGGCGGATCGATGTTCTGGTGAATTGTTAGGAGGTCTTTTTATTTATTATTTTAGGGCAGTCGCTGATTAGTATTCTTTCTTTGGTAGTTCTTTTGTTTTGTTCTTCTTTTTCTTTTTTTGGGTACACTGGGTGATCCTGAGAGGTTAGGTGTCTCTGTGATCTCGTGGTGCAAGAGCACTTTGGTGGTTAGGTAAAAGTGATTTGAATAGGGTGAGTTGGTGCTTAAGTTTTGGCAACTTAAACTAGGATCAACGAAGCAGAACACGAGAGTGGATTGCGCTGGTTGCTGTCTGAGACGCCAGTGAAAGCTTCGAGGGCCCCCTTAAGTCCACTGACGACCCTCACCAAGTTCTGCCGGATCGAGCCGCGAGCGTCGAAGTCTGGGAACACCTATCAAGTAAAAAAAAAATTCAAGTAAGATCGACCAATTTCTGTTCTCTTCACCTTCCAGAGTGGGACGGCTTGGACCCCTTCCCCCACTCCTCCGAGGGTCTTCCCTCTTCCCTCAAACTACATCCCACTACATTCTACCATTTATTTTTTTTCCAAATTCTTATATTTTATTACAACCATTTATATTATTTGCAATAGCCCAGTTTGGTTGGTAGTACCACACCAATTCATAATTATTACTATTATCATTATCAATTCTTTTTAGCGAGCAGAAGACTGCTCTTAGGAGATTACCTGTGAAAGGGCCCTTAGGGAAACCAGTCAGTTTTGTAGGAAGTTCTTTATTTTATTTTAGTCACTCTATTAAAACTAGTAGTTTCATATAATTTTAATGTTATTGTTTCACAGGAGAATATCATTTGTTATGTACCCTGGGCCAAGGCAGTGAAGATTCCACTGGCCTAATAAAGAGTGAACAGTTTATTCATCTAATCTTTATTTTTATTGTTTTTGTATCCTCCTTAATCATACCTACCTTTTATTATTCCCTGTCCCTGGATTCCCCATTCTCCAGTTTCCAATTTTCCTTTACCTCTGTTCCTCTGAGTTACTCTAGTGAGTGCTCAGACTTTAAGTCCCTTTTTCTTTGTTATTAATCCTTTTTAATTTGAATGGGGTGGCGTCCACTTTAATTTGCATTTCGTATGGTAATTCAATTGTCAGGAGACCTCAAATACTGTCCAAAACCCCGCCCACCTAGCAAATCGACTGAGTTGGGCTATAACATACTCAAATTGTAGAGCCCATAGATTTTGGGGCTACATAAATTAGCGCCCAGGAACGTGGGGCTTCGAAAAATTTGGTCTTTTTATTACCATTTGTTTTGTCTGCAAGATATTTTGTCTGTTTTGTCATTTTTATTTTGAGTTAAATGTATGAGTTATCACAGTGATTACTGGGCCCGTATATGGTAAAAATAACAAAAATATATCTTTATTTGAAGCGAGCGTAGCGAGCTTCCTACATTCAACGAAATATGCTCCGTGTCTGTCTGTCTGTCTGTCTGTCTGTCTGTCTGTCTGTCTGTCTGTCTGTCAGTAACGTTCACGCGTGTGACGATAACTTGAGTAAAAGTTGACCGATTTAGTTGAAATTTGGTATACATGATCCTCTTACTAATACTCAGGCTAAGTTCGTTGGACAGCGTGATCCGTCCAAGAGTTCGCGCGCAACGCTCGCGTAAACGAGAGGTTCAAAAATTAAATTGGAATTTCAGGACGGGAAAAGATTCTATCATCATCTATTCGATGAGACGAACATTTTTTTCAAATAACATTTTTTAGTAAAACCAACAGCGACACCGCTATGAATTAATAAAGATCGCTAAAACTATTAAAGCGGGCCTAAACGTTTAAAATAGAGAAAACAACCTTTTTACCGATATCTTTCGTTCTAACGTAACGATTTTAATAAAACTTCATAGACACCATCTGATGCACAATTGAAACAGGCATGCAAAATTTCAATTTGATACATGCAGTAGTTTGTTTGTAGCAAAGAAATACAAATTATAAATATTGAAATAGAGATGTGTGGTTAGTAGAATAGTAAGAATGCAGGGTGGTTCCCTTACTACTAGCCGCTGCACTACTACCAGACCCATTATCTATCAACTCATCATGATTCACAATAATCTTTTTTTTCAATATTCAATACATATTTATTACTATACGCTCGCTTCAATGATAGAGCCACGCGATGCCTAGTTTATTAATATATATCTCATATCTTACCTTATTGGTATTTAATATCCATATTGTAAATATAATTTTGTATCACTTTAACATATTTTCATTTATCCGTATCTGGTATTTAATGTACACTATCTTCAGTTATTCTTCTACGAGGTTTTGGGATCAGTTGCGGTATCACTACATTTTCTCTTCTATCTGTAGGTATTGTAGTAGGGTTTAAATAAGGTAGTTCTGTAATATCACATATTTATTTATTTAATAGAAGAAAAATCTGTAGAAGAAGACAGTTTGAAGAGTCGGCAACAGCTTGAGGTTTGTTTACATCGGAGAGGTAATAGCGTGGTTTGATTCTTTCTCTTTTTCAGCGGTAGAGAAGAAGTCAGGGTTGCCAGTCCTTCATCGCACTGGAGCGCTGAAAGATCTATACCAAGACCTACGACGCTATAATTTTTTTGCCCATAATTTTTGGGGTTTTGTTTGTTTTACTCTGGTTGGAGGATTTCGAATAGCATCTTTAATGAAGAAGTTCTTTTATTTTATTATTTAATATTATTTCTGCTGACAATTTTTTTTATTTTCTGCTCTAAGTCAGACGAATTAGGTTAATCTTTAGTGTTAACGGGGTTTAGGTTTAATTTTAAATTTAAGGTATGAATGAGAGCGTGAATTTTTAGTTCTTAGAATTAATTTTAAGGAATTGTTAGGGGGCGGTACCGCCAAATACAAATTTATAACACATAGTTTCTTTGTTTTTTTACTGGAATGTATTATTTAATTACATTACTAATTATATTTTATTTGACAAACTTAACTTTAATAAAATTAACTTCTACAATAATTATAAATAACTTAACCTAATAATAACTTAATTATACAAAAATAAAACTTAAAACTAAATATAACATAAATTAACTTATAATTTAATTTTAGAAACTGTTATTAATTTTTTTTAAGTATTTCTCTTTGTGAGTCGAGAGTACTTGAATATATTCTTTGTTTACATCATTTTCAGACATACAGTTATTTTCCTTTGTTTATACTTTGTCATTTCAATTTTTCTTTTACTAATTTTAATATTATTGGTGGTATTTAGCCATTGGGGTTAATAAATTTTAGATTTTAAGTTTAATTTTAGGTCAACGACTTATTAGAACTCAATTGTAATTTTTATTTTAAATATTTTTTTTTTCGATTTTTTTAATTTGATTGTTTTTAATAGGTAATTACTTTACCCATCCTAAATTCATTATTAATTCGAGTTTTGATTTTCTGAAATTCAATTTATCATTTGTTATATTGTCAGTTATAATTTAGCCTTTTTATTTTACAATTATATTTTTTTTCCTTCTTCAAGATGGATGTAGATCGTCTACAAAAAGATGAATTGGAGTATGAACTGGAAATACGTGGTGTTACCGGTCATACTACTGTCGAAAGTATGCGCCAAGCCCTTCGCACATTATTTAAGATGGAGCGAGAACATATGGCAACGATTCCAGAATCGCCTTTGAAGAAAAGAGACCCTGCCATTGAAATTGAAGTTCTGCAGACTAAGATCCCTAAATTGGAATCAAGGATCTCTTGCTTTAAAGGACAAACCCTGGACAACGATTACAAAAAGATAATGACCCTTTTTGCTCACATGATGTCCCGATTAAATAGATGCCACATCCCCGACGAATCTCCATTACTAACGGATAGAGCGGAACTGGCGAATAAGATGGTAGCACTTAAGAGTCAGTTTGACTCTAAATTAAAACTGGATGAAGAAGAGGTAAGATCTGAGTTAGAAGTTCCTTCAGAACCAGCTAAGAAGACTCGTTCTCTCCTTGTCCCTCCACCGAGTACTTCTGGGGTTAAGAAATGTTTGGTTCCCGAAGAGAAAAGCACAGAAACACCCGAACCAGAACCCACTAATCCTTTAACTTTGGAGGACCTCTTAAGATCATTAAACGTTGCTCCTCGAACGACTGACGGGAACAGGAAGGTGGTACCCACAAGCAAGTGGGGAATTAAGTTTTCAGGCGACGGGAAGGGAAAATCTCTTCGGTCCTTTCTAGAAGACATCGAGGTGTACAGCCGAGCCCGCAATGCTACACATCGCGACCTATGGAGCGGGGCACTTGACTTTTTTGAAGGTCCAGCGCTTCAGTGGTTTAAGTCAGTCTTCCGCGACATTTCTTCCTGGCCGGAGTTAGTGTGGCTCCTAAAGGAAGAATATGAAGACGAAGACTACACTGTGGAGCTTACCGCCGAGATGTTAAGTCGGACCCAAGGTCAAGAAGAGAAATTTGGGGACTTCATAGCCATAATGAAGACCTATTTTTCGAGGCTAGAACTTGGTGAAGAGGAACAGCTTCGTGTCTTACAACGAAACGTAACCCCCTATTTCTATGACCGCCTGCGTCAATACTCTGTTGAGAGTGTAGCGGATTTTGTAAAGTTAGGTCGGCGAATCCAGGGTGACAAGGCCCACATGGAAAAATATAAACCTCCACCTTCTGCAAGGAAAACTTTGCTTGAGCCAAACCTTGCTTATGCAGGCAGTTCTACTGGTAAAACCGCGAGCTGCAGTGAAGTTCGTGTGGATAAGCCTGCCCCTGAACGCTACAATCCCCGGAGCAACTACTCGCGACCGAGCAAAAGTTCGGTATTTCCGAAAAGTGGTCCGAACCATAGCCAGTCTACACAGCGTCATCGACAGTGCTACAATTGCGGAGTGGAAGGACATTTCTTTTATCGCTGTCCTAAGTTAGGGTTTTGTGGAAGATGTGGAAACAAGGACTTTTCCAAACCAAGTTGTCCACGTTGTCCTCGAACATCGGCAGAGGGAAACGACCACGGAAGACGAAAGTAGAGAGACGGCTTCGTCTTCCTCTCGTAGCTAGGAAGTCTCAAGATAAGGAGAGGTCACATTGGTTAGAGGTTGTAAGTAAGTTTTGTAGAAACGAACACGTTAGTGGATTGATAACCTCTACTCATGGTGATCCCAGACCTTACCTCGAAATATCGGTTCTAGGGTTTCCGATGCTTGGACTGCTGGATTCCGGTGCCTCAAAGACTCTAGTTGGCGGAAATGGATGGGAGATATTACAAAGTTTAGGTTTCGAGCTTGAAGCGTCGACAGATGTTAAGTGTACGGTCGCGGATGGACGACAATGTAAGATCATTGGTAGTGTAGACGTCCCCATGACACTGGACGGTAAGCTGAAGGTGATCCAAACCCTGGTTGTTCCAGCGATTCCCTCCACTCTTATATTTGGATTGGACTTCTGGAAAACCATGGGAATTATCCCAGATTTGATCAACCACCAGTTCCAATTCTCCGATAAGGTTTACCTTTCCGAAGTCGTGGTTTCACAAGACCATTTAACACAGGAAGAGAGGGAGCTTCTTCAGCGAGTTACGGACGACTTCTTCGCACAGATGGGAGCTGAGATAGGTTGCACTGATTTGGTGGAGCACGTCATCGATACCGGCGACGCTGCTCCCATCAAACAGCGTTACTACCCTGTTTCACCCAAAGTTCAGGAGAAGATGAACGCCGAGTTAGAGCAAATGTTGAGTCAAGGAATCGTCGAACCCTCGAACTCCCCATGGTCTTCTCCGATTGTAATGGTGCTTAAACCTGATGGAACCTATCGCTTTTGTGTGGACTTCCGGAAGGTCAACGCCGTCACTAAAAAGGATGCCTATCCGTTACCCTATGTGTCACACATCTTAGACAGGTTGAAGAATGCCAGGTACATTTCCAGCCTGGACATCAAGTCAGCCTATTGGCAAGTACCTGTAGCTGAAGCGTCTAGGGAAAAGACGGCCTTCACTGTACTGAGTCGGGGCCTATTTCAATTCACGAGGATGCCCTTTGGACTCCACAATAGTCCTGCAACGTGGCAACGCTTGATAGACAGGGTGCTAGGTGCAGATCTCGAGGTATACGTGTTTGTCTATCTCGATGATATCATCATCTGTACTTCAGACTTCGAGACTCACACGCGTGTCTTAGCCCTTGATCTATCGAGGTTGCATAAAGCAGGGTTAACCCTAAATCGGGAGAAGTGCAAGTTTTGCGTGTCACAATTAAAGTACTTGGGCTACGTCGTTGATCACTGTGGCTTAAGAGTCGATCCTGATAAGATCAGCGCGATCACTCAGTATCCAGCTCCAAAGACTCCGAAACAGCTTCGACGTTTCTTGGGAATGGCGTCGTGGTACCGACGTTTCGTGCCAGACTTTTCGACCATAACGTCACCGCTGACGTCTCTTCTGAAGAAAAGTTGTCGTTGGAACTGGTCTGAGGAATTTGTGCAGGCATTCAGACAACTAAAGGAACAGTTAATCTCAGCACCAGTCTTGACTTGTCCCGACTTTGACAAGCCCTTTATTGTCCAAACGGATGCCAGTGAAGTAGGGTTAGGCGCTATTCTGTCCCAGGAGTGTCCCGAAGGAGAAAAGGTTATAGCTTTCGCCAGCAGGTCGCTGAACAAGCTTGAAAGGAAGTACTGTGCAACGGAGTTGGAAGCGTTGGCTGTACTTTGGGCCGTAGAGAAGTTCAGGTCCTATCTGGAAGGTCAGAAGTTCTTGGTTGTGACGGACCACATGGCTCTTAAGTGGTTAATGGACTTAAAGGAACCAAAGGGAAGATTAGCCAGGTGGGTTCTCCGTCTACAACAATATGACTTCCAGATTACACACCGTCCAGGAAAGCTACATGTTGCAGCGGATGCCCTTTCTAGAGCTCCGGTAGATGCGGTTACCGTCGAAGAGACCAAGGTGACAGACAAGTGGTACCTAGGAATGCTTGAAAAGGTGAAGCTCGTACCCGACAAGTGTCCTCTTTGGGCTATTAGCGAAGAGAAGTTGTACTCTAATAGATCCGGAAAGAATAATGTTGGTGAAGAAGCTGTGTGGAAGATCGTGGTACCCAAGGAGCGACGAAAGGAAGTGATAGCGGAGAATCACGACTCACCAATGGCGGGACATCTGGGTTCTTTTAAAACGAAGAAGAGGGTGATGGAGAGGTATTACTGGCCGGGTATGGCAACCGACATCTCCTCACATGTGAAGAAATGTCACACGTGTTTGGCCACGAAGAGTGAGACAAAGAAACCAGCAGGTTTGATGGGCCACCAGAGAGACCCTGGAGCGCCATGGCGAATGATTAGCGGAGATCTAATGGGTCCGTTTCCACGTTCCTCTAATCAAAATTGTTACCTACTAGTGGTCGTTGACTGTTTTACTAAGTACGCTTTGCTCCATCCTCTTCGAAAAGCAGACGCAAAAGCAGTGAGCAAGTATATTGAGGAAAAGGTGTTCATGATGTTTGGAGTTCCTCAATATTTTATAACAGACAACGGTCCACAGTGGCGTAGCAACGAATTCCAAAGTAAGATGGCTGACTACAAGGTGAGAATATTGTTCAATCCTTTATATCACGCCCAGAGCAATCCAACTGAGCGTTACAACCGCACCATCAAAACGATGATTTGTGCTTACGTAAAAGAGAACCATAAGCACTGGGACAAATATCTTCCCCAGCTTGGATTTGCTCTGAGGACGGCCGTGAATGAGTCAACGGGATTCTCACCTTCGTACCTAACCTTCGGACGTCTACTTCACCCGACAGGAGAACGAGTACCGGACGCCGAAGACCCTCTAGTGAAACCTCCAGATCCGATTGCTGAGCAGACTGCAAGGAATCTGAAGAAGCTGCAAGAGACCATCCATCGAGTCAGAGAAAATCTAATGAAGGTTCATGAAAGGAATGCTCATACCTATAACTTGAGGAGGCGACCGCTAGAGTTTCAAGTTGGAGATGTGGTGTGGAAGAAGACGCATTTCCTTTCAGATGCCTCGAAAGACTTCTCTGCTAAGCTCGCACCGAAGTTTGCCCGATGTCGCATAGTAGCCAAGATAACCCCTCTTGTGTACGAGGTAGAGGATGAGCAGGGCAAAAGACTCGGGCGTTGGCATGTGAGTGAGCTAAAACCAGAACCTCCTTAAATGCAGCTGCCAGAAAATTGTTTCATCAAGAGGAATACATTTTTATTTTCTTTGAATATGAGGGTTTAATTTTTTTTTTTAATAAAAGAGTGAATGTTTTATGCTTTTCTTTTCTATTTTTTTGAGGGGAACTCAGTTTATGATGTTCATGTTCATTTTATGATTTTATATTGGTTTAGCATTTTCTTTTAAGAAGTCTTAGAGAACTTACGTCCTCTTATAAGGGGTAATTTTTTTTTAAGGAACTTATTTTTATAAAGTGTTTTTTTCTTTTTACGAGGGGAACTCGTTTGTAACGATTTATTTTTAGTTCATTATCCACCCGGTAAACAAATTTTGTTTAAGGAAAATTTAGGGGCGGATCGATGTTCTGGTGAATTGTGTTAGGAGGTCTTTTTATTTATTATTTTAGGGCAGTCGCTGATTAGTATTCTTTCTTTGGTTGTTCTTTTGTTTTGTTCTTCTTTTTCTTTTTTTGGGTACACTGGGTGATCCTGAGAGGTTAGGTGTCTCTGTGATCTCGTGGTGCAAGAGCACTTTGGTGGTTAGGTAAAAGTGATTTGAATAGGGTGAGTTGGTGCTTAAGTTTTGGCAACTTAAACTAGGATCAACGAAGCAGAACACGAGAGTGGATTGCGCTGGTTGCTGTCTGAGACGCCAGTGAAAGCTTCGAGGGCCCCCTTAAGTCCACTGACGACCCTCACCAAGTTCTGCCGGATCGAGCCGCGAGCGTCGAAGTCTGGGAACACCTATCAAGTAAAAAAAAAATTCAAGTAAGATCGACCAATTTCTGTTCTCTTCACCTTCCAGAGTGGGACGGCTTGGACCCCTTCCCCCACTCCTCCGAGGGTCTTCCCTCTTCCCTCAAACTACATCCCACTACATTCTACCATTTATTTTTTTTCCAAATTCTTATATTTTATTACAACCATTTATATTATTTGCAATAGCCCAGTTTGGTTGGTAGTACCACACCAATTCATAATTATTACTATTATCATTATCAATTCTTTTTAGCGAGCAGAAGACTGCTCTTAGGAGATTACCTGTGAAAGGGCCCTTAGGGAAACCAGTCAGTTTTGTAGGAAGTTCTTTATTTTATTTTAGTCACTCTATACTCAAATTGTAGAGCCCATAGATTTTGGGGCTACAAGCTGAAAGTTTTAACGCCACCCCAAGGTTGAGCTGAAAGTTTTAACGCCGCCCCAAGGTTGAGCTGAAAGTTTTAACGCCGCCCCAAGGTTGAGCTGAAAGTTTTAACGCCGCCCCAAGGTTGAGCTGAAAGTTTTAACGTCGCCCCAAGGTTGAGCTGAAAGTTTTAACGCCGCCCCAAGGTTGAGCTGAAAGTTTTAACGTCGCCCCAAGGTTGAGCTGAAAGTTTTAACGCCGCCCCAAGGTTGAGCTGAAAGTTTTAACGTCGCCCCAAGGTTGAGCTGAAAGTTTTAACGCCGCCCCAAGGTTGAGCTGAAAGTTTTAACGTCGCCCCAAGGTTGAGCTGAAAGTTTTAACGCCGCCCCAAGGTTGAGCTGAAAGTTTTCCGATCATAAACGGTGACACTTTTGACATAGATTCACCATCCGGTCTTTCACAATAAGAAAGTTTATAATTTCTCTTGTCACTGTGAATTTAAGTTTTAGTGGAGTATTTGGTCGTTTTCGTTTGTTCTTGAGCAATGAGTCACGGCTTTTATTGACGCCAGATTGCTATATCTCAGATTTTTCATTGTTTTTCTTTAAAATTACTATCTTCACAGTCAGTAGTACAATTATATTGATCCCTGGATTGCCCTGGTGGGTCAGGAGGTCTCATACTCACAATTTCAAGTCAATATCACTAAGATAATCAAATATAATTGAAGAGAGAATTATTCACGTGTTTTCAATCGCCTTTAAAAGAAAACAAAAAAAAAAAAAAACCGTCGACTATTTATTTGAAGCTTTTATTACAATGAAAGAGGTTTTGTTTAACAACCAAACAACGTCTTCACACGAAAAATTGCAATTGAATCAATTGACCGGTTTCGGCAGTTCTAGAGCAGCCTTCTTCAGATAATCAACAAACAAAGTAACAGACTTAAACTTAAGGTATAAAGAAAGATAACGTTTGATTGCCAGATAACAATTAAACAGTAATTAAATTAAAATAAAAGCTGAAATGATATGTACCTCGAGGTTACTGGTTCTGGATCCACTTGGACTGTGTGTGTTAACCAGGAGGCAAAGCTACAGGTGTGTCAAGAGATCAAGACAAACAGGAGGCAAAGCTACAGGTGTGTCAAGAGATCAAGACAAACAGGAGGCAAAGCTACAGGTGTGTCAAGAGATCAAGACAAACAGGAGGCAAAGCTACAGGTGTGTCAAGAGATCAAGACAAACAGGAGGCAAAGCTACAGGTGTGTCAAGAGATCAAGACAAACAGGAGGCAAAGCTACAGGTGTGTCAAGAGATCAAGACAAACAGGAGGCAAAGCTACAGGTGTGTCAAGAGATCAAGACAAACAGGAGGCAAAGCTACAGGTGTGTCAAGAGATCAAGACAAACAGGAGGCAAAGCTACAGGTGTGTCAAGAGATCAAGACAAACAGGAGGCAAAGCTACAGGTGTGTCAAGAGATCGAGACAAACAGGAGGCAAAGCTACAGGTGTGTCAAGAGATCAAGACAAACAGGAGGCAAAGCTACAGGTGTGTCAAGAGATCAAGACAAACAGGAGGCAAAGCTACAGGTGTGTCAAGAGATCAAGACAAACAGGAGGCAAAGCTACAGGTGTGTCAAGAGATCAAGACAAACAGGAGGCAAAGCTACAGGTGTGTCAAGAGATCAAGACAAACAGGAGGCAAGGATCATTACCTGCTAACAAGGTATCAAACACATACACTGTTAAGACTGAAAAAAACCCTCAACATGATTGAAATACATTCTCTATTACAGACATATTAGAAATAAACAAGTATAAAACGAGTGGCATGAAATATGTAATAGTTCAATGTCTTTATTGGAATCGGAATTATGATTGTTATTATCGAGGTGTGTAGCACAATGTGTAGCACAATGTGTAGCACAATGTGTAGCACAATGTGTAGCACAATGTGTAGCACAATGTGTCTCGATGAGTTAATCTGAAGGAGTTGGGATGTGTTGATTATGTTACGTGTTCTCTAAGTGTCGCGTTAAGGCACGACCTGTGGGTCCTACGTAATAAGGTTTACGGGTGCAACAATTTAACTTATAAACTTGGTTTTTCGTAAGATGGTCTTATTATTTCAACAGGGGATTTTTACATTTTAAAAGTTGTTTCAGAGAACTGGGTGACTTGAAGATACTGTGAAATCTGGTTTTTCTTATAAAGTACTTGCAATAATCGGTGTGGTTATCCATTTTCCACATTTCCACTATCAACACACTAGGGTTAGTATTATACATACTATTGAGTGCTAAGTGTCTTTCTGATTTTTAATAGATTATCTATTATACCGGGTCGGCAACCATTGTTGTTTTACGTTGTTAAGTTCAGTAATGAAATGAGCTTGTGATGGAGGAACAGTGCTTAATCTATGGATTAAGTTATAGTAGTTTGAATACGTTTCAGGGTGAAAGCTATCAGCATAAATAATGGCGTCTGTAAAAGTTTCTTCGCGATAAATATTAAAGGTAAAATTGTTAGGGTGTCTAATGATAGCTAGAGCTAGGAGATCAAGCTTGGAGTCTTTTTCCAACTCGACGGTAAAGTTATTTCGAGGGATTTTTGAGTTAAAAAAATTAAGGAAAAGATCAAGTTGTCTCTTAGTTCCACCAAATAGACGAAGAATATCATCGACGTGTCTGAGCCATGAGCTTAAATATTTCATTAACTAGGTAGGAATTGATCAACTCTTGAGATTGTTTAACGAATTTATCATAATATTTAATATTTTTTGTGTGAAGATGTTGTTTGGTTATTGAACTAAAGCTCTTTCATGATGAGTCGCTTTCACACACTGGAGAAAAACACAGTCGAGCATCTTTTATTCTTGTTGAAATAAGTTATTTTTCATAACTTTGATTGATAAAAACCGTCGTATTATAAAAAAAATATTTTTAACGGTTTCAGATATAACAGATAAAACCGGATAAAACTTTATAGAAATCTAATCATTATACAATTGTTTTGGTTTTTTTTATTTGTCATAGTAAACAGAGTTCATACTAGATTATAAAATTACTTTTATCATTGTAATATCGTTTTAATAATAAAAAATAAACAGGTCAAGTGTGTGCTAGTCAGCACACAGCGAGGGTCCGTAGGCCACACTATAATATAGTGTTTAACTGTAAAGTGTATAAACAGTGTTTTTTTAAAATGCTAAAAAGCTTACTTTGAACCATTCTAAGGGTCTGATATTCTCAAAACACACTCTGATAAAGTATTTTTTTGCCACTGAACCGGACTACAACCATATAAATACATCGAAAAGTACATAATTATAAAAAAACGTATTTTGTCAATACAAAATACAATAATATTTTTTTCGAAATTTCCAAAAAGTGGTATCTTTACTTTTGGTCGAAGAATGTTCAGGAATTTTTTCAGATTTTTTGCACTTCACATAAGCGAAATAGGGGGGGGGGGGGGGGGGGACACGTTTCACACCCACTTCAAACTTGCCTACGCTCGCCCTATCAAAGTTATAACCAAATAATTATATATTTTTGTAACCCAGCTTGACGTACCCTTTCATATGATACCCCTCACGGTGTCGAAAAAAATTAAAAAAATGTAACCCTTAAGTTTTTTCACCCTAATTTTTTTGAAAAATATTTTTTTTAAGTGGCTATATTTTTAAAATATGTGGGTAGGTACAAGACACATACATGCCAAATTTCAAAGTGATCGGACGAAAGGTGTAGCCGTGAGAGCACGCAAGAGGACGGACGGACAGACACACGCAAGAAAATATATGGGTCCTTGCTTTTGCCTACGGACCCTAAAAATTCGCGGGACACCCGGTAGGAACGAAGTTCCTTACATTTTTCATTAAATATAAATTATAAAATCACACTGCTAAGTACGTTGTTGCACTTGCTAACTACTTATACATGGCGGAGTTAGAAAAGAGACAAAATTAAAAGTAAAGAACTGTTTGTACCTAGCAGAGTTAAGGCAATATTAAAAGAAAATCATTATTTGTATCATTAAAGCAAGCGTCGAAATATATTGAATATAAGAAAAAAGTTTATAGTTAAAGAGTATGTTTGTTAAAGGATGTTGGATTAAAATAGGACTGTTTTCTACCTACCCGGCCTATTAATTTAAAATATTATAATATATATCTTCCCGACTCTAAGCTTCTGCTTCGAACGGTTGAAATTTTACATGCCTGTTTCAATTGTACTTTAGACAATGTGTAAGAAGTTTTATTAAAATCGTTATACGTTAGAACGGAAGATATCGGTAAAAACGTTGTTTCTTTATTTTAAACGTTTGGGTCCACTTTAATAAATTGACCGATCATTATCACTTCATAACAGTGTCGGTGTTCGTTTTACTAAAACAAAAATTTAAAAAAGTTTTTTGTCTAATTTAATAGATGAAGTTAGAATTTTTTCTTGGATTAAGTACGCAGTATTATAATAATATACCAAATATATTGAAATAAGCGTCACCACAGATCAATTTTACTTTTGACAAGACCGTTATTATATTTTCTATATTTACAAATCCAAGTGACATTTTGACATATAACAAAAATAAACAAAACAAGTCAAGGAACATGCTTCCTTAATAAATTTTTTTCCCGTCTTTTTGAAGCTTAAGTTAACGCGAGCGTTGCGCGTGAACGCTTGGGCGGATAACGATTTCCAACGAACTCAGCCTGGGCATTGGTAAAATGAACATGTGTACCAAAGTTCAACTAACTCGGTGATCTTTTACTTAAGTTATCGTCATCGGTAGATTTCGTGACGGATTTTGTGTGACGGTGATTTTGTGACGGTGATTTTGTGACGGCTATTTTGTGAC
This sequence comes from Gerris lacustris, assembly GCA_951217055.1. NCBI lineage: Eukaryota > Metazoa > Arthropoda > Insecta > Hemiptera > Gerridae > Gerris > Gerris lacustris. Next base: position 219,932 of record OX578281.1, on the reverse strand, counting down.
GGTGATTTTGGTCGTTTTTTTCGGATTCACTCCCGGGCTCCAGAACGTGCCATAAGGAACTTCGTTCCAAAACAATAATGTTGAATTATAATAATAATAATCCTGGGTAGAATTATTATTATTATATAGCCTATTGATAGAAAAATTATCTGTTGTCGTTGCTTGTAGATTGAAATGTTACATGCTTGTTTCAATAGTACTGTAGGTGATGTATACAAAGTTTCATTTAAATCTTTACGTTAGAACGTAAGATATCGGTAAAAACGATGTTTTCTATATTTTAATCGGTTTGGTCCGCTTTAATAAATTTAGCGATCTTTATCACTTCATAGTAGTGTCGGTGTTCGTTTTACTAAAAAAAATTATTTAAAGAAGTTGTTTGTCTCTTTAAATAGATGAAGTTAGAATTTTTTCCCGTCCAAAAATTCCAATTTTAAATTCGAAGCTTACTTTTACGCGAGCGTTGCGCGTGAACGCTTGGGCGGATAACGTTGTGCAACGAACTTGTCCCGGACATTGGTAAAATGAACATGTGTACCAAATTTCAAATAAGTCGGTCAACTTTTACTCCATCACCATCGGTAGATTTCGTGACGGTGATTTTGGTCGTTTTTTTCGGATTCACTCCCGGGCTCCAGAACGTGCCATAAGGAACTTCGTTCCAAAACAATAATGTTAAATTATAATAATAATAATCCTGGGTAGAATTATTGATAGAAAAATTATCTGTTGTCGTTGCTTGTACAAAATAATGTATTGAATATCTAGTGTTGCTTTACCGTTCTATGGGCGTAATCGCCCCTCTGTCTGGTTCGCTTATAATTGGTTTTGCGTGGAAATCAATAGCTTTGCGGTTAAGAGGAGCGAAAGGGACGGGTCTTTGTTCTGGCTCTAACCTGCCTCTAAACCTTATTCCTTGGATTTCATTACAGCCCGTTGTTACCCGGATTAATGTTGAATGGCTTTTATACAGTTTATAACTGATTTATAGTTCAGTATAATCTACTTACCGGAGGGTTTCCTAGGAATCTCAAGTGTTTTATTACATTGTGTTACAACGTAGGCTGTGTTATCGAGTGTGGCTGGTCTGGTGGCTCTACGAGCTAATGTCCTCTTCCTGAGTGGAACCCTCTAACTCCCTATCAACACTCAGCCGACGAGACATTGCAGCTTATCAGGCCAATCAAGCGGTTCTATAGGCCTACTAACACGGCCAGCGTCACCAGTTAGACAATCCAATCAAGCGGTTCTATAGGCTTACTAACACGGCCAGCGTCACCAGTTAGACAATCCAATCAAGCGGTTCTTTAGGCTTACTAACACGGCCAGCGTCACCAGTTAGACAATCCAATCAAGCGGTTCTATTGGCCTACTAACACGGCCAGCGTCACCAGTTAGACAATCCAATCAAGTAGTTCTATAGGCCTACTAACACGGCCAGCGTCACCAGTTAGACAATCCAATCAAGCGGTTCTATTGGCCTACTAACACGGCCAGCGTCACCAGTTAGACAATCCAATCAAGTAGTTCTATAGGCCTACTAGCACGGCCAGCGTCACCAGTTAGACAATCCAATCAAGCGGTTCTATAGGCCTACTAACACGGCCAGCGTCACCAGTTAGACAATCCAATCAAGCGGTTCTATAGGCCTACTAACACGGCCAGCGTCACCAGTTAGACAATCCAAACAAGCGGTTCTATAGGCCTACTAACACGGCCAGCGTCACCAGTTAGACAATCCAATCAAGCGGTTCTATAGGCCTACTAACACGGCCAGCGTCACCAGTTAGACAATCCAAACAAGCGGTTCTATAGGCCTACTAACACGGCCAGCGTCACCAGTTAGACAATCCAATCAAGCGGTTCTATTGGCCTACTAACACGGCCAGCGTCACCAGTTAGACAATCCAATCAAGTAGTTCTATAGGCCTACTAGCACGGCTAGCGTCACCAGTTAGACAATCCAATCAAGCGGTTCTATAGGCCTACTAACACGGCCAGCGTCACCAGTTAGACAATCCAATCAAGCGGTTCTATAGGCCTACTAACACGGCCAGCGTCACCAGTTAGACAATCCAATCAAGCGGTTCTATAGGCCTACTAACACGGCCAGCGTCACCAGTTAGACAATCCAAACAAGCGGTTCTATAGGCCTACTAACACGGCCAGCGTCACCAGTTAGACAATCCAATCAAGCGGTTCTATTGGCCTACTAACACGGCCAGCGTCACCAGTTAGACAATCCAATCAAGCGGTTCTATAGGCCTACTAACACGGCCAGCGTCACCAGTTAAACAATCCAATCAAGCGGTTCTATATGCCTACTAACACGGCCAGCGTCACCAGTTAGACAACCCAATCTAGTAGTTCTATAGGCCTACTAACACGGCCAGCGTCACCAGTTAGACATTCCAAACAAGCGGTTCTATAGGCCTACTAACACGGCCAGCGTCACCAGTTAGAAAATTTAATCAAGCGGTTCTATAGGCTTACTAACACGGCCAGCGTCACCAGTTAGACAATCCAATCAAGCGGTTCTATAGGCTTACTAACACGGCCAGCGTCACCAGTTAGACAATCCAATCAAGCGGTTCTATTGGCCTACTAACACAGCCAGCGTCGCCAGTTAGACAATCCAATCAAGCGGTTCTATTGGCCTACTAACACGGCCAGCGTCACCAGTTAGACAATCCAATCAAGCGATTCTATAGGCCTCTAACACGGGCACCGTCACCAGTTAGACAATCCAATCAAGCGGTTCTATAGGCGTACTAACATGGCCAGCGTCACCAGTTAGACAATCCAATCAAGCGGTTCTATAGGCTTACTAACACGGCCAGCGTCACCAGTTAGACAATCCAATCAAGCGGTTCTATAGGCCTACTAACACGGTCAGCGTCACCAGTTAGACAATCCAATCAAGCGGTTCTATTGGCCTACTAACACGGTCAGCGTCACCAGTTAGACAATCCAATCAAGCGGTTCTATAGGCTTACTAACACGGCCAGCGTCACTAGTTAGACAATCCAATCAAGCGGTTCTATTGGCCTACTAACACGGCCAGCGTCACCAGTTAGACAATCCAATCAAGCGGTTCTATAGGCCTACTAACACGGCCAGCGTCACCAGTTAGACAATCCAATCAAGCGGTTCTATAGGCCTACTAACACGGCCAGCGTCACCAGTTAGACAATCCAATCAAGCGGTTCTATAGGCTTACTAACACGGCCAGCGTCACCAGTTAGACAATCCAATCAAGCGGTTCTATAGGCTTACTAACGCGGCCAGCGTCACCAGTTAGACAATCCAATCAAGCGGTTCTATAGGCTTACTAACACGGCCAGCGTCACCAGTTAGACAATCCAATCAAGCGGTTCTATAGGACTACTAACACGGCCAGCGTCACCAGTTAGACAATCCAATCAAGCGGTTCTATAGGCTTACTAACACGGCCAGCGTCACCAGTTAGACATTCCAAACAAGCGGTTCTATAGGCTTACTAACACGGCCAGCGTCACCAGTTAGAAAATTTAATCAAGCGGTTCTATAGGCTTACTAACACGGCCAGCGTCACCAGTTAGACAATCCAATCAAGCGGTTCTTTAGGCTTACTAACACGGCCAGCGTCACCAGTTAGACAATCCAATCAAGCGGTTCTATTGGCCTACTAACACGGCCAGCGTCACCAGTTAGACAATCCAATCAAGTAGTTCTATAGGCCTACTAGCACGGCCAGCGTCACCAGTTAGACAATCCAATCAAGCGGTTCTATAGGCTTACTAACACGGCCAGCGTCACCAGTTAGACATTCCAAACAAGCGGTTCTATAGGCTTACTAACACGGCCAGCGTCACCAGTTAGAAAATTTAATCAAGCGGTTCTATAGGCCTACTAACACGGCCAGCGTCACCAGTTAGACAATCCAATCAAGCGGTTCTTTAGGCTTACTAACACGGCCAGCGTCACCAGTTAGACAATCCAATCAAGCGGTTCTATTGGCCTACTAACACGGCCAGCGTCACCAGTTAGACAATCCAATCAAGTAGTTCTATAGGCCTACTAGCACGGCCAGCGTCACCAGTTAGACAATCCAATCAAGCGGTTCTATAGGCCTACTAACACGGCCAGCGTCACCAGTTAGACAATCCAATCAAGCGGTTCTATAGGCCTACTAACACGGCCAGCGTCACCAGTTAGACAATCCAATCAAGCGGTTCTATAGGCCTACTAACACGGCCAGCGTCACCAGTTAGACAATCCAAACAAGCGGTTCTATAGGCCTACTAACACGGCCAGCGTCACCAGTTAGACAATCCAATCAAGCGGTTCTATTGGCCTACTAACACGGCCAGCGTCACCAGTTAGACAATCCAATCAAGCGGTTCTATAGGCCTACTAACACGGCCAGCGTCACCAGTTAGACAATCCAATCAAGCGGTTCTATATGCCTACTAACACGGCCAGCGTCACCAGTTAGACAATCCAATCAAGTAGTTCTATAGGCCTACTAGCACGGCCAGCGTCACCAGTTAGACAATCCAATCAAGCGGTTCTATAGGCCTACTAACACGGCCAGCGTCACCAGTTAGACAATCCAATCAAGCGGTTCTATAGGCCTACTAACACGGCCAGCGTCACCAGTTAGACAATCCAATCAAGCGGTTCTATAGGCCTACTAACACGGCCAGCGTCACCAGTTAGACAATCCAAACAAGCGGTTCTATAGGCCTACTAACACGGCCAGCGTCACCAGTTAGACAACCCAATCTAGTAGTTCTATAGGCCTACTAACACGGCCAGCGTCACCAGTTAGACAATCCAATCAAGCGGTTCTATAGGCTTTCTAACACGGCCAGCGTCACCAGTTAGACAATCCAATCAAGCGGTTCTATAGGACTACTAACACGGCCAGCGTCACCAGTTAGACAATCCAATCAAGCGGTTCTATAGGCCTACTAACACGGCCAGCGTCACCAGTTAGACATTCCAAACAAGCGGTTCTATAGGCTTACTAACACGGCCAGCGTCACCAGTTAGACAATCCAATCAAGTGGTTCTATAGGCTTACTAACACGGCCAGCGTCACCAGTTAGACAATCCAATCAAGCGGTTCTATAGGCTTACTAACACGGCCAGCGTCACCAGTTAGACAATCCAATCAAGTGGTTCTATAGGCTTACTAACACGGCCAGCGTCACCAGTTAGACAATCCAATCAAGCGGTTCTATTGGCCTACTAACACGGCCAGCGTCGCCAGTTAGACAATCCAATCAAGCGGTTCTATTGGCCTACTAACACGGCCAGCGTCACCAGTTAGACAATCCAATCAAGCGGTTCTATAGGCCTCTAACACGGGCACCGTCACCAGTTAGACAATCCAATCAAGCGGTTCTATAGGCGTACTAACATGGCCAGCGTCACCAGTTAGACAATCCAATCAAGCGGTTCTATAGGCTTACTAACACGGTCAGCGTCACCAGTTAGACAATCCAATCAAGCGGTTCTATTGGCCTACTAACACGGTCAGCGTCACCAGTTAGACAATCCAATCAAGCGGTTCTATAGGCTTACTAACACGGCCAGCGTCACCAGTTAGACAATCCAATCAAGCGGTTCTATTGGCCTACTAACACGGCCAGCGTCACCAGTTAGACAATCCAATCAAGCGGTTCTATAGGCCTACTAACACGGCCAGCGTCACCAGTTAGACAATCCAATCAAGCGGTTCTATAGGCCTACTAACACGGCCAGCGTCACCAGTTAGACAATCCAATCAAGCGGTTCTATAGGCTTACTAACACGGCCAGCGTCACCAGTTAGACAATCCAATCAAGCGGTTCTATAGGCCTACTAACACTGATTTAAGGAAGAGTTGGGGGATTGAATCAGCCTTGATGTTCTTTTCATTGTAACACGATTGAAAACAATTATTTTAGACTTAAAATGATTAGTTTTTAATGTAATTTCTAAATGATAACACTTAAGTTTTTAATTTGTTATTTCGTGTATTTTATTTTCTATACTGAACATTTGCTGCCGATTTCAGACATCTAGGAACATTTTCGGTCCCGTGTCTGTCGGTCTGTAACTCATTAAAAACTACTCGTCAAATTTTAATAGTAGGTTATCATTGGCCCTTTATAAATCCCATATAAGTTTCAACTTTCTGCGTCCAAGGGTTTCTCTTGCACATGCGAGCAAACATTAATTTCTTTACAGCTATATCTTGAGAAGTACTCATCTATTGTTTATGATATGTGGATGGTTTGAGAGTAGCTTGTTGATATACCCAGATGAATTTCACCGTCTTTAGATGAATTTCACTGCCTTGAGATGAATTGCACCGTCTTTAGATGAATTTCACCGCCTTCAGATGAATTTCACCGTCTTCAGATGAATTTCACCGTCTTTTTTTTTTATTTAATTAATTTTGATAGTTTTATTACTTGTTTCAATGGACCTTATGAATGTATCGGTGCGGAATGAAACTAACCAGATTGTTCTGTTACTTGCAAAGAACTGTGTTTTAAAACATTTGAAAAATAATAAAAAGACGCGAAGAGTGTGGGTAAAGATTGGATAGCTTAATGAAATGCGGTTCGGGGACGTTAACGGTTTTAGGAATTCAATTGCGAATGCTTCCGGAGAAAGTTGATGAGTTGTTGTCAGATACCCGCGAAAGGAAGGAAGGTAAAAGCACCTGAAGACTGAAAGGCTGAGGGAGGCTCGTGCTAGCTACTAGCAACCTTGCGCAACAATCTCAGACAAACCTCGTGCGATTTACTCGCATGCTATTTGATGTATACACATGCAAGTAGCTCTCCTCTGCGAGCTACTCGTATGATTTTGTGCGAATAACTAGCATGTGTAATCCACCTTTAAAGTATAAATTTAGCAAAATTTAAATCGCGCTGATGGTTAAAAAATCTGGGGCAATTTGTTGGATATTTTCGACAAACCATCAAAATTTCATAAAAATCAGATGTTACTTTTGTACACATAGGAGAAATAGTTATTTATGCACCTAGGGAGTAAAGTAAGCTGCTATTATTCCCTGAACGAAAAAGTTGGTTCTTGAGGCGAAGCCGAAGGAACCATGGTCCCTAAATCCCGAGTGAAGCCGAGGGAATTAGACTCTTTAATTCCCGAGGCGCAGCCGAGGGAGATAATTATCGCGAGGGGAATAATGGCACTTTACTCACGAGGTACATTCAATATTTTATCTCCAGTAGGAAGGAAATACACATTTTCGTTCATTGCACAGTTTTTATTTATTATTTTAATAAATAACAATAATTTTAAGCACTTTTAATAGCAGGTATAAGAGATTCAATATTATAAACAAATAAGAATTGGAATTAAACTCAAACAGAAGGTTATTTAGATGCAGGTTACAAAACAAAGATAAACATGGTCAAAAAAGCGCAGTGCCGTCAACCTGATTTCAACATCTTCATTACATTAGCCATTCATTTTCTACTATTTTTAAAATAATTAAGTTGCAATCTTTACTTTTTTGCCCTACTTTTACTTTTTCTCCCTACTTTTTGAGTTCAGGGATGAAAAGACCTGTTTTAGTCCCTCTAAACTAATGCAAAATCATAACTTTTTCCCCCTACTGGAGGTAAATAAATTTATGTTTGTGTGAATGTGGAAGAGAAGCAAATAGGTGCAGAAGGTTGCAACTTAGCGACAAACAATGGGTAATTATGACACCATCCAAATTTCATTAAATTTGGATTAGTTTTTTTAAAAAAATTCGTACGATTAGTTTTTGAGATATGGTGGTTCGCAAAAATTGAGATACAGACCGACAGACAGACACGTAACCAAAAATGTTTTCTGATGTGTGAAACAGATTTCTGTCTAGGAATTTTTGAAATCGGACTATCACATAGCTTCTGTTACTCTCTAAGCTCGGAAGCAAAATATAATTATAACACAATCAAAATAGTCTGTAAAAAAAAAGAAACGAAACTTAAGAACACCAGCAAATGAAATTAAACATGACTAAAGTGGGCGATGTGACTCGAGGAAGCTATGTGGTGACGCGAGGAAGCTATGTGGTAATGTGAGGAAGCTATGTGGTGACGTGAGGAAGCTATGTGGTGACGTAAGGAAGCTATGTGGTGACGTGAGGAAGCTATGTGGTGACGTGAGGAAGCTATGTGGTAGAATTGTTTTGCTGTTACTGTGGATTTGACAGTTGATGTGGAGTTATTTAATGAGCTGTAGAGGAGTTGATAATTTAATTACAGTTGTCGAACAGTAGGCCCGCTCCTCACTTTACGGTTTTTGCCGTACGGCAAAAAACCGTACGGCAAAAATCCGAATTGGCATGTTGATCACACTATCCGGTTTGTCCACGGCTTTTTTCCAATCAGAAGGTTTTTAAAAATGTAGTGAAGTGCTGTGCTATGAACCGTAATCAAATTATTGCATTATGGTTGCATAATCGTCGCAAAAAGAGAAGCCACAAACATAATATATATAATATGGTCGGAACGGAACCGCAGTATTATTTCATGAACCGATCTTTTATGTTGAAAGATTTAACATAAACAATTTTTTTACTGTATTTAATAAACATTATAAATTAGCGTATTCATCATATACTAATGAAAGATATAGACTATAAATTAATTATAAATATAAAATATGATTTTGTTAGTGTTAGTTATAATAAAATTAAAATAATAAACTGACGTTTATAATTATCTCTGTATATTTGAATCTACATCCTAATATAATTAGTTTACTAAATAGAATTGTTATAATATTGTTTTGTTATTTTAGGCCTGAGGATACCCAGGCTGGGGCGTAATATCTGGCTGCAATTCTACACACACTTCATTCCAAGCATTTTTCTTTGCATTTCTGTCTTTGTATAAATCAAGATAATAATAATAATAATATAAAATCACTGTTATTTTTGAGATTTTAAATTAGATTGTTTAATTATTTGTTGGTAATCTAGTTATTTTTTTTTTTTTTTTTTTAAAGATTAAGAATTTTTATTAAATTATCATACAAGAAAATACATAAATAATACACTGTTTATTCATCCCACCACTAGAGGGAAAGCCCTGTGCAACATATATAACATAATTATATTATGTTATTTAACTGCCCTTATTAGGGCAATATGCATGATATATTTATATACATGATATATTTAGTTAATTCATTAGATATTAGTTTAAATTATTTGTTAGATATATTATATAATATAGTATTGTACAGTTCAAAAGAAGCGAGTGATTTGAGTGATTCACAAGCTCTCTACTCCTGACAGACGGTTTATATACCATGTCATGAACATGTTAAATGTTATTTTGCATTATATTCATTATTATTTTTGTTAATTGTGCATGTATAAAAATAAAAAATAAATAAAAAATAATAATAATAATAATAATAATAATAATAATAATAATAATAATAATTTATTTCCACCATACATAAATACGTGTTTCAAACAATTAATTTTTTTTTTTCTTTCTTTTTTTTTTTTTTTTTGGTAGTACATCAAATAATAATTGGTGAGGGCCCTAAGTAAGTGTTAGACACCTAGAGAGAGGGCCCCGTCTCTAATACTATGTTACATTTTTCTCTTTATTTAAATTTAGAATTTATTTCTTAAAAATAAAATTTCTTTCTTCTTTAAATCTACAACTAACATTTTTATCAAATATGAAAATATTAATATTGGTAGTGTGATTATTTTTATATTTTACTTTGTGTTCTATTATAGTTATTTTAATTTTATTTTTTATTTCTTTATTTTAATTTATTACTTATCAAATTAATAATTTATTTATATTTGGTATACCTATTTCTATAATTTGTTTTAATGATTTTATATCTGATTTAACAGATGCTCTTTGATTTTCATTTTGAATGTGTTAAAATTATTTATGTTTTTAAGAGAGGCTGGAAGTCTGTTGAATAGTTGAGGTCCAATGTATGAAGCATGTCTTTGTTTTGTAGTTGTGCGGCAGAGTTGAGTTGTAAAAGTGTTCTGTGTTTGTGATCTTGTAAGGTAGTTATGGCATAAAGTAGGCAAATTTTTATTGTAAAAATGAATTAAAATGGATTTTTCAAACAGTAATGTTATTGGCAGTACCTTGAAATCAGAAAAAGTTAACTTTGAAGAAAATATTTTGGGCTTTTTTAGTGCAATTTTTATAATAGTTTTTGTATTACATTAGCAGTTTCTATACTGGCTGGGGAAGCCATTCCCCAAGCCAAAATACAATAATTTAGTACGGATTCTACAAGGGCATGATAGAGTAATTTTAATATGGATTTAGTGGCAAACTCTCTAATTCTAATAAAACTGTAAATTGTTTTCCGTATCCGTTTTACCACCCAGTTGACATGTTCTTTCCATTTTAAATTGTTGTCTATTATTACCCCTAAGTATTTAATAGAGTTGGTTTTACTTATTGTTTCGTTACAAGTACAGTTGGTATTGTATTGTCGTGCACATTGCTGCCTATGTATTTTTACCTGTAAGTCATTAGTCGGTTGTCCCCGGGAGTCAAGAGAAAAGCACATGTATTTTGTCTTTGTTAAATTTAAAGTAAGAAGGCTGTTGTTGAACCACTGTTTTATCTTGGTTATTCCCAAAGAAGCATTTTGAAACACTTGTTCCCACGTGGCTCCCCTAAAGTATACCAATGTATCATCAACAAAGGAAATAATTTCCGAGAAAGTATTTTCAAGCTTTAACATTTGGTTGACATAAATCAGAAAGAGCCACGGGGCCATCACTGTCCCCTGAGGCGTTCCAAAGGTTACACTCATCGGCTCACTTAGAGAACTGTCCAATTTCACTTGTTGGGTCCTATTTTTTAAGTAGCTCTCAAATAGATTAAAACAAGTACCTCGAACCCCTGATGAATGTAACCTCTGCAACAAGACATCATGGGACACGGTGTCAAAAGCTTTTTTTAGATCAATAAATATTGCTAATGTCTTTTTATTATTGTCTAAGTCGGTAATAACGTGATCAGTTAGTCTATAAACAGCGTCCGCTGTACTTTTGTTTTTAATATATCCATATTGGTTTCCTGAGATAATATTGTTTTTTTCAAGATACTGTATTAATCTAACCTTTATACATTTTTCTATTATTTTGCTTACATTAGATAAGATAGATATCGGTCTATAGTTGGAGGGGTCAGTCTTATCTCCTTGTTTATGCAATGGCACTATGACAGCTTTTTTCAGATATTAGTAGCAGGTGGTTAGTTTTTTCAGATATTAGTTTTTCAGATATTCAGATTTTAGTTTTCAGATGGTTAGTTTTTTCAGATATTAGTAGCAGGTGGTTAGTTTTTTCAGATATTAGTATTTTCAGATATTAGTTCCACAGCACTGGTCTATTTTGGACAAGGGTAATTAACACTTCTGCATCAATCTCTTCCTTTGTTAATTATTAAAAAAATTAAATAAATATTATTATTTAAATAAATTAAAAGAACTGTAGAGAATCGTACAGAGTAAAACCTGGCGAGAAACTGGCCGTACGGCTAAAAGCCGTCCAATGTGAATGCCTGCATTTGATCAAATAGAATAGACTACTGGGTCCACGGCGGCTATCCAGTCGCCGTGAGTTTAGTGAATGAGGACGGCTGCTACGCGGCGGCTATCCGGTCGCCGTGAGTTTAGTGGTTGAGGACGGCTGCTACGCGGCGGCTATCCGGTCGCCGTGAGTTTAGTGGTTGAGGACGGCTGCTACGCGGCGGCCGTGCGGCTTTTTGCCGTCGCCGTGTAATGTGAAAGTGCCCGCCTCCTTCTATACTCCACTAAAAAAATTTGGCCGTACGGTTTTTTGCCGTACGGCCAAAACCGTATAGTGTGAAACAGCCCTAAACAGTAAAGATGTTGTCGAATTGTGCGTCATTCTATTTGTTGTTGTTGTTTATAAGAACGGATTGTTCAGTCTATTGAGTCATCTCTTGTTTACTTCAAGTGTTTGTAATAGATTATTCTCGGAGTTAAACGTTTTATTAATAGTCTGTTAAGCTGTTACGCACGTACTCCCTCCGCTAGATGGGCTTTTACATAACAATTATGTTAATCTCGCTACTTAGGTACGCCTTTACCTTGAGACGTTTATATTGTCACGTGACATTTTTTTAGTAGTAAAATATATTTTTTATGACTAAAGTATTTTAAAATAATACTAAATAATAATAAAAAAAAATGAAAATAATAATTTTTTCAAACATGAAAATAATAATTTTAATTATTCAAAGAGCCCACAAGTGCGACCATTACTCACAGAATTATTAATGCGCTTGTTGATTTTAGCGAATTTTCCAAGAAAATTAAGCTATTTGAATGGCTTTAAAATTTTCTCTATGGAAATCCTTTTTAGACCATTCTTAATCGACTTCTGAAATTCAACACTTTTTCTTAAGTCTTATGAGTTACTCCAGACGATATCTCACGCTAGGATGCACTTAAAAAATCCAAACAAATTTTAAAATGTCAATAATATTAAAAGAAAAGATGAGTTGGCCAAAGAGTTCATTTAGGGGTAAAATTTTGACAATTTAGGGTCAAAAATAGCATAAAAACTTTTTTTTATCTATTTTACCCCTCTCTTATATGAAAATATGATAAAAAAAAGTACGTAACAACAGTAACTGTACTCGTAGAGCTTTCCAACGACATGCGTCTTAAAGGGTAAATACTATTTATCTCCAGTAGGGGAAAGAAAGTTATGATTTTGAATTAGTTTAGAGGGACTAAAGTAAGTCTTTTCATCCCTGAACTCAAAAAGTAGGGAGAAAAAGTAAAAGTAGGGCGAAAAAGTAAAGTAGGGCAAAAAAGTAAAGATTGCAACTTAATTATTTTATAAATAGATGAAAATGATTTGTCATTTTAGAGATTATACAAAATCTAATGAATTCATAAGCAATCGTCAGATACTTACGGGATCCGAATGGACCAATGCAATAAAACTAATCATTAATTATGTCCCTCTTCGCGGTGTTCCAACAAGCGGTGGCCAGTATACAGGAGAGTTAGGACCCCTCTGCCGCAGATGCAGTAGAGAGACAAAAACCCCAGCCCATGTGCTTGGTAACTGTCCAAATAACATGCTCCTTGTTACTCGCCGTCACCATAACGTCAAACATAAGATCATTGACTTGATGAAGATGAAAGGGTATACTTGCTAGTTTATAGCATTGATTCGGATGGTTCCACCAGGTACGCTGACATTATTGCTTTTAAGGAAAATAGTAAAGAAGCACTAGTAATAGACCCGACCGTGAGATATGAAAGCAATGACCTACAACAAGGCGAGAAGGTGCATCAGGAGAAAAAGAGAATCTATGATAAATGTCTCGGTTATTATCAAGAGAAATTTCTGGAAACGCATGGTCACAGAGAATATCAAGTTAAAGGACTTTGGCTCGGGTCAAGAGGCACCATACCTATGTTTACAACCGAAGATGTTGGTATTGACAAAAAAGAATTGACGCGGATCTCCGAATCTATAATTTTAGACTCTTTAGAAATCTTAAATAATCATATATATGGATAATAATTATCATTTACTTTATCGGACTATTTGTTTATTTCCTTTTAAACAAGCTTGTAAGTCTATTATATTTATACTAGGTGTGCAATGCAGTTGTCTACTTGCAATATTGAGCTGAGCGTGCATTTTAATCTTAAACAATAAACATTTTTATTTATAAACAGCTAAAATCGGATCCAAAATAGTAATATTTCTAATTTTTAATTAAACAACATTTTTTTCCTGTTTCTTTATTTTACCCCTCTTTTAAATAAAAATATGTCAAAAGTGAACATAACTACAAAGAGCATTCCAACGACATGTATCATGAAGGGCATATACTATTTTAACTATTGTACCCCGAACCCCTGGGTACCAATATTGACCATTTCAGATTTATACCTTCCTGTGGTTGGTCACATTGACCGTGCCGAATTTTGTTCGGATCGGTTCAGCCGTTTAGGATGAAACTTTTGTACCCGGTACCTTGTACCCCTGTGTACCAATTTGGTCCATTTAAGAATTATACCTTCCTGTGGTTGGTCACTATGACTGTGCCGAATTTTGTGCGGATCGATTCAGCTGTTCAGGAGGAAACTTTTGTACCCGGTACCTCGTACCCCTGTGTACCAATTTGGACCATTTTAGATTTATACCTTCCTGTGGTTAGTCACTATGACCGTGCCAAATTTTGTGCAGATCGGTTCAGCCGTTCAGGAGGAGTATGCGTCAGAAAAAATGCAAAGTGTAGTATAAGAGCTTCGCTTCGCTCAGCTTCATTATTTTAATTTTAAGTTATTTTACTAAGTTGACTAAGTGTATTTTAATGACTATACATTATGTTTTGTAAAACTATTGTTACTTGTTATATTGTCTGTAAGAGATTGATTAGTAAGCTGTGTACTAGCAACTCATTACAAATGAGCAGAACCACAAATGTTTTAATTAATAAATATATTGTGTTTCTCGCTAATGTAACGAAGTTTTTGAAATCAGGTTGGGGGCACTGAGTTTTTCGACCATGTTTATCTTTGTTTATAACCTGCATCTAAATAACCTTCTATTTGAGTTAGTAGAGGAAATAGGAGGAGTCAATTAACGGGAGCCCTGGAGCCAAGGTCGCCGAGCCGTTCCGGACCATCAAACAACATCCCAAGGTCATCTAAAACAGTGCCAGACTGTCCAACGACATGCCAAGGTCACCAAATATTGTCCCTGCCGCTTCCGGGTTAGGGTTATCGCCCTCGACCTTGCCCTCGCCCTAGAGTTCTATATTTTGCCAAGTTTATTTACGTAGACGTCAAGGACAATGGGATAAAATTAAGTCTTGTAACAACATGTCTATACGATGTACCCGGAATCAAAAAATCATCGAACCGTTGCAATCATCCAACCGCGAAGTTATTCAATTATCTGCATAAAAACCTGTAAACCTGTTATTATTAAATTAGTTTAATGTTTGTCGAAATACAATGTCCTAAATTAATATAGTTATACTGCTATATAAAAGAATACAGATAAAATAAAAGAAAAAATATTCTTACATATTATACTAAGTCAATTAGCATATAGTTAACTGCAACATTATCGATGTCGACACCTCCTAATTCCACTAGACCCCCCTTACCTAATAAATGAATAAATAATATAATTCAAAAATATTAAATTTATAGAAGCATTCTCGTTGTCTAGAGCCTTACCACCACCATTATCTAATAACCTAAAGAATAGCTCCATATAAAGAGAAATACATACATAAAGACATATTCTTATATGACTGACTGATAGCTTTGCTAATGTCCCGCATCCCGTATCCTTGATTACGCAGATGTAAACGGTGCTGCTGTTTGTTGATGGATGCACTCGCATAGTTCCTCCTATTTGTTTTTAACTTATAAATAAATAATAAATGGTATAATTAAAGGTTTAAATATGGACAATATTTACACATACATAGAAGGATATAGAAGAAAAATTAATCCAAGATATTAATCAATAATCTTAGCGCTATCCCTTACTTATCTATTAACTCATTTTTTAGTTAACTTATAAATAAATAATAAGAGGTATATGGTATTAAATAAAGGCAATATGACTCATTCATAAAGATATAGATGACAAAACCGCTAATTGTCCTTTGACTTATAAATAAAGGAAAATGAAAAAGTAATCCTATCGATGTTTAAACTTATAGAAAAGGATATAAAGGAAACAGATTCTTATATTAGTCAATAAACCTTTAGTTATACAACATTCTTAATATCGAGAATCTTATCTTTGCTTATCTAATAAATCATTTTCTAGTTAACTTATAAATTAATAATAAGACGTATAATTAAAGGTTTAAATAAATGCAATATAACTCATACAATATATAAAGATATTGATGTCGAAACCACTTATTGTCCTTTAACTTATAAATAAGGATACAATAAATGTGAAAGACCTTTGTAGACCATGTCTACTATGGACTATAAGACTATATCTTTATTTATGTATGATTCTTTATCAGGTACTATTTCTAAGTTTAAGTTATTAGAGAAGTGGCAGCGATAAGATTCTCGACATTAAGAATGTTGTTTAACTAAAAGGTTATTACTAATATATAAGAATATTTATCCTTTAAATCCTTCTATATAATTGTGAACATCGAGAGGATGACTTTTTTGTGTTTATTTATTTATAAGTTAAAGGACAATAAGTGGTTTCGACATCAATATCTTTATATATTGTATGAGTTATATTGCAATTATTTAAACCTTTAATTATACGTCTTATTATTAATTTATAAGTTAACTAGAAAATGATTTATTAGATAAGCAACGATAAGATTCTCGATATTAAGAATGTTGTATAACTAAAGGTTTATTGACTAATATAAGAATCTGTTTCCTTTATATCCTTTTCTATAAGTTTAAACATCGATAGGATTACTTTTTCATTTTCCTTAATAACCTAAATTAGTAATAGTCCCTTATAAAGACAACACTCCAATATGGACATATTCTTCTATACCAATTACAGATCGCAAAGGTGATTTGTGTTTTTTAGTGTTTTCCAACGCATGTGTCCTTATATAAAAGGACAAGAAATATCTTACAAATTGAAAAATTTGAGGCGTTATATGAATCGATTTATTGGTTCGAAAAGAAAGAGCCGTCAGACAATGTAGATTTGAATTTTTCTATGGAAAGCAAGATGTAATGTTTTGTAATTAAATATTAATAGATAAAAGTAAATAAATCAAATTTAGAGGTTTGGTCAGTGGCTGCTCATGGCATATGTGGAAAACAACAACCGAAAAACAGATATTGGTAACACAAATTATACAGAAGAAGAACAACGGCTAACCAATGGTAAATTATTTACTATTATTGTTAGAACGCAACAGTTATCTTAGAGAAAACTGTTCTGGATTAATTTTTGCTTAGCATGGAATAAAGGCAAAATTACCATATTTCCTGCTGTGATAACAATGTAGCCAAAGCGATCCCGAGTATTGTCGTTTTGGAAGGTATGGAAATATTTAATAAAATATATAATAATCCGATATCAAATGTAGAATTATCCAATATTAAGAATTTATTGGACAGAGTACTAGAGTCAATTTAAGTGCGAAATAAACGATCATCACCTCTTAGAATAAAATTTCTCAAATCCGATAACTAGTTTGTATAATATACCATTCTACTCTGAGTCCCTCCCTAAAATGAAATAAACAATCGCTACCTTAAGTTAACAAGCCCTCTACTAAATAGCTGCTGTGTTATGTTTAACAATCTTTTACAACACGTTTATCATAGTGTACGAAATCTACCTAATGGATTTAGACATAATCCGGAACATATGTACCTTAGAATAATTCTACAAAAATGGTAGTAAAGAATATATTTTAAGCATAAACCCGATAGCAAGATCTTTCCTAAAAACTACAAGAGGTGGTTTGGTTGTATTTTAGAGAAGTTGATCAAAATAGAGAATATCATGGCTTATATGAGTCAGTTAGAAAAAAAAAAAAAAAGAGAAGGAGACTTTTTCCATTTTACATAGGTTGCAAGGACTAAAACTAGTAGCAATGCCTAAAAGCTACAAGAGCTGGTGTAGTGGGAATCCAGAGAATTTGGCCAAAATAGAGAATACCAAGTCTTATATGAGTGTGATAAACTGACGTATTAACAAGTTTTCTCTTAGAAACTACATGCAGGCAAGAGGTGGTATAAATCCGAAGAAGTTTAACAAATAAGAGAATAAGAAAGGCTTACACGAGTCAGATAGACAAAGAAGAAGGAGATATTTTCCATCCTACTTAGGTCACCAAGAAGAGACTACCAACAACACCTGCACTCCCTCCTCCTAGACGTACCTGCAACCATTCTAAACAATCCTGCCATGCCAGGACTCTGACCTACCACATATTATGCACATACGCCAAGCATAGCATGGCTAAATAAAATCAGCAAACTCCGCCAGACATGTTCTAAAAGCTGTTCTACCTTATCGAGCGAGACTAGGATGTCGTACAAAGTGGAATTGACGGATGTCAAGCGGGACTTATTGCAAGAAATGTCTAACATTTTAATTGATATACAAGTGCGCGAATTCTACCTAATAGACTTAGAAATTACCCAAGATTTGGTTGACGCAGAGAGTACGAGAGTTGTTAACCCATATAGGTAGTGTAAAAGTAACATAGAAGTACTACAATAATGAGGGTGAGACCTTCTTCTCGAAACCTGCAACTTTGATTTCTACACTACCGAAACAACTAAGTCTCGAGACTGTGATTTTCGTTTCCAAGGCTGAGAGTAAAGTGAATCTAAAAATACTACTGTTTACCAAAGATAACACAGTAAGTATCGACTGTTTAACATGGATGACAAATGGTGCAAAGAGTTAAGATTTACAACCAGTTTATATGACCGGTCTACGAGACCCGGACTCAATAAACAGATCAGATATGCGATAATGTTGTAGACTTTGTAAACTGCCCAGATTCGAAGTTAAAACAGGGTTTTCTTGTTTTCTCTGTCTAAAGAGCATGGCATTATGCAAGAGGAGGCATCAATATGCAACAATAATGACAAGAACACAAGGACATAAGTCTTGCAATATATAAAACCAATGGTGATGCTACATTTAATGGTCACTTATTTCCAACATAAATATTACACAGATGTGTTGAAAAACTACACTGGAGTGCACACTATCATATTTCTTTGGTTTGTTAGAATTTCCGATCGCGGAGAGCGCATGATCAAATGTCAAGGTCAACAGAAAAATAAAGTCTAGGAGCAGGTAAAAAAGGGGGAGCTGGCCGGTTGACTCTTAGTTTATGCGCGTAGTCGAAACCATCAACATGTCCTCCTGCCAAAAGTACAATGTTTCCGAGCTCGTGGGTAGCAGGATCAAACCGACCAACGAACGATTTGGGCTGTGGTTGCTCTTGGAGAACTTGGACAATAACAACCTAATTACCGATATAGGTAACATAAATTATATAGAAGGAGAAGTGTTGCTATCCAGAGTTGACTTAAAGCCGCTTACACCGCTAACAGACCAGTTTTGCGACAATGTAATGTTAGTAAAAATTACCGATATAACAGACTGCGAAGGAGATGTCAAGAGAATAGTAAAGAAAGATATTTGTGGTTCCTTTAATAGTTATCTCCGGGGGAAATTCTCCACATTTGTTTCCGCCAGACATGGAGTAAAAGCCAAACTACCTTTTCTCTTACAAAGCGAGACTAAGATGGCGGAGAGAATCCGAAACGTTATTGGAAGAGACAGAATGGAAAATATATATAAGAAGTTTAAAAATCCCGTAGCCATCCCGTACAAAGTGGAGTTGGCGGACGTCAAGTTGGAGACTTTATTACAAGTATTGCCCGCCATATTAACAGATCTACAAGAGCACGACTTCTATCTAATGGACTTAGATATAACCCAAGATTTTGTTGGAGTTTTTAACAAGAGAGAAATGTGCGAGTATTTAACCAGCAATTGTGACTTTCATTACCAAGGTGGAGAGTACGAAGAATTTAAAAGTACAATAGTTAAAAACGATAACACTGTAGGAATAGACTGTTTAACATGGATAACACCGAATGGCGCAAGAGTTAAGATCTACAACAAATTTGTATGCCAGGTTACAAGTCCAGGAGTCAATAAACAGATAGGCAACCATATTGTAGATTTTATAAACTGCCCCGATTCGAGGTTAAAACAGACTTTCTTGACTCCTCTGGCTAAGGAGCATGGCATTACGAGACTGGAGGCAACACTATACAACAACTACAACAATAACCAACCTCTAAGTGATTGTGTAAGTCTTTTAGCGGAAAACAAGTTATATTTGCAAGATGCTCCATTTTACTCCGTCTCCATCCCTAAAATGTGGACAAAACTAACCGATAGACTCCAAAACAGCTGTTGCCTTGTATTTAATAATCTTTTACAGTACGTGTACTGGGGAAACAGGAATACGAGAAAGTTGACAGGTGTACAAGTTAAATTACCGAACAACCCCGACCATCGACAGAAGTTAATTAATTACACCTTATATGCATTCAGTTTTAACTTTTTACCGGTTAATTATATAGAGATTGTAGAAGATGCAACCGATAATGGTATTGTAAATGTAATGCATAAGTGCTACATTAAGGATGGCGGTGAGACCTTCTTCTCGAAATCAGCGATCCTGTTTTCTACACTACCCAAAGACGTAAGTCTTGAATACTGTGGATTGGTTCCCACGAAAAAAATAATACCCCAGGTATTACGAAAAAGAATTAAAATAACCAACAAATCGTTGCCTTGCACAGTTAAAGAGATCGAACCCTTGTCTACTGTCTACCTAGCATGTGCGAAGAAACGTAAATTAGAGCTTGAGGAAGTAGATTTAAAAAGAAGAAAGTCGGAGTTCTTGGAAAATACAACTTCTATAAAGGAAAAACACAAAGAGCTGCAGGAAAAGGAGAAGATGATTAAAGAAACAAAGGACCGGTTAACTAATTACTTTAGAAAGTTATGGAAGAATTTGGACACAACAGGAGTGTATAATATTTCTGCATTTACTGTAAACAATAAAAGATCTTTTACATGCGTTGGAGTGCTAGCAGAAAAAGATGGAGATAAAAGTGTTTACTTCTTAAAAGGATACTATAAAAATACATTTATAAATGTTTACAGTAATCGAGAAAAACTTAAAAAAGAAGGCTACATTTATACTCCATTTAATGGGTTGGATATAGTAAGTTTAGCAAACGAAGAACCTTTTTTAACATTTAAAACAAATGGGGTTACTACATTTAATGGCCACTCATTCCCTAAGGTAGAGGAACTTAAATATCACACGGATGTGTGGAAAACTACAGACAACACATTGTCTTATAACCAGGAAGACGTAGAACAAGTTAACAACATTACTATGCAACAAATTAAAGGTAATATTAAAGTAAAACATTGCCATCGACTGGAAGAACTGCAAGAAGGAACACAACTAGTTGTTTGCGGGATCAAACAAATACATTTCCGAAAGAGAGACCGCTTTATTTTTTGCAGTTTGAAAACCTGGATAAATTATATATATCAAATTACTGGTTCGAAAAAGAAATACAAGATGTTAATGTAGACTTAAATTACAAGTTAAAAATTAGATTGGATAAAATTAAAACCACTGTCTGTAAAAGTAAAGAAAGAGTTGTATTCTGTGTATAAAATATACACTTATAAAATAAAGAAAAATATTACAAAAGTGTCTTTTTTTTTTTTTTTATTATTACCTAAAAAAATCTGCAATTACCTCCACTGGAGCTGAGAACCTGAGCTGGTCCTGGAAAGCCACTGGAACGGACAAATACACACAGCAGCTTAAGTTTTCGCCCCGTTATTACCACCCACTTACTGGAGTTGGGAACCTGAGCAAGTCCTGGAAACCGACTGGAACGGACAAATACACACAGCAGCTTAAGTTTTCGCCCCGCTATTACCACCCTCTTACTCGAGTTGGGAACCTGAGCAGGTCCTGGAAACCGACTGGAACGGACAAATACACACAGCAGCTTGACCACCAAGACCGTTTCGAGGTCAACCGCCACTCAAATTTTCGCCGGGCAATAACGTAAAACGTTAGCAGGTACCCGACCACGAGACCGTCGCTGTAAACACTCCCTTTTTTGCCTCCGACCATGCGTCGATAGCGTAAACTCTCCAGTTTTTTACCCCTGACGACCAAACGTTTATGCAATCGCCGGAGATATAAACGAGTGCGTTTACACCTTCATCACGTGGTCGAGGCAAAAATACTCCCTTTTGTGCCCCTGACGACCCACCAGACCGCAAGCGTTTATGCCAAGGGGTTCGAAGCATAAACGGGTGCGTTTACACCAACTCCATGTAGTCGTGCTCCCATTTGTGCCCCGACCCTGAGCATTAGAAAGCATAAACGGATGCGTTTACACCAACACCATGTAGTCGTGCTCCTATTTGTGCCCCGACCATGCGTCGATAGCATAAAATCTTCAGTTTGGAAGCATAAACGGGTGCGTTTACACCACCTCCTTGTAGCAGTAAATGCTCCCTTTTGTGCCCCAACCATGCGTCGATAGCGTAAACTCTCCAGTTTTTATCCCGACCACCATCTGTTTATGCCGCTAAACCTCTTGACTCTTGGGGCACAGGTAAACGCGTCCGGTTATGCCTTTAACCACATGGCGATGGCATGAAAACGCACCCGTTTACGTCCAAGTTTTCGTCTCCATCGTCACGTGACCGTTGACGGGCGACCTGGATATCCTTTGTTAACGCTAGCGGACGTGATGGTGGGACACCCAATGTCCTTTGTAAACGCCGGCGCACATGACAGCGGGGTATCCTGGTGTCCTGCGTTTACGTTAGCGGGCGTGACGGCTGGAGATCCAGATGTTCATTGTTAAAGCCGGTGGACGTGACGGCGGGACACCCCGGTGTCCTGTGTAACGCCGGCAGAACATGGCGATGGCATGAAAACGCACCCGTTTACGTCCAAGTTTTCGTCTCCATCGTCACGTGACCGTTGACGGGCGACCTGGATATCCTTTGTTAACGCTAGCGGACGTGATGGTGGGACACCCAATGTCCTTTGTAAACGCCGGCGCTCATGACAGCGGGGTATCCTGGTGTCCTGCGTTTACGTTAGCGGGCGTGACGGCTGGAGATCCAGATGTTCTTTGTTAAAGCCGGTGGACGTGACGGCGGGACACCCCGGTGTCCTGTGTAACGCCGGCAGACATAACAGCGGGACATGCGGTGTCCAATTTAACGCCGGCGGAGGTGACAGCGGGACATCTAGGTGTCCTGTTTAACGCCGGTGGACGTGACAGCGGGACACCCCAGTGTCCTGTGTTAACGCCGGCGGACGTAATAGCGGGACATCCCGGTGTCCTATTTAACGCCGGCAGAGGTCCGGTGGACGTGACGGCGGGACACCCCGGTGTCCTGTGTAACGCCGGCAGACATAATAGCGGGACACGCGGTGTCCAATTTAACGCCGGCGGAGGTGACAGCGGGACACCTAGGTGTCCTATATAACGCCGGTGGAGGTGACAGCGGGACACCTCAGTGTCATGTGTTAACGCCGGCGGACGTAATAGCGGGACATCTCGGTGCCCTATTTAACGCCGGCGGAGGTGACAGCGGGACACCCCGATGTCCTGTGTTAACGCTGGCAAGCGTGACGGTGGGACACCTAGATGTGTTGTGATAACGCCCAGATGTCCAGTTTTAACGTCGTGCCCCAAGAGTCAAGAGGTTTAGCGGCATAAACAGATGGTGGTCGGGATAAAAACTGGAGAGTTTACGCTATCGACGCATGGTTGGGGCACAAAAGGGAGCATTTACTGCTACAAGGAGGTGGTGTAAACGCACCCGTTTATGCTTCCAAACTGAAGATTTTATGCTATCGACGCATGGTCGGGGCACAAATAGGAGCACGACTACATGGTGTTGGTGTAAACGCATCCGTTTATGCTTTCTAATGCTCAGGGTCGGGGCACAAATGGGAGCACGACTACATGGAGTTGGTGTAAACGCACCCGTTTATGCTTCGAACCCCTTGGCATAAACGCTTGCGGTCTGGTGGGTCGTCAGGGGCACAAAAGGGAGTATTTTTGCCTCGACCACGTGATGAAGGTGTAAACGCACTCGTTTATATCTCCGGCGATTGCATAAACGTTTGGTCGTCAGGGGTAAAAAACTGGAGAGTTTACGCTATCGACGCATGGTCGGAGGCAAAAAAGGGAGTGTTTACAGCGACGGTCTCGTGGTCGGGTACCTGCTAACGTTTTACGTTATTGCCCGGCGAAAATTTGAGTGGCGGTTGACCTCGAAACGGTCTTGGTGGTCAAGCTGCTGTGTGTATTTGTCCGTTCCAGTCGGTTTCCAGGACCTGCTCAGGTTCCCAACTCGAGTAAGAGGGTGGTAATAGCGGGGCGAAAACTTAAGCTGCTGTGTGTATTTGTCCGTTCCAGTCGGTTTCCAGGACTTGCTCAGGTTCCCAACTCCAGTAAGTGGGTGGTAATAACGGGGCGAAAACTTAAGCTGCTGTGTGTATTTGTCCGTTCCAGTGGCTTTCCAGGACCAGCTCAGGTTCTCAGCTCCAGTGGAGGTAATTGCAGATTTTTTTAGGTAATAATAAAAAAAAAAAAAAAGACACTTTTGTAATATTTTTCTTTATTTTATAAGTGTATATTTTATACACAGAATACAACTCTTTCTTTACTTTTACAGACAGTGGTTTTAATTTTATCCAATCTAATTTTTAACTTGTAATTTAAGTCTACATTAACATCTTGTATTTCTTTTTCGAACCAGTAATTTGATATATATAATTTATCCAGGTTTTCAAACTGCAAAATAAAGCGGTCTCTCTTTCGGAAATGTATTTGTTTGATCCCGCAAACAACTAGTTGTGTTCCTTCTTGCAGTTCTTCCAGTCGATGGCAATGTTTTACTTTAATATTACCTTTAATTTGTTGCATAGTAATGTTGTTAACTTGTTCTACGTCTTCCTGGTTATAAGACAATGTGTTGTCTGTAGTTTTCCACACATCCGTGTGATATTTAAGTTCCTCTACCTTAGGGAATGAGTGGCCATTAAATGTAGTAACCCCATTTGTTTTAAATGTTAAAAAAGGTTCTTCGTTTGCTAAACTTACTATATCCAACCCATTAAATGGAGTATAAATGTAGCCTTCTTTTTTAAGTTTTTCTCGATTACTGTAAACATTTATAAATGTATTTTTATAGTATCCTTTTAAGAAGTAAACACTTTTATCTCCATCTTTTTCTGCTAGCACTCCAACGCATGTAAAAGATCTTTTATTGTTTACAGTAAATGCAGAAATATTATACACTCCTGTTGTGTCCAAATTCTTCCATAACTTTCTAAAGTAATTAGTTAACCGGTCCTTTGTTTCTTTAATCATCTTCTCCTTTTCCTGCAGCTCTTTGTGTTTTTCCTTTATAGAAGTTGTATTTTCCAAGAACTCCGACTTTCTTCTTTTTAAATCTACTTCCTCAAGCTCTAATTTACGTTTCTTCGCACATGCTAGGTAGACAGTAGACAAGGGTTCGATCTCTTTAACTGTGCAAGGCAACGATTTGTTGGTTATTTTAATTCTTTTTCGTAATACCTGGGGTATTATTTTTTTCGTGGGAACCAATCCACAGTATTCAAGACTTACGTCTTTGGGTAGTGTAGAAAACAGGATCGCTGATTTCGAGAAGAAGGTCTCACCGCCATCCTTAATGTAGCACTTATGCATTACATTTACAATACCATTATCGGTTGCATCTTCTACAATCTCTATATAATTAACCGGTAAAAAGTTAAAACTGAATGCATATAAGGTGTAATTAATTAACTTCTGTCGATGGTCGGGGTTGTTCGGTAATTTAACTTGTACACCTGTCAACTTTCTCGTATTCCTGTTTCCCCAGTACACGTACTGTAAAAGATTATTAAATACAAGGCAACAGCTGTTTTGGAGTCTATCGGTTAGTTTTGTCCACATTTTAGGGATGGAGACGGAGTAAAATGGAGCATCTTGCAAATATAACTTGTTTTCCGCTAAAAGACTTACACAATCACTTAGAGGTTGGTTATTGTTGTAGTTGTTGTATAGTGTTGCCTCCAGTCTCGTAATGCCATGCTCCTTAGCCAGAGGAGTCAAGAAAGTCTGTTTTAACCTCGAATCGGGGCAGTTTATAAAATCTACAATATGGTTGCCTATCTGTTTATTGACTCCTGGACTTGTAACCTGGCATACAAATTTGTTGTAGATCTTAACTCTTGCGCCATTCGGTGTTATCCATGTTAAACAGTCTATTCCTACAGTGTTATCGTTTTTAACTATTGTACTTTTAAATTCTTCGTACTCTCCACCTTGGTAATGAAAGTCACAATTGCTGGTTAAATACTCGCACATTTCTCTCTTGTTAAAAACTCCAACAAAATCTTGGGTTATATCTAAGTCCATTAGATAGAAGTCGTGCTCTTGTAGATCTGTTAATATGGCGGGCAATACTTGTAATAAAGTCTCCAACTTGACGTCCGCCAACTCCACTTTGTACGGGATGGCTACGGGATTTTTAAACTTCTTATATATATTTTCCATTCTGTCTCTTCCAATAACGTTTCGGATTCTCTCCGCCATCTTAGTCTCGCTTTGTAAGAGAAAAGGTAGTTTGGCTTTTACTCCATGTCTGGCGGAAACAAATGTGGAGAATTTCCCCCGGAGATAACTATTAAAGGAACCACAAATATCTTTCTTTACTATTCTCTTGACATCTCCTTCGCAGTCTGTTATATCGGTAATTTTTACTAACATTACATTGTCGCAAAACTGGTCTGTTAGCGGTGTAAGCGGCTTTAAGTCAACTCTGGATAGCAACACTTCTCCTTCTATATAATTTATGTTACCTATATCGGTAATTAGGTTGTTATTGTCCAAGTTCTCCAAGAGCAACCACAGCCCAAATCGTTCGTTGGTCGGTTTGATCCTGCTACCCACGAGCTCGGAAACATTGTACTTTTGGCAGGAGGACATGTTGATGGTTTCGACTACGCGCATAAACTAAGAGTCAACCGGCCAGCTCCCCCTTTTTTACCTGCTCCTAGACTTTATTTTTCTGTTGACCTTGACATTTGATCATGCGCTCTCCGCGATCGGAAATTCTAACAAACCAAAGAAATATGATAGTGTGCACTCCAGTGTAGTTTTTCAACACATCTGTGTAATATTTATGTTGGAAATAAGTGACCATTAAATGTAGCATCACCATTGGTTTTATATATTGCAAGACTTATGTCCTTGTGTTCTTGTCATTATTGTTGCATATTGATGCCTCCTCTTGCATAATGCCATGCTCTTTAGACAGAGAAAACAAGAAAACCCTGTTTTAACTTCGAATCTGGGCAGTTTACAAAGTCTACAACATTATCGCATATCTGATCTGTTTATTGAGTCCGGGTCTCGTAGACCGGTCATATAAACTGGTTGTAAATCTTAACTCTTTGCACCATTTGTCATCCATGTTAAACAGTCGATACTTACTGTGTTATCTTTGGTAAACAGTAGTATTTTTAGATTCACTTTACTCTCAGCCTTGGAAACGAAAATCACAGTCTCGAGACTTAGTTGTTTCGGTAGTGTAGAAATCAAAGTTGCAGGTTTCGAGAAGAAGGTCTCACCCTCATTATTGTAGTACTTCTATGTTACTTTTACACTACCTATATGGGTTAACAACTCTCGTACTCTCTGCGTCAACCAAATCTTGGGTAATTTCTAAGTCTATTAGGTAGAATTCGCGCACTTGTATATCAATTAAAATGTTAGACATTTCTTGCAATAAGTCCCGCTTGACATCCGTCAATTCCACTTTGTACGACATCCTAGTCTCGCTCGATAAGGTAGAACAGCTTTTAGAACATGTCTGGCGGAGTTTGCTGATTTTATTTAGCCATGCTATGCTTGGCGTATGTGCATAATATGTGGTAGGTCAGAGTCCTGGCATGGCAGGATTGTTTAGAATGGTTGCAGGTACGTCTAGGAGGAGGGAGTGCAGGTGTTGTTGGTAGTCTCTTCTTGGTGACCTAAGTAGGATGGAAAATATCTCCTTCTTCTTTGTCTATCTGACTCGTGTAAGCCTTTCTTATTCTCTTATTTGTTAAACTTCTTCGGATTTATACCACCTCTTGCCTGCATGTAGTTTCTAAGAGAAAACTTGTTAATACGTCAGTTTATCACACTCATATAAGACTTGGTATTCTCTATTTTGGCCAAATTCTCTGGATTCCCACTACACCAGCTCTTGTAGCTTTTAGGCATTGCTACTAGTTTTAGTCCTTGCAACCTATGTAAAATGGAAAAAGTCTCCTTCTCTTTTTTTTTTTTTTTCTAACTGACTCATATAAGCCATAAGCCATGATATTCTCTATTTTGATCAACTTCTCTAAAATACAACCAAACCACCTCTTGTAGTTTTTAGGAAAGATCTTGCTATCGGGTTTATGCTTAAAATATATTCTTTACTACCATTTTTGTAGAATTATTCTAAGGTACATATGTTCCGGATTATGTCTAAATCCATTAGGTAGATTTCGTACACTATGATAAACGTGTTGTAAAAGATTGTTAAACATAACACAGCAGCTATTTAGTAGAGGGCTTGTTAACTTAAGGTAGCGATTGTTTATTTCATTTTAGGGAGGGACTCAGAGTAGAATGGTATATTATACAAACTAGTTATCGGATTTGAGAAATTTTATTCTAAGAGGTGATGATCGTTTATTTCGCACTTAAATTGACTCTAGTACTCTGTCCAATAAATTCTTAATATTGGATAATTCTACATTTGATATCGGATTATTATATATTTTATTAAATATTTCCATACCTTCCAAAACGACAATACTCGGGATCGCTTTGGCTACATTGTTATCACAGCAGGAAATATGGTAATTTTGCCTTTATTCCATGCTAAGCAAAAATTAATCCAGAACAGTTTTCTCTAAGATAACTGTTGCGTTCTAACAATAATAGTAAATAATTTACCATTGGTTAGCCGTTGTTCTTCTTCTGTATAATTTGTGTTACCAATATCTGTTTTTCGGTTGTTGTTTTCCACATATGCCATGAGCAGCCACTGACCAAACCTCTAAATTTGATTTATTTACTTTTATCTATTAATATTTAATTACAAAACATTACATCTTGCTTTCCATAGAAAAATTCAAATCTACATTGTCTGACGGCTCTTTCTTTTCGAACCAATAAATCGATTCATATAACGCCTCAAATTTTTCAATTTGTAAGATATTTCTTGTCCTTTTATATAAGGACACATGCGTTGGAAAACACTAAAAAACACAAATCACCTTTGCGATCTGTAATTGGTATAGAAGAATATGTCCATATTGGAGTGTTGTCTTTATAAGGGACTATTACTAATTTAGGTTATTAAGGAAAATGAAAAAGTAATCCTATCGATGTTTAAACTTATAGAAAAGGATATAAAGGAAACAGATTCTTATATTAGTCAATAAACCTTTAGTTATACAACATTCTTAATATCGAGAATCTTATCGTTGCTTATCTAATAAATCATTTTCTAGTTAACTTATAAATTAATAATAAGACGTATAATTAAAGGTTTAAATAATTGCAATATAACTCATACAATATATAAAGATATTGATGTCGAAACCACTTATTGTCCTTTAACTTATAAATAAATAAACACAAAAAAGTCATCCTCTCGATGTTCACAATTATATAGAAGGATTTAAAGGATAAATATTCTTATATATTAGTAATAACCTTTTAGTTAAACAACATTCTTAATGTCGAGAATCTTATCGCTGCCACTTCTCTAATAACTTAAACTTAGAAATAGTACCTGATAAAGAATCATACATAAATAAAGATATAGTCTTATAGTCCATAGTAGACATGGTCTACAAAGGTCTTTCACATTTATTGTATCCTTATTTATAAGTTAAAGGACAATAAGTGGTTTCGACATCAATATCTTTATATATTGTATGAGTTATATTGCATTTATTTAAACCTTTAATTATACGTCTTATTATTAATTTATAAGTTAACTAGAAAATGATTTATTAGATAAGCAAAGATAAGATTCTCGATATTAAGAATGTTGTATAACTAAAGGTTTATTGACTAATATAAGAATCTGTTTCCTTTATATCCTTTTCTATAAGTTTAAACATCGATAGGATTACTTTTTCATTTTCCTTTATTTATAAGTCAAAGGACAATTAGCGGTTTTGTCATCTATATCTTTATGAATGAGTCATATTGCCTTTATTTAATACCATATACCTCTTATTATTTATTTATAAGTTAACTAAAAAATGAGTTAATAGATAAGTAAGGGATAGCGCTAAGATTATTGATTAATATCTTGGATTAATTTTTCTTCTATATCCTTCTATGTATGTGTAAATATTGTCCATATTTAAACCTTTAATTATACCATTTATTATTTATTTATAAGTTAAAAACAAATAGGAGGAACTATGCGAGTGCATCCATCAACAAACAGCAGCACCGTTTACATCTGCGTAATCAAGGATACGGGATGCGGGACATTAGCAAAGCTATCAGTCAGTCATATAAGAATATGTCTTTATGTATGTATTTCTCTTTATATGGAGCTATTCTTTAGGTTATTAGATAATGGTGGTGGTAAGGCTCTAGACAACGAGAATGCTTCTATAAATTTAATATTTTTGAATTATATTATTTATTCATTTATTAGGTAAGGGGGGTCTAGTGGAATTAGGAGGTGTCGACATCGATAATGTTGCAGTTAACTATATGCTAATTGACTTAGTATAATATGTAAGAATATTTTTTCTTTTATTTTATCTGTATTCTTTTATATAGCAGTATAACTATATTAATTTAGGACATTGTATTTCGACAAACATTAAACTAATTTAATAATAACAGGTTTACAGGTTTTTATGCAGATAATTGAATAACTTCGCGGTTGGATGATTGCAACGGTTCGATGATTTTTTGATTCCGGGTACATCGTATAGACATGTTGTTACAAGACTTAATTTTATCCCATTGTCCTTGACGTCTACGTAAATAAACTTGGCAAAATATAGAACTCTAGGGCGAGGGCAAGGTCGAGGGCGATAACCCTAACCCGGAAGCGGCAGGGACAATATTTGGTGACCTTGGCATGTCGTTGGACAGTCTGGCACTGTTTTAGATGACCTTGGGATGTTGTTTGATGGTCCGGAACGGCTCGGCGACCTTGGCTCCAGGGCTCCCGTTAATTGACTCCTCCTATTTCCTCTACTTGAGTTTAATTCCAATTCTTATATGTTTTTAATATTGAATCTCTTATATCTGCTATTAAAAGTGCTAATAATTATAGTTATTTATTAAAATAATAAATTAAAACTGTGCAATAAACGAAAATGTGTATTTTCTTCCTACTGGAGATAAAATATTGTATGTACCTCGTGAGTAAAGTGCCATTATTCCCCTCGCGTTAATTACCTCTCTCGGCTGCGCCTCGGGAGCTTTAAGCGTTATTCCCTCGGCTGCGCCTCGGGAGCTTAAAGCGTTATTCCCTCGGCTGCGCCTCGGGAATTAAAGAGTCTAATTCCCTCGGCTTCGCCTCGGGATCAAGGGACCATGGTTCCTTCGGCTTCGCCTCAAGAACCAACTTTTTCGCTCAGGGAATAATGGCTTACTTTACTCCCTAGGTGCATAAATAACTATTGGACTTTTGTACCCTGTACCCCTGTGTACCAAACTTTTTTTCACCTATCCAAATTCTAAACCAAAATTTTCCTATATTATCATAAGCCAATAATACGCATATTTCTTTGAAAATGCGCTCATTAAGTCATATTGCATGGCTGGTTTTTCTACTATTTGACTCGATTTATTTGAAAGAGTATATGTATTAATAGTTGGTAAATATTTTGGCCTTATTCTACCGACTTTGTCGGTTGGAAATAATCCTCAGCAAAAACCTAATCGTGAAAAAACGGGCTAGTTCCAGTCCAAAAACTGTTGCAAGTTCCCCGCTCAAACAAGTCACGCTATCAAAGTAGTGATATCCTACATCCGGCCAAGTCTGCACCTTGTTTAGACCACAACCTCACACCACCTATAACCACCTCTAACCACCTACAACCACCTCTAACCACCTCTAACCACCTCTAAGTTCCCCACTCAAAGAAGTCATGCTCTCAAAGTAGTGATATCCTACATCCGGCCAAGTCTGCACCTTGTTTAGACCACAACCTCAAACCACCTCTAACCACCTGTAACTACCTCTAACCACCTGTAACCACCTCTAAGTTCCCCACTCAAACAAGTCATGCTCTCAAAGTAGTGATATCCTACATCCGGCCAAGTCTGCATCTTGTTTAGACCACAACCTCACACCACCTCTAACCACCTGTAACCACATCTAACCACCTGTAACCACCTCTAACCACCTGTAACCACCTCTAAGTTCCCCACTCAAACAAGTCATGCTCTCAAAGTAGTGATATCCTACATCCGGCCAAGTCTGCACCTTGTTTAGACCACAACCGCACTTCACTTCTACTTTGATGAGCAAGACAACTCTTTTCTTTGCTCAACACTTGGTAAGTTTCTGAATAATGATTGGCTGACTCTGTGGGAGGGGGTCGGCAACTTCTTTTGAGTTCTCAACTTGTTATCTATCACTTTATAAATATGTTTATCAGTAAATTTATAAAATGTAATCCAGATTCACAGTGTGAGAAAGTTTTTTCGAGTTACCTGGACCGATTTTTACAATTTTTATTTTGAATAGTAATTTGTAATTTGTTGTACCTATATTATTTATATTTCCCCCCTTTTTACTTTCTCATATAAAGAGAAAGTATTGTGATGGCGCGAAAATTCGATTTTGAGATTTTGATGGATTTACACGTTTTGAGGTCCCCTGAGTCCAAAAATGTGGTTTTTAAAAAATATCTGTCCGACGTCTGTCGTCTGTCGTCTGTTGTCTGTCGTTTTAATGTATATATAGACTAAAAGTAGAGATTTGTTTTGGGAAGACTTTGTATAATCTGTTTAAAGATAGCTGAAAATAAATAAAAACTAGATGTAATGTAGGTTGTGGGCCTGATCCAACGAGGCCGTAGAATAATTTGTATGGCCGTTGATCCCGAGGTTTGTTAATTCGTTCTCCAGTTTGTTCAAGCAAGTCAAAATCAGGTAGGAGGTTTCAAGGTTCTTATTGTCATCTTCAATTTCATCCGCCTACTATCCTCTATGATTTAAAAAAAATAATAATAATGAGCTCCCTTGTATCAAATAACATAATTTGGCTTAATATGTTGTCATATAGATTACATTATAACCTTTTGTTAATTTATTTATTATTTTTATATTTCCATTTTACAAATGAATAAATACTTCACATAAAACCTTATTAACCTAGGATCTAACATCCAACATGATGAAACTTGCTGGTGTGTCTGTCTGTTTTCATGTCCGACGATACGTCATTAAAAGTTGACTGATTCAGTTGAATTTTGATAAACATTTTCCTTTTTAGGGTCCGTAGGCAAAACCAAGGACCCTTATATTTTCCTGAGTGTGTCTGTCCGTCCGTCCTGTCGCGTGCTGTCACGGCTACACCTTTCGTCCGATCACTTTGAAATTTGGCATGCATGTGTCTTGTACCTTCCCACATATTTTAAAAATATAGCGACTTAAAAAATATATTTTTCAAAAACATTAGGGTAAAAAAACTTAAGGGTTAAAAATTGTTGTTTTTTTTTCGACACCGTGAGGGGTATCATATGAAAGGGTACGTCGAGCTGATTACAAAAATATATAATTCTTTGGTTGTAACTTTGATAGGGCGAGCGTAGGCAAGTTTGAAGTGGGTGTGAAACGTGCCCCCCCCCCCCTCTATCTCGCTTATGTGAAGTGCAAAAAATCTGAAAAAATTCCTGAACATTCTTCGACCAAAAGTAAAGATACCACTTTTTGGAAATTTCGAAAAAAATATTATTTTATTTTTTATTGACAAAATACGTCTTCTTATAATTATGGTCTTTTCGATGTATTTATATGGTTGTAGTCCGGTTCAGTGGCAAAAAATACTTTATCAGTGTGTGTTTTGAGAAAATCAGACCCTTAGAATGGTTCAAAGTAAGCTTTTTAGCATTTTAAAAAAAACAGTGTTTATACAATTTACAGTTAAACGCTATATAGTGTGGCCTAAGGACCCTCGCTGTGTGCTGACTAGCACTCACTTGACCTGTTTGTTTAGGGTTTCGAGGTCATCCTAGAGGGTGATGTCGAATTTGGCCAACGGTCTTTAAGGGTCGTAAAAACGACGGTTGAATTGGGCCCATGGTCAGTTCGGAGGCAGTGTCGAATTGGGCCCATACCTCTACAATCATGACCTGCAAAATGGAATGCTCGCATCCACCTGCGTGGACAACCAATGCGTGTGAGTCTTTTCATGCTAAATTTGGAAGACATTTTTATCATACCCATCCTAACATCTTCGTATTTATCGAAGCAATCAAGAGTGTCCAGATTGATACCTACATTGGCATCCGAAGTTCAACAACTCCTCGAAAAATTACAAACGGACGGAACAAGAAAAGACTTCAGTTTCTGGAAAATTTGCACGCAAGAAATACACTGCTAAACAAATATCTAGATTACACTTCATAAAAAGCGTCTGCTATCAGTATAAGAAATAACAAAATACTAGGCAAGAAATATGCTACTTCAAGGAATGACTAGAATACTAACATAGTTTTTAGTAAAATTCAGCAAAGGAAAAAACCAAAAAAAAACATACATAATATAAAACTTTTAAAAAAATGACAAGGCCGAAAGGCCGCTCCTTATATTTTTCTCACTGTCCTGTGCTATTGGTTGGGACATTAGGTTAATATATGAGCGGATAACATATCTATAGCAGTCATATCTACAGCTCAGGACTCCCTAACCCCAAATTTAAAATCAATAAAACTGTGATTAGAAAGCCAAATCCTTCCGCTGGATTTTGATATAAAATGTTGCGTTGAAACAGACATTGATCTCATTACGTTATTGAGTAGGATTATTCGTAAGTTTAAATAATAATTATACCTGTTGCCCGACTGACCAGGGGCCCAATTTAACTCCGACCCTTCGAGGATTGACGGTAATCCGCCTAGCAATGTTTTGACCGTGGGCCCAGTTCGACCGTGTCCATCCTAGAAACCCTTAAGCTTTTGGTAGTTCGTACGTCCGTCCGTCGCATCTTGTAGTATATCTCCCAGCCTACTGTAGCTAGGTATTTGAAATTTGGTATACAAGTTAAACTTTTTTGGCCGAAAACAGAAACAATGTTGCAAACTTAACCACTCAAAATTTCTGCAATCAACGATCAATTGCGAATTGATGGCAATATTCTATATTTTTTTAAAATTTAAAGTTGGGTTCCATTTTAAAGGTATTGAAATTTGGTTCACAAATATATATCTCGTTTCCAAAATGGTGGCCTTTTTACCCCCGATAAAATTAAAACAAAACGAAAAAAAAAAAAATGTCTCCTCCTGCTACCCCAATAGAAGAAATAAATAAATAAGCCATTTATTGATCATACAAACACACATTGAGATATAAAAAATTCATTATTGAAAGTATTTGTATTTACTTTCGAACAAATCAGCAGAACGCTGTGGCAACTCGTTTGGAGTATGCGAGTCATATATATAATTGTAAATGTTATTTTTACTTATTTTATCATTATCAATATTAATATTTTTATTTTATTTTAATACATTCTACTAGGTGTAATTTTTATTAGGGTCCGTAGGCAAAACCAAGGACCCTAATATTTTCCTGCGTGTGTCTGTCCGTCCGTCCGATCGCCTGCTCTCACGGCTACACCTTTCGCCCGATCACTTTGAAATTTGGCATGTATGTGTCTTGTACCTACCCACACATTTTAAAAATATAGCGACTTAAAAAAAAAAAATTTCAAAAAACTTAAGGGTAAAATTTTTTTTCGACACCGTGATGGGTATCATATGAAAGGGTACGTCAAGCGGACGTACCCTTTTTTATAATTATGGTCTTTTCGATGTATTTATATATTTGTAGTCCGGTTCAGTGGTAAAAAAATACTTTATCGGAAGTTTGTTTTTGTGTTTTGAGAATATCAAACCCATAGGATAGTTCAAAGTAAGCTTTTTAGCATTTTAAAAAACACCATCAATAGGGCACTACTTAAACTATACAGTGTGGTGGCCTACGGACCCTCGCTGTGTGCTAACTAGCACACACTTGACCTGTTAATTTTACATGAGGCAAGCAATTTAAATTAATATCTACAATACACTTTTCTTATATACATGCTTAAACATTATTAGAAATCAATAAATAAATAATAAATAAACACAAAAACAATATAGTAAGGAATTTCACAACAAACATAAAAATTTAATATAAATATCAAAACAAATAATAGAATATGTAACTATCATGCTACTCACTAAAATTGATTTACATGCAAAAACTAAAATGCTTTATCATTTCTAAACGAGAAAACTCTGGATATAATTTAACCACATGTTTCATATTAGTTCTTCCTCAGCCAAACATCACAATACACTTCGCTTCCACTCCGCTCTGTCTAACGTAACCCTCTGCCAAGTTTCCCCTCCACATATCTTTCTCATTTCTTCATCCCACCTGGTAAGAGCCTCCCTTTTCCTCTCTTTCTGTCCCTTGGATACCACTGCATTATTCTTTTGGTCCATCTGTTATCATTACTCCTTATAATATGTCCAATCCATTTCCATTTCCTTAAACTTACTATTCTTCCAATGTCCTCCATCTCGGTTTGTGCCCTTATCCAGTTGTTGGAACGCTTATGCTTTATTGTGATGTTTAGCCTGCTTCTCTCCATTTTACGTTGTATCACTCTCAATTTCTCGATTAGTTCATTGGTAAAAGCCCAAGTTTCACATCCGTAACTTATCACCGGCAGGACACACATGTTCCAAAGCTTAGTTTTTAGTTCCATGTTAATGTTCGATCTAAATAATTTTCGATGCCTATTGTAGCTCCTCCAGCCCAGGGATATTCTTCTACTAATTTTATCTTCTTAAGAGTTCTTCTTATGGGTTATTAAACAGCCTAAGTTAATATATTCTGACACATTCTATCTCTAGTTCTTTTTTATCTGTTATCAATTCCTCAAAAATTATCATACATTTTGTTTTCTCAGTGTTAATTTGAAGTCCAATATCGGTCGTAACTATTTTCAATTCCTCCACTATTTCTTCTATTTCTTCCACACTTTCCGCAAACAAAACAACGTCATCAGCAAATTTTAGTATGTTCATTTTCTCACCATTAACACCACCCCAATAGAAAAGGCCTTATGATAAGGTAAAAATACAAAAATATACATCTCTGTGGTCCAATAATATTTCCGGGAGTTGATATAAAAAAAATGAAATTTAAGAAATTTTAGGTGGCCGTAACTATGGAGTCCCCGCCAGTTTGGATTTGAACAGCTTATAATGTTGAGTTGACTATCTTTTTTCTGCGTGGGCGCCATACTGCAATGTTTAATGTTAACATCTCTTTTTATTCAAAAGTTATTGGAACCGTACAGAGTGACAGACAGATACACGAACGAAACTATAAGGGTTTCTTTTAGGTTTCTGTACGAAAAGAAACCTTATATAACGGCTCGGTCTTTCTGTTTGTCTGTCTGTCCTTTGGCATGTTTCACTTCATAAACTAATATCCTATAGCTAGGAACATGAAATTCGGACCACAGGTACATCTCGGCATTTGTGACAACTGTACACTTTTTGGAGTTTTCACACTTATTTGTTTATTATTTGTTTCTCTTCCACATGTGCACAAACATACATCTATTTAACCCTATAGCTTCAAAAGTACTTATCTGATTTGTATGTAACTTTTACAGTTTCTCAAAAGTAACCCGCAGATATCCCAAGATTAATTTGAACCGTCTGCGCTCTTTAACTTTTGCTAAATTGATACTTTAATTCATGTAAAAAATTTAAATAATTTTGGCAAATTAAAAAACGGGGAAACAATCAAACAAATTACACAATAATGGCTTGTAAAAAAGCATAAAACAATAATGTACGTGGATAGGATGCGAGGAAGCTATGTGCCACACCAATTGGCAGTCTATTTTAGTTTTTGTCACATTAATTTGATTATGGTTTCTAGTCCATTTCTGTTGTGGTGTAAATTATTCTATTTTAGTAGTTTAAATGTAATGATGTTTTTATTTGTTTCAGGATTATGGCTAAACAATGCAGGTTAAGCGGGAGATGCCCCCGCCAGCAGTAAGGAATGGCGGGAAGCATGGTCCAGGAAGCTATGGCTCCCTCGCGGGAGGTTCTCGAGGCGGCCGGTGCCCTCGTAGATGACGTCATTGCCGAGGCCGAATCTCATGTTGCCAAACAGGTCATTATTATTTCTTCTTATGACAACATATTAATTATTGTCTATAAATTCAAATTGAGTTCACCCATCGTACCGATCGTTTATATACATATTTTTTGCTGAAGCATGTACAGTACAGTATGTCCACGGATTGAGTTGCCTATACGTATAAATTCCAAAAAAATTTCAATTTTCGAAGAAAAGTCACTCTTCATAAAATCTCTTGCTTGTTCTTAAATGAAGATTTGTAGTATTACTTTTTGCTCAAAATGTACCCTGTACCCAAAAAGTACAATTTCCTAAAATCGTATAAGAGGAAACCGGTCCAAATTTCGACTATTCGAGAAAAAAGTATTCTTTATAATTTCTTTTAAATACTATTTCAAATTTATTTTTTGCATAAAAATGCCGATAATCAAATTTCAAAATTTGATTTCTAAACTCACTTAAACTTGTTTTTCTAAGATTTGGACCTGTAAGCACTTTAACAGTACCAAGTCCTGACTAAACTTCTTCTCAACTTAATGACAAGTTCCTTTACTTCACGGTCGCCATAAAAATTTAATATCTACCATAAAATATATCCTTACATTTTTAATAAACCCTTCTATTCAACTATAATACAATGATTCTACAACATATTTTACCTCCAGCGGGGAGAAAAAGTGAACTTTCCTCCCTAGTTTACAGGGAGGGAAGTTACTCATTGCACCCGGTCGGGTTAAACAGGGACTAATGAAAAATAAGGGAATCATGAACTCTCATGATTCCCTCCAGTGTTGCCCTAGATAAAGCACACGTAAACAAGGTTGGTGCTAATACACATTTCATTTACTAACTTTTGTTTAATGTCTAAATCTATAATGTCATTTTCACACATGTCATGTAACCACAACGGTTGCTATAGTGATTCATCAGTAAACGAAACAAACAAGTTAAAAGTGGAATCATAATTTCTAAATGTAGATTAACTAATCCATATTTAAATACATCAGTTGTCAACACCATTCAATACATGATTCAGCTTCCAGCTAATTCTCCCATTTAATTTTAGCATTGAAAGTCAAATAATTACTATCTATAATTTAATTTAAACGTGATTAAACTTATTTAGAGAATTGTTAGTATTATATCTAACTATTTTTTTTTTTTTTTTTTTTTTTTTAAATAAAAACCTAAGTATTTTTTTGTTGAATAACATAATTTAAAATTAAAATCTTTCCATATTTTTTTTCTCCCTTCTGGAGATACAATTTTGTACGTAACTCGGGAGTAAAAATCACTTGCACCCTCGCGATAATTAACTCCCTCGGCTCCGTCTCGGGAGTGAACGTTATGGTTGCCTCGGCTTCGCCTCAGGAACCAACTTCATCGCTCAGGGTGCAATCACTTACTTTACTCCCTTGGTGCGTAAATAACTATTTCTCTCCTTCATAGTCAAAATTAATTCAAATTGACAATATATATATATATATATAGCATAACATAGCATACATATATCCATAGCAGACTTTTCTGGCATCTCTGAGTTGTCTCGGACCGATTTTTAATTTAGTTATTTGAAATTTAATAAAATCGTTTTAATTTTTAGCGTTGGAAATTTTGATGTGAAAGGATACTCTTGGATTGTATTTTTACTTTCTCATATAAAGAGAAAGAATTGTGATGGCGCGAAAATTCGATTTTGAGATTTTGATGGATTTACACGTTTTGAGGTCCCCTGAGTCCAAAAAAGTGGTTTTTAAAAAATGTCTGTCCGTCGTCTGTCGTCTGTGCAGACGCCTGGAGCCTAAACTACTGGGCCGATTTTGACGAAATTTGGCATACATCTTCAGACAAATCATACCCCCAGGCGAAATCGAGAAATGAATTTTAGCTCTAAATTTGGGGGCGCTACCCCCCAAAAACTCTGAAAGAACATAAAAAAAATTATTTCTCGAAAACGGTTCCGACGATTTTGATTAAAAAATTCTAAAATGTAGTCCATTTGAATATGAATCCAACGATATAAGCCGTTTCCCCGGAAAAAATTTAGTTCTTGAGAAATTAGCTTAAAACGCGGACGGAGAGAGCTCGGGTTCGATTCCACACCCAGGAGAAGTTATTTTTATTGAAGCGAGCGTAAGCGAGCTTCTTACATTCAACGAAATATGCATCTTGTCTGTCTGTCTGTCTGTCTGTGTGTAACGTTTACGTGTCCGACGATAACTTGAGTAAAAGTTGACCGATTTAGTTGAAATTTAGTATACATCTTCCTTTTACTAATACTCAGGCTAAGTTCGTTGGACAGCGTGATCCGTCCAAGAGTTCGCGCGCAATGCTCGCGTAAACGTAAGCTTCAAATTTAAAATTGGAATTTCAGGACGGGAAAAAATTCTATTATCATCTATTCGATGAGACGAACATTTTTTTCAAGTAACATTTTTCAGTAAAACCAACAACGACACTGCTATGATTTAATAAAGATCGCTAAAACTATTAAAGCGGACCTAAACGTTTAAAATAGAGAAAACAACCTTTTTACCGATATCTTACGTTCTAACGTAACGATTTTAATAAAACTTTATGTACATCGTCTAAAGTACAATTGAAACAAGAATGTAAAATTTCAACTTGATACAAGCAGTAGTATTTGAGCAATGAAGTGATACATTTATAATAATTGTTTAAAAGCTATGGTTAAGATTCTTATAGTCGTGTTGTATGAAGGTTTGTTATGAAGTAAACCTTAATACTGAGTACCCCCACTCTACTCCACTACCCTCTTCCACTTATCTTCAACTATGCTATGACATTCATCATGATTCATGATTAACAAATTGCAGTATTCAGTATTTTATTGCAATACGCTCGCTTCAATGATAGAGCCACGCGATGCCTAGTTTAAAAGCTTTTACGGGTGGTTAGTGTGTAGGTTTGTTTAGGAAGTAAAGCTTTATACTGAGTACCCCCACTATACCCCTCACCACCCTCTTCCTCTTACCTTCAACTATGTCATTATTCATCATGATTAACAAATTTCAATATTAAGTATTTTATTGCAATACGCTCGCTTCAATGATAGAGCCACGCGATGCCTAGTTGAAGCGAGCGTAAGCGAGCTTCTTACATTCAACGAAATATGCATCTTGTCTGTCTGTCTGTCTGTCTGTCTGTCTGTCTGTGTGTAACGTTTACGTGTCCGACGACAACTTGAGTAAAAGTAGACCGATTAAGTTGAAATTTGGTATACATCTTCCTTTTACTAATACTCAGGCTAAGTTCGTTGGACAGCGTGATCCGTCAAAGAGTTCGCGCGCAATGCTCGCGTAAACGTGAGCTTCAAATTTTAAAATTGGAATTTCAGGACGGGAAAAAATTCTATCATCACCTATTCGATGAGACGAACATTTTTTTCAAATAACATTTTTTAGTAAAACCAACAACGACACTGCTATGATTTAATAAAGATCTCTAAAACTATTAAAGCGGACCTAAACGTTCAAAATAGAGAAAACAACCTTTTTACCGATATCTTACGTTCTAACGTAACGATTTTAATAAAACTTCATGTACATCGTCTAAAGTACAATTGAAACAAGTATGTAAAATTTCAACTTGATACAAGCAGTAGTATTTGAGTAATGAAGTGATACATTTATAATAATTGTTTAAAAGCTACGATGGTGGTTAAGATTCTTAGAGTCGTGTGGTCTGTAGGTTTATTTAGGAAGTAAAGCTTTGTACCGAGTACCCCCACTTTACCCCTCACTACCCTCTTCCACTTATCTTCAACTTTGACATTCATCATGACAAACAAATTGCAATAGTCGGTATTTTATTGCAATACGCTCGCTTCAATGATAGAGACATGCGATGCCTAGTAATAAATTTTGATGAAAAAATCAATAATATTTAAATTTACATTTGAAAACTAATAAATGGAAACACTGGGCTAAGTAATTATAAACTCGTATATGAGAAAGTTTGTCTGAGTTGTCTCGGACCGATTTTTTTTATTTTAATGTTGGCAATAGAATTTATTTCATCTTTCCTTCTGTATAGAGCTGTTATAAGTTTGATAGTTTAGATTTTAAATGAATTAAAGAGAAAACTGTCTTGTTTGATTATTTAGATAGTGGGTTATTTATTTGATTGAACTCTGATCCGCTGTGAGTTTGGATCCAATATTAAAACGGTTCTGTGTGGATATAGAAGGTCTGGCAAAGCCTTTGAAACATCTCAAACAGTCTAAACATGTTCCAGGGCCTCGGTGCTATCTGACACCGTGTAAACAAATACCTGCGAGCCCCCTCGTGTCTATTTGCACCAAGCAAACTCAGTCACGGTCTGAACTCATTCTACAGTGCTGGGGTCTCGTCTCACAAACAGATGTCGTTACGTTATCTTTGTCAATATCGTATCTACTCGACAACCGTAATATAACGTGAATCAGTTAAGCCGTATATGGAATTTAATCTCGTTATTCTATTATTAAATACCCTTTGATCTTAATATGATTCCATCTATTTGTAAATTCACAGAGAAGAATATTAGCGTAGAACTAACCTGCGAGATTCGAGTTAACTTGCTGTAATATAATTAACTAGCCGAATTGGCACGCTTCGCGTGCCTTATTCGTCGAGAAGTTGGCGCTAGGTGTAAAAAATAATTAAAACAATATAAGTAATATATCTTTTTTATTAAATAATTTTGTATTTTAGTGCAATTAGTTTATATTATTTTTTATTGCTTATTTTTAAACATTTTATCTCAATTAAATATATGACCTGCTTTTTTTTATATAAAATATATTTTTCATTATAAATGAATTTAACCATAAGTTTTTATATTTCCTACATATTTACTTGGCACTAACTATGTGGATAATGTATTTTGTTTAACAGTGTAATTTTTTTTTATTTAATAATATAATTGCATCAGAAATGAAATCTTAACTCATAAAACTATTTTTGGTAAAAGTTTTGTATGTCTTAATTTGTTAGTTCACCGCTAGAATGCGTTTGAAGTTTAGTTTCTAAATGAAGTTCCTTAGGGCATGGCACAAACAATATTTTAATGCTTTTAGTAATTTTTCAGCAGAATTTAATTAGTTTTCAGCAAATTTGCTTCATGGAAGTTATTTTATTTGTTTTGTCATATCCCAAATATTTACAATCTTTCATTTTGACAGATTTCAAATTTAAGATTTTTTATTAAGAGGTAAACAGTGAATGACAGCGAAAAAGAATAAGTAAACCAATTAAACAAAGAAGATAAATAATTGAATATGAAGATAAATTAATTGAATTAAAAAACGTAGTATATATAAAGTTCTTTTTATCTTGTAATTTTATACATATATCTATATTTGATTAATTTATATTTTTATTTTTCTATACACTTTATTCTTTCATTGCCGCGCCGTATCAAAAACTGTCAAAATGTGTCAAAAATAAACAAAACAATGCACCCCCCCACAAAGACAAACCCAAGCCTTTCTCAAAGTCTTCTCTCATTGGTTGGTCATATTATGTCAAATTAAACACCAGAAAACTGATGTAGAAAGCTTGTCGCCAAGAGTAACGGCTACAATTAGACTAACTCAACCAACAATTCACGGAACTAAAAAAAAAATCAAAACAAATCAAATGCGCAGCAGTCTATCGAATAAAAAATCCTTACTCTGCTGAGCAGCAGCAGTGGTTTATTCATTCATCGAATATTATCAAAATTGGTATTGTTGTAAAGGTCTCGATAAGAGCAGTAAAAAATTATTAATTAGTTTTCCATTTAAATTATAATCTAAAAAACCAATTCGGAAAAACAGATAAATTAACGGTTTTTTATGCTTTACACCCCTTAAAATGTAAAATTTTGAAAAAGTGTACATAACAACAATGAAAGTACTTTTCAAGCACTGTAAAATTATATACAATATGATATATTTCGAGCATTTCGATCATTGTACCCATGTACCTCATATAGGTACCAACATTATATTAAAACAAATTAAATTCACTGAATGGTATAAAGCTTACTAAATAAAATCATTACTAATAACACATTGTTTCACAACATAAAATCTCAAGTTAAAATAACACATTAGGTACCGTATGTACCAAAAGTACACATGTGTACAAATATGTTCAAGTATTAATTTTTTTCCGAGTTCCTAATATTAAATAAGGCATGCATACAAATTTTAAATCAAATCGAATCAATATTTCTCATATTTTTAATTTTTTATTAATTTCCCTATTTTTGGGCCCAGATTTTGAGCCGGAAAATTTGGGCAAAAAAAGTTGTCGACAACCCCATACAAACTATACGTTTTTTTAAAGCCCCCGTCGAGTAGATTACGAATATGCCGTCAGTTTACCATTTAGCACTTTTAAAGCCCAAAAAATGGCCAATCGAAAACCCCAAAAATTGCCAAATATGAAATTTGAGTGGCTTTTTCTCGGAAACCAAGAGTCTTGGAAAAAAAAGTCCAAGAGCACTTTCGTCTTGTATTTTTCATTTTTATAAGCGTGACAAATTTCATGAAGATAGTACAAACTTTATTTTTTACCAAAAAATCGTCAAGCCACACCCCTGTGATTTTTTTACCCGAAAAAGTCAAAATGAAGAT
Source organism: Gerris lacustris (assembly GCA_951217055.1). Taxonomy (NCBI): domain Eukaryota; kingdom Metazoa; phylum Arthropoda; class Insecta; order Hemiptera; family Gerridae; genus Gerris; species Gerris lacustris. The sequence goes on along the minus strand of OX578281.1, from coordinate 175,261 downwards.
AACAAAATAAATTAGGTATATTCGTAAACGTCTCGAAAAGGAGAGTAAAAAATAATAACAATGTTTTAAATTTCAACCAAAACCTAAGGAACCATTGTCAAAAAACAGCTATATAAGGACTTTTTTCAATTTTACCCCCCTAAAAAGTAAAAATATCACAAAACACTACATAACAACATTAAAAGGCCTATTCAAGAGTTTTTCAACGATATACATGAAAGTAGGTTTTGTGTTTAAAAGCATATTTGTACCCGTGTACCCATAGGTACCAAAAATATATTTAAAAATCAAACCATGTATAAGATCATTATTTAGGCTAATGAATTCTAATAAATGTAAAAATAAAATTTAAAAAAATTATTTCACCTTCTTAACCTGAACCAAAAGTACAAATCGGTACAAATGTACCCGTACAAAAAATTTTAAAAATAAATAAATACCACAACATTAATCAAGGCCTTTAAAACGATATACGACACATAAAAATATACACGTGTTTTAAAAATCCAATATGGCGGCTATAATTCAATATGGCGGCTATATATCGAAATCAAAACACCCGCACTTTTCTAGTATAGGTACACTCTACCTATGTACCAAATTTCAAATCTCTAGGTCAATGGGAAGTAGGAGAATTACTGATGAAAAAATCCAAGATGGCGGCTATAATTCAAAATGGCGGCTATATATCGAAATCAAAACACCTGAACTTTTCTATTTATGGTACACTCTATCTATGTACCAAATTTCAAATCTCTAGGTCAATGGGAAGTAGGAGAATTTTTGATGATCAGTCACTGTCACTCTTAGTTTTATATATATAGATAACCACAGATTAAACTTTAATATCACAAGCAGCCGGTCAGTTTAAACCCACTTGTTGTAGTACAAAAGATTTTTTTAAGATTTATTTACTTTAAAGATGTCACATGCAAATCATTTCCTCTATTTAAAAATATGAACTATTTACCTCTAAAATATCTATACAGCCTTAGATTACTAGAGCTGTATTATGAAAAACTATCTGAGACCTCTACTCTAGGAATTACTAGATCGAATTCTAAAGGTTTACTAAAATTACCTAAAGTAAGAATTCAGTTGTTTAAATGTGGTAGTATGTAGTTATGTCTCTACCAAATTATACAATATCTTGGTAAACGCCAACGTACGAGCTGATCTATTACAAACTAAGAAGAACACATTCAATAAAAAATACTTTTCAAAAAATGGTTTCTCGAATATAACCTCCTTAAACTATAATGCTTCTACCAATTATTATAACCTTAAAGTTTTTTTCATTGTTATTCATGTTACTTATTCATAATTTATGTTATTTTTTTTGTAAATATTATGTTATTTTAAACTATATTGCATCTACCAATTATAGCCTATAAACGTTTCTTTATTTTTATTCGTTATTTATTTATAATTTATATAATTCTTGTAAACATTATGTTATTTTCTGTGCAATCGCTTTTATATCGGCAAATACTATTTATAAGGCTTCCTTCTTTGTATTTTAGCTGTTAAACATTTTTTTTAAATAATTAATATATAATAAAATATAAAAAAAAAAATAGTCCTAGAATCCCGTGTAGTTTGTCTTTGCTTGAAGTGTTCTCGCGAATAACATTTAATTGACGATTGCAGTTGATCAACAATAGTCGAATGAAAACTACAGTTGGAAGCTTTGTTTCAACAGACTTGATCTATTTTTTAGTGGATCGAGAAATGTTTAGTGGATTATCAGTTGAAGTGGCGAGTCGTCCGCCATTGCTTTCAAGTTGAAACTTGTCTTGAGGCATGAGAATTTCTAGTTCACTATCGACTTCGCTTTCAGTAGGTCCCATGATGTGCATGTTTTTTTGGTTTTAGGTATAAAATAATTTAACTAAATACTTGTTGCACACGAGTCCGCAAGACAGTGAGACATTTTCATGTTTTTGCTCTGCGTAAATTACCGACATAAAATTAAATAAAATCGGTAATTTATTCAAGTAATTGATAAAAGCAGATGGAAGATAATTTTTATTCTTATCTCCACACCGGCAATGCCGCGGCTTGATTACAACGACTGAATTCAAAGACGCCGGCCCGCCCTTCTACGAATTGTTAATATGCCTTCATACTAGGTAGGCCGAGAGGGCTGAGAGTTGATGGCAACCTCCTGTACTTTCCTAACTCCCTGTCACACGTATAAATCTTTTTGACTTTCTTCGGCCCTATGATGTGCGGTGGAGGGAGGCCCAACAGCTGGAGACAGACTGTGCACACCTCCTATACGTTTCTATCTCGGTGTATCAACCGGGTAACGTTTTTACTTCCATGAAAATGGAAGTATGGTGATACCCTCCAAAACGTGATTCCGAGATCTCTGTAAAGGAGGGGTCTTACGAACCCGGGGGTATCAGGAAAATCCGTTTCATATACATGTATGTCTGTACGTTCGTAACTTTAATCCTTTATAACATCGCTTCAAAACATCGGCATTGCGGTTTGCGGCATTTTTTAGAACTTTGGACGGAAAAACAGATGGCGCAAACCCGAACATCGTAGCTCAAGACGTTTCGGAGCTACAGTCACTTAAGCACGAAATCGGTCTGTCGGCGATAACTTCAGTAGGCTTTATTTGATTTCAATTTCCTTTGGGGTAAATATATGTCCTATATGGTAGTGTAACGGGGATTTGGTGAGTGGAATAAAGTGAACTGGTTATATGGTTGATAGATATTTATTTGTATACGAATGTGTGTGTGTATGATTGTTTGTAAGATGTGTACACCTCCAGAGCTAAGATCGGACTCCCCGTGTGACTCTTGGCTAGGGCTTAGTCTGTTAGATTATTGGTGGGGGAAAGCACCACTAGACAGAAATACGAGCCTTTGCTAGCCTAAGGTCTACACTGCTTTCCTAGAATAATCTGGACTTGGCTTCCCCGTTACAGACCCCCCTTCTTTGGAGAGTGAGCACCTGCGAACTGGTAGTTCCCCAAAGAAGGAAGTATCCAAGGCAGTGTAGTGTTTCTTGTGAATGGTTAGTGACTTTGAGCTGGAGGTGTATACTTTATGTAATATGTCGCGGAAAGGACGAGAGACCTTATGTGTGGATGTGGTGTCAGAAGTGAGATTGAAGTAGTCCTGGGATGATGGATGATGGTAGCGTGGTGATTGGGAATTGGCCGTGGCAGTTGGTGACCAGGACGTTGTTGAGGGATGGTCCTGGCAGTTGGTGACCAGGACATTGTTGAGGAATTGTCCTGGCAGTTGGTGACCAGGTCGTTGTTGAGGGATTGTCCTGGCAGTTGGTGACCAGGACATTGTTGAGGGATTGTCCTGGCAGTTGGTGACCAGGACATTGTTGAGGGATTGTCCTGGCAGTTGGTGACCAGGTCGTTGTTGATGGTGTCAGGTGTGTTAGGGTACTTCACATGTTGAGGTGTGAAGGAGTGTAGAAGTGTGTCTTGAAGATGAGGTTCGTGTTAGGGTCTCTCTCCGTTCGCCTACATTTGTCGGAGTGTGTACTTATTGTGTGTGTGATTACAATATTTTTACACATATCACAATATTATGCTATAACATTTAAATATTATTAAATTAGATTAATTAAAATTACATTATTATTTTTTTTTTCTTATAATTATGAAGTATTTCTTACAATTAGTATTAAATTTTTGTTATTATATTATATACATGTATTTAATATATTAACAATAAGCTTAGAAGTTATTTTTAAGTTAAACATATAGATTTATTTATTTATTTAAATTGACTGTTTCTTATAATTATAATGTTGATTTATTCTTAATTAGCTTGTTTGAGGATTGTGGAAAGGCTATTCTTGAGCATGCTGATATCACGTCTCACTCTCTCGTTTCTATTGTATTTTTGTGTTGTGTGATATATATATGAACTGTTTGGACCAGCCTGTGCATTAGTAAAACCAATGCAAGCAGAATTGAGTTTCTCCGATGGTTAAGGGTAAAGTGAAAGTAGGTTACCAAGGATATGGTTAATAGTAAGATTAGTGGGAGTTTTCTATTTTTGGGTGTCAGTCAATGGTGTTGAAGATTCTTGTTGTTGGTTTGTTGTCGAATCAGGGAGGTTTGTGCACTCCCTGAATTCCATGTGAGGGTTTAAACCCCGACTCTATGTCTCATTCGCGAGATGATACAGTAGTGATGATCCATGTGAGGGGTTAAACCCCGACTCTATGTCTCATTCGCGAGATGATACAGTAGTGATGATCCATGTGAGGGGTTAAACCCCGACTCTATGTCTCATTCGCGAGATGATACAGTAGTGATGATCCATGTGAGGGGTTAAACCCCGACTCTATGTCTCATTCGCGAGATGATACAGTAGTGATGATCCATGTGAGGGGTTAAACCCCGACTCTATGTCTCATTCGCGAGATAATACAGTAGTGATGATTATGATGAGACTAATCACCTTTCATTTTTGTCCCTGGGGATGAAAATTGAAATAATACTTCCCATTGCAGTTTAAGGAAGGACTTGATGGAAGGAGAAGTTCTGCTGTTGGCCCATAAAAGCACAACGTTGTTACAGTTTCGTGTTTTATGTTATGGTGAATTAAAAGAAAGAGAGGGGGATACGTTTGTTTACCTTCTTTTGTTTTGAGGATCAGCTAATTGTGATTTTGATGAGCTCAGTCTTTCTTTATCTTTTTTTTCTGTCCGTTCCACATTCCTTAAAGCTTTGGCTTACAATTTAAATGACAACGTTGTTATCTATCAACGTACTTGGCAGTGTTGAAGCAATTCTTGTAATAAAGCAATCAAATCTTATAATAATATTTTCTTGTAAATTTAGATAAAAACAAAAGCAATGCATGATTAACGATAAATTAATATTACATTTTCTTATGAATTTACATGAATTAAGATTAATCTGAGTAGGTGTAAAAAAAAATCTGTTAGCACAATCTTGTTATAATGGATCTACTCTTTCTAGAAGACAATTGAAATGCTGACAAGGAAGTTTACATATAGTATGCCTTCAGTCTAAAAGGATCATTTTACACTGATGTGATTTAATGAATTATTTGCCCGTGTAAGACAAGGGGAAAAAAAATACATCAGGCATAAAATTTATAAGAAATATGATCCAGTAAGTAAGTGTGAAGTATTATTGCAAAATTGCAATTCTGGTTGGGAATTGGATATGACAGGAAAATATGGTTTGGTGGGAAAATTTATGGAAGCTGAAAAAAATGCATAATGCATAATATTGTATTAATTTGATGTTGAAGGGGGCTTTGACCCTTCATCAGCAATCTGCACGTGCCTCTGTTTAAGGCGTCATTTATCTAAAACAAAAGAATAGTGTTAGTAATGAGATAATAATATGAGCGTCTGAAATTAACCTTGAAATCATTATTGCAATGAAAGTTCCTGAAAATTATATTTTATTTACAGAAATTAATATTGATGAATGTAGAATTAGGAAAATACAGGAATGATTTTATAATTAAATTATTTCATTTTAAAATTATTTTATTTTTGTCGTGGTCTTAAGGTCATGTGATGAGTTGGTCTTGCATTTGTGTTTGGTTGTAGATTTTGGTTTCTTGCTGTCTGATTATCGTTGTCTGATTCATCAGTACTGCCTGATTCATCAGTACTGTCTGATGATGCATCACTCAAGTTTTGATTTTGGTCTGGTGGGGTTGTGACTGGTACTTTATGTTTGCTGTGTCTTTTTATAGCAGGTTTTATTCTGTTTATGTGTACTGTAAGTTTTCTATTGCCTACTTGTAGTTGAACTGTTAATGGACTAATAATACGTGTTATCGCGTGAGGCCCTGTCCATTTACGGGCAAGTTTGTGGACAGTTGCTTTCTTTATTTGGGGTTTATGTAAATATACGAGTTGGCCTAGCTTATAGTTTCTTGTGCCAGTCTTGTAAAATGTTTGTTGTATTGGTGTTCTCTCTTTTGAGCCGCTTGAACTTGAAAAGCGTCTGTTTGATGGAATACATCTCTCAGTTTCTTTTTAAGTTCGGCTATTTGTGTTGTGTATTTGGGCCTGTTTGTGGATATATTGTCTACGAAACCAATGTGTCGCATGGGGAAACCGAAAACTATTTCGTGTGGACTGAAGTTTGTGCTTTCATGGTGACTTATGTTGTGTGATATTTGAATTAATTTAACATACTTGTCCCAATCTGTTTGTCTGATGTTAGTATAATGACTTAGGGAGTTATTAACGTCTTTTAATATATTCTCTACCAAGCCATTTGAACTGGGATGATATGGCGTTGAAAATACTTGTTTGATTTGAAATAATTTGGCCAATTCTGACATTAGTGCGCCTTGGTGGTGTTTGGGATGACTTTGGTCACTTGGCTTTTACCAAGTCCCTGAATTTTTGGTTAATATTGTTTAGAAAGGTTTCCTGAGCCAGGTGATCTAGCATCAAGGAAAACGTTTCTAAAGGGTCAGTTCGAGCTGCTAGATTTAGTTTTGCCGTTATGTGATTAATTTTGTCTGCTAAGGACTTAAGCGTGTCGTGTGGTTCGGGTTTGAGTTGAGTCAACTTTTTATCCGAACCAACATGATATCTAAAACTACACATCCGATTTTAATGAAATTTGGATGGTAGGTTATAATTAGCTCATTGTTGGTCCCATATAAGTTTCAACCTTCTGCACTCATTTGTTTCTCTTCCACATGCACACAAACATACATTTAATTACACCTATAGCTTCAAAAGTAATTATCAGATTTGTATGAAACTTTTATACTTTATCGAAAGTCGCCCGTAGATAGCCCTAGATTAATTTGAACCGTCTGCGCTCTTTAACTTTTGCAAAATTGATACTTTAATTTATGTAAAAAATCCAAATAATTTTGATAGATTAAATAAACAGGTCAAGTGTGTGCTAGTCAGCACACAGCGACGGTCCGTAGGCCACACTATATAGTGTTTAACTGTAAAGTGTATAAACAGTGTTTTTTTAAAATGCTAAAAAGCTTACTTTGAACAATTCTAAGGGTCTGATATTCTCAAAACACACTCTGATAAAGTATTTTATCTACTCGCGGCAGCAAAATTAAACATTACTTAACTGTTTTTAGGCTGGAAAGTACTATTTCCCTGATTTGTCATTAAAATATTTAAAACAGGCAGGAAAATACTTTTATCTACAATTGATACGAAATATAAACATTATATCTCTGTTTAGATGCGTAGAAAGTGATTATTTACGTACTTGTATTCATTGCGCATGCGCGTCTCATAGTTCTGAAGAATTCCTCTTCTTTACCACGCTAGTGCGGTAAAGAAGAGGAATTTTTCAGCTTTACGCATGATTAGCGAGATTGTTTACATTTAACAAAACTAATTTGCTAATCTTTTATTAAAGTAACTGTTTATATCGAGTTTTTAGTTAAAAACAATGAATGAATCAAGTGGCTTTGACGAAAATGTAGGGAATAATACTCCTCCAGAAATAATTAATTCGGCAAAAAATACAACTTAAGATTAATGCCATCTTTATCAAGAGAAGAGATACGAACTTACATACAGCAAGTTTATTTTTTTCTGTATTTATTATTTAAATCTAACAATCGTAGATAAAGTACGGTACGCAACTCTTGCGAAAACGGTATTTTGCATTGCTTGTGTGGTTTTACTACCCTCACTGTCGCTCGGGTGCAAACTCCACACTCGCATGCAAAATGCTACTTTCCGCACTCGACGCGTAATGTACTAACTCTGCCTAGGCAGGGAAATATTTCCCTGCCTGCACATTTTGCATATTTTTCTATATTTTTAGTAACAGCGGAAATACGATTTTAGGGGGGGGGGGGGGGGACACGAAAAATGTCGATGTTTTTTTTATCTAAAGGCGCCGAAAATTAAACACTATCCCTAAGTGGTATATATATTTGTAATCTACTTTTCAATACCTTTCATTTGTTACCCCACTCAAAATTAAAAAAAATCTATTTTTCGTGCGACGTGAATTATCCGCCATTTTGAATTTGAAAAGCTGATAATTTTTAGTTCGCTATATTTTTCCTGTGTGCGCGTCAAAACGATCTTTTATACTGGAAAGTTTCACGTTTTTATCTCTTTTGGTTCAAAAGTTATTGGAACCGTACAGAGTGACAGACAGACACAGGAACGAAACTATAAGGGTTTCTTTTTTTTGGTTTTACCAACGAAACCCTAAAAAAACGTATTTTGTCAATAAAAATAAAATGATATTTTTTTCGAAATTTCCAAAAAGTGGTATCTTTACTTTTGGTCGAAGAATGTTCAGAATTTTTGCACTTTACATAAGCGAGATATAGGGGGGGGGGGGGGCATGTTTCACACCCACTTCAAACTTGCCTACGCTCGCCCTATCAAAGTTATATCCAAAGAATTATATATTTTTGTAATCAGCTTGACGTACCCATTCATATGATACCCCTCACGGTGTCGGAAAGTTTTTTTACTCTATTTTTTTTTTTAAATATTTTTTTTAAGTCGCTATATTTTTATAATATGTGGGTAGGTACAAGACACATACATGCCAAATTTCAAAGTGATCGGACGAAAGGTGTAGCCGTGAGAGCACGCGAGAGGACGGACGGACAGACACACGCAGGAAAATATAAGGGTCCTTGGTTTTGCCTAGGAACCCTAAATATAGGGGGAAACAATTAAACAAATTAGACAATACTGGGTTTTAAAACCATAACATCAAGAAAGTTCGTGATAGGATGCGAGGAAGCTATGTGCCACACTAGGATGCGAGACAGCTATGTGCCACACTAGGATGCGAGGAAGCTATGTGCCACACTAAATGGCAGACTATTTTACACCAAGTTTATATTAATTGAAATCGTCAGATTTTATTTTTAGTGGATTATTTCAAAATTTCAAAATTGCCAGTATATTCGTAGTAAATCGAATTTTAACTTCATTATTTTTTTGATTCATCTGTAAATGTTCATCAAATCTACTACCAATCAAAAGTTTGTAATATGGGGTTATTAAAAGTTTTTAATTGGATATACTAGGCTGAACTCGAGCGACTCATGTGCCAATTATAATTTTTTTCTGAACTGGAAAATATTAATTTTTTTGTTTGAGTTATGTCAGTGGTAGTTTTGAGTAGTTTATACTATGTCGTAAGCATTGGGAACATTGACCATTAGCAAGTTTATTTAACCATTGAAGTATATTTTATCGATTTTGAAATAGAAGTTAGCGTTTCTGTTTAGACTGGGAGGACTGGTCCTAAATCTAGCTCATCTGGATTTTATCTTACCTTAAAAAATTCTCGTAAATAAGCGTTTTAAATAATAGTAATTATTATAATGACTGACCCATGGATGTTTGTGCGAGTATTTGGGCAGTTGAAGCTCCTTTGTTTTCAATGCCACAAATATAGTATAGTATATAAATAACATCTCATGATTACGTTGGATAGTGTAGGAAGACCCAAGAGGTCTGTTTCGTTTGGTTTGCCTTTTTATCTAATAATATATATACATATATATATATATATATATATATATATATATATATATATATATATATATATATATATATATATATATATATATATATATATATATATATATATATATATATATATGTATACAGGGTGGCCACGATAAACTGGCTCACCCAGTTATCAATTTTATTTTTGAAGATAGAGAAAAAATGTAAATGGTAACTCACCTTGGATTTTCGCCTAGTTTTATAATATGATTTCCAAAAATATTTGTATCTTATAGTTTCGGCGGACAACAAAATTGGTTGAGAATTGACAGAGATATCCAGTTTACAATATGACAAAAATGCTATCTAAGTATGTAAAATACTAAATCTTAAAAAAAAATAAAAATAAAATAAAAATAAAAATAAATCTTAATTCTGTGTATTTCACTTTGTTTTTTACTTATTTAGGTTAGATGAATGCATTTATTTACTGATCAAAAGTCAAACCTTTCCATTCCATTCAAGAACATCGTTAGTATGACCTCTTTTGATCAGTGTGTCAACAATCTTCCTCTTCTCTACATTTTCGGAAAGGAATTGAAAAAAGGTTTGACTTTTGATAAGTAAATGCATTCAACTAATCTAAATAAGTGAAATAAACAGAATTAGGATCATTTTGTTTAATTTGCGATTTTTTTGTTTGCAGTATTTTACATACTTAAATAGCATTTTTGTTATATTGAAAACTAAATATCTCAGTCAATTCTCAACCGATTTTGTTGATTCAAGGCTCATTTTTCTTCTAAAGCAATCTAGTTTAAGAAAAAATAAATATAGGTTACCATTTAAAATTACAAAGGTGAGAGAGATACCGCCGAAACTATGAGATAAAAATATTTTTGGAAATCATATTATAAAACTAGGCGAAAATCCAAGGTGAGTTACTATTTACATTTTTCTCTATCTTCAAAAATAAAATTGATAACTGGGTGAGCCAGTTTATCGTGGCCACCCTGTATATATTTATTTTTCCAACTTGAAGTAACATTCATGCCAAATTTCAAGATAAACAAAAAATAAATTTAAAAAAAAAATTGTTTTATTTTTTTTAAATTTAAAAATGAAATTCATTAAATATAAAACTCATACGTTGTTTTTTATGACTTTAAAGAACATCTATGCCAAATTTGAATATCGAATAAAGCGTTTGGCCGTAAACGCGTAACAAACATTTTCAGACGAAATGCAAAACGGTTTAGTACCTGGGGAAGACTGGGGAACAAAAATGTTAAAACATAACCTCGCTTGCTCGGTCAATTAACTTGAATTTTTGATTTATTATTTTTAACAACTGTGTTTGGAGAGAGAGATGAGGTTAAGTGGAGTTACAGCCTCGTCATCAATCTCCGATGCCACGTACATCAGCGGTCTTGAGTTAAGTACAGATTCGATCTCTGTCAAAACTCTGACTCTCAAAAGTAAGTGACTTAACGTTAACCACTGCTTCCATATCGTTTTAGCCAAGCAACGCTTTGTTAATCCTAATAATCGTTCATAAACTCCCCCGGCCCAACGGGAATATACTTCCAATGTGCTGAATCAATTAGCGAATAATTCTGTAAATTTTGACTATAGTCCAGTAAAATGGTACATTTTACCTTGCATCAAATAAGGTAGTTCTAATTTTTTGATATGTTGTATATGATGGATGGCTAATGATACATCTAAGTTTTCGACCTCGGCAAACTTCCGGATCATTGTGAAATACTTGAAAAACCACTAAATTGTCGAAGTTTTTTAGGTTTTCATCAATTTTGACCCTCAATGACCCATTTTATGGCACAAAAGACTGTATTGTCTATTAAAGAAAACTAAATTTATAACAAAATGAGACCATAATTGTTTCTCTAAACCACGTACGTTTTAAGATACAGCTGTTCAAAGTTTCGAAAATTTTCCAAAATAAGCCAATTTTAGAGGTTTATTCCAGTTTACACCGCTTTTGACACTGAAGAACGTATTTATCGGCAATAATAAGTATATACATTTTGTAAGTGGACTAAATTTGCAATAAAATAGGACCAAATTTGTATTTGTAAACCTAATACTTTCCAAGATACAGCAGTTCGAAGTCGATGAATGTATTTCAACAAATTTGAAGAAAGGGCCAAATATCGGGATAAAACAGCACCCCTACGAGAAAGTTCATAAGGACTCTAAAGGTGTATTACATTTAATTGGCTTCCTTTTTAGAGCAAAATGAAGTCTGTTAGCCCAGTAGTTCTGTTGCAATCGTAAAAAAACACAACAAAGTAATATTAGGCCATTTAAATTAGACCTATAATTCGCAAATCTTGATGAAGTTACGATTTTTTTTATATGTTGTTCAGACGAGTTAGGGTATTGTGTTAGGGTAGGTGTGATCCTAATTTTGCAGCTTCGAAAAACCTGTGCTAGCTGCTTAATATGTGGAAAACTGAAAAATGTTTGGACTTTTTTCAGTTGTTGCTACACACCTCGTAAACTATGCGTTTGTTCGCGTTAGTTGTTCTTACTATTCTTTGAGTACAGAAAATTTACAACAATTTAAGTCTAATGGCAACTCTGTACGTCTAATAGTTTCCGAGATATGGTACTTTAAAAATTGGATTTTTTTTTCAAAAAATTGAAATTTTAAGTATTGCTCTCGTTTCGGGGCGAATATCGGCGTAAACATATTAACATACGAGAAAATTTATAAGGAATGAAGTTGTAGTAAATATAATTGGCTTACTTTAAAGTCCAATGGAAATTCTATACGTCCAATAGTTACCGAGATATGATACTTAAAAAATGACTATCATTTTCTTAAAAATGGAAATTTTAAATATTTCTCTCGTTTCGGGCCTAATATCGACATAAATACTCCCACCTACAATTAAAGTCAGAAGAAAAGAAGTTGTAGTAAATATAATTGGCTTTTATGAAAGCACAAAATGAAGCCTGTAGACAAAACAGTTCTATTGCAATCGTAAAAAGAACAAAAAAAAAAGGAAAGGAGAAATGAATCTAAACCACTTTTTACAACAAGTTTTGGCCATTCGACTGAAGAAAAATGTATAGAATATTTAAAGATGGAAAAGTGAAATTACATGTATGTAAATTCCTATAAAAAGTATTAGCAATCAAAGCGGTTAACGTATTAGTTTTTTCGTGCTGATGACGGTCGTATTCCGAGACTGAAGGATGTTAGGTTGCTCGTCTGAAGGGGGAGGATCGTTGGGGCGTCTTCTTCCTCGAATATTAAAACTATTGGGACGTTGTGGCAAGTCTGGCCACGTAGTGCCGGTGCCGGTTGTGCACAAAGCTGAGACATTAAGCCCAGTTTTCCGGCAAGTGCATGCTCCCCTGCACCCTTCTTGCACTTACATGAGAGTGATTTGAGAAGGATTGCTGGGGCTAGTTTACATAATGATGTCATTGGTTTTAAACCACGGGAACTTTTCGTCCAACCCCAATCTGTGTTATCCTTCTCCACCCCTAGCCACTTTAGCACTTGGTGGTATGTGCGATATGAATGGAAGGAAGCTGACTGTGGTTGGGGACAACTGTGTCAAGTTTACCTTCGCATTTGCGGCTGACTTGACGAATAGGTGGAACCGAAGGCCGTTAGTGTGTCGATGCGGATGCGTCCCCTTCACTCAGAGCGACCAGATACTTCTCTCCAGCTTCCAGAAACTATTGGACGTACAGAGATGCAGTTCAGCTTATGCTGCTGTACTGTACTTCAAAAATAGAAATAACGCCTAACATCGGAAAACACATAGTTTACGAGTTATATGGCAAAAAGTAAGAAAAGTTCGAACATTTTTACGCAGATAGCAAAGGTTTTTTGAAGATGCAAACTTAGGACCACACTACCCTAACTGATCTGATCAACATGTAAAAAATCATAACTACATCAAGCTTAGCGAGTTATAGGTCTAATTTGACTGCCCTAATATTCAGTTGTTATGTTTTTATTACTGGTCTTATTACTTTGCTTTGTAAGTTTCATCGCACATTTCCGTTTCCCCAATTTTAAACCACTTCCCGTGATTCAATCTTCCCCAAATTTTGCACATAGAAACAGCTATGGTAAAGAATACAGAAACCAAAAAAAAAAAATGGCGTCAAATTTATTTGCTTTTTTATCTAAAAAATTATCTAAAAAAATCACAGGGAAGTACTTGCGTCCAAGTACTTCTTAGGGTTTTGTAGTTGATTAAGCATACCCGTTATGTAATTATGATTTTTTTTCTTCGATCCTCAGGGTCCCGGGTTCGATCCCCCAGGAGGTCACAATGTTTTTTATAGGTAATAACGACAAGATAAATTACCATTTTTAGGACATTTTCATCGCCCAACCATACGGTGTAACCATGACTCATTTCAAAATTTTAAGACCAGCCATTATATAAAATTTGGGGGGGGGGGGATTTTTTTGGAGGTATATTTTGACTTATAAAACCAATAAAGAATTAAAAATTTAAAAAAGGAAATATGTATTTGTATCCTACTCTTCAGCAGCTTTCATTTGATACCCAACTCAAAATTTTTAAAAAATAAAATTTTGGGCGCACTCCAAATTTTCGCGCACAAAATTAGTAATTTTTAAAACCTGGGAATGAACTCCCGGAAATATCATCGCCCTACTATAAGGTATTAGTATGAATTATTTCAAAATTTTAGCGCCAGCCGATCTATAGTGGCTGGGGGGGGGGAATTTTTTTTGGGGTATATTTTGATTTTTTTCCCCTATAAGGAATGCAAATTTTAAAAAAGCATATATATATTTGAGTCCTACTCTTCAGCAGCTTTCATTTAATACCCAACTCAAAATTTTAAAAAAATAAAATTTTGGGCGCACTTCACTTTTTCGCGCCCAAAATTAACAATTTTAGAAAATTTGGGATGAACTCCCGGAATTTTCATCGCCCCACAATAAGATATTAGCATGAATTATTTCAAAATTTTAGCGCCAGCCGATCTATAGTGGTTGGGGGGGGGGGAATTTTTTTTTGGGTATATTTTGATTTATTTAACCAATAAGGAATGCAAAATTTAAAAAATCATATATATATTTGTGTCCTACTCTTCAGCAGCTTTCATTTGATACCCTACTCAAAAATTAAAAAAAATATAAATTTTTGAGTTTACCACATTTTTTCGAATTGCGCATGCGCAAATCTAATTATGAACTTCTGTATATTTTTCCTGTGGTTGGGTCAAAAAGTTGCACCAGTGTTTCAAATTTCAGTATTTTCGCTTAAACGGTTCGGGCCCTATGAACCAAAGAGCGACGGACGGACGGACACATCACCCTCGGTATAAGGGTTTTGAGAAGTATCTACAAAACCCTAAAAAGCATGGTCTGTGAGGTTTAGCTCAATAAATAGGTTTCCTTGATTCTTACAAAGCTATTTCTTGTACAAATTTTTTTAGTCCCAAATATATTCATATCCAAATTAAATAACAGTACGCAAGTTGTAATATAGGTTTGTTATTTTATACTTTTATAGATTTAATTTATTTTATTTAAAAAGTTTTTAGTTTACAATTAATCTAGTATTTCCTCTAAACGGAATTTTATAAATTTTTTATCAGTTATTAATTTGTTATGCATGTATTGTTTCTGTTTCTGGTTATGCATCTTTGTTCTGTTCCTCTTTTAATTTGTTATTAAGATTGTTATGTTTTCTGAATATTTATTACAATATGTATGGGTGTGTTACACTAAAAAAGATTGTTAAAATTATACCAGTACGCAAGGTATAATAATATAGGTTTTGTTACTTTATACTTTTATAGATTTAATCTATTTAATTTCAAATTTTTTTAGCTTAAAATTATTGTAGTGGTTCCTTTAAATGGAAATCTTTATATTTTTATTTATCTTTATATACTCATACTCAAAAATGTGACATTAACCCAATCTAATATTTTAATTTATAATATTATTATCTCATTAATGTCGTCGGCCTTAAGCCTCTCTCCCGTCAGTCGGCTACATGCCATGACGTTACATGCAAGAGAAGTATTAATTATATAAGTTATATTATGTCATTACTTACAAATAAAACATGTTTTTACTACTACTACTTTATTTGCTTTTTAAGTTTCATCGCACACCAATTACCCCAATTTTGAACCACTTACCGTCATTCAATCTTTCCCAAATTTTGTACATGGATACAACTAAGGTGAAGAATACAGAAAAAAAAAAAAAATAGTTGAAAATAAGACCAGTTTTGAAAAATGGAATTTTTATATTAATTATTTACGGTTGCAACTGAACTAGTGGGCCTACAGATTTTTGCCTACTTCATTTTAATAAGGAAGCCAATTAAATGTAATACACCTTTAGTCCTTATGAACTTTCTTATGAACTTCTTAGCGGTGTAAACTAGAATAAACCTCTAAAATTGGCTTATTTTGGAAACTTTTTGAAACTTCGAACAGCTGTATCTTAAAACGTACTGGGTTTAAAGAAACAATTATGGTCTCATTTTATTATTAATTTAGTTTTCTTTAATAGACAAAATAGTCTTTCTTACCGTAAAATGGGTCCTTGAGGGTCAAAATTGATGAAAACCTAAAAAACTTCGAAAATTTAGGTGTTTTTCAAGTATTTTACAATGATCCGGAAGTTTGCCGAGGTCGAAAACTTAGATGTATCATTAGCCATCCATCATATACAACATATCAAAAATTCAGAACTACCTTATTTGACGCAAGGTAACCCCCCTTATTTACGACGATTTTACTGGACTATAGTAAATTGAACATCATTGTTATCAGAAGGTAGGAGAGCTCCAACTAATTAAAATTGTTTAGCATTATCCGAAACAATTAGTTGAGGTTTTATATTATTTCGCCGAGATACGAATCTTTGAAGACAAAATAAAAATGCATACACTGTCATGTCAAAAATGATTTCTAAACGAACTGCTCCAATTACGATGTAAGTAAAGAGACAAACCCGGCATTTATCATAATCTTCTCTGTCCGTAATCAATAAAAGACCAAAAAAATTGATTGCATACGAGTCTGCAAGACAGTGAGCCATTTTTATGTAACGCTTTTTGGTGTCGTTTTTTGGTAATGCTTGTGTAACGCTTTTTGGTGTCGTTTTTTGGTAAAGCTTATCGAGTTTATGTGCCAAAGTAAAGACATAAAAATGTAAAAAAAATCAACCGTGCAGATGCTTGCGTTTGTAAATTAGGAGTTTAATCCAACACATGTTGTGCACGATGAAAGAAAGTACTTTTCTTCTTTTCCAGTTTATTTAGAAGTAATCTTTTAGCTTCGTCAACCATATTTTTATAATAAATGCAAACAATTATAGTACCTATAACAAAAATAAAATATAATAAAGCAAAAAATAAATTTTAAAAAAATTAATAGTTGATTAGGAATAAAATTCTAAGAGTTATTGCGTTTGTCTGATGCAAATCAGAGCAGTTGAACAGAAGTTTTTGTTGAGGGGGGGGGGGGGCTAGTAATAGAGTATTATCAAGAGTATTAAAGGGCTAAGGGCCAGACGGAATGATGGACGGAGTCTATATTCTATATATATTCTATATCTATATACAGTATATTCTACACATCTTGGGACGGAGTGTAATAGGGATGGAGGAGAGGGTGTCCTTGAACGAACCAATCGTTTATAATCATAAGTCAGCCGACCTCTAAGCGGCGATGTAAACGATTGCAGTTAGCTCCTACCTTTTTCTATTCTCCTGGTACAGTGTACAGCATTTTAGAATCTCTTGGGGAGGGGACGCCCTAGCGACGGTGGTACCAAGCACGGTAGTGGGAGACATTATCCCTACCAAGAGTGGACAGACTCCAGTGAACACCTCCTATACCTTCCTAACACCTTGATCCTATATGTTCCCCACTCGTGTAACGTAACGCTTTTCGAGGTTAATGTGCCACAGCCAAGACATAAAAATGTCAATAGTCTAACCCTATGTTAGTAAAAGGTAAGACTTTACAGACACAGACCCGACTAGCCGGTAGGGGAGGTAATATTGCAAGTGAGAACGCCTTACTGTCAACCCTTCGACATAATAAGCAAGAGCCCGCTCCAATAAAATGTCGCTACTGTACATGTGGTTTTGGTTTTAACGGGAGGATTATCGGACTGGGAAAAAGACAGGTTTAAGTGACCTCTAGCCCCCAGATACATTTAGAGCGATATAGGCTTATCTTTCGCACAATCACCTTCAAGAAATTTAGGATAATTGGAAAATTAGTGAAAATACATTTTGTTGATAAGGGACTGATAAATTGTAGTAATTAAAATATAATCAACACATCTAATTAGTGTTACCTCGACATAAGATTTCAAAAATGGTTTTCTATAATAATATGTCTATCATCATTTATATAATCGAGTAGTTCCCGACGGCGCACCTCGAAATGATTTGTTATTGCTAAGATAAGGCAACCACATTTATTCTAAAATATATATATTTTTTTTTATTTGTTGGTCTTAAATTTAAATGGTCTTTAGATATAATAACTTATCTAAATGAATATACTTAGCGTTACTCTTTTTCTAAATATAATATGATGCCGTTACCAAGGGCCTAAGGGCTCCTGATACAGTGATTTAAGTGAATAAAAGTGCATTCTTATTTTTTTGCGCCTCGAGGAATTTAATTATGGCCTTTGGTTTACACTACACTTCATGTTTAGTTTTTTCAAAAACTTCTTTTCTCATAAGAGTTTCCTGTTCTTTTGTTCTTCCTGAATAACTCGTTTATTCTTTAAACTAAACAAGAAAGTTATGTGATAAGTTAGTGTTTTTAAACTTGACAGATCAAAGCAGCAGCTCATCAAGACTCCTTGTTAGTAAACTTTCATTTCCCAGCTGTCTCAGAATTCCAATTCAAGCGGAATTTTCCGGCAGAATAATTTCTTGTTAATCATTTTTGTTTAAAGGTTTTTATTTCTTGATCTTAACAGTGTTTTTATTTTTTTAAATTTACTTTCTGTTTTAACATTTAAAAAAAAACAACATTTATTGACTTTTCATTAGAAATATTATATTCAGGTGTAGTATCAATTATATTGATTTAATTTAGAAGGATGAGAATACAACCGATATATTTTTATTCGTAAATGGGGAATTATGATAAACAAGTGTTCTGAGTAGAAAGGAAAACCTGAATCCATTTTTTATTTATTATTATTTTTTTTTTTTTTCATTGAAATTATCATTACGTTTTTTAAAAAATTAGAACAGTTTACAATTAAAACGTAAAGCTTTATTGAATAGTCCGCAATTATAAAGTTTTTTGTTTTTTTTAAAGTGCTGATTATAGTGATTTAGTTAATAAATAATTTGAAGTCCAAATATCATTAATTGTAGATATCTATTTTGCTTTTCTCTCCACCTTTATTTGCTTGATAAAACTATCAATTATGTTGCCATGCTTATGGATATTGAAATGCTTATTTCTTATAGATGTTGTCATGCTTATTGCTTATGGATGTTGCCATGCTTATTTCTTATGGATGGTGGTAAAGACCATGGGGGTCGTCAGCAGTACATTATTGGGGGGGACACATTCCGGGAGGGGGGTCCGGTGGAGGATGACCTCTCAAAACAGCGTTTTTATGCATCTCTTATGTGAAATTTAATTTTAACACTTTGTCATAAAATAAAGTAAACCTACGGTGTTGTTCGTTGACAAATCTATGAACACAAGTATTTTTATAAAAAATAGCAAACTGAAATTGTAACTATAATAAAATTTGTGCTCCTAATCATTGTAGATTAAATATTTCAGTAAATAGCCATTATACAATATCACTTAAAATCTATAATGAACTATGTCATTTAATCAATAGTTATGAAAAAAATACGTGTGGTGTCGCGGGACACCCGGTAGGAACCAAGTTCCTTACATTTTTCATTAAATATAAATTATAAAATCACACTGCTAAGTACGTATACATTGCTAACTATACTTATACATGGCGGAGTTAGAAAAGAGACAAAATTAAAAGTAACGAACTGTTTGTACCTAGCAGAGTTTAGGCAAAATTAAAAGAAAATCAGTATTTGTATAATTAAAGCAAGCGTCTTACTATAAATATATATTAAATATAAGAAAAAAGTTGATCGTGATGAGTTTATAGTGAAGGAGTATGTTTGTTAAAGGAGTTTGGATTGATATAGCACTGTTTTCTAACTGCCTGGCCAATTAATTTAAAATATTATAAAATATATCTCTTCCCTACTCTACAGCTTCTGCTTGTATCAGGGTGAAATTTTACATGATTATATTTTATTTATTTACTAAACAAAGTGACATTTTTGACATATATAACAAAAGTAATCGAAACAAGTCAAGTAACAGGCTTCCTTAATAACACTTTTTCTCGTCTTTTGAAGCTTACGTTTACACGAGCTTTGCGCGTGAACGCTTGGGCGGATAACGTTTTTCGACGAACTCAGCCTGGGCATTGGTAAAATGAACATGTGTACCAAATTTCATTTAACTCGGTGATCTTTTACTCAAGTTATCGTCATCTGTAGATTTCGTGACGGTGATTTTGTGACGGTTTTTTGTGACGGTGATTTTGTGACGGTTTTTTGTGACGGTGATTTTGTGACGGTTTTTATGTGACGGTGATTTTGGTCGTTTTTTTCGGATTCACTCCCGGGCTCCAGAACGTGCCATAAGGAACTTCGTTCCAACAACAAAAATAGGTTTTCTTAGGGTGGCTATGATATAAAGTTTAGTCCAAAATGAGACATTGGATTTTGAGGGGTGGTCGAGCTATTGCAGCTCTCAGACAAAGTTGTGGGAGTCTGGGAGCCCTAGGAAGATTTTGTGAATCGCTCAGAAGTCAGTTGTGGTCCATTGTCCTAGACTATAAGTTTTGGTAGTCCAAATCTGGCGAAAATATCTTGAAGAGTTATGTTATTCATAGGGACAAGGGACAACCTCTAACCATTTACTTGTTGCGGCTACAAGAATTAACCAATATTTGCCTTCATACGGCCCATCAGCAAAGTCTATATGGATTTTCGACCAGACTTCAGACGGAACAGACCAGGAGTACAACGGAACATCTGGATCACTAGGACGATTTTCTTGACATTGCCCGCATGTCTTTACATAATTATTAATGTCTTCGTCTATTTTCGGCCACCATACATGAAATCTAGCCGTTGAACGCATTGCTGCCACTCCTGGGTGACCCTCGTGTAAGATGTTCAAAATTTTTCGTCGTAATCGCCGTGGTACTAAATAAATCATTCTTTCTTTGAGCCTACACTGATTAGCCTACATTATTATTATTATTTTTTTTTTTTTTTAGCTTTTTACTTATAATTTTCCCCTGGAAAAATCTAATTTCTAATAAAATAGCGATTGGGTTATATTTAAAAAAAAAAATGTATATTATAGTTGAATAATAATTACATTTAACCATGGAATGACGAACCATCTTATAATTGGAAATCACCGGACCAAGTGATTTCGTATAAGAGACTATTTTGTTAGAATATTCTCGAACTGATTTAAAAATATTGTTTTCTCACTTTATCATGCGTATTGATTGTATTGAGTGGTATTATAATGGATGAAATTATGCTTTCAAGTTTTTAAAAGCCATAAAGTATTTGTTTATCTTTATTTTTTAAACTGTTTTTTATTTTGTCTCTTTTAAAAGCATTTGGAACGATCTCAATGAGCAACACATTCAAGCTAACTCAAAGGGAAATGCTCTTAAAAAATTTATGGAAAATCTCATTTAAAAATTTTCTTTTTAAATATCTTTAGAAATAAAAAAAGGAAGAAATAAATTCCTGTGCTTATCTTTTTTCCGTTTATCTTGTTTCTAAAGTCGACGTGTTTAAAGTTGTTAGTTAGACATTTCTACCTCCTCGCACTCTTGTTTATTTTCTATCTTTTCTTAATGTTAAAGAAAAACGACCTTTGAAAAATTACTCGAATATAATTAATTGTAGTATAAGACGGAAATTATAATAAAGCAACACTTTTTTTTATTTTAATATCGTTTTTATATTTCTTTCAGTTTTCTTAACGTAAAATACATGTTTTATTAAGAATTTACATAAATATTCATTCTTCGATGTAAATACAGATTAATAAAGGATAATTAAATAGTTATTTATGCACCTAGGGAGTAAAGTAAGCCATTATTCCCTGAGCGAAAAAAGTTGGTTCTTGAGGCGAAGCCGAAGGAAACATGGTCCCTAAATCCCGAGGCGAAGCCGAAGGCATTAGGCTCTTTAATAATAACTCTTTAATAACTCTAATTAGCTCCCGAGGCGCAGCCGAGGGAGATAATTATCGCGAGGGGAATAATGGCACTTTACTCACGAGGTACATACAATATTTTATCTCCAGTAGGAAGAAAATACACATTTTAGTCCATAACACAGTTTTTATTAATTATTTTAATAAATAACAATAATTATTAGAACTTTTAATAGCAGATATAAGAGATTCAATATTAAAAGCCAATAAGAATTGGAATTAAACTCAAATAGAAGGTTATTTAGTTGCAGGTTATTCATGTTGTAAACAAAGATAAACATGGTCAAAAAAGCGCAGTGCCGCCAACCTGATTTCAACAACTTCATTACATTAGCCATACATTTTCTACTATTTATAAAATAATTAAGTTGCAATCTTTACTTTTTTGCCCTACTTTACTTTTTCGCCCTACTTTTACTTTGTCTCCCTACTTTTTGAGTTCAGGGATGAAAAGACCTGTTTTAGTCCCTCTAAACTAATTCAAAATCATAACTTTTTCCCCCTACTGGAGATAAAATATATTATTTATTTGATTTATATTCAACATTGTAGTTGTTAAGATTTGACTTGACCAGTGCTGCTATCTGTGCTCTAGAGTGGAAACTAACCTTCACCACTGGTGGGGGTGGTTCCCTCCCTTTAGTCTGATAGTGAGTTGGTCTGTGGTCTGTAACCCTTGAGCCTTCTACACCTCTCTGTACATATCATACGTTTTTCTACCATTACTTTTTGTCTGTTCAAATATATTTCTTTTTACTCACTACTACATACTTTCCCTATCAGTTCTCAATTATTATACAGTCCTCTGCTTTCCGAACAGTAGTATTATAATATAAAATGTTATTTTGTATTTTACTTTGTAATATCTTAATGATTTATATTTAGTTCTACTAACGATACTGCATTATAAATTGAATCTAAACTCTGGATTTTAGTTCCGTTGAATTCATATTTCAACTCGTCCAGTTCCATGTAATTCAAGAGGAATTCAATTTAAAATGATAATGAACACTCCGCGTTTTGTTCTCGTCGGCTGTAATTTTTTAAACTTAATTCGTTCACCCGTTGACATTTGTTTTTGTCATTCCGGTAAGCTTTTTTTATTTTCCAGAAATGTTTTTCTATTTTTTTAGGTGATGTAGTTGACAGTTAAATTAAACAAATACCCACCACGCATATTGTGTACGTATGACTACATTCCTTCCTTCATATATTTAAGTGAAATGTTACCCTTATTTTCTCCTTCCTTGTTTTTTTCGTATTACATATTAAATTTACATTTCACTTTCTTATTTTCATTCTTTTTCTCTACTTAATTTTTCTTCCTTTCCTTGTCTTGGCTTCTCTTTTTAAGGTTTCAAGGTCGTCCTAGAAACCCTCATGCTTTTGGTAGTTCGTCCGTCGCGACAGAATCATATCTCCCAACCTATTGTAGCTAGAGATTTTAATTTATTATACAAATTATACTTTTTTGCCCGAAACAGGAAAATGTTCTTCGATCAGCGAGCAATTGCGATCATTTTTTTAATTATTTGTAATTTTTTAAAGGGGTATCATTTTAATGGTATTTAAATGTATATCACGTTTCCAAAATGGTGGCAATTTTATCTTTGAGATTACCAAAGCAAAACCACCCAAAAAATGTCCCCCCTCCCCTGCTACCCTATAAGGAAAGGTCCTAAAAATGAGAAAAAAACATAAATACACTTCATTAGTAGTTTTGACGTATTTAACAAAAAAAATCATTGTGTTGATAAAACTCAATAATTTTTAAAAATCAGTATAAATATTGTCTACCACACTAATTAAAAATATACAAATATATAAGACCGGTTTCCACTTTGTTTAGACTTTTAGACAATATAAAATATTAAATCACTCATCATCACCACACAATAAGGTATTAGCATGAATTATTTCACAATTTTAGTTCTAGCAGTTATAGGGTGGTTGGGGGGGGGATATTTTTTGGGGGTGAAATTTTGGCGGTAAAAACGCAATATTAGCGGTAAAAAGCACATTAGTCATAAAAATTCATATAAATAAGTAATCTACTCTTCAGCAGCTTTCATTTGATACCCATCTCAAAAATTAATAAAATATAAAAATTTGCATATTACGCATGCGCATATTAAATGCTAAACTTCTCAAAATTTTTCAATATGTGGATCAAAAAGTTCACATCTCCAGCGAGAACGGTTCTGGGGTATGAACCGAACTACGACGGACAGACAGACACATCACCCTCGGCTTAAGGGTTTCCAGGAAAATCTACGAAACCCTAAACATCCTACCAAGATATTGTTTAATAATGCTTTGTTGTTGTTGTTGTAGGATTCTGCTTCGAAGAGGGAAGACGAGAATGTCGGTGAGTTAAAAGGTTTTTTTCTTCATTAATTTTGTTTTATCAGTTGAAATGTATATCAACATCGGGACTTATTCCTTAGGGCTTTTATAGGACTTTATCCGATCCTAGAATTTTCTTTTTTCTTTTTTTTTAGTCCCGTTCAACAGGTTTATTAGGTCATTACAGGACGGGGGTTATCCGGCCACTTTACTCATCTAATCTATGAGATCATCAGTGTGAAACATGTCTCACCCCGCTAGAATTCGAACTCATAGCCGGGGTTTAGACCTTGGTGAGTCGAGTGCGCTAACCCACACCGGCCCCCTTTTTAGTAGTTGATGTCTATGTTATTTTTATTGTTAAGTTCTTATTACAATAATGGCAATGCTCCGATATTATGACTACATTATATTTTTTTCATTCAGTTTATGTCTATTCAACTTAAATTACTTTAAGTGTACTTTTAATTTCGATTAATCTATATTGAGGATGTGTTTTCTTGTTGAATTAGTTTATTCTTCGTTCTAATGAGGCCTTTTGACTCGTGTTGATGCTTCTAAAGTAGACACACCCTACTTCCTAAATTAGACCAGTTTTAAATAGTATAATACAAATCATCATTTTTAGAATTATTAATAGTAGTATCTTTTTGTTTGTATTATCCATTATAGTCCAGGAGATAGCGTGCAAAAAAGTGTCTGACTAACATCAAGCTAGAATTTTGTATACAAGTCAATCTTTTAGCGCCTTTTAAGAATATGTGGTCGGCTAAGTTCTTCTGCGGGTCAAAGCTTGGCAATAGGCATTTGAAAAAACAAACCGGTGGAGAGCGGCCATGTCTCACCAATTATGGTGGACAATGTGATTTTCATGATCCTGAGTACAAAATTAGTTAGTAAACCGAAAATCAAGTTGATGTTAGTTTGTCCCTTGACAGGTGACCACGTTGATTTTTAGTAATATTTGAATAACTAACCTATCAAGTGTGAAAATAACATCGACCTGATTTTTGGTCTACTAACTAATTCTGTACTCAGGATCATGAAAATCATACTGTCCACCATAATTGGCGGGACATGGCCGCTCTCCACCATTTTGATTTTTTCAAATGCCTATTGGCAAGCTATGTCCCGCAGACGAATCTAGCCGACCACATATTCTTAAAAGGCGCTAAAAGATTAACTTTTATACAAAATTCTAGCTTGCGATGTTAGTCAGACAGTTTTTTGCACGCTGTCTCTTGGACTTTAAGTACGATAATATCAATTAAATTTGTCGTTATTACTTACCAGTTGGAATAGCAAACTTATTGATTAATAAAACATATTTTATCTACGACTTGCATTGTAAGTGGTCTTTACATTGCTAATAACAGGGCGGGAAGTGTTACTTCCCTCCCATGGGAGTAAAAAAACATTCATACCAACTTAAAATGTATTTTTTTGGAGTATTTTTTAAGTATTATGTTGGTAGTAAAGTTTTCCGCTGTTCATATCTAATTTTTCGGAAAGGTTACTTTAGGTTATCATGCAAAGTCTTCAAATTAAAAACAAACTATTTGTTGTAACAAGTGTGCAACAAAGTGTTTGTTGTAAAACGTGCATATTTAGTATAAAAATTGTTATTTTAATAAATCAAGTAACGAAATATCAGTTTAAGGTGTTTAAATTACGTGAATTTGTAGGTAAAACCTTTATACCTACAAACTTAATAGCTATTAGACATGGTGCACTAGTCGTAGATAAAATTTAATAAGCAACATGGATCGAAGTATTTCAGCTCTCGGGATTATCTCCCTCGGCTGTGCCTCGGGAGCTAATACTACAGTTATCTCCCTCGGCCATAAGGCCTCGAAAGCTAATACTACAGTTATCTCCCTTGGCTGTGCCTCGGGAGCTAATACTACAGTTTCTCCCTCGGCAAGCCTCGGGTGCTAACTCATTTCATTTATCTCCCTCGGCTATGAGGCCTCGAGAGCTAATGAAGTTTTCTCCTTCGGCGGTGCCTCAGGAGAAAACTTAACCTCGAGGAGGAAAACATACTTCTCTCCCTTTTTGCGTAAATAACTGTTTCTTCTACAGGGAAGTATACATATTGTTTTAACTAGTTTAAGTTTTGTGAAACCATTATTTATTAGCTCTAGTACATAAACTCTTGCAGGACTTGCATTTAAATTAATATTTAACTACTTCATCTACTAAAGTTCACGTTTGTTTATTCAAGTCTTAATGATTTAATTGTGTTTGGTCGCAGTTTAAGTAATGGTGTACTTTCAACTAATTTTTATTTTTTTACGTTTTGCTGATTTTAAAATAAAGGTAATACTTTGTTCCCGAAATTACCGAAGGTAACGGAAGCAATATGAAGAAGTAAATTTATTGATGTCTCTGAATTGAAAAATTTCTGCACAAAAATCCGTTTTAAACACCAGACAAGATTTTTGGTCTAAGTCTGTCTGTCGGTCTGTGTCCATGTCTTAAAAACTACTCGTTTAATTTCGATATTATTTGGATGATAGGTCATAATTACATTCATTGTTGGTCCCATAATAATTGAATCTTCTATTACTCCTGTGCACTTATTTATTAATTAATTTATATTCATTTATTACCAACAAACAGGGTGGACAAAAAACCTGCACTTTTTTTGAACACTTATAGCTCAGCTTCTCTAATAGACCAGCTTAGAAATATGGAGTTTGCGGGGTCTGAAAACTACATTCTTCTACTTTAAATTTCATATCTATAACTTAACAAACTATTGGATAAAAGCGATGCAATAACGGTTTGAATTAGGGTCTTAAAAAAAAGTCGTTGTCCGCGTAGGTTTGATAAAATAAATGTATTTTAAAAAAAATGAATGTAATAAAATTACAAAAAAAAAAAAAAAAAAAAAAAAAAAAAAAAAAAAAAAAAAATACGTGTGGTAAAAAGAAATCTGTGCTCCTAATCATTGTAGATTAAATATTTCAGTAAATAGCCATTATGCAATATCACTTAAAATCTATAATGAACTATGTCATTTAATCAATAGTTATGAAAAAAATCGGTCCGAGACAATTCAGACAAACTTTCTCATATACGAGTTCATAATTACATAGCCCAGTGTTTTCCATTTATTAGTTATCGTATGTACATTTAATTATTATTGAACATTTCATCAAAATTTATCATAAAAATAACTTCTCCTGGGCGGGGAATCGAACCCGGGCTCTCTCCGTCCGCGTTTTAAGCTATTTTCTCAGGAACTAGATTTTTCCCGGGAAAACGGCTTATACCGTTGGATTCGTATTCCAATGGACAACATTTTAGAATTTTTTAATCAAAATCATCGGAACCGTTTTCGAGAAATAATTTTTTTTCAGGTTTTTTCAGAGTTTTTGGGGGGTAGCGCCCCCAAATTTAGAGCTAAAATTCATTTCTCGATTGCCTCGGGGTATGATTTTTCTGAACATGTGTGCCAAATTTCGTCAAAATTGGCTCAGTAGTTTAGGCTCCAGGCGCCTGCACAGACGACAGACGACGGACAGACATTTTTTAAAAACCACTTTTTTGGACTCAGGGGACCTCAAAACGTGTAAATCCATCAAAATCTCAAAATCGAATTTTCGCGCCATCACAATACTTTCTCTTTATATGAGAAAGTAAAAATACGTGTGGTGTCGCGGGACACCCGGTAGGAACCAAGTTCCTTACATTTTTCATTAAATATACATTTTTAAAAATTACACTGCTAAGTACGTATACATTGCACTAACTACTTATACATGGCGGAGTTAGAAAAGAGACAAAATTAAAAGTAACGAACTATGTTTGTACCTGGCAGAGTTAAGGTAAAATTAACAGAATTTTTTTTTTGTATTATTAAAGCAAACGTCTTACTATAAATATATATTAAATATAAGAAAAAAGTTGATCGTGATGTGTTTATAGTGAAAGAGTATGTTTGTTAAAGGAGTTTGGATTGAAATAGGACTGTTTTCTACCTACCCAGCCAATTAATGTAAAATATTATAAAATATTCTCTTCCCTACTCTACAGCTTCTGCTTGCATCAGGGTGAAATTTTACATGATTATATTTTATTTATTTACAAAACAAAGTGAAATTTTTGATACACACATATATATATATATATATATATATATATATATATATATATATATATATATATATATATATATATATATTTATATATATATATATATATATATATATATATATATATATATATATATATATATATATATATATTATATATATATATATATATATATATATATATATATATATATATATATATATATATATATATATATATATATATATTTATATATATATATATATATATATATATACAGTAGAGTCTCGCTTATCTGGACCCCGCTAGTCCGGACATCCGTATAATCCGGACAGGCTAAAAATGATGTACAGATTGGAACCAGGGCTAATTCAGATTTATGAATTGTTAAGATTATCGAAGCTTCTGCTTTTATTGTCTATTAAAATAATATAATATTTTTCCTAGAATAGTTTACAGGTTTACATTCCAACGTTCAGACACGAGGAATACCCGGTATTTCTGTGTGATTTAGAATAAGTAAGAACATTGACAAACCTCTTTTGGTTCCATAGAAATGTAGGGTGGAAGATATAAAGGTGTATTCCAGGAAATACAATAAAATACGTGGAGGATTTCCCCTTAATGTTAAAGGAGGATTTAAACCCTGCCTGCGAACGCTGGTAAATGAAAGGAAAGAGGGGGGGGGGGGTATTGTGGACTGTAAACAATACTTTAATTTACTTTTGGAAGTTGGCATCCGGTAAGGCGACAGAGAACACAAAATCTAAGTTCGTCTGGAAGGTAAGATTAATTCTATAGCTTACCTGGAACTTTCCAGTCCTGGGAGTATAGATGGTGAAGTGATGATTGGTGATGCGCGAAACCGACGGAACTTTAAAATAAACATAAAATAAAATGATACTTAAACACATAAAATTATATATAAACTTGCGGTGAAACTGAAACTATATGGCGGCTTTCGATATTGCGGTTGGCGGTGAGTGCGATTACAACACACAGCAGTCGAACACTACTCGATCCAACGCCGGTTCGGTCCGGAAGGGAAACGTATCCCCACCAGGGCGGAAGCCAGATGCCTGGTTCTCATGCGAACCGCTAGGAAGCGGCCGTATGCAGAAACCAGGCTATAAAAGCCCTAGAATATCTAAACCTTCCAGACTCTGCCAAATAAATAATTATTAACAATTCACCAATACGAGTAAGATGGTGAGAGAGTTTTAAGAAACACGTAGCAGCGGCTCAAACGCAGTTCCGTGAAATTTCTCCAAGCCGCGTGTGTATAATGTCTCAACTTTTTGTGAAATGATTAACCGTTGCTCGAATTTCATATCGGAACACAGCTTGTTTCCCTGGAAGTCCCTTCTATACCTGCACATGCTTAGTAGATTGTAATTTTATTTTAATTCATTTGATAGTTGGACTGGTCAGTGGCGTAGGAACGGGGGGGGCTATCGGGCTCGAGCCCCCCCCCCCCCCCCCCCCCCGTCAGATTTGAAGGGGCTATAAAATTACCAAAAAATAAAAATTAGTACATGGGTTTACGTCTAAAACTGCATAAAATGCTGTTTTTGAACGTTTATTTTCCAAAAATTTCCCCGGACCCCCTCATACAGGGGGGGGGGGGTAGACAAAGGGTAGATCTGGTCTGGCACCTTAATTTCTAGAAATCGAGCACTGATAAAGAGTATGTACCCTGTACCCCCCCCCCCCCCCCCCCCCCCCCCCCTTAGTGGAGGTGCCGAGCCACCCCCGTCAAAAATGAATTCCTACGCCACTGGGACTGGTGACAGAACAGTCCTAAAATAGTGAACATACGTTGTACAAGTATGTTTTTTAGACTAGTAGAAGTAACTTTTACGATAATAACATCGATTTTAATCGTTTTTCTCCACTAAAACTTGTTTTATATTACATTTTAAAACTGATTCCGTTTAATCCGGACTGGGTCCGGTCCCGTCAAACCCGGATTAGCGAGACTCTACTGCATATATATATATATATCAAAAATATTCAAAACAAGTCAAGTAACAGGCTTCCTTAATAACAATTTTTCCCGTCTTTTAAAGCTTACGTTTACGCGAGCGTTGCGTGTTAACGCTTGGGCGGATAACGTTTTCCGACGAACTTAGCCTGGGCATTGGTAAAATGAAGATATGTACCAAATTTCATCTAACTCGGTGAGCTTTTACTCAAGGTATCGTCATCTGTAGATTTCGTGACGGATTTTGCGTGACGGTGATTTTGGGACGGTGATTTTGGTAGTTTTTTTCGGATTCACTCCCGGGCTCCAGAACGTGCCATAAGGAACTTCGTTCCAAAAAAAAAAATCGGGTATGGGGGTACCTCGGAACATTTCCTCACTTTAGAGGCCGCACTAAGGTGACCTTCCTCCTATTGCGAAGCAGCAGGAAGCAGCATTGGACGTGGTCAGTACTTAGATGGGTGACCGTTCTGAACTAACTGATTTATTATCATTCTTCAAAAATAACCTTATTTTTTAATAGCTATATTTGATTTAATTATTTCAAGTTTGGCGGTAATTTGACAGATGTAAACAAACTTTGACGTCATCAAAATTATCGCACTAATAAATAATTATATTCGCTAATTACTTTTAAACTAATTAATGGAATTTCATCGGGATTTTTTATATTTGTTCCTTAATTTTTTCCGGTTCCAACGATATGCTATATGTCTAAAACCTATTTATACTTTCGGTATTATTAACCATCAAAGTTTAAAAATTCAAAAATTGATAAAATGGCGGCCAATATCAAAATGAAATGTGGTGGGCTTGTTTGTCATACAGAGAGGTACATTCGTGCCAAATCTACATTCAACTCGATCAGGACCATAATCGATTTATTACGATTTTTTTAATTTTTTGCTGACTCAGCAAACTGGGTTCAAGATGGCGGAAAAAGTTGATTTTCCGGGCGGCACCACTCAACTCTCTAGGTTAAATACCTTGGGCGCTATGATGATAACACACACACATACATACATACAGACGTCATGCTGAAAACCACTCAGGAGGTCTTAAAAACACCTAAAACGGATAATTCCGTTGAAATCTCGAGAAAATTTTTTTTGGTGAAAACAATACTTTTCCTACTATAGGTAGTGAGGAAAAGTAAAAATAATGCGTATTTTACAGATTTAGTTGTTGTATATGGGTCAATATGTCCTCCAAGTTGATGTAAACCAGCCTGCACTCTCCTTCTCCAGTGGGATATGGTCCCAGTAATAGTTGATTGACGCATATCATCCCAGGCACGAAGAATCCTCTATCGAAGTTCTTCAGCGCCCTTTTATTCTGTCTCCTACGAACTCTCTTCGTTCTTACCAACCCCAGACAGAGTAATCAATTGGATTTACTCGTAGTTCTGGATTGTTAGGCGGTCACTCGTCTGGCTGTATGAAGTCTGGGCAATTCTCTTGCAAGTATTGAATTGTTTGCAATGAGCGATGGCACCATCTCGCATAAACGTGTAATTTGCCATTTGATCTTCAATTTCAGGCAACATTGTAGTTAACACATCTTCAATGTTTTTTATAACACAGAGGGACTCCTCCCACTTACCTACAAAGACCCCCCCCCCCCTCCACCGATTATTTATTCTATCAAAACTATAATACCAGACAACGATTACTACCCAGAGATTGAATATTTTTAGGACCCTAATTCAAACCGTCATTGCATTGCTTTCACCCAATAGTTTGTTAAGTTATAGATATGAAATTTAAAGTAGAAGAAAGTAGTTTTCAGACCCCGCAAACCCCATATTTCCATCTATTACAGAAGCTGAGCTATAAGTGTTCAAAGTGCGTTTTTTGTTGCCCACCCTGTATATTACAATTTTATAATAATCTAATTGTACTTGTTTACATTTAAGTTTTTTAGCAAATCGGCTTTTGCAGTGGATGCTAACAAAGGAAACGGAGTTGCCTCTGTATCATATACTAGGCATCGCGTGGCTCTATCATTGAAGCGAGCGTATAGTAATAAATATGTATTGAATATTGAAAAAAAAGATATTGTAAATCATGATGAGTTGATAGATAATGGGTCTGGTAGTAGTGCAGCGGCTAGTAGTAAGGGAACCACCCCGCATTCTTACTATTCCTCTAACCAGACATCTCTATTTCAATATTTATAATTTGTATCTCTTTGCTACAAACAAACTACTGCATGTATCAAATTGAAATTTTGCATGCCTGTTTCAATTGTGCATCAGATGGTGTCTATGAAGTTTTATTAACATCGTTACGTTAGAACGTAAGATATCGGTAAAAAGGTTGTTTTCTCTATTATAAACGTTTAGGCCCGCTTTAATAGTTTTAGCGATCTTTATTAATTCATAGTGGTGTCGCTGTTGGTTTTACTAAAAAATGTTATTTGAAAAAAATGTTCGTCTCATCGAATAGATGATGATAGAATCTTTTCCCGTCCTGAAATTCCAATTTAATTTTTGAACCTCTCGTTTACGCGAGCGTTGCGCGCGAACTCTTGGACGGATCACGCTGTCCAACGAACTTAGCCTGAGTATTAGTAAAAGGATCATGTATACCAAATTTCAACTAAATCGGTCAACTTTTACTCAAGTTATCGTCACACGCGTGAACGTTACTGACAGACAGACAGACAGACAGACAGACAGACACGGAGCATATTTCGTTGAATGTAGGAAGCTCGCTACGCTCGCTTCAAATATATAACTAGGCATCGCGTGGCTCTATCATTGAAGCGAGCGTATTGCAATGAAATACTGAATATTGAAATTTATTAATCATGATGAATGTCATATTTGAAGATAAGTGGAAGAGGGTAGTGTAGGGAAGAGTGGGGGTACTCGGTATAAAGCTTTACTTCCTAAACAAACCTATACACTATACCACTATAACAATCTTCACCACCCGCGGTAGCTTTTAAACAATTATTATAAATGTATCTCGTCACTACGCAAAGAATTTTGCTTGTATCAAGTTGAAATTTTGCATACCTGTTTCAATTGTGCATTAGATGGTGTATATGAAGTTTTATTAAAATCGTTTCGTTAGAACGTAAGATATCGGTAAAAAGGTTGTTTTCTCTATTATAAACGTTTAGGCCCGCTTTAATAGTTTTAGCGATCTTTATTAAGTCATAGCGGTGTCGCTGTTGGTTTTACTAAAAAATGTTATTTGAAAAAAAATGTTCGTCTCATCGAATAGATGATGATAGAATCTTTTCCCGTCCTGAAATTCCAATTTAATTTTTGAACCTCTCGTTTACGCGAGCGTTGCGCGCGAACTCTTGGACGGATCACGCTGTCCAACGAACTTAGCCTGAGTATTAGTAAAAGGATCATGTATACCAAATTTCAACTAAATCGGTCCACTTTTACTCAAGTTATCGTCACACGCGTGAACGTTACTGACAGACAGACAGACAGACAGACAGACAGACACGGAGCATATTTCGTTGAATGTAGGAAGCTCGCTACGCTCGCTTCAAATATATAACTAGGCATCGCGTGGCTCTATCATTGAAGCGAGCGTATTGCAATGAAATACTGAATATTGAAATTTATTAATCATGATGAATGTCATATTTGAAGATAAGTGGAAGAGGGTAGTGTAGGGAAGAGTGGGGGTACTCGGTAAAAAGCTTTACTTCCTAAACAAACCTATACACTATACCACTATAACAATCTTCACCACCCGCGGTAGCTTTTAAACAATTATTATAAATGTATCTCGTCACTACGCAAAGAATTTTGCTTGTATCAAGTTGAAATTTTGCATACCTGTTTCAATTGTGCATTAGATGGTGTATATGAAGTTTTATTAAAATCGTTTCGTTAGAACGTAAGATATCGGCAAAAAGGTTGTTTTCTCTATTATAAACGTTTAGGTCCGCTTTAATAGTTTTAGCGATCTTTATTAAGTCATAGCGGTGTCGCTGTTGGTTTTAGTAAAAAATGTTATTTGTAAATAATGTTCGTCTCATCGAATAGATGATGATAGAATCTTTTCCCGTCCTGAAATTCCAATTTAATTTTTGTACCTCTCGTTTACGCGAGCGTTGCGCGCGAACTCTTGGACGGATCACGCTGTCCAACGAACTTAGCCTGAGTATTAGTAAGAGGAACATGTATACCAGATTTCAACTAAATCGGTCAACTTTTACTCAAGTTATCGTCACACGCGTAAACGTTACTGACAGACAGACAGACAGACAGACAGACACGGAGCATATTTCGTTGACTGTAGGAAGCTCGCTACGCTCGCTTCAATTAGTAATCATTAATTTAACAAATAAATACAAGTATAATATTTGACTTAAGAATTGATACTCTTTATTGTTGATGGTATTATCACTAGGCATCGCGTGGCTCTATCATTGAAGCGAGCGTATTGCAATGAAATACTGAATATTGAAATTTATTAATCATGATGAATGTCATATTTGAAGATAAGTGGAAGAGGGTAGTGTAGGGAAGAGTGGGGGTACTCGGTATAAAGCTTTACTTCCTAAACAAACCTATACACTATACCACTATAACAATCTTCACCACCCGCGGTAGCTTTTAAACAATTATTATAAATGTATCTCGTCGCTACGCAAAGAATTTTGCTTGTATCAAGTTGAAATTTTGCATACCTGTTTCAATTGTGCATTAGATGGTGTATATGAAGTTTTATTAAAATCGATATGTTAGAACGTAAGATATCGGTAAAAAGGTTGTTTTCTCTATTATAAACGTTTAGGCCCGCTTTAATAGTTTTAGCGATCTTTATTAAGTCATAGCGGTGTCGCTGTTGGTTTTACTAAAAAATGTTATTTGAAAAAAAATGTTCGTCTCATCGAATAGATGATGATAGAATCTTTTCCCGTCCTGAAATTCCAATTTAATTTTTGTACCTCTCGTTTACGCGAGCGTTGCGCGCGAACTCTTGGACGGATCACGCTGTCCAACGAACTTAGCCTGAGTATTAGTAAGAGGAACATGTATACCAGATTTCAACTAAATCGGTCAACTTTTACTCAAGTTATCGTCACACGCGTAAACGTTACTGACAGACAGACAGACAGACAGACAGACACGGAGCATATTTCGTTGACTGTAGGAAGCTCGCTACGCTCGCTTCAATTAGTAATCATTAATTTAACAAATAAATACAAGTATAATATTTGACTTAAGAATTGATACTCTTTATTGTTGATGGTATTATCACTAGGCATCGCGTGGCTCTATCATTGAAGCGAGCGTATTGCAATGAAATACTGAATATTGAAATTTATTAATCATGATGAATGTCATATTTGAAGATAAGTGGAAGAGGGTAGTGTAGGGAAGAGTGGGGGTACTCGGTATAAAGCTTTACTTCCTAAACAAACCTATACACTATACCACTATAACAATCTTCACCACCCGCGGTAGCTTTTAAACAATTATTATAAATGTATCTCGTCGCTACGCAAAGAATTTTGCTTGTATCAAGTTGAAATTTTGCATACCTGTTTCAATTGTGCATTAGATGGTGTATATGAAGTTTTATTAAAATCGATATGTTAGAACGTAAGATATCGGTAAAAAGGTTGTTTTCTCTATTATAAACGTTTAGGTCCGCTTTAATAGTTTTAGCGATCTTTATTAAGTCATAGCGGTGTCGCTGTTGGTTTTAGTAAAAAATGTTATTTGAAAATAATGTTCGTCTCATCGAATAGATGATGATAGAATCTTTTCCCGTCCTGAAATTCCAATTTAATTTTTGTACCTCTCGTTTACGCGAGCGTTGCGCGCGAACTCTTGGACGGATCACGCTGTCCAACGAACTTAGCCTGAGTATTAGTAAGACGAACATGTATACCAAATTTCAACTAAATCGGTCAACTTTTACTCAAGTTATCGTCACACGCGTGAACGTTACTGACAGACAGACAGACAGACAGACAGACAGACAGACAGACACGGAACATATTTCGTTGAATGTAGGAAGCTCGCTACGCTCGCTTCAATTACTAGGCATCGCGTGGCTCTATCATTGAAGCGAGCGTATTGCAATGAAATACTGAATATTGAAATTTATTAATCATGATGAATGTCATAGTTGAAGATAAGTGGAAGAGGGTAGTTTAGGGAAGAGTGGGGGTACTCGGTACAAAGCTTTACTTCCTAAACAAACCTATACACTATACGACTATAACAATCTTCACCACCCGCGGTAGCTTTTAAACAATTATTATAAATGTATCTCGTCACTGCGCAAAGAATTTTGCTTGTATCAAGTTGAAATTTTGCATACCTGTTTCAATTGTGCATTAAATGGTGTATATGAAGTTTTATTAAAATCGTTTCGTTAGAACGTAAGATATCGGTAAAAAGGTTGTTTTCTCTATTACTAGGCATCGCGTGGCTCTATCATTGAAGCGAGCGTATAGTAATAAATATGTATTGAATATTGAAAAAAAAGATTATTGTGAATCATGATGAGTTGATAGATAATGGGTCTGGTAGTAGTGCAGCGGCTAGTAGTAAGGGAACCACCCCGCATTCTTACTATTCCTCTAACCACTCATCTCTATTTCAATATTTATAATTTGTATCTCTTTGCTACAAACAAACTACTGCATGTATCAAATTGAAATTTTGCATGCCTGTTTCAATTGTGCATCAGATGGTGTCTATGAAGTTTTATTAAAATCGTTACGTTAGAACGTAAGATATCGGTAAAAAGGTTGTTTTCTCTATTTTAAACGTTTAGGCCCGCTTTAATAGTTTTAGCGATCTTTATTAATTCATAGCGGTGTCGCTGTTGGTTTTCCTAAAAAATGTTATTTGAAAAAAATGTTCGTCTCATCGAATAGATGATGATAGAATCTTTTCCCGTCCTGAAATTCCAATTTAATTTTTGAACCTCTCGTTTACGCGAGCGTTGCGCGCGAACTCTTGGACGGATCACGCTGTCCAACGAACTTAGCCTGAGTATTAGTAAGAGGATCATGTATACCAAATTTCAACTAAATCGGTCAACTTTTACTCAAGTTATCGTCACACGCGTGAACGTTACTGACAGACAGACAGACAGACAGACAGACAGACAGACAGACAGACAGACAGACAGACAGACACGGAGCATATTTCGTTGAATGTAGGAAGCTCGCTACGCTCGCTTCAATAAACGTTTAGGTCCGCTTTAATAGTTTTAGCGATCTTTATTAAGTCATAGCGGTGTCGCTGTTGGTTTTAGTAAAAAATGTTATTTGAAAAAAATGTTCGTCTCATCGAGTAGATGATGATAGAATCTTTTCCCGTCCTGAAATTCCAATTTAATTTTTGTACCTCTCGTTTACGCGAGCGTTGCGCGCGAACTCATGGACGGATCACGCTGTCCAACGAACTTAGCCTGAGTATTAGTAAGAGGAACATGTATACCAAATTTCAACTAAATCGGTCAACTTTTACTCAAGTTATCGTCACACGCGTAAACGTTACTGACAGACAGACAGACAGACAGACAGACAGACACGGAGCATATTTC
The DNA here is from genome assembly GCA_951217055.1 of Gerris lacustris. Taxonomy (NCBI): domain Eukaryota; kingdom Metazoa; phylum Arthropoda; class Insecta; order Hemiptera; family Gerridae; genus Gerris; species Gerris lacustris. The sequence continues at coordinate 137,519 of OX578281.1, read as the reverse complement.
GTTGAATGTAGGAAGCTCGCTACGCTCGCTTCAATTATTACTAGGCATCGCGTGGCTCTATCATTGAAGCGAGCGTATAGTAATAAATATGTATTGAATATTGAAAAAAAAGATTATTGTGAATCATGATGAGTTGATAGATAATGGGTCTGGTAGTAGTGCAGCGGCTAGTAGTAAGGGAACCACCCCGCATTCTTACTATTCTTCTAACCAAACATCTCTATTTCAATATTTATAATTTGTATCTCTTTGCTACAAACAAACTACTGCATGTATCAAATTGAAATTTTGCATACCTGTTTCAATTGTGCATTAGATGGTGTATATGAAGTTTTATTAAAATCGTTTCGTTAGAACGTAAGATATCGGTAAAAAGGTTGTTTTCTCTATTATAAACGTTTAGGTCCGCTTTAATAGTTTTAGCGATCTTTATTAAGTCATAGCGGTGTCGCTGTTGGTTTTAGTAAAAAATGTTATTTGAAAAAAATGTTCGTCTCATCGAGTAGATGATGATAGAATCTTTTCCCGTCCTGAAATTCCAATTTAATTTTTGTACCTTTCGTTTACGCGAGCGTTGCGCGCGAACTCTTGGACGGATCACGCTGTCCAACGAACTTAGCCTGAGTATTAGTAAGAGGAACATGTATACCAAATTTCAACAAAATCGGTCAACTTTTACTCAAGTTATCGTCACACGCGTAAACGTTACTGACAGACAGACAGACAGACAGACAGACAGACAGACAGACAGACAGACAGACAGACAGACACGGAGCATATTTCGTTGAATGTAGGAAGCTCGCTACGCTCGCTTCAATTATTATTATTTATTTTATTATTATTTTTGTATATTTATTTGTTAATTTAATTTTTATTTTTTTGGGAACTATAATTATGGTACATACGCAGTAAATATGTACATGCTTACTCATGCAAATGCAGCCATATGTACCCACAATGCTTAAACAACATATAAGATTGAAATACATTTAAAACTAATGATATACTAGGCATCGCGTGGCTCTATCATTGAAGCAAGCGTATAGTAATAAATATGTATTGAATATTGAAAAAAAAAATTATTGTGAATCATGATAAGTTGATAGATAATGGGTCTGGTAGTAGTGCAGCGGCTAGTAGTAAGGGAACCACCCCGCATTCTTACTATTCCACTAACCATACATCTCTATTTCAATATTTATAATTTGTATCTCTTTGCTACAAACAAACTACTGCATGTATCAAATTGAAATTTTGCATGCCTGTTTCAATTGTGCATCAGATGGTGTCTATGAAGTTTTATTAAAATCGTTACGTTAGAACGTAAGATATCGGTAAAAAGGTTGTTTTCTCTATTTTAAACGTTTAGACCCGCTTTAATAGTTTTAGCGATCTTTATTAATTCATAGCGGTGTCGCTGTTGGTTTTACTAAAAAATGTTATTTGAAAAAAATGTTCGTCTCATCGATTAGATGATGATAGAATCTTTTCCCGTCCTGAAATTCCAATTTAATTTTTAAACCTCTCGTTTACGCGAGCGTTGCGCGCGAACTCTTGGACGGATCACGCTGTCCAACGAACTTAGCCTGAGTATTAGTAAGAGGATCATGTATACCAAATTTCAACTAAATCGGTCAACTTTTACTCAAGTTATCGTCACACGCGTGAACGTTACTGACAGACAGACAGACAGACAGACAGACAGACAGACAGACAGACAGACAGACACGGAGCATATTTCGTTGAATGTAGGAAGCTCGCTACGCTCGCTTCAATAAAAGCAACAATATATAAAACTAATAATCTATTTATCAATAATTTTTAATTTATTAGGAACTTAAGGTAGTTAATTTCATTTTCTCTTTTTATTTAAATACTAGCTGGGTACCCGTGCTTCGCTACGGAGTGTTATTATAATTAGATAAGTTTATAAACAACCATAATGAAACATATAAATTATTTTACTATGCAAGAATATCTAGATTCTATCTCCCCCACCTAAATCTCCCCCCCCCCCCCCCCTAAATTAAAATGACACTAAACTATAAGTAAAAACTATTACTCTACTCTTAAAGAGCTTTTGCATCATCAATAGTATTCATTTCATTGACCCCGTATTTATTACTTGTACCATACCCCTGTGTACCAAATTTAAATTTTGAAAATTCATGTAGGCTGTCACTTTCCCCTTGCTTTGAAGTTCAAGTGGGCAAATTTTTATCGACATCAAACTAAAACTGTAGATTTATAAAGAACATACACACACACATACGTTGATTTTTATATATATAGCTTATACATTTCCATTTTACCCCCTCCTAAATAAAATTGTACATAACAACAATTACTTTTCTCTTAAAGTGATTTTCAACGATATGCATCATATGAAGGGAATCCATTACTTTGACATTTTTACACCGTACCCCTTTGTACCAAAATTTAAATTACGAAAATTCATGTAGACAGTGATTTCTTCTTCCTTTGAAGGTAAGTGTGCATGTTTTGAACATACACACATACGTTGACTTTTAGATATATTTTTCTATTTACCTCCCTAAATGCACGTAAAAACAATTACTGTACTCTTAAAGAGCTTTTTCAACAGTATGCATCATGAAGGGTTATCAATACTTTGACATTTGTACCCCGTACCCCTGTGTACCAAAAATTAAATCTTGAACATTCATGTAGAAAGAGATCATCCCCTTATGTACCAAAATTTTAATTTCGGAAAATCATGTAGGCAGTGACCTTCACCTTGTTTGGAAGAAAAAGAGTGTAAATATTCATCAAATTGGGGTAAAACTGTAGATTTGTATAAAAGACATTCTCTCATATAGATGCTCTTCTTTTTATATATAGATATAGTTATACTTTCCATTTTACCCCCCTCCTAAATGAAAATATGACAAAACTGTAAATAACAACAATTACTGTACTCTTAAAGAGCTTTTCAAGGATATGCATCACGGAGGGTATTCATTACTTTAACCCCGTATTCATTACTTGTACCCCAATCCTCTGTGTACCAAAATTTAAATTTCGAAAATTCATGTAGGCCTTGATTTTCCCCTTGCTTTAAAGGTCAAGTGCGCAAATTTTCATCGAGATCGGACTAAAACTATAGATTTGTATAAAGAACAAATAAGATGTAGCTCTATTTTTACATTTTACCCTCCTCCTAAATGAAAATATGACAAAAGTGTACATAACAACAATTACACTACTCTTAAAGAGCTTTTCAAGGATATGCATCACGAAGGGTATTCATTACTTTGACCCCGTATTCATTATTTGTACCCCGTACCCCTGTGTACAAAAATTTAAATTTCTAAAATTCATGTAGACCTGTAGTTTCTCCTTCCTTTGAAGTTCAAGTGTGCCAATTTTCATCAATATCGGGCTAAAACTGTAGAATTGTATAAAGAACAAACATATATACACACATACATACATTGACTTTTATATATATAGATAGATAGATAGATAACAAACCTAATTTTTTTTGGCTACCAAATTAATAAGTCAAAATAACCAAATTTATTTTATTAATTATAAATAAAAAAACAAATGTGATACTAGTTGCAGATTGGCCCTTGTGGATTTAGTCAGATTGACCATTTTGGCGCAACACCATCGATATATTATATTATTTTTCATTTAACAGTCGAATAACCTGACGTCAAAAACTAGTTAGTCATTTCATTTAATTGCTAGGCCTACTTGATAATAGGAAACATAGCCACTAATACCTAGCATAAGCCCCACGCGGGGTGAAGGCCAGTCTCCTTTATTATTTATTAATTAGACAAATGTTTACTGATTTTCTCCAGTAGATGGAAAAGCAAACATTTCGATTTGTGGATTCGATGCCCCACAACATACCCTCAATTCAATGTTTTCCATGAAATGTAGAAAATTCTTTTTTCCGTGGTAGGCTGTGAAATAGTAACTTTAGAGCCTAAAAAACATAGCTAAAATCCATTTTTTCATTACGTGGACTTAAATAGTACATTACGCGTCGAGTGTGGAAAGTAGCATTTTGCATGCGAGTGTGGAGTTTGCACCCGAGCGATAGCGAGGGTAGTAAAACAACATGAGCAATGCAAAATGCCGTTTTCCCACGAGTTGCGTACCGTACTTTATCTACGATTGTTAGATTTAAATAATAAATACAGAAAAATGCCTTATTAAGGGGCGATGAAAATTCCGGGAGGGCATACCAAATTTTTAAAAATTGCCAATTTTAGGCACGAAAATTTGAAGTGCGCCCAAAATTGTATTTTTTGAAAATTTTGAGTTGGGTATCAAATGAAAGCTGCTGAAGAGTAGGACACAAATATATATATGCTTTTTTAAATTTTGCATTCCTTATTGGGTAAAAAAATCAAAATATACCCCAAAAAAAAAAATCCCCCCCCCCAACCACTATATAACGGCTGGTCCTAAAATTTCGAAATAATTCATGCTAATTCCTCATTATGGGGCAATGATATTTCCGGGAGTTCATTTCTAGTTTTTAAAAATTACCAATTTTGTGCGCAAAAATTTGAAGTGCACCCAAAATGTTATTTTTCTAAAATTTTGAGTGGGGTATCAAATGAAAGCTGCTGAAGTGTAGGATACAAATATATATTTGCTTTTTTAAATTTTTCATTCTTTATTGGTTTTATAAGTCAAAATATACCCCAAAGAACATTCCCCCCCCCCCCCCCCCAACACTATATAACGGCTGGTCCTAAAATTTCAAAATAATTCATGGCTATACCTTATGGTGGAGCGATGAAAATGTTCTGAAAAAATGTAATTTATCTAGTAGTTATTACTGATGAAAAACATTGTGACCCCCCAGGGGATTGAACCCGGACTCTTGAGATCGAAGAAAAAAAATCATTATTTCATAACGGGTATGCTTAATCATCTACAAAACCTTAAAAAGTACTTGGACGCAAGTACTTCCCTGTGATTTTTTTAAAGTGACTGTTTATATCGAGTTTTTAGTGAAAAACAATGAGTGAATCAAGTGACTTTGACGAAAATGTGGAGAATAATACTAATACTCCTCCAGAAATAATTAATTCGGCAAAAAAATACAACTAATGAATTAATGCTATCTTTATTAAGAGAGAGATACGAACTTTCATACAGCAAGTTTATTTTTTTCTGTATTTATTATGATTATGAGGTACGCAACTCGTGCGACAACGGCATTTTGCATTGCTCGTGTGGTTTTACTACCCTCGCTGTCGCTCGGGTGCAAACTCCACACTCGCATGCAAAATGCTACTTTCCGCACTCGACGCGTAATGTACTATTACGTCCTAGGAACTAAAAGATTTTTATTTTTCGGCGGGTAGTTGTCAAGATTCCGTTAGTAGCGCTGCAGTCTTTGTAGAAATGCTTCTAGTACGATTAAAATCTGCTAGATGTCAATGCGTTTTATTTATCTTTTCTTATAGTGTAACCTCTTTTAGCGAATTTTCAAAGAAAATTACGCTATTGCAATGGCTTCAAAATTTTTGTAATGCGAATTTTTGAAAAATTTTTCCATGGAAATCCGTTTCAGACCATTCTGAATCGATTCCTAAAATTTAACACTTTTTTATGTATGTATGTATATATGTATGTATATATGTATGTATATATGTATGTATATATGTGTCACTCCAGACGATATCTCCCCTTAGGATGCACTTAAAAATTTCAAACAAATTTTAAAATGTCAATAATATCAAAAGAAAGGATGAGTTCGTTGGCCAGAATTTTTGGAGTTCATTTAGGGGTCAAATTTTTACAATTTAGGGTCAAAAATAGCATAAAAACGTGTTTTTTCATCCCCCCTTTTATGTGAAAATATGATAAAAGTGTAAATAACAACAATTACTGTACTCTTAAAGAGCTTTCCAACGACATGCATCTTGAAGGGTAAATACTATTTTGACTTTTGTACCCCGTACCCCTGGGTCCCAAATTTTTTTTTTTTCATCCGAGCTAATTCTAAACCAAAATTTTCCTATATTATCATAAGCCGATAAAACGCAGATTTCTTTGAAAATTCGCTCATTAAGTCATGGTGCATGACTGGACTTTTTAAGGTTTCTTCTTTTAAGTCTTAAGTATGTACTAATATTTGTAATTATTATATTGATTATTGATTAATATTTAATGTTTCTTCATTGTCTGCTTCCTCAGAAAAAATAGCATATGCAACACGACTGTGAAGTGTTTTTTCTTTACCTTGGCAATATTTACTATCTCGCTTTGCTCGACAGTAAATGTAATTGCCGCGGTATAGAAAGAACTCACTTCACAGCCTAGTAACATAATATACTATTGCTTCTGTGTATTTTAATTTTACAGAACACATAGGGTTGATTTCACTCGAGTGAAATACCCAAAGAGTACAGAGGAAGAAGAGGAGTTTCGAAAGCTTATAAATCTGTTGTAACAGAGGGTATTTTTCGGTTAGTGCGCCTAGCGTTATGGTAAATACATTGCTAGAGTGTGTATGTGTGTACGTGAGACAGACGTGCATCTCGTCCCGACCTAAATTGGAAATATTGTTTTTATTCTGCGCACGGAACAGCAACGACTCCATCTGAATATCAATGAGCCCGAGTCAAATGCTTCTTGTTAAATCTGTCGAAACGAAATAACTCTTCAGTCCACTTAGTTCAATCAAGCCTAATCTTCCTGCTGGAAAACTGTTTTAAAATCAAAATACAGGCCAAGGATTTATAGAACAATAGAACGGAGTAAGTTAAAAATAAACCATACAGGATATTGATCGCTGCATGCATTCCGTATAAAAATGAAAACAAAAAAAAATACGTGTGGTGTCGTGGGACAGGTAGGAACGAAGTACCTCACACTTTATCTATATATATAAAAGTCAACGTATGTGTGTGTGTGTGTGTGTGTGTTTGTTCTTTATACAAATCTACAGTTTTAGCCCGATTTTAATGAAACTTTGCACACTTGACCTTCAAAGCAAGGCAAAAATCAAGGTCTACATGAAATTTCGAAATTTAAATTTTGGTACACAGGGGTACGGGGTACAAGTAATGAATACGGGATCAAAGTAATGAATACCCTTCGTGATGCATATCGTTGAAAAGCTCTTTAAGAGTACAGTAATTGTTGTTATGTACACTTTTGTCATATTTTCATTTAGGAGGGGGGTAAAATGGAAAAATATAGCTATATCTTATTTGTTCTTTATACAAATCTACAGTTTTAGTCCGATCTCGATGAAAATTTGCACACTTGATCTTCAAAGCAAGGGGAAAATCAGTGACATGAATTTTCGAAATTTTGGTACGCAGGGAACAGGGTACAATAATGAATACGGGGTCAAAGGACTGAATACCCTTCATGATGCATATCGTTGAAAAGCTCTTTAAGATTACATTAATTGTTGTTATGTACAGTTTTGTCATAAGTATTTTCATTTAGGAGGGGATAAAATGGAAAAATATAGCTATATCTTATAAAAAAGAAGAGTGTCTGTATGAGGGTATGTCTTTTATACAAATCTACAGTTTTATCCCAATTTGATGAATATTTACTCACTTTCCCTTCAAAGCAAGGGGGAGGTCACTGTCTACATGAATTTTCGAAATTTAAATTTTGGTACAAAGGGGTACGGTGTAAAAATGTCAAAGTAATGGATTCCCTTCATATCATGCATATCGTTGAAAAGCACTTTAAGAGAAAAGTAATTGTTGTTGTGTACAATTTTATTTAGGAGGGGGTAAAATGGAAATTTATAGCTATATATATAAAAATCAACGTATGTGTGTGTATGTTCTTAATACAAATCTACAGTTTTAGTTCGATGTCGATAAAAATTTGCTCAATTGAACTTCAAAGCAAGGGGAAAATGACAGCCTACATGAATTTTGGAAATTTAAATTTGGTACACAGGGGTATGGTACAAGTAATGAATACGGGGTCAATGTAATGAATACCATTGATGATGCAAAAGCTCTTTAAGAGTAGAGTAATTGTTTTTATGAATTGTTTTGTCATATTTTACTTTGGGGGGGGGGGGGGGGAATTTTGGATATTTGAAAATTTGCTTATCAAAGAGGAGGGAGTATAGAAATAGGTGGGAGGGATAGAATCTAGATATTCTTGCATAGTAAAATAATTTATATGTTTCATTATGGTTGTTTATAAACTTATCTAATTATAATAACACTCCGTAGCGAAGCACGGGTACCCAGCTAGTATTAAATATAAATTATATAATTACAGTGCTTAGTGTATGATACTAACTACTTATACATGGCGGAGTTAGAAAAAGAGACAAAATTAAAAGTAACTATTTTTACTACCGGAGTTAAGGCAAAATTAAAAGAAAAACTTTTTATCTTTGAAAAGAGCGTCTTTCAATAAATGATGTATTGTAAATTGAGAAAAAAGTTAATTTTGATTAGTTTATAGTTAAAACATATGGTTGTAGAGAAGAAAAGAACTGTCCTATCAGACTCCGTCGGTGAATTGCTCCTTGCTCCAATTAAAATATTGTAATATAAAATATAAATCACCAACACTGAAAAACTTCTGCTTGCATCAGGTTGAAATTTTACATGCCTGTTTCAATTGCACTTAAGGCAATGTGCAAGAAGTTTTATTAAAATCGTTACGTTAGAACGTAAGATATCGTATGATATAAAAACGTTGTTTTCTTTATTTTAAGCGTTTAGGTCCGCTTTAATAAATTTAGCGATCTATGTTAATTCATAGCATTGTCTGTTTTTTTACTAAAACAATTTATTTAAAAAAGTTGTTTGTCTCATTAAATAGATAAAGTTTTTCCCGTCCTAAAATTCCAATTTTAAATTAAAGCTTATGTTTACGCGAGCGTTGCGCGTGAATACCAAACTCAGCCTAGGTATTGGTAAAATGAACATGTGTACCAAATTTCAACTAACTCGGTGATCTTTTACTCAAGTTATCGTCATCGGTAAATTTCGTGACGGATTTTGCGTGACGGTGATTTTGGTCGTTTTTTTCGGATTCACTCCCGGGTTCAAGAACGTGCCGTAAGGAACTTCGTTCCAAAAATCGCCCCCTCTCCCCAAACACTATACAACGGCTAGTCTTAAAATTTAAAAATAATTTATGGTTATAATTTATGATGGGGCGATGAAAATTTCCTAAACAAATGTATTTATCTTGTTGTTATTACCGATAAAATACATTGTGACCCCCCGGGGGATCGAACCAGGAACCCTTGAGGTCGAAGAAAAAAATCTATATACTATAAAGCCGCATGGCTAACTGACTCACTCACTGACATTAATGTTTACCCACTTCCAGAAGAGCTAGAGACTTGAGGTTTGCGCCATTCGACGCGCAATGTCCATATTGTGAACCAAAATAATTATAAAAAGTTTACTTTTCCCACTCCTTCCCCCCCTAAAAAAATAAAAATGGCCGACTTGATTTTCAAGCTGTTTTGGGGCTTGTTGCGGCTAAACGGTAAGTCGTATTGGAAAACAGGTAGCACCAGCGGTAACTGATTTTAAAAGATCTACAACTTTGGTTCTATGACTTTTTGTCGTACCTCTATCGGTTGTACCCTAAATAGTGATTATTTTGGTATTTTTTTGTTTTTATTTTTTTTCTATTTTTGACTTTGAATGGCCGTAGTTTCTAAAATAATTGACCGATTTTATTTCTGATTGAGGCGCTTGAATCTCACACTAATGCTCTTTAAATTGAGTATATTTTATTTCATTAGTTCATCCTATTTGCTGAGAACATGAGAGTAAACTTTTTCTTGTGTGCCGTGTCACGTGACCACTTTTTTGGTTTTTAATATTGTGTCGTATATCATTTGAAAGGCCTTGATTTGTACATTAAAGCTATTATATTTATTTATTTTTTTAAAAATGTTGTACACGTACTTTTGTACCGATTTACAATTGTGTTGTAGGTTAATGGGTTTAAATAATTTTTTGTAATTAGGTTATTTTATTTTTATTTATTTATTAGTAAAATTAATGCCGTTTTGTATTGTTTTTTTTTTAAATATAATTTTGGTACCTTAGGCCTTAGAGTACAGAGGTACAAATGTCTAAGTTAATCTTTTATAATTATGATGTATATCGTTGAAAAGCTCTTGAACAGTGGATTAATTTTTGTTACGTTCAATTATGGGGTATTTTTAGTTTTTAGGGGGGTAAAATTAAAAAACTGTTTTATAGAGGTTTTTACGATTTTTTTTTTTTTTTAATTTAAATTTATTATATGTGCTCTTATATTTCATTAGTTCATCCTATTTGCTGAGAACTTGAGACTAAACGTTTTTCAGTGTACCGTGTCACGTGACCACTTTTTTTGGTTTTTAATTTTGTATTGTATATCATTTGAAAGGCCTTGATTTGTACATTAAAGCTATTATATTTGTTTATTTTTTAAAAATGTTGTACTCGTACTTTTGTACCGATTTATAATTTTCTTGAAGGGTTTAAATAATTTTTTATTAGGTTTTTTTTTCTTTGTAGTTTTAGTCCCGTTCAACAGCTTATTAGGTCATTACATTATATTTATATATTAGTTAAATTAAGCCCCTTGATTTTTTTTTTTGTACCTTAGAGTACAGGGATACAAATGTTAAGTTAACCTTTTATAATATGATTTATATCGTTGAAAAGCTCTTGAATAGCAGATTCATTTTTGTTATGGTCTATTTTGTGTTATTTTTAGTTTTGAGGGGGGTAAAATTTAAAAAAAAAACTGTTTTTATAGCAGTTTTTACGATTTGGTTGCTGGGTTATTTGTTTATTAAATTAATTATGTTATGTGCACCACATTTGGCGCATGTTAGATGCATTGTTTCTCCGAAAAATGTTGGTTAGTACCAAAGTTATTAAATAAATATTTACTTTAATAGTGCCGCGCCATAAAAAGTGACAGAGACGGGAATATGTCCGATCTTCCCATCCTCTCCCGTCGCTCCTGTCACCCCACCTTACACAATCCCCTCTACAACTTCACAGATACTTGCTCAGCTCCTCTAGATCTAGACGTCAATAGCTTTCATACTTTGTTTCTTTGTTTGTTTTATCGTTTGTTTATTTTGTCATTTATAGACTGCGAATTATAACAGTATAATTAACCAACCTGATGGCTACAATATCCCACAACCTCCTACAACATTACCAGATCTTACAACTTGTAAGATACTTGTAAGTTACAAGTACCAACTACTACAAGTACCTACAACTACTACAAGTGTATATACAAGTACCTGGCATATATCTACCTGGCCACTCGACGGGCAAAAGCTGGCCGTAGGCCAGCTGACGCCGGCGAGTCACAAATATATAACGCATAGCTTAATCATAGTGAAGGTTGATAAGAAAAGAAAACACTTTTACTTGTTCAATAATTTTATTGTCAAACCAATCTTCTCATACCATAAAATCTCAATCAATACTACTAACTTCATAGCTTAATCATTTAGGAAACCCTAAAAAGTAATTGGACGCAAGTTACGTCGTACGTCCCTGTGATTTTTTAAAACTGTCAACATTGTTTTGATTTTTTACATCAATTTAAGTATCGATTAAGCAAAATTTAAGGAGCGCAGACGGTTGAATTTAATCAGGGGCCATCTGCTGGCTACTTTCGACAAACCATCCAAATTTCATAAAAATCAGATAAGTGCTTTTGATGGTATAGGTGTACATAAATGTATGTTTGTTTGCATGTGGAAGGTAAACAAACGGGCAAAGAAGGTTGGAACTTTTATGGGATCAACAATGGGCTAATTTTGACCTAGCATCAAAATTCCATTAAAATCGGACGAGTAGTTTTTAAGATATGTTAGATCGCAAAAATTTAACGAAAGACAGACAGGCAGACACCGAACCAAAAATGTTGCCTGATGTATGAAAGGATTTCTTCATTTTTAAAAAATGTTTGTTACGCGTTTACGGCCAAACGCTTTATTCGATATTCTTCAAATTTGGCATAGATGTTCTTTAAAGTCATAAAAAATCAACGAATGAGTTTTATATTTAATGAATTTCATTTTTAATTTTTTTTAAAAATAAAACAAAATTGTTTTTTTTAATTTATGTTTTGTTTATCTTGAAATTTGGCATGAATGTTACTCCACGTTGGGAAAATAAATATATATATTTTATTTATTTATTTATTGTTTTAATTGGGTGTACGGACTGCTCGTGGTCATTTACACCCTTTATCATACACTTATATTTTTATTAGCTTATTTTAAAGTTAGTTGATTTATAGTTTAGTCAGAGTTTTTTCTTGAAATTTGGAATAGATGTTCCTTTAAGACACTAAAATCGATGTATATGGTTTATTTGTTTAAAAAATGTTGATTTTTCACTAAAATAACCTTCCCAGCAGGGAATCGAACCCGGCCTCTTTCGGTCCGCGTTTAAAATTATTTTAACAGAAGCTAGATTTTTCCCGGGAAAACGACTTATACCGTTAGATTCGTATATAAATGGACTACTTTTAAAAAAATCGGTCCGAGACAACTCAGACAAACTTTCTCATATATGAGTTTATAATTACTTAGCCCAGTGTTTCCATTTATTAGTTTTCAAATGTACATTTAAATATTATTGAACATTTCATCAAAATGTATCATAAAAATAACTTCTCCTGGTCGGGGAATCGAACCCGGGCTCTCTCCGTCCGCGTTTTAAGCTAATATCTCAGGAACTAGATTTTTCCCGGGAAAACGGCTTATATCGTTGGATTCGTATTCAAATGGACTACATTTTAGAATTTTTTAATCAAAATCGTCGGAACCGTTTTCGAGAAATAATTTTTTTTCATGTTTTTTCAGAGTTTTTGGGGGGTAGCGCCCCCAAATTTAGAGCTAAAATTCATTTCTCGATTTCACCTCGGGGTATGATTTTTCTGAACATGTATGCCAAATTTCGTCAAAATCGGCCCAGTAGTTTGGGCTCCAGGCGTCTGCACAGACGACAGACAGACGACAGACGACAGACAGACATTTTTTAAAAACCACTTTTTTGGACTCAGGGGACCTCAAAACGTCTAAATCCATCAAAATCTCAAAATCGAATTTTCGCGCCATCACAATACTTTCTCTTTATATGAGAAAGTAAAAATTAATTAAAAATCGTAGGAATAGATTTCGAGAAATAATGTTTTTTCAGAGTTTTTGAGGGGGGTGCCCCCAAAATTTATAGCTTAAATTAATTTCTCGGTTTCACGTCGGGTTATCATTTATCCTTTAAGTGATTGAAATCGATTTTTATGGTTTATTTTCGAATTAAATATTTACAAATGCCATAAAAAAAATTCGCCCCAGCGGGGAATCGAACGCCACCTGTCACTGTCCGACTTTAAAATTATTTTCACAGAAACTAGATTTTTCTCGGGAAATCGACTTATACCTTTAGATTCGTATTTAAACGGACCCTCTGTCCGCGTTTAATTGTTTTTCTAATTTTCGCGAGGTCTACTGTTGACAGAACTACTAGTTATTAGTAATGGGATGAATGATGTATAATATAAATATAGTTCTGATACTATTCCAAGAATGTTTGGAGGCAAAACTATATAGGCATTTCATTTAATTGCTATAGGCCTACATGATAATAGGAAACATAGCCACCAATACCTAGCATGAGCCCCGCTCAGAGTGGAGTGAAGGATGTAGATGTAGAAGTTGTAGAAGATATGTAGATGATATGCAGTTAAAAAAAAAATCTAATAAAGTAAATATTTAAATAACTTTTTCGTGTTGGGTTAAAGGTGGGACGTTACACTAATTAAATCGCTTAATCCAAGTCAGAGAATCTAAAAATACATTATTGAATCACTGTGGGGCCACAAGCTAAATGCTTTCCACCGCCCCGCCCTCTAAAATCTTACTACGTTAAGCTTCATTTTAGAGAGGCTCAGGGAAAAAACGTAAATCTTTTTGCAAATTACGAAACATTTTATAAATATTTTTGCTGCCCCAATCATTATTGGTTTAACCAAGTCTCCCCTTGTTTAAGTGAGTTCTACTAGGTCTAATCAATGCAGTGCAAGTAACTTCTACTAGCTTTAATCAATGAAGTACAAGTAAGTTCTACAAGGTCTAATCAATGCAGTACAAGTAAGTTCTACTAGGTCTAATCAATGCAGCACAAGTAAGTTCTACTAGGTCTAATCAATGCAGTACAAGTAAGTTCTACAAGGTCTAATCAATACAGTACAAGTAAGTTCTACTAGGCCTAATCAATGCAGTACAAGTACGTTCTCCTAGGTCTAATCAATGCAGTACAAGTAAGTTCTACTAGGCCTAATCAATGCAGTACAAGTAAGTTCTACTAGGTCTAATCAATGCAGCACAAGTAAGTTCTACTAGGTCTAATCAATGCAGTACAAGTACGTTCTCCTAGGTCTAATCAATGCAGTACAAGTAAGTTGTACAAGGTCTAATCAATACAGTACAAGTAAGTTCTACTAGGTCTAATCAATGCAGTACAAGTAAGTTCTACAAGGTCTAATCAATACAGTACAAGTAAGTTCTACTAGGCCTAATCAATGCAGTACAAGTACGTTCTCCTAGGTCTAATCAATGCAGTACAAGTAAGTTCTACTAGGCCTAATCAATGCAGTACAAGTAAGTTCTACTAGGTCTAATCAATGCAGTACAAGTAAGTTCTACTAGGTCTAATCAATGCAGCACAAGTAAGTTCTACTAGGTCTAATCAATGCAGTACAAGTACGTTCTCCTAGGTCTAATCAATGCAGTACAAGTAAGTTGTACAAGGTCTAATCAATACAGTACAAGTAAGTTCTACTAGGCCTAATCAATGCAGTACAAGTACGTTCTCCTAGGTCTAATCAATGCAGTACAAGTAAGTTCTACTAGGCCTAATCAATGCAGTACAAGTAAGTTCTACTAGGTCTAATCAATGCAGCACAAGTAAGTTCTACTAGGTCTAATCAATGCAGTACAAGTAAGTTCTACTAGGTCTAATCAATGCAGCACAAGTAAGTTGTACAAGGTCTAATCAATACAGTACAAGTAAGTTCTACTAGGCCTAATCAATGCAGTACAAGTACGTTCTCCTAGGTCTAATCAATGCAGTAAAAGTAAGTTCTACTAGGCCTAATCAATGCAGTACAAGTAAGTTCTACTAGGTCTAATCAATGCAGTACAAGTAAGTTCTACTAGGTCTAATCAATCCAGCACAAGTAAGTTCTACTAGGTCTAATCAATGCAGTACAAGTAAGTTCTACTAGGCCTAATCAATGCAGTACAAGTAAGTTCTACTAGGTCTAATCAATGCAGTACAAGTAAGTTCTACTAGGTCTAATCAATGCAGCACAAGTAAGTTCTACTAGGTCTAATCAATGCAGTACAAGTACGTTCTCCTAGGTCTAATCAATGCAGTACAAGTAAGTTCTACTAGGTCTAATCAATACAGTACAAGTAAGTTCTACTAGGCCTAATCAATGCAGTACAAGTACGTTCTCCTAGGTCTAATCAATGCAGTACAAGTAAGTTCTACTAGGTCTAATCAATGCAGCACAAGTAAGTTCTACTAGGTCTAATCAATGCAGTACAAGTAAGTTCTACAAGGTCTAATCAATACAGTACAAGTAAGTTCTACTAGGCCTAATCAATGCAGTACAAGTACGTTCTCCTAGGTCTAATCAATGCAGTACAAGTAAGTTCTACTAGGCCTAATCAATGCAGTACAAGTACGTTCTCCTAGGTCTAATCAATGCAGTACAAGTAAGTTCTACTAGGTCTAATCAATGCAGTACAAGTAAGTTCTACTAGGTCTAATCAATGCAGCACAAGTAAGTTCTACTAGGCCTAATCAATGCAGTACAAGTAAGTTCTACAAGGTCTAATCAATGTAGTACAAGTAAGTTCTACTAGGCCTAATCAATGCAGTACAAGTACGTTCTCCTAGGTCTAATCAATGCAGTACAAGTAAGTTCTACTAGGCCTAATCAATGCAGTTCAAGTAAGTTCTCCTAGGTCTAATCAAGCAGTATAAGTAGGGCATTTATACGACGCTATTGGGCTTTTGAGCCTTAAAAGCCCATGAAATGCTGCTCCTGGCGTTTTGCTTTTAAACGATGGTACTTTTACTTTTTGAGATATGGTACTTTAAATTCAGAGATATAAGATGGTACTTTGGAGGTACGTACAGAGAAAAAAAAGTACTCTCCTACTCAGCTTCGTATGCTCTAAATAGGTCTTTTTCAAGGGGTAAGTGCAATCCCCTTTTTTAGTACCTTCGAGGGGGGGAAGTCGAGTACCTCAGCGAAATACTCACGAAAAACGTGTTTTTCCGAAATTTCGAATTTGATCTTCTATACCGTTCGCAATTTTAATCGGACAGGGTTTAAAAGGGTACTGGTCTTTAGGTCATATTGTCCTCTTTAAGAATCCGGTTTGTTATTATATTTCTGATTCCTACTTCGGGAGCTACGTCTATGTGAAGGACGTCCTCCTTGGGTAGCCACAACCAGAAGGGGACGTTGAACCGATTTGACAAAGGTATCGTTGGAAAGGCCATTTGAAATGTACCAAATGTGTGCAAAAATATTTTTAAAAAAATGTACTAGGTTGGTACTTTAGTACCCTTTTGTACTTTTAGAGTGCCGTGTAGGGGGTAGGTTACCCCACTCTGGGGCTAATGGCATCGAAGGATTTATCAGCTCGAAAATTTTCTTCTGTCAAAAGTTGCGCCAAATAACACTTAAACGCACTGTACCCTTTTCGTACCTGTACCTTTGCGGGTTCGGATACAGAGGTACTTTTAATACCACATCAGTTGTAGGGCGCACTGTAAAAATTAATAATTAAAAAATAGCTGCTTTTTACTCAAAAGTGTGGGTTTTATTGCCTTTGTACCCATTTTATTGAAATTTATTTCTTATTTATACTTATTTTTGTACTAAGTGTACCGGTTTGGAAAAATTGGTCGTAAAAAGTTACATTTTAATCTTTGTACTGTACCGTTTTTGAATTTCATAGGATCGGGCTAAAACTTATATGGTATTTAGTACTTTATAGTAGTAAAGTGTACATGAAAGGAAAACATTAAATTTATTAACATGCCGGGTACATGAGGGGTACAAAATTGTGTACCTCTGTTTAAGAAAAGGTAAAAATAGTAGCTGGCCGGCCGTGTTTGATCTCGTTGAAAAGCCCTTATAACGTACTTTAAAAAAATACAAATGTTTATCGAAAAAAGCCACGTTTCAGACCCTTTTGAACGATAAATAGTCTTTCAGGCTCTCAAAAAGTGCGAGGTGAGTCCACTGTTGCCCACTTTGCTCCTAAGATTATTCTGTGACAAGATTGTACTTTTAGAACCTAATACAGTATAATATTATTCAACCCAAGATGTACATTTAATTTAAGTACCTTTAGTACTTTTGGTACAAAAGGTACTTAAAGTCTGGGTACTGTGCAGATTAAATTTTTAATTTAATGTGTTTTGTAAAGGTATCTTTATGAATTAAATACGCAAAGATACTCTATTTTTTATTTGTTTTACTGTATCGTTTTTGCTTTTCATAGGATCGGGCTGAAACTCATATGGTACTTACTACTTTATAGAAGTAAAGTGTGCGCGAAAGAAGAACCTTAAAGTTATTACTGTACCCCTGGGGTACATAGTTGTGTACCTCTTTTTTAGAAATACTTATACTTCCTTACTGCTCACTATTTTGAACTTAAGCTCAAAACCCGATTTGTTATTTTAAAGAGCGAGGTCTACTGTTCACAGAACTACTAGTTTATGCACCTAGGGAGTAAAGTGAGCCATTATTCCCTGAGCGAAAAAATTTGGTTCTTGAGGCGAAGCCGAAGGAACCATGGTCCCTAAATTCCGAGGCGAAGCCGAGGGAATTAGACTCTTTAATTCCCGAGGCGCAGCCGAGGGAATAACTCTAATAAGCTCCCGAGGCGCAGCCGAGAGAGGTAATTAACGCGAGAGAAATAATGGCACTTTACTCAGGAGGTACATACAATATTTTATCTCCAGTAGGAAAAAAATACATATTTTTGTCCACAGCACAGTTTTTATTTATTATTTCAATAAATAACAATAATTATTAGAACTTTTAATAGCAGATATAAGAGATTCAATATTAAAAACAAATAAGAATTGGAATTAAACTCAAATAGAAGGTTATTTAGATGCAGGTTATAATGTTGTAAACAAAGATAAACATGGTCAAAAAAGCGCAGTGCCGCAAACCAGATTTCAACAACTTCATTACATTAGCAATTTATTTTCTACTATTTATAAAATAATTTAGTTCCAATCTTTTCTTTTTTGTCCTACTTTACTTTTTCGCCCTACTTTTACTTTTTCTCCCTACTTTTTGAGTTCAGGGATGAAAAGACCTGTTTTAGTCCCTCTAAACTAATTCAAAATCATAACTTTTTTTCCCTACTGGAGATAAAATACTTTATTTATGATTTTGAATTAATTTAGAGGGACAAAGGTAAGTCTTTTCATCCCTAAACTCAAAAAGTAGGGAGAAAAAGTCAAAGTAGGGCTAAAAAGTAAAGTAGGGCAAAAAAGTAAAGATTGCAACTTAATTTTTTTATAAATAGTAGAAAATGAATGGCTAAAGTAATGAAGTTGTTGAAATCAGGTTGGCGAAACTGCTTTTTCGACTATGTTCACCTTTGTTTATAACCTGCATCTAAATATCCTTCTATTTGAGTTTAATTCCAATTCATATTTGTTTTTAATATTGAATCTCTTATATCTGCTATTAAAAGTGCTAATAATTATTGTTATTTATTAAAAACTAATAAATAAAAATTAAAATAATAAATAAAAACTGTGCAATGGACGAAAATATGTAGTTTCTTCCTACTGGAGATAAAATATTGTATGTACCTCGTGAGTAAAGTGCCATTATTCCCCTCGCGATAATTATCTCCCTCGGCTGCGCCTTGGGAGCTAATTAGAGTTATTCCCTCGGATGCGCCTCGGGAATTCAAGAGTGTAATTTCCTCGGCTTCGCCTCGGGATTTAGGGACCTTCGGCTTCGCCTCAAGAACCAACTTTTTCGCTCAGGGAATAATGGCTTACTTTACTCCCTAGGTGCATAAATAACTATTTGTAACAACTAGCAACTGTCTAGTAGACTAGGTGTGAATAGTCCCTTTAACCCCCTTCTAATTATACATCGACCCAAGGATTCTTTATGCAAATTTGAACACTATCGGAACAAATTTCTTTTTTTTAAATAATGATTTATTATTTCTCCACAAGATGAATTCTTGGGGTGAAGTTTGCTTTTGTCTTTATGTATAAATAAAGTTTTTAATTTTGTTTCAGGTGGTCTTGCAGGAATGTTGAAAAGAGGCAATCGATGGCAAAACAGAGCAAGAGGTTTCTTCAACAGGATTTTAACTCATCTTAAAATCTGCAAGTAAAATTTTTATTTTACCAGCTTTTTACTATTAATTGAGTTACAGTACATTTTTTTAAGAAACTATATTATGATTGACTTGTCTGGTGAGTGGCAGTGTATTAATCAAATTCTATTTTGAACGTATCATTTATAGTTATTTTGCTTTATTATCTATTAGTAAGTTTAGATAGCTAGATAGCTTAGTTTTCAGCTTGAATTATTTAAAGTTGGCATTTACTGATCTTCGCCAGAACTATGAAGCCTATTAGCAAATAAAACATTCGTGTATTTAACAATAAACTCAGGTTAAAAAGACCAGAATAGCGTTTTTGATAAGCCCTAGTAGCTTTACATATATTGTAAATCTTCCGTCCAACTGGAAAGTCAATTAATTGGATGTTTTATAAAGCTGGACTATTATGATCCTGATTAACATAAGTCCATCTTTGAGTAGACGCACTCGCTAGATATTAGTAGTTATTAATGATTTATATTTTTATTGAGGTAGGGATTGGCATAAACAGGTTGGTTAGTAAGTTAACACCTGAATTAATTTTATAATTTTGCTCTCCTTACCCCGTCAAGAGTTACTTTTGGTTGAATAAAACCTCCAATTTCTTCTATTAAATACTTTTTTCTTTACCTATTATTTCTTTTATTTTCTCATATAAAGAGAAAGTATTGTGGTAGTGTGAAAACTCGATTTTGATATTGTTATGGATTTACACGTTTTAAGGTCCACTGAATCAAAAAAAGTGGTTTTTAAAAAATGTTTGTCTGTAGTCTATCTGGAGTCAAAACTACATGGCCTATTAATTCGAAATTTGCCGTGCAAGTTTAGAAAAATTATACCCCGAGGCGAAATCAAGAAATAAATTGTAGCTTCAAATTTCGGGGCGCTACCCAAAAAACTCTGAAAAAAGAGAAAAAAAAATAAATAAGAATCTAACGGTATAAGCCGTTTTCCCCGGAGAAATCTATTTCCTGACAAAATATCTTTAAACGCGGACGGAGATTTTTATGATAAAATGTTCAATAATAATTAAATGTACCTACAAAAACGTAAAAACTATGAATGGAAAACACTGGGCTAACTAATTATAAACTCGTATATGAGAAAATTTATCTGAGTTGCCTCGGACCAATTTTTTGTTATTACTTGCCCTAAAGTTAAATAAATAAATGGTATTTTCCTCTCGATATTTCCGTTTTATTCCTAAATATTATATTATCACGAAAACATTCAGGTACTAATTAGATATAAAAATTTAATTATAGGGTTTCGAGGTGATCCTAGAAACCCTTATGCTGTTGGTAGTTTGTCTGTCCGTCCGTCGCATCTTGGTTCTGTCCTATTGTGCTAAAGATTTGAGATTTAGTATTATAAATCAACTTTCTTGCTCCAAAATAGAAATGCTCGTATGTTGCGAACTTCACGACTCCATTTTTTTTTTTTTTTAATTTTTGAGTGGGCTATCATTTTAAAGGCATTGGAAATTAAATCTCTTATATATGTCAAGCCATTTTACCTCCAAAATTACCAAAAAAGTGCCTTCCTAAAATGCTAAAGAAAAATATGCGAACTTCTCTAAAGTGCAGCTTTTAATATTTTTTTAATAAAAAAAAGTAGGATATTTGCATTTTTATGGTGAAAGAATAGTTATTTTTCCGTGGTAGGCTGTGAAATAGTAACTTTAGAGCCTAAAAAACATAGCTAAAATCCATTTTTTCATTACGTGGACTTCAAAAATCTTTTCATTACTCCTAGCTGTAAAGAAAAAATCTTTTACGTCCTAGGCACTAAAAGATTTTTTCTTTACGGCGGGTAGTTGTCAAAACTTCCGTTAGTAGTGCTGCAGTCTTTGTAGAAATGCTTCTAGTACGATAAAAATCCGCTAGATGTCAATGCGTTTTGTTTATCTTTTCTTATAGTGTAACCTCATTTTAAGGTTTCTTTTTTTAAGTCTTAAGTATGTACTAATATTTGTTATTATTATATATTGATTAGTGATTAATATTTAATGTTTTTTCATTGTCTGCTACCTCGGAAAAAATAGCATATGCTACGCGACTTTGAAGTGTTTTTTCTTTACCTTGGCAATATTTACTGTCTCGCTTCGCTCGACAGTAAATGTAATTGCCGCGGTAAAGAAAAACTCACTTCACAGCCTTGTAACATAATATACTATTATGTAACTAGGCAGCAAAATGGAATTTTACTGACGAGTGATTAGATTAGCCTCCGAGCCGAAGGCGAGGACAGGCTATGATAATTAACTGCCGAGGCGAAGCCGAGGCAGGCAATTTACCTATTTGACAACAGGCAATGAATAAACGAGGCAGAAATGTTTCCTTTGCTGCCTTGTTGCATACAATATTTTATCTACTTGCGGCAGAAAAATGAAGCTGCTAAAATGTTAACTTTATTAATATAACATAGTTAATAACTATGTAATAAAGATAATAACATATGTATTAACTAAAATTAATGTTCAAATAAGAAACTTGGGAATAATAACAATAAGTGAAAAGCAAACTCAATCTATAACAACAAAATACAAAACACACGTTTATAACACACATAACTTCTGAATGAATAATGCACGCAATATAAAATATTTATTTTTATTTTTACTAAAAAATTAATAAAAGTGTTAAAGACATCTTCTATTGCTTAAAAGAAAAGAAGTAACCAGGATAAATCAAGAAAAGTAGCTAGTCTAATCTAGAATGAATTCAATAATAATAATAATATGGATGTTCAATGTTTACATGACGCTACAGTTCAGCCAGTGACTCTACTATTTCTTTTAATTAAAGATCTACTAATCATTGAACTTATTTAACAGAATTAACAAATATAAACATATTATTTTATTATTAAAACGTTTATTTATTAAATATTACTTATAATATATAATGTTATAAGATAGAGATAATAGTATAAACTGTTCTTGCCAAAGTAAGAGGTTATGACACGCAGTGGTAAACACTGTTGTATTTTCCTGACTGTTTTAACTACTTTCCTGCCTGTTTTTAATATTTTAATGACAAATCAGGGAAATAGTACTTTCTTTTTAGTAGTAGATAATAGTTATTTGTGCACCTAGGGAGTAAAGTAAGCCATATTAATCCTTGAGGGAATAAGTTGGTTCTTGAGGCGAAGCCGAAGGAACCATGGTCCCTAAATCCCAAGGCAATGCCGAGGGAATAACGCTAATTAGATAATTATCGCAAGGGGAATTATGTATATCACTTTACTCCCGAGGTACATACAATACTTTATTTCCAGTAGGGAGAAAACGCATCTTCATCCATTGCACAGTTTTTATTTGATATTTTAATAAATAACAATAATTATTAGCATTTTTAATAACAGATATAAGAGATTCGATATTAAAAACAAATAAGAATTGGAATTAAACTCAAATAAATGGTTATTTAGATGTAGGTTTAAACAATGATAAGCGAAAATTAAAAATAAGGTCGAAAAAGCAGTGTCGCCAACCTGATTTGAACATCTTCACTACATTAGCCATTCATTATCTACAATTTATAAAATAATTAAGTTAGCAATCCTTCTTTTTCTCCCCGGTTTTACTTTTTCTCCCTAGTTTTTGAGTTCAGGGAAGAAAGGATTTACTTTAGTCCCTCTAAACTAATCCAAAATCATATATTTTCATCCCTACTGAAGATAAACTCTTTTAGTAGCTTGCTAGCAAGTACTTGACGGGATTTTTTATACATATTTTCAAACATTTTATGTAAAGTAAACAAAATCCCTTAAGTTTATTTTACTGATATTAATTCTGCTATGTTCAAAAATAATTGGAGTGAATTCATCTTCAAGTTCTTTTTACTCAGGAACTACCCTGGAAACTTACCAGGTGAATAATAAAATTTAAAAAAAAAAAAACAGGAAAACAATATCCTGAATTATGACAATTAATTATTGATTAATTCATAATTATTAAATTTTACAATTAATTCATTCTTACAAGTAAAGTGTATGCCAACTAAGAGACACAAGACTTAGTAAAGTATGGCATCTAATAAGGCAATTTACATGTGCTAATATAATGAGGCGTACTACATGCTAGTGTACTTATTTTTTCTAGAGTTCCTCAACCTTAGTGCTCCACGTAACGGGTTGAGATGTAGTCGAGGAGGATTTGAAATAAAGAGGGTATGTCTTTCAATCAATTTTAACCTCATTCCAACTCAGACTGTCAACAATTTCGTATCCAAATTTTGTTATGCCTTACCCCATATTTTCGTCCTTACCAATAACAGGCCAGTTTATAATGGCCTGTTTGTAAATATTGTATATAAGTAGTTCACTGTTTAGCCACTAATCCAATTATCAATCGCCTAACCACATATTCCTTACACTTATTAATTGTACTTCATTGATTGTTTCTAATACACTTTATTTATCCATTAAACTATTTCATAATTTTTTCTTAGACCTTTAAGATGTTATAATCCGGTTAAACCACTACCCTAGGCTCTAACTATATATTCTTAACTCTTCGTGATATTTTCTTATACGTTGTTCTCTTGCTTGTGTAATTTAAACCCTAATAACCCTGTTCATAGATATAAATACGTGTGGTGTAAATATACGTAAAAATACGTGTGATAATAAATCACGCGTGGTGTCGCGGGATACCCGCTAGCAACCAAGTTCCTTACGCTTTTCATTAAATATAAACTATAAAATCACACTGCTAAGTGTACGATACTAACTACTTATACATGGCGGAGTTAGAAAAGAGGCAAAATTTAAAGTAACTAACTGTTTGTACCTAGCGGAGTTAAGGCAAAATTAAAAGAAATGCTTTTTTTTATCATTGAAGCGAGCTTCTTACAATAAAAATGTATTGAATATTGAGAAAAAAGTTAATCATGATGTGTTTATAGTTTAATAGGATGGTTGTAGAGTGAGGGAAAAGGACTGTTCCCTGCCTATCCGGCCTGCTCACTTTAAAATATTATAAAATTTCACTGCACAAAAACCTCTGCTTGCATCTGGTTGAAATTTTACATGCCTGTTTCAATAGTGCTTTTGACGATGTGTTTAAAATTTCATTAAAACTGTTTCGTTAGAACGTAAGATATCGGTAAAAACGTTGTTTTCTCTATTTTAAACGTTTAGGTCCGCTTTAATAGTTTTAGAGATCTTTATCACTTCATTGCGGTGTCGGATGTTAATTTTACTAAAAAAAATATTTATACAAGTTGTTTGCCTCATTGTATAGATAAAGTTAGAATGTTTTCCCATCCCACAATTCAATTTTACATTTGAATCGAGCGTTTACGCGTGAGCGTTGCGCGCGAACACTTGGGCGGATTACGTTGTCCTACAGACTCGTCCTGCGCTTTGGTAAAATGAACCAAACTTCAACCAAATCGGTCGTCTTTTTCAACTTATCGTAATCGGTGGATTCGTGTCGGTCGGTTTTGTGACGGTGTTTTTTTTTCGGATTCACTCCAGGGCTCCTCCAGACGCTGTAACGTGCCATAAGGAACTTGGTTCTAATTGGTCTGTGTTATGTCTCTAGTTATAACATACCCAATACCCAATAATACCGTAATGCCATTTTGTTGTCTCTGTAGGTTCTAGCCCAAGCTACTGGGCGACTTCAGTGAACTTTGAATTTCAGCATGTTTAGAAAATTCATTCCCTGAGGTGAAATAGAAAAATAAATTATAGCCCCAAATATGTATGCGGGGAACTTCCCCGTTTCTGATGATTTTAATAAAGAAATTGAAATACTTTCTATTTAAATACGATTATAACCATAAACTCATATATCTGGAATAAAGAGACACCAATAAAAATTGTACTGATTTAGCTGAATATGGAAAAATCTAAAAGTAAAGAACAACCCATTAAACCCTGAAAAATTTGATATCAGGGAATTTACTTGTATATGAGGAAGTTTTGTAGAGATTACCGATTTCTTAAAATTACTATTGAGCGAAAAGAGACCTGTATGATATATACAGATGTAACCTTGTTTACACCTCTGAGTCTACTAATACATATTCTTTTATGGTATATTCTTTATGGAGGTTTAGTGGTCACTACGGACTATCAATCTGTGCTATTTCTAAATTTTGAACACCCTTAGTTATTCCCCACCAGTCTGTTAAATCGATCTACAACCCTCCAACTAGTAGTAGTAGTAGTTGAACGAGCGCAGTGAGTTCTTCATTACAGAGACTTGGGATTTGAAAAGTTTGTGTGTTTGTTTGTGTGTTTGTTTGTCTAACGATAACTGGAGTAAAAATTGATAAATTTCAACGAAATTTGGCACATATATGCATCTCAGCATTTGTGAGAAGTGTATAGTTTTTGGAAATTCCTCACTCAATATTTTCAAGATGGCGCCCAATATGGCGGACGACAAAAAAAGAAAGTTTTAGTCAGCATAATGTGTTATACATCGTTTTAAAGATCTTTAAGAGGAGGAAAAGAATATGTAACTAATACATTTTCACATTTAATATTTTCAAGATGGCGGTCAATATGGTGGACGACTATAAAAAAAAGTTTTAGCCAGCATAATGTGTTACACATAGTTTTAAAGGTCTTTAAGAGATGAAAAAGAATATGTAACTAATAAAATTTCTCAGTTCATATTTTCAAGATGGCGGCCAATATGGCGGACGACTAAAATAAAAAGTTATATCCAGCATAATGGGCTATACATCGTTTTAAAGGCCTTTAAGAGGAGAATAAGAATATGTAACTAATAAAATTTTACACTTAATATTTTCAAGATGGCGGTCAATATGGCGGACGACTAAACAAACAGTTTTTAGTCAGTATGACATGTTATACATCAATTTAAAGCTCTTGAAGTCTAGAAAAGGAATATCCAACTATTCAAATTTCACACATAATATTTTTAAAATGGCGGCCAATATAAAGAAAACAAAAAAAAGTTTTACATATCTGCATAACATGTTATAATTCGTTTAAAGGAATTTTAAAGGCTACAGATTATGTACTAATACTGTATAAAAAGGCGAGCACAGCGAGCTGGCATTCATTTTATTATATAATTATTAAAGGCCATTATTCTACATAATAAAGATTATGTAGAAATACTGTATAAACAGGCGAGCGTAGCACCCCTGCATTAATATTACTTTTATAACAGGCGAGCGCAGCGAGCCTGCAATAATATTATTTAATAAAGATTATGTAGAAATACTGTATAAACAGGCGAGCGTAGCGAGCCTGCATTAATATTACATTTATAACAGGCGAGCGTAGTGAGCCTGCAATCATTTTATTAAATAAAATATTTACTACAAATGCATGCTATATAAGCAGGCGAGCGAAGCGAGCCTGCATTAACGTTAATAAATTAAGATTATGTGAAATGTTGTATAAACCGGCGAGCGTAGCGAGCCTGCATTTATATTATTAAATAAATATTACGCACAAATGTTGTAGAACCAGGCGAGCGCAGCGAGCCTGCAATAATTTTTATTAAATAAAGATAATGTAAAAATGCTATATAAACAGGCGAGCGCAGCGAACCCGCAATATTTTTATTAAATAAATATTATATAGAAATGCGGTATAAATTGGCGAGCGTAGCGAGCATGTATTACTATTATTAAATAAATATTAGTTACAAGCGCTATATAACCATGCGAGCGTAGCGAGCCTGCATTAATATTATTAAATAAAGATTATATAGGTAAAAACTGGTGAGCGTGGTGAGCCTTCAATGACTTTATTAAATATGGATTATGTACGGATGAAAGGAAAACAGTTTAGCTCCTGTGGACTTGCGAATTTATACGAAATTTAATTCGGCTCACATCATCTCGGTCCTATAATATGACGATTAAAGAGAAAGATTGTAGTCAGCATGATATACCATACATTGTTTTAAAAGGCTTTATGAGTAGCAAAGTTTTTCAACAAATGTGACCGAGATGAGGGTGTTAAAAAGTAAGCTTATTCTTATTGCTGTTTTTCGTAAAATGATTTTAAACCTGTTTTCAGGTTAAATAAGAATATGTTAGGTTTTCACCGAAAAATTATCCTGGTAGCAATATTGAGAACATAGTATGGGTGATGTACTCATAAGACCTCAATCTATGCGAGTTCTTTATGCACCGCATCACTAGTCTAGTACTTTCTACTAGGACGGGTAGGACGAACCACTTGTTCGAACCTTGCAACATATTTAGAATAAACATATTTAGGGGCACAAATCTTATTGATATTTTGGCTGTAGTGTTTTGCCAGGTCTCAATTAATATTTTTGAGCACGTCCGATGATTACTCTCTTTGATATCTCTATATGTAGCCATATATTAAATGCTTCGAATGATTTCTCTTTCTGTAATCCAACCTCCAAGTGTCTCCTTAATGACCCTTTGTTTTAGCAATGTTATTGATGATTAAGAATGAGACCCAACAGCTTGTAGTTGAACTTTGTTATTGAATGATTGTGATTGGCCCGTTACATTACTCACCCCGGCTGCTTTTGATTGTACTTGTACTCTGTAAATAATTAAATCTTGTTTTTATTTATGTTATTATTTATTTAGTGCAGTAGTTTAATTACGGAATGTAGTAGTAAGTAACGTTGTACAGTAGATATGTATTCCATTTTTATCAATAATATTTTTTTTTTATCAGTTTTCTATTTAATTAAATTAAAGAAGTAAAATTATATTTGAAGTAAGAAAATACAAAAAATGTATAGTTATAAAAAAGTTATTACTTTAAATAATAACGAAGAATGATATTTTTTAAAATGTTTTAACCAACCTAACTATATTAAACTGATTGGTCTGTAGAGTGACAGTGATTAAGATGTATCTAGTGACGTGACCAATAGCTCTTGTCTTCTTCACACATGTCATGTAACCTCCACAACGGTTGCCATAGTGATTCATCAGTATAACTCGTCCGGATCTCAGTGCCTCTGTAAGCTACTTGAGTCGATTTCAGAGCTGCCCTAATCAGAAGGTATGGGAACAAGCAAAGAGAGCGTTACGCTACATCAAGGGAACTCTTGACATGAAGCTATGTTTTAAGGGAAAAGAAAATTCCACTCAACCCTTAGACGGTTACGTGGATGACAGAAAATCTACGTCTGGTTATTTTTTTTGTGTTCATGGAGCAGTGGTATCTTGGACTTCCAAGAAGCAGCAGACAGTAGCATTGTCAACAGCTGAAGCTGAGTACATGGCTCTCAGTGGTGCAGCTTGTGAAGCATTGTGGCTTAAGTCTCTGATCTTGGAACTCCAAGAACCATTAGAAAACCCTATCCCTCTTTATGAGGATAATGTTAGTGCAATAGCACTAACGAAAAATCCGGAGCTTCATGGAAGAACGAAGCATATTGACATTCGTCATCACTTTATCAGGTGGTAAACCTTATGAATCTAACCCTGTAAAACATTAAAGCCTGTGGCCCAATATATCATATAAAAGATATAACTGCATGTGGTTTGTCGGAGTGTTGATACAGAATAAATCTGACTCATTTAAACTTATTTCTCTTTCAAATTTCTTCTCGCTGAGTACAAAACCACTCAAGATGGCCACTAGTTCTTTTTGGTTTTTTAGTGATATCAGGATAATTATTGCTTCCGAGCTTACCCAAGGTAACGGAAGCTTTGGGATTTTTTTGAAGAACGAACATTTTTTATGTCTCCTTTTTAAAAATTCTAAGACAGAAATCCGTTTCAGGCATCATAGAAAATTTTTGTTCCGTGTCTTTCTGTCGGTCTGTAGCTCAATTTTTGCGAACCAACATAATGTCTTAAGGTAAGACATTATACCTTAAGCTGTTTTTTTTGGAGCTGCTCTTCCAATATTCATGAAATTAGGATGGTAGGTCACAATTAGCCCAATTATATGGGACCGATATTGGGCTGATTATGACCTACAATAAAATTTCATTAAACTTGGACAAGTACCTACTATAAGTACCTACTATACAAGTACCTGTAATAACCCTGGCAGTTGATCGGGACTAAAACCCAAAATGAAAAAAAAAAAAAAAAAAAAAAGTACCTACTTTTTAAGATCTGTGGAACCAAAAATGTTCCCTGATGTCTGAAACGGATTTCTGTCTTGGAATTATTTGAAATCGGAGACACAAAAATGTTGCGTTCTTCAGAAGGAGAAATCAGCTTCCGCTTCCGTTACTTTTATTATTTTATTCTTCCGGATTTTTATTATTATTATTAATTTTATTGTTATTATTATTATTTCGTTGAAAAAACCTAATACTTACATGCTTATTTATAGGGTTTACTAGACGCATTTTGTCATTTTAATGAGATTTGTTACATTTACACATTTTTAGGGTCCGTAGGCAAAACCAAAAACCCTTATATTTTCCTGAGTGTGTCTGTCCGTCCGTTCTCTCGCGTACTCTCACGGCTACACCTTTCGTCCGATGACTTTGAAATTTGGCATGTATGTGTCTTGTACCGACCCACATATTTTAAAAATATAGTGACTTAAAAAAAAATATTTAAGGGTTAAAACTTTTTTATTCTTTTTCGACACCGTGAGGGGTATTATATGAAAGGGTACGTCGAGCTGATTACAAAAATATATAATTCTTTGGATATAACTTTGATAGGGCGAGCGTAGGCAAGTATGAAGTGGGTGTGAAACGTGTCCCCCCCCCCTCTATCTCGCTCATGTGAAGTGCAAAAAATCTGAAATAATTCCTGAACATTTTTTGACCAAAAGTAAAGACACCACTTTTCGGAAATTTCGAAAAAAATATTTTATTTTTTATTGACAAAATACGTTTTTTTTTTTTATAATTATGGTCTTTTCGATGTATTTATATGGTTGTAGTCCGGTTCAGTGGCAAAAGAATACTTTATCAGAGTGTGTTTTGAGAATATCAGACCCTTAGAATGGTTCAAAGTAACCTTTTTAGAATTTAAAAAAAAAAATGTTTATACACTTTACAGTTAAAGACTATATAGTGTGGCCTACTGACCTTCGCTGCGTGGTCACTAGCACACACTTGACCTGTTTATTCTATGTTAAAAATTACTATTTTTTTTTTTTTTTTTTTAAACCAAAATAACCCATAAAAACCCAGAAAAACCCGGGTTTTATTAAAAAAAAACCCAGGTGGGTTGGGCTTATTCCATAAAATCCGGGTTTTTTCCAACCCTGGCTTCCGTTACCTTCGGTAAGCTAGGAATCAAGATTTTGACAGATTTAAACAACAGGGGAAGAATTAAATGAATTTGACAAAAATAGGTTGTAAAAGCACAAAATGATTATAGTTGTGAAGTAGGACTGGAGAGAGCCGTGTACCACAATAATGGGTCACATATATGTGAGGAGACGCAGAATTCTTCATTCCCAATATCTTGATCATCATAATTACATTTAATAATAATAATAATCTATATATTTATATAAAACTAAAAGTGACAGTGACTGACTGATCAAAAATGCTCCTACTTCCCATTGACATAGAGATTTGAAATTTGGTACATAGATAGAGTGTACCATAAATAGAAAAGTGCGGCCATTTTGATTTCGATATATGTCCGCCATATTGAATTATTGCCGCCATCTTGCATTTATTCATCAGTAATTCTCCTACTTCCCATTGATATAGAGATCTAAAATTTGGTACACAGATAGAGTGTACCATAAATAGAAAAGTAAGGCCATTTTTATTTCGATATATCGATGGTGTTGCGCCAAAAAGGTCAATCTGAAAAAATCCACAAGGGCCAATCTACAACTAATATCACGTTTGTTTTTTAATTTATAATTAATAAAATAAATTTGGTTATTTTGACCTCTTAATTAGGTATCCAAGTATATTTTAAATGAATAAAAATATAAATAAGGCATTCAAATATCAATTTTTCATTATAGCTTTTCAAGTTTTAGAATTCAAAAATTGAATTTGTAACTAAAATTGAAAATTGAAGGTAGTAAAAAATAGAATAAATGAAAATGCACAAAAAACTATTATAACCTATATACGTTTACTAAAATATGAAATTAAGTAACAATAAAGATATATTAATTATATTGTTTTAATTATTATTTACATACAGCGCCAACTTAGTAATATATATTTCCACCGTACAAAAAACAAACAAACAGAAATAATACATAAATATAAAAATAATTGATAAGGGCCCTAAGTAAGTGTTAAACACCTAGAGAGAGGGCCCCGTCTCTAATATTACTTCACACTTTTATCTTGTTTATTCCTTAACACTAATATATTATATATACAGTGGCCGGATAACCCCGTCCTGTAATAACCCTGGCAGTTGATCGGGACTAAAACCCATAAGGAAAAAAAAAATCCCGTCAAGTACTTGCCAGCACGTTACTAAAAGGGTTTCTTCGGTCATAAGAATTCATGAGTACATTATTATTATTTATTTATTTATTTTGTTTAAACAAAAATATATATATATATTTTTTTTTTTTTTTATTTTTCCTTATCTTTAGGAACTGTCCTAATGGGGTAGTAGGCGAGGGCGACTTTTTTTGCGTTTTGTTTTAATTATTTGGAGGGTAAAATGGCCGCCATTACAGTCCCCCTAAAAGTTACAGCCCCCTAAAAATGTTAAAATTTGACTTTTTTTAGATCAGCTCCCGGAAATTTCATTGGACCACAGAGATATATATCTATGTATTTTTGCCTTTTTTTAGGACCTATTCTAATGGGGTAGTGCAGGGGGGGTACATTTTGGGTTGTTTTAATTTTTTGGGGGGTAAAATGGCCGCCATTTTGGAAACACGATATATTTTTGTGAACCAAATTTCAATACCTTTAAAATGATACCCAACTTTGAATTTCAAATGACAAAAATTTTGGGGCTCCACAGTTAAGTACGGCCCCCTAAAATTTTTAAAATTTGACTTTTTTTATATCAACTCCCGGAAATATCATTGGACCACAGAGATGCATGTTCTTGTATTTTTGCCTTATTTTAAGGACCTGTCCTAATGGGGTAGCGTGTGGGGGGGGGACATTTTTTATTGCGATTTGTTTTAATTATTTGGGGGGTAAAATGGCCGCCATTTTGGAAACACGATATATTTTTGTGAACCAAATTTCAATAATTATAAAATGATACCCAACTTTGAATTTTCTAATGACAAAAATTTTGGGGCTCCATAGTTACAGCCCCCTAAAAATTTAAAATTTGACTTTTTTTAGATCAGCTCCCGGAAATTTCATTGGACCACAGAGATATATATCTATGTATTTTTGCCTTTTTTTAGGACCTATTCTAATGGGGTAGTGCAGGGGGGGTACGTTTTGGGTTTGTTTTAATTTTTTGGGGGGTAAAATGGCCGCCATTTTGGAAACGCGATATATGTATATTTGTAATCTACATTTCAATACCTTTGATATGATACCCAACTTGAAAATTACAAAAAATATAAAATATTGCGATCTATTCGCAATTGATCGCAGATCGCAGAAATTTGGGGTGTTTAAATCCGCAATAGTTTTTCTGTTTTTGGGCAAAAAAGTTTAACTTGTATACCAAATTTCAAGTCTATAGCTTTAGTAGGTCGGGAGATGTACTCCAAGATGCGACGGACGGACGGACGGACGAACTACCAAAAGCATAAGGGTTTCTAGGACGACCTCGAAACCCTAAAAACAAAAAAAAACACGACAGTAAAAAATTCATATTTTAAAACAAATAACAATAATTAAACAAAAATAAAACTGTTATAATGCTTACCTTCCCAAATATTAATTTACTGATATTAGAAATAAGTGTGGTTATTAGAATTAATTTGCACCTTATTTATTGATTTATTTATTCATTTATTTTTGTTTATTGATTCATTCTTTATACTTATTTTTATGTTCTTTTATAGTTTTTTGATTTAAGTTATAGTGGTTCTAATTAATATTTCTTTTTTATTTCATTTGTTTATTAAATAATTTATATTTATTTGATATATTTCTATAAATATTACACACCCATACATATAAACGTATATACAAAATAAACATATATACGCGTCACATAATATGTTTATTAATTATATCTGATTTAATAAATATTCTTTAATTTTTATTTTGAACGTGTTGAAATTATGAATATTTTTAAGATAGGCTGGAAGTGTGTTAAATAGTTGAGGTGCTCTGTACATTGCATGTCTTTGTTTTGCAGTAGTGCGGCAGAGTTGAGTTACATAAGTAGTCTGTATTTGTTTTCCTATTTAGTTATTTTAAAGTCCAAAATGAATATCATTAGTTGTCAAGAACTAGGAATTATTATACATATGGGAGCATCTCAGGAGGTCATCTTAACGAATAATATAAATTGTCTCTCCACGTACACTGACATAATACAGCTGATTTTTAAAAAATAAAATCCAAGCCAGTGTGCGGGGAGGGAACATTTATCCAAGCCAGTGTGCGGGGAGGGAACATTTATCCAAGCCAGTGTGCGGGGAGGGAACATTTATAATGTTCATAATAAACTATTAGTTTACTATATTATATTGGTGAATGTAATTTATCTGTAAATATCTACATGCTTATTTATTACGTATTATTCTATATTTGTTTAAATAATTAATTAGTCATTACTGTCTTTTTTCTAACAATAAATAATTATTTTTTGTTACTTTAGAATTTCTTCATTAAAAAAATAAGTAGAATATTCAATTATTTAATTTAAAATATAGAATTTAATTAATTAATTGTTTTGTCTATTTTAATTGTTTTTTCCAGAGATGCATAATATTTACCGGTCAGTTTACTCGTCCCATCCCTCCACCTTCCAATTTAACTATTCGACGACTTAAACAAATAAAAATCCATATATTTTAATTAAATAAAGTATAAAAATCTTCATGTCATTTCATTGTAATTATAATTAAATTGAACCATTTTAAATAAGTAAAAAAAATGTATTTATATTTATAAACATTTTACTTTAAACCACATATAAACGACTGAGGGCACAAATTTTTGCATTTAAATTTATTTTCTATGATTTTTATTTTAATAAATTATTGTTCATTAAATGTAAATTAGTTCATTGCTTAACAATTTAGTTTTTATTTAAATTTTGTTTTTTAATATTTTTTAACTTCTGTATATTCTTTTTTATTTTTATCAAATATTGAAAAGAACATTAATAATTATAAAAATAAAAATGTTATAATCAACAATTATTTGTTAATATGTTTATTTCTTTATAATTATCGGTGTGCAGCAGCTGAGGTCAAAATTACATCTTCATGGAATAACATCAAACTGTAATACATAATTGTGTGATATTTTTTCAGTCTGATTTTAGAAGTTATTTTATAATATTTAATATGAAAGCCACTGATTGTTATTTAAAGAAATAAGTATTATCCATTTGTCTCCTTACAGGATTTATGAACAAAAATGTATTGTTTAAAAGGTTATTTAAAACAAACCCTGTTTATTAAAAGTTAGAATTACGGTCGAAAATATGATTATTAATATGTTATCAGTTCCTGATTAGCTATCTCTGATAATGAATGGATCAATACCTGAAAAGTTGGTTTATTGTGTTTCTTTAGATAAGCATTTTGGTCGTACCTTATCTCCTGGTTTGTGCCATTGTTAATCAAAATTAAGTTTATCATAACGAAATTTATCCACTGAGGACCATTTATATTATTTGATATGTTATATATATGTTTTCTTTGAATTAAAAATAATAATTATAAGTAAATTGATTATACTAACTACCTTCAAAATAACTTCTTTATATAATTTTATGTTTCTACCTCACCAATTAATAAATGTTTATATTTTAATCAAAACCTCTAATATTGGTAATTATAGAATGAACAATAATTTCTTTTTTTACATTTTATACATTTAATTATTTATGTTTAACTTGTAACTTTTGTATCGGAGATAGAACCTGTTTTCATGCACTAAAATCTTGTTAATATGAAGAATCTTTATAATGAGGTACAGATAGTAGTGAATAATTTAAATAAGAAAGAAATCTCAAGGAATGTGTGTATTGAATTTGATTTGAATATTATAGCAATCCAGTTTAAGAAGTGTAAAAGTTTTCCTTTTATATAAAACTAGTACGAACATTGTATGCAAACTAAAGTAGGACCCTCAGTTTATAGAAAGAGTTTTATCTTTCTGGCCGTCTACAAGTATAATAGTACATTACGCGTCGAGTGCGGAAAGTAGCATTTTGCATGCGAGTGTGGAGTTTGCACCCGAGCGACAGCGAGGGTAGTAAAACCACACGAGCAATGCAAAATGCCGTTTTCGCACGAGTTGCGTACCGTACTTTATCTACGATTGTTAGATTTAAATAATAAATACAGAAAAAAATAAACTTGCTGTATGTAAGTTCGTATCTCTCTCTTGATGAAGATGACATTAATTCTTGAGTTATATTTTTTGCCGAATTAATTATTTCTGGAGGAGTATTATTCTCCACATTTTCGTCAAAGCCACTTGATTCACTCATTGTTTTTCACTAAAAACTCGAAATAAACAGTTACTTTAATAAAAGGACAGCAAATTAGTTTTGTTAAATGTAAACAAACTCACTAATCGTGCGTAAAGCTGAAGAATTCCTCTTCTTTACCGCACTAGGGTGGTAAAGAAGAGGAATTCTTCAGAAATATGAGACGCGCATGCGCAATGAATACAAGTACGTAAACAATCACTTTCTACCCATCTAAACTGAGATATAATGTTTGTATTTCGTATCAATCGTAGATAAACATACTTAGTTCTTTGTGTTGACTGAGATTTTGTGGTAATCAAACATAATGAGTCGTTTATATCACTTGTTGAAAGAAATAATTCAATGTAATTATAAAATAGAAGTTTATTGGTCTATATCACAATCTTTAATAGATTATAAAAATGACCGGTTTCAGCCTCTAAAATACTAAAATATCCGAAACATCTGTATAGAAATATAAGTCACTGAAGATAGCTATCTCACTTTTTAGGGTTTGTAGATTCTTCTCAAAACCCTTATGCCGAGGGTGATGTGTCCGTCTGTCCGTCGCTCTTTGGTTAATAGGGCCCGAACCGTTTAAACGAATGTGCTGAAATTTGAAACACTGGTGCAACTTTTTGGCCAAACCACAGGAAAAATATACATAAGTTCAAAATTAAATATGCACGCATGTGCAATTCGCAAAAATGTGGTAAACTCAAAAATTTATATTTTTTAAATTTTCGAGTTGGGTATCAAATGAAAGCTGCTGAAGAGTAGGACACAAATATTCATATGCTTTTTTAAATTTTGCATTCCTTATTGGGTAAAAAAATCAAAATATACCCAAAAAAATCCCCCCCCCCAAAAAAAAACTTATATAACGGCTGGTCCTAAAATTTCCAAATAATTCATGTTAAAACCTTATTGTGGGGCGATGAAAATTTCCAGAAGAATGTAATTTATATTTTCGTTATGAAAAACATTGTGACCCCCCGGAGATCGAACCCGGGACCCTTGATATCGAAGAAAATAAATCATTACTTCTTAACGGGTATGCTTAATCATCTACAAAACCCTAAAAAGTACTTGGACGCAAGTTCTTCCCTATTATTTTATAAATTGTTATATCTTAGTATGTTAGAGTCTTATTTATAATAAATTAAAAATGGCGGTGTAGACCGATAAACTTATATTTTACATGTGAGGGAGTTAGTGAGGTACGGTCTAAAGAAAAAACTTGTTTACCAACTAGTTTCGTAAAATATATTTACATCATCAGGGTAACATTTATGAACACAATACAAGACTATAAAGAAAGTTCTATGGTAAAGTTTGGAAT
This sequence comes from Gerris lacustris, assembly GCA_951217055.1. Classification (NCBI taxonomy): domain Eukaryota; kingdom Metazoa; phylum Arthropoda; class Insecta; order Hemiptera; family Gerridae; genus Gerris; species Gerris lacustris. The sequence continues at coordinate 100,267 of OX578281.1, read as the reverse complement.
GTGAATAAGTGAGATTGGAGAAAACAGAGTTTAAGGATTGGATTAGTTAGAGGAACACAAGGGTGGGGAACAAAATGGAGATGAGAGGATTAACAGTAAGTGATCAGGTAAAGGTAGCAAGTTAAGGTAAGGGTAAAAAGGTGGTGGGTTGCCTTAACTTAAAGATATTACAACAAACACTTAAAAACTAAAATAACAAAAATATATATTGCACAGTGGTTAACTATAAATATGACTTTTTTTAACAATTAAAGGCAAGACTAGAAAGGAGAAGAGAGGTGAATATACAAATTAAAAATTAGATATAATCTCACTTATTCACATTCCAAACTTTACCATAGAACTTTCTTTATAGTCTTGTATTGTGTTCATAAATGTTACCCTGATGATGTAAATATATTTTACGAAACTAGTTGGTAAACAAGTTTTTTCTTTAGACCGTACCTCACTAACTCCCTCACATCTATACTTTACGGTTGCTAACTTCATCTTAATTATATTTTACAATTACAGTGTTTTATTTCTTTCAACAAGGGATTTAAACGACTCATTATAAATATATCTCGTATTTAAATGAGAGCAAGAAAAGGGTTCAGTGAAATCGAGACACTTGACTGGAAGCCAAACACTTAGCAGAATCTGGGTTTCATTCTCAGTTCTGTTGGACATGTTCCCACTTATCATTCATCAATGTGCCATATTGGTCATTCTGTCATATTTATAAGAACCAGTAATAAGGAATAAACTCAACTTACCACATCATTCTTCCGCCTGTTGTTGTGTCAGTTAAAAAGTAAAAAAAAAAAATATAGCATATATGATGATAAAGCAGTAGTAAAGAAAAGAAATAGCCAAAATGATGATAAAGCAGTAGGAAAGAAAAGAAATAGCCAAAATGATAATAAAGCAGTAGTAAAGAAAAGAAATAGCCAAAATGATGATAAAGCAGTAGTAAAGAAAAGAAATAGCCAAAATGATGATAAAGCAGTAGTAAAGAAAAGAAATAGCCAAAATGATGATAAAGCAGTAGTAAAGAAAAGAAATAGCCAAAATGATGATTGGTGTTAACAACAATGTAACAATTGTTGTTTCACTCTATTATTTTTTAAATATTACTTTTCATTTGGTCCTGGTTCTGAGAATAATTTTGTTGATTCTTATTTCATAGAAATATATTTGTGACTGGTTTCTAAGTCAATATGTAATTTTGGTTGTAGTGCCATTGCTGTTATCAAATTTAAAACGTTTATTTTGTTTACAAGTAGTGTATACTTTCCAGAGCGGTTAAGAGATGCACTTTGTCACTTTGATTCAGTTGTCGCCAAGAAATGAGAGAAACATCTTATTTCTGTTGCCCATTCTTTAGGGTAAATAATATCATTGACCTGGTGTATGATCATTGGCCTGATGTATGATCATTGACCTGGTGTATGATCATTGACCTGGTGTATGATCATTGATCTGGTGTATGATCATTGGCCTGGTGAATGATAATTGACCTGGTGAATGATCATTGACCTGGTGTATGATCATTGACCTGGTGTATTGAAGTTTTATATCATCATCATCCGAGGTGTCACAGCCAGTCAAATGGTTGGTCCTGTAAAATTATCAAATTACATAAATTAAAAATGCTTTATTTTCTTATCAATAAATATTTTGACTCCAGGTGAGATGAGACATCTTAAAGTACTTCATTATCCATTGATAAGGAAGTACCTTCGTTTTTATCGATAAAACATGTTTCTAATCTCATATTGACCCTTAAATGCTAATGCTAGTTGGATGGCTGGTATTACTAAACCTTCGTCGATTCGACTAACATATGCAGAAAATACATTTTTTGGGTTGAAACTACACTTTTTTTAAAGAGGAAACTATTAAGAACTCATTATTAAATCTTTTAGTAAGATATACAAACATTTGATGACAAATAACTTAGTAGGAACATCAGAAGAATCTGAAATTGTGTGAACATTAATGCACCAGGTCCCATGCCCCAGGCCAAAAGTCTTAGGCCCTTTGCTAAGTGCTCCAGGCCCCAGATTATCGGCCATTGGTCTCTGGCCCAAAGCCAATTACCCTAGGCCCATTGCCCCTTACCCCTAGGCCTATTGCCCCTTACCCCAGGCCCATTTTCCCAGGCTATACGCTCATTTGACGACCAATTAATTCCCTACGTTTATTACTAAACGTTAGTCGAATCGACGAAGTAGCTTTGACGGGAATTTACCAGAAAACGTGACTACTACCGCTACACTAGCAGGTGTGTTACTAACCAGTGCAAGCACTGCAGAAGGATGGGGTACCAATCACCATCGCATACGAGCGATAAAGGTTAAAGTTCAAACTGTGCTCGTCGATTCGACTACCATTAGCATTCCAGGGTTTTAAGGAAGCAGGGACATCTTTTCTGTCAAGTTTAAGATATTATTAGCCTTGATTGATGTACTTATATTTTCAGGAATCAATTAAAACAGTTATGGGTATTTGCTATGAATAGTTTTTGAATTTAACTTGTTACTTGCTTGGGAAGAGATAAAACTCTGTCTCAATTACCGAGTTATTTTCCCTTCTTGGCACTTCTCAGATTTCCTAGAAACCTTTCAGAACCACCTGTTTCCTTACAAATGGGTATTTAATGAGTTTAATTTCTGTAAGTCTATCAGCCTGCTAAGTGAGAGAAAGAGGGAACAGAGACATTCTATTACTAAGGCTTTGTTGAATGAACCAATGAACCTACTAAAGTTTCAGTGGACAATTTTTATCGCGATTTTTTATCTGTTCACTATCTTAAAGTTAAACCTAAAGAATTATCTAGAAAACCCATTTATCTTATCTATACCAAGTGTATCTCTTTCGTATAAACAAATTTTTACTGTATTGTAATTGTTGATACTAATAATTATTACTATAATTATCATAATAAATATATTCTATATTAATTTATTATCTCTTGTATTACAAATATTAAAAAAAGTGTGATTTGTAATTTTTAGGAGAAGTAGTTCGTGGGACGTGAGAGGGACCTGAATTGTTTACAAATGGTTGCGGTACAAAGTTGTGTGTAGTGCAAGTCATGCGCAGTGGCGCAGTCTTGGAGTTATAACCTGCCTAACTAAATCCTTCAATATGACGTTTCTTTAACACCTTTCATCAGCTGCTTATATCTTTACCTATTTTTTATTTAATTTTTTTTTTTTTTCATTTAATTTTTCTAGCATGAAAATTAATTTATTACCTTTTGTGAAGTAGTATGCTTTAATTTTGCTTCTTTCGTTATTTTTTCTTTTTTTTTTTCTTCTATCCTTTAATTTTCTTTATTTATTTGATTTTAGTGACATTGTTCTTTTATTTTGTTAATTAGTTGGTTTCTTCTTTTTTTTTTGTATTATTTTATTTTAAATTATGTAATTTGTTTATTCATTCCTTTTTGGTTTTGTATCTTAATTTTGTCTTCTTCTTTTTTTTTGTTGTCCTTACCATAAATCCTTTTTTTTTGAAAAATAAATTGCTTTTGCTTAATTTTTATTAAATAAAGTACTAGTTCAATGTGATAGTAATTAAAAGGTGTTAAGATAGTTATTTGGGCATAATGGCCGCGGTGCCAAATGGAACCCTTCCTTACTAAAAGTTGTACTTTGTCATTTTAGTTAATTTATTACCCCGTTTTTTTCTTTTTTAATTTAAAGTGTGGAATTTTTTGTCCTGATTTTTCTTTAGGGAATGTACGAGATTTAAATATGTTTATGGAAGTGGATAAAGAAATAAATATTTAAATTGTAATATTTGGTGCGTGTTTATTAGTTATTAAAGTATTAATGATGAACATTTATTTTGGTTATAATAGATACTAAAACAATGTACGCAATAATCTAATGGTAATTTTTTTTCTTCAACAAGTGGTAAATCATATTCCAAATTATGTCCCATGAATTATTATGATACATTTTATATATATATATAAATGTATCATATGTATGTATTATATATATATATATATATATATATATATATATATATATATATATATATATATATATATATATATATATATATATTTCTATATAATATATATTCATATATCTGTATGCATATATATTATAGAGTAAAACCTACTAACGTGACTAAGTTTTAGAATTAATCTTCTAGTAGAAGAGTAATTATAAATAAAGAATAATTTAAAAGAATAAAAAAAAAATACTCTCACTGTATGGAACTCAATATTAGTGTGTTTCGGCTTCTCGATTATAATCTGTATCTTTTATAAAGAATTATTGCTGGTCCAGAGGCTACCATAAAGGAGGTTCTTCTATATAGAAGTGGTACCTTAAAATAATAAGTGAATCTGATGAAATAATATGGCACAGAATTTGTGGTTCAAATATTGTATAGTATAAAAATATATATTAATAATAATGACTAGAGGGATTGAAATTAGCAATATAACCACAATATTTCACCACAATTTTATATTAAAACAAACAAACGTGTTTCGGCATTTATATGACTTTCCTATACAGTGTTCCACCCAGGATCTCATCCCTTACCTTGGTTCCTTCATGTGAAATTTACTAAGGGTTTTATGAAAATGAGAATGTTTACTTTACAACCTTTATGTTAAGTGAAATGGATAATTGTTATTTTACTTTTTGTTACGTCGAAACTACCAATGCTGCATCCTACAATGAGTTGCAAATAACTGTTAGGTATTGGTCGGAATCAACTAAATGGATTGTAACACGACATTTGCTAACATTTTTTATTGGCTCAGCAACTGCTCAAGATTTTTTGCAAAGTTGTGTGAGGGATTAAATAATTAAGGCTAAATTGCCACGAGCTTAATTGCTTATGCTTAGTTATGATGGACCAAATGTAAACAAAGCTGTTACAAGACATGAAAAAATATATGATTTTTTAAAAAAGAAAAACTACGGTGATGTTGGAATCTGTAACATTCAATTCATGCTTTACACAATCAATGCATTTAAACGGGGAATGGAAGTACTCCGAGATCATGCATCAAATCTATTTTTCCAAATTCACGATTTTTTTAATGGTTGGCCGTCAATGTGGAAAGATTTCACTGAATTTCAATAAGGCCTAAATTTGCCCAGTCATAAATTTATTGAGCATGTGTCGTCAAGATGATTATCCTTGGAACAAGAAGGCAAACGACTTTTAGAACAATGGCCAGCATTTGTTAAATGTTTCCTCACATTCATCCCAAAATATAAAACTGACCTAATGAAATCTACGAAATATTAGAGTAACAGAGTAACATCGTTACTCTGTTAAAAATTGACACGATGACAGCGGAAGTATTGGCACTTGATTGCACAGCTCTTTTTGTTTCTTAATCGAGGATCAAATTTCAATTTTTACAGCTGCTCAGTGGGGAGAAGGGTGACATATTTTAAAAATAATTCATTATAATTATTTGATTTGCCTTATTTTCTTTTTTATATTCTTTCAAATAAGGATTGGTGTCAGTAATGTTAGAAGGTATTTAGTCAGTATTTTCACATAATTAGTCAGTAAAGTCAGTAAATTTGACCTTATAACCAGTTTGCAGCCCTGCTTCTGTTATCCTTACATTCTCACAGCTCTAGTCTACCCCCACCTTGTAACGTTAGTTTGTCATGAAAGCTTGTAAAATATGTTACTAATAGAGACTTGACTGTCACTAAGTTAACACTCATCACTGAAGATGATATAAATGTCAAAACACGTGTGGTTTGGTGACAATGTTTTGTTACTTTCAATCCCTCAAGTCATAGTTCCACAAAATCTCAGTCAAAGCAACCCATCATTTATAAATTAATATTTTATTAAAATGTCTTTACATTTTGAAAATGAATAAAATAGTGTTTTTTTTTTAAGTTTACACCACTCATGTCATAAAAAAGCACTCAATTTTTAATATAAAAAACAAATTATTTAAAAAAATATTAATTAATAAGAAAGAAAATAGATCTACGATGTATTAATATTTTGAGGAGAACAGCTTTTAAATGGTTCCTACGTTGGTCACCGAGTTGAGTTTTTACTCTATTTTCCATTTATATGTATAATTTTTGATAGAAATAAATCAAATTAATCAGATTTTTTACAATGTCAATTAATAGATGAATTTCTGACTAATCACAGAAATTAAATAAGTTAATGAAATTATAATTAACTATTTTGTTTAATTTATAACAATTAAATTAGTTAATGAAACTAAGTGTATAAGAAATAAAGTTTGAGCTATAAAAGAGATGTTAAGAAATAATGTATGTTATTTATAGTTACAAGGAAATTTAAATAAATTTATTTTTAATTAATTTTAGAATTGTTGAAATGCGTAGTGTTTGAATGTGTAGGCCACAGACAATCTTAAAGGGATGTCTTGATGGCAATAAAGAGTCAATCAGACTTGTTTTTTATGGAATATTTCTCTCAGAAGTTGGGTTTAAATATTATATTTAAAGTATTTTTATTACACCAAACAATTTTGTGTCTGTATTTCTTGTAATTATTCCTTTTATAGAAAACAGATCAATTATAAATTTAAAATAAATGAATAAACTTGTCAGTTGACCCTATATTTGTTAGTCTCCTATATTTGTTAGTCTCCTATATTTTTAGATTTTTAAACAGTCGTTAATCCTAAATTTCAGTAAGGAATTTCCTGTAAGTACATTCTATTGTAGAACAAACTATAAATAGATAATCTTTTAAAATTCTTGTTAAATAATTTTCTTGTGCGCTCAAATTATTCTATAAATGATAACTGTTGTTATATTGTATATTTCTATAGCGTAGACTTTCCACACCAGTGTCTAATAACAGATCTTCTAGGGAAGACCTCATCAGAGATCTGTGAATCCCGATATTTCAAACACACTGTAGAGATTACTGCCGAGGGAGTTGCCGACGACTCACCACGAGCAACTCCCTTGGCAACAATCCCTGTAATAGGTTCTGAACGTCAAGATTCACAACATTTCTGATGTGATAACGTCCGCAAAATCAAGGCTATTTAATCTAAATATTATTATTTCAATCAGTAGAATTGATAATATTATTTATAGAGAAATAAAATAATGTTGTGTACGTTAATTCCTCAGATAGTCGCACTATTATTTTATAGAAAGTCAATTGTTCTAAAATAGATTTAGTCCCAAAATCAGATCAATTTCCACTCAGAAGACGCATTGAAACATTGTTAATAATATTTCTTTTAGCAGATTCTTTATTCATTCCTATTATTTATTCATTTAAAAACATATTATAGTTAAATCAATAATAATGTTATCTATTTGTTGTTTTCTGAACTTTTAGGACATTAGTCATTTATTTAACTCCAGGCGGGAGAAGAAGTTAACTTAACTGCCTGGTTTTTTTTAGGGTGTTAAGTTTAACTGCCTGGCCGAGCCACAGGGAGTTGTAGCAGGGAGTGATGGCATAACTCCCTGTAAATTAATTGCAGCTAACTTAATTCTAGTAAAAGAACTAAGTTTAAACGGATTTTACGAAGATTTAAGTTGGCAACACTGTTTATTTCAAAAATTACTCGCACTCAGCTGTTTTTAAATATTTCGTTGTTATGTTTTATTACGCTCCGTGTTTTGAGTAAAAAATGTTAAATTTATTAGTTCTTTTTTAAATTTGCTCGTTTTTATTTAAATATAAAGTTACGTTATAATTACAAGATAAAAAGAACTTTTTATATACTACGTTTTTAAATTTTCTGTCATAAATCATAAATTTGAAACCCGTCAAAATGAAGATTGTAAATATGGGATATGTCAAAACAAATAAAATAACTTGCGGATTTTTTCCGAATTAACTTTCCGTACAGCAAAATTTGCTGAAAACCAATTAAATTCTGCTGAAAGATGGCTAAAACTATTAAAATAATGCATTGTCATTGTGTTCTGAGCTATGCTAAAAGTTTCAAATGTCTAGCTATTCGGGAAGTTAGTTAAAAATTGATGCAAGATTTGTACTGGACAAACAAACAAGAAAGCAAGCTAATAAAAACGTAGTAAAATATATATAAATGAGGAATGATGATGGAAGATAACTTAGTGGACCTTGATGAACTGTTGGCATTCCAGAATATTTTTTTTCTAAATTCCAAACATATTATTCTGAAATTAGGCTGATTCTAGCTCTGTTTTTATTGTGATTCTCAATAATAAACATTGATTATGTTATTCCTTCAGTGGCCAATCAGACCAGTTTCCGCGATTTTACAGGAAATTGATTTTTTAGTTGTTCGTTAATTTCAGCATTTTCATGTTGTTTTAAAAATTTAATTGTTTCAATTCACAGCACATTTACATTTATTAAGGTCCTTTATGTGCCATATGTTCGCTAAGCAAAGTTATTACCTGCTAAAAAGAAAATTTGGTTTGCGGTACAACAATCACTGCTATCTAACGATGTAAAAGAGAAATTTGATCATTTTTACTCATCTCCCATTGACCTCTGAACGACTCACGTATTTCTTTTTTAGTATTAATATTACATTTTGACAAAACCAACTATTTTCGTAACACAATTCAATTCTTTGATTATTTTTTTAATATATAATATTACATTATTTATTTAAACAAATTTGTTTTGTCTTTATACAATTTTCTTTTATTGGTTTTTGAAGTCCGGAGACCTATATTTATCATATTTTAAAAATAATTTACATTATGCTTTTGATACATATGTATTACACTTTTTCTTTTCCTAGTTAAGTTTATTATTTATCTCATTCCATTCACATAAACTACACTTTTTTTATCGTGCCATTCAGTTTTTCTTATGTACTATTGACGCTGGTTAAGTATACTAAGATTTAAAAATAGAAATGTTAGTCTTGATTTTTTTTTTTTTTTTCTTCTTTCACAATGATTTTACTTTCAGTACATTTGTGCAAAATGTATAATACAATGTGTTACTATATGCACAAAAGGTAAGCACAGAGATATATATGCAATAAAAAATATTTGTATACAATAAAAAATAATATTAATTGTGATCTTTACTTTTTAAACAATTTATAATTATAAAATGAATCAAAAGAAATCAAAGTATAAAAATAATACAGTATCTTTTAATTTTAAAAAATATTTATTTTTATTTTTCTCCAATTAAATATATATTATTATTAATTAAGATAAATGTTTATTTACTGATACTATTAAAAATGAAAAAAAAAAAAAAAAATGATGCAATATCAATTAAATTAATACATTTCATTCCTATGTAAAGGATTGTAAGTATATGATAAATTGTTAATAAATAAATAAGATGTATGCTTATTATTATATAAAAAATAGTTATTAATTAGTTTAATGAAATTAATAATAATAATAAACTTATTGATCTTTAGTTTTTTTTTTTTTTAAAAAAACAAAAAACAATCAGTTGTAATATATAATCTGAAATTATATAATATTTTGTTTCAATGTAAAGTTTTAAGTTTGAGAAACAATACAAAACATTATAGACAGTAAATGAAATAAAATCAGAAATGATTTTTAAAATATTATTTTCTAAAATCCCCAGTTATAAAAATATCCTTCCAAATAGTGAGAAATCTATGTTTTCTGAGGTGCAGATTAATAACTTAATTTGATTGCTTTAATGACTAATCACTCATTCATATTAGTAAGATTTCTACTATGTCCTCTGTAATTAAAAGAGGCTACTCAGTGGCGGCTCCAAGCAAGGGGGCCATGGCTCCCCCCCCCCCCCCCCCCCCCGAGATTTTCCCCCCTTACAAGATTTTTTGTACAATTGTAGTTTAAAAACTATGCACGGAGGGCCAGCTCCCAGAAAAATAAAACGGCAAGTGACGGAGAGGGCAAGTGTTTTTTGTACAATACAAATTACTATTTGAATTAAAAGAATAGGTTTAAAACAAAACGAAAACATAAAATATTAGTAGAGGACTTGAACTTGAAGTGAAGGTTTCATACAAGTTTTAGCGGCACCACAAGTTGGGTTGGAACTAACTTTTTTCGGCGTCGTAAAAGCGTTGCCATAGATGAATCTCTTCGGGCCTACGCAATTCCGTATCCGCTAGCTGTGAACCCACCTTTAAACGTTTATAATGATAATAATAATTGTTGATTGTAGTATGTAGAAAGTTATTGATATTGAAAAGGTCATCGACCGATTCACCAAAGGAAAAAAAAGGCGGCTTGATTTTGTGATTTAAATGTTTTAATGTTGTTAAAAGTAAAAATTTTCTTTCTACTAAATTGAGTAGTTATTTCCTGGATGTAAAATTAAACTAGTGTTTTAAATTTATATTATTAGATCATCGTTAGAACTGGTACTAGGCCTTGGTTGATCATGGTTACTTTACAATTATTACAATATACTTCTCACTTTATTGATTGCTACTTTTATTTTATAATAAGTCCGCTACGGCAAAATACAGAATATAATCAAGTGTAAAGATTTTGGAAAATGATAAAGTGATGTTTTCTTATTAATTAACTACTAACTATATACCATAAAATTAGGAATAAAAATGTATGTCAAAAGTATCTTTAAAAAAAGCTTAAAACACGTTTTCAGCATTAAAATTTTAAAAAAATCCCGGACCCCCCTCCTTCAGTTGGGTTAATATGATGCCCCCACCCCCTCGGTATGCCCCCCCCCCCCCCCCCCTGATAATCAACATTGGAGCCGCCCTTGCCTGTCAGAAAGAATAAACACAATCGTTCCCGAGGGAGTTGCTCGTGATGAGTCAGCAACTCCCTCGGCAATAATCCCTGCAATGAGTAGAAGTTATTATGTCCAAGAAGCTTAACAAATGTTCTTCCTGTATTCATAAACTAAAAAACCAATATATCTTGCTTTAACCTCGAAATTCTGTAGGAGATTGACTCGAGATTTAGAGGCAAGAGGTAAGAAACTACTCTTTCAATATCTTTGTAGGTGAAATTGGATTTCTAGCAAGTGGTCATGAACAGTACAAGATACAAGGAAATGAGGGAGGATCTAGGATATAGCAGGTATGTAATTTGATTTGTTATAAATTAGTTGTATGGCTCTGCCACGACCAACATTTGATGACTCATTTCTTCTTCTTTCCCGCTTCCCACTCTCTGGTTACATCCATGTCAACCACACATGGATATATAAGAGCCTGCTTCATAGAGTAGGAATACTTATTTCACAACAACACTTGGTTAACCATACTTACCTCATGTATAGGTTTGATGCCTAGAAAGATGAGCCTACTTCATCCTTATAAGACTTTATTGTAGAAATACTTACCTCTTACCTCATGTCTAGGATTGATGCCTAGAATGATAAACCTACTTCATCCTGATAAGACTTTATTATAGAAATACTTACCTCTCACCTCATGTCTAGGTTTGATGCCATGAAAGACGAACCTACTTCATCCTTATAAAACTTTATTATAGAAATACTTACCTCTTACCTCATGTCTAGGTTAGATGCCTAGAAAGATGAGCCTACTTCATCCTTATAAGACTTAATTGTAGAAATACTTACCTCTTACCTCATGTCTATGTTTGATGCCTAGAAAGATAAACCTACTTCATCCTTATAAGACTTAATTGTAGAAATACTTTCCTCTTACCTCATGTCTATGTTTGATGACTAGAAAGATGAACCTACTTCATCCTTATAAGACTTTATTCTAGAAATACATACCTCTTACCTCATGTCTATGTTTGATGCCTAGAAAGATGAACCTACTTTGTCCTTATAAGACTTTATTATAGAAATACTTACCTCTTACCTCATGTCTAGGTTTGATGCCAAGAAAGACGAACCTACTTCATCCTTATAAGACTTTATTATAGAAATACTTACCTCTTACCTCATGTCTAGGTTAGATGCCTAGAAAGATGAGCCTACTTCATCCTTATAAGACTTAATTGTAGAAATACTTTCCTCTTACCTCATGTCTAGGTTAGATGCCTAGAAAGATGAGCCTACTTCATCCTTATAAGACTTAATTGTAGAAATACTTTCCTCTTACCTCATGTCTAGGTTAGATGCCTAGAAAGATGAGCCTACTTCATCCTTATAAGACTTTATTGTAGAAATACTTACTACCTCTTACCTCATGTCTATGTTTGATGCCTAGAAAGATGAACCTACTTTGTCCTTATAAGACTTTATTATAGAAATACTTACCTCTTACCTCATGTCTAGGTTTGATGCCTAGAAAGATGAGCCTACTTCATCCTTATAAGACTTTATTGTAGAAATACTTACCTCTAACCTCATGTCTAGGATTGATGCCTAGAATGATAAACCTACTTCATCCTGATAAGACTTTATTATAGAAATACTTACCTCATGCCTAGGTTTGATGCCTAGAAAGACGAACCTACTTCATCCTTATAAAACTTTATTATAGAAATACTTACCTCTCACCTCATGTCTAGGTTTGATGCCAAGAAAGACGAACCTACTTCATCCTTATAAAACTTTATTTAAAAAATACTTACCTCTTACCTCATGTCTATGTTTGATGCCTAGAAAGATGAACCTACTTTGTCCTTATAAGACTTTATTATAGAAATACTTACCTCTTACCTCATGTCTAGGTTAGATGCCTAGAAAGATGAGCCTACTTCATCCTTATAAGACTTAATTGTAGAAATACTTACCTCTTACCTCATGTCTATGTTTGATGCCTAGAAAGATGAACCTACTTCATCCTTATAAGACTTTATTGTAGAAATACTTACCTCTTACCTCATGTCTATGTTTGATGCCTAGAAAGATGAACCTACTTTGTCCTTATAAGACTTTATTATAGAAATACTTACCTCTTACCTCATGTCTAGGTTTGATGCCTAGAAAGATGAGCCTACTTCATCCTTATAAGACTTTATTGTAGAAATACTTACCTCTTACCTCATGTCTAGGATTGATGCCTAGAATGATAAACCTACTTCATCCTGATAAGACTTTATTATAGAAATACTTACCTCATGCCTAGGTTTGATGCCTAGAAAAACGAACCTACTTCATCCTTATAAAACTTTATTATAGAAATACTTACCTCTCACCTCATGTCTAGGTTTGATGCCATGAAAGACGAACCTACTTCATCCTTATAAAACTTTATTATAGAAATACTTACCTCTTACCTCATGTCTATGTTTGATGCCTAGAAAGATGAACCTACTTTGTCCTTATAAGACTTTATTATAGAAATACTTACCTCTTACCTCATGTCTAGGTTTGATGCCAAGAAAGACGAACCTACTTCATCCTTATAAGACTTTATTATAGAAATACTTACCTCTTACCTCATGTCTAGGTTAGATGCCTAGAAAGATGAGCCTACTTCATCCTTATAAGACTTAATTGTAGAAATACTTTCCTCTTACCTTATGTCTATGTTTGATGCCTAGAAAGATGAACCTACTTCATCCTTATAAGACTTAATTGTAGAAATACTTACCTCTTACCTCATGTCTAGGTTTGATGCCTAGAAAGATGAGCCTACTTCATCCTTATAAGACTTTATTGTAGAAATACTTACCTCTTACCTCATGTCTAGGTTTGATGCCAAGAAAGACGAACCTACTTCATCCTTATAAGACTTTATTATAGAAATACTTACCTCTTACCTCATGTCTAGGTTAGATGCCTAGAAAGATGAGCCTACTTCATCCTTATAAGACTTAATTGTAGAAATACTTTCCTCTTACCTTATGTCTATGTTTGATGCCTAGAAAGATGAACCTACTTCATCCTTATAAGACTTAATTGTAGAAATACTTACCTCTTACCTCATGTCTAGGTTTGATGCCTAGAAAGATGAGCCTACTTCATCCTTATAAGACTTTATTGTAGAAATACTTACCTCTTACCTCATGTCTAGGATTGATGCCTAGAATGATAAACCTACTTCATCCTTATAAGACTTAATTGTAGAAATACTTTCCTCTTACCTCATGTCTAGGTTTGATGCCTAGAAAGATGAGCCTACTTCATCCTTATAAGACTTTATTATAGAAATACTTACCTCTCACCTCATGTCTAGGTTTGATGCCATGAAAGACGAACCTACTTCATCCTTATAAAACTTTATTATAGAAATACTTACCTCTTACCTCATGTCTATGTTTGATGCCTAGAAAGATGAACCTACTTCATCCTTATAAGACTTTATTGTAAAAATACTTACCTCTTACCTCATGTCTATGTTTGATGCCTAGAAAGATGAACCTACTTCATCCTTATAAGACTTTATTGTAGAAATACATACCTCTTACCTCATGTCTATGTTTGATGCCTAGAAAGATGAACCTACTTTGTCTTTATAAGACTTTATTATAGAAATACTTACCTCTTACCTCATGTCTAGGTTTGATGCCTAGAAAGATGAGCCTACTTCATCCTTATAAGACTTTATTGTAGAAATACTTACCTCTTACCTCATGTCTAGGATTGATGCCTAGAATGATAAACCTACTTCATCCTGATAAGACTTTATTATAGAAATACTTACCTCATGCCTAGGTTTGATGCCTAGAAAGACGAACCTACTTCATCCTTATAAAACTTTATTATAGAAATACTTACCTCTTACCTCATGTCTATGTTTGATGCCTAGAAAGATGAACCTACTTTGTCCTTATAAGACTTTATTATAGAAATACTTACCTCTTACCTCATGTCTAGGTTAGATGCCTAGAAAGATGAGCCTACTTCATCCTTATAAGACTTAATTGTAGAAATACTTACCTCTTACCTCATGTCTATGTTTGATGCCTAGAAAGATGAACCTACTTCATCCTTATAAGACTTTATTGTAGAAATACTTACCTCTTACCTCATGTCTATGTTTGATGCCTAGAAAGATGAACCTACTTTGTCCTTATAAGACTTTATTATAGAAATACTTACCTCTTACCTCATGTCTAGGTTAGATGCCTAGAAAGATGAGCCTACTTCATCCTTATAAGACTTAATTGTAGAAATACTTACCTCTTACCTCATGTCTATGTTTGATGCCTAGAAAGATGAACCTACTTCATCCTTATAAGACTTTATTGTAGAAATACTTACCTCTTACCTCATGTCTAGGTTTGATCAGGGGCGGATACAAGGGGGGGGGGTCATGACCCCCCCAAACCCTTTTTTAAAGGTACCAAAATTATATTTTTAAAAAACAAACAATACAAAAGGGCATTAATTTAACTAATAAATAAATATAAATAAAAACCTAATAACAAAAAAATATTTAAACCCTTTAACCTACAACAAAATTATAAATCGAAACAAAATGTTTAAAAAATAATCAAATAAAATAGCTTTAATGTACATATGAAGGCCTTTCAAATAATATACGACACAATATTAAAATTCAAAAAAGAAGGTCCCAAAAATGGGGGTTTCGATTATATCTCGGAAACGGTGGACACTAGAAAAATAGGTTACAAATGAAAATTAAAGCTTATTAAATTTCCTATAAAATTGTATCTATACATATTTGGCGAAATTCCAACGGTTTCCGAGATATACGTAATTGAAAATCGATCATTTTGGAAAAATATAATTTTTATCTCAGGGGGGCTCTTAAAGATCACTTTTTCTCGTTTTTCTTGAATAACTCGAAATCCGCGGACTCTAGCTAAAAAGAGTTTATTTACCAAATAAAACTACATAAAATTTCCTACAAAAAAGGTCTTATTAATATGTTCTCTAAAATGAATAGTTTACGAGATGCAGGGGATGGAAAAAGCCTTAAATATTAAAAATAGTGTTTTAATGGATATAAAATTAATGTTTAATGCTAATTAAAGTGGGTTCAGACCGAATATTTAATTTCTTTACAACATCTAAGAGCAGTAATATACTTTTTTGAGGGATAAATTGTGTACTAGGTACATTTGAGGAGGGGGGGGGGGGGGCAGAGGCGTGAGAGAATGCGGGACCTTCTTGTCCACTAAATGAGTGCTCAAAAGAGGGGTGTAGAGTGCATGAAATATGTGACGTATTTGACTTAAGTTCTTTGTTAGGAAGTCAATATAATATTTAGTTCCCGCCTCTGGGAGGTTGAGCATGGGGCAGTGTTGCCACTAATTTAATTTATTTATGATTATTTTAAGACCTTCCATTTTTTTGTAATATTATTATTTATTTTTTATATTTCTACTCCATTCAATTTTATAAATATAATCTATAGTAGACTTTGATTAGCCTGGAGAAATCCTCACAAAATACAATTTTGCTGCTTATTAAAAAATTAAACGTTCATGCCCAAAAGCTCGATCTCGCAACGTTCTACATTGACCATTCCCCTCTACGCATCAGAATAAGAAATTTAATAAGCTTTAATTTATCTGTAACATATTTTTCTAGAGCCCACTGTTTCCGAGATATAATTGAAAACCCCAATTTTGGGACCTTCTACTAGAATTATCCGTTTTAGGTTTTTTAAGACCTCCTGAGTGGTTTTCAGCATGATCTATTATGCATCTGTATGTGTGTTATCATAGTAGCACCTGTTGAAACTTGGCAGAACAATCAGTCGTTACTTTTAGCTGTGCCGCCCGGAAAGTCAATATTTTCCGCCATCTTGAACCCAGTTTGCTGAGTCAGCAAACATTTAAAAAATTTTACAAAATCAAAAAGTAGACCGATCGAGTTGAAATTTAGCTCTAATGTACCTGTACAAATGTATGACACAAAAAAAAAAAATAAATAAAATTTAGATAAATTTAGATAAAATAAAATTTAGATATTGGCCGCCATTTTGAAGTTATCGATGTTTGAATTTTGAAACTTTGACGGTTAATAATACCGAAAGTATAAATACGTTTTTGACTTATAGCGTATCGTTGGAAGCGGTAAAAAATAAGGAACAAAAATGTAACAAAAAACGAAGAAATACCATTAATTAGTTTAAAAGATATAAGTGAACATAATTATTAATAATTAGTGCGATGCTTTTGATAAACGTCAAAGTTTGTTTACATCTGTCAAAATACCGCCAAAATTCAAATGCGACTTTATAGTATATAGACATATTAATTTAGCACGATTTAAAGTGCGCAGACGGTTGAAATTTGGCTGGTGCTGTCTGCAGGCTACTTTCGACATTCCATACAAATTTCATAAAAATCAGATGTTACTTTAAAGATATAGCTGTAAATAAATGTATCTGAGCATGTGGAAGATAAACAAATAAGCGCAGAAGGTTGAAACTTATATGGGACCTGGGACCAACAATGAGCTAATTATGACCTACTAACTAAATTTCATAAACATCGGACAAGTTGTTTTTAAGATATGGTGGTTCGCAAAAATTGAACGACGGACTGACAGGTAGACAAGGGACCAAAAATGTTCCCAGATGTCTGTAACGGATTTCTGTCTTAGAATTTTTGAAATAAGATATATACAATTTTTTCGTTCTTCAGAACGATCACATAGCTTCCTTAACCTTCGGTAAGCTCGGAAGCAAAATAATAAACATATAAAATATAAATACTGTAAAAAATATTTATTTTCAACAAAACCATTTGAAATTTTTAATCATTGAATTTTTGCTTGGAAGTTAACAAATATTTTTCAGTTTTTATACAACAATGTAAGAAACTCTTGCTCTTTCAAAACAATATTTATGGACTAAAAATGCATTAAAACGCTATATCACAGGGTATATTTTTAAAAATTTTCCCGGGGGGTGCCCCCGGACCCCCCGTTTGACTGGGGGTATTCCATACCCCCCAGACCCCCCGTTACTGTTGTCTTCAACTACTTATGACCCCCCCCCCAAAAAAAAATCCTGTATCCGCCCTTGGGTTTGATGCCTAGAAAGATGAGCCTACTTCATCCTTATAAGACTTTATTGTAGAAATACTTACCTCTTACCTCATGTCTAGGATTGATGCCTAGAATGATAAACCTACTTCATCCTGATAAGACTTTATTATAGAAATACTTACCTCATGCCTAGGTTTGATGCCTAGAAAGACGAACCTACTTCATCCTTATAAAACTTTATTATAGAAATACTTACCTCTCACCTCATGTCTAGGTTTGATGCCAAGAAAGACGAACCTACTTCATCCTAATAAAACTTTATTATAGAAATACTTACCTTACGTTTCGGTACAATGCCTAGGGAATTGATACCTGCTTTATAAGGATGAACTGAGTATGTAGAGGTTTTATTAAAATTTTGCATTGGTAGGATTATAAATTTACTCATCCGTTTATATCTAAATATAATTATGTTTGCCCATAAATATTAAGTTTCTGAGGTAAATCTTAAATTTTACTATTCATTTTAATGATAAAGCTTAGAATATTTTGTTCCTAAATATATATATATATATATATATATATATATATATATATATATATATATATATATATATATATATATATATATATATATATATATCTATATATAAAAAAGTCAACGTATGTGTGTGTGTGTGTGTGTTTGTTCTTTATATAAATCTACAGTTTTAGTCGATACAGTATCTCGATGAAAATTTGCACACTTGACCTTGAAAGCAAGGAAACAATCAAGGTCTACATGAATTTTTGAAATTTCAATTTTGGTACACAGGGGTACGGGGTACAAGTAATGAATACGGGGTCAAAGTAATGAATACCTTTCGTGATGCATATCGTTGAAAAGCTCTTTAAGAGTAGAGTAATTGTTGTTATGTACATTTTTGTCATAATTTCATTTGGGAGGGGGGTAAAATGGAAAAATATAGCTATATCTTATTTGTTCTTTATATACAAATTTACAGTTTTAGTCCGATCTCGACGAAAATTTGGACACTTGATCTTCAAAGCAAGGGGAAAATCAAGGTCTACATGAATTTTCGAAATTTAAATTTTGGTACACAGGGGTACGGGGTACAAGTAATGAATACGGGGTCAAAATAATGAATACCTTTCGTGAAGCATATCGTTGAAAAGCTCTTTAAGAGTACAGTAATTGTTGTTATGTACACTTTTGTCATATTTTCATTTAGGAGGGGGGTAAACTGAAAAATATAACTATATCTATATATAAAAAGAAGAGAATGTATATAAGAGAACGTCTTTTATACAAATCTACAGTTTTATCCCAATTTGATGCATTTTTTTGCAAACAAGGTGAAGGTCACTGCCTACATGATTTTCCGAAATTAAAATTTTGGTACACAGAGGTATGGAGTACAAATGTCAAAGTAATGGATACCCTTCATGATGCATATCGTTGGAAAGCTCTTTAAGAGTACATTAATTGTTGTTAAGTACGTTTTGGTCGGGCAGAGATTAAGTTTTATTTTTTAATTTAGATTTGTAAATGATTTTCTTTTTAGTTAATTGAATTATGTGTTGACGGGACTAATT
Organism: Gerris lacustris; assembly: GCA_951217055.1. NCBI lineage: Eukaryota > Metazoa > Arthropoda > Insecta > Hemiptera > Gerridae > Gerris > Gerris lacustris. The sequence goes on along the minus strand of OX578281.1, from coordinate 80,902 downwards.
GAATTAGTTTATATCGAAATCCATCAGTCCTTATTTCGTATTTGTATATAATTAGATTTGTTTCTTCTCTTTTATAATTTAATTTCTTGATAGAGCTCTAATTCTAATTTTAATTTAACTTCTTCTTAAAACTACTTATTTTCCTTACACCTGGGAAGAGAGCCCAGTCAGTCTGGTTCGAGAATCCTTACAGTTCACTTCGGCCAGTTCTCAGTGAAGTTTTTACCTCCAAGAGGCACTTTATAATACCGCACAGTGTTTATATCCAGTGCTCGGTATCGCGATTACCTCCAAGAGGTCGCGTACCTTTACACGTTTGTGACCAGTGACGTCATCTCCTCCAAGAGGTTGTGTCCCACTGAACAAGGACTATATTCCGTGACGTCATCTCCTTCAAGAGGACGAGCGCCACCTTCTACCTACACCTTGTCACCGCTTTGTACACTTAAGTACCATTTTTGTTTGTTTATTAAAGCTTTTATTTTTAAAAATAAATTCATTAAATTTCATTTAAATAATATTATACTTCACTTTATAATTTTATGAGCTCTATCCAATTTTCTTTTTTTACTGCTGATAGCTTTCTCTTTTTTTATATATTTAATGTTTCGTTTTTTTATAAACAACTTTGATTACTATTTATCCATTTAAACTTTAGGCTAGTAAATAAATGTTCATAACAGTTTATTTATGTGTTTTTTATTATTTTATACATCCTATGCTACCTCTTTTCTTCCCTTCCTAAGTGGTGAAACAGTATATCCCTATCTGGCATTTTATTTTATAGCGTTTGGTAATTGGTGCGACTTAAACACCCCTCCTGCGCGCACATTTTTGGTCCTTTGGGCCGGATATTGGGTTGCTGTTTTACCAATTAGCTGGGCTGAAAGTAGCATAGTTTTTATTACTTTTTTTCAAAGAATTATTTTATTTTTATATTTGTATTCGTTTAAATGTACGATTTTAAATTATTTTTGATTTTTTTAAATCTAATTTTGTAGTTTTGGGCTGCATTCAATTTTAGTTTATCTACTCTGTGGATTAGGAGTATTTTTTTCATTTTCTTTTAATTTTAATATTTTAATTCGTTATTTTTTGTATTTACCATGCCTCTTAGCGAAGAGCAAACGTTGTGGGTTGCCAATGCCAAAAAGAAGCTTAATACTCTCGCAAATAAAATTAAGAGTATTATCGAACAGGGTAGATCGATCGCTACTGACCGTAAAAACTTATACATGTATAAGGGCATGTACAAGGAACTTAAACCTTGCCATGAAGAATTTAAATGTCTTTTCGATGAAATTGCAAATTTATATGTGCAACAAAAGTCCACTGAATTTCCGACTAAGGAGGACAAATCGTTTCAGTTAGCGATGGATAAATATCTCTTTGAAGGACATGCTATTTATGAAGAGCATATGAATCCTACTCCCGCACCTTCAGTAGGACCCCAAGCAGGTCCATCTAATACCAATAGTTCTACAATGAACGAATCTCGTGTTGTAAGAGCAAGGCTTCCTGAAATTAAACTCCCTGAGTTTTCAGGTAAACCAACTGATTGGCCATTGTACAGAGACACCTTTACGTCTCTCATCCATGCTGAAGAGTCAATTTCCGCAATGGAAAAATATCATTTTTTGATTTCGTCTCTTAAAGAAGATGCTTTATCTTTAATTAAGAATATACCTGTTTTAGAAGCAAATTATGAACCCGCTTGGAGGACATTAAACAATTTTTATAATAATAAGCGATTACTCGCAACTACTTATTTGAACACGTTGTTTGATTATAAAGCAAGTTCTGGAAATTCCAAATTAGCTACATTACAATATTTTCTTACGCAAGTAGCTGACAATATTGCCGCTTATCAGGCTCTTAAAATTAATTCTTCAGAAGATTTTATTTTATTTTCTCTTGCAATTCGCTGTATAGATCCTAATGTGAGACAACGCTTTGAGAGAGAAAATAGTGATACTGATTATCCGCTATTTAAGGATTTGGTCGAATTTATACGTAAGGAGGCAAGAACATTAGAATTAACATCTAATGACTCGAGTATTTCTCCACTTTTACCTTCTGCTGTTAAGAAGTCACATATGTTTGTGAAAGGTTCTTCGTCAAAAACTAGTTCTCTTTTAAGTACTTCTAAAGAGGATTCAATACAGACATCTAACAAATGCCCAGTTTGTCAATCTACTCATTCATTGCATCACTGTTCTACATTTAGAAAAGCATCACCTTTAGAGCGTTTTAACCTGCTTAAGGGTTGGTTTGGTTGCAGAAATTGTTTATCACATAAACACAAATCCCTTTCTTGTCAATCTAAAATTGTTTGTAAGTCATGTGGCAAAAGGCATCATAATTGGTTGCATTTAAACATCGACAGCAATGCAAATCCTAATATAACATCAGCATCTAATACACCAGTAGCCAAACAAGAATCTTCTTCATCTTCTTATTCCTGTATGCCTACGCAGAACGTGCCTGCTCCAAGAGCTGCACCAGTCGATACAACTTCAGATAAATCAAATGTTTCTACTATGCTAGCGGCAGCCGGAGGTTCAAGAGGAAAGCAAGATGATTTATTGAACTCTTATACCAGTACTTCCATGCAAACGGAATGTGTTCTTGGCACCGCGGTAGTGTCAATTCAAAATGTAAAAGGTGAATGGGAATCTATAAGAATGGTCCTTGACTGTGGTTCCCAGTGCAGTTTTATAACTTATGATTGTGCGCTTCGTCTGGGACTTCCTCTTGAGCGATGCTTTCAGTCCGTTACGGGTATTGGACAAAATGATTTACGTAACACCCATGGTGTTGTTGAGTGTAATTTGAAATCAACGCAGAGTCCATCCAAGATAACTTACTCTACTAGTGCGATTGTCGTTTCAAATATTACTAATGATCTTCCTCGTCGTAACTTCTCTATGAAGGACAGGAATTTGTATGGCAAATATTTGCTAGCTGACCCAACATTTTGGGAATCTGGACCCATTCAGTTTTTGTTAGGTGCCGATTTATTTTTTGAAGTTTTGTTAGGTCCACCTATCTCTGTTAGGAATAATTATCCCAAGTTAACTCCGACTGCTTTTGGACTCATTGTTGCCGGCAAGTCAGTCTTACCTGGAGCTAACAAAATAAATATAGACTCATTGTTATCTACGAATTCTCATGAATCGCTATCGAACGTTATGAGCAAGTTTTGGGAGATTGAGAATGTCAATACTTCTCAACCTGTTTTGTCTTCAGAGGATAAAGCGTGTGAGGAACATTTCCTTCAAACCACTCGTCAACTTCCCAGTGGAAGATTTGTAGTTTCATTGCCTTTTAAAAAGGATCCTTCCTTATTAGGGGATTCTAGGCGCAAGGCCTTATCGCGTTTCTATAATTTAGAAAATAAGCTTATTAAAAATAAGGATTTAAAAATTATGTATGAGGAGTTTATGAATACTTACCTTAATCTGGGACACATGTCTCCAGCTGAAGATCCTGGTGCTTACATCATTCCTCATCACTGTATTTACAAGGAAGATGGAGCAATTAACAAATTCCGTGTAGTATTTGATGCTTCCAGTGCTACCACATCAGGATCATTAAATGATTATCTGTATGCTGGACCCAAGCTACAGAATAATATTCCAGATATCGTTTTGACTTTTCGTACCTATGCCGTAGTTTTTACAGCGGACATAATCAAAATGTATCGCCAAATTTTGGCTGATGAAGCTGATAGAAAATATCTTCGTATTTTGTGGAGATTTGACCCATCCCAAGAAGTGGTTGAATATCAGCTGAACCCACTTACTTATGGTGTAAAGCCTGCTGCTTACCAAGCTCAGCGCGTTATTCGAATGCTAGCCGAAGAATATAAAGACACTCATCCCATCGCTGCACGAGTCCTTCAAGAGGAAACGTATGTAGATGATATTCAAACGGTGGGAGAAGCGCTGCAATTACAAGCTGAATTAATAGCATTGCTTTCAAAAGGCTGCTTCGAATTAAGCAAATGGTCGAGTAATAGAAGAGATCTGTTGTCCAATGTTACTGACTCATCTTTAATTTCTACTTGTGATTTTGTTCCTGTTGACGATTATGCGACTAAAGTTTTAGGGCTGCGATGGACAGCCACATCAGATTGTCTTTCTTATGAGATCAAGTCTCCTGAATTAATTTTATCTAAAAGAGCCATTTTGTCGGTCATAGCTAGAATTTATGACCCATTAGGTTATTTAGCGCCGGTCATTATGTATGCTAAGATAATACTTCAAGAATCCTGGAAGTTGAAGCTAGATTGGGATGAACAGGTTCCTGAAGATATTGCCATCAAGTGGTCATTATTTTTACGAGACTTGCCAGCCTTATCACAAGTGAGTATTCCTCGATTTATCCCTTGTGTGGAATCTGCGTCTTGTGTTATTTTAGGGTGTTGCGATGCATCCTTAAAAGGCTATACGGCTTCTCTTTATATTAGGACTCAGTATCGGAATGCGCAGCCGCAAGTCCACCTTATTAAAGCGAAAACAAAGCTCGCACCCATAAAGTTAACAACCATTCCAAGATTGGAGCTTTTAGGTGCATTGCTGTTAACGTGTTTATTCGTTTCTACTGAAAGCTTCAGAGCTAAATTGCCGCTTGCAAAAACTAATATCTTAACGGATTCCACAGTTGTTATAGGACTAAAAGAATCCTTACCTGAAATAAAGGAACATAAAATCAGTTTAGTTTCAGTTCCTTCTAAGCCTGGCACCACAGATTGGATGGAAGGCTATTCATCTTTCTTAAAAATCCTTAGAATAATTGCGCTTACTTACCGGTTTATTGATGCCACCAGAAAAATAGCACCTGTTCGAGGTAAAGTCGTTGTCTGGGAGTATAGACGAGCCACAAGGGCTTGCGTCATAGCTGTTCAGCAACGTTTCTTCAAAAGGCCTACTCCAGAAATTGAAAAGGCCCTATTCTCACTTTGTCCTTTCATTGATTCTCAGGGAGTCTTCAGGGTGGGAGGCAGGCTGGATCACGCGGACATTTCCGAGCGTTGCAAGCATCCAATCATTTTGCCAAGTAAATGCCACTTTACTATTTTACTTGTGGATCATGTTCACAAAGCAAACATGCATTTAGGTCCATCTGCATTGCATCATATGCTTCTTCAGAATTGTACCATTGACACCTATAACATCGCCCTCCAGCTCATCGTAAAATTCTTGGCATAATTTTGGTGGGAGGCATGGTCGGGCAGAGATTAAGTTTTATTTTTTAATTTAGATTTGTAAATGATTTTCTTTTTAGTTAATTGAATTATGTGTTGACGGGACTAATTGAATTAGTTTATATCGAAATCCATCAGTCCTTATTTCGTATTTGTATATAATTAGATTTGTTTCTTCTCTTTTATAATTTAATTTCTTGATAGAGCTCTAATTCTAATTTTAATTTAACTTCTTCTTAAAACTACTTCTTTTCCTTACACCTGGGAAGAGAGCCCAGTCAGTCTGGTTCGAGAATCCTTACAGTTCACTTCGGCCAGTTCTCAGTGAAGTTTTTACCTCCAAGAGGCACTTTATAATACCGCACAGTGTTTATATCCAGTGCTCGGTATCGCGATTACCTCCAAGAGGTCGCGTACCTTTACACGTTTGTGACCAGTGACGTCATCTCCTCCAAGAGGTTGTGTCCCACTGAACAAGGACTATATTCCGTGACGTCATCTCCTTCAAGAGGACGAGCGCCACCTTCTACCTACACCTTGTCACCGCTTTGTACACTTAAGTACCATTTTTGTTTGTTTATTAAAGCTTTTATTTTTAAAAATAAATTCATTAAATTTCATTTAAATAATATTATACTTCACTTTATAATTTTATGAGCTCTATCCAATTTTCTTTTTTTACTGCTGATAGCTTTCCCTTTTTTTATATATTTAATGTTTCGTTTTTTTATAAACAACTTTGATTACTATTTATCCATTTAAACTTTAGGCTAGTAAATAAATGTTCATAACAGTTTATTTATGTGTTTTTTATTATTTTATACATCCTATGCTACCTCTTTTCTTCCCTTCCTAAGTGGTGAAACAGTATATCCCTATCTGGCATTTTATTTTATAGCGTTTGGTAATTGGTGCAACTTAAACACCCCTCCTGCGCGCACACGTTTTTGTCATATTTTCATTTAGGAGGGGGGTAAAATGGAAATGTATATCTATATCTGTAAAAGTCAACGTATGTGTGAATGTGTTTATGTTCTTTATACAAATCAACAGTTTTAATTCGATCTCGATGAAAATTTGCTCACTTGACCTTCAAAGCAAGGGGAAGATCTCTACATGAATGTTTGAAATTTAATTTTTGGTACAGAAGGGTACGGGGTACAAATGTCAAAGTTGAAAACCTTCATGATGCATACTGTTGAAAAGCTCTTTAAGAGAACAGTAATTGTTTTTACGTGCATTTAGGGGGGTAAATGGAAAAATATATCTAAAAGTCAACGTATGTGTGTATGTTCTTTATACAAATCCATAGTTTTAGTCCGATCTCGATCAAAAAATGCACAATTGACCTTCAAAGGAAGAAAAATCAGTGTCTACATGAATTTTCGAAATTTAAATTTTGGTACACAGGGAACAGGGTACAATAATGAATACGGGGTCAAAGGACTGAATACCCTTCATGATGGATATCGTTGAAAAGCTCTTTAAGATTACATTAATTGTTGTTATGTACAGTTTTGTCATATTATGTATTTTCATTTAGGAGGGGGTAAAATGGAAAAATAGCTATATCTTATAAAAAAAGAAAAGTGTCTGTATGAGGTAGTATGTCTTTTATTCAAATCTACAGTTTTAGTTCGATGTCGATAAAAATTTGCCCACTTAAACTTCAAAGCAAAGGAAAAATGACAGCCTACATGAATTTTGGAAATTTAAATTTAGTACACAGGTATGGTAAAAGTAATGAATACGGGGTAAATGTAATGAATACCATTGATGATGCAAAAGCTCTTTAAGAGTAGAATAATAGTTTTTATGTATTGTTTTGTCATATTTTACTTTAGGGGGGGGGGGGGGATTTAGGATCTTTAAAATTTGCTTATCAAAGAGGAGGGGTTATAGAAATAGGTGGGAGAGATATAGAATCTAGATATTCTTGCATAGTAAAATAATTTATATGTTTCAATATGGTTGTTTATTAACTTATCTAATTATAATAACACTCCGTAGCGAAGCACGGGTACCCAGCTAGTATATTAATAAAAACTAATGTGGATCCTTTTTTTAAAGACTAGATATAAAATATTATATTCGTAGGGATGTGTGATGGACCACTTTAGGTGTGAATAATTACAGTTAAATCATTATAATGAGACGTTTCGACCCTTATTTTCAAGGTCAACCTCAGTTACAGCTTTATTTATTTACATGTTAGTACAGAATACCATAATCCTTTATCTCCATAAGAAAATGTCATCATTTAAAAACGATTTTTAACAATTACGTTACGTCAAACACAAATCAATCGAAATGAAGTTAAAATTTAATTTTTTTAAAAAAACTATTAACAGGCTCATAATACATAACTAGAATAATTAACAATTAATTTAAATTATATAAACAATAAAATGTAACAGATAACATTAACATGATATTTTAAACCAAAATTTAAAAAGAGGCTCACCATGCCTTAAACTTTTTGGCAGTGGTGATTCTCTTTTTAAATTTTGGTAATAATATCATGTTAATGTTATCTGTAACATTTTAATGTTTATATAATCTAAATTAAATGTTAATTATTTGTCTCATTAAAATGATTTAATTGTAATTTTTTACACTTTTTTTTTTTTTTTTTTAATTTAAATTACCTTTATTGAATAAAAAAAAATGAATATTCCATTACATCGAGTTATCTTTTTGTTGATTTAACAATTTAATACTACATTAGGTTATCTCTCCACTAGAGAACATGGAGTCCTGAGCTGTGGAGAGTGATGGACCTAAAGGGGTCCATCACATATCCCTACGAATATTAATCAAAAAGGTGTCGATTCCAATATTTCCTAAAATATTATAACATAATAAACAAATTATTATGAACATGAATTGTACATTGAATCTTTTACATTATTTGTTTTTAGGGTCCGTAGGCAAAACCAAGGACCCTTATATTTTCCTGCGTGTGTCTGTCCATCCGTCCTGTCGCCTGCTCTCACGGCTACACTTTTCGTCCGATAACTTTGAAATTTGGCATGTATGTGTCTTGTACCTGCCCACATATGTTAAAAATATAGCGACTTAAAAAAAATATTTTTAAAAAAAATTAGGGTAAAAAAACTTAAGGGTTAAAATTGTTTTATATTTTTTCATAATATGAAAGGGTACGTCGAGCTGATTACAAATATATATAATTCTTTGGTTATAACATTGATAGGGCGAGCGTAGGCAAGTTTGAAGTGGGTGTGAAACGTGCCCCCCTCCCCCTCTATCTCGCTTATGTGAAGTTCAAAAAATCTGAAATAATTCCTGAACATTTTTTGACCAAAAGTAAAGATACCGCTTTTTGGAAATTTCGAAAAAAATATTCTTTTATTTTTTATTGACAAAATGCGTTTTTTATAACTTTGGTCTTTTCGATGTATTTAAATGGTTGTAGTCCGGTTCTGTGGCAAAAAAATGCTCTATCTACGATTGATACGAAATATAAACATTATATCTTTGTTTAGATGCGTAGAAAGAGATTATTTACGTACTTGTATTCATTGCGCATGCGCGTCTCATAGTTCTAAATAATTCCTCTTCTTTACCACGCTAGTGCGGTAAAGAAGAGGAATTCTTCAGCTTTACGCACGATTAGTGAGTTTGTTTACATTTAACAAAACTAATTTGGTGTTCTTTTATTAAAGTAATTGTTTATATCGAGTTTTTAGTGAAAAACAATGAGTGAATCAAGTGACTTTGACGAAAATGTGGAGAATAATAATCCTCCAGAAATAATTAATTCGGCAAAAAATACAACTAATGAATTAATGCCATCTTTATCAAGAGAGAGATACTAACTTACATACAGCAAGTTTATTTGTTTCTGTATTTATTATTTAAATCTAACAATCGTAGATAAAGTACGGTACGCAACTCGTGCGAAAACGGCATTTTGCATTGCTCGTGTGGTTTTACCACCCTCGCTATCGCTCGGGTGCAAACTCCACACTCGCATGCAAAATGCTACTTTCCGCACTCGACGCGTAATGTACTATTATCAGATGTTTGTTTATGTGTTTTGAGAATATCAGACCCATAGGATAGTTCAAAGTAAGCTTTTTAGCATTTTAGAAAACACCATCACTAGGGTACTATTTAAACTATACAGCGGACCATCACTGTGTGCTGATTAGCACACACTTGACCTGTTAATTATTACATAATGTATGTCATAATTAAAAAAGAAAATAAATAATATAAATAAATAATTTGTTGGTGTATTTAAATCTGTACTATTAAAGGGGGAGGGGATATTTCTGCACACAATTTTTTTTGACGGTGAATTTAATCTCACTATTTTATAATATAAATTTAAGATTACAATTGAACGATTTATTCCATCTTCTTCCTGGGAGTTTCAGGTATTGATTTTTATATTTTTTCTCTTTTTGCTCATTTTTACTAACTCTTAATTTTTATGTTTTTAGAAAACCCTATGTTAAGGTTGTCATAATTTCAGCGATCGAGTGAAGCAGAGAGAACCCCATTCCCTTGAATAAAATCTTTATTAAAAAAGGTATTTGTAAAAGGTTTGTTAGCTTTTCTTTTAATACCATGTAAGCTTAATTTTTATCTTCAAACAGGTTTTTTTTTTTTTATCTTCCGTGCTCTTTCTTTAACTATACATCTAAAATATAGGTTAACAAGAAAAAAACAATTTCTTGTTTCTTCCGATTTCATATTAAATATGTTCTGAAATATCTGGGGTCTAAAGACTGTACCCGTGACACTCTAAATAATAATAATAATAATAATAATAATAATAAGCCTTTATTTCCAGTTTAAATATAAGACAAAAAAAATATATATAAATAAATACACAATATATTTGCAAGATTGCAAATTAAAAAATTTTGATTAGTGAAAAAAACAAAAACAAAAACTACTTACTAATAATAATATCAAATTAAAATAACATTAAATCTTTCTTTCTTTTTAGTAATAAAAATTAAAATAAACTTTTCTCATTCTTTTTAATGCTAAGAAATTAATTTTAATATATATATAATATGTGTTTTTTTTTTTTTAAATAAATAAACACAACTAGAAATTAGCCCATCTGCGGGCATAGGCCTCTCCCGCCTTATTCCAGGCTTGTCTATTGACAGCGGTCCGATGCCACAAGATTCCTAAGACCATCTCAATATCTGTTCTCCACCTTGAGGCAGGTCTCCCTCTTCTTCGCTTGTGGTCCCTTGGACACCATACTGTGGTTCTTAAAGCCCATCTATCTTCCTCCATTCTCGCCACATGGCCCGCTCACTGCCACTTAAGTGAGAGTACTGCTTGTCTTAGGTCCTCGACTCCTGATAACTTACGTAGTCGTATGTTGGCCACTCTATCTTTTTTCCTTATCTTGAGCATGCTCCTTTCCATGCCTCTCTGCGTGACGTCCAAGTGGTTGAGGATCTTCTCATTTAGAGCCCATGTTTGGCATCCGTACGTAATGCATGGCAGTACGCAGCTGTCGAATACTTTGCGTTTGAGAGATATCGTCACTTTCCATGTCACTTTTAAATATGTACCTAAAAGACCAGTATTTCTTCCATGCCATATCAGTACGTCTTTTAACCTCCTTAAATCTATCCACGAAGCTTATTAATTGTCCCAAGTAAACAGTTTCTTTCGCCCATGCAATTTTATCTCCGTCTAAATAGACGTCTTCCTCTGAGCCGTTAGTGAGTAGGCATGTTTTCCCGAGATTTATTTGGAGGCCGGCTTCTTTACCTGCAATGTGTATTTCCTGTAGCATTCCTCTGAACTCTTCTAGGCTATTGGAGAATATTGCTAGGTCATCTGCAAAACGAAGATTACTCAACTTTGCCCCATTTATGTTTATTCCTTTATTTCGCCAGTCAAGCTGCCTGAAAACTTTTTCTAATGTAGCCGAGAAGATGTCTGGAGAGATGGGATCACCTTGTCTCACCCCCCTTCTTATATTGAAGTATTTTCCGCTTTTTTCTAATTTCACTCTTGCTCTGCTCCTTCTATACCAGTCCAATAAGACTAGAATAATTTGCTTGCTTATGCCTTGTTCCAAGAGAGCTTTTTTTTTCTTCTTTTTTTTAGTTTATTTTATTTTAGGCACTGAACAACAAGGTTATATGCGCCTATGCAAGATTTAAATTAAACAGTAGTTAAACAATGTGTATAAATAATAACCAATAAATAACAATTAAATTCAGATATCAGTATAGTAATTAGCGTCCTGTAAGTAATGCATCAGTTTAGTTATATGAGTCAAGTTGTTTGCTAAAATGTCTGCTAAGTTGTCTGATATGTCGTGTGTAATTCTAAGGTGGTCATGTTGTTGGCAATCAGTCAGTATATGAGCTACAGTCAAAGTATCGTCACATAGTCTACATCTTGGTTTTTCTTTGTCTCTAGTAAACAAATAACTGTGAGTAAGTCGCGTATGTCCTATTCTCAGTCTGCAAAGTACTGTCTCTTCCTGTCTGTTTTTCCTATACGAGGAAGTCCAGTCACCTAGCAAAGATTTTATGCGTCGTAGTTTGTTGTTAGTGGTGTCTGTCCAAGTCTGTTGCCATTTCTCTTTTATTTTTGTCCTGATATAACAGTCAAAGTCTCTAGGTATAACCTCTGTCTCAGTACTCAGTCCGTCAGTTATTGCTTGTCTCGCTAGTAAGTCGGCAGTCTCATTTCCGGAAATTCCTATATGGCTAGGTACCCAACAATATCGTACCTTTAATTTTGTCCTTGCTATCAAATTTCTGATTTTGAAAACTGTTAAATTTTGTATATACATTTTATCTAAAGCCGCTATAGCTGATTTTGATTCCGTATAAATTGTGGCAGCGTCTAGTCCTTGGTTTATGGCTGAATTCAGAGCATGTAGGATGGCCTCCAGCTCTATTGTGAGGATCGAACTCCACTTCGAGCAGGAGAACATTCCTTGTTCTGATGACGAGACATAGGCACAACCGGTCCCTTCGCGGGTCTTGGAGCCGTCAGTGTAAAGATGTGAGTTGGTCCGGTGGTCATTCTTGTCCTTTAGGTGGTCTTGGTGGAGTTGTTGCAGATGGGCTTGGTCTTTTCTTTGTCTTGTCAAGCATCGTGTTACAGGGCGTTCTATACCCCAAGGAGCAATGGGAGGGGCACTGTATTTGTTAATTTTGCCATATTCTGAAGAAAGGTTTAATTCATCTACAAGAGTTTTGAATCTATGACCTGGCGGTCGTAGAAATGTGGGTTTTTGTGTATATTTATTTGTAAATTTTGGGTCCTGAAATAATTTAAAGCAAGTGTTGTCCGGGAAGCGTTTAATTTTAAGTCCGTAGCGTAGAAGTAAAAAGTCGCGTCTCAGGGCAAGAGGAGGCTCATTTGCCTCGACCAAAATACTGTTAACTGGGCTGGTCTTGAAGGCACCTAGAGCAAGACGCAAGCCTGTATTATGTACCGGGTCCAAGCGTCTCAAATCTTTCTGTTTTGCCGAGCTGTAAACAACGCTTCCGTAATCTATTTTACTTTTTATAACAGCTCTATAAAGGTGTAACAATGTAGCTCTGTCCGCTCCCCACTTTAGATTTTGCAACATCCGGAGCAGATTTAGGTCTTTTAAACATTTAGCGCGAACTTCCTCTATGTGTGGCCGCCAAGTTAATTTTTTGTCGAACTGCAGACCTAGTTATTTGAGCTTTTCTACTGTTGGAATTTGTTGGCCGGAGAGAGTAAGACGAACTACAGGGTTGAGTCTCTTTTTGGAAAACAGCAAGCACTTGGTCTTGTTTGCTGAAAAAGTAAGTCCAGTTCTGCTGGCCCACTCAGTGATCCTGTTTATGGCGTGTTGCATCACTACCACAGCTGTTTCCAAGCTTTTTGACCTAAAGAGGAGAGTCATATCATCTACATATAGAAGTAACTCTAGAAGTAAAGGTGGAATTACTTTCCGGACGTCATTTACTGCAAGTAGGAACAGAGTACAGCTAAGTACGGCTCCTTGAGGCACTCCGTTTTCTTGTTCGTATGTACTTGAGAGGGAACTTCCCACTTTAACATTAAACATCCTCCTTGACAGGAAGTTGTTTATGTAGTGCAGTAAATTCCCTCTAAAGCCCATGCGATGCAACTGATGTACAATAGAATATTTCCAGGTCCTGTCATAGGCTTTTTCAAGATCAAAAAATACCTCTATGGTTGATTTGTCCTGAATGAGTCCGTCTCTTACGTAAGTTTCCAGTGCGATAAGGTTGTCTGTCGTCGATCTGTTTCGCCGAAAGCCGTTTTGTTGAGGGGAAAGTAATTTGTTGGCTTCCAGTATGTAGATTAGTCTTGAGTTAACGATTTTTTCAAGAAGTTTTCCAAGTGTGTTTGTCATGGCTATTGGTCTGTAGGATTCAGTCAGTGTCAAGTCTTTGCCTGGTTTCAGTATTGGAATTATTATCGCCTCTCGCCATCTATTCGGGTATATGTCAGATGTCCACAGTAGGTTGTACAGGGTCAGCAAGTAGCGTTTAAAGGAAAGGGGTAAGTTTTTTTATCATTTTATTGTGGATCTGATCGGGCCCTGGCGCAGAGTCTTTTAATGTTTTTATGGCAGTATCAAGTTCCCATAGACTGAAAGGCATGTTGTATTCTTTAGTGTTTCCAGAGTTGAATTCCAATCTTTCGTTCTCGGTGCTAATTTTGAGATTTTGAAATTGCTGAGAGTAGTTGGTAGATGCACTGACTTGAGCGAAGTGTTGAGCCAGATGCTCAGACACAAGTTGGGGGTCCGAAACAGTTCGAGAGCCAGCTTTTATGACAGGGGAGGCAGTTGCGGGTCTTTTACCAGAGAGTATTCTCACTCTCCTCCATACTTCTCTGGTCTCTGTTCCCTGAATGATGGTAGATACATAGTTCCTCCAAGATGTTTTCTTGGCCTGTAAAAATATAAATTTACATTTTGCTCGAGCCTTTCTATATATTACCAGATTTTCGGTAGTAGGGTTGGCTTTAAACTTCCACAATGCTTTTCGTCGGTCTCTAAGTGCAATTCTGCAGTCTGTGCTCCACCATGGTACAGGTTGCCGCCTTCCCCTTAGTTTTATCCGTGGAACTGAGACAAGTGCTGCTGACATGATTGCAGATGTTAGATATTCAAGCAGTTCTTCTATACTTTCTTCTTGACCGGGATGTAGAGGAGATAAATTCGTTAAATAGTTTCTGAAAGCCTCCCAATCCGCATTCTTAAAAGACCAGACTGCTTCTGGATGTATCTCCGAGTTATTTAAATTTAAATTAACAAAAAGAGGAAAGTGATCACTTCCATACAGATATGATGAAACGGTGAAATCTGCTATTCTAGATATTGATGGAGAACACAAGGCTAGGTCTAGTGCGTCTTGTTTGCCGGTTCTGGAGTCAAGATAGGTAGACTCATCGTTATTTAGGAGACATATGTTCTGTCGGTCTATAAAAGATTCTATTGCCACTCCTCTGGGATCGGTTTTAGAAGATCCCCACATCAGGCTATGAGCATTGAAGTCTCCTGATATAATGAAGGGTCCTGGCAGCTGCTGTACGATGTTTTCCAAGCATGTTGGAGTTATTTCGTCAGTAGAGTCCAGATAGATGTTACAAACTGTGACAGGATGTGACGAACCTATCCGAACAGCTTGGACTTGGATGTTAGAGTTGATTTTGATTTCTTGGCTTGGTACTCTCACTGATACAAATGTCGCCAGGCCCCCTTGCCAGGTACCTGGTGGTGGATCTCTTCGGAATGCTACATAGCCCGGTAGCTTTAGGGAATTTCCAGAAGTTAAGTGCGTCTCTTGTATCAAAAGTGCGTCCGGAATATTTTCTCTTAATAACAATTTAATATCTTCAATTCTTGATCTAAAGCCTTTGCAGTTCCACGTACAGATTTTCATAATATTTAAATCAAGTTGTTACCAATTGATATTAATTTTTCTGTTTAGAATTTTTCTTCTGACCGCTTTTTTTATTTTTTGTAGTGTTTTTCGAGAGATGAAGAGGTGTTTCTTTGCTAGTATTTGAATCACTACCTGAGTCCCAGTCATTCGCCCACATCATTTCATATTCAGTTTTTGAGTCAATAGAGATAGGTTTTAATGTACAGGTGTTTTTATCTTGGTCCAATTTATTTTCATTTACACTTAAAGTTTCAGTCGTCTTGTCAGAAGTAGATTTGGAAGAACTAGCTACTATTATTTTCTGTTTAGTCGAGGGTTCGTCAAATGAGCACTGTGTACCTTTATCCTGAGTTGTGGCACGTTTCTTAAGACAATTATGACAATTTTGCGGGTTTTTCGAAAGGATGGATGAGAAAGAGTTGGTTAAATTAAACTGACAGGCAATTTCGGCTTTCTTCTTTGCATCGAAGTATGACAGTTTCTCTAATGTTTTAATCTCCATAATTTTCTTTTCCAGGATCCACTTAGGTCAGTTTCTATTAAGCGCCGAGTGTTCCCCTTTACAATTAACACATTGTTTTGTCTTTAAACAAGGCGAGTTATCATGTGCAGGATCGCCGCACTCTGGACACATTGCGCCGGCTTTACAGGCAAGTTGGATATGAGAAAATCTATGACATTGAAAACATCGCCTTGGAAGTGGGATGTACGGTCGAACAGGGGCTGATAGGTAGCCAACCCTTAACCTGCTCGGGAGAGACGTCAAGCTAAAAGTGACTATGTAACTGTTGGTCGGTTCCAGAATATTGTTAATCTTTTTGTTAAGTCTTCTCACATCAGTTACTCCTTGCTGTTTGATATGCTCAGTAATTTCTTCTACCGAAATGCCTGCGAGGTGCTGACCTCGCAGGCATTTCGGTAGAAGAAATTACTACTTGCGCTGGCAAGTGATAACACCTTTAACTTGGTTTAGAGTTCTGTGGGGCTCTACAGATAGTTTTGGAGAGATATTGCACGGCAGGTTCGACATTAACTTGACTGATTGATCGTGAGTGTAAGTCTCGACTAAGAGAGCTTTAAAGAGGTAATTGTGTCGCAGAGAGTCAAACGCTTTGGAGAAATCTATAAAGGCGATATAAGTTATCTGCTGGTATTCTCTTGCCTTCTCCAGTAGTTGCTGTATTGCTTGTAAGTTATCTGTGGTACTGAACCCTCTCCTGAAACCTGCTTGTTCACTAGATAAATTTTCCTTCAAGCTAGTCTTCATTCTGCCTTGTAAAACCTTAGAAAATACTTTTCCAACACATGACATCAAGCTTATAGGTCTGTAGTTGGATAGTTCTGCACGGCTTCCTTTCTTGTGAAGTAGTATAATCTCGGAATCACACCACTGTTTAGGTACATTTTTCTTGATAATTATGGCATTGAATAGGTTTACTAACTGTTTTATCAGCTCTTCTCCTCCTCCTTTGATCATTTCTGCTGTAATTCCATCGTTACCAGGTGATTTCTCATTTTTAAGACTTTTCACGGCATCCGCTACTTCGTCAATTAGAAATGGTGGAAAATCATCGCCCTCACTAGTGTCATCTAGCTGAATGTAGTTTTCTTCCCCTCTATACAGATCTTCATAGAATTTTGTGGCCAATTCTAATATGTCTTTTCTCTCTCTCTCAACATGCTTGCTCCCAGATTTTAGTCCTGATATCCATGTTTTCCCTGTACTTGTAATTTTCTTTGCTTTTTTCACGGATACATTATTTTTAATACAATCTTCGACTATTCTGTTATTAAAATCTTCTAAGTCTTTACGGATGGCATAGTTAGTATGTTTGCAAATTACGCTAAGCTCTAATTTTTCCTTTCTTGTTTTATTGCTTTTTTTCCTCAGCTCTTCCCTTTTCTTAATTAAGTTGTAGGTGGTATCAGTTATTTTCTTTTGCTTGCTATTTTTAAGAATGCCCACCTTCTCTACTGACTTTAAAATAGCATTCTCTATCTCATTATAATAATTTTGTAGGTTATCATTCTCCCTAAAGTTGAACATTTTTAACCTATGCGTCAGTTCTTTTCCATAAGGTTTGGGGCTAAAGGATGGGTTCAAATTTATATTTGCTCGGTTTTCTTTCTTATTGAATCTTTTCAACCTGATAGAGGCTCTGACCACTCTGTGATCCGTTAGGAAAGGGAAATTTCTCAAAACATCAACGTCTTTAAAAATATATGGTTTTCCACAAATAATGAAATCAATTAGGTTTTTTGATTTGCCGTCAGGTGATAGCCAAGTCCACTTATTGCCTTTCCTTTTTTTATAAAACGTGTTCATAACCTTGTAGTTGTGTTCTTGGCAGAACCTTAGAAGTCTTACTCCGCGTTCATTTCTTGAGCCGTATCCGTAAGGACCCATATTTTCTTCCAGTGGGCTCTCTTTCTTTCCAACCTGGCTGTTCAAATCACTTAAGATTATAGTATAAGAGCCGTACTTATTATTAGCTTCATCTAGACATCTTTCCAAGTCCTCGTAAAATCGTTCCATGTCTTCATCACTATGTTGTGATGTAGGGGCGTATACTTGAACTAATGTTAGTTGTTTGTTTTTGTTTATTTCAACGCAAAGACTGGCTACTCGATCAGAGATCGGGTTAAATTTTCGTACCACTTTAGCAAGTTCTTTACGAACTAAGAACCCGACACCTCTTTGGTTTCCTACCTCGCCATAGTGAAATAAAATGTAACCAGATTTCATTGAAATAATATTCTCTCCTTTTCGTTTCACTTCTGCAAGGCCTAAAATCTGAATATTTGTGGTGCTAAGGGCATCTTCTAGTTCTTGTAATCTCCACTGACTAGCCAGACTTCTAACATTTAGAGTACCTATTACAATGGATTCTTTTTCTGTTCTTTTACCTTTATTTTTATTATAGAAAGTTTCGTAACTGGGGTGTTCCGATCGTGGGAGGTTTAGGTCTGAATCTCCTTTGCTGACCAGGCGTTCTAGGAGATGTGAGTTCCGTTTTCCTAAATAGTTGTCTTTGTTCCGTGATCCAGTCCGTTTACATTGAGCTATATTTTTAATTAATTGAGTCGGATTTAGGTCGAAAAAATGTATTAATTCCTCCTTTTTTGACTACCTTTTCTCTTTTTTTAAATTCATCGGGACTTTTATTCTCGTGGAATACCCTGGGGCTGGGAGGGGATTGACTTGACTTCCTGATTCGCTTTGCACTTCGCTTTGGCTCAGCCTCTTTAATAATAAGTTTATTATAACTTATATAAGCTATTTTCCCTTGAGACCTTGCCTCCATCATCTCGTCTAACAGCGCTCTCCTGGTGTCTCTGATTTCCTTAGGGTAATCCTCCGATATACTGAAATTAGTGCCTTTTAGTATTTTTTTTTTCTGAAGTATTTCTATCTTCTTCAGCTGAGTCGTTAACATAATTAGGATCGGTCTAGATTTTCCTGTCTGTTCCGAAGAATTTTCGGGTTTCTTTCCAATTCTTCTGACCATGTCTAGATCGTATCTGTCGACATTTATATCTAAGACTTTGTCTAGGAATTCTCTTACTTTACTAACAATATTTTCATTCGATGTTTCTTCAATCCCATGTACAATTATGTTCTTTCTACGAACTTCTCTTTCCAGTACACTTATTCTTTCTTTATTTTCTGCTACTGAATTGCTGATTCCGCCTAGAACTTCCTTCATGCTAGCAGTAATTTTGTCCGTTTGCTTTTCCAACTCCCGAATCATATTTGCGTTTATTTCCTCTTTGAGTTCTTTTAACATTTTCATCGTAGGAACGTCCATTTTTAGTTTATGTTTTGTTAGGGTTTTGTAGATTCTTCTCAAAACCCTTATGCCGAGGGTGATGTGTCCGTCTGTCCGTCGCTCTTTGGTTCATAGGGCCCGAACCGTTTAAGCTATAGAGCTGAAATTTGAAATACTGGTGTAACTTTTTGACCCAACCACAGGAAAAATATACAGAAGTTCAAAATTAAATGTGCGCATGCGCAATTCGCAAAAATGTTGTAAACTCAAAAATTTATATTTTTTTTAATTTTCGAGTGGGGTATCAAATGAAAGCTGCTGAAGAGTAAGACGCAAATATATATATGCTTTTGTAAATTTTGCATTCCTTATTGGGTAAAAAAATCAAAATATACCCAAAAAAAATTTCCCCCCCCCCAACCACTATACTTCGGCTGGTCTTAAAATTTTGAAATAATTCATGCTAATGCCTTATTGTGGGGCGATGAAAATTCCGGGAGTTCATCACAAATTTTAAAAAATTGCCAATTTTGGGCACGAAAATTTGAAGTGCGCCAAAAATTTTATTTTTTTAAAATTTTGAGTTGGGTATCAAATGAAAGCTGCTAAAGAGTAGGACGCGAAGATATATATACATTTTTAAATTTTGCATCCCTTATTGGGTAAAAAAATCAAAATATACCCAAAAAAAAATTTCCCCCCCCCAACCACTATACTTCGGCTGGTCCTAAAATTTCGAAATAATTCATGCTAATGCCTTATTGTGGGGCGATGAAAATTCCGGGAGTTCATCCCAAATTTTAAAAAATTGCCAATTTTGGGCACGAAAATTTGAAGTGCGCCAAAAATTTTATTTTTTTAAAATTTTGAGTTGGGTATCATATGAAAGCTGGTGGAGAGTAGGATTCAAATATATATTTGCTTTTTTAAATTTTTCATTCTTTATTAATTTTATAAGTCAAAATATACCCCAAAAATATCCCCCCTCCCCAACCACTATATAACGGGTAGTCCTAAAATTTCGAAATAATTCATGGTTATACCTTATGGTGAAGCGATGGAAATGGTCTGAAAAAATGAATTTTTCTAGTCGTTATTACCGATGAAAAACATTGTGATCCCCCGGGGGATCGAACCCGGACCCTTGAGATCGAAGAATAAAATCATAATTACATAACGGGCATGCTTAATCTTCTACAAAACCCTAAAAAGTACTTGGACGCAAGTACTTCCCTGTGATTTTTTTTATTATTTTTAAATTCGTAAACAATTACAATTTTTCTTTTTTATTTCTTTATTATAAGAGTCGACTGTATAAAAGCTAATAGTATTTATTTAGCAATCATACCACTGCAGAAAAACGTTGCGGTGTGTTAAAAACTTAATGTGCTGTTTCCACGTCTCGAACCACTGACCTCCCTAATTGCGAAGAATTATCGCCAAAAGAATACAGCAAGTTAGTTGATTGTGCCACTCCTCTACAGTCGACCGCTGTGTGTTCCTTCCAACTCTTTACCTTTCTATAGTCACGACCTTCGAATTGATTTGGAGATTGTTAAATTTAATTATTTCACTATAAATAATATTTGCATAAAATAAAGAAAAATCAGTGAAAAAGTACCCCAGAGGTTTAAAGACCAATATCTAATTATACACTACAGTGTGCCCGTCTAGTATCGTGTTTGTGTTCAGCCACTCGCCAGGTCGATGTTACACACTACAGTGTGCCCGTCTAAAAGGACAATCTTGTCACACAATAATCTTAGGAGCAATGTGGTCAATAGTGGACTCACCTCGCACATTTTGTATTGTAGTATTTTAATTCATTGTTACTACTCTATTAGTTGTGTTATTTAGTTATGGGTTATTTCTAATAGTTATTGTTCTTTAGTCAGTATTATTTCGTAATGAATTTTGTAAAGTTACCAGTGTGGAGTTCATGTAAGAACAATGACTGACGAAACCATTTATTATGGTAAAATTGTTTTAACTTTCAATTGTAATAGGACAACGCTTTCCTTGTGATAGGTAAGATACTTTAAGTGATTGAATTTACATGGAGCAATTTAAGGTATTTATGTATAAAAATATACTAGGCATCGCGTGGCTCTATCATTGAAGCGAGCGTATAGTAATAAATATGTATTGAATATTGAAAAAAAAGATTATTGTGAATCATGATGAGTTGATAGATAATGGGTCTGGTAGTAGTGCAGCGGCTAGTAGTAAGGGAACCACCCCGCATTCTTACTATTCTTCTAACCACACATCTCTATTTCAATATTTATAATTTGTATCTCTTTGCTACAAACAAACTACTGCATGTATCAAATTGAAATTTTGCATACCTGTTTCAATTGTGCATTAGATGGTGTATATGAAGTTTTATTAAAATCGTTTCGTTAGAACGTAAGATATCGGTAAAAAGGTTGTTTTCTCTATTATAAACGTTTAGGTCCGCTTTAATAGTTTTAGCGATCTTTATTAAGTCATAGCGGTGTCGCTGTTGGTTTTAGTAAAAAATGTTATTAGAAAAAAATGTTCGTCTCATCGAGTAGATGATGATAGAATCTTTTCCCGTCCTGAAATTCCAATTTAATTTTTGCACCTCTCGTTTACGCGAGCGTTGCGCGCGAACTCATGGACGGATCACGCTGTCCAACGAACTTAGCCTGAGTATTAGTAAGAGGAACATGTATACCAAATTTCAACTAAATCGGTCAACTTTTACTCAAGTTATCGTCACACGCGTAAACGTTACTGACAGACAGACAGACAGACAGACAGACAGACAGACAGACAGACAGACAGACAGACAGACACGGAGCATATTTCGTTGAATGTAGGAAGCTCGCTACGCTCGCTTCAATGATATAATCAGAGAAAAAGTTAATGTGATTTATGGTGCCGGAGGGGGGCGAAATATAGCCATGACTAAATTTGAGCAGTTGTGAATTTATTTAATATACCCTTAGGCTCGTTTCACACTTACCCGATTGTCGTTTAAACGACATTTTAACCGGCCACGACACAAACCTAGTTTCTTTCACATATACCCGACATTAGGCCGTGCATGTTGGACCGATTCGGAGCAAGTCGTACTTTGAACATGGAGCGGGATCATTGTCTGGCTTTTCTCTTGTATAGACGTATAAAAAAAAAGTCCATTCATGCACCATGACTTAATGAGCGAATTTTCAAAGAAATCTGCGTTTTATTGGCTTATAATAATATAAGAAAATTTTGGTTTAGAATTTGCATGGGTGAAAAAAAAATTGGTACACAGGGGTACGGGGTACAAAAGTCAAAATAGTATTTACCCTTCAAGATGCATGTCGTTGGAAAGCTCTTTAAGAGTACAGTAATTGTTGTTATGTACATTTTTATCATATTTTCATATAAAAGGGGGTAAAATGGAAATAACACGTTCTTATGCTATTTTTGACCCTAAATTGTCAAAATTTGACCCCTAAATGAACTCCAAAAATTCTGGCCAACGAACTCATCCTTTCTTTTGATATTATTGACATTTTAAAATTTGTTTGTAATTTTTAAGTGCATCCTAAGGGGAGATATCGTCTGGAGTGACACATATATACATACATAAAAAAAATTAAATTTTAGGAATCGATTCAGAATGATCTAAAACGGATTTCCATGGAAAATTTTTTCAAAAATTCGCATTACAAAAATTTTGAAGCCATTGCAATAGCGTAATTTTCTTTGAAAATTCGCTAAAAGAGTTAACAAGAATTTAACAAATTTAAATTTAAAAAAAAAGTTAACAAGAACATGTTAACAAGAATTTACTAAACTATTGATATAAACAGGCAAAAAACAAATGATATACACTGGCTAAAGGAAAAAGGCAAACTGACTAGACGACACGGGCCGGGTAGATGTGAAGCGCTCCATATATCTAAATACCCCACTAGGCCGGGCCGGCTTTACTCAAACGACACGACTGCCGGCTACAACGCTGGGAGTGTCGGGCTCCTTAAACGACCCACAAGTAACAGAAGGTAACTTTTAATGATGACCACCAGAGAACAAATGTGTCGGTCTTCCATTGTACAAAAATGTTTAGCATTTTTTTCTCAATACTGTCACATTGTAGAAGTGACAGTTTGATCGTGCCTCAGTGATTGAGGTGGCTTCATGCTGTTTTTCTGCACGTAATCCTATGGCAATTGAAGACATATTTGGTAGTGATTCTCTTGAAGGGTGTGCTGGTTTTGAATTTGAATTGAATGAAGTAGAATATTCTGAAAATGAATTTATTTAAGGAAGAAAAATTAATTCTTTTTGTTTTTGCTTATATTTATTGGATAACCAAACCCTAATTATAATACCATTAATAATATACCTAATAATTAATATAAAAATGCCATTTTTCAAAACTGGTCTTATTTTCAATTTTTTTTTTTTTTTTTTTTTATGTATTGTTCACCTTAGTTGTATCTATGTGCAAAATTTGGGGAAGATTGAATGAAGGTAAGTGGTTCAACATTGGGGTAATAGATGTGCGATGAAACTTGAAAAGCAAATAAATTTGACGCCATTTTTTTTTTTTTTTTTTTTTTTTTGGTTTCTGTATTCTTCACCTTAGTTGTATCTATGTGCAAAATTTGGGGAAGATTGAATCACGGTAAGAGGTTCAAAATTGGGGTAGTAGGTGTGCGATGAAACTTGAAAAGCAAATAAATTTGACGCAATTTTTTTTTTTTTTTGGTTTCTGTATTCTTCACCTTAGTTGTATCTATGTGCAAAATTTGGGAAAGATTGAATGACGGTAAGTGGTTCAAAATTGGGGTAATAGGTGTGCGATGAAACTTGAAAAGCAAATAAATTTGACGCCATTTATTTTTTTTTTTTTTGGTATCTGTTTTGTTTGCTTGTTGTACATGTGTGCAAAATTTGAGGAAGATTGAATCACGGGAAGTGGTTCAAAATTGGGGAAACGGAAATGTGCGATGAAACTTACAAAGCAAAGTAATATAAGACCAGTAAAATTGGAATTGTTTCTTTATTTTTCCAGCACATTTAAAAAAAATGGTTCTTCCTTTAAAGAGTGCCATGGGCGCTCGGTACCCGGTTAATTAAAAATTGGAGAAAAGTTTAACATTAAAAATTTTGTAGTAAGTTAAAATTTATTTATTCTTATTTTTCCTTTCTAAAGGTTAAATCTAGTTTAATTCTCCAGCTGGTTTTATAGTTAATTCTGATATCTAAAAAAAAAAAAAAACAGTAAATATAATTTAATATTGATTTTTAAAACAAAAACAGTATATTTGAAAGAATATATACAGATCAGGTTGTTTTAGGAATTAAGCCACTAACTGTAGGATTAAGCTCTTATAGGGACGCGTCCCCCCCCCCTCCCCCGATTGTTTGAGATGTAATATAGAATTTAATCTAAATAAAAGTTTAAAATATCAAACCTGTTTTTATTTTTCTACAAATTTTTTATCATTAATAATTTATTATCCATTGTGTGTCACTTCGATAATGTGAACAGTGAACCACTGATTAGGATCTGAAGATGGCTATTAAGTAGCCAAAACCTGTTATCAGTTATTACAAATACTTTGTGTGAAGACCTAGTGTTTCCTCCCCTCCCCCTTTTCAAATTGATGGCGAATATGTTATTTATAGAATAATGCGAAACGGAAAGCCTCTCCGCAGAAGTGTTAATTTCACAAATCTAGTTTTCCTCCAGAAGGGAGAAAACATTAACTTTCCACCCTTGTGTAAACCGGTGGCCGGCGCACCCCCGGTTTTCAAGATTAAGCAAATAAAGCCTTGGGGGGGGGGGGGGGGGGGCCTAGTGGCCCAGTCACGAATTCTGCCCAGTGAACTCAGGTCACGTAGAGCGTGACCTGAGTTCACGGCGTGACCAGGCGCCAGGTTTATAAAATTTTAATTTTAATTTTTTTTTTTTTTTAATTTTGGAGATGAGTATCAAATGAAAACTACTGAAGAGTAGATTACAAATATATATGCCTTTTTTATCACTCCTGTGCTTTTTACCGCTAATATTGCGTTTTTAACGCCAACATTTTACCCCAAAAAAATGGGGGGGTCTGTAACCTATTTTAATTGACCAATTGTTAATTTCCTGTATGATCCAAAAATAAGTAATCCATTATTAATAGAATTAAACAAAGAATACTTACTATGGCATTAGCAGGCTGTTGAAGAACTAAAACAAGTGCATCTGCTATTTGTTCAGCTGTGAGGTGAGCCCTGGTATCATAATCATATTCTATACCTTGGACACTCATTATATCAGTCTTTACCAATCCTGGACTTAAACTCTGCAAAATTAGATAATGGCTTAAAAGATCAAATTGATTGAAGTACTGATATCAAATACATACATAGTAATAAATGATAGTAAAAATATACTATTTATGAGCAAAATTGATCACACAATAGTTATTGTCCTACCCTGCTAACCTACAGCGTAACCTCTTCGGCGGACCAGATTTCCCTGCTACTGACTGGATGGAATCGGGCCGAGCGGTCCAACCGTATACCAGGCGGGATGGAACAAATCGTCTGTCTAGAGCCTCTTTATAATTTTTCAATCAAAATCGTAGGAAGCGTTTAAGTGATAATTTTTTCACGTATTTTCAGAGATTTTGGGGAGTAGTGCCCCAAATTTTGCTGGGAGCAAATTTTGCTGTATGGAAAGTTAGTTCGGATCGGAAAAAATCCGCAAGTTATTTTATTAGTTTTGACATGTCCCATATTTACGATCTTCATTTTGACGGGTTTCAAATTTATGATTTTTTTTATTTAGTCAACAGAAAATTTAAAAATTTAGTATATAAAAAGTTCATTTTATCTTGTAATTTTTCAATATTCATTTTTGTAAGCGTCCATGTTTCACATCCATATAATAACTCTGGTTTTATGACAGCACTCCATAATTTTACTTTCATATGTATTGCAATGTTGGATGTGAATAAGTTCTTATATTCATGCATGCCCGCCATCCTAGACCAATTCGTATTTTTATTTCCTTGTTGGTATTTTCCTCATTTCCTATAAGTTACCCAAGATAAATTAAGTATTTTACCTCTTCAACCATTTTCCCTCTAATTTCTATTTGTAAGTCCTCCTGGCAGTTGACAGTCATCAATTTGTTTTTATCCATATTTATTTTTAGACCTACCTCCCTGGCACTTGATGACAGTTCATTTAGCATTTTCCTTACCTCTATTTTCGATTTACCTATTAGCACTACGTCGTCTGCGAATTTAATTACATTTAGTTTTTCGGTACTCTTTTAGTTTGGTACCAAATTAAAATAGGCGCCTTGTGGCAGCACTTTAGTTTGGTACCCCCCATTTATTTTTATTTAAATACATGTTGAAATGGTATTTGATATAAATAAAAATTAACAATCTTAATAGGGGAATGTTCAAAAGCAGTGGAGCTTTTGTGGGGTTGAGAAAGGGGAAAGAAAGAGAAGATAAATTGGTAAGGCCTGAATCTCACGTAAAAAGGGTTTCGTTGGTATTGTGAACACAAAATTAGTAAGGGGGGAGGGGAGATTTGATTTTTTTTGACAAAATGGCGCGCAAAATTAAATGTTAACATCAAGTGATATACAATTTTGAAATCTACTCTTCAATACCTTTCATTTGATACCCCACTCAAAATTATAAAAAAATATTTTTTCCGTGGTAGGCTGTGAAATAGTAACTTTAGAGCCTAAAAAACATAGCTAAAATCCATTTTTTCATTACGTGGACTTAAAAAATCTTTTCATTACTCCTAGCTGTAAAGAAAAAATCTTTTACGTCCTAGGCACTAAAAGATTTTTTCTTTACGGCGGGTAGTTGTCAAAACTTCCGTTAGTACCGCTGCAGTCTTTGTAGAAATGCTTCTAGTACGATAAAAATCCGCTAGATGTCAATGCGTTTTATTTATCTTTTCTTATAGTGTAACCTCATTTTAAGGTTTCTTTTTTTAAGTCTTAAGTATGTACTAATATTTGTTATTATTATATATTGATTAGTGATTAATATTTAATGTTTTTTTTTTATTTTTTTTTTTATTTTATCATACTGTATATAAGTTCAATGAACTTCTTACAGGAGCGCCATTTAGTTACAATATTTTTACAGTAAGCGATACATAGTATAATAAAGTTTTAAATCTAACAGTATAAGTAATAAACATATTATGGTGACATTTCGGTCTCAAATATAATGTTTACAATGAATGACCAAACCTTAGAACTAGATATAGATAAAAAACATACTATATATCAGAACGTAAACATATCTATTTATCTAATGATTAGTATCTCTGTAATTAATAATAATAATATTTATCTAATATAAACGATGTTAATATTCCAGTTGTAAATATTATTACCCCCATTCTCACTAGTTTACATATTGCCTTGAACATTTACTTTTAAAACATAAGATATAAATATAAACATAATTCTTTTCTCCGTTTAGTTGATCATATTATTAATTTATTATACATTCTTCAAATTTTTACGTCTTTAATTTAATCGCTTAACTTAGTAATTGTGTCTGTTTCTATTCGTTGATGACAAAGGCTCGCAGCTTAAGTGAAACACTAAGATAATAAAATAGATCAAAAAGCTTCTTTTTTTCTTGTACTATGAATATTGCCTTAGGATTAGAAGGGTCAAGATATTTGGCTAAGTATTTATTCCTAGGTTCCTGGTATATTGGACATTCTGTGAGGAAATGGATAAGGTCTTCATTGCTTCGAGTATTACAGAGGCTACACGTTACCTCGGGATCCCAAGTGTACTTACAACCCTTGTGATAAAAGTAAACTCTATTTGCCCAACTAACTCTCATGTGGCTTATCAGTCTCTGTTTCTCTATCTCTACTTGCCAAGATAAGTACTGCTCGACGCCCTCGTCTATTTTTATATGCTTGTAAAGCGTACTGTAGCTTGAGTTGTAGGCCCTCTCTAAATCTCTTGCAAAGTACCGTTCCTTGTAGGCCTTCACTACGTCGTCCACCGCACAGGACACACTCTCGCTCGTGCAGTCGTTCCACAAATGGCTGAAACCTAGCCCACTAATCAATTCTTTTAGTTGGGTGACCCAATTATATTTGGCCGAGTCACCAGGTAAATCACTTAGAGAAGCAAGTCTATCGTAGATCAGCCTAGGGTATCTCTCTTCTTCCATGCCCAAAACGGTGCTCCACCATTTCATAATAAGCTTGATTGCAGCACATCCGACAGGTTCTTTACCGAACTCAAGTCTTATTATATAACCAGGGGTATTCCTAGGCCAGTGGTATATCGATTTAATAAAATTAGTGAACCCGGTTTCTATCATCTCTAAATATCTTAGGCTCCAAACTTCGGCCCCGTATAGGAGGGTCGACTTGACAATCGACTGGTATATAATATTTAATGTTCTTTCATTGTCTGCTACCTCGGAAAAAATAGCATATGCTACGCGACTTTGAAGTGTTTTTTCTTTACCTTGGCAATATTTACTGTCTCGCTTCGCTCGACAGTAAATGTAATTGCCGCGGTAAAGAAAAAACTCACTTCACAGCCTTGTAACATAATATACTATTTTTTAGAGTGACATGAATTATCCGTCATCTTAGATTTCCAGTAAATCAGATCAAATTGCTAATCTTATTTTTTCTATGGCCAAGCAGACCACACATTTTGCATATTTTTCTATATTTTTAGTAATAGCGGAAATACGCTTTTAGGGGGGGGGGGGCATTCAAAATTTCGATGTTTTTTGACAAAATGGCGCTGAAAATTAACCACTACCCTTAAGTGGTATATATATTTCTATTCTACTCTTTAGTACCTTTCATTTGATACCCCACTCAAAATTTAAAAAAAAATATTTTTTTTCGGGTGACATGAATTATCCGCCATCTTGGATTTCCAGTAAATCAGATCAAATTGCTAATCTTATTTTTTCTATGGCCCAGCAGACCACACATTTTGCATATTTTTCTATATTTTTAGTAATTACGGAAATACGATTTTAGGGGGGGGGACACGCAAAATTTCGATGTTTTTTGACAAAATGGCGCTGAAAATTAACCACTATCCCTAAGTGGTATATATATTTCTATTCTACTCTTCAATACCTTTCATTTGATACCCCACTCAAAATTTAAAAAAAACAAATTTTTTCGAGTGACATGAATTATCCGCCATCTTTGATTTCCAGTAAATCAGATCAAATTGCTAATCTTAATTTTTCTATGGCCCAGCAGACCACAAATTTTGCATATTTTTCTATATTTTTAGTAATTACGGAAATACGATTTTAGGGGGGGGGGGGAACACGCAAAATTTCGATGTTTTTTGACAAAATGGCGCTGAAAATTAACCACTATCCCTGAGTGGTATATATATTTCTATTCTACTCTTCAATACCTTTCATTTGATACCCCACTCAAAATTTAAAAAAACAAAAAAATTTTTCGCGACGTGAATTATCCGCCATTTTGAATTTGAACAGCTGATAATATTGAGTTCGCTATATTTTTCCTGTGTGCGCGTCAAAACGATCTTTTATACTGGAAAGTTTCACGTTTTTATCTTTTTTGGTTCAAAAGATATTGGAACCGTTTAGAGTGACAGACGGACACAGGAACGAAACTATAAGGGTTTCTTTTTTTTGGTTTTACCAACGAAACCCTAAAAAAAGATAGGGGGTTTCAAACTAAAAGAGGCGTATAGGGACACCTCTTTTAGTTTGGTTCCCCCCTAAGAAAAAGGAATAACCTAGTTGGATAATTTAATTAAATTAATATAGGGCAGGAATTAAAATGGAAAAGGGAGAAACACCTCTCTAATGTCATAGACAAAGGGATTATGTATCATTTCTTGGGATTTTTTTTTTTTTTTTTAATTGAATAACCTGTTATATGTCAAAAAATACGTGTGGTGTCGCGGGACACCTGGTAGGAACGAAGTTCCTTACATTTTTCATTAAATATAAAATCAAACTGCTAAGTACGTATACCTTGCTAACAACTCGTTCCGATAAATATTTTTGACTCAATTAGAAAATTATTATTAGTATAAACAGGTCAAGTGTGTGCTAGTCAGCACACAGCGAGGGTCCGTAGGCCACACTATATAGTGTTTAACTGTAAAGTGTATAAACAGTGTTTTTAAAATGCTGAAAAGCTTACTTTAAACCATTCTAAGGGTCTGATATTCTCAAAACACACTCTGATAAAGTATTTTTTTGCCACTGAACCGGACTACAACCATATAAATACACTGAAAGAACCATAATTATAAAAAAAACGCATTTTGTCAATAAAATATAAAATGTTATTTTTTTCGAAATTTCCAAAAAGTGGTATCTTTACTTTTGGTCGAAGAATGTTGAGGAATGTTTTTCAGATTTTTTGCACTTCACATAAGCGAGATAGAAGGGGGGGGGGACACGTTTTACACCCGCTTCAAACTAGCCTACGCTCGCCCTATTAAAGTTATAACCAAAGAATTATATATTTTTGTAATCAGCTCGACGTACCCTTTCATATGATACCCCTCACGGTGTCGAAAAAAAAAAAATTTAACCCTTAAGTTTTTTTACCCTAATTTTTTTGAAAAATATTTTTTTTAAGTCGCTATATTTTTAAAATATGTGGGCAGGTACAAGACACCTACATGCCAAATTTCAAAGTGATGGGACGAAAGGTGTAGCCGTGAGAGCACGCGAGAGGACGGACGGACAGACACGCGCAGGAAAATATAAGGGTCCTTGGTTTTGCCTACGGATCCTAAAAAGTGTTGAGTAGATGTCCCTAGTTCGATTCCCTGGGGGTCACAATGTTTTTTATCGGTAAAAAATTAAATGAATATTTATTAATATTCAACTTATTCGTTATTACCGAAAAAACATTGCGATCCCCCGGACGAGCGAACCAGAGACCCCTTCTCAACTCCTTGCTTGTTATTCTTATTATTTTGTTTCACTTTCATATAGGGCGGGATGGGGAAAGAATAAAATGTTACTTCACAATATAATAACGTATATGGTTAATAACCTACGAAACCTTAAAAAGTACATGGAAGGAAGGAAGTACGCCCCTGTGATATTTTAATAATATAGAAAGAAGATATGTATATCAATTAAACACTTACAGTTACTCTAATATTCATTTTATCTGTTGATATTTGTTTGATAAGTCCCCTGGTTAGTAAGGTAACACAGTGCTTACTGGCAGCATAGGGGAAAATGTCAATGTTGTCAGTGGTATAATGACCAGCCAAACTGAAACACAAACCATCATTAGCTTTTGAGTAAATATAAAAATAGACTGCCAATTTGTGTGGCACATAGCTTCCACGCATCCTATCATGTACTCCATTGTTATATTAACATTATCGTTACATAATTTTAATGTTATAATATTATATCAACATTATTTTAAATAAGTTTAATTAATAAAAGGAAATAAACACCCAAAACAAAAAAAGGGTTTTTGTTTCTTTTCTAGTCTGACAAGTTAATTTTTATTAATGATTTTAGTTTATCTTTGTTAATATGTGTGCAATTTGTTATGTAATGCTTTGTTGAAGGATTTTTAAATTATGTTAGTTTTTTATCATAATGTTATAGTGTTTTTAATAAGTACCTGAAGATGACCACAGTGTTGGTCGAAATACGTATAGTATTTTAATTGAATTATTTAAAGCTATTCTGTGATAGAACTAAAGTCTTTATTTCCTATTATTAATTCGAAATTCAATTTTTAAGTTTTTGGTAGTTTTCATACTACGGAAAGTAAATTTTTAATTTAAATCAAATTATAATTATTATTAACTACGGGAAACAGACAGTGAAAAATACACCCCTGTGCCGGGATCCCGGCACAGGAGTGTATTTTTCACTGTCTGTTTCCCGTAGTTAATAATAATTATAATTTGATTTAAATTAACTATTATTAATTTAAAATGAGGGAGTTGAATAAAGTAACAAGTTGTAGCCAATAACTGTTGTTTGGAAATGGTTATGCCCAACTCAGCGGTGCTATTTGTAGGGTTGTAGTTCAGTTTAACCATAACAACCAGATCTTTTGACTGTTGAACGGTATTTTTAGAGGCGCCACTCCATTTATCGATTGTGAAACTAAGAGGGTAAGTCAGGAAAATAAAACAAAGAGACAAAACTTTAATGACTAATAACTAAAGGGACAACCTATAAACGACTTACAATTAAAAATACACAACAATAAATGCGTTTAACAATACAATACTAACTGCAACTGTGAAGAAACAATATCTAGGATTAATTCAATACAATATTTAGGAGTTATTATAGATAGTAACTTAAAATGGAAAGAACATATTAACTGGATGGTAACAAGAGTAAGAAAAACTATGTATAGTTTTATTAAAATTAGGGATTTTGCTAATAAGTCCATATTAAATTACTTTACCACGCTTTGGTAGAATCCATACTAAATTATTGTATACTAGCTTGGGGAATGGCTTCCCCAACAAGCATAGAACCTGCCAACATAATTCAAAAAACTATATTAAAAATCTTATTAAAAAAGCCAAAAAGATATTCATCCGCGTTAACGTATTCTAAATCTAATGTACTGTCAATAAAACCACTTTACGAAAAATCCGTATTAATATATTATTTTAATAATAATTTACCAACAGCTCCTCACAGTTACTCTACTAGATCACAAAGACAGAAAACTTATAAAACTCCACTTTGCCGTACAACCACCAAACAAAGACACGCCACTTACTTAGGACCCCATTATTACAACAGACTGCCAGCTGCATTAAAAATATTAATAACATAAATATGTTTAAGAAAAAAATAAAGCAACATCTCCTAACTAGAAATTAGAAGATATTAAATTTAACTCATTTCAATAATAAAATATAGAATAACAAATATTGATATAAAAATGACAGATAATTTTATGAATAAGAATAAAACCAAAGAACTTATAAAGAATAAACAAGTATGGCGGGCTTCACGTAAGTAAGTGGGGCGAAAATCGCCGGTTTCTGTACATTAAAGTTAAAATGATGAAGTATAATATAATTACACTAAATTTAATAGTAATATTCTTTTTCTACTCTTCAAGACCTTTAAATTGATGTATAACATGTCACAGTTACTAAGAACCTTTTTTAGTCGCCCGCCATATTAGCTGCCATCTTGAAAATATTGCGTGTGAAATTTTAATAGTTGCATATTCTTTTTCTCCATATCAAGACCTTTAAATTAATATAGAACATGTCATGGTGACTAAAAGCTTTTTTTTAGTCGCCCGCCATCTTGAAAATATTAAGTGTGAAAAATCCAAAATGTGTCCAGTTGTCTCATATGCCGAGATGCACCTGTGGTGTGCCGAATTTCATGTTCCTTGCTATAGTAGTTTATAAATTGAAACAAGCAACGGACAGTAACCAACGGACAGACAGACAGACAGACAGAGCCTTTATATAAGGTTTCTTTTTGTACTTTGTACAGAAACCTAAAATACAACAAAAACAAGTATAACAAATAAACAAGTAATAAATATACAGTTTTATAAATAAAATAAAATAATAAAGAAATAGGCATATAACAAAACAGCATATAATAGAATAGAATAATATAGAGACGGGCCCCTCCCTCTAGGTGTAAAAACACTTACTGAGGGTCCTCACCTTTGCACTGTATATGAAATGTAAATTTACTTGTTGTTAAAAATGGTGGAAATAAATATTTATTTATTTAATAAACGGACTTCTGGAGAACCCCAAAAGCACGGCTGTTTGGTGGACGCCACCAAACAGCACAAGGGAAGGCCCACAAGAAATTAAAAATTGGGTAGAGGTACTTAATCCTAAGTTGTCAATGAGACACAGATGGCTTGTTAACAATTGTATGTACTTAAGGCCAACTTTAGGTACAAGAAAATAAAAAGTTTTCCTTTGCCCAGTACATAAGTAAAAAATCCCGTCAAATACTTGCCAGCAAGTTACTAAAAGGGGTTCTTCGGTCATAAGAATTCATAAGTACATTAGTATTATTTATTTATTTATTGTTTATTTTGGGTGCTCAACTGCGAGGTTATATACACCCTTATAATATTTAATTTATATAAATTACATAACTAAATATGATCATGTAGAATAACTTCGGATATCCTTGTATATGTCTGCTTCTTGTAGGAAATGTATCAAATTTGTCACTGTCGTCTGGTTGTCTCATAGTATTTCTGTCAGTGTCTCCGGTAGGTTGTGTTTCTTCACAACCTAACAGTAAGTTTTTTTCCTCTAATTCATGAATTAATCTCGAGTTGACAATTTTTTCTAATAGTTTTCCAAAGGTGTTGGTCATAGCTATAGGTCTGTATGATTCCGTTAATGCTGGGTCCTTTCCAGGTTTCAGGACTGGTATTATCGTTGCTACTCGCCATCTATCGGGATATTTATTCGAGCTCCAAAGCAGATTGTAAAGACGTAGTAAAAGCAGTTTGAAGGTAAGGGTTAAATTTATTATCATTGCATTGTTTATCTGATCCGGGCCTGGTGCTGTCTTCTTAAGGGTTTTTATAGCAGACTCAAGCTCCCATAATGTAAATGGGTTGTTGTAGTGTTCGGTATTTTCAGATTCGAAATCTAATCCTTCGTTTTCGGTGTTACGTTTAAAAGTCTGAAAGTCAGGCTGGTATGTCGCTGTTGAACTTACTTCTGAAAAATGCTGAGCCAAAAGATCAGATACGAGTTGTGGATCCGAAACTGTGTTAGAGCCGTCCTTAAAGAGAGGGGCAGCTGTGGCTTTTCTTTTACCAGAGAGGATCCTCACCTTCCTGCAAACATCTCCACTTTCTGTCTCCTGAGTTAATGTAGAGATATAGCTTCTCCAGGATTCTTTCTTGGCTTGTAAGAAGACATATTTGCATTTGGCGCGCGCTTTTCTATATTTAATTAGGTTTTCGCTTGTCGAGTTGGATTTAAAGTAGTGAGTATAATGCCTTTCTTCGGTCTCTTAGCGCTAGTCTGCATTTTTTCCACCACGGTACTGGTTGTCTTTTTCCTGTCAATTTTATTAGTGGTACCGAAGTCAGCGCTGCCGACATCATAGATGAGGTCAGATAGTCTAGGAGTTTTTCCTCGTTTTCTTCGTTACAGGGAGAATATAAAGTGGTGTGGCTCAAGTGATTTCTATATGCTTCCCAGTCCGCATTTTTAAGAGACCAGTAAGATGCTGGTTCATATTGCGGGCAACTAATATTGAGTGAGACAAACAGTGGAAAGTGGTCACTTCCGTAAAGATCGGTTGAAACACTGAAGTCCGACAATCGTGCCATCGATGGAGAACTCAAGACTAGATCCAACACATCTGGTTTACTTGTTCTAGAATCTAAATATGTGGACTCACCTCTATTTATCAGACATAGGTTATGTTGGTCCATGAATGATTCAATAATTACTCCTCTAGAATCAGTTTTGGTGGAGCCCCATACCAGGTTATGTGCGTTGAAATCCCCTGATATAATGAAGGGGGCTGTCAGCTGCTGTACTAGCCCTTATTGCCCTTATTGCCTATATTGCTTAAGCATTGTCTTGTAACATCGTCATTAGTATCGAGATAGATATTACATACAGTGAGGGGATGTGTGGAACCGATCCGAATAGCTTGGGCCTGAAGATTGGTCTGAATTGTAATCTCTTGAGTTGAAAGTTTTGATGAAGCAAATATGACAAGGCCTCCTTGTTTGGTACCAGCTGGGGGATCTATTCTGTAACTTACATAGTCTGGCAGTTTTAGGGGTTTCCCAGACGGTAAATGGGTCTCTTGTAGCATAAGTATTTCCGGGGTTTTCTCTCTTATTAGTAATCGAATGTCGTTTAATCTTGTTCTAAAGCCTCTGCAATTCCAAATGCAAATTTTCATAGGATGTTATGTGAAATTTACTATTATTATTTATGTAGTGTATGGATTTAAGGAATCGTCTACTTATTCTTGTACTTTTTCTTATTAGTTGATGTTGGGTTTTTCTTTTTGGAAATGTTATTTAAATTTTTCTGTTCTGGTTTCGTAGTTCGTTTGCTAGAGCTGGATTCACTGCCGGAATCCCAGTCGTTTATCCACATCGTATCGTTTTCATTTTGGGTGTTAGTGTTAATTTGTTCTAAGTGACAAATACTGTTATTTTCCTTTTTTTCGTTATTTTTCTCCTTGTTAGGGATCGATTTACTCGAACTACTACCAGATTTTTCTTGCACAACAGCACTTACTACTTTAGTGCACTGAGTTCCCTTATCTTCTTTTTTAACACTTCTTATCTTACACACTGCGCAGGTTTGCTGGATTGTTGGAAGAACATTTGAAAATAACTTGGGAAGGTTGGTCTGACAAATAATTTCCGCTTTTTTCTTTGCTTCCATGTAAGACACTTTTTCGAGGACTTTTATTTCCGTGATTTTCTTTTCAGTAATCCATTTAGGACAGTTTCTGTCGAGCGCCGAGTGTGGACCTTTGCAGTTGAGACACTGTTAAGGCTTCACACAGGGTGTGTCATGTGCAGGATCTCCACACTCAGGACAGACTGCTCCTGTTCTACAAGTCAACTTAATATGGTTGAACTTGTAGCACTGGAAGCAACGTCTTGGAAGAGGTATATAAGGCCGGATTGGAATAGATAAATACCCAACTTTCAACTTACTTGGCAGAGTTGTAAGGCATAACCACCACTACCACCACACTAACTAACTACCACCTACTAACTGCCCTGTCCTGTTACTATATAACTGTTGGTTGGTATCAGTGTACTGTCAATTCTCCTGTTCATTCGTTTTACTTCTACAACTCCCTGGTTCTTAAGATTTTCTGTGATCTCGGGGATAGGAATATCAGCGAGGTCGGCGCAGGTAATAACTCCTTTTCCTTGATTTAAGGTTCTATGTGGTTCTACCGAAACTGGAAGAGATTGATTTCTAGGTAAATTTAAAATCAGTTTCTCGGCTTGGTCATGAGTAAATGTCTCAACTAAGAGAGAACCATCACGTAGTGTTTTTGCGCTTTTAACGCCGCCACAAGCTTGAGCTAGAAGTTTTTCAATCATAAACGGCGAAACTTTTGACATAGATTCACCATCCTGTCTTTTTACAATAAGAAAATTTATAATTTCTATTGGCATTGACAGTTCAAGTTTTACTGGAGTATTAGGTCGTTGTCGTTATTCTTGGGCAACGAGTCACGGCTTTTATTAATGTCAGATTGCAATATGTCAGATTTTCCATTATTTTCTTTAAAATTTCCATCAACACAGTCAGGGGTAAAATTATATTGATCCCTGGATTGCCCTCCAGGGTCAGGAGGTCTCATACTCACAATTTGAAGGGAATTTAAAGTCTATTTCACTAAGATAATCTTATATAATTGAGGAGAGAATTACTTACGTGTGTTTTCAATCACCTGTCAAAACAAACTCCTTTATTTTTTTATTTTTTTTTTTTTTTTTAACAACAATATGTATAACAAATTCACTTTTAAGAAACAAGGGGTGCATAATTATATTATCCTTTACTATCTTCCGTATGCACTTATTTGGTTCTTTAGGGGTAAAATAGCCGCTATTTTGGAAACACGATATATTTTTGTGAACCAAATTTCAATACCTTTAAAATGATCCCCAACTTCGAATTTTCAAATAACAAAAATGTTGGGGCTCCCGAGTTTCAGCCCCCTAAAAGTTTTAAAATTTGACTTTTTTATATCAACTCCCGGAAATATCATTGGACCACAGAGATGCATATTTTTGTCTTATTTTTAGGACCTGTCCTAATGGGGTAGCGGGGGGGACTTTTCCTCCCGGGAATTTTTTGGGGGTAAAATGGCCGCCATTTTGGAAACACGATGCATTTTTGTGAACCAAATTTCAATACCTTTACAATGATACCCAACTTAGAATTTTTAAATAATACAAATGTTGGGGCTCCATTGTTATAGCCCCCTAAAATTTGACTATTTTTTAGATCAACTCCCGGAAATTTCATTGCACCACAGAGATATATATTTATGTATTTTTGCCTTTTTTTTAGGACCTATCCTAATGGAGTAGTGAAGGGGGGGGGGGTATATTTTGGATTTGTTTTAATTTCTTGGGGGGGGGAAATGGCTGCTATTTTGGAAACGCGATATATATTTGTAATTTACATTTCAATACCTTTGAAATGATACCCAACTTGAAAATTACAAAAAAATTAAATATTGCGATCTATTCGCAATTGATCGCAGATCGCAGAAATTTGGAGTGTTTAAGTCCGCAATAGTTTTTCTGTTTTTGGGCAAAAAAGTTTAACTTGTATACAAAATTTCAAGTCTATAGCTTCAGTAGGTCGGGAAATATACTCCAAGATGCGACGGACGGACGAACTACCAAAAGCATGAGTTTCTAGGACGACCTCGAAACCCTAAGGATAAAAATAAACAAACAGAAAAGTGTGCACGTCACCTTTGCTCTCCGCCATAGCAGTCCACCAGTCATACTTAATCAAGCTCCTATTACTCAATCCAATTCAGTCCGATACCTTGGCCTTATCCTTGACAGACGTCTTACTTGTTAACACCACACAAAAACAAAACGTACTGACATATCACGGCGATACAAGTTACTGCTTCGTCTTCTGGACCGTAGGTCCAAGCTTTCTCTTAATAACAACCTTAAAATGTATTATGTAGTCTTAAAACCAGCTTGGACCTACGGTTTGGAAGTGTAGGGAAGCACCAAACCTTCCAACTCCCGTCGTCTCCAAATCATCCAGTCCAAGATCCTAAGAAAAATCACTGATGCTCCATTCTATGAATAAACCTCACTCTCCACAATGACCTCAACGTTCCCTTGGTTCGAGATCTATCCATATCCCGATATCACACATTCCATGAATCCTTATAAGACCATCCTAATCCTCTACTTTAACTCCTCTCTACCCAATCTATACCGGACAACCCTCCGGACGCCTGAAGATACAGTGGCCTAGGCACTTATTAAATATACCTATGTAAAATCTGTAATCTACTATATCTCATTTATATAATTATTTAAGTATATTAACCATTTAGTTTATTTAGTTAATTAATTAGTATCTCATTTCACCTCTATCTACATTTATCATTATTATTTTTATCTATTTATTAGTAATCAATCCACTATGTAATCCTCACGCCAAAAAGGGGGTCGTCACTGGACTACTTCCTTTTCAAATGTTAATCAAGCCAAGATAACAAGATAAAACTATAGCAACTGTAACACTCATAACATGTTAATTATTGTAGTTGTGTTAATTAATAAAGTTAAAAAAAAATTACTCTTAATGGCCAATACATACCTATTAATGTTAATAATGTGAACGAGTCCTGGATCGTTTCTTTTAACTGAGTTGACTACTTGTTTGATGCATTCAAACATTCCGAAAACATTGATATCGAACATCTTCCTCCATTTATCTATTTCAAAGTCTGTAAAACACAAATAAAATACATAGTATCATTTGGCTTAAAAAGAGCAGCACGAATGTTAAGCACTCTTGAAATTCCAATGTCACAACTGAAGACAAGTTATATTCCTAGAGACTTGAACCTAGAAGACTTGTTATATTCCTTGAAAACGCTTTCAGTATATGGGGCTGAAACATCCGATTTAAGGCTGCACCATCAGTGGATAATACAAAGCAATTTTTGACATGATAATGATATACAGGGTGGTCCAAAAGTCTCCCCCCCCCCCCCCCTCTTAACATTTAAATAGTTTGAGATAAATTAATGAAACTTGGGGGATCTCTACAATGCAAAGAGAAGTTTGTGTTCATGCAATCGCCCACTAGGGGCAACCACCCACTTTGCCCCCAGGCCACCCAACTTCAAAATTTCAAATTGGAGTGTATATTTTTAATAGCATATTTGGATTCTACGGTGAAAAATAATAAAAAAAAAAATTCAATTTCCAATATTTTGCCCCCTATAAAAAAAAGATAGCAAAATAACCCTTCTGATAATACGTTGTAAAATCTAAACAGTTAGAGATAAATTAATGAAACTTAGGGGATCCGTACCATGTAAAGGGCAGTTTGTTTTCATGCAATCGCATAGTAGGGGCAACCACCCACCCATTATGCCCTCAGGCCACCAAACTTCAAAATTTTAACCTAGAGTGTATATTTTTGATAGGCAGATTTAGATTCTACTGCGAAAAATTAAAATATTATACTTTAAACTTTTTTTTCTATCTCCAATATTTTGCCCCCTATAGGGGGGCAAAGGTATAATAATGGTAAATTTCAGCGCCTTGGGTCAAAATGGTGGTTGCCCCTGCCCCTAGTAGGCGAGTGGATGAATACACACTTCCCTTTACATGGTACAGATCCCCCAAGTTTCATTACTTTATTTCTAACCGTTTAGATTTTATAACGATCTATGTGTTAGTTTTTAGGGTTTTGTAGATTCTTCTCAAAACCCTTATGCCGAGGGTGATGTGTCCGTCTGTCCGTCGCTCTTTGGTTCATAGAGCCCGAACCGTTTAAGCTAAAGAGCTGAAATTTGAAACACTGGTGTAACTTTTTGACCCAACCACAGGAAAAACCCCCCCTCCAACCACTATATAACGGCTGGCCCTAAAATTTCGAAATAATTCATGCTAATGCCTTATTGTGGGGCGATGAAAATTCCGGGAGTTCATCCCATTGGCAAAAAAAATGCCAATTTTGGGCGCGAAAATTTGAAGTGCGCCAAAAATTTTATTTTTTTAAAATTTTGAGTTGGGTATCAAATGAAAGCTGCTGAAGAGTAGGACGCAAATATATATATAATTTTTTTTAAATTTTGCATTCCTTATTGGGTAAAAAAATCAAAATATACCGAAAAAAAATACGTGTGGTGTCGCGGGACACCCGGTAGAAACTAAGTTCCTTAAATTTTTCATTAAATATAAATTTTAAAATCACACTGCTAAGTATGTAAACATTGCTAACTACTTATACATGGCGGAGTTAGAAAAGAGACAAAATTAAAAGTAACGAACTGTTTGTACCTGGCAGAGTTAAGGCAAAATTAAAAGAAAATCATTATTTATATAATTAAAGCAAGCGTCTTACTATAAATATAAGAAAAAAATACGTGTGGTGTCGCGGGACACCCGGTAGGAACGAAGTTCCTAACATTTTTCATTAAATATAAAATCACACTGCTAAGTACGTATACGTTGCTAACTACTCGTTCCAATAAATATTTTTGACTCAATTAGAAAATTATTATTAGTAAAATTATTACATCAAACTTATTAAAAAAATCCCTTGATCCGCTTATGAGCAATATTATTTTATTACCTTAATTTATACTTATATATTTACAGTATTACTGGTTAATAATTTAACAACTATCAATTTCTGACGATTCTCTTGGTGCACTTTCCATTTTAAATAATATACGAATACTTTTGTCAATGATAGAAACAATAATTGAAAAAAGCGTTGTTTTGTGGATAAATAGCGAGTTTGGCAGGAAGAAGGAGTAAGAGAGAGAGAGAGAGAGAGAGAGTATAGTGAGAGAGAGATGGAAAGATAGAAGAGTTG
The DNA here is from genome assembly GCA_951217055.1 of Gerris lacustris. Taxonomy (NCBI): domain Eukaryota; kingdom Metazoa; phylum Arthropoda; class Insecta; order Hemiptera; family Gerridae; genus Gerris; species Gerris lacustris. The sequence continues at coordinate 39,406 of OX578281.1, read as the reverse complement.
GGATTGGGCACGAAAGGATACCAAACCAAGTATAGTAGAGGGGGAGTCACTCTACATTCTTAATATTCCACCTAGACTAACTACAAACCCCACACCTAAACCATCAACTTTTAAAAATTGTAAAATATATCACGTCTCTGTAAAAAATCTGCTGCTTGTATCAGGTTGAAATTTTACACGCCTGTTTCAATTGAACTTTAGACGATGTTTATGAAGTTATATTAAAATCGTTACGTTATAACTAAGATATCGGTAAAAACGTTGTTTTCTTTATTTAAAACGTTTAGGTCCGCTTTAATAAATGTAGCGATCTTTATCACTTCATAACAGAGTCGGTGTTAGTTTTACTAAAAAAAAATTATGTATAAAAGTTGTCTCATTAAATAGATAAAGTTAGAATTTTTTCCCGTCCTAAAATTCCAATTTTAAATTTGAAGCTTACGTTTACGCGAGCGTTGCGCGTGAACGCTTGGGCGGATAACGTTGTCCAACGAACCTGTCCTGGGCATTGGTAAAGTGAACATGAGTACCAAATTTCAACTAAGTCGGTCAACTTTTCACAAGTTCTCGTCATCCGTAGATTTCGTGACGATTTTAGCGTGACGGTGATTTGGTGACGGTGATTTTGGTCGTTTTTTTCGGATTTATACCCGGGCTCCAAAACGTGCCATAAGGAACTTCGTTCCAAAAAGTTGGTCATGATGAGTTTATACTGAAAGAGTATGTTTGTTAAAGGAGTTTAGATTGAAATAGGACTGTTTTCCACCTACCCGGCCAATCTTTAACTTATAAAAGCACAAAACTTTGTACCTGGGTTCTCGCTAACGCCGCATCAAAACCGAGCGGACGATATGTCCACGTGTAGGGGACGGTGAGAGAAGAAAAATGAGCCCAATATCAAGGGAATTGATAAGGTTTTGGCCTTGTACGGGTACATCTAAAGAAGTACAGATACAGAAAAAAGTTAACCTATAAGGTAAACAAAAACACGGGATGGTACAAAAAAAGCTAAAAACCACGAAACTTTTTGTGCCAAAAGGTTACAATCTATTCTCTATGGTTTTAATTGAACCTCGTAAACAAGAGATGGTTATAACTTGTGAAGAAATGCGTTACTGCATAGTATCTTACAAGTTATGTTATACAAGTACTGTTTAGTATTTTTCTTCATGATAAATTCATTATGAATTAGATATTCAAGGGCCAAGGTCAACAAATTCGTTTTTTTTGCGAATATCTCGCTTCCTATGGCCCTGACACCAATCAAGGTGGTTATAGTAATTTAAGATAACAAAATAAAAATACATAGAGATAAACATAAAAAATTCTTTTTTACGTATACAATGGACGGTTTACGGAATAAAGAGCGAAGAATATCTATAAATATTTAGTATCCGTCGGAGCACGACTTTTTATGCATATAATATTACAAATATCTCGCTTCCTATAGCTCGGAGGCAAATTATGGCTACAATCAAAAAGAAATAATAATAAATTTCCCATAAAAAAGGTCTGATTCATTTTTTACGTTCAACGAACGGTTTAGCAAAAACTCTTGCTTACTATAGCTTGCGTAGTGTTTGTGTTTGCACGACTTTTTACGTATTTTTGCGAATATCTCGCTTCCTCTCGTTCGGAGACCAATTGAGGATCAAATAAAAATTAAAGATTATAAAATTTCACACAGGAAACATTATGTTCATTTTTTGGATAATAAATTGCTCCGAAGTTTCTGCACAAGGCGTAACAACGACCAATAACTTAGGCTTTTCCCTGAGGCGACATTTCAAGTTTGTTCGGACGTAGTTTAAAAATATTAGTTTCCCAGTGATTTAATATTTTATTAAAGGTAATTGAAGCGAGCGTAAGCGAGCTTCTTACATTCAACAAACTATGCATCTTGTCTGTCTGTCTGTCTGTCTGTCTGTCTGTGTGTAACGTTTACGTGTCCGACGATAACATGAGTAAAAGTTGACCGATTTAGTTGAAATTTGGTATACATCTTCCTTTTACTAATACTCAGGCTAAGTTCGTTGGACAGCTTGATCCGTCCAAGAGTTCGCGCGCAATGCTCGCGTAAACGTGAGCTTCAAATTTAAAATTGGTATTTCAGGATGGGAAAAAATTCTATCATCACTTATTCGATGAGACGAACTTTTTTTTCAAATAACATTTTTTAGTAAAACCAACAACGACACTGCTATGAATTAATAAAGATCGCTAAAACTATTAAAGCGGACCTAAACGTTTAAAATAGAGAAAACAACCTTTTTACCGATATCTTACGTTCTAACCTAACGATTTTAATAAAACTTCATGTACATCGTCTAAAGTACAATTGAAACAAGTATGTAAAATTTCAACTTGATACAAGCAGTAGTATTTGAGTAATGAAGTGATACATTTATAATAATTGTTTAAAAGCTATCGCGGGTGTTTAAGATTCTATAGATTTGTTTAGGAAGTAAAGCTTTGTACCGAGTACCCCCACTCTACTCCACGCTGCCCTCTTCCACTTATCTTCAACTATGACATTCATCATGATTTACAAATTTCAATATTCAGTATTTTATTGCAATACGCTCGCTTCAATGATAGAGCCACGCGATGCCTAGTTGTTACGGTGACAATCGCAATAGCGAAACATTGTTTTATGTGTAACGAACAGGTTCCACCTTAAATGTGGAACGCGGTATGAGAAATTTGAAAGAAACAAGTATCAAAAGAGTATTGAATATATGACCGCGATCTTGTTGCCGATTTTCACGTCAAATTGAAGTTCCGATTTTTTTTGGAACAGAAGCCATATTTATGACTAAAATAACTGGACCATATATTTATTAAATAAAATTGAGTTTCAAACCTTTTAGCTTTATACTTATTGGATAACTAAGCATATTTAATAATATGTCTAAAAATGGAATTGTTTATTCATTTTTCCAACACATTTAAAAAAATTGCTCTTCCTTTCGAGCGCCGTGGGCCGTGGGCGGTCCCCGGTTCTACCAAATAAACATGTGAAATTTAATTTCTTTTTTGTTTAGTTTTAGGATTTCGTTATGAAAAGAACATATTCTAGTTTTTAAAATATTATTTATAGTGGTATAAAATATACTTTTTCAGCGGTTACCATAATGTTGTATCATAAATATTTTTATCTACTCAATGCAGCAAAATTAGGCATTGTTGTACTGTTTTCAATCTGCAAAATGTAATTTTTCTTGATTCTTTTGTAACATGTCAAAAAAACACGCAGCAAAATATCAAAGTGTCAGCAAAAGTTCAAAGTGTCAGTAAAATAACAAACAGGGTGCCAAATTTTAAGAAAAAGTTACTACATCTCAGGTTATAAACTCTCCCACATTGTTTATTTTTGTATATTTAAGCGTAATATTCTGCTAAATATTTATATGTTTTTTGAAAATACCTTTAAAAATTATAATAATAAAACTAATATTATTATTTTACAGTGATTACTTTTAAAAAATCGCTAAAAATTGAGATAAAAAACAGCTGTTAATAAAAAAAAGTGGCAACACTGATTGCTTTGTCTTTGTTTTGTTTTAACTTTCGAGTCATTACTCATTACACTTACTCAAACTTTGAGTCATCAATTCGATTTTTACAACTTTCATTGCTTTAAATCTTTTATCTATCAAAAAAAGATAATTTAATAGTTTTCTGTTATTATTTTGATAAATTTATTAATTAGGTTTTTTAAGTTTAAATAAAAATATGGATGATAATGTTGTGGAAGACGTTGAAGAGTTGTTTGATAACACGCCACCCGAAATTGCAAATATTGCAACATCATACAAGGAAAGTTTATTGCCCTCTAAATCAGGTACTAAAATCTTTAGTGTAATTTTTCTGCCGTTAGTAGATAAAATATTGTATTTAACTATGCAGCAAAGGAAACATTCCTGACTCGTTTAAAGATTACCTGCTTCGGTTACACCTCAGCAGGTAATTAACGTTTTCCTGCCTCGGCTTCGCCTCGTCAGTCAAAATGTAATTTTCCTGACTCGGCTTCGCCTCGTCAGTAGAATAGTAAATTTCCTGCCTCGGCTTCGCCTCAGCAGTAAATTTGTTTAGCCTATTCTCGCCTTCGGCTCGGAACTAAAACTTAAAACACTCGTCAGCAACAGTGCCTATTTAATAAATGGGCCCGGTGGGCCATGGCCCAGGGGCACAGAGGTTTTGGGGCGCACGATGTTAAACCCAACAAACTTTTTAGGCTCAACGCCAATGTTAAATAGAGTTTAGGCGGTCGGCGCGTCGGCCGTCACAACCTTAATATTAATAAAAAGCCTGAGCAACGTGTTTATACTAAACAAATAAGTCTAAGGAAAGAATATATCTCTATGTGTATGTATAAAATTAAAGTTTTGTCTGAATATTGGTCAGAATTCAAAAATTGTTGAATACTATTTCATTTTATACATTACGAAAACCGAATCCGGCCTTAACTTTTTTTGTGTACGTCTGCACCATCGGGCTTTATTAGCGCAAAACTGGCGAAACGAACTGGCTGTTCGATTAATATTTTCAGAGGTGAGTGCAAGCATGTTGCGCATGTTGTAGGCTTGGTTTCATCGAAAAATATTGAGTAGAACCAAAGTTATTAACAATTAAAAAAAAAAAAAATCATCCACGACAACTCTGATAAACTTTCTCATATACGAGTTCATAATTACTTAGCGCAGTTTTTTCCATTTATTATGTTTCGTTGATACATTTAATTATTAATAAACATTTCATCGAAATTTCCTGATTAGGGTGCTTAAACCTCACACTAATGCTCTTTAAATCGAATATGTATTATTTCATTAATTTGTCGTGCAATCGTCGTATTGATAGAATAGACTGGTAATTAAATTAATGCACTAACGGTTGATGATTGCTGGACTAGACTTAGGAACACGTGAAGTATAAGAGAAACTGTTTCTTTGGAACATAAACTGATACGTTCCAAAAATAACTAGTTCCTGGAACAAGTTATTGGTTTGGAACGAAACGTTGTAACTCGTTTAGTTTAATATTTTAGTTGGATTAGGGTTTTTAGAATATTGCTTAGTTAAACATAATCGTAGTAGTTTAAAAGAAGTTTAAACTGCACAACATTGAACTACAAATTTCCAATGGAAATTCGCATGGCTTGCAGAAACCCGCGGTAGGATTATTTGAACAAAAATTAATTTTTTAAAATCTTTGCTGACTCATCAGGTGGGGTTAATGGCGTCATAAAGATGCCATTTCCAATAGGGATCCTCATCTCACCGAGCTTGATTTTTGCTTCCGAGCTTACCGAAGGTAACGGAAGCTATGTGATCGTTCTGAAGAGCGAAAACATTTTAGGTCTCCTATTTAAAAAATCGGTCCGAGACAACTCAGACAAACTTTCTCATATACGAGTTTATAATTACTTAGCCCAGTGTTTCCATTTATTAGTTTTCAAATGTACATTTAAATATTATTGAACTTTTCATCAAAATTTATTATAAAAATAACTTCTCCTGGGTGGGGAATCGAACCCGGGCTTTCTCCGTCCGCGTTTTAAGCTAATTTCTCAGGAACTAGATTTTTCCCGGGAAAACGGCTTATATCGTTGGATTCGTATTCAAATGGACTACATTTTAGAATTTTTTAATCAAAATCGTCGGAACCGTTTTCGAGAAATAATTTTTTTTCATGTTTTTTCAGAGTTTTTGGGGGGTAGCGCCCCCAAATTTAGAGCTAAAATTCATTTCTCGATTTCGCCTCGGGGTATGATTTTTCTAAACATGTATGCCAAATTTCGTTAAAATCGGACCAGTAGTTTGGGCTCCAGGCGTCTGCACAGACGACAGACAGACGACAGACAGACGACAGACAGACGACAGACGACAGACGACAGACAGACATTTTTTAAAAACCACTTTTTTGGACTCAGGGGACCTCAAAACGTGTAAATCCATCAAAATCTCAAAATCGAATTTTCGCGCCATCACAATACTTTCTCTTTATATGAGAAAGTAAAAAATCGGTCCGAGACAACTCAGACAAACTTTCTCATATATGAGTTCATAATTACTTAGCCCAGTGTTTCCATTTATTAGTTTTCAAATGTACATTTAAATATTATTGAACATTTCATCAAAATTTATCATAAAAATAACTTCTCCTGGGCGGGGAATCGAACCCGGGCTCTCTCCATCCGCGTTTTAAGCTAATTTCTCAGGAACTAGATTTTTCCCGGGAAAACGGCTTATATCGTTGGATTCGTATTCAAATGGACTACATTTTAGAATTTTTTTCTTTCTCTTTATATGAGAAAGTAAAAATCGGTCCGAGACATCTCAGACAAACTTTCTCATATATGAGTTTATAATTACTTAGCCCAGTGTTCCATTTATTAGTTTTCAAATGTACATTTAAATATTATTGAACTTTTCATCAAAATTTATCATAAAAATAACTTCTCCTAGTCGGGGAATCGAACCCGGGCTCTCTCCGTCCGCGTTTTAAGCTAATATCTCAGGAACTAGATTAGGCTTATATCGTTGGATTCGTATTCAAATGGACTACATTTTAGAAATTTAATCAAAATCGTCGGAACCGTTTTCGAGAAATAATTTTTTTTCATGTTTTTTCAGAGTTTTTGGGGGGTAGCGCCCCCAAATTTAGAGCTAAAATTCATTTCTCGATTTCGCCTCGGGGTATGATTTTTCTGAACATGTATGCCAAATTTCGTCAAAATCAGCCCAGTAGTTTGGGCTCCAGGCGTCTGCACAGACGACAGACAGACGACAGACGACAGACAGACGACAGACAGACATTTTTTAAAAACCACTTTTTTGGACTCAGGGGACCTCAAAACGTGTAAATCCATCAAAATCTCAAAATCGAATTTTCGCGCCATCACAATACTTTCTCTTTATATGAGAAAGTAAAAAACTTAAGGGTTAAAAATTTTTTTTCGACACCGTGAGGGGTATCATATGAAAGGGTACGTTGAGCTGATTACAAAAATATATAATTCTTTGGTTATAACTTTGATAGGGCGAGCGTAGGCGAGTTTGAAGCGGGTGTGAAACGTGCCCCCCCCCCCCCCTCTATCTCGCTTATGTGAAGTGCAAAAAATCTGAAAAAATTCCTGAACATTCTTCGACCAAAAGTAAAGATACCACTTTTTGGAAATTTCGAAAAAAATATTATTTTATTTTTTATTGACAAAATACGTTTTTTTATAATTATGGTATTTTCGATGTATTTATATGCTTGTAGTCCGGTTCAGTGGCAAAAAAATACTTTATCGGAAGTTTTTTTATGTGTTTTGAGAATATCAGACCCATAGGATAGTTCAAAGTAAGCTTTTTAGCATTTTAAAAAACACCATCAATAGGGTACTACTTAAACTAAACAGTGTGGCCTACGGACCCTCGCTGTGTGCTGACCAGCACACACTTGACCTGTTTATTATAATTTGAACATCTCGAATCATATAAAACTGACTAACTGGAATACAACTTTAGAAACTTCATAGTTTCACCGTCTTGCAATTTAAGAATACGAGCCGACGCCGAAGGCTCAGACATAGTTACCTACTACCTTTTAAAACAACGAAGAATATAGTATAATATCACGCAACTAACAAGAAATATAATATAGTATAAATATAGTATAATATCACGCAAACTAACAAGAAATATAATATAGTATAATATTTAGAAACGCGGCAGCGTTCCGCCCCGCCAAGTCAAAAGTCAAAATTTCACAAAAGCTACCAGTGTATATATACTGTAGGTGACAAACTTGGGTTTTTGAGGGTCTGCAGCGTGGAATACGTACAAGCTACCTAAATAATTTTAATATCTTTGAAGGCCGTGTCCTGTAGATCAAAAAAAAAAAAAAAAATGTTGAAATCGGTCAAGTAGAAGTAGAGAAAGATAGGTTTGAAAATGGTAGTTTTGATGACTTCTTATTCTTATTCTTATTCTTCCTTCATTTTACGTTGACGCACCTACAGCCTAAACTACTGAACCGATTTTAATGAATGAGGGCTTTTTGGATTCGTCTAGGGCCCTAGTGCATTCCTTGATAAAAAAAATTAGATAACTCATCCCTACGCTGAACGCGGAGCGAGAAACCAAGCTAGCGAACAGTCACTTTAGCGTTGCGCACCTACAGCCTAAACTACGGAACCGATTTTAATAAATGAGGACTTTTTAGATTCGTCTAGAGCCCTAGTGACTTCCCCCCTCCCCCTAACTCACCCCCCCCCCCCCCCTCCCCTACAACCAATCAACTTATTCAATTCCTACGCTGAATGTGGAGCGAGAAACCAAGCTAGGAAACAGTCTAAAAAGGGAAGAAACCAAGTAAGCGTCATGCGAAGTAGTGAGCCTATATTATATTATTACATATAAAAAATAATATAATATAATATATATATATATATATATATATATATATATATATATATATATATATATATATCATTACATATATACCTATATATATATATTATAGTAGTATATACATATACAGTAGTATATATATATATATATATATATATATATATATATATATATATATATATATATATATATATATATATAAATAAAAGTTAACTGACTAAATACTGCTGCATCTACTAAAAGCTATCACCTTCTGTAAACTAAAAACCCTTCACCCGAGTATAATAACTCCCAAAGAACTATATAAAGAATTAGAAAAAATATCCAGTCACCATTTGCCTGGAGAATTACCTTTTAAAATTAAATTTGAAAATATATTGGATTTCGAATTAATTATAAAAGTTAGTTGCAACATAAACCATAACCAAATAACCTTTTTTCTTGAGATCCCTTTAAATTCAAAAACAGAATATGAACTCTATCACTTAGTATCAATCCCAACTAAACATAAATCAAATTATGTCACTATCATTCCCAAATCAAAATATCTTTTCAAATCAGAGAAAGATGTGGTCCAGCCATTGAATGGTATGTGTGGAAAGCAGAATGTGTACCATTGTACACCTGAGTTGCTATCGACTCAAGAAGCAACTTGTGAGAAGGAAATAATTCTTAAAGAAAGATCCAACTCATGCCAGTATGTAAACCTCGGGATCCAAAACAACAGTATTCAATATATTTACGACATAAATCAATTCTTAGTAGTGTTCGTGAAACCAGATGAAATTCAAATAAAAAATGAGAAAAACATTGAAACCAAACACCAAACTACTCCAAGGTATTTTTCTCATCCAACAGGATGACAACCAAATATTCTACAAAGATATTCAATTGACCTTCAGAACTAAATCTTATGGTCAGCCTCACATTTTACCAGAAATATTCCTACAACTTACGTCACACCAAGAACCCAATATTACCATAAACTTAAAATCATTAAATTCTAAGGATCTAATTCTTACACTGTGGCATCCCATATCTACAGGCCAACACACCTCTACTTATCACACCCCCAGCATATGGACTGGCCTCCTGTACATCATCCTTCTAGGTATAGTCCTCCTCCTGATACGACACAGGAGAGATTCATCAATCTTCTAGACGCAAACCAACCAACACCAGGACCAAGGAAAAATCTTCACCCTTCGACCATTGATCTTCCAGGGGAAGCTTCATTCTAAGGATGGAGGAGTTAACTGACTAAATACTGCTGCATCTACTAGACCGGAGTCAGCATTCATCTCAACTATAAAAGGGAGTATAGAACGGTCGCCGATCAGTCTTAGTTATACCTTATTACATGTAAGTATTTATTGTCACTGCTAAGCTCCAACCTCGTGTTGTTAAACTTAATTTTGTTTTAATTTAAGTAGTTGGTTGTTTCTTTGGAATGTAAGTCCTTATTATATTTGATTAAAACAAGCTTTTGTTTTAATCAAATATAATAAGGACTTACATTCCAAAGAAACAACCAACTACTTATATAAAAAATCGGTCCGAGACAACTCAGATAAACTTTCTCATATATGAGTTTATAATTACTTAGCCCAGTGTTTCCATTTATTAGTTTTCAAATGTACATTTAAATATTATTGAACATTTCATCAAAATTTATCATAAAAATAACTTCTCCTGGTCGGGGAATCGAACCCGGGCTCTCTCCGTCCGCGTTTTAAGCTAATATCTCAGGAACTAGATTTTTCCCGGGAAAACGGCTTATATCGTTGGATTCGTATTCAAATGGACTACATTTTAGAATTTTTTAATCAAAATCGTCGGAACCGTTTTCGAGAAATAATTTTTTTTCATGTTTTTTCAGAGTTTTTGGGGGGTAGCGCCCCCAAATTTAGAGCTAAAATTCATTTCTCGATTTCGCCTCGGGGTATGATTTTTCTGAACATGTATGCCAAATTTCGTCAAAATCGGCCCAGTAGTTTGGGCTCCAGGCGTCTGCACAGACGACAGACAGACGACAGACGACAGACAGACATTTTTTAAAAACCACTTTTTTGGACTCATGGGACCTCAAAACGTGTAAATCCATCAAAATCTCAAAATCGAATTTTCGCGCCATCACAATACTTTCTCTTTATATGAGAAAGTAAAAAACCAAGTCCACAAAAGAAAAACTTCAATTTGTTTTAATTATTTAATAAAAGTTTTTTAAAAAACCTCTTTGCAAATATTTAATTGAAGCGAGCGTAAGCGAGCTTCTTACATTCAACGAAATATGCATCTTGTCTGTCTGTCTGTCTGTCTGTCTGTCTGTCTGTCTGTCTGTCTGTCTGTCTGTCTGTGTGTAACGTTTACGTGTCCGACGATAACTTGAGTAAAAGTTGACCGATTTAGTTGAAATTTGGTATACATCTTTCTTTTACTAATACTCAGGCTAAGTTCGTTGGACAGCGTGATCCGTCCAAGAGTTCGCGCGCAATGCTCGCGTAAACGTAAGCTTCAAATTTAAAATTGGAATTTCAGGACGGGAAAAAATATTATTATCATCTATTCGATGAGACGAACATATTTTTCATATAACATTTTTTAGTAAAACCAACAACGACACTGCTATGAATTAATAAAGATCGCTAAAACTATTAAAGCGGACCTAAACGTTTAAAATAGAAAAAACAACCTTTTTACCGATATCTTACGTTCTAACGTAACGATTTTAATAAAACTTTATGTACATCGTCTAAAGTACAATTGAAACAAGTATGTAAAATTTTAACTTGATACCAGCAGTAGTATTTGAGCAATGAAGTGATACATTTATAATAATTGTTTAAAAGCTATGGTTAAGATTCAAATAGTCGTGTTGTGTGAAGGTTTGTTATGAAGTAAACCTTTATACCGAGTACCCCCACTCTACTCCACACTACCCTCTTCCACTTATCTTCAACTATGACATTCATCATGATTAACAAATTGCAATATTCAGTACAGTGGCGTAACTAAGAAATCCGGCGCCCCCCCCCGCAGCCTTTGAAAATGCGCCTCCAATAGCTAACAAAATTTACCCTCCCTCCCCCCCCCCCCCCTACTTCTTTTTATAAAAAGAATTTATTTTGCAATTTATTTAATTTCTTGCTTCTTCCTTGAAGACTTGAACTGGAATATCTTATTCAAATAATATACAGATGCACATAAAGCCACTGAATACCTAATTAAGAAACTAAAATACAATATACAACTATACACATACAACACAATCTGAAAATTAATGTGGCACATATAGCTTCCTCGCGTCTTATTTTGTATTCTTTAATGATTTTATGCTTTTAAAACTTATTATTGTTGAATTTATTTCATTTTTCCCCCTATTGATTTTAAATTAATCAAAATTGTTTTGATTAATTTAACATGAAATAAAGTACCAATTTAGCAAAATTTAATGAGTGCTAACGGTTGAAATTAATCTAGGATTATATGCGGGCTACTTTCGACAAACTATCCAAATTTAATAAAAATCAAATAAGTACACACTTTTAAAGATATTATAGGTGTAAATTAATGTATGTTAGTGCGAATGTGAAAGAGAAAGAAATAGGCACTCACGATTTCAACTAATATGGGACCAACAATAAGTTAATCATGACGTCATGACCCCCCATCCGAATTTAGAAGAAGTAAGGGGGGTTAAGAAAGAAAGAGAAATACATATTATATAGCAAAGACAAGCGGTAGAGAAAGAGATGAAGTATAACTTGTTAAAGTTTGGAACAGATTTCCTTATCAGTACAGCTAAAACCGGATTAGATAAGATAACTTTTAGTTGTAATAAACACTTTGATCTCCTGCCAGTCGAAAATGAAGAAGGGAGCCCGATATACTTACCCATATTATTATAGGTATAGTGACACTTAACTAGAAAACAAAACTGAGCAATAAGCTCTAAACCAAAACATTTCATATCATTCTCACTCTGTTTAAATTTTATTATTTGTTTATCTCTCATTTATTTTCATCTCCCAAAAATAATTTTATTAAAATAATTCCACCCACATAGAGTTTCTAAAAATTTGTATTATTAAATATAAATATTATTGTTTATTCATTTTTCGGCGCCCCCTAGAGCAGGCGCCCCCCCGCGCCGCGGGGTTGGCGGGGGCGCTATTTACGCCACTGATTCAGTATTTTATTGCATTACGCTCGCTTCAATGATAGAGCCACGCGATGCCTAGTTATAACTTATATATATAATCATAACAATAAATATAAAAATATATGTAATAATTGAAGCGAGCGTAAGCGAGCTTCTTACATTCAACGAAATATGCATCTTGTCTGTCTGTCTGTCTGTCTGTCTGTCTGTCTGTGTGTAACGTTTACGTGTCCGACGATAACTTGAGTAAAAGTTGGCCGATTAAGTTGAAATCTGGTATACATGTTCCTCTTACTAATACTCAGGCTAAGTTCGTTGGACAGCGTGATCCGTCCAAGAGTTCGCGCGCAACGCTCGCGTAAACGAGAGGTACAAAAATTAAATTGGAATTTCAGGACGGGAAAAGTTTCTATCATCATCTATTCGATGAGACGAACATTTTTTTCAAATAACATTTTTTACTAAAACCAACAGCGACACCGCTATGACTTAATAAAGATCGCTAAAACTATTAAAGCGGACCTAAACGTTTATAATAGAGAAAACAACCTTTTTACCGATATCTTACGTTCTAACGAAACGATTTTAATAAAACTTCATATACACCATCTAATGCACAATTGAAACAGGTATGCAAAATTTCAACTTGATACAAGCAAAATTCTTTGCGTAGTGAAGAGGTACATTTATAATAATTGTTTAAAAGCTACCGCGGGTGGTGAAGATTGTTATAGTGGTATAGTTGAAGCGAGCGTAAGCGAGCTTCTTACATTCAACGAAATATGCATCTTGTCTGTCTGTCTGTCTGTCTGTCTGTCTGTCTGTCTGTCTGTCTGTGTGTAACGTTTACGTGTCCGACGATAACTTGAGTAAAAGTTGACCGATTTAGTTGAAATTTGGTATACATCTTTCTTTTACTAATACTCAGGCTAAGTTCGTTGGACAGCGTGATCCGTCCAAGAGTTCGCGCGCAATGCTCGCGTAAACGTGAGCTTCATATTTAAAATTGGAATTTCAGGACGGGAAAAAATTCTATCATCACCTATTCGATGACACGAACATTTTTTTCAAATAACATTTTTTATTAAAACCAACAACGACACTGCTATGAATTAATAAAGATCGCTAAAACTATTAAAGCGGACCTAAACGTTTAAAATAGAGAAAACAACGTTTTTACCGATATCTTACGTTCTAACGTAACGATTTTAATAAAACTTCATGTACATCGTCTAAAGTACAATTGAAACAAGTATGTAAAATTTCAACTTGATACAAGCAGTAGTATTTCAGTAATGAAGTGATACATTTATAATATTAGTTTAAAAGCTATTACGGGTGGTTAGTGTGTAGGTTTGTTTAGGAAGTAAAGCTTTGTACCGAGTACCCCCACTCTACCCCCTCACTACCCTCTTCCTCTTATCTTCAACTATGACATTATTCATCATGATTAACAAATTTCAATATTCAGTATTTTATTGCAATACGCTCGCTTCAATGATAGAGCCACGCGATGCCTAGTGTATAGGTTTGTTTAGGAAGTAAAGCTTTGTACCGAGTACCCCCACTCTACCTCACAACTACCCTCTTCCACTTATCTTCAACTATGACATTCATCATGATTAATAAATTTCAATATTCAGTATTTCATTGCAATACGCTCGCTTCAATGATAGAGCCACGCGATGCCTAGTATATATTATTGTAATTATTATTACATATATTAGTTACTTAGTTACTTTTAACATATATACTTTATAATTAAGGTAGGTATAATTAAGACAATATTTAGGGGTCACTTCGTTATTATATAAGGTAAGGATCAAGCTGGATATGCGCAAATGATAGCAATGTTAGTTGAAGCGAGCGTAAGCGAGCTTCTTACATTCAACGAAATATGCATCTTGTCTGTCTGTCTGTCTGTCTGTCTGTCTGTCTGTCTGTCTGTCTGTCTGTCTGTCTGTGTGTAACGTTTACGTGTCCGACGATAACTTGAGTAAAAGTTGGCCGATTTAGTTGAAATTTGGTATACATGTTCCTCTTACTAATACTCAGGCTAAGTTCGTTGGACAGCGTGATCCGCCCAAGAGTTCGCGCGCAATGCTCGCGTAAACGAGAGGTTCAAAAATTAAATTGGAATTTAAAGACGGGAAAAGATTCTATCATCATCTATTCGATGAGACGAACATTTTTTTCAAATAACATTTTTTAGTAAAACCAACAGCGACACCGCTATCAATTAATAAAGATCGCTAAAACTATTAAAGCGGACCTAAACGTTTATAATAGAGAAAACAACCTTTTTACCGATATCTTACGTTCTAACGTAACGATTTTAATAAAACTTCATATACACCATCTAATGCTCAATTGAAACAAGCATGCAAAATTTCAATTTGATACATGCAGTAGTTTTTTTGTAGCAGAGAAATACAATTTATAATAATTGAAAAAGATATGTGTGGTTAGAGGAATAGTAGGAATACGGGGTGGTTCCCTTACTACTAGCCGCTGTTGTACTACTACCAGACCCACTATCTATCAACTCATCATGATTCATGATTATCTATTTTTTCAATATTCAATACATATTTATTACCATACGCTCGCTTCAATGATAGAGCCACGCGATGCCTAGTGTATCTAGGTGGCCAAATGCTGCTAAAAATCTTTATATGCTCCTCCTATAAGAATGTTAAGTTCTTTCAATGTCATAGGTCTCGTAGTTCTCCAATCTCCGTAGACCTTGTCCAGCTCTTAACTTCACTTTTATTTGACTCTAATGTGTGGGAATAAACAGTTTAGAGAATCCTTCCTTAGGGACCGTACAAAAAGTCATGAAATCTGACCAAAAACCACTTACGTGGTAAAAAAAAAAACACCCCGCCAAGTCTGTGGTCCAAAAATGTTGTGAAATCAACTTTCTGTCCCGCCAAGTGATGTTGGCACTTTCTCCTGACCCAACACTGTCAACTTAGATATTTATCAACTTCTTCTCCTTGGCGGTGTGAGGAAAGCCTTTTAACAGTGTTGTTGAAAGCTCTTCTCGATGCCACAATGACCATCGCTGTAAATCTTTCCCATTATCAAAAAGCAAATAAAATAGAAATAAGTAATATACAAATTACGCTTTCAAGGAATGACCCCATGCAACTACTACTTTCTTTGCAGAGGATGCATGGAATACAACCAGTTAACTTTGAGTAGTACTGCAGGCACACCGCCAAGGAGAAGAAGCTGATAAATATCTAAGTTGACAGTGTTGGGTCAGGAGAAAGTGCCAACATCACTTGGCGGGACAGAAAGTTGATTTCACAACTTTTTTGGACAGCAGACTTGGCGGGGTGTTATTTTTTTTACCACGTAAGTGGTTTTTGGTCAGATATAATATAGTATAGTATAATATAGTATAATAATATATATATATATATATATATATATATATATATATATATATATATATATATATATATATATATATATTTTTTTTTTTTTTTTTTTTTTTTTTTTTTTTTTTTAATTATAATTATTGTATTAAGGATAAAAAAATCCCATTACAGGGAGGTTACAAAGTAAGGCCATTATGCCAATAAATTTCAAATTATATAGTAAGTAGGTGAATAAAATAATTACATACTAGACATTAAATAAAAAATCAGTTATCTGAAAATGATTAAGAAGAAAAATCATAAGAGAATTATTCTTACAAAAAAGGTATTTAAATAAATTCAGCAATTCTTTGACATAATATGTTCCCCCTTTGTTTCTTAGCTATACTATTTAATCATTTCATTAAGCAACCTACAAATAATGACCGTTACATTGAATTATTCATTTTGTGTAAATGATCTTAATTTCAGAGCTGAGCTCAAAATATAAAACAAATCTTTTAATTTTGGTTTACCATCAATTCTGAGCAACATTTCAAGGGAAGCATTGTCTGTTATATATTTACCAAGAAACTGTGTTCTAGGATGATGATAGACTGGGCACTCCGTGAAGAAATGGAATAAACTTTCCTCGCTTTCCAATTCACAAACAGAGCCAATGTCCTCTGGGTCCCAAGAATACGAATCTCCCTTGATATAAAAACTAACTTTCTTTGACCAACCCACTCTAGCCTGGCTGACAGCTCTTTGTTTAGTCAAATCGACTGCCCATGTTAAATATTGTTCTGTCCCCTCATCAACTTTAATGTATTTATACAGAGCATTGTATTTAGAATCATATGCTCTTCTTATATCCTCCTGGTAGAGTTTCTTCTTTGTAACATGAAATTATTTGTTTATTGTATTTAATAACTTGCTCAGCATTATTATGTTCCCATACTCTACTAAATCCTAGAGAGCACACAATCTCCTTGAGTTGGCTCACCCAGTTATATTTAATAGTATAATAATATAGTATAATATAATACAGTATAAATATAGTATAATATATAAAATAGTATATAATATAGTATAATATATGATAAGTAATAATAAAACAAGCAAAGGTTAAAGGTTTTAGCCGCGGGTGGAGGAGAGATAAACAAAACAACATAGTGTTCCCTCTATGAAACGGCTGGTAACGAGTATTCACGCCTGAAAATTAAACATGTTTGATATGGAGAGTGAGCGGTAGTGAACTATCCTCACTCCCGGTGACGTCAGAGGAGAGTTCACTGCGACACGTTCACACGGGTCGAGTTCACTCTACAGTGAGCCACTCTAGAGTGTTCACTCCCCGTGGGAACCCGGATTAAAAGGGCTAAGGGCAAGACGGAATGATAGACGGAGTGTGATAGGGATAGAGGAGAGGGTGTCCTTGACGAACCAATCATTCATAATTATAACTCAGCCGACCTCTAAGCGGCGATGTAAACGAGTACAGTTAGCTCCTACCTTTTTCTATTCTCCTAGTACAGTGTACCGCGTTTTAGACTCGCTTGGATAGGGGGCGCCCTAGCGACAGCGGTACCAAGCGCGGTAGTGGAAGACACTATCCCTACCAAGGGCGGGCAGACTAGATTGAACACTTCCTATATCTTCCTAAAACCCTGACCCTCTATCTTCCCTACTCGTGAAACGGTAACGCTTTTCGAGGTTATGTGCCATAGCCAAGACATAAAAATGTCAAAACAATGCCATCATATGTATATTTTCTTCCTCTAATCATTAAGAACTTACAAATGATATGCCATATAAGCATCATCTTTTTTTTTTAACACTCACATTTCGAAATTTCGGCAAAGAACAAATATCTTGTAATAATAGTGACACATTATTTTTCTAATGTGCTCTAATGTGCTTTACTCTTCAACACCTTTAAATTAATGAATAATATGTAATGCCGACTAATAACTTTTTTAAGTTGTCACCATATTGCCCGCCATCTTGAAAATATTAAGTGTGAAAGTCAAAAAACTATACAGTGGTATAGTTAGAACAAATGCTGAGATACACCTTTGTTCCGAATTTCATACCTTGTATTATTGTTGCTATTTATATATAGGTAATTAAATTAATGTTTTACTTGCAAAAGGAGGTTTTGGAGCAATGCCAGCATTATTGACAAGAATCCTTACTTGTCCCAGACATTTTTCTATCTTTTCAAAAGTTTCCTTTACTTGGGATTCGTCGGCAACATCACATTTAAATGGATAAATGATTTTTTCTCCTTGTAATTCCAAGCCAAGTTCCTGTATTAAAAAAAAAAAAAAAAAAAAAAAAAAAAAAAATATATATATATATATATATATATATATATATATATATATATATATATATATATATATATATATATATATATATATATATATATATATATATATATACATATATATATATATATTGTCTGAGTTATAGAATAAACAAATGCATTTGAAATAATAATGTATTTGAATTCTTAATTCTTATTGATTCTATGTGTTGTGATGCCCTGCTCAATGCGTATGAATCTAATCCACGGTGAAATATCCAAAGAAAAAGAGAGCAAAATTTGATTAAATATTTGTTTAGAGAAAAATTAATTGTTGCCATCCTCCGCCCTACGTATTTTAATTCAAACTTGATTATTAAAGTAAATAGTTTGCAGATTTTGTCAGCTGATGGAGCGCTACCCTGTGACATCCATTGAATAATAAATAATACATAGTTGGATAAGCCCCTCGGAGGGCCTAGGCCCGGGACGGGTTGCTGCGCCACGGGGTTAGTTTCCACAGACTCACTGGCTTAATGTTTTCGTTCTTTACAAATTTTTGTTTAGAATAAACATTGAACATTTTCTATTAAAAAAGATAATACTTAACGATATAAACGTAATTACGAACATTAAGCAAATGTTCTCTCCTGGCAAGTGCTGCTACTTTAATTCCATGTTGAGCTAACTTTACTGCTATAGCTTTACCTATACCTGAACTGGCTCCTGTCACCGCAGCTATTAAGCCTTCCCATTTGTCCATTTCTTGTTCTGTTGTAAAAGGAAAATAATTTAATTTAAAATTGATAGTATTGTTTACATTATACAATATTGCTTCCGAGCTTAACGAAGGTAACGGAAGCTATGCGATCGTTCAGAAGAGCGAACATGTTTTGAAGCGAGCGAAGCGAGCTTCTTACATTTAACAAACTATGCATCTTGTCTGTCTGTCAGTAACGTTTACGTGTCCGGCGATAACTTGAGTAAAAGTTGACCGAGTTAGTTGAAATGTGGTACACATGTTTATTATACCAATGCCCAGTCTGAGTTCGTTGGGCAACGTTATCCGCCCAAGCGTTCACGCACTGCGCTCGCGTAAACGTAAGCTTCAAATTTAAAATTGGAATTTAAGGACGGGGAAAAATTCTAACTTCATCTAGGGGCTTTCTGACAAAATGGCATGTAAAATTTAACACTTTGTTTTAATCTACCCTTAAAAAATTGCGTGACATGAATTATCAGCGATTTTGATTTTTAACAAATGATAATTTTAAGGTCGCAATATTTTTCCTTTGTGCGTTAAACGATCATTGATACTGCAAAATTTGTAGGACCTGTCCTAATAGGGTAGCGGGAGGAGGGGTACATTTTTTTGCGTTTTGTTTTAATTTTTCCGGGGGTAAAATGGCCATCATTTTGGAAACGCGATATATATTTGTGATCTACATTACATGTCATTAGAAAATGACAAAAAATATAAAATATTGCGATCTATTCGCAATTGATCGCAGCGCAGATTGCAGAAATTTTGAGTGTTTAAGTCCGCAATAGTTTTTCTGTTTTTGGGCAAAAAAGTTTAACTTGTATACAAAATTTCAAGTCTATAGCTTCAGTAGGTCGGGAGATATACTCCAAGATGCGACGAACGGACGGACGAGCTACCAAAAGCATAAACCCTTATGCTTCTAGGATGACCTCAAAACCCTAAAAAAGGTTATTTCACAATATAATAACGTTTATGCTTAGTAATCTGAAAAACCCTAAAAAGCACTTGGATACAAGTACTTCCCTGTTATTTGAATTTTACAACCCTATAAGATGATTTTATTCATAAAAAATCAAAACAATGTGTCATTAGGTACTTTTACTTTTCAAAAATAATACTAAAATGAAGTTTTTACGTGAACAAATTTTATTCGAATGAATCTAAGAAAGTTTTTACGTTTTTCATTGTAGCGTTTATATAATAGTTTAATAGTATTCGTTTAGTATAGATAAGAAATAAATTTAAAAAATAAAGATAGTACTAAGCTTACCTTTAGAGCATTTCGAGTTAGAAGTGATGTGATAGACGTAGCCTGCTGATAATAACTGATAATAACAGGTATTGAATAGTGAAAGTACAGCTGAAAGTCTCGTAGACTAGAGTGGGGGTCGGATAGCGTTCAACTGATTAAATAACTTGCTCCCAACCACTTGGTCTCTTTGAATTCATTACGTCATTACCAGGGGCGGGTCTAGGATTGGGTAAAAAGGGGGGGGGGGGGGGGCTAATGCCTGAAATTTGGGGGTTACCACAAGGGGCGGATGCAGAAAATTTGGGGGGTTGCACTTCCGGGGGTTCCAGTCGCAGAGGGGGGTTTTAGCGGTTTACTTGCAAAATCGCTACATTGGTTTTATTGTGGTTAAAGGTGGACGCATTTTTAACAACAATAAACAGAGATAAGCTGAAGCTTCGGAGTGATGGGACGCCTGATCTCAGTTGCTTTGTTTGGAAAGTGTTCTTTTGTTTGTTTTGAGGAGTCGTAGTCCAGACCAGACGTGGTTGTTTTTGATAAGGGAAGCGTAGTCCGGAGGTCTAGTTGGGAGGTCGTTCGGTAGTCAGTCAGGTGGAGAATGTGCTATGTGTCGGAGTTTGGGTTGACCCGTTAGGTTGTCCTTGGACTCTATGGCTCGTGCCACAACCTATTTTTATAGATGATTTTTTTTTATATGTACATTTATCTATAATATATTTATATATATATTTTCTGCAGTTTTATATCTATATGATAGAATTGAATATTTATTTAGTTTCTTTTATGGTGTAGTAACTTTTATTTTTCTTTACGATAGTGCGAAGTTAATTTAGTTGATTATTGATATTATAATTTTCCTAAGAGTGGTTACAATTTTTTTTAAAAAATACATTAACTTGAAGCCGAAGGTGTTACACGTATTTTTTTTTATTTGTTTCAATTTTATTTTCCTTCGTTTAAACTTTGGGTTGGGCTTTCGTTATTTCAACCATCCAAAGTTTCCTGACTTACGAAATAACGTGGCGCCTAAGAACTGATTATAGAAGGTACAATTATTATTTCGTTTATTTATGAAGTTAAAACCCACCCCGTCTCCACTGAGCTATTCTTCGGGGCAGGCTGCTAGATTCACTGCAGTAAACGGCTGCAAACTGGCGCCCAACGTGGGGCCTTGTAAGAAATGTTTAGATTTCCTAGTTATTTTTATGAACATTTGTGTTGAACATTTTGAGTTCGAGAGTCTTTTTTATATTCTAGTTATTTGGTTAATTGAGATTTCTAAACTTCGACAATATTAAAACTGTATTTTTATAGTTTGAACTATTAAGTATAAAATTATATTCCGGTAGACGTTACGGTCTCTTAACAGCAAGTTTTATTAATTTGATTTCTACTTGCATTGCTGAACATCCTTGAACATCACATTCTTCAAACATTTTTCATCTTAAAATAAGCACATTTCTACTGGTCTACTATTTCTACGATTTGAACTTAATTGTATACTATTTTAATTAAATGCAGAAAATAACAACTACATAATTGATTATTTTATTATTAGGTATAGGTTATACTATCAAATTATTTTTATTTATTATTTATGCCGGGCATTATTTTGTTGTGACATTAATTATTATATATTTTTATATTTATCTATTTCTTTTAATTATTGGAAGTACATCGTTAATTATTTGTTTTAATTAAGTTTAATTTTTTCTTGTAAAAGCATTAGTGTCTTTACCCTGAGAAATTGAATTTGCCGTCGGCACTGGAAATGTTATAAGTTCTAATTTGTTTTAATTCATTTTATTTTTTTAATTACCTATTAATTCCTGTAAATTGATACATTTTTACATGTCATAATGTATGTTAATTAAACATATTAAGATTTTATTATTTGATTTTAAAGATAACAATAAATAACATTTCTTTTATATTATCATGGACAGAGCTTTTCTCATTGTGTTATTTTATTTCATTTTTCTATATCAAATATTTTATATTATCATTACATGATTTTTTAAAATTACTATTATCATATATGACATTTTTTTTTAGTATAATTCTTAAAGATACTTCATATTATATTATAAAGATATTCATTTTATTTAAAATATTATTTAGAGTTTAATTTTATTTTGTAAAAACTTTTTGATTTGATTAAGAACTAAGATTTTTTATTTATTTTTGATATTAATAGTTAATTATTTTAAATAAATGAAAACAATTATATTTAGTAGAATTGGATTTAAGATAAATATAACGACACGACACAATTTTTTGTACTCAATTTTAATTGAGATAATTTGCTTTATTGATGGAATAGTCAAATTTTATTCTTTAGAGTATTATCATTTTTATTATTATTATAGAAATAGCTTATCTATGATTATCATTTACATAGTAGATTAAATTTATTTACTTTTTGGATTTAATTTAATTACTTTGCTGGATTCATTTGATTTTTTTAAGAGCATAATTATGATAAATTGATATATACTAATAACAGTTCATTTGTATGATAATTTGTTAAGGCCTTTTATTTTATTTTTCTTATTTTTGCTGATATATTATCACTGTACTTTAACTGCGGTACATTTTCACATTATAATAATTATACAATTTGATTCATGCCAATTTTTTTTATATTCAGTATATCAATGATTTAGCACAGTTTAGAAATTTAAATAAACTTTGCACTAATCTCTTTATTATTCTTAAAACTTTAATTTCTATGAGCATTGTTTTTTTGGCACTGTCGCTAACTTTTCAAATATTCATTGTTTATTTATTTGAGTCTTCAACTATATTTTTCGCTTTAATTTATATTGGAAGCCTTAATATTTTCTTATATTATATAAACTAGCTGAATACTCGTGCTTCGCTACGGGGTGTTTTATTTTCAATTTAATGGATTTATAAACTACCATCAAGAAACATTTAAATTATTTTACAAAGCGAGAATATCTAGATTCTATCCCTCCCCTTTGATAAAATAATTTGCTAATATCCCAAATTAGTAATTCATTCCGACTAAATTTTTAAAAAGGAAAAGCAGTGGTATTTTCCTTCTGTACTATTCAATAAAGGTATTTTAAAAAAAATAATAATAATAAAAAAAAATAAAAAGAAATAAAAAATTTTAGCCAATCGGATAAATGTACGGACACAACAATTATTAGTTTTTTATCCATAGATAGAGATATATTTTTCCATTTTACCCCCCTAAATGTACATAACAATAATTGTACAGCACTCTTAAAGAGCTTGTCAACGGTATGCATCGTGAAGGGTTTTCATTACTTTGACATTTGTACCCCGTACCCCTTTGTACCAAAATCAAAATTTCGAACATGCATGAAGTCAGTGACCTTCCCCTTTTCCCCTTGCTTTGAAGGACAAGTGTGCAAATATTCATTCAAATCGGAATAAAACGGTAGATTTGAATAAAGAACACACTTACACATATACATTGACTCTTCCTTATTACCCTTCTCCAAAATGAAAATAATGACAAAAACGTACATTACAATTACTTTTCTCTTAAAGAGCCTTTTAACGATATGCATCATAAAGGGTACCTATCAATTACTTTGACATTTGTACCCCGTACTCCTGTGTGCCAACATTTTAACTTTATAATCTCATGTAAGCAGTACACTCATAGACACTCTTCATTTATATAAGATGTAGTTATACACATTTTTCCATTTTACCCCTCCTAAATGAAAATATGACAAAACTGTACATAACAACAATTACTGTACTTTTAAAGAGCTTTTCAACGATATGCATCATTAAAAGTATTCATTACTTTGACATTTGTACCCCGTACCCCTGGGTACAAAAATAAAAATTTCGCAATATCCTTTCTTAGTGGATGCCTATGATATGAACCGAGTATATCCTCAAAATTTAAAGTCTCTCGGTTAAGCAGATTTTGCTGTGCGTTGATTCTATGTCAGTCAGTCAGTCAATCAGGACATTGCTACTTATATTATAGATAGTTATATTTTCCATTTTACCCCCCTCCTAAATGAAAATATGACAAAACTATACATAACAACAATTACTGTACCCTTAAAGAGCTTTTCAACGATATGCATCACGAAGGGTATTCATTATTTTGATCCCGTATTCATTACTTGTACCCCGTACCCCAGTGTACCAAAATTGAAATTTCGAAAATTCATGTAGACCTTAATTTTCCCCTTGCTTTGAAGGTCAAGTGTGCAAATTTTCATTGAGATCGGACTAAATCTGTAGATTTGTATAAAGAACAAATAAGATATATCTATATTTTTCTATTTTACCCCCCTCCTAAATGAAAATATGACAAAAGTGTACATAACAACAATTACTGTACCCTTAAAGAGCTTTTCAACGATATGCATCATGAAGGGTATTCATTACTTTGACCCCGTATTCATTACTTGTACCCCGTACCCCTGTGTACCAAAATTGAAATTTCGAAAATTCATGTAGACCTTGATTGTTTCCTTGCTTTGAAGGTCAAGTGTGCAAATTTTCATCGAGATCGGGTTAAAACTGTAGATTTGTATAAAGAACAAACACACACACACACACACACACACACACATACGTTGACTTTTATATATATAGATTTATTAATCTTACTAGATAGACTTGTACGTCTAATCAAATCACCTTTTTATTTTATTTTTTGTTGTATGATTTTTCTTAGACTATACATTTTTTTATACATCTATATGTAATATCTTTATTTAAATAATTTTATTTTGTATAACCCTTATTTTATTTTAGTTATATTTATTTTATTTTATTATTATTTTAATATTTTGCTGGTGGCACTTATTTGTTGTAGGTATATTCCCTATAGTTTATTTTTCGTTATTGGTTCGTTGGTTTGTCATGGATCCAGAGAGATTGTGTAAGGAGGATTTGGAATGGGAGTTAGCAGTTTGAGGGGTAACTGGGGTCGGTACAGTTGCCGATATGAGGAAAATTTTTCGTCGGTTACTTAAACATGAGTCTGATGGTAGCATGAAAACGCATTTTCATGTCAAACATTTGGTAGCAAAAACAGAAATTGAGTATTGCCACACTTAGGTATCAGATTTATTTGCAACGGTAGATAGTTTTTCGGGTAAAAGAGGAGATTCTGCCTGGAGGAAACTTGATACTAATATTAGGCATGTCACAAACCGACTGCAATTAATAGAAACAGATGACGATGAAGAAAATCAGCGACGTTCAAAACTTGTTGCGAGTATTTTAGAAATTGCAGAGGATTTAGAAGCTAACTGTGGTTTACCGACTAATGAACAAAGTAATGTTGGTGGTTCAAAGATTGGTTCTTCACCAAGTACACCGATTAGCACTGTTGCGCCGGCAGATATGCAACAAGTAATAAAACACTTGATAAGTCCTCAGGTACCTATTGCAAAATGGGGTATTAAGTATACAGGAGACGGTCTTGGTCTTAGCCTAAGCGCGTTTTTAGAGCGGGTATTGGAACTGAAGACGGCTCGGAATACTTCTGACGACGATTTATGGAATTCGGCGATTGCTTTATTCTCTGGACCGGCTCTTATTTGGTTTAGGGCGTTCCGTGAAGACATCAAGTCGTGGGATCAACTGGTAGTGAGACTTAAATCTGAATTTCTTTCTAAAGATTACGATGAAAAGTTGTGGAAAGAAATCCGCGAACGTTCTCAGGGTAGTGACGAATCTATAAGCATTTACGTGGCTACCATGCTAAACCTCTTCAGAAGGCTTTCTAAGCCCCCTAAGGAGAAAAATAGGACCGAATAGCTTTTAAAAAATATTTTGCCGTTTTATCAAGAACGTTTGGCACTACATACAGAAGATATTGACACAGTGCAGAAGTTATTGGAGTATTGTAAACGTCTTGAAGAGTGTCGCCGTAGGGCACAAGAATTTAAACCACCGAGTGTGTCTAGAAGAGATTGGCTAGAGCCGGACCTCGCCTATAAGGGTCGACCTAAGAGAGAATTTAAGGAATCGATAGCTTCGGTGACGGTAGAAGCTAGTAGTGTGCAGTCTCCAGTTTCACAAAATACTAGAAGTTGTTGGTTTTGTGGAGACCAATCACACATTTTTACATTGTGTCCTAAGAGAGGTAATACGGTGAAGTGTTACGGGTGCGGTACTGAAGGCGTAAGGAAACCTCAGTGTTCACGATGTCAGCGGAAGTACTCTGAAAAGAAGGGAAACGCGATGGCGGCCTCGAAGTAGCTGGTTGTTCTCGTCGGTCGCAGCGTTTTTCTAAAACAACCAGAAATGAATGTGAAATTTTGCTGAAGAAAGTTAAGGATTTTTACTCTGATTATAGTGTTTCTTACGTCCTAGACAGAAAGAGCAGTGACTCTAGATTATATATGCCGGTCTCTATAGAACATAAAGAGTGGAAAGGACTTCTTGATTCCGGGGCATCGCGGTCTCTTATTGGCAATAAATGCTGGACAGCTTTAAAGGATACTGGTGCTAAGTTGAAGCCCCTTTCAGATAAATATACAGGGTGTTTCACGATAAATGTTACAAACTTCGGGAGGTGATTCTACACCCCAAAAGCAACAAAAAATTTCCTCTTGAACCCTGTCCGATTCTCAAGTATAAGGGACTTATTTCGCTTTTTCTGATTTTACTGTAAAACACGAGTTTTCTTCATAAAAATGGTCATATCTCCCAAACTGTTGGTCCTAAAGCAAATTTGAAACAACCATTGAAAAGCTCATTAAATTTCCAATAAGAATGCAAACGTTACAAGTTTCTAAATACATTTATAATCATTTCAATACAATCGAAATTGGAAAAAAAATTAAGTTTCTAAAATTTGGAAAATGTTATTTGTGTTTGAAGCAAAAACAATTCTTCAGCCTTAGCCTGGCAAATTTCACAAAAACTTCCCCTTTTAATAAGCTTTCCAACGATATACTCCGTTTCGTGATTCCGTTAAAAATTGGTAGAGAAATTCAAGTTAGAACGCGAAAAAACGTGCGATAGAGGCAGAACGGGGAAGCTAGAGGAGGGTTACAAACCAGCAATCCACACGCATTTCCCGCGATAACTTTCGAACGGTTTGAACGTGAGATTCCAAGTTTGACACTAAAACACGCCCAAAACACCACCGAATTTGTTGGACAGGAAAATTGGTTTAGTGGAAGTGGTAGAAATTTAAACTTGAAATGTTGAAAAAATGAAAAAAAAAAAATAGTGGTTTTCAAATAATAATGTTGTTTTTTTCTTTTACTTTGCCACGTTGCTTGGGTTTATTCATTCTGGATCGGTGTTATTAATGGTGTTATAATGGTGGTGTTTAAATTTGAACCACTTCCACTAAACCAATTTCTCTGGCCAACGAAGTCGGTGGTGTTTAGGGTTTAGGGCGTGTTTTTGTGTCGAATTGGACTCCTTGAGGACTTACCTAATATTCATTACAAAAAAGATGGCGAATGATTTTTCTCAAATTCGCTCTACTAAAAGTAGTGTGCCTACACTCTACTAGCAGAGTGTACTAAAGTAAGTGGTGCCCGTGCCCTATCATGATAAAAATAAACAATTGCTGCCTTTCTTGTAATGGTAAGTCCTCATGGAGTCCATGCAGTTCACTTTGAAGTAAACGTAAATAGTTATTCCCTCCTAGAGTCCGTTAAAGTCCCATAAATGGTCAAATGGAGATTCCAAATTCGACACCGAAACACCACCGCCGTCGTTGGCCAGAGAATTTAGTTTAGTGGAAGTGGTTCAAATTTAAACACCACCATTATAACACCATTAATAACACCGATCAAGAATAAATAAACCCAAACAATGTGACATGCCATTATTATTTGAAAACCACTATTTTTTCATTTTTTCAACGTTTAAGTTTAAATTTCTACCACTTCCATTAAACCAATTTTCCTGTCCAACAAGTTCGGTGGTGTTTTGGGCGTGTTTTAGTGTCAAATTTGGAATCTCACGTTCAAACCGTTCGAAAGTTATCGCGGGAAATGCGTGTGGATTGCTGGTTTGTAGTTCCTCTAGCTTCCCCGTTCTGCCTCTATCGCACGTTTTTTCGCGTTCTAACTTGAATTTCTCTACCAATTTTTAACGGAATCACGAAATGGAGTATATCGTTGGAAAGCTTATTAAAAGGGGAAGTTTTTGTGAAATTTGCCAGGCTAAGGCTGAAGAATTGTTTTTGCTTCAAACACAAATAAAATTTTCCAAATTTTAGAAACTTAATTTTTTTTCCAATTTCGATTGTGTTGAAATGATTATAAATGTATTTAGAAACTTGTAAGGTTTGCATTCTTATTGGAAATTTAATGAGCTTTTCAATGGTTGTTTCATATTTGCTTTAGGACCAACAGTTTGGGAGATATGACCATTTTTATGAAGAAAACTCGTGTTTTACAGTAAAATCAGAAAAAGCGGAATAAGTCCCTTATACTTGAGAATCGGACAGGGGTCAAGAGGAAATTTTTTGTTGCTTTTGGGTGTAGAATCACCTCCCGAAGTTTGTAACATTTATCGTGAAACACCCTGTATAGTGGTTGCTGATGGAAGAAAGGTCCAAATTTTAGGAGAGATTGTTGCTCAGATTAAACTTAGAGATAAAATTAAGAACCTTTCTCTCATTGTTGTGCCATCGTTAAACTAGGACTTGATTCTAGGCATCGATTTCTGGGAAGAATTTGAGATTGTCCTTGATGCTAAGAGCGGCTCCTGGTGGTTTTTTAATCCTGATTTCGATGAAATTGAAGTAATGGAAGTGGAGACTGAGAAGAGTGTCAAGCAAATTAACATGACCGATGAAGAGGAATTACGCCTACAAGAAGTGCTTACTCGGTGTAGAGGAAAGCCAATATCGGGTTTGAAGAAGACACACTTAGTAAAGCATCGCATTGACACTAGTGACTCAAAACCGGTTAAACAGCGATACTACCCGCTGTCCCCGATTTTGATGAAGGAGCTACACCGTTAACTCAATGAATTACTTCAAAATGGTATTGTCCGTCCGTCGAAGAGTCAGCTCTCCCGTACTGTTAGCCAGAAAGATTGATAAGGAGTTCTATAGGATGTGTATAGACTTCAGGGCATTGAATAAAGTTACACGTAAGGATGCCTATCCACTTCCTTATATCAGTGTAATTATTGATAAGTTGAAAGATGCCAAATTCCTGTCGTCTATCGATTTGAAGTCAGCATACTGGCAAGTAGAGTTAGAGGAGTCGTCCAAAGAGAAAACAGCCTTTACTGTTGCAGGTCGTGGTCTTTTTGAGTTCAATCGTATGCCTTTTGGTCTACATAACGCTCCTGCAACTTGGCAAAGATTGATTGATCAGGTTCTCGGTAGTGACTTGGAACAGTATGTCTTCGTCTATTTAGACGACATAATTATTGTGACTGACACCTTTAAAACGCACTTAGAGGTACTCGAGAAGGTTCTATTGCGAATTAAAGAAGCCAACCTCACGATTAACGAGGAAAAGTCTTTCTTCTGTCGAGAGGAATTAAAATACTTGGGTTATGTTGTGGACAAGAGGGGCCTTAGAGTAGATTCTGACAAAGTTGCAGCTATTGTTGATTACTGATATATTATTGGTTGTCAAGGAAACTTGACAACAACCACGTCAAATGTAAAATATAAATAAAGTCAGTCGTGAATTGAAAATAGACCAAACCGAGTATTTATCAATGGCGACGAGGATAAACGAAACGGAAGGAATAGCGGAAGAAAAAATAAGTGGAAAAGGAGACGGTGGAAAAGAAGAGACTTATAAGAAGTTAAGACGAGCGCGCGGATGTGTGAAAGGACAACTGGTAAGAATTAATAAAATATTTACAGCGGCAGATGATCAATGGTTAACCGGGGCCGAAGCAAAGGTACGAGGAGGGGCAGTGGCAGAGTTGTGGGATAAATTCTTAAAGATCCAAGATGAGTTAGAGGAGTTATACGTAGAGGAACAACATCTGGAAGAAGAAAGTGAGTACCGAGCCACGATGGAGGATATATATTACCCACTAAAAGGAAAAATTAATAGTTTGGGTCTAGTCGAAAACTCAACCAACCAACAGACAGCGGGGAACGAGCAAGGAGTTCAGAGTGGGCCACCGAGGTCTAGTGGCCCTCCTACTGCAACATTGTCATTTGTACCTTTTCAGGAAAATGAAACATTCGAAAACTTCATTAATAGACTAGAAAATTTTCTTAAATTAAAACAAAATTTTGATCCAGCGTTAAAAGCAGTTACGTTACTACATGCACTGACACCCCTGTTACATCAAAAGGTCTATGATCTATTTAGCATCGAAAACCCAATGGAAAAGTCTTATGAAGAGATCGTGACAGTATTAGGGGAGTTCTTAGATCCGAAGTTAAACATTTGTGCCAAGCAACACAAATTTATGATGACGGTACAAGGCGAAGAAGAATCAGCTATAGAATACGCGTCGGAATTGAGAAAGGCAGCAACTAAGTGTAAGTTTGTTTGTGAGTGCAAGAGATCGATAACCGACCTACTGTTAAAAATTCAGTTTGTAAGAGGAGTTAGAGATAATGAAGTTCGGGTTAAATTGCTACAAAGTAACGATGATATCAGCTTTAAAGAAGTTGTTAATATAGCAAGCACCATCGAACAAGCGAAGTTAGAAAACGAGAAAATGAAGCATAGAGAATTTAAAAGCACATTTCAGATTAAGGAAATTAAATCGAAGGAAACAGAAAGTATAAAAAAACAAATTGAGAAACCTATAACCATTAGGAAAGAAACACCGAGATGGAACCAAAAACAAAGAGGGGAAATCAACCAGGAAAGCAGACGAGAAGATTTTTTCAAATTGAAAGGGAGGTGTTATTGTTGTGGAAGTGAATTTCATAGAGCGAATAGTTGTGGAAAAAGACAAACAGCCAAGTGTGAGACGTGCGGCATGCAGGGACATCTGAAGATTGTGTGCTGCCGGAAGAAAGAAGTTGAAGGAGGAAAGGCACAACAAATTAAAGTAGCGGATGAAAGTGAAGAGGACGATCCGTATGAAATAAAGAAAATATCCAGCACGAAACAAGGTAAATATATGCTTAATGTATTGATGGGTGGCAAACCTATAGAGATGGAACTAGATACAGGGGCCAGTGTAAGTACCATGTCTTGGGAGACATTTAGGAGGCTTAATATACCGGACGCTGAAATCCGGAACACTAGGGTCCAATTAAAGACGT
The DNA here is from genome assembly GCA_951217055.1 of Gerris lacustris. Taxonomy (NCBI): domain Eukaryota; kingdom Metazoa; phylum Arthropoda; class Insecta; order Hemiptera; family Gerridae; genus Gerris; species Gerris lacustris. Next base: position 7,942 of record OX578281.1, on the reverse strand, counting down.
ACACGGGAGAAAAGATAGAACCAGTGGGAACAGCAGAGGTACGAGTTGAGTATAACGGGCAAGCGTTTAATGGAAAAGTGTTTATAATCGATGCGCCGGTGGATGCTATTTTCGGAAGAGACTGGTTGAGGGAAATCCAAGTGGACCTGGCGGAAATAAAAGTTATTGATTGTATGAATTACTCAGATTGTTTAAATATACTTTTCAAAACTTACAAATCGATTTTTTTTAAAGGAATCGGGAGAATCCCAAAGATTAAAGGGCATTATTATTTAAAAGAGGGATGTAAACCAATTTTCATAAAACCAAGACCAGTACCTTATGCAATTAAAGGAAAGGTAGAAAAAGAACTAGAGCGATTAGAGGCAGAAAATATAATCTCAAAGGTGGAATTTTCAGAATGGGGCACGCCGGTAGTACCGGTGATGAAGCCAAACGGTAGTATTAGGTTATGCGCAGATTATAAAATAACTGTTAACAAGTGTATTAAAGATGAGCCGTACCCAATTCCTAAGATAGAGGATATATACGCGAGCATGGGAGGAGCAAAGTATTTCTGTACTTTGGACATCAGCAATGCGTATATGCATCTTGTGATGGATGAAGAGAGTGCACACATGCAAACCCTCAGCACTCATAGAGGTTTATACAAGGTAAATAGATTGATGTTTGGAGTCAAAACGGCACCACAATTATGGAATAGAGTAATGGATCGGGCTTTACTAGGTATTGCGGGAGTATATTTTTTCTTTGATGACATTGTATTGACAGGACGTACGTACAAAGAAACGTTAGACAGATTAGAACAGGTTTTTAAACGGTTAAAGGACTATGACTTAAGGATAAATAAGGACAAATCAAAATTTTTTGAAAAAAAAGTGGAATATTTAGGCCATCTGATAGACGAAAATGGATTGTATAAAGCACCTGACAAGGTTAAAGCAGTCATGGAAGTGAGAGAACCAGCTAATATACAACAAGTTCGGGCATTTGTAGGGTTAGCTAACTATTATAATAAATTCATACCTAATTTAGCAACATTACTAAACCCATTAAACAAGTTATTACAGAAAGGAGTGAAATTCAGGTGGTCTAAAGAATGCAGAGAAAGTTTTAATAAAGTGAAAAGAGAAATAGTCAGTGATAGAGTACTGGCCCATTACTCACCAAATAGCAAACTAATTTTGGCAACAGATGCCTCGCCCGTAGGTTTAGGAGCGGTGCTGTCGCATAGGTATGATGATGGCACGGAACGGCCGATTGCCTTCGCATCTCGGAGTTTGTCGAAGTGCGAGGGGAAGTATAGTCAAATTGATAAGGAAGCACTAGGAATTTATTGGGGGTTGAAAAAATTCTTTGCTTTTTGTTACGGGAGACAGTTTATACTAGTAACAGACCACAAACCGCTAGTAGTATCAATTCTAAGTCCTAGTACATCCCTACCGGCCCTATCAGCCACAAGGTTAATACAATATGCACTGTATTTATCGGGTTTCGATTACACCATCGAATATAGAAACACGAAACAACATGGGAATACCGACTTCTTATCCAGGTTTCCAGTAGAGAGGGCCAAAAGCACCGATAAAAAAGACCAGGCGGAGGAGTTTCAAATTAAACAGCTAGAAGTACTACCAGTAACGATAAAGGAAATGGCCGAAGAAACAACCAAGGACGAGGAATTAAAAATGATTATAACATTATTGAAAGAAGGCAAAAGCTTGAATAAATTGGGATTAAGTAACCAGGAATTCACACTGCAAGGGGAATGTTTATTTAAAGGAAGAAGAGTCTGTGTACCAAGAGGATTGAGAAGTAAGGTTTTAAAAGAACTACATATCGGTCACTTAGGTATAGTAAAAACAAGACAACTAGCAAGAAGTTACTGTTATTGGCGGAACATTGGCAAAGACATCGAGGATATGATTAAAGAATGCAGAGGGTGTTGCAAAAAACAAAATAACCCTAAAAGGTTAGAAGACCACCCCTGGATTAAACCGGAGAGACCATGGAGCAGAATCCATGTGGACTTCGCCGAACCAACCGCAGGAAATTTTTTTTTTATTATAGTCGACCCATTTACGAAGTGGATTGAAGTGATTCCAACGAAAACTACGACATCGGGATGGTGCAAGAAAGAATTGCTGAAAATCTTTACTAGGTTTGGGTTACCAGACACATTGGTGTCAGACAACGGACCCCAATTCACATCTAAATTATTTACAGAATTTTTAACAAGCTATCGTATCAAGCACAAAACGATAGCCCCCTACCATCCAAAATCAAACGGACATGCGGAAAGAGCAGTCCAAACGATAAAGCATCATTTAAAAGCTATGACACATGAGTCAGGGGACGTAGAAGAAAAGCTGTGTGGGCTCTTAATGCAAATCAGAAACGTCCCAGACAAATTTGGTGAGTCAGCATACACAAGAATGATAGGCAGAGAAGTTAGGACAAGATTAACACTCATAAATGAAATTAATGAAAAAGAGATAACAGTGAGGCCTGGAGAAAGCAGCAGAATTTTTAAAATAGGAGAGAGAGTGCAAGTGAGAAACTACTCAGCAGGAACACCATACAAGTGGTGCTATGGAAGAGTGAAGGAGAGATAAGGAAAAGTTAACTACGTAGTAGAACTGGATAATGGAGAACTATGGAGAAGGCATGCTGAACAGATGAGAGGGTCAAGATTTGGGGGGGAGATATGATATATTATTGGTTGTCAAGGAAACTTGACAACAAACACGTCAAATGTAAAATATAAATAAAGTCAGTCGTGAATTGAAAATAGACCAAACCAAGTATTTATCAATTACCTTCCCCCGAAAACTGTTAAGGGTATCAGGAGATTTATTGGTATGGCCTCCTGGTATCGCAGATTTGTGCCCAACTTTGCTGAAAGAATAGAACCTCTCTCATCTTTAACCAAGAAGAATAGGAAGTTTGAATGGACGGATGCGGCTGATAGAGCTTTTGAGGATATTAAGTCTTATTTATCTTCAGCCCCAATTCTGGCGTGTCCAGACTTCAACAAGTCTTTTTCCATACAGACAGATGCGTCAGCTGTTGGCATCGCGGGTGTTCTTTCGCAGCAATTTGATGATGGTGAACACGTTATCGCTTTCGCTAGTCGAATCCTCACGAAGCAGGAGCGCAATTTTTCGGCCACCGAACGTGAATGTCTAGCCGTGATTTGGGCCGTGGAGAAATTTAAACCATATGTTGAGGGATACAAATTTGAAGTTGTGACTGATCATGCCTCCTTGCTCTGGCTTGAAAATTTAAAAGATCCTGTTGGGCGACTTGCCAGGTGGGCGTTGTGTCTGCAGGGCTATGATTACAAATTATTGCATCGGAAGGGTAAGGACAATGTTGTGCCAGACGCTTTATCAAGATCAATGGAGATAGTTGAATTAGTGGATACTTCTATAGCTGACGCATGGTATCATAAGATGATAAGGAATGTGGAAGTGGATCCTCTTAAATATGAAAATTGGAGAGTAGACGATGGTGTTCTCTGTAAGAACGTTAGAGTTAACGGAGTTTTGAACTGGAGGAAAGTAGTCCCAAAGGAAGATCGTCTTACCTTAATTAAGAAGAATCATGACAAACCTTTATCCGGTCATATGGGGATCTTCAAAACTTTTCATCGCTTGGCGGAAAAACATTACTGGCCTATGATGAGAAGCGATGTTAAGCGTTACGTGAGAAGGTGTGAGACTTGCCTAAAAAGTAAGCCGATACAGGATGGTCCCTATGGATTATTTGGTCAAAGGAAGCAGGTTACTGACACTTGGGAGGTAGTTTCGTCGGACATAATGGGACCTTTTCCAAGATCTTGAAAGGGTCATCGGTTCATTGTGGTTTCTACAGACTACTACAGCAAGTTTGTGGTTGCCAAACCTTTAAGGGATGCGACTGCAGAAGCTATCACGCGTCATTTGGAGGAAGACATTTTCTTGACCTATGGAGTCCCACGCCTGGTTTTGTGCGATAACGGTAAGCAGTACACTAGCAAGCAATTTAAAGCATTGATAGAGCAATACAAGTGTAAAATCCTCTACAACCCTTACTACCATCCTCAGGCGAACCCGACTGAGAGGGTTAATAAAGTGATCAAAACCATTATTACTTCTTTTGTAAAGGATCATAAGAATTGGGATAAGGATCTGGCGAAGTATGTTTGCGCGATAAGAACGGCAGTCCACGAGGTGACGGGGAAAACACCCTATTTCCTGAATTATGGGAAGGAAATGTGTTTGTCTGGAGATGAGCATCGTCTGGTTTTGGACGACAATAGTGAGGTACCTGAAGTTTCGCGTCTTAACGAACCTGAGAGGCTTGGTGCACTGAACATAATAAGAAGTTCTATTCAGGATAAATTGCGCCAAGCCTACGAAAAGAATCAAGGGCGTTATAATTTGAGGCGAAAAGATTTGACGTTAGCAGATGGTCAGTTAGTCTACAGGAGGAACTTCGCGCAGTCTAAGAAGGTGGACAAATTTACATCCAAGCTTAGTCCCAAGTATGTGGGACCCTTCTAGATTAGGCGAAAATTAGGTTACCTGACGTACGAACTTAAATGATAAGGGTCATCCAGCTGGTAGATGGCATATTAAAGATTTAAAACTGAAGCCTGAAGATTGATACCCCATTTAACCCTGCGCTCTTCCCTTTTTGGAAGGGAAAGATGGCTGAATGTAGCGGTTTACTTGCGAAATCACTACATTGGTTTTATTGTGGTGGTTTAGAGGTGGTTTAGAGGTGGTTTAGAGGTGGTTTAGAGGTGGTTTAGAGGTGGTTTAGAGGTGGTTTAGAGGTGGTTTAGAGGTGGTTTAGAGGTGGTTTAGAGGTGGTTTAGAGGTGGTTTAGAGGTGGTTTAGAGGTGGTTTAGAGGTGGTTTAGAGGTGGTTTAGAGGTGGTTTAGAGGTGGTTTAGAGGTGGTTTAGAGGTGGTTTAGAGGTGGTTTAGAGGTGGTTTAGAGGTGGTTTAGAGGTGGTTTAGAGGTGGTTTAGAGGTGGTTTAGAGGTGGTTTAGAGGTGGTTTAGAGGTGGTTTAGAGGTGGTTTAGAGGTGGTTTAGAGGTGGTTTAGAGGTGGTTTAGAGGTGGTTTAGAGGTGGTTTAGAGGTGGTTTAGAGGTGGTTTAGAGGTGGTTTAGAGGTGGTTTAGAGGTGGTTTAGAGGTGGTTTAGAGGTGGTTTAGAGGTGGTTTAGAGGTGGTTTAGAGGTGGTTTAGAGGTGGTTTAGAGGTGGTTTAGAGGTGGTTTAGAGGTGGTTTAGAGGTGGTTTAGAGGTGGTTTAGAGGTGGTTTAGAGGTGGTTTAGAGGTGGTTTAGAGGTGGTTTAGAGGTGGTTTAGAGGTGGTTTAGAGGTGGTTTAGAGGTGGTTTAGAGGTGGTTTAGAGGTGGTTTAGAGGTGGTTTAGAGGTGGTTTAGAGGTGGTTTAGAGGTGGTTTAGAGGTGGTTTAGAGGTGGTTTAGAGGTGGTTTAGAGGTGGTTTAGAGGTGGTTTAGAGGTGGTTTAGAGGTGGTTTAGAGGTGGTTTAGAGGTGGTTTAGAGGTGGTTTAGAGGTGGTTTAGAGGTGGTTTAGAGGTGGTTTAGAGGTGGTTTAGAGGTGGTTTAGAGGTGGTTTAGAGGTGGTTTAGAGGTGGTTTAGAGGTGGTTTAGAGGTGGTTTAGAGGTGGTTTAGAGGTGGTTTAGAGGTGGTTTAGAGGTGGTTTAGAGGTGGTTTAGAGGTGGTTTAGAGGTGGTTTAGAGGTGGTTTAGAGGTGGTTTAGAGGTGGTTTAGAGGTGGTTTAGAGGTGGTTTAGAGGTGGTTTAGAGGTGGTTTAGAGGTGGTTTAGAGGTGGTTTAGAGGTGGTTTAGAGGTGGTTTAGAGGTGGTTTAGAGGTGGTTTAGAGGTGGTTTAGAGGTGGTTTAGAGGTGGTTTAGAGGTGGTTTAGAGGTGGTTTAGAGGTGGTTTAGAGGTGGTTTAGAGGTGGTTTAGAGGTGGTTTAGAGGTGGTTTAGAGGTGGTTTAGAGGTGGTTTAGAGGTGGTTTAGAGGTGGTTTAGAGGTGGTTTAGAGGTGGTTTAGAGGTGGTTTAGAGGTGGTTTAGAGGTGGTTTAGAGGTGGTTTAGAGGTGGTTTAGAGGTGGTTTAGAGGTGGTTTAGAGGTGGTTTAGAGGTGGTTTAGAGGTGGTTTAGAGGTGGTTTAGAGGTGGTTTAGAGGTGGTTTAGAGGTGGTTTAGAGGTGGTTTAGAGGTGGTTTAGAGGTGGTTTAGAGGTGGTTTAGAGGTGGTTTAGAGGTGGTTTAGAGGTGGTTTAGAGGTGGTTTAGAGGTGGTTTAGAGGTGGTTTAGAGGTGGTTTAGAGGTGGTTTAGAGGTGGTTTAGAGGTGGTTTAGAGGTGGTTTAGAGGTGGTTTAGAGGTGGTTTAGAGGTGGTTTAGAGGTGGTTTAGAGGTGGTTTAGAGGTGGTTTAGAGGTGGTTTAGAGGTGGTTTAGAGGTGGTTTAGAGGTGGTTTAGAGGTGGTTTAGAGGTGGTTTAGAGGTGGTTTAGAGGTGGTTTAGAGGTGGTTTAGAGGTGGTTTAGAGGTGGTTTAGAGGTGGTTTAGAGGTGGTTTAGAGGTGGTTTAGAGGTGGTTTAGAGGTGGTTTAGAGGTGGTTTAGAGGTGGTTTAGAGGTGGTTAGAGGTGGTTTAGAGGTGGTTTAGAGGTGGTTTAGAGGTGGTTTAGGTGGTTTAGAGGTGGTTTAGAGGTGGTTTAGAGGTGGTTTAGAGGTGGTTTAGAGGTGGTTTAGAGGTGGTTTAGAGGTGGTTTAGAGGTGGTTTAGAGGTGGTTAGAGGTGGTTTAGAGGTGGTTTAGAGGTGGTTTAGAGGTGGTTTAGAGGTGGTTTAGAGGTGGTTTAGAGGTGGTTTAGAGGTGGTTTAGAGGTGGTTTAGAGGTGGTTAGAGGTGGTTAGAGGTGGTTAGAGGTGGTTAGAGGTGGTTAGAGGTGGTTAGAGGTGGTTAGAGGTGGTTAGAGGTGGTTAGAGGTGGTTAGAGGTGGTTAGAGGTGGTTAGAGGTGGTTAGAGGTGGTTAGAGGTGGTTAGAGGTGGTTAGAGGTGGTTAGAGGTGGTTAGAGGTGGTTAGAGGTGGTTAGAGGTGGTTAGAGGTGGTTAGAGGTGGTTAGAGGTGGTTAGAGGTGGTTAGAGGTGGTTAGAGGTGGTTAGAGGTGGTTAGAGGTGGTTAGAGGTGGTTAGAGGTGGTTAGAGGTGGTTAGAGGTGGTTAGAGGTGGTTAGAGGTGGTTAGAGGTGGTTAGAGGTGGTTAGAGGTGGTTAGAGGTGGTTAGAGGTGGTTAGAGGTGGTTAGAGGTGGTTAGAGGTGGTTAGAGGTGGTTAGAGGTGGTTAGAGGTGGTTAGAGGTGGTTAGAGGTGGTTAGAGGTGGTTAGAGGTGGTTAGAGGTGGTTAGAGGTGGTTAGAGGTGGTTAGAGGTGGTTAGAGGTGGTTAGAGGTGGTTAGAGGTGGTTAGAGGTGGTTAGAGGTGGTTAGAGGTGGTTAGAGGTGGTTAGAGGTGGTTAGAGGTGGTTAGAGGTGGTTAGAGGTGGTTAGAGGTGGTTAGAGGTGGTTAGAGGTGGTTAGAGGTGGTTAGAGGTGGTTAGAGGTGGTTAGAGGTGGTTAGAGGTGGTTAGAGGTGGTTAGAGGTGGTTAGAGGTGGTTAGAGGTGGTTAGAGGTGGTTAGAGGTGGTTAGAGGTGGTTAGAGGTGGTTAGAGGTGGTTAGAGGTGGTTAGAGGTGGTTAGAGGTGGTTAGAGGTGGTTAGAGGTGGTTAGAGGTGGTTAGAGGTGGTTAGAGGTGGTTAGAGGTGGTTAGAGGTGGTTAGAGGTGGTTAGAGGTGGTTAGAGGTGGTTAGAGGTGGTTAGAGGTGGTTAGAGGTGGTTAGAGGTGGTTAGAGGTGGTTAGAGGTGGTTAGAGGTGGTTAGAGGTG